>OY726519.1:80329611-83224267 GCA_963383655.1 Bathymodiolus septemdierum | reverse complement strand
TATTTTATAATACCTGGAAATTTTCTTCTAAATGATTTGACATCTAAGAAATCACTAAGTTGTTCTTGTAGAAAAAACCATTCACCTCCAGAACCAGTTTCTTGTGGCCTCTGATACTCAAACAATTTATTAGCAGGAAAAACTGGACTGAAATGTTTACAAAGCATTTTCTTTAAATACATCATCAATAAAATTATTATGACAACCTCATATAAAATAATGTATACAGTAAAGCATTCCTAATATAAACCCTGAATAAATAACAAACCAATATAGCCTCTATACTACAGACCACATCTTTTTTACGTTTCCCACAGGCCCACCAGGGACATATATATATGTCTCCAGTCTTCTTAAGGCAAACTAGAAAGGCCCTATGAGTAACATTTGACTTCAACATATTTAACTGAATTATAAATATAAGATATATACTGTATAAAATCTGGTAGAGTACTAATAATGTCACTCAAATATTCAGATGCAAAATAATATGAAGAAAAAAAAACCACAAATAATAATTAACCGTAATAAACAAATTGAAACTTAATAATTGTTAATTAACCATGTTTTTTTTTATTTATACACTTATATACTTAGAAATAAACATGCTTTATAGCATATAGTAAATAAAATGAAATACGGTGAAACCCTGAATAAAACAAATTCCTATTTAAACAGAACTTTAAATAAATCCCAATGTAGGAAATTGTTGTTAATTTAACCTGCATAAATCAAACACAACAGTTGATCACAGGAAGGTTTGGTTTAGACAGGTTTCACTGTGATGATAAACTTACTGTTTATAAGAAGATTTTACATCCGCTGCAGAATTACCAGAGCTTCCCAGTCTAGATCGCTTTGATTGAGTTGGTCCCATAGAATTTGATCCTGTTTCTACTGTACTTGACATGGGTGTTGGGGGACCCGGAGTGTCAAGACTTGGATATTCAGAACAACTGGACTCTGAAATCAAATCCATTGGCATGTCTGTCTCAATTCCATTAATTTTGTTCTCTGATATCATACCTGAAGAAGAATCTTCAGATATGTCACATGACAAGTTGTCATATTCTATACCAGCTCTTCCATTACTGCTTTGTTGTCCATTATTGAAATCTTCATTTTGTTTGCTGTCTTCATCATCTGATGAATCAAACTGTCCCTCTTTAATACTAGAAGCATCTATTTGACCCTCAATTTCATTCACAGATTCTACTTGATCATAGTCTTCTATTTCCATTTCAGATTCTTTATTATTAATTTCTCTCTGAGGTACATGTTCACTTTCATTTTTCAAACATTTTGCATTATTCTCGATAGCATCAAGATCACCGACTAATGAATCTTGTGACCTTGACACATTTATTGGACTTTCACTTTGATTCACAGATTCTTCTTTTACATTAATTTCTGTTTGATTTTCTGTCTGAAGCAAAGTTTCATTTTCACATGTTTTACCTTTCTCAACAGTATTAAGATCACTGACAAGGGAATCTTCAAATGATGCTTCTTTTTTCTTACCATTTATTTCATTATCTTCTGCAGCATCATTTTTTATTTCTTTGTTTTGAATTTGTGTATTTGAAGAGTCTTTATCCTGTTCTAGAATCTGTGTATTCAATGAGTCTTGTTCATGTGATGGAATCTGCTCAGTTAAAGTGACTTGTTCTTGCTCTTTCAACTGACTTGTTAAAATGACTTGTTCTTTCAAATGACTAGTTAAAGTGACTTGTTCTTGCTCTTTCAATTGACTTGTTAAAGTGACTTGTTTTTTCAACTGACTAGTTAAAGTGACTTGTTCTTGCGTTTGAATCTGCCCAATAAAAGAATCTTGTTCTACCGGTACATTTTGAGTGTCACAATTTAAATTGTTTTTGTTGGACTGTGATGATTCAGACTGGGTCGGTTCATTTTGCAGACCCAATTCATCATTTTGTTTACTTTCATCAAGGGTTTTATTATCAGATTGAACTACGCATGTGGTTTCTGCTGACATTGTGTTTGAGTGTTCTGTAACATTTTCTTTAAAGGATGTCTTTTGTCTATCGTCATTGTCAGCAGAAGAATTACTACTTCCACATATAGGCTTATCAACGTTACTAGCACATTTGTTCATTGAATTAGAAATTTGATCATTTTTTTCTTGAGTATTGTCAGAACTGTCACATTCTATACGGTCTTCATTTTTTATATTATCACCTGGCAAGATCTGTCGCTGATTTTGTTGACCACTTTCACATTGATCATCCAAACTTTGTAATTCTTTTATACTAGTATCCTTTATCTGTTTACTTTCAAGTTCAGTATTTAATACTGAATTAATTCCTTCTGCCTCAGGATTTAGCGATTGCTCACTCATGTTCTCAGACTTTTCATCTTTATATTCATTGGATTTTTTGTCTTGTATTTCACTATTAACTTGGTTTTCCGATTCTAAATCCAAACTCTGTAATATAGAATTCAAAATAGTTACATATATTAACAAGTGAGCTAAGTAGTCAGTGTAGAGCAAACCGGATTTATCCTGTTTTGATAGTGAAATAAATATTTTAAATATAATAATGATTTTTTGGTGTTTTAACACCCCACTTTCAGCAATATTTCAGCTACATGTATATCATGGCGACCAGTTTTAGTGGTGGAAGAAGCTGGAGTATCCAGAGAGAACCATTGACTATGGGCCAGTAACTGGTAAACTTTATCACTTGCGGCTGAGAATCGAGTGCATCCTTTTTTGTAATTTACAAAGCCAGGTGTGAACCCATGCCGTATTGGTGATAGGCTTGTATGAGTTGTTAGGTAATCCAACTACTTAACTCATTGAGCCACCCGGGCCCTCTTAAATATAATAACCACTAAAGAAATTCTTTAAATTTTTAGCTGTCAGGAGACGCCACACAAGGATTAATTTTCATTGGGTGGCAGTCAGGCTGTTGGACATATTAATTTGTAAGAAGGCCATTTATTAGGCAGAATGTCAAAAAGGTATATGAATTTTTTTTCAATTGAAACAAGAGATACTGCTAAAACATACAACTCCCTTCGATCACCTTATCAGTGATAATAAGACATTCATCCAGTGCAAGTCTGCCCATAGTTACACCAAAAGGTAGATCTTTGAGGCTTTAAGCACGAAATGATATGTCTCAGTCTTTCAGGAAGGTTACCAAAGTTGGAATTTAAATATTTTGAAATCAAATTGTTTCATATCATTTGTTCTTCTGATACAACTGTCCATCAAAAGGACAGATCTGACCTTTCTAGACCGATAAACATATAATGTATAACTTGTGACTTTCAAGACAGATAAACATATAATGTAGAGCCCTGGAAAAAAAAAGAATTCTGTATTTTTTCGTACCTTCAAAACATGCAAAATTTTAAAATTTAGGCCCCTTTTAATAAAATAGCTAAAAAACATAGTCAGTCCATCAATAATCCATAAAGATGATCATTTTGAAGAAAAAAAATTCATAAAAATTGATTAATTTTTTTTTAGAATAAATCTTAAAATTTCCCCTTTTTTATTGTTTAGGCCATGCAAAACTAAATGTTGGTTTCCCCTAACATATGGACATTATTAAGGGCAGGCAGGCAGGTTTTTTTTTCCGTACCTTCAAAACATGCGAAATTAAAAAATTTAGGCCCCTTTTAATAAAATAGCTAAAAAACATAGTCAGTCCATCAATAACCCATAAAGATGATCATTTTGAAGAAAAAAAATTCATAAATATTGATTAATTTTTTTTAGAATAAATCTTAAAATTTCCCCTTTTTTATTGTTTAGGCCATGAACAAGATGAACTGTGAGCTAAAGCTCACGTATGATACCCCCGCTCTTCTGCAAACAGGAAGTAGGAATCTGACGGGTCAAAAAACGCTTCCCACGATATGGGGTATCTATATGAAGCTTATGACTAAATATCAGATTTCTGCCATCAATAGTTGCTGAGAAAAATGCGCATATATGTTCAATGTGTATAAAAATCAACTAAGTCGGCAAACAGGAAGTAGGAATCTAATGGGTCCAAAAACGCTTCCCACGATATGGGGTATCAATATGAAGCTTGTGACCAAATATCAGATTTGTGTCATCAATAGTTACTGAGAAAAATGCGACGAAAAATGTGCATATATGTTCAATGTGTATAAAAACCAACTAAGTCGGCAAACAGGAAGTAGGAATCTGACGGGTCCAAAAACGCTACCCACAATATGGCATACCTATATGAAGCTTGGGACCAAATATCAGATTTCTGCCATTGATAGTTGCTGAGAAAAATGCGACGAAAAATATCTTGGACGGACGAACAGACGGACAGAGGTAAAACAGTATACCCCCCCTCCCCCTCCGGGGAGCAGGGGTATAAAAATTAAATGTTGGTTTCCCCTAACATAGGGACATTTTTAAGGGCAGGCAGGCAGGTTTTTTTTTTTTTTTTTCAAGAGATATTGCAAATCAGGGTTTTGCTATCTTTCCCGTGAAGGTCAGAAAATATATCATAAAGATTTTGCAATGCAAAAAATTTTGCATCACTCTTATTTCATTTGATAAATGCAAACATTTCTGTAAATGAACAGCCAGAATGGTTCCACTGGGCACACCGGCAGTGGCCATTTTATACATACTGTACGTCACGTACACGTTTTAAATGTAGATCATGGTCATTTTACCGATATTGTAAGCGCTTTGGCGATCTAGATCAATGACCTTGACATGTGAAAAAACATTGAAAAAGATACGACTGAAATTGTTTATGATAACAAAAATCTCCATATCACTGAGTTAGAAGAACACGGCCGGTGTTTATTTTATTTTATTTATTAGTAATAAAAGATAACGACCCGGCAGTAAAAATTTGACCCGGTCGGGTTAGGGGAAACCAACAATCATTTTCTCATGGCCTTATGTTGAAAAATTGTAATAGATACACATGTACATAATAACGCTATACAGTTTTCTGAAAGGGATTTTCTTAAGAAATTCATTAAAAAAACAGATAAACAATTAACTCTCCACATACAAAAAAAACCCCAAACAGCCATTTTCAGATCAGCTTCTTAGCAATATTTATTGAAATATATTTTTAAAATATGGAGGTTGCTTTCGTTTTCGATCGACACAAGTTTTTGATCTTTGCATACCAAACATTCTTGTGTAGCGCGTTCACTACACTTCCGCTAATTTGCATATGATTGCAAACAAAGATGGTGCAAGAAATCTTTTGAGCAACTTACATCGGACACAATGCGAATAAAGCAGGCAAGACACTTTATTCTTTCTTGTTGTACTAAAATGTTGCCATTTTTTCTAGTTCCCCAAAAAGTTCAAGTTTAAAACCCTCTTCAGACGTACAATACAGAAAGGGACATACCGTGATCAATCACCGTGATAGTGGTCATGTCTAGGAGAGTGATGGGGATTAAAATTTTAAATTCATGTCGGTGATCAGGGGGCAATAAAACACCAGGTATCTTGTAATCAAGTGTGTCGCTTTACAGGTAAACTAGTCAGATAAGATGTACAGGTGACATTACGTTTTTATATCGCCTATTTTTTTTTTTCAGGTACTGTCTCAGATTCCCCTCAGAATTTAAAAAAAAATTATTTCTTTCCTCAAAACGTAAAACATCCTTGAACGTAATCCCGGGAATGAAATCCAGAGATCGAGAAAATAGCACGAGAACGGAGAGTTTAATTGAATTGATGAATAAAATGTAAATAATAAATGATTATTCAACTTCAATTAAGTGAAATCATGGGTTGTGCAAATTTGTTTCAAAGATTTTTAACCTTGGCTGTGTATTGCATATCTACACCTAGTATTTTATTGACACGCGTACGTGACCTGGCTTGTGCACAAATGAAGTTTCATAAACACATGCACGATTTGTTACGCTTTAAAGCGTATTTCCAGTTCAATGTTACATTTTAGTTCAATAATATTTCTTATACGCTCAGTAATTTTTTTTATTTTAATCTTCATAGAAAACCCAGTTAAAACCCTTTTCGTTGTAGAAATTCGTACTAAATAATTTTTATACGGTCATTGAAGAATTTGATTAAAAATTAACGAAACAAATATTTATAAACAGATCGTTCAAAGAAGTACTACATGCCCAAAAGTCACTAAATTTATGGATATATTTTGGAAATTAGCGGCTAATCTGCAGAAAGTTTAGAAACGTGAAATGAAATAAGGAATTAACCTTTATCATGATTTTACCCCTACAAATGTTTGACATTACACAGTATCTGACCAAAATCAAATGTCACCAGTTTATTTATTTATTCAAATTCAAACCTTAATTGGCTTTCAACCCAATAGATTTGTGACAAAATACATCCCAAAAAAACCAAAGTTTATGGAACAAATTAAAAGCATGCTCTTCGTTTTCCGCTTTTTGTAGCCATTAGGCTACGTAAATTTGGATTGTTATAGGTTTTTGTTTGCAATTTTAAAGAAAATTATTTTCATCTATAACGGAATTACGTAACAAGCCAAGTGTGTAAAACAATTTACTTGAATTGTTAATTTTTTTTCAATACGAGAGGTAAAAGTCCAAAACACAAAATAAACCAATAATCAATTTTAAGTCTGCTCTTTACCAACTAAACACTACAAAACCTACGCTTGCAAAGTCTGTGCTTCAAGAACCTGCGCCTGCGGTTTAACTTATAAACAAAAAATACATTGATGAAGTAGCCCGTATTTATGAATAATTCAATACATACTGAATTCAACCCAACAGAAGAAAAAAAATAAGAAATTAAAATTAAACAAGATAAAGTTCAGTTGCGGTTTCAACAAAATTCTTAATATAGAACTCGAGGTCATAAAGTAGAACTTCTTAAAACAAACGAAAACGATAACAAGACACACATTCTTTGGCAATGAAAAGCAACAAACAGTCAAATATTAACAGCAAGAGGATACAAAATTAATTTTCAAAAATACATCCTTCAGTAGCAATAATTACGGCTTACGATATTAAAAGTCGACAGGTAGAACAGGTAACGCTAATCTCTTAATTGGCGATAAAATATCAATCGGTGCACAGGTGACCGAGAACCATAAAATTTAATTCCCACCGCCTTGTTTTATGGTCCTTTTTAGGTCTATCACAGTGGGTTTATGTCCGTGATGATATGTCTAAAGGATTAAAAATTATGTCTCTCGGAGTGATCAATCACGGTGTGTCCCTTTCTGTACTGTACCCTTACCCCTTTTTAATATCCTTCCTTGTCGTCTGCAATATTGATCTTCCATTGAAACTGTGAAGTCATGTGATTAGATTGGCCAATGCCAATGGCATTATGTCTATTTTAAGTGAGGGTCTACAAGAGTGGGTCCTTATATTAGAAAATGTAAATCGCTGCTATTTTTAAAATGGTAATACATAACAAACAAACAAAATGAAGAAATAAATACTATAGAAAATGTGGGCTAAATGTCCTTGTGATATATTTAGAAAATATGTAGTAAATAGTAATATGTAAAAAGCCGCAACAAAATGAAGAAAAAAACATTAAAACGCCTCCTCATGGTCCTCAACAGTTTGAACACACACCATTCAGAAATACACTGTAAATAATAAAAACAAAAAAACAAAGAAAAAAATGTATAGTTATACTACAAATTGGTTAAATGTGGAAGTAAATGGAAATTATACACACAGGTGCTCCTTTAGAACCTCAACCTTATCAAATTTGGAACTCCTTTGGGGTGATCTAAAACACATGTCGGATATACCTGTATTTTGACAACATCAATCACGAGGTCAGTTAACTATAAACAAAATAGAGTTACAACATGTGTTCGAAACTGCATTTCAAGCGTAAAAATTTATTTATAAGATATCAAAGTAAAGACTCGAAAAGGTCAATTAAAATTCTTTATTCTATGGAATGTCTCAAAACCGATTTTGATGTTAGGTGATCGAAAACCAGTGCCGCCACCATACATATCTATGTGCTGTTACCGCTTAAAATCATGAACTCTGCATTGTTTTTGCTCTACTCAGTATAAATATAAGGTTTTAACAGGCCATTTAATGACAATTTAACAATATTGCCGTGTACACTCTGTACACGGAAGAAGAAGAAGAAGAAGAAGAAAAATAATATGATGAACCTTGATTTTTTTTTAGTTTCCACTTCGTACTCGTAGTTTCTTACTGCGACAAGCTTTATTCATTCGACAGATTCTCAATATTAAAAAGTAACATAGTGAGCAAAGAAATTTAACAAGAAAAATAATGTTCGCTTTCTAATCTACAAACTCATGATCAGTGATACAGAGTCTAGAGAGTATAGACATGTTATTTGTAAACATATTTTTGTAAACGAATATTACGCCAATGCTATGGCTAGATTATCTATCGTTCGCTTCCCATGTCGCATCTGCTCTTCATAAAGTTATTAATTTGCACGTTTGTCAACTATTCGTCACATTTTTTAGATTATTTTTTTTGTGGGGCTATGTTTACCATTCTTTGTTCTTCGATTTCGATTTTGCCGGTTCCACCGTCAGCCATTTTCGACGCCTCACTATTTACCTCCAACATAAAAGAGTGCTCATTTTATACATTCGTTCGTTCTTATATCAATTCTGTAACAATGTATGTGTCAAAGCTAGAACAAAATATTACCAATATTTATTTATTTGTTCATAATTAAGATAAACACACTGTAAAATCCAAAACGTTTTATCTGTGGGGTATTTTATTAGTTTGATAGGGGAGGTAATAATTTGTACTAGACTGGCCATTTGCAACAAGCCGAAAGGTCACGGAATCGGGACACTGGCTACCCAAATGACGGGTGGAATGTCCATTTTACGGAATGTGGTATGATAGTATATCGTATCATGATTACCAACGACTAGGGCCTGGTGAAAACAGGTTTGATTTATTCCATATTTGTCTGAAATTCTCATTATATTTCTGTTATTATTTTTTTAAATTTTATATCTCAAGTTATATCCTATATCATTATCACGGACATTTTATTTTCTAAAAAAAATTATTAATATGGAGTTACCATAAAAAAAATACTCTTTGGGTTAAAAAAAATTGTGGAGGATAGTCATTGTTTGGTTTTTTTTATTTGCACGTTGAACCCAAGAACACATGTATATAAATAATAGATTTTAATGCGAACATTATTTTTTCTTATTAATATAAAGCTCAATCTTACTTTTTAATATTAACATTCTGTCAAATAATAAAGTTTGTCATAGTTAGAAACTACGAAATTGAAACTAAATATTTAGCAAAAAATATCAACATCTCCTCATTACAATTTTTTTTATTAAATTCAAATTTTAACTATTAAAATTTTCCCGAAAAAAATTAATAAGTAAACAACCACATCGTGTATTCTTTCTTAAAGACATATGGTTCTACAGTGTATTTATCTCTTTGTCAATTAAAAATTTATGACATTCCTTTTGAGAAAAAGCCAAAAATCTCTCAAGAGCAGTAACTTAAAAGTCAAATTTATTGCTAGCTTTCATATAAACCATGCTTTGTGGAAGAAGAGTTTGAAGATACCAAAGGGGTATTTATTTTTTTTACAGATTTTGTTCAGTTGAAATGTTAGTGTTATGCACTGATGTTGACAAAACACATAATCTTAGGGTTGTCTTTAATGATGAAAAATATTGTCTTAAGAAATTCTCCAGAATTGTTTTTACTATGTTATTATAACTGGTTTGGATACTTTTTTAACAGACATTATACCCCTCTCTTTTTTTAATTAATTGGGTTATGTTGTCCAATCTATGTACATGCATTACATATACTGAAGAATTGTCATACTAAAATATGTATTTTAAGTTTGAGGATGGTCTAGGAATTGTTAAATGATAATCCCAGAGAATGACTGCCTCCACTTCATATATTAAATCCCAATAATTAAGAACAGTGCTCAATAAAATGTTGACCTATGCCATTTCATTGTATACCAAATACCATGAAGATTGTAGCCTATAGCTGTTGACTCATTGTGCTACATAACAAATAGTTGGTTTTCACTCAAAATTCAGCTGATTTAGTAAATAAAACCTCATATACTTCAGCTGAAATTAAAGAAATTTTTGTACTTTTTCTTTTGCCTATTGTGTTGTCTCTTCTTCTTGGATTGTATTGGTATATGTACATTGAATCAATATTTGTTTTATTTGTAACTCTCTGTCTCTGGGAGGGGGCTTAATTGGAACAATCAAATTATTATTATTATTATTATTATTATACGGATTCTGATTACCCCTTTGGTATCTTCAAACTCTTATTGACCACATGTCCTATTTACAAAATTAATATAACATGTTGTGTTATTTATGAATTTCATTCGTTAAAACACTGGATTTTCTCTTTTCAATTTCTCCTTATATTCGATGAGGAAACTTAATAAGCTATCATATTCGATCCCATTTAGTTAATTTTTATGTTTCACATGTTACAAGTGATTTGTGTCCAGGGAAAAAATATAATTTAAGTAACAGGAAGTTTATTTATCACGATCGTCCATTTCCAAGAGTTTCAAGACGATTGTATTTCTTATTTTCTTATGGAAAGATGGTTCGTGTAAATAACACACAAGGGACATATTAAACAGTATACAAATATTCATTGAATCGCGGTGTGATATATATTGAGCCGTGTCAACTATTTTTCGGTGAATATCAGATATTATATTTAGTTTCTAAATTTATATATTTATCTCAAAGACCCCATTCTTGTGCGCCTCAAATGTCTGTTCTGTGATATATCTTGTGTCTGCATGTCAGACTACACCAATGCATGTCAATGACATTTATTCATGTGACGCTGCACAATTTATAGGTTAAAGTTCATCGTCGCTGCACAAATGTGCATATATATATGCAGATATTGTGCATATGGTAATTGTAAACCCTGCAGGAAAATTTACCTTTGTAAAACAGTTTACGATATAACTCATTCATTATACATTATTAATATTTATGGTGTAAACATTATCTGTCTAAAAATGTAAATATCTATATGGACGTCTGTTATCAAATTAAGACGCATCATCAACCCATTATATTATAATTAATAAAACGTAAACATTACGTTTTTGTTTTATATATAAATATATATTTGTATTTGTGTATTTGTTTACAGTTGATATATTTGTACATGTGTTGTGCAGTTGTATAGCTTTATTTGCATTGTGGGAATTTGTTTGTTGTGGCGCATTCTTTTTTCAACAAGATATGAAGGGTGTATAGGAGTGGGTTTATTTTTAATGGCCAGCGATCTGTTATGAAAGATGCAATAGGGGTATATCGCTTTTTCTATTTTCTTGCAATCTAAACAAAAATACCTACATGTAAGATTTTGATCGATAATCACCATGACGAGATTTTCTATTTTACAAATTGTTATTATTAATATAATTATCAGGAAATGAAAAGCACATATGTGCTAACCATAATCTACACAATTACTTTAACCACACTTTCCTTAATCTTATTCAAATTACATGTATGTCAAAGTTCTGTTTTGTTGAGTTTTATCGTAAATGGTACTGATGTAACTGCATGAGATTCTCTCTGTACTACACAGATTATACAGATACAGACAAATAGTTATATGGAAATAATGCAGTGTATGTCTTTTAAGTTTTACATAGTCTCCAAAGTTATATATTGATTAAGCTTGCTTAATTTGCTTTGTTTTATTTTAACATCCAATTTTCTCTCCCCCCCCCCCTTTTTTTTTTCTTTAAAACCATCGTATCCAATGAATAATCGTATAAATGCGTTCTATTTTGTGTGTAAACAGCGATTGCATACATGTCTGTTCAATTTGATATGTGGTATATATTTTTTTATAGTTAAGAGTAGTTATAGTTATTTCATTAAAATTTAATGTTATGACAGAAAAATCACGTTCAGTGAAATTTTCTAGCATTTAATAACTGAGCTATACTGGTAATTTTTCAGAACAATGATTACAAATTAAATCTATCTGATTATTATAATTATTGGGAATTTTGGAATGACTAAACATTAAATTGCAGAAAATAGTCAGAGAATAGTTTCCGTTTGTCCAAATTCCATGTACGCGATAACGATGTTTAAAAAATTCAATATACAATTTTGTGCTTTGAGAGGCAAATTTAGATGAATTAATTCATGCCCTTTTAGGTTGAAAAACTGTGACTATTGATATCAAGAAAATAAAGGCAAAGAGTTTATATCATATCTCTAGAAATGATTTACTCTATTTTACCTCTTAGATTATGACCTAAAATGAGCGTTTAAGATTTTTTAAAATTTAAATTTCGTTTTATTTTTTTTTTATTTTGGGAAAAATATATGTTTTGGTATTTTTAAATCATTATCAAATACCATGGAGCAAAATCTCATGCATTGTACAACCGATTTGAATCATTTCAACCAAAACCCGACGAATACGACCATGGGCCATAGTAAGTTTAACTACGGTCGCTATTTTAAAATTTGTCATTTTCATTGGAGCTTTCTCCAGGATATAAATGACAAAAATGTAGTCAATAGCTTAGTGGGTTCATGTGATGGCATGTTTTTATAACTGGCACCCCTATCATTGAAAGAGGTCCACGAAATTAGAGAATAATTAAGACACGGGAATTAATTATTGGGTATAAATAGGGAATTAATTATTGGGTATAAATATAGATTTGTCTTTTGAAAAAAGCTTGATTTAAATCATTATAAATATTATTTAGTAAAATCTGTAAAATCATAGTTTTGATTGATATTTGTGTTTTAAAGTTTGAGACCCCCATCGGTGGTGGTGGTGGGATGGTTAGCGTGCTCGCTTCGAGTGCGGTATAACCGCATCGGTGGTTATATAACTGGCACCCCTATCATTGAAAGAGGTCCACGAAATTAGGGAATAATTAAGACACGGGAATTAATTATTGGGTATAAATATAGATTTGTCTTTTGAAAAAAGCTTGATTTAAATCATTATAAATATTATTTAGTAAAATCTGTAAAATCATAGTTTTGATTGATATTTGTGTTTTAAAGTTTGAGACCCCCATCGGTGGTGGTGGTGGGATGGTTAGCGTGCTCGCTTCGAGTGCGGTAGATCGTGGGTTCGAGCCCCGATCGGGTCAAACCAAAGACTATAAAATTGGTATTTATTGCTTCTTCGCTAAGCACACAGCATTAAGGAGAAAGAGCAAAGACTGGTAGGCTCGGAATCAGAATAATGTGTCCGAGTGGAGAGATATGTTTACCGGCTAACTGTTCTAGTACAAAGCGGATATCATCATCATCTCATCAGATGTAACTTGTTCTTATCATGATGTATCTGAAAACCTGCTCATTTGGCGTTAAACAACAATCACTCACTCACTTTAATGTTAATTTTAGTAAAGAACTGTAAATGTGTTAGAATAAGCCTATATTTATTCTATGTTACTATTAGTATTGTAAAATATTGCAGAATAAACAATTACATTAAAATCTTTCTCAAATTTGGTTAATTGAACCACTTTCGTTATTACATGTATTTCGAAAGCAGTTTTCATCATAGATTGACCCTATTGATAAGCCAGATAAAATGCTAAATCATTTGCCAAAACTATAATAAGCAGAATCGCATGGGTAAATATTTTTTATATTTCTGATTATGCAAATCTGAACCAGTTTTTTTATATTCAAATTTGAGCTTTTAGCGAGAAGCTACTTTGAAACAGGATTTGTGATGCTTCTAATTGCTGGTATTGTCAGGTTTTATAAAATTGACACATTGGCGTCGGCACTTTGTCAGCTATGTCGTATCTACAACATTTATTGAAAAGCCCTGACAGATTGAACGGTTCATTCCCATTTATCCAACTTTTTGAAAAATAGATAGTACAGGTAAAAAATAAAAGTGGGATAAATGAGATCAAAGGTAATCAAGAACAAAAGACACTTAATTAAAGCTTGGGTTGTGTGACAGGTAAATAAGTGGACTAAAATTTGGACCAGGACAATATATACTACATCTTTTGTACATGTCTATGTACAACAGTTAATATTTATTTCCATATATTTCATTTAAAATGAAAACAAATAAAAATTAATATTTCCAATTTTGACTGAAATCAAAATTTAATTGGATATGATATTTCTTTATTTTTCTTTATGAGTGGATCACGTCTTTCTCTAGAATAACTTTATGAAAATTCATATTGAAATTGTATATAATGTACCTTTATTGACAGGATTTTTTTTTTATCTTTTTCCTCCTGCTTTTTACAATTAATAGCATTCTCTTGAAATGGTAAAAAAAAAGTGTGCAAAGTTAAAAGATCCTCAATTAAATTGAATTGTCTCTGTATGTCAAGTGTGCAACTTAGGAGAGGAATTAATTACATGGATCATGTTCTCTTCTTTTCATCAATAAACAATGTTTAATGATATATTATATAAGTTAATTATTACAATGTGCATGTAAAATTGAAATTAAAAATATTATGAACATTGCACTTTAAATTTATCCTAAATCTCACTTTGCATAAATAGAAAGTTTTCAAAACTTGACATTTATCTACATACAAATTATAACTTTTTCCCCTTTTCATTTATTCAAGCCTTATCCATATACATATATACTGAAACGAATTATCAGGTATTTTGGTCAAATAAACACCTAATTAATGTTAAATAAACAATCCTACAGGTAAGAAAATAAAAGTTGGATAAATGGGAATACCTGATTTTCAAAAGTTGGATAAATGGGAAGACACCGATTGAACACACTGAGTAGTTAAACCCCTGTCTGTGATGTAAGGAAACCTTAACACACTGAGTAGTTAAACCCTTGTCTGTGATGTAAGGAAACATTAACACACTGAGTAGTTAAACCCCTGTCTGTGATGTAAGGAAACATTAACACTTGCAGGGACTTGGTCTGGATAATGGGGCATAACCACGTTAGTGGTGTTAGACCTGTTGTTAGAGGTTAATAACTCGGCCACTTAGATCCTTAAGCGAGGAGATAGCCTAATGTATGAATATACACATGATATCCCTATAGTGCAAATTTCTTAACAATCATCAATAAATGATTTCTACAAACGTTTGAGATATTCATGTTGGTTTGCATGAAGAGTTATTCATATTTCAGGCCAACAGACATTATGGCATCCATACTGACGTTTGGATTTGTACAAAGCGAGGGGGGAGGGGGGGAGGCGGAGTGCTCAATGCATATTCCATCTGTAAAATATATACCAAACTGTTTTAGAAAAGAAAAAGTTTTCGTATGAGTGTCTGTTATATGATCTGGTGGTTTCCGATGAGAAGATGTTTAAAATTTCAGTCAGTTAGAACTAATCTTGATATAGGTCGCCATTTTGCTCATGTTGGAATGAAATAAGGAAAACCTTTTTTTGGAAGACCACCTTAGTATGCACAGACAAATTTTGCAATTCGTTAGCTAAAATTTCTCGCTGTGTTGTGTTGAGAAATATTGGACTTATTTCATTCAACTAATCAAATAAGAAAAGAAATGAGGACAATTCCTGTAGTTATTCCAAGAGACCCGTTGGTTTCTGAACAGAATACACAGAAATAATATAACAGACGACCGACTGTAAAATACCAGGTGAACTGAAAATCGCTTAAGGCTAGTTATATGGTGATTCTACTTTAGTATTATGTTTTTGAAATGTTAAAAGCTCAAAACTTAGAAGCATATTGTAATTTTGAGAATAATATTATTACTAAGCATACTATTTTGCAAATTGAACAATTAATGTTTGATAAGTATAAATTAGATTGGAAAAATAGAGTCTCTGCATATAGTCAAGGTAACAAATTAAGGACATATAAATTGTTTAAACGTGATGTTTATACTGAACCTTATTTAGAATATAAGATACCACTAAAATATAGAAGTGCATATGCAAAATTTAGATGTGGGGTAGCACCCCTTAGAGTAGAAACAGGTAGATACGAAAGAAAAGCAGTTCATGAAAGACCTTGTTTATATTGTATTAACTGTGTAGAGGATGAGTTTCATGTTTTAATGCAGTGCCCGTTATATGCAGATCTTAGACAAAAAATGTCAAATGAATGTTTTACATTTTAATGCAAATTTTAGCTTTTTATCAGATGCAGATAAATTTGTATTTTTATTTAGTAATGAAAACATTTTTAATATTGTAGCCAACACCTGCTATAATATTTTAATTAGGAGAAATAGTTTTTTATACCATTAGTTATTGTGTAAATATAATACTTTATAGTTTTAAAATGTTATATTTTATAGAATATAAGTCTCTCATAAATCTTTTAAGATTAGTACATGCAATATGATTTGTGATGGTGAACGAATATTTTATTATGTAAATACTTGTTTGTAATTGTATGTGGTGAGACTATAATAAAAAAATTGATTCCTTGTCAAATGAAACGAAAAAAACTAGTTGACACGTTTTGTATTGATTTTAGTTATTAATTTTTTATAAATAAATTTCATAAAAAAATTAGGTAGATATACAACATATGTAGATAACATGCATAAAGCATATATGCTATGCATATTTTGACCTGAAATACAATGGTATGTAGATTGAATATCTAATAAGTATTTTGTATGCATTTGTATTTGTTACTTTAATAATAATAAATTAAAACTTTGTTACTTTAATAATAATAAATTTAAACTTTGTTACTTTAATAATAATAAATTTAAACCTTGTTACTTTAATAATAATAAATTTAAACCTTGTTACTTTAATAATTACATTACTTCTGTTTTTCATTGAAATGTTACAATATGATTGGTTATGAAGTGGTCACATGATTATAAAAGAGATGTTTCACATCCCAATGAAACTCAAATCCGAACTTGCACGTGCCTCCATGACGACGTCAGATGTAAACAATCAATGGCGTAGTAATTTCCAACAGCAAATAATCTAACACAAATAAAATTCACAACGAAAAATTCAACTATATTAAATTTTGGTGTGATTTGAATATAATTATAAGAATTGAATGCATTCTTTTGAAGTTTCATTGGGGTATGAAAGCGTTGATCGAACTACATTATCAACATCAAGCGCTACGGCGCTTCATTGAAAATGTACTTCGGGTCAACGCTTTCATACCCCAATGAAACTTCAAAAGAATGCATTCAATTCTTAAATAATAATAAATTAAAACTTTGTAATTTTAGTAATAATAAATTAAAACTTTGTTACTTTAATAATAATAAATTTAAACGTTGTTACTTTAATAATAATAAATTTAAACCTTGTTACTTTAATAATAATAAATTAAAACTTTGTTACTTTAATAATAATAAATTAAAACTTTGTTACTTTAATAATAATAAATTTAAACTTTGTTACTTTAATAATAATAAATTTAAACTTTGTTACTTTAATAATAATAAATTTAAACCTTGTTACTTTAATAATAATGCATTTAATCCTTGTTATTACTTTAATAATAATAAATTTAAACCTTGTTACTTTAATAATAATAAATTTAAACTTTGTTATTACTTTAATAATAATAAATTTAAACTTTGTTACTAATTTAAACTAGTAGATACTGAAGTAAGGAGGCGTATATTACCCCCTATATTGTTTTAATAAATAGTTATTGAAGTAAATGCACATTTACTGTTTAAAAGTGGTTATGTTGTGTTAAATTATCTTAGAAAAAACCGTATTAAAGCATAAAACAGTATTAGAGCATCCTAATTTAATGAGTACAATTTCACAGTCACTGGGATTACTTGTAATTGATAATGGTCTATTATTAATGGATAATAGAATTATTGCATGCAGCAGAATGCCTGAAATTCTAATTCATTGCTGAATGTTTGCAAGCACTTTGGAGTAATAGTACATTTTCTGTATTACAAATAAAAAGTATTAACAATAGACACATATCATGAAAGCCTTTTCAATCACCGGGTACTTAATAAAAAATGTCAGAGGATGGTGTACATTTTCCATTGTGTCCGTCTGCATCTATATCCGTTACTTATCTAGAACTGCTAATAGATACACATCTGATAGGGAATCTTTTCGACAGCACTTCGAGACGTAAACGGAGTCATGGCCATCGTCAGTACACATAACCCCAACTACATGATTTATCTATAAAGGCCTCATATTCTTCTTTCAAAATCACTAGGTATGCATCATATTGGAACAAAACTATATTCCTTACCATTCAAAATTGAATTGTCTATATACAACTTGCCTAAAAACTTGAACTACTGATCCTTATTCGACTGTTATTGTACTGGATAGTGGTTCCCACAGGCTTTTCAAGCCGGTGACGATATGTAGGAATGAAAATGAAAATCTACCTTTTCTCACACTTTTCTTTGCTAACAAAGGTTTAGATGCCATCACCCTGGTCAATATCCTACACCATAAATCTGTTAGAGCTATGGTTCCACCTTATTTCAAGCTCAAATCTGTTCCTATCATTTCATATTCCTATACTTCACCAATGGCATCCAAAATCTGTAATTGTAGACGTGTATTACATCACTTGAGCATTGATGACATTAAAGCTAAGCCTCCGGATTGTTCTTGCCACAATACCGTATTGGTCGAGATCGTAAGGTAGTTGGGTTTTTAAACTATCTTTATATGCAATGAGTACTTATCACCACTAACGTTGCGAGTTCGAATCACGTTCAAGGCGAGGTGTACTCGATACAACATTATGTGATAAAGTTTGTCGGGGATCTGCGGCAAGTCGAAAATTTTCTCCGGGTATTCCGGTTTCCTCCACCAATAAAACTAGCTGCCACGATGTAACTGAAACATTGTTGATAATGGCGTTAACACCATGTCCCGCTGGCCACGTCATTATGGTAGATTTGAACATCATAGACAGTGATGTATCATGATAAAATTGCGTTAATCAAATGTGGATATTAAAAAACTCAAAAAACTTGCTGGAAACTTTAAGTTCTAGATCTCAGTATGTATGCAATAGCATTAAAACATTTGATTTCTCTACCTTATACACCATCATTCCATATGCGCAACAAAAATCTATAACTAAAGAACTGGTGACCTTATACGGTATAAAGAAATAAACAAAATAAAAAAAAGATACAAGTAAATTAGCTTGATACGTCAGAGAAAGTAGTAGCAACGAGTGTAATTCATAAATAGACGTGACACAGATGCTTCATTGTTTTTAATGTAAACATATTTAACGAGTTTTATGTAAACTAACTAAAAAAACACCTTTTAACAACTCATGGACACATATTCAACAACATCTAAACAAAAACGGTGTGTTGAAATTTTCTTTTGAGGAATGTCGTCTTTTCTTTTTTTCACCGTTTCCATGGCTGAAGATCGAAATTTAGAATTGTTTTCTTCATTCACTTGATGTACTCGTCCGGTTTCAATATTTTCATGCTTATTTGGTATTTTTTCATATTGTATATTATCTTGGGCCACATGCACAAAGTTAAGCTTTTCCTCATGAAACACTTGAGTAAACTCTGTTCATTATCTCACCTGGCCAAATGCTATGTGAGCTTTTGTCATCACTTGGCGAACGTCGTCTGTTAACTGTTAACAAGGCAATTATTGTTTCTGGTTGGTCGATTTCTAGAAATCTTCTCCTCTGAAACGGCGGGGCCAAATAAAGCGAAATTGTACAGGAATCATCTATGGAAGGTCCTCTATAAGATTTCCTCATTTCATCGCGATTGGACAAAAAACATGGTCGCCATTGGGAATTCTTGTTTCTATATGACTGAAATTAAAAAAAATCTTCTCCTCTGAGAATAGGATGTAGTTCTTGTTTGTGATTGGCCAAATAAAAAGATCTTCTCTAAAACCATTTGGCAAAATTAATTGAAATTTGGTAGGAAGCACCTATGGAAGGTTCTGTAAACTTTCCTCTTTTGGTTCAGATTGGAAAACAAACATGCCAACCATGGGAAATTCTTGTTTCTGATTGGTTGGATTTCTTTTTTTTCTCCTCTCTCCTCTGAAAGTACAAGGTACAATGATTTATTACTTTGTATGAGTGATGTATGGGGGGTTCTCAACAAATCTTTCTCATCTTGTGATGATTGACAACTAATCCTGGCTGCCATAGGTAGTCCTTGTTTTGTTCATTGCTTATATAAATCAGGTGAGCTATACATGGTCTTCAGAACCTCTTGTTTTTATTAAGTGATAGGCACAAAACTTCTTTTCTTATGTATTTCCTGTGTAAAGGAAATACATTTGTACTTACAGTGGTGTTAGTCAGATGACCTTTACCATATCATCCCAAGATGGTTTTCGCTAAATCAGATAAAATAATTTTTCCCATTTTTCTCGGGCAATAGTTGGTGTCTAAAATAACCAATAAACCTATAGTATCATGAACAAACACAGAACCTGTTCGTCATGTTTGTTGTTATCGTGTGTGGATTTCTGGAATTAAGTTTTGCATAGGAAAAATCCAGAGAATTTTGTATGTCTTTTACCATGTTTCCTCTAATGAATCAAGCGAATAATTCATTACACAATTTACCAGTAAATAGAACAATTTTATGACCAAGTATTTTTCATGGGAAAACCTATACTGAAGTATAATAATATTGAGTGCTATTACACCATTAGTACTCTGTCCAACAGCTTGTTTCGACGATCAATATTTGCTGGACAGAAGACTTTGCTTTGATAGAAATACACGTAGAAATTATAGTCTGGTATCATAGTTAAATGTAAATTCGACTACACGTGTACAGAAATTATAGTCTGGTATCATAGCTAAATGTAAATTTAACTACACGTGTATAGAAATGATAGTCTGGTATTACAGCTAAATGTAAATTCGACTACACGTGTACAGAGATGATAGTCTGGTATCATAGTTAAATGTAAATTCAACTACACGTGTACAGAGATGATAGTCTGGTATCATAGCTAAATGTAAATTCGACTACACGTGTACAGAGATGATAGTCTGGTATCATAGCTAAATGTAAATTTAACTACCCGTGTATAGAAATGATAGTCTGTGTAAATTCGACTACACGTGTATAGAAATGATAGTCTGGTATCACAGCTAAATGTAAATTCAACTACACGTGTATAGAAATGATAGTCTGGTATCACAGCTAAATGTAAATTTAACTACACGTGTATAGAAATGATAGTCTGTGTAAATTCGACTACACGTGTACAGAAATGATAGTCTGGTATCATAGCTAAATGTAAATTCGACTACACGTGTACAGAAATGATAGTCTGGTATCATAGCTAAATGTAGATTTATTTACACGTGAAGTTGTAAACAGAAATGATAGTCTGGTATCATAGCTAAATGTAAATTCGACTACACGTGTACAGAAATGATAGTCTGGTATCATAGCTAAATGTAAATTCAACTACACGTGAAGTTGTGAACAGAAATGATAGTCTGGTATCATAGCTAAATGTAAATTTAACTACACGTGAATTTGTGAATAGAAATGATAGTCTGGTATCATAGCTAAATGTAAATTCTACTACACGTGAAGTTGTGAACAGAAATGATAGTCTGGTATCATAGCTAAATGTAAATTTAACTACACGTGAAGTTGTGAACAGAAATGATAGTCTGGTATCATAGCTAAATGTAAATTCTACTACACGTGTACAGAAAGGATAGTCTGGTATCATAGCTAAATGTAAATTCAACTACACAAGTACCATGATAACAAAATCTACAGAGGTCACCTCGATGTCCTGACACAGTTTGAAAAATGCCTAAAATGTTGTCTTTTTTTCCCTTTAAATCTGACACTTTAAATATAAATACAGAGAAGTTGGGTTCACCAGAATATGTGTTAACGTCTTATTTCAATATAAAATGTCATTCTATTGTGGACAACTTCACAACGCTTCATTACATTTCCTGAAACTGCATATTTCACGCAGTGTCAGGCATTCATTCAGTTTACACAATAATAGTTCGCAGCAACTCCCACAAGTACACACTGTATTGTTTGATATTAACAGTTTATTCTATTCTAGGGAACTGTTCTTCTTTATTTCTTTATTTCTTTTAAGAATGTCAACTTTTATGTACAAGTACATTGTAATGTTTGACTTTCCGACTGAAATTTGATTTCTTATACGTTATCAGCACGTTAAACATAGCAGATAAACCTCTTGTTAAGCTTGTACTTGGCATAGAATCCATAGAACAGCGTGACAACTATTAATCCAATACTATGATGAGATGCACTATCTATACGTTAAGATGCAGATATTTGAAGAAAATGAAACCGTGACAGCCTTGTAATTATCTAAATTCTCATATCGATCTGAGAAAGATCGATATGCATATATAGAACAATCAATTCAAATTACTTTCTTTGTTTGGAAAATACTTATAAAAGACTATGTCAAACACATTCCCAATAAAATTATCTTTATTACGGCTGACCATTCCTGTTGAACGTGTTCTGCTGAATATCAATATTTGTACCTAAATAGACATAGCTATAATTTCGCTTGACCTCTTTCCTGGCATCTTCTACGACTGGAGAAAGACTATCAATAAATCCATTGATAAATCAAATCACTAGGAAATATATTATGATTCCCATAACACTGTATTGAAAAATCCCTGGCTAATAGTCTTAACATCAGTCTCTTGAACGGTAATCTCAAAGAATGGTATGGAAATACTCATATAAGTTTTTTTTAAGAATTGGGCCTAGATGGAACATTGTCGAAATAATATTATAATGTATATCTAATAATCAAATCATACACTTATACTTTAAAACAATAGGACACAATCCCATATTGTACAAATATATGGATTATCATAATTATATGTAGAAATTCAGACTTGCTCAGTATAGTCCAATTATGTACTTTAAAGCAGCACCAATAAAATCGTTTGTGTTTTATTTTCCGGTCAATGTCCTTTGAAAATTGTATGTTTTGTTTGAAATGACCCTCATTGGTTCTGTAATCGTAAGATAATGTGATGTAGAATTACAAATCTTCCGTTTTGAGCAAAAAGTGCAACATCTCTCAATTTTAACAATTGCCATGTCATGTGTATATACTTGTAAACCACAAATTATTTTTGTTTGTTTATGATTGCAATTAATTCTAATTTCTTTCTTTTTTAGGCATGACATCCTCTAATGCTGAAGAGCAAAGTTTTTCTAAATTGATGGCAGGTGCCATGTTGATGGATGGTGGTGAATGTAATGATCTCTTATATAATTGGCCAGAAGGTGCTACTACATCTACAAATGGGTCTGCCTTTGTTAAGGCAGAGAGATCATCAGAACATTTTGCACCATCGGCTACTTGCCTTGAACCTTGGTCATTACCGAACCAGGTACCAGACTTTTCCACTCATAGCAGCTACCCATATTTACCCCCAAATAATGGCTTTTTTCATGCTCAAGTGCCAAATGGACGGATGAATAATTTGTTCGGACAAAATCATGATCTGGATAGCTTAAAGCCGTTGCATGATCAGTTCAGACAAAAATATGGCAATTACTCTAACGAAAAATACCCAGATTTCAATGTTGCCCTGAAGGCCGAAATTTGTGAGAGGAAATGGAAACCGTGTTCGCTTAATTCAAACACAGATCTTTATGAAAACTTGAGCAAAAGTGTCAACAACTCTTCATCAGATGAAGCATATTCCCAAAAGTCTTTCAAACAAAATGAATCTAAACTCACACAACTTGGTATTCCAAACAGGCAAGATGACCTCCCGAAACCGAAACTTAAGCCTTTCGATTTTGGAGAGTCTGACAGTGATTCAAAGGCCAGTAATAGTGGAAGTGGCAGTAGACTGGAAGATTGGCCACCACCAAGTTCACCCAGTACTACTCCTATGGATATTAATATCGACGAAATGGTCAACAGTGGTGTAACTATTGCTGGTTATAAACCAAGAAAAATCATCTCAAAAAGAAAAAAGTCAAATATACCATCCGAATCTAAAGATTATGGTTACTGGGAAAAGAGAAAGAAAAACAACGATTCAGCACGACGATCACGTGAGGCAAAGAAAGAGAAAGAGCGCAGTTTTTATAAACGAGCTCTGGAACTTGAATATGAAAATCATTACTTAAAAGAAAGAGTTCAGTTCTTGGAACGAAAAATAGAGACATTGATGCATCAAAACCCAAACCTATCAAACGGTGACAGTCAAACTACGTCACTGTGACGATATATAAATATATGTGTGTGTCGTTTTGTTGTGTTAGCGTTAAAATATACGGAAATTTTCCGTCCATTGGCAGCAAGAATGGACTTATTGGAAACTCTCAATTCGTCTTCCTGCACGAGAAATCCGGTGGTAGTTTTGTATATTACTTACTGTTAAGACAATCTCACTATAAAGAACCGTAAAGCAGCATTTATGTGCCATTAATGGAAATGACTCGTTTTCGACAATTATGATTGAGATATATTTACAGCAAAATTTGTAACATGCAAATATTAATTGATTTAAAACATTACTCATTGAAATGCATATAATATAAGCACAAAAACTTAGTTTTTGGGAGACTGTTCAGTTTACACATAATTTATGGCATTTTTCGCCAATGTTCGAACCAAATATGACCACCATATTCTGTTCTCCGACTTTTGCCAGCCTCTTTAGGTCCTTTTGTTTCCTACTCCCAAAAAACTCAAATTATTTGGCTTTCGAATCTTTTGACGTGGATCGTAACAGGTGAAGTTTATTCCAGAAAAACGTCGTGCGCACTAAATTTGATTTCTACGTTTCTCTTCTCATTGTACCGTGATTGAATATTATTTTATTTTTTATGCTTATAAGAGTTAAGAAAAATCTCCTAAAAATAATGGCCATCTTTGAGAGATTTGTATTTGGGCAATATAATTTACAACCAAAATATTTTCCATGATCTGTTATTTCACAAATGGCAGTAAAATGATTTGTTATAACTAGTTTTACTGTTTGTTGGGTTTTTTTCCTTGACGATATTGAAGACAATGAATATACAGACGAAGGCAATAATAATGAATACTTGTAAAAACACGAATAGGGTTTGATTCTGAACTATTGTAAAATATTAAAGTTCTGGCTCGTCTGATAATCTTACTATGAAAACACCCTTTGATACATGTTGTTTAAGTTCGTTCTCTTATTGTTTTACTTTCTGTCTTTCATTTTAACAAATCTACGGATTCGTTAATTAAATTAAATTATTTAAGAAAAAAATGGCGGACTTTCGGACTAGTAGAGTATTGCCTTGGAGAGATTCTTTAAACATACAACTTTACAAAAGATAAACGCCAAACAATTGTTCTTTTATATGTAGGTATAGCTAAGTACCAACTTATCAATGATACTATGACTCAATTTTGATATGCAGAAAATATTAAGACATTCTTTATAAAAGATATTATTAGAACGGCGGCAAAGAAACCACTGACTTATTTGTCTGAAAACAATTCTAAAACGGCAAAAATTGTTATTTATGTCCATTTATTCACAAAACAACGGTCAAATTTGAATGAATAGTTTTTACTATACATACATATGAATAAAAAGACCAGTCACATTATAAAAATACTGATTTGCTCAAATGGCATTCATGTTAATGTTGTTTAAAAGTATATTATTATTATTATGATGTTTAGAATTGTTGACAAATGTTCTGTTGTTAACTGATATACTGTTCCTAAATGTAAATGTGTAAATATAGTCCAGTTAATGGCTTAGCATTTTATTTAGTACAGTAGAATTAATGTAGTGTTTAGTTCCGTTTGGGTCAAACCTAACATTTTACATTCAAAATTTTTGTCACAATTTTCTTGTACTAAAATACCTTCATACATGTGCAAAGACATGCATGAAGTCTAGGTTTAGAGGTTATATACAATATACAATGTCGTTATGTTAAAATTGTAACATTTGTGAACATTTACAATCTTATTAAAAAAGTAACTTCCTGCACTGAAATTTTTTTTACTTTTTTTTGTTTTGATATTTGAAATCAATTTTAATATTTATACATGTATATGTTTTTTTCTCACAGTATAACATAAATGTAATTTGTTTTATCAGACTGTTACTTTGTTTGGTTGTGTCTTATAATATTTTAGAATCAATTAGAAATTTCACAGGTAGTATGGCCAGAACAACCTTTGGTGGCCCTCCTCCTTTATATGTATCAGTAAACCTCTATGGATAGAAAGTACTGTTTGCTCGTATTTATTGTATTTATGTCGTTCAATTATGTATAGAAAGATGTAAAATAACATGAAAATGATATATTTCCGATCTGTCAACAAAAATCTGTAGTCTACAAAAAGGGGGGGGGGGATACCAAAAAGGTATCCTGTCCACACGTACCTGTGAGAAATTTGTGATGAGTTAAAAAAAACCACATGCTGTCATAAAATAGTTCTATAGAATGGTGCAATAATTCTTGTTTTTTTTTGTGTGATTTCTCCTATGTGTAAAGTATCGTTTTGTATTTTATTTGTTTTTGAAAAATGCATCAAATGCATATGCTTCTTAAACGTTTTTTTTTCCTTTCTGTGTATATTTTTTTTATGTTCCACAGGAATTAAAAGTAGTTTATATTGAGTATAGTATAGCTCTGACTATTCATATAGGATATTAATGTAATAGTTATATACCATTTATGTATTATATATAGACAAAGGTCTTTGAACATGCATTTTCAAATTTTACCCGGTGATTTATGCGATGTGTTTTTATTGTCTACATCAACCATTCATATTTATATATGTATAGAGAGAGAGTAATAGACGGCATGCCACATATAGTTGTCTTGATCAGTGGATACAACAACATATGATAAGTTCATGTTTATTTTGTATATCTAGTTTTTCAATGTTTGTCACATAGAGAATTTTAAAATCAGAAATTTTAAAGTGATAAAAAAAATCTTAATTTTTTACACACAAAAAATTTGAAATACTGAGTAATGTCAAGAAATTGTAATATATGTTATAGTCCTATTTTGTAATTTGTCTTTTATTTATGAAATTTTCTTAAATGGGTTATACCAAAAAGGAAGATTAAGTTGTACTAAGAATTTCATACTACAATCCGTAAAATAAAGAAATCGCCAAGTGGTACTCATAAGGTATATTATATACTGAAAAGGAACACACAAAAAAATGAAATATTTACATATTCAAACATATACTTTGGTAGGAGACACTTTTTAATTTGTTCCGTTTCCTGATAAAAATGTTTGGATCATTGATATTTCAAGAAGGGTTGTTCCAAGCCATGGATTGAATTCCATTTCATGTTTCGGTAAAAGCAAAGTTTGTAATGTTATATTTACTTTTTAACTTATATGAAAGATCAATAAACGTTAGTGAAAACTGAAGGAGTAATTAAGAATGGACAATCCAGAGACACTGACAACATTGTACACATACGACACCTGGCGAAGACAAACACAACATAGAAAACTAAAAAGATGAGCAACATGGACCCCACCTACCCAGGTGCTCGCCATGGGGCAAGACGTTCCTGCCTCTTATAAGACACCCGCCATAAAACTCATATAGACAAGTAGTGTAGGACATCAATCTCTATACCGAATAAAACAAATAATTAAAAAAGCACATTAGCCCTCCTACAAACAACTGGGAGTACATGCATGCATGGTCAAATGTTCCACCAATATCAACAAAATGAACATCTACTCTACCTTCCACATCAAATCATTGAAATCAAAAAGACCATATGTGCCAATGAAAATCCATCCATCTTTGTTTGGACCAGGCACACAAATGTGGCGATGTTAGACCAGTGAATGGTAGTCCAACTCTCCTACTTTTTATAATTGGATCTCCATGAGCAATACAGGAAAAAACAAACAATGAAAAACTTGTACAGATTCGCTTCCACCCAAAAAAAAAAACAACCCACACACTATCACAACAATAGATTAAAAATTAACATAGAAAGTACAATAGCAGGGTAAGTTAACATACTGCTAGATTAGAAAGTAGAATCTGTTGTTTAAGACCATTACTCTTAGGACACAAAGACATTAACATTGCCACTGCTTATATGATAACTTTAATTTAGAGGCTTGGTATAACTATTATACCTATGATATAACGAAAATAGGTTATTGTGAATTTGGGAACCAAAAAATAATGAATTAACAATCATATCTCGAATAGAGATCTTGCAATTAGATTAAATAACATTGTATGGTATCATTGTATTTTCTTCAATTGAGAATGTTCAATGTTGACTTTAAGTCGTATATGTATGTATAATTATAATTCTGTTCTTGATATTTTGTTTTTGATGTTTTATTGTATTGTATATTAGCTTAGTTGCAAAGCAACACTGCCGCGAACGACCTTTCTTTTTTAAATTTGAAATAAAACAGAATCACCAATGAACACAAGTGCTAGAAGAAATTTATTAATTTTATTAATTAATTTCAATCTAATTCAGAATACCAAGTTGGTGTTGTTGTTATAAGCTTAAAGCATGCAAGTTTTGATATGTGACTATGCAACAATATGCTTAACCAAATTATTTCAACTATGTTCACCACCTATATGCTGTTTATTATTTTTCTCCGAAATCTCCAATTTTCATTGAAAGATGAAATATTTGGATTTGCAATAAACCATATGTCTTATGATTCAATATTTCCGAGAAAAAAAAAGAAGAAAGATATACTATATTATTTCACTTCATTTTATGCATGGTGTCAGAGGCTAGAAGCTTTTTTTTTTCTTGATTGTAAATTAGTTTCCATCATAATGTCATGAAGGGTGCTTTCCCACTAGAATTCATCAGTTTAATGTTAAAATTGATCAATATTTTATTAAACAAGCACGAAGTCTCATTGCATCGTTTTGAAAGATGTATTCCACCTAGCACTATATTTTCTGTTAATATTTGAATAATCTAAGTCAGTATTTTTGTTCAATATATATATACCACAATAATAGTTTTGATTTAAATATGCTAAAGGAAAAGCGCTTAACGCATGAAAGATGACAATTTTGTACTCGGGAGACGAGATGTTTAACAATAATAAATATGCATTTAATGGGAATACTTGAGGCAATACTTTGAACTTAAAGACATATTGTAAAGTCAAAACATATGTATATTGGTTTTACAATACACACCAGTACCTTTATGCCAATTTTTTGAGATTCTACCATGCTTTATAGATATTGGTTTTTGTACTGTTTTTTTTTTCTAAGATGAAGCGATTTTGATGGAATGGTTTGTGTATTATTTTGATTAGGTTGTGTCTTGCATGCCAAATAGGAATTCTAATTTTTTTCCCCCTCAATATGAAATATTATATAGAGTGCTATTTTTATATTTTGTTGGCGAATTGTAAAACAATGATTTTGCCATTTGTAGCTTCATGTTTCATCGTTAAATAAAGTAATACTTTATGATTCGCCTTTTAACTTTTTGTGTAAACTGACACCTCTATTTGGTTTTGCTTGTTTGTTTGATTGGTGGTGTTTTAAATAGCCATATGATACGATCACGGCCACGACGGTCCCTAACACCTCTATTTTGACCAACACTTCTATCTATCTGATACCCTATTGACTCGTCGTTTACACCATGACATCTTTGATCGTGATCGTATGGCAGTTCAATTGTCAACTATGTATGATACATTGCATTGCAACTCTGAGACTGTGAGTTCGACGTCGCCTCTGTGTCGAGGCAAATTCCATACAGCCTTATATACTCGACACGGGAGGTCGATGTATTTTGTCCGAGAACTCTATAAACGTCCAGTAAAACACAGCCAGTTTGTTGAAAGTGACAGTGATCATATGGTAATTGGATTTACAACTACATATGCAATCAGTGCCTATCACCACTGATGCTGTGAGTTCGAATCTCGATCAGGGCGAGGTGTACAACATTATGTGATAAAGTTTGTCGGTGACTTGCAACAGATCGGTGGTTTTCTCCGGGTCATCCGGTTTCCTCCACCAATAAAAACTGACCGCCACGATATAACTCAAATATTGTTGAAAGTGGCGGTCATCACCATAAAAAAAAAAAAAAAAAACCCACTGCAATATACCAGTATACAAACCCAAGGATTGACAATAACTTTCATAAATGACTCGTTCTTGATTCTCACAACACATAGGAGATGTACAGTCAAAGTGTCCAATAGAGGTGGTAATACATGGTTATGATTCTAGTTTAACGCCATTTTCAACAATATCCCAGTTATACAGTGAAGGTCAGTTTCAATGGTAGAGACACTCGGGAGTACACAGACAAATTTTATCACACATCAACAAAGACTGGAGTCGAAATAACAAACTTTAGTAGATACAATTATCTATAACGATCGGGATACAACACAAAAATGCAGACAACATATTACATGTATATTATTATACCGATATATAAAACAAAGGAATAAAATATCGAACAGCAAAAATGTCCAAAAATATCGAGACATCAGATGTTCTGAAAGGTTAAAGATTGTCCGCTTAATTATAGCACCCGTCGTGAGGTTTTGTTCTTTTGTTGGTGACCATCATAGTGTAGAGCCAGGAAAATGGGACCTAAAGGTGGTATTTAATTTGGTTTTTGACAATCTTACATCATGCTGCATTATACCCTGTTGTTCCCCTTTGTTTTTGTTATTTCCAGTTCATTTAAGTTTAGAAAAATAAAACTCATTAATGGATCAGGGAATGATAGCATGTTCTAACTCCCTGTTTTTGTAAGAGTTCTCGTTGTCAGAGTCTTTGTGTCTTTTTTTTATCACCTCTATTGATTCCATTGATTCGACGACAATATGTGGAACACATACTGTGTCGTTCGTGTTAATAAGTTAGTCGTATAAACACTTTTGATAACATTCTGTTGACATGGCTGTTTTTTATAGAATTTAAAGGATGTATTTGTATTCGGCAGGATTCATCAAATCAACAGTGTTATCCGAACTTATTCTTCAAACATGGTCCATTCACAGCTATACTTACCAATGTGTTTGTACTGTTGTTGCTCTGTATACATCAATCATCCCTTTACTGAAAAATAAATTCAGACTTAGGGTTATGGTATCGAATACACCTCACCATGAGTGGGATTCGAACTCACAACGTTAGGTTCAGACATGGATACACTACGTTCATCCCCATCATTACTTCTGTTGTTTTAAAACGATGTAACTGTGTATTTTGCTCTTCCTCTGAACTAAGATTCATCATGATTAACCAGGTTTTCAAAGGTAGAAATGTGTGTCTACACAAAAATAGAACGACCTGTCATTACAGTTCTTGTGCAGCTTTATTCCATTTTTTTTTTTTTTTTATATAAAATTAGATAAAATTCTATCAGCTTATCAAATGAATTCTATATATATATTGCTGCCTAAGTAATGTATCTATACAATATGATAACCGCATCGGTGGCGTAATGGTTAGCGTGCACGCCTCGAGTGCAGTAGATCGTGGGTTAGAGCCCCGATCGGGTCAAACCAAAGACTATAAAATTGGTATTTGTTGCTTCTCCGCTAAGCATGCAGCATTAAGGAGAAAGAGCAAAGACTGGTTGGCTCGGAATCAGAATAATGCGCCCGAGTGGAGCGACATGTCTACCCGCGGACTGTTGTTTCAGTGAGTTAGCACTATAAAAATCCAACTCAGCATGTTGGTCTAGAACAAAGCGGACCTCATCATCATCTCATTGAAAATTAACTTGTTCTTGCCATGATATAGCTGAAAAAATGCTGAATTGACGTTAAACAACAATCACTGACTCACTCACTATACAATATGTTTATTGACAACTTCAAGATATGGGGCTATTAGCAAAGATTTTGTTTAAATCCCAAGGATGATATGTTTAGTTACAACTTTCCCTCTATAGTACGGACACGTGACAATTTGAATCCATATGCGTTTTGATTGCATTTTAAAATTATCTTTTTTGCAGTAAAACAAACAATTGCTTAGTATAATATATTAGGAGCATTATCTCCCGTACGGGTAAGACTATTGCCTTCATTATAAACGGGGTAATTGGTTTTCAACATGCTGCCATTAATGGCGACACTGGCACCTCTTGAAATCGCGTGGCAAAGGTCGATACCACAAAAAATAATTAAGTGAATAAGAAATTAAACCAGAAACAAAGAGGATAACACGGAACTGACATTAACTAACACGTATCAAACATACAAATAACATAGAAAACAATTTTACACTATAGTTCAGACAACATAAACTTCGTAAAACAAACAAGAAATTTGTGAGCGATATCACGTTCAACCAAAATGGAAGTGGCTTGCTTTGAATATGATTCCCTCATTGAAATCAAGTGCAAGTCAAATTTATAATGTTAAGAAAACTTTTGAAGATACCAAATAGGTAATCAGAAGTCGTAGATCGAAGAATAGACATTACAGTGACCAATAGAGAAAGGACACAAAGACAAACAATATACACAAAACACTATACAGAAATTAAACTAAAGATTGAGCAACACGAACCACACTAATAACCGGGGATGAACTCAGGTGCTCAAGAAGGATAAGCAGTTTCTGCTCCACCAGTGGCACCCGTCCGTCGTGTTACTCTAGTTACAAACCCGATGATTCGTCATGAGCTAGCAGAATGACATTGCATTGCTTTCAAGTGGAACATATCCGTTGTTATTTGTGACACAGATATTCCGTAACGGGTGGCGACTATAAAAGTTTCGAAGTGATGACTCGGGGATAAACTTGTGATAATCCCATCCGTGGTGACGCTGGTGAGTTTCTTAAGTCGAGGACTGTGTCCTTTTTGTGTTAGTAATCTACTGACATCAAGATTCAAATAACTAGAAAATCCTACAATTTGTAATATGTTTCAAATAACAAATTGTATGTCAAATACACAATAATGAAGAGAAATACATTGTAAAAGGTTTACAAAACTAAATTTATCATTTTTATCTCAAAATCTTTTGTTCTTCTGATCAGAAGATAAGAAGATTCATGAGGATAGAGCCTTTAATTTCACATACAGGTATATTGATGACGTTTTATCTATCAATAATTCTAGATTTGCAGAATTTCTTCCATTGATATATCCTCCAGAGCTGGAAGTTAAAGAGACCACAGATACAGCTTCGTCCGCATCATTTTTGGACTTATACCTCGAATTTGACGACAGTGGTCAACTCAGTACTAAAATTTATGATAAACGGGACGACTTCAATTTTAAAATCATAAATTTTCCAAATATGTGCAGCAATATACCAGCTTCTCCTGCATGTGGTGTTTACATCTCGCAATTGATTCGCTATGCAAGGGCCAGTAGCAATTATTCTGATTTCCTGAAATGTCATCTTCATCTGAGAAACAGGCTACTGGACCAGAGCTATTAAAAGTTTCGCCTTATTCGCTCTCTTAAAAAGTTTATATTCTGATACCAAGATCTTGTCGAAATATATTCCGTCTCTGCAGAGACGATAATACACGATGCATTTTCATATAGTGAAAATGTATAAAGATAAGAAAGTCAACAAAAATGTCAAAAATTTTTGTTTATCAATGTGTGACGTAGAAGAGTTTTTGACATTTACTTCACTGAATTTGGTACTGCTTTGACAACTAGTTTACCTATTTTGTTCCAGTATTGTTATAAATACTGCTATAGTGACAGCCGGAACCTTTGAGCCGTAATGAAAGCGGGAGGTTTGGCGCTTTAAAATCTGATTCAACCCACCATTTCTTTAGAAATGCCTGTACCAAGTCAGAGTCATTATGGTTTTCACAGTTTTCCGGTTGTTGACTGATTTTGTCTGTTTATATACTTATGAGTTTTGACTTTCCCTTTGTAAGATTGTTCGGAGTTCGGTAATTTTGTTATTACCTTTATTATCCAAGACAAAGATAAAATAGCAATTAGAGGGGAAAGTGCTAAAATCACTGGATAGACTAGTCCACGATAAATTACAAATCAGCAGTCACCAAGATTTTCAACTACAAACACGTGTTTCATGATCTCAACATTGACGACTTTAAACGGCTCTACATCTCCTGATTTTACCTGCGCACGTTCCCCGTTCATATATAATCCGTTCGTCCACCTTATCAATTGTCAACAACAATACAATCAAGTACTAAATTTGAAATGGAGAGAAGATTTTCTTCAAATAAAGATGACCTATGGGTAGAGAGAGATGTTATCGCTATACACCATATCCCTTCCAAGAATGCTAGAAAAAAAAACATGCATGGTGAGACTTTTCAGTAGTTGTGTTAAGAAGGTAGTCATGAGGGAAATAAAGAATCTGAGAAATGATGTGGAATTTGTTAATAACATCACACAAAATAACTACATTGTATGATCTATTGAAAAGACTTCGAGAATCCGAAACGTTTGAAGCTGTGTGGTATTGTCATGTCTATGGTGTAACTGTTGATGTGTTTAGGTTAGGTTTATGGTGCTTAACGCCACTTTAAGCAATATTTTAGCTATATCGTGGCGGTCAGCTTTATTGGTGGAGGAAAGTCACTGACAAACTTTATCACATAATGTTGTATCGAGTTCACCTCGCCTGAGCGGGATTCGAACTCACAACGTTAGTGGTGATAGTCACTGATTGCATAGGTAGTTGTAAATCCAACTACCAAATGATCACGGCCACCATGGTTCCCTGTTTATGGGTCAAAACTGAAATTTGACTTATATGACGACAGAGAACAAAGGATTAGGAATGGAAAGGTATATTAATGCTAAACTATTCATGTTAACAGTGTATAAATAAGATTTTACAAGATTTTATTGATAACACTCAGACACATAAATGTGTTACATGAGGACATAACATATATACAGTATTACATGGCGAAATGATCATATATTATCAAAAACATTAAAACATACCAGCAATTTTCTTTATGAACAATGATAACCTTTTATGAACTTCTACATTACAAAAAGATAGGAGACCATTCATTTTAGCAATACTAGGATAAGTAACATAATACCTAGGTAAATATATACGTCTCAGGTTTACTAAATATTCATTACAACAAACAAATAACAAGTGGAACTCATCACCAATTGATAGTCCACACAAAGTACAAATCCTCTCATCTTTAGGAATATTATACCACCGCCCAGTTTCTATTGGAATTTGTAAATTTGACGCCCTTAATTTTGTAATCCAAATTCTAGTTTTCTCGTTTAATCTCACTAAGTAATTTTCTAACCCAGTCTTTTTTGAAAGAGCCATAAAATTGTCCTCGAGATGAATTTTCAAAGTCATTATACCATGAACTGACAAACTGATCGGTTACAATTTGGTTAAGATATGTTTTATCACAATATCCAACCTGATTTATAAAAATATATCCTAAGCCAGCTCTATTTAATATAGATTCTACATAATTAATCCACTTGAAATTATTCTGACCCTGATTTTTTAAACATACCATCAACCTGTATCAGGAACTACTCAATTTTGTTTCGTTATTCACAAGTTTACACCAATATGAAATCATACGAAGTTTTACTCGAATTTCCAAAGGAAATCTACCTAATTCCCCATAAACAATAAAATTTGGAGTAGTATTTCTAACTTTTGGAATTCGTTTACAAAATTTAAGATGAATCTGTTCTAATATTTTTAAATTCTCATATCCCCAAACTTCAGAACCATATAAAAGTATTGGTTCAATCATAGAATCAAACAATTTTAGTTGTAAGTCGACAGGTATGCTTTCATTCCTGATAGTCTTATAAATAAAATGTAAGGACCTTTGAGCCTGATCTACAAGATTCTTTTTTGTATAAAAAAGGTACCATTATATTTAAAAATAATACCTAGATATGAAAATGTTTCTACAACTTCTAACTGTTTATCTTGTAATATAAATGAATAATTAAGATTCTTCTTTTTGCTAAAAACCATAACCTTTGTTTTGTTAATATTTACATCCAATTTCCACAAATCACAATACAACTGACAAATAACTAGCGATTGTTGCATACCCTCTTTTGTTTCAGACAGTAAAACAGTGTCATCAGCATATAATATGACAAATAATTCAAACATAATACGAAATTGCGTATTTTTCTTCATCGTTAATAAATATAATAGATACTTTTGTACTATGAAAATACAAGTTAACAGTGCTCAGTACCGAAATGTCATGATTTTCTTTTTAAATGAGACTTATCAATAAAAAAAAAGTTGTTTCTCTGAGAAGTAAATTATTCCTGATGAAATGGAACACATGTAAAGCTGAAAAAAAAATACATTGGCTTACTCTCCAAAAAAAATTGCCAAAAAAGTTTAATCATATTTATTGTCTTTTTTTCAATCAATGCTTCTACTACAATAGTATCAAGGTTATTAACCCTAACCCCTAAACCCTATTCATAGCGTGTTTAACCAGTTGGTTAAATTTTCGTAATACTGTTAATCAACACGGTGGTAAAATTTCTGCACGAGAATTCCCGCCATTTCCTTTCTACGATCATTAACTTAACTTCAAATATATTTTCGACATCATAGGGGAGAAACAGATTCTCATTCTGTTACCAGTGGATAACGATAATACTCCACTCTCGATAGTTAAATTTTAAAATAAAGCGCAAGCATTAACATTTGAATATTTAACTATCTCAAGTAGAGAAATATGGTAATACACTGGTAGCAGAAGGGGAATCTATCTTGATCATTCATAGAATACGTATTAGATACTGAACAGATATATCATGTTTGGGAGGGGTATATGCGGAAAATATCAGTCGAGAGACGAACAATTTCCCGAGCCGAAAGGGGAGGGAAATTTAGTCTCAAGGCTGGTATTTTCCCCAAGCATGATATATCTGTTTAATTAATAAATAATACCTTTTGTTTGTCGTTTTCAGGAATATTCTTTTTTTTATTGTTTGTAACTTGGTAGTTGTTAAATACCATATAGGACGCTTTGAACTGTTCCCTTCAGCAGGTACAGTGGTAGTATTTCGATTTGTTTTGTTAGACAGTGGTTGAAGTATTCCGAATGAATTTGGCGGTTTGCGGCACGTGAGGGTAAAAAAGTGAAATACGTTTTCACAAATACCACGGCAAAAATCTTTTACTTCGGAACACTTCCGGGTTTCAAATTTGATTAATCACGTTACTTTACGTATAAAGGTAAAGAAGAAATATTCCGAATGAATTTGGCGGTTTGATGCAGGCGAGGGTAAAAAGTTTAAAAAAAATCCTCATGCAAATACCCCGGCAGCGGTAAAAATGAACGAAATTAAACCAATCAAAATCCAGGATTCTTAAATAAGGTGTAATTAACTATGTTCATTTCTCGTCTTCAACAAAAAATTAAGAAAACAAACTGCACTGGCAATAGGGCAGACTTTTACTTTCTCTATTATGTTGAGAGATCTTGAGCATCATTGGAAAGATAGAAGGAATAAACTTATGTTCTTAATTAGCCATAAACTGTAGTGATGTTAATGTATATCTTGTCTTAATTATGCAAAATTAAGATGTATATGAAAACGGAAAATCACCATGTGCTATAAAATTCAATCAAATAAATAAATTATGTAAAATTATATGGAAATCATACTGAATTACAATAAAAAAAAACATGTTCGCTTGATATCAAACAGGATGTTCTTACTTTATGGGTTATGGTGTTTAACACCACTCTCAACAATATTTCAGTTATATCGTGGCGGTCAGTTTTATTGGTGGAGAAAACTGGAGTACCCGTCGAAAAACACCGACCTGCCAAATGTCAGTGACAAACTTGTATCGGGTACACCTCGTCTGAACGGGATTCGAACTCACAACGTTAGTGGTGATATGCACTGATTGCATAGGTAGTTATAAATTCAACTACCATACGATCACGATCACCACGCTCTGTTCTTACTTGATATGTAGGATTAAAGTACAAGACTTATATCTTAGTTTCAAAGTGCAGAAAAAACATATTCCTTTAATATCAGTTTGTCAACTTGTTAGTCCAAAACATATGCGGGACTCATTCCATTTTCACAAAATCGTAGAAAAGCCTTTTAAAGATAAAGAATAATTAAATTTAATTAATAACCAATAACTGGTAGTGACGTATTTTTCTAATCAAAATTTAAAAGGAAATATATGTAATTTTAATCACATGTATATATATATATATATATATATAACATTTGTTTTCGATTAGTTAGTCATTAATGACCTATATACTACACAGGAACAAAAAAGTGTATTTTCTAAATCAGTTATGAAACTATAGATTGATCCATTTAATACCATACCAATATAAGTAATACTCTTAATTTACATACTTATAATACGGAATCTATCCCATCTAAAATCCCTTTTGTATTGGGTATTAAAAGATTAAAATATTACTCCGAGATCTATCCCATTTTTCTTTCATTAGAAACATGGCTTCTTTTTTGTTTTTCGATCATCGCGTTGTGTTACATGTTTGATTTGCATGATGGATTTTAGGGGAGAAAAATTTATTTTCATTTCTTTTAATTTCAGTATATCTTCTTCATAATGTGATATTTTATTTTGTATATACTAGTATATGGAAACTGTCATTTTTTGGTTCGTATCAATCAGTATATGTCTTTATTAAGTGTTATAAACAACATAATGCGGCCATTGGAAAATTCTTTATAATTTTTCTCTGAAAAATGAAAATGACTATGGAAAGTTAATTCAAATGTCACACTGGAGTCGTATCGGTATTACATGAATATTTTGGACAATATGGACACGGATACTTCGGACGATGAGTTTGATGCTAAAAGCATTAAAAGTAAAAAATCAGTCAAAAGAAGTGACAAGAAAAAGGATGAAAAAAAGAAGGAAAAAAGTGAAAAGAAAAAAGAAAAGACAACTATCAGTGATAAAGACAATAAGGATAAAGTAGAACGGAGAAATATTTTGAGAGATAAATCTTTTATAACCATTGGAGGTAGGTTTAGAAAATGGTCCATGAAATCACTTAATGAAATACAATGTACACAGATCTTTTATTGTCACTGGCAAGAGTTGTCTATGAGAGGTGACAAAGAGAAAGTTTAAACCGTGACGATTAACAATTCCATCAATATCAACAACCCTCTCCTCTTCACACTGATCCATGAAAAGACTGCAACATATGACGTTATAAATCCAGGTCCTGGCTTGGAACAGACACAAAAATGTGACGGGGTTAAACCAATTAATAGGATCCCAACCCTCCTCTTTTTGATAACTGGATCTCCAACAGTAGTACACATATAAACAAACGATAAAAAAACATGCCCATGTTAGGATTAATGGTATTTATCGTCACTTTATATATACAATTTTCAGCTATGTAGTGAATACCAGACTTTATGGGTGACAAGAACCCAGAAGTTATTACGAACTGAGCCTTGAAACCACCGATCTTTGATAAATGTCTGGAAACCGTAACACTTGAGGTTGGTGTTGGAGTGTGAACTCGCGTCAATAGCGTTAGACTTATGATCTGGACAAACATCATCTTTGGGTTAAAATTTATCCTAGATAATTTAAACTTGGGTTCAATTTTGTGGTTCATCTTATGGTTAAATTTAACCTTTTGTTAAATCCCTGGTTAAAGCTTCAATATTTAACCTACCATCAAGGGCTGTGTTTAATATTTATGGTTAAAAGCATCCAAATTGGCTGCCATTAGTGTTGAAATGCATTGCCAATTTCGAGTATCCCTTGTGTATTCCAATTAAGACAAGCTAAGAACAATGCTGAAGTCATTTCTCGTAAACTATATTGCTTAAAGAGCATGCTTTTTTTCCTCAATATATTTTCATGCTTTAAGCAAAGCTTAAGATGTTATTTGTCTATTACTATTATAATGATTCGGGCATTCACAATTTTATGTTTATGTTTAAATAAAAAACAATTTGAAAAGACCAAACCATACAATTAGTTGATGTGAAAAGGAAGAATACACTATATAACAAATGGCCGAGATGGTTACTCGTCATGCTAAGGGAAGTGGTGCTGCAGTGTATCAAGGGTGTGTGTTCGACTCTCGCTGAGGGAAAAAAAAAAAATTGTCAGTTAAAAATCTAAATCTAACGTTTATATGCAAAATACTTAATGCAGCCCAGGATAAAACGGGTACTTCTGAACAATGACTGAACAATATCAGGTATAGGAGAAAGTCCGTGATTGTTTTAATATCAGGTACAAGTAGTGCAAAGTCTTTGTTGACGGGGTATATTATTATATCGACAAGTGTGGACACAGCAATGTGCTGTCCAAAAGGCAAGTGTGGATGTCAATATTTCATAGTATTAACTTTAAAAAAAAAAATTCATGGGCATAGGGGTCCTGGATTTTTTTAATAAAAACTAATCCTGGATTTTTTTAATAAAAACTAATCCTGGATTATTATTTTTGCTTAAAGTCCGGTCCTGTGTTTTTATTTCAAATTTTCCTCATAGTCCCCTCCCCCCCCCCCCCCCCCCCCCTCCCAAGGGATATAAAATTGTATCATTAATAATAAATTAATCAATAATAAATTCAGATTTTCTATTTAAAATAAATCTCATTTACAAAACCACTGATATTAGTTCAATTATTAACGCTGATTTAAGCTTTAATGAGTCGCAACAAATTTTTATTTTTCTCTTTAAACTGTCGAAACATAACATTTATTTAACTGTAAAATTCACAAATAAAATCCCCCCCCCCTTTTCCCCTTTTTTCTTGTTTAAATCAATGATCAACAATATTCCAGAATCAAACAAATGAATAAATATAACATAGATTTCTTTTACATGCATCTTTTTACCATGCGGAGTCAGTGTGTTTTAAATCGGTCATCCAATCAGGACGCTCATTATTCTTGTCCAAGATAAAAATAAATAGCTAAAATTACCTGTGGGTGTTTCCTCACTTCAACTCGTAAATTTACATAGAAATCGGAGATATTTCGTCATAAAACTTCACACATGGTTTTGTCTATCATATTTCTTGAAGACAAACATAACATTTTATTGCATTTATCAATATTTTATGAGTATCAACAGTTTTTTCAACACCGTATCTGTTTCTCGATACATCCGCCCGATTACAGTGACCCATGACCCACTTTAGCACGTTCTACCATTTTTTCTTAATAATGTTGTTTAATAAGAGAAAGTCCGTTGTTGTTTTACTATTAGGCATAGGAGAAAGTCCGTGCTTGTTTTACTATTAGGTATACCTATAGGAGAAAGTCCGTGCTTGTTTTACTATTAGGTATACCTATAGGAGAAAGTCCGTGATTGTGTTACTATTAGGTATACCTATAGGAGAAAGTCCGTGATTGTTTTACTATTAGGTATACCTATAGGAGAAAGTCCGTGCTTGTTTTACTATTAGGTATAGGTGTGAAACCACTAATTAATTTCTTTAAGGTTTTCTACTAAATTTGTGTTTTTTCGAGCCTACCTGGCCATTTTATCTTAAGCTTAACCTTTCCAAGACCATATATTTTCTGAAACGTACGTGATTCCTCTACGTACTGTCAAAATATCAGGGCATGCTTAAAATCTTGCAGTGAAATGCCGTGCTACGGAAAACACCTACTCTAAAAATAGGTCGGTCATCCCCAAGAAATTCAGTATTTATAGGTCATGAATAAAATCATCCATAGAGGTATTAAAATACAACTAAGTCCATCAAATTTGGGCTCAAAATAATCCCTATATAATTAACTTCAATTATCAATTTTAATTAGTCCATTCCATTCAGTAGTTTTCACAATGCTACAAACTGAAAGAAACTTTTTTCTTGAAAAGGGACTAAGCTCTGATTGGTGAATTAGTGGTTTGACACCACCAGTTGAAGGTCTGTGATTGTTTTACTATTAGGTATAGGAGAAAGTCCGTGATTGTTTTACTATTAGGTATAGGAGAAGGTCCGTGATTGTTTTACTATTAGGGATAGGAGAAGGTCCGTGATGGTTTTACTATTAGATATAGGAGAAGGTCCGTGATTGTTTTACTATTAGGTATAGGAGAAGGTTCGTGATTGTTTGACTATTAGGTATAGGAGAAGGTCCGTGTATGTTTTACTATTAGGTATAGGAGAAAGTCCGTGATTGTTTTACTATTAGGTATAGGGGAAGGTTCGTGATTGCTTTACTATTAGGTATAGGGGAAGGTCCGTGATTGTTTTACTATTAGGCATAGGAGAAAATCCGTGATTTCTAAATACTAATAGGTATAGGAGAAAGTCTGTGACTGTTTTATTTTCAGGTATAGGAGAAAGTCCGTGCTTTTTTTAATATTTGGCATAGGAAAAGTCAGTGATTGCTTTATCTTATCAGATATAGGAGAAAGTTTTGATTGTTTTATTATCCGGAATAGGAGATCGTTCGTGGTTGTTTTAATATCAATTATCAGTCCATCATTGCTTACTTACTATGGGCAGATATCGAGGGCGGTCGTGGTCGTGATCGTATGGTAGTTGGATTTATAACTACCTATACAAGCAGTGCCTATCACTACTAACGTTGTGAGTTCGAACCCCGCTCAGGCGAGGTGTACTCGATACCACATTATGTGATAAAGTTTGTCAGTGACTTGCGACAGGTCGATGGTTTTCTCCGGTTTCCTCCACCCATAAAACTGACTGTCATGATATAACTGAAATATGGTAGAACATGACATTGAGCACTGTCATTTTGTGAGCTATTTTTTTTACCAAGCTTGCAACTTAACATTGTTAAAAAATACCTAAAAACTGCAATAATTATTGATGAATCATTGATACTTGCAACTGTTTCACGTAACTATTCTACTAAACCATGTTATATCTTTCATCTCAAACGTGAGCTAAAAGTTTGGAAATATATATTTAACCTATTCCACTTTGAAGTGCTTATCCAAAACAGGAATCCGAAATTTCGATCTTTGTATTTGTTTGTTTTGACTTTTCATGAATATGTGTTTGGTTTTCGGTTGGATTATAAACTGTCCCTGTTTATCTTATTTTTGTTTTGCTTCAAGTTGTTTTGTGTATTATTTATGTGTTATAATCAATATATAAGTTAATAAATTCATTTGACCCCAGATAGTTTCAACAGTTACAACTGTTCTTAAACTTTAATGAATTGGCAGACACATGTTCCAAATATGTTCGGCATTGACTTAAACGTGACATTTATTCGATTTTTACATTTTTTTCTCTGTCTATTATACTTAAAGGGGCATTAGCTACGATTTTGACCAAGCAAATTATATGTTTTAGAAATTGGTAAATAGCTTTAAAATGATGAAATAAAGGTAAACAGTCCACATTAAACAGCTTATGGAACCACTTTTTGCCTTTTGAGAATGGAAATTACCATCGATTAATTATTTCCTTGCAAGCAAATAATTTGACTTCGCTTTTTCCGTATGCAACTGATCTTACTAGTGACAGGTAAAAACGAATAATTTGTATTTTGTCGCTTATTAACTGCAAACTTGCATGGTTCTTTGTCCGTAATTAACACCGACTAAAAGCAGATTCACAAAAAATAAGAAATATCTGCATTGTTGTACTGATTTAATGACGATTCGACAAACTCCGTAAACAATGTCGATAATTAATAAGATGGCGTCCATTTCTTGGTCGATCTCAAAACACGAGCAGTTGCACGTTTTTTCCCCGATGCGCGTACATTTCATAACATTTATAAGTTACAGAAACACGTTTTATTAAGGCATCAATCATATCTGATAGTTTTTATGGGTAGCAAAAATTTACGATTATGGCAGATAATGCCCCTTTAATATGATTATACTTTAAGCCGCGTCGTCATCCGAGTCATCATCACAAAAATCAATGATAATAGGTTCTTTGACACTTCTATCTATACAGTTTTCTTTGCAGTATTCTTTTTCAATTTTGACCACATGTTCTTCTGCTTTTGTCCACACATCTTTTGTAATTTTTCCGAAAGCAGCATACGTGAGTTATTTAACATCTTTTAATCGGAGGGTGGTATTATTTTTAGCCACGAAACCTTTGACTTGCGCCCATATTAATTCTATCGGGTTAAGTTCAGTGTCGAACGGTGGTTCTTATTACTTCATGTCCGTGTAAATTAGCAATTTTATCTGTTTTATAAACTACTGGGGTCTTTTTTTGTTTTATTTTTTCATATAATCCTTTTTTGGTATCAGTAGCAGAAAAGGGAATGTTATGTTGTGTAAGACAGTTTTGGAGAACAGTTTTTTTCTGACTAAAATTTGAGCACACCGTATCTTCTGTTTTAACATTATGATTACTTGCATTATCTAATACAACCAAGCTAAGATTTTTCAGAGCAGGCATCAATTGATTTTCAAACCACTCAAGAAAGACAAAACTATTCATCTCCTGGTGATAGTCACCATCCTTTGATTTGGCCAGAAACACTAAATCGCAGTCGTCAATCAAACCCTCACTTCGCGTACCTGCATGCAAAACAATCAAACGCTTGCCTTTGCCCGAGGGTATTTTTGGGGCATCAGACCCATCATTCGGAAGCCACATATAATCTGTGCAGTGATTTTGGTTAACCCATGTTTCATCCAGGTACACGATATCATACCCTGCTTCCCTAAAAGATTTGATCTTTCTCGGATAATTACACCTATCATTGATAATAGACACTTGGTCGTACAGAACTCTTAAATTATCACCTATTTTTGTATAAGTATATCCAAGATCATTGAGAGTTAGAGTAAGTTTAGACTTTGATATATTAATAGAATCGTTTATTTCCTTATGTATTATTGAGACAGTCGGAGCAATGTTCCGTGAATATAAACCGTGGATTGTTCTTTTAATAACACAATGATCAAAGTCGTCCAAAATGTTAGCTCTTTCTTTGGGTCTATTTGACTTACAAGGCTTCTTATCATTCATAATACGGTGCACCCAAAGCTTTAGATGTCCTTTGATATTACCTATCAAATGAGACAATTGGCTTCTTCGTTGCCTTTTTATTACTAAAAAAGGCAAACAACTTTTTTACAAACTGTTGGCATTCCGGAGATAAGTCAGACTTTATACCCATTTTACAAAAAATGCAAAATATAACAATAATTTATGAGAGAAATGTTTGTCAGTTTCGTATAAAGTACACGTGGCTGAGAGAAAGATTTTACAGGTAAAATACCTGACGTACGGATGGCTCTTCTATAAAGTACATCTACCCCCACCCGAAAAATGATGCAGCCAAAACAATAAGAAACATTACAATAACATTTTTAGTTAGCACTCCTAATTCTAAATAAAACTCTCGTTTATTTTGCAGTTCAAAAATCTATAGTTTAAAAGATATTTGGATTTTTCGTTATTCTAATCAAAAAATTATTACTTTAGTGAAAGTGACTGTGCTTTATTCCACCACTAAAACTGGTCGCCATGATATAGCTGAAATATTGCTGAAAGTGGCACTAAACACCAAAAATCAATCAATCAATCACAATTGCCTTAACAGGAGCGAAAGTACATACACTGTTTATAAAGCAACGAATCAAGTAAAACAATGTACAAACTGCATCAATTTATCATAAGAACAGTATACCTATAACGTATGAGGGCCCGGTTTGGCTCAATGAGGTAGGTAGTAGGATTACTAGTACCTAACAACTCATACAAGCCTATCACCAATACGGCGTGGGTTCGCGCCCGGCTTTGTAAATTACAAAAAGGGTGCACTCGACTCGCAGCCGTAAGTGATAAAGATTACCAGTTGCTTGCTCGTAGTCGGTGGTTCTCTCCGGCTTCTTCCACCACTAAAACTGGTTACCACGATACAGATGAAATATTGCTGAAAGTGGCGTTAAACACAATAAATCAAATCAAATCCTATTACGTATGAATAGAGTAAACCCGTGCGCACGATTGTTAGCAATGGCACGTGTTTGACTCCAATTTGAATCCAGTAATTGTGTAATTATAGTGGATTTTTCTTATATTGTTGGATAAATATTCAAAGAACACGTAAACAAGAGAAATAGATTGTGAATTGTTGGCTAAAAAAAAATAAGTTGATCTGTGAAGCTTTTAAACAATTGGAAATAATTTTCATGTATGCATGGGATGTATTCAATTCGATATACATTTGTACTAGTATACTTCTTTTGTATTAAGAAAATCAGTAAAGTAATGCGTAATTTACACCTGCATTTGAAATATTAATTTTTTACAATGAATAGAGAATATTATCATTATTGACCGCAAAAGGGGGGTGCACTGGTGGCTAATAGGTAAAAAATAAACTTTCAATGGCGACACCTTTTGTATGCACCAGTAGCAGAGCTCCAGATAATTTTGAAGTCCAAAGGGTAATTACCCCTTACTTTTGAAAATGATGGGTATTTGCATATTTCCTTTGCACTGTTGTACTCCGACCTACTTCAGAAAAGATTGCTTACATGTACACTTTTAAAATTATGTTTGACAAAAGTGTTATTCAATAAACGCAGGATGCAAGTGAAATGCATATCTCTGTCTAATTTGACACGATTGGGTCATGTTTATTAATAAAATGTTGTAAATATTTCGTTTTTTGCTCGTCGACTTCGGCAGTTTTCACAGTTGTTTTGATAATGTCATCAATGATTCCTTTAACTATACTGTCACTAGACACAGATGAAACTGTCAGGAACTTCAGCATAGAATTTTCCGGAGCGCTTAGTAGCGCGCTTATTCATGTTCTTGCTCATTTTCAAGAACAACGTGTTCCTAAATTTACTTTCGTTATAGATATTTCGACGTTAAATAAAACTTATTTGATATTTGATTTGATCTTACTTATTACGTAAACCACTCCTTATAAGGAGCACCGCATGTATTTGTAATATTGACCGCGATTGGATGATTTATCGTAAACATCCAATCAGAACAACATCGATGTTAGAAAGGCAAACATTCGCTCTCTCCTTCGAAAAGTATAAAGGGAAGTAATTACGGGGAATTTCTCAAAGACAAAAATGTATTGTTTATTATCGTTAACAGCGTACAAGTACGCTCCGAATTTAGAAAGTTTGCTTACACAGCAATATGTATGCGTAATGTGTACACACTGATCTGATAATACATGCGTTTTTACTCGTTTTTATAGCGTAAAAAACGCAAATACGGAGCTTATCTGCATCTCTGCGTAGGTTCAGAATTTTATAATTTATATACAAAATATTATTTCTTGTATCTTAGATTATCATTTTTATTGAAAATCTTATACATGTAATTTCAACTCAATAATTGCTATGTCTGAATTTACACGAAGTTACAAAATTCAAATAACCCGCCTAATAATGTCATAACTTGCCTTTTGTCGGCATGGTGATTATTTACACATGGTTGTACTTAGTCTTCAGTGATAAGTCCGCGATCAAATAGATCTATTTACAATTTTTCAAAACTTCACCAAAGCTTCTTCTACTGAAATAAATAAGATATATGTTGTTAAATGGTATTCTTAACAAAGAATTGATAATCTATATCTTTTAAAAGTATCGATTATACTTTAATTATCCAATTATTGAAATCCTTAAATTTGGGGTATCCATTGGGTAATATAAGTGTTTTCGTGACATTATTTTTTTAACAAATCATTTATAATATAAAGGAGTAAAATTACTAATTATATATGGATTTGTGTGGTATTCATTGATTGAGTCTTTTTAGTTTTTATCTATGGAAAAAGTTAGATATGAAAAGATATTCAACGAAAGATTATGCAATACATCAAGGACGTCCTTGAATACATGTGATGTTATAGAAGATGAATCCCATTTATTTTTATTTTGTAAAATTAATAATATTTAAAGAATGCTTTCTAAATGACCTAAAATCCTAGTATAGCGACTTTGCAGAAAACAAAATAAATAATATTTTAATTCCGACTACCACCCATGCAGCAAGTGAAGTCTTTAGTAATGAGGAAAGTAGGAGCTCTAAGTCTTGAATCTCTAAGTTCATATTATATTTTGTATATGTTGTGTTATTTTAGTATTATGTTTAAGATTAATTTCTTGCTTGATTTATATTCCGTTTCCTTTCTGTGTAGCCAATGACCCTTATATGGGTGAAACTTATGCCAATAAAGATAAAGATCAAAGATATAAAGTAACAAGATTTTTGCATCTTAAATATAATTAAAGATAATTTTGTTTGTTTGTATCGAACAATTATTTTTTGCATATTAAAGTTTCAGTTCAATCTTCATGATCGATTCTATGTTCTGAAATGCATGTCAGATGGTTGTGTAACACGAGACAGGTATAGTGTGGTTTTAGTATCTGTTTATTAAGCACAATTTCAATCTAAAAGCCGTGGTTCAATGCATCATAACACAACAATGAAAATTATGTTTCAGTAGAAACTCAGACAATCTAATCAAAATCAGACGTTTGTGATTTCTTTACCTTTCTTCTTTAATTGGCGAGCCACTAACGTTAGTGTACCGCAAAAAAAAAAAAGAAGATAACAAACATCTTATTCTAATTAGATTGTAGAACAAACATCATCATATAATTTATAAGCATCAACAATTATTATATAACGAACAAGAACAATAATTGTATGTAGAGGTCTGGTAATAAATGGGACAACGAATACAACTACTGACCCTTCCGGGTCACTTGAGTTCACGCCGGGTTTTTAGTGGGGTTCGTGTTACTCGATCTTTAGTTTTATGTGTATGTTTTGTAGATCGCTGTTTGTCCTTTTGTATTTTTTCTTTTGGCCATTGTGTTGTCTGTTCTTCTTCGATATACGGATTCTGATTACCCCTTTGGTATCTTCAAACTTTTTTATTTATATAAATCCGTCTCGGATAACAAAATTATTGCTTAATAGTTTATTAAGATTATTCAACTGTATAAATCATGGACAAGTTTGTTCAGTTTTAACAAAAACAAATTATTTCTTCTGTCAGCTCCTCGTCTAATCTAGTTATATTTAGGTCGTGTTTATCACAATTTCATGGCTGTAGTTGTATTTTCTTGGCTGATTTTCACCGAATTTGTCTAGTCGTGATTCAAATGACATGATGGTTGGTGCTGTGACAACTTTAGATGTTAAATTGCTCCATATTTCCACAGTTCTTTGTGTGAATGAATATCTTCTAATGCCCAGTCTTGAGTGTGATTTATACAGTTTGTATTGATGGCCTCTTCTCGTTGATTCATCTCTTGTTCGTAGGAAGTTAGATACATCTTCATCGTATTTACCGGTTAGAATCTTATAGAGTTCTATCATGTCACCGCGTGATCTTCTGTACGCTAAAGTTGGTAATTTCAATTTCCCAAGTCGATCTACATAGGATAGTGATGATAGCTCCGGCATTTGTTTGCTAGCTCTTCTTTGTACATTCTCTATAGCCTCAATATGTTTCTTAAGATATGGACACCATACTTGGTTAGCATATTCTAAATGTGGCCTTACTAAAGCTGTATATAATAGTTTGAATGTTTACTAAAGCTGTATATAATAGTTTGAATGTTGTACAATCCATGTATTCCATATATAGTTCTACGAAGGACTCCCATTATCGAATTAGCCTTGTTGATCTTTTCGGAAATATGTTGGTTGAATGTTAATCTGATTCTACATACTCCATTGGTTGCAATCCATCTTTCAAGGTGTAATCATCTTATCTATCCGTGATTTTCCTATTCTCATTGCTTTACATTTTTCTGGATGGAAGCACAAGAGCCACTTATCAGACCATTCTTGTAATGCATGTACATTTGTATATCCATCTGTAGGCCTGTACAGTCGGATTGTTGAAATATACCCCTGAATGCTTTAGTGTCGTCCGCAAATAAATATGTATGTGTTCCTACACTGGTGACTTCTGGCATGTCGTTAATGTACAAGACAAATAATATTGGTCCAAGTACTGACCCTTGTGGTATTCCACTGGTCACATCTCTCCATTCTGATTTTTCACCATTTACTATGACCCTTGTTTTCTTCCTAGTAAGAATGAACTTATCCATCCACTAAATTGCCCAGTTATTTGATATTTTTCTACTTTGTGTATTAGTCTTAGGTGAGGAACTTTATCGAACGCCTTCATAAAATCGCAATAAATAGTGTCAACACAACCACCTTTATCCAAAATTTCCGTCCATTTGTCCAAAACTTGTAGTAGTTGTAGTACCGTTGATCTTCCACTTATAAATCCAAACTATTTTTTTACTGAATAGTTTGTTTCGTTTCATATGTTCTATTATCTCTTCTCGGACAAGTGTCTCCATCAAGTTACATACAATGCTTGTTAGGCTGATTGGTCTATAATTTCCAGCTACTTTCTTGAATATGGCGGTAATATTTGCACGCTTCCAATCTTCTAGTAATAGTCCAGTTTTGATCGAAGTTTCAAAAATTCTGGCTAAAGGGGTGCACAGTGACATGCTTACTTCTTTTAGTACTCCAGGATGTATTCCATCTGGATCTGGTGATTTTGAAATGTTCAACTTATCAAGTTTTTTCTTAACTTTGTCTTTTATAATAATCATGGTTTCCAAGGGCGGAACATCAACTTTTTCAATATCAGGCATTTCTCCATCACCTTCGATAGTAAATACAGATGTGAAAAAATCAGCTAGTACGTTGGCTTTTTCCTTATCTGAGTTAGTGGATTCAGTCTTATTATTGTCTTTAAATAAGTCAGGTATGCTACTTTTCGTTTTTGTCTTGGATCTGGCATACAGTATTTCCAAAATTTCTTGAGGTTTGTTTTGACTTGTTGTGCTATTTGTTTTTCAAATTGTTTTGTTATTTTCCTGGTTAATGTTCTCACTTGATTTCTAACTTTGCAGTATTCCTTATATGCATCACCACCTCTCGTATTTTAATAAATACCTAGTCCATAACCTTTCCTTTCGCTTGATCTTCGATAGTGCTTTTCTATTTTGTGCGTTTCGGATCTTGCTTCCTTTTCTCAGCTTGGTTTACAATTTTCTTTGGTATTGTTTGTTCTATTTTTTGTTTTTGTTTTTGTTTTTTTTTCTGGTCACAAACATGTATGGATGTTTATTTGACAATAAAATTATTATTATTTACGATTGACTTCTCAAAAATGTTTTTAAATTTACACCATTGTCCTTCAACATCATTATCTTCATCTTCTTTCATGTTCATATAGAGAACAACAAACGCGATATCATTCTTCCCTTTTAATGTTTTTGTTAAATTTCTAATAAATTATCGCTTATTCTCATTTTACATAATATTTTTCTGTCTTCAAAGTTTATTGTAAGCGGAAATATCAGGGACATATTTTCCCGTTCCACTATAAAACAAAACAATCATTACTCCTAGTCCTACTGGATGAGATTCTGCGGCAACCTCAAATTATCCGTGGTTCCTTTTTTCCAACATCTATAGAAATCATGACCATAATACTCGAACATGGGTGGTCTCATAAAAGGCGTCTTCCTGATCTAGTGGTCCGCTTCGTTCAAGCTAATGTGTTCATGACATTGTGTTCAAAGGGAGATAACTGCTTAGTTATACCTTCGTAACCTTTGAGAAGCCTCTTTTGTTTGGCTCAAGGATATCTCCAATGGCGGCAGCAATTGCTGTCAAACGAATACACGTTAAAGTTAACAGATGAGAATGATGAGTTTTATGGGATGTTTACATTTGTGATGTATTTAGTAGGGCTAAATCATTGCCAAGAGGCTTGTTCGTTTTTGAATTGTGGATGACTTTCCGTACTCTTCGAATGAACCTTCTACTTCAAAGTGAGTGGTCATTTCAAGCTTTTTAAAATATTCTCAAAAACGTTGGGTTATACCACAGGCACTAGACACTGTATCAATAACTAAAAGTTCCGTACAGTCAATGTGTAATACAAATAGAGAAGGTAAATGTAATAATTGTCAAAAATGTAAACAAATCGGTTTATTTTTACGTGAACGGCTTCACTTTTAAACCGGTATTTTTGGAACGTGTACTCTCTGTGTCACCACAGAAGTCTGAAATTTTTATCAATACTGTATATCCTGAATATAAAGTTCAAAATAAAAATAAAAACTGATGAAACTTCACTGTTGTTATTTCATTTTGAACTATATTTAGGTATCAGGATATATGTCTTCGATTTTAGAATATGAAAACTACGGTACCGGGTCGTTTCGCCCCGGAAAGTGAGTCGATTCGCCCCACTTAATCGCTATTTTATAATAATAGATGAAGTCTTTTTCTACAATTTTTTGGTAATTATTTATTTATTAGTTGTACTGTGTACAAAAAAATAAATAAAAATAATAAAAATATATGATAAACAACGGAGTTAACATCATCATGATGTTATAGGGTAAAGACGGTAAAATACGGACAGTGAAGTTGATTTGCTTACCGTTTGTTTAATAATAGTTTAATACACTGTATGTTTAAGCCAGAGACCCCCGAAGGTATAACAGGGGTTAATTTTTTTCCCTAAAGGTCACTGGTCCAGGATCAGTGAGCATCAGGAATTTACTGGTGCTGAAAATTTTTCTACTGGTCCTGAATATTGGAACGAAGAAAATGAAATTTGTTGAGCACAAAATTTACTAGTAACTGAGTGACATATATTATTTAAAATGACTATTTTAGGTTGACAATTTAATATCTGATCAGATGCTGCTGTACACTTAATTTGATAAAACCTGCTTTTCATTTTGTCTTGAGCTATCAGTCAATTTTCATATATTGGTTGTACCTTTAAGTTTAATAAAGCATTGTTGGGTTTTTTTTGGGTGCAAATTCTGGATATATTCTACAGTATTTACCCCACATATTTACTTCATAATTCTCACTAGCATGATTGACGGTAATATCGTTGAGATTAGACTTCCACAAATACAGAACAGAAAATGTCTTCGGAAGTCTAATATCTGGAGATACAGAGCAGAAAATGTCTGGAAATTTAATTTCAATGATATTAAATCGCCGGGGTTATCAGCATACCCAAGGTATTTTTTCCTTCCACGATGTTTTAAATGTTCTCTTCCATTTAAGCCTATAATATCTTTGTCTTTGATCTTTTGTTAGTTGTGGTGTTTTTTCATTATGTAATTTATTGTTGTCAGTATCACGAGCCACCGCATTAACTTAAAAAAATGACTTTTGGAGTTTTGGGCCATTTATATGTTTGAGCTGCTTCACCAATACGCTTAAGTATTATCGAAAGAATAACAGTTTCCGTAAAACGCAAAACTGATCTTAAGATATTCTGTTACCACCATCCTGGGTTTGTGTGCTCTGTTACCGGAGGTTCGTACAGAACAAAACACACTTCAACTTGAATTATTTCAGATTACGTAACCCAATGTTAACCAGATTAAAAGAGGCAGTGAATGTTGGATTAAAATTATGCAGTAAAATCTGTCACTCAGACTTTTAACTTCCTATTTATTTCAATGTCCGTAATTGCACAGTTTCAACTGGTCCATCAGACTTTACGGGATTAGAAATGTTTGGTCCGAACCCACAAATCGCCGGTCCCGGACCTCGGACCAGTGGATTTTTTAACCCCTGTATAAGCAGTATCTAAGGTTATTAACAAATGAAAAAATCCATACTTTTGAATGTTATTAGAGACTAGAATAATTATGACACATTTCATACAGGGAAAATTCGGACAGTGTCTGCAAATTTCGGACACGAATCTGAAAAATTACGGACAGCTTAGTAAAAGAAATCTGTACAAGGCTTTTGTCTATTCTGACGTCTTGTTCTAGCTGTATTAATCGGGAATCTTATCTCGGTATTTTAGATCACTTAACAGCTGACTAGAGCTGTAAAGATTTATTTGACTTAATTGTGACTTTCATTATCTAATTATGTTTTAGCAGGATTCGTGTTGCTCATCTTTGGTTTTTAGGAAACTTAAAAAGACCACATGATAGTAGATATCCGTATACGATTTCAAAATCACTCAATGCCACGGGTTCATTTCAGAATACCTTAGACTTTATCTTTCATGTAATGGACAGTAGCAATATAGAATACAGTTGCATTGTGTATAATAGAGAGCAATCTAAGGAAAACGTCCGAACTTTCCGAAGGTTCGAATTTCACCGTTATTGCCCTATTATAATATTTAATAATTATTGGTCAATTATTACTAATTTTAAAAACTGCAAAAAAATAATAAAGAGAAATTAATAAAAAAAATTGAAAGTGAAGCCATACATAATATTATTATTAAACACATCAAGAAAGCATGTTAATTATGTGGAAGACATTAATTATAACCTTTATATATGGACAACAAAGATGCAGATAATCATCAGCCCGGTCGGATCTACAGGACACAATTTTTGAAGGTCTGGCAAAAAGTGCTTTTGTGGCAGACCCAGGGCCAGTAAATATGTTGACCACCTGGGTGCATCAGAACCATAATTTGTGCAAGTCATTAATTCTTGTTGATCCAGGTTTATCTCTAAAGCCGTACAAGAATTTTTCCTTTTAAAAATATCAGTAAATAAAATTTTTAAACTGTTTCCTTTTTCTTGATGATTTCGGGAACCAGTCCACATTCTGGGTTTGTTTTGCACCTTCAACGGTATTTTTTGTGTTTACATCTTTGCTCTTGAGAAAGAATAAAAATCCATCGTTTAATAAATATTTCCACATGGTCTAAACCTGGTTAATAAAAGGTCCACTGAAACTGTAGCATCCTAAAGTCAAATTCAGCAAAAATAAAATATTGTTACCACATGCGATTATAAGTGTGTAAACCTTGGTCAGAAAAGGGAAAACAAACATTATTTTCAGTCGGGCCCAGGTAGTTGGTAAACACCTTATGTTTTTGAAAATCATCAAACAAAGTCTTGCAAAAAGGCCTTCCTTGGGCCAAAGTTAAAAAAATTGTTTGTTTCCTGCACCCGACCGCCGTTAGAAAACGTTGCGACTCGGAATATTTTTTGTGTGATTTGCAATGACTTTTTTGTTTTGATTACCAGAAATCGTGACCAGAAGTTCTGATATTGTTCTAGAATTTACGTTCGGAACTGGTTTACACTTTTAAATGAACAAAATCCGTTGCTCGACTTTGAAGGAACCAGATTTGTGAATGAACTTTGAAAAAAACCAAAAAAAACCTACCTACCGACCCATAGGTGAAATGGAGGGTCGGGTGCGAGAAGCGAACATATTTTTAAGGGTGGCCTTGCAGGCCCCAATGTCTGACAGACAAATTTGATGATCTTCTTCCAATAAAGTTCATCAGTCAGTGGTCCTAAGTAATATCGAACTTGATCTAGATAATGATCTGTAATTACAGGTGTTTAAATCCATTGTTCTGAAGTTGTTTAAACTTTTAAGATTCTTAGTAATTAAAAAATTTTCATGTCTTCAAATATTTCCAGACTGAGCTTTATTTTATTAAACAATTTGTTAAAATGCAGCAAAATATGATTTAGAATTTTTCTGTAGTGAAAAAAGTTATTTCCCTTGCTTAATTCAATTGATTTTTTTCATCATCTTGAAATTATTTGGGAAAAGATTGTTAAGATTGATTTATGACTAATTTTGATTTATAATATTTAATTGTTTTTCACAATTGTAGACTAGACAACAGTGTTTTCCCAAGTAATAATGGTTCTTTTGTATTTCTTTTTCTAATGTTATACCTTTTTTCTCTTAAATGTTTTTAGACTAAAAGAAATACTGATAATTAGACTCTATGCATAACTGAATAACTAACTAGTGCAAATATTGTAAAATTAAGAAATCAAACACATTTAAAACCAAATAAAGGTATTTTTCCAATTGTCAGTAGTTGGTTAATATAGAAGTAAACAGATTAAAATTAATTGACTTTTGTAAACCTATATAATAATTTGTCTTGAAATTATTTTCATAATATTCTAAAACAAAAAATGGAAAATTTTACTGGTCTTGTGCTCATCGTAAGGACTGAATACTTAATGCCTAACCACGGTCAGTTTATCAAATTGGTCAGGCAACAGGAACCTTTATATACTGACCAATTTTGCAACTGCTCAACCAATATACAGTTTAGTAATTCAATTTGTTAAATTGGAGTATATCTTTCAATTACTAAGCTGAATTGACAAAATACTACCAGTATATGAATGTTTCTGCTAGTCATCAGTTTGGTAAACTGGGCAGGCAATAGGTATTGACGAAGGAAAAAGAGGGGCCATCGTGGTCATGATCATATGGTAGTTGGATTTACAACTACCTGTGCAATCAGTGCCGATAACAGACTTTTTGAAATTCGTCGGACCGAGTGGGCAGAAAATCACAAGGAACTGCAATACTGCCAAGTATGCCGGTACGAGTGTCCGACAAAATGTTTTGTTTGTGTATATTGTTTTGCACCGGAAATTGAAATGCAACTGGTATGCCGGAACGATCATGGTCAACTCAGAATTAGATTCTACTTCAAATGACATTTACTTCTTAAACGTACATGCAACTGTTTCCATGGTAATTCTATTAATCATTGTATTTTTATAGTTTAAACTGGCTGTGATGCATCAACACGACCATTTCATGTGTTTATATTTGAAAACATGGCGGGTCAGGGTTTTATTGTTCCCATCACCGATTCCGTTTAAATTTTAGAATTTTGTAAATTCCGGTTCTAAAAAATAGCCTCAAAATAATGAAAAATATGGTTGTTCTTAAAACATTTTGAAGGTGCACACTGCACAGCCTGGGAAAAGAAAGCCAGTTGCACCTACAACAAACGAAAGTGTGAGTCAGAGTGAGAAGTGTGCAAAGTACGAAAAAGAATGTCGGCCAGATCGTACATTTAATCAAAGCTGGACCCAGGGACGTTCTTGGTTGAAATAGAGAGAGAATTTTAACTATACATGTTTCAATAAATTTATGTACTGATTCCCAGGCTTGTATAATGTCCGTGAATGTTGAGTTGATTGTCTTCGTTTTTTTCTTCACTTCTTCAAAACTTTTTCTTCAGGGGAAAATTCAGGTCCTGCACAATTTCAGTAGGTCCTGCAGAAAGTCCTGCATATTGAATTTTTTTTCTCAAAAAGTCTGCCTATCACCACTAAAGTTGTGAGTTCCAATCCCATTTGTGGTGAGGTGTACTCGATACAACATTATGTGATAAAGTTTGTCAGTGACTTGCGACAGGTCAGAGGTTTTCTCTGGGTACTCCGGTTTCCTCCACCAATAAAACTGACCGCCATGATATAACTGAAATATTGTTGAAAGTGGCATTAAACACCATAAACCAACCAACCGAAGGAAAAGGGTGCTGGTATATGCACAGTAATAGATTTATTCCTACTTCTTTGCACTTAATGCATTGAGGATTTGATTAAGAACCAGTGAGTTGGATTTATCTTTAATTCTATTATGAAATATAAGTAAGAATAAGAATTACACATGTACATTTAATTAAATTTTGCTTATTTATAAGCTTTATGCACTGTTACATGTATGCATTGCACATTTATTCTATTTTAGGTGTAATGACTTTTAACTCCTTGATTCTTTTAATCGGCTGTAAAGACTTGAGTGCTGGCTGGAAATCCAACAACCACAAGATAAATCTTGTTGAAAATCAACATTTTTTTTTTTAGAAAAAGATTTCTTGAATGAAAACGAATGTCATGTGTTGTTTTTTCCCTGATTTACAGAATGATCATGTTGATTTTTTTCTCTTGGAACTGTTTACCCTTATAGAAATAAATCTTGGTGTGATTTTTATGAAATAAAACTTGCTACAAGCTTGATAAAATCAGACACTGATGAAGGCCTTGTCAAAACGTTTGAATGAAGACAAAGATTTTCTTACAATTTTATTCAGGAATTACTCACCCTAAGGAGAGAACAATGTAATAATATAAATTTTGATTGGCTTGTATTAACAGAGCTCACGTTAGAGGGCGATTTGGGTGAAGAAGTCACCTTGTGAAGGTTGACTTCGCTTTCTCGTTGGTCAAAAGCGAAGTTCGAGTCGCCTTATCATTTTTGAAGAGTCGCTCTATGTCGCCGCCCGCATATTTTCTCCACTTGTCATTTATGAAAATGTCGATATATGCCCGGCTTAAAATAAAAGTATTTGTATTTGTTTTTCGTAAACAAACAACAATGGCGCCATTTTGGTAAGGGGACGCAATGCGGTACTGTGCTACGGGAAATGTTGACCGAACCTTTTGTCTGGAGCTACTTTCAACAAAACGAACTTTTGATTTATTTTTTCTCATTTTTGTGACATAAAATCATAGTTCTCATATCAAATATGTTCATATATGTGAAGATTGCAATTCAAAATTCGTTGAAATGCACGTAGACGCTTCAAATATTTATCCATCCGCATTGGTACATGTATATTATACTTGACACTGGGTTAATATTACGATCTATCATCGAACTGTTTATTTACATACAGACATGTCTTTACAAACGTTAACGCATATCCAATTAAAAAATAAACTTTGGACTACAGTAGCTTTCCTCCGTTGTTGCAATCTGATTTGAGGTCTGGCAAATAATAATTACAACCTTTACTTTCTTCAGTTTTTGACTATCGGTGGCAATTTACGTTTGTGCTATATTTTCATTCCCTACTGTACTGTACTCCTATATATAGTTGAACCATGGAGCAAATTGACATACATCGTTCTTCTACTGAAGATTACACAAATATGAGTTATTACAATTTATGTGGTATTGGATCACAACACAGTAATATTTCAAAAGGAAAAGAGGGTGGGGGTACATATAAAAATCACTGGTATGCAAGACTCCAATAGTCAAGGTAGACAGAAATAAAAATGTGACCTTGAATAGATGTCCTTAAGGTAATTATGAATAAAAAAAACCCAAGAACATATCAGTTCAGACAGCTTTTTAACTATTTACTAAATTTGGGCAGGGTAACGTCAGGGGTCGCGAAACAATGTTTCGATTAATCGCAATTAACTTCTCCCAGAAGTCTCCCCACTTCTCTCTGTTGTCTCCCACTTCTCCCTGTGAGCTCTCTGAAAGAGAAGTCACTTCTCCCTCTAATTTGAAAGTAGTGGGAGCTCTGGTATACATATTAGATGTTATTTCATCACTACCATTTTTTTTTACAGAGTATCGAATCCTTGGTAAAAAGGGTGAAGGTACCTTTTCAGAAGTATTAAAATGTCAACATATAAAGGATGGAACATACTGGGCCTGCAAGAAAATGAAACAGACTTATGAAAGGTAAACAGTATGATTACGGTATACTCATTACTATTTGAAAATCTTCTTATTATTTTTTATGTACTGTGAGTTTATTATTATTCGTTGTAGACCAATTTTTGTGGATAGTAACAAACCATGAAATTAAGAATTCAATCAATATTTGTCACCATATACATTTTGTACATATGTATGGACTATAGCAAACAATCCATGAATTTACATATCCACAAAAATACAATTCTTTGCAAATCACGAAATAATTTGGTATCCACGAATTTGAATTTGAATTTGAAAAAATATGGATTAACTTTTTTCTTGGGAAGGATGGGGAGGGACTGAATTATATCTGTTTGTCCATATAAATTATAATATATGATATATGATATCTTGAATTTTTTATATGAAGCATTGTAAAAAAGGGCAAAAAATTCGTGTTAATGGATTGTACTGTGGCATATTTGTTTTGATGTGAGATAAGAAATAGGACAAAAAAATATGTAATCCTTTTTGTATAAATCTGTAAAATTAAAGTACCCAAGGTCCTATATGCATACATATCAGCTTAAGTATGTTGTTTTGGTAATGTTATTCATTATGTACAAGCTTAAGCTTTTTAATTTTACACCTGTATTCTATAAAGTGTTAGTTGGGGTGTCATGTCATTTTTAAGTTACCTGCCCAAATTAAAATGGCATCTTTTTTATTAGCTTTTCACATTTTAATCTTTTCTGAAACCACTGGGACAATTACTGGCCCTATTTCAAAATTGTATCAGACCCTTTTGTATAACGGCTGTAGTACATGTACATTAGAAATTGTATAATTTGGTCAAAGGTCTTGTGAGCTTTTCTCATCATGTGGCATCCATTATCCTACTCTCATCCATTTCATGAAGCATATAGAGCAATTATACATTGTAATGTACAAAAAAACCTAATAATTTGGTTCGAGGAGATCTGTTGTCAACATCCACATTCAATCGTCTTGAAGTCATATACAGTACACTTAAAAAGCGGAAGCCACATTTTCAGGAGGACACCGCTGATCTATAGACTTTCTTATTAATAATCCTGATGAAAAAATTTGCTGCTATGAAAATTACTGATTACACGTGGATATAAAAATAAGTCTGGTCAGTCAAGATTTCAAATTTCATAGCAACAATTTATTTAAAGAGATCTTTAATTAAGAAAGGGACCTTGTAGGAAGTCTTCATTAATTAAGAAAGGGACCTTGTAGGAAGTCTTCAGTAATTAAGAAAGGGACCTTGTAGGAAGTCTTCAGTAATTAAGAAAGGGACCTTGTAGGAAGTCTTCAGTAATTAAGAAAGGGACCTTGCAGGAAGTCTTCAGTAATTAAGAAAGGGACCTTGTAGGAAGTCTTCAGTAATTTAGAAAGGGACCTTGTAGTAAGTCTTCGTTAATTAAGAAAGGAACCTTGTAGGAAGTCTTCAGTAATTAAGAAAGGGACCTTGTAGGAAGTCTTCAGTAATTAAGAAAGGAACTTTGTAGGAAGTCTTCAGTAATTAAGAAAGGAACCTTGTAGGAAGTCTTCAGTAATTAAGAAAGGGACCTTGTAGGAAGTCTTCAGTAATTAAGAAAGGAACCTTGTAGGAAGTCTTCAGTAATTAAGAAAGGGACCTTGTAGGAAGTCTTCAGTAATTAAGAAAGGGACCTTGTAGGAAGTCTTCAGTAATTAAGAAAGGGACCTTGTAGGAAGTCTTCAGTAATTAAGAAAGGGACCTTGTAGGAAGTCTTCAGTAATTAAGAAAGGGACCTTGTAGGAAGTCTTCAGTAATTAAGAAAGGGACCTTGTAGGAAGTCTTCAGTAATTAAGAAAGGGACCTTGTAGGAAGTCTTCAGTAATTAAGAAAGGGACCTTGTAGGAAGTCTTCAGTAATTAAGAAAGGGACCTTGTAGGAAGTCTTCAGTAATTAAGAAAGGGACCTTGTAGGAAGTCTTCAGTAATTAAGAAAGGGACCTTGTAGGAAGTCTTCAGTAATTAAGAAAGGGACCTTGTAGGAAGTCTTCAGTAATTAAGAAAGGGACCTTGTAGGAAGTCTTCAGTAATTAAGAAAGGGACCTTGTAGGAAGTCTTCAGTAATTAAGAAAGGGACCTTGTAGGAAGTCTTCAGTAATTAAGAAGAGGACCTTATAGGAAGTCTATTTTGACCTATTGTGGTGTCGTGTGTTCAAGCATACAGTATTATGATATACAGTGAACTATATCACTGATCGATAAAATTACAACATTGTCAGGTAAAAAAGTGAAATAACATACCTACGATAACAATCAATTACAGAATATAAGTAACTTTGGTCAAGTGGAAATTATTTTAATTAGCAAATTATTTTTTTTTGTTCAAATTTGCATGAAGCGTTTAAAGTCACTTATATCTTCTTACATATAAATAACAATCATTTTAAAATGTTCTGACACAAAACATGTAGAGACAGCTAAATTTGTTAATGTGTTGATTTTTGTTTACATTTAAATCTGTAAATATTTTGTTAATATTTATTCATGGGGTGGCATTAGTCCAAAAATATCTCCACTATTTACAATGGCAACATGTATTTTATTGTCCCACCAGCAGACTAGTATTATTTCAATAATGTCTTTTGACGATGCACTATGTTTTTTTTTTCTTCATAAGTTTGGATCATAACCTCGATTAAGATTTATATATTCAGCAAATGATATCTTTATTGTAATTGCATAATGATAATAATAAAGTTATAATCAATCTTTTGTACAAGGCCATATTTAATACTTTGTGTTCTTTGATTTTTCATTTGTCTTTTTGTCTTGAGGAGGACATTATTTAAAAAAAAGAAATTATGTCAAAATATACAAGTTCAAATGTACCAGACGAGATCAATATGAACGAAATACCATCACAGTCCATGGCTTACATATAATCCATATTTGTTTTTTCACTTTGACTGTATGTAATTACTTGAATTATTGTGACCAGAGAAACCAGTGAAAAATCTATGACTAAATACATCACCTGTACCAGGTAATGCAAGGAGGCAAGTGGGTCTACTGTTTTGATTCTTAGGGAAAGGGTTTTTAGATTTAGATTTTTTTCTTATCATCAATGATATTCTTTGTATTGAATTATATAATTGATGATTTGGGGTATGTTTTTCACATTCAAAATTTTCTGGTGGGTGAGTAATTGTTGAATTGTAAATTTCAAGTGAGAATTTCTCAGCTACATGTATATATCATGGTGAGAAGCTCAGAACAAGTTTCAATTTGATGAGATGATGATGTCAGTTTTGTACTAGGCCAACACATTTAGTTGGATTTTTATAGTGAAAATGTGTTAGCTAATACCTAATATAGGAGGTAAAAAGCTTTTGCTACAAGAACCGTAAATATAAATCAAATTTACTTGAACCTTTGTGAAAATTTGCAGCTTGGCCAAACATGGAGCCCTGTGTGTCTTAAAAAAAAAGAAAGAAAAATAAATCTTGAAAATAAATACAAAACAGAATATACATGTACATTCAGAACTATTCGTTTTTCGGTTGTGTTTAAGGTCAAATGCCCAAATGATCTTTGTCATTGCAATGGTGTCCTTAAGTACAGACAACACATTGTTCATTTTTAGACAATATCTGGAAGACAGAAAAAACAATTTCAACATGAATTTCAATTTAATATAAAATCAAAAGGATTAAACTTGATCCATAAAGAAATAATAATATTCAAGTTTTTGACAGTATGCCTCTTTATCATTGTTTTATCATAAACTCTTAATATTTTATACATGTATATCTTACTTCAATTATATTAATATATGTACATTTTTGTATCTTACTTGAAAATATACTTTGGTCTACAAGGTTGTGTGTGATATTCTTTATTTAAATACAGTTTAGGCCAAACCAGAATTAGTTTCTGTTTTTTTTTACTGACCATGAAATTGATCCCTGCCCTATTTTGTTGCCTTAATTTTTCTCTGGATTGAATATCAAATTTAAAATTGTATACAGTGTAACCTGTCTATAGAGACCACCTTTTTATATAACTGGTTAACTTCAAAATAGTGTTTTTTTTCTTGCTTCCATGCTAAATTTACAGCTGTTTCTTAAATTCTAGCCCCCCCCCCCCCCCCCCCCCCCCCCTTTTATTCAAAACTATTAAAAATTGCATGGTATCCTTAATCTATTATTTTTAAGCTTAATTATGCATTAATATAATATAAATGAGGCTATCCTGTCCCTGAGTACTGTTGAAACAGAGCCAAAATGTGGTTGTTAGTACACATGTCCTAAACCCAACATATAACAAATATTGATTTGTTAAAATATAATTTATTTTCATAAAATATTGTAATGCTGCAGACCTCGTGTAAAATTGACCTGCGCACCACAAGGCATACAGCGTTACAAAAGTAAGGGTCCGTTGGATGTCGGAGTTTAGATGAAAGTAAATGTAAATGGATTCAACAAATTACAAAGGCTAATAAAAATTCAGATGCTTTATTAAATAATAATGATAACGTTGCGCGATCGTCTGTGTCTTTGACCCTCGTGGTTGGACAGGAACACACAACAAACAATTAAATAATTACAAGTATATTCAATTAATTATCCAAATATGCCCTTTAAAGGACATTAACAACATTCACAACTATTTAATCTTCTATTAACCACAACAACTACAATATTGGACAACAATATGATTACCGAGCGGCCACAAAATATATCAATATGTTTAGCATGTTTCCTGCCACCAGCAATTGACACCCGCACCAGGCACAGAGCCTATGTACAAATAACAATAATAATTGTCTACAATAAACGACACTGACATCGCTTACATGAAATATTTACCACAATTTAGCTAAATAAAATCAAATTACTTTCCTTATGTTACAAAGAACTAGGGTACAAATTATTGATAGTAAAACGTAACCTCACTTACGCAACCCGCTCCAAGCTTGGTTGCGAGAAGATATAATGGCGACTACATACAATCTGAATCAAAAGTTTATATGAACTGTCAGCAAAAGCGGACTTGCAACCACTTTCTTAAAACAATTATTTATATTACAAGAAATATAAGACTTTAGAATTTTCAAGGAGGTGGCAACCTGCACCTTTTACAATCTGTCACCTGCACCTTTTACAACCTGCCACCTGCTCCAAGAAGCAACCTTCACCCAAAACAACCTGCACCTTGAAATAACCGACAACCAGAACAACTACACTACGTAGCTGTACTAACAACTTTTAAAGTAAACTTTTATAAGTTTCGCAACTCCTCCCTTGTCCTGTAATCTGACATCTTTCAATATGTAACTTCTGACTTCTATTTCTACGCTCTTAACTTGTCTGCTGTTCAACTACTAGGCAAAACCCGTTTCAAACTAGCCGCGTCTAATACTTATAGGTAATTTAGATGGCGCTTTGATCGCTTTGCAAGAATTGACCAATCGGCAAGCAATAAACAGATGGGGAATTCCCCTTTGACATTCCAAAAAATGTAAACAGACGACATGATTTATAAATAATCACGATGTGGATTTATTCTTCTCATAGTAACTGTAACTCATTAAAATACATATATGCATCAGTAAATCCAGACATTCCTCTCTGAAAACATGATAATTTTACTTTACAGTAGGTATAATGAACTGAAATTGCTCATAATACCGGCATTTTATCAACCTTCCACGAAACAGCTGATCATTGCATCTCATACACAGCAACTAGGCTGACGCAAACTTCCAGATATATGAATCAACCGTGTTGCTTTAGGATGAATTTTGGCAATTTCTTTAAGAACCTTTCAATTCTTTAACGGATATTTTCTAAGAGTTAACCCACAAGTTAAACAATTTTCTCCGAATTCGTACAGTGTTTGGTGAGCGTTACAATATATCATAACTTTTAAAGAGATTGATACATGTATTTATTACTTACAATATGTCTATTCTGAATTTATTTTCATGATACCAATTGTACAGTATATGATTAAGAAGTAATCATGCATCACTCTTCTACAATTGAGGTAGAAAAGGCATTCTCAAGGATTAACCGATTTAAACCATGTCACATTTGATAACTTAAAAGCACAAAAAGATATGTTATACATAGACTATTGATTCTGACATTTTAATTTTCTACCCATATTGATGCGAAAGAGTTTGATTAAAATTTAGATTTGAATCTTTTATGTTTTATATTTCATCAATATATTTTTGTGTATATATTCAGACTACATTATTTATCAATATATGCAGTGGGATGCAATTGTAACCAGGTCTCTTACAATATCACTGTTTATAGTTTGTCTAGACTACAAAAAGTATCACAGAGAGTTAGTTACTTGTTAACACTTGTTTATATACATTAACTATGTATCCTGTTCATGTTGAAATGTGTCATTTTGTGTCCTGTAGATGTAGCACATGCTGTTTATTTTCTTCTCACTTCAAGTTCTAATTAAAAAAGAAAAGAAAAAAAAAAGAAAAACCCCCAGAAAATAAGGTTTTAATATATATATATGCATTTTGTCAAACTGAGAAACTGATGGAAAGTTAAAAATTTATTATGTTTAAATCTGTTCAAAAACTGTAAAAGAAGTGAGTAGGGTAGGGTAATGTTGTTTAATGCCACTTTCAACAATATTTCAGTTATATCATGGCAATAAAAAAGAAATGAAATTTATATAGAGGAATATGTAGAATGTTACAGCAATGATGAAGATAATTAACACCAATTATAGTACTATCACTTCCATGTAAAGAAATACTCATACTTCAGTTTGTTGTTGTTCTGACCATGTCATGATTTTGTTGGTCTCCATGTCACATGATTGTACTCAGTATATGTACGTAAGTTTCAGGATTTTCACTGGTGGTCTGTCATGACTTTGTCAATGTCTGGTCTCCGTGTGATAGCTTTTTAGAAAGTTATTGTTTAAAAATAAATTAAGTTTTAACATAGCAAATTATCAAAACTGTTTATTTAGTATTTCATATTGATATCACAGCTCATCTATATTGTGACTTTATATGTTTACTTTTATCTTTTGTAGTATTGAGCAAGTAAACAATTTAAGAGAAATACAAGCCATGAGAAGACTAAGTCCACATTCCAATATCCTGGAACTTCAGGAAGTCATATTGTACGTATATATCTTGTATTTTGAATTTTTAGCTCCGACACCTGGCCTTTCGGATCAGGTGAACTGTTGCCATCACTTGGTGTCTGTTGTCGTCAGTGGTATCTGTAAACTTTTACATTTATATCTATTTCTCACAAACCACTGGTCGATTTTGAGCCAATCTTGGTAGAAATGTTACTTGGGTGGTTCTGAACAATTTATATGAACTTCGTTCCATTTGGAAATCCAACAATGCTTTAATTTCCGATTGGCTGAAATTAAAAAAATCTTCTTCTCTGAAATTACACATGGAATGGAGTTGGGAATGTTCCTTATATATTACCATCTCAGAAGTTTATGTTAAGATAGGAAATCCAAGATGGCAGCCATCATAGGACATAGTTTTAAAATTGGACTATATGAGGAAATGAAGAATTGTTTTTCCTCAGAAAATAGAAATTTAATTAAACTCAAACTGAATAGAAATATTCATTGAATGGCCTCTTGCATTTTTGTTCTTTTTGTGACGATCAGAAATCCTATATGGCTGTCATAGGACCCTATGGAAAGAATATTTGGGTGAGTGAGTGTGTGATTGTTGTTTAATGCCAAGTCAGAAATTTTTCAGCTATATCATGGCGAGAACGATGAGATGATCATGAAATTTGAAAATTATTCCAATCTGAAACCAATGAACCATTTGAAAGTAAAATTGGTTGAAATATGCCTTGGATCAGTTGGATGGTCCTTTACAAAATGAATATCTTTAGCATTTATTATACCCCCTGCAACGAAGTTGTAGGGGAGTATACTGGTTTCACCATGTTCGTCCGTCTGTAGACAAATCCTATGTCGTACGATAACTTGAGTTGTGTTTCTTAGAATCTTTGAAAATTTTATCAGCTATTTACTGGTGAAGAGAGGAGGATCCCTTTCTTTTTTGACGATTTTCACTTTTGCCGTTCCAGAGTTATTGGACTTGGTGTGACGGAAAATAGGATTTTTATCCTATGTCGTATGATAACTTGAGTAGTGTTTCTCATAATCTTTTGAAATTTTATCAGCAGCTTACCGGTGAAGGGAGGAGGATCCCTTTCATTTTTGACAATTTTCACATTTGCCGTTCCAGAGTTATTGAACTTGATATGATGGAAAATAGGATTTTTACCCTATGTCGTATGATACATGTAACTTGAGTAGTGTTTCTCAGAATGTTTTGAAATTTTATCAGCAGCTTACCGGTGAAGAGAGGAGGATCCTTTCATTTTTAACGTATTTCACTTTTGCTGTTCCAGAGTTATTGGACTTGATATGATGGAAAATAGGATTTTTACCCTGTCGTTACGATAACTTGAGTAGTGTTTCTCAGAATGTTTTGAAATTTTATCACCAGCTTACTGGTGAAGAGAGAAGGATCCCTTTCATTTTTGACGTATTTCACTTTTGCCGTTCCAGAGTTATTGGATTTGATATGACGGAAAATAGGATTTTTACCCTATGTCGTATGATACATGTAACTTGAGTAGTGTTTCTCAGAATGTTTTGAAATTTTATCAGCAGCTTACCGGTGAAGAGAGGAGGATCCCTTTCATTTTTGACGTATTTCACTTTTGCCGTTCCAGAGTTATTGGACTTGATATGATGGAAAATTAGATTTTTACACTATGTCGTTACAATAACTTGAGTAGTGTTTCTCAGAATGTTTTGAAATTTTATCAGCAGCTTACCGTTGAAGAGAGGAGGATCCCTTTAATTTTTGACAATTTTCACTTTTGCCGTTCCAGAGTTATTGGACTTGATATGATGGAAAATAGGATTTTTACCCTACATGTATGTCGTATGATAACTTGAGTAGTGTTTCTCAGAATGTTTTGAAATTTTATCAGCAGCTTACCGGTGAAGAGAGGAGGGTCCCTTTCATTTTTGGTCAGAACAATCAGTAATGTTTTGGTTATGGAAATAGGTTGGATAGATGTGGGGAGCGGGGGGTATATCTTAGTGAGCTGTGCTCACAGTAATACTAGTTGAAAATCGAATGTAATATTTCTGCCATCACAGGAGATGTAACATGTATGAAAATGAAAAATATTTTTTCCCCAGAAACTGGAAACACTTGTTAAACTTTTGTATGTTGACATACTACTGTCATATCATGCTATGCTCAGCATTGTCCTTTATTGACATTGCTGGATAAGCACAATATATGTACATTTCTCTGCGAAACGGGCAAGAAAATCTTGCCAAAAGATTCACCTTTCTTTTCTGTTTTTAATGCTCATACGAATAATTTTTATATTTTCCGACAATATATATGTTTGTTTGTTTGATGGTGTTTAGTAATGCCACTTTCAACAATATTTCAGTTATATCGTGGCGGTCAGTTTTATTGGTGGAGGAAACCGGAAGACCCGTAGAAAACCATTGACCTTTCGCAAGTCACTGACAAACTTTATCACATAATGTTGTACACCTCGCCCTGATCGAGATTCGAAATCACAACATCAGTGGTGATAGGCACTGATTGCATAGGTAGTTGTAAATCCAACTACCATACGATCATGGCCATGACGGCCACCTGACAATATATAATATTGTATGTATTAGATTCACAACTTATAAAATTTATTGCTAGAACTGCACATCTATTGTTAAAATAGTCGTAACAATATGTCCTTCTTTAAATGTTGTATTTGCTATGCAATAAACAAGGGATACTTATGTTTTTATCTGTCTGTCACATCATTTTTTATTGTTCAACGATTTGCCAAATTAACAGCATGTTAAATGATAGATGTGGTTGAAATCCAATCAAGTGTCTATCTTTAAGGCTTTATTTATTGAAGTATCAATTTAAATGCCTTATAGACATAGATAGGGTTGTATTTCAATCTAAGCTGCTCTTCAAATATGAACAAGTTATAGCCGTGTATGTTTTAAGTGTGTATGCAGTGGTCCCAACCTGTTGCATGAAGTGATATAAAATTAGCGTCTGAATATAGACAACTAATCTTTATATTGCAAAAAAAAGTTTGTTATCTTGTGTTTTTCTGTCCAAAAATTAATTTGTCCATCTACCTACTTACTTCAAAACTTGAAAATCATGGTTACAGTATTTTTTAAGGAGTCTTATAGTATGAAACACATTACATACACTATGAAAATACAAGCCAATCAGTTAGTAAAATCTTCTTCTCTGAAACTACTCGGCCATAGTGTTTCATTTGAATAAAACTTAGTAGCAATAGTCCTTGTTTGGTCCCCATTCTAAGCCGTAACCGATAAGTTCATATTCCATCCAAGATGGCCACTGTATCTACAAATTTTCAAATTGACCAATCCTGTCTTGTTTCCAACCAGAATCTACTTGGAGGATCATAAGGAGCTGGACTTTAGTCATGTACAATTGTGATATTTTGATAAAGATTTGTTTAGGTGGGCCTCTAGTTGCCAGTTGCTGTATATATTCCAGTCCTCTTATTATGGTTTAATGGTTCATATTTGATGTTCATTGCTTTAATATTTTCTTAATTTTTCAGTGACAAGAAGTCAGGAACTTTAGTACTTATTTGTGAATTAATGGATATGAATATATATGAATTAATTAGAGGTGAGTTAGTCCGTAGATTAAAGAAATTCATTTCTGAAATATGAAACATGAAATATTTACTTAAATGACAGTACCTCTATAATGACAAATCAAAGAAAAATAAAATAATCAAAGGTATTAATTATTTATTTTAATTGTTATTAACATTTATAGGTTGAGCAAACTAAAAGGAAAGTTTGACTTCACTATTAAACTGCTTTAAAGGATTGATGGCCAAATAATTTTTAGTTCACCTGGACCAAAGGTCCAGGTGAACTATTGCCATCACTTGGCGTCCGTCGTCTGTCGTCTGTAAACTTATCACATTTCAAGCTTCTTCTCCGAAACCACTTGGCCGATTGGAACCGAACTTAGCAGGAATGTTCCTTGGATGGTCCTCTACAAAGTTACTGTTTTTCGTTCCAGTCGAATATTCAGGGCCAATAATATGCTCTGATTGGCTGAAATTTCAAAGATCTTCTTCTCTGAAACTAATGAACTGACTGAACCCAAACTGTAAAGGAATGATCATTGGAATGTCCTTTACCAAGTTACTGTTTTTTATGCCTATCGGAAATCCAAGATGGCCGCCATCGCAGGACATAGATTAACATTGGACCCTATGGGAAAATGTTCAAATGCCTTCTTCTCAGAAACTACAAATATGATTAAAGCCAATCTGTACATGAATGTTCATTGGATGGTCCTCTACAATCTTAAGGTTTTTTGTTCCGATATGAAATTCAAAATGGCGGCTACGGCAGGACTTAGTTTAACATTGGATCCTATGGGAAAAATGTTTCAAAATGCTTCTTCTCTGAAACCACTTGGACAGTTGAAACCAAACTGCCCAGGAATGATCATTGGAAGTTCCTCTACAAAGTTTCTGTTTTTTATGCCGATCGGAAATCCAAGATGGCCGCCACCGCAGGACATAGATTAACATTGGACCCTATGGGAAAATATTCAAATGCCTTCTTCTCAGAAACTACAAATATGATTGAAGCCAAACTGTACATGAATGTTCATTAGATGGTCCTCTACAAACTTTACATTTTTTGTTCCGGTATGAAATTCAAAATGGCGGCTACGGCAGGACTTAGTTTAACATTGGATCCTATGGGAAAAATGTTTCAAAACGCTTCTTCTCTGAAACCACTTGGATAATTGAAATCAAACTGCCCAGGAATGATCATTGGAAGGTCCTCTACAAGGTGTGTGTTTTTTATGCCGATCGGAAATCCAAAATGGTCACCACCGCAGGACATAGATTAACATTGGACCCTATGGGAAAAATGTTTCAAAACGCTTCTTCTCTGAAACCACTTGGATAATTGAAACCAAACTGCCCAGGAATGATCATTGGAAGGTCCTCTACAAGGTGTGTTTTTTATGCCGATCGGAAATCCAAGATGGCCGCCACCGCAGGACATAGATTAACATTGGACCCTATGGGAAAATGTTCAAATGCCTTCTTCTCAGAAACTGCAAATATGATTAAAGTCAAACTGTACATGAATGTTCATTGGATGGTCCTCTACAAACTGTACGTTTTTTGTTCCGATATGAAATTCAAAATGGCGGCTACGGCAGGACTTAATTTAACATTGGACCCTATGGGGAAAATGTTTCAAAACGCTTCTTCTCTGAAACCACTTGGACAGTTGAAACCAAACTGCCCAGGAATGATCATTGGAAGGTCCTCTACAAATTCTATGTTTTTTATGCCGATCGGAAATCCAAGATGGCCGCCACCGCAATACATAGATTAACATTGGACCCTATGGGAAAATGTTCAAATGCCTTCTTCTCAGAAACTACAAATATGATTAAAGCCAAACTGTACATGAATGTTCATTGGATGGTCCTCTACAAACTTTATGTTTTTTGTTCCGATAAGAAATTCAAAATGGCGGCTACGGCAGGACTTAGTTTAACATTGGACCCTATGGGAAAAATGTTTCAAAACGCTTCTTCTCTGAAACCACTTGGATAATTGAAACCAAACTGCCCAGGAATGATCATTGGAAGGTCCTCTACAAAGTTTCTGTTTTTTTATGTCGATCGGAAATTCAAGATGGCCACCACCGCAGGACATAGATTAACATTGGACCCTATGGGAAAATGTTCAAATGCCTTCTTCTCAGAAACTACAAATATGATTAAAGCCAAACTGTACATGAATGTTCATTGGATGGTCCTATACAACCTTAAGGTTTTTTGTTCCGATATGAAATTCAAAATGGCGGCTACGGCAGGACTTAGTTTAACATTGGACCCTATGGGAAAAATGTTTCAAAATGCTTCTTCTCTGAAACCACTTGGACAGTTGAAACCAAACTGCCCAGGAATGATCATTGGAAGATCCTCTACAAAGTTTCTGTTTTTTATGCCGATCGGAAATCCAAGATGGCCGCCACCGCAATACATAGATTAACATTGGACCCTATGAGAAAATATTCAAATGCCTTCTTCTCAGAAACTACAAATATGATTAAAGCCAAACTGTACAAGAATGTTCATTAGATGGTCCTCTACAAACTTTACGTTTTTTGTTCCGGTATGAAATTCAAAATGGCGGCTACGGCAGTTTAACATTGGACCCTATGGGAAAAATGTTTCAAAATGCTTCTTCTCTGAAACCACTTGGACAGTTGAAACCAAACTGCCCAGGAATGATCATTGGAAGGTCCTCTGTTTTTTATGCCGATCGGAAATCCAAGATGGCTGCCACCACAGGTCATAGTATTAACACAGAACCATATGGGGAAAATACAGAAATATATTCTTCTCTGAAGCTATTGCACTGATTGAACCTAAACTGTGCATCAATCATTGGAAGGTCCTTTACAAACTTTGTGTTTTTTATGTTGATCGTAATTCCAAGATGACTACCACTGCAGGACATAGTTTTTACATAGGACCAATTGGTTTTTTTTTATTACCAGGTGAGCGATACAGGCTCTTGAGAGCCTCTGGTTTTTTATTTCTATGATTTATTTTTTAATGGTGTAGAAAATGATGCATCAAACATCATCTGTGATTTAGATTTTAACTGGGGCCGAAGTGGCTATGATCATAGGATAATTGGATTTACAGCTACCTATCACCTATTACCACTGAAGTTGTGAGTTTGAATCCTGCTCATGGCAAGGTGTACTTGATACAACTTTATGTGATAAAGTTTGTCAGTGACTTGCGACAGGTTGGTGGTTTTCTCCGGGTACTCTGGTTCCCTCCATTGATAAAGCTAACTGCCATGATATAACTGAAATATTTTTGAAAATGGTGTTAAACACCATATCCATAGCCCTGGTTTTAAACAAACAGACCAATTACAGGTAATAATTTGAGTGAACTTCTTTAAGAATAAATAGTCAATTACAGTAAAAGAAATATGTAAAAAAAAAATAGTCCAATGAAATAATTTACCTGACTTCATTTCATAAAATCGATTTCTTTTCAAATGACATGATAGAAGATTTACCATAATTCTGTCCTCATGTTTTAGTATGTAAATTATTATGTATCAAATAAAGTTGAGTTTTACACCTTTGATATTGATTGTAGATTTGATAAAAGTATATATTCAAATTATCAGATGACTTCTATATTCTTTTTAAATGCTAGCTGGAGTTCTTTAAGGACAATTTTTGTATATAATCTTTTAATCACAGTACCAGGGTACATGGCATTAACATTCGGTTGTTGACTGCTTAATATTAGATAACTTGTATGTTTCGCAATATTGACATTGTTTCTGTTTCATGGAGAATTCATACAAAGTTGGAATTTTATGAATTAATAAGACAAAAATAAAGACAAAAATTTAACAAGAGTATCTTTTTAAGACTTGAACAAATATGACAGATGCATGAAAAATGAATATGAAATTTTCATTTTTTCTTCCTGTTTTATTAATTTTTCATTATATTATGGTTTGAGAATTCATTTCTTAATTTAATGCTCTTCTTAGAATACACATATTAATATCATTAAGGTCTTCCTACTTCCCTGTAAAGTGCTGAAATCCATTTTCAACTGTTGGAGTGTGTGTGTGGGAGGGGAGGGGGGACTTTTCTCTCCAAGACCCCAACTAGGATGTTGGAATTAAAGATCCACACAGGATATTTGTTGCGACTCCGAAGACTCACTTTCTGTTCAAAACATTTGATTGCTTGTTGCATCAAGTTTGAGAGAAAACAGTTATGAAATTATTAAATACTATATAATGTATAGGGAACTTAAGTTGACATGTGAATAGCTTATTTAATCCCCCTCCCATAAAAAAAATGGATGGAATGTGGCCATTGACTTTGTATATTGAAACATTCCATTTTTAAGCATTGACTTTGTTGATTGAAACATATCTGACACATGATTTAATATAAAGCTTCAGAATTCAAATATTTACTAGATGCTAAATAATTTAAAGTTACTATAAATGTTAAATGTCATGAGTATCACTTAAAGATATAAATAAGTCATATGTTGAGCAAATTAGTCAGTTAGTAATTAGTTTATAGCAACATCATTGTAAACAATATAATTAAAGGAAGCAACAAATGGTTTGTAATGGATTCTCAATCATCTTCACGACTTTTTTCAAAATTGTTCTCAAATTTACACCTCAAAATACATTTTAATTCTCATTCATCAATATAAATTATAATTCATAGGCCCAATATATAAATACAAATATATCTTGATGCTAGAAAATGACTTGATGACAACATTATACTAACTGTTGAAAGCCTCCTCCTAGTTTAGGTTTGGAATGTTAATCTACATTAGTTTTAAGGGAGGTACAAGTAAGGGGACATAATTAAGTTTTGGAATGTTAAATCAAAATTAGTTTTAAGGAAGTACAGTAAGGGGACATAATTGAGGTTTTGGAATGTTAATCAACATTAGTTTTAAGGGAGGTACAGTAAGGGGACATAATTGAGGCTTTGAAATGTTAATCAACATTATTTTTAAGGGAGGTTCAGGAAGGGGACATAATTGAGGTCTTGGAATATTAAATCAACATTAGTTTTAAGGGAGGTACAGTAAGGGAACATAATTGAGGTTTTGGAATGTTAATCAACATTAGTTTTAAGGGAGGTACAGTAAGGGGACATAATTGAGGTTTTGGAATGTTAATCAACATTAGTTTTAAGAGAGGTACAGTAAGGGGACATAATTGAGCTTTTGGAATGTTAATCTACATTAGTTTTAAGGGAGGTACAGTAAGGGGACATAATTGAGGTTTTGGAATGTTAATCAACATTAGTTTTAAGGGAGGTACAGTAAGGGGACATAATTGAGGTTTTGGAATGTTAATCTACATTAGTTTTAAGGGAGGTACAGTAAGGGGACATAATTGAGGTTTTGAAATGTTAATCTACATTAGTTTTTAGGGAGGTACAGTAAGGGGACATAATTGAGGTTTTCAAGTTTTCAGTGACCAAGAATACAGTTATTGCAGATTTCTAATTAGTGGAAGATTCATATAATGCCCTGTAAAAGGCTTCTTACAACTTTTCTTTCAGAATGCTGATTAACATATTCATATTTCAGAAATATAACAGATTGCTGATTAACATATTCATATTTCAGAAATATAACAGATTGCTGATTAACATATTCATATTTCAGAAATATAACATTGCTGATTTACATATTCATATTTCAGAAATATAACAGATTGCTGATTTACATATTCATATTTCAGAAATATAACAGATTGCTGATTTACATATTCATATTTCAGAAATATAACAGATTGCTGATTTACATATTCATATTTCAGAAATATAACAGATTGCTGATTTACATATTCATATATCAAAGTATAATTTAATGTTTTAATTGAAGATTAGCCGTACTAAGACTAATATTTTTACAAAATGAAATTTTCAGGCAAGAGGCATTATCTACCAGAACGTAAAGTAAAACATTATATGTATCAATTGTTAAAATCAGTTGAACATATGCATAGGTAAGAACCTCCTACCATATCTATTGTTTGTATATACATGTAGATATTGTACTTTTATACATAAGATATCATAAACAACTGCTGAAAATAGAAAAAAAGATTATCAAACAGTTAAAAATCCACCTTAAAAAACATTTTTTTTTTTGTAGATCGTTGTACTTTTTCTTTTGGCCATTGTGTTGTCTGTTCTTCTTCGATATACAGATTCTGATAATCCCTTTGGTATTTTCAAACTCTTCTTTCATCAAACTGACTTTACAAGTTTTAATTTGATTGACAGAAATCTGAGCAGTTTCTATTTTTGTCTCACTATTGACAGATGTGAAACGAATAAAATATTTTTTTCTCAAAATCTAAATTTGGCCAAATGAACTGAAACTTGATAGGAAGCATCTATGGCAATTCCTTTATAAAGATTGCTCATTTCGTCCCGATTCGTTATCAAACATGGCTGCCACAGACCATTCTTGTTTCTGATTGGTTGATTTCTAAAAAAATCTTCTCTGTAACCGCTTGGCCAAATGAATCAAAATTTGGTAGGAAGCATCCGTGAAAGGTCCTCTATAAAGAATGCTCATTTAGTTCCAATCCGTTAACAAACATGGCCGCCACAGGCAATTCTTGTTTCTGATTGATTGATTTCTGAAAAACCGTCTCCTCTGAAACCGCTTGGCCAAATGAATCGAAACTTGGTAGGAAGCATCCTTGGAAAGTCCTTTATAAAGATTACTAATTTAGTTCTGATCCGATGACAAACATGGCTGCCAAAGGCAATTTTTGTTTCTGATTGGTTGATTTCTACAAAATCTTCTTCTCTGAAACCGCTTTGCCAAATCAATCGAAACTTGGTAGGAAGCATCCTTGGAAGGTCATCTATAAAGATTGCTCATTTAGTTCCGATCCGTCAATGAACATGACCGCCACAGGCCATTCTTGTTTCTGATTGGTTGATTTCTAAATATCTTCTTCTTTTTAACTGTTTAGCCAAATGACCAAAACTTGGTGGGAAGCACCTATGGGAGGTTCTGTATTAAGTTTCCTCAAAGCAGAATGAAAGGTGAGCGACACAGGCTCAGCCCACTGAACCTCTAGTAATCTTCTCCTCTGAAAACCCTCAGCCAAATGAACTGAAACTTGGTAGGAAGCATCTATGGGAGGTCCTCTCTAAAGAGTGCACATTTTGTTATGATCCATTACCAAACATGGCCACCACAGGCAATTCTTGTTTCTGATTGGCCGATTTTAAAAAATCTTCTCCTCTGAAACCGCTTGGCCAAATGAACCAAAACTTGGTTGGAAGCATCTATGGAATGTCCTCTATGAAGAATGCTCATTTCGTCCCGATCGGTTAGCAAACATGGCTACCACCGAAACTTGGTAGGAAGCATCTATGGAATGTCCTCTATGAAGATTGGTCATTTCGTCCCGATCGGTTAGCAAACATGGCCACCACATGCAATTCTTGTTTCTGATTGGTCGATTTCTAAAAAATCTTCTCCTTTGAAACTGCTTAGCCATATGAACCGAAACTTGGTAGGAAGCATCTACATGTATTGAAAGTTCTGTATTAAGTTTCCTCAAAGCAGAATGAAAGGTGAGTGACACAGGCTCAGCTGACTGAGCCTCTAGTTATTAGCATGAGAACTTCAATAAATCTTGACCTGTTAAAATAAAGAATTTAGTGTGAATATTGTTTGATGTCAGCAGACCAAGCACTTCATTTTGAACTATACCTTGTGAATATTTTTGTAATTCAGTTTTTGTAATGATGATGTCATGATGTATAAAAGTACAATATTTTATAGTATTAGCACTTCTGAGAACACATATAGTGCACAATAATAGGCAAGATCTTGCTGTAACTTTGCACATCACTATTCTTAGTTTTGTAGAACACCTGTACAATCGTATAGATAGCTTGCTTTAGCTTTGCACAACACTATTATGTGTTTAGTAGATCAACCATGCATTGTATACTTTCTGTAAATTTGTAAAGCATTTCGATGTCCACTTTGAAGAACACTGTAGATGTACTTCAGCCAAACTTGCCCAAACAGTCACCTAGAAGTAACGGTTATCTGGTAAAAACGACCAGTTTAATAATACCCTTTTGGCTGTATTTAGGTGTTATTTTAAGCAGTCACCTCATTAACATGATCAACGGTCACTCAAGGTGTATTTCACTGTATCAGTTTACCAGTATTTTACAGTCACTTTTCACTCTAGACTAAAAAATCATGGGTAATTGACTTTTGAGGTGTTCTCAATGCATGATTGTACCAATTAAGCATTTAAATCATTGAATAATCAATGAATGGTAAATCGTTACAGACACACAGTGACTGCGATTTTTTTCCCCCAATAAAATGCCTTCCAGTAATAATAATATACAAATCATTGCAGACTGGAACCGAAGTCCAGATTGACCCAATTTTTAATAAGCGGTCATTTGTCTTATCCGGTCATTTGTCCTTAGTTCCAAGGCTGACTGTTTAAAGCAAGTTTGATTGTATTTGCATGTTACGTCGCTCAATCTAAAAAATGATAATAATAAATTACTCCCAATTTTTATTTTATTTGTATTTCTTTTTAAGAGTTTGTGACACAAATTTAAAGTACAGATATTGACACACTCTTTTTCAAATATTTAATCTTTCATACAAGGTAGTCTATTTAATTTTCATTAAATTAAATCCTCTTTGTATGTTTAATTTCAGTATAAAAGAATTCATTACTTTTTTTGTGCAACTTATTATACACATGTATGACCTGTAAACGGAGTTGAAGTTTGATTGATTCCCTTCAAATGTGGATTAATTTATTGATTTAAATATATTGAATTGAAAAAAAAAGGAACTAGAATGTTCAACATTAACCACTAGTGCTTAAAGCTTTAGTAAAATAAAATAAATTATTAAAAATTCTAATAAATATTTGAGCATTTATGGTTAAAATGATGACATGAAATATAATATAATTTTAGGTCATCATATTATGGAGGCAGTTATGTATAACCTGACCTTGACCTTACTTTCATGGTCTACTGACTGTTAAATTTAGTTCCAGTTTTCGTGATTAGGTCAGTTACTATATTGCCATATAATATGGGCTCACCATATTTGGCTCACATATTAATCGAGGAAGGTAGATGTCAGCCAAGCATATGTCACCTGACTTTGACCTCATTTCAGGTTTCTCTGACTATTAAATTTACATCAAGTTTTTTATGATTAGATCAGACTAACATATTTGGTCCACTCATTGATCATTATGTGATAAAGTTTGTGAGTGACTTGCGACAGGTCGATAGTTTTCTCTGGGTACTCTGGTTTCCTCCACCAATAAAACTGACCTCCACGATATAACTGAAATATTGTTGAAAGTGGCGTTAAACACCATAAATCAAACAAAACCACTAAGGTGCTGTAGATTTACCCTACTCCTGTATACAGATCTACTCATGTACTTTAATTAGATCAACTCTTAAAGAAAAATGCATTATACTACTTAACCATTAATATTGATCGAGTAACAAAATATTTTACGAAAAATTAAATAGAATTTTAGAGTAATTGATTTTTACATGGAAATTTTCTATTTTGAAATCGATAAAAATAGCACATTAAAAATCTATTTAATGGGTAGTTACATATTCTTAAATAACTGCTGATGTTATTGATATACCTTATTATCACTATTTTGTTTATTTTCCCTTTGATGTTTAAAACCAATATATTTCATATCACGTAAGTGCTGAGATGATTCCAATTATCGCTAATCGCTAAGCATTGTCAAGGACGCACATAGTATTATCGCTGTTTTCTAATATGACGTTATAATGACGTCACATTACCAAATCTTTGATAATAAGTGATTAACGATATAAAATATTAATTGTGTTTAAAAAAATGTCAGTATCTTAACAAAAATTATTTAATTATGAATACAAAATAGAGATAAAATAATTAAAGATGTTTTTTAAAACTCGAGGACATTTCTCAGTCATCTCTCATCGAAGGGCAAAGCCCTTCGATGAGAGATGACTGAGAAAAATCCTCTTGTTTTAAAAAACATTGTTAATTGCTTAATAGCTAAAATTTCATTTTTAATAGTCAGGAGAAAATATCTTTGAAAGTAAATACAGTGATTTTTATTATACGCATTAACAATGCCAATTCTGTATTTTAGCTATCCTGTTTATACTCTTTGGTTTTCTTGCTCCCAAAACTTAAACACCATAACCCTAACCTTATCCCTACAGTGAGCTAGCGCTATAAAAATACAACTAAGTGTGTTGGGCTACAAACGTAACTTGTTCTTGCCATGATATTGCTGAAAAATTGCTCAATTGACATTAAACAACAATCACTCACACACTCATACACCGTGTTTTAAATATGTGTCAAATATATTTGATCAATATCAGACCATTGGTCTTTTTGTCCAAGAATATTTAGTTTAATGCATTCCATTTTGACTGGCCCTAAATTATTCTTATCAAATCATTTTTTATCAGTCTTTAAAAAAAACTATTTCTAATTCTATAGTGATTTTATTTATCATAGTCATATGTTCTTCAATAAGAAAACTGAAATATTAAATTCTAAATTCTTTATTAAGGAAACAAAAAACAAATAAATGTAATCATGCGAAAAATAAATTGTCATATACTGATGTATGAACATGTAAAATAACCTCAGACAACTGTAACATTTTAGAGGCATTTTAGTTTATTAAAAAGATTCTAAGCATTAAATAGTGTTCTTCAAAGTACATCAATCCTTAGATTATAACTGACTGTTTGTAACTGCATGATGTTTCCTTGTAGAGCTAGTTATCTGTTCTTGTCCAGAAAACTTCTTGTCTTTCAGCACAATATAAATCTATGTGATTCTATGAATAACGTAACACACAGCCTATTTTTAACATGTATATAATAAGAAAAAATACTGTTGTCTTATTCTTTACCACGGACCATGCATACAAAGATTTCTAACACAGTGTCAGTGATATAGGATCAACATTGTAAGGACGTCAACAACGTGTGAGTCCTTATTTTTTCTCCAAAATAAATATTCAAATATTTTTCATCAGTCAAGTGACTATTTGAATTTTAAATTCAAACTGTAATAAAACATAGTTGTTTGTGTATTTGATCAAGTCTGATGAGACTGTGCAGAAACAAAGAAGTTATAATAAGTACACAAACATGTTACTTTACAAACACGTACATCAGAAATCATGACTTGAAGACTGTGCCACAGAGCTATGAAATACCAATTACAGAAGTATAAACTGAACAACTGGTAGCTTTGTTTCACTTTACTGCCGAAAAATATTTGAATATTTTGAAAAAAATAAGGAGTTGCCTTTGACGTCCTTGAACTGTTAATGCTCTGTGTTAGCTAATATTTGTATGCAGGATGTGAACCATTCTAGATGTAGAATTAAAACATTTTCTCATTTAGAATATTCATTGTATTGTTGTAAAGGACAGATTTTTAGAATGTATTTAGAAGACAACTGTAGTATTTTTCTTATTAGATCCAGATACAGTACAGCTCCGTAACATTATAACAGATATACAAGGAATATATATTCTGCTGTAGTACAGTGAAGCATTAAATTCTGGACTGAATTAAAATAGAATTTGAGTTATCTGAATGATATAATACCATTAGAGATATTAATGCTAAATATGAAATTCAATAAAAAATAAAAGAACACTGTATTATCAGAATAATTTCCCGTGTTTGTTATGAGGCAGTTTTACTGTATGACTTATAGCACAAAGCATAAGTTACTATATATATGACTTAAAGCACAAAGCATAATAGCTACCTAGTGAATTTTACTATATGACTTATAGCACAAAGCACAATAGCAGCTACCTATAGCATGTTTTGCACATTTCTTTTCTCTTTCTGACAGAAAAACAGCACTATATGCCTGAATCTGTTGTTAAAAATTACATGTATCAACTGCTTAGATCTGTTTCTCATATGCATAGGTATGTAGCACCATATAAATATAGCATGTTGGGTATATTTTTAAAAATCTATTTATTTAAAGAATTTCAGATATTGTTGGCTAAGAACAGTACAGTCAAACATGTCTATGCGGTCACCTCTATTAAGCTGTCACCTGTATTTAAAGGTTCACATTTTTTTGTCCTGTCATAGAAAATTTCATATGAATGGAACCTCTTTGAAGAGGTCACCTGTCTTGTAAGGCCAATGTTTTGGCCCAATGATAATCTTTATGGTTATTAATATACCATAAAAACATTTTTGCTGTTTTACTTCGAAAGGGGACCAAATTCAGAAATTTTGCATATTTGGAAAGCATATAGAATTTATATTTTTATACCAAAGTTTGATGTATATTTTATCTTTTAAATTGATTGAGCTGAGAGCTTCTGTTCTAGTATCGACATATTTCCTCAATCTCATATTGTATATGAGATAAAGTCAACAGTTCTTTGCAAAGTGATCATTTTTATGGGTTATCGATGGACCATAAACATTTTTTTGCTGTTTTATTTAGAAAGGGTGCAAAATTAAGAAATTTCACATTTGGAAAGCATATAGAATTTATATTTTTCATCAAATTTTTTTTTTAACAACATAATAATTTTATTTATTCTGAATTCTTGCTAGTTACAAATCTAATCAAGAGTCCAAGCTTCTCTTGATGTACCCTGTTACACTCCACTGATTATCCAGGGAATTAATCAGCTGGTACAAATTTAAATACATTTTAAGAATAAAAATAATAATATTTAAGAACTATTTATTTTCTTTTTCATAGCATACAAAAAACTATTATTCATACTATGATTTTTTATCTCATCAATTCTTTTATTTAATTCGTATATAAATTTTTTTATATAAACATTTACATTTTTAGCTCACCTTGCCAAAGGCAATGTGAGCTTTTGCCATCACTTGTCGTCCGTTGTCTGTCGTCCGTTAACTTTTCACATTTTAATCTTCTCCTCTGAAACCCCTCAACCATATGAACTGAAACTTGGTAGGAAGCATATATGGAAGGTCCTCTATAAAGATTGCTCATTTTGTCCTGATCCATTAACAAACATGGCCGCAACAGGCAATTCTTGTTTCTTATTGGCCTATTTTAAAAAATCTTTTCCTCTGAAACCACTTGGCCAAATGAACCGAAACTTGGTAGGAAGCATCTATGGAAGGTCCTCTATAAAGATTGCTAATTTCATCTTGATCTGTTAACAAACATGGCCACCACAGGCGATTCTTGTTTCTGATTGAGGGATATCTAAAAAATCATTTTTTTCTGTTAAAAGGGAGATATCTCTAGTTTAAATATAGATACCTTTTGTATCTATTCAAAATGCAGTTATCTCTGAATTGAATTACAGATAAATATGCCTCTAAAACCCCTCAACCAAATGAACTATAACTTGGTAGGAACCATCTATGGAAGGTCCTCTATAAAGATTGCTCATTTCGTCCCGATCCATTAACGAACATGGCTGCCAGAGGCGACGCTTGTTTCTGATTGGCTGATTTAAAAAAAATTTCTCTTCTGAAACCGCTTGGCTAAATGAACCGAAACTTGGTAGGAAGCATCTATGGGCGGTCCTCTATAAAGAGTGCTCATTTCGTTCCGATCCATAAACAAACATGGCCGTCGCAGGCAATTCTTATTTCTGATTGGTCAATTTCTAAAAATCTTCTCCTCTGAAACCGCTTGGCCAAATGATCGGAAAATTAGTAGGAAGCATCTATGGAAGGTCCTCTATAGAGATTGCTCATTCCATCCCGATCCATTAACAAATATGGCCACTACAGGCGATTCTTGTTTCTGATTGGCTGATTTAAAAAATTCTTCTCCTCTAAAACCGCTTGGCCAAATGATCTGAAACTTGGTAGGAAGCATCTATGGGTGGTCCTCTATAAAGAGTACTCATTTTGTTCCAAATCCATTAACAAACATGGCCACCACAGGTGATTCTTGTTTCTGATTGGTCTATTTCTAACAATCTTCTCCTCTGAAACCACATGGCCAAATGAACCGTAGGAAGCATCTATGGAAGGTCCTCTATTAAGATTGCTCATTCTGTCCCATATCCATAAACAAACATGGCCAACACAGGTGATTCTTGTTTCTGATTGGTCTATTTCTAAAAATCTTCTCTGAAACCGCATGGCCAAATGATCCGAAACATGGTAGGAAACATCTATGGAAAGTCCTCTTATAAAGATTGCTCATTTTGTCCCAATCTGTTAACAAACATGGCCACAGACAATTCTTTTTTCTGATTGATCAATTTCTAAAAATCTTCTTCTCTGACACAGCTTGGCCAAATAGACCGAAACTTGTTAGGAAGCATCTATGGAAGGTCCTCTATGGGAATTGCTCATTCCGTTTTGATCCGTTTACAAACATGGCCGTCATAGACAATTCTTGTTTCTTATTATTTGATTTCTAAAACAGCTTTTCCTCTGAAACCGCTTTGCCAAATGATATGAAACTTGGTAAGAAGCATCTATGGAAGGTCCTCTATAGAGATTGCTCATTTCGTTTTGATCCATTAACAAACATGGCTGCCACAGGCAATTCTTGTTTTAGATTGACCGCTTTCTATAAATCTTCTTCTCTGAAACTGCTTTGCCAAAACGAACCGAAATTTGGTGGGAAGCACCTATAGGCTATGGAAGGTTCTGTTTTAAATTTCCTCAGAACAGAATGAAAGGTGAGCGACACAGGCTCTCAGCTCAGTGCTGAGCCTCTAGTTTGTCTTCTGTTCAGATAAATAATATGATTTATATATTGAAAAACCGAGAATTGTGATAAAATAATTAACATCATAATAATCTTTATCAGATATCTTATAACCAAATGTAAGATGTTTTAACTTTAATGTAATTTCTAAATTATTACTTTTAAAAAGATTATATATTTTTTCCCAAAACGTTTTAAAAAAAGAACATGTAATAAAGTAATGAAGATAGTCTTCTTCATTTCCACAAAAGTTACATCGATTATTATGCACAATTTTTCATTGAAATAATAATTTTTTTGTAGGAATGATGTATTGTATTAACTTCCATCTAAATATTTTCAGTTTGTTTTCTTCCAAATATGAAAAAATGAATTGGTATAATGGTTTCATGAAAGGTTTTTCTTGTATATCTAATACTTTCACGCATTTGTCAACTCCTATAGAAGACTCTATTTTGTTAAAAAGCAGTGTTATATAGCATTTTATTTGATAAATATGAAGTCTCAATATAATTATTTTTCCATATAATCTTATTATGTCTCCCCTTCGAAAGAAGGGAGATATATTGTTTTAGTCTGATTTTTTCTTCCACTTCCGCTTCTTCCACTTCTTCTGCTTCCGCTTCTTCTGCTTCTTCTCAGCGAAGCTTGTCCAGCCCATAACTTTTTTGTCTTTCCAGATAGGTCAATTATATTTGGTATGTGGGTGCATGACCATAAGGCGGTGTGTCGCGTACCATAATGACCTTCGCAGGACCTTGACCTTTGACCTCAAGGTCAAATAATGGTTTTTTAAATAGTATTTTCTTGTCTGGGACATAACTTTTTTGTCTTTCCAGATAGGTCAATGATATTTGGTATGTGGGTGCATGACCATAAGGCGGTGTGTCGCATACTGTAATGACCTTCGTGGGACCTTGACATTTGGTCTGAGGTCAAATAATTGTTTTTTAAGTAGTATCATTAAACTCATAATGTGTAACTTATTGTTGTACAGATGGCCACATTAAGGGGAGACCATAAGTTTTAGGTATCTAAAACAGTTCTTCCTAGTTTCTTTTAATGTTTACAGTACTTTTGACTGAATTTTCTGTTTTAATAATAATTATCCATTTTTTTTAATAGATTTATTTACAATGTTAAATTCTGCAATTCAATTAGATTTAACTTTAACTTTTCCAGAATGAATTTGCTTGATAAAGTTTTTGTAGCGTCTAAAATATCATTAACATATATTAAATCGCTTTTTATCCAATTTTTGAAAACAATTGGTTTATTTTCAAAAGTAATGTGCTTGTTCCCTTAAATAATTTGTTTTCTGATATATATGAATGTGACAGGTGATTTTGTTTGACTGCCACCACATAAATTCCAACATTTGACTACTTTTCTATAAGATTCTGGTATTTTTTTCAAATAATTTAATGATTTTGTGCTATCTAGGTTCATGCTAAATACTAACCAGTTTTTACCAGTTGTATTAAAATATTTTAATGGTATATGTCCGGTTACCAGTCTACTTACCCAAGATGCTTTTAGAGCTATGAAATAACTTTTGATATCAATCATTTGCAACCCCCCTCTCTCGTATGAGTTTATATTCAAATTTCTTTTAACTCTTTCTGGTTTACCATTCCATATAAATTTGAAGCATTTCTTTTCTATTTCTTTATGATATATATCTGGTATTATTAAAACATACACTGGCCAAAAATGTGAATAGGAGTAAAATTAATGATTTAATAATTAAAATTTTCCCAATTTAGTTTTTGACATTCTTCATTGCTGTTACCAAAATATATTCCTAGTGATTTAATCGACTTATCTGTCCAATTGATTCCAGCAATTTTGTATTTACAATTTTTTAGCTTACCTATCCATGCCCCCTCTGTTTTGTTTCTATTTAACAATAAACCTGAAAATGAGCCAAATATTTCTATTTCGTTCATTGCCTTTAAGACATCTTCTTTACTATTGCAAAATAGGGTTGTATCATCGGCTAGTTGTGAAATTTTAATACTGTGGTTTTTTTCATCTAATTTGACTGTTATTCCTTTGATATCTTTGCTACTTCTCAAATTTAGAGCCATGATTTCGACAGATAAAACAAATAACAATGTTGATAAAGGACATCCTTGATGGATTCCACGAGAATTTTTGAAATTTTCAGACACCCAACCATTATTCATTACACACGTTTGTATATCACTATATAGTGTTTTAACCCAACTAATAAAAGATTTGTTAAATCTAAAATGTTTCAAAGTTCCAAACATAAAATCCCATTCCAAAGAATCGAAAGCTTTTGAAAAATCTATAAATATTATTGCCCCCTCAATTTTATAGAGATCTGCATAGTCTATGATATCTTGAATTTGTCTCCAGTTAAAACCAATGAATCTGTTTTTCACGTAACCAGTTTGATCTTCATTAATAATTTTTGGTAATAAGTTTTTTAGTCTTTGAGCAAGAACATATGATAAGATTTTTAAATCTACATTTAAAAGGGAGATAGGGCGATAGTTCATCAAATTTTAATGCATTTTTTTGCAAAATGATCATCTTTATAGGTTATTAATGGGCCATGAAAATAAAAAAATAAAAATTCCAGCAATTTACTGTGTTAAATAAAATACTGTGTCCACTCTTGCTTTTCATTGTCGACATGCTGCACTTGGCACAGCCTTTTATTAAAGATTTGTTATTTTCTACTCTTTTCGTAGAAAATGTCAACAGTGAACAATTTACACATGTCTTTTTGTGAAAGAATGAAAAATGTTCTGGAATCAAGTTTTCACTATGGAATAATTGCAATCGACCCGCATGCGAAAATATTGATGATCTTTCATATAAAACTAATTTGAAAAAAAAGGAAGTATCACAATGGATCAGGGTCTGACCTTGACCTTCAAAACAATAAACTGCAATTTAGTTGTCAGATCAGTCCTAGATTTATTTTGGACCTAATCTGAATTATTTCCATAAATAGCATGTAAACTAATCACTTTTATTGGTTTATTTACAGACATGGTATATTTCACAGAGATGTAAAACCAGAAAACATTCTAATTAAAGTAAGGAACATTTATATTTGATGCAATCTTTAACAGCAATCAATAATTTGTTTTATAAGGAGAGTTAGTGGATGCTGTTTGATGTCATAATATTGGTTTAGTGATCAGCTTGGGAAGTTCAAAGTGAATATGAAGTTACCTACAATTTAAATGGCTCATTAGGTCAAACCATGTATTTAATTGTTTGTTGATTGATTGGTTGCTACAGCATCCAGTGTACAGTATTTCAGCTATATTCAGGATGAGAACAAGTTCAATAATATATAAAAATTATAAGAAATGAGGGAATTGTATGGGTCAGCTGGGTCAACAACTTTTTACTGCCACTGAAAGAGAGTTGGGTAGGGATGAAAAATTTAGTTTCGTTTAAACCTATAATACATTTATAAATGATTTAAATTTAACATAAATTTGTAAATTCTTTTTTGTTGTTGATTGATTGGTGGTTGTTTGACACATTGTTTTTGATATACACTTGTTCAACTTTCCCTTGTTGACATGCTGCAGTCGTATCATGCTTCAAGTTATATAATATTATTATCTATAGGACTTTTTTTTTATTTTTTTTTTAGGAAGATTTATTAAAATTGGCCGACTTTGGATCTTGTAGAAGTGTGTACTCAAAGCAGCCATACACAGAATATATATCAACGAGATGGTTAGTGTCTCATTGTTAAAATGATTTTTTTTTCATATCTCTCGATGAGATGATAATGATATCCACTTTGTACTAGACCAACACGCTGAGTTGGATTTTTATAGTGTTTTTATCAAACAAGAATTGACTCTGGGATAGTGTTTTGAAAAAATGTGGTTTGATATGAAATATATATAGTAAAAAATTACAGTAACCGACTACTTTTTGCATGTCTCTGTATATTTTGGTACATTTGTATATAGCATGGACCTCCATTTGACCATGTTTTCTGAATGTTTTTTTAATTAGTTCCAGCTTTAGGTAATTTTTATGTCACATTTGGTTTAATACCAGTGTTTCATAAATTAATGTTTGCCCACAGACTTTTCATTCCCTGTAATTGTGAGGTAATAAAGAGAAAAACAAAAAATAGCACACTGTCGGAACAGTTCCAAAAACCAATGGAAAAACGTTGTAAGAGGCGAAATTGATACCCCTAACACACAAACACATGACTGCTCACTTTCCTGGCTTGGTACAGGCTTTTCAATAAAAAGTGGCTAGTTTAAACTAGTTTTATGAGCCTAATACTCCCCTCTTAATGAAATGATTCGGTCATACTTTCCACATGTCAGTAGCATATTACCAAGCGAACATCATTATTATAAAAAATGCTATAATTTTGAAAATTATACATAATGTAGTTAATCTTTGTGACACAGAAGTTGTCATTTGTATAATATTAGTTCTGTTAAAGTGATAAAAGTAGGTAAGGTATCAGGCTAAAGCTGGTTAACTCAGTAACTGCAGAAAAAGATGATAATTTATCAGAAATTTTACCAGGAAATTTTATCTGTGCAATTTGAATTGTTTATTCCATTCTTAACCTCAGGTAATTTCTAAAGTAAACTAAATATTTGCTTGCCTCAAGTGTTCAATTTTTTCCATGTTTATTTTAAATAATGAGTAGAATTTGTACTTATACCAAACATGTATATTTAATGCAAAGTGGCTTAATATTCTTTAATAGATCCCTTTTGATGTAAAAAGGCAAACTTCTGTCTTATATATATCAAACCTTAATCAAAAGATTATATAAATCATAAAATTGATAATCCTGATTCTTTTCTAATCTTGATTGTGATTTACCTTGTATGCACCATGTTAAAACGTCCTGTTTTGGCAAAAAATAGAATTGAAAACAAGAGTCATGTGTCAGAAGAAACATGGTTTCCACTTAAAGAACAACAATAATTCAATAGAAAAATGATATTTGGCAATGAGTTTTACATTAACTGTAAGTTCTGTCATGAGTTTACAGTTAATGATACAACATGTTCAAACGAACATCATATGATCGAACTGTAATACATGAAATGGTCCCTTGTTTGTGAGTTCTTTTTTTTAAAGAAAAATGATACAATTGGACCAAGTAAAATTTGTGGATCCTTGATATAGAGCCCCTAAATGTTTATTAACCAATGGTTGTTATATAATGTTATAGCTATAGAGCTCTCTTATGTTTATTATCATATTTATGTATATTATAGGTATAGAGCCCCTAAATGTTTATTAACAGATTGTTATATTATATTATATTATAGCTATAGAGCCCCTGAATGTTTATTAACAGATTGTTGTTATGTTATATTATAGTTATAGAGCCCCTAAATGTTTATTAACAGATTGTTATATTATATTATATTATAGCTATAGAGCCCCTGAATGTTTATTAACAGATTGTTGTTATATTATATTATAGGTATAGAGCCCCTGAATGTTTATTAACAGATTGTTGTTATATTATATTATAGGTATAGAGCCCCTGAATGTTTATTAACAGATTGTTATATTATATTATAGGTATAGAGCCCCTGAATGTTTATTAACAGATTGTTGTTATATTATATTATAGGTATAGAGCCCCTGAATGTTTATTAACAGATTGTTATATTATATTATAGGTATAGAGCCCCTGAATGTTTATTAACAGATTGTTGTTATATTATATTATAGTTATAGAGCCCCTGAATGTTCATTAACAGATTTTTGTTATATTATATTATAGGTATAGAGCCCCTGAATGTTTATTAACAGATTGTTGTTATATTATGTTATAGGTATAGAGCCCCTGAATGTTTATTAACAGATTGTTATATTATATTATAGGTATAGAGCCCCTGAATGTTTATTAACAGATTGTTGTTATATTATATTATAGGTATAGAGCCCCTGAATGTTTAATAACAGATTGTTGTTATATTATATTATAGGTATAGAGCCCCTGAATGTTTATTAACAGATTGTTGTTATATTATATTATAGGTATAGAGCCCCTGAATGTTTATTAACAGATTGTTGTTATATTATATTATAGTTATAGACCCCCTGAATGTTTATTAACAGATTGTTATATTATATTATAGTTATAGAGCCCCTGAATGTTTATTAACAGATTGTTGTTATATTATATTATAGTTATAGAGCCCCTGAATGTTTATTAACAGATTGTTATATTATATTATAGGTATAGAGCCCCTGAATGTTTATTAACAGATTGTTGTTATATTATATTACGAATTTAGTTTGTTACACATATTTTCATTGGTTCTTCAACCCTGAATGTCAGCATATATTCGGAAAACAGACGGGATATATATTCCAGTCCCCAAAAACGATTAAAACATGGACGACAAAACATTACGCTTCACTGAATCAATGGTATAATACGGAATAATAAATGTATTTTTACCAAATTAAATGCTGTTCTTATACTCAAAACGGCTGCATGAACAAAAAAATATTACAACAGTTAATTCCGTCACAAATACCTGCTCGATTCAGCAAACTCCTATGTTCCACGGCTGTACCATAACAAATAAACAAAACGTTGAGCCTTGAAAACTTTCGACATCATGAGGTCACACCAAGGTTTTATTTTCATGTTGTTAACATTTAAATTATTGAAGCTGTTTCACAAACTCGTTGTTTTGTTATGTGATATATTAATGTTATATTTATAAAGTTTATAAAATTTATTACATATGAAACTGTATTGATTTAGAAATTTAGTACAGTATTTTCCTTCATCAGACACCCTATGCATGAAATATGACGTGACACATATTTTGACGTCATTGAAGAATGACGTCAAAGGTACGGAAACGAACATCTAGAGATACGAAAAATGAAAATAAAAGAGGCAAATTTATTTAATACAGTTGGAAGTTGTATTTAGAAAAAAAATGGTTAAATCCGTAATATATCTGTTATTCAGCTATCAGACAGGGTATATAATGTGACATTCCCGGCTTATGATATATATTCCCTTCGGCTGCGCCTCAGGGAATATAGATCCTAAGCCGGGAATGTCACATTATATACCCCGTCTGATAGCTGAATAACATATAATATTATAGGTATAGAGCCCCTGAATGTTTATTAACAGATTGTTGTTATATTATATTATATTATAGTTATAGAGCCCCTGAATGTTTATTAACAGATTGTTGTTATATTATATTATAGGTATAGAGCCCCTGAATGTTTATTAACAGATTGTTGTTATATTATATTATAGGTATAGAGCTCCTGAATGTTTATTAACAGATTGTTGTTATATTATATTATAGGTATAGAGCCCTTGAATGTTTATTAACAGATTGTTGTTATATTATATTATAGGTATAGAGCCCCTGAATGTTTATTAACAGATGGTTATTATACATACAAGATGGATATGTGGAGTGTAGGGTGTGTCTTTTTTGAAATTCTCAGGTATGAATTATCTCTCTCTTGTACTAAATATTGACTTTTTTAGTAAATTATTATTATGTCTGACGTTGATATTTCTAAGTATTGATATAAAGCAAACATTCAATATAGGCTATATTAGTTTATGTAAAGAAAGTTTAAACAGTGATGATCATCAATTCCACCAATATCAACAAAATGAACAATCACCTCTCATATCAACTCATTTAACGCAAGAAAAAGACCACAACATATACTGGTATCAATTGACGAGTCTTCCTCAGAAAACTAAAAAAAACCAAAACAACATATACTGGTATCAATTGACGAAAGTCTTCCTCAGAAAGCTAAAAAAAAAAAGACCACAACATATACTGGTATCAATTGACGAAAGTCTTCCTCAGAAAGCTAAAAAAAAACAAAGCAACATATACTGGTATCAATTGCCGAAAGTCTTCCTCAGAAAACTAAAAAAAACCAAAACAACATATACTGGTATCAATTGCCGAAAGTCTTCCTCAGAAAACTAAAAAAAATAAGACCACAACATATACTGGTATCAATTGACGAAAGTCTTCCTCAGAAAGCTAAAAAAAAACAAAGCAACATATACTGGTATCAATTGACGAAAGTCTTCCTCAGAAAACTAAAAAAAACCAAAACAACATATACTGGTATCAATTGCCGAAAGTCTTCCTCAGAAAACTAAAAAAAAATAAGACCACAACATATACTGGTATCAATTGACGAAAGTCTTCCTCAGAAAGCTAAAAAAAAACAAAGCAACATATACTGGTATCAATTGACGAAAGTCTTCCTCAGAAAACTAAAAAAAACCAAAACAACATATACTGGTATCAATTGCCGAAAGTCTTCCTCAGAAAACTAAAAAAAATAAGACCACAACATATACTGGTATCAATTGACGAAAGTCTTCCTCAGAAAGCTAAAAAAAAACAAAGCAACATATACTGGTATCAATTGACGAAAGTCTTCCTCAGAAAACTAAAAAAAACCAAAACAACATATACTGGTATCAATTGCCGAAAGTCTTCCTCAGAAAACTAAAAAAAAATAAGACCACAACATATACTGGTATCAATTGACGAAAGTCTTCCTCAGAAAGCTAAAAAAAAACAAAGCAACATATACTGGTATCAATTGACGAAAGTCTTCCTCAGAAAACTAAAAAAAACCAAAACAACATATACTGGTATCAATTGCCGAAAGTCTTCCTCAGAAAACTAAAAAAAATAAGACCACAACATATACTGGTATCAATTGCCGAAAGTCTTCCTCAGAAAACTAAAAAAAAACAAAGCAACATATACTGGTATCAATTGACGAAAGTCTTCCTCAGAAAACTAAAAAAAAAGATCACATGTATGCCACTAGACCAATGTGCCCTGCCCTCAAATATAAAACAGCAGTTTAAAATCGATATGATTTATGTAACCAATTCATAATGTTTCCTTTTCTCTTTTTCTGGCTAAAATAACACACAGAAAACACTGCTTGGACTTAATAGTTTCATTTTATAAGGACGAGGACATAGGCAACTTTTTTTTTTTAATTTCAATACTCATGTGTGCAAAGGGAAATAATACTTAAATATTTAATTTCAGTTTGCATCCATTATTTCCCGGTTCGAATGAAGTGGACCAAATAGCTAAAATCCATGACATTTTAGGAACACCAGATCCTTCAGTACTCAATAAATTAAAAAAGTAAGTATTACATATATATAAACATTTCATCAAAGATATTTCAATCTTTTGTGTATTTATGCAATATTTTTGTTGGGATATAAGAGGTGTGGAAATATTGAAATTTTCTGCTTGTCCGGAGAAAGTTGACTGAAAATTTTTTATATGTTCATGCAAAATCTTTCTTGTCATTATCAAAAAGTAACTGTTACGAAATGGCAGAATTTTTTTTGTAAATTAATATTAATATTAATAATAAACAATCATTTACCAACTCACTTAAATAAAATATTTTGTTGCAGGTCTCGAGGAATGAATTTTAATTTCCCCCCAAAGAAAGGCAACGGTATAGAGAGATTATTACCACATGTAAGCACAGATGCTGTAGAATTAATATATCAAATGTGTACATATGACCCAGATGACAGAATGTCAGCAAAACAAGCTTTGAGACATCAGTATTTCAAAGACCTCAGGTAATCACTATGCTATAGATATTACATACAAAATTTGTAAAAAAAATTCAGTATATTTTTTCTATGCATTACATAGCCTAAGTCATTGTGCTACAAAATATCCAAAGGAGTCCCTTTTTTATTGTTGGTAGCCCACAGCTAATTAATCTCCACTCATCACCAGTGGGTCAACTGGCAGAGAAATCCTTGTATTGTTAGAAAAAAGTTCATTACTTCAAAGTCGTCATTTTGGTATTTTTAATCTCCTTCATGGAGGTGAAAAAGCTATACAGAAAAATGGAGGCTTCTGTAATTTACAAGGAATTCATTTCATTTTAAAGCTGTTATTGGCTATAAGGACAATGTGTTTTAAAACAATCACATAACCGAGGATTTCTCTGCCTTCAATACATCATTAGACACTTTGCTGTTATTGTATCATATCACTCTCACAAGTTTTGATAAATGCTCTTATATTTCTTCAAATTATTTACATTGTTTAAATGGTATTGGGAAAAGTGGCCGATTACATTGTTTATACTTGTGTATAAATCCATATATAATGAACAGCTGTTATTACTGTTCTTCATCTTACAATAATTGGGTGAACTGCATCGGAGGTGTACAGACTTTTTGGAAAAAAAATTCAATACGCAGGACATAGTATGTCCCAATAATTTTCTGCAGGACCTACTGAAATTGTGCAGGACCGGAATTTACAAAATTCTAGAATTTAAACGGAATCAGTGATAGGAACAATAAAAACCCGACCCGCCATGTTTTCAAATATAAACACACGAAATGGTCGCGATGATGCATCACAGCCAGTTTAAGCTAAAAAGATACAATGGTTAATAGAATTACCATGGAAACAGTTGCATGTTTAAGAAGTACATGTCATTTGAAGCAGAATCTAATTCCGAGTTGACCGTGATAGTTCCGGCATACCAGTTGCATTTCCGATTTCCGTTGCAAAACAAATACACAAACAAAAAATTTTGTCGGACACCCGGACCGGCATACTTGGCAGTATTGCCGGTCCTTGTGATTTTCTGCCCGCTCGGTCCGGGTGTAATCTAGGTGTAATCTAATGGTTAGTTTGCTCGCCTCAAATGCAGTAGAACATAGTGCAAGCCCAGGTCGGGTCAAACCAAAGACTAGAAAATTGGTATTTGTTGCTTCCCCGCTAAGCACACAGCTTTAAGCAGTAAGAGCAAAGACTCATTGGATCGGAATCAGGATAATGTGTCCAAGTGGAGCGACATGTCTATCCACAGAATGTTGTTTTATTAAGCTAGCACTGTAAAGATCCAATTAAGCATGTTGGTCTAGTACAAAGCGGACATCATTATCATTTTCATTAAATGAGACTTGTTCTCGCCATGATATTACTAAAATAATTGCTCATTTGGCATTAAACTCACTCACTCAATTAAGATAGGATTAACGCCACATTCAACAATATTTCAGTTATATTGTGGTGGTCAGTTTTATTGGTGGAGGAAACCGGAGTACCCAAGTCACTGACAAACTTTATCACATAATGTTGTATTGAGTATATCTCGTCTGAACAGGATTCGAACTCACAACATTAGTAGTGATAGGCACTGATTGCATCTCACTTCATTTGTTACACATGTAAAAACAAATATCCATAATAACATTTTATTCTTATTATAAAGGGATGCTGACAAAAGGTCAGCAATGATGGCAAAAGCTAAACAACAGAATGAAGACAAAGATAAGAAAACAGAGTTAACAAAACCAGCTCCTCCGACCGAAGCTACCGTATCTCCAGATGTGGAAACGTCACGATCAGAAAAGAAGAAATCCGATTCTGATACTAGTATTAGTACTATAGTTCCTAGTTTACCGAAAGCTCAATCTTTACCCAGTCATCCTCATATATTTAAAGATAGAAAACGTGTTCCTGTAAGTTCTACATTGAAGTATATTTTAAGATCAACGAATTTTGAAAATTTCTACAGGAGTTGAAAAATTAGAAAATATTTTTTTAGTTTCTGTAGGGAAACAAATTTAGAAAAAACAGTTTCACTAAGTTTAAAGATTGCATTAATATTTTATGGCAATCATTAAGTGTTTCAATGACATTAGGTAACATTATAATAATTAGTCAACCAAAAAAAACACAATGTCCAATATATTTTATATATTTGGGTTGAAAATTAACTAACTATTTCATTCGAAAACCTATAGAGAAAACCTTCTTTTCAACTGAATCCTCACATTGGATAACCAATAAATTCATTTACATCTGATGGGTTTTCTTGAACAAAGAAAGATAACTCTAACTGAAATTTAAATATTTACTGAAGAAAAAATTCAGTTTGTTTCTGACTGATAAATAAAGCCAGAAATTGCTATTAAAACAAATTTATTGTGCATTCATAATGTTTCAGATGTATGTTAATTATCGCCAATACAAAATGTAGTCATTCTGTAATCTGTAAAACACTTGTATTTGATATTATTAGTTAACTGAGTTAATAGAAACAATTGAGATAAATTGGTTAATAGCCCTTCCCCTCTTATAATTGGTTAATGGGACCATAGCCCTTCCCCTCTTATAATTGGTTAATGGGACCATAGCCCTTCCCCTCATATAATTGGTTAATGGGACCATAGCCCTTCCCCTCTTATAATTGGTTAATGGGACCATAGCCCTTCCCCTCTTATTATTGGTTAATGGGACCATAGCCCTTCCCCTCTTATTATTGGTTAATGGGACCATAGCCCTTCCTCTCTTATTATTGGTTAATGGGACCATAGCCCTTCCCCTCTTATTATTGGTTAATGGGACCATAGCCCTTCCCCTCTTATAATTGGTTAATGGGACCATAGCCCTTCCCCTCTTATTATTGGTTAATGGGACCATAGCCCTTCCCCTCTTATTATTGGTTAATGGGACCATAGCCCTTCCCCTCTTATTATTGGTTAATGGGACCATAGCCCTTCCCCTCTTATTATTGGTTAATGGGACCATAGCCCTTCCCCTCTTATAATTGGTTAATGGGACCATAGCCCTTCCCCTCTTATTATTGGTTAATGGGACCATAGCCCTTCCCCTTTTATAATTGGTTAATGGGACCATAGCCCTTCTCCTCTTATTATTGGTTAATGGGACCATAGCCCTTCCCCTCTTATTATTGGTTAATGGGATCATAGCCCTTCCCCTCTTATTATTGGTTAATGGAACCATAGCCCTTCCCCTCTTATTATTGGTTAATGGGACCATAGCCTTTCCCCTCTTATTATTGGTTAATGGGACCATAGCCCTTCCCCTCTTATAATTGGTTAATGGGACCATAGCCCTTCCCCTCTTATTATTGGTTAATGGGACCATAGCCCTTCCCCTCTTATTATTGGTTAATGGGACCATAGCCCTTCCCCTCTTATTATTGGTTAATGGGACCATAGCCCTTCCCCTCTTATTATTGGTTAATGGAACCATAGCCCTTCCCCTCTTATTATTGGTTAATGGGACCATAGCCCTTCCCCTCTTATTATTGGTTAATGGGACCATAGCCCTTCCCCTCTTATTATTGGTTAATGGGACCATAGCCCTTCCCCTCTTATTATTGGTTAATGGGACCATAGCCCTTCCCCTCTTATTATTGGTTAATGGGATCATAGCCCTTCCCCTCTTATTATTGGTTAATGGGACCATAGCCTTTCCCCTCTTATAATTGGTTAATGGGACCATAGCCCTTTCCCTCTTATAATTGGTTAATGGGACCATAGCCCTTTCCCTCTTATTATTGGTTAATGGGACCATAGCCCTTCCCCTCTTATTATTGGTTAATGGGACCATAGCCTTTCCCCTCTTATAATTGGTTAATGGGACCATAGCCCTTCCCCTCTTATTATTGGTTAATGGGACCATAGCCTTTCCCCTCTTATAATTGGTTAATGGGACCATAGCCCTTCCCCTCTTATTATTGGTTAATGGAACCATAGCCCTTCCCCTCTTATAATTGGTTAATGGGACCATAGCCCTTCCCCTCTTATTATTGGTTAATGGGACCATAGCACTTCCCCTCTTATTATTGGTTAATGGGACCATAGCCTTTCCCCTCTTATAATTGGTTAATGGGACCATAGCCCTTCCCCTCTTATAATTGGTTAATGGGACCATAGCCCTTCCTCTCTTATAATTGGTTAATGGGACCATAGCCCTTCCCCTCTTATAATTGGTTAATGGGACCATAGCCTTTCCCCTCTTATTATTGGTTAATGGGACCATAGCCCTTCCCCTCTTATTATTGGTTAATGGGACCATAGCCTTTCCCCTCTTATAATTGGTTAATGGGACCATAGCCCTTCCCCTCTTATTATTGGTTAATGGGACCATAGCCCTTCCCCTCTTATTATTGGTTAATGGGACCATAGCCCTTCCCCTCTTATTATTGGTTAATGGGACCATAGCCCTTCCCCTCTTATTATTGGTTAATGGGACCATAGCCCTTCCCCTCTTATAATTGGTTAATGGAACCATAGCCCTTCCCCTTTTATAATTGGATCTTCAATGACAATACAGATATAAACAAACAATAAAAACTCCTGTGCAGATTCTCTTCCATTCAGAAAGACCACCCACTATAACAGTGATAGGGAAATATTTTTACTAAATGGGCCCATGGCCCCTTCCTCAAAATTTCAATGGGCCATTGAGAAAATTAATGGGCCATTCTTTACATGCATTTTTCGGTTTTGAAAGTTGTGCAACCGATTGTCATTGTATTTTTCTTGCCAGCTTTCATACACACGTTGCAAAACATTTTATTTTCATTTAAGTAAAGCCAGGGCCAAAGTTTTTCCCAAACCTGTCTATATTTACGGTGTTCAGACCTTTCACTTTCGGTATCAGTAGTAGTTTTATTGTTCGATTCTGGCATTTGACTTTCATTTTGAGATTCACTTTCAGGGTTAATGCCTGGGTTAATGTCATCACCATGATCGGTACTTTTGTCAATGGAAGTATTTGTATTTGTATCAACTGGATTGTTATTATCATCTTTACTATTACTAAGCGAAAAGTTAAATAATGTCTTTTGTCCTGGCAAATTTAGTAATCTTTGCTTCTTCGGTGGCAAATGTCTGTCAAATAAATGTTACAGTACACCATTTAAGGCATTTTAAAGCTTATATCTCAAGGATTAATAATATGTATAGTTTATTATTTTTGGATAAACATTTTTGAGAAACCCTAAATTAATAAACTAAAATATATTTATAATCTTTATGATACCAGCTTTACAATGATATAAAAATAATTTGACAAGACATCTCACAATTTTCGGAAGTTTACTTTTACTTTTAAGAAATAACATACTGATCAATGTCCAATTTTTAAGCTGAATGTCCACTGTCCTGCCACGATTTCTCAAAAAGTATTTATCCAAAAATAATAGACTATGCATATTATTAATCCTTGAGATATAAGCTATAAAATGGTGTAACATTTATTTGACAGACATTTGATTTAAAAGAGTTATACGTGATCAAAACAAATATTTTGATGCAAATTATCGTCATTTCCGCCATTGAAAAATACTGTCCTGCCACGATTTAGGGCATCAAATGTAAAAAAAAAAAATTAAAAACTTTATATCAAATTAAAGCCTTTAATCCCTTCTTTATCATGGAGTTTACATCATGAAAATATCTCATTCCGTTCAAAAGCTATACTTATAAACGTACTGAAAATACCTGTCCTGGTTATAAACCGACCCCGATAATTTAAGTCTAAATACTGTAAAAACACAATAAAATTAAAGGAGAAATAAACGCTACTAAATTCGTTTTTCACAGGGCAAATACTACAAAAACAATTATTATCTTTATTAATTATTTAGGAATTTTTATAAACAACAAATTATGTAATCATGGGATATATGGCAGTTGCGGTTTTTAGGTAATTAGGCATTCTCGTTACTGGAAAAGTTCCAAATGAAAAACTTTCCGTGGTGCTCCATGATTGGAGAAAACATCTGTAGGAGTACATGTAAGACTAAGACTTGCAATAAGAAAACAGTGCGCCTAACGGCGCGTCAGACAGTCAATTTAATGTGCCATTTCAATTGCAATTGCGCATGGCACGTGACTTTCCCGATCACTGCTATAATAAAAATGAATAACATAAAACATGGACAGTACAATAGCAAGGACAGTGAATTCTCATAGTTAACTGATTACTTGGTGAGAAGGTAGAATATGTTGGTTAAAGACCATTACTCTTAGAACAACAAAATCATAACTGATACATCTATCAGAACTAATATCAATTAGGGGCTGTCGTGGCTATGATCATATGGTAGTTGGATTTACAACTACCTATGCAATCAGTGCCTATCACCACTGGATGTGGTGAGTTCGAATTTCAATCGGGGCGAGGTGTACAACATTATGTGATAAAGTTTGTCAGTGACTTGTGACAGGTAGGGTGGTTTTATCCTGGTCCTCCGGTTTCCTCCACCTATAAAATTTACCACCACGATATAACTGAATTATTGTTGAAAGTGGCATTAAACACCATCAAACAAACAAAACATCATATCAATAAGTCATAACAGCTCAAGAAATTATTGGTCTTCATGGGAGACCAGAGTAAATAGTTCACCAATATTTTTAAATCAAATATTGAACATAAAATAGTAATAAATATGGAATGAAATATATTAGTTCCAGTTTAACTGCTAGTTGTAGCAGTTGTATATATATATTAGCTAAGAAGATCTACATCAAAGAATCAAGTACAGTTGCTAAGCCATAGCCTTTATGAATAAGATTTTATTTAGCATTGTTGCATGTAAAAGTAAATTGTGTTTCATGACACTGATTGCATTTTGAGAACTACTGTTTAAGAAAAAAGTAAATTTTGATTATGAATTCTTTTGTAAATTCAATTCAGCTTTGTAGTAAACTTTAACCAATTTACCTGAAAATGCCCTAGTAAATTAATATTTAATATTTCAAAATCTCAGAATTTTCCTTAAGAAGATAGCAGAGCATATTTGGATATTGTGCGATTTGAAGCATCATTTGTTAATCTGAGTTTTGCATACAGTCAAACCTACCCATGCAATCAACTCTATTAAGCAGTCACCTATATTAAAAGGTCACCTTTTTCTTGTCCAGTCATAGAAAACTTCATATGAATTGAACCTCTTTTAAGAGGTCATCTGTCTTATAAGACCACTTTTTCTTTGTCTCAAAGATGACCTCTTAATACAGGTTTGACTGTAATTTTGACACAGAGTTGTATAATTTGTAATATGTACTATATGGCAACATTTAATTGATTAAAAAAAAGAAAATTATTAGGGACCCGGGTGGCTCAATGAGTTAGGTAGTTGGATTACCTAATAACTCATACAAGCCTATCACCAATATAGCGTGGGTTCGCGCCCGGCTTTGTAAATTACAAAAAAGGGTGAACTCGACTCGGAGCCGCAAGTGATAAAGTTTACCAGTTGCTTGCCCATGATCGGTGGTTCTCTCCGGGAACTCTGGCTTCTTCCACCACTAAATCTGGTTGCCAAGATATAGTTGAAATATTGCTGAAAGTGGCATTAAACACAATAAAATAAAAATAAATCAATTTAATTTATCATGTGATAATTGTGTTTTTCATCATTTCAGAGACGGAATAAAAAGTTAATAGAAAGTCATCAGTTTACAAATCATACAGGACTTAATCTTCCTAAAGTTCCAGTACATACAGGGTCTATTAATCCATCATTTCATGCTGCTGCATTCTCAGGATCTTATAGTACTACTTTACACAATGGTGGCACTATGTCATTACTACCCAGTATAAATAGTACATATAAACCACACAAGGTGAGTAACTTAACATACTTAAAACATTGTTATCTTGGTTTTTTTATGGATGGAAAAACCAAATTGTGTGTATGCTGGATAGGTGTGCTCAGGAGACACGAAATACGGTCATTAAAGTATGTTATTTGTATATTAAGAACCTTGTGAGAAATTATAAAATACATGGATGTTCTAATGCAGATGTTTATTCAACTTCTATTTTGATTTGATGCCATCAGATATTTGTCTGCATCAATTACAGGATTGATGTCATTAAACAGTGTGCACATGTGGAAGCAATATCAACAACTGATTAAAAATGTAACTTAATTCTTATTATCAGAAATTATTTTAGAAGGGAGATAACTGTAATGCATTAGAAAATATGCCAGCATCAATTGTGAATGGATGGCCACAAATATTTGTTTACTGATTCTGCAAACCCATTGCCAACTATTCCATATTATTTAAGTTTGTACTAATGAAGATTCCAGAGTTTGTGTGATCCAGGACGATCAAATTATAACATAGACTAAAATGGCAGTTTAAAAACTAGCTTAAAATGTGGTAGATCATGGGTTCGAGCACTGGCCGAGCCAATCCAAAGACTCTGAAATTCACATTTGTTACTTCTTCACTAAGCACACAGTCACTAAATAGTGAGATCAAACAAAGACTGGTTGGCTTGGAATCAGAATAATGTGTCCTAGTGGATCAACATATCTACCCGCGAACTGTTGTTCCAGTGAGGTAGCACTATAAAGATCCTACTAAGCATGTTGATCTAGTACAAAGCCGACGTCATGATCATCTCATAAAATGTAACTAGTTCTTGCCACGATACAGCTGAAAAATTACTCATTTGGTAATAAGCAACAATCACTCGCTCACTAAGAGTTGAAATGGTTTTTAGATTCAAGTTCTCTCCCTTAGATTACCATAACAACATTTCTGTTAGCCAAACAATATAAATCTTTACAGATTGTTTTTTCAACTAAAATACCTTGTACTCCAATGTAAATATTATTGAAATTTCAACAAAAACAATATGGAAAGAGCACAATAGTAGTCTAGGTACATTCTGGTGCATTATTGTATTTGTTAAATTACTGAGTTGTAAGTTTGAATCCTGCTCATGGTGAGATGTATTCATTACAACATTATGTGATCAAGTTTGTCAGTGACTTGCGACAGGTCAGTGGTTTTCTACGGGTACTTCGGTTTCCTCCACCAATAAAACTGACCTCCACGATATTACTGAAATATTGTTGAAAGTGGTGTTAAACACCCTAACCCTAACCCTAAATTACTGAGTTTCATATAAGTATAATATGTGTAAAAGAAATTATCTGCAAAAGTTGAATGATCAATTAAATTTGTATTTTTACAGGCAACAAGTAAAGCAACAAAGAATATATTTAGTACAAATACATACCTACCATCATTAGATAGAAGAGGAGCAGGGTTTTAGTCAATTATAGAAACCATGACAATGAACTTAAACCTTTTTGCAGAAAAACCATTTAGTAACTTTACAATTGTGAAGCCATTGGTTATGTTTTGAACATTCTCTGATATTAATTGAAGGATGTGGATGAATAATTCACTGTGTGAATTATTACTGCAACATAATTAGAGACAATGTTATGTTAATTTTTAATCTGCCTTTAAACTAGGCATACAATATGTTAAGTACCAAATAGCATGTCCATTTATTTTATATCATAAGAATTTGGATCAACATACCGGTAGATAGCAGATATATATATGTCTGAAAATTAAACCAAACATTGTTAGAAATAGGTTTATGAGCTGACAAGTTACATCAGATTTGACCTACCTAGTTCTTGTGCTTTCCAAGATTAAGGTGACCAACGCTTAAAATAGTAAAACAAGAAAAATGCAAGACTGTCTCCAGCATGTTACTGTGTCCAGCACATTATAGTGTCTAGCAATTTACTGTGACAAGCAAAATACTGTGTTGACATTTGCTTTTACTATATAGGCGGTACTTGTTCAACTTGTTGACATGATACGATTTCTGTAGACCTTTCTTAACTTGCTGCTGACTACACTTGTTGGTTGTTATTCTAAATATTTTTTTACTAATATATTTTTCTTTCTATTAAGTATAATTCAGAATTTGCCAGATTAATTTTTTTCTTAAGATAGCTATTTAGGTCTTTTCAGCAGATTTCTTATTCTTGTGTGTAAAAAAGATGTGCAGAACTAAAATGTTTTTTTTCTTTCTACTTGGTGACATGCTCCTCATATTAACATTCAGGACAAAATAGATAACAAATGGCTTTAGGTCTTGTTAAAAAATGTGTATGAATGTGTTTGTAAGTAGGTGTTTAAAAAAAAGAGACAAATTTTAAAATTATATATAATTTAGATAAGAACCACACAAATCAAACATATTTGGATTCCTTGTACAGTATTTACCAAATGTATTCAATTTATTTTAATATAATAGTTTAAAACCATGAATACAGTGAAACCTGTCTAAACTGAACCTCCCTGTTGCCAACTTTTATATTCAAAATAGACAGGTGTTCAGTTTATGCAGGTTAAATTAATAAAGAGTTCCTAACTTGGGACTTTATTTAAAGCTTGGTTGATATAGGATTCCTGTTTATTCAGGGTATGGTGTAGACAGGTTTCACCCTATCTTTCATATTGTACTCCCAAGAACCAAATGTCATGTTGGCAAATTGTGATTGATGAAAATGTTTTAGTTTTCTTAAGGGAGTTAGATATCCGTCCGTTTTCCATTTAATGTGTACATTGAAAATAAGATGTTTGTTTTCAATAGTGATTTTCATAATTAAAAACCATGATTTATGAATTGATACAATCTATACAGTACCAGTTACTATACAGTTGTTGTTATCAAGAAATAGCTATTGTATTTGAAAAGTTGCTGTCGTCAATTGGGGATTTGAGTCACACATGCAGTTTTACTTGGCGACGTGTAGCGGAGCCAGTAGACAGATATGTGTGACTGTCAAAATCCCCAATTGACGGTAGCAACTCTTCAAATACAACACTGTTATTTCTATTCTAATTTAAGGCAAAAAATATTTCAGTTGAGCTTAAGAAAGTGTCTGAAAATTGGAAATCTAAAATGCAGCGAAATGATTTTGAGATGATAAATCTATCAATAATTTAGTTTTATTATTAAACACCTTTGAATGTCCCTCTTTAATCTGTGTATGATATTTGAAGTAACTACTGTCAAACCTCCTCATGCAGTCACCTGTATTAAGCAGTTGCCTATATTTAAAGGTCACCTTTTCTTGCATTGTCCTGCCATAGAAAAATTCATATGGATTGAAACCTCTTTTAAGAGGCCACCTGTCTTATAAGGCCACATATTCTTGTTCAGTCATAGAACATTTCATATGAATTGAACCTCTTTTAAGAGGCCACCTGTCTTAAAATGCCACTTTGTCTTTGTCTCAAAGGTGACCTCTTAAAACAGATTTGACTGGTTTTTTTAAATTTTATATCTATTGTGGATGTAAAATGTGAGGATGGATAAACATGTTATACATGTAAGTTGTTATAAAACTGATTTCTGACATACAGTATTCATTGTAAATAGTAATATATAAATTATCAAGTAAATAATGCATGTCCATCTATTTTATGATGAGTTAATTATTTGAGATGTGTCAAACCAAAGCCAATGAAAGTCATTCATTCAAGTTTTCAAATTTCTGTTAAAATTAAGTTGTAAACAGATATATAGTGAAACCTGTCCAAACCAAACTTCCTTGTGACCAACTTTTGTGATCGGAATAGACTGGGGTTTGGTTTATACAGGTTAAATTAACAAAGATTTCATATATTTTGACATTATTTAAAATTCAGTTTATACAGGATTTAATTTTTTATTGAGGTTCTGTATAGACAGGTTTCACTGTACATTTTTTTTTTCTCAATTTCTAAGAACTATTTAAAAATAAAAATATTGTTTGGTCAACAAATAATTAAAAGTGGGTTGTTTTATAACAAATGTAATTGATCATGAAGACTTATTTAATTTTCACTTATCTTGCTGGCAGTAGAACAGGACTATGTAACCATAACTACAATATGAACTGAACAAATCCTTGACATTTGATTCGCTGTGATTTAACCTCTGAACTGTGATTTATTTTTTTATTCTTATTGATTTTAGATATGTTAATTATGTTAGTGCCAAATGCTTTCAGTTATTTTAGTAACTTCCTCATCAAGTATTAAAACATGTTTTCATCTTTTATTTTTTTGGAAATGTTATTATTAGCTCACCTCACCTGATCCAAAGGGTCACGTGAACCTTTGTCATTACTTTGCATCTGTAAACTTTTCACTTTTTAATCTTCTTAGAAATCTCTGGTTTCCATTGGAACCAAACTCAATAGGAATGTTCATTGGGTGGTCTTCTAAGAAGTTTATGTTTTTTTTTTAAACAAGAAGACCAAGATTGTCAAAAAAAGAGCTGTTTTTATGTGGAGCATTGATTTTTCAACGAAATTTGAATTTTTTTTTTCATCTTGATGTTCTTTGTGAAATTCTCTTTATAAAGTATCTAACATATGTTATATGTCTCTTACCATTTCCAAAATATAAGGGGTCAGAATGAGGGCAATGGCCAACATTTTTTGAAGTTTTATTTTAAGTTAGATTTTGAAAGTTTTTTCCTGTCTGCATTTTTCCAGTAAAATTTACCTACCTCTTGCAGTTTCCGAGATAAAAGTTATCAAAGGATGTAAAATCCAACATCCAAAATCAGCATGCCCACAGGTTTTTTCATCTGGGGGTACATGTACACTTTTACCTTCATTTTTGGGGGTACATCCAAATTTTTGGGGGTGCAATGTACCCTCTAACTCTTCATTTGGGGGTACAAAGAAAATGAACTGCATTTTCTCCATGCAAGGTCGTACACCATGCTGTTTTTTGTAAATATTACGGGTTTTAACAGTAACAGTTCTTCTGATTGGACAATTAAAAAATAAGGAGCCAATAGAATTGGGCGATCTATAAATCATATCATCTCACTTAAAATATGCAAGGAACGCTCTGATTGGATAATATTGCCGAAATTAACTAATCAGAACAACTCTGTTATATGTACTTTGAAGTGAATTGTAAACAAAAGGTAATTTTTATACAGTGCTCGCAATGGGTTCTTTACATGCACGCACGTAGGGTTCTTTCAATTATACGTGCATGATTTTTATTCTACGTGAAACACGTACTGCAGTACGTGAATGGGCATGCTGAAAATGATAACATTTTAGCTCAGAATCTACCTAATGATGACTTTTTCAGGACAATAATTATTTTCAGATTTATTCATTGCCCGTATAAATGAGGTGAGCGTTACATGCTCTTGAGAGCCTCTGGTTTCCATTGTTATAGATTATAAGTGTTTTGAACATGTTAGATATGTATCTACATTATATATTTAAATCATATCTACTTTTACTTCATCCATGTCTTTCTAATAATATTTTTACCTGATCCTGACATTTGATCAATGCATGATAGGAGAACCTTATATATTCTTTGTTATTTACAATCCTAAATCATTATATTTAGAAAATCAGAAATTTGACAATCTGTTCCAAAATCCTTTGAATTATTGGTATCTTATAACACAGGATAGAATTATTAATACTTGATATTGATACTGCTGAAATAATGTGATGTAATACAGTCATAAATAACCAAACGGTCTTACAGGCATATCCAATTGGAAAAGTACTTTAAATTATGAAGGGCTGAATGTTTTGTTTTAGCATTTACATGGTATTTTCATGAAGAATATTTCCTGATATGGTGTAAATGTTCCTTGAATTCACAATGTAAGATTACACCACAGTTTATAACAATGAGCTCACACAAACGTAAAGGAACCATTATAAATAGAATTACAGTATTCAGGACAAAGTGCCTTGTATCTGTGTTGTTTGTAGCTTTATATATGTTTAGAATACATTGTTTTCACGATAGGCTGTTTACTGAAAATTATTACGTTATTTTAGGGTATCGCATGGTAAAATTTAGGGCATTGTTTGTAGCCAACTTGAGACTTCAGTCTGGGAGTAATACTCTTAGCTTCAGTGTATTGCAACATCATCAATATTTACAAAAAAGATATGTATCATCTTCAAAATACAATAAGCTGAAGCTTATACAACTAGCCACATTTGCACAGGAATTGAAATTAGAGACATGGATGACTACCATGATTACAACCTCCTCCCCCTTAATTTGCTCTCTGGAAAATGGATTTTGTTGAAATCTCTGGCACAAATCTGACTTAGAGAACTTTAATAATTATATATGAGAACTTTAATAATTATATATATGCATAAGATGAGACTTCAACATGCAGAACACTATAGGTATGCCAGGAAGTTTTCACGCAGAACACTATAGGTATGCCAGGAAGTTTTCACACAGAACACTATAGGTATGCCAGGAAGTTTTCACACAGAACACTAGGTATGCCAGGAAGTTTTCACACAGAACACTATAGGTATGCCAGGAAGTTTTCACACAGAACACTATAGGTATGCCAGGAAGTTTTCACACAGAACACTAGGTATGCCAGGAAGTTTTCACACAGAACACTATAGGTATGCCAGGAAGTTTTAACAGAACACTATAGGTATGCCAGGAAGTTTTCACATAGAACACTAGGTATGCCAGGAAGTTTTCACACAGAACACTATAGGTATGCCAGGAAGTTTTCACACAGAACACTATAGGTATGCCAGGAAGTTTTTTCAAAGCAGGTTTAAACTTTGATTCAGTGGACCAAACTAGGGGTAAAGGAATATACCTTTTATGGGGTGGACATACATGATATAATTAGAAATAACCATTCAACAAGGGAACAGAGGTTTTATTGCTGCTTTTAACTTATGATTTCCCATTTTCTTTCTTGTGCCTTTTCATGTTTTCATAGTTGTCGCTTAAACAACTGTTCGAAGTACCTTAAAAGACGTATGAAGACTTTTTAATTTGTCTTTTCACCTTTGATCTTAAGAGCATTAATAATTAGATCTCACATCACATTAAGAATGTATTAAGACTTTTCTTTTTTCACCTTTAATCTGTGTTATTATAATTTATGAATACAAAAAAATGATGTTAAGATATAGGTATTTTTACTTATGGTAATGAAATGGGGCAATACTAATAGATTAAACTGACTAGTATTTTGGTTGATTTTCTGGCAGTGAAAATATATTCTTGCAAGTTATGAAAAATTTGAACAAATAATTATATGCAGGTCACTGTTATGTAGGTCATGCCTAGATACGGTTAAATCTTTGCCAAGTGTTGCCCTGTTTAATTAATATGCCATTGCTGTTGGAATTTCAGGTTAATGAAATATACAGCCTTTAATTTTTGCATCATTGAAGGTGTAAACATGATGTTTATTGTGAGTTTGGGGAAAACATGACCACAAGTGTCATATTTGATCTATCCAAGACAATTTATTTATGTGTTTTTCTCCTTCTTTTGTTTGAAAATTATAGATCTTGCTTTATTACATCTTGATTTTCATATATGTTTACCAGTGAAGATGTGTTGTTTTTTTTTATCATATGTTGGTACAGCCATTAGAAACACGATAACACATCATTGTCGTTCGCCTATTATTAGAAAACATTCTTATTTTTTAATCATTTAAACATTCAATTTGCCAGTCAATATTTTATATTTGAGAAATAATTCTGTACTAACCGACATAAGAATGAACAATATCAGTAACATGTGATAAAAATAGATATACCGGGGTACATGTATTTTGTGCCTCCAGCATAGTAGAGCTGACAATGTATTGGATCACTGTACATGGTCTTACATTGTCACTATTGTTAGTTAGCAAATACACTTACCACACTCAATGGAATTTAACCAAAGTTTACTATATTCATTCTTATAACAATTGATGAGCATTTCTTATTTTATTTTCATTTAAGTTAATTTTTATCTTAGGTTTTCACATACCAATCAAAGTTAAGACCCTTTTTCAATTATTTTATTTTTACCCATGAATGAGTCTGACAGCCAAGAGTTATGATCCACCTCTCCTCCATCTCACCCTTGGGCAAGTTAAACCTAATGTCGTGATCACACAATTAGGGTTTAAACTTAATGCAGCCAGCGATAGGTGTAACCAATTAGAATTTGTTACTAAGTATGTGTTTTGTAGGGAAAATTTAAATATAAATTGGACAGTTTAAGTTTTGCTGTTTCCAATTAACTGTGTATATGTTTTGACATGAGGTAAAATGAATGCCTCTTGCTGATTGGCTGAAAATGATATTATTATAAGGGACGTAACTGATAAAATCCAGCAGATAGCAATGTGCTGGAATTGCTAACACTACCAAGGGTGAAAATTAGGGGAGGCGAGCAAAGATGCGATCAATCAGTATGGTTTGGACAACACCAAGTTTTATTGCTTAGAAACTATAAGAAATCAAATAAATGGGGGAAATTAATAACTCGTAAAGAGGCATAATTTACTTCATTTTACTTGCAATGCACATGAAACAATATGTATTGTAAAAATTATAAGAACATGGGGCAACTGAGGAATATTACTTTTTGAACTTGACATAAAGTATACATAAAGTTCTGCAATAATCAATGTCTGGTTTTTACAAAATTTTTGCTTTTACTTTACAAAATGACATTACCATGTACAATTCAACTATTTTAAACACATAGTGCTTATAAGAGGATTGTTAATATATGAATTAAGTTTTTATTGTTCATACATTTTTCACACTATTGATAGATGATATTCTTGTGATACTGTAAAGTTTGTTAAAAATGTCTGTCCAGTATTTTTTTTTAACAATTATTGTTTTGATTTTTTTACATGGTTTATCTGTGATATTGAGGCAGTGTAACATATCATTTTAACTGTTAAATTATTTATAAAATCATTCTTGAGAGGAAAGTAAATTAAAATGTATACATACAAATAGTTGTTTTCTCTGTGTGCAACATCAAGATATGATGTAAATTGGTGTCTGGTGTTGGGTTAGAGTAGGGGGTTATGGTGTTTAATGCCACTTTCGACAATATTTCAATTATATTGTGGCTGTAATTTTTTGGGTAGAAGAAAGCGGAGTACGCTGAGAAAACCACGAGCCTGTCATATGTCACTGACAAAATTTATCACAAAAAGTTGTATCAAGTACACCATGAGCGGGATTCAAACTCACAACTTTCTTGGTGATAGGAACTGATTGCACAGGTAGTTGTTATCCATCTATCATACGACCACAACAGCATGTCTGGTGTTAGGAGAATACCACACTCCTATCATATTAATAACTCTTGTTGTGGCTGGACAATAAAGGTCTGTATATCTAGTCAATATCCTCTTCTACATGTGGCAATAACAACTAATATGCCAATCCAAGTTCCACCTTTTTAGCTCATCAAAGGTATTGTCAGCACTTTGTAGTAAATGTTATCTGGATATATTTACTTTTCACATTTTAATCTCATAAATCAATGGAGCAAATGAATCCAAATTTGAACAATCTTCCACAATGTCATTTCAGCAATTCCTCATATATCTACCATGTCACAAATGCTATATGATGGACATGAATTTCAAATATTTTAGTTTCAGTAATGACATATGTGATGGAATTGTTACTTAGTAGGAATCTTCCTTATATGATTTTCTAAAAATAAAAATGGAATATTAAGTCCATATGACATTTATGCCCCTGCATCCACCGAAACAAAACTGGCATAGCTCAGGAATTATAAAAGAAAGTTAAGCTTGACCTGAAAAGCAGTACATCTAAATTGTTACATTTTCCTACCACACAGAATATTCCTGACTGTTGTGTATCCAAACTTACAAACAACTATATTATCGAATGCTCGAGCGCGTAATTTCAAAGATCCCAAAAGATTATTCCCAGTTTTTAAGTTCGTTAGCTGTTAATGATTGTTAACATCTGATAATGTATAGGGTTTTTCTATGCAATTAAAGTCCACACAGCTGAAAGTTCCCAAAATGTCGTTCCAGCAGTCTACAGTCAACTTAAGCAATACGGTTATATAGAAAAAATAATAAAATATTAGAAGCTGCATCCATACCTACCATTATGCCATGGAAGTCAACTAAGAGTCAAAGAAACCAACGAGTAAAATGCCAACTTCCAGCAGCAACATTTTTACACAAGAAAATACATATAGAAAAGTTTGAGGATACCAAACGGGTAAGGCCAAGAAAAAAAATACATGTGTTTCCGCTAACATATTCTAAAATATTAGGGTCGGTAGGTAGGATTTTTTTTTTACTTTTTTAAATATTTTTAGCTAGGTTCTACAAGGGACACATTCTGACTTTAATAGTGCTTATTCAAAAATGGTAAAAAAAACTTTAGGCCAGGCACAAAAAATTAGGGTCGGTAGAGTTAGCGGAAACACATGTATTTTTTTTTTGCCTAATCAGAAGCCATAAATCGAAAGACAGACACTACATGGCCAAAAGAAAAAAGGACAAAAGTACAAACAATGATCTACAAAACATCACACAGAAAACTAATGATCGAGTAACACGAACCCAACAAAAAAGAGGATCAATTCATGTTCTCCAGAAAGGTTAGTACTCGCTCACTAAATAGTAGTTCCTACTCCACAAGTATCACCTAATACAAATGTATATTACTCTTGTTACAAACCAGGTGATAAGTCATTATTGAGGAAAAGACCTGGATTTTCAACATATGCTATGGTGTTTTTTTCCTTGTTCATTGTGTGAAGGTAAGAGGTGATTGTTTCTTTTGTTGATGTTGTGTTCATTGTGTGAAGGTAAGAGGTGATTGCTCCTTTTGTTGATGTTGTGTTCATTGTGTGAAGGTAAGAGGTGATTGTTACTTTTGTTGATGTTGTGTTTATTGTGTGAAGGTAAGAGGTGATTGTTACTTTTGTTGATGTTGTGTTCATTGTGTGAAGGTAAGAGGTGATTGTTACTTTTGTTGATGTTGTGTTCATTGTGTGAAGGTAAGAGGTGATTGTTACTTTTGTTGATGTTGTGTTCATTGTGTGAAGGTAAGAGGTGATTGCTCCTTTTGTTGATGTTGTGTTCATTGTGTGAAGGTAAGAGGTGATTGTTACTTTTGTTGATGTTGTGTTCATTGTGTGAAGGTAAGAGGTGATTGTTACTTTTGTTGATGTTGTGTTTATTGTGTGAAGGTAAGAGGTGATTGTTACTTTTGTTGATGTTGTGTTCATTGTGTGAAGGTAAGAGGTGATTGTTACTTTTGTTGATGTTGTGTTCATTGTGTGAAGGTAAGAGGTGATTGTTACTTTTGTTGATGTTGTGTTCATTGTGTGAAGGTAAGAGGTGATTGCTCCTTTTGTTGATGTTGTGTTCATTGTGTGAAGGTAAGAGGTGATTGCTCCTTTTGTTGATGTTGTGTTCATTGTGTGAAGGTAAGAGGTGATTGTTACTTTTGTTGATGTTGTGCTCATTGTGTGAAGGTAAGAGGTGATTGTTACTTTTGTTGATGTTGTGTTCATTGTGTGAAGGTAAGAGGTGATTGCTCCTTTTGTTGATGTTGTGTTCATTGTGTGAAGGTAAGAGGTGATTGTTACTTTTGTTGATGTTGTGTTCATTGTGTGAAGGTAAGAGGTGATTGTTACTTTTGTTGATGTTGTGTTCATTGTGTGAAGGTAAGAGGTGATTGTTTCTTTTGTTGATGTTGTGTTTATTGTGTGAAGGTAAGAGGTGATTGCTCCTTTTGTTGATGTTGTGTTCATTGTGTGAAGGTAAGAGGTGATTGTTACTTTTGTTGATGTTGTGTTCATTGTGTGAAGGTAAGAGGTGATTGCTCCTTTTGTTGATGTTGTGTTCATTGTGTGAAGGTAAGAGGTGATTGTTACTTTTGTTGATGTTGTGTTCATTGTGTGAAGGTAAGAGGTGATTGCTCCTTTTGTTGATGTTGTGTTTATTGTGTGAAGGTAAGAGGTGATTGTTACTTTTATTGATGTTGTGTTCATTGTGTGAAGGTAAGAGGTGATTGCTCCTTTTGTTGATGTTGTGTTCATTGTGTGAAGGTAAGAGGTGATTGCTCCTTTTGTTGATGTTGTGTTCATTGTGTGAAGGTAAGAGGTGATTGCTCCTTTTGTTGATGTTGTGTTCATTGTGTGAAGGTAAGAGGTGATTGCTCCTTTTGTTGATGTTGTGTTCATTGTGTGAAGGTAAGAGGTGATTGTTACTTTTGTTGATGTTGTGTTTATTGTGTGAAGGTAAGAGGTGATTGTTACTTTTGTTGATGTTGTGTTCATTGTGTGAAGGTAAGAGGTGATTGTTACTTTTGTTGATGTTGTGTTCATTGTGTGAAGGTAAGAGGTGATTGTTACTTTTGTTGATGTTGTGTTCATTGTGTGAAGGTAAGAGGTGATTGCTCCTTTTGTTGATGTTGTGTTCATTGTGTGAAGGTAAGAGGTGATTGTTACTTTTGTTGATGTTGTGTTTATTGTGTGAAGGTAAGAGGTGATTGTTTCTTTTGTTGATGTTGTGTTCATTGTGTGAAGGTAAGAGGTGATTGTTTCTTTTGTTGATGTTGTGTTCATTGTGTGAAGGTAAGAGGTGATTGTTTCTTTTGTTGATGTTGTGTTCATTGTGTGAAGGTAAGAGGTGATTGTTTCTTTTGATGATGTTGTGTTCATTGTGTGAAGGTAAGAGGTGATTGTTTCTTTTGTTGATGTTGTGTTCATTGTGTGAAGGTAAGAGGTGATTGCTCCTTTTGTTGATGTTGTGTTCATTGTGTGAAGGTAAGAGGTGATTGTTACTTTTGTTGATGTTGTGTTCATTGTGTGAAGGTAAGAGGTGATTGTTACTTTTGTTGATGTTGTGTTCATTGTGTGAAGGTAAGAGGTGATTGCTCCTTTTGTTGATGTTGTGTTCATTGTGTGAAGGTAAGAGGTGATTGTTACTTTTGTTGATGTTGTGTTCATTGTGTGAAGGTAAGAGGTGATTGTTACTTTTGTTGATGTTGTGTTCATTGTGTGAAGGTAAGAGGTGATTGTTACTTTTGTTGATGTTGTGTTCATTGTGTGAAGGTAAGAGATGATTGTTGCTTTTGTTGATGTTGTGTTCATTGTGTGAAGGTAAGAGGTGATTGTTACTTTTGTTGATGTTGTGTTCATTGTGTGAAGGTAAGAGGTGATTGTTTCTTTTGTTGATGTTGTGTTCATTGTGTGAAGGTAAGAGGTGATTGTTACTTTTGTTGATGTTGTGTTCATTGTGTGAAGGTAAGAGGTGATTGTTACTTTTGTTGATGTTGTGTTCATTGTGTGAAGGTAAGAGGTGATTGTTACTTTTGTTGATGTTGTGTTCATTGTGTGAAGGTAAGAGGTGATTGTTACTTTTGTTGATGTTGTGTTCATTGTGTGAAGGTAAGAGGTGATTGTTTCTTTTGTTGATGTTGTGTTCATTGTGTGAAGGTAAGAGGTGATTGTTTCTTTTGTTGATGTTGGTTGAATTGGTGACAATCACTGTTTATACTTTCTTTTCATACTTTGCAACTTATTTAAAAAAAAGTTACATGGGTATATTGCTATGGGCTGTTGTTTTGTCAAGGTAAAGAGTTAGGAGGGGGGGGATTAGGGTTATGGTGCTTAATGCCACTTTCAACAATATTTCAATTATATCATGGCAGTCAGTTTTATTGGTGGAGGAAACCAAAGTACCTAGAGAAAACCAACAACCTGTCGCAAGTCACTGACAAACTTTATTACATAATGTTGTATCGAGTACACCTCGCAAGAGCAGGAATCAAACTCACAATGTTAGTGGTGATAGGCACTGATTGCATAGGTAGTTATAACCCCAACTACCATACGAACACGGCCACGACAGCTCCTTCAAGGTAAAGGCAAATTTATAAGCAAAGGAAGTTCTTAAATTCAATATCTTTTATTCTTCAAAGTGAACAAGGAATGTCTTTGGCATAAAAAAAAGTTATGTGTGCCAAAATAACAGAATATTAAAACAATGAGATGGAACAATAAAATATATATCAGCAGAATTAATTCTCAATAAGCTCAACAGATAAAATTTCTAAATTAATTTGATCTTTCTGAAACTGTAAACAATATTCAAAACTTTATAATAAAATTATATCACATTGGTTTCGGTGTATACACATTTTTCAATTCTATTGAAATGAAAATCAGAAGTTTTAACCATTAATAAGGCAAAATATGAATATAATGCACTGTATATATAAATAAAAACAATAAATTTGTTAAAAAAAAAATTGTTAAAACAATAGGCACATTCTATAATACCACAACATTCAAATAAATCTATCAAAGAATGAAACAGATAGGCATTCAAATGATATAATATACATTATATAACAATATACAATAAAATAATAATAAATTCATTTTAAAACCAGGAAAAACCATGGAAAATGTTAAATGTAGTGACAACATCCATATTTGTAATGGAGATATTTTCCCCTTACTATCAAAGACAATCTTAATGTCCTTATTCTAAAATATTCTGTGTAAATGTTATTAAAATATAAAAATGTGGTTTATAACATGAATGATGGTATGCTAATAGGCTGTTCTGTTTGTCCCACTTAAAATCATTAGGCATCACTTGTCTCAATTTTAATTTCTAGGAAACATCGATTATGATAGAAAAAACATAAAATTAAAGACTTTGTATACACTCTTCAGTGTTTTGTAGAAATCACTTATTCAGTGTTTTATAGAAATCATTTATTCAATGCTTTATAGAACTCACTTATTCAGTGCTTTGTAGAAATAAATTATTCAATGTTTTGGAGAAATCACTTATTCAGTGTTTTGTAGAAATAAATTATTCAATGTTTAGGAGAAATCACTTATTCAGTGTTTTGTAGAAATAAATTATTCAATGTTTTGTATTCATTGTTTTGTAGAAATCACTTATTCAGCCTTTTCTTTTTTTGCAGAAATCACTTATTTAATGTTTTTGCAGAAATAAATTATTCAGTGTTTTGTAGAAATCACTTATTCATTTATTCTGCAGAAATCACTTATTCAATGTTTTGCAGAAATCACTTATTCAGTGTTTTGCAGAAATCACTTATTCTGTGTTTTGCAGAAATCACTTATTCAATGTTTTTGCAGAAATCACTTATTCAGTGTTTTGCAGAAATCACTTATTCAGTTTTGCAGAAATCACGTATTCAATGTTTTTTAAAAATCACTTATGCTATGTTTTTGTCTTGGTGACAGTTTTGTCAAGGATAAAATTTAGAATATTGGCAATTATCCTGATACATTGTACACTAATTTTTACTATGTTTGGCCATAGTCTTAAGCTAAGCATGTTAGCCCCCACGTCCATATAAGTAAAGTTCAGATAAATCTTCTCAAGTGATACCTATGATTTAACATACAATGTAGTGCACAAGGACACATTTTTGGGACAAACAAATATTGCCTGTTTGATGAACATCTTTTTCAATAAATCTAAAAAATTCTTGACTGAAATGTAATAAAATGTTGACCACATATTGTCAGCAGAAAACAGCAGCCAATTATCACAAGTCAAGTCATTTAAATACTGTTGATTTATTATAATTCATAGTATACCAATTTTCGTGGAATTCGTTGATAGTATCAAACCACAAAATAAAAAATTCAACAAATATTTCTCCCCATATATACATGATATGCTTATACTGACAATCGTAGGGGATCCATGAATTAACATATCCACGAAAATACAATTTTTCCTCAAGCCACAAAAAATTGGTATCTGTGAATTCATTTAAATTCACAGTAATCTTCAATTAACTAATAGAGAAAAATAAAATATCATTATACAACAATCTCTTCTCTTGTCAGTTATTGAGTTATTAATAGCATCAATAACATTTCTTTAAAAAAAAAAAAAAATATAGATAGATATTGCTATAAACTTATTTATGAAAAATCAAATCAGGGATAAAACTTAACAGGAGTCCACTTAAAAATTTAATCTGGAAGTCTGAACATTTTTAGACAGTAGTAGCTCAACTGGCTATGAAAATTTTGAATTGTTCATATGTAAAATCAACTGGCTACTAAGACTGTTATTTTATGTAGTTCAGCTGACATCAGTAGCAAAAAATGCTAAGTTTTGTCCCTGCAAATGATGGAATGAATATAAGACCAGTTTGATTGTCATTAAAAAAAAAATATTCCCTTAATATAAATAAAAAGAAACAATTCTTGTAAATTTCCACAGAAGTTAATTTACATATACAATGTACAGTCAAACCTAAAAAAAATTGTGGCCTTATAAGACAGGTGACCTCCTAGAAAAGGTTCAACTCATAAAAAAAAATATATGACGAGGAAAAGAAAAAAAGTGACCTATTAATACAGGTGACTGCTTAATAGAGGTGACCACATAGACAGGTTTGACTGTATAGACATCAAGAAGATAAGAAGTAAGCCTCAAGATCAGATTAGATTATAAAATGATAAGTAACACTAATGGCATATAAATAAACAATAATCAATCATCTTCATCTGCCATTAGTTTACACCTTGTACTTATATTTTTTTTGAAAGGCATTTCAAAGTCATCAAAGTCCACTTCCCAAGTAAACTGGTCCCTTTTGTCTTGTTTTTCTTGAAGTAGATCTCCGGTAGTTGGTTGTTTCACCCAAGCTTTTTTAGGAACATATGTAACATCTTCTTGTTCATCTATACCTTGAGCTAGGGCAGATGCAGCACGTAATATTGATCCTTTTCTTTGTCGAGGAGGTCCATCCTCTAAATCTCTTGCTCCATATGGATTCTGTAAAACAATATATAATGCCTGTATAATATAATATCTAAAATGAAATCAGGGATGCTGTAAATGTTATCACTGGTTTATTTAATTTGAAAAACAAGAAGCCATCTTCTGAATTTTCATTTTTGAATTATCAGCATATATCATACAAACTTATTTATATCTTTCAACTCAAATATAACACTGTAAATTTAACAAGTATACAAAACATTATCTGCAATATGTATATTGCCAGTGAATTCGTTCTTCTTGAAAAATTAGGAATTTAAATGCTTCTATTATGATTTCCCTCAATAACTTGTGTGTTCTAGTAAATCAAGATTTTTTTAAATGGCTTTCAAAAACTTATAAAAATATAGGTATGTAAACTTGAATTATGGAATTTACTTATATATATTAAGAGTTACAATATGATAGAACATTATCTCATTTCTAACTGTTAACCAAAAGAGGAAATAACTTGTTTCATAAAAATTAGAGGGCCTGGTTGGCTCAATGAGTAAGGTAGTTGGATTACCTAACAACTCATACAAGCCTATCACCAATACGGTGTGGGTTGCCCGTTGGCTTTGTAAATTATAAAAAAGGGTGCACTTGACTCGCAGCCACAAGTGATAAAGTTGACCAGTTGCATGCCCAAGGTTGGTGGTTCTCTCCGGGTACTCCGGCTTCTTCCACCACTGAAACTGGTCACCATGATATTGTTGAAATATTGCTGAAAGTGACGTTAAACACCAAAAAAACAATCAATCAAATCAATCATAAAAATTAAATTGTAAATGATCCACGGAAATTAGGTCAAGGTCATGTGAAGGTGTCCTCAATTAGAAGTCAAGGATGTTTGTTTGAATCACTAATGTTGTGCTAGATATATGGTGGTGGTTATGGTGTTTAATGCCACTTTCAACAATATTTCAGTTATATCACGGCGGTCAGTCAGTTTTATTGGTGGAGGAAACCAGAGTACTCAGAGAAAACCACTGACAAACTTTATCACTTAATGTTGTATTGAGTACACCTCGCCTGAGCGGGATTCGAACTCACAATGTTAGTGGTGATAGGCACTGATTGCATAGCCAATTGTAATCCAACTACCATACTATCACTGCCACGACGGTCCCCAAAAATGGAGTAATTTTCACTGGCTTAAACCAGATTTCTTGCTCCTTGACTACTAGATTCCCTACCTCAAAACAGCAATAAATAAATAACAAAGAATAAACAAACTATCAAACAGACAAAACATAAAAACACTAATTGATGCTAACATCAAAATACATTTGACATTTCTGTAAATCTTATTGATGACATTTTTTGCTAGCACTATAATTTAAGTATTGCTTAATAATTACTGCATGGATCACAGTGGTATTTTTGTGTTACATTTTTGAGATTGTAATAAATGTATTTTTTTCCATTTTTGTTAAAAATATTGATCGAAATATTTGGGAAAACTATTTATTTATTAAAGTTTTTAAACAATTGTCATTTTGTCGTTTGCTAATTAATTTGAGTGTTTTGATTGTCAAAATTGTTTTAATTAAGCTGTCTCTATTGAAATTATTCAGATCTCACAGATGTTAATAAGTTAATTAGACTTTATTTGTGTTAATTAGAGTAATTCTTATATAACATGTTAATTAGAGTAATTCTTATATAACATGTTAATTAGAGTAATTCTTATATAACATGTTAATCTGAGCATTTTTATCTTTTGGTATGATAAGAAATTTGTTGTTAGTGGTCCGTGTTTGGAAATCATACTCGATCACATTTATTCTTTAGAAGTAGTTGGCGTACAAGGACTGTTGACCAGTCAACCAATATGGAACAGAAACGCTGATGCAAAATTTGGACTATTTTATTTATCTGTGGCATTTTTATTTATTTGGAATCTTCAATTAAATTCTGAGTTACTTTTTAGATAGGAAATCAACTTGTACTTTTAGCATTTGAATTTTGTAAATAGTGATTCATATTGTTATTTAGAACTTTTTTGGCATTGTTATTATAAATTGAATATATTTGTGAAGTAAAATAAATCTTTAAAACTTTTAGCTATGCCTACTGGTAATGATAGACTGACCCATTGTGTTGTTGTTTGTGTACATAAAGTTAGCTCCCCTTTTCTCAATGTGCACTGGACTCCAGTGACACATCACATAAGATATTTTATTCTTAATTAAATGTTTCATTCCCTGATCTTCCATCTATATTATTAGTATAAAAGGCTGTTGTTTGTATATGAATATCACCAGATAAAAAAATATGAACCAGAAATGACATACTACATAAAAACAAATAGGAACCAAAATTTCTTATACATATATATATACCAGTAGCTGTTATTTATAAATATATACTCTAGTAGCTGTTATCTATAAATAATATACCAGTAGCTGCTCAGAGGCAGTTAATAAAAAATGGTTATTTATGGTATGACAAAATAAATTGCTTACTAATTTATAAATTTAACTTTTCTTCAAAAGACATCAAACAATTAATTACATTTTTTTTATTAGAATGTACTATTTCTTTGTAATGTAATTTTTTCTCTCCTTCTTTTGAGCTATAATACAATTTTATAGCTAACAACAGAAGGCATATATAGCTTAATATATATTGTGTACTTTAATTTGTTGTAGGCTTTTAACACATAACAACTTTAAACCATGAACTTTTTTGTAAATATTTCAATACAAATAATACATGAATATAATTATGCAAACCATTTTGTCTAAAGATGACTGTAAAAAGATATTAACTAACAAAAAATATTAAAATATTAGAACATAATGAAGGATTTAACACAGGCACCCACAGACACACTTATCAAGGGGGGATAAATCATGTCATAATTATTTTCATTTTCTCTGTAAAGTGCTGATTATCTCCCCTTGATCATAGAGTATTAGTACTTTGCTTCATGAAAATGTTTTACTTGCTTTAATTAACAGAGATCAGATCTGATCAATTTTAAAAATGAAATAAATCTTAAAATTTTAGCTTTCCAAAGACAAAGAGATTAAAGAAAAAAGATACAATAAACATGATAAACTTTTTCATAAAGCAAACTATTTATCATTGTATAGCAAAAAAAGAAAATTAATTTAATATAACTACAAATTTTTTTTCTTTCTGAAACTGGCAGCTGATAGATTTTAAAGAAGAAAATACTAATATTTATTTACCCCTCTTATTCCAAACTCCTAAACCTTTTTACTATACAAATGCAAAAACAAAACTTGATTATATTTATATGAAAAAGCATTCTGAATAAATTTGTGACCATGAAAGCAATGTATACCATACTATATTACAGTGTGAATTCAGCACACTACAGCCAAATAAAAAAAATATTTTTAGATTCTCTTTCCATCATCTCCGGCCCTCAGTACTGTTGAGTTTTCTTCCCCTTTCCCAACCCACGAAAATGTAACTCATATTGTTTCCACAAAAAACAAAACAAGAACATTTATATGAAAGACAATTTAGAAAATTGTCACCATCAGGAAATGAGAGCGAAAATCTAAAAATAATTTTAAAATTTTGGCCAAATGCTTACTATGCCGAAGATACTCTTGAGGGTACCTGTGTAAAAATCCAAAGTCCAATTATCACTTCATATTGAGTACGTGAGAGGTAGGGATTTAATATACAGAATATAAAACAGAAAAAAGATGTGAATTTAATAGTCATGCAAAGTAATCTATGTGATTACATTTCTGTTCATAATTATTAATGTTATAGAATCATTATGGCAAGCTGACAGAGGTATTCCGGATGGTACCTTATCATCACCAAATGAAAGTTTAATATGAATCATTTTTTTCTTAGAGAACAACAGAATAAAAATAATGATCCATATAACTGTTTTTAAATATACACAAAGAAAAAAGTTAAGTACCCCCATGTTTTTTTGAAATGACAAAATTAATGATAAAACAAGTATCACAAGATTACTGACCAGATAATCTCAAGAACGCAATGATGACCTGTTAGGACATTACATTGGCTATAAGAAACCACAAAAAAAAATCAAGAAAAATGTTAATTTAATCACAATATCACAAGGCCAGTTTTTGCAGTAAAACATGTCCATTTTAAGTATTGACCTTCACAGTTCTAAAAGCATGATAAGATTGTCATTTCACTTTCAAAACGTCACTTATGAATCACTTGACGACATGTATTGTTCAAAGTTCAGTACCGGGTGCAACCCCCACGTGCTTGGATGATGGCCTCAACCCTGCGTCTCATCCCTCCAGTTAGATGTCGGATGTCCTGTTGTGAGAGCTGCTGCCATTCCCGATGCAATGCTGCTTCCAACTGACGAATGTTTTGCACAGGAGGTTCCCGAGCCTGTATACAACGGCCTAACATGTCCCAAATATGCTCTATGGGATTAAAATCCGGTCTCATGGCTGGCCAAGGAACAGAAGTCACGGCTTCGCTTTGAAGGTAGGCGGTTACTGCTCTTAAACGATGAGGCCTGGCATTGTCATCCATATACACAGGCCTTGTAACTAGTGGGTGGTTGTTGAAATGGGGGACAACAACTGGTTGCAAGACGTCTCTGATGTACTGATCACCAGTTAGGTTGCCTTGTATGGTGACTAAATCCAGCTTGCAGTCATGAGAGATACACCCTCAAACCATTACTGAGCCTCTACCATAAGGGACAGTTGGCTGGATGTTCCTTGGGGTATAGACTATATTTTGTGTCTCCAAACTCTCAACTGGCCATCGGTTACATGAAGCAGTAACCGGCTCTCGTCTTACCAATGGATCTTGCACCATGTCCTTAAATTCCAACCACGTCGTGCTAAACACCATGCCAAACGTGTTCGTCGATGTCGGTCTGCCAACAGTGGACGTTTAATGACTCTCCTTGACTTAAGTCCCGCTGATTTCAGACGGTTTCTAACTGTTCTTGTTCACAGACGTCTATTGGGCAGCCAGTGTTGTTTGAGTATGGGACTGGTTGCGAATGGCATCCGTCTAACCAAACACTGCAATTCCCTGTCGTCACAATCAGATGTTACCCGTGGTCTGCCGGATCTTGGCAAGTCTTTCACATTGTTGGTTTGTGTGTGTTTTCTCACCAGTCGGCTGACTACAGTATAGTGGTAGCCCATCTGACGTCCAATAGCTTTGAAGGACATCCCTGTTGTATGCATGCCGATTATTTGCCATCTTTGTGCTTCTGATATTCGCCTTCGTACCATGCTTACTGAGAATGAATACATTTTTTAAAACACTGGACTTAAATACCCAAATTCGAAGCGTGAACATACTGAATTTTGAGTAATGCGTGAGAGGCATGGTTCACGTGCATGACTAGTCGATATTAGACATAATGGTCACACCTGTGTGAGCACAGCTTTTTAATGGAACATTGTTCTTGCTATAATCAATATAAATATTAGAATCTAAACTTAGTGTAACTTATTATGTTTTAATATATCAGGGGGTGCTTAACTTTTTTCTTTGTGTATATAATGAATGCTTCAGTATAAATTCTTTTTTCTGAACATCTGTGCATTTAATAAATGAAGGCGGTGAGGTGAAGCCAGCAGGAATCCTCAGGATTTTACCTAGATTTCAAAGGAAATTAAAATAAATCAATACACAATGAAGTCTATGTAGAATCCAGAGGATTTTGCTTGTCTTTCACCTTCTATTAATACTAATCATTGATTGGTCAATTACTTATTGTGACATCACTACGGAATCGAGAATACACGTTATAAAAAAGTAAATTTATAATTTCTCAGAAATCAATATGTAATAAATAAATATTATACAAAAACAAATTTTGAACCAAGGGAGATAACTCACACAGTGGAGAGAACTTCTACAGAAGGCTGAAGTGCAATATACATTAAAAATACAACAATGAAATAATACATTTTAACAACAAAAAATGTCTTGTTTTTATAGTGTTAAGAAGAAATTAATTTATAAATAAAAAGGGTGCTACTTTTATGTGTTCATAGCTATTTTTTTCATGTTGTCTCTAAATATGATTAGTTTCTTGCTTCCCGTAAATAACTGGCCAAAAATTAGAATAAGCCAACAAATCATTTAAACAGCTATAGGTTTGAACTCTATATAATTTTAGTAATAAATGGTCAATATTCTTGCTCTTTACCCAATGTTTCGGCCATCAAAGATAACTCTATAAAAAAAATGCCATCTGGTGTCGAATTACACCTAGAAACTTCATAAACTTCATAAAATATACAATGTCTGATGGCCGAAATGTTGAGTAAAGAACAAGAATATTGATAACTTATTATATAATTTTCCCTATTCGTAAAAAGATTTGAACTAGCATAATTTTTGTTTTTACCAAGTGTGTCTATTTAAAAAAAATGTAAGCAGACATATATCAAATTCCTGTAAGACATTGTTTGTCATAATGTAAATATTTTTCAGAGATATAATCCAAATAATAAACAGTCTTCACACTAACCCACTTGCCCGAAGCCCAGGACAAGAAAACTGGATTTGGGCAAGTGAAAATTATGAAAAAATTTGCTTGAATAAATAGAATTTTTTTCTAAATTTGGTTTTCGGGCAAGTAGGTGAAAAAAATGAAGGAAAAGACTGTAATAAACAAATACCACCAAATAAGAATAGTGCTGAGATTATAATCCTTAACCTTTATAAAGGTATCTATCATAGTTCGTACTAATTCTATATTTATATGATCACTTCCTAAGTCCTTACACTAGATGACTGTTGTTCTGTACCATACATATTGGTACCAGAAGTACCTGTCGCTATTGCACGCTCTCCTGTTTGCTGTAAGAATTGATATTTCAAAACAAAATTACGCCAATTAAAAGTTGTTTTTGACACAAAAGCAAATCTCCCCCCCCCTCCCCCCACATTCTTCATCTTTTGGGGAAAGCTACATAGTGATACAATCTATAGGAAGATGAAAATATGTTTGTATCAGACTGCCACATAACACTGATTTAAAATGTAGACGGTTTCTGTCTTTTTCAAGAAGCTAATAACTCCTTAAAGACTGGTTCTATCAACCTGCCAAAACAATTCCCATTTAAAATGACAGGAGGACAACCTTTTCCATGTAATATTCCATGTCAAAAAGGGAAATAACTCCTTCAACTAGAGGCTCTCAGGAGTTTGTAATCGCTCAACCGGTATTCAATTTGACTTCAAAAGTTAATAGAAAATGGAGGTGTCACACATAATTTTGAAAGATCCTTTAAGCTCCAGTTTCTGAGTAGAAGATTTTAATGTAATTTTTTTAAATCAAAATATACACAATCGGTATAAATTGGCTTAAAGGAATATTTCATACAAAAACCTGCAAGAAGTTTATTTATTGTCATGCAGCTGCAATTTAAATTTGAGGTCATTTTAGCTTAAATAGAAAGCAGGCTGTCGGACACAATTTTGAAAGGGGAGCACCCACATTACTTTAAAGAATAATTCACAGAAAAACCTGGAATATATCTTAAACTACTCAATGCTGTGTAGCTGCAACTAAAATTTGAGCTCATTTTGAATTATAATAAAGCAGCAATAGAAAAGTCAAGAAATTCCTATTTTTAGTAAGAGCTGCCATCTTGAATGACAGAAAAGTGTACAAAACCGCATACAGAAAAAATGTGTTTCATTACATTATTCTGTATAATTATAAATAAAATAAACTTATTTCAATTTGTTATTTTAAGGGATACACTGGTAAATATCAGTCAATATATATAGATCGTTACATGACATTTTTCATATCATATCCTTTATCAGCCCGAGAGCCTCAAAGTTTTACCACAGGGTAAAATTGTAAAATTGTAGCTACATTTTGTATATTATCTACAACTATATGATAAAATAGCATACAGTTGACCTAGTCTTTCATTTAATATAAAAATATAGAATAAAGCACTCTATAAAACAATGTGTTTCACATTAAATTGATTATGTAGCAATCGGGTGACTGCCGAGAAAGATGTTATGCATGAAAGATTACCTATTATTCGACACATTACAAACACCTTAAATTAAAATCAAACCATCAAATTGTTCAAAAATAATTTTTTTGTTTGATGCTGAAATATCTCAGTTATTACATCACAACATCAATAAAACATGTAATTTATTTACAAAGTAGTAACTACCAACCTGTGATGCAGGAACTTGATTTTCTTTTTCCCCTGCAGGCCCTGAGGCTGGTCGAGCAGTTTTAGACCCTCCTTTACCTTTTCCACCTTTACCACCTTTTCCTTTCTTGTCCCCAGGAGCAGGCATACTTTCCCATTTAGTCTGAACCACATCTATAACTCTCGGGTCTGCCCAAGCCAGAGCAACATCCATTGGATTGTGACCTGTTTCACAAAAAATTATATTCCATATTATAATACTTCCTGTAAGCTTCTAAAGTAATACTAGCACAATTAGTATGGAGGCATAGTATGGCAATAGCATACAATCACCAAAATGCTTGAATCATTCGAATGTTTTATTTAGGTATAGCATGGCATTAGGAGATGGTGTTTAGCATTAGTCTATGGAAAATAGTGGCCAGGGTGGAAGACATAATACACTCCCCTTGTGAAGTGGAACAGCATGATAATTATTTTATAGTATATTTATCTATTAAAAGTAAGTTAGACGATACCTAATGACATTACATCAGGAGTTATCATTCTTGACATCATATTTCTTGCCAGTTTCCAACTTGATACAATAAACGTCCTACTATGTCATACTTTGTTCAATTTATCATTAAAAACACATCTTGCACTTGCTCCCTTTTACTGACTTTACATGGTGTGGAAGATCTGATAAAACCACATTATGGGTTACATGCCAGTGACCCTATGTCATGAATATATAATAATATGACAAATATGGGTTATGAACTTTTTAACCAATCAAATTGCTTGTGATTAAAAATTCAAATCAGAAACAAAATTCATTACACAATTCTATATATATAACCCCAGACACATTTTATTTACCAAATATCTCGTAGTACTGAAATTTACCTTTCTTATTCTCAGTTTGTACTTTGACCCCTTTACCAATGAGATATTCTACCACATGTTCTCTAGAACTCTCAATAGCTCGTGTTAATGGTGTTCCACCATTCATTGTGGCAGCGTCTATTTCTGCTCCATTCTCAATCAGAAATTCCACAACATTTAATTGACCAGAATGACAGGCATGGTGTAAAGGTGTCCATTTAAAATTATCTCTAGCATTTATATTGGCACTGCAAAAATAAAAATAAAAAACACTTATATGTCACTTATTTTATCTGTCGATCATCATTCGTCAAATTTTGTCCATTCTTCCATTCATCAACACTGAATTTGAAGACAGTTAAATCATTATTTTGCTTCTAAAACAGTATCGTCTATACATATAGATATCAGTACTCCTTGATTATTACTGTCACATGAGTTACAAGACCCATACTATAATGTACATGTACACCTCTATTAACTACTCATTACTTCACCAGACTGTAGTGTAGTGTACACCTCTATAAATACTCAACAAATTTACCAGACTACACTAATATTAATACCTCACCAATTCACCAGACTGTAGTGTAGTGTACACCTCTATAAATACTCAACCAATTTACCAGACTACACTAATATTAATACCTCACCAATTCACCAGACTGTAGTGTAGTGTACACCTCTATAAATACTCAACAAATTTACCAGACTGTACTAATATTAATACCTCACCAATTCACCAGACTGTAGTGTAGTGTACACCTCTATAAATACTCAACAAATTTACCAGACTGTACTAATATTAATACCTCACATATTCACCAGACTGTAGTGTAGTGTACACCTCTATAAATACTCAACCAATTTACCAGACTGTACTAATATTAATACCTCACCAATTCACCAGACTGTAGTGTAGTGTACACCTCTATAAATACTCAACCAATTTACCAGACTGTACTAATATTAATACCTCACCAATTCACCAGACTGTAGTGTAGTGTACACCTCTATAAATACTCAACCAATTTACCAGACTGTACTAATATTAATACCTCACCAATTCACCAGACTGTCATACACAGTAGTCTCCCTCTCATAAGGTCACCCCTTCTTCAGTGATAAGGTGGTCTTATAAGAGAGGTAGCCTCTTTTGAGGGGAGCTATTTAGTATTATTTCACTACATGTATCTCACTGCATCTAAAATCTGATCTGATAAGAGAGGTGGCCTTTGGTGGGATTGGCCCTATAAGAGGGGGACTTCAACACTGTTAGTTACAACACATAAGTCATTCTAGATCACATAGTGTACAACTGTTGCCAAAAGTAGTACAACATTCAGACAGTCATTCTTTATCCCAATCGACAATTTGACAAATCGTCAGTAAACTGGTCAAAATATTTCAAAACATAGAAGACCAAATTGAAAAACAGTCTACTAATACTCCTGTAGCTGTCAACAGGTAAGGGAATAAAAATATCAATGAACCATACTAATTTTCAGGACAGTAATAATACAATCTTCTGGTACTGAAAAATTATTGTGGAAAAGAAAAACAGAATTTCTCTTCAAACTTTTGAAAACGTGTTCACCATGCATAGGTATTTTCAACAATTTAACTGACTGCAAATGTCGATGAACATTTTGCCACCAGACAATACAAGTTTATTCATAGATTAAAAAAACCCCTCATTATTAGGTTGACTGACCCAAAGGGTCATGGAAGGTACTGTCATCACTTTGCGTCCGTCGTCATCAGCTTCGTCTGCAAAGCTTTACATTTTAATGTTCTTTTAGAAAAAAGGGCTAAAAGGTAGCAAAAATTCTGAAATTTTCCATATTATGAAAGATATACACAATTTTTACTTTCCTTCTAATTTTGATGTTTTTTCTTAATTTCTAATTGAATATCAGACTTGTACTCAAGTACCAAGGTGCTCTGTATTTTCATAAATAAAATACTATTTAAACTTAATAAAAATGAGCTTTGTGAATACTATTGAATAAAACTATCTTATAAGAAGAAAACCTACCCATTTTCTAGGAGAAATTTAACCATTCCTAAACTTCCTGCAGCACATGCACACATAAGAGGTGTTTTATAATACTTGTCTCGTGTATCAACATGTGAACCTCGTTGAAAAGCATTCCTTAAAGAATCAAAGTCTCCATTTTTAGTAGCATCTGTAATATTTAAATACATTCTCTCTGGTTGTTGTAGATACCAAGCAGAATCATCCTGTAGAGGGTGTTGTGGTGGCTTGTCTCTGTCAAACCTTCCTGTATCTGTGAAATTTACATGACGCTCAATGAACATTTCAGGTGGACCACCTCCATATGTTCTGGAACCATCCTCTTTAACACAAACTGGCATGACAAGCTTAAATTTTCCTTTCTTTTTTCCTCCCTTTTTACCACCCTTCTTCTTCTTTTTCTTACCTTCAAATGCACTCATTAAATAGTTTTTATTCACCCATTTTTTTGCACTTAAGAAGTCGTTATAGTCAACATTTCCATCGCGTGCTTTGTCGTGCGCTAGAATTAATTTTTTGAGATCTTCCTCCTCGACGGGTGCATCCATTCCTTGTATTACATCACTAAATGATTCTTTCATGATTTTATTACTATCTTCAGTGTCAAATGCTTGAAATCTTTCTAACAACTTTTTCTGTCTTTCGTTAACCCAGTCATACAGCTGGATTGCCCATGGTTCATTGTTTTTTCCTACTTTACCAAATGATTTTTCAGCTTTTCGACATTCTTTCATGGCATCTTTGTTATCTTTGTCTTTGGCTATATTTTTTGGAACTTCACCTTCGTTATTCTTTGGTTTGGGATTGCAACCTGTAAATAATGAATGAATAAATTTTAAAAATGGAATATCAAATGATAACAAAATATTTCTATACATCAGACATTATCACATTTATTGTATGGTACGATCCTATGGTGCGGTGTATTCACATGGTTTTTCCAATTCAATTTTCACAACCATCTTTTTAATTTAACTACCACGGTACTATAGGACCCTGATATATATCAAAGAACTTCAAAGTTCTCTGGACCAGGAATTTACATGTAACTTTCATAATCATGTAAAGAAGCATACCTATATATTTCTAGATACATTTTGCACTTAATAAAGAATCTCCCTGTATCAGGAATTCATAATATCTTCAAATTTCAATAGCAATGTAAAGCAGACAATTGTTGTGTTAGGTACTAAATCTCTGTGCCACAAATTTACAATCAACATTTCATAGCCATGTATAAAGAAGACAAATGTATGGAATTTTTAAATATCAATGACCTCTATGTATCTATGAACATGTAATACAGACATAAAGATTGTTGTTTTAAAGTATTAATGGACTCTCTGTGCCAAGATTGGGGAAGAATTCAATACAAAACATTCCAAAGACATTTAACGTAGATAAGAAGGGAGGGTTGGGATCCCATTAACTGGTTTAACAGCACCACATTTTTGTGCCTGTCTCAAGCTATGATCAGGATTTCAAACATCATAATTATGTCATGGTCTTTTTTATGTTTTCAGTGAGTTAATATGAGAGGTGATTGTTCGTTTTGTTGACATTAGTGGAAAATGTTCACCAACACTGTTAAAACTTTCTTTTCATATACATGTATATGATTTTTAAATATTATTAACTAACCTCTCTGTGCCAGGAATTTACAATACATTCCATGGCCGTGTAATGCAGACATATGTATAGGGTTATTATTATCTGAGTTGTACTGGTCAAACTGTGCTCCGTATCCTGCCATACAGGCTAAAACTGCAAGGTTTCCACTCTGACATGCATAATGTGCAGCATGGTTGTGTTTTATGTCAATAGCGTTTACATCACCTCCAGCCTCTAAGATAGCACGGACGACCATCAAACTTCCACTCGCAGCCGCTGACATTAAAGCATTTTTACCAGTTTTCTGTTTACGAAAAAAATATATTTTAATTAGCTCTTATATACAAAATGAGCAACAAAATGTATGTTTTATCAAACTAGTCTCATAATTGAGCTCAAATTTAATATTGAAAAGTTGAAATTTGAATTGGAAATCAATGTACAGGTTACAGCCTCTTAGATTTATACTAATATTTTATGTCCAAATACCCTGTTGCGGGTAACATGTGAGTGACCTAATGTCACGAATATATAATGATATGACAAATTCTTTATTCTGCCAATGGGATTGTATGTAGCATGCAAAGCAGCTTAGTAACATTTTCATATACTTGCAATCGCTATTTCCATTGGCTGGTACATAGGGGCACTTGCATGTGACCTGTAATTGGGTTTCCTCATATTTCCTATACAGCGACACATCAGTAAAGGGGAGCAAGTTGAGAGATATGGTGTTAATGGTTGGTTTTATGGTGCTTAACACCACTTTCAACAATATATCGCTATATCGTGGCGGTCAGTTTTATTGGTGGAGGAAACCGGAATACCCGGAGAAAACCACTGACCTGTCGCAAGTCACTGACAAACTGGTGTTCGAACTCACAACATTAGTGGTGATAGGCATTAATTGCACAGGTAGATGGAAAGCCAACTACCATACAATCACGACCACGACGACACCCCAAGATATTAATGAGATTGATGCATATAATGTGTGTTTATTAAAATATACCTCTTGTTTGCCATTAGGTTCAGCTCCTTTCTCCATTAATAAGACACAAGTGTCTTCATTTTCTGATGCAGTTTCACATGCAAACATTAAAACAGGAATGCCTTCTTTAGAGATGTTATTAACTTCAGCACCATTTTCTACAGCTATCTCTAAACATTTAGCATGTCTTTCTGTTGGGGTTATACAGTAAAACAATATACCTGAAAGAGGAACGATTATATGACAATAAATGAAAGATTTGGTGCATGTTCAATAAGTACAATGTAGGTACATTGTAAAAACAGTTGAAATATTGTAGTGAACTTAAATTAATTTACATCGATGTCTAATAAAATGTTTTATTCTGTGTGACATGCTGTGGAACAAGTGCTTTGTACAAAAAAAACCAATGATGATAAAATCCATAGTTTTCAGTATTCATCTTTAAATTAAGTATTATTCTTAAGCATACCACAATATTTACTAAAAAAGAGAGAAAAGTATACATTCTTAATCTAGGCAAAATATTATTTTTATTTAATTCGACCTAGGTTATACAGGGACAAGAATCTGATTTAAACAGTGCTGGTACATAAAAGGTAATACAAATTCTAGGGTATGTTGACTGTTGTACTAAAAATTAGGGTCGATAGAGTAAACAAAAGCACAAGTTTTTATTCGGTTTCATCATATTCATCATTATTTTAAAAGAACACAGGAAACAATATTATTAAGTTACCATGTCACAGTATATTTTTGTTTTTGTTCACTGATTTTGACAATTTGATGGACATTGTTTAGCAATTGATGCAATTTCCCCCTCCCCCCCCCCCCCCCCCAAAAAAAACCCATCTCAAAGTTTTCTTTTACCTTTTCCTTCAAGATCTGTAAGCTTCATATTAGCTCCAGCTTTACAGAGTTTCACTAGACACTCAACATGGCCATACTCTGCTGCTCGCATTGCTGCTGAACGTCCTTTAAAATCCATAACATCAGGATGTGCACCAAGAAGCAGCAAAAATTCAATCATTTCATCATCATTTGATGTAGCAGCAACCCCTAATGCAGTCAAACCATCATTTGGATCATTGTAGTTGACTAGATGAGGAACTCCATGAAGGGTCATTTTTTCTATCGATTCTTTGTCTTTTTCTCGTACACATTGCAGCAATTTGCACACCTGAAGTGTCTCAAGCCTAGTTTGAGCAATAGGCATCTTGATTTGATTAAAAAGTAATGCTTCTTATACTGTAAACAATTGCTTGGCTGTGCGATATTTATTACATTAATAAATAGATGTAGAACTTGATATCCCTCTATGAGCCATCGTTCAAAGCATCATCAATAAGTCATAAATCTGCAAAACCTGGTAAAATGAAATAAAATAGTGTTGGAATTGTAAATAACAATGAACTTGTCGATACTATGTTGAAATAAAACTGAAAATTGTCAACAATGAACAACAACGTCAACGATTAACGAATTCGAAAAATAAGGAAATTGTGCATGGTTTAACAAAGATGCTACTGTCAGTTTAAAACTTAAATTTGTTTCTTGCTCGTGGAGTTTTCGGGAATAAATTACTAATGATTGACTAAACCTACATGTTATTCTTCTACAATGTCCGCAATGATATCGCCATATTATGTTGTATTAGTTGCCAAGGAAGACGGAAGTCCAACTCTCTGTAAAGCGCGCAGGTAAGTTCGTAACTGGCTCATTTCGTAACATTAATAGTTCGCACATGTTCAATCCTGTGGCTGGTCTGTCTTTTCTTTGAACTTGATACCTATGTTATATGTATGAATTGATTATGCAAAGTGACATTGTACTTTTATTTATCCTGTAATGATTGACTGTATGAAGGTTTATTTTTTTTAAACTTACTGACGGTCTTTCCCTGGCACCATTATCATATGTAAAGCGGAAGTCAGTTAATAGACAAGTTAGTAAACAGTAATTTTGTTTTACCTTTTAAAAGTATACTTTTATTGGTTTATTGATAATTAACATCAAACTTAATAAAATAATAATGATACATATTACACTAATAAAGCCAACCCCTTTTAAATATACTTAAAAGGAATAGATTTAAGGCACTAAACTATTGTAAGATATATAAACATATATCTGAGTTAACAGATGGATAAGATTGATGATTCTTTATTTTAGGATTGTAAATTTTATAAATATTTTTTATTTTGCAAATATCTTTTACTTTTTAATGCCCAAAGTAATAGTTTTATTCTAATACTAAGAGTAATAGAAAATATTCAGTGGTTCCAATATGTTTTATATTTTAAGTTTTAAAATCTTAAAAAAACACAATAATTTTACCGTGTGACACGGGTGCTCCACAGTGGAGGAAACTACGAAGAGAAGAAGTACTTGTTTGAAGGATGTCCTCTTCGACGTCAGTGTTATTTAAAAAGTGTTTGCTTGGAAGTCTTTGTTTTACTCATAAATGTGATAAAGTTATTTTGATATTGAACTTTGATGAACTGTAACATGTAACAGTTCATGACACAATATACGTGTACATTTAAATAAGGGGACAATGTATAGCAAATAGTTCATGGCACTCAATCAATCAATCAATCAATCAAAGTTTTATTTAAAGTCGGTACATTTTATAACAATACAACATAAGCTCTCAAGAGCTTTTCAAACCGACATGCATAATAAAATTACATAAATTAAATACAGCACAATAAAAACATGTCATTCAATACAAAATTAATACATATCCAGATAATATTTATGCATACATTTCTGTGTTTTGACCTCTGGACCCCTACAGCCAGTGCGCATGTGGCAAGTGCCTCTCTGCGCACCCACTGTCATAGGACCATAAGTCAAAACTGAAAATAGATACCGACATTTAGCAGCCATTACACATACAAGTACATTCATGCAAATTATAAGCAGTCTATATTTAAGCAAAGAAGCAAATTAACTCAAAACACATAAAATATTCATGTACTTTTAAAACATATTTTAAAATATTCTAAAAAATATTCTAAAAAAAAAAATATTTTAAAAATATTCATGCAGAAATAGCCAAGCACTAAAATAGAGCACAAGTTAAACTGAAAAGCATCAAGTCAAGTAAAAAAATTTAAAGTCGGTATATGCTTTAATTAGAAACATATAAATAACAATAAAAACATAAGCTCGAAAGAGCTTTTTTTTTAACTGACATACAAATTACACATACAGGTATATACATTTTTTGCCTATATACCCACAAAAATACATGGACATACATTGACAAACATATAAAAATTCGAGCATAATTAAAATGCAGTAGCAGATAATTAAGTTATAAGCACTACGAAAACAAGCACTACCCTAAAAAAGTATGGATTAAAATACAAAATAAAGCAAGCACATAAGCAGAGCCATGCAAGAAATATATGTATAGCAAAGCGAAAACGAAAATTTTAAATGCACATCACTGAGACATGGCACGGAAAACCTTGCGGAATAAAAGTTCTAGGAACAAAAAGAACACGAGCACCCATCCCATCCCATTTGCTTATCAAGTTTTTAAAATTATTTAAACTTATTCCCTCACGCAAGTCATTTGGAAGTTCGTTCCACAATTTTGCTGCACCATATCTCAGTGAATGCAAACCATACCTGGTGGTGTTAACTCTTGGTATGTTGACAGTGTTGTTGTATCTAAAAGAGTAAGAACTTTTCTTTATAGTTACTAAATCATGTAAATATACAGGAGTTTGTTTATTTATTATCTTAAAAACTTCTATAGCCATGGAACGTAATCTCCTTAATCTCAGTGAAGGTAACTGTGATTTTTCAAGTAAATTTTCATAGGAGCTGTCTGAATCGTTATAAATGAACCTTAAAGCCCTTTCTTGTATTTTCTCTAATTTCTTTGTGTTACCTTCGCCACAAAAATGCCAAACTAAATGGCAATAGTTAAAATTTGACAATATAAAAGAATAATAAATTGTAAGCTTGCCAAGTTTACTCAAGTTATTTCCAATGTGTTTTAGAACATTTAGTTGCTGAGAAGCCTTTTTACAAATATGTGATACATGAGAATTAAATGTTAATTTAAAATCAAAGGTTACACCTAAAAGTTTTACTTCATCTTCATAATCAATCTTATTTCCTTGTAGCATAAAACTTAAATTTTTCTCATGTGTTTTCCTACCAATTGAAATGGCCTGAAATTTATCAGGATTAGCCTGCATGTGATTTTCAGTAAACCACTTAATAAGTATATCACTCTGTTCTTCAAGAGCTTCAATAACATCATCTACACTGTTGCTTCCGTAAGATAAAGTATTATCATCTGCGTAATTGTGCAGATCTCCCTTTTTTTTACAAAATCAAAAATATCATTTATAAAGATATTAAACATCACAGGTTCCAGAATGGATCCTTGGGGCACTCCTTTGTATATATCAAGAAAAGAACTACAGACAGACCCTATTTTAACACACTGTTTTCTTCCAGTAAGATAGCTTTGTAATAATTTTAAAGAATTTTCTGATACACCATAGTTTTCTAATTTCAATAGTAAAAGGTTATGGGGAAGGCAGTCAAAGGCCTGAGGGTCATATGACAGTATATGGACCCGTCCGTCACCCAAAATTATTATATGGACCTCAACTATACTTTTTATCTAAAATAATAATGCAAGTACCTGGCCGGTCCATATACTAAAATAGTGACCGGTCCATATACGAAAATAGTTACCGGCTGCGCTAACAAAGACAAATAGGGAAAATAAAAACGTAAAGTGTAATATATGCTAATACACTATGTGATGTATGTAATAATTATATACATATTGTATTGGTACAACTGTTTGTATCACGTCGAGTCACTGAGTTGTGTACACCGCATCACTACGAGACACATACATCATGTTTAATACGTTTATCTGACATTCGAGTCCATACTGAAAGATAGTATTATCATTAATTTTCATTAATATATAGACATTCAAAATAATTCTATATGTAACAGATTGTGTTACGCACAGGCACTTGTTTCATTCAAAAAATATATGCCCCCTCCTCTTCTTTACTTCAAGGTAAACATCTACCCTTTTCCCTCTCCCCACTTCGCCTCAATATTTTTCGCTTATTTGTGATCCTTTCGCTGACCCAATTATATCGTTACACTCCCGAGATATTTCTCTTTTCGACTGCCACATTTAAATATATCTACCGGTCCCCCCTCAGACGAATTGGACAAGGAAAGTCAGCGAACGTGGCTTATTAAAAATTTCAGTCAATGAAACGGATACAGCCACTTCCGGTTTGCGTTGGATTTTTCATATGCATTCGGAATTCTCTAGGCCGGCCATGTGTAACAATGCCACATGATCATCTCCTCTCAAATGTAAAGTAAGCCTTTAAAATACAGATAATTGTTCCAATGCAGATTATAAAAATATGTTCAACTCCAAATTACTGACATTTGATTTTTAAAGCATCTTTTTTTTAAATTTCTAAATCAATCTAAACCGGACCGGAAGTGGCTGTATCAATCCCCTTTGCATCCTTCATAAACGCCATAGATTTGAAAATTGAGAGAGTTCTAACGGGCTCTTTGATTGGCTGAAACAGATTGAAAATATTAAGGCGTTCCGAAGTTACGATCAATTTAACACGACGACTTAAAAAAATGGAAGCAAGTGAGTTCGCCCCCTTTTAGTATTATATAGTATTTTTTTTTTGGATGCACCTAGCCCCTGTGGGTAGCTCATCGTACGCACCGGTTACATTTACATACGGACATTTCGCGTATACAAGACAACCACATCATTTTGTTTAATATGAAACCGGCACGGCCATGACTGCTCGCGCATCTGAAAATTATCTGGCAATTTCATCAAAAAGTGTCGAGATTTTTTGGGCCGAGATATATTGGGGACGACTTTTTTCTAGGGCCGAATATAGTCTCATTCAATCGAGCTGTCATTCCTTTATTCGAGTTATCGTTCCACTCGTCGCAACTTCGGCTGATTCCGTACCTTCATCATACCTCGTCCGTATTACGATAGCTCCCATTGGAACTACTTTCGGAAATCTTTCGAATATTCGTCCAATAATAATATATTTTCATTCGTCGCAATGTCGGCTGATTCCGTACCTTCATCAAAAACCAATATTTTTCAAAACAAACTCATCTATTGTCGCCATTTTAGAACTTATTCGCGGTGCGCAATGCTTGATTGAAGTGATATGGTCTTCCGGCGAAGAAATGTGACGCGTAGACCATATCAAATACCGTATTACAGCCGAGGTATTGAGGGAGAGAAGCGGACTTACCCGAGGTTTGCCGATTGGTTATCGTTCCTTACGAAATCTCAAAAGTTAACTTCCGCGTTGAAACAAAAATTCTTGTCAGTATGTCAGAAGAGATTTAATAAATTAGAAAATATCAATATAAGTAAAACAAGCTAACAAAATTACTTTTATTACACACGAGTTCCGGGTTTCAGTGGTATGGGACGTACGAGAGAGGGTATGAGACTTCAGGATCACCTTTGCGCTTTATGTTAAGAAGATCTTCATTAGTTGAGTGTGTTAGTGTGTTACACGGAACCGGTCTTTACAAAGCGTCGATTTTTTTTTATTCGTCACTATGTTCAGCCATGTTTGTCAAAAAATCCTAAGTACACATTTTATACCATAAAGAGCTCGCTCACGCTCGCATATTAAATTTATTGGAAAACAAAATAATATGAGAGAGGACGAAACGGAACCACTCTATGAACAAACTGCGAATCGTTAATTTACTGTTGGTTCATGTACGACGAATTATTCGAAATATACTGTAGGCAAGACATTTGTTTTCTCATTCTTATTAATTGCATTTATCATACGCATGATTTAAATCCTATATCTAAGTTGTTTTCTTACTCGCTGTTGTCAACTCGCGGGACCGAACAAGCTTTAAAATCTTCCAAGCATCGATCAATCAAGGCACGATATCACCGGATTGGAAAGAAGCCCGCTTCAAAGTCGTACCAATCTTCAAGAAAGGAGATACATCCTGTGCCTCCAACTACCGCTCAGTTTCATTGACTGTCGTCACATGCAAGATATTAGAACATATAATTTACAGTAGTGTTGCCAAACACCTTGAAACCCACGGCAACATGGATTTAGAAAGAACCGTTCTTGCGAGTCCCAACTGATTCTCGCAATTCAGGACTTGGCGCAAAGAGTATTTGAACAGATTGACCTTATCTTGCTTGACTTTTCGAAAGCATTTGATAAGACCCCACACGAGAGACAACTCTACAAGGCTTGCTACTATGGCATCAGCGGGTCGACTCTTCAGTGGATTAGGGACTTTATAAGCTCCAGAAACCAGCGCGTAATCGTCGATGAAAAATCATCACACACTGCACTTGTCCGGTCAGAAGTTCCTCAGGGGAATGTACTTGGGCCACTCATGTTCCTCTTCTTTATAAATGACCTCCCAGACTACGTACATTCATTGACAGTTCGTCTATTTGCAGATGACTGTATTATACAGAAAGATCCAAAATGAAGCGGACTCGAAACTACCTCAGGAAGACATGAACAACTTACTCAGATGGGAATCTGACTGGCAAATGGAGTTTCATCCCAGTAAATGCCAGCTTCTACATGTCGTCAACAAACGTAAGCCATCTCCCAATAGTTATGACATACATGGACATAAATTGGAAATAGTAGACGCGGCTAAATACGTAGGAGTAACCATCCACAAAACCATCAACTGGAACACGCATTGAAAACATAACCAAAAAGGCCAACTCTACCAGGGCCTTTATTTAAAGAAACCTGCAGCACTGTTACAAAGAACAAAGGATGTATGCTACACAACGCTGGTAAGACCATTGCTTGAGTACGCATGTACAGTTTGGGACCCATTTACCAACGTCAACATCCAGAAATTAGAAAGTGTACAAAGACGATCAACCTGGTTTGTAATGAACGACTATCGACAAACTAGTAGCGTAACATCTATGCTAAATACTCTTACAGTGGCAACCATTAGCCGAGAGAAGTACAAGATGCAAAGCTGTAATGATGTACAGAATAGTAAATGGCGTCGTAGCAATACCACCGCTTGAGCTACATACTACATCATCCATAGCTAGAGGTCACATAGCACGGTTCCTTGTCCCTTACGCCAGAACTTCAACCTACAGGCACTCCTTCTTCCCAGACAGTATACGGATATGGAACAGCCTTCCACAACCATTGGTGGATACTTACCTCCCTAGATGCTTTCAAGCAGGGGGTACTGAGCTGCAGCATCCCATAATCGCACAATTAGACTGTTTTTAACTTGCACCTGTAAATATTTTTTTTCCACCTTTGTTGTCACGCCCAGCATGGGCAATAGTGCAATAATACTCAAATAGAGGACTGCACTGTATTGGAAGAAGAAGCGTCATGTATGGACCTCAAAAAAATTGTCGTGATTCGACAACCTGGTTTTTCGAACTACCGTACTTTTAGCATCAAATTGGAAGAAAACTAAGTATCGTTGATACCTTATTCCTATCCTAAAAAATGTTGTGCAAAAAAATAAGATAAAATGAAAATAATAAAGAATTAAGAGGACGAATCTATCTTCTTTAAGATAACTCGTCGGTGGTGTAATGATTTGCTCTAATTATGCGGTAGATCCGGGGTTGGAGAGCCGGTTGGGTCAACCCATAGAATATTAAATTGGTATTTACTACGTCTCCACTATGAAGCACGCAAAGGGAAAAACTGGTTAGTTAGGAATTGGAAAAATATTTCCAAATGGATGAACATGTCTACCCGTGTACTGTTGTTTCAGTGAGCTATAGCATTATACAATCCAAATAAGCCAAAGGTTGGTCTACTACAACGAAAGGTTGGTCTACTACAACGTGCATATCATCATTTATCTCATTGAAATGTAACTTTTTCTCGCCATGATAATTATATAGCTAAAAAAATGCTCACTTGGTACTGAGTAACAACCACTTATCCACACTTTTTAAACACAATCTAATTATAGATTAGTTAGATCTTCAACTGTCCTCCTTTCTCATATTTCGCACATAAATGGAAATATAAGAAAATGGGTTGAGGGAGAGTAATTAAAGATCGAATCTTTTCAGATTGCTTTAAACATGACATAAATTCACATGTACGAGTTCCTCATCATGTAATGATAAATTATACGAGTTCCTCATCATGTAATGATAAATTGTACGAGTTCCTCATCATGTAATGATAAATTATACGAGTTCCTCATCATGTAATGATAAATTGTACGAGTTCCTCATCATGTAATGATAAATTGTACGAGTTCCTCATCATGTAATGATAAATTGTACGAGTTCCTCATCATGTAATGATAAATTGTACGAGTTCCTCATCATGTAATGATAAATTGTACGAGTTCCTCATCATGTAATGATAAATCCACAAATCTTAACACCATGTCCACAACTTATTCGTTATATATTTATCGTTTTTAATGCAAGAAACACAGAAATATCCCATATCCATTTAGAATAAAATAAAATGTAAGATGTTCATAAAAATAAAAAGCCAAAATTTAAATTTAAAACTACCTATGCAATCAGTGCATATCCACAAACGATGTGAGTTCGAATCCCGCTCATAAAGTTTGTCTGACTTGCGGCAGGTCGATGGTTTTCTCTGTGTACTCCGGTTTCCTCTACCAATAAAACTGACTGCCACGATATATCTGAAATATTGTTGAAAGTGGCGTTAAACACCATGTAGTCTTCATCCCTAACCCACTCGGGCGAGGTGTACTCGATACAACATTATGTGATACAATTTGTCAGTGACTTGCGACAGGTTGGTGGTTTTCTCCGGGTACTCTGGTTTCATCCACCAATACAACTGACCGCCAAGATAAGACTGAAATATTATTGAAAGTGGCGTTAAACACCATAACCCAACATTTATATAAATTATCAAATATTGCAGTTTTAAGGTTGGTTTGGTGTAATTTTGCACTTACTTTCATTAGTACTATGCAAATAATGTTGTATCCCTATTGTCATTTCAAATTCATTTAAAGGGCCCGGTGGCTCAATGAATTAGGTAGTTGGATTACCTAACAACTCATACAAGCCTATCACCAATACGGCGTGGGTTCGCGCCCGGCTTTGTAAATGACAAAAAGCGTGCACTCGACTCGCATACTCAAGTGATAAAGTTTACCAGTTGCTTGCCCTTGGTCGGCGGTTCTCTCCGGGTACTCCGGCTTCTTCCACCACTAAAACTGGTCGCCATGATATAGCTGAAATATTGCTGAATTATTTTTTTGGGATTTTTGATGTTTGACAACATCAAAAATAAAAAAAAATAAAAAAATTAAGCTCATTTCTAGTCAGGAAAATAAGCACAGTTACAATAATGGAATTTGCCCTTGTTTCTAAGACTTACAAATTGGTTTAAATTATGAAAATGTTCTATATTAAACAAACTATATATAGTGTGTACAAATGATCTTCACATTATATTACTTGTTTCTACTTGTACAAAAGGAGCGTGTTGGGACATTTTCGCCAGACAATGTGCCAAGTAATAAACTCAAAGAAGGATAGACATAAAATAATGAATTTAGTTGGCAATGGATTCCAAATGAGCTGTACAGTGGGACAGTTGGATTTGAGGTTCCGGCGATATAAGAATTATATTATAATTATATAGAGTTATTGTTGTTTATAACGCCAAATGAGCAATTTTTCAGCTATATCACGGAGAAAACAAGTTATAATCGATGCAATGATGTCCGTTTTATACTAGACCAACACGCTTAATTGGATCTTTTCAGTCCTTGGGTAGACATGTCACTCCACATTATACTGAATCCGATTCAACCAGTATTTGCTCTTACGTGCCTTAAAGCTGCATGTTTTGCTTAGAAGCAGCAAAACATCCATACATGTACCAATTTAAGTCTTTGGTTTGACCCGACCGGGGTTCGAACGTACGAGTCGATCTACCACACTCGGAGACGAGCACTCTAACTTTTACACCACCAATACGGTTATAATAATTGAGGTCATAATATCAAAACACCAGAACAATATTGTCATGTAGAAGGTTTTTTTCATTCCTTTCATGGTTGGTTGGTAACTTCGACACGTTTAAGTGGCCCGGGTGGCTCAATGAGTTAGGTCGTTGTATCTAACAACTCACACAAGTCTATTACCAATACGGCGTGGGTTCGCGCCCGGCTTTGTAAACTACAAAAAGGGTGCACTCGACTCGCATCCACAAGTGATAAAGTTTACCAGTTGCTTGCCCATGGTCGGTGGTTCTCTCCGGGTACTCCGGTTTCCTCCACCACTAAAACGGGTCGCCATAATATAGCTGAAATATTGTTGAAAGTGGTGTTAAAACACCAAAAATCAAAATCGACACGTCTAAAACGAACGAAACGATACAATAAACATTGTCGGTGGGTTTCTCCTGGTACTCCGGTTTCCTCCATCAATAAAACTGACCGCCATGATATAGCTGAAATATTGTAGAAAGTGGCTTTAAAGAGCATAAACCAAGCATCGGCCTCTGATTACACATTTGGTATCTTCAAATGTTTCTCCACAGGTATATTAATATTGATATATCATCTTCAAATGTTTCTCCACAGGTATATTATATGTTATTCAGCTATCAGACAGGGTATATAATGTGACATTCCCGGCTTAGGATCTATATTCCATGAGGCGCATCCGAAAGGAATATACATCATAAGCCGGGAATGTCACATTATATACCCTGTCTGATAGCTGAATAACAGATATATTACGGATTTAACCTTTTTTTTTAAATACAACATCCAACTGTATTAAATAAATTTGCCTCTTTTATTTTCATTTTTCGTATCTCTAGATGTCCGTTTCCGTACCTTTGACGTCATTCTTCAATGACGTCAAAATAGATGGCACGTCATATTTCATGTATAGGGTGTCTCATGAAGGAAAATACTGTACTAAATTTCTAAATCAATACAGTTTCATATGTAGTAAATTTTATAAACTTTATAAATATAACATTAATATATCACATAACAAAACAACGGGTTTGCGAAACAGTTTGAATAATTTAAATGTTAACTACATGTAAATAAAACCTTGGTGTGGCCCCATGACGTCGAAAGTTTTCAAGGCTCAACGTTTTGTTTATTTGTTATGGTACAGCCGTGGAAGATAGGAGTTTGCTGAATCGATCAGGTATTTGTGACGGAATTAACCGTTGTAATATTTTTTTGTTCATGCAGCCGTTTTGAGTATAAAAACAGCATTTAATTTGGTAAAAATACATTTATTATTCCGTATTATACCATTGATTCAGTGAAGCGTAATGTTTTGTCGTCCATGTTGTAATCTTTTTTGGGGACTGAAATATATACCCCGTCTGTTTTCCGAATATATGCTGACATTCAGGGCTGAAGAACCAATGAAAATATGTGTAACAAACTAAATTCGTAATATTATTAGTTATCTTGGTGTAATCGGGGGTGTACAGAATTTTACACCGGTGTTAAAATTCATACACCAAGGGGCGCACCCTTGATTACATCAAGATAACGAATTTATTTCTTATGAAGCTGTCTACGCAAAAATTCAAAATTACTTTATTTTATTTTATCCCGAGTGTAAATGGTTTAGCTGGGGTGGGGTGCTATTTACACCCGGGTAACTAGCCAATCAGATTGCAAGATTCTTGCTACATAAGAAATAATAATATTGATATATCCACCAAACGTTTCTCCACAGGTATATTGATATTGATATATCCACGCTGTTCTTAGTATGAGCACAGAACAGACTGGTAGAACAAAATGCAAAAAACATGAAGAATTACGATGGTGAAAGCAACCGGTCAATACGATCAATGAAACTTGTTAACACAGTTTGTTTAATTTATTAAACAACTTAAACTGGCGGTGATCATTGCTCTGGTTTAAACCTGCATCATCGTCCTCCTGATAACATTATAATACTGAAATAAATTAACATCAATCATAAATAAATAATTATGATAATTTAGAACAATTCAAAGTACAAAAATTGTATTTGAAAATGTCAGAAGTGAAGTAACATTTTATTATCATAAATATGCATACGACTAATTATAGTGAATTAAAGCTACTATATATAATAATGTATATATAATCTGTTGTTGAGCCATTTTTAGCCACAAAATTAAATACACACTATTATAAGATGTACAAGGGGTGAACTGTACAGCAAATAATAAAACCCTTCTTAAAGCAAATAATAAAACCCACCTTAAAGCAAATATTAAAACCCTTCTTAAAGCAAATAATAAAACCCACCTTAAAGCAAATAATAAAACCCTTCTTAAAGCAAATAATAAAACCCACCTTAAAGCAAATATTAAAAACCATCTTAAAGCAAATATTAAAAACCGTCTTGTGCTATTTTCTCGAGGGAAACCTTTGACCCTTTAGATTTTTGGAATCTCTTGTAAGAGGTCACCGTTTTTAATCAATTTAATAAATAAAGAATGAATGCTTTTCGTCCATTTCTTCTTATAATAATAATACTTCTTTCTTTCTTTCTTTCTTTCTTTCTTTCTTTCTTTCTTTCTTGTCTACCCTATTTTGACTATCCTGTTGGTTTTCTATCTTCCAAAGACTTAATTATTTGGCTTTCCAATCTTTTGACTTTGAGTGTACCTGAAGAAGGTTATTCCAGAAACTTGTTGTGCTCACACAATGAGATATCTATGATTTTATTTTTTGCATTGGCTTCCCCGAGGGGATTGGTGTTGGACTTTTTAGGTGGGTTTCGCTATTGAACAAAATGAAAATTTTGCAACTGTTTACATTAAATGCATATTTATATAAAAAAGTGAACCCTTTGAGTTCCAAGGATATTTTGAGGTTCCAAAAGTGATGAAATGATGAACTGTTAATAGAATAAATTATACTTACATTCTTATTGGTAAAGAGAAACACCAGTTGATTAGTTGGGACGTTATCGTCACCGATAAATTTTTTAAAGGATACCAAATTTCCTGAAATAAAAGACACACAAAAACAATTCATCAATTTTAGCAGTTTCGACCTCAATCTTTTACAAATAGTAAAAGGCTAAACATGGAAAAGAAAAAAGATCCCAATAACTTTTCTAAATACGCGTTATCGCATAATCGCGCTGTCTGTTAAAAGCTTTTCATGATTTCACATTGCTATGTTTTCGTATTTCGAAAAAAAATAATACCAAATTAGTAATAAACCCATTCAATGTACTTGCAATGGGCCCAAAAACCTACAGATGTCTCTAGTGACATTTACATGACAATTAAAATATAGTATCACCATAGTTGGGTACTATATTATCTACAACACTAAGAGATACTTCCCATTTATTCTTACTTATTCTTATACTAACATTAGGTATAGTAATTACCTTACTCCTACGCTTTACCCTTTCCTTGAAAATAACGATAGGTGTAACCATTCCAAATTTTAGATTATCCATTAACCCCAGTTAAGTCCAATCCCACAATCTTGGTTCTAATTTTCTAATGTGCAACCTTGCCCCCAGTATAACCAAATCGTGTCCATACACTTAGCTTTCATCTTCACCAATGCTAAGAAAAAGCTAAAGATACCAAAGGGGTAACCAGAAACTTTACAACGAAAAGGACAGACAATGACCAAAAGAAAACGGACAAGACAAAAGGACAACGATCTACAAAACATTACACAGAAAATTAAAGATTGAGCAACACGAACGGCACATAAAACCGGGGGTGAACTCATGTGCTGCGGAAGGGTAAGCAGTTCCTGCTCTACTCTTGACACTGAACATAACGTGTTACTCTTCTGACAAATCCGGTGATAAATGATGAATGAGGAAAGGACCGGATTGTGATTACGACAAACGGAACATGCCAGAAGGCATTTGCGACAAATATATTCCGTAACAGTTAACTAAGTCATGGCGGAGACCGCATTTTGGTTTCGAAGAGATTACTTCAGTTTAATTACTAGGAACCCTTAGTCCAGCACCTTCTTCTCCCAAGTATAACCAAGGCTCGCCCATACGCTAAGCTTTCATCATAAACCATGATAACATAACCTCAATGTAAAACAATTCATCTAGATCTAGCCATTTCTTACACAAATCTTTTGCTAAACGCGAAAAGAAAAAGAATATATCGCGTTTTTGTACGATTTCGCTTAATTCCTTTGATTTACTTGTTCCCTAAGACCCTTAAAATGCGCACTAAATTAGATATCTATGTTTTTTTTTCACTGGTTCGACATTATTAGACGCCGGGGGTATCATCCGCCGAGTAGTCAGTGCTTCAACACTGACATTCTCTATTAGATATATCTATGTTTGACATTTACAGTTTCTAAACAATGTAAGTTATTAAAACCAAGGTCAATCTCACGCGGGCATAGGTGACCTTAACCTTTTTGGTTATCTTGCTTCCAAATAAGGGTAATAACAAAATTACCGAACTCCGAACAATCTTACAAAGGGAAAGTCAAAACTCACAATTATATAAACAGACAAAATCAGTCAACAACCGGAAAACTGTGAAAACCAAAACGAGAAACGCACTCACTATGTCAGACTGAAGGGAATGTTTTTCATAATCTTTCCCGATATATCTTTTAAAAAAAAGATTTGAATCAACAAAACTACATTAAGTCATGTTTTTATTATGAAATAGTGGTCGTGGTCGTAATCGTATGCCAATCAGTACCTATCACCACTAACGTAGTGAGTTCAAATCCCACTCAGGGGATAAAATATTATGTGATAAAGTTTTTCATTGACTTGCGACAGGTCGGTGGTTTTCTCCGGGTACTCCGGTTTCCTCCACCAATAAAACTGACCACCACGATATAACTGAAATATTGTTGATAATGGTATCAAACACCATAAAGCATAAACCACAACCTATTATGAAATATTTACCTGTTTTCTTTGTGACATTATCATCTAGAGTTATCTCAACGTCCCTCTTCACAGTAAAGAAATCGTAGTCCTTGGGGGTAAAATATATCGTGTCTTCCACCATTTTTTTCAATCCCTGTAATCGTCCCATCATTAGATAGACGGATCCTTCATAATTATCTACCCGTACCAAGCCATCAATTGAAACTGAAAATATATAGCAGTCTTACAATCGCTAGAAATATTTTTTTTCAACAATAGAAAGAGAATGCCACGAAAAAAAAAATCAAATAAAATCATGAACAACAACAACAACAACAACAACAACAACAACAACAACAACATACGAAACTGCGCAGCGCTTATTGAAGAAAACACAACATGCATGAAAACGAATCATGCACATACAAAACATGTATCATATATATAAACGTTAAAGAAAACCGAAGAAACAATCAATAATGAACAATCCAGAGAAACTGGCACCATTGGGCACACAATACACAGAGTGAAGACAAACAAAGCAAACAAGCAAACAAAAAACAAACAAAAAACACAACACATATATTATTCTGATTGTAACTCTATGAATGTTGTCAAAATCGATGCTCGAATCAAGTACTAAGCAAATAACATACACATAAAACAACTGACATTTAGTGTTATTACACATTCAATTTCAGCATAAGACGTTTTTTTGTGTGTTTCAAAGCCCACATTTCCAATATGTAATTGCTCTTAATATGTCCGCATTGTCCAAACCTTTGTTCGTATTTAGTTTTTGTATGTTTTCGTGTCAATTAACTCAAAGACTTCTCTTCAGAATTTGGTATTGTATGTTAATCTTAAATGCATACATGTACTTACCAACCATAAGCAGGAAAACCACATACAAACACAACATATTTGGTTTTACTTATGTGTTTAACTTAAAGGTACTTGTGTGACTGAAAGTCCACAGAGTCCACTTTATGGTATTTATATATATATAATGAGTATATATGCACAAAGAAAAAAGTTAAGCACCCCCTGATATATTAAAACATAATAAGTTACACTAAGTTTAGATTCTAATATTTATATTGATTATAGCAAGTAAGGGTAATAACAAAATTACCGAACTCCGAACAATCTTACAAAGGGAAAGTCAAAACTCATAATTATATAAACAGACAAAATCAGTCAACAACCGGAAAACTGTGAAAACCGTAATGATCCTGACTTGGTACACGCATTTCTAAAGAAATGATGGGTTGAATAAGATTTTAAAGCGCCAAACCTCCCGCTTTCATTAAAAAGATGTGCTCACACAGGTGTGACCATTATGTCTAATATCGACTAGTCATGCACGTGAACCATGCCTCTCACGCATTACTCAAAATGCAGTATGTTCACGCTTCGAATTTGAGTATTTAAGTTCGGTGTTTTAAAAAAATTATTCATTCTCAGTAAGCATGGTACGAAGGCGAATATCAGAAGCACAAAGATGGCAAATAATCGGCATGCATACAACAGGGATGTCCTTCAAAGCTATTGGATGTCAGATGGGCTACCACTATACTGTAGTCAGCCGACTGGTGAGAAAACACACACAGACCAACAATGTGAAAGACTTGCCAAGATCCGGCAGACCACGGGTAGCATCTGATCGTAACGACAGGGCATTGCAGCGTTTGGTTAGACGGATGCCATTCGCAACCAGTTCCGTACTCAAACAACACTGTGAACAAGAACAGTTAGAAACCGTCTGAAATCAGAAAGTCAAGGAGAGTCATTAAACGTCCACTGTTGGCAGACCGACATCGACGAACACGTTTGGCATGGTGTTTAGTACGACGTGGTTGGAATTTAAGGACATGGCGCAAGATCCATTGGTCAAACGAGAGCCGGTTTCTGCTTCATGTAACCGATGGCCGGATGAGGGTTTGGAGACACACAAATACAGTCTATACCCCAAGAAACATTCAGGCAATTGTCCCTTACGGTGGAGGCTCAGTATTGGTTTGGGGGTGTATCTCTCATGACTGCAAGCTGGATTTAGTCACCATAGAAGGCAACATATCTGGTGATCAGTACATCAGAGACGTCTTGCAGCCAGTTGTTGTCCCCCATTTCGACAACCACCCACTAACTACAATGCCTGTGTATATGGATGACAACGCCAGGCCTCATCGTTCAATAGCAGTAACCGCCTACCTCCAAAGCGAAGCCGTGACTTCTGTTCCTTGGCCAGCCATGAGCCCGGATTTGAATCCCATAGAACATATTTGGGACATGTTAGGCCGTCGTATGCAGACTCGGGAACCTCCTGTGCAAAACATTCGTCAGTTGGAAACAGCATTGCATCGGGAATGGCAGCAGCTATCACAACAGAACATCCGACGTCTAACTGGAGGGATGAGACGCAGGGTTGAGGCCGTCATCCAAGCACGTGGGGGTTACACCCGGTACTGAACTTTGAACAATAGATTTCGTCAAGTGATTCATAAGTGACGTCTTGAAAGTGAAATGACAATCTTATCGTGCTTTTTGAACTGTGAAGATCAATACTTAAAATGGACATGTTTTACAGCAAAAACTGGCCTTGTGATATTGTGATTAAATATTCATTAAATTAACATTTTTCTTGATTTTGTTGGTGGTTTCTTACAGCCAATGTAATGTCCTAACAGGTCACCATTGCGTTCTTGAGATTATCTGGTCAGTAATCTCGTGATACTTGTCGTATCATTTGTCATTTCAAAAAAACATGGGGGTGCTTAACTTTTTTCTTTGTGTATATATATGAACGATCAACCTTTGCATATGAAATGTCAAGCGTTAATTACCAAATGTATAGTAGGCTGATGGGTATTATAATCTAGACATTAATCATCCACTTTTTTTCATTTGAACATTTATTTTACGCACTAAAAATTAATATTCGCTTAACTTTAGAATAAAAATAATTTGTTGATATCTTTATTGCATTAATTAAAGAATTTTATAGTTGGATAAAATACATAACTTTGCTGTAATTGTGAAAAAATACACGATTTCAACCTTATTTCTTTCTATCTTTATCATACAACATACGTTTCAAAGACACACAGTATTAGAGTAAATACCTAGAGGCTCAATAGGCTGAGCTTGTGTCGCTGACCTGTAATTTTGCTTTGAGGAAACTTTATACAGAACCTTCCACTGGCGTTTCCTACCAAATTACAATTAATTTGGCCAAGTGATTTTATAAAAGATTGTTTTTTAATTAGTCAATCACAAACAAGAACTGCCTATGGCAACCATATTAGTTGTATGATCGGCACGAAATGAGGCAATTTTGTACAGGATCTCACATACATCATTCCTACAAAGTAACAATTAATTGTGTTTCCTAGTTTCGGGGGAGAAGATTTTTTCTAAATTTCAGGCAATCAGAAACAAGAATTGCCCATGACGACCATGTTTTTTGTCCAATCAGAATGAAATGAGGAAATCGTATAGCAGACCTTCCATAGATGCTTCCTGTAAAATATTACTTCTGTTGGCCAATTGGTTTCAGAGGAGAAGATTGTTAGAAATTGACCAACCAGAAATAAGAATTGCCTATGTATGTACTTGTAATTAACTATAAAAACTAAATAATGGTTTCTCGGTAGCATTGTGTGAGAAAGATAATTATATAGCCTCTTTAGAAAACCCAATAATTGTTGTAGGATGTATGACATCCACCACCTCCATAGTTTATCATCAAAGCTGAGACAACGTGGTAGAGATCAGATGATCTGTAAAGGTTAGTGTGTTCTGTCAAAACCGTGGTAGAGATCAGGTGATCTGTAAAGGTTAGTGTGTTCTATCAAAACCGTGGTAGAGATCAGATGATCTGTAAAGGTTAGTGTGTTCTGTCAAAACCGTGGTAGAGATCAGATGATCTGTAAAGGTTAGTGTGTTCTGTCAAAACCGTGGTAGAGATCAGATGATCTGTAAAGGTTAGTGTGTTCTGTCAAAACCGTGGTAGAGATCAGATGATCTTGAAAGGTTAGTGTGTTCTGTCAAAACCGTGGTAGAGATCAGATGATCTGTAAATGTTAATGTGTTCTGTCAAAACCGTGGTAGAGATCAGATGATCTTGAAAGGTTAGTGTGTTCTGTCAAAACCGTGGTAGAGATCAGATGATCTGTAAATGTTAATGTGTTCTGTCAAAACCGTGGTAGAGATCAGATGATCTGTAAAGGTTAGTGTGTTCTATCAAAACCGTGGTAGAGATCAGATGATCTGTAAAGGTTAGTGTGTTCTGTCAAAACCGTGATAGAGATCAGATGATCTGTAAAGGTTAGTGTGTTCTGTCAAATAAATGACATGACATCCGTCGTAATGTTTGAATTTCCAAGAGCCAACAAAAGGAACGAATATTAGGAACTGCTCCCCTTCAGGAACATCTCTGTTCAACCCAGTTTTTTGTTGGGTCCGTGTTGCTCATCGTTATAGTTTTCTGTGTTGTATGGTTTTGTTTTATTTGTCTTCGTCCCGTGTCTGGTATGCCCAATGTTGCCGTATGGTATCGGGAGTTTCTGATGTCATAGTGTCGAATACTTTAGTTCTCTTGAATTGAGGTATCAACCGGTTTTTTTTTGTTTATCATGATTGTTATTGATTGTACTACCCCCGTTTGGTTGAACGCCACGATATAGCTGAAATATTATTGAAAGTGGCGTTAAACACCATAAACCAATCAACCAGCCAACCCTTTGGTTGATAGATCGGTATTTATTCACGATGAAGGCAATCAAACATTAGACATTGAGACTTTACTTTAATAAAAACGTATATATCAAAATAATTTAGCTGGTTGTTATGGAATATGTGTTGAAAATTCTAACCATTTCATTAAGATCAATTGTGATGCGTAAGCATACCGGTATGTAGATATAAGGTGTTTTTATTCTTCAAAATAGAAGGGAATATTAAAATCATATATATACACACTTACTATTATGTACTTGAAATATAAAAATGAAATTTCTGTCAATTTTATTCATTCAATGGATAATATAGTATTCGCAATCTACATTTCTATGACATTAGTTAGTAGCTGTGCCATTGACAATGTTTGCTCCTCCAGTTTTATCTCCTTCATCGTTAGAGTTCTGTCCATCTTTGTCCTCCTGGCTACTTGCGTCATCATCGTTTTCCTGGCTACTTGTGTCATCATCCTCTTCCTGGCTACTTTCGTCATCATCATCATCATCATCATCATCCTCTTCACTACTTTCATCATCCTCATCTTCACTACTTTCGTCGTCATCGTCGTCTTCCTGATCATCACTATCCTCTTCATTCCCACCATCGGCACTACTATCTTCCTCCTCATTAAAATCATCAAATGAATCTTCTAGACTGGAATCATCCACAAGTTCACTTGTACTTTTAGAAGTTTCTTGTTGTACATCTGCTTCATTGTCGACCGGATTGGAATTCACTGAAACCAAAAGAATTTAAAACAAATATATAATGTTGACACAAACTGCAGCACAAAATGGGAGGTCTCGACAACCCAGTATAGTAACACCTAGACAAATTGTATTTTCTCCACACATGCATAAGGAAATCTTGCTAGTATTAAAAACCCCACGTACGATCTACTTTCTTTTAGATCTCTCTTTACGCCAAGATATAACCGAAATATTGCGAAAGTTGGCGTTAAACTCCAATCAATCAATCAATCAATCAATCAATCAATCAATCAATCAATCAATCAATCAATCAATCAATCAATCAATCAATCAATCAATCAATCAATCAATCAATCAATCAATCAATCAAATATCTTTTATTCTCTCGTTCTAAATTTTTGGAACGTTCTGATATCTAATCGCTTCGTCTTTGTTTTCCATGATTTAGCTCAGTGTATTTGCGAAGTTGAACAAGAAATGTTATCGCAGTCTAAGTGTACAGTTGCACAAGGAATGTACACTCTGTCTTAGTGTGAAGCTGTACAAGCATTGTTAGCTCGATCCAAGTGTGAACATATACAAGGAATGCTAGCCCAGTCTAATAAGGGTAATAACAAAATTACCAAACTCCGAACAATCTTGCAAAGGGAAAGTCAAAACTCATAAGTATATAAACAGACAAAATCAGTCAACAACCGGAAAACTGTGAAAACCGTAATGACCCTGACTTGGTACAGGCATTTCTAAAGAAATGGTGGGTTGAATCAGATTTTAAAGCACCAAACCTCCCGCTTTCATTGCAGCTCAAAGGTTCCGGCTGTCACTATAACAGTATTTATAACAGTACTGGAACAAAGTAGGTAAAATAGTTGTCAAAGCAGTACCAAATTCTGTGAAGTAAATGTCAAAAACAATTGTACGTCACACATTGATAAAAACTATTTTGGACACTTTTGTTGACTTCCTTATCTTTATACATTTTCACTATATGAAAATGCATCGTTTATTATCGTCTCTGCAGAGACGGAATATATTTCGACAATGTCTTGGTATCGGAATATAAGAGATCGAATAAGGCGAATCTTTTAATAGCCCTGGTCCAATAGCTTGTTTCTCAGATGAAGATGACGTTTCAGGAAATCAGAATAATTGCTACTGGCCCTTGCATAACGAATCAATTGCGAGATGTAAACACCATATGCAGGAGAAGCTGGTATATTGCTGCACATATTTGGAAAATTTATGATTTTAAAATTGAAGTCGTCCCGTTTATCATAAATTTGAGTACTGAGTTGACCACTGTCGTCAAATTCGAGATATAAGTCCAAAAATGATGCGGACAAAGCTGTATCTGTGGTCTCTTTAACTTCCAGCTCTGGAGGATATATCAATGGAAGAAATTCTGCAAATCTAGAATTATTGATAGATAAAACGTCATCAATATACCTGTATGTGAAATTAAAGGCTCTAGCCTCATGAATCTTCTTATCTTTTACAAGCTTTTGAAGAAACTCTGACTCATATGAGTATAAAAATAAATCGGCTAGAAGAGGGGCACAATTCGTACCCATTGGTATGCAGACGACCTGTTGAAACAGTGTCTCTCCAAAGGAGACAAATATGTTATCGATGAGGAACTCTAGCATACTGATCACTTGTTCCTCGGAGTAGCATGTTTTACCTTTTTGAACTTTGCTTGATAAATATGTGGAATTGTAGCCTAACACAACAAATTTTGAGCCATAGTTTCTATGACTGAAAACTTTGTGAATTGTTTCTTTTAAGCGGGTTTATAATTTGTCATGCGGTATGGTGTTATATAGAGTTGACAAATCAAAAGTTTTGATGGAGGATACCTGAGAGAAAGATCTTGATTTAAGATTATCCAAAAGATCTTTAGAGTTTTTCAAAATCCACATGTGATTTATGTCACTACGCGAGTAAACAGTTTCACAATACTTCTGTTGTCCCTCTTTTACTGCAGACAGAATCTTTGTCAGGTGAATAGACAATTCTTTCGTCGAACAAGTTGATGACCCCGCTATGTACCTTTCTTTGTATGGTGTCTTATGGAGTTTAGGTATCCAATATAAATAGGGTAAATCCTCAGACTCTTTACCAGAGGGAATGTTTAAAGAGGTCATGAATGATCTGTGGTTAGCTAGGATTTCATCTTTGTCGAACGAAGTTGGTTTGTATGTGGTATTACTAGAGGTGTTGCTATTTATGCCTAATTCCTTGATTAGGCATTCGAAGTAATATGATTTACATACAAACACGATATTGTTGAAAGCCTTGTCCGCAGGAACGACAACATATTTGTCATGAAGAGAGGAAAGACACTTAACAGCTTCTTGGTCTTTAAATACAGACTTGGGTCGACTATTAACACAATTTTTGAGTTTGTGAATCCGACCTTGTACTAGAGACCTAATTGTTCTAACCCAGTCTGACAAGGACTCTAACTCAGGATCTTGGTCTACTTCTCTCTTTATCCACCTTCTGGCATAATCTTCAACAGCATCCATAATTTTCTTGAAATTTGGTTTCCAATTGATGTGTTGTGATTCTCTGAATTTAGGACCATGAGAAATCACCTTTCGGAGACTCTCATGTTGAATGATATTCAGATCACCAGTGATTACATGTCCAGATGAGTTATATTGAAAAGGAGAGTGGGAGCAGTCACAAGTCAGAGGGTTCTTAAGATACTCTTCTATGTTAATATCTTGCAATGCTTCTTTGTAGTTGAAAATGTTACGGCCAATGCTGTTAGTGTAGCTATAAGGGTAATAACAAAATTACCGAACTCCGAACAATCTAACAAAGGGAAAGTCAAAACTCATAAATATATAAACAGACAAAATCAGTCAACAACCGGAAAACTGTGAAAACCGTAATGACCCTGACTTGGTACAGGCATTTCTAAAGAAATGGTGGGTTGAATCAGATTTTAAAGCGCCAAACCTGCCCCTTTCATTACGGCTCAAAGTTTCCGGTTGTCACTATAACAGTATTTACAACAATACTTGAACAAAACAGGTAAGCAAGAACTATAGGAAACAATGGGAACAGATTGATTTTTGAAATATGGTGGAATTTCTTTTACGACCTCTTTTCTATTAAGAATGTTGCTGATGTTAATATCATCGATTCCTTTGTTAGCAAACGGAATATGGAGGAATTTTCTATTGTTATCATGAAGAGGTTCAGATCGAACTGGTTTGAAAAGACGAAAGGACGCCACGTCACATATAATACTAGACAATCTGTACTTAGGAGAAAAAAGATCTACGCCTCCTTTGTCAAGTCCAAAATCCCTAAGATCTTTGAGGTAGTTTACAGGTAGTGAAAATAAGATTGTACGAATGTGCTGAATTCCAAGAGGTTTCTGTAAGTAGTAAAAGGAATGTCACGCGTGGAGCAAGAACTGTTTACCCTTCCGGAGCACATGAGTTCACCCCTAGTTTTTAGTAGGGTTCGTGTTGCTCGATCTTTAAGTTTCTGTGTAATGTGTGTTGGTCATTTTCTTGTCTGTCCTTCTTCTATTAACGGCTTCTGATTACCCATTTAGTATCTTCAAACATTTCTTCGCTCAGTCAAAAACCATTGAAGCTGTCATTTTATGTTCAAGGAAAACTAAAATATTAAGTTATTTACCAGAAACCCATCACAAATGTTCTAGTCTACAATTTGTGTGTACAGGAAAGCTATGGATGTATATGAATTAGCAACTCGTTTTATTACTTTGTATACATTTAATACAATTTTTATAGATTATAATAGAAAAAAACCGACACAGGCTCTATAATACTACTAACTAATGGTAGAACAAACAATATTGAGAGTGTTACTCGTTTTGAACAAGTTTATTAAACAACGCTCACTCAGACGCAATTAGTGCAACATGAGGACATATATACAACATATCAAATAAAAAGCATTACAGAGTGAATAGTCTATGCTATTTTACGGAAGTTTACAGATTTTCTTTAATAAAATTGTTGCATTTGTCAATACTGCAATATGACAGTTTGAAAACATTTTAAAGACATCAAATAATATTTCTACCCTTGAAAAGTCAAAAGTTGATAATTTTCTTAATCTGGAAGACATAAAATGTAGGTTTTTTTTCTCACAAACACATCTGTTAACTAATTACTATGTACTGAAAACCATTGTAGTTTGCAAGTACTTGCCATACCACAAAAGAAAACAGGCGACAAAGACATAAATTAATGTGAAGGCTTTAATCTTTGTGTATGAATCTAGACTGGTAATAAATCTGTTGTGCTTGTGTTTGTTACAATTGTGTACTTATTTATTATAGAGAGAGGATGGTAACATGTGTGTGTTTTTCTGTTATCATTATTATCATCATATTCAATACAAAAACTGTATTATCAAGGCTTCTTTTCAAGTATTTATGAATTTGCTTTATATCGAAAAAGGTAGGTGTTACGATTGATTTTATTTTCAACTTATGTTGAGTTTGATGTGAGCATATGTAAAGATAACGTTAACTGACGTTCCCACTGAAAGTAGAATGCTGATTGGCCAATAGCTACCTTTCACCAAACAATAGATTGCCCTTCATTTATATCCGACCCTTCGTTTGCAAAATCCACAACGATCGCCTGTTTTTTTAACAAAACAGCAGACGATAGTTCTTTAATATCACCTATTGCAGAAGCTAAATATAGCAGACGATTACACTGGAAAGTGTGATCTGTGTTTGGGTCAAGCAGAAAATAAATATCTCCTTTACAAGACTGACAACGTATAATGCCATGTGTGTTAATTTGTGTCCCCTTAAATGTTATTGACTGGACAAGTTCGCAACATCTCAGAGATACAACATATAAAAACTATGGATATTCTGGAAATTTAATTAATTCAGAGAAAATTTAGTAACCTCTAGGATAGTCTGACTGAAACCACCTATGCAAATACGTACATTGTACTGGGTACCACAATACATATCATATATAACTTGTAATATAAAATACGTACATTGTACTGGGTACCACAATACATATCAAATTTAACTTGTGATATAAAATACGTACAGTACATTGTACTGGGTACCACAATACATATCATATTTAACTTGTAATATAAAATACGCACAGTACATTGTACTGGGTACCACAATACATATCATATTTAACTTGTAATATAAAATACGTACAGTACATTGTACTGGGTATCACAATACATATCATATTTTACTTGTAATATAAAATACGTATATTGTACTGGGTATCACAATACATATCATATTTTACTTGTAATATAAAATACGTACATTGTACTGGATACCACAATACATATCATATTTAACTTGTTATATAAAATACGTATATTGTACTGGGTACCACAATACATATCATATTTAACTTGTAATATAAAATACGTACAGTACATTGTACTGGGTACCACAATACATATCATATTTAACTTGTAATATAAAATACGTACATTGTACTGGGTACCACAATGCATATCATATTTAACTTGTAATATAAAATACGTACATTGTACTGGGTACCACAATACATATCATATTTAACTTGTAATATAAAATACGTATATTGTACTGGGTACCACAATACATATCATATTTAACTTGTAATATAAAATACGTACATTGTACTGGGTACCACAATACATATCATATTTAACTTGTTATATAAAATACGTACATTGTACTGGGTACCACAATACATATCATATTTAACTTGTTATATAAAATACGTACATTGTACTGGGTACCACAATACATATCATATTTAACTTGTAATGTAACTGAAGTAACTCCCCATGAAACCCTGATCTGAGACCAGATGCTTTGCAATGGCAAGCTTCTTCTGTGCCATGTATATGGAAGTTGAAAAAAATCAGGTCAGAAATATCAATTGATATTCTATTAGCATTCCTTTAATCACATGGGATATTTCAACACCAATTATCACCCACTTATACATGAATAGTGATAGCCATGACACGCTTTGTGGGGACATGTTTTAGATGAGATATTCAGTATTATGAGAATTGCTCTATAGTGGTATAGTAACCGGAAATACTTCGACTTAATATGCGGAGGAGGTAGTGAAGGGTTACTGCTATTTAAAATGGGAAACTTATCATGTTTGACATACATTTTAGAAATCACAAAAATACCAAACAGATATCTAGGAACCATTAATCGAAGAAGCACAGACAATGCAATATAATAAACTACACAGAAATTCCAGTTTTCGTGCATGAATAGCAGATATTTCACATTTTTGTGACTATCGCCTTACATATCTGTAAATATATAGATTAATACTGCGTGGGGTCATATTTTAAGAGGGACGTACCCAAGATACCAATTCCCATAGAAAAACGTAGTTTAAATATCTGCCGATTTGTCTAGTTTAAAGCTGTCGCTGACTCAGGGAAAGGTTTTTGAACGAACTTATGTATGTAGTTTTTCATTTGTAGAGAATGAAATCACTCAAGATGGATTGGTTTAGTAGTTTCTATAATACAAAATCGATCAAAATTAATTTAAGGAACAATTTAATAGTTTTAATGTCTACGAAGCTTAGTTATTTGGCTTTCCAATCTTCCTATAGTGAAGCGTACCTAATGAAGGTTATTCCAGAAACGCGTCGTGCGCACTAATTTTGATATCTACGTTTTTATTATAAAAAAGTATAAAAAATCCGTGTTTGACAATAGATTGACAACAACTATGTTTACAATACATTTAAAAACTATCAGTCTACCATAACTACTTTATGAACGTAAATAAGATTCAAAGTAACAAAAAGTAACTGCTTCATTGGATTCTCGGACTAATATTCAATCACTGTAATGTTGCTATGCATTGGAAGTGATATTTTATTTCAAAAATGGTAATACACTTGCACGACATCATCATTTCACTAAGAGGAAAGATTTGGGCCCATAGAAACTTTAACCCTTCCACATTTTATAGACGTGCTATTACCAAGCCAGGCAAGTCAGCGAGCATGTAAAGTTATGCTATGTGTATCGATCTTGTCTATGTTTTTACGATTTTTATATTAGATTTTGGAATTGTGTTGATAATTTGATATTTTGCGTTTCTCATTATATTTATGTCGATAGCTAATTTTGTTTCTGCTACTTTGCCTATGAATTTCATTCTCATTTTAGGAAAAAGCTAAGAAAAATTTAAAGATTTCAAAGCGGTTGATCAGAATCCGTAAATCGAGCAAGGGTTGGCCAGAAGAAAAGAAGTCAGGTGCCTCGGAAGGGTGAACAGTTCCTGCTCCAGCAGTGTTACCTACCCAGTGATAAGTCACGAATGAGGAAAGGACCGGATTGTGATTACGACAAACGAAGCATATCCGTGGTCATTTGTGACAGATATTCCGTAACGGTTAACCAAGTCATGGTAGCGACCGTTATACTTTCGAAGTGATGACTTCCATTTAACCACTAGGAACCATTGGTTCAGTAGCGGCCTTGTTGGAAGGAACACTTTATTAAGGAAATCATGATAGGAATATCGTATATACTCCATATGAGGGTGTTGCTGGAAAGTTGCTACATATACATGTATATGGAAAGTTCACAATGGAAAAATTGAATTAATCCCTATTCTTCGTAAGGCTTCTTTCTTAAACGACACTCGCTGTTAATTTCTTAAACGACACTCGCTGTTAATTTCTTAAACGACACTCACTGTTAATTTCGAAGTGTAGGCTATAGCATTAAATGGTACCATTTATTGCAAGCTCAATGGGATAGATGCGGTCAGCAAAATTAGCAAAAGCTTAGAATTACTTAGTGAAAGGACATCATCTATATAGAGGAACGTGAAATTAAAGGATCGGGCTAGCTTATTTCAGTTTTTCTCTAGAAGCCCAAGTATGAAGTCTTCCTCATACAAAGAAAGAAATCAATTCGGGGTGAAGAGGAGCACAGTTGGTGTTAATTGCAAAGCCGACTGTCTGTTGAAAAACACGTCGACCAAATAAAAAAAAATGTTGTCAATTAAAAACTCTAGCATTTTGATGGTTTCATTTTTTCAGAGAATTTTTTGGTAGAATCATAGTGGTTTTGTTTTTTTGTTTTTTTTTTGTTTTTGTTTTTTTTGGGTACAAAATAAGATGTGTCCCTTCCTAAGACAAGGTATTTGTATCTACATTGACCATTGAAACACATTTGGTGTCATTCTTTTAATCTGTCTTTTAGTGTTGAATTGGGGAAATATTTGTGTTGAGGAAAGAGAAGTCAAACGTTTTAATGCTATGCAGGAGGAGAGGGATCTTTATAGTATGTACTCTTAAAAGATCTTTTGAATTTTTCAGAATCCGCATCTGATTAACACCACCCCTCCAATAGCATAGCTAGTATCACAGAAACTCTTAAGCTCAGTTTTAACCGCTGATATAATAGATGTTAATAATTTGGAAGGGGGTTTCGTGAAACATTTCGCAGACCCAACAATATAACACTGTTTAAAAGGACCCTTGTATAATTCAAGAATCCAGTAGAGTAACGGAAGATTCAGTTCTCCATCTTGGTTTGAAATTCCAAAGGAAAACAAAACAGACCTATGATTGTGCAGGATTTCATCTTTCGTAAGTGTCGTCGGGGTATATGAATATGAGCGAACCTGATGAGGGTTATTCCAACAACGCGCATTGCGCACTAAATTAGATATCTACGTTGTTATTTAAATAAATAATGTAGTATGGTACAATGTAGTATAGGATAAACATCTGATTTAATTAAAAAAAATATAAATGACATTTTATTGATTAAAAATCAAATATTGTCACCTCATACACCTGTGACCATGAAGTGTCAACAGTTACAATACATACTGGTACTAGAAACAAAATACGATTTCTATAAGTATAAAGAATGAATAGGTACTATTGGGAAACAGGTTGTTATCTAAGTTGAAGCTCAACAGGTCCATTATACCTGCACAATACCTTTTTATTTATTTATTGCAGGAATATATTAATTGTATCAGTGTCTCGATCAATGGTATTGAAATCATCATTCATTTATATAATGTTAAATAAAAATTGATATAGATAAGGACAATTATTAAATTGGATTAGGCTTGATAACGAATTACTTGACGTCGTCAGCTTAAACTAAATATTGAAATACACTCTAGAAATATTTTTAAATAACTTCTACAAATTTTGAAAAAACTCGTACTGAATCAGCAAAAAAATGTGAAGCGTTTTCTGGGTAGCGCATTTTTATACAGTGTATTTGTACACAGCTAAACCACCTAATCTGTATTTGTAGGGGTAAGAAAAGATACCAAAGGAGTGATCAGTAGTCGTAAATCGAAGACGGACAATGGCCAAAAAGACAAGGGATAAAAGAACTATTCTAACACGACGTCCTTCTTTCGATTTGTAGACAAAGGAGCGATTTATCGATGGTATAATCTCATTCGCACATGCGCCGGTGAATGTGACTGATTTTTCCATTGGCAGCTTAAATTGTGTGCGACATTTTCCGCAAACGTAAATATAAATGACCGTGTTCCAATCAAAGTATACTACCGTATTTGTACTCTTAGACATATCAGAATCGAAATAAATCATTGAAGCCAGAATGTGTTTTGAGTTTTTACATGGGTTGGCAGATATTAGTAAATTTTATCCGCCAATCCATGTTAAAACTCAAAACACATTCTGACTTCCATGATTTATTTCTTAAACATTGTGCACACTGCACCGAAAGCTAAATATTGAGCAATACGAACCCGAGGGAGAAATGAGGTGTTCATGAATGGTTAGCAGTTCCTGCTTCAATATATAAACTAGCTTGAAAACCTATATCATCGCATAGGGGCCGTCGTGGCCGTAATCATATGGTAGTTGGATTTACAACTACCTATGCAATCAATGCCTATCACCACAACATTATGTGATAAAGTTTGCCAGTGACTTGCGACTGGTCGGTGGTTTTCTCCGGGTATTCCGGTTTCCTCCACCAATAAAACTGACTGTCACGATAAAACTGAAATATTGTTGAAAGTGGCGTTAAGCACCATAAACCAAACCTATATTATCGTATTGATGACATTTATATAATCATGATGATTATTGTCCAATTAGGAAAAAAAAAATCTGAATAAAAAAAACACAAAAAATGACAAAACCCTCACCCCCCCAAAAAAGCAAAAAAACAAACAAAATTCCTAAAAAAAAGCAAAACATACAAACAATATTCACGGAAGAAGAAAAAAGTAGAAAAAAAACCCCAAAAAAACCCAAAAACAAACAGAATTTTCCCAAAGGAACTAACGTTAAATTAGACTATCGCTAAGAAAGGAAAAAGAGAAGAAAGAACACTAATTATACTTGAAATATGGTTTACTTGAATATAACAACATTTTTACATAGGAAAAGGAAATAAAAATTAATGCCCAAATGTATTCTAGCCCGCCAGGAATTCTTGTGTTATGATTGGAATATTTGAAAACGTAACACAGCGAAATGTCTGTTGAAATATTACTATGATTAAAGAGAAAAACAATATTGTTCAGTTGTTCATCCTATTAATATTTTACTGGATGGGAAAACGATGAGAAAAATTGTTACATAGACTTTCGTTAGTGGTTTAAAAAAAAAGTAATTTCAAATGCCACATCAAAAGGAAACAGGGAACGACTTTTTTTTATATAGATAAAATACATAATAGACTATCAATATAGTTATTGTTATTGTGAGTCATCTTGGAGACACAGAAACTGTTAAATTTGTTGGTGACCATTTTAGTTGTTGGGAAGTAACGACATGATAAATAATTTTTATAGCGATTTATTTTTAGATGTCTGTTGAAATAATACTATGATTAAAGCGAAAAAAAATATTGTTCAGCTGTTCATCCCAATTAATATTTTACTGGATGGGAAAACGATGAGAACAATTGTTACATAGACTTTCATTAGTGGCTTAAAAAAAAGTAATTTCAAATGTCACATCAAAAGGAAACAGGGAACGACATTTTTTTTTATAGAATAAATACATTGTTATTGTGAGTCATCTTGGAGACTGTTAAATTTGTTGGTGACCATTTTAGTTGTTGAGAAGTAACGACATGATAAATAATTTTTATAGCGATTTATTTTACAAGGGAAAACAAAAACAAGACATAAGGACATCGGCCAAAACAAGGCGAAATACTACAATAACTAGGTATAGGTAGTGACCTCAGTTGTGATTCACAAGAGTCAATACATTATTTTCCCCAATTCTGCTTCAAATCACAAAATGGTAGAATATTCTCTGCATGAGTGATGATGATACCGTGTCATGTGCTCAACTAGGTACGGAAACCGAAAGGAATTTGAAATCCTCATGCTGATCTTATGATGAATTGTTTGTACAAGAACACTGTTAGTTGAGAGGGCATATGTGTATGGATTCACAATTAGAAAATAATAAATATATGTGTAGTTCACTATTGTTTACCATAAATGAATTTGACTTGAACACGACCTGAAATAGACCGATGCAGGTGCAATGGCATGGGGCTAGTAGGATCCTAAGATATGGTACAAAGACAATATCATAATACGACAGGGCAATAAAATAAATATTTCCAGGATGAGCGATACAGAATAACTTGAGCCTCTTGTTATTTATTGTTTTCTGTTCATGGAGTGGGTACTATAAAACTGCATACTAGTCTGATCTCAAATACCGTTCGAGTTTTTTTTTCTCTCTAATTCTATTGACGAAAATAGAGCATCTGAATCTAAAGAGAGTTTTAAGTGAAATAACGATCATGATAGACAAAAACATAATTTCAGACACAAGAATACACAAGAACGAAAGCTTCAATATCAAGACCATCCATATCTCGTAAGAACAATGAAATGAAAAGAAAAAAAAATACCACACTGTCGGTACAATTCCAAAATCCATAGCAACATGGCAGAAACATGCAAAATCGATACCCCTAACACACAAATACAGTTCAATTTCCTGGCTTGGTACAAACACTTCAATAAAAAAACAGCGGGCTTAAGCTAGTTTAATGGGTCCAGTCATCTCCTCTTAGTGAAATGATGGGGTCATGCAAGTGTTTTCAACATGTGAGTAAAATGCCAACCCTCACATATAGCCGGACGAACATCGTTATTATAAAATGTCAACCCTCACATATAGCCGTGCGAGCATCGTTATTATAAAATGCCAACCCTCACATATAGCCGGACGAACATCGTTATTATAAAATGCCAACCCTCACATATAACCGTGCGAGCATCGTTATTTTAAAGAATGTTTTAGTCTTGATCATAGTATGTTTCATTTACGTGACAAATGTGATAAAGTCTTATTTCCCAGAGTCAACCAAAGATTCTGAAGTTCATATTGGATGCATCTTGAAGATGAACATACAATGAGCACAATCAAGACAAAAAATCATATAAATGCGGGGTACTTGTAAGAAAAGCTCCATACATTTCGCTTGTGGTGAAACTCATTTACAAATGATGTGTATAGTACAAGTCGGATCAAAAGAAGCATGGTTATTATACTAATAAAATCACGTGTAACATGCGAATGAATAAATATTTACAATTTACAACTCGACTGTTCATAATTGCTTAAGTTGTTATCTTTTTACCTACGCATACAATATCATGTGTATATTTGTTCTCGTTTTAAATATAGCTGAAATACCGCTCATTTGACGTAAAACAAAAATGTGATTCCATTAGCCGGTTTAACTCCAACACATTTTTTGTGCCTGTCCCAAGTTAGGATCTTGAATTTCAACGTTACATGTCGTGGTCGTTATTGTGTTCGTTCAGTTTTATTGTAAGTTATGTTGCTATTTGGGGAATTGTTGATTATCACTGTTTATACTTTCTTTTCATAAAACATTGTTAATCATCTGTTCACTTTTTAACGTATGGTATAAATGTTACCAAGTATTAGCAGCTAAATAACGAGTTTGATATATCCATCCGTACCAACATATGAATAGGTTAAAGGAACACCATAACATGCAGTAAGACACGCGTAGAAGTGTTCATAATAGCTGTAAGATAACTACGTTAGACGAGATTTCCCAGTAGAATACCAACAAATAACAGCACAATCACAAAGCTTACGCAAAACAAAATAAATAACATTAAAATTGTATTTATCTAAATTAGTGCCTTCTGCTTCTGCTTCTGCCTCACAATGGCCACCATCAACTTGTTGATTGTTATGCCTTAAGGTCGAATGTTATCGGCTGTGTCGTTATCAAAACCTACTTTTGAATAACATCTTTCAACTTCTTAATTAAGTATTATGTTAATTCGATAAAATTTAAAATGAATTTAGATTAGCATTATGATTATCATTTTTAACGCCTTTTTGTAGTCACTATTTGTATTGACGGACGAAACCGAATTATCACAAAAACCAATGATCTTTAGGATGTTAATAACAACAGTAGAAACACATATTAAAACAAAATAAAAAGATTTATAAATTGTCAGTGAATCTTTGCAGGCTTTTTCAATCGTTTGCTTAGTGCCGTTGCAGATTAAATGATTAAGAGGCGATCCCATTAACCGGCTTCACTCCGCCGAATTTGTATGCCTGTCCCACGCCAGGACTATGATTCCCAACGCCATATTTTCAATTGGTTGTGTTCTTTTTTTTATATTCCATGATTTAATATGGGATGTGATTGTTCATTTTGTTGATATTGGTGGAATTGTTGACCATCACTGTTTATTTTTTTTCCTCCTTAGCCTAATGGCATAATATTGTGTCTAGTGCATCTCGCCACTAGATATCTAATAGCTTAACTAGCATTTAATATGATAAGTTATCAATATTCACTAATAATTATAGTAGGTAACGTATTCAAACTAACAAATGACCACAAGAAAACGTGTTATTACTTCGTATTTGGCGAAGTATGAATGTAGAAATGAGAAAAAACAGACATATATACATATATTGACGATACGAGTAACATGACGGATGTTTTATAAGAGGCAGGTACTGCTTTCCCTTCGCGGGTGCCTGGGTTCACCCCTGGTATTTTGGTGGGGCCCTTGTTGCTAATTTTGTTTTAGCTTTCTGTGTTGTATTTTTTATTTTGTTTGTTTTCGTCCTGTGTTTTGTGTACTCAATGTTGCCAGTTTCTCTGGATTGTCCATTTTTCATTGCCCCTTCGGTTTTCTCTAGCGTTTATATATATATTGTATTTAGAGTTTATGACACCTTGAATTCTCTATCAAAATGAATCTATGCAAATAGATGACTGGTCGGAAAATGAAAATAATATTAATAAGAAAAGTTTGAAGATACTAAAGGGGTAACCAGAAGCCGTAAATGAAGAAGGACCCACAATGCAATGGCCAAATGAAAAAGGACAAACAACGATCTACAAAATACTACACAGAAAACTAAAGATTGAGCAAAGGGAACCGGGGGTGAACTCAGGGAATCAGGAAGAGTTAACAGTTGCTGCTCCATTAGTGACACCCGTCTGATATGGCAATCGCGTTGGATAGTAAAATACGCAAATAAATGCAAATAACCCTTTACAAAACAAATGGGAGTAAAGATGAACCGAATATCGTTTTCACGCGGAAATCGTAACTTTCTTAACTAATAAAACCGTAGATATCCAATTTACAGCACACTACTCGTTTCTTCATTACATACCTTCATCAGGTACTCCCCAAAATATAAATCATTAACACACTATCGTGCTTATTAACTCATTTAATTCAAAAATCAAATAATCAATCATGATCAGTATGGGAAACAGATTACTTTAATCTATAGCATTATTCGGTAGCTACACCGACGTTGTCACCATTTCCATCATCAGCATTGTCCTCCTCCTCCTCCTCTGTTGTATCGCCATTGTCCTCCTCTTCTTCCTCTGATGAACCGCTATCAGCATCTTCTTTCTCTGATGAATGGCTATCAGCATCTTCTTCCTCTGATGATGCGCTATCAACATCTTCTTCGTCTACAATTTCTTCTGGCTCCTCATCACTTTCCTCTTCATCCTCTTCTTCATCTTCCGTTACCTCTTCATCGTCATCATCGTCATAACTCGAATTATCTAAAAAGATAGATATTTTTTAAAATGACAAAAACTCTAAACTGTTCTTGCTCGTCCAAAAATACATTCTTAGCTCTAAAAGATTTGTCTAGTAAATTTATATATTGAATGTATATTATGCATCAGACGACAACGACCTTGTATATATCTTCCCGTATTTGTGTTTAAAGATAAGTATATATAAAACTGACTTTTATATTCTAGCCAATAGAATCGTTAAAATTTGCAATAGTATTTGTTCATATTATCTGTATTTGTAATATAATGGCATTGCTCAATTTTATATGTACAGGAGAAGACTTCATAAGTTTACAACTTGTGTCTTATCTATTTGTCTTGTTTTGTAAGGGTTAGGTTTATAGTGTTTAATGCCACTTTCAACAATATTTCAGCTATATCGTGGCGGTCAGTTTTATTGGTGGCAGAAACCGAACTACCCAGTGTAAACCACCGACCTGCCTCTGATTCAAGTCACTAACAAACTTTATCACATACTGTTGTATCGAGTGCAACTCGCCTGAGCGGGATTCGAACTCACAACGTTAGTTGTGATAAGCACATTATTTTGTCTATGGTGTAAGATATATTGGTTGGTATGAACACGTACCTGGCGGTGATTCGTTTTCTTCACTATTATTGGGCATAGGATCTATATGAGGTGGTTCTGGTATGGGATTTCCTGAAATGATAAAAGAATATTCCATGTGAAATCAGTTGAAACAAAGGACATTTTCGTAGATTGAAAAGTAATATTTAATACAGGCTGAAGTGGAGATAATGGCATGTTATTAGTTAAATAAATAAATATAGTCCTATTTTTATTATTTTGTTGTGTATGACAGCAAAATATGTTTAAAGTAAAGTATAGATATGTAGATATATGAGCACTTCTGGTGGTTTTGTTAAATCAAAATATATGTACATATATCGGTAGATACAACAAAACCTATAGGTTTAGGTTTAGGTTTATGGTGTTTAGCGCCACTTTCAACAATATTTTAGTTATATCGTGGCGGTCAGTTTTATTGGTGAAGGAAACCGGAGTACCCGGAGAAAACCACCGACATTTCGCAAGTCACCGACATACTTTATCACATAATGTTGTATCGAGTACACCTCGCCTGAGCGGGGATCGAACTCATAGCTTTAGTAGTGATAGGCACTGATTGCACATGTTATTGTAAATCCAACTACCATACGACCACGACCACGACGTAGAAAACGCATAAACTTAATTGTAAGCAAATAGTTTCATTATGATATCTATGCAGCCATGGCGATAAGTTAATTTTCATTTCCTGCTTAAATGATTTTAAGGGTGATCTTATCAGATTATACAGTTTCCACACGACATCCATATTTAAAAGTACCAGGATGTTGTAACGTTATTTCTGTTAGCTACGATGTTGTATTTTGTTTTCTTGGTAATCACGATATATTGGATTGTTATTCCTGATAAACATGGTGCAACATTACATTCTTGTTTCCTGGTAATCACTTAGTTGTATTGTATTGTTTTACCTGGTAGTAGCATTGTCAGATTAGATTGTTATTCGTGGTACACATGGTATTATATTACATTGCAGTTTGTTGGTAGTATTGATGTTGTATTGGGTTGTAATAAACTGTTGTTTATTGGCTTGTTGTTTCTTGATTATCACGATGCAGCATTGTATTATTGCTCCCGGAAACTAGATCGTTGTACTGCATTGATGCTTTTTGGTTATCAGCTATTGCATTGTTTTCTTTATTCTTGGTTGTTAGGATGTTTTATTATTCTTTTGTTCCCTGTTCGTCGGGTAATTGTATTAGATCGTTTCTTGATTGCAACGATAATGTATTGGAATATAGCATCCTGATTATTTGGATGTTATATAGCAATGTAGCGGCTTTAAATTTTATGGCCCGCAAAATGTTTTCTTATGTTGCATGTTTAGCTAGTTTATTGAATTGTATTATTATTTACATATTCATATATGAACATTTCTTTCTGGCAAACAATACAATTTATAAATCAATTTGCGTCTTTTGAGCCTTAATTGGAAATTTTTTACAAGTAAAAAATAGTAATTTTGGCTAAATTCGTTTCACACAAAAATCTATTAAAGTAATTCATATATATAGTCACTGAATAGAGTTCACCTTTATTTAAATACCTCATTGTTTGATAAGATTTTGAAAGTGTGATATTACATGTGTAAAATAAAATAAAAAGAAGAAGAAAAAACAATATTCAAATTTTGTATGATCATTATTGTGTCTATAGTGTTATATATATTGGTTGGTATGTACATATACCTGATGGTGCTACCTTTTCTTTACTCTCATTGGTGATAGGATCTGGATGACGTGGTTCTGGGATGGGATCTCCTGAAATGATAAAATAATATTTCATATGAAAACACTGGAAACAAAAGATTTTTTCGTAAATTTGAAAGTAAGCATCAATATATATTTATTACAGGCTGAAGTGGAGAATGTCATGTCATTAGTTGAATTAATAAATATTATTTTCATTTTCTAGTAATTGTTACAGGTTCTTCGTGTGTAAATTGTAAGCCACTTGTATTTTAATGTTTGCGTTTACCCATGTATTTAGCCAAAAATTACCATTTAAAACACCTAAACCTCAATGAATAGGCAAATTAAATGATACCTTGGTATCCCATGTCATGAAGCGAGAGTACCTCAAACACAAGGATTTAAGTATTGAGCAGTATGATATTGACCAGGTTTAGTGCTTGATGGCAAAATTCGTATGTTTCCTCCACTTTCCCTCCACCTCGACATAAACATGCCTTTTAACGTTTTCTAAAAATACTGTTATGCAATGTTTTTACAGAAGATTCGGTATTATGTAGACTGTGTTTTTGATATTGAAATGGGGAGACGAACATCGTCATCTTTGAAGTCTCCCCTGTCCACAAATTTTCGAGGTTAACGGTATTAAATATATTAGTAATTTCTATTGCCGTTACATAGTACCGTAGAAAATGAAAATCACAACTTTATTTCAAATTTTCCCTGATTTGAATAAATCGGAATTAAACGTGAACACGATATTCGTCCGTGATTGTCTTTTGAGAAATATTATACAGTATATTTGGTCCATAATGTTTTTGATAAAGCTTTCGTATTGATCGCGATATTCTTATTGCAATATGAAGAGGGTATCCTTGCTCTTATATATTTTTTTCAAATATTTGGTTTTCCAATCTTTGGATTTTAAGCGTTATTCCAGAAACACGTGGCGCGTACTCAATTAAATATCTACGTTATTATCAATACACATAAACAAATGGTATAGAAACACATGTCAATATGTGAGTGATTGAGTGAGAGTTGCTTAACGACAACTTAGCAATCTTTCAGCTGTATCATGGCGAGAACAAGTTAATTTTCAATGAAATGATGATGAGGTCAGCTTTGTACTAGATCAACACGATTAGCTGGATTTATATAGTGCTAGCTCACTGAAGCAACAGTCCGCGGATAGACATGTCGCCCCCACTCATCATGATTCCGATCCAATCAGTCTTTGCTCTTTCTTCTTAATGCTGTGTGCTTATCGGAGAAGCAACAAATACCAATTTTATAGTCTTTGGTTTGACTCGTTCGGGGCCTCAACCCACAATCTACCGCAATCGAGGCAAGCACGCTAACCATTACACCACTGACGCTGTTAATAAACGAATGTACTAAAAGTTTAAAATGACTTACCAGACACAAGGAGACAAGTGGCAAACATACAAAGTAAGATACAGACTTTCATCTTGCTGCTGGATGTTCGTTTTGAATAAAATCAGTTGCGCCTCTGTTTCTTAATGTAGTATTTTATTAATTAAATTTCATATTTATACTCGATAATATGGCAGCAGATGTATATTATGTTTAAACAGTTTTCAGCATCAGAATATGTAAATCAATATCTTAATACGTGGTCAATTAATATGTAAAAAAAGGAGGCGGGTAGATATTAAATTAATAACGTGTGAACTATTCTATGGTGATTTAGTAAAAAGTTGATAACTGTAAAGATTGACATATGATAATTTGGTCAATCGAGCTAAAATCCGTTGACAAGTGGGAAAATATATACCGTTGAAAAAGGATAATGTTAAATCGGTTACATTTGTGTTAAGATAGATAAACAAATTTATGTGGTATCATCTTGCCACTAGAAATATCCGTCAATATGAAATGTAACGACGAACTAATATTTGTTTTATTCTTATATTTACATAACATTTATTATTTTTAATTACTTATTTTCGTCATCAAAAGAACTTAAAATAAATAAGAAAATAATCAAGTAAATGCAAACAAATGATGATAATAATAATAATAATAATAATAATAATAAAGAACAAAAATAAAACTATTGTTTTATGTTAACATCTTGTTGTGTGTGCCAGAGTGGCCATAAATAAGGATTTCTTCAACCCTTTAATAAACTGTTAAAACGTTTGGAAAAAACATGAATATATCTATCATATGATTCGTATTTTTACTAGGTGTTATTTTTATCTCTTGTGTTATGAGTTTATATTTTAGCTATGCTATGATTTTATATATCATTGGTGTTGTTTTGTCCACATATGTTATGATTTTATGTTCATTTGGTGTTGATTTGTCTACTTGTGTTATGATTGTATGTGCTATTGGTGTTTTGTCAACATGCGCTATGATTATATGTTCATTTGGTGTTGTTTAGTCTCATGCGGTATGACTTTATATGTTTTTGTGGTGTTGTCTTGTCTCGTGTGTTATTATTTTATATTCCTTTTGTGTTGTCTTGTTTCATGCGTGATGGTTTTATGCTTTAATGGTGTTTGTCTTGTCTCGTGCGTGATGATTTTACGTTTTAGTAGTGTTGTTTTGTCCACCTGTGTTATGATTTTATGTTCCTTTGGTGTTGTCTTGTCTCATGCGTGATGATTTTATGTTTTAATGGTGTTTGTCTTGTCTCATGCGTTATGATTTAAATGTTCCATTGATGTTGTTTTGATTAATGCGTTATGATTTTATTTCATATTCGTGTTGTACTATGTTCATTTGGTGTTGTTTTGTCTCGGGCGTTTTGATTTTATGTTTTAGTGGTGTTGTCTTGTCTTGTGTGGTATGATTTTATGCTCGTTCTATATGTGTTGTTTTGTCCACCTGTGTCATGATTTTATGTTCCATTGGTGTTGTGTTGTCCACACATGCTATGATTTTATGTTCCATTGATGTTGTTTTGATTAATGCGTTATGATTTTATGTTCCGTTGGTGTTGTCTTATCTCATGCGTTATGATTTTATGTTCCATTGATGTTGTGTTGTCCACACGTATTATGATTTTATGTTCCACTGATGTTGCTTTGATTAATGCGTTATGATTTTATTCGTGTTGCACTATTGCATTTGAGTGATGTGTTATAATTATATGTTGGTGTTGAACTGCATCGGTGGCGTAATGGTTATCGTGCTCGCCTCGAGTGTGGTAGATCGTGGGTTCGAGCAACGGTTGGGTGAAACCAAAGACTATACAATTGGTCTTGTTGCTTCTCCACTAAGCACGCATCATTATGGAGAAAGAACAAAGACTGGTTGGCTCGGAATCAGAATAATGCGTTGGAGTGGAACGATATGTTTACCCGCGGACTGCTGTTTCAGTGAGCTAGTACTATGAAAATCCAACTAAGCGTGTTGGTCAAGTACAACGCGGATGTCATCATGATCTCATTGAAAATTAGCTTAAGATATAGCTGAAGCATTGCAGAGTTGGCGTTAAACAACAATCACTCACTAACTCCATTGGTGTTGTTGTATCCACCTGTGTTATGATTTTATGTTTTAGTGGTGTTGTCTTGTCACATGTGTTAATAGTTTATGTTCCATCGGTCTCTTATCTTATGTGTCATGATTTTATGTTCCATTGATGTTGTTTTTATTAATGCGTTATGATTTTATTTTTCATTCGTGTTGCACTATTGCATTTGAATGCTTTTTCACGTTTTCTTCTTATGACAAGGACATTGGTTTTACCTTTCCGTTTATATGTTATTTTCGTACAGGAAAAACAGTTAATTAGCGTATCTAAAATAGTTTATTTACTATGTTACAGGAAGAGTTGTTTTAGAGAATATTGATTTTGCTTAAGGGGGGTACCATACATTACAGGGAGATAACTCTTTAAAATCAGTTGAACGTTTTGATCATATGATGTTTATATGCAGATTTTGAGCATCTCGGTGATCAAAACCACAGAGAGAAAAGCTGCTATGTGGCTAGTGAATTTATAGCTCTGAGTCTGTTGGTTGGAATTTGTTAAAATTTTGATATTTATTACAGTGGATATATTCAAACACACTGCCAAAAAAATAAGAAAATTAAACGAGCAGATCAAATTTTAACTGAAGTGTATGGTACCACCTTAAATAAATGTTTATTACAAAAAGTGGTTTTCAAGATTTTGGTGTGTTAATTTGTGCTAAGGTTAATTATTCTAGAGCTTTTTGTATTAATATACCACAGGAAAAAATGTTATTAAGACTTCTTTTGTGTGTTAATATTTGCAAACATCTTTTTTCTTCCCAAGATATTCTAAAGTCGTTATCGCGAAATGGTTGATCGTTACGAACGAAATATAAATTTCTCAAAAGGCAATGGATCGTTTCCCTTATATGTAGATTGCTTTCTTTCCCCTCTCATTGAGAAGACTTTAACTGGACGTGACTTGTGGAGTATAAGAGTAGCACGCTTGGTGTCTTATAACAACAGGAGCCGTCTACCATTTGACAAAAACATGGATTCATCCCCGTCAAACCATCTAATTTAAAATCATTTTTCGTTTGTCAAATATTAACAAATACACTTTTATGCTATGCTATGTGCATTAAGGTTTGGTGGGGATGAATCCAGGTTCATCAACAGAGCGGAGAGCATGAAAACCAATAAGACAAAGAAAGAGACCACGTGGTTGAATAGAAAAACAAATTTTCTTGTTGAATAAATGGCATTCATTGTAACGTCTTCGTTTTGAACGTCCGTGAATGGTACAATTTTGATGGGATGAGACATGTTTCTTATATGACTGTTGATGTTTGTTTCGTGTTTCATTGGCGCTGGGTTGTTTTCCAGACTGCGATTAAACGAGTTTTTGTTCTTGTAGCAGAAACGCCTTTAAAAAAGAAAAAAGCAGCAGCTGCACATAAATATAAAAAAGAACCTACATTTTACATTTGAGTTCACGTCTATGTATCCATTTTTTGATATATGTTTTCTGTAAAGCAAAACATTCTGTGAAAAATATAAAATAAATGGCTTAGAATGTATCAAGTCATGGTAACATTTTAAAAATAAATCTTTTTTTTTTTTTAACAACAATATATTTTTATTCAAAATGCTTGTTACATTCTTACTTCAAAAGCCCAAGCTACTTATGAAGTATTTCATATTAATATTTTCTTATATAATTAAAATACTTTCAAATAATATAATATAACTGATGAGTATCAGACTTTAATTAAATATACCTATACATACGCACCTACATCTACACACATACATCTATGCATATACACACATACATATGCATGCATACATATACATATACATATATACAAAGCATACATATTTACATTTCAATATTTTCACTTATTTTTGCTAACAGTTTACTATTTTGGAGTTTTTGCACCTGGCTTATTCTCGTAATATATTCTCTCACAAATAAAGAATATATGTTTACTTGTTTGGTCTTTTGTTCAGATACATAATATGCTTTGTATATAGAAAATCCTAAAATTGCTAAAAAATAGTTGAAATCAAAATAATCTTTATCAAATATCTTATACCCAAAAACAATATGTTTTAATGTGACAAAATTTTCTATATTAGATTTTTTCAATATTTGTTGTATTTTCACCCAAAATTCTTTGAGATAGGGACAAATAGTGAAAAATATAAAATAAATGGCTTAGAATGTATCAAGTCATGGTAACATTTTAAAAATAAATCTTAACACAATGCTACTGTAGGCGTAATTGTGTGTAGCTTGATGCCGTGTTACCAACAATCTATACAAGCTGACTATATCTGATTTTTTTTAAAATTTCAAATCTTTTCAAAATAACACTTATCTGTGTTTAATTGCAATCTGTTTCTCTTATTTTTGTTTAAATCTGTTAAATTTGAAAGACAATATATTGGTGACAACACGTAATATGAGCTCACAGATAATGACCATTATGTACCTAGTTAGACGCATGGTGTCGATATTGCTTGTCAATACTGTTGACCAAATATGACATATCTGAGCCCTCCCTTTCGTAGTACATAAATAGGGTCCTATATGAATAGTGTTCAGTGTGGCTGTATACAGCAGCTGTAGCCATGAGGAAAGGACTCCTGTTATTGCATCTACTGGTTCTTGCAGCCCTCCATGTTGACGGTAAGATCACATGATATAACAATTTCATTTTATAATTACCCCACGAGCATTGTTAAGCTACACTCATCTTTAAATTGCATTAATGTAAATGCTTAGCATGTGACCTATGAAATATATTTTAAATGCTACTTGTATGTGCAATGAATTCCGGTATCATATGACATTAACGATAAACATAGAAGAATAAACAACACATTTGACTGCTAAATATGACGGGTTAGAGTTAGCATCAGTGTTATGGTGTCTAACGCCATTTTCAACAATATTTCAGCTATATTGTGGCAGTCAGTTTTCTTCTGCAAGTCACTGACAAACTCTAACATTGAAAGATCAAAATTTTAAATAATTATATTTAATGCTATTCAAAGTAAATTAAAAACGATTTGTAATAAATACTATAACAAAACAAAATATAGGGACTTTCGTGGTCGTGATCTAATGGTAGTTGGAATTACAACTACTTATGCAATCAGTGCCTATCACCACTAACGTTGGGAGTTCGAATTCCATTCAGGAAATGTACAATGAAACACTGCTTTATATGCCTTATTACAACATTATGTGATAAAGTTTGTCAGTGACTTGGACAGGTCGATGGTTTTCTCCGGGTCCTCCGAATTCCCCCATCAATAAAACTGACCGCCACGATATAACTGAAATATTGTTGAAAGTGGCGTTCAGCACCATAAACCTACTTATAATAAAATAAGTTATATCAGAGAATTTCAGTACCTTTTTGTTATTAATATCGGACGTTCTGGAATATTAAAATTGCTTATAACCTGTGTAATAACCTAGAATAAAAGAATAAAAAATATATCTTAGGTTCGATAAAGCAATATACATAAGATTTTTCTTACTCCTGGATAATATATGCAACTGTAAAAGTAGCTATTATGCAATTTATATCAGTGGTATTGTCATTTTGTTATAGTTTCCTTTGGTTGTGTTGTTTGTGGTTTACTTAATAATGTTCTATTGACATATATTTCTATGAACGCACTAACACAATAACCTATATTTCTAATTTAGTGTTTGTGCTGTGTCAAAGTCAGAAGATCGAAAGCCAAATAATTTAATACTTTAAAATTCTTTGCGATCAAAAATACCAAAGTGTATACATTGGATAGGGTTACTTATGCCTGAGAGATGAACCTTAATTTATTCATAATTACTTTATTTCAATAATAAATTATTTTAACAATCACTAACTCGCTTAAAGTTTATAAAGAAGGTAATGGTAATTATTAATAAGTCTTATTACTTTCATCTTCTCAAGGCATCCATATCCTTAGCCGATTTTAACTATCCTGATTTGGCTCTTTAGTTTTCTTGCTCGAGAAAAGTTTAAAATATTTTGGCTTTTAAATCTTTTGACTTCATTAACGCTAAACGATAAAGGTTTCCAGTCTGCAAGGTTTGTGAAAGTTCGTGCTGGTCCCCAGTTCTCAAACCTTAGTGGAAGTTCGTGCTGGTCTCCAGTTTTCAAGACTTATTGGAAGTTCATGCTGGTCTCCAGTTCTCAAGGATTTGCAGAAGTTCGTGCTGGTCTCCAGTTTTCAAGGCCTAGTGGAAGTTCGTGTTGGTCTCCAGTTCCCAAGGATTTGTGGACGTTCGTGCTGGTCTCCAATCCTCGAGGATTTGTGGAAATTCGTGCTTGAACTGTAATAGGCACTAGTCGAACACGTTCCGTGGTGTAGATACCCCACAAGAAATAAAACCAAAATAAAGTGTTTTTACCTCTTTGTGCAAATTTAACATTTTTGCATACCTGACTTTGCAGCATAAACACAACACGTTTCTTGCTGTTTATTAAGCTCGTAGAAATAAAGTGCATACATGCTGATAACTTACGTATAGTTTCTGTATCTCTTTCCCCCTGTTCGTAAAGGTTGTTCACCTCTTCTTTTATATTTGCATAATCTTTATAGTTACATACGTTTAACCATACTCTGGATATTTACTTTGTCTAGGACGCGGCATTGCAAAAAATGTATGTGAAGGTAAATCAGCTACATTGAAATGTCCTGGTAGAAAGACCATTAAAATACTAGAAGCAACATATGGTCGGACTGACATGACAACCTGTAAACATCCTAATATCAAAACGACATCCTGCTCATCAGACAAACCTCTTCCGATCATCAGGAAAAAATGTGACGGATTGAACTCTTGTAGAGTGACGTCATCAAACTGGTTGTATGGTGATCCATGTAGGGGAACACACAAATACCTTGCTGTCAGATATATTTGTAAAGGTAAGAATAACATACGTTATATAAGGGTTGGTGTATGTAGGTACAAGTTCCATGTTTTATACATGTTATGTAGGTAAGTACACGTAGCACGTCTTAATGCGCAGTATCTTCGATGTTTAGTGATAAACATCTACATGCCAATTGTAAGAAAAGTTTGAAGATATCAAAGTGATAATCAGAAACCGTAAATGAAGAAGGACAGACAATGCAATGGCCTAAATAAAAACAAACAAAAGAACAAACAATGATATACAATACACTACACAGAAAACTAAGCATTGCGTAACACGAACCCCTCTAAAAAGCGCGGTGAACATCCTTTCGACACTCCCAAAAATAAGAACATTTGGCAATTCCAAAAGAGTGAGCTACTTTTGTTTTATTTATGACGCCCGTCCTGATTCCATTATTGGGGTTGGTATATTGGTGTTTATCGTCACTTGTAGCAGTATTTCAACTGAATGGAGGGTGGGAATGTCGAACATTTATAATAAACTGACCGTGAAATAGCCTCCCGCCATTGGTTAGTGTCTTGAATCACAAGATCACTTGACATCGGTATCAAGACGTAAAACCACGTCAGTGATGTTAGGGTGATGGTCTGAGGTCAGCGACATTAACAACCACAAGATCACTTGACATCGGTATCAAGACGTAAAACCACCTGAGTGATGTTAGGCTGATGGTCAGAGGTCACCGACATTAACAATCACAAGATCACTTGACATCTGTATCAAGACGTATAACCACGTGAGTGATGTTAGGGTGATGGTTTGAGCTCAGAGATATTAATTGATAACTTCTAAAAGGCATAGTTTATTGGAAAATAGTTAACATGTAAACCAAAATGAAAAAGAGTTATGTGTGTTTTATTGGAAAATGTCATTACTGGACAGGATTCTACAAAACTTGACATGAATCTGTTGCTAGAGTCCGTATAATGGCGGTGATACCACTGTGGCACTATAGCCCTTCATGATGGTCAAAACTTTAAAGAATATTACAGAAGAGGAGTCAAACAAGGAATTAGTCAGTTCTTATTCTTTATGAATTTAGTTTCAGATACATGGAAGTGCTACCACTATTCTACGGCAGATAAAAAACTAATCAGGAGAAAGGGTCAAAAAGCTGTATGTCAAAGATTTGGTCGAATTTTTACAAGAGGCAGAAACTCAAAGTATCCCGGATGTAAAACTTGTTGGTGTTGCCAAAAGAATGGTACATACATTGTCATGTTGAATCATTCAGATGATTAAGGATTATATGTTCCATACAATAAGAAATGTTTGAAGGTTTCAAAGGGTAATCAGAAGGCGTAATTCGAAGAAAGACAGAACACACAATGGTCAAAAGAAAAAGGACAAAAGGATAAACATCGATCTACAAAACACTCCACAGAGGACCAAAGACCGAGCAACACGAACCCCACTAAAAACCTTCGGATAACTCAGGTGTTCAGGAAGGATAAGCAGTTCCTGTTCCACTAGTGGGACCCGTCGAGTTACTCTAATTACAAACCCGGTGATAAGGCATGAACGAGGAAAGGACTGGTACAACATACAAGCAAAACTTGGTCCAATTGGACATGGAAATCGGCATAGGCATGTCAAGGACGGCATTCTAGCAGTTAAATGAATCACTAAGTTTGAAAATCGAGGTGCTTGCGAAGGATAATCAGTTCCTGTATCTATTTTTTCTAGGTACAACATGTAAGCGTAAATGTAAGAAATATGCTGAGTGTAAAAACGGAAAATGTCGATGTAAGAAAGGATTCTACAAATCTAGACGTGGTTCTTGTAAGAGTAAGTATTGACTTAGTGTGATAAATAAAGAATCTTAGGACTCAGATACCACCTTTTGGGAGATCTGATGCATCTATCTTCCTTCTATGAAAGCAGTAACCTGATAGTGTGAAATAAATTATCAAGATCTTGGTATGGTATTTGTTTTTAAATATGGTACTTGCCCAATAATGCATATCAATAAAAGCCCGTTTGATATGATTTGTTGGTCACAAATTGTACTTTTTGAGGAGTAAAAAATCAATATAGATCACATGATCAAAATATGGATACTAACCAACTAGAATATTGATTTGATTGATGTAGTGGTTGGGAACACTACTAATTATGGTTGAATATAACCTATATGTTGGTGTGAATTCTGTAGAAATAGTTGAAATGTTTTTATGGCATGGGACAGACAAAAATGCGATATACCAGGTCTCTGGTATGGAACTTCTGATTTTCTGGCAAGATATATGTTTTTTTTTGTACCTGATATTAAACTTATATTTATGTGTAACTATTATATGTAAACGCACATTGCCTGCAGAATTCATGTTTTTCATTTTAGCGTTTGTAACTTTAATATTTTACTTCAAATATTAATAATATTGTCTTGACACTTACAGAAAAGAAGAGAACATGTAAAAATGTAAAGTGTAAAACGAACTTTGTCTGTGTCAAAGGAAAATGTGAACGGAAAAGTAAGTATTGTCTAAAGTAAATTTATTTGCAGGTATAGTTAATTATTATCGTGAAATTATTCCTACTGTGCTTAGGAATTGTGACCCTATGACTGGTGTCATCACTGATGCGCGATAAGCGTTTCTGGTCTGCAGTTCTCAGTGATTTGTGGAAGTTCGTGTTCAAACGTTTCGTGTTATCGATGTACATATACTGTTGTTTTTGTAACTAGATTTCCTTTTTGCTTGTTTGTTACGTTGCTCAACAGCAGTTACCTGTATACAATATATATTAATAACCGAGATAGTCGGTAAGAAAAATATGAGGGTAGTAGACAAAGCACAAGGGTATGGAAATATAACATCCAAACGATTCCAAAGTTTTGTTTTATTAATATTTGAAAAATGACTGATGTTGATGTTATTTGTTATATTGTCCACTATCAGTGTTTAGTAACAATGAGGTATAGTAAGTCAGGGGTAGAAAACGGAAGTTAAAACATATTCTAGATCAAAGTGACAATCTGGTACAAACACAAAAAGGGTCGCAAATCAAGGATAAAGTTGAAACAACAACAAAAAAGAACCTAAACTCTAAAACCGGCAAGTCTGCTATTGTATTTAATATGACATTAGGGAAAATGTGATATGTCATGGTCTTTTTGTGTTCAGTGAGTTCAGTTAAGATGAGAGGTGATTAATTGTTTTGTTGATATTGGTGGAAATAATGACCATCACTGTTTAAACTTTATTTCATACTCTCTGCATTCATACGACACAAAGGAATTTTGTAGTCATAAGTGGTCATAATAGAGATGAAACTGTTAAGACTGTTGAAGTATGAAACAGCAGTACTGATAACTTTGATTTTTGTGATTTCATGTTGTCGTAGATTTTGCTAAGATGGTATAATGCCGCACTTGTTAATTTAAGATGAATTTGAAAATGTTTGTTTGTATTCAATTGCATTCCATCAGCAAACAACCGAGTCGCGTACACTATAGCAGAATCTTATAGATAATGCATCTAAAGATTGTCTATATTCTATATTGAATGATAAAGAGTATTTGTTTAAAAAATGACACTGAATAAATAAATTACGTTATTTGTTCAAACAACGACAGACTACAGGTACTAACATTTCCTGTTTATGTGACTCAGATTATAAAACAACTGTTAAATTCGAATATGACAAATGCAAACCTCGTGTGCATAATCAAATAGGAGGAACAAATCTACCAATCATCACATTTTCTTTTCCCACCATTTTAAATATTTTCTTATTTATCTTCATTGATTACTTGAGATATCTATACAGATTCGAAGATACACGTTCAACTAAGAGGCTCGAAGATTCTACCATGTTGAGCGCGCCCCATGTATCTAGTCATTACTTGGAAAAAGAACTAAAAAAACCATGTGGATTATTCATTAGGAATATATTTTCAGATAAATGGAAGTGTTATCACTATTCTGCGACAGATAAAAAACAAATCAAGAAAAAAGGTCAAAAAGCAGTATGTCAGAGATTTGGTCGAATATTTACAAGAGGCAAAAACTATAAGTATCCCGGATGTAAAACCTGCTGGTGTTGCCAAAAGAAAGGTACATACAATTCTATGTTGATCTATCAGATAATTAAAGAGTGTATATGTAGCAATTAAAATCGGCTTAATAAGTATATTAATATTGAGCCTTCAATGATTAATATGATGAAATTGAATAAATCCACAGGGTTGGATGGGTCGACAGTTGAATTTACCAAACTTTCTGGGATAAGATCAAATTTTTTTTAGTTGACGTTTTGAATAAAAGCCAAGATGAAAAGCTTCTCACATATTCTCAGAGGACGAGTGTTCTGTCTTTAACTTTAAGAAAAGACGACCCTGTTATATTAGAAAATTATCGTCCAATTTCACTGTTAAACGTTGATTTAAAGCTTTTGTCATATGTTTTATCTCAACGTCTAAAGAAAATACTACCTAAAATTATAAATGAAAATCAAACAGATTATTTACAAATTCGGTTCATAGGCTTCAATCACAGACAAATCCAAGATATTATAGATTTTGCTGATTCATATACAATTGATGGAGCTATAATTTTTGTAGATTTCATTAAAGCATTTGATACGCTAGAGTAGGACTTTATGTTAAATACATTGAAGCATTTCGGCTTAATGATTCGTTTATTCGTTGAGTTCAAACTTTATATTCTGACATTCAAACTTGTGTTTCAAATAATGGGTGGGTGTCTGAAATCTTCAAGAACTGTAGAGAGATTCGACAAGGGTCTCCTTTATCTGCTTTATTATCAACATTATCTGTAGAAATAATGGTCTTAAGGCTGCGAAGCAATAAAAACAGTAAAGGAGTAACTTTTGAAATAGATGAAAAAAATCATAGTATAAAAATTTCGCAACTCGCTGATGATACAACTCTTTTTATGAGTTCAAAAGAAGAAATTACATCTGTTTTACATGAAATTGAGATTTTTGGATCGTTATCTGGTTTAGTGTTAAACAGAAATAAAACACAGGGGATGTGGGAAGGAAAATTTAAAAAATGTAAAGATAAAATACACGGAAGAAAATGGGATAACAAACCAATAAAGACATTGGGTATATGCTTTGGTCATGATATCGACAAATGTGATGAATTGAACTGGGAAGATAAAATTAATCAAATGAAATAAATATTGATATCTTGGGAAAAGAGGAATCTTACCATTATCGGAAAGATACTGATAATAAAAACACTGATTTTACCAAAATTTACATTCATAGCTAGTTCTTGCACAGTTCCTGGAAGATATACGAAAGATATAGAATCTTGTTGTTTTAAATTTATTTGGAAGGGAAAATCTGATAAAATTAAAAGAAGTGTATTGATAAACACATATGAAAAGGGGGGGGGGGGTTTAAACATGGTTGACATTGATAGTTATTTTAAATCATTAAAAACCTCATGGGTGTCAAGGTTAACAAATAATAATTTGGCAAACTGGAAAGTCATACCAATGAGATATTTTAATAAATTGGGAAAAAATTGGTTAGTTTTCAACATGAGCATAGATGATATCAAGAATTTACCTATAATTAATAATTTGCCAGCTTTCTACAGGGATATAATTATGTGCTGAGTAAAAACAGGAGGCCAACTTCCAAACTCTAAACATTTTGCAAATAGTAGAAAACAACTTATATGGGGTAATAAATACATAAAAGTGAAAGGTGAAAGTTTACTATATAATAATTGGATAGATTGCAATCTAATTTACATCAATGACCTTTTGGATGAAAAGGGAAAATTATCCGAAGAATTGATTTGCAAGAATTTAAAATGCAAAGTAAATTGGATTTCAGAACTTTATACTTTTAAAAAGGGATTATGAAAAGAATGGGTTAAAATCTAGTCTGAAGAAAATTCTATGAGCAATACAGTTAATATCACAAAAGACAAAGTTATATGGAATAATAAATGCATGGATATTAATATTTTTACGAACAAATTGTTTTACAATTCAATGATTAAAGGCATACAGGCTGTCAGAATTGATTTTTTTTTCAAATATTAAAAGTTGCCAACATTCGATGTTTTATACTAATTGCAGTTGAAATTTTTCATAATATCATACGTAAATAGCCTAGAACGAAGGAAATACGTCGCTGTTTCATTCTCTTGCATCCAGTAAAGCATTCAAAGTTTACTCATACTACCTGACAGTGAACTGCTTTGTGTATGATTTAGGATGCAATAACTTGTAACGTGTATGTCTGCTGTGTGTGCATACAATATATGTGTATTGTGTTGTCGGTTTTAAAAGTTCCTTAGAGCTTATGTTTTATTGTTATGACATGTACCGACTTTCTAAATAAATATTACTTGACTTGACTTTGACTTGTGAACTCATTCGGGAAAGCGTTTGCGCATATGCGAGATTGTTTGTTGATGCAGGATATGTGCACATGGCACAAGTCGAATCGATCGTGGAAGAATAAAAGCATTGACGGATTCTATGCGAAAACGACACAAAAAGGAGGATTCAGCAAGCTTTGTGTTAAAATTCAAAAAAGATGTTATATCGACCTACTCCATTTTTCAACACGTAGGCATAATTTAGTATATTTTTTAGGCTGAATCGTATTGTGACAATAGAATTGCATCGTAGTTTTTTTTATATATCCTTTTTTTCAGGAGAAAACGCTAGATGATATATCTTTTAGATTAGAGACTAAAATAATGAACTTCATGTCTGTTTTTTTTCTAAAAAATATAATCAAGACAAATCAAGTGTTGTCAATAATATGCAATACAATTTGTTTACAATTTTCCCCTTATAGGGCCCCTTTGCAGTGTTTGGGTTTGTTTTATTGACTTAATCACGTATTTCCGATTTTAAGTGTCATTCTTACTAAATACCATTATATAATATTAACTGATTACCCCGGGATCCAATTCCATAGATATATTTCTTAAATTATATTAATTCTAACGAATGTACATGCACCATGTACTTGGTTATTTATAGCAGTTATCAGTGTTCGGCAAACCTGGGAAAAGCAGCCGACTTATAATTAGGTGTGTTAATGGCGATTCCACCGACAGACATTCGATTGATTTTTATTTTTTCAACAATATTTCAGCTATATCATGGCGACCAGTTTTAGTGGCGGAGGAAGACGGACTACCCGGAGAGAACCACCGAACATGGGCAAGCAACTGGTAAACTTTATCATTTGCGGCTGCGAGTCGAGTGCACCCTTTTTGTAATTTACAAAGCCGGGCGCGAACCCACGCCGTATTGGTGATAGGCTTGTATGAGTTGTTAGATCCAACGACATAACTCATTGCGCCACCCGGGCCTCTGACAGACATTCGAATTCTTTTCACTAATTACGATATTATTACATATTTTTTTAAACCTGTCTTCTTGTTCAGAACATTTTATTAGTATAAAACATCGAATATTTGCAGCTTTTAATATAAACAAAAAAATTCAATTCTGACAGCCTGTATGCCTTTAAAGCGAAAGCAACAAATCCTGTTGGTTTCAATAATTGGTCAAGACATTTAAATTTAAACGAAAAGCCTGATATGTCACAAATATATTCGTTTATTTTTTATTTTTTGCAAGAAAATAAACTTAAAATTTTCCAATGGAAATTGATTCAGTTTATTATTCCAACAAACAAATTATTATCTGTTTGGAGACTCTCAAATTGTAGTTTATGTAATTTTTGACAAATAGAAGAAAATTATATTCATTTATTTATGTCATGTAAGTATCTGTCACATTTTTGGAAAAAACGTTACAGAACTATTTAAAAAGGTCAATTTTGAAATTAATGTTTCTCTTAAACATCTAGTTTTAGGATACAAATCTTTGATAAAGAATATTTCGATTTTAACTATATTCTAACAATTCAAGGGTATTCCACATACAAATCGTATTATGTGTCGGAACAAAAAACAAAAGCAATAGATGTTTACAGTTTATTTGTAAGAGAATTACGGTCAAGGTTAAATGTATGTAAAAATATATATTCAAGTGTATTGCTTAACAAAATACAAAAGTGTATTGAAAAGTAATTATGAAAAAGTATGTGATATATGTGTTGTAATATATTACTTATATACTAGTACGTTGATTATTTCCTGGATAATCAATGATAGTTTCACAGGGTAACTTCAAAGGAGCTTGGACTTTGAAGATGAACTGTAACGAGCATTGTTGAATAAACTATTTTGTTGTTAAACAAGTGTGGACACAGAAAGGTGCTGTCCATAAGGCAAGTGTGGATGTCAATATTTCATATTATTAACTATAAAAAAAAAAAAAAAAATTGTGGACACAGGGGTCCTGGATTTTTTAATAAAAATATTAATCCTGGATTATTATTTTTGCTTAAAGAACGGTCCTGTGTTTTTATTTCAAATTTTCAGCATAGCTCCTCCCCCCACCCCTCCCAAGGGATATAAAATTGTATCATTAATAATAAATTAATAAATAATAAATTCAGATTTTCTATTTAAAATAAATCTCATTTACAAAATCACTGATATTTGTTCAATTTTTAACGCTGATTTAAGCTTTTTGTATTAATATACCACAGGAAAAAATGTTATTAAACCTTCTTTTGTGTGTTAATATTTGCAAACGGCTTTTTTCTTCCTAAGATATTCTAAAGTCGTTATCGCGAAATGGTTGATCGTTACGAACGAAATATAAATTTCTCAAATAGCAATGGATCGTTTCCCTTATATGTAGATTGCTTTCTTTCCCCTTTCATTGAGAAGACTTTAACTGGACGTGACTTGTGGAGTATAAGAGTAGCACGCTTGGTGTCTTATAACAACAGGAGCCGTCTACCATTTGACAAGAACATGGATTCATCCCCGTCAAACCATCTAATTTAAAATCATTTTTCGTTTTTCAAATATTAACAAATACACTTTTATGCTATGCTATGTGCATTAAGGTTTGGTGGGGATGAATCCAGGTTCATCAACAGAGCGGAGAACATGAAAACCAATAAGACAGAGAAAGATACCACGTGGTTGAATAGAAAATAAATTTTCTTGTTGAATATATGGCATTCATCGTAACGTCTTCGTTTTGAACGTCCGTGAATGGTACAATTTTGATGGAATGAGACATGTTTCTTATATGACTGTTGATGTTTGTTTCGTGTTTCATTGGCGCTGGGTTGTTTTTCAGACTGCGATTAAACGAGTTTTTGTTCTTGTAGCTGGAACGCCTTTAAAAAAGAAAAAAGCAGCAGCTGCACATAAATATAAAAAATAACCTACATTTTACATTTGAGTTCACGTCTATGTATCCATTTTTTGATGTATGTTTTCTGTAAAGCAAAACATTCTGTGAAAAATATAAAATAAATGGCTTAGAATGTATCAAGTCATGGTAACATTTTAAAAATAAATCTTAACACAATGCTACTGTAGGCGTAATTGTGTGTAGCTTGATGCCGTGTTACCAACAATCTATACAAGCTGACTATATCTGATTTTTTTTAAAATTTCAAATCTTTTCAAAATAACACTTATCTGTGTTTAATTGCAATCTGTTTCTCTTATTTTTGTTTAAATCTGTTAAATTTGAAAGACAATATATTGGTGACAACACGTAATATGAGCTCACAGATAATGGTCATTATGTACCTAGTTAGACGCATGGTGTCGATATTGCTCGTCAATACTGTTGACCAAATATGACATATCTGAGCTCTCCCTTTCGTAGTACATAAATAGGGTCCTATATGAATAGTGTTCAGTGTGGCTGTATACAGCAGCTGTAGCCATGAGGAAAGGACTCCTGTTATTGCTTCTACTGGTTCTTGCAGCCCTCCATGTTGACGGTAAGATCACATGATATAACAATTTCATTTTATAATTACCCCACGAGCATTGTTAAGCTACACTCATCTTTAAATTGCATTAATGAAAATGCTTAGCATGTGACCTATGAAATATATTTTAAATGCTACTTGTATGTGCAATGAATTCCGGTATCATATGATATTAACGATAAACATAGAAGAATAAACAACACATTTGACTGCTAAATATGACGGGTTAGAGTTAGTATCAGTGTTATGGTGTCTAACGCCATTTTCAACAATATTTCAGCTATATTGTGGCAGTCAGTTTTCTTCTGCAAGTCACTGACAAACTCTAACATTGAAAGATCAAAATTTTAAATAATTATATTTAATGCTATTCAAAGTAAATTAAAAACGATTTGTAATAAATACTATAACAAAACAAAATATAGGGACTTTCGTGGTCGTGATCTAATGGTAGTTGGAATTACAACTACTTATGCAATCAGTGCCTATCACCACTAACGTTGGGAGTTCGAATTCCATTCAGGAAATGTACAATGAAACACTGCTTTATATGCCTTATTACAACATTATGTGATAAAGTTTGTCAGTGACATGGACAGGTCGATGGTTTTCTCCGTGTCCTCCGAATTCCCCCATAAAATAAAACTGACCGCCACGATATAACTGAAATATTGTTGAAAGTGGCGTTCAGTACCATAAACCTACTTATAATAAAATAAGCTATATCAGAGAATTTCAGTACCTTTTTGTTATTAATATCGGACGTTCTGGAATATTAAAATTGCTTATAACCTGTGTAATAATCTAGAATAAAAAAATAAAAAATATATCTTAGGTTCGATAAAGCAATATACATAAGATTTTTCTTACTCCTGGATAATATATGCAACTGTAAAAGTGGAAGTTCGTGCTGGTCTCCAGTTTTCAAGGCCTATTGAAAGTTCATGCTGGTCTCCAGTTCTCAAGGATTTGCAGAAGTTCGTGCTGGTCTCCAGTTTTCAAGGCCTAGTGGAAGTTCGTGTTGGTCTCCAGTTCCCAAGGATTTGTGGACGTTCGTGCTGGTCTCCAATCCTCGAGGATTTGTGGAAATTCGTGCTTAAACTGTAATAGGCACTAGTCGAACACGTTCCGTGGTGTAGATACCCCACAAGAAATAAAACCAAAATAAAGTGTTTTTACCTCTTTGTGCAAATTTAACATTTTTGCATACCTGACTTTGCAGCATAAACACAACACGTTTCTTGCTGTTTATTAAGCTCGTAGAAATAAAGTGCATACTTGCTGATAACTTACGATTAGTTTCTGTATCTCTTTCTCCCTGTTCGTAAAGGTTATTCACCTCTTCTTTTATATTTGCATAATCTTTATAGTTACATACGTTTAACCATACTCTGGATATTTACTTTGTCTAGGACGCGGCATTGCAAAAAATGTATGTGAAGGTAAATCAGCTACATTGAAATGTCCTGGTAGAAAGACCATTAAAATACTAGAAGCAACATATGGTCGGACTGACATGACAACCTGTAAACATCCTAATATCAAAACGACATCCTGCTCATCAGACAAACCTCTTCCGATCATCAGGAAAAAATGTGACGGAGTGAACTCTTGTAGAGTGACGTCATCAAACTGGTTGTATGGTGATCCATGTAGGGGAACACACAAATACCTTGCTGTCAGATATATTTGTAAAGGTAAGAATAACATACGTTATATAAGGGTTGGTGTATATAGGTACAAGTTCCATGTTTTATACATGTTATGTAGGTAAGTACACGTAGCACGTCTTAATGCGCAGTATCTTCAATGCTTAGTGATAAACATCTACATGCCAATTGTAAGAAAAGTTTGAAGATATCAAAGTGATAATCAGAAACCGTAAATGAAGAAGGACAGACAATGCAATGGCCTAAATAAAAACAAACAAAAGAACAAACAATGATATACAATACACTACACAGAAAACTAAGCATTGCGTAACACGATCCCCACTAAAAAGCGCGGTGAACATCATTTCGACACTCCCAAAAATAAGAACATTTGGCAATTCCAAAAGAGTGAGCTACTTTTGTTTCATTTATGACGCCCGTCCTGATTCCCTTATTGGGGTTGGTATATTGGTGTTTATCGTCACTTGTAGCAGTATTTCAACTGAATGGAGGGTGGGAATGTCGGACATTTATAACAAACTGACCGTGAAATAGCCTCCCGCCATGTGTTGGTGTCTTGAATCACAAGATCACTTGACATCGGTATCAAGACGTAATACCACGTGAGTGATGTTAGGGTGATGGTCTGAGGTCAGCGACATTAACAACCACAAGATCATTTGACATCGGTATCAAGACGTATAACCACGTGAGTGATGTTAGGGTGATGGTCAGAGGTCACCGACATTAACAATCAGAAGATCACTTGACATCTGTATCAAGACGTATAACCACGTGAGTGATGTTAGGGTGATGGTTTGAGCTCAGAGATATTAATTGATAACTTCTAAAAGGCATAGTTTATTGGAAAATAGTTAACATGTAAACCAAAATGAAAAAGAGTTATGTGTGTTTTATTGGAAAATGTCATTACTGGACAGGATTCTACAAAACTTGACATGAATCTGTTGCTAGAGTCCGTATAATGGCGGTGATACCACTGTGGCACTATAGCCCTTCATGATGGTCAAAACTTTAAAGAATATTACAGAAGAGGAGTCAAACAAGGAATTAGTCAGTTCTTATTCTTTATGAATTTAGTTTCAGATACATGGAAGTGCTACCACTATTCTACGGCAGATAAAAAACTAATCAGGAGAAAGGGTCAAAAAGCTGTATGTCAAAGATTTGGTCGAATTTTTACAAGAGGCAGAAACTCAAAGTATCCCGGATGTAAAACTTGTTGGTGTTGCCAAAAGAATGGTACATACATTGTCATGTTGAATCATTCAGATGATTAAGGATTATATGTTCCATACAATAAGAAATGTTTGAAGGTTTCAAAGGGTAATCAGAAGGCGTAATTCGAAGAAAGACAGAACACACAATGGTCAAAAGAAAAAGGACAAAAGGATAAACATCGATCTACAAAACACTCCACAGAGGACCAAAGACCGAGCAACACGAACCCCACTAAAAACCTTCGGATAACTCAGGTGCTCAGGAAGGATAAGCAGTTCCTGTTCCACTAGTGGGACCCGTCGAGTTACTCTAATTACAAACCCGGTGATAAGGCATGAACGAGGAAAGGACTGGTACAACATACAAGCAAAACTTGGTCCAATTGGACATGGAAATCGGCATAGGCATGTCAAGGACGGCATTCTAGCAGTTAAATGAATCGCTAAGTTTGAAAATCGAGGTGCTTGCGAAGGATAATCAGTTCCTGTATCTATTTTTCCTAGGTACAACATGTAAGCGTAAATGTAAGAAATATGCTGAGTGTAAAAACGGAAAATGTCGATGTAAGAAAGGATTCTACAAATCTAGACGTGGTTCTTGTAAGAGTAAGTATTGACTTAGTGTGATAAATAAAGAATCTTAGGACTCAGATACCACCTTTTGGGAGATCTGATGCATCTATCTTCCTTCTATGAAAGCAGTAACCTGATAGTGTGAAATAAATTATCAAGATCTTGGTATGGTATTTGTTTTTAAATATGGTACTTATAACCTATATGTTGGTGTGAATTCTGTAGAAATAGCTGAAATGTTTTTATGGCATGGGACAGACAAAAATGCGATATACCAGGTCTCTGGTATGGAACTTCTGATTTTCTGGCAAGATATATATTTTTTTTTGCACCTGATATTAAACTTATATTTATGTGTAACTATTATATGTAAACGCACATTGCCTGCAGAATTCATGTTTTTTATTTTAGCGTTTGTAGCTTTAATATTTTACTTCAAATATTAATAATATTGTCTTGACAGAAAAGAAGAGAACATGTAAAAATGTAAAGTGTAAAACGAACTTTGTCTGTGTCAAAGGAAAATGTGAACGGAAAAGTAAGTATTGTCTAAAGTAAATTTATTTGCAGGTATAGTTAATTATTATCGTGAAATTATTTCTACTGTGCTTAGGAATTGTGACCCTATGACTGGTGTCATCACTGATGCACGATATGCGTTTCTGGTCGCCAGTTCTCAGTGATTTGTGGAAGTTCGTGTTCAAACGTTTCGTGTTATCGATGTACATGTACTGTTGTTTTTGTAACTAGATTTCCTCTTTGCTTGTTTGTTACGTTGCTCAACAGCAGTTACCTGTATACAATATATATTAATAACCGAGATAGTCGGTAAGAAAAATATGAGGGTAGTAGACAAAGCACAAGGGTATGGAAATATAACATCCAAACGATTCCAAAGTTTTGTTTTATTAATTTTTGAAAAATGACTGATGTTGATGTTATTTGTTATATTGTCCACTATCAATGTTTAGTAACAATGATGTATAGTAAGTCAGGGGTAGAAAACGGAAGTTAAAACATATTCTAGATCAAAGTGACAATCTGGTACAAACACAAAAAGGATCGCAAATCAAGGATAAAGTTGAAACAACAACAAAAAAGAACCTAAACTCTAAAACCGGCAAGTCTGCTATTGTATTTAATATGACATTAGGGAAAATGTGATATGTCATGGTCTTTTTGTGTTCAGTGAGTTCAGTTAAGATGAGAGGTGATTAATTGTTTTGTTGATATTGGTGGAAATAATGACCATCACTGTTTAAACTTTATTTCATACTCTCTGCATTCATACGACACAAAGGAATTTTGTAGTCATAAGTGGTCATAATAGAGGTGAAACTGTTAAGACTGTTGAAGTATGAAACAGCAGTACTAATAACTTTGATTTTTGTGATTTCATGTTGTCGTAAATTTTGCTAAGATGGTATAATGCCGCACTTGTTAATTTAAGATGAATTTGAAAATGTTTGTTTGTATTCAATTGCATTCCATCAGCAAACAACCGAGTCGCGTACACTATAGCAGAATCTTATAGATAATGCATCTAAAGATTGTCTATATTCTATTTTGAATGATAAAGAGTATTTGTTTAAAAAATGACACTGAATAAATAAATTACGTTATTTGTTCAAACAACGACAGACTACAGGTACTAACATTTCCTGTTTATGTGACTCAGATTATAAAACAACTGTTAAATCCGAAATGACAAATGCAAACCTCGTGTGCATAATCAAATAGGGGGAACAAATCTACCAATCATCACATTTTCTTTTCCCGCCATTTAAATATTTTCTTATTTATCTTCATTGATTACTTGAGATATCTATACAGATTCGAAGAAACACGTTCAACTAAGAGGCTCGAAGATTCTACCATGTTGAGCGCGCCCCATGTATCTAGTCATTACTTGGAAAAAGAACTAAAAAACCATGTGGATTATTCATTAGAAATATATTTTCAGATAAATGGAAGTGTTATCACTATTCTGCGACAGATAAAAAACAAATCAAGAAAAAAGGTCAAAAAGCAGTATGTCAGAGATTTGGTCGAATATTTACAAGAGGCAAAAACTATAAGTATCCCGGATGTAAAACCTGCTGGTGTTGCCAAAAGATAGGTACATACAATTCTATTTTGATCGATCAGATAATTAAAGAGTGTATATGTAGCAATTAAAATCGGCTTAATAAGTATATTAATATTGAGCCTTCAATGATTAATATGATGAAATTGAATAAATCCACAGGGTTGGATGGGTCGACAGTTGAATTTTTACCAAACTTTCTGGGATAAGATCAAATTTTTTTTAGTTGACGTTTTGAATAAAAGCCAAGATGAAAAGCTTCTCACATATTCTCAGAGGACGAGTGTTCTGTCTTTAACTTTAAGAAAAGACGACCCTGTTATATTCGAAAATTATCGTCCAATTTCACTGTTAAACGTTGATTTAAAGCTTTTGTCATATGTTTTATCTCAACGTCTAAAGAAAATACTACCTAAAATTATAAATGAAAATCAAACAGATTATTTACAAATTCGGTTCATAGGCTTCAATCACAGACAAATCCAAGATATTATAGATTTTGCTGATTCATATACAATTGATGGAGCTATAATTTTTGTAGATTTCATTAAAGCATTTGATACGCTAGAGTAGGACTTTATGTTAAATACATTGAAGCATTTCGGCTTTAATGATTCGCTTATTCGTTGGGTCCAAACTTTATATTCTGACATTCAAACTTGTGTTTCAAATAATGGGTGGGTGTCTGAAATCTTCAAGAACTGTAGAGAGATTCGACAAGGGTCTCCTTTATCTGCTTTATTATCAACATTATCTGTAGAAATAATGGTCTTAAGGCTGCGAAGCAATAAAAACATTAAAGGAATAACTTTTGAAATGGATGAAAAAAATCATAGTATAAAAATTTCGCAACTCGCTGATGATACAACTCTTTTTATGAGTTCAAAAGAAGAAATTACATCTGTTCTACATGAAATTGAGATTTTTGGATCGTTATCTGGTTTAGTGTTAAACAGAAATAAAACACAGGGGATGTGAGTAGGAAAAGTTTAAAAATGTAAAGAAAAAATACACGGAAGAAAATGGGATACCAAACCAATAAAGGCATTGGGTATATACTTTGGCCATGATATCGACAAATGTGATGAATTGAACTGGGAAGATAAAATTAATCAAATGAAATAAATATTGATATCTTGGGAAAAGAGGAATCTTACCATTATCGGAAAGATACTGATAATAAAAACACTGATTTTACCAAAATTTACATTCATAGCTAGTTCTTGCACAGTTCCTGGAAGATATACGAAAGATATAGAATCTTGTTGTTTTAAATTTATTTGGAAGGGAAAATCTGATAAAATTAAAAGAAGTGTATTGATAAACACATATGAAAAGGGGGGTTTAAACAGGTTGACATTGATAGTTATTTTAAATCATTAAAAACCTCATGGGTGTCAAGGTTAACAAATAATAATTTGGCAAACTGGAAAGTCATACCAATGAGATATTTTAATAAATTGGGAAAACATTGGTTAGTTTTCAACATGAACATAAATGATATCAATAATTTACCTATAATTAATAATTTGCCAGCTTTCTACAGGGATATAATTATGTGCTGAGTAAAAACAAGAGGTCAACTTCCAAACTCTAAACATTTTGCAAATAGTAGAAAACAACTTATATGGGTTAATAAATACATAAAAGTGAAAGGTGAAAGTTTACTATTTAATAATTGGATAGATTGCAATCTAATTTACATCAATGACCTTTTGGATGAAAAGGGAAAATTATCCGAAGAATTGATTTGCAAGAATTTAAAGTGCAAAGTAAATTGGATTTCAGAACTTTATACTTTTAAAAAGGGATTATGAAAAGAATGGGTTAAAATCTAGTCTGAAGAAATTTCTATGAGCAATACAGTTAATATCACAAAAGACAAAGTTATATGGAATAATAAATGCATGGATATTAATATTTTTACGAACAAATTGTTTTACAATTTAATGATTAAAATGCGAATTGATTTTTTTTTTAAATATTAAAAGTTGCCAACATTCGATGTTTTATACTAATTGCAGTTGAAATTTTTCATAATATCATACGTAAATAGCCTAGAAGGAAAGAAATACGTCGCTGTTTCATTCTCTTGCATCCAGTAAAGCATTCAATGTTTACCCGCGCAATACTCATACGACCTGACAGTGAACTGCTTTGTGTATGATATAGGATGCAATAACTTGTAACGTGTATGTCTGCTGTGTGTGCATACAATATATGTGTATTGTGTTGTCGGTTTTAAAAGCTCCTTAGAGCTTATGTTTTATTATTATGACATGTACCGACTTTCTAAATAAATATTACTTGACTTGACTTTGACTTGTGAACTCATTCGGAAAAGCGTTTGCGCATGTGCGAAATTGTTTGTTGATGAAGGAAATGTGCACATGGCACAAGTCGAATCGTGGAAGAATAAAAACATTGACGGATTCTATACGAAAACGACACAAAAAGGAGGATTCAGCAAGCTTTGTGTAAAAATTAAAAAAAGATGTTATATCGACCTACTCCATTTTTCAACACGTAGGCATAATTTAGTATATTTTTTAGGCCGAATCGTATTGTGACAGTAGAATTGCATCGTAGTTTTTTTTATATATTCTTTTTTTTTCAGGAGAAAACGCTAGGTGATATATCTTTTAGATTAGAGACTAAAATAATAAACTTCATGTCTGGTTTTTTTCTAAAAAATATAATCAAGTCAACTCAAGTGTTGTCAATAATATGCAATACAATTTGTTTACAATTTTCCCTTTATAGGGCCCCTTTGCAGAGTTTGGGTTTGCTTTATTGATTTCATCACGTATTTCCGATTTTAAGTGTCATTCTTACTAAAGACCATTATATAACATTAACTGATTACCCCGGGATCCAATTTCATAGATATATTTCTTAAATTATATTAATTCTAACGAATGTACATGCACCATGCTTCCTTGGTTATTCATAGCAGTTATCAGTGTTCGGCAAATCTGGGAATAGCAGCCGACTTATAATTAGGTGTCTTAATGGCGATTCCACCGACAGACATTCGATTGATTTGTATTTTTTCAACAATATTTCAGTTATATCATGGCGACCAGTTTTAGTGGTGGAGGAAGACGGACTACCCGGAGAGAACCACCGAACATGGGCAAGCAACTGATAAACTTTATCACTTGCGGCTGCGAGTCGAGTGCACCTTTTTTTGTAATTTACAAAGCCGGGCGCGAACCCACGCCGTATTGATGATAGGCTTGTATGAGTTGTTAGATCCAACGACATAACTCATTGCGCCACCCGGGCCTCTGACAGACATTCGAATTCCTTTCACTAATTACGATATTATAGTATATTTTTTTAAACCTGTCTTCTTGTTCAGAACATTTTATTAGTATAAAACATCGAATATTTGCAACTTTTAATATAAACAAAAAAATTCAATTCTGACAGCCTGTATGCCTTTAAAGCGAAAGCAACAAATCCTGTTGGTTTCAATAATTGGTCAAGACATTTAAATTTAGACGAAAAACCTGATATGTCACAAATATATTCGTTTAAAATTTTATTTTTTTGCAAGAAAATAAACTTAAAATTTTCCGATGGAAATTGATTCAGTTTATTATTCCAACAAACAAATTATTATCTGTTTGGAGACTCTCAAATTGTAGTTTATGTAATTTTTGACAAATAGAAGAAAATTATATTCATTTATTTATGTCACATTTTTGGAAAAAACGTTACAGAACTATTTAAAAAGGTCAATTTTGAAATTAATGTTTCTCTTAAACATTTAGTTTTAGGATACAAAATCTTTGATAAAGAATATTTCGATTTTATCTAAATTCTAACAATTCTAGGGTATCCCACATACAAAGTCGGAACAAAAAACAAAAGCAATAGATGTTTACAGTTTATTTGTAAGAGAATTACGGTCAAGGTTAAATGTATGTAAAATATATATTCAAGTGTGTTGTTTAACAAAATACAAAAGTGTATTGAAAAGTAATTATGAAAAAGTATGTGATATATGTGTTGTAATATATTACTTATATACTAGTACGTTGATTATTCCCTGGATAATCAATGATAGTTTCACAAGGTAACTTCAAAGGAGCTTGGACTTTGACGATGAACGGTAACGAGCATTGTTGAATAAACTATATTGTTGTTAAACAAGTGTGGACACAGAAATGTGCTATCCATAAGGCAAGTGTGGATGTCAATATTTCATATTATTAACTTTAAAAAAAAAAAAAATTTGGACACAGGTGTCCTGGATTTTTTTATTAAAAAAACTAATCCTGGATTTTTATTTTTGCTTAAAGTCCGGTCCTGTGTTTTTATTTCAAATTTTCAGCATAGTCCCCCCTCCCCCTCCCAAGGGATATAAAATTGTATCATTAATAATACATTAATAAATAATAAATTAAGATTTTCTATTTAAAATAAATCTCATTTACAAAACCCCTGATATTTGTTCAATTTTTAACGCTGATTTAAACTTTAGTCGCAACAAATTTTTATTTTTCTCTTTAAACTGCCGAAACATAACATCTATTTAACTGTAAAATTCACAAATAAAATTCACGCCCCCTTTTTCCCTTTTTTTCTTGTTTAAATCAATGATCAACAATATTCCAGAATCAAACACATGAATAAATATAACATATATTTCTTTTACATGCATCTTTTTACCATGCGTTGTCAGTGTGTTTTAAATCGGTCATCCAATCAGGACGCTCATTATTCTTGTCCAAGATAAAAAAAATACATCGCTAAAATTACCTGTGGGTGTTTCCCCACTTCAACTCGTAAATTTACATAGCAATCGGAGATATTTCGTCATAAAACACATGGTTTTGTCTATCATATTTCTTGAAGACAAGCATAACATTTTTATTGCATTTATCAATATTTTATGAGTATCAACAGTTTTTTCAACACCGTATCTGTTTCTCGATACAGCCGCCAGATTACAGTGACCCGTGACCCAGATTAGCTCGTTCCAGCAGTTTTTTTTCTTAATAATGTTGTTTAAAAAGAATATTGAGCCTTCAAAATTTTGAATCTTGGTTTGAAATTAACTTGAAAACATACAGAAATATGACATATCGATCTTCTTAAGTAGAAACATAAGAAAATAAATTGAATAATTAAGAAAGTGAAACATGTATATGTGTGTTAAAAGTAGCCATTTTGCACCTGATGAATATTATTCCAGAAAGGTGTCGTGCGCACTACATTTTATATCTACGTTGTTATTACTATCTCTGGGTCGATACTTCTGCTGGTGGATTGTTAGTCTCCGAGGCTGCTATTTTATCTACGGCAATGTAACTAAATAAATGACGAAAGTGACTATATACATTAATATCCCCTTCCAACCCATACATAAGGCTAAAAGAAAGCCTAAATAATGAGATAAAGATATCGTCCTGATATATTTGAACGTTAATTTTATTGTATTTTGACTATTTTACAATAGGTACAAGCAAGTGTAAGAAACCATGTCATTCAAATGCCAAATGCCGCAAAGGAAGGTGTATTTGTATAAAAGGTTACAGTGGGGATGGTGTTAACAAATGTTCCAGTAAGTATATAATTCTCTATAGTTAGTCCATATCATATTAGCTATTGCAGTATGAAAATTAAACATTAAAACAAAAATCACTATTAGATAAATTGATATTAGTATTCCTCAAAATGTATGCTATTCTATACTAAAACAATATATATATTTGGATATATATATTTAGCTTTTGTATGTAGACATACCACTGGTTAGCTATAATATATATCTAAATTAGTTGACAAGATGCCTTTTTAGGTATGACCTTCATCAGATACGCTCATAATCAAACGATTGGTAAGCCATAGCTTAAAATTTTTGAGAAAGTAAACGAAAGGGTCTAAACAAAAGAACCAAAATCGGCTATGTTTACCTATACCTTAGGAAAGGAATCTTAGTTTGATAATACTTACACATTATTGAGAACTGTAAATTTCAATAATGAATATATCTTATAAACCATGTGTTAAAACGTGTATTAAAATGATAAGATATTAAAGAGGATATTTCTTGCAGCAATGCAGGTATTCATACATGTGTGTTCTTGAATATATACTGTTTCTTTCTAAACAGAATCATGCACTTGTTCTGCTACTGGAGATCCACATTACAGACTATTTGACGGCCAGATGATCCATTTCATGGGAACATGCAAATATCTCCTCTCAAAATATAATAATACAAAAAGTACCTGTAGATATGAGGTTCAGGTCAGAAATGAGAACAGAGGAAAGAACAAGAAAGTGTCCTTCACAAAATCAGTTCATGTTATAGTGAGAGGGACCAAAATTGATTTGTTGAAAAAGAAAAAAGTGCAGGTGACTAGTCATTTCTTAATGCCTTTGCTGTGATTATATACATATACTATTAGACAAAATAACATATAACATGTTACAATTTACATGGCTCCCAATATATCAATTAAAAGATCTACAAGTTTGACAATTTGAGTATTACTGTCGTAAAAGTCGTTCGCAATTTTTAAAATTTCTAAATTCAAAATTCATGTCTTGCAATCGTTTTTTTTTTTTTTTTTTTTTTTTAACTGCATCCAGATATTCTTATGCGAATTCAAAACACTATGCTAAGTGATCAATACAATCAAAAGCAAGTCATAATATCAAGTTGTTCCTATCATCAATATCAATGCAATCAACTTCCTATCAAATGGTCAATACCAGCAATATCAAGTCAGAATATTAAAGTAATCAACATCATGTCAATAGGTTTGATGGCCCTCAAAATAAGCCATTTATTTGGTGGGTATGCATGAACTTAATATTAGATAATCGATTGATCAGCATCCTCTTTCATTTTAACAATTAAGTAGGAATTATTGTTAAATGGGCATACAATTGTGTACTCTATAGGGTGTAAGAGTTATAGTGTTTAACGCCACTTTAAACAATATGTCAGTTATATCGTGTCAGTAAATATTATTTGTGTAGGAAACAGGAGAAAACCACTGACTTTCCACAAGTCACTGACAAACGTTATCTCATAATGTTGCATCGAATACACCTCGCCATGAGCGGGATTTGAACTCACCATTTTAACGGTGATATTCATTGATTGCACAAGTAGATCACGACCACGACCACGACGGTCCATTTGTACTCTATAAGGTTGCTGTTGTATGTTGTTAATCATTCACATATTATTTTTGTAGATTAATGGAGTAAAAACATTTTTGCCATATAAATCTGCTGACTTTAGCATCACCAATACTGGACGATACATTAAATTGGAAACATTGTGTAATGTTGTTATAACATGGGATGGACGAAGTGCAGTGACTGTAATAACACCAAAACATCTTAGTCCGAGCCTTAGTGGTCTATGTGGAAACTGTAACGGTATCAGAGATGACTTCCGACTGAGTGGCGGTCTCGATGTACGAATGAAACCTGATAAATTTAAACTTATTGGTGAAAGTTATCTTATTCCGGATGGAAATGATAAAAAGTAAGAGGAATAACAAATTAATTATCATTATATATGTAACCAATATAAAATACATCATTAAAAAAATGGTTAACAATTCCACCAATATATACAAAACGAACAATCGCATCTCGCCTCATTGAACATAAAAAGAACAAGACATATGACATTGTAAATAAGCAAAATACAAGTGATGGCTGGTGACCGTCACAACAATATGACAGGGTTAAACATCAGTTAATGGGATCCCAACACTCCTTTTGATGATTGGATCTCCAACAGTAATGTATACAGCAGACGATAAGAAACATTGATGATTGGATCTCCAACAATAATGTACAAAACAGACGATAAGAAACCTTGATGATTGGATCTCCAACAGTTATGTATAAAACAGACGATAAGAAACCTTGATGATTGGATCTCCAACAGTAATGTATAAAGCAGACGATAAGAAACCTTGATTATTAGATCTCCAACAGTAATGTATAAAACAGACGATAAGAAACCTTGCTTCTACTAAAACAACACATACTATCACAAAAATTAATGACACCATAAACATGGACAATACCTTAGCAAGTTCATTTAATATCAATGTTAAATATTTGTTCCAGAGTGTCTAGATATGTCCCCTCATTTATTTATATAATATCAAGTTCCAGTGTATATGGTTATAGATTTTAGGTTGTGGCTATCCTGACTTCACGCCTTTAAATTTCAATGTAGAAATTGTATTACATTGATTACTTACATCTAACAGTGCCCTATTATCATAGTGTATAATTTAATTTTTCTAGATGTGGTATCGAAACACCCCCAGATCCTTGTACACTGGCACTAAGAAAAAAGGCAGAAGGTAACTCTGCTTGTGGGAGGATAAGCTTAAACAATCTGAACAATCCTTTTAAGAAATGTGCAACTAAAGACAAAACAATGGTTGAAGACATGTACGAAACATGTATATATGACTATTGTGCGTACAGTGACGTACCAGACATGTTAGATACTGTCGTCTGTGAAGCGGCGGAAGGTTTGGAAGAAAGATGTGAAAATATGGGTCTTGACATTAATTGGAGAACCAAGTCATTCTGTCGTAAGTCTATAGCAAGTAATGCAATAAAACGTAGATATCAAACTTAGTGCGCACGACGCGTTTCTGGAATAAGCTTCACCAGGTACGCTCAAAATCGAAATATTGGAAAGCCAAATAACTTAAAAGTGTTTGGGAGAAATAAACCAAAGGGCCTAAATGAGATAGCCAAAGTTGTCCAAACATGCTATGACTACATGTGTTATGTTTATAATAGATAGTAGAACTGAAATTGTAAAATTTGAATTCCCTTACATGTTAAGTGCATGTTTTTTTAATAAAGCCAAATGCTTTTGAACAGATGTATTGGAAAATGGTTCAATTTACTTTAATATTTTTATTCGCTCATTAGATTCGAGGACTGACTAGGTACATAAGAAGTAATACAATCGAGAGAGAGAGTATGCTAATTATGGATATAGCATAGCTGCAATTAAATATAAAATAGAAGTTAGATGGAACACGTGGTAAGATCACAATACCAACGCACAAGACGAACAGCGAGTACCCAAATCGGAAGACCTTTTTCGAACAAATGTACGCTGTGGATAAAAGATGAAAATAAGTCAAATATCCAAGACAAAACAAAAGACCAACAGACTGAACACTGTTAAAAATCTGATTATGAACCCGTATTTTGATACTCATTATACGGTTTAATGTTAATAAATTTCTCTCGCGTGTATATCAAGAAAAAAACTCGGGTATGTGCTATTTGAGACATTTGATTTTTTGGGCGTGATGTCGAGATATATACCCACAAATAAACGAAATTCGAAGGTGCCTAAAATAAACACTACACTGATAGATATAGTACAAAAATTGTTGCCTCTAGATGGTAAAACACATAATTAAAACAATAATTATCGGTAAAGTTATATTTAAAAATATTTAGTAGATTCCGACTGTTAAATAGTTATCATTTTTGGATTCGCTATACAGATAGCTCACAATATATTGTGTAATAAGGTGGAATATTTACTAAAGCACTATGATTAAAAGTATAAAGCCAGGTAGTGTTTTTTCACATATGCAAAATACATGAAACCAGCTTTTATAATAACAAAAGAAACATTTTTCGGGGACTTGACATCTGAATCCTATAAAATATATATAAGAACAACACGCACTACTCACAAAGGTATTATTTAGGCATGGTATTGGGCAAGTTTAAACTATTACTTTGTTTTCACCGTGATGTCCTCTTTTAGAAACCTAGGGTATTGTATACGTTTGGTCAAAAGAGACCAAAGGGTCTACGGTCAGTTTAGGAGACACGGGAATCGATACACTTAGAAACCGTTGTGGTAAAAACGCCTTTCACATTTTTTTTTGCTATTAGCTATAACATGTGGTGAAAATATGGAGTACAGTAGTGCTATAAGTGGCTGTCCAGCTACATGTGTTGACGAAGATGCCCCTAAATATTGTATCATGGCAATATCTGAAGGATGTCAGTGTAAGAAAGGTTTTGTACTCAGTGACGACAAATGTATACCTAGGGAACAATGTGGATGTCGAGGACCTGCTGGGGAATATTATCCTGTAAGTTGGTTATATCTCATTTAATACTACAAACATTGCTGCTTTTACTGCTTGAGTAAAGTGTACATTGATTTATACGTCTGCTATACTAGATAAGATCATGCTATCTATCCTACGCAACATGGATAGCGCTTTAAACACCTTATAGGGAAATCAACCAAATGGTTCAATGATTTTGCCCTTTTGTGCGTATTTGAACAAATGTTTGCATTCATGACATGGCAGTATAAGCACAGTATACGTATATTCAGGGGCAGAAATAAAATCTATTTACACTCGCCTCCAAGCAGTACTGAAAAGTTAAGCTTCCTGTTTATAAAGCTCTTAAAATATTTTTTTTAAATTTTCTGACAATGTACGTGCATGTATATTGTCTATTTATACGTTGTAACTATTATTGATAGACCAGTAAATATACTTATATACAACTATACTAGATATCAACATCAAAAACTAGATTTATTGACGAGTCAAGTGTTAAATGGGCTAAGTTATTCAATACAAATGTTTCTGCTACACAAAGCCATGTTATGTTCATACGTTATGGCCTAAAGCTTCCTAACTCTGTAATTGTCATTCTAGATCGGCACAGAAGTAACATCAAGGGATTGCACTTCTATTACAAGGTGCATAGTTACAAAATCAGGCAAAGCAAAACTTAAACTAGTGCAACGTCAGAAATGTCATAGGAATGGGAAATGCATATTACAAGATGGAATTTTCCAATGCGTTTGTGAAGATGGATATAAAGGGGATGGAATCAATAAATGCAAAGGTAAATATAACTAGAATACACAATTTTTTTGTTATTATGGATTGATACAAGACAGAAGAGTTTGAAGATACCGAAGGGGTCATCCGAATCCGTATATCAAAGAAGAACAGACAATACAATGGCCAAAGGAAAAAGTACGAAAGGACAAACAACGATCTACAAAACATACATATAAAGCTAAAGATCGAGTAACACGAACCCCACTAAAAACCGGGGTAAACTCAGGTGCTGCGGAAGGGTTAGTAGAAATCACCATTAGGGATACCATAGGACAAATGCTGCAAAATAAAAGCACTAAAAGGTCCTAGTTTTCATTCAAATCAACAACTCGCATAGTAAAAAATAAATAACCCATTGATTTCCAATTTACTTGAAATGCAATATAATCCCATCTACACCATCAACACTATAAAATCTTCAAACATGTAAGGTTTCATCTGAAGAGAAAATGATTATTGAAGAAATTTAGTATTATTATGATATAAACCAAATATGACTAAAAATAAAAGTTCAAAATTCTCAGATTGTCTGTAGAGTACACATTCGGAGTAGACAGGACAATGATGGAAGACATGGAAAATGTATTTAGAGTGAAAAGATGAAAAATAAAGAAAAGTTAAATCAAAATATGTATTCAGTTTACAACTATGCTGACATTGTATATATCATGAGGAACGAGAGTCCTATAATTCCTAATTGTCATGGTAAAACGTTCCACATGTCATAGCTAATTTATACTGTGATCAGTGCATTTTCTGCCTATATAAAGGTTTACATATACATGTTTGTTTTATACGACAACGAAACAGATGCATTCTTCTGGTGCCTTGCACCTTATCTCAAGTAAGGCGTAATAAGAACTAGTTGAACACGGACCGCGATGTAAATATCCCAAAAGAAATTCCGATGTTTTTGCCTTTTGTGTAAATTTTGCATTTTTTGCATACACGACATTGTAGAATAAACACAACATACGTACATTGTTGGGAAGCATGAAATTTAATTGCACTCATCTCGAAGCAGGAAAGAAAGGTTCGCTAGATGTTCAGTTTTCTTGCTGTTACTAAATCTCGTAGAAATAAATTTTATATTTGCCGACAACGTCAGTATAGTTTCTATATCTCCTATCTCTATTGTGAAGGTTGTCTACCTCTTTCTTTGTATATTTGTACAGTTACATACGTTATACATAATCTGGATATTTACTTTCTCCAGGACCTAAGGGACCCGATATTGAGAACATTATATGTGAAGGTAAATCAGCTACATTGAAATGTCCTGATAGAAAGATCATTAAAATCATAGAAGCAACATATGGTCGGACTGACATGACAACCTGTAAACATCCTAGTATCAAAACGACATCCTGTTCATCAGACAAACCTCTTCTCATTATCAGGAAAAAATGTGACGGAGTGAACTCGTGTAGTGTTACGTCCTCAAACGGGTTGTATGGCAATCCATGTAGGGGAACACACAAATACCTTGCTGTCGGATATATTTGTGAAGGTAAGAATGGCATATGCTATATAAGGGTTGGGTTATATAGGTACAATTTCCCATGATTTATATATGCTATGTAAATAAATATATATAGTATGTTTTAATGCACAGTGTCTTCAATGTTTAATGATATACATATTCATGCCAATTTCCACTCTTACGCATTATTTAGTAGTGGTCAATAATAGAAACCAACACAGCAATACGAAATACTCTTGCAAACATTTTATAAAGCAAAAAGGCAAGGACACAAACCAACCATGTTTGATAACTTGATATCTCTAGACGCAAAACAGATATAAGAAACCATTATTACTATTATTATTATCTTATTTTCACATTTATAGGAACTTTATTATTATTGGTTAAGACCACACCGTAAGATGATTTTTCTGTGGTTACACGTTAATAAAGCGTTACCGGAACTACTTCGGATCAAAGAAAAACAGAATCGCGTGACAGTATTGGACTGTCTGTGTCACTCTACACATGTTGCCATTCACTGTTTTGATTGTTTAGTGGGATATTTTGTTGGCATAAATAGATAGTTCGTTTTTATAAAGAGTTGTTCGAAATATCTTTTAGGTAAGCAGCCAAAATGTGGTTCATCAGTTTGCCATAGCGATGCAAAATGTCAAAGAGGACAATGTGTTTGTAAGAAAGGCTTTACTGGCGATGGTGTGAACAGTTGCATGGGTAAGGGAAAAAGTCGAATAAATAAAGAATATAAATAAACAGTTGTATAGGTATGGAAAAATAGTTAAATATGTTAGGCGTATGAATAAATATTTATAAGGGTAGGGTAAGGAAGATGATTCCAATAAGGGTTATGGTTATGGTGTTTGACGCCACTCTTAATAATATTTCAGCTATATTGTGGCGTTCAGCTTTATTGGTGGACGAATCCGGAATACCCAGAGAAAAATACCGACCTGCCGCGAATCACTGACAAACTTTATGTATGACATAAAGTTGTATCGAGAACACCTTGCCATGAGCGGGAGTCGAATTCACAACATTAGTGGTGATATACACTGATTGTATAGGTAGCTGTTAATCCAACTACCATACAATCACGATCATAATGACCCCTGTAAATAAACAGTGGTATATGTAAGTATTAGGATTATAAATGAACACAAAGGTGAGGAATAGGTAAATTTATGGTCGAACTCGGCAAGACCTAAATAAACAAACGAGATACAGTAATGATGCTAATATGGTATTTATAATGAAGTTAATTAAACATAATTTTGATCTACTCTACATCATGCACCATCAAATGTCATTTCTAAATATTTAAAGCCCAAAAATATTTTAGAAACTATAAAACTGCAAAAAATAGTCTTCGAACTACCATTCTTTAAAGTATGTTAGAGATCTCAGTCACTTAGTTATTTGACGAAAATGCAACAATTTGAATAAGCAATAAAAATATTCACTTTGTGTTGCAGGTACATGCACATGTTCTGCGACTGGAGACCCTCATTACAAGACGTTTGATGGACAGGTCATTCATTTCATGGGCATTTGTACCTATACCATGGTAACAGGTATCGACAAATGTGGCGGCTTCAGAGTGGAGGTTAAAAATGAACATCGTGGGAATAAAAGAGTGTCCTTTACACGATATGTTGACGTCATATTAAAGGATGCAGTTATTCATCTAGATCGAAATAATCAAATTTTGGTAAGTATGAGGTCAAAAGTCAAAGGTCAAAATCCTTAATTGAGAATTCTATTTCATGATATTATTTTATGGCGGGAACTGAAGCTTGGGATACAAATGTTCAAGATGATTTGACTGATTAGTTGATTAATTGATTTATTGATTGTTGGTTTCTTTGCATCCACCTGCAAGTATTCCATGTATATTCAAGACAACACCAAATTCAAAAATATATAAATAAAACAGATATAACGGTGGAATGGGATAACTAGGGCACACACTTTTCACTGCCAGTGGACAAGTTTATGGGTTGGGTATGAATCAATTGTTTCCAAAAATATAAAACAATACAAAATAGCAAAATAGAGGAACTATTACAAAATATCACAGTCCTGATAAACAAATCAATGCCAATGATATATGAATTTTAAGCAACCAGAGGCTCATTGGGCTGAGCCTGAGTCTCTCACCTTTCATTCTGCTTTGAGGAAACTTAATACAGAACCTTCCATACATGTAGATGCTGACTACCAAGCGTCGGTTCATATGGCAAAGCAGTTTCAAAGGAGAAGATTTTTAGAAATCGACCAATGAGAAACAAGAATTGCATGTGGTGGCCATGTTTGCTAACCGGTCGGGACGAAATGAGCAATCTTCATAGAGGATATTCCATAGATGCTTCCTACCAAGTTTCAGTAGTGGCCATGCTTGTTAACCGATCGGGACGAAATGAGCAATCTTCATAGAAGACATTCCATAGATGATTCCTACCAAGTTTCGGTGGTAGCCATGTTTGTTAACCGATCGGGACGAAATGAGCAATCATCATAGAGGACATTCCATAGATGCTTCCTAACAAGTTTCGGTTCATTTGACCAAGCGGTTTCAGAGGAGAAGATTTTTAAAAATCGGCCAACCAGAAACAAAAATTGTCTGTGGCGGTCATGTTTGGTAATGGATCATAATAAAATGTGCACTCTTTAGAGAGAACCTTCCATAGATGCTTCCTACCAAGTTTCAGTTCATTTGGCTGAGGGTTTTCAGAGGAGAAGATTAAAATGTGAAAAGTAAACGGATGACAGACGACAGATGACGGACACCAAGTGATGGCAAAAGCTCATATTGCCATTGGCAAGGCTTGTTAAAAAGAATATTAAAATGTGAATACCTACTTGTAATGTATAGAATAAACATGTTACACTATATCAGCATTATTTAATTTTCAAGGGAGATAATGACAAGAGTTATCTTTCTTTTAGCAGTTTAGGCAAGAGTTATCTTTCTTTTAACAGAGGAGAAGATTTTTTAGAAATCAACCAATTAGAAACTAGAATTGCCTGTGGCGGCCATGTTTGTTAACCGATCGGGACAAAATGAACAATCGTTATAGAGAACCTTCCATAGATACTTCCTACTAAGTTTCGGTTCATTTAGCCAAGCGGTTTCAGAGGGGAAGATTAAAAAAAATGGGACAATCAGAAACAAGAATTGCCTATGGCGGCCATGTTGGTTAATGGATCGGGACAAAATGTGTAGCTTTTAGAGAGGACCTTCTATAGATGCTTCCTACCAAGCTTCAGTTCATTTGGCTGAGGGGTTTCAGAGAAGATTACAATGTGAAAAGTTAACGGAGACAGACGACGGACGACAAGTGATGGGAAAAGCTCAGATTGCCTTTGGCAAGGTGAGCTAAAAATGGATAACGAAAGACCTGATAGCAACACAAAATGGGAATATTAAATGGGTGCTTCGCAAGGACAAATCCCATAATAAAATGGAAGTGAGAATGAGTTGCCATCTTCTGCTTCTTGAATGACGTGTCGTGCACACTAAATTAGATATCTACGTTTTTATTCGTATTCATGCCTCGGGACAAAATGTGTAGTTTTTAGAGAGGACCTTCTATAGATGCTTCCTACCAGGTTTCAGTTCATTTGGCTGAGGGGTTTCAGAGGAGAAGATTAAAAGGTGAAAAGTTAACGGACGACAGACGACGGACGACAAGTGATACCAATGAAAACCGCAAAAATGATATTCAACGAATAAAATGGGTTCACAGTATATTGTGTCAACGTCGAATGCCTCAGTATTCTTAAGTAGTGATGTTGCTTAAGCATCAATAAATGTCTTTCACAACTTGATAATACTTGATGGCTGCTAGTAGTTTCTGATAAAAAAAAACCAGTTAGTCAGTGTGTCGGCACTGACATGGTTTATTAGAAATATTTTTGATTGCAATTTACTGTTCCTAAATCATGTAATTATTATAAAAAGTTAGGTTTTCCCCCCTCAGACAGAGATGACTTTCGTCGATTTTTGCTATCATGTTTAGGCCCTTTGGTTTTCATGATCCCAAAGACTTTTGAATTATTTGGCTTTCAAATATCTTTGCTATGAGCTTACCCAATGAAAGTTATTCCAGAAACGTGTCGTGCGCACTAAATTTTATATCTGCGTTTTTATTTTTATGACTTTGCCATACCTGTTGAAAAGATTTGATGGTAGCCAGTACGGATACCGCTCATAAAGAGTTGAGTCGCATAAACCTGGACATTGATGCTTATACGTTTATTTACAGGTAAATAATGTTGAAGTCTTTACGCCGTATTCGTGCGTAAGCTTTGAAATCACCGCTTCTGGAAAGTATGTTCGTCTGCAAACAACATGCGGAATGGTAGTTACTTGGAATGGTAGAGGTGCAGTTTCAGTTTCACTTCCAAAAACATATTCGGGAAAAGTCTCTGGACTCTGTGGTGACTGTAACGGCAAAAGAGATGATTTCCGAACAGCTACTGGTGAAGATGTTCGATCAAAGAAAAACAAATTTGCTCTTATAGGAAATAGTTATATGCTGAAGGGAAAGTCGGATATGACTAACGCTAAGTATGTAATAAAAACTACTGATCTTAAATATAAAATGAAGGGAATTGTAAAGTATATACACTTTTGTTGCAATATTTTAGATATACTGTGAGTGTAGTTATTGTGATCAATACGATGTAACTAGATTATGAGATAAGGGTTGAACTGAACAGTTTCACTGTTTTACTTATTATTTTACATACATGTATCACCAGCTATATGTGTGTGGGGGGATTTTACTCGTATATGTAACACACTTGCATTACCGCATCATTTCATTATGAAGGGAGGTTTGACCTATAAAACTAGTTTCTTTCCATTTTTTGTTTGATTTCCTGTAACAAGCCAGGAATGTGAGCCATCAGGTATATATGCGTTAGGAGTATCGATGTAGCATGTGTTTTGGAACTGTTTATGGTGTTTTCTGTTTGTGTTTGTTTATGTTTATTATCTCAACCATAATAACTGCTATATCAATAATAAACACAAGTAACTTACTCATTGTTATTCGGAGAGACACTTTATGTACTTATCGAATAGTTATAGATAAATTATTGAGGATTCAGAGGGCAAAACAATGTCACAATAATAATAAATAATAATAATAATTTCACATGTCCATTTACTCCATTATTTCAGGAGATAACATTAAGAAATAACGCACTATGTAATACTCAATTGTAATATATATCTTTATTTTTCAAAGGTGTATTGTAAGTACAATTGATGATGAACCATGCTCCTCGAAAGACAAGTTGGAAAAAGCTTCCAAAAATAGAAATTGTGGCATGATGAATCCCGAGAATACAAAAAGTCCCTTTAAATCTTGTTTTTCAAAAAACATGGCTATGTCGAAAGAGCTTTACGACACGTGTTTGTATGACTACTGTAGCAATATGGACCAACCGAATCTTCTTTCAGATGTCGTCTGCGAATCAATGGAAGGATATGAAGAACAATGTGAAAATATGGGATTATCAATAACATGGAGAGGAAAACATTTTTGTCGTAAGTAATCAATGTAGCAGGTAAAGCCAGGTTACCTTTATAATGTTCTCACTCAAATAATATTCAACAAAATGTTGATGAAAAGAAAAAGCATAACTATACCAAATGGGTAATCCGAAACCGTAAATCAAAGGGCAGACAACTCAATGAACAAGAGAAAAAGACAAAGAGTGATCTTCCAAACACTGCACTGAAAACTGAAGTTTGAGCAACATGAACCTCATACACAATCGAGGGGGGGGGGGGAGAGGGGATGGGAGGTAGTTAACCCAGCTGTTCGGTCAGCATTTCAAAAGAAGCAAGTCGATAACAAATAGTAATGAATGAATTCAGTTCGAAAACCAAATGACCAAACTAAATTTTAGATTAACAGGACAATCCGCTAACCATACTGAAGTTCCATGTACCAAGCCAAGAAAATGAGCGGTCATGTGTTTAAGTTTTAGGGGTATCCGTTGTGGCTCTGTTTCTATGATTTTTCTATTTGAATAGTTCTGTTGTGTTGTGTTTTTATTTTTAGTTTCTCTATCGTTATCAAGGATTGAGATTTTATTGCAGCATATTAAAAACAAATTGCACACATTACATTTCCGGAGCACCTGAGTTCACCCCCGGTTTTTAGTGGTGTTTGTGTTACTCGAGCTTTAGTTTTATATGTATGTTTTGTAGACCGTTGTTTGTCCTTTTGTACTTTTTCTTTTGGCCATTGTGTTGTCTGTTCTTCTTCGTTATACGGATTCTGATTGCCATTTTGGTATCTTCAAACTCTACTTAATTGGCCAGATCCGTATTGGTTATGCTAAACATGGTAACCATTTTCTGAGTAATGAGGAGCGAATGGAATATATTTCGTATAATTCCAATTTTTCATGTATCACTTTCCCCAAAATTATGAACACCAAGGAATAGTATTGAATCTACGCTTTCGAACAACCTTAACAACGTTTTACATACTAGTACTAGTCTTGTCATAATTTCAGAAATGTCAAGCACTGTTATTTGCAGATATATATGCATCTGTAGACGGAGAGATGAACACAGCAGTCAATCTGTACACTGAATATTATAGGTGACATTAAAATATTTTATTTTATTCCAGCAATGCAATGCGACGCAAGCATGGAATACAGCAGCTCTGTTAGTGGATGTCCAGCTACATGTGTTAATCCTGATGCTCCTGCATCCTGTAGATTACCAAACTCTGAAGGATGTCAATGTAAAAGAGGATTCCTTCTTAGTGGTACTGAGTGTGTACCAAAGTCAAAATGTGGATGTCGTGGACCACAAGGAGAGTACTATCCGGTATGTACAAAAATACACTTTTATTAGTATCATTAAAGAAATATTCGGAAGTTTATTTTCTATCGGATTAGAGTGATTGATTGTTGCTTAACGCCACGACAGCAATTTTCAGCTATAACATGGCGAAAACAAGTTACATTTTCGTGAAATAATGATGATTTCCGCTGTGTATTGGACCAACATTCTTAGCCGGATTTCAATAGTGCTAGCTCATTGACACAACAATCCGATCCATCCGGACACATTACCCTGATTCCCAGTCAACATGACATTGCTTATACTCCTTAATGCTGCATTCTTAGTGGGAAAGCAACAAACTCCAATTTATTGTTCGTTAGTTCAAAGGTATATAAAAATTAAAAAAAACGTAGATATCAAAGTTAGTGCGCACTAAATGTTATATCTACATTTTTATTTATTAGATTCATGGCAAGAATACAACAATTGGCAAATAGATTAATGACAATGATGCATGTTATTCATATATTTATATTTTCTATAATTAACATCGATAAAACAAACAAATCTTGAAATATGTTATGTTGACTTTCAGTTTGGGAAGAGAGTTACATCTGCGGATTGTAGTGTAATTACAAAATGTTCCACAGAAAACGGGAAAGCTACGATGATCAAAGTCAAAAGTCAAAGATGTCACAAGAATGCAAGATGTCGTCTGCGTAGAGGACAATACAAGTGTGTATGCAGGAAGAAATATAAAGGAAATGGAATTGGTAGCTGCAAAGGTATGTCAATCATATTCCATTTTTCATGAAAGTATTATCCCAATAAACCGTTTGTGCATTCTCAAGGTGATTTTAAAATTTTACGTTTTATTTCTTTTTAAAACGAATGATTCCCCTTCAGATAGCACATGGTGTCCGGTCTGGCAAGAGCAATGTAATGGACAACGAATTTGAGTTTAATTTCCTCACAATATGCATATATTTGAACCATGTGAAAAATCAGTGGATAATTTTATAGCAAATAAGAAATTCGCAAGTTGTTAAAACATTAAAATTTTGAACCGATTATGAGAAAAAATATATGTTATTTTCATTGAAATTTGGGATTCTTTTTCTCGCCTTAAATGAAAATAAGTCTTGTAAAAAGGATAATTTTAAATCAAAGTCGGAACTGTGCATATGATCTATTAAAATAATTCATCATACACCATAAGCTATGGGATATGGTTGAGATGTTCTCCTATGAATTTGTATGACAACGATTCAGTCAGACAAGCAACAGGAAACGCACAAGATAACCAACAATATACAAGTAGATAGATAAACACCACCAATTACATTGAAGAGTACAAACTCACAAACCTGATGGGCAAATAAATAACCCCTACAGTAAATGAGATAACTAAATTATATGTAGAAAACCAACACTAATTACAAGGAGCAATAAACAAATCATAATCCAGATATGAACAGCACAAATTGCAGGGAACTGATCGTGGGATACCCACAGCTGATCACGCTTCGATTATTCTTCACCCATCACACTTGGGTCAACTGGAAAAGAAATCCTCTTAGACGTGATCGTCTTAGATCACTTTTATAAGTCCTGCCGACTGTCCTTATAGCCAATCAAATCACAGCTTTGAAATGTATCTAAATTAAGAAAGAAATTTCATCCAATTGATGAGAGCTACCATTTTTCTCTATAGCTTTTGCACCTCAAAGAAAGAGATTAACAATATCTACCGATGATTCTGATTGGTAACTATTAATAAGATTTATCAACTAAACGAGGATTTCTCTGCTAGTTGACCCGTGGATGATATCGGAGCGTGATCAGCTGTTGGTTACTGACGATGCAGGGTACAGTGTACTGTACAATAGCACATTCCATATAGACAAGCAACACTAATTACACAGGGAACAGTACCATACCACAATACAGATAGAGAAAAGAACACAGATTACAGGGAACAGAACAATACCACAATTCAGATAGACAAAACAACATACCTCCTTCTTTTCTGTCTAGAAATTTCTGTATTGTTGACTTTGATCTCGACATCAAATATTTGTAGCTGGACGTAAAGCAACCACCAACAATCAATCTAATATATCACCAGAAATGAAAACAAAAACATCAGAATAGTTTCCAATAGTAATGTTTATATTAATTGATGTTTCAGCTGTATGTAAACCTAAATGTCGTAAAAACGCTGTATGTATCAAAGGAAAGTGTAAATGTAGGCGTGGTTACTACAGATCTAAACCCTTGGGAATTTGTAAAAGAAGTAAGTTTTGATGTATGATTACCTACTGTCATGTTCATTGATTGAGTTTTAAGGATCATTTGACAAATTATTTCATTGATTAAACACATTTAATGTTAAAACATTAGCAATATTAAAAACAATCGCTATGCGGAATTGGGAAGAAACGTTTGAAAATACCAATGGGTAATTAGAAGCCGCAAATCGAAAAAGAAGAAGAGACAATGCAATGGCCAAAGAAACGGACAAAAATACCAACAAATACCTGCACAACACCGCACATAAAACTAAATATTGAGCACCTGGAACCCCACAGAAAACCAGACTGAACTCCTGTGGTGGATCATGAATGAGGAACTTGTGATTACAACAAACAAAACATTGTTTTAATATATAACACTTTCATGGAGAAAGTATGTTGATAAATTCCCAGATGACAGCAGTATATTTAATTTATAAATTCATGACTTCTGCATCTTGATTTCGCAATCGTTCTTTTCACTTTAAATTCTATTTGACTATTAGTATTTAGAATGTAACTATGTGATATGTATCCGTATTTGTTACTTTTCTGGTAAGAACACATCATTAAAGAGTAAGAGAAAAGGCTGGTTGGCTCGGAATCAGGATTAAAGGTCGACATGTCTACCCGCGCACTGTTGTCTCAGTGAGCTAGCAGCTAAGCGTTTTGTTCTTGTACAAAGCGGACAGCATCATCGTCACCATCTGATAAAATGTAATTTGTTCTCGCCATGTTATAGCTGAAAATTGCCCATTTGACGTTAAACAGCAATCTCTCACTCACTCAAAACGAGATTAGATTGTAGTATGCAATAGAAAAAGATAATTTTGTGCTAACCTGATTTATTCATATTCGTCAAGTCATTTTAATCTTGTGTTTTGGGGAATATTTCCCAAATGTATTTATATTTTTTAATCAGGATATATGTACACTTATTAGCTTGGCGTAATGCACCCATTAATCAATAAATCGAATCCATGTGTTTCTATTTCAGGAAAGTGCAAACGTAAATGCAGAAATAATGCTGTGTGCAGAAAAGGAAAGTGTAGATGCAAGTCTGGTTTTTATCAAACTAAAAAAGGATATTGTACAAGTAAGAATTTAAGGAACGAGATTGTAGTTACAGTATCTATATTGTTGTTTAAAGATTTAAATAAGTGTGGTATGCCTGGTCATATGTTGATAATTGAATAAATAGAGTATTTTTTGTTTAATATTGATTTAAAAAATACTTAATTAAATCTGGAAAGCGTAAGCCATATTGCATTTGACGATATTTTTTATTGTTATAATTTATGTAAATTTCTGTACTTATGATATTTATATAATAATGTGGTCTTGTCCAGGTAATATGCCAAAATATTACCCAGGTCTGAGAGATATATTACCCGACCGAAGGGGAGGGGGGTAATATGTCTCTCAGACCTGGGTAATATTTTGGCATATTACCTGGATCTCTCAGACCTGAGTAATATTTTGGCATATTACCTGGACAAGACCACATTAATATCATTATTATACTGAGTGTCTAATTGTCCAGGTAATATGCCAAAATATTACCCAGGTATAATGTCAAAATATTACAGTACCAAATATCACTACAGAAACTTACACGAAGCATAATAATTGCATATATTAAAAAAGCATATTTATAGAACGAGAGTCCAAGTGGATTATGACCTGTGTTGTTCGGTAATAAGGGTAATAACAAAATTACCGAACTCCGAACAATCTTACAAAGGGAAAGACAAAACTCATAAGTTTATAAACAGACAAAATCAGTCAACAACCGGAAAACTGTGAAAACCGTAATGATCCTGACTTGCTACAGGCATGTCTAAAGAAATGGTGGGTTGAATCAGATTTTAAAGCGCCAAACCTCCCGCTTTCATTACGGCTCAAAGGTTCCGACTGTCACTATAGCAGTATTTATAACAATACTGGAACAAAATAGGTAAAATAGTTGTCAAAGCAGTACCAAATTCAGTGAAGTAAATGTCAAAAACTATTTTACGTCACACATTGATAAAAAAATATTTTTGACATTTTTGTTGACTTCCTTATCTTTAAACATTTTCACTATATGAACATGCATCGTTTATTATCGTCTATGCAGAGACGGAATATATTTCGACAAGATCTTGGTATCGGAAAATAAACTTTTTAAGAGATCGAATAAGGCGAATCTTTTTATAGCCCTGATCCAGTAGCCTGTTTCTCAGATGAAGATGACGTTTCAGGAAATCAGAATAATTGCTACTGGCCCTTGCATAGCGAATCAATTGCGAGATAGTACTTTACATGCGACTTTTACCTGTGACGTCGTTGTATAATAACAATGGGATTATGTTGCTAGACTGTACTAATTTATATATACGTGTATTCTCACATAAATGATGACAAGGATAATATAATGTCAAGGGGTCAAATCTTCGTAAACAGTGGCCAACTACTTATCAGCATCTAAAATTAGTTGCTTTGTACTCTTAACAGAAAAAAACTAATACGGGAAGTCTAGTTATTTTCGTGGGGTGAAAATTTCAGCTTATTTTAATCTTCTGCTCTTAAGCACCAATACTAAAATATTACAGTGTGTGATCGAAAACTGAAAGTAATGGCATACATGCAAACCGTCATCAACTATTTTCGTAAATGCTTTCAACGGACAATCGTGAGATTTACACCATTAAAATATTATTTTATACGGATTGATGTATTATTATTAACAAAGGGTATATCTAATTTTGATATATATTTATTATATTTGCTTTTTTTTAATAAGAGCGTTGTACCGCCAATAGTTGCGGAGTAAATGCCTTCTGCTTCAAAAGAAAATATTGTCGTTGTAAGGAAGGATATGGTGGTGATCCAATAATTTTATGCACAGGTAATAAAACGAAAATCAAAAATACCACGCTGTCTTAGCAGTTCCAATATTCAATAGAAAATTCGTGGAAAGAGGTCAAATTAATACCTCTAATTAACACAATCATGATCGTTGACTTTCCTGAATTGGTACAGGCACCTCGGTGAAAAGTGGCGGGGTTAAACTAGTTTGATGAACCCATACCTCCCCTCTTACAACATATCCCATGGTAGTTGTCCTCAGAGGAAATAATTCCTGATGTCTGTAGTATACATGTTAGTGTTATTGTTAGCGTTGATTTTTTTTGATTTCCTGGCATATTATTACTTTTTATTGAGTAATATTTGAACAATTGTTTCTTAATATATATTCCTCATGAAAATACAAATTAGGATGGGAAAAATTTAACTTTTTTGTTAATATGTATCATGATAAAAATTATCATTGATTTCGAAATTGAAGCTATATTAAATCCGGTTATTTCAATTAGATGTTGTCATATATATATTCAGCAATGATTTTACGTATTATATCCGTATATCCCCAGAAAGTCAACATAGCGGTTATTAGTGCTAATCATGTCATCTGACTCCATAACATCTTATTAACTAATATTGTGCTTTATCATTTATTTACATTTCAAATTTTGAGAAACACCCTCCCATATTTCTCTCCAAGTATTGAAAACGAGACTTATTAGTACATTAATTTCTACTGTAGATGCTCGAGAATGTTTAACGGAAACACTGGGTCTAGATTATGTTGGAAGTATTAGTACAACAATAACTGGACGAACATGCCAACATTGGAAGAAGCAATCGCCACATACACACAGACTTTACAACGTTAGTGATGGGCATAACTACTGTCGTAATCCCGACCGTGAAGCTAAACCATGGTGCTATACCACCGACAAAGACAAAAGATGGGAATACTGTGATATTCCTCTTTGTAGTAAGTAAAATCAACATTTTGCACGCCACGATATAGCTGAAATACTATTGAAATTGGCGCTAAACACCAATAAATTAATCAACATTTTGCACACTCGGGTTCCAGTTACTCTTCGTATTGATATTTTCTAATATAACTAATTAACTAATAACATGCTACATATAAAAGTACAATCTTACTCCTGTTTCTGTATTGCATTACGTTTGATATATTGAAGCTGATGTGCATCTAATGCATAACAATTAATGTTTGTTTTGAATGCATTGATCCGTTGACAATAGCCGATTTATTTATACTGTCCAGTCCATTTATAATGAAATCGGTTTGAACAGATTATTTATCCCCGTCAACCTCCTTGAGAAGATATCGGAGGTTGCTATATTTGGAGCTTAGATATAATCAACGAAATGAAAAACAAAACATTGGCACAGTTGAACAGGTTCAAAATCCAATAGAAAAATCATAGATAGAGGGAAAATCGATACCCCTAACACATACATAAATGACCGCTCACTTTCCTGGTCGGTATCGGGCATTCAATAAAAATTGGTGTGGTTAAGCTAGTTTTATGGACCCCCCTCTTACTGAAATGATGCGATTAGGCAAGTGCTTTCCACGTGTGAGTAAAATGAAGAGATTTAATGTCCCACTAACATAAGTGGACCAGACTACTTATATTTTACTCTAACAATAAAAGACACCGCTGTTAACACCTGTAACTCTTGTAAAATGTAAGAATGGTGAATAATTACTATCATTGTGTTTCTCCGCGATCATCTCATAGTCATTGCCAAGTCTAATCACAAAGTTCGTTTGAGACAGTCCCTGTCATGTAGATGATTAGTACTCGGAACGCATTTGTCACAGAAAAGTTTGAAAATGGCACACAGGCAATCAAAAAGCCATATTTCAAGAACAGACAATGCAGTGGCCAAAAGTAAAAGGATAAGCAGACAAACAATGGTTGGCAAAATACTACATAAGAAAATAAAGAAAAAGATCGAGCGTCACAAATCCTACTAAAAACGGGGTGAACTCTGATTCTCTGGAAGGGTGAGATCCATGTTGTATTTTTGACCATTAATGTTTAACACTACGGTTATTATACGATGGCCAGACAACCACCCATGGCTAGGGGTTTCACTCATAAATCCGTTATAATTATCTGGTCTTACACCCGTCACGATATAGATGACTAAAAATGAGGTTAAATACCAAATGCTAATTTTCATTAAATAAATATATTTCTCTAATTTAGAAGTTTAAATGTTTTTAATTGTTTTGAAAAGATGGACCAAAGCCACCATGTAGTACCTCATTAGAAATGACATGTTCTTCAAAGAGTAAAAGGAAAACGGAGTGTACCGTACCTGATGCTGACAAAGTTAACTATGTAGAACTGGTTGGTAGTGTGAACAATGCTGCATGTGTATTCGGTGTTACCTACGGCTATTATGGAAAAACAATATGGTCAACGAAAATATGTCAAAATAAATTCAAAGTTTGCATTACACCAGGTAAGTTCACTAGAGTATCGAATATTTCCTTGTGGATATATTCCACATACAATATGAGATTTGCATATCCACAAATGACATTAGAATAAAATAAAAGCAGCATTCAACTGATAAACATGGAGATTAAAACAAACAATAACAAGTTATTATTTTGTCATCGTCATGAAACAAGACAAATGACTTTAAACACCCAACAACATGCATGGTGAGCTAAACATAAGTCCTTCTTTCAAACAGATCTTCAAATTCATTGTTGTATGGAACATGAACTCTTTTCGTTATATTTGTTTAGAAAAAAAAATTCGTATGTCACTTGATAGCTATAAATATTCTTTCATTCTGTACTGTTAAAACTTGAGAAATTCGAATAAGTGGAATATGATTGGGGAACATGATATTTTGTTACGGTGGCACATGGGACATTCTCGACCAATCAAATAGCTGTAGGACTATTATATTTTAAATGAAATGGAATAATTTTGCTTAGACACTGATACAGGTTAATGTATTATTACAGATATCTCAGACCCAGAGCCTCCATCATCAGAAGGTAACTTCTATAGAAATAACACGACAACACATAATAAAATATAAAAAAAACAACAAAATATATCACACTGTCGGGAACAGTTCTAAACTCTAATAAAACATTGCAGAAGCAGAGACAAAAAATGAAGTCCTAACATGCATATATACATGACCGCTCGTAAATAAACGTTAGAGAATACCGAACGGGCAATCAAAAAAGGATAATCCAGAGAAACTGGCAACATAGGGTACATAAAACACAAAACAAAAATAGAACGCAATATGCATTGGACACCACGTTATGCAAGCAAACACAAATAACGTTAATAAGACTTGCCCCCTTCTTACAAACAACTTGAGGTAAAGATGAACCGAACATCGTTTTTATGCGGAAATCGTAGCGGACATCATAACACGAAACTCGGAACGTAGCGAAATATAATAGGACAACACAAAAAACTAAAACGATGAGCAACACGGATCCCATTAAAAAACCGGAGGTGAACTTAGGTGCTCGCGAAGGGTAAGCAGTTCCTGCTTCTTATAAGACACCCGCCGTGTTATTCATATATACAGTCAAGTTCGTAAAAAGTATTGGCAGTGAATGACGGCTCTGCTCTTTAGAAGTCAAAAATAAGAACGGGTCGAACACAACACAAATATATTGAAGCGTGTATTTAAAATTGGCCATGCGTAGACAGACAACTGTTATGATAAAAGCAATGCATACGGAGAAGAAATATTCATCATTTATGTCAGAGATTTTTCGCTATTCATTTAATACACGCATATTTAAAAAGAGACATATTTATATTAATTCAGTGTACCAGATCCACCTTTTTGTATTACGCTTATTAGCTTATTAGGCGTTGCTCGATCTCATTTGCAACAACAACAACAACAACAAAAAACAGTCGTAATTACATTTGCATAAATTAAAATAATAGAATAGTTGTAAAATATATAAAAGTTCCGAACCTACAGTCAAACTCTAATACAATATTGTCTATGGTAAGGTAGTACGAATGATCATTCGAGATTCAATATATGAAGTTCCAGATTCTAAATTTAATATCTAAAACAACCAATCATGAGGACGCTTTTAAATTATTTATTTTTCTTTGGCCAATGACTTGTTTTGTAACACCAACAAGTAAAACATTTCTCTATAAAAAAAATTCCCAACGTTTTTTTTGCAGAAAAAAAGTACTCCCCCCTCCGAATGGTCGTTCCATTGTTCATTCCGATCAATAACGTATTTGGTCAGTTACTACACGTTGTATATCAAAACTTAGTAAATATTTATATATCCATAGTTCAATGCAATTAATGTCTTGTATGTTATAGGATGTAGAACAACAGAAAGGGGTCAGGAATATAAGGGCAGTGCAAGTGTGACGGAGAATGGACTGACTTGTCAGTATTGGGAATTCCAATATCCCCATAAGCATTCCTTTGCACATCTTGAAACAGAGCATAATTACTGCAGGAATCCTGACAACAGTGCACGACCTTGGTGTTACACCAATGTCCCCAGCAAACGATGGGAGTATTGTCACATACCCATGTGTGGTATGTATACGATACGACAAGATTTCCTGGAATATACTTGTGTCATATGCCATAACAAATCATTGTTGTTTTTAGTATACTGAGTGGCGAATAGAGAAAATAATCTGACATTTATCATTCTAAGCTCAAACGATGGTATACAAAACACTACACAGACAACTAAAGTTTGAGCAACACGAATCCCACAAAAAGCTTGGAATGTTCCCAACTGGTTATCAGTTCCTGCTCGACTAGTGGGACCTATCATGTTACTCTTGTTACGAGAATCTTCAATTATCATTTTGTAACTTTAACATGACTAGAGTTATTTTAGAGTGATCATGTACATTATGTACAGGTTAAATAATTTGATTTGTTTAATCGGAGCCCCGTCCAAGAGCTATAATATGATAGAATCACGATAACTTATATGGCAGACATGCTTTTATGCACCCGCTTTGACGTTTCCGATCTTTTATTGGACACTTTTAAAGTGTGTACTGGTCAAGACAATCATTATCTAATAGAGGTGGAATCTATAGGTTTAACACCTGTGTTTCAACTAATTGTTTTGTTTAACTTTATTCTAACTCTCTCTCTCTCTCTCTCTCTCGCTCTCGCTCTCGCTATCTCTCTCTCTCTCTGTGTGTGTGTGTGTGTGTGTCATTCGTCTTTGTCTTGTCACAATATTTGAAAACTTTATTGAACAAAATTGTAAAATATATCGTAGATTAACAATGTTGTCTACTCATATGTATCTCTTTTTAGGATTCAATTGTTGCCGACATAAATCACAATTCTACCAAATTCCATAATTTCTTCTCATTGGAAAGACATTCTTGTCGAACATATTTATCAGTTTAACGATAACATAATATGCATAAAATTGATAATTGTGCATCTATACTTCAAAATGTGTAAATATTGCAAATAAAAGTGCACGATGACAGAATATGTAATAAAATGAAAAAGAAAAACAGTAGAAACAGCAGAAAAATCTATACTCCTAACACACATACTCATGACCATCCACAAATCTATTCTCCTAACACACATACTCATGACCACCCACAAATCTATACTCCTAACACACTTACTCATGACCATCCACAAATCTATACTCATAACACACATACTCATGACCACCCACAAATCTATACTCCTAACACACATACTCATGACCATCCACAAATCTATACTCCTAACACACTTACTCATGACCATCCACAAATCTATACTCCTAACACATACTCATGACCACCCACAAATCTATACTCCTAACACACATACTCATGACCACCCACAAATCTATACTCCTAACACACATACTCATGACCACCCACAAATCTATACTCCTAACACACATACTCATGACCATCCACAAATCTATACTCCTAACACACATACTCATGACCACCTAAAAATCTATACTCCTAACACACATACTCATGACCATCCACAAATCTATACTCCTAGCACACATACTCATGACCACCCACAAATCTATACTCCTAACACATACTCATGACCACCCATAAATCTATACTCCTAACACACATACTCATGACCACCTACAATCTATACTCCTAACACACATACTCATGACCACCCACAAATCTATACCTCTAACACACATACTCATGACTACCCACAAATCTATACTCCTAACACACATACTCATGACCACCCACAAATCTATACCCCTAACACACATACTCATGACCACCCACAAATCTATACTGCTAACAATATTCTCCTAACACACATACTCATGACCATCCACAAATCTATACTCCTAACACACATACTCATGACCATCCACAAATCTATATCCCTAACACACATACTCATGACCACCCACAAATCTATCCTCCTAACACACATATTCATGACCACCCACAAATCTATTCTCCTAACAATATACTCCTAACACACAAACTCATGATCACCCGCAAATCTATACCCCCAAGATACATACTCATGTCCACCCACAAATCTATACTCCTAACACACATACTCATGACCACCCACAAATCTATACTCCTAACACACATACTCATGACTGCCAACTTTCCTGGCTTGGCACAGACACTTATTTAAAAAGTGGCGGGGTTAAGCTAAGTAATCATAGATATATTTTACAAAACAAATGTTAATGGTGTTTACTTGTATGATGTCGTTATTGCTTTACATAATATGAAAATAAATATATTTATTTTTGATTATCATTTTACAGCTGCGTGTACAATTCAAGAAGACATTGTTAAATGTAAAGCATCAATACAAATGTCTGGTAAATGTTTGTACAAATCTAAACAAGGAAGCAAATGTAATTATTCAGTTGAGCTGATGAGATCTGAAGCTACTGTAAAAATTGGAACTACTGAAATTACACTAACAAATGGTGGGACTCTCTCAGAATGTGCCGAGTTCACTTATGACCAGGGAACACTGCTAATTGAGGAGGATGTTTGCAAATGCAAAGAAGGTATACTCTATTTGACACGTGTAGACATTCTCTGACCGTTTCATGAAAACTTTTTGTAAGGGAAAAGGAACCCAACATAAGATGAGTGTTTATTTCAAACAATACATGTAACCAAATAACTTAGATGATTCTATTTTTTTAAATAACAAATTGTGTAGTCGCACAGACGGTTGAAAATTTACCTTTTGATGTTAATGGGTGCCGCTATTTTTTGGAACTCTTTTGTATTGAAGAGCACACGTTGTAGTATCCAACATCACACCGTCTGTTCGGTTTCCTCACGCCTATATACCACATAACATTCACTAACAACACAGATTCTAAAATGGTCGAAGATAAGTAAAATTCTCTCGTCACAAAATTTTTCACACATGTATTTTGGATGAAAACCAAAACAATATTTTAGAAGGGTTGTTAACGTTCTAAAATGATTGGAGTCAGAGAGCAAAGGCGAATGGCTGCACTGTTATTTCTGCGGTTAACTGTTGACGATTGTCAATTTCCTCTACCGAATATTATGGATCGAAATTATAAGGAACTACACCCATATTTCTAATTCTCCATTAATTAAAACTCAGTAAATTTACATTTTCTCGATTGGTTGATATGTTTATGCTTGAATTTCCCGTAACAGACGGTGTGACATCACTTCCTTTGTCAATATGGCAGCTGCCTTGGCGGCAGGAAACTTATAAAATTTGATTTTAACCCAACTAAAAGCTCTCTGTGATGCTTTTAACCAGAAAATGTAGTTTATTATCTTTTTAGTGGGTAATTGTGTTTTTAAAACATCACATTATGATTGGGTTTCCATCCCTTTTAAACAATGATAGTATTAAAACGACACATTTAATTGGTTAAGCACGCGTTGAGTATCTATGACAACGGAAAATACCAATAAGAGGTAGATATATCAACAATCACAACTCGGGATGTACAAAAATACACAAATGAAGCAAAATCAAAAGAAAGCAAGATATTGCTGATAAGAACTGGAAGTGAGAACAGATGCTTTGAATGGTGAAGCTTCTGTCTTCAATGAACGGTTCTCGTTGTTGTATGAAAATAAACATTAGAGAACAGAAGGGGTATTCCAGAGAGAACAGAAGGGGTATTCCAGAGACACATGCAACATTTGGCGCACGACGCAGAAACGAATACACACAAAACAAATCACAAGACAGAACAGAGATACACAAATACATTAACTGAACACAGGTGCTCGAGAAGGATATGTAGTATACTCTTTAATCGTGATTAAACAGTTACAAATGCACAACACATTATTGTCAACACAGATAAAACATTTTTACATGATAGAACTAAATCGTGAATAAGAACATTCAATTCGGGATTTCTGACAGTTGCAGAAAACAAGTGGATACTATAAATTTGATAACGCTGTAGAAAAAAGTTTAAATCCTTTACAAAAGGGTTAGGGTTATGGCTATGGTGTTTAACACCCCATTCAATAATATTTCAGTTATATCGTGGCGGTCAGTTTTATTGGTAGAGGAATCCGGAGTGCCCTGAGAAAACCACCGACCTATCGCAAGTCATTGACAAACTTTTATCACATAAAGTTGTATGGAGTACACCTCGCCTGAGCGGGATTCGTACTCACAATAAATCGTGAATAGTACGTTAACATTTTATTTATCGCTAACATTTTATCATATTTTTTCGTTTCAGATAACACGTAGAGACATTGATATTGTTTTGTCAATTATAATAAAGTAGCAATTTTAAAGTGGTATCTTGATATTCTGTTAATAACCATGGCAATCCGACATGTAATCAATTAAATGTGAGATACTGACACTATATTGCTATGGCTTATACTCCCGGTATAATGGTTAATACATATACCAGTGCGATTTATTAAGAACAATAAAAAGTGGTTTGGTTTAGGGTGTTTAACGCAACTTTCAACAATATTTCAGTGGCGGTCAGTTTTATTGGTGGAGGAAACCGTAGTACCAGTAGAAAACCACCGACCTGTAGCAAGTCACTGACAAACTTTATCACATAATGTTGTATCAATTATACCTTGCCATGAACGGTTTTTGAGCTCGCAACTTCGGTGGTGATGGGCCTTGATTGCACAGGTAGTAAACCCAACAACCATACGATCACGACTACGACGGGCCCTAATTAAAAGTGATTGACATCATGTTACTTCTATGTCGATCATGGAATTGATCATATGTGTGATCTCAAGTGCATTATTTTGGAATTCTTTTCGTTCGATGTTTTGTAATTTTATAATATTTTTTTTTTTTTTTAATCTTTCACTGATATTTGATTGTGATGTTTCTATAACGTCACGTGAAGGGGTTTCATACTCGCTCAATAACCATGTCTATACGACTTTTGTTTTCAATTATGTAAATTTGCAGTATCAAAAGATATGCAAATGAAAAATAATTACTTGATAATTACTTTGTAATTATCTCTATCACAATCATTACTAACTGGCGGGAATGTCTCAAGCATGAAAATATTCATAGCAGATATTGAATATAAACACAATGGGTTCCACTGTTGGAGCAGGAACTGCTTATCCTTCCCGAGCAATCGAGTTCACCCACGGTTTTCGTGTTGTTCGTGTTAGCCAGTCTTTAGTTTTCTGTGTAGTGTTGTGGATCACTGTTTGTCCTTTTTCTTTTGGTCATTGCATTGTCTGTTCTCCTTCGATTTACGATTTCTGAGTACCCCTTTAGTATCTTTTAACCTTTTCTATACATTATATTACCATACCGTATTACCATATCTAGTTATTCTTTCATAGCCAGAGGAACTTTCAACAAAATAATATGCCAAGTCTAAAGCGAACTGTTAACGGATAACATGAAGAAAAAAAAATTACCAAACTATAGCAACAGAAAAATTGAAAATCACAGAATGAGGCAAAATCGATATACTTAAAACACATGTATACATGAGCGCTCACTTTCCTAGCTTGGTACATGCACTTCAATAAAAAGTGGTGGTATTGATAGTTTTATGGGCTCAAACCTGCCCTCTTAGCAACATGACGGGGACATGAACAAAAGATAAAATTGTCCGATTTGTTTCACACGACCCTCGTCCCCACTCCATATCCAAACATGGGAACACAACAAGAAAGCTGATTTAAAAAAAAAAATCAGCGTTATGTTTTGGAAATCAGGCAAAACAACTACAAGAATGAGATAACCGCTGTTAACACTATGGACGAAAAATTTAAAGAGAATTTTTCATGTAAGAATAGTGGTTGTTGTTAATACAAATTCCATAAAAATACGATATAACAACCCGTGTTCAAGCAATAAACTAGATAACACAGAATATAATTACATCCGGGCTACACACCTCACATGACATATCCTCTTCATTCCAGGTGGTATACAAGGCATTGCTACACTGCCTCCATTTGCCTCTGTCTTTGACTACCATCTGTGCCCTTTCCCAGCTGTTCATCCGGGCTACAAAATAATATTAATTAACGTTAATATATTGTAGCTAGTATCAGTTGGTACCATTATTGTTTATCATAATGAAATATATACAAGAGTATTGTACAATCACAGGAAATGGCAACACTTGTATCTACTTAGTATGTGTAGCAAAACAAAATTGTTCATGATTTCAAATTGTTACAAAAATTTAAGTGAGTGAGTGAGTGATTGTTGCTTAACGACAACTCACTTTCAAAAATTTATTATAAGAAAATAATGCAAATTTTATGATGTCTATGCGAATTGACATACGCCGATTTGTCACATTTTCACTTCGGAAGTTTTACGGGCGCCACCATGACTTGGTTAACAGTTACGGAATATCTGTGTCACAAATGAACACGGATATGTTCAACTTGTTGTAATCACAATCCGGTATTTTCCTCGTGCAATAATTAGCAACCGATTTATAACAAGAGTAACACGTCTAGTACCACTAGCAAAACAGGAACATCTAATCCTTCCGGAGCACATACACCTGTGTTCATCCTCGATTTGTATTGCTCAGTCTGTGTAGTGTTTTGTAGATCATTGCTTGTCCATTTTATTTTTAACACTGTATAGCGTGTCTTTTGGAATTACGGCTTCTCATAACCCATTTGGTATCTTCAAATTTTACTTTAGGTTAATATAAAAGATTTTAAGTCTGTCGTCATAACATATCACATATTATGTAAGTATGGAAATTCGAGATGTCGAGATGTGAAAGGGCGGATATCTAAGAATCGAAAATACAAAAATTGATTTTATGAATGTTTTTCAACGCAAGAAATTCCGTGTTCCTCTATTCGTTTCTTTCTTTTTATTTTTTACTTTTTTTTTTTACTACTTTAAATATTGTTTTCGGAAAATCATATATTTTGGAATACTCATTGTCACGTGTCATGAATGTATTAATGAAAAAAAGGGTCAAATATGAACATCCTAAATACTTCAATTCCTGGTTTATTTCCGGTTGGCATAATCGTGATATGTTCCTGACCAAAATATTTACCACACTTGTAAGTTATCTTTTATTAAATATTTAATTGAGTTAGAGAATAAAAATAAATAAAAACAAAATATGATATTTACATATCTATATTTCATATATTTATCCACTTATTAATAGAAAAAATGAACAAATTTAGCATTTAAATTAATTATACATATCAACTTCTGAGTGTCTATTTCGGGATTTTAAGAACTTGCATGATACAAAAATACTAGATAAATTAATTTGTTAACAGTACTTATTGTTAGTTTGTTGTATTGTTTTTCTTTGTTTGTTTCTTTCTTCTAAATTGACATTCAGAAATGATACAGATCCTATAGGAATAAAAGAAGGTAAAACGATGAAAACACCAGTATGATGACAATGTATAGAATTCCTCTGGATCAAACCATTCAGTGAACAAATAAGATGGAGTCAGATCTATCACCAACATAAACGTAGATATTAAATATAGTACACACAACGCGTTTCTAGAATAACATTCATCATGTACCCTAAGGGACGGACCATTTAACTTCCACCGGGGGCTATGGTTTTTTTCTAAAAAAAATATTCTGATTTTGGTGGAGGGAAAAAAAATAATCTGATTCAGAGTTTTTATCATATAACCTAATGTTAAATTCTGGGGAAAAAAAATATTCAAACTCTCGTGTTGTCCAAAAAAATACCCCACAGCCCCCCCCCCCCCCCCCCCTGCAAGTCAAATGGACGGTCCCTAACCAACATTGGGTAGAGTAGAATAAATATATTGAATAATATTTACTACTCTTGAACTATATAGAATAATTGAAGACTTTATTTAGTGGCAAAGGACAGATATGAAGTCCTTTCCTTATTCGTGACTTGTCACCGGGTTTGTAACTAGAATAATACGACGGGTACTACTAGTGGAGCTGGAACTGCTTACCCTTCCGGGGCACCTGAGTTCATCCCCGGTTTGTGTTACTCGATCTTTACTTTTATGTGTAATGTTTTGTATACCATTGTTTGTCCTTTTACTCTTGGCCATTGTGTTGTCTGTCCTTCTTCGATTTACGGATTCTGATTACCCCTTTGGTATCTTCGAAAGCGTCTTACAGATTATAGTTTCCGATTCTTATTGGTGCAAAATATTCTTTAACATGTTCAACATTCTAACCAGCTTGGGTGAACAAAAATAGGAGTACTATGCAATTTATAGATCACATTTGTTTTAAGAAATTTATATGTTATAATTTGTCTAATGACTTTTATATACATTTCAACATTTCCTTCTTCGATTTCCCCTCACATGGAACATATTTGTTTCCGCATATACCGGACAATAAATTAGAGATCAACACCATGATATATTTTTGTTTCCGTATCTAAACCAAAAAAACTAAATTGTAAGTTATAACATTTATTTTTATTCATGAAAGTATCACGTGATAGATATGCACATTCGAATTTTAGACATGATTCTAAAATTATATGTTTTTACACAGTTTTAAAAGAGTAATTTTCATTTCGTGCGGGCAAAGGATCCCATATCATGCAAAATTTAATGATAATAACATATATTTTTTCATCTAATAATCTGTAGAGAATTTTAATGTAGTAATAACTTGTAATTTTTTTTGTCTTTTCCCTTGCTCTTGCACGGATTTTGTACCATATTACCTGCCGTAAAGGAAATAACTTTATAAAACGCATAATTTTAGAATCAAATCAGGAACGTGCACAAGATCCATTTGATCCGTGTTTTAATTATAAATTGTATGTACCTTTTATCAATAGATCTAACATGGTGGGTTTTTTTTCTTTGCGGGTTGTGGGTTTATGAGTTTATAGTGTTTAACGCCACTCTCAACAACGGAGAAAACCACTGACAAACTTTATCACATAATGTTGTATCGAGTACACATCGCCTGAATGCGATTCGAATTCACAACGTTAGTGGTGATTGGCACCGATTGCATAGGGAGCTGTAAATCCAACTGCCATACGATCAATGGAAAATGGTGGTCCTCGTTCCACTTTTTTTCTTTGGGGGATTAATAGCGTAAAATAAAGATGGTCGACAATCTTACCACAAGAACAATAAAAAAACCATAAACATGTGTATACCAAACCTTGTGTACAGAACATTAGACATCGCATGCTACATAACCACACAAGACATTGAATGCTACATAACCACATAAGACATGTGATACTACAAGGCAACATTAGACATCGCATGCTACATAGCCACATAAGACATGGTCTGCTACATGACCACACAAGACATTGCATGCTACATACCACATAAGACATGTGATACTACAAGGCAACATTAGACATCGCATGCTACATAGCCACATAAGACATGGTCTGCTACATGACCACACAAGACATCGCATGCTACATACCACATAAGACATCGTCTGCTACATAACCACATAAGACATCGTCTGCTACATAATACATACCGCATCTCATGCTACATAACCACATATGACATCCATGCTACATAACCACATAAGACATGGTCTACTACATAACCACACAAGACATTGAATGCTACATACCACATAGTCTGCTACATAACCACATACGACATAATACATACCACATCTCATGCTACATATCCACATAAAACATCGTCTGCTACATAATACATACCACATCTCATGCTACATAACAACATATAACATCGCATGCTACATAACCACATAACACATTGTATGCTACATAGCCACATAAGACATCGCATGCTACATAGCCACACAAGACATTGCATGCTACATAGCCACCTATGACATCGCATGCTACATAGCCACCTATGACATCGCATGCTACATAGCCACCTATGACATCGCGTGCTACATAGCCACCTATGACATCGCATGCTACATAACCAAATAAGACATTGTCTGCGACAGAACCACATAAAACATCTAATGCTACACTACCACATAAGACATCGTCTGCTACATAACCACATACGACATCGTCTGCTACATAATACATACCACATAAGACATTGTCTGCGACATAACCACATAAAACATCTAATGCTACACTACCACATAAGACATCACATGCTACATAATTTTATTATAAGCTGATCATTTTTTTATAGTGCAATTCTTTTAAGATTGAAGACTGTATCTGCAATGAATGAAACAACTACAAATACCATTCAGAATGCTACGTCGGATCACACTACAAGTAAGTTAAACTTTTATTGTACTGTATCAGTCATATAGAGGTGACGTACATGTTTACTCAGCTTTGTGGCATATGAGGTCAAAAGGGAAATAATTATAGGAACGCTAATTAGTAATCTCAATTATATAACAATATAAAATATGCCTCATTGAATATCAAAACAAACACGATAATGAAGGATGTTCATAAGTTCTATGGTCGCCATCTTGTTTGGCCAGCCCGTATTTCCATAGAAATGTTAAAACTATTTTCTCTGAAACCGGCTTTGGGAATATAGACTAATTAGTCTTTATTATATATACCTATAATGGGTCAAGAAATGCTAAAATTTGGTCCCTGTCTCTGATTTTGTGGGAACTTCTTAATGTTTCATTCATAAGTTGGAAAAACTTGTGTCCGATCCCTATTTGTTATATTTAGCAAATAAAAATATGCTTAAACTAAAAAAACTTTCATTCTTTTTTCGTGCTATTTGTATAATTGTTCTTTATTGTATCCAAACCGTATTGGTAAACTAATAGCTAGCGTCTTCACCTGTGTTGTAGATCGTGGGTTTGAACCCCGACCTTGTGAAACAAATGAAGATAAAAATGGTATTTACTGCTCATCCGCTAAATACGTAGCATTTAAGGAGTAAGAGAAAAAAAACCTGGTTAGTTTGGAATCATGATTATGTGTTCAATTGGGCTGTTGTTTCAGTGAGCTAACACTATAAGAATTCAACTAAGCGTATTGGTCCAGTACAAAGCAGACATCATCACATTTCATTGCATAGTAACTTGTTCTCGTCATGATTTTGGTTGCAGCATTGCTGAATTTTCGCTAAGCAGCAATCACCTGGACTCACTTTATTGCATCCGATTTGTTCCGTTACTTGGGAATGTTTTCGTACTTGGGTACTGTGTGTTAGAAGAGTTTGAAGATACCAAAGGGGCAATCGGAATCCGTATATCGAAGTAGAACAGACAACACAATGGCCAAAAGAAAAAGTACAAAAGGACAAACAACGATCAACAAAACATATATATAAAACTAAAGATCGAGTAACACGAACCCCATTAAAAACCGGGAGTGTACTCGGCTGCTCCGGAAAGGTAAGCAGTTAGTTAGTCTTGTAAATTGATAATACATACATCTCATGATTGGAATCACCAGACACTAATTACAGTTTATAGTGTCACTTAAACGGCCAAGCCAACGCCGTTATTCTCGGACGGACAAATAACAAAGCCAATAAAGAAATCATCACGTAATAATATCATAGTGTATGCTCAGTTATATACAATACAATCCAGAAATATTTTGTATCAACTTCTTCAGTTTTTGCTTGTTGTTGCAGGTACGAATGGAATATCAGTGGTACTATTATATGTCGGATCACTTGGTGTGATAGTCATTGTCGTTATAGTAGCTATGTTTGTTGTTTTGTGTCAAACTCTACACCGATATAGACGCAGAAAGAGACCTCGGGGACCTGTTAGAATGAGCAGTAACGTCGATTTTGAACTTCGAATCTCTGATGTTCTCAATGATAATAAAAGACAGCAATATTTTAATAGTCCACGAAAAGCAAAGAACAGCCATTATTTTCGACAGGAATCTTATGAGGCTAACCATTTTGATCGCACATGTGTCGTAACTCCTGTAGTTCAAAGTTCAGATAAAACTGATCAAAATCATTCTGAAACGACAGAAACACTTGGTTTTGCTGGAAATATGACCCCAACAGAGGATACTAACATGGTAGAAAGAAACAACAGAAAATTAAAGCAATGTGTATTACAAAACAATACATTACCACAAACATTATCGAATGTTAAAACAAGCAATGATCAGAGAAGAGAGGAAGACATTGGTTTAGATCCAGACCGAACTATTGTAGTTTCAACTGAAGAAGACATTGGTGTAGAACAAAACAGAACTGTGGTAGTTTCAACTGAAGAAGACATTGGTTTAGAACAAGACAAAACTGTGGTAGTTTCAACTGAAGAATACATTGACTTAGAACATGTCAGAACTGCGATAGTTTCAGATGAATTGAGTAATAAACGACACAACGACTATCACGTTCCTATATTAACAGTAACTGCTCAGTTGAAAGATAATCCATACAGCAACCAGTACCAGGTTCCTAGAAGTCATTACCAAACTCCAAAATGTGCAGTGAATGTCCCTGACATTGTAAATTACCAAACACCACGTAAAATACATAAACAAACAAAAGATCGGAATGAGGGTTTTAGGCAGGTTACACAATAAATATTTGACAAGTGTTGTATTTCAGTAATATAATTTATCGGTATTTTTACATTTTTTCCTTTAATCTTGTCGAGAGATATTTCCAGACACTGGTGATGATACTAAATAAATATCGGACAGTGTGACGTCAAACATATTATGACGTTACCGATAAACCCAATAACGTCAATTTTCTCGACACACATTATCACTATTATGACAGCTCGTACTATCGGACGCGCTGTGATACGGGCTATATAATGTCTGTCTCGACCTTCATAACTGCTGTTATTCTACATATACAGTGGAGACTCATTATCGCGGTTAAGGACAAGTCGTTTCCTGGGGTAACACGGAGGTCACATTTGGTTCATTCGTGTATCATTTTTTGCTCACCCCTTGGATAAAGTAGTCCGTTAATCTGTGTGAAAAAGATGTTCCTATCTTACCCAGGAGCTTACCCAGGCTCCTGGGTAAGAAAAACTACACGAGTGTTTTCCCGAAAAATTGTTTCCATTGCTGATTTATCTATATAGGTAGTATTCTAAATGTATTTCATAATACAATATATAGTTCGTATCCTTAAATACTACTAAAGCAGCAATAAATACCTATGCAAATATATTTGACCCACATTTTGCATTTTTCGGAACTACATGTATACTTTTCTTAGAGTTTGGTCAAAGGGAGGCATTCGGCATTCTTTTATTCACAGAAAGTAAACAAACATTGACACGGTAGAAAGGGGTTAGAAAAAGAAAGGTACAAGATCGTAAAATCTGAGACACGCTCTGATGTTTAAGATTTTACGATCTCATTGAAAATCAACCTATTCTCGCCATGATATAGCTCCAACATTGCTGAGTTGACGTTAAACAACAATCACTTATTCACTTTAAAATGGACATTACATTATCTGCTTACTATGTAAATAGATTTAAGGAATATAAAAGTTAGACTGTATTATGTTATTGTAAATTATTCGTTTACAGTACATTTTTTTGTTGTATTTGATACCATGTGAGTAGGTTTTTAAAAGAGTATGATAACTTTTAATGTAAAAATAGAAGGTGTAAGATGTGCAATGAAACATTGCACCTTTATTGCACCTTTCCTAAGTATGTTGGAAATACAAAAAAAAAGGTTGAATCTTCAGTTTTATATAGAAAAGTTTGAAGATACCAAAGTGGTAATCAGAAGCCGTAAATCGTAGAACGACAGACAACACAATGGCCAAAGAAAAATGACAAACAACGATCTACAAAACATTACACAGACAACTAAAGCATAAGATAAACATAGTTTGTAATGACTCCATAGGTTAAAACTATGAAGATCAAGAGGCGACCTTTTTTTCAACATACATTTTATTCAAATTATCTGTTTTTATAGGGTATTTTAACTCAGCGCCCCTGTTAGTTACAAAGCTCATTTGTCAAGGGGGGGAGGGGGGACAAATGAGACACAAAATACCTCCTTTTTATAATTTAACTTACATTCTATAATGATTTATTGTTTCATACAATGTACAGTTAATTTCAACATGATTATTTATACATATACTCTATCAGAGGCGCCTATTATTGGATACAAGAATTTTATCCCTTAAGTAGAATCTGGCCTGATTTGTTTGTTTTGTTTTTTTATTTTTGTTTTTGTTTTTGCTTTTTGATGAAATATTTGATGATACAAAAGGGCTTTTCAGAAACCTATCCTAGTAGAACATACAATACAAAGGCCAAAACAAAAACAAAAACAAAAAAGAGAAACAAATGTAGACAAACCACTACAAAGAAAACTGAAAATTGGTGGTGACCTCAAGTGCTCCGGAAGGGCAATGAGTTTCTGTTCCAATACTGGCACCCGTCGCGCTTCTCTTGTTCAAAATCCGGTGATAAATCATGAAAGAGGAAACGAAACAAGGACGGAACTGTCACTACGACACACTAAACATATCCGTAGTCATCTGTAAAACAGATACTGCGCAACGGTTAACGGTAAGTCATGATGGCGACCGTAAAACTCCGTCAATTTGCAACAGTGATGTTCTAATATATGCAATGCTAAGTACGAATTATATTGTTGTTTTGGGTTTTTTTGGGCTAAATTTGGACGATAATCATGCTGTGCCAATGTTCCTAAATGTGTTGTCGTTCAATAAAGTTTTAGTAAAGCATTTGCGGATTGTTAATAACCCTCTTAATTTTTAAACCATAATACTAAATTTGCAATAATGGTTATAGAGAATACCTTTATGCCAACTACGATCAAAAGCTTTTGACACACCACAGAACTTAAATTTTGAATATTTACTTTTGTCTAGGCTGCTTTTCGAAAAAGTTCAGAAGCTTCAAGGTTGTCAGCAGCAATATCGGTATTATTGAAATTATTACCTAGTTTTGCTACATATCACGATGCCCATCTTCGGCTTGTAAATGGTCCGTTTTGAACTATAGAGAGTTAACGCTTAAACTGACAATGCGTATATTACATTGGTCTGTAGAAAAATGGATGTTGCATTTTATTGGAGTAAATAATTGATTGATTGGTATTTAACGCCAGTTTTAGCAGTATTTCAGCTACATCGTTGAGTGGATGACCTGATTTGATTTATTTTGCTTAACGCCACTTTCAGCAATATTTTAGCTATATCATGGCGACCAGTTTTAGTGGTGGAAGAAGCCGGAGTACCCGGAGAGAACCACCTACCATGGGCAAGCAACTAGTAAACTTTATCACTTGCGGCTGCGAGTCGAGTGCACCATTTTGTAATCTACAAAGCCGGGCGCGAACCCACGCCGTATTGGTGATATGCTTGTGAGAGTTGTTAGGTAATCCAACTAGCTAACTCATTGAGTCACCCGGGTCCTTCGTTGAGTGGAAGTAGAAAAAACTATAAATAGAGTGAAAGTAATATTAGAAATTTGGAACGTTACATGTTTCCAAAACATGTTATTAGAATAATTACCCCATTAGCTAGTCATAATCATCAAAATGGACAAACCAAAATACAAGGACTTCAAATAAATACATGTAAATGTTATTCTTAATATACAGAATAAGACAAAATAATGCATAACAAAACTGACATTACTTTCTTCACTCAATTATATATAAAATCAGAAGAAGTCAATAGTTAAAAAAGTATATCCTAGGAATAAAGTAAGAAATAAAATATACTAAAGTGGTAATGTACAGCCATGAATTCTACAGAATCGTTTACCAAGACGAGACTGTGAAATACATTAAGGTATTCAATCCAGATGACCTACACTAGTGGACCGCCAACCTACCAAACAGAAACATACCTTTGCGATCGACCACCAACGCCGACTCAACAACATTAGGGGGTCGTAGAACAAAAGTGAGAAGAAAACAGACGGGACATTAGTCTCGACGAATGTCAATAGTCCGCAATATCTACAGATGATAGCCGGACGTTTAACCCAAATAACCAACCAACCATGAATCGAAGGTCGGCCAATGCAATGACCTACACAACATGATATAATCGATCAAAATGAATGGCTGTAAATGGTTTGTAAACTTGCGTATTCTTGGTTTTGTGATTAAAATTAGAATGGCCACATGGGTTTTTGATCATTAGAACATAAATGAAAATTTAATCTGGAGTTATTTCGCTTTGGTAACTGATTTAATCTTCTATATGTGAACTAGAAATAAATTTAGAAATTTTAACATGAAATTTACAGAAAGCATTGCATTTCAACGTATTTATACTCTATTACTACATACTCCCGTTTCAACCCGTTTATTATTTCAGAGAAAATACAATTTAACCACCTACTCTATATAATTTAAAGTGAAACAACTATAAAAGGCCATAAATAATGTAATTAGTAAAACTAAACATGTTGATTGGTCTATACATGTATTTGGAAAACACAGACTTTTATTAAAAGTATCTGGTTTTTTTCATTAGTTATATATCTTTATTCTCATAAAGCCAATGTATAACAATGGTACAGAGATATAACAATAAAGTCAAAATAACAACAACTATTTACAACATATATATAAATTAGGAGAGAGGTTACAAAGGATTAAGAGCCTGGAGGACAAACACCGTATTAATAGCACTTATAAAATGACAGAGTTTCTTCAGTATTGGTTTTCTTTTACTTGACATAAGTTCAGAAAATTTGATAATATTATGTCTATATATGAAATAATTTAACAGTGACTGCTTACGTTTTTGGTTAAAATAAATACATTCAAAAATATAATGGTATTCATCTCCAATTTGGGATCTATTACATAATATACATTTACGATTTTCTCTTGGAATGTTCTGCCATCGCCCTGTTTCGATAGGGAGTTTATTATTTGTTTTTCTAAATCTGCAAAGCAAAATTGCATCTTTTATTTCTAAAATATTTAAATATTCTTCATATTTAAAACTCTGTTTTAAATGTTTTATAATTTATGGCTTTAGGTGAATTTTGTACTAAAGAATTCCAATTTTGAAGAAACTGATCCTCTAATCGCTGTTTAATTACACATTTCAAATAATCTACATTGTCAAAAAGTTCTGTTTCCCATATATTTGAGAAGCCACACTCATTAAATATTTGTTTTACAAACAATATCCAACTAAACTGCATATTATGATTTTCATTCAATTGACGACATAGTCTATACAATATATTAGAATACTTTGTTTGTTTACCAACTATAAGTCTTGTCCAGTAACATACGGTTCTGATTTTAATATCAATATATATAGGGTATCGCCCTAGTTCACCATACACCATATAGCTAGGCGTTGATGTTTTTAAATTTAAAAGAATCTTACAAAATTTTAGATGTATTTTTTCCAGAATATCATTGTTAGGAACCGACCATTTAACTTGAAGCGGGGAGGGGGTTATGGTTTTTTGTTTCGTTCAGAATTTGTTTTTCGGACAACACAAGAGTTAGAATATTTATTTATTTGTCGCGCAAAGCGCGAAAATTTTTTCCAGAATTTAACATTAGGTTATATGACAAAAACTCTGAATCAGATCATTTTTTTTCCTCCACCAAAATCAGAATATTTTTTTCAGCAACATTGTGAATCAAAATATTTTTTTACATATAAAACATATCCCCCTCCCCCATTTCCAAACACCATTACTTTGGTTTTATCTGTATTTACTTTTAATTTCCACAAACTACAATATTCATAAAAAGCATTCAGTTGAGTTTGGAGACCATTTGCTGTCTCAGCTAACAATGCAGTGTCATCAGCATATAACAGAATAAAAAGTTTAAGGTAAATGTCTAAATTGTTTTCTATTTCATCCGAGATAGTTTGTAGTCCTGTAATATTTTTATTTTCTAAAAAAAGTGTCAATGTCATTTAAAAACAATGAAAAAAGAAAAGAGGACACGTTTTCCCCTTGTCTGATTCCATTTGCACAATCAAAGTATTCTGATATACAATTATTATATGAGATACAAGATTTTATACTATCATACATATTAATAATAACATTATACATTTTGCCATTGATATTATTTAACATCATTTTGTAGAAAAGCCCTTCCCTCCATACCTTATCAAAGGCCTCTTCGAAATCTATAAAGGCACAATATAATTTCCTTTTTTTAAGTTTTAATATTTGGAAAAACGAAAAGAGAGTGAACATGTTATCTATAGTTGAATAATTTTGGCGAAATCCGAATTGGTTTTCTTTTATAAGTTTGTATTCCTCAGAAAAGCTATTGAGTCTTGTATTCAGAATTGATGTAAATAATTTTCCCAAGCAACTTACAATTGTGATAGGCCTATAGTTCTTGGGTTCATAAATATCGCCTTTATTCTTATAAATTGGCTTGATTGTACCAATCAACCAAATATGAGGAACAAAATCCTTATCAAAGATAATGTTAAATACTTCTCATAAATATTTATAAATTGATTGGATGTCGACTTGATGTATTCGTTTATAATTTCATCCTCACTACAAGCTTTTTCGTTCTTTAATTTTTGTATACATTTTAAAATTTCTTCCTTTGAGATATAGGCGTATATGTGTTCATTGATTGGTTCATTCTGTAGAATATTAACCTCTGGTAAGCCGTTGTTACCATCACAAATGTCTCTTGTATTCAAATTTTGAAAAAAATCATAAAGTTTATCAATTTCAATATTCGATTGCTTTTCTTTTACCTTTGTTCAAAAGTTTCCGAAATTCTTTAGGATTGTTTTTACTCAAATTTTGTATATCTTCTGAAAATTTCTTTCGATAATTTTTATATTTTCTGTCCAATGTATGTTTGTAATGTTTTTCAGCGTCAATCATAGCTAAGCGATTTTGTGGAGAAGTTGAACGTTTAAAACGTTTCTTAAATGTTCTGTAGTTTTGACGTGCAAATCTACAGTCTAAATCAAACCAGGGTTTATTTTCTTTTTTGAAAGTATTATTCTTGTTTTTTTCCTTAACATTATAAGTTCCAAAAGTTTTTTGGCCAGATGTGACAAATATATTACATAAATTTTCTATCAATATGTCAACAGTATCTTGAGTAATCATATCTTTTTCTGTACTCCATAGAGTAAGCATATGTTCTAATTCTAACATTTTTTCAATATCAATATTATTCTGAAAATGAATTTGTTTTTGGGGGTCCCATCTTTTAGTTTTTATTATATTTTCAACAGTATGGTTTCGAGAATCCACATACTCATCATGGCTGCTTTGTGAAAAATTATCAGAAGAAAAACATATCGTAATAGGCGAGTGAACATCTGAATATAGCTTACTAGAATCAAGGATGTCAAAATCTTTGAATGATTTCAGCAAATATGGACTACTAATGCAGTAATCTACTACACTGGCGTTTCTACAAGTAAATTTTCCAATATTTTTATCCTTACCTACTCTACCATTCACTATAAATAGGCTATTACCTTTACAAAATTCTAACAACATATTTCCATACCTATTTCTTATCATATCCATACTACTTCGTTCAACAGAGAGAGACAATGATTCTAATACTTCAGTATAGTTATCGACATAATCTGAAATATTATTATTATTATGATCGTTGTCATCTAGAATAATAAAATCATCACAATTACTTGTCCTTGCATTAAAATCCCCGACAAGGCAAATATATTTCGAAATATTTAAAAGTGATAAGTATTCTTGTTGAATTTCATTAAATGCTTCGTCTGATGAGTACTTTGTGTATTCAGGAGGTATATAAACTACACCAAAAATTACCCGTTGGTCTAGTTTGAATACCACCACCCCCTTTACACTTAAACCACAGAACATATACAACTAATTTCTTTTATTTCAATCATGTTCACTAAAGTGTCTCTATATCCGACCATAATCCCACCTGACCGACGATAAGCTATATGCTTTCGGTTTTTCATTATGAACTTAAAACCAGGAAAATTAATAACCTCCAAGTCGTCAGTTTTTGTCTCGACAAAACATAAGATATCATGATTTCTAATTTCTAATCATGTTTTGAAATTCCGGATACTGCAACCTTGACTTGATCCCACAACAATTCAAACTTAACAAATTAATACAATTATTATTAGAATCATTGACTGACCTATTGATAATTATATCAGAAGTATGACTAGTATTTACAGTTATACATGTATCATTATAATCACTGACTGACCTATTGACAGTTATATCATTAGAATCATTGACTGACCTATTGATAGTTATATCATTATAATCACTGACTGACCTATTGACAGTTATATCATTATAATCACTGACTGACCTATTGCCAGCTATATCATTAGAATCACTGACTGACCTATTGACAGTTATATCATTATAATCACTGACTGACCTATTGACAGTTATATCATTATAATCACTGACTGACCTATTGACAGTTATATCATTAGAATCACTGATTGACCTATTGACAGTTATATCAATATAATCACTGACTGACCTATTGACAGTTGTATCATTAGAATCACTGACTGACCTATTGACAGTTATATCATTAGAATCACTGATTGACCTATTGACAGTTATATCATTAGAATCACTGATTGACCTATTGACAGTTGTATCATTAGAATCACTGCCTGACCTATTGACAGTTATATCATTATAACCGCTGACTGACCTATTGACAGTTATATCATTAGAATCACTGACTGACCTATTGACAGTTATATCATTAGAATCACTGACTGACCTATTGACAGTTATATCATTAGAATCACTGACTGACCTATTGACAGTTATATCATTATAATCACTGACTGACCTATTGACAGTTATATCATTAGAATCATTGACTGACCTATTGACAGTTGTATCATTATAATCACTGACTGACCTATTGACAGTTATATCATTAGAATCACTGACTGACCTATTGACAGTTATATCATTATAATCACTGACTGACCTGTTGACAGTTATATCATTAGAATCATTGACTGATCTATTGACAGTTATATCATTATAATCGCTGACCGACCTATTGACAGTTATATCATTAGAATCATTGACTGACCTATTGACAGTTATATCATTATAATCACTGACTGACCTATTGACAGTTATATCATTATAATCACTGACTGACCTATTGACAGTTATATCATTATAATCACTGACTGACCTATTGACAGTTATATCATTATAATCACTGACTGATCTATTGACAGTTATATCATTATAATCACTGTCTGACCTATTGACAGTTATATCATTAGAATCACTGACTGACCTATTGACAGTTATATCATTATAATCACTGACTGACCTATTGACAGTTATATCATTATAATCACTGACTGACCTATTGACAGTTATATCATTAGAATCACTGACTGACATATTGACATTTATATCATTATAATCACTGACTGACCTATTGACAGTTATATCATTAGAATCACTGATTGACCTATTGACAGTTATATCAATATAATCACTGACTGACATATTGACAGTTATATCATTAGAATCATTGACTGACCTATTGACAGTTATATCATTATAATCACTGACTGACCTATTGACAGTTATATCATTATAATCACTGACTGACCTATTGACAGTTATATCATTAGAATCACTGACTGACCTATTGACAGTTATATCATTAGAATCACTGACTGACCTATTGACAGTTATATCATTAGAATCACTGACTGACCTATTGACAGTTATATCATTAGAATCACTGACTGACCTATTGACAGTTATATCATTATAATCACTGACTGACCTATTGACAGTTATATCATTAGAATCACTGATTGACCTATTGACAGTTATATCAATATAATCACTGACTGACCTATTGACAGTTGTATCATTAGAATCACTGACTGACCTATTGACAGTTATATCATTAGAATCACCGATTGACCTATTGACAGTTATATCATTAGAATCACTGATTGATCTATTGACAGTTATATCATTAGAATCACTGACTGACCTATTGACAGTTATATCATTATAACCACTGACTGACCTATTGACAGTTATATCATTAGAATCACTGACTGACCTATTGACAGTTATATCATTAGAATCACTGACGGACCTATTGACAGTTATATCATTATAATCACTGACTGACCTATTGACAGTTATATCATTAGAATCACTGACTGACCTATTGACAGTTATATCACTATAATCACTGACTGACCTGTTGACAGTTATATCATTAGAATCATTGACTGACCTATTGACAGTTATATCATTATAATCACTGACCGACCTATTGAGTTATACCATTAGAATCATTGACTGACCTATTGACAGTTATATCATTATAATCACTGACTGACCTATTGACAGTTATATCATTATAATCACTGACTGACCTATTGACAGTTATATCATTATAATCACTGACTGACCTATTGACAGTTATATCATTATAATCACTGACTGACCTATTGACAGTTATATCATTATAATCACTGTCTGACCTATTGACAGTTATATCATTAGAATCACTGACTGACCTATTGACAGTTATATCATTAGAATCACTGACTGACCTATTGACAGTTATATCATTAGAATCACTGACTGACCTATTGACAGTTATATCATTATAATCATTGACTGACCTATTGACAGTTATATCATTAGAATCACTGATTGACCTATTGACAGTTATATCAATATAATCACTGACTGACCTATTGACAGTTATATCATTAGAATCATTGACTGACCTATTGACAGTTATATCATTAGAATCACTGACTGACCTATTGACAGTTATATCATTATAATCACTGACTGATCTATTGACAGTTATATCATTAGAATCACTGACTGACCTATTGACAGTTATATCATTATAATCACTGACTGACCTATTGACAGTTATATCATTAGAATCACTGACTGACCTATTGACAGTTATATCATTAGAATCACTGACTGACCTATTGACAGTTATATCATTATAATCATGGACTGACCTATTGACAGTTATATCATTAGAATCACTGACTGACCTATTGACAGTTATATCATTAGAATCACTGACTGACCTATTGACAGTTATATCACTATAATCACTGACTGACCTGTTGACAGTTATATCATTAGAATCATTGACTGACCTATTGACAGTTATATCATTATAATCACTGACCGACCTATTGACAGTTATACCATTAGAATCATTGACTGACCTATTGACAGTTATATCATTATAATCACTGACTGACCTATTGACAGTTATATCATTAGAATCACTGATTGACCTATTGACAGTTATATCATTAGAATCACTGACTGACCTATTGACAGTTATATCATTATAACCACTGACTGACCTATTGACAGTTATATCATTAGAATCACTGACTGACCTATTGACAGTTATATCATTAGAATCACTGACTGACCTATTGACAGTTATATCATTATAATCACTGACTGACCTATTGACAGTTATATCATTAGAATCACTGACTGACCTATTGAGTTATATCATTATAATCACTGATTGACCTATTGACAGTTATATCACTAGAATCACTGACTGACCTATTGACAGTTATATCATTATAATCACTGACTGACCTATTGACAGCTATATCATTAGAATCACTGACTGACCTATTGAGTTATATCATTATAATCACTGACTGATCTATTGACAGTTATATCATTAGAATCACTGACTGACCTATTGACAGTTGTATCATTAGAATCACTGACTGACATATTGATAGTTATATCATTAGAATCACTGACTGACCTGTTGACAGTTATATCATTAGAATCACTGACTGACCTATTGACAGCTATATCATTAGAATCACTGACTGACCTATTGACAGTTATATCATTAGAATCATTGACTGACCTATTGACAGTTATATCATTAGAATCATTGACTGACCTATTGACAGTTATATCATTAGAATCATTGACTGACCTATTGAGTTATATCATTAGAATCACTGACTGACCTATTGACAGTTATATCATTAGAATCATTGACTGACCTATTGACAGTTATATCAATATAATCACTGACTGACCTATTGACAGTTATATCATTAGAATCATTGACTGACCTATTGAGTTATATCATTATAATCACTGACTGACCTATTGACAGTTATATCATTAGAATCATTGACTGACCTATTGAGTTATATCATTAGAATCACTGACTGACCTATTGACAGTTATATCATTAGAATCATTGACTGACCTATTGACAGTTATATCATTAGAATCATTGACTGACCTATTGACAGTTATATCAATATAATCACTGACTGACCTATTGACAGTTATATCATTAGAATCACTGACTGACCTATTGACAGTTATATCATTAGAATCATTGACTGACCTATTGACAGTTATATCATTAGAATCATTGACTGACCTATTGACAGTTATATCATTAGAATCATTGACTGACCTATTGAGTTATATCATTAGAATCACTGACTGACCTATTGACAGTTATATCATTAGAATCATTGACTGACCTATTGACAGTTATATCAATATAATCACTGACTGACCTATTGACAGTTATATCATTAGAATCATTGACTGACCTATTGAGTTATATCATTATAATCACTGACTGACCTATTGACAGTTATATCAATATAATCACTGACTGACCTATTGACAGTTATATCATTAGAATCACTGACTGACCTATTGACAGTTATATCATTAGAATCACTGACTGACCTATTGACAGTTATATCATTAGAATCATTGACTGACCTATTGACAGTTATATCAATATAATCACTGACTGATCTATTGACAGTTATATCATTAGAATCACTGATTGACCTATTGACAGTTATATCATTAGAATCACTGATTGACCTATTGACAGTTATATCAGAACTATGACTTGTATTTACAGTTATACATGTATGATGAGACTCAACACTACAATCAACAATAGAATTATTACAATTACTTACATTTTGTTTATAATCAATAACAACAGATATATCATTAATTTTATAAAAACTATATATATTGTTAGAATATTCTTCTTCTACTACAACTGTAAGTTCATAATCATTACCGTCTATTAAATTATGTAATATTTCTTTAGATTCATATTGAGTAACAACATAATTAATATTATTTATATTGTCAGTGTTATTTTCACTGTAAACTGTACATATATTACTATAAATAACTTTGTTATCACGGCATTTAACACAATTACAATCTTTTCGTAAATTACATAACAGTTCATTGGTTAATTGTTCTCCATGGCTGTGCTAATAATGATTACTATCATTCAATAGCGGGGGGGGGGTATCTAATGGGCGTGGACGCTTGTATGGTCTGTTGGCCTCCTTCGGTGTTGTCAAGAGCGAGTCACGGTATCCGTACTTCTTTGCTGATGTAGCATTTGTATTTTCGTTGTCATTTTCGTCTTGACAGTATAGCATTCCGTCGATAAATAGTTTGTCCCTTACTAGCACGACATGTTTTCCCTGTTTCCTAGCCTCTTTTTGAATTGGATACAGCTTCTTTCGTCTTTCCTCTATTGCATTTGGAAACTGCTCGTGAATACCGAAAGGGGTGTTTTTAAGCCATTTTGCTCGGTCGAGAACTAGTCTCAGATCTTTATGGTACAAGAATCTCGCAACGATTGGTCTCGATCTGTCATTTGAGCGTTTTCCGAATCGGTGCACGTTACCAAATTCAATATGATGTTCTATCCCGAGTTTCTCGTAAATAAAAGCCCTTAGTTTTTCCTCAAAGTTCTCAGTTCTCTGCTCGAATAGATTTGTGAAAATAAGGTCAAGAACAGTGTTTTGTAGTTTACGTACTTCATCTTGATCACTATGCTGTGATTTCGTATCCGCTATTTGTTTTTTCAATTCATCAAAGTTTGTTGACATTTTTTTTATTTAGTCAGATTGCTTACTGATGTCTTGTGAATGTGTTACAAACTGTTCAGTATGTTTATTGATGAGATCATCTCGTTTGTCACTTTTATTTTTAACATCATCGAACATAGTGAAACAAACGCTTAATAAAGACCAGTATAACCAACTATGACACTCCCAAATTGAAGATTCTTCAAAAGCCTTAACTTACTGGTTATTTTTAAAAATACAATTTTATGTTTGAACCATATCTTGAAATTTTAGACGATAGAAATGCTATTATTTTATGTAAATTTAATAGATTACCCATTGAACTTGGAAGGTGGCAAAATATCGAGAGAAACAATAGGAAATGTCTCCTCTGTGACACAAATAATTAAACATTCTTTGAACATTTTGTTATGTGATGCTTGCACATGGTGCTTATGATGTTCATATTTTTGTTATTTACAGAAAGTGTGATAATAAAGTATACCTTTACTTGTTTTATATTTAAATTGATATTATTATTGTGAAGTTAATAATATCGAATTAGTAGTGTCCTCCCTTCTCTTTTAACATATACCTGGCGATGTGAAAATATAACTGCGAGCCCCTGTGATAGAAATAATTAAGTTAAGACTCGTCCTGAATATAGCTGAAAAATTGCTCGCTGGACGTTAAACACCAACCAATCAATCAATCAATCATGTGAAGTTAAGAGTTTCTTGATATTTCCCCTGGTTCGACACTCACTAAACTGCACAAAATATGTGTACATACATCATCATTTAATCTGTGTGTATACCCATCAGTTATATTTATACAGTACATGTAATTAACATATTCAGCCTATGCCAACATTTTTTCTTACCTATGTATTCATATTATCTAAATAGTTGACATAGATTGAATGAACCACAGATAATGGATAGATACATTTATTTGTGATGTGTATATATTTATTTTTAGATCTACTAGGACTATTCATATACCGTGTCAGTTCATTATCCGAAGGGTCAATGGTCCGACCCCCTCCCAGAGGGTTTGTGTGTGTGTGTGGGGGGGGGGGGGGGGGGTGTAGAATAGGCACCAGGTTTCTCCGTCCTAGAGGCACTAGTCTACTAAAAGGGGCCAACCCCGCGGTAACCCCGGGGTATAGAAATGGGACCGAGAGCTTCTTCGGCTAAAAAAATATTCTGATTGTTGCTGAAAAAAATATTCTGATTTTGGTAGAGGAAAAAAAAAATAATCTGATTTAGAGTTTTTGTCATATAACCTAATGTTAAATTCTGGAAAAAAAAATATTCTAACTCTTGTGTTGTCCGAAAAAAAATTTCTGAACGAAACATAAAACCATAACCCCCCCCCCCCTTCAAGTTAAATGGTCGGTCCCTAAGAACAAAGACTAAAGCGTTTTTGAAGCAAAAAAAGGTGTCGAAATTCTACTTTCACTTTGGGCAGCAAAAAAAGTGTCCTCCCTTCTCTTTTAACATATACCTGGCGATGTGAAAATATAACTGCGAGCCTCTGTGATAGAAATGGTTGCCACGTTTTCTCGTGTATACTGTAATAATACATCTTGTCTTGTACAGATTAAAATTACCAGTTTTTGAGAGGATGATTCATAAACCTGTAAACGGAAATAGCCAAGGTCGCGTCAATTTTCAGAAAATGTATTTGAACAAACAAACAAAAAAATCCGAGGGGTCACGAGTACCAGACTAAACATATTTCAGAATGCATTCCGTGATTGCAACATTTGTGTTATTTTTGTTAATTTTAATACCCAATACACACCAATTATCAACGAAAGATACAAATGTGTGCAGGACAAGAAATGGGTAAGTTGTTTTTTTTAAAACGGGGGTAAGATAAGATCACATTTTCAAATTTTATTAGATAACGCCCAGACACAATATGTGTTAATACATGAGGTCAGCATATAAAACAAATTTTACATGCGAAATGAACAGGTAACAGATATAATACAGTAAGTAAGTAAGTAAGTAATTTTTATTGAAATAAAGACCAAACAGTGATCTATCATCAATCAATCACAGGGCCTTGTCACTATCCAGGTAAATATACTATCAATGTATAAACATATACAAGGGCGGACATCTTTTTTTACCCCCGCTCGCTTCAAGTCGTGTTTGTTTTTTAAATTCCTTCTAATATATTCAAATACCTGTTTGGTTCAACTCCCAAGACCTTATTCTTTTAAAAAAATATCATGACCTCCCCTCGACTACCTCTTGTGAAGGCGCAGCGATCGTTTTTGTCAGGAATTCGCCCGAGTAGAGAACAACATGGACCCAAAGTGAAAGTAACAGCGCCACCTAAAAAAAACCACGGAAGTTCGGAACTCTCGGGGTTTTAGCTTTGAGGTAAGGAAAATACCATTAAGATTCAAACATCATTAAACGACCGGGACGATTTGAAGTGAAAACTGAACACTTTTGACTTGTACATACATTGAATGATAAATGCCATTTTCAAGGCTTTTTCTTGATTGCTGTCCATTTTCTTTAATTTATTATTTCGTATGTTATTTCCCGCGGTATCTTATACTTAGAAACACGATAACTAGCGAGAAAACCAAATATCGAATGGTAAAACCCCGAGAGTTCTGAACTTCCGTTTTTTTATAGGTGGCGCTGTTACATTCACTTTGGGTCCACGTTGTTCTCTACTCGGGCGAATTCCTGACAAAAACGACCGCTGCGCCTTCACAAGAGGTAGTCGAGGGGAGGTCATGATATTTTTTGAAAAGAATAAGGTCTTGGGAGTTGAACCAAACAGGGTTTTGAATATATTAGAAGGAATTTAAAAAACAAACACGACTTGAAGCGAGCGGGGGTAAAAAAGATGTCCGCCCTTGTATATGTTTATACATTGATAGTATATTTACCTGGATAGTGATAAGTCCCTGTGAATCAATGAACAATTAAAAAAATATATAATCGCGGGAGGGACCAAATGAGGAAAAAGGGGGGTCCGGAATTCGAGTGCCTGTGGGGCAAGCAACTAGTAAACGTTATCACTTGCGGCTGCGAGTCGAGTGCACCTTTTTGTAATCTACAAAGCCGGGTGCGAACCCACGCTGTATTGGTGATATGCTGGTGAGAGTTGTTAGGTAATCCAACTAGCTAACTCAATGAGCCATCCGGGACCTTCGTCGAGTGGAAGTAGATAAAACACTATAAATAGAGTGAAAGTAATATTAGAAATTTTGAACGTTACATGTTTCCAAAACATGTTATTAGAATAATTAGCCCATTGGCTAGTCATAATCATCAAAATGGACAAACCAAAATACAAGGACTTCAAATAAATACATGTAAATGTTATTCTTAATATACAGAATAAGACAAAATAATGCATAACAAAACTGACATTACTTTCTTCACTCAATTATATATAAAATCAGAAGAAGTCAATAGTTAAAAAAGTATATCCTAGGAGTAAAGTAAGAAATAAAATATACTAAAATGGTAATGTACAGCCATGAATTCTACAGAATCGTTTACCAAGACGAGACTGTGAAATATATTAAGGTATTCAATCCAGATGACCTACACTAGTTGACCGCTAACCTACCAAACAGAAACATACCTTTGCGATCGACCACCAACGCCGACTCAACAACATTACGGGCGTCGTAGCAGAAAAGTGAGAAGAAAACAGACGGGACATTAGTCTCGACGAATGTCAATAGTCCGCAATATCTACAGATGATAGCCGGACGTTTAACCCAAATAACCAACCAACCATGAATCGAAGGTCGGCCAATGCAATGACCTACACAACATGATATAATCGATCAAAATGAATGGCTGTAAATGGTTTGTAAACTTGCGTATTCTTGGCTTTGTGATTAAAATTAGACTAACCACATGGGTTTTTGTTCATTAAAATATAAATGAAAAATTAATCTGGAGTTATTTCGCTTTGGATAACTGATTTAATCTTCTATATGTGAACTAGAAATAAATTTAGAAATTTTAACATAAAATTTACAGAAAGCATTGCATTTCAACGTATTTATACTCTATTACTTCATACTCTCTGTTTCAATCCCCTTAATATTTCAAATATAAATACAATTTTACCACTTACTTTATTTAATTTAAAGTGAAACAACTATAAAAGGCCATAAATAATGTAATTAGTAAAATTAAAAATGTTGATTGTTATATATTTGAAGCACACAGACTTTTATTAATAGTGACTGGTTCATTTCATTAGTGAAACAAACGCTTAATGACCAGTATAACCAACTATGACACTCCCAAATTGAATATTCTTCAAAAGCCTTAACTTACAGGTTATTTAAACAATTCTATGCCTGAACCATATCTTGAAATTTTAGACGCTAAAAATGCTAGTATTTTATGTAAATTTAGAACCACTTATCATAGATTACCCATTGTCCATTAAACTTGGAAGGTGGCAAAATATCGAGAGAAACAATAGGAAATGTCTCCTCTGTGACAATTAAACATTCTTTGAACATTTTGTTATGTAATGCTTGCACATGATGCTTATGATGTTCATATTTTTGTTATTTACAGAAAGTATGATAATATAAAGTATACCTTTACTTGTTTTATATTTAAAATTGATATTATTATTGTAGAGTTAGAGTATCTTGATACTTTCCCCGTTTCGATACTCGCTAAACTGCACACAATTTGTGTATGCAACCTAATCAGCCTATGCCAACATTTTTTCTTACCGTTGTATACTTGTTATCTAAATTGTTGGCATAGGTTGAATGAACCACAGATAATGGATACAATTATACACATTTATTTGCAATGTGGAGATATTTATTTTTAGATCTACTAGGACTAGTCATACACTACACATTGTAGTCATCGACAAAAAATAGATCCATGAAATAATCAGTTTCATAGTTTTCATGTCGCTATTGGCTATTGATTCTTTTGCAGATTAAAATTACCAGTTTTTGATAGGATAATTCATAAATACCTGTAAATTTCCATTCTCTATCCAGAGTTGTCGTGCCCGCTACGTTCCATATACACCTCTGTCAACGCTCATTTTTCCAGATTTTTGTAAAATTTAGAAACAGTAAAAAAAATGTACTTAAAATTGTTTTAATTATTGTAAATATCAATAAAGGTGAAAATAAATCACTAATTTCAAATCAATTATCTCTTAAAAATGCCCCCCCCCCCCCCCCCCCCCCCCCCCCACCCCACCCCACCCCCACCCCCTTAGCGGAAACGACAATTCTGGATAGAGAATGGTAAATTTCCTGTAAACGGAAATAGGTCGCGAAATTTTTAGAAAATGTATTTCAAGCGAAAGTGAAAGTACAAATTTTATGTATAACATATATTTAGCATACTAATCATATGATAAATACACATGCCACAAAGTCTTCCGTGATGGTAACATTAGTGTTATTTCTGTTAAATTTAATATCCATTACACACCAATTATCAACGAAAGATACAAATGTGTGCAGGACAAGAAAAGGGTAAGTTTTTTTTTTTTAAAACGGGGGTTAGATAAGATCAGATTTTCAAGATTTTATTAGACAAATGTTAGATAATGCCCAGACATAATATATGTCTTACATGAGGTCAGCATATAAAACAAATTTTACATAAATAACGAAATGAACAGGTAACAGATATAATACATGGTAAATGCAATACATGGATATTTGCCTGAAATAAATACAACATTATAAGATGCTAGCAAGTTTCCTTATAAAACATGATATTTTGATATTGTTTAGTTTCAAGTCACTTGGGTATGCTATGTTAGGGTGTTTAGTTACGTGACGTTACAGTTGGGAAAACCCCGGTTGACCGGCAATATCTTTATCGAGTGCATGATTATCTCTGATTTTACGTTTGTTAATAAATGTTGATATATTTATTATATATCAATAAATTTGTCTTTAAATAAGCTTTTAAATGATATATAAATCGTTTCTGTCGGCCACGTAGTTTTGGAGAATTTCAATCGAAAATTCAGGTCGGTGTTTGCATTGCACTGCGTGATCGATTGCAGTTGATTGGCACGTATTTTTATAGTATTTGGCGCGTCATAGCCTATTTTCAAAGGGAAATCCGCTGGATGCTATCTCTCATTGGTTAATTGAAAATAGATATTTTAAAAATAGAAATCCCAAGCTACAAGCCAGTGAAACCCCGAAATTTCTATGTTGCCGTTTACCGGATCTACGAAGGTAATGTTTGCAAAAAAGAACTTTTTTATTATAAAATATTTACCGTAGACGCTTTCGGGACTTATTTTAATGAAGATCAATGTTTCAAGCAACCATTTCATAATTTGTTTCATACAGTTTAATTGAAGGGAGCAGCGGAATTTACATTTTCGGCATGCGGTGTCAGTGACATTTCGGTGCGTAATAGTAATGGCGACCGTTAACTCGGCACATTGCTCAAATGTAATGATGATTATATGTGATAAAAACACATGAAAACAAGAAACAAGAGAAAATCCAAATAAATTTTGTTGTTAATAGAAGATATAGTATATTTAATATGTTCACTGAAAGTAATTATTTCGTGAATTTTTGTCTAAATGTGCCCCCTCCCCCTTCCACTGTTTCTATATTTTGTGAATGCTCGGAACATAAAAATTCAGAGTTTTATTCTTTTTAAATTAATGTACAATGATGATGTGTATCAAAGTGAAATATTATGCATTTTACCCTTATGTTAAGTGAACACTTTTGCACCCTTCCACGCTTTTACACGCAGCTATAAAACTGCAAAAATGTGGCTCGATCCACGCTTTTACACGCCTATTAAACTACAAAAAATGCATTCAATTCTTAAATGAAATTCATTCCCAATTTCTTCATTACATAAATGACATGAACGGTTTTCTCTGGGGATATTTTTCCATCGTCCCATTTCTATTGGAATTTTTCGTCTTTACCTTAATTTCTAGAGGAAACTTCCCCAGTTCCCCATACACCATGAAATTCGGTGTTGTAGTTCTAACTTTGAGTATTCGTTTGCAAAACTGTAAATGGACTTGTTCAATTATTTTTATATTCTCATAACCCCCATATTTCTGAACCGTAAAGTAAAACTGGTTCCACCATGGCATCAAAAAGTTTAAGCTGTAAGTCAACCGGAATATATTGATTTCTATTACTTTTAATAAATACTAAAGAGTGATTTTTGGGCTTGGTGAGCTAGCTTTTTTCGAGTTTCATTAAAATTGCCATTGTATTTAAATATCAATCCAAAACAAGAATATGAATATACAATTTCTAGTGTTTTATTTTGTCGTGTTTTTCCATTACTAAACATCATTACTTTTGTTTTATTTACATTGACTGCAAGTTTCCATATTTCACAATAAGATTTTTTAAGGCGGGGGTAGGGATGGCCATAAAATCGAGGTGGGGAAGTTTCCAAAACTGCCAAGCACACAAACAAACAAATATTATAAAACAAAAACTTTGACTTCAAAGCATACCCTATAAGCTTGAATAACTGGACAATATATATATATATATATATATATATATATATATATATATATATATATATATATATTGATTTCATGCTAAAGATTCATCCTCATTTAATGTTGAACCGCATCGATGGTGCAATTGTTAAACGGTGAGACACAAACTGAACAGAACTCCGTCAAGAGAGCCATACCCGACTTATTTAGACTGTCAAAATATTTATAGGAACGTCCTAATATTACTTATGTCCTTATTAAAAGACACACAGAAGTATGTATAGGAGAATGTCCTCGTATCTCTCCATTCCTTAAAAATATTGGAGCCGAGGCCCATTATTTTTAAGGAATGGAGAGATACGAGGACATTCTCCAACTTAAAATCCACCCATTGTACTTTATTAATTTTATTAATTATCAATCTTGTATCAAAAAAAAGTCTGTGTGTAGTATCTAAAGTACAAAGTATTAAATTGTTTGCCCCTTGTAGGACCTTAAAAGTACAAAGAGAACAATAACTCTCCATTCCTTAAAAATAATGGAGAGTTTTGACAATATATTTACATCACAGGTGGATTTTAAATATGGTTGACCTACATAAAGAGTACGCTAAATTTCCAGTGATTTAGATTTTCTGGAATCGTCTGCTATATTTAGCTTCTGTAGTAGGTAATCTACTATTTTTAGCTTCTGTCACATGTTATAAAGGGAAAGTAGTCTGTTGTTGAACAGGAAGGAGATCGTTATGTAATTTAACAAATTAATGGAGGGTCTGATATAAAGAAACATTACAGAATTCTTTGACTGTAAGTCAATCAAAATTATACTTTCTCCATTCATTGATTGCTAAAAGGAGGTTGTTTTAAATTATATTCTTGTGTAATTTTTTTTCAGATTGGAGTGTTGTTTTGGATATGTTTTATCTCGGGATAAGTGTGAAGGTTTGTTGTCTATATATATATATTTGTTTTAGATATACATGTATTCCATCGTCGAATCAAGCGAAATATAATAACAGTACATGTTTATTATTAACACATGTACATGTATCAAATATATGAATTTGATTGGCAGAGATTCTGAATGATGACAACAAAGAAGTTGCTTTGGATGAGATGATGATGATGTCTGCTTTGTACTAGATCAACACGCTTAGTTGAATATGTATAGTGCTAGCTCACTGAAACAACAGGCCGTGGGTAGACATGTGGCTCCACACGAATACATTATCCTGATTCGGAGTCAACCAGTCTTTGATCCTACTCATTAATGATGTGTGGTTAGCAGATAATCAGTAAATACCAATTTTATAGTCTTTGATTTGATGCGACCTGGGCTCGAACCCTTAACCAACCACACTCGAGGCGAGCACGCTAACTATTACACCATTGATGTGGTCTTTAACTTCTTTGAGTAATGATTCTAATATGTAAACGTGCACGAGTCATGGAATACTGTTTATTATTATATGACTATAAATATTTTTTTTATCTGATTGTCTAAAAACATGATATTTTCTTGATATAAACGTATGAAAACTGTTATAGGCCTTCATTTTCCGCAAAGAATAATTTAAATCGTTCCAGATGAGCCTTTGGAACGTTATATTAACCTCGTGTGACTCTAAGATTAACCTAAGACCTCACGGACCCGAATCATTTCTTTTACTGAAAAGACAGGTATGGACAGTTTTTCAAGTAGAGAAACATATCTTTTCAAAACGTGATTCAGTGTTATGCAAGATTCACTTGTTATTCATTAGACATTTTATCTTTATACATTTGTGTATATATTTTTTTTCCAGAATGTCCTCCAGGATACTATGGAAATGCGTGCAAAAAGGAGTGTCTTGAGGGACAGTATGGTCGTCTTTGTGATTCCTCCTGTCATTGTACGAGGAATCAGGTCTGTGACAAGGCTGTAGGGTGTGTCTTAAAGAAAGATGTCAGCACATGTACGTAATTTAATGTTATACATTGTAACATAAAGAACCGTTTTCATAATTAATCACTGGGGTAACAGTGGAGTGAGTCTATTCTCGTGTAGATCATGTGTGACTTTCCTGTTGGCGTTATTGAAATGTACACTCGCACATATTATTGCAGCTTTTGTTGAATCATTTATATTGTGAGTTAGAATCCCGCTTATGTGATAAAGTTTGTCAGTGACTTGCAGAAGGTCGGTGGTTTTCTTCGGATACTCCGGTGGTTTTCTCCAGCAATAAAACTGAACGCCACGATATAACTGAAGTATTGTTGAAAGATGCGTTAAACACATTAATTTTGACATAATCTATTTTCAGTGATTACTAAACATCGAAGATATCTACAATAATTAAGAAAATGCATCAGATGCACATTTTTTTGCACTAAACCTCTTAAGGGTTGCTAGGCCCTAAAAAATTTGGAAAACAAATGTAAATACCAAAGAGAGATAATCAGACAATTTTTCCAAAGCCAAATTGAGCTTAAACCGTCTCTACATAAAGGGGGATAAACCTTATTATAAAACCACAATATTTGTTTCTCCAAAATCGACTTCATTATAAAATTAGAATAACATGGACACTAAGAAGAGTTTGAAGATACCAAAGGGGTAATCAGAATAACATGGACACTAAGAAGAGTTTGAAGATACCAAAGGGGTAATCAGAATAACATGGACACTAAGAAGAGTTTGAAGATACCAAAGGGGTAATCAGAATAACATGGACACTAAGAAGAGTTTGAAGATATCAAAGGGGTAATCAGAATAACATGGACACTAAGAAGAGTTTGAAGATACCAAAGGGGTAATCAGAATAACATGGACACTAAGAAGAGTTTGAAGATATCAAAGGGGTAATCAGAATAACATGGACAATAAGAAGAGTTTGAAGATACCAAAGGGGTAATCAGAATAACATGGACACTAAGAAGAGTTTGAAGATACCAAAGGGGTAATCAGAATAACATGGACACTAAGAAGAGTTTGAAGATACCAAAGGGGTAATCAGAATAACATGGACACTAAGAAGAGTTTGAAGATACCAAAGGGGTAATTAGAATAACATGGACACTAAGAAGAGTTTGAAGATACCAAAGGGGTAATCAGAATAACATGGACACTAAGAAGAGTTTGAAGATATCAAAGGGGTAATCAGAATAACATGGACACTAAGAAGAGTTTGAAGATACCAAAGGGGTAATCAGAATAACATGGACACTAAGAAGAGTTTGAAGATACCAAAGGGGTAATCAGAATAACATGGACACTAAGAAGAGTTTGAAGATATCAAAGGGGTAATCAGAATAACATGGACACTAAGAAGAGTTTGAAGATATCAAAGGGGTAATCAGAATAACATGGACACTAAGAAGAGTTTGAAGATACCAAAGGGGTAATTAGAATAACATGGACACTAAGAAGAGTTTGAAGATACCAAAGGGGTAATCAGAATAACATGGACACTAAGAAGATTTTGAAGATATCAAAGGGGTAATCAGAATAACATGGACACTAAGAAGAGTTTGAAGATATCAAAGGAGTAATCAGAATAACATGGACACTAAGAAGAGTTTGAAGATACCAAAGGGGTAATCAGAATCGTATATCGTATATACAACAGACAACACAATAAAATCATATTATAAAGACCTATTTTCAGGTAATGATATAGAAATGACACCGAATTTTAATTTTGCAAAAAATAATCAGTCTGTATCTACAATTAGTTTTTAAATTTTTTACTCTAACTCTCTCGGAGTATCTGGCCACACAGTCATGCTCCCAGTGTTGATCCCCTTTGAGTGGATGATGTTGGCATCATGCGCCATCTTGTATTCTAAGATGGGTAGTATTATAGTGTTATTGTCAACATCCATTATACATATGAAAGTCATATATTTCTTGGTAGACTCCATTTATAACAGGGTGTTTTCCAACCTTTGAATCATTTGAATAATAAGATTATTATTTTCAGCTGATCTAATTACTGTTGTTCAACTATCAACAGGAACAGCTTCTCCGACAAATAGCTCAGGTTGGTACATGTACACATTTAAAAGTAAATTGTTCCCAAAAAAACTTAATGTTTGATAATGTGAAGTATAGACAAGGCAACGATATCAACAGCACCCAACAGCACCCGTCATCATATTGTAAGCGATTTCTGTCCATGTATATGATTGGAAGAACAATGTAATTTTCAATAAAGAATTGAAATTTTATTGGCATGTGAAATCACTGACCATTTCGTATCAAGCACTTTTACAACTCTAATATATTCCACATTTTCAAATGTTGTTATTGTGTGTAGTTTTATGACATTCAAAAATTTGTCCCGGAAGTGTGCATGGTTTAATGATTATGCACTTTATTGACCAATGATGTTTTCAATTTTGTAGTCACGTGTCAATCTTTTGACCAATCACATGGGACTTTCTAAATGAAGTGAACACATATAATTATGTAATTATTCAATATTGAATAGCTGATAAAAATAATTTTACATTGATACCAACTGAAGGTTATTCCAGAAAAGTGTCGTGCGCACAAAATTAGACATATTATTTTTATGATTAACTGGTAGGTGACGATCACTGATTTCGTCACACTAGTTTAAAGTTAATGAGATATTTTATAAATAATTATTATTGAATATGATGTAAACAAGTATCGGGAACAAATAGTCGTTGGGGCCATCGAAGTCATGATCACATGGTAGTTGAAAAATAAACGCGGAAAACTTTGTCCGATTCTGATGGAACTTCCACTGGCGCCTGAAAAACTATTAAATATCATTAGATGCAATTGCAAACAAAATTGTGACACCAAACGATGTGTGTGTAGGAAGCATGGTCTTCAATGTTCAGTCGGATGTGGTGAATGTCGTGAATTAAATTGTTCCAATTCCGCTGCAATTGCAGAATCTGACTTCACTGACGAATAGGTACATGTGTACAGATAAATATTGTATTTAAAGGATATAATGAAACATTTCCTTCTTAACACTGTTAGAACTTCAAACTTTTCGCAATTGGAATACAGTCTAAATGATACTACAGAGATGTCAATAGAAATGTCATAAACATATCTTTTGAGGTATCATCCTTTTTTGGTCAATTAGACTTCCTACCCACACATAATGTTTCACAAATCTTTTTTTTTCAATATCACAGATTTTATTTAGTAAATATCTTGTTACATTTTTACTTCCGAGTCCAAGTTCCTCTGAAGTATCCCTGTGAAATTCTGTTTTGAGTATCCAGGGAAATACTCAAAACTATAATTACATATAAAACTATTTTATTCTAATATATTCTATTGCATAAGTTATGATCACAGTTTATTTAATATATGATTGAACAGTGAATTCATTCCTAGTAATTTATTTTCCTTCATTTTTCTTTGAAATTCATTTTTAAATAACAGATAAACATCAATTGTCTTTGTCTTTTGTTCGGATACATAATAGGATTTGTAAATTGTAAATGCCAATATAGTTAAAAAATAATTTAGGTGAAAATATTCTTTGTCGAAAATTTTGTAACCAAATACTAAATGTTGAAGTCTGATATTGTTTTCAAATTGGACCTTTTTTAACATTTCATTTATTTTATTCCAAAATATGTCTAAATATTTACACGGTATAAAAAAGTGATCATAATCTTCTTCTACTTTACAAATATTACATAAACTGTCAGTTGATATTTTCCATTTGAACAGATGTGATTTGGTTGGAATAATAAATTGCAATAGTTTCCATCTAAATATTTTCAATTTGTTTTCTAACAAAATTTTAAAAATAAATTCATATAAGTCTGTTATATTTTGAAAATCTTGGATATCCAAGTAAGTTGTCCAAAAATGTATACCTATAGGTTTGATAAAAACTTTGTTTTTGATAATATTGTAAAAATCTTTGTTAACTAATTTATCCATATCAATCACCCTACCAGCAGAAATAATATTTTCTTTTTTTATATTAATAGTAGTTTTCACAGATTTTTTTTCTGATAATTGCACTTACCACTCTTTAGGAATTGCCTTTTTTAGTCGACTAAATTCACTAAAAAAATTAATTTTATTTGTTAATTTCTCTATCAAATAGTCTTGTGATACCCTTCCATTTTCGTCAGTTATGTCATTCACGTACAACAGGTTGCTATCAATCTTGTTTCACAAATCTTAAATCTTTTCAACCAAAGTCTTTTGCTTATCACAACAGCTCATAAACTGATCTTTCGGTCTCATTTCAAATGATTTTCGAATACATATATGATCCATGATAGCTTTTCCCAGTTTTTGGTGTTTTTTGGCATATTTTTAAATTTTTCACCCAAAATCGCATTTCTTTCATTTTTTGTATTCAGTATTGTTTTATGTCATAAATGTGTGGAAATCTTTGCATTACTTTAAATTTGGAGTCATTTTTTCACAAAAAAAAAAACATATGTGATTTTCTCAGTTTTTAACGAATTTGGGCTAATTTTGCTATTTTTACCCCAAATCAACATTTAGCCATAAAGTTTTAAAATGATTCAAATAAAGTTATTTTACTTTATTGGCATGACCTTTGAGCTTCTGTTACTATTTTTCCTTTTGTTGTTTGCTTTTGCAGTCAGGTCACAGTATTTTTTTGTAACTTTTCACTAAAATTTGGTGTTTTTACCCAAAAAATCTGATGTTTATACTCCCGAAAAAGTGTAAAATATTTTCTTTTTAATTGAACACCTGAAAAAGTGTTGTTAAACTTTTGATTTGGGATGCTTTGTTCAAGAACTAACATGTTATGAGCAATTTCCAGTTTTTCACGATTTTTAACAAATTTTGCTCTTTTTTACCCCAAAAATACATTTTCCCCAACTGATATTGTGGTAGACTTTTGGTATGATGCAAAGAAAGCCTTTCAGGACTGGAAAATTTCCAAAATAATTCTGTTGCAATTTTTTTGAGGTTTGCCATATTTTTCATCTATTTTGACTAGTCTATGACCCCAATTAATCGTTAATTGTCTTGATATCAATTAAAAACATCTATGTTCATATTTATATATTTCAGATGCCATGAACCAGTCAAAGCCGTTAATGTCATCTGCTACAAAACAAACAACAGTGGTTTATTATGTGATATATAGTAGCAGTGGGTTTCTTATTATGTTTAGTATATTGTTATTCATAGCTGGATGTATTGGGTACAAGCTAAAATCCTCTAAAAACTCTGCAGTATATCCGGTTGTTATCGACGAGAGTATTTACGACGATATTGGAGAAACAGATGATAAACTTATGATATCGAATATAAACCGCCAAGAAAAACAAGCAAAGTGTCCATATTTACCACCACATAGGGAGGACTATTACAGTGAACATAATGAGTATGATTATGCAGCTTGCCAGTCTGACGATTACTTAAATCCCTACAATTGTATTCGAAAGTCAGAATACAGTGACCACGTGTATAATGGAATCATAAAATAGTGTGCATATTTTGTTTTATTTTTGCCCATGTTAATGTTCACGTTCAGTTCACAGCATGATATGCTTGACTTGAATATTATATAAGATACACCGTTTGCTTGGTACTGAACGATGCTCGGATGTTTCCACAGAGAGGCATGTAATCCTTCAACACTAAACCTGGTCTCCACGATGAAGCTAAATGTTAGCTGAAAATTGCATATAGCTAATAACTAATGATAATCAATCAATCTATGAATTAATTACTTCCTAAATATATATACAGTCAAACCTGTTTTAAGAGGTCACCTTTGGGACAAAAAATGTGGCCTTATAAGGCAGGTGACCTCTTAAAAGAAGAGTTTGAAGATACCAAAGGGGTAATCAGAATAGCATGGACACTAAGAAGAGTTTGAAGATACCAAAGGGGTAATCAGAATAACATAGACACTAAGAAGAGTTTGAAGATACCAAAGGGGTAATCAGATTAACATGGACACTTAAGAAGAGTTTGAAGATACCAAAGGGGTAATCAGATTAACATGGACACTAAGAAGAGTTTGTAGATACCAAAGGGGTAATCAGAATAACATGGACACTAAGAAGAGTTTGAAGATACCAAAGGGGTAATCAGAATAACATGGACACTGAGAAGAGTTTGAAGATACCAAAGGGGTAATCAGAATAACATGGACACTAAGAAGAGTTTGTAGATACCAAAGGGGTAATCAGAATAACATGGACACTAAGAAGAGTTTGAAGATACCAAAGGGGTAATCAGAATAACATGGACACTGAGAAGAGTTTGAAGATACCAAAGGGGTAATCAGAATAACATGGACACTAAGAAGAGTTTGAAGATACCAAAGGGGTAATCAGAATAACATGGACACTAAGAAGAGTTTGAAGATACCAAAGGGGTAATCAGAATAACATGGACACTAAGAAGAGTTTGAAGATACCAAAGGGGTAATCAGAATAACATGGACACTAAGAAGAGTTTGAAGATACCAAAGGGGTAATCAGAATAGCATGGACACTAAGAAGAGTTTAAAAGATACCAAAGGGGTAATCAGAATAACATGGACACTAAGAAGAGTTTGAAGATACCAAAGGGGTAATCAGAATAACATGGACACTAAGAAGAGTTTGAAGATACCAAAGGGGTAATCAGAATAACATGGACACTAAGAAGAGTTTGAAGATACCAAAGGGGTAATCAGAATAACATGGACACTAAGAAGAGTTTGAAGATACCAAAGGGGTAATCAGAATAACATGGACACTAAGAAGAGTTTGAAGATACCAAAGGGGTAATCAGAATAACATGGACACTAAGAAGAGTTTGAAGATACCAAAGGGGTAATCAGATTAACATGGACACTAAGAAGAATTTGAAGATACCAAAAGGGTAATCAGAATAACATGGACACTAAGAAGAGTTTGAAGATACCAAAGGGGTAATCAGAATAACATGGACACTAAGAAGAGTTTGAAGATACCAAAGGGGTAATCAGATTAACATGGACACTAAGAAGAGTTTGAAGATACCAAAGGGGTAATTAGAATAGCATGGACACTAAGAAGAGTTTGTAGATACCAAAGGGGTAATCAGAATAACATGGACACTAAGACGAGTTTGAAGATACCAAAGGGGTAATCAGATTAACATGGACACTAAGAAGAGTTTGTAGATACCAAAGGGATAATCAGAATAACATGGACACTAAGAAGAGTTTGTAGATACCAAAGGGGTAATCAGATTAACATGGACACTAAGACGAGTTTGAAGATACCAAAGGGGTAATCAGATTAACATGGACACTAAGAAGAGTTTGAAGATACCAAAGGGGTAATCAGAATAACATGGACACTAAGAAGAGTTTGAAGATACCAAAGGGGTAATCAGAATAACATGGACACTAAGAAGAGTTTGAAGATACCAAAGGGGTAATCAGAATAACATGGACACTAAGAAGAGTTTGAAGATACCAAAGGGGTAATCAGATTAACATGGACACTAAGAAGAGTGAAGATACCAAAGGGGTAATCAGAATAGCATGGACACTAAGAAGAGTTTGAAGATACCAAAGGGGTAATCAGAATAACATGGACACTAAGAAGAGTTTGAAGATACCAAAGGGGTAATCAGAATAACATGGACACTTAGAAGAGTTTGAAGATACCAAAGGGGTAATCAGAATAACATGGACACTAAGAGGAGTTTGAAGATACCAAAGAGGTAATCAGAATAACATGGACACTAAGAAGAGTTTGAAGATACCAAAGGGGTAATCAGAATAACATGGACACTAAGAAGAGTTTGAAGATACCAAAGGGGTAATCAGAATAGCATGGAGACTAAGAAGAGTTTGAAGATACCAAAGGGGTAATCAGAATAGCATGGACACTAAGAAGAGTTTGAAGATACCAAAGGGGTAATCAGATTAACATGGACACTAAGAAGAGTTTGAAGATACCAAAGGGGTAATCAGAATAACATGGACACTAAGAAGAGTTTGAAGATACCAAAGGGGTAATCAGAATAACATGGACACTAAGAAGAGTTTGAAGATACCAAAGGGGTAATCAGATTAACATGGACACTAAGAAGAGTTTGAAGATACCAAAGGGGTAATCAGAATAGCATGGACACTAAGAAGAGTTTGTAGATACCAAAGGGGTAATCAGAATAACATGGATACTAAGAAGAGTTTGTAGATACCAAAGGGGTAATCAGAATAACATGGACACTGAGAAGAGCTTGAAGATACCAAAGGGGTAATCAGAATAACATGGACACTAAGAAGAGTTTGAAGATATCAAAGGAGTAATCAGAATAACATGGACACTAAGAAGAGTTTGAAGATACCAAAGGGGTAATCAGATTAACATGGACACTAAGAAGAGTTTGAAGATACCAAAGGGGTAATCAGATTAACATGGACAGTAAGAAGAGTTTGAAGATACCAAAGGGGTAATCAGAATAGCATGGACACTAAGAATAGTTTGTAGATATCAAAGGGGTAATCAGAATAACATGGACACTAAGAAGAGTTTGAAGATACCAAAGTGGTAATCAGAATAACATGGACACTAAGAAGAGTTTGAAGATACCAAAGGGGTAATCAGAATAACATGGACACTAAGAAGAGTTTGAAGATACCAAAGGGATAATCAGAATAACATGGACACTAAGAAGAGTTTGAAGATACCAAAGGGGTAATCAGATTAACATGGACACTAAGAAGAGTTTGAAGATACCAAAGGGGTAATCAGATTAACATGGACACTAAGAAGAGTTTGAAGATACCAAAGGGGTAATCAGAATAACATGGACACTAAGAAGAATTTGAAGATACCAAAGGGATAATCAGAATAACATGGACACTAAGAAGAGTTTGAAGATACCAAAGGGGTAATCAGAATAGCATGGACACTAAGAAGAGTTTGTAGATACCAAAGGGGTAATCAAATTAACATGGACACTAAGAAGAGTTTGAAGATACCAAAGGGATAATCAGAATAACATGGACACTAAGAAGAGTTTATAGATACCAAAGGGGTAATCAGAATAACATGGACACTAAGAAGAGTTTGAAGATACCAAAGGGATAATCAGAATAGCATGGACACTAAGAAGAGTTTGAAGATACCAAAGGAGTAATCAGAATAACATGGACACTAAGAAGAGTTTGAAGATACCAAAGGGATAATCAGAATAACATGGACACTAAGAAGAGTTTGAAGATACCAAAGGGGTAATCAGATTAACATGGACACTAAGAAGAGTTTGAAGATACCAAAGGGGTAATCAGAATAACATGGACACTAAGAAGAGTTTGAAGATACCAAAGGGGTAATCAGAATAACATGGACACTAAAAAGAGTTTGAAGATACCAAAGGGGTAATCAGAATAGCATGGACACTAAGAAGAGTTTGAAGATACCAAAGGGGTAATCAGAATAACATGGACATTAAGAAGAGTTTGAAGATACCAAAGGGGTAATCAGAATAGCATGGACACTAAGAAGAGTTTGAAGATACCAAAGGGGTAATCAGAATAACATGGACACTAAGAAGAGTTTGAAGATACCAAAGGGGTAATCAGAATCGTATATCGTATATACAACAGACAACACAATAAAATCATATTATAAAGACCTATTTTCAAGTAATGATATAGAAATGACACCGAATTTTAATTTTGCAAAAAATAATCAGTCTGTATCTACAATTAGTTTTTAAATTTTTTACTCTAACTCTCTCGGAGTATCTGGCCACACAGTCATGCTCCCGGTGTTGATCCCCTTTGAGTGGATGATGTTGGCATCATGCGCCATCTTGTATTCTAAGATGGGTAGTATTATAGTGTTATTGTCAACATCCATTATACATATGAAAGTCATATATTTATTGGTAGACTCCATTTATAACAGGGTGTTTTCCAACCTTTGAATCATTTAAATAATAAGATTCTTATTTTCAGCTGATCTAATTACTGTTAGGGACGGCGAGAAAAAGTGGACATCATTATATGATACCATTGTTCAACTATCAACAGGAACAGCTTCTCCGACAAATAGCTCAGGTTGGTACATGTACACATTTAAAAGTAAATTGTTCCCAAAAAAACTTAATGTTTGATAATGTGAAGTATAGACAAGGCAACGATATCAACAGCACCCAACAGCACCCGTCATCATATTGTAAGCGATTTCTGTCCATGTATATGTTTGGAAGAACAATGTAATTTTCAATAAAGAATTGAAATTTTATTGGCATGTGAAATCACTGACCATTTCGTATCAAGCACTTTTACAACTCTAATATATTCCACATTTTCAAATGTTGTTATTGTGTGTAGTTTTATGACATTCGAAAATTGTTCCCGGAAGTGTGCATGGTTGAATGATTGTGCACTTTATTGACCAATGATGTTTTCAATTTTGTAGTCACGTGTCAATCTTTTGACCAATCACATGGGACTTTCTAAATGAAATGAACACATATAATTATGTAATTATTCAATATTGAATAGCTGATAAAAATAATTTTACATTGATACCAACTGAAGGTTATTCCAGAAAAGTGTCGTGCGCACAAAATTAGACACATGCATTTTATTTTTATGATTGACTGGTAGGTGACGATCACTGATTTCGTCACACTAGTTTAAAGTTAATGAGATATTTTATAAATAATTATTATTGAATATGATGTAAACAAGTATAGGGAACAAATAGTTGTTGGGGCCGTCGAAGTCATGATCACATGGTAGTTGAAATTAAACGCGGAAAACTTTGTCCGATTCTGATGGAACTTCCACTGACGCCTGAAAAACTATTAAATATCATTAGATGCAATTGCAAACAAAATTGTGACACCAAACGATGTGTGTGTAGGAAGCATGGTCTTCAATGTTCAGTCGGATGCTGTGAATGTCGTGAATTAAATTGTTCCAATTCCGCTGCAATTGCAGAATCTGACTTCACTGACGAATAGGTACATGTGTACAGATAAATATTGTATTTAAAGGATATAACGAAACATTTCCTTCTTAACACTGTTAGAACTTCAAACTTTCCGCATATTAATTGGAATACAGTCTAAATGATACTACAAAGATGTCAATAGAAATGTCATAAACATATCTTTTGAGGTATCGTCCTTTTTTGGTCAATTAGACTTCCTACCCACACATAATGTTTCACAAATCTTTTTTTTTCAATATCACAGATTTTATTTAGTAAATATCTTGTTACATTTTTACTTCCGAGTCCAAGTTCCTCTGAAGTATCCCTGTGAAATTCTGTTTTGAGTATCCAGGGAAATACTCAAAACTATAATTACATATAAAACTATTTTATTCTAATATATTCTATTGCATAAGTTATGATCACAGTTTATTTAATATATGATTGAACAGTGAATTCATTCCTAGTAATTTATTTTCCTTCATTTTTCTTTGAAATTCATTTTTAAATAACAGATAAACATCAATTGTCTTTGTCTTTTGTTCGGATACATAATAGGATTTGTAAATTGTAAATGCCAATATAGTTAAAAAATAATTTAGGTGAAAATATTCTTTGTCGAAAATTTGGTACCCAAATACTAAATGTTGAAGTCTGATATTGTTTTCAAATTGGACCTTTTTTAACATTTCATTTATTTTATTCCAAAATATGTCTAAATATTTACACGACATAAAACAGTGATCATAATCTTCTTCTACCTTACAAACATTACATAAACTGTCAGTTGATATTTTCCATTTGAACAGATGTGATTTGGTTGGAATAATAAATTGCAATAGTTTCCATCTAAATATTTTCAATTTGTTTTCTAACAAAATTTTAAAAATAAATTCATATAAGTCTGTTATATTTTGAAAATCTTGGATATCCAAGTAAGTTGTCCAAAAATGTATACCTATAGGTTTGATAAAAACTTTGTTTTTGATAATATTGTAAAAATCTTTGTTAACTAATTTATCCATATCAATTACCCTACCAGCAGAAATAATATTTTCTTTTTTTATATTAATAGTAGTTTTCACAGATTTTTCTTCTGATAATTGCACATACCACTCTTTAGGAATTGCCTTTTTTAGTCGACTAAATTCACTAAAAAAAGGTAATTTTATTTTTTAATTTCTCTATCAAATAGTCTTGTGATACCCTTCCATTTTCGTCAGTTATGTCGTTCACGTACAACAGGTTGCTATCAATCTTGTTTCACAAATCTTAAATCTTTTCAACCAAAGTCTTTTGCTTATCACAACAGCTCATAAACTGATCTTTCGGTCTCATTTCAAATGATTTTCGAATACATATATGATCCATGATAGCTTTTCCCAGTTTTTGGTGTTTTTTGGCATATTTTTAAATTTTTCACCCAAAATCGCATTTCTTTCATTTTTTGTATTCAGTATTGTTTTATGTCATAAATGTGTGGAAATCTTTGCATTACTTTAAATTTGGAGTTATTTTTTCACAAAAAAAACAACATATGTGATTTTCTCAGTTTTTAACGAATTTGGGCTAATTTTGCTATTTTTACCCCAAATCAACATTTACCCAATCAACATTTAGCCATAAAGTTTTAAAATGATTCAAATAAAGTTATTTTACTTTATTGGTATAACCTTTGAACTTCTGTTACTATTTTTCCTTTTGTTGTTTGCTTTTGCAGTCAGATCACGGTATTTTTTCGCAACTTCTCACTAAAATTTGGTGTTTTTACCCAAAAAATCTGATGTTTATACTCCCGAAAAAAGTGTAAAATGTTTTCTTTTTAATTGAACACCTGAAAAAGTGTTGTTAAACTTTTGATTTGAGATGCTTTGTTCAAGAACTAACATTTTATGAGCAATTTCCAGTTTTTCACGATTTTTAACAAATTTTGCTCTTTTTTACCCCAAAAATACATTTTCCCCAACTGATATTGTGGTAGACTTTTGGTATGATGCAAAGAAAGCCTTTCAGGACTGGAAAATTTCCAAAATAATTCTGTTGCAATTTTTTTGAGGTTTGCCATATTTTTCATCTATTTTGACTAGTCTATGACCCCAATTAATCGTTAATTGTCTTGATATCAATTAAAAACATCTATGTTCATATTTATATATTTCAGATGCCACGAACCAGTCAAAGCCGTTAATGTCATCTGTTACAAAACAAACAACAGTGGTTTATTATGTGATATATAGTAGCAGTGGGTTTCTTATTATGTTTAGTATATTGTTATTCATAGCTGGATGTATTGGGTACAAGCTAAAATCCTCTAAAAACTCTGCAGTATATCCGGCTGTTATCGACGAGAGTATTTACGACGATATTGGAGAAACAGATGATAAACTTATGATATCGAATATAAACCGTCAAGAAAAACAGGCAAAGTGTCCATATTTACCACCACATAGGGAGGACTATTACAGTGAACATAATGAGTATGATTATGCAGCTTGCCAGTCTGACGATTACTTAAATCCCTACAATTGTATTCGAAAGTCAGAATACAGTGACCACGTGTATAATGGAATCATAAAATAGTGTGCATATTTTGTTTTATTTTTGCCCATGTTAATGTTCACGTTCAGTTCACAGCATGATATGCTTGACTTGAATATTATATAAGATACACCGTTTGCTTGGTACTGAACGATACTCGGATGTTTCCACAGAGAGGCATGTAATCCTTCAACACTAAACCTGGTCTCCACGATGAAGCCAAAAGATACCAAAGAGGTCATTAGAAGCTGTCAATCAAAGAAGGATAGACAATACAATGGGCAAAAGATACCAAAGAGGTAATTAGAAGCTGTCAATCAAAGGACAGACAATACAATGGTCAAAAGATACCAAAGAGGTAATTAGAAGCTGTCAATCAAAGGACAGACAATACAATGGCCAAAAGATACCAAAGAGGTAATTATAATGAGTTTTTAATTTCATTTAAGGCTGTAATTGAAAAAAAAACAATGGTTAATTCCGTAATATATCTGTTATTCAGCTATCAGACAGGGAATATAATGTGACATTCCCGGCTTAGGGTATATATTTAAACGATTTTTTTTCTTGTTAGAGGCGTTCTCATTGGATGTCACAACGAGTAAAGACGAGTGCACGTGGACTCGTCTTACCTCGGTCGTCTTCACCCGAAAACGGCCATTTACGGAAGAAAATACAATGGCCAAAAGATACCAAAGAGGTAATTAGAAGCTGTCAATCAAAGGACAGACAATACAATGGCCAAAAGATACCAAAGAGGTAATTATAATGAGTTTTTAATTTCATTTAAAATAAAGATAAAAAAAAATGTATTTTATGATGATCAATGATGGCTGATTAAAATTGTTTGTCATGTAGTAAATCTCTCAGTTGTAATATACAGGATGTAACCAATTACTGATTGATTATACAGGAAGTCATCACCTACTGTGAAACCATCTATTTTGAGATGCCATTCAATGAAAATAACAACCTGACCATATTGTTATATAATAAGATAAGAATTAGATAAGAAATTAAAATTTATAAAAGTCATGTATATGTTTTTTATTGAAAATTAATTAACACATTAAGTCACATTTCATTTATTTAGCCGAACTTGGGTCAGTTATCAGTTATCAATTAAAAAGACAAAAATATATATATTTTTTTAATCTGTCTAACAAGTATTTACCTAAATAACGATATTGTGATTGGTATTTCTTAATAAATTGTATTAAAAATCATTTTAATTTATGAATTAATCAACTTTCTGTTTACATATTCATATTCAATAAAATTTCTTTATTATTTCATCCCATTTTCCTTAATTTAACTTGTGCATATCCATATTTATACAATCTATGTTAACAGCAAGTTACATACCGGTGTCAACCCTATATACATGTATACTCCCACATACATGTTAAATGTGTATTGTGACATTTTATTGTTATAACATTATTTAACCCAAAATATTAATTGTGACTTTTTGTCCTGTAACTTTCTGTCAGTTTACCCAAATTAATACTATTGCCTATAACAATTTCTCATTTATTTTAGGTATATTCACCAGAGAAAACTGATGTCACACCATCCTTGAGAGTATTGTTAAAAGTTGTTTTTATTATTATTTCACTTATCCAGTGATTTAAGAGTATTGTGTTGTGTTTTTTTTTTATATTATTGTCAAATTGATATGATGTGCTGAGAAATAAACCTTCAGTGAAGAAAAACTGTTATCTTTATTTTGTACTTAAAATCAAAGATGAATATTGTGAAGTAAAATTTTCTCATAATTTGAAGATATTTATTGCAATCAAATGTTGCACATAAAATGGTAGTATAAGATGGAATGAAATATAAATGTCCGGATTTAATTAATTAAACCTACTAGTTGTACAACAGATTGTTGTCATCTATGTTTTTGTACCATTGCCATTGAAGGGGCTGTCGAGATCGTATGGTAGTAGGATTTACAATTATCTATGCCATCAGTGCTGATCATCACTAGAACGTGAGTCCAGGTGCAATCTACACAACATTATATGATCAAAGTTTGTCAGTGACTTGCGGCAGGTCTGTGGTTATCTCTGGGTACTCCCGTATCCTCCACCAAAAAAATACCGACTACCAGGATATAACTGAAATATTATTGAAAGTGGCGTTACAGAAGAAAATAAATAATGCAAACAATTTGAAAAGAGTGGTATAAATTGTCGTTTCTGAATAGTCAATGCCCTCACCAAAATTATTGAGGGACGCACACACTATGAAACATAAATCAACATGGCGTCCGATTTTCTCGAAACCACTTCTACTTCTACTTCTACCGAATAATGACCTACTTCAACAGTTTGAAGATTATGTCATTGAATTGCGATAACTTCACTTCAAGCGCGATAATTATTTGACCGAGATACTCAGATGTCCGGAAAAAAGAATAAGAAGCCGTGGACAAGGTTATCTTGATCCTAATTGTAATCGAATGTTTTACGATCGCCACCATGACTTGGTTGACAGTTATGGAATATATGTGTCACAAATGATATGTTTGACTTGTCGTAAACACTTCCTGGTCCTTTCATCATTCATGACTTATCACCGGGTTTGTAACTAGATTAACACGACGGCACTAGTGGAGCAGGAACTGCTCACCCTTCCGGAGCACCTGAGTTCACCCCGGATTTTAGTGGGTTTTCTTGTTACTCGATCTTTAGTTTTATGTGCATGTTTTGTAGATCATTGTTTGCCCGTTTGTACTTTTTCTTTTGGCCATTGTGTTGTCTATTCTTCGTATTACCCCTTTGATATCTTAAGTTTTAACTATTCTTATGGATGCATGATGTAATGCCATATATTTTCATTTCCAATGTTCGTGGCAGATACTTTAGTAAATAAGGAGACGGTCAAAGTTATTATGGTAGGGAACTCTCATTCATATATTTAAACATGAACAAAATCATTTATTTTTAATACATTTCTTGGTTAATTAGACGTTATGGAATATCTGTGTATGGTTAGGGTTATGGTGTTTAACGTCTCTTTCAACAATATTTCAATTATATTGTGGCGGTCAGTTTTATTGGTGGAGGAAAGCGGAATACCCGGAAAAAACCACAGACAAACTTTATCACATAATGTTGTGTAACATATGACCAATGATATGTTGTTTCTCGTAGTCACAATCCGTTCTTCTTTCTTCGATCATAATTTATCACCAGATATGACTTATCAATAGAGTTTTAAAATGGGTAACACCACGGTTCCTACTAGCAGATCTGGAACAACTGAAACCCACTCTGTTACACATCAGTTCAATCCCGGTTTCTGTAGACTTCGTGTTGCTCAATGCCGGTTTAGTTTTCTGTGTATTGTTTTGTAGACCTTTGTTGACTATTGATTGTTCTCTTGTCTTTTCACCATTGTATGTCTTTCATTGCTTTACCCATTTTTGTATCTTCAAGCTGTGCATAAGTGTATGAATTAATTGAATGACGGTGTGTGTAGGGTTATAATCAAGGTAGCCGACAATCGCATATGAAAAAGAAAGCTATCGGCTACATTTTTTCTAAAGAAAGCAAAAATAATTTGGTTCAAAAGAATTTATGGTTTACACCACTTTCAACAATATTTCAAACCTTTATCAAATACCGTTGTCTCGAGTACACCTCGTCTGAGTGGGATTCGAACTAACAACGTTAGTGGTGATCGGCACTGAATGCATAGGTAGTTTTAAATCCAACTACCATACGATGACGACCACGTCGGCTCCCTATATATATATACACTTGCTTCTAGACGTTTGTATAATATACTTTATTTCCTGTGACTGTATAATGAATTCTTCATTATCTTATACAATATATTAAAAATTGCTGAGTTAGATTGGTGTCAAATTATAATATTAAGTACATATGTACCATCTACACATGCTTATACACATGTCTTACGTCTATCCCTAGATTTGCCTTACGAGAAAAGGTAACACTACGATTATTGAAGCTCCTTTATCAGGGAGTGGATGTGGTCGAGTGGTCTAGGGCGCTGGACGTAATGCTAAGCGAATGGTGCTGCAGTGTATCAATGGTGTGGGTTCAAATCCCGTCGAGGGAAGAAAAAAAGTTTGACAGCTCTAAAATCTAATTCAAACACTGTTTGGTTTAATTTTCAGACGTATATAATATTTAGTATTAACCTAGTATCCTTAGTAACTTTGAGATCCAGTGAGACAGATATATTGTATGGTTGTCACTTGCTTCTAGACGTTTGTATAATATACTTTATTTCCTGTGACTGTATAATGAATTCTTCATTATCTTATACAATATATTAAAAATTGCTGAGTTAGATTGCTGTCAAATTATAATATTAAGTATATATGTACCATCTACACACGCTTATACACATGTCTTACGTCTATCCCTAGATTTGCCTTACGAGAAAAGGTAACACTACGATTATTGAAGCTCCATTTTTTTAGGGAGTGGATGTGGTCGAGTGGTCTATGGCGCTGAACGTAAGGCTAAGCGAATGGTGCTGCAGTGTATCAATGGTGTGGGCTCAAATCCCGTCGAGGGAAGAACAAAAATTTATATACGTCTGAAAATTAAACCAAACAGTGTTAGAATTAGATTTTAGAGCTGTCAAATTGTTGTTCTTCCCTCGACGGGATTTGAACCCATACCATTGATACACTACAGCACCATTCGCTTAGCCTTACGTCCAGCGCCCTAGACCACTCGACCACATCCATATATATATATAATCTAAAATAATATAATTTATTAAACCTAAGGTTGACTCCTCTCATGCATAGCTACACTTAGTCGATTTTAAATATTTTGTTTAGGCTCTTTGGCTTACTTTGCTCCAAAAGACTTAAATTATTTGGCTTTCCAATCTTTTGATTACAGGTGTATGATCGTACCTAATGTTATTCCAGGAACGCGTCGTGTGCACTAGATAATATGCATGTATTTTTTTTTACATATATAAAATGCACAAAATGTGATAATAACTTTTACATGCTTATCCAACAGTATACTAATACTTATATAGAGGGTAGGATTATGGTTAACGCCACTACTTATATAGAAAATAATACATGGAGTGTAAACAAGTTTTTTTGCCTGAGTCATTTAATTAAATGTCCTAAAAAAAGTTTGATTTATAATAACATGCAGATATTTTAATAAATGCATTTAAATCGTATAAATTTCAAATTATATTTTGTAAGATTGTTTAATTTATTAATACTTATATAGTAACAATGTATCCATTTAATCACAAGTATATAATCTTTATTAAAACATGAACTTTAACGTCTTATACATGTAATTGATCAAATTTGAGTTAATCGATATCCAGAGTATAATCCTAGAGACCAATTCACTGTCAGCCCGTGTTAGTTTGATTTGAAAATATAACAAAAGAATATAATACGGGTCAAGAAATCTATTGTTCTGCAGGGAAAGTTGTTAATTCTAATGTATATTAAAATGAGCGATAATCATGTTGATACACATGGCTTGACAAAATATGGGTTAGCAGTGCTTTTGTAATGTGGATTTGTTAAATTTGTTATGGAAAATTCAGGAGATACTGAAATGTGAGTTTGAACATAATTTAATCTTTCTAAAAAAAAAGAATAAAGAAAAATCGCAGAATATACCATATATATAAATATATATAAAATGAAAAACATATATAGTACACAATCGCAACAGTTAAAAAATATAATCGAAAAATGGTAGAAACAGGCAAAATCGATATCCTGGCTCACATTCCTGCATTTTTATAGGCACTTGATTAAAAAGTGGCGGAGATGAAATAAATTCATGGGCCCATCCCCCCTTTTCATAATGAAATAAAGCGGTCATGCAAATGTTTTCCACATGCATGTGAGTGAAATGTCAACCTTCACATATAACTGTGTCAGCAGTGCTGTGATACAGTAAAATGTCAACCTTCACATATAACTGTGTCAGCAGCGCTGTGATACAGTAAAATGCCAATCTTCACATATAACTGTGTCAGCAGAGCTGTGATTCAGTAAAATGTCAACCTTCACAATATATAACTGTGTCAGCAGCGCTGTGATACAGTAAAATGTCAACCTTCACATATAACTGTGTCAGCAGCGCTGTGATACAGTAAAATGTCAACCTTCACATATAACTGTGTCAGCAGCGCTGTGATACAGTAAAATGTCAACCTTCACATATAACTGTGTCAGCAGCGCTCTGATAGAGTAAAATGTCAACCTTCACATATAACTGTGTCAGCAGCGCTGTGATACAGTGAAATGTCAACCTTCACATATAACTGTGTCAGCAGCGCTGTGATACAGTAAAATGTCAACCTTCACATATAACTGTGTCAGCAGCGCTGTGATACAGTAAAATGTCAACCTTCACATATAACTGTGTCAGCAGCGCAGTGATACAGTAAAATGTCAACCTTCACATATAACTGTGTCAACAGCGCTGTGATACAGTAAAATGTCAACCTTCACATATAACTGTGTCAGCAGCGCTGTGATACAGTAAAATGTCAACCTTCACATATAACTGTGTCAGCAGCGCTGTGATACAGTAAAATGTCAACCTTCACATATAACTGTCGGCAGCGCTGTGATACAGTAAAATGTCAACCTTCACATATAACTGTGTCAGCAGCGCTGTGATACAGTAAAATGTCAGCCTTCACAAATAACTGTGTCAGCAGCGCTGTGATACAGTAAAATGTCAACCTTCACACATAACTGTGTCAGCAGCGCTATGATACAGTAAAATGTCAACCTTCACATATAACTGTGTCAGCAGCGCTGTGATACAGTAAAATGTCAACCTTCACACATAACTGTGTCAACAGAGCTGTGATACAGTAAAATGTCAATCTTCACATATAACTGTGTCAGCAGAGCTGTGATACAGTAAAATGTCAACCTTCACATATAACTGTCGGCAGCGCTGTGATACAGTAAAATTTCAACCTTCACATATAACTGTGTCAGCAGCGCTGTGATACAGTAAAATGTCAACCTTCACATATAACTGTGTCAGCAGCGCTGTGATAGAGTAAAATGTCAACCTTCACATATAACTGTGTCAGCAGCGCTGTGATAGAGTAAAATGTCAACCTTCACATATAACTGTGTCAGCATCGCTGTGATACAGTAAAATGTCAACCTTCACATATAACTGTGTCAGCAGCACTGTGATACAGTAAAATGTCAACCTTCACATATAACTCTGTCACCAGAGCTGTGATACAGTAAAATGTCAACCTTCACATATAACTCTGTCAGCAGCGCTGTGATACAGTAAGATGTCAACCTTCATATATAACTGTGTCAGCAGCGCTGTGATACAGTAAAATGTCAACCTTCACATATAACTGTGTCAGCAGCGCTGTGATACAGTAAAATATCAATCTTCACATATAACTGTGTCAGCAGAGCTGTGATTCAGTAAAAGGTCAACCTTCACATATAACTGTGTCAGCAGCGCTGTGATACAGTAAAATGTCAACCTTCACATATAACTGTGTCAGCAGCGCTGTGATACAGTAAAATGTCAACCTTCACATACAACTGTGTCAGCAGCGCTGTAACACAGTAAAATGTCAACCTTCACATATAACTGTGTCAGCAGAGCTGTGATACAGTAAAATGTCAACCTTCACATATGACTGTCGGCAGCGCTGTGATACAGTATAATGTCAACCTTCACATATAACTGTGTCAGCAGCGCTGTGATACAGTAAAAGGTCAACCTTCACATATAACTGTGTCAGCAGCGCTGTGATACAGTAAAATGTCAACCTTCACACATAACTGTGTCAGCAGCGCTATGATACAGTAAAATGTCAACCTTCACATATAACTGTGTCAGCAGCGCTGTGATACAGTAAAATGTCAACCTTCACATATAACTGTGTCAGCAGCGCTGTGATACAGTAAAATGTCAACCTTCACATATAACTGTGTCAGCAGCGCTGTGATACAGTAAAATGTCAACCTTCACATATAACTCTGTCAGCAGCGCTGTGATACAGTAATATGTCAATCTTCACAAAAAACTGTGTCAGCAGAGCTGTGATTCAGTAAAATGTCAACCTTCACATATAGCTGTCTCAGCAGCGCTGTGATTCAGTAAAATGTCAACCTTCACATATAACTGTGTCAGCAGCGATAAGATACAGTAAAATGTCAACCTTCACATATAACTGTGTCAACAGCGCTGTGATACAGTAAAATGTCAACCTTCACATATAACTGTGTCAGCAGCGCTGTGATACAGTAAAATGTCAACCTTCACATATAACTGTGTCAGCAGCGCTGTGATACAGTAAAATTTCAATCTTCACATATAAGTGTGTCAGCAGAGCTGTGATTCAGTAAAATGTCAACCTTCACATATAACTGTGTCAGCAGCGCTGTGATACAGTAAAATGTCAACCTTCACATATAACTGTGTCAGCAGCGCTGTGATACAGTAAAATGTCAACCTTCACATTATAACTGTGTTAGCAGCGCTGTGACACAGTAAAATGTCAACCTTCACATATAACTGTGTCAGCAGCGCTGTGATACAGTAAAATGTCAACCTTCACATATAACTGTGTCAGCAGCGCTGTGATACAGTAAAATGTCAACCTTCACATATAACTGTGTCAGCAGCGCTGTGATACAGTCAAATGTCAACCTTCACATATAACTGTGTCAGCAGCGCTGTGATACAGTCAAATGTCAACCTTCACAATATATAACTGTGTCAGCAGCGCTGTGATACAGTAAAATGTCAACCTTCACATATAACTGTGTCAACAGAGCTGTGATACAGTAAAATGTCAATCTTCACATATAACTGTGTCAGCAGAGCTGTGATACAGTAAAATGTCAACCTTCACATATAACTGTCGGCAGCGCTGTGATACAGTAAAATGTCAACCTTCACATATAGCTGTGTCAGCAGCGCTGTGATACAGTAAAATGTCAACCTTCACATATAACTGTGTCAGCAGCGCTGTGATTCAGTAAAAGGTCAACCTTCACATATAACTGTGTCAGCAGCACTGTGATACAGTAAAATGTCAACCTTCACATATAACTGTGTCAGCAGCGCTGTGATACAGTAAAATGTCAACCTTCACATACAACTGTGTCAGCAGCGCTGTGACACAGTAAAATGTCAACCTTCACATATAACTGTGTCAGCAGCGCTGTGATACAGTAAAATGTCAACCTTCACATACAACTGTGTCAGCAGCGCTGTGATGCAGTAAAATGTCAACCTTCACATATAACTGTGTCAGCAGCGCTGTGATACAGTAAAATGTCAACTTTCACATATAACTGTGTCAGCAGCGCTGTGATACAGTAAAATGTCAACCTTCACATATAACTGTGTCAGCAGCGCTGTGATACAGTAAAATGTCAACCTTCACATATAACTGTGTCAGCAGCGCTGTGATACAGTAAAATGTCAACCTTCACATATAACTGTGTCAGCATCGCTCTGATACAGTAAAATGTCAACCTTCACATATAACTGTGTCAGCAGAGCTGTGATACAGTAAAATATCAACCTTCATATATAACTGTGTCAGCAGCGCTGTGATACAGTAAAATGTCAACCTTCACATATAACTGTGTCAGCAGAGCTGTGATACAGTAAAATGTCAATCTTCACATATAACTGTGTCAGCAGAGCTGTGATACAGTAAAATGTCAACCTTCACATATAACTGTGTCGGCAGCGCTGTGATACAGTAAAATGTCAACCTTCACATATAACTGTGTCAGCAGAGCTGTGATACAGTAAAATGTCAACCTTCACATATAACTGTGTCAGCAGCGCTGTGATACAGTAAAATGTCAACCTTCACATATAACTGTGTCAGCAGCGCTGTGATACAGTAAAATGTCAACCTTCACATATAAGTGTGTCAGCATCGCTCTGATACAGTAAAATGTCAACCTTCACATATAACTGTGTCAGCAGCGCTGTGATACAGTAAAATGTCAACCTTCACATATAACTGTGTCAGCAGCGCTGTGATACAGTAAAATGTCAACCTTCACATATAACTGTGTCAGCAGCGCTGTGATTCAGTCAAATGTCAACCTTCACATATAACTGTGTCAACAGCGCTGTGATACAGTAAAATGTCAACCTTCACAATATATAACTGTGTCAGCAGCGCTGTGATACAGTAAAATGTCAACCTTCACATATAACTGTGTCAACAGAGCTGTGATACAGTAAAATGTCAATCTTCACATATAACTGTGTCAGCAGAGCTGTGATACAGTAAAATGTCAACCTTCACATATAACTGTCGGCAGCGCTGTGATACAGTAAAATGTCAACCTTCACATATAGCTGTGTCAGCAGCGCTGTGATACAGTAAAATGTCAACCTTCACATATAACTGTGTCAGCAGCGCTGTGATTCAGTAAAAGGTCAACCTTCACATATAACTGTGTCAGCAGCGCTGTAATACAGTAAAATGTCAACCTTCACATATAACTGTGTCAGCAGCGCTGTGATACAGTAAAATGTCAACCTTCACATACAACTGTGTCAGCAGCGCTGTGACACAGTAAAATGTCAACCTTCACATATAACTGTGTCAGCAGCGCTGTGATACAGTAAAATGTCAACCTTCACATACAACTGTGTCAGCAGCGCTGTGATGCAGTAAAATGTCAACCTTCACATATAACTGTGTCAGCAGCGCTGTGATACAGTAAAATGTCAACCTTCACATATAACTGTGTCAGCAGCGCTGTGATACAGTAAAATGTCAACCTTCACATATAACTGTGTCAGCAGCGCTGTGATACAGTAAAATGTCAACCTTCACATATAACTGTGTCAGCATCGCTCTGATACAGTAAAATGTCAACCTTCACATATAACTGTGTCAGCAGAGCTGTGATACAGTAAAATATCAACCTTCATATATAACTGTGTCAGCAGCGCTGTGATACAGTAAAATGTCAACCTTCACATATAACTGTGTCAGCAGCGCTGTGATACAGTAAAATGTCAACCTTCACATATAAGTGTGTCAGCATCGCTCTGATACAGTAAAATGTCAACCTTCACATATAACTGTGTCAGCAGAGCTGTGATACAGTAAAATATCAACCTTCATATATAACTGTGTCAGCAGCGCTGTGATACTGTAAAATGTCAACCTTCACATATAACTGTGTCTGCAGCGCTGTGATACAGTAAAATGTCAACCTTCACATATAACTGTGTCAGCAGCGCTGTGATACAGTAAAATGTCAATCTTCACATATAACTGTGTCAGCAGCGCTGTGATACAGTAAAATGTCAACCTTCACATATAACTGTGTCAACAGCGCTGAGATACAGTAAAATGTCAACCTTCACATATAACTGTGTCAGCAGCGCTGTGATACAGTAAAATGTCAACCTTCACATATAACTGTGTCAGCAGCGCTGTGATACAGTAAAATGTCAACCTTCACATATAACTGTGTCAGCAGCGCTGTGATACAGTAAAATGTCAATCTTCACATATAACTGTGTCAGCAGCGCTGTGATTCAGTAAAATGTCAACCTTCACATATAACTGTGTCAGCAGCGCTGTGATACAGTAAAATGTCAACCTTCACATATAACTGTGTCAGTAGCGCTGTGATACAGTAATATGTCAATCTTCACAAATAACTGTGTCAGCAGAGCTGTGATTCAATAAAATGTCAACCTTCACATATAGCTGTCTCAGCAGCGCTGTGATTCAGTAAAATGTCAACCTTCACATATAACTGTGTCAGCAGCGCTGTGATACAGTAAAATGTCAACCTTCACATATACCTGTGTCAGCAGCGCTGTGATACAGTAAAATGTCAACCTTCACATATAACTGTGTCAGCAGCGCTGTGATACAGTAAAATGTCAACCTTCACATATAACTGTGTCAGCATCGCAGTGATACAGTAAAATGTCAACCTTCACATATAACTGTGTCAGCAGCGCTGTGATTCAGTCAAATGTCAACCTTCACATATAACTGTGTCAACAGCGCTGTGATACAGTAAAATGTCAACCTTCACAATATATAACTGTGTCAGCAGCGCTGTGATACAGTAAAATGTCAACCTTCACATATAACTGTGTCAACAGAGCTGTGATACAGTAAAATGTCAATCTTCACAGATAACTGTGTCAGCAGAGCTGTGATACAGTAAAATGTCAACCTTCACATATAACTGTCGGCAGCGCTGTGATACAGTAAAATTTCAACCTTCACATATAGCTGTGTCAGCAGCGCTGTGATACAATAAAATGTCAACCTTCACATATAACTGTGTCAGCAGCGCTGTGATTCAGTAAAAGGTCAACCTTCACATATAACTGTGTCAGCAGCGCTGTGATTCAGTAAAAGGTCAACCTTCACATATAACTGTGTCAGCAGCGCTGTAATACAGTAAAATGTCAACCTTCACATATAACTGTGTCAGCAGCGCTGTGATACAGTAAAATGTCAACCTTCACATATAACTGTGTCAGCAGCGCTGTGATACAGTAAAATGTCAACCTTCACATACAACTGTGTCAGCAGCGCTGTGATGCAGTAAAATGTCAACCTTCACATATAACTGTGTCAGCAGCGCTGTGATACAGTAAAATGTCAACCTTCACATATAACTGTGTCAGCAGCGCTGTGATACAGTAAAATGTCAACCTTCACATATAACTGTGTCAGCAGCGCTGTGATACAGTAAAATGTCAACCTTCACATATAACTGTGTCAGCATCGCTCTGATACAGTAAAATGTCAACCTTCACATATAACTGTGTCAGCAGAGCTGTGATACAGTAAAATATCAACCTTCATATATAACTGTGTTAGCAGAGCTGTGATACAGTAAAATGTCAACCTTCACATATAACTGTGTCAGCAGCGCTGTGATACAGTAAAATGTCAACCTTCACATATAAGTGTGTCAGCATCGCTCTGATACAGTAAAATGTCAACCTTCACATATAACTGTGTCAGCAGAGCTGTGATACAGTAAAATATCAACCTTCATATATAACTGTGTCAGCAGCGCTGTGATACAGTAAAATGTCAACCTTCACATATAACTGTGTCTGCAGCGCTGTGATACAGTAAAATGTCAACCTTCACATATAACTGTGTCAGCAGCGCTGTGATACAGTAAAATGTCAATCTTCACATATAACTGTGTCAGCAGCGCTGTGATACAGTAAAATGTCAACCTTCACATATAACTGTGTCAACAGCGCTGAGATACAGTAAAATGTCAACCTTCACATATAACTGTGTCAGCAGCGCTGTGATACAGTAAAATGTCAACCTTCACATATAACTGTGTCAGCAGCGCTGTGATACAGTAAAATGTCAACCTTCACATATAACTGTGTCAGCAGCGCTGTGATACAGTAAAATGTCAATCTTCACATATAACTGTGTCAGCAGCGCTGTGATTCAGTAAAATGTCAACCTTCACATATAACTGTGTCAGCAGCGCTGTGATACAGTAAAATGTCAACCTTCACATATAACTGTGTCAGTAGCGCTGTGATACAGTAATATGTCAATCTTCACAAATAACTGTGTCAGCAGAGCTGTGATTCAATAAAATGTCAACCTTCACATATAGCTGTCTCAGCAGCGCTGTGATTCAGTAAAATGTCAACCTTCACATATAACTGTGTCAGCAGCGCTGTGATACAGTAAAATGTCAACCTTCACATATACCTGTGTCAGCAGCGCTGTGATACAGTAAAATGTCAACCTTCACATATAACTGTGTCAGCAGCGCTGTGATACAGTAAAATGTCAACCTTCACATATAACTGTGTCAGCAGCGCTGTGATACAGTAATATGTCAATCTTCACATATAATTGTGACAGCAGAGCTGTGATTCAGTAAAATGTCAACCTTCACATATAACTGTGTCAGCAGCGCTGTGATACAGTAAAATGTCAACCTTCACATATAACTGTGTCAGCAGCGCTGTGATACAGTAAAATGTCAACCTTCACATATAACTGTGTCAGCAGCGCTGTGATACAGTAAAATGTCAACCTTCACATATAACTGTGTCAACAGCGCTGTGATACAGTAAAATGTCAACCTTCACATATAACTGTGTCAGCAGCGCTGTGATAAAATAAAATGTCAACCTTCACATATAACTGTGTCAGCAGAGCTGTGATACAGTAAAATGTCAATCTTCACATATAACTGTCAGCAGAGCTGTGATACAGTAAAATGTCAACCTTCACATATAACTGTCGGCAGCGCTGTGATACAGTGAAATGTCAACCTTCACATATAACTGTGTCAGCAGCGCTGTGATACAGTAAAATGTCAACCTTCACATATAACTGTGTCAGCAGCGCTGTGATACAGTAAAATGTCAACCTTCACATATAACTGTGTCAGCAGCGCTGTGATACAGTAAAATGTCAATTTTCACATATAACTGTGTCAGCAGAGCTGTGATTCAGTAAAATGTCAACCTTCACATATAACTGTCGGCAGCGCTGTGATACAGTGAAATGTCAACCTTCACATATAACTATGTCAGCAGCGCTGTGATACAGTAAAATATCAACCTTCACATATAACTGTGTCAGCAGCGCTGTGATACAGTAAAAGGTCAACCTTCACATATAACTGTGTCAGCAGCGCTGTGATACAGTAAAATGTCAACCTTCACATATAACTGTGTCAGCAGCGCTGTGATACAGTAAAATGTCAACCTTCACATATAACTGTGTCAGCAGCGTTGATAAAAGTTCACCGAGTCATAATCTTGAATTTCATATATAATATACAAATGTATATATTAATCTTCATGACACAGAAGTCGTCATATGTATAACATTAGTTATAACCATAACCCTTGTTTATATAGGGTTACCACATTCCATGCATTGTATAGAATCTCCGACTTAAACTTACGTCATGAATAGGAAGAGTTTGAAGATACCAAAGGGATAATCAGAATCCGTAAATCGAAGAACAGACAACACAATGGCAAAAAGAAAAAGGATAAAAGGACAAACAAGGATCTACAAAACATACACATAAAACTAAAGCATTTTTCATTTGTGTAAAAACACAAAATGGTTAAGGCACAAGTTACACAAACTTATGAAGTCTTATTTCATTTACAATTTTAACTAGATTAGCGTCAAGTATTTCAGCTATATATACGACGAGAACAAGTTTATGAATGATATACCATGTAGGTAAAAAGTGGAAGGGCTGAAATAAGCATATGGTGTGATTGTCACAAGTTAAATGAAAACAATAAGTAAGATTGGAAATTGTTGGATTTCAAGGACCACTACTGACTTCTTCTAATTAACTTTTGCTCATTAAGACCTGCTGGGGCATTGCCTAAATTCTATGCATGCATGGAGGATGGCATTCTCAAAACACGGAGTATATGATATTTTTAAGTGTTTCAGATGAGTAGTGTAATGGTTAATGTACATATGAAATAAATGGAACAAAGAATGGTATTTAGTTATAATGTCATGTTACAGTATATTTCACATCAGTCTTCCTTCCACCTGCTAAAATACATGTGTAATGTATGACTTGGTCTGGAAAATCGTACTGAGCTACCTTAACACACCAAAATATATTATACATTTTCCACAATGAATTAAAAATGAATCCGATATTCAGTATGTATATAATATCAAGTAATTGGTTTTTCATGTATGTGTGTTAGGGGTGTCGATTTTGCTCCTTTTTCTATTATTTTTCTATTACCATTTGGAAATGTATTCTGTCAAGTGGCAGAAATTAAAAAAATATATATATTGTAATGAATTTATATATTATATATTTGTTGGCATTTTAAATCTAAGATTTTATGGATACATGAAGAAGCTTGAATTTCATACATGTATGATATGGCTCATAATAAAAGAAATGGAAGGCGTGAGAAGTGATGCACTCAATTTAAGTCAAAGTATTCACTACTGTGAAATCATAGAAATTCGAAAGATTGTAATTAACCTTTAGTAAGCCTACGGACTCCAGCTTAATCCGTGTAACATTATGGGTGTGTGAACTAGAAAACACATTCCTTAAAAATATAAATAAAACGAATTGCGTCATTACAAAGTATAGTCGGTAATCATACATGGGAAAAGATCAGAGATTTCCGGGAATCTTTATTTCCCGTAAACTATTATTATAGTATTTGTAATTGAAAAGGAAAAATCAAATTATATAAAGATGATAATAATACCAGCGACGTATGAGTGGACGACCAGAAACTGGGAGGGGCAAGTTTTGGTTGAAGCCCTGAAAGTGTGAGGGGTTTGAGGACGGAACCGAACAGTGTGGGGAGGGGTGGGGGTTCAAAGCTAACAAGCAAACAAAAAGAAAGTAAAGCTAATTGTATCCCTATGACCTATTCATAGTAATAGCTGCAATTTTGGGTGATTTGTAGGATTTTCCAATATATATAAACGTCTAAAATGGTTTATAAAGCAACACCAAGTATACAAAACAAAGTGATAAAGAATTAATAACTTTGTTGAATGACAAAATTAGACATTGATAAAGTCACTCGGTAGGACGACAATTTTGTCATTCAACAAAGTTCTTTATCAGTTTGCTTTGTGTACTTGGTGTTGTTTTACAAACCATTTTAGACGTTTATACATCTATTGCATGCTGGTGAGGTAAATATGAAAATTTATTCACCCAAGAGTATCATATTCCATGAGGGCAACGCCCGAGGGGAATATGATACTCTTGGGTGAATAAATTTTCATATTTCCTGAACCCGCATGCTATGAATGTTTTATTATACCCAATGAAACCAAGAAAACACGTATACATGTAAAATACTGCTGGCAAACGTATTTTAAGTGTGTTTAACGCCACTTTCAACAATATTTCAGTTATATCGTCGTGGTCAGTTTTATTGGTGGAGGAAATCAGAGTACCCGGAGAAAACCACTGACCTGTCGTAAATCAATGACAAACTTTATCACATAATGTCGTATCGAGTACACCTCGCCTGGGCGGGATTCGAACACACGACGTTCTTGGTCCGGTCTAGTCGGATCAAAGACTGAATCTCTATTTGTTGTTTCTCCGCTAGGTACACATCATTAAGGAGAAAGAGCAAAGACTGATTGGCTCCGAATCAAGATAATGTATCCGAATGGAGTGACATGTCTACCCGCGGACTGTTATTTCAGTGAGCTAGCACTATAAAAAAATCCAACTAAACGTGTTGATCTAGTACAAAGAGGACATGAGTATAATCCCATCGAATGCAACTTGTTCTCGACTTGATATAGCTGAAAATTGCATCATTTGGTATTATAAACAATCAGTCATCGAAAATTTCTTCTGACTACTGTATTCTGTGCTCCACATGATGGCATCCTTCTGTTCTTCTGAATAGAAATTAGCATATATATATATCAGACATATGGTTTGTAGCATACCTCAAAGACTTTTTTTAATTATTTGGCTTTCCAATCTTTCGAATTTGAGCGTACCAGATGAAGATTATTCCAGAACGCGCCGTGCGCACTAAATTAGATATCTACGTTTTCATTAGAAAGTGTACCCTGTTGTTTTCTACTTGAACTCAGCTGTCATACTGCATAGATGGTAAAATTCACGGGAAATAAAATTCGCTAATCTGAAGTTCAAAGGTATTCGCCAAGTTTTAATTTCGCGATTGTGTTCACGTAAAAAAAAAATTAACATTTAAAATGAATATATTTTCGCTGGTTTTTATTATCCAAAAACAGCGAAATTAAAACTCTTGCGAAAATAGCCACCTATACATTTGTTCCAAAAAAAAGAGAATTTATGGCCTTAACTATCATTTAAATGTTAAATAATTAAATAATACACAGGGCCAAAGGAAAACATAATAAAGAAATACTGGAAACAACGTTGAACGAAAATCTGTGTTATTTTTGGTTATTATAGTTACCCATCCAGTACTTGAAACAAACAATGCGACTCACTATTGCTACAGATACAAATATATGTATTGTTTTGTTATATTAAGTAGAAAGTAAGTATCATATAGTACCCCCCGGGGGCCCGGGTGGCTCAATGAGTTAAGTCGCTGGATCTAACAAATCATACAAGCCAATCACCAATACAGCGTGGGTTCGCGCTCGGCTTTGTAAATTACAAAAAAGGGTGCACTCGACTCTCAGCCGCAAGTGATAAAGTTTACCAGTTGCTTGCCCATGGTCGGTGGTTCTCTCCGGGTAATCCGGCTTCCTTCACCACTAAAACTGGTCGCCATGATATAACTGAAATATTGTTGAAAGTGGCGTTAAAGCACCAAAAATCAATCAATCAATCAATCAATCAATCAATCAATCAATCAATCAATCAATCAATCAATATAATACCCCGTAATGCTGTTTATTTGGTTATTCAATTATATATTAAGTCTGAGGAGCAACAACCGAGAGGCATGAGTCGTTATTACACTTTAGTAGTAAATAAATTTACTGCCGAAACTTTAAAACATGACATAACAGTTTACTGCCGAACCTTTAATAAAATGTCAATACAGTTTAATGAAAATATGTTTCTGAAACCTGTGGTAGAAGTCTATTTTTAACCTTTAAAAAAATGTCATTACAGTTTAATGAAAATATGTTTCTGAAAACTGGTAGAAGTCTATTTTTATTTTTTAATTCATTTATTCATTTTAATTTCATATTTTTTTTAATGGTATACGTTGAAAAGACCATATTCAATTTGATTTTGTATCGTAGCATCGCTTGTAAAGTTAAATTAAATGAATTATTTGGATAATTTGTGACTACAAAAAAAAACATGTCGATATTTGAACTGATAAAAATCACGATTTCAATGTGATACGAAACTAACAGAACAAAGATAGGACAAACGATTGGAAATAATTATAGCAGAAAAATAATACTATAATGCGATCATTTTAAGGGGTTTTGTTTTTCGATCTTTCTCATTGTCATACGTCAGTCATAATACCAGCTCACTTCCTAATAAGCTTATTAATCACGCTAAGTTGTAAAATCATCAACACAATCAAATAAAAAAAACCAAAGAATTTCCTATTATTATGTAGTCATATAAACATTTGAATATTTTTAGGCATGAATACAAAAATGTAACAAACAAATGAATTATAAGTTCAATATTCAACCTATGTAGGAGTTTTATTCTATCTATTAGTGTTTGGAGTCGCATAATAGTAATCATTATTGATGAGAAAGAGTAATATATTATCATTTTTTATTGGTACCATCCGATTACATTGGAACGCTACGATATAGCTGAAATATTGCTAAAGTTTCCGTTAAACATCAATCAATCAATCAATCAACCGATTACATTGGAACGCTACGATATAGCTGAAATATTGCTAACGTTTCCGTTAAACATCAATCAATCAATCAATCAACCGATTACATTGGAACGAAGTGTAGAGATAATCAGATTGATTGCTGTTCTTCGGCCAATATCACGATTTGGTCTTAGCGATCATATGCATGTACCAATCAATGTACAATGAACTTGACAACAATGTCAACTAACTTTCAGTTTAGAGGTATACCCTATAAGTAAACAGTTGAGAGTTACACGTTAAGTATAAACATTACATTTGATCATCCTGATTGTATTGGTGTTTTTTTAATGTGTAGAAATATATCAAGGAGATAAAAAGGATATACATTTAATAAATTCATATAATTTGAAAGTCGAGATATAAAGTGAAAAAAACAGGAGATTTGTAATTTTTAATGGAGTCAGATTAATGTAAACAACCAATTTATAGAGGCAACAACACAAACAAAAATCATAATCCATATACAACAAACAACATAAGTGAATTATAGAAAAATAACAAAGAAAACGGACAACGCGAAAATCAACAAACAAACCGGAAGTGAGATCGGCTTCTTCAATATGGTAAGTTTCTCTGTTTGTGTTAGCACTATCTTATTGACATATGACACTGGGAGAGATCACAAAACAAACCTCCTTACTATGATCTTATTGACATATGACACTGGGAGAGATCACAAAACAAACCTCCTTACTATGATCTTATTGACATATGACACTGGGAGAGATCACAAAACAAACCTCCCTACTATGATCTTATTGACATATGACACTGGGAGAGATCACAAAACAAACCTCCCTACTATGATCTTATTGACATATGACACTGGGAGAGATCACAAAACAAACCTCCTTACTATGATCTTATTGACATATGACACTGGGAGAGATCACAAAACAAACCTCCTTACTATGATCTTATTGACATATGACACTGGGAGAGATCACAAAACAAACCTCCCTACTATGATCTTATTGACATATGACACTGGGAGAGATCACAAAACAAACCTCCTTACTATGATCTTATTGACATATGACACTGGGAGAGATCACAAAACAAACCTCCCTACTATGATCTTATTGACATATGACACTGGGAGAGATCACAAAACAAACCTCCTTACTATGATCTTATTGACATATGACACTGGGAGAGATCACAAAACAAACCTCCTTACTATGATCTTATTGACATATGACACTGGGAGAGATCACAAAACAAACCTCCTTACTATGATCTTATTGACATATGACACTGGGAGAGATCACAAAACAAACCTCCCTACTATGATCTTATTGACATATGACACTGGGAGAGATCACAAAACAAACCTCCTTACTATGATCTTATTGACATATGACACTGGGAGAGATCACAAAACAAACCTCCTTACTATGATCTTATTGACATATGACACTGGGAGAGATCACAAAACAAACCTCCTTACTATGATCTTATTGACATATGACACTGGGAGAGATCACAAAACAAACCTCCTTACTATGATCTTATTGACATATGACACTGGGAGAGATCACAAAACAAACCTCCCTACTATGATCTTATTGACATATGACACTGGGAGAGATCACAAAACAAACCTCCTTACTATGATCTTATTGACATATGACACTGGGAGAGATCACAAAACAAACCTCCTTACTATGATCTTATTGACATATGACACTGGGAGAGATCACAAAACAAACCTCCTTACTATGATCTTATTGACATATGACACTGGGAGAGATCACAAAACAAACCTCCTTACTATGATCTTATTGACATATGACACTGGGAGAGATCACAAAACAAACCTCCTTACTATGATCTTATTGACATATGACACTGGGAGAGATCACAAAACAAACCTCCTTACTATGATCTTATTGACATATGACACTGGGAGAGATCACAAAACAAACCTCCTTACTATGATCTTATTGACATATGACACTGGGAGAGATCACAAAACAAACCTCCCTACTATGATCTTATTGACATATGACACTGGGAGAGATCACAAAACAAACCTCCCTACTATGATCTTATTGACATATGACACTGGGAGAGATCACAAAACAAACCTCCTTACTATGATCTTATTGACATATGACACTGGGAGAGATCACAAAACAAACCTCCTTACTATGATCTTATTGACATATGACACTGGGAGAGATCACAAAACAAACCTCCTTACTATGATCTTATTGACATATGACACTGGGAGAGATCACAAAACAAACCTCCTTACTATGATCTTATTGACATATGACACTGGGAGAGATCACAAAACAAACCTCCCTACTATGATCTTATTGACATATGACACTGGGAGAGATCACAAAACAAACCTCCTTACTATGATCTTATTGACATATGACACTGGGAGAGATCACAAAACAAACCTCCTTACTATGATCTTATTGACATATGACACTGGGAGAGATCACAAAACAAACCTCCTTACTATGATCTTATTGACATATGACACTGGGAGAGATCACAAAACAAACCTCCTTACTATGATCTTATTGACATATGACACTGGGAGAGATCACAAAACAAACCTCCCTACTATGATCTTATTGACATATGACACTGGGAGAGATCACAAAACAAACCTCCTTACTATGATCTTATTGACATATGACACTGGGAGAGATCACAAAACAAACCTCCTTACTATGATCTTATTGACATATGACACTGGGAGAGATCACAAAACAAACCTCCTTACTATGATCTTATTGACATATGACACTGGGAGAGATCACAAAACAAACCTCCTTACTATGATCTTATTGACATATGACACTGGGAGAGATCACAAAACAAACCTCCTTACTATGATCTTATTGACATATGACACTGGGAGAGATCACAAAACAAACCTCCTTACTATGATCTTATTGACATATGACACTGGGAGAGATCACAAAACAAACCTCCCTACTATGATCGCATTATAGTATTATTTTTTCTGCTATAATTATTGTCCAATCGTTTGTCATACCATTGAACTTGTAATTTCGTATCATACTGAATTAATGGGTTTCCAGTTGTTTGTAGGAGGGCACACGTCTTATTTATGATATTTGTGTTTGTTTGTGTATAGTAGTGTCCAACACATACGGTGTTGTGTGTTTTTTCCATTGTCTTGTGTACCCTATGTTGCCAGTTTCTCTGGATTGTCCTTTTTTTATTACCCCTTCTATATTCTCTAATGTTTATTTGTAAGTTCATATATCAACTTGTAATTAAATGTCTTGAATTATCGTAACTAATATGAAAGCATAAATTAAATATTCAACAATACATCGTGATAAACACAACAATAAACAAAAAGCAATGAACGGAACTTTTACTGTTTGACAATCTCAAAACAAAAACAATGCGAATCACCTCTCTAGTCTGATACAATGAGGTGGATCACTACTCTGGTCTGATTCAAATAGTTGGATGACTTCTCTGGTTTAACTCTAAGAGGTTGATCACTCCACTATTTTAATACAAAGAAGTAGATCACTCCTATGGTTTAGCACAAAGAGGTGAATGACTCCTTTGGTTTAATACAAGGGTGGGTAACTCCTCTTGTTTGATGCAAAGAGTTCACACCCGGTTTTTAGTTTTAGTTTTATGTGTATGTTTGAAGATCGTTTTTTCTCCTTTTGTACCTTTTCCTTTGGCCGTTGTGTTGTCTGTTCTTCTTCGATATACAGATTCTGATTACCCCTTTGGTCTCTTCAGACTCGTCTTTCAGCAATTTTTCATACATAAATCAGCAAATCGTTAACAATATATTATTATTCTTTATTGATTTAATTATATTCTTTTTCAGTGACTGATACTTATAAAGAGGAAATGACAAATATTTAGACGACACTCTAACGAATACTTTACAAAGGTACGTAAAGATTGTGTGGGCATGCCAGGTCAAACATATATTTTCTAAAAACGTTTTAGTTTTTTAAAAACTTGTTGATGGTTGTTACCTTGTTCTATTAATAGATTAAAATTAAGCAAAGACACCATTTAAATTTAAATAAAGAAAACAAAAAATACTACACTATTGAAACAGTACCAAAATCTAATAGAAAAATCGTAGAAACATACAACTTTTCTGGCTTGGTACAGGCACTTCAATACAGAGTGGCGGGGTTAAGCCAGTTTGATGTGTCAAATCCTCTACCATCTTAATGAAATAAACTTTAAGCTGAAGAAATAGGGAAATTTTCTTTTAAACAATTAGTTTTAATGATAGGTTAGCTTAGACTTCTATGTCGTCCTAATTAGTATAACATGATTTGTTTTGTCAATGTTAGATAGATTGAGTTGTGTCTAACACAAAATTTAGCAGTATTTCTGCTATATCATGGCGTGTTCTGCCAATATTTAGTTTCTATACAAGAAAACCTTGTATAGTACATAAACATTCGTGACACACGTGTGTGCTATATAAAAGAAACACACACTAACGTTGAATTCAATATGTATGTGAGAAAATATGCTAGAATGTAAACACAAAAACAATCAAATGACGTGCTAATGTGAATATGAAATTCTCAATTATGTCACATATGTGAGCAATATATGATTGATAAATAAATGTAAATTATATATTAGTCATTTATTAAAATCACATGATGAGACATTTGTGAGAAACATGACATACAATACAGACTGACACCTACAATTTTAGATGAAAACTCATATGAGCCACTAAATACAATTTTAGATGAAAACTCATATGAGCCACTAAATACAATTTTAGATGAAAACTCATATGAGCCACTAAATACAATTTTAGATGAAAACTCATATGAGCCACTAAATACAATTTTAGATGAAAACTCATATGAGCCACTAAATACAATTTTAGATGAAAACTCATATGAGCCACTAAATACAATTTTAGATGAAAACTCATATGAGCCACTAAATACAATTTTAGATGAAAACTCATATGAGCCACTAAATACAATTTTAGATGAAAACTCATATGAGCCACTAAATACAATTGTTGGGTTAAGGTCGTGGTGCTTAACGCCACTTTCTATAATATTTCAGTTATATCGTGGCGGTTAGTTTTATCGGTGGAGGAAACTAGAGTATACCTGGAGAAAACAACTGACCTACCGCAAGTCACTGACAAACCTTATCACATGCTGTTGTATCGAGTACACCTCGCCATGAGCGAGATTCTAACTCACTAAAAAGTTTAAGCTGTGCATAGGATTGTATATTTTTCTCGTATGAATTTACCTTTTTCGGTTTTTCTCTCACAAAAATACATCTAGTAGTCACAATATAACTGGAAAAATTCTGAGAGGAACAACAACCTCCCATGACCCTAGACTATTATATACTATGTGTTTGATGTTAATTAGCTATAACTAACATATTTATCGATAAAAACTTTAGATGACTGAATTGTCAGAAGATAATCTGCGTCACCACATGGCGAAACATGGTCACTTAGAAAAACGACCACACAGTTGGAAAAGCGATGTTGACTCTATAGATAGTGCTACGAGACGGACTCCTACACAACGCGGTAGTGCAAAATTCAAAATTCCATCACCTTCAAAAAGTACAACTTCTATGTCTTCCGTTGAGGACAAATTTAATGCGTTGTCCTCGTTATTGCAAGATAGACTGCTTATAACTGAATTTCCAGGTAAACATGGCTCAGCTAGGAATTACGACGATGATAAATTCGACGAGGAATTCCCTGACGAGATACCACAATCTGGTCGCGTCACTAAAGAAGGAGATTATGACACAGATCTTGAGATGGACTATGATGGTATATTTATATCATACAAACAATTTATTATAATCATTTTAAAAAAGATTCTCTCTAAGACAAAGTAAAACCTATAATCATAGAAACACAAATACTAAGTTCGTCACATAAGCAAGACGAGTTTGAAGATACCAAAGGGGTAATCAGATTCCGTAAATCGAAGAAGAACAGACAACACAATGGCCAAAAGAAAAAGTACAAAAGGACAAACAACGAACTAATACGAACTTAAGATTTATTCTGGATTTACCCAATCTTCAGACTTTTTTAAATCTAAAGCAATTTGACATACAGAACCCACACAATGAAATTGCCATACGACAAAATGCCAGTGTACTATTTTGCATACGATTGACAATCTCTATCTAGAAGACGATGCTAAGTTGTAAAACTTGTGTCTGATCCATTTGTTTTATTTGAACAATAAAATATGCTTAAATTAATCTATCTAGAAATTTGTGATGAGCCTCCATATATATTGCGATAGGCTTAGCCTATATATTGGGTTAACATGTACTATGTTACTAAGACATTGTTAAGTTATTAAGCTCGAATCATCACATGTTTATTTATTGATTCTATAAAACGTAATTTATACAAATGAATTATGAAAAAACACACATCAGATTATTTTCATGAATAAATTTCATTTTCAACTCAATTTGATTTACAATGTGCAAAATATTACTACATAATAGTGACACACAAACGGTTGCATATATAAATATATACAAATGTATATATGTATGTGCGCGCGTTATCCATCGGAATGTAATGTATTAAGCTTTCTCTGGTATAAGTAGTTATGAAAATGCTGCAGTGTTATTTTGTAATTGAAAAATAGAGCATAATTTAATTAGTTATTTTCCTTTAATTTCTTTCTTTGATTAGAATAACACAGAAACTTTGAGATCACATAACATATGCATATGATAACTGAATATTTTAAGATTGGATAAATGCTGACAAGATCTTAATAGAAGCTGATAAATCTGGAGAGAGAAAATATATTGACATTTGTAACCAAACCGGTGTAATACCAGTATCGTACTTTATACGGCATATACAGGATAAAGAATTCCAGATGAGATACCACGGACTGGGGCCTCTTGGTGCTAAAGCTATTGCTCTTCCTCTTAAGGTATGCTTAGATAGAAATAAAATGAAAACAAAGCATATCAGACTGTCTAAACAGTACCAAAAATCGACAAATGCAAAAAACGGGCAAGATTAATACACACAAATATATGACCTTTCACTTTCCTGGAATGGTACAGACACTTCTATTAAAAGTGGCTGGGCTAAGCTAGTATTATGGACCAAAACCTCCCCTCTATGAATTATATTTTAATCTTTTTCCATCCTATTAATATTAAATTCAAGAGATACAAATATATAATATACGTTATCAGTCTTGAAATTCGATGTGCCGAATATCTGTCTCGTTCAGCGACGAGGTTCAAGACTCACTTTTCAACAGGCCCAGCTGTCCACCAAGAGCGTCATGTTCAGCCATATTAAAAGAAAAACAGAAATATGGGCATGAAAAGATCGTGTAAAGGAGAGGGATGCAGATTTTCTTATTGACCTATATAAAGTCAAACCTGTATTAGGAGGTCACCTTTGGGACAAAGAAAGATTGGCCTTTTAAGACAGGTGGCCTCTTAATAGAGGTCAATTCGCATGGAACTTTCTATGGTGGGACAAGAAAAAGATTACCTTTTATTACAGGTGACTTCTTAATAGAGTTGACCGCATAGACAGGTTTCACTGTATATACCGGTATCACCTTTCCAGCGATTTTGATTTCCTGTAGTCGCTTGCTATATTTAACTTTTGTAATTGGTGATAAAGAGAAAAGTCGTCTGCTCTTTTTGTTGAAACAGACGATCATTATGGATTTTGCATATGAGAGGTGAATTATAAACGAAGAGTTACCCATGGCGGCTATTGGTCAATCAACATTATACTGACCCTTGGAACGTTAGATCATGTCTTCATTTACTGTACCGGAAACAGAATGAGAGACCAAGGGAGATAAGAAAACAAGTTAAGGACACACAACTAACATTTCTCATCAGTAAAAGCATTCATAACTTTCGTTCAATATGTTAGATTTTAGGATATATTTCCTTGTTCGAATTAACTCATTGTCTGAAAAGAAAATACCACGCTAACGAGCAAAAAAAAACTTTGATAATATTAACATGCAGTGCAGTATAGACATGTGCATACTTTATAAAATTGCAAATATTGAACTTATTACTTGGATTGCATTATTGATTTTCTATTTACATGGACATAATTTCTTACTATTTTCAAATAGTTGTTCTCTCTTTCAAACTGAATTCTTGTATAAATGTTATTTCCTCTTCAATCGACATACCCTGCCATGTGATATTAGGTCTATTCATAGTACCAATAAAGCATTTTGTTTCTGCAATATATTGCTGAAATATAAAAAAAAAATGTATTTGTTTCGATACCCTGATTTCATTGTAATCTATATTATAGTTCAAAGATCAAACTCCATTATATAAATATTTTGTTACCAATTTATAGACTTTAGAGATATCAGGATAATAACATTCTTCAGGATAATAACAAAGACAACAACATTATATCGTGTTCATGCATTGTCTTTTTACATTATATTTCAGACTAATAGAAAAATTGAAAAAATAGATCTTGAGGGAAATTGGATTGAGAGTCAAGGTTCAATATACCTGGCACAGATGCTTGGCAATAATATCTATATTACAGAGTTGGTAAGATTTGTTGGCTTTTATCTTAGTACGAAACTAGGGCCAAGTGGGGCGAGGGCGTCTGTGACTTCAGACCTCAACAGAAATGACGTGGGTTCGCGCCTTGATCCCCGCCTCTAGTGTATATTTAAAGGTTTCCACACACCTATCTAATTGACTATTAAAATGATGTCAGAGCAGAAATATGTGGAACGTATAATTCCTGTCATATTGTGTTCCGCAACATTAATTTAGGATACGTAGGAGAACACAGTAGTAAAAACGTATATATCAAATTTAGTGCGCACGGATCGTTTCTGAAATAACCTTCACCAGGTACGCTCAAGGCCGAAACATTTGAAAGCCAAATGATTTAAAAGTCTTTGTGAGCATGTAACCAAAGCACATAAGCAGGAAAGCCAAAATCGGCAAAGGTGACATATACCTTGAAATATGTGAGAGGAGAACCTTACTTTAGTTTTAAAAATAATTACATTGCTTAGGAACTGTAAATTTGGATTAAAAAATACGACTGAGCGCATGTTGTCTTATATTTATAGTATTTAGCCGAGAACAGAATAGGCAATGATGGTGCTAAAGCTATAAGTAAAATGTTACTAAAGAATGATATGATACATACAGTGGACTTATCTGGGAACAATATAGACGATAATGGAGCTGAGTTTATATGTTCAACCTTGATGGTAAGTTTCATGTCTTATTTTCAAACTTATTATGTATAATTTTAATTGTAAGTTAAAGGATGAAAACTTATATGCGGAGATATCCAGGGTGTTTACATTAATTATTTGCCATCAAATTTTATTTTTGTTATTGTAAATCTTCATGATGTCTAAATAATTTCTGATTGTTAATAAATTATAATTTTGTATATATTCTGTTTATCAATTACATTGCATAAACTGATTCTTTCACCTCAAAAAAGTTTTTGATTTATTTTTACAGAAAAACACAACAATAAAGCATATCTTTTTACGAAACAACGGCTTTGAAGAACGTGCTGCAATTAATTTTAAACTGGTTTTACTGCATAATGAAAGTTTAGATACAATAGATCTCAGTTGGAATCATATTAGAACACGAGGCGCTATAGCAATAGCAGAGGGCTTACAGGTAGGTTTACGTACAGACAAGGGGGACCATCGTGGTCATGATAATATGATAGTTGGATTCACAACTACATATGCAATCAATGCATATCATAACAAAAGTTGTCAGTTAGAGTCCCGCTCATGGCGAGATGTACTCAATACATTATGTGATAAAGTTGATCAGTAATTTGCGGCAGCTCGGTGGTTTTCTTCGGATACTCCGGTTTCCTCCACCAATACGACTGACCGCCACGATATAGCTGAGATATTGTTGAAAGTGGCGTTGAACACCATAACCCTATCTCTAACTTACAGACAATACAATGGCCAAAAGAAAAGGGACAAGGGGACAAACAAAACACTACACAGAAAACTAAAGACTGAGCAACACTAACCCCAACTAACAATAGTGGATGAACTCGGGTGTTCCGGGAGGATAAGCTGTTCCTGCTCCACTAGTGGCACTCATCGTGTCAATCTAGTTATAAACCCGGTATTAAGTCATGAATGAAGAAAGGACCACATTGTGATTACGACGAAGGCATGTACTCTTTGAGAAATCAAAGAACTATGTAAATTCAATTATGATAAAAGTTCGTTTAACATGAAATTTCTAATTAATTTGTCATTACTGAATATAGTAGTAAACATTTTTTGAATATTGAATAAAAAATCTACAATCATTCGAAATCTTAGAATATATTGAAATGGAATATTATACAATTATCACCCTTGTTTGAGTGTGACCCGACGGTTTGTCTCCCAGAGAAAAGTAAGGTCACCCGAGGGCTTGACCGAGGGTGACCTAACTTTTCGAAAGGAGACAAACCGTCGGGTCACACTACAACAAGGGTGATAATTGGTATATTATATCGAATATTTTTGCATCAGACACCAAGTAATAGAATACCTGCGGCTTTGCGAAAATATTCGATATAATATATAAAATTTCTTCTTCGCCTACAGCGACGAACCTGTCGCTGGACGCCATGTTTGTTGTCTGTTGAATCAAGGGAAGTAACTATAATTGGAAACACGTGAGGCTCACGTGGGAATTTCCTTGGGATTTCCTCGCGAGCGGTGGACTTTATTATGAGACCTTACGATTAGCGGTTGACCCAACAAATGGATAAATATCACGTGACAGTGTTTTATCAAAACAGATTCAAGATATGTATATGAGTATATAATATAAAACTATGTGTATGGCTAAGTCGGCAATAATATAAAATATATAATATAATGCTGAAAATCATTTTCCACAAAGATTTGAGTGGGAGTTGAAAGTATTCACAATTCTGTTTCATTCATGTCAGGACAACTTTGGATTGAAGACTCTTGATCTTTCAATGAATGGTTTTGACGTATTGGGTGCAGAAGGCATAGGAAAGGCCATTAAACAGAACAGAACGTTACGTTGTTTAGATATGAGTAATAACAGAATACCACAGGACGGTGCCAAACATGTAGCCAAGGGACTTGCAGAGAACGATGGATTACAGATACTAAGGGTAATTAATTTCAATGCAGCTTATTAATTTTATAAAATGAACCTAATATCAATAACAGTTATAGTATTTTGTTGTTTGTATGCTCGCATATATTAGTAGTGGTATGTCCCTTCCTTTATCATGTTTATTTTGGTAATGACATTACTAGTCTCCATGTATATTTTTTTTTATCACTGTGTACATTCGAAGTCGATTTCTTTTCATAAATCTCATCTCCTGAAGACAACAAGCTACTTTAAAACAAACTCAGTCAGTATAGTCTTTGTGTAGTCCCCTTTCGATTGTGACTTCCATTTAGACGCACATTGACTGGGTGTAGCATTATATATTTTTGGATGATGAGTTGCTAAATTTGATATCTAGGAACACCGAGTCTTAATCTATATACATAATACATTTACTTTTGTCGTGATACACAATGCATCAGAGTTCTATGAAAGGAAACCGATGTCCTCAGCCATCATTTAGATGAAAGACATATTAAGGAAAGAATGGTCAACTTTGAACCAAAATATAATTGTCAATACCATCTCTTGTCATCTGTACACATGTGCAAGTTTTACAGCTTTACCAGGAGTTTTACATAGATAATGAAGATATGTTTGTTACTAGAAAACTTGTACATTGATATAACACTTGTATTTGCATTTTACGTGTAAACATTTGAAACCGCATCGGTAGGGTCAAACCAAAGACTTCTTCTTCTTCTTCCATTTAATGGCCACCGTCAACTGGTTGACTATTCTGCCACTTTTTGGGTGTGCGCATAAAAACTTGAACATACTTTATAGACGCAATAAAGTGAAATTTATATACAGTGCAAGTAAAAGCAGTGTCATTTAAGTTTAATGACGGAGCTGAGCCTTGAAGGATTCAGGACTCAGGGCATAGACAGTACAGTTAGGCAAGGTGTTCCATTCCTTGATCGCTCTAGGATAGAACGACTCCTTCCGTACTGTGGTCTTGCATGATGGAATGCGCAATGCCTGCTCGTTGTTTCTGGAGGGTCGTTCATCTGGTATAAGCTTGCTTGATGCATCCACTCGTACGATATTGTTCTTCAGCTTATACATCATCAGTAATCGACTATGTTTTCTTCGTTCCTGTAAGGTAGTCCATTCTAGTTGTTCAATCATGCTACTAACCGATGAGGAGTTGTGGTATCGGCTAGTAACATATCGTGCAGCCCTTCTTTGAACCATCTCCAATCGATGGATGTCATTTTGTTGGTATGGGTTCCAGACAGCGCTGGCATATTCCAATGTAGGTCTTACGAGGAACACGTCCGCTTTTTCTTTAATAGATTTGTTGGAGATGTTTATGTTCCTTTTAAGAAAACTGATGGTGGTGTTGGCTTTAGAGCAGATGGTGCTTATATGTTTACCCCATTTGAGGTCTGATGAAATGGTACATCCCAGGTATTTTGCTGATGTATCGTGTTCGAGGATATGTCCATGTAGTGTGTAATTGTACTTAGATGAACTTCGCTTTTTGGAGATGTTGAGTACATTACATTTCTCTGGATGGAATTTAATGAACCATTTTGATTCCCATTCAGCCAGTTTGTCAAGGTCCTGTTGTAGGTTTGCTGCATCTGCATCTGATGATATTGTGACATATGCAATGGTATCGTCAGCAAACAGTCGTACTGTTGATTGAATCTCCTCCGGCATGTCATTTAAAAAATAAAAAACAAGCTAGGCCCTAGGACGGATCATTGAGGTACTCCCGGACTCTACGGGTATGAAAGTCGATGTTTCACCCTCCACTACTACTGACTGTGTCCTGTCACTGAGGAAGTTCTTAATCCACTCATTTGTTTTTCCTGTGATCCCATAATGTTTTAACTTACCGTATGAATGATAAGACTATGGCTGACTTTATCAAGTGCTTTGGAAAAATCCATTATGAGACAATCTGTCTGTTTTCCTTGGTCTAGGTTTTTGGTTACATCATCTATAAATTAAATCAGTGGCGATTCGCAAGATAATTCTCTTTGAAATCCATGCTGAAGTGGGTACATGATATTCTGTGTGTTTGCATGAGACATTATATGGCTAGTTATGATATGCTCCATGAGTTTACATGAGACACAGGTAAGAGATACAGGCCTGTAATTTATCGGATCATATTCCTTTCATTTCTTGTACACTGGGCAGATGTTAGCCGATTTCCATATATCTGGTACTTCACTTGTTTGATATGAGCAACGGAATATGATGGTTAAGATTGGTACTATATGCGTTGCAAGTTCCTTAAGGACTCGTGATGTTATATTATCTGGTTCTGCTGCCTTGCTTGGATTTAGGGTTTTCAGGAGCTTGTGTACACCATTTTCTGTAATGTTGATGTCTTTGATGGTATTAAACTTTCCTGTCATCTTGCACTGTATTTGAAATTCTTCATTTGATATGCTGGTTTTTTCTGAAAAATCTTTCTGGAATTGCCCGTTTAGTATATCAACCTTTTCTGTTGGCTCAGAGTGCAAAGTTCCATCTGTTTTAAGAGGTGGTATTTGTCTTACATCTGATCTACTGTGTTTTATAAAAGTCCAGAATCTTTTCATTCAGTTTGGTCTTTCATTCGTTTGGTCATTGTCTGGTGGTGAGACTATACTGTCGATGTATTTCCAGTACGCTTTCCTGATTTCTTTCTGTGTATGTCGTTTAAGTTCTTTAAATTTGGCTTCATCTCTACTATTTCTAGATTTTTTCTTCCTTTTATACCATCTATCCCTCTTTAGTATAAGACGCTTGATGTCTGGTGTTATCCATGGACTACCATCATTTTTCCTTGCAATTTTTTTGGGTACATTTACGTCAATGCTTTTCTCCAGTTTAGTTTGGAAGTGTGTCCACATTGCATTTACGTTTGATTTCTGATCTTTCATTTTGATGATATCTTCATGTAGTTTATTTAGATCATCTTTCATATTTTCCCAATTTGCTCTCCTGTATAATGGTATGTTCCTTGGTTTTTAGATGGATTCCTTTGAGTTGATATTTACTTCAGTAAAGACTATGTCATGGTTTGAGAGTCCAGGTAATGTTTCAACTCTTCTGAAGCTATCTGGATGGTTCGTTGCGACTAGGTCGAGAGGATTAGATCCTCTAGTCGGCTGTTTTACTAGTTGTGCCATTCCATTATCATCCAATATGTCAGCAAACTTTTCATGATTGACTATGCATGTACATTGTGTGTTCTGTTTGATTATGTTTTGTGACCAGTCCCAGCCTGGTAGGTTGAAATCGCCAACTGAGATAATAAAAGCATTTCGGATATTACTAGCTCTTTCTATGCTTATTCTATATTCATCATATTCTCTTTCATTTGCGGTCTTTGGGTTGTAGTAAGCGGAGAGATAGACGGTTTTGTGTCCCACAATCTCCATCTTGCACCAAACTATCTCGCAATCAGTTTGGAATTCTGGTACAAATGAGGTTATGTATGTGTCCTTAACTGCTATAAGTACTCCTCCTCCATTTAAGTTCCTGTCATTTCTGTAAATATTATATCCTTCCTGGAAAAATTGTGCATCTTTTATTGAAGGATCCAGCCACGTCTCGGTTCCAAAAATTACGTTTGGCTTAGTACTGTCAATAAGGTTACTGAGTTCACCTTGCTTGTTTCTTATCGACTGGAAATTTATGTTCAATATCCGGATGGTTTTCATATTTGATACATCTTGTTCCTTTTTCTTTTGAGTTTTCCTTTCTGGCGTTGAATTGTGTAGTGGTTTTATATCACCAGGTGTTGTACAATTGATGGATGTTTTTGACAATAGACTAAATTGATTTGATGTGCTGAATACCAAGGAGTAGCAGAAGGTCGAGTAATTAGGACAATTACACATGATACAATCCCAAGCAATGGCAGAGTCGTTGGCATGTTCCAGATATGACTTGGTTTGTATTGACTGACCACTGATGTGGTACCATTGGTTGCATGTATCGCATATCATGCCTCTTTCATGCCATGTTACTGGTTGGTCACATATGCCACATGGATACACGATTTCATTTGTGTCTGAACATCCTGGACCCGGATGCGGATTTACATCATTTGATATGAGGATTAACATCATGGAGAGGTAGGCAAGATGATTTATCAATCTACGATATATTAATCTTCTCTCATTCATACTTAGTACTTCTGTTCTTAAGTTGTCAATGATGGCATTTTGGTTAAAATACTCTGGATTGCAATTGTTTGTAATGATAAACATATGCTCCTCATTTCGTGTTTTGTTATTTTGACCAATACGATGTCCAGCAGTTATCAGTAATAGAAAGATGATTGAGCCCTGCATAGTGAACGGTAGAAGAATGTGGTGATAAGATGAACTCACCTACACACACACCCTCCTTGTCTGCTAGCTGTCAAATTCCTATTTCATAATTGCCGCCATGTTTTTCTTTGTTTACATTGGCTACATTCAGTTGTTCTTGTTTTCAAGAAGATCCGTCGGATTTGGTCCGGATTTTTTGTGAAGATGTGTATCTGGTACAGTTTGGAACAACTTATTTAACTGAAGAATAATCTTAGATAACCTGTGGTGGATAATATCAAACATGTTGGCTGGATGCAAAAAGGATGCGTCTGTTCTGCGCACATGCGCACACCCCAAGACTAATATTCAACTTGTATTTTCCGTTTCCCTTGTAAGCACGCAGTTTTAAGGAAAAGAGTAAAGACTGGTTGTCTCGGAATGAAATTTAATGTGTCCACCTGGAGCAACATGTCTATCCACGTATTGTTGGTTTAGTGAGCCGGTTCACCCCGGTGTAGTGCTTGGCAGATCGTTGTTTGTCCGTTTTCTTTTGGCCATTGTGTTGTCTGTCCTTCTTAGATTTACGGATTCTAATTACCAATTTGGTATCTTAAAACTCTTCTTCAATCTTACTGATCAACCTAAAAAATAAATAATAATGAGATATACAGATTTCTGTCATAGAATGCTGTTTTATGTCACTTATCTTAGTATGTTTGTTTTTATGTCACTTATCTCAGTATGTTTGTTTTTATGTCACTTATCTTAGTATGTTTGTTTTTATGTCACTTATCTTAGGGGCACCTATAAAGTGCGAAACGAAATAGAAACGAAACGAAACGAAGCGAAATCAACGAAAACGAAACGAAGCGAAACGAAACGAAACGAAACGAAATCAACAAAAACGAAACCAAACGAAACGAAATCAACGAAATGAAAACGAAATAAAACGAAACCAACGAAAGCAAAACGAAATCAACGAAAACAAAGCGAAATTGAAAAATGGAAGAAAAAATAATAGGGGCCTAAAAGAAATCAAACCTATTTTCACAATTACGATACTAGACTACTTCCCACACATGTATGTCTTTCATCAGGAGAGGACAGGATTTGATCACCATTGAACAAGAATACTATGCATTTATTCAGCGGGAGTCTGTCCCTTTCACTTAGTGGCTTCTTTTAAATTTGGGAACCATAAGAGCAACGTCAAATCTGTTGAAAGGAGAGGAATTAAAATAACAGAAGTGCAGTAGTTAAAGTTCACTAATAAATACCCCCGTCCGAGCAAAATTTAAAAGTGTGTCGGAGAGACGAAAAAGTGTGACGACCGGAGGGACAAACGAACGAACGGGCAGCAGAAGTCCTATATACCCCAATCTTTTTTTGGCGGAAGTATCCAAATCCTATCAAAAATTTACTTTAGTAATTTAAAAAAAAATCTACATATCTTGTAAAAGTACCCTTTTCCCCTTTGATACCTTTTCATATAACCCCCCCCCCCCCCCAAATCAACCCCCTCCAAACATTTTTCCGGTATTAATAAAATTTGATACGGCACATATTGTTATACCCCCCGCTATCCAGCGGGAGGGGGGTATATAGTATATGTCCGTTTGTCCGTGAGTGTTTCCCTCATTGCCTATACAATCCCTCCTTAACAACTTGATGGAATTGAATGAATCTTACAGGAAATCTTTAATACCATATGGCAAGGTTCATTAATTTCATGATTTCTTTAGTACCAAATGGCATTGTGCACCTTCTATTTTTGTTTTCCCATTTTAACAGTTCTTGCTAAAATTTCTTCACTTTTGGATTTTGTCATTTAAGGCTATGTAATTGTCATACAAGGCTATATAATAGAGAGAGGATACTGTTGCGTTATCCATAACTCTTCCTAAACAACAGAATGGGTTTCAATAAAACTTCCAGAGTTTCTTATGTTTAGTTTTTGCAAGCATTATTTTTTTCAGAAGTTCTTCTGTAAGGAGGGCGCTCACTGTATGTCCTGTTATGTTGCTGTTGGTTTTTTTTTTTAGTTCTTCAAAATAGAACAATAGGATTTGAAATAAAAAGTTTATAGTGTTGGGTCTTTTTGACCCCTGTATATCTCGGAAAGAACAACGGTAAGACATTACGCCAGATCTGTTGGCACACTACCGAATAAAGGTAACAACAATGGTACCGTACTCCAAGGCGCATTCAAAAGGGAAAGTCCACAAAAACAGACAAAACCGATAAGAAGCTCAACCATCTGAGTTTTCAATCAACGGAACAACTGAAAAACAACACATTCCTGACTTGGTAGAGGCATTTCCCCAGGAAAATGGTGGGTTCTGATAGCAGATAGGCAGATGCCACTCGTCTAACCCCAAGACGTTACCAAGTATAAAAACAATTGGTACATGTAAATTCTCTAATCCTAAGACATGACCAAGTGTGAAACTAGAAAACAACTATCATATTCCCGACTTGGTACAGGCATTTCCCAGGAAAATGGTGGGTCAAACATCCCACTTGTATGACAGTCGTTAATAGTTTGCGAATAGGAAAATTTATGTAGAATACAAACGAAAAACGTAATAAAATCAGACGAATAATGAACCCTCAATATCCCAATCTATGAAAATACCCCCTCATATCCCCCATTTTTTTCTATATGCCCACTCCAGAAACTTTATACTTCATAAATACTGACACACACACAAACACAAATAAAAATATGACATTTGAACTTCTGAAAGTTTGTCGGCAAGCAAACCCGGCTTGGATTGAGTTGCGGATAATGTACGTGAGGAGTGCTGTAACGGACAGACATGCACGATGGGTTATAATTAATCAAAATTATTGTATTTAAAAAATCGAATTATCTTTTCTTTTTTTTTACTTTATTTCGTTTTGTCTTTTATTTTTTTCCTTCCATTTTCTTCATATCAGTCTATTTCGTTTTGCTTTCGTTGGTTTCGTTTCATTTCGTTGATTTCGTTTCGTTTCGTTTTCGTTGATTTCGTTTCGTTTCGTTTCGTTTCGTTTTCGTTGATTTCGTTTCGTTTCGTTTCGTTTCTATTTCGTTTCGCACTTTATAGGTACCCCTTTTCTTAATATGTTTGTTTTTATGTCACTTATCTTAGTATGCTTGTTTTTATGTCACTTATCTTAGTATGTTTGTTTTTATGTCACTTATCTTAGTATGTTTGTTTTTATGTCACTTATCTAAGTATGTTTGTTTTTATATCCCTTATCTTAGTATGTTTGTTTTTATGTCACTTATCTAAGTATATTTGTTTTTATATCCCTTATCTTAGTATGTTTGTTTCTATGTCACTTATCTTAGTATATTTGTTTTTATGTCACTTATCTTAGTATGTTTGTTTTTATGTCACTTATCTTAGTATGTTTGTTTTTATATCACTTATCTTAGTATGTTTGTTTTTATGTCACTTATCTAAGTATGTTTGTTTTTATATCCCTTATCTTAGTATGTTTGTTTCTATGTCACTTATCTTAGTATATTTGTTTTTATGTCACTTATCTTAGTATGTTTGTTTTTATGTCACTTATCTTAGTATGTTTGTTTTTATGTCACTTATCTTAGTATGTTTGTTTCTATGTCACTTATCTAAGTATATTTGTTTTTATATCCCTTATCTTAGTATGTTTGTTTTTATGTCACTTATCTAAGTATATTTGTTTTTATATCCCTTATCTTAGTATGTTTGTTTCTATGTCACTTATCTAAGTATGTTTGTTTTTATGTCACTTATCTTAGTATGTTTGTTTTTATGTCACTTATCTTAGTATGTTTGTTTTTATGTCACTTATCTTAGTATATTTGTTTTTATGTCACTTATCTTAGTATGTTTGTTTTTATGTCACTTATCTTAGTATATTTGTTTTTATATCCCTTATCTTAGTATGTTTGTTTCTATGTCACTTATCTTTGTATGTTTGTTTTTATATCCCTTATCTTAGTATGTTTGTTTTTATGTCACTTATCTTAGTATGTTTGTTTTTATGTCACTTATCTTAGTATATTTGTTTTTATGTCACTTATCTTAGTATGTTTGTTTTTATGTCACTTATCTTAGTATATTTGTTTTTATGTCACTTATCTTAGTATATTTGTTTTTATGCCACTTATCTTAGTATGTTTGTTTTTATGTCACTTATCTTAGTATGTTTGTTTCTATGTCACTTATCTAAGTATGTTTGTTTTTATGCCACTTATCTTTGTATGTTTGTTTTTATGTCACTTATCTTAGTATGTTTGTTTTTATGTCACTTATCTTACTATGTTTGTTTTTATGTCACTTATCTTAGTATGTTTGTTTTTATGTCACTTATCTTAATATGTTTGTTTCAGATGGGTAGTAATCAGTTAGGAAGTGAAGGCCCATTAGAATTATTACGTGCGATAGAGAAGAATGATATCTGTACTGTTAAAGAACTGGATTTGTCGGTATGTATAGTATAATAATATATTAGATAAGTAATGTTAAATTTCACCGGAAATACCATCATTATCAATTCGTTGATCTATCATGGAGTTAATACGATGTTCATGATATAGATCTTTCATGGATTCTTGTCATGATCATACGGTAGATCGTTCGTGGCGTCTTATTATTCTCATACGGTAGATCGTTCGTGGCGTCTTATTATTCTCATACGGGAGATTGTTCTTGGCGTATTATTGTCATCATACGGTAGATTGTTCTTGGCGTATTATTGTCATCATACGGTAGATCGTTCGTGGCGTCTTATTATTCTCATACGATAGATCGTTCGTGGCGTCTTATTATTCTCATACGGTAGATCGTTCGTGGCGTCTTATTATTCTCATACGGTAGATCGTTCGTGGCGTCTTATTATTCTCATACGGTAGATTGTTCTTGGCATATTATCGTCATCATACGGTAGATTGTTCTTGGCGTATTATTGTCATCATACGGTAGATCTTTCGTGGAGTCATATTATGATCACACGATGATTTTATCTTGGTGTCTTACCATGATCTTAAAATAGGTCGTTCGTGACACCTTATTATCGTCAAATGGATGTTTTTCTTCGCGTCTTACTATGACCATCAGTTATATCTTTACTGACGTCTTACTATGACCATCAGTTATATCTTTACTGACGTCTTACTATGACCATCAGTTATATCTTTACTGACGTCTTACTATGATCATAAGTTATATATTTACTGACGTCTTACTATGACCATCAGTTATATCTTTACTGACGTCTTACTATGACCATCAGTTATATCTTTACTGACGTCTTACTATGACCATCAGTTATATCTTTACTGACGTCTTACTATGACCATCAGTTATATCTTTACTGACGTCTTACTATGACCATCAGTTATATCTTTACTGACGTCTTACTATGACCATCAGTTATATCTTTACTGACGTCTTACTATGACCATCAGTTATATCTTTACTGACGTCTTACTATGACCATCAGTTATATCTTTACTGACGTCTTACTATGACCATCAGTTATATCTTTACTGACGTCTTACTATGACCATCAGTTATATCTTTACTGACGTCTTACTATGACCATCAGTTATATCTTTACTGACGTCTTACTATGACCATCAGTTATATCTTTACTGACGTCTTACTATGACCATCAGTTATATCTTTACTGACGTCTTACTATGACCATCAGTTATATCTTTACTGACGTCTTACTATGACCATCAGTTATATCTTTACTGACGTCTTACTATGATCATAAGTTATATCTTTACTGACGTCTTACTATGATCATATACTAGATATTTCCTAGCGTGTTAATCATGCAGTAAATGTTTCATGACGTCTTATCGTGATCATACGATTGATCTGTCACGGCGTCTTACTATTAATAACTATAGTCGTATGGTAGAACTTTCGTGACCTCTTCTTATGATCATCTTATATTAATTATGCGTTATATCGTCCTAAGCGTCTTATCCTAATCAGTATATATTTAATGGCCACTTATTATTATGATGAAAAGATTAACCTTTTGTGGCATCTTGTCATGATCTTTTTTTTTTAACATACAGTAAATCTGACATGATGACTTATCATTTTCCTTATACGATAAATTGTTCTATGACGTCTTATGGACTTAGGCAATGAACATACTTGTGGTTGTCCGATTTCATCACAATATTGCCATCTTAGTTTCTTGCAATATAGGGTTTGATGTTGTTCCAATAAAATGAAAAAAAAAAAACCCATACTTTCTGAACAGTCCCAAAAATCCAACACAATATCGTAGAAAGAGACAAAATCATTTTAGTCTCTGTTTCTGTGATTTTTCGATTAGGTTTTTTTTTTTTTTTTTTCGTTTATCATTTTATTATCTTACTTCTTCAGAATGTATTAGTAACGGAAGACTTTCAAGAACTTCAGGATAAATTGGAAAGAGAAAGAATATTAAAAGTAACACATGGTGGTATTGCAGGAGAAGTATATAATATGGTCACTATAACATTTGATCCTCTAGCAGATTTCCGTAGAGATCCAATAGGAATGTTACGTTCAATTGCCAAAGAGGCTGGATACCGTATGGTAGATTTGTTTAATGACTTTGATAAAGACGGTAATCAGTACATCAGTAAAGATGAATTCATACATGGGATTAAGGTAAGGATAATATTTGGTAATAGATATGCGGTTTCGCTAACCATTATACCACTGATGCGGTCATCAATCATGCGGTTTCTCTAACCGTTACACCACCGATGCGGTCATCAATCATGCGGTTTCTCTAACCGTTACACCACCGATGCGGTCATTGCAGTTTCTCTAACCGTTACACCACCGATGTGGTCATCAAACATGCGGTTTCGCTAACCGTTACATCACCGATGCGGTCATAAGCCATGCCATTTCGCATCTTTAAAGCAAATCCGTAATTTTGATATTCTTCTTATTTTAAGTGTAAGAATGAGTGAGTGATTGTTGTTTAACGCCACGTCAATTTTTGTCAGCTCTATCATGGCAAGAACAAGTTACATTACGATAAGATGATATCCGCTTGGTACTAAATTAACATACTTTGTTTGATTTTCATAGTGGACATGTCTCTCCATTCAGACACATTATCCGGATTCTGTGCAATTAGCTTTGCTCCTACACCTTAATGCTGCGTGCTTAGCGGAGAAGCAAACATTGTTTTTTTTAATAGTTATTGGTTCGAACCAACGATCTACCGCACTTAAGGCGAGCTCGCTATTACACCACTGATGCGGTCAAAATTAGGTTTCGCTTGTATTATATCAATTCTTATGTTGATCTATTTTTTGTTGTTGTGGATATTTTCAAGTGAAATATATGAATATTGGAAATTAACATACGAAGATATACATTATTTTTATACATTGTATTTACAATTGCAAAGACAAATATTAAATAAAGGAACCAATAGTCAAACCGTGAAGGCAATTCTAGAAGCGCGCTAGTGTACACTAAGTCATATATTTATGGGTTTTTTTTATTGTGTGTTTTATTGTCTTACTATTATCAACATATATACAATACTGGTTTTTAATGACATATCTCCTTCTTATCCTCAGAAAGCTGGAATGCAAGTTAGTGTGCGCCAAATAGAGGTTATTATGGAAAAACTGGATTTAAACAATGATGGTCATATCGATTTTGGGTATGTTTGATTACTAATTCTAATTCATACAAACAATAATGATCACATTGACTTTGGATCATATGGTTAGAAAAAAGGTATCTCGTTTGTATAACATCTTATTGGTCTTGATGCTGCCAAAATGTGTTATTCTTTGATAATAATAAAATCGATGGGATTTTTAGGTATTCGAAATTGTTGTTTGGAATACTGAAATCATGTTTAAAACAAGGTTTTAATTTTGTTTGCAAAAATTCTATGTTGTGTGAATTCAATTTATGGTCATAAATAGACCGAATTCAAAAGCTCCAATCAACATCCGGTCAAAGTGAAGTCATCCATAAAGACTATGATTAGTAAAGTTATCTTATAATAAAGGTTTGATTTTATGGTGTTTAACGCCACTTTGAACAATATTTCAGCCATAATAAAGAGTACAACTTGGAGATAGGAGTCCAAATATGTAACTTTTTCTTAAATAACATATTTTTTTATTCAATCTGAAAGCCATTCTTCAAATTAGTCTGTTTTCAGATTGTTTCAAGTTAATATACTTACAGATTTTTGCAAGTACTATACTCTCAGATTTGTTTCAAGTTAATATGTTTTTTGATTTTTCTAAAATAATGTACTTTCAGATTTTTTTCATGTAATATCCGTTCACAATTTTTTCAACTTCTTCTGTTTTCTGATTTTTTTTCAAGTAGTGTGTTTTCAATTTTTTTTCTCATGTATGTCTGTTTTCGGATTATTCAAGATTAATATGTTGGGTTTTTGGGTTTTTTTTTTTCAAGTTAATATGTTTTCAGATATTTTCAAGTTAGTATGTTTTTGAATTATACTAAGTTTGTACAAGCTTTCATGGTTTTTTTAAAGTTGGTATGTTTTCAGATTTTACTAAGTTTGTACAAGCTTTCATATTTTTTTTTTAAGTTGGTATGATTTCAGATCTTTCTAAGTTAGTATGTTTTTTGCTTTTAAAAGTTGTGCTTACTTTAAGAATTTTCACATTTTCGCGTTGGTATAATATCTTGACATATTTTTTTAATTTTGAAAATTTAAAGATTTCTTTTAGTTGGTATCATTTCGATTTTATTTTTAAATGTTTAATTTATAAACTTACATTTAATTTATATATATTTATAGAGAATTATTACGTGTAAGTTATCTATGAGATTTATTTATTCTATTTTTACTTTAACACTTAAACCAGTATATTTAGGCTGATACATCTGTTACATCTATATTTTCTGTCATAAAACAATATGTTTGAAAGTATGAATAGATTAAAATTGTTTTGACGATAAACATTTATAACAATAATATCGAGACGCATTTCCTCTATCCATTGTTATTTGGTGGAATTTTCTATTAATTTAATATTTCCTCAATCATTTCAATTGTTGTAGATCTATTTATAATATTTTTGTCCTTGGATATACTTTGAGAAACTTTTGAAGGCGGTGAAGTTGAAAGACTTTATAGGGGTTAGGGTTATGGTGTTTAACGTCAATTTCAAAAATATTTCAGTTATATCGTGACGGTCAGTTTTATTGGTGGAGGAAACCGTAGTACACGGAGAAACCTATTGACCTGCTGCAAGTAACTGACGAACTTTATTACATAATATTACATCGAGTCAGACATGGGGTAATCGTAATTTGTAATCGTAATCAGTTGTAATCGATTAAATTTTTTCATGTAATCGGATGTAATCTGTAATCAGACATTTCTTAGATTACATGACGTAATCATAATGTAATCGATTACATTCATTTTGACCCTGTAATCATGATTACTTTCTGATTACATTTAGATTACTTTTCATCATTTTGACTTATTTTGTCTTAACTGAAACATATATCTCCTTAGATATTTAATGTATAATTTATGTAAATGAATTTTCTTCATGAAATTTATTAAACAAATAATGTAGAATGGTTTACTAGAAAAAATATAAAGTTTATTGACATTTACAAAAAAAAATTTGTTATGAAATTCAATTGTTAAAAACTCCAAACAAATCTATTAAAATAAAGTGACAACATGATCAAAAGATATTATTCTTTGTTTAATTGCATTCAAAATTTTCACAGCTCCAAAAAAATATTAAGTAGTAATTATGGCTTCAAAGACTTGATATCCAAACAAATAATATCTCAATTTCTTTAGGGTTTCAAAATTTCAGTGAAAACAGTTTGTCGGCTTGTGTAAAACACAACAAGCTCTAAAATTCATAAATTATCTGACACAACTTTCAAGATTTCATAAATGAAATACTATCACCATGTCCTCATGATTCCCATAAGATAAAGAAATATCTTATATAAACCAAAACATAGGTACCTCATGAAGATTTCTTATACAAGTTTAAAAAGAGATCTAAATTTCAATAAAAATATTATATAAAAAGCAAAATGTAAATTATAATTTTCAGAAACATTTATTTATGATGCTGTAGTAGAATAAACAAATATTTTCAATCATACATATTACAAATTAACTGATAAATAGCCAGTTGTAAAATTTTGGATTTTTTAAAAAGAATATTCCAATGTATCTGATATTCAGAGATATGTGATATTTCTTCTTTTGATTTTGGTACTGATTTTCCTTTTAATATTGGATCATATGATAATTTTCATTATTTGTGGGTTACTATGCAACTTGTAATGGATATTTTATTAAACAAATTTGCATAAATTAAGGATTTAGTTTTCATTTTTAGACCTAGAAATTATGCATATTTTTAAGCAAGTTATTAGAATCAGAATGACTTTTGTTTTTTATCTTCTGAATTATATAGCAAGGACACACATTGAAATGGTGTGAAATTTAGTTTGCTACATAATTTGGTGTCATAAATAAGACCTTAATTACAAATTTTATCTGTGGCACAGGTTAAATGCTAGTTTATTATCCACAATAGACTTTGACAGAATGTTTGAAATTATTTGATATATATTATTAAAATGTGCAAATGTATGTTATAATATTTACTAATATTATAAGATGGAATGAATATTGGTCATGGTAATAAGAAACAAAATATTTTATGAAAAAAAGGAAAATGAAAATTTATAATTTACAATGTACTGTATGTTATTGCATGTAATGATCACATTAAAACTGAATTTAATTCATAGTTCTGAGTAAGAGATACATTAAAAAAAAAAGAAGAAGAGATATTTGACAGATGCATGTGAGACAAAATAACATAAAACACTAATATATTGGTTGTCATGACATTAAATGTAATCAGTAATGTAATCGATTACATTTACAAAGTAATTGTAATTTAATTAATTACATTTGAAAATTGATGTAATCGTAATGTAATGTAATCATGAAAATTGCAAAGTAATGGTAATGTAATCGATTACATTTGAAAGTAATTGACCCCAAGTCTGCATCGAGTACATCTCCCCATGATCGGGATATACATTTTGATATACATAGCGTAGGGGTAATGGTAGTGATGTTTAACACCACTTTCAACAATATTTCAGTGATGGTCATTTTTTTTTTAAATTATTTACAAAAATGTCTTCCTGTTAAAAATATGACTTCGAACTACTTGGAAATTAAAATGACTCTTAATCTAAATTCCGTGTAAAGTTTAATACTGGTATTATCTGTACGTATTGTCATATATTATAGTAGATTAGGGTTAGTGGGTTAGGGTTATGGTGTTTAACGCCACGTTCAACAATATTTCAGTTATATCGTGGTGGTCAGTGTTATTGGTGGAGGAAACCAGAGTACCGGCAGACAAACAACCGATCTGTCGCAAGTCACTGACGAACTTTATCACATAATGGTGTATCGAGTACAGACAAACAAAATAATGTTGTAAATAAAAGTGTATTGTGTTTATTATGTTGAATAAACATCATAAATAAGTAAGATAGCAATGATTTTTAACATTCTATCAACATTTATTAGGTTTTTATTTTGACTTTAACAAGACATATTTACATGAAAATTAGAAAGAAATAATAGGAATACTTATAAATAGCATAAAAAGGCAACAGTGGGTAGACTTCAATAGAAGACTTTGATGTCAGATTTTGAATTAATCATAATTTGCTAATCCGATGATGTATACTTTGCTTTGGGAGTTGTAGTCTCTACAACAGTCACAATCCATAATCTACATAATTCTATATCCATATACAATATATATATATATATATATTACTGATCTCGGTGGCAGTAACTATCTACTTCCATTATTATTGGGATAGCTAAATACCATAACTTGAAAATCTTTGAAAAATGCTGCAATGAACATTCTTTTGTATTAGTATATTCTGGTTCATATTACATGTTTGTTCCAATTAGTTCTTAAATTAGTGTGTGTTTATAGTTGTAGATCCATTATAATTATCTAATTGCTTTGATATTATAGCGTCTTCAGTTATAAATAGGTGGCGGAGTTAATCTGAGCAATACGTCATTTTGCGAAATATAATGTCAACTTATTATTTATTTCCGCGTGCATAATTGTCTCCTGTCAGTAAGACAGAATTTAGATAATGGAAAATGTTGAATTTTATATTTAATTGAATATGAATTAATTAAGTTTGGTTTAAAAGAAAGCATTTTGGACTTGAAATAATTTATAAAAATTATTTACAAAATAATTTCTAAAAATTATTTACAAAATAATTTCTAAAAATTATTTACAAAAATGTCTTCCTGTTAAAAATATGACTCCGAACTACATGTACTTGGAAATTAAAATGACTCTTAAATCTAAATTCCGTGTAAAGTTTAATACTGGTATTATCTGTATTGTCATATATTTAAGAGAATTAGGGTTAGTGGGTCAGGGTTATGGTGTTTAACGCCACTTTCAACAATATTTCAGTTATATCATGGAGAAAACCGGAGCGCCCGGAGAAAACCAACGACCTGCCGCAAGTCACTGACAAGCTTTATCACATAATGTTGTATTGAGTATACTTCGTCTGAGCGGGATTCGAACTCGCAACTTTAGTTGTGATAGTCACTGATTTCATAGGTAGTTGTAATTCCAACTACCATACGATCACGACAATTACGGTCGCTTTATTTGAATTAAAGTAGTAATCTAAAGCCTCATTCGTGTTTTGTTTTTTGGAGCATGGCACACTGATGACAGTATTTGTAAGATTATTTTACAATATATAGATATAGTTCACCCCATATGTGAGAGAGAAAAAAAACACAATTTACATTTAACTATTATTTTTAAATTAAATGTATTGAAAGCTAAGGAACATCTAAAAAGACATTCGTCATTATTATATGTAACGTTTATTTTTTAATCTGTTTCTTCTTGCAGCTTCAAGGAAGAAAAACTTGTCTAATAAATACATAATTCTTTCTTTTACAGGGAATTAATGATAAACGAACGAGAAAGCAGAAAAAATAAAATAGAAAGGGCACAAATGGTTCGGAAAGCATCTCAGTATCAGATTTAATTATCATTATTTAGCATATCTTACATATCTGACCAAGAAGACAATTATCTTTGATTTGTTTTTGTATAAACTTGTATATTTCAATCTGTATGGTGTTTTTTTCTTGTCTAAACTATTATTTGTTGAATCATCATTATTGTAAACCTTAGGCAGTCTCAGATTTAGAGGGGGTGTCATGGTTGTGCGTCCCCTGTAAACCTTAGTCAGTCTCAGATTTAGAGGGGGTGTCATGGTTGTGCGTCTCCTGTAAACCTTAGTCAGTCTCAGATTTAGAGAGGGTGTCATGGTTGTGCGTCCCCTGTAAAATTTGCAAAGCATATGTTATACATCAATTGATTTATCAGAATACTAGTAATAACTGAAATATCTCAAACCACTGACGCTTCATGAGACTTTGACCCCTGGTTCTCTAATCGGGGCTCTACCATGTATTCGCGAAGATCCAAGGTGACCCAGAAACCCATCGCGTGAATTTCACCCCATCCTCTAACGCAAAATACTGAAACCGCACCTACTTTGTATAACATCCTGGGTATTAAATCGTTATTGTTTATTAGGGAGTGTGTGTGGCTGAGGGTTGTTGAATTCTGTCCACAAGGCTAACATAAATGACGTGAGTTCGAGTCCCGTTACCCATCGTAAGCGTTAAGGTGTCCAGACACCTACATACGGTCGGAAATATCACCGTTCAATTCGTTATATTTCTCTGGTTCCACCACCACCATTAAGTCTGTTGGTCGTGATATTGCTGAAAGTGACAATATGCTGCAATATACATTACCTAGCCAGGCCTGAAGGGATCGACCATTTAAGCTTTAGGGCGAGTGGGGATTGTGTTGTTTTTTTTATTTCTGACAACAATTCTAGCTCCAAATTTTGATTTAATAAAGTTAATTTACACTAATATAAAAAACAATTATCTGACCGTGATGTTCTGGTGAAATTCGGAAAAAAATTGCTGATTTATCATGTCCAAAAACTGCAAAGAACTGCATTATGGTCAAAATTACAATATGCATTCTATTACATGTATGCATTGTATATCCATTTTTATTCATTATTCAATAAAATAGTGGCACTCATACGTGTATAGGGAATGAAAAGTAAAAAAAAATATCCCCTTGGGTAATTTCGTCAAATTGTTTTCAGTCATTGTTGTAGCAACTCCACATGATAGGACAGGATGTCAGGATTTCCCACGATCTACATAGCAATAGAACAAAGAAACAATAGGTTTTTTTTATTCCTTGTTTTGGTTAAAGGAAATAATAATGACTATATTAGTCAATTCTCAAATGTTACACGATTTCAATAATAAAAAATTATTCATAATAAATATCAAATTACTTTATTTGAAAAAATATTATGTGCAATCTGTGCCTATCACCACTTAAGTTGTGAATTCGATTCTGGAACCTTGACAACCTTTTATGATCAAGTTTGTCAGGGATGTTTGAGAATTGTTGTGTTTTTTCTTCGTTCTTTGTCCTCTGTCCAATGTTACCCGTGTCTCTGGATTGTCCATTCTTGATTGCCCCTTCGGTTTTCTCTAGCGTGTATTTTATACGCGAACTTCGGGGTTTTCTCTGCCAATTAAAGTGAACGTCGACATATACCCGAAGGAAAAGTTGAAGATTCCAAAATTGTAATCAAAATACAGAAAACTAAAGATTGAGAAGCACGAACCCCATCAAATACCATTTCATTTCCCCTTCGTGCTACCCATATAACAATCCAATGATAAGCCATATATGGTGACAACTTAAAAATCCGGAAAGAAGGAAGTGATTGTGGCTATCAAAAACTATATATATATATATATTTCTATATGGCACTCTAAATCTAAATAATTGAAAAACCAAATTTAAATACAAAATTTTCAAGAGCAGAAATTTCCGGATGAAATTATGTGGGATTGACTGAAAAGAATTTCAATTTGCACTGATGCTCATTTGTTTGTTTATTTTGTTTTGTTTTGTTTTTATGTTTTTGTTTTTGGTCCCCATCTGTTTCAATTGTTTATTTCAAATACGATCAACCGCAGCTAACTGCAGAGCAGGAGCGAGATTAAATACATATTTATAAAGCAGCGAATCATTTGTCATATACCAATTTAAAAGATGGTTACTTTGTTCCGACGACTGGGAATCGAACTAACGATCTTCCTCCATCAAGACGAACACGCTACCTATTACAGCAATGAGGACGTTCGGGAAAGATGCTGCCTAGCAAATCGTTGATTGTATAAATTATGATCTCATAAGTCTAATTACAATATTTATTTACCACACACACATGTGGTAAGTTGAGTGACAATAACAGAAACAAAGGGCAAATACAAACATTACAACAAAATATTCGAAAAATGTAATCAAAATCCTTGTAAAAAGCAATGTCAAAAGATCGAGAAATACGATCGGGCAACAAAATCAGAAGTGAAGCCATACTCGTCCTAATGGTAAGTTGTTCTGCTCCATTCATGGCATCTGCTGCTACATTCTCATTTTTTTAAATGTTAGTGTATAGTTCAAATTATTTCAAATGAGACAAGGTTATAATAGTTACACCTGCAATATATCTGTTGAGACACAGAAATTCCGTTGTGATCTTCCAAGTTATGATAGTGATGTTTTAATGTATGACTTTAGTTTATCTAGTTGGAATCACTGAACACGAAAAGACTTATGCTCAGAATCCACGAACAGGTATAGTCCTGTTTTCGCTGGTGTTTAATATTTGGTGTACTGTCTCCTAACTTGTTTATTTTGTGATGTCGCTCGGATTATAGTTGTGTATGCTGTCCGTTGCAAGTTAATGTGTAAATGGTTTTGGGCGTCCTAGTTGTTATTTTGTGCTTTGTCCCATTGCTTCGTTAGTTTGTTTTCCGTCACTTGACTTCGCTACTTTGTGTATTGTCTCCTTGCTTTTTTATGTTTTGCATAGTCCAATTGCTTCTTCAATTTGAGTACTGTCCCAGCAGTTCGTTTTGTCTACGCTGTGTCTCATTGCTTTAAGTATCGTGAATTATCTCTTTAATTTGTGCATTGTCCAATTTCTTCGTTATTTGTGTATTATCACATTGCTTCGTTAAATTGTATATTGTTTCATTGTTTCCCTAGAATGTATGTTTTCCATTGGTTCCTTATTTTGTGCAGTGTACAATTGCTTAGTTAATTTGTGGATTATCACATTGCTTAGTTAATTTGTGTATTATCACATTGCTTAGTTAATTTGTGGATTATCACATTGCTTAGTTAATTTGTGGATTGTCCCTTTGCTTCATTATTGTGTGCATTGTCCATTTATACGTTAATTTGTGTATTCTTCAATTTGTAACGTTATTTTGTGCATTCTCCTATTCCTTCGATATTTTGTGGATTTTTCAATTACTGCGTTATTTGTTCAATAAGTGCCTTGTTATTTTTTGCATTGTACCACTGCTTCGTTAATTTGTGCATTCTTGAACTGCTTCGTTATTCAGTGTATTGTATTGCTTCTTCGTTATTTTGTGTATTATCGGTATTTTTGCATTGTTTCATTGTTACGTTATTTCACATTTATCGTATTACTATTGTAAGATAACACTTATGATCTTTAGACAATTAGATATATCCCTTCCGTTGCTAATACCCTTTATTACTAACCTAGGTTTCCCCTCTCTCAGGCATTGGCGACCATAGCCGATTTAGATTTTTTTTGCTCCTAAAGATTTTAAGATTATTTAGATTTCTAATCATTTCAGTTTGAGCGTATCCGATGAAGGTTATTCGAAATTAGATATCCATGTGCTTACTGCTAAATACATTATGCAAACGATGCATATGTTGTTCTTTTTATGATAGTGTATGGTAAATGTATGTAATATTTGTATTGTCGTTTGAGATCCAACTATCAAGAGGAATTCCAAGCAAGGACCTGGATTTCCTTTGGGATATGTCATAATTTGAGGTCAGAAGTTCGTTCAGTTGACATTGATGGAGGGCTAGGGTTATGGTGTTTAACGCCACTTTCATTAATATTTCAGTTATATCGTGCCGGTCTGTTGTATCGGTGGAGGAAACCGTAGTACCCGGAGAAAACCACCGACCTGTCGTAAGTCACTGACAAACTTAATCACATAATGTTGTATCGAGTACACTTCTCCACGATCGGGATTCGAACTCACAACACAACTTAAGTGGTGATAGGCACTGATTGCACAGGTAGTTGTAATTGCACGACGGCCCCTTAATATTGTTGAAATTGTTCTACATCATTGCTGAAACTTTTTTTCATTACATCTTAAATATGTATTAGGTTCTAAATTTGATGTATAGAAATAAAAGGTAACGGATCAGAGGACTAGTTTTATGACAACATGTCAAGTATGCAGTATTTGAACCATTGTTATATTTCCCTCTTTATTTCAATTGTTATAATCTGTGTATCTTCCTTATATAGTGGGGTTTTTGATTATCTGTGATTTAATTTCTAAACATTTATTTCCTTATGTTACATTGTTGTGTCAATTTTCAAGTACTACATTCTTCAAACAATTGTTTCCGGTATGAATACCTCCAACAGAGTGTTTGATTCCTCTTCCGATGTGAACCATTTTAAAACTATTCTTAGCTTAATTTGTGCTATATACAGTGATTCATTTCATCTGACGTAAGAGGTTAGTTTTAACTGGTTTTCTGTGATTGAAATCGCAATGCAACTAATAGAAAATTTCCCTTATTTATTCGAGTAGGGGAGGAAAAATTTCTTTAAATTCAAGTATTTATATCCTCTAGAAGCTCACTTCGAAAAAATGAAATAAAAAAAGATGTCTGTGATCAATCAAATAGTATTTAAATAAACGTTAGAGAACACCGAAGGGGCAATCAAAAGTGGACAATCCAGAGAAACTGGCAACATATGGTACATAATACTAAGAAAAACACAACACAATATGTGTTGGATACCACTATTCCCAAACAAACACAAATAATTGCAATAGATTTACGGTAGGTACAAACACCAAAGATTTAAATATTCAACAATTTTATTTGCATATGTTTCAGTAAAAAGCCATACCCTTTTGATTCGTGCATCAATGCATATAAAAGAGAATGATATATGAATAGATCACATGATTTACAATAGATCACATGACCTGTTTTATGGCACAATGCTAATGAAATAGAATCCTTTTTTCTTCATTTCTTCTTTGATTTATCTTGACTTTTTTTCTTCTTGGAAGATTTTACTCTTGTTCGATCCTCATTTTCGACTCCATTCGCTGATTTCCTGCTTTTCGGTCGTGTTGTGTCTTCTGCATATTTAATAGAAACACTTGGTTTACAGGCTTCCAAACTTTCTTCGTTTAATAGTGTATCCAGTAAACGCCTAGAATGTACACAGAAATAATATTTTTGTAATATTTCATTTTTAAATTGCTACAAGCTCAAAACTCGTACTTCCCAATTCTGCCCATCTATTTACCATTTTGAAAAATTCAAACTTTTTCCACGTGTTTAAGTAGAATGCCTTTATGCTTAGTCGAACCCGAGAATTCATACCATTATGACCATCAGCAGCAACAATAAAAGTGCAAATGCTTGAACGATATAAGCAAAAACACTACAGAGGAAGAAATATTATATCCTGCTTCATTTAAAGTGCCCATTGTGTTATCGTTATTTTCAATTCTAGTCTGAGAAATATAGACAGTAAGTTGCAAGCATATTTACAATGCAATTAAGATCAGGAAATGTCATGTTACCGCCTTTGAGAGTGATTATGTAACAAGAAACTAGAGTACTTGACTGACAAGTGTAACCCTCTGTTCAATACAACCATGTTAATAATATTCCCTACGTAACGGAGATAGAAATGGCGCTACACGTGACAATGTATTTTATTGTTATAGTATTTCCTGTTTTACGTTTTTCACCATGTAATTGTAGATCTATGTTCAAGCAAAATGATAGCGTTATTAGTGACATTGTCACATTTAGTTTAACTCTTGTGATGTATAATATAGTAATGACCGCATATAATAAAACATGAAAATAGAGCTGTTAAGTTTTGAACGTACAAATCTATATATTGAACAATATATTACTAATCACCCTGTTCGATTGTCAATAACGTATTAATTATTATCATATAATCCCATAATGTACAACGAAATGTGGATTTTACGTGACTACTTTTGTCGATAATTAATTATTTACAACACTCCCAAAAAGCCTGATTTCTTGTCTTGTTATATTTTTTGACGTATTTGTGTTTAATCGCTCAATTTTGGCTGCTGGTGTTGTTAAAATAAGTCTGCTAGTGTCTAGATAACATTTTAATTGATTATTAAGCAGGTTTTAGTATAACACTTATATCAAATGCTTATCTCAAATTATTATCTATATCGAAACATTTGTTATGAAAATAAAGTTTAAAAACAGTGATAGGCAATGCCACCAATAGCAATAAAACAAATAGTAATCTCTCACCTCAACTCTTTAAACATAAAAAAAAGACCACGACACGTGTGTGGTGCAGTGCACATTCAACATTAAAACCTGTCATAAAGCTTAGTTCGCCATATCACAATTTATTTCTTGTATTGTATGATTAACTCTTTACTCTTGAGGCCCATAAGATTAAATTAACCCCGCCACTTTTAATGCAAGTGCATGTACCAAGCTAGGACATTGAGCAGTCATGCTAGGTGTATCGTTTATGCCTTTTTCTACGAGTTTTCTATTGGATATTGGAACTGTTCTGACTGTGTGGTATTTTTGTTCCCCCCCCCCCCCCCCCCCCCCCCCCCATTTTATTACTAAATTGAAGCAAATTGTATTACAAAGTATGAAAAGAAATTATAGATACTCACCTGTAGTTTACACTGCCATTTTCTTCTAAAGCCCTCATTAAACATGTGAAATAAGGATCTTGAATATCAATACCAGCACCCTACAAAATATTAATTACCACACAATCAATCATATAAATAGTAAGTTAATATAACTATAATTTCTGTGCACGATTTCAAATATCATTTACTTACTTAGTTGAAACAAGCATTACAGTATATACGTACCGTCACCGCGGTTCGTCATACGATTGTACAATATCAAATTCTAAGATATGAAAGTCCCTCAGGAAAGGTCATTGCTTATAAGACAATAGCTAACAAAACACCAACATTCAAGTATTTATTTTGTCAGCCTTTAATTTATGTCACAACATAGATTAGAGTAAATTAAACGTTAGAGAATTCCGAAGGGGCAATCACAAAAGGACAATCTAGAGACACTGGTAACATAGACGAAGAAAAACACAACAAAGCACAATACAATGTGTGTTGGATACCACTATGCGCAAAAAAAAACCCCACAAATAACGTAAATTAGATAAGCACCCTCCTAGAAAAGTAATGTCCAAGTAGTTTGAGTTGTTGAAACTATGTTACTGTTTCCATTTTACAGAGACCATAGCAGATAAAAAAAAGAAAAAAAAAAAGAAAAACTTTTGAAAGCTTAAAATAACCAATTGGTCATACGTTTAACACGAAAGGATGTGGCTGTCTATTGTTGAGGGTGAAATGTCATCCTCAGGACAAGGGTTAAGGAACAGTGCTTATATTGGTCTTCATCCAACTACAAAAATACGCGACCCTGGCTTAACATGGCCTTAATGTAATTATATAATATATTATGAAAAGAAAGTTTAAACAGTAATAGTGCATGGATTGAATGTAAGGAGAAGGTTGACTAAGTATTAATATAAGTATTGTTTAGATGTTTATAGTTATAGATCTATATAATCTCCTTATATATTAAACTACTTATAGTATAATTGTCATTTTTTAACACAACATTAAACCATATTTAACCGCGAACTAAGTCCTCATAATTATATTTATTATTTTCTTTGGTCAATATCCATTAAATAGTTAAACCTTATTAATCTTAACCTATAATTTATATTAATTCAGTTTTAATTGAAATTTCTGCATTTGCTAATTATCCGCTAATGACTTAAATGTATGGTTTATCCTGCTCACACTAATTTTAATCATAATTATCCTTATTGATAAGGTATTTTAATTATTACTGTTTCTTAATCAAGTAATAAGCTAATGGTTTTACACTTCAGACAACCCTAATTGATTCTAACACATTATAATTGACCTTCAGTTTCTGTAGATTAATTGCAATTTGAAAATCTACAGCATTCTAAATTTGATACATGCATTAGACTAAATGACCGACTTTTAAAATTTAAAACCATTTTAACAATTAAAAACAATACCAAGAAGAAAATAAAGCTTTCATTCTCCCTGTTTATTTTTTCTTGTAGTTTGTACTGTCTGATATTTTGTTAGTTAAATTCATAGCAAATAATAATAAAAAACCAAAACCAAAAAACAAGTAGATATATAATTTAATGTACATGGCAGGTTTCTGGAGTACCCCTTAGAGTGAAAAGATGGGAAAGACAAATAATATAAAAGTGTGTGAGAGAAAGAAAATGAAAGGAACTAAACAGGGTAGCTAAAATTGGCTAGGGCTACATGTGCCTATGGGAGGAAAACCTTATTCAAGTACTCGGAAACCGTAAATGAGATTTTGAACCTACCTTTATCAAGTCTTTAAATTCTACAATAGTCAGCTTCAGATCTTTATCTGCACTAAATACGTCAGATAAATTAACACCACAGTCAAAAGCATGACGTTTAAAGGCTTCAATAGGGTCTCTACGGTAAGCTGTCATTCTAGCAAACGTTTCTGGATCTGTTTGTGTGTCAGGCAAGACACCTTCGTTTATAATTTTCATTTTTCGTTCCAGAAACAGTTTATCTTGCATCTTTTTAAATTCCAACTTAACCATAATATTCTGTAAAATGGAAAGTATAAATATCAATGTGAAGCAGTATGCTGTATTACATTGTCTGTAATGCATTGCAGGGGTTAAGGTTAGATTAATGGTGTTTAGCGCCACTTTCAACAATATTTCAGTTATATCGTGGCGGTAACTTTAAATAAATGACAAAGTTGGTTCTGGTACACAAAGAAGAATGACAACAGTTTCATGATTTGTATATTTAAATATTTTGGAGATGAAAATAATAATTTCCATTCATGTTAATATATGAAGTTACGAATACTTTTATCAAATATTAAAAGTGTAATACCAGTTTATTTCAATGGCATTAGTTCAACAAAATGTTTACGCAATATGCAGTTTGTAAATAACAACACAATGTGTTCGCCAAAACACCTGATTTTGTTCTTATATATTCAAGGTTCTTGTATGTTTAAAGTTCTTATTTATTCAAGGCAACTTCACATCATCTAATATAATTATTGCTTAGTCTTAGATAAACAATATTTTCAAAACGACATTTCAATAATGAATAAATAGAGGCATGCACATCATTATTATATGTAGACCCATGCAAGAGAGAGAGAGAGATAAATTACATGTCATTCTCATGTATCATTCTACAGTGAACTCTCTCTCTCTCTCTCTCTCTCTCTCTCTCTCTCTCTGTGTGTGTGTGTGTGTGTATTATACCCCATCAAAAGAAATATGATATCATATGTACTTACACTGAAGTCTAAAAACGTTATTGCACACGAATCATTATCTTCTATAGCCTCTAGCATCACCATTGCACCTTCCGCATCAAAAGGATTGTTCCCAACCTGTCAAACAAGACACAAAACTCTTCAGTTATGGATTCAGTAGGTCTATTCCTGGTTTCTATCATTTCTTTTATGTATTTTGTGATAATGTATTTTTGTCAACATTGCAAGATGTGTTTTCCCCCTTTATCGGTAAGCAAACATGTATATTCATTGTACTTCATTTTGTTTACATGTACCATGTTGTTTTTTTGTTTGTTTTTTTTTTTTATTTATTATGAAATGAAAGCTTAAACAACTATGGTCATCAATTCCATCAATATCAACAAAATGAATAATCACCTCTCATCTCAATTGAACTCACTGAACACAAAAAAGACCAGGACATATGATGTTGGAGATTGGGGGTTGAACCAGTTAATGGGATCCCCCCCCCCCCCTCCTAACACCCCCCCCCCCCCCCCCCCCCCCCTCTTGCTCTTGATAGCATATAATCAGATATTATTATTTCATCTGTATAGAGTCAAAGCATAGTTTTTTTTCCAGTATATATGGCTGCATTACAAAAAGACGATGATGGTTCCATCCATTATTTTCTGCCATATATATTACCAGAACGAAGGAATATATTTCACTCCATAGGAGCATGGGTAATATTAATAGAGTATTAACACATAAATATTTTCGCTGTATGGTAATCATAACTATGATGATCAAAATAAATAATTCTATTATTGCTAAAAGATTTTATTCTATTATTATGTAGTAGGGCAATCAGGAACCGTAAATAGAAGTACAGTCTATTATTATGTAGTAGGGCAATCAGGAACCGTAAATCGAAGAAGTACAGTCTATTATTATGTAGTAGGGCAATCAGGAACCGTAAATAGAAGAAGTACAGTCTATTATTATGTAGTAGGGCAATCAGGAACCGTAAATAGAAGAAGTACAGTCTATTATTATGTAGTAGGGCAATCAGGAACCGTAAATCGAAGAAGTACAGTCTATTATTATGTAGTAGGGCAATCAGGAACCGTAAATAGAAGAAGTACAGTCTATTATTATGTAGTAGGGCAATCAGGAACCGTAAATAGAAGAAGTACAGTCTATTATTATGTAGTAGGGCAATCAGGAACCGTAAATCGAAGAAGTACAGTCTATTATTATGTAGTAGGGCAATCAGGAACCGTAAATAGAAGAAGTACAGTCTATTATTATGTAGTAGGGCAATCAGGAACCGTAAATCGAAGAAGTACAGTCTATTATTATGTAGTAGGGCAATCAGGAACCGTAAATCGAAGAAGTACAGTCTATTATTATGTAGTAGGGCAATCAGGAACCGTAAATCGAAGAAGTACAGTCTATTATTATGTAGTAGGGCAATCAGGAACCGTAAATAGAAGAAGTACAGTCTATTATTATGTAGTAGGGCAATCAGGAACCGTAAATCGAAGAAGTACAGTCTATTATTATGTAGTAGGGCAATCAGGAACCGTAAATCGAAGAAGTACAGACAACACAATAACACAAAGAAAAAGGGGCAAAGGACAAACAATGACCAACAAAACACCACACAGAAAACTAAAGATCGAGCAACACGAACCCCATTATAAACCAGGGGTGAACTCAAATGCTCCGAAAAGGTAGATAGTTCCTGTTCCATATATGGTATCTGTCGTGTTACTCTTAAATATATGTGGATGTTTGTTGCATCTGTGTTTATGGTGTACACATATTGACAACACTTTCTATAAGTTGTCACATAAAATCTCAATCAGCATGCATATATATGTTTGTGATGTTTGTATGTTCTTCTAAGGAAACAGATTTAAGAAGGAAAAAAGATTTGCTTGTTTCTGAATCTTATTGTATATTTGTTGCTGTTCTGTTTTTGCATGTCAGTTAAAAATATCAATAATTTATGCTTAAGCTACGTTTTTATTACTTATTGTACAATCTATTTACTTTTAATGCAATAAAATAATATTTAACTAATAAACATACCTTTAATACTTTAAGAGTATCATTTTGCCGCAAACCAGCAGCAATAAAATTTGCACCTTCAATTGGAATTCTATTAAAACTAATATCTAACTCTATTAATGTTCTGTTATGTTTTAATGCTTCCATAATGGCTTGAGCACCCAACTTTCCTAAACCTGCCATGGTAAATCGAACACGTCGTAACCCTACATTTTCCTAGAAAGAAAGAAAACAGAGCTTTAGTTTTTCGCTATTTTTTTTTTTTTTTTTTTTTTTTTTTTTATGTTTTTTTTTTGGTACAAATACTTGTATGCGACGCCATATACAGCTTAAGATTATTAAAGTTTGTCTGTGGCAGATCATTGTCTAATTCTGGGTCGGATTAATATAAAATAGCTTTATTAGTGAATAAAGCCTCCTGAGGTTTAACTTTATTTCTACATAAATAATATTCTAACTAGCACTGCCAAAATCCAGTAAATCGTTTACTGCAAGCGAAAATACGGCAAATAACATCATGGAGAGTACATGTTGTTGTTTGCTTGAAAAATTATTATTCTTGATGCTTACTACTATAAAATTAGTTGCACCATTATTTTTAAGCCATACGAAATTTGGAGAGAAAAAAAATATTTACGCCTCATCTATAGAATCAATGAAGATCAACTGATTTTAAACCTTTGAACGAAAATTCTGGTTATCCAAATAAAAAGAAAAGTAAAAAAAGAAAATGGCACCATGTCGGAGTGAAGTTAGACATATACAAGCGGAAACTTGTAGAAATAAACACTTTTAAATATAGCTATTTTCTATTTGCATAGTTAATTACCGCAAGACCTTCCGCCAGACAAACTGCTCCCTTCGTTTTCCATGGATTCCAACCTAGGTCTAGCACTTCTAATGTATCATTCTCTGACAAACCATCTCGGAACCACTTTGCTGCATTTTCCTCAAAGTGATTATTCCCCAGGAAAAATTCTTTCAGTGTCTTGTTTCCCTTTATAACATAAAAAACAACGTGAAAATGTTTTTGCTATGATCTATATACACTCTCTGGCTTTTCGTCATCCTTGCTTTATTCAACATTTAACATAAGCAAAGTGTTGAAACTTACTACTGGTATGAAAACAATCATTTTTCGTTCGTTCCATTATAAACATTATTTTGTTGATTAGATAGAAATATAATACAAACTTTATAATGAATCACACAATGAAACTTGTTATTTTGAGGCCATTACTATCAACATGGATTTTTTTTCTTGGAGTTTGGATTGTGTTATAATGTAAAATATGAAGATTTGTCTAACATGGGAGATGAATCCGCTTTAAAGACAGTACATCACGCAATATTCTTTTAATTTTGCAATTAAATATACTAGTAAATATTTCGCATTTTTGAATATTGAATTCAGTATTAGGCAAATACAATCATGATACAGTGCTGTCAACATACTGTAAACAAAATATTTTCTATCCTTTTGAGTTCGACAAAGAATAACACGAAAATTCCCCCATGCCAGTTTCTTTCTTTTACTAACATTGATTATACAATAAATGAAGATAGTCACATGATAAGTGTACCAAAGCAAAGTGCTTACAAAATTAATGTTCCCTTCTCTATTACCAATCAATAGCGAACTTTAGTTATCAATTTAATATTCTATATGGACTTATTTTTTCATCTAAGTAATTACCCCCAATTGTTGCTAAGGTAACAAACAAAACAACACTCACATACAATAATCTAGTCAATAGTTGGTAATCGAAATACACAAATACAAATAAATGGCTGATTTCATGGGTGAAAACTAGATAGATACAATTGTCAACACAAATTAAAAGCACTAATAATCAGACAAGCACGAACACTCGAACATAATATATGAACTATCAGACAAATAAGAACTACCAGACAAACAAGAACTATCAGACAGGAACAAACTAGTATTCCCAAATATTGTCCACATGTATCTCTATATTTTACCTTATCAGTTTAAAATCGTTGTTCGAAAAACCAAATTATTTGAATTTTGGAAATATTCTTTTGAGTATTATCAAAATATATAATTTTCAATTAGGACTAGATTGTAATCTATGAGAAATTTTGCCTGTCTAAATAAATACATCTTTTGTTTGTAAAGAAAACAACAATTCGTGCATGAAACTACTTTCTTCGTGGTGAATTCTGCCTGGTTTATTTTAAACACCAGAGAGATGTGATCTCTACAAGATGAATTAATTTGATACAATCACGGAACAGTATTTAACATTGACGTATGTAATATATCTTCATCGACGTTTATGTTGTTTTAATTTGTTTTTCTATAAAACGCTTCCTTTCCGTAATGTTGGTACAATTATACTGATATTAAACATCAAAGACGTATTGTTACGTTTCCTCAAAGTGTAATCATATAATGATGATGGCTTTTTATTTGGACTCTAGAACTTCTTGTTAGATGCTAACTAGATTATAAATAGCAATATTGATTGTTTGCCTACCTTCAATACTTCATAAAAACTCTGTCCAGCAGAATCTCCTATTTCATTATCTGAAATTATAGTGAAAATTTAGAGGAATTCACGGCTCTGTCACAAGTCGGTCATACAATTACTTCTTGGAAAAAGAAGAAGGAGATATCATCTTCATATCTTAGAACTGCACTTAAAGCGCCGTTCATTAAATTTTAATCTTTGCCAGCATTTCGGATGATATTCATTTCTTGTTTACCTATATCCATACTTAAAGCGTAATTTGCATAATAAAAATGTATTGTACTCTTCAACTTTGAAATTCACACAGAGTATAAAGAATATTGTATTGCTGACAATAACAATTTATTTGGTAAAAATGTAACTTAAGTTTAGGAGAATCATACCTGTAAGATCTATCTTTATTAAGTTTAGGAGAATCATACCTGTAAGATCTATCTTTATTAAGTTTAGGAGAATCATACCTGTAAGATCTATCTTTATTAAGTTTAGGAGAATCATACCTGTAAGATCTATCTTTATTAAGTTTAGGAGAATCATACCTGTAAGATCTATCTTTATTAAGTTTAGGAGAATCATACCTGTAAGATCTATCTTTATTAAGTTTAGGAGAATCATACCTGTAAGATCTATCTTTATTAAGTTTAGGAGAATCATACCTGTAAGATCTATCTTTATTAAGTTTAGGAGAATCATACCTGTAAGATCTATCTTTATTAAGTTTAGGAGAATCATACCTGTAAGATCTATCTTTATTAAGTTTAGGAGAATCATACCTGTAAGATCTATCTTTATTAAGTTTAGGAGAATCATACCTGTAAGATCTATCTTTATTAAGTTTAGGAGAATCATACCTGTAAGATCTATCTTTATTAAGTTTAGGAGAATCATACCTGTAAGATCTATCTTTATTAAGTTTAGGAGAATCATACCTGTAAGATCTATCTTTATTAAGTTTAGGAGAATCATACCTGTAAGATCTATCTTTATTAAGTTTAGGAGAATCATACCTGTAAGATCTATCTTTATTAAGTTTAGGAGAATCATACCTGTAAGATCTATCTTTATTAAGTTTAGGAGAATCATACCTGTAAGATCTATCTTTATTAAGTTTAGGAGAATCATACCTGTAAGATCTATCTTTATTAAGTTTAGGAGAATCATACCTGTAAGATCTATCTTTATTAAGTTTAGGAGAATCATACCTGTAAGATCTATCTTTATTAAGTTTAGGAGAATCATACCTGTAAGATCTATCTTTATTAAGTTTAGGAGAATCATACCTGTAAGATCTATCTTTATTAAGTTTAGGAGAATCATACCTGTAAGATCTATCTTTATTAAGTTTAGGAGAATCATACCTGTAAGATCTATCTTTATTAAGTTTAGGAGAATCATACCTGTAAGATCTATCTTTATTAAGTTTAGGAGAATCATACCTGTAAGATCTATCTTTATTAAGTTTAGGAGAATCATACCTGTAAGATCTATCTTTATTAAGTTTAGGAGAATCATACCTGTAAGATCTATCTTTATTAAGTTTAGGAGAATCATACCTGTAAGATCTATCTTTATTAAGTTTAGGAGAATCATACCTGTAAGATCTATCTTTATTAAGTTTAGGAGAATCATACCTGTAAGATCTATCTTTATTAAGTTTCGATTTCCTTTCAGAAATTGACATATTGATATAGCACCTTCCGTTCTAATCTTGTTTTCAGATAGCACCTGGAATAATAAGCGTAAAAAAGTTCTACGTTATCTCATACATTCATCACAATTATAGCTTATTATAATATGATGTACGTCCTGTATTCCTTTTGTGATATGTTACCATGCTACAATTCTATATAAACAATGACCAGGACTGGCAGCACAAATTGACGCTCCTGTGACTATGAGCGTACTTGAAGAAGGTTATTCCAGAAACGCATCGTGTTCACAAAATTAGATATCTATGATTTTATTCACATAAATATAATTTTCGACATAAAAAAAACTAACGTGTTTGGCAAACACACAAGTATGAAACTACTAATGTTGAGACGTTCTTTTTTGAACAAGCATAACAGTGAGACAGAAAAAATAAACCAAGTCTTTTTTTTCATTTACATGCTTGTTACAGAATTATGTCTGGAATTTCAGATGATAGTCAAACCTGCTTTAGTCACCACTTCTTTTAACCAATAATTTGTATTGTGTGATCTTATTTTTAATTTCCCTTCACAGTGTATTTCATATTAATTAAACCTGTATTTAGTAACCGCCTGTCTGATGTGACCCTATTTCAATGTTCCTATAGGTCACATAAGACAGGTTTTATGTATATACTTGGTATGGTTGGTTGTAAAATGATAACTATTTATATAAATGCATAGCATGTGTACTCATCAATATACCAACATTATGACAGTACTTACCACTTCTGTTAAGAAGAGATTTTCACGGAGAACTCTACACAAACATTTAGCTCCAAGACCATCTATCCCATTACCTTGCAGGTTCAATACTTCTACATTTGTATTAGTCTGAAAATAAACGAATTACCACCATTTAAGGGGGTACCATACACTACAGGGAGATCACTCTTTAAAATCAGTTGAACGTTTTGATCATATGATGTTTGTATGCAGATTTCAAGCATCTCGGTGATCAAAACCACAGAGAGAAAAGCTGCTATGTGGATAGTGAATGCATAGCTCTGAGTTTGTTGGTTGGAATTTGTTAAAATTTTGATATTTATTATAGTGGATATATTCAAACACACTGCCAAAAGAATAAGAAAATTAAACGAGCAGATCAAATTTTACTTGAAGTGTATGGTACCACCTTAATATATGTATCCCGGAAATCTGACATGTTCTTTAATCATCTATTTACTTGCACCCCTTCTCCCCCTCTCCAAAAAACATTAAATAATTCGGCTTTCCAATCTGTTTGACTATGAAGATCATTCCAGAAACACTAAATTAGATATCTACCTTTTTATTATTATTGAGCATGGCGTTTTGAATAAAGCAATTCTACGCAAAATTAAAATAGAAATATTTCTAATATACTGTAGCAATTTGTCTATGCCAAATTCACATTGCCATATTATCTAATATGAAACCGGCACGGCCATGAATGCTCGCGCATCTGAAAATTATCTGGCAATTTCACGCTCATCCAGTGCATCAAAAAGTGTCGAGATTTTTTGGGTCGAGATATATTGAGGACGATTTTTTTTTAGAGCCGAATCTAGTCTCATTCAATCGGGCTGTCGTTCCTTTATTGGAGTTATCGTTCCTTACGAAATCTCAAAAGTTAACTTCCGCGTAGAAACAAAAATTCTTGTCAGTATGTCAGAAGAGATTTAATAAATTAAAAAATATCAATATAAGTAAAACAAGCTAACAAAATGACTTTTATTACACACGGGTTCCGGGTTTCAGTGGTATCTGACGTACGAGAGAGGGTACGAGACTTCAGGATCACCTTTGCGCTTTATGTTAAGAAGATCTTCATTAATTGAGTGTGTTACTGTTACACGGAAACCGGTGTTTACAAAGCGTCGATTTTTTTCTTCTTCGATAGTATGTTCAGTCATGTTTGTTAAAAAATCCTAAGTACACATTTTATACTATAAAGAGCTCGCTTAAGCTCGCATAATATTGCTTATCAAACGTAGACATTGCATTATTATAATTTAAGATCAGCTTATAACAGTAGTGTAGTAATTTTTGGATTATAGTATTAACTGTGTTAAGTTTCAGAATGGTCTTCCGATAATGTTTTTGACTGGTTTAAAATATACACCAATGAGTGAGACAAACCATATGGCTTTACTGTTTGTTCTTTCAAGAATATTGTCATATATTACCTCTAATGGAATTGATATTGCCTTAATACTCAGTGGACCCAAACCATGGAAACGAAGTTTTAATTCTTTCTGCTCTAGATTATTTACTATATATGACACGGGATGGATACCCATGTCATCACAAACTTTCATGTACTTTTTCTTCCCCGTCGTATCGTGGTAATCTTTCTTTTTCGGGTACAACCATTCTGCAATGATATAAAAATCCTTAATATGTGTGATAAAGAAAATCTATGAGCTGAGCTTGCTTGATCTAATTTGCTCTCTCTCTCTCTCTCTCTCTCTCTCTCTCTCTCTCTCTCTCTCTCTGACACAATCGAAGGCTAAGCACTAATAAACCTAAAGTGAACACATGAAACATAAAACTTGGCATATACTTTCTAAGCAGAAATATAGTTCAAATTACACAATACTACCATGGCATTCCTAAACGGGTAGTTCAAATTTATAATCATTACCATGGCATCCCTAAACGAGTAGTTCAAATTACAAAACATTACCATGGCATCCCTAAACAGGTAGTTCAAATTACAAAACATTGACATGGCATCCCTGAACGGGGTAGTTCAATTTACACACTAGTACCATGGCATCCCTAAACAGGTAGATCAAATTACAAAACATTACCATTGCGGGTAGCCCAAATTACAAAACATTACCATTGCATTCCTAAACGGGTAGCTCAAATTACAAAACATTATCATTGCGGGTAGCCCAAATTACAAAACATTACCATTGCATCCCTAAACGGGTAGCTCAAATTACAAAACATTACCATTTCATCTCTAAACGGGTAGTTCAAATTACACAATATTACTATTGCATGCTTTTCCTCAACAATATATTGAGCTTTAGCATAATACATTTTTCTTTTTCAAAATTAACATTAAGAGTTGGAATTGCTATATGGTAACTTATACTAACCCTCTTCGTTGACTTCGAGATCTGTGTCATATTCTTCGTCATCAGTCGATTCTGTCAAACTGTCGTCTGATACAAAGTCCCTTTCTTTATATTTATCTGCAATATAGCAGTCCCCATTCAGACCAATGTTGACGGTGATTTCATCAGCGGACACATCCTCTCCACGATTTATTGCGATAGAGTTATCTTCTCCTGTCAAATATATTTTATGTTCTGATGGAAGAAAGTCTTCTAATGTAGGAGGTTTCTGTATTTGATGTTCTTCCTCATCACTGTCCTCCGGTAAGGGTGACAATAGTGTTGCCCTCTTTCGTCTATTACTGTTCGCACTGGATGAAGAGGACACTTTAATAAGTGATGTCATTATTATCGCACAAACATTTTACAAACTTACATTTTATAATAATATTCCAATGCTCTAATCCTTATACGGAAATCTATAAAAATAAAAGAAAATAAAACGTCATGATGATCTCGAATGTTAATTTCGTGTTTGAATAATTAATTGCTATAACAAATGGTAAGACGTATCACGTTTACGTTTAAGATAATCGATCATATGAATACATATATTGATACTGAAAAGAAAGGAATTGTTCAGTCAAAATAACCCTTATTTTATTATATATTATAATCTTTGAATATTTTGGAATTATTTTAAACGTGAACTATACACTTTTGGCCTATGGATATATTTTAAATACCAGTTAAACCAGTATTAATACGATATATACAAAAGGAAAAGTAAATCAACATGTCGTCAAAGGCTTAATACAAAATAATACAATGCATAAGAATGAACAGACATAAGCCAGCAAAACAAAACAATAGACTGGATCAACTGAACCACAACTGAAACTCAAATCAAAATAATGGCAGTTAGCGTCCTTAGCATGTACACGTGCATTACTTTACACGCAGCATTTGATCAATATTCAGTTGATGACTTTAACATGTGTAAATCATAATAATAATTAGACATGTATGTTTCATAAAACATTTCATGAATGGAATACATTCTGATAGCACTGTTTAATGTCAAACTTTTCAATTTATTGTTTATATTTGAAATATAAACAAGAAACTTTGTTAACTTGTTAATATTAAAGTGAAGAAAAAAGCTGTTCGATTTGATCATTGTTCACACTTCTAACACAATGACGACTTGTCCTCCTTCATTCAACTACATGAAGGTGACTACTATTACAAATAATTTACGTTCTCTTCTCAATTGGCGAGGTGTACTCGATACAACATTATGTGATAAAGTTTGTCAGTGACTTACGACAGGTCGGTGGTTTTCTCCGGATACTCCGGTTTCCTCCACCAATAAAACTGACCACGACGATATAACTGAAATATTGTTGAAAGTGATGCTTAACACCATAAACAAAACCATAAACCAAACGGTTGCTTGTTTTAATTTTCAAGATCATACTCCACAGTTAATACCAATCTATTTACAAACACTTAAACAGCTAATTGTAGTACTACTCTAATTGTTTAATTAATAACAAATATCTTGATTACTAATTAAACATTCAATATTGTTTTAAATCTATACCATTTATCGTTTATGTACACAAAACATTTTGTGTAGAAACTGATGTATACAAATTGACAAGATTAATATATACGATTCATGTAGTAACAATAAATATGAAGTAGATGATAACTTTGAATAAATGGCTTTAGTCCAATTATTTAACATTACAAAGACCATGGGAATATTGCCTATGGAATTACATTTGATGCTCCTTCGGTGGACCATAGAGTATTGGTATTATTATATATATATATATACTATTTGACGCTTATGATGAAAACAATTTAATGTTATTATAATTAAAAATAAAACTCAGGTCCTAGAAGATTGAAATTAAAAATATATATATACATACATGTTTGTACTTTAACAGACTGACAGACTTCATAATGTGGTATTAGTAAGTGAAAGTTCAGATATGTTGTTGCATTTGAGCATACTGAATCGAGTGTTGTATTTGAGCATACTGAGTTGAGTGGTGTATTTGAGCATACTGAGTTGAGTGGTGTATTTGAGCATACTGAGTCGAGTGTTGTATTTGAGCATACTGAGTTGAGTGGTGTATTTGAGCATACTGAGTCGAGTGTTGTATTTGAGCATACTGAGTTGAGTGGTGTATTTGAGCATACTGAGTTGAGTGGTGTATTTGAGCATACTGAGTCGAGTGTTGTATTTGAGCATATTGAGTCGAGTGTTGTATTTGAGCATATTGAGTCGAGTGTTGTATTTGAGCATACTGAGTCGAGTGTTGTATTTGAGTATACTGAGTCGAGTGTTGTATTTGAGCATACTGAGTTGAGTGGTGTATTTGAGCATACTGAGTCGAGTGTTGTATTTGAGCATACTGAGTTGAGTGGTGTATTTGAGCATACTGAGTTGAGTGGTGTATTTGAGCATACTGAGTCGAGTGTTGTATTTGAGCATACTGAGTTGAGTGGTGTATTTGAGCATACTGAGTCGAGTGTTGTATTTGAGCATACTGAGTTGTGTGTTGCATTTGAGCATACTGAGTAGAGTGTTGTATTTGAGCATACTGAGTTGAGTGTTGTATTTGAGCATACTGAGTTGAGTGTTGTGTTTTCGCCTACCAAGTTGGTCCTTCTCAGTTTGTCATATTACAAAAATATTAATAACAGAAGACAAAGACACAATGTCGTTCTTTGATTGTTTTTCGTCGTATATGAAAGAGCTTTTGTGCTATCAATAAGTGTTTGATTTTCTAACATTTCGGTAACATTGACTGTATATCTTTGATACATTATGAATCTTAAGACAGTTAAATGTAAATAAAGCGACACTGAATCAATCTCAATCTCAGACTGTATTGTATTATTATATTATTTATTTTTTATTAGCTATGAACCAATCAGTGGCTGTTGACACGGTGAACATGTGTTAGTTGGACCAAATCTACCATTGCAAACAGTGCCTTATACAACCCCATGCATAACGTTTGTCAGTGACTTGCAACAGGTCGGCAATTTCAGGTTTTCCACACCAGTATATAATTGACCCCCACCCCCTCACGATATAACCGAATTATTGAAAGAGGCATTAAATATCGATAACCTAACATTTAAATTAAAAAGTGGACAGTGTTTTAAAAAATTAATGGATCTGTTTACTCATTATATTTGGTTCGTGAGAAGTAATACAATGAGAAACATAACGTACCACAATACCGTCAGAGGAGTTTCGAACTTAAGCGGAATATCGCACAAACAGAGGCAAATTCGATATACTTTGTAAAATAAAAAGAATCAAAAACAATTTCAAATGACCCAATAGCTCAAGATGATACGTAAATGCCACTGATATGTTTATAATTGAAATAATGAAAATAATATACAATGTATGTATGGCAATTTAAGCCAAATTATAATGTATTTTATATATATTGTTAACGCTTTGATAACGTCTATGCTTGACATTTAATTGTAAAAATAATAGTTGTAACAATCCATCTTTATAGGTGAGGGTTGACAGTTTACTGACATTTGGACAACACCTGTATGACCGCATCATTTGGACAACACTTTTATGACCGCATCATTTGGACAACACTTGAATGACCGCATCATTTGGACAACACTTGTATGACCGCATCATTTGGACAACACTTGTATGACCGCATCATTTGGACAAAACTTGTATGACAGCATCATTTGGACAACACTTGTATGCCCGCATCATTAGGATAACACTTGCATGACCACATCATTTGGACAACACTTGTATGACCGCATCATTTGAACAACACTTGTATGACCGCATCATTAGGATAACACTTGTATGACCGCATTATTTGGACAACACTTGTATGACCACATCATTTGGACAACACTTGTATGACCGCATCATTTCAATAAGAGAGGAGGTTTCGTCCCATAAAACAAGCTCAGCTCCACCAATTTGTTCTTATTGAAGTGCCTGTACCAAGCCAGATAAGTGAGTGATCATATATACATATGTGTGCTAGAGGTATAGATTTTGCCTGTTTCAGTGATCATATATACATATGTGTGCTAGAGGTATAGATTTTGCCTGTTTCAGTGATCATATATACATATGTGTGCTAGAGGCATAGACTTTGCCTGTTTCAGTGATCATATATACATATGTGTGCTAGAGGTATAGATTTTGCCTGTTTCAGTGATCATATATACATATGTGTGCTAGAGGTATACATTTTGCCTGTTTCAGTGATCATATATACATATGTGTGCTAGAGGTATATATTTTGCCTGTTTCAGTGATCATATATACATATGTGTGCTAGAGGTATTGATTTTGCCTGTTTCAGTGATCATATATACATGTGTGCTAGAGGTATTGATTTTGCCTGTTTCAGTGATCATATATACATATGTGTGCTAGAGGTATTGATTTTGCCTGTTTCAGTGATCATATATACATATGTGTGCTAGAGGTATTGATTTTGCCTGTTTCAGTGATCATATATACATATGTGTGCTAGAGGTATTGATTTTGCCTGTTTCAGTGATCATATATACATATGTGTGCTAGAGGTATAGATTTTGCCTGTTTCAGTGATCATATATACATATGTGTGCTAGAGGTATTGATTTTGCCTGTTTCAGTGATCATATATACATATGTGTGCTAGAGGTATTGATTTTGCCTGTTTCAGTGATCATATATACATATGTGTGCTAGAGGTATTGATTTTGCCTGTTTCAGTGATCATATATACATATGTGTGCTAGAGGTATTGATTTGCCTGTTTCAGTGATCATATATACATATGTGTGCTAGAGGTATTGATTTTGCCTGTTTCAGTGATCATATATACATATGTGTGCTAGAGGTATAGATTTTGCCTGTTTCAGTGATCATATATACATGTGTGCTAGAGGTATAGATTTTGCCTGTTTCAGTGATCATATATACATATATGTGCTAGAGGTATATATTTTGCCTGTTTCAGTGATCATATCTACATATATGTGCTAGAGGTATTGATTTTGCCTGTTTCAGTGATCATATATACATGTGTGCTAGAGGTATTGATTTTGCCTGTTTCAGTGATCATATATACATATGTGTGCTAGAGGTATTGATTTTGCCTGTTTCAGTGATCATATATACATATGTGTGCTAGAGGTATTGATTTTGCCTGTCTCCACGATTATTTGATTGGATTTTGGAATGTTTTCCGACAGTGGTATATGTTTAACGACAGTGGTATATTTTTTCCGACAGTGGTATATTTTTCCGACAGTGGTATATTTTTTCCGAGAGTGGTATATTTGATTTGTGTTTCATATTACTTGTAACGTATGTCTGAGTTACATCATTATTATTTTATTATTTATTTTCTGTTTGTGGTCGTTCGTGTCCCGTTGCAAGGCTCAATGTCTCGAACCGGTCAATTAAGATCCATTCAACTAATGGCTACAAATAATATATCCATAGAACAATTACAGTTCCACATTTGTACTTAGACGAAACGTAGATATCAAATTTAGTGCACACAACGCGTTTCTGGAATAACCTTCATCAGGTACCCTCAAAATCAAAAGATTGGAAGCCAAATAATTTTAAAAAGGGATCTTTGGGAACATGAACATCAAATGGGCCTAGGTGTTATATCAAATGGGCCTAGGTCTTATATCAAATGGGCCTAGGTGTTATATCAAATGGGCCTAGGTGTTATATCAAATGGGCCTAGGTGTTATATCAAATGGGCCTAGGTGTTATATCAAATGGGCCTAGGTGTTATATCAAATGGGCCTAGGTGTTATATCAAATGGGCCTAGGTGTTATATCAAATGGGCCTAGGTGTTATATCAAATGGGCCTAGGTGTTATATCAAATGGGCCTAGGTGTTATATCAAATGAGAATAAAACGTTTAACAATATGGTAGACAGTACAATCAACCACAACAATGTTAAATATCAAACCTCAAACCTCTAATCACACAAGCCGAGGGACATCTAAATCTTCGACTCGCCTAGGATAGGCATAAACAAAATATAGATCAATATTTTTATTCAAGAAGCTATTCCAAGTCTTTAATCATGCCATTATACCGAATCTTACTTCAAGGAGTATTAACTGTTTTGACAGTGTATTATTTTTTGTTTTTCTTTTTCTTTTTTATAATTCAAGGCGTTTTACAGATTCTAGATTAGTGGCGTAATACCAAGCCTTAATTCAAGGCATAGTTCCAAATGTCTTACTTTAAAGCGTAATGCTGAGTGTTTTACCCCAGTACGTAATGCCAAGTCTTATTTTAGAAATGCGTTGTTCGCACTAAATTAGATATCTACGTTTTTATTATATCAAGACGTAATACCGAGAATTATATTAACGTGTTTTCTTATATTCAATGATTTGAGGTGAGAGGTGATTTTTTTTGTTTTGCTGATATTTGTGTGATCGTTTGTCATCACTGTTTAAACTTTTTTTTCATTCTACTGAAAAACTTGAAGATACCAAAGAATAATTAGAAGTCGAAAATAGAAGGAGAGACAATGCAATGGCTTAGAAATAAGACAAACAATTGTAATCAAAACACTACACGGAAAACTAAATATTGAGCCACACGAAACCACTGAAAACGTGGAGTTTAAAGTCTAATAGTTATGTTATACTGTAGAAATAAATGCATGTCTGAATAGAACTGGATATTGTTTGATTAACTGTCAGTAAAATAATACTGACCTATCAGTAGCTTGACTCTTGCTTGTATCGTTGTTGTCCATTTTCTGTATAATATATTGATTGATAACGATCTTAAATTTCTTCCCTTTGCGTGAAGCTTTCAATGACGTTGACAAATGGAAAATTATTTACTGTATATTTAACGAAGAAATTTCTATTGATCTAAACATGAATGAACAAAAGATAGATTGATAACGAAGGAGTTGAATTTTAATTTAAAATTGACAAAAAAAAAAACTCGAAACAGTTATAACTGATTTAAAGATATGCGGATGGTTTAAATATAATTTATTACAATATGGAGACGTAATCGTGTACATTGTTATTTTTACCTTTTTAACAAGTGTCAAATATACTCTGATATTGGAACACGTTTTCATTGTAAAGAAATTATATTTTTCCCTTGAAGGTTTCTGTGTGTGTGGGTTTCTTGGTTTGATCATTTGAGGGGAAGGTAAAGATAAATGATAGTTTATTATATTAAATACAAAGAGTATCAACCCCCTGCAGACAAAAATAACACATATTTTATGAGGCAAAATATTTAATTAAAATATCACCAAATAGTTGTTCAGATTTGAACTATGAAGTGCATTAATTTCTTTCATTCTTGTTAATATATTTCATAGCAAAATTGTAATATTGATAAAGAAAAATAAATGAGGGACGTGCTTATCATACTACCAATTTAAACAAAAAGTTTTGAGGGAACCTACGGGGTGTAGAAATACGACCTAGTTTTTGCGACGTGGAGTACAGTCATTCCAAAAGGTACATCTGCCTGTAGTTTTGAGAAGAACCAGATACACAACTCTCCATTAGGACGCGACATAAATGAGTACCTCATGCATAGAGGTTACCTCGTGCATATAGGATACATCCCTCCTTGTATGTGAAAGACAACTTATAGCAGTTTATAAATAGTAGCAATTTGCTATGAGTGGTTTTTCGTGTCCCGTTACAAGATTAAAATATCCGATTGCATTCATCATATCCTTGTGTTCTTTTGACAATCAAAACCCCCACCTGAAGGCCCATCCTAGGACCAATGTATCAACAACCTATTGTATTGTTTGTTAACTTGTTTTCGTCATGAATATAGCTGAAATATCGATTGACGTTAATCTACAATCAATCAAATTTAGTGAATATTTTTAAGATTATTATTGAAAAATATATCACATATATCATTGATTGTTGGTCCTACTCCTGTTCACTCTAAATGCACAAAATGTGCCTAAAACAACACTGTAACAACGCCGTATAAGTAAAAAGAAAGTATCATGATCATCGAAAGTGTAAATGTATAGGGTTGTTGTCTAGTCCAATGGGGTCAAAGTTTAAGCAAACTTTTGGCTCTGTATTTTCGTTAATTTGTTGCAAATCGCTTAAATCGTTACATAAAACAATCTGTACGTGATTTCTTTTGTCAAATATTATGAAGATAAGATACCTTAGGTCACAATTATGGTTTAATTGATTATACTTTTTCATATATCATATAATAATATATAATCAATCGTTAGAAGATTTATTTTTAAAGATTTTGATTAAAGCATAAATTTTCTCACAGCTGGAATATATTTTTGGAAAAACAAATACAATATATCTGTGTTGAGAATCTTTTATCTACTGTATAGTACTATATGTAGCCCCTTGCTGTTGATTTATATGACCGAGGTTTTAATTACAATATGATTGAATTTCGCAAAGTTCTGAAATTTATTCCAGTTAAAATTCTGTCCAAGACAAAATAGTCTGAAGATATAACATGATTACCCCATACAAATAATCATACCGTTTTCTTAGACACCATGCTTTAATACAACTTAAAACCCCATATGTTTAATAACTATCATTGACCTCACTGTATGAGAACTCTTAATTTCGTTCTAAGAAATGTTAAGTGTAATTAACTTACCTCAGTCATGTATGTAAGTATTTCCTTACAGTCTATCCTTACACTCCTTCAAAACAACCATAAGTAAAATTTAACATTAGCTCATTATACGTGCAAGATAATCATTACTGTAACAAGTAATTGTTTTGACGCGATGATCCGCGCCATCAGCTAGCTACTTTATGGTGATCATTTGATAAGAAATCAAACACCATCGTTAGGTAAATAAATATTTATATTCAAATATTTATACAGGTCTTTAAAATTTATATGTTAAGCAGATTTAGACAGATTTATAGATGTTAAAATCACGTGAAAATCTACGTCCCTCGATAATCTGACATTTAAAATTCTGTTGACTGCATAACACGACAGACCTATTGTATCGTCAATTGATATACAGAAAAATAATCGTATTATAGTCTACATTTTGATGTCCTTGCTTCAAAGAAATATGTTTAATGTTCAATTTATTTTCTCCCATTTCCTTTAAACATTTGCAACGTAAAAGGGTTTATGTATGAAGCAAAACACAAACCATCGATTTGATACAAACACCTCTTTTGTGTAACTGGGAATGTACCATTGCAATTTTAAGAAATTAAGAAATTTAGACAAATGATCCGTAATTTCTTTTTAAATACAATGTTTGATTCGTTTTGACTCCCATTTATTTTGTAAGGGGTTCATGTTTTATTTATGTTATTTGTATTTATTTACGTATACTGGTGTTCAAAACGATTTCCATTTCAGATGATGGTCGTTTCGTTTAACAGAAACATGACGGGTGTCACATGTGGAAATCGAACTGTTAATCCTTCCGGAGCACCTGAAATCATGTCCGGTTTTATAGTTTTCTGTGTAATGTTTTGTACCTCGTTTATTTGTCCTTTTTCTTTTGGTCATTCTATTACATGTCCTCCTTCGATTTACGGCTTCTGATTACCTCTCAAGTATCTTCAAACCTTTATTATCATCGCTCATCTGTGGTATAAATAAAATAATCTTTAAACTTCTACACTGTCTTAAATCATCATACCGATTCTTCAACACTCTTTACTACTATCTCACACGGTAAATTGATATTACATTTTGTTATCGAATGGTGATAGACGTAGAATTATATATATTGTACTTATTGACTGGGTATGAGGGAATAGTAAGTTTATTGTCCCCGAGACACTGACTATTGACCGAGGCGAGGCCGAGGTGAATAGTCAGGGTCGAGGGGACAACACACTTGCTATTCCCGAATACACAGTCTATAAGTATTTTAGTATACCGAAAAACATTAGACTCATAGTTGAATGATCACCTCAAAATGATAAAGACCAATAAAATCACGAATCTTTTGACAATATTTTGCATTATAAATCTGAATATTGTCTCATGGACATTTTTATGCTATTTCCCCTGTCATTCATAATGATTGTTTTGAGAAAGTAGACTTCAACATAAATTTACATGGTGACTACAAGTCTTATGAACATTTTTAATTTTTTTGAAATTTTTGAAATTTTAAAATTTAATGAAAATTTTGAAATTATGAACTTTAAAAAAAAAAAATTATTTTGAAATTTTTTGAAAATTTTTAAATCTTATGAAAATTTTGAACTCTTGTGAACATTTTGAATTTTTTTTGAAATTTTTGAAATTTTGAAATTTTGATATTTTTTTTTTAAATTTCAAGAGTTTTCGCTAATAGACGATGAATTCCGAGTGTTCCGAATAAATATAAAACATTTATCCAATCCGGACACGGCATTAAAATTCCGCGAAACAGTGTGACGTTACCGGTCAAATAGTAAGAAACTATGGACCGGTCAATAGTGTCAGTGTTAAAAATGTGAAACAATAGCATTTTTATTTCTTTAAAAAAGCTTTAAGAAAGTATATACTGAGGTATAATAAACTAAGTTCTTGGTAGAGAAGAAACTTTGTTTTATTCAAAAACACATATATGGTATGCACTAAATTAGATATATAAGTTAAAATGCCGGACAAAATTTGCTAGACTGTTGACATTCCAACGGCAACATGTTGTGCACCACTACTTTACAACTTTATTTGACCTCGTACTGATGTGTAGCCATGCGTTTCGCGATGTTTGGTTCGTCTTTACCTCCAGTTGTTTGCAGGAGGTCTAATGCCTTATTTACGTTGTTTGTATGTATTTGAGCATAGTGATGACCAAGACAGTGTACCTTTGCTGTCAGTTTCTCTGGATTGTCCAGTTTTAATTGCCCCTTCGGTATTCTCTAACGTTTATTTCCCAAGAATAGGAAGCCTATGGTATATAAAATTGCAATTTATAGATGAGGTTTTCTTATTTAATCTCTTCTATTTTCATGACAACATACCTCTAATATACCCATTAAGCCTCAAATCAACGGTACCTCTGATGTATATACCACTTCTTACTTAGACTTATATGTAGATAGTGACAATGAGGGACAGTTGTGCTTCACGATTTATGATAAACAGGATGACTTCGATTTTCTAATAGAAAATGTTCCTTTGTTGATTGACAACAATCCTATTCTCCCTTATGTTTAATAATGTTGAATCACATTTGATAATGCTATTTTAGAGAAAGTTCAAGACTGAAATAAGCACAAAATGAGTAGGTGTTAATCCAGTGTCTTTCTTTGTATTGTATTTGACGTTTCATGTTCCAGTGCGTAGTATCTTTGAATTATCCCGTTGACTTTTATTTTCTTCAGTTGGTAATCTTCCAATTTCTAGTTCGTTTTGTTTTATTTTATTACTATTAAACTATTACAACGTTAATTTGTTGATATTTATTGTTTTTCTTGACAAGGACATCTTGGTATTTTATCGTTATAGTGTAGTATTAAATAAAGACATACTTAATCATCCTACTAGCTTCGGCAATAACATTTCAAATTATACTTACACGAATGGCTAGAAATATGTGTACAGTGAAACCTGTTTAAACCGAACATTGAATCAACCGAAATCCTCTAAGAAGAGTATGAAGATACCAAAGGGAGGTAATCAGAATCCGTAAATCGAAGGACAGACAACACAATGGCCAAGAAAACACCGAACCTAAAATACATCAATGAAGGAAATCATTGTTATTCTAACCTGTATAAACCAAACACCTGTCTTTTCCCAAACAAAAACGGGTGATCCCAAAATGGTTTGTTTAGACAGGATTCAGTGTATTTTATTCGAGTTTTCACAACATATAAAATATATTTTCCTATGCTTAAATCATGTTGGTTTTTTTTTAATTAATATAGCCTTTTCCGATTCTTGTATGAAGTATATTAGTTTTATACTTTTCCAGTTTCAATAATTATTTACCGCTTGGGTGGTGAAATTGTTAGCTTTTTGTACACGAAAGCTGTAGATCATATCTTCGATCCCGGTCGGGTAAGCAAAAAACTAAGCATTTTGGTATGTGTTGCTTCTCTGCTAACCACACAGCATTAAGAAGTAAAAGCAAAGCAAAGAATGGTGGCTCGAAATCAGGTATAATGTGTCCGAGTTAGGCGGCATACCTATCCCCGGACTGTCGCTTTAGAGAGCTATTAGTGATACTATAAAATCCAACTAGTTCGCTTAGTATAAAGAGGATCATCATCATCATCATCATTATCATCATCGTATTGAAATCTAACTTGTTCTCCTCATGGCTTAGCTGAAACATTGATCACTTGTCATAAAACAACAATCACTCGCTCACTTAATTATAATTAGAAAGAGCATGTTGGTTTGTATGTTTATTGTTAAGCAAACGTGTATGAATTGTCATATTTTTAGCAGATTCTAATAAATTAATACTGTTTTAATGATAGGTGAACTTCCCATCGTCATGCGTTTTAATTGTGGCTATAAATCTAGACATTACATTTATTTCGTTGATATCTATTTCTATGATTTGACGGGAAAGGAAATGATAGTTGACTTTTGACTTGAAAGATTCAATATTTGCTATGCTAATATTATATGCTTCTACTTCGGATTGAAATTTCATGGAGTACTCATTCACACGAAAACCAAAGGATATATTTCCAATATGACTTCTAATTTTTTTCTCTCATAAAATTCATATCATTTTATAATGCGCAATTTTTTAAATAGCAAAAGTATTTTGTTGTTTCTAAAATATGCTTTTTGTTGTTTCTAAAATATGCTAAGAATAGAAACAACAGTTTGACCTTGGGGTGATTATTTTATAATAATCATAATCACATTTTGTAAACATATATTAAATACCAAAACACTGAACTTATCATTTTACTAATTATTTAGTGTTATTGTACTGTATTTTTTCCTGTGCTCTAGATTTTCTATATTCATGGCTAAATTAGCCGCAGTATAACCCGTCTGAGAATACTATATACTCTTCAGTTGGATAATCTCTCATGTTCATTTACATCCATATCCTTTCTTTTCAATAAAAAATAGAAAGAAACATCGACTCTTAATTCCTCTAGTTAACACAGCATACGAGAAGTTATGAAAGTTCAGATAATAAATTTACTTCGAAAATATACAAAAATGTATAATTGAGCGTTGCTAATATATCATTTAACATGATATTTACTTCTAAAATGAGTCCGACAACGAAATTAATTAAATTAAATACATTGGATTTATAATCTTGACATTTTTAAATTGCAAATGTGGATCCTTCAATTTCTATTATTTTTGTGATAAATTGACAATTGGGCCAATAAGGCTAGTTTAGCCTGTCACTTTTTATTGTAATGCCTGTATCAAGCAAGGAAAGTGAGCAGTCATGTATTTGTGTGTTAGGGGTATCGATTTTTCTATTGGATTTCATTTTGATTAATAATCATATTGAAAAAAGAAAGACATTTTCTGCCACACGAATAGTTAATCTGTATCTGGATCAATATTAACCATTAATTGGACCACAAAGAAAAGACAGATACATAAAAGTGGCGGAACTAAATCACACAATGAATTTTTGATTTTTTTATATCAGCGATCATTATTTTATCAATGATACACCAATGTAAATTTCTTTATTTTCCTGGCGATGCCATAATGACATCTGTTTGTTCATGGCTGATTTGTTCCCAAGTTTTAGATATGACTCGATTGAACCCAACAGTTGGGGATTGTGGTGTTTAACACAATTTTCAACAATATTTCAGCTATATCGTGGCGGTCAGTGCTATTGGTATAGGAAAGCAGTACACTGATCTGCCACAAGTCACTGACAACTTTATCACATAATGTTGTATCGAGTACACCTCGCCCGAGCGGGATTCGAACTTACAACGTTATGGTGAACTGAACAGAACATATAAGTAACTGATAAAATGGGGGAAAATTCCGCACGGTCGGAACAGTTCAAATATATAATCGAAAACACATAGAGATGTAAAATAGATACCCCCTTAGGGAGTGATAAATATTTAGCGCTAAGTGAGCAGGTTTTTTTGTTTTTTTTATCTATATCAATGCAAGAAACCGTTGAATTTCGATGAAACGATGATGTCCACTTTCTACTAGATCAACAAGCTTAGTTGGATTTTTTGAAGTATTAACTCACTAAAACAACAGTAAGCACGTCGTTTCACTCGAATATATACATTATCGAGATTCCGAGCCAGCTCGTCTTTGCTTTTATTCTTTAAGCCTGCTTGATTAGCCTAGAAGCAAATACTAATATTATAGTCTCTGGTTTTACCTAACCCTGATCAATCCCACGATCTACCACTACTCTCACGGCGAAAAAGCCAACCATTACATCACCGATATTGTTTACACAAGAACATAGACTGTCCTATTGATACTAAGATTTCAACATTGAAACGAATTAGTTGACCATATCTGGGGTTTTTTTTTTGTTTCAGTTACTTCCAAACATGCGGCTGATTTCACTCATAAAGGTGAATACTGCTGCTCCGTTTATTTGAATTCTATCATCCACTGGTGTTATCGCTCCATCCAGATTGCGATTTTTGCATTGTTGCTTCTGGTTATTTGTATTTAGGATTACGAAGTCCAATTCCAGAATGGATATTAGAAATCTCGATTTCTGTTCGGAATCTGTTTTAGTGACTGTTTGTTTTTTGGTTCACATACTGGATATGGTTACTGTAAAAGTAATAAAGGTTTACACCTGGGCGTAGCATGATATAACAGCAGCAAGTCGACAATGGTATTTAATAGGTAATTTTTCTTTTTATTAAACACTTCAATAAGCTATTAATATCTTAAACAATATAAGCATCTGTAGAAATGTGAACAACTCACTTGTATTAAATTAGTCTGACACTAGTATAAGAATGCAAAACAATTTTAAAAACACTCTTCCCCTTGATCGGATTTTTCTGTGACCTTGCTCTTCGATTGCAGATTCAGAAAGGAAACACGGTGTCACAGCAAATTGTCACGTAACACCCGTCAAATTAAATTAGGGGGAAAAGCGGGATAACTCTTGCTCAAATCTGTGAACAATGAAATGTTTGCGGGAAAAATTGCCCGACTTACTGTGGATAACTGGATTTATTCTTCATATGAATAATCTTATTATTATACCTTACATATATATATGTATTATAAGACAATTCAAATGACTTTCGAAATTTCTTATCGAGGGAGACAACTTCCGTTTAGGGGTGAGACAATACAATTGTCTCATGCCTGACCGGAAATTGCGCCGGAATCGATCCGGATATTACAACCGGAAGCTAATTTGTCGCCTGCTGGCCCGGTGAACACTAACCAGAATAATCCAGTCGTTATATTACTCTCCCGCTAGTCGCTGCATTAACCTCATCCAGCGAAAATGCCGATAGAGGGCGCAGTATTATTCAAGTTAGGTGAACACAGTTTGAAAGAAATTTAGGTGTAACTATTAGCAATGATCTAAATTGGAGCCCACATATTAATAACATAACTACAAAAGCCAATAAAACCTTATGCTTTCTATGTAGAAATATGAAAAACTGTACACGTAAGGTTAAAAACAAGTTTAAAATGAAAGAAAGACACAAATTTACTTTGTTTTTATTTAAACATGCCACAATTATTCTTATATGTAGTTTCGGTATAATAAAACAATTGTTGCCATCATACGAGGTGAACATCCAAATTGTTTACCCTAGCAGGGTTGTCTTCCCTCGGGCAAAAACCCTCGTGAAGACAACCCACCTCGGGTAAACAATTAGAATGTTCACCGCGTATGAAGGAAACAATTGAATAATGTTATTTCTCAATCTGATTTATTTCATTGTTGACGAGCTAACACTTGGAGATATTTAAAATTTTAATCACCTTTGACAGTTGGAATTAGGCTTCCAATTATATATATCATATACAAAGGTAAAGAAAATTGGTACTGTATTCTGGAACAATAGAAAGGTATCATAACAATGCATTAAGCGAATTAAAATTCCTATTGCGATTCAACTTCCTTAGGGAACGACCATTTAACTTGAAAAGGGGGGGGGGTATGTTTTTTTGTAAAAAAATATTCTGATTCCCAATGTTGCTGAAAAAAATATTCTGATTAGGTGGAGGAAAAACAAAATAATCTGATTCAGAGTTTTTGACATATAACCTAATGTTAAATTCTGGAAAAAAAATTCGCGCTTTGCGCGACCAAAAAAAAAATATTCTAACTCTTGTGTTGTCCGAAAAAAAATTTGTTTAACGAAACAAAAAACCATACCCCCCCCCCCCCCCCCCCCTTTTCAAGTTAAATGGTCGGTCCCTTAATATGTTTTAAAAAATGAAATAATTTAGAAATATTGAAATTAAAGTACAAAACAAATCGTATATACAATTCTAGCAAGATGAACACCACAATATATTTAGATTTTTATGTTACATTTATGCATAATATATAAAATGAAAATAAGTTTGTTTAATAATAGTTTTGTTGATGTATATCAAGTATTTAACATTTCCATAAATGATTTGGGATCAGCTTTGGCAAGCATCTGTTCTTGTTTCTTCGCTTTTTTATCCACCTCTTCTCTATATCTTATAGCCTCTCGCTGAAGAAGTGTATTTTCTAACTTCCCTTCCATCAACTCACTGAAATATTTTTTTTAAAGATTATCTATGTTAGATCAAATGACATGCCTCCACCATTTTCTAAGCTATTATAGTATTCTTCAATAAACTAAGTTTTGCTGAGTTTCCCGGTTTTGCTTCAACATAAATTTCGAAAATAAACGTTCGTCTCATATACATGTGCTTTTGTCAAATTGTATATGTGTGTGTGACGAGGGATTACAGGCAATGTCACTTATTAAATAAAATATATTTATTAAAATTAATAAATTGCATATAAGGGCTTACTATATTTATGAACAATACTTATTTCATTTACAACTGTACAGTAAATTTTGAATAAGTTTAGTATTCGTTCATTTAAAAACAGAAATATCTTTTTAATATACTATAAACGTTTTCAAATTATTTCTGATCAATTTCTAAAATTAATACCTTTTCCCAATCATATATATATATATATATATCTACTTATATCCTGTCAATGCTTGCGGTCAGATGACGATATTCTGTCAAATTGCAAATACCACGGCGTCCCTAAAGAACCAATGGTTGATTGTAGCTTATTATTTTAATGTCAGATCACCAATAAGAAAGCATACAATCTTTCCCCCATACATGCTAAGAACAAACGGAACACTGAAATATTTAATGAACTTTAAGTTATCAATAGATATTTGACTGAACTTGTAGATTATAAAAGTTTATCGGAGCGCTGTTAAATAGGAATAAGACATCCACAATTCACTCTGTTTAAGCCCTTTGTCTTACTTGCTCCAAAAGACTTTTAAGTTATTTGGGGTTCAAATATTTTGACTTTTAGCGTACCTGATGACGATTATTCCAGAAACGCGTCGTACGCACTAAATTTTGATATCTCCGTTTGTATTGGCAACATATACCCCGATGACACTAACGAATGAGGATATTCTTTACAATCTTAAGTCTGTTTTGTGTTCCTTTTGAATTTGAAGAACTTGATATTCCTTCTCTTTACTGGATACCTACATTGTATCAGTATCAATTATATTGCTGAGTCTGTCTAATCCCCACCCTTCCAACGAAATCTCTCTTTTCAAATCATTAATAAAACAATCTAGCAGAGGTCAGCACTGGTCTTAGGCGTTATTGTGATACAAATTATTCTAGGGAAGTTGTGAATCAGATGTGAATTCTGAACAAGTCTATCTGTTGAAGTATATACATGTACAATCAAGGTCCCTCTCCTCGTGCAATAACAGTAAAACATTTGACTTCCCTAACGGTTACACAACTATTTTTTACTCTAAACTAAGCATCATGAAATAGTGGACTGGTACGTGTGTTCGAGTTACTCAATCGTTTTCTGTGATCATTGTTTGTCTTTTCGTCTTTTTTTTTGCCATTGTATCGTCAGTCCTTTCATTTATGGCTTTCTGATTACTCATTTGGTATCTTCAAGCTTTTTGTTAATTGTTAATTGCTAGAGAAGTTGTCATTACAAAGGCTCTTATAGTCTTTAAGATCGTTCTTATCTTCTTACATATTCTTACGGCTCATGCGTTTGAAAGAAATGCAAATTCTCCAAAATGAAACTGATATTGAACTTGTTACTTAATGTCTAAATCTGTGTTATATAACTTGTAGATTACTGTGAAAAAAGGTTGAAGTAGTGAGGTAATCAGAAGCTGCAAATCGAAGAATGACAGACAATACAATGGCCAAACGAAAAAGAACAAAAGGACAAATAATGATCTACAAAACACTACACAGAAAACAAAGGATCGAGCAACACGAACACGACTGGGAGTGAACACCCGTTAATACGTTCTCATGAACACGACTGGGAGTGAACACCCGTTGATACGTTCTCATGAACACGACTGGGAGTGAACACCCGTTAATACGTTCTCACGAACACGACTGGGAGTGAACACCCGTTAATACGTTCTCACGAACACGACTGGGAGTGAACACCCGTCAATACGTTCTCACGAACACGACTGGGAGTGAACACCCGTTAATACGTTCTCACGAACACGACTGGGAGTGAACACCCGTTAATACGTTCTCACGAACACGACTGGGAGTGAACACCCGTTAATACGTTCTCACGAACACGACTGGGAGTGAACACCCGTTAATACGTTCTCACGAACACGACTGGGAGTGAACACCCGTTAATACGTTCTCACGAACACGACTGGGAGTGAACACCCGTTAATACGTTCTCACGAACACGACTGGGAGTGAACACCCGTTAATACGTTCTCACGAACACGACTGGGAGTGAACACCCGTTAATACGTTCTCACGAACACGACTGGGAGTGAACACCCGTTAATACGTTCTCACGAACACGACTGGGAGTGAACATCCGTTAATACGTTCTCATGAACACGACTGGGAGTGAACACCCGTTAATACGTTCTCACGAACACGACTGGGAGTGAACACCCGTTAATACGTTCTCACGAACACGACTGGGAGTGAACACCCGTTAATACGTTCTCACGAACACGACTGGGAGTGAACACCCGTTAATATGTTCTCACGAACGCGACTGGGAGTGAACACCCGTTAATACGTTCTCACGAACACGACTGGGAGTGAACACCCGTTAATACGTTCTCACGAACACGACTGGGAGTGAACACCCGTTAATGCGTTCTCACGAACACGACTGGGAGTGAACACCCGTTAATGCGTTCTCACGAACACGACTGGGAGTGAACACCCGTTAATACGTTCTCACGAACACGACTGGGAGTGAACACCCGTTAATACGTTCTCACGAACACGACTGGGAGTGAACACCCGTTAATACGTTCTCACGAACACGACTGGGAGTGAACACTCGTTAATATGTTCTCACGAACACGACTGGGAGTGAACACCCGTTAATACGTTCTCACGAACACGACTGGGAGTGAACACCCGTTAATATGTTCTCATATGATTGTTGTATCACGTATAAAATTGAAATACCGGTAAAACAATTAGTTCATACTCAAGTTAACAATCTCAGATACCGGGGTTTTATACTGTTTCTTTACTATAACATAGCATAATGCGTGTATTTTTTAAACGGTTAATACTGACCTCAGATCTATTTCTCCATTTCCATCTCTGTCTAATTGATTCATTAATTTATCTATTTGTTCTTCTGTTAAGTCAATGTTGCATCTCTATGGAAACAATATTTTAAATGATTAGTAAAACATCACACATCGGTTGTTTTTTTCATTAAATCATTTCATGATGTTGGTGGGTTTTTAATAACCACAAATTCTAGAGTTTATTGTGAATGGGGTTGACGAACATGAATTTAGACAAACTGAAACATCACTATGTGAACCAGTTAAAAGACTAATTAGATAAATACAGTCAATCCTGCCTTAAAGAATACCTCTATATAACAAATCACTGTCTATAAACAGCAGCCTCATTTTCCCATTAATAAATAGTGCATGTAATTTTAACCTGTATATAAAGGGCAACTGCTCATAAAGGGATAATTTTCAGGTGGTTTCATTGACTGCATACCATAATATTTCTTCATTTTTCACCAAGTAAAAGTACTAAAGGTGCTAAATGTAAAGGACATGCCAAATCTATTATATAATCTAATATGTAGTTCTTTACATTTCATTCGATTAATTTATGACCAGAACGATGTGGTGACGCAACGATGCAGATGGTTGAAAATTGTACAAACAAAATCCTGAACTGAGGCACTGCTTGAAATAAATTGCTAACCTTTTTTAATGTACTTTTTATTGTAAATATAAAAACATACAAGTAAATTTAATTACTTGAACTAAAATGTTTAATTACGAAGCTTCCTATGACCTAGCTATGTTTTGAACGTGTTCATGAATTATCTAGCTTAAATACTGATGACCAGGATAACTGGTACAAAAAGACAGAAACATAAAAAAAAATGAAGAAAACGTCATTTAAATTGGTGGAAAACTGTCATACACAGGCAACAATGAGTACATTTCAATAGCAGTTTTTCATGTTAAATGCTGAATTATATCAGCTTGCTAACCTCTCAGACTAATAAGTTACTTTGGATGCTAATAATCTATATTTAGAACGACAATAACAATAATACTTGACACGTTCGATAGCTTTATTGTCTACATGATATTCTTAACAACTCAATGCCTCTCTTTTAAAACGATTTACAAGTGTAGTTGAAATTTGTCATTTTATTTTATTTTTGTATACTAAAACAGGGGAAATACTTTTCTACATCCAAATTATTGTATGTGTTAAAAGCGATTTTTACAGAAAACTGAAAGGTTTATCAAAGAAGATTGATATAACATTGTATTTTCCACCAATACCATTTTTTCGGAGATCAAATATAGACATAAAAACAGTAAGCGTTAGCTGTTTGACACGATTCTTTATTGAAATAGGAGTTTTGCTTGATATAATCCACCATGAAAGTGTGAGTTTTGGTCATAGTCCTTGTGCTTTTTGTTTGCAAATTTGTCTTCAGAAGATTAAATTAATAGATAGAGCTACGTAGCAATATGCTTTGGACAGTCGATGAAATTAGTGGATAAAGCGACATAACTCTAGAGTAGAATTTCATTCAACAAAAGTATAGACCACGTCACAGAACAAAGTATTCAAGATAATTTTGCAAACAATATTTAGCCATTCATTTTTATAGGTCGTGATCTAGTACTATGCATATTCATATTTTCTCATAGTCCTATCTATTAAAACATCGTTCAATGCATTGTTAACATTGTTTTTGTTTCCCTTTAAATAGAAAATTTGTAGAGCATTAGACAGCCTCGTTCAATATGTATTTTTCCAAAAATTGAAAATATCAACCGGTCGTCCATTTCTACAAAAATAGGCCAATATATAATATAAAATGCGAAAATACTGTCGGAACATTCTAAAATCCAATAAAACAAATTGTTGAAACAGGCAAAATAAAAATTTACATGACCGCTCACTTTCCTGACATAGTACAGACCATTCGATACGGTCCACAACATAACCAAACGCAGCAACATGAACCAGATCTCTGACCGTTAATTTACTCCAAAACACGAACTAGTTCTCTGACAGTTATTTTACTCCAAAACACGAACTAGTTCTCTGACAGTTATTTTACTCCAAAACACGAACTAGTTCTCTGACAGTTATTTTACTCCAAAACAAAAAAAAATGTTTGCTTCAAAGCACAAAAAGACAACACAACTAATGTACATCGAAGTTATGTCTACGAAATCATTAGAAAGTAAATTTAACTCAGGAGATAAATAACCTAAGATGTTCCAATAGTTATTGACATTCGATAATAATTACTATTCATGAATCAGATGTGTAGGTAAAACTTAGATACCAATAATGTACTTTTATTTGTGGATACCAATATTCGTGGTCTGAGAAAAAATTTCTTGGTTCCAGGGTGCCTAAATTCTTGGCTTTATGCTAGGCATAAATTAATCCAATGGAAATTTTGCATTTCGTTGGATATTGCAATTCATGGTTTTGATGAACCATGAAATCCACGAAAATTGGTACTCAACGAATAATAATACCTTCACAGTTTTAAACTCCTCATACCTTAACACCTATTGTGAGTTCTTCTTTAGATATCTGCCAGTTGTTGTCTCTGTCGAATGTTTTTAGCAAATCTATCATTCTAAAACCTTCTTGTTCTACGTATTCTCGTAGCTTTGTCATAGGATCAGACATCAGTAAAGTCTCAGGGTTTATTCTCCCGTGACCTTTAAAGCTTGTCGTTTCTACCAACACACCGCCGTATTTGGTGACTAAATTCCTATCATCATCACGTAGTTCTCTCTCAAGTGCCACAAATGAGCGTCTCACCATTAAATTCTATTGAAAAAGGATAGTGTATTTGTAAAATAAATAAATATATAAGGGGGAATAATACAATGAAATATAAAAAAAAAATACCAGACTGTCGGAGCATAACATAACAAATCACATAATACATAATTTTTAAATAAGGAATAATGTGGAAATAATATGTATAGATAATAATGTATATAATTGGAATAAGTCATTGACTAGTTACCCCTGGTTTATTATTGTTGTATGGCTTACAATCTACTGACATTGGACACTATTTTTTTTAATTGACCAGAAAACTGACACAATGTTCTTCTTTATTATGTATTTCAAAGTTTTAATCATATTTCAATAAATCACACAGACCTACTCAAATTACATCAACACATTTCTAAGATGAATCTACAGGTATTTTATTATTTATTTGGATCCCAGTCGTTTATACTTGTAGTATTACATGAAAAACTGCATGTAGGTAAAAACTATGTGCACTTGCATTGTATACTAGTAAACTAATGTAAGAACAGTTTGAAGATTCCATAAAAGAAGTCGTAAATCGAAGGACAGACAACACAATGGCCAAAAGAAAAAGAACAAAAGGACAAACAACGATCTACAAGCATTCCTACAATGAAGTTGCCTAGTGGAAAACTTTGCAAAGATAATTTACAGATAGCATTATATTCGTTACCATATTGATATACCCAATTCGTTTATAGAATCTTATATACTATCTAATAAAAATGTCGATATCAAATTTAGTCTGCACGACGCGTTTCTGGAATAACGTTCATCAGGTACGCTCAAAACTAACATAATAATTATCAAAATACAAAATATCGAAAAAGTTCATAACGCTGTATCGGTTTAATTACATACCTTATTCATTGGTAGGGGCTGTCGTTTGTCGTATGGTAGTTGCATTTAAAACTATCAATGCAATAAGTGCCTATCACCACTAAAGTTGTGAGTTCGAATCCTGCTCAGGCGAGGTATACTCGATACAAACATTATGTGATAAAGTTTGTCAGTGACTTGCAACAGTTCGATGTTTTTTTTCTGGATACTCCGGTTTCCTCCACCAATAAAACTGACTGCCACGATATAAGTGAAATATTGTTGAAAGTGACGTTAAACACCATAACCCTAACCCCTTATCCCAATGCATTGATCAATTATTTGCGCTGAGATCATATCAACGTAGTATTGGAAATAATAACCGAAATTTATATTAACCAAAAGATTTCATAAACACTTTTTAGTAGTATTTTCGGGATGTTTACCGTTTATTTATATTTTAAATACTTACTGCAAAATCTAAGTATTTCAGTGTCTTTTTCTCATTTCTATTCACACCTTCCAAAATGAAAAATCCACCATCACAACCAAATTCATTATGTCCTATCTACAAATAAATATATCCAGTTATCTAGACGGAAGGGTTGTGATCCCATTAACCAGTTTAATCCTGTCGCATTTTTGTGCCTGTCCCAATCCAGGACCTAGATTTACAATCTTATATGTCGCTGTTCTGTCCTCTTTTTGTGTTCCGTGAGTTAAGATGGGAGGAGCCTTGATATCTTCAAACTCTTCTTACTTTTGTTGATATTGGAGGAATTGTTGACTATCACTTTTTAAACTTTCTTTTTATAATATTCAATAATAATTAAAAAAAAAAAACCTGAATATCTAATTTAGTGCACACGACCCGTACATAATATACCCAACGCATTCTTTCTTAAGAAATAAAATTCAATACATGATTATTAGCGCGAATGTTATAAGTGCATGAACATAAACTAGTGGATTATTTATATTATCCCTAATTTATATATTTCCAATTTCATCTGACTGCCGGATATTGTAGGTACAAAGGTACAGACTCTGATACTGTAATAAAATTACCAATAACGGTAGTCTTGAGCGTATCTATAAACATTATCACTAATATCAAAGCTCGCCCTATCGAACGTTGCTGCTATACTAGCGATAATGTCAGTTCCAACCTTCACAATTGCCGTTAAAAATTTAATAATGTGTGTATTACCTATTTTTTAATTTAATTTGTTTTCTCGTCATTATTTTACCTATATTGTTCTTACTGTTTTGTACTTATGTTGCAAGACTCGATAAACATTATGTAATAAAGTTTGCCAGTGACTTTCGGCAGGTCGGTGGTTTTCTCCGTGTACTCCGGTTTCCTCCACAAATAAAACTGACCGCCACCATATAACTGAAATATTGTTGAAAGTAGCGTTAAACACCATAACCAATTTTTTAAACTCTTAAGCGAAAATGGATAGAAATATCATATTTATAATAAAATTTCAAATATGGTTTAAGTGTAGTATGTTTTACGTACATAGAATTTAACTAGTGATTCATTAACTTGTAGACCAGCCGCTATATGAGGTGCCCCATCTTGAGGTATTCTACAATGAATACAATGTAATTCTACCAAGATACGATTTGTTTTCAGCGCATCTTCTAAAGCTTTTGCTCCTTCAAGTCCAAAGCCATTCATACTAACATCTAAGTATTTCAGTCCTTCATTTAACTGAAATAAAACAATAACTTATCTATAATTAAAAATTGTCTGACCAATAGCAATGGATTATATTTTTGACGTGTAATTGACAAAAACAAAAATCCAAGTTGTCAAAATCGTGCAACAAATATTCCCTATATGATATACGGTAAGGGTTGGGGTTATGGTGTTTAACACCACTTTAAACTATATTTCAGTTATATCGTGGCGGTCAGTTTTATTGGTGGAGGAAACCGGAGTACCCGGAGAAAAGCACCAACCTGTCACAAGTTACTGACAAACCTTATCAAATAATGTTATATCGAGTACACCTCGCTTTCTTATATGATACAATTACCGGCTTTAATAGAAGGTTTGTTTTCTTTCTTTGCAAATGATAAAATGTATTTCAAATATTCCTCTGATAATTTTTTGTCAATAGAAGGCTCATACCCTAATTCTTTCTTTCAATTTTTAAGGTTTCACAAAATAAGTAATTCCGAATTGGCACAGAAAAATTAACCATAATAATGTATGCAAAGATATCGATCACCTATTTTTGTTTCTACTGCAGGTGTTAGCTCAACATCGAATTTACAACAAAATTAAGCTATATCAGTAATTCCACCTTTTGGGGGCGTTTTTTTGTTTTTGCTTTGTTTTGTTTCGTTTAAGATAAGCTTAAAAAATCGTGCATATGCTTTATCGTCCGTGTGGAATATAGTTAGTATAAGACATACATAGGCATACCTTGATTCCCTCTGCCAGTGATATACATGCTTTTGTCTGGAAGTGATTCCAGCTGAGATCTAGTGTTTGTAATGTCACATTGTCATCCATAATTCGTGAAAAACAATCGGCACCATATTCCTCAAACTTGTTATGTTTTAGGATCAATGTCTTTATATTAGAGTTAGACTGAAAACAAAATATGACTTGAAATGGTAATTTAAAAATAATTTGTTACATAAAAATGACTGACTCTTGTTAATAATTTTTTAATTATACGAGAAAAAAGATCAAAATGAAGGGCATTATCAAATCTACACATGCTAGAAGGAGTTCATTTTTTGGGGTTCGTGTTACTCGATCTTTAGTTTTATGTATAATGTTTTGTAGCTCTCTGTTTGTCCTTTTGTTCTTTTTTCTTTTGGCCATTGTGTTGTCTGTCCTTCGATTTACGGTTTCTGATTACCTCCCTTTGGTATCTTCAAACTTGTCTTGTAATAGCATAGGAAATATTTTAATTAAATTTTGTTTATTAATTACTTTTTTCACAATCTATTAGATCTAGCTGAATTTATCACAAACAGGTGAGCAATATTTCTTTCAAATTCATGATTTGAACCTTTCATTTACATGTAGCAACGTTTCATCAGCATCTTCATATGGCGTATATTATCTATCCGTTGATACCACATTCCAGCAGAGGCTTTCCTTAATAGAGGATTGCTGCGAAAAAGGAAGTTACTTAACCAAGGGTTCTTAGTGGTCAAGTTGAATTCATCATATCGAAAGTTTTACTGTCGCCACCATGACTTGGTTAAAAGTTGCGGAATATCTGTGTCACATATGACCACTGATAAGATCCATTTTGTTACAATTCCGTCCTCCTCCAATCTTTCCTGACATATCATCGGATTTTTAATAAGAGTGTCACTAGTGGAGCAGGAACTGCTTACACTTCCGGAAAACCTGATTTCATCCCTATTTTAGTGGTTTTCTTGTTGCTCAGTGTTCAGTTTTCTGTATAGTGTTTTGTCGACCATATGTTTTTCTTTTTTCCTTTTTCTTTTGGTCATTGTATTTTCTGTCTTTCTTCCTCGTTTTATATGTTCTGATTATCTTGAGAGGGAGTAATAGGTAATTTTAATATACTTGTAATTGACGAGAGTAAATTAAGTTTCAAATTAATAATCAGATCGTGAAGACATTGTATTATTCTTCCAGTATTTATGTGAATAGTCATTTCAGATTCCTTGCTGCATTTTACCAGTTATTGCTATTAAACATATCAAGTACTTTACAACTTATACATACCACCAGCATATCATAAAAGGAGTCTGCAGCTGAGTCATCTATATCATTGCCTAAAGAAAAAACATGTTTCTTTGTACAATGTAAATATCAATGGCAGTGTAAAGTCACTTGAAATATTTAAACTTTTCAGTCATTTTAATTTCAAAATGCAGACTGTGTGAAATTAACTTTATATTATCTATAAAATAAACAAAACATAGTAGGCAATAATTAGAACAATTCCAAAATCCAATAGGAAACTCGTAGAAAGACAGACAAAATTGATACCTCTAATACACATGTATGACCGCTCACTTTCTTTGCTTTGCACATGCACCTCAATATAAGAAGTGGTGAAGTTAAGCTAGTGTTATGGACCCATACATCCATTCTTTGTGAAATTATGTATAACAGCAGTAACAGAGAATAAAAATTGATCTGTAATGTAGCATGTTAATAGTTGTATTTCATATACATATATAGCTACAGGTCCTGTCTAATAGTAGCAGTCAGTTTACATATATTGTTTGTGTACTTTGCTTCAGATGTCTTGGTTGTTTTATATGTTCACAAATCTTGATCGATTCTTTTTTTATTTCTTTGGCTTTCAGGACCCGGGTGGCTCAATGAGTTAGGTAGTTGGATTACCTAACAACTCATATAAAGCCTATCACCAATACGGCGTGGGTTCGCGCCCGGCTTTGTGAATTACAAAAAAGGGTGCACTCGACTCGCTGTGATACAGTTTACCAGTTGCTTGCCCATGGTCGGTGGTTCTCTCCGGGTACTCCGGCTTCTTTCACCACTAAAACTGGTCGCCATGATATAGCTGAAATATTGCTGAAAGTGGCGTTAAACACCAAAAATCAATCAATCTTTGGCTTTCATACTGACTGGATAAAATAAATTATAGAAATGTGGATCTTACATTTATCTTCTAACTAAGTAAAGTGAATGGAATAATAATTAATTGTGCTTTATCACCATTTTGGTCTTTGTTGTACCATTGACGATCACTGATAATATGAGGTATGTCCAGGGGAAGTCTTTATAATATGACCCATTATGGTGTAATGCGAATTGCATCCTGGGTAATTCCCTCCAATTTGATCCCGAAGCAGACGACGTTGTAGTTTACAGATACAGAAATAATTTTGGATAACAAACTTATATTTAAGAGCTGTTTCAAGTTGTACTCAACGTGCAAATAACAAAACATTCTTCAAACACGAAGTTTATTTCTATATCCGGTGTTTCTACGTTGGTTATATACATGTAACTAGATGTATGCCATTACTTAAATTCAACGTCATAATACATTTATGTTTCGGGTTTACAAACATCAATCATAGGTACATAAGAAACATTGTCTTGTCTTTGACTGTTGTCTAAACAAGGTCCAAGTCATTTAGAGGAGCTAAGCTTCTTGTAATATTACCAACACATACATTGTATTGCAAACTCTTTTCAGAAATTTTAACTATGAAACTTAATCGTCATAAAGACCTTCAAACAAACATAAAATACCTGATAAGTTAAGATGAATTATTGTTTTATTTTTAGATAACAGTTCACATACTGCTATAGCTCCATCTGGACCGATCTTGTTTTCTGATAAAATCTGTGAAAAAAAATCAATGTTCATATAATAGAAGCGCCATTTATATCAGGCTTATTTTCTAAATACCAAAGTGATAGTATACCATTTACAATTACAATTTCAAAACTGTTACAATTCACTCAACACATTAAGAATCAAACAAGCTAAGATCAATAAAGGTGGATTTATTATTTATATTTAATCTCGGAAATTAAACAATGTATTCTGATTTTGGTTGTGTTTTATAATGTGGAAATTAATTGTGTATGAATATAAACATATATATCAATCTTCTAACTTCGCATCAAAATCATATCAATATAAAAATTAATAGTGTCTTAAAATATACAGAGCATCCATATAACAAAGCATTTTTTTGTAAATCTTTCTTCCATGTGCAAATTCGCACCAATATGTGATATTACCCTTAACATAGACACAAATTTATTAACAGTCAGTATAGCTTACCAGTTCAGAGACATAACTGTTATCTTTAAGCACCCTGGTTAAATACGTCGCACCTTCACCGAGAATATAGTTCCCCTCTAAGTCAATCCTCTCTGTAACTGTATTCACCTATAATATCATAAACATTAGCATCACCCTGGTGTATTATTGAATGTCGGACAGAGACGAAATGGCGAACAATATTCGAGGACCAGAAATTTTATAATTACAGATTTTTTTCTGAAAATTATCCAGCTTTTTCCCAAAATATTTGAATGACAGGTTGGAACATATTGTTTATTATGGATCATTTCTGTTCAGAGGCCTGCTATATCACATGGCGACCATATTTGATGTCGAAACCCACAAAAGGATTTCATGACCACATAGATCATAGCATCTGTTCAAAGAGCAAGACTGCTGCTTCTGTGAAGATTATAGATGACTTACTGGATGTTAGATCGACACGAAATACGGAAACTTTGATATGAACTATCAACAGATATATCCATTGGAATATCGGCTTGAATTGCATGGTGCTTTCTAAAGACAAGACTGAAAATCTAACAATGACGAACGAATGGAAACGGGGTTTTCGTGTTTCGGTTTGTTTTGACATGGACAACTGGTGGAGTGAAACATTTGAAGTTTGTTTATCTTCTATTTCAAGAGTCTTCATGACCATGATCTACATTTATCGATGCATTACAGGTCTGTTCCCACTAAGATTTGCAGACCGCCAAATACTAATGTGTGCTTGAAACAATTGTTAGTTCCTATTAAGGTCTGCAGACCGCCATGCACTAATGTGTGCTTGAAACAATTGCTAGCTCCTATTAAGGTCTGCAGACCACCATGTACTAATGTGTGCTTGAAACAATTTCAGGAGTCCAATCAATACAACTTGACTTACGTAAATTGTTTTTTTATCGATACTGAGCTTTAGTCCATCAATAAATCTTATAGTCAATGTTCTATCTCGGTACTCAGGTTTAGCCTATTGATAAAAAATGTCGTTCTGCTTCACGGTATGACTAAAATATAATACCAAATAATCATAGCACCTATCTTTAAAATAGAGATTGACTACCTGTGGTCATATATGAAGAAAAAGAAGCTTGCATGTACTTAATTTGGAACCAATTTCTTACTTCTATATTGCCTGCAATAGCACGCATTCCCTGAGGTCCAAGACCATGGAATTTCATGATCAAATTTCGGTCGTGCATATGTTTAATGAAAGATGTTAAAGGCTGAACGCCTATCTCTTCACAATGACGTTCATACAACCCTTTCCCAGTTGGATCAATCTCGTACCTCTCTGGATAAATCAACTCTGAAAAACAAAATCAAAACCTTTCAAGATAAAGACATCAATACAAGGATTATATATACATATGTAGTAACTGTGTATGTATACACCCTCAGCCACCATAATAATATTATTTTGTTAACATACATTTTTTTAAGTATAATGTTTATCACATATTTTATTGAAATAACGCCGAATTTGCATATGTAATAAAAACATCATTTGCAGCGTGTTATTTGCCTCCGGGGAAATAACATTTTACGAGGGCAATAACATGTTATCTGCCCTGACAAAATATGTGATAAATAGATTAATACATGGCCTTTTTCATACTGCCCTTGTCATCAGCCCTCGACTGATATCGTCCCTCGGGCCAAAGCCCTCGGGGCCGATATCAAGGTCTCGTGCTGATAACAAGGGCAATATGAAAAAGGCCATGTATTAATCTATAAGTATTACGAAGAACATAAATAGTGTAAACCATTCCTAGATTAACATGAACATTTTCCAAAACCCAATAGCAAAGTCGTAGATAGAGGCCAAATCGACACACTCAACACACATATACATGACCGCTCACTTCCCTGACTTGATACATGCATTACAATAAAAAAAAAATAGAAAAAAAGTGGCGGAGTTAAATTACTTTTTTGATTGCGATGTGGGGAAAATAAGCCCCATAAGGTACTGGTTTAGGGCATGAACAAACATGTGGCGGTGTTAAACCGATTAATGTGATCCCAACCTTCCCCTCTAAACGATTAATGGGATCCCGACCTTCCCCTCTTGACGATTAATGGGATCCCGACATCCCCCTCTTGACGATTAATGTGATCCCGACCTTCCCTTTTTGACGATTAATGGGATCCCAACCTTCCACTCTTGACGATTAATGGGATCCCGACCTTCCCCTCTTGACGATTAATGGGATCCCAACCTTCCCCTCTTGACGATTAATGGGATCCCAACCTTCCCCTCTTGACGATTAATGGGACCCGACCTTCCCCTCTTGACGATTAATGTGATCCCGACCTTCCCCTCTTGACGATTAATGTGATCCCAACCTTCCCCTATTGACGGACGATTAATGGGACCCCGACCTTTCCTCTTGACGATTAATGGGATCCCGACCTTTCCCTCTTGACGATTAATGTGATCCCGACCTTTCCCTCTTGACGATTAATGGGATCCCAACCTTCCCCTCTTGACGATTTATGGGATCCCAACCTTCCTCTCTTGACGATTAATGTGATCCCGACTTTCCCCTCTTCATAATTAATGTGATCCCGACCTTCCTGTTTTGACAATTAATATGATCCCGATCTTCCCCTTTTGACAATTAATGTGATCCCAACCTTCCCCTCTTGACGATTAATGGGATTCCAACCTTCCCCTCTTGACGATTAATGTGATCCCAACCTTCCCCTCTTGACGATTAATGGGATCCCAGCGTTCCCCTCTTGACGATTAATGTGAACCCGAACTTCCTCTCTTGACGATTAATGTGATCCCGACCTTCCCCTCTTGACGATTAATGTGATCCCAACCTTCCCCTATTGACGGACGATTAATGGGACCCCGACCTTTCCCTCTTGACGATTAATGGGATCCCGACCTTCCCCTCTTGACGATTAATGGGATCCCAACCTTCCCCTCTTGACGATTAATGGGATCCCAACCTTCCCCTCTTGACGATTAATGGGACCCGACCTTCCCCTCTTGACGATTAATGTGATCCCGACCTTCCCCTCTTGACGATTAATGGGATCCCAACCTTCCCCTCTTGACGATTAATGGGACCCGACCTTCCCCTCTTGACGATTAATGTGATCCCGACCTTCCCCTCTTGACGATTAATGTGATCCCAACCTTCCTCTATTGACGGACGATTAATGGGACCCCGACCTTTCCCTCTTGACGATTAATGTGATCCCGACCTTTCCCTCTTGACAATTAATGGGATCGCAACCCTCCCGTCTTGACGATCAATGGGATCCCGACCTTCCCCTCTTGACGATTAATGGGATCCTGACCTTCCCCTCTTGACGATTAATGGGATCCCGACCTTTCCCTCTTGACGATTAATGGGATCCCGACCTTCCCTTCTTGACGATTAATGGGATCCAACCTTCCCCTCTTGACGATTAATGGGATCCCAACCTTCCCCTCTTGACGATCAATGTGATCCCGACCTTCCCCTCTTGACGATTAATGTGATCCTGACCTTCCCCTCTTGACGATTAATGGGATCCTAACCCTCCCGTCTTGACGATCAATGGGATCCCGACCTTCCCCTCTTGACGATTAATGGGATCCTGACCTTCTCCTCTTGACGATTAATGGGATCCCGACCTTTCCCTCTTGGCGATTAATGTGATCCCGACCTTTCCCTCTTGACGATTAATGGGATCCCAACCTTCCCCTCTTGACGATTTATGGGATCCCAACCTTCCTCTCTTGACGATTAATGTGATCCCGACTTTCCCCTCTTCATAATTAATGTGATCCCGACCTTCCTGTTTTGACAATTAATATGATCCCGATCTTCCCCTTTTGACAATTAATGTGATCCCAACCTTCCCCTCTTGACGATTAATGGGATTCCAACCTTCCCCTCTTGACGATTAATGTGATCCCAACCTTCCCCTCTTGACGATTAATGGGATCCCAGCGTTCCCCTCTTGACGATTAATGTGAACCCGAACTTCCTCTCTTGACGATTAATGTGACCCCAACCTTCCCCTCTTGACGATTAATGTGATTCCGACCTTCGCCTCTGGACAATTAATGTGATCCCGACCCTCCCCTCTTGACGATTAATGGGATCCCGACCTTTCCCTCTTGACGATTAATGTGATCCCGACCTTACCCTCTTGACGATTAATGGGATCCCGACCTTCCCCTCTTGACGATTAATGTGATCCCGACCTTTCCCTCTTGACGATTAATGTGATCCCGACCTTCCCCTCTTGACGATTAATGGGATCCCAACCTTCCCCTCTTGACGATTAATGGGATCCCAATCTTCCCCTCTTGACGATCAATGTGATCCCAACCTTCTCCTCTTGACGAATAATGTGATCCCGGCCTTCCCCTCTTGACGATTAATGTGATCCCAACCTTCCCCTCTTGACGATTAATGTGATCCCGACCTTCCCTCTTGACGATTAATGTCATCCCAACCTTCCCCTTTTGATGATTAATGGGATCCCAACCTTCCCCTCTTGACGATTAATGTGATCCGAATCTTCCCCTCTTGACGATTAATGTAATCCCGACTTTCCCCTCTTGACAATTAATGTGATCCCGACCTTCCCCTTTTGACAATTAATGTGATCCCGACCTTCCCTTTTTGACAATTAATGTGATCCCCACCTTCTCCTCTTGACGATTAATGGGATTCCAACCTTCCCCTCTTGATTAATGTGAGCCCGACCTTCCCCTCTTGACGGTTAGTGGGATCCCAACGTTCCCCTCTTGACGATTAATGTGATCCCGACCTTCCTCTCTTGACGATTAATGTGACCCCAACCTTCCCCTCTTGACGATTAATGGGATCCCGACCTTCGCCTCTTGACGATTAATGGAATCCCAACCCTCCCCTCTTGACGATTAATGTGATCCCAACCTTCCCGTCTTGACGATTAATGTGATCCCAACCTTCTCCTCTTGAGAATTAATGTGATCCCGACCTTCCCTTCTTGACGATTAATGTGATCCCAACCTTCCCCTCTTGACGATTAATGTGATCCCGACCTTCACTTCTTTACGATTAATGTGATCCCGACCTTCCCCTCTTGACGATTAATGGGATCCCGACCTTCCCCTCTTGACAATTAATGGGATCCCGACCTTCCTTTCTTGACGATTAATGTGATCCCGACTTTCCCCTCTTGACGATTAATGGGATCCCAACCCTCCCCTCTTGACGATTAATGTGATCCCGACCTTCCCCTCTTGACGATTAATGGGACCCTGACCTTCCCCTCTTGACGATTAATGGGATCCCGACCTTCCTCTCTTGACGATTAATGGGATCCCAACCTTCCCCTCTTGACGATTAATGGGATCTCAACCCTCCCCTCTTGACGATTAATGGGATCTCGACATTCCCCTCTTGACGATTAATGGGATCCCAACCTTCCCCTCTGGACAATTAATGGGATCCTGACCTTCCCCTCTTGACGATTAATGGGATCCCGACCTTCCCATATTGACGATTAATGGAATCCCAACCCTCCCCTCTTGACGATTAATGGGATCCCGACCTTCGCCTCTTGACGATTAATGGAATCCCAACCCTCCCCTCTTGACGATTAATGTGATCCCAACCTTCCCGTCTTGACGATTAATGGGACCCCGACCTTCGCCTCTTGACGATTAATGGAATCCCAACCCTCCCCTCTTGACGATTAATGTGATCCCAACCTTCCCGTCTTGACGATTAATGTGATCCCAACCTTCTCCTCTTGAGAATTAATGTGATCCCGACCTTCCCTTCTTGACGATTAATGTGATCCCTACCTTCACTTCTTTACGATTAATGTGATCCCGACCTTCCCCTCTTGACGATTAATGGGATCCCGACCTTCCCCTCTTGACGATTAATGTGATCCCAACCTTCCCCTATTGACGGACGATTAATGGGACCCCGACCTTTCCCTCTTGACGATTAATGTGATCCCGACCTTTCCCTCTTGACAATTAATGGGATCGCAACCCTCCCGTCTTGACGATCAATGGGATCCCGACCTTCCCCTCTTGACGATTAATGGGATCCTGACCTTCCCCTCTTGACGATTAATGGGATCCCGACCTTTCCCTCTTGACGATTAATGGGATCCCGACCTTCCCTTCTTGACGATTAATGGGATCCAACCTTCCCCTCTTGACGATTAATGGGATCCCAACCTTCCCCTCTTGACGATCAATGTGATCCCGACCTTCCCCTCTTGACGATTAATGTGATCCTGACCTTCCCCTCTTGACGATTAATGGGATCCTAACCCTCCCGTCTTGACGATCAATGGGATCCCGACCTTCCCCTCTTGACGATTAATGGGATCCCGACCTTTCCCTCTTGGCGATTAATGTGATCCCGACCTTTCCCTCTTGACGATTAATGGGATCCCAACCTTCCCCTCTTGACGATTTATGGGATCCCAACCTTCCTCTCTTGACGATTAATGTGATCCCGACTTTCCCCTCTTCATAATTAATGTGATCCCGACCTTCCTGTTTTGACAATTAATATGATCCCGATCTTCCCCTTTTGACAATTAATGTGATCCCAACCTTCCCCTCTTGACGATTAATGGGATTCCAACCTTCCCCTCTTGACGATTAATGTGATCCCAACCTTCCCCTCTTGACGATTAATGGGATCCCAGCGTTCCCCTCTTGACGATTAATGTGAACCCGAACTTCCTCTCTTGACGATTAATGTGACCCCAACCTTCCCCTCTTGACGATTAATGTGATTCCGACCTTCGCCTCTGGACAATTAATGTGATCCCGACCCTCCCCTCTTGACGATTAATGGGATCCCGACCTTTCCCTCTTGACGATTAATGTGATCCCGACCTTACCCTCTTGACGATTAATGGGATCCCGACCTTCCCCTCTTGACGATTAATGTGATCCCGACCTTTCCCTCTTGACGATTAATGTGATCCCGACCTTCCCCTCTTGACGATTAATGGGATCCCAACCTTCCCCTCTTGACGATTAATGGGATCCCAATCTTCCCCTCTTGACGATCAATGTGATCCCAACCTTCTCCTCTTGACGAATAATGTGATCCCGGCCTTCCCCTCTTGACGATTAATGTGATCCCAACCTTCCCCTCTTGACGATTAATGTGATCCCGACCTTCCCTCTTGACGATTAATGTCATCCCAACCTTCCCCTTTTGATGATTAATGGGATCCCAACCTTCCCCTCTTGACGATTAATGTGATCCGAATCTTCCCCTCTTGACGATTAATGTAATCCCGACTTTCCCCTCTTGACAATTAATGTGATCCCGACCTTCCCCTTTTGACAATTAATGTGATCCCGACCTTCCCTTTTTGACAATTAATGTGATCCCCACCTTCTCCTCTTGACGATTAATGGGATTCCAACCTTCCCCTCTTGATTAATGTGAGCCCGACCTTCCCCTCTTGACGGTTAGTGGGATCCCAACGTTCCCCTCTTGACGATTAATGTGATCCCGACCTTCCTCTCTTGACGATTAATGTGACCCCAACCTTCCCCTCTTGACGATTAATGGGATCCCGACCTTCGCCTCTTGACGATTAATGGAATCCCAACCCTCCCCTCTTGACGATTAATGTGATCCCAACCTTCCCGTCTTGACGATTAATGTGATCCCAACCTTCTCCTCTTGAGAATTAATGTGATCCCGACCTTCCCTTCTTGACGATTAATGTGATCCCAACCTTCCCCTCTTGACGATTAATGTGATCCCGACCTTCACTTCTTTACGATTAATGTGATCCCGACCTTCCCCTCTTGACGATTAATGGGATCCCGACCTTCCCCTCTTGACAATTAATGGGATCCCGACCTTCCTCTCTTGACGATTAATGTGATCCCGACTTTCCCCTCTTGACGATTAATGGGATCCCAACCCTCCCCTCTTGACGATTAATGTGATCCCGACCTTCCCCTCTTGACGATTAATGGGACCCTGACCTTCCCCTCTTGACGATTAATGGGATCCCGACCTTCCTCTCTTGACGATTAATGGGATCCCAACCTTCCCCTCTTGACGATTAATGGGATCTCAACCCTCCCCTCTTGACGATTAATGGGATCTCGACATTCCCCTCTTGACGATTAATGGGATCCCAACCTTCCCCTCTGGACAATTAATGGGATCCTGACCTTCCCCTCTTGACGATTAATGGGATCCCGACCTTCCCATATTGACGATTAATGGAATCCCAACCCTCCCCTCTTGACGATTAATGGGATCCCGACCTTCGCCTCTTGACGATTAATGGAATCCCAACCCTCCCCTCTTGACGATTAATGTGATCCCAACCTTCCCGTCTTGACGATTAATGGGATCCCGACCTTCGCCTCTTGACGATTAATGGAATCCCAACCCTCCCCTCTTGACGATTAATGTGATCCCAACCTTCCCGTCTTGACGATTAATGTGATCCCAACCTTCTCCTCTTGAGAATTAATGTGATCCCGACCTTCCCTTCTTGACGATTAATGTGATCCCTACCTTCACTTCTTTACGATTAATGTGATCCCGACCTTCCCCTCTTGACGATTAATGGGATCCCGACCTTCCCCTCTTGACGATTAATGTGATCCCGACTTTCCCCTCTTGACGATTAATGGGATCCCAACCCTCCCCTCTTGACGATTAATGTGATCCCGACCTTCCCCTCTTGACGAGTAATGGGACCCTGACCTTCCCCTCTTGACGATTAATGGGATCCCGACCTTCCTCTCTTGACGATTAATGGAATCCCAACCTTCCCCTCTTGACGATTAATGGGATCCCAACCCTCCCCTCTTGACGATTAATGGGATCCCGACATTCCCCTCTTGACGATTAATGGGATCCCAACCTTCCCCTCTGGACAATTGATGGGATCCTGACCTTCCCCTCTTGACGATTAATGGGATCCCGACCTTCCCATATTGACGATTAATGGAATCCCAACCCTCCCCTCTTGACGATTAATGGGATCTCGACCTTCCCCTCTTGACCATTAATGGGATCATGACCTTCCCCTCTTGACGATTAATGGGATACCAACCTTCCCCTCTTGACGATTAATGGGACCCTACCTTCCCCTCTTGACGATTAATGGGATCCCAATCCTCCCCTCTTGACGATTAATGGGATCCCCGACCTTCCCCTCTTGACGATTAATGTGATCCTGACCTTCCCCTCTTGACGATTAATGGGATCCCAACCTTCCCCTCTTGATAACTGAATTTCCAATGACAATACATACATAAACAAACGATCTAAATAACATACTATCAGCCTCTCCAGGATCCAAATCTGTATCATATTCCTCGTTTGCGTCTTCATCGTAACTCTCTAATGATGAAATATTAGATACGTTATCGTCGAACACATCTGACCTTCCGTCAGCCGAATCTTCGTCATGTAGATGTCTTGTGAGATCAGCACCACTTAATCCACTGACTTCAAGCTCTTCAAAAGTTTGTTCATTGATAACATTCTGTGATTGTTCTGGGAGTTGCTGTCTGTATTCTGTCACATACAGAGGATCACCTATTCGTTTATCACCGGTGATAATTTTAAGTCGGGTGAGATCTGTGATGAGGCCTGCGGTGTCCTTAGACGACCTTCTCGATAATGATTCTGGGACATTGTCCTCAGATTTAATGTTCATCAACTCATCTTCTAGGATTGGTTCAAAGTGTGTCACTAGTTTTGATGGCGATGTTGGGGGTTGTACGGTTGGTCCGTCCGTGCCGACTGGCATCTGGATTATATTTTATTTTTCATATAATTTAATTATTCGATTACTCTTTTGAAAATTGTAAATCTACAAGCAAAATAAAATGCGTACATGTACAACCTGAAATAAGTGAACATAAATAATAGTTGAGTGAACACAAAGAATAGTTGAATGAACATAAAGAATAGTTAAATGAACACAGCGAATAGTTGAGAAACATAAAGAATAGATGAATGAAGACAGCGAATAGTTGAATGAACACAAAGAATAGTTGAATGAACATAAAGAATTGTTGAATGAACATAAAGAATAGTTGAATGAACACAGCGAATAGTTGAATGAACACAAAGAATAGTTGAATGAACATAAAGAATTGTGGAATGAACATAAAAAATAGTTGAATGAACACAACGAATAGTTGAATGAACACAAAGAATAGTTGAATGAACATAAAGAATTGTGGAATGAACATAAAAAATAGTTGAGTGAACACAACGAATAGTTGAATGAACATAAAGAATAGTTGAATGAACACAGCGAATAGTTGAATGAACACACAGAATAGTTGAATGAACATAGAGCATTGTTGAATGAACATAAAAAATAGTTGAGTGAATACAACAAATAGTTGAATGAACATAAAGAATAGTTGAATGAACACAGCGAATAGTTGAATGAACACAGCGAATAGTTGAATGAACACAAAGAATAGTTGAATGAACATAAAGAATTGTTGAATGAACATAAAGAATAGTTGAATGAACACAGCGAATAGCTGAATGAACACAAAGAATAGTTGAATGAACATAAAGAATTGTGGAATGAACATAAAAAATAGTTAAGTGAACACAACGAATAGTTGAATGAACATAAAGAATAGTTGAATGAACACAGCGAATAGTTGAATGAACACACAGAATAGTTGAATGAACATAGAGCATTGTTGAATGAACATAAAAAATAGTTGAGTGAATACAACAAATAGTTGAATGAACATAAAGAATAGTTGAATGAACACAGCGAATAGTTGAATGAACACAAAGAATAGTTGAATGAACATAAAGAAATGTTGAAAGAACATAACGAATAGTTGAATGAACACAGCGAATAGTTGAATGAACACAAAGAATAGTTCAATGAGCACAACTAATACCTGAATGAACATAAAGAACAGTTGAGTGACCATAATGAATAGTTGAGTGAGCATAAAGATTAGTTGAGTGAGCATAAAGAATAGTTGAGTGAGCATAAAGAATAGTTGAGTGACCATAAAGAATGATTGAATGAACATAAAAAATGGTTGAATGAACAAAAATAATAGTTGAATGAACACAACAAATAGTTGAGTGAACACAAAGAATAGTTGAATGAACATAACAAATAGTTGAGTGAAGACAACAAATACTAAGTTGAACGCACATAAAGAATAGCTCAGTGAACATAAAGAATAGTTGAATGAACATGAAGAACAGTTGAGTGAACATAAAAAATGGTTCAATGAACATAAAAATTGTTGAGTGAGCATAGAAAATTGTTGAGTGAACACAAAGAACAGTTGAGTGAGCATAAAGAATAGTTGCATGAACACAACGAAAAATTGGGTAAACATAAAGAATAGTTCAATGAACATAAAGAATAGTTGAATGAGCATAAAGAATAGTTCAATGAGCACAACTAATACCTGAATGAACATAAAGAACAGTTGAGTGACCATAACGAATAGTTGAGTGAGCATAAAGAATAGTTGAGTGAGCATAAAGAATAGTTCAATGAGCATAAAGAATAGTTGAGTGAGCATAAAGAATAGTTGAGTGAGCATAAAGAATAGTTGAGTGAGCATAAAGAATGATTGAATGAACATGAAAAATGGTTGAATGAACATAAATAATAGGTGAATGAACACAACAAATAGTTGAGTGAACACAAAGAATAGTTGAATGAACATAACAAATAGTTGAGTGAAGACAACAAATACTAAGTTGAACGCACATAAAGAATAGCTCAGTGAACATAAAGAATAGTTGAATGAACATGAAGAACAGTTGAGTGAACATAAAAAATGGTTCAATGAACATAAAAATTGTTGAGTGAGCATAGAAAATTGTTGAGTGAACACAAAGAACAGTTGAGTGAGCATAAAGAATAGTTGCATGAACACAACGAAAAATTGGGTAAACATAAAGAATAGTTCAATGAACATAAAGAATAGTTGAATGAGCATAAAGAATAGTTCAATGAGCACAACTAATACCTGAATGAACATAAAGAACAGTTGAGTGACCATAACGAATAGTTGAGTGAGCATAAAGAATAGTTGAGTGAGCATAAAGAATAGTTGAGTGAGCATAAAGAATAGTTCAATGAGCATAAAGAATAGTTGAGTGAGCATAAAGAATAGTTGAGTGAGCATAAAGAATAGTTGAGTGAGCATAAAGAATGATTGAATGAACATGAAAAATGGTTGAATGAACATAAATAATAGGTGAATGAACACAACAAATAGTTGAGTGAACACAAAGAATAGTTGAATGAACATAAAGAATAGTTAAATGAACACAGCGAATAGTTGAGAAACATAAAGAATAGATGAATGAAGACAGCGAATAGTTGAATGAACACAAAGAATAGTTGAATGAACATAAAGAATTGTTGAATGAACATAAAGAATAGTTGAATGAACACAGCGAATAGTTGAATGAACACAAAGAATAGTTGAATGAACATAAAGAATTGTGGAATGAACATAAAAAATAGTTGAATGAACACAACGAATAGTTGAATGAACACAAAGAATAGTTGAATGAACATAAAGAATTGTGGAATGAACATAAAAAATAGTTGAGTGAACACAACGAATAGTTGAATGAACATAAAGAATAGTTGAATGAACACAGCGAATAGTTGAATGAACACACAGAATAGTTGAATGAACATAGAGCATTGTTGAATGAACATAAAAAATAGTTGAGTGAATACAACAAATAGTTGAATGAACATAAAGAATAGTTGAATGAACACAGCGAATAGTTGAATGAACACAGCGAATAGTTGAATGAGCACAAAGAATAGTTGAATGAACATAAAGAATTGTTGAATGAACATAAAGAATAGTTGAATGAACACAGCGAATAGCTGAATGAACACAAAGAATAGTTGAATGAACATAAAGAATTGTGGAATGAACATAAAAAATAGTTAAGTGAACACAACGAATAGTTGAATGAACATAAAGAATAGTTGAATGAACACAGCGAATAGTTGAATGAACACACAGAATAGTTGAATGAACATAGAGCATTGTTGAATGAACATAAAAAATAGTTGAGTGAATACAACAAATAGTTGAATGAACATAAAGAATAGTTGAATGAACACAGCGAATAGTTGAATGAACACAAAGAATAGTTGAATGAACATAAAGAAATGTTGAAAGAACATAACGAATAGTTGAATGAACACAGCGAATAGTTGAATGAACACAAAGAATAGTTCAATGAGCACAACTAATACCTGAATGAACATAAAGAACAGTTGAGTGACCATAATGAATAGTTGAGTGAGCATAAAGATTAGTTGAGTGAGCATAAAGAATAGTTGAGTGAGCATAAAGAATAGTTGAGTGACCATAAAGAATGATTGAATGAACATAAAAAATGGTTGAATGAACAAAAATAATAGTTGAATGAACACAACAAATAGTTGAGTGAACACAAAGAATAGTTGAATGAACATAACAAATAGTTGAGTGAAGACAACAAATACTAAGTTGAACGCACATAAAGAATAGCTCAGTGAACATAAAGAATAGTTGAATGAACATGAAGAACAGTTGAGTGAACATAAAAAATGGTTCAATGAACATAAAAATTGTTGAGTGAGCATAGAAAATTGTTGAGTGAACACAAAGAACAGTTGAGTGAGCATAAAGAATAGTTGCATGAACACAACGAAAAATTGGGTAAACATAAAGAATAGTTCAATGAACATAAAGAATAGTTGAATGAGCATAAAGAATAGTTCAATGAGCACAACTAATACCTGAATGAACATAAAGAACAGTTGAGTGACCATAACGAATAGTTGAGTGAGCATAAAGAATAGTTGAGTGAGCATAAAGAATAGTTCAATGAGCATAAAGAATAGTTGAGTGAGCATAAAGAATAGTTGAGTGAGCATAAAGAATAGTTGAGTGAGCATAAAGAATGATTGAATGAACATGAAAAATGGTTGAATGAACATAAATAATAGGTGAATGAACACAACAAATAGTTGAGTGAACACAAAGAATAGTTGAATGAACATAACAAATAGTTGAGTGAAGACAACAAATACTAAGTTGAACGCACATAAAGAATAGCTCAGTGAACATAAAGAATAGTTGAATGAACATGAAGAACAGTTGAGTGAACATAAAAAATGGTTCAATGAACATAAAAATTGTTGAGTGAGCATAGAAAATTGTTGAGTGAACACAAAGAACAGTTGAGTGAGCATAAAGAATAGTTGCATGAACACAACGAAAAATTGGGTAAACATAAAGAATAGTTCAATGAACATAAAGAATAGTTGAATGAGCATAAAGAATAGTTCAATGAGCACAACTAATACCTGAATGAACATAAAGAACAGTTGAGTGACCATAACGAATAGTTGAGTGAGCATAAAGAATAGTTGAGTGAGCATAAAGAATAGTTGAGTGAGCATAAAGAATAGTTCAATGAGCATAAAGAATAGTTGAGTGAGCATAAAGAATAGTTGAGTGAGCATAAAGAATAGTTGAGTGAGCATAAAGAATGATTGAATGAACATGAAAAATGGTTGAATGAACATAAATAATAGGTGAATGAACACAACAAATAGTTGAGTGAACACAAAGAATAGTTGAGCGAGCATAAAGAATAGCTGAGTGAACACAATGAATAGCTGAATGAACACAACAAATAGCTAAATGAACATGAGTGAGCATAAAGAATAGCTTAGTGAACATAAAGAATAGTTTAGTGAACATAAAGAATAGTTGAGTGAACATAAAGAATAGTTGAGTGAGCATAAAGAATAGCTTAGTGAACATAAAGAATAGTTTAGTGAGCATAAAGAATAGCTTAGTGAACATAAAGAATAGTTTAGTGAACATAAAGAATAGTTGAGTGAACATACAAAATTAGCTTACTTTCGTGTTAACGACCTCAGGACAATGGTTAAACCTAGTGTAACAGAAATCAACTATAGTATATCGAGATTTGATTCTGATTTCGTCAAATTATAAAACAAGTGCAAACTTATTTATTACGTTCCCCAGCACATATCGACGAAAACGCTTATTTTATAATTGACTTACCATAGACGTTCACGTGGAAAAAAAAATCAGGAATAACATTTGTTAGCGCATAGTTTATATTGTGTTAAATTTCCTGGTGATACTATATTTTATCGTTTTGAATATTTTAATATTGTGTAAATTATGCAGGGCTAGTCTTAAATATAAATATACAGAAACTAAATGACTCCCAATAAATATATCAATTTGACCACTTAAATATGCATACGTCCCTGGTTTTTATTAATTTATAAACTGTTTAAATCAATGCATGTAAACACTACAGGTTCGTACGAGACGTTCAACTGCACTATTGTCAGGTTTGATTGCATAAAGTATGTTTATTCTTACCCATAGATAAAAGGATCAGGAAGACATTTAGGAAATCTATATAGACCGTGATGTATTGCCTTGAAGTCAAAATCAAAAAGGTTTTCATTTCCTACTTCATTCTCTGCTGACATCTTATTTGAAAATTCCCATGTTATAGACGCATGGGGAGTATGAGCAGGAGGGGGGAGGGACAAAACTATGTTTTACCCAACCCCACTTTTTGGCCAAAATTCAACAAAAACTTGAATTTTTAGCATGGAAGCAAAATGTCCAGTTAACCAAGGGTGTATGCTTAGAAGCCAAATGCATTTTTTTGCTTGACAGTTTGAGTGTTACGCTGTTCCCCGAAAGTTAAAGATCTCTTTAGTAGATTTCGAGAGAAAAAAAGTAGGTGCATTGTAGCTACGAAAGTCTATTTTTTTTCATCCTTACCAAACACTCCATGTTGTTCCAGTGGCAGTCAAAAGTGGTTGCCCAGGTTTTCTCACTCCTCCCTCGTTCCTATTTTATTTTATATAATGTTCAATATGTGGTGATTTTTAAGCGATGATATTTCAATAGGTCATATTTCTATAACCACGTGCAGATTCTTTAATGCTAGGAAAAATCTATGCGTGTTTATTTTGAAATTTAGTCTAATATATGAATTGGTCATCAATAACCTTACGCAATTTTGCATTAAGTAACGCCACCCCACCCCTCCCCACACGAACAACATGTTGTTTATCTTGTTCTTGTCCTGAATATGTATGAAATATATGCCGCTGTATATATGTTACGCAGCCATTCAAGTCTATCGATCGATCATATTGTAGTTAGAGTTAGATTTCCCTATGCAATCACCGTACAACATCACTATAGTTTGTGCTTTGATTCCGGTCCTTGACGAGGTGTATTCGAATGGAAAGTCGGTGGTTTTCGGTTGGTACTCTGATTTTTTTGCCACTAATAGAACTGACATTCACGATATAATTGGGAATAAGCACCCATAATTCTTTTCATACAATGCAACTAGTTATTAGATCAAATATAAAAACAGCGTTCAACCCCATCCGTGGTGTAATGGTTAGTGTAGGTAGGGTCCAACCCCATCCGTGGTGTAATGGTTAGTGTAGGTAGAGTCCAACCCCATCCGTGGTGTAATGGTTAGTGTAGGTAGGGTCCAATCCCATCCGTGGTGTAATGGTTAGTGTAGGTAGAGTCCAACCCCATCCGTGGTGTAATGGTTAGTGTAGGTAGAGTCCAACCCCATCCGTGGTGTAATGGTTAGTGTAGGTAGAGTCCAACCCCATCCGTGGTGTAATGGTTAGTGTAGGTAGGGTCCAACCCCATCCGTGGTGTAATGGTTAGTGTAGGTAGAGTCCAACCCCATCCGTGGTGTAATGGTTAGTGTAGATAGGGTCCAACCCCATCCGTGGTGTAATGGTTAGTGTAGGTAGGGTCCAACCCCATCCGTGGTGTAATGGTTAGTGTAGGTAGAGTCCAACCCCATCCGTGGTGTAATGGTTAGTGTAGGTAGGGTCCAACCCCATCCGTGGTGTAATGGTTAGTGTAGGTAGGGTCCAACCCCATCCGTGGTGTAATGGTTAGTGTAGGTAGGGTCCAACCCCATCCGTGGTGTAATGGTTAGTGTAGGTAGAGTCCAACCCCATCCGTGGTGTAATGGTTAGTGTAGGTAGGGTCCAACCCCATCCGTGGTGTAATGGTTAGTGTAAGTAGGGTCCAACCTCATCCGTGGTGTAATGGTTAGTGTAGGTAGAGTCCAACCCCATCCGTGGTGTAATGGTTAGTGTAGGTAGGGTCCAACCCCATCCGTGGTGTAATGGTTAGTGTAGGTAGGGTCCAACCCCATCCGTGGTGTAATGGTTAGTGTAGGTAGAGTCCAACCCCATCCGTGGTGTAATGGTTAGTGTAGGTAGAGTCCAACCCCATCCGTGGTGTAATGGTTAGTGTAGGTAGGGTCCAACCCCATCCGTGGTGTAATGGTTAGTGTAGGTAGGGTCCGACCCCATCCGTGGTGTAATGGTTAGTGTAGGTAGGGTCCAACCCCATCCGTGGTGTAATGGTTAGTGTAGGTAGAGTCCAACCCCATCCGTGGTGTAATGGTTAGTGTAGGTAGGGTTCAACCAAACACTATAAAATGTGTATGTGCTATTTCTCCGTGGAGCACTCATCATTAAGGATTGGAATCAAGGTAATGCATCCAAATGGAACTACATGTCTATCCGCCTACTGTTGGTTTAGTGAGCTAACACTATAGAAATCCAAATAAGCGTGTTGGTCTATGACAAAGCGAACATATTCATCTCATTGATATGTAACTTGTTCTCGACATGATAGTGCTGAATAATTGTTCATTAAAAACGCTTTGCCATAGTTTTATATACATGTACTTAAAATAAGAGGTAATCTTAAGGGAAATATTCTATGAAAGAAAATACAAAACTGCTTAGTATAACACATGTGCACCGTTTTTCTTTATTCGTTATTATTATGTTGATTTAATTGACAAGAAAGGATTTGGATATAAAAAACACAAAACTCCAGCTTATTATTGAGGTCAACACAAAGGGAACAGCCCGTGCATTGTAATTCTTCGTCTAATTGAGCTAGACACATACAAGTAAGTAAAAAGACACTTTTAAGTCTATCCAAACCCACTGTGATTCATAATAAATATAGTTATGCTGTGTAATGGTTTGAATTTTCACGGTATGAATTTTTTTAAGGAGTTTTCCGTGTAAATGTATATTTCATAAATATAATATCAGAAACATATATAGGAGGGACAAAAAAAAAGATAGTTGAATTGCAGACCTTAAAGATTCAACTATTTCCCATATAATAGATTGTATGAAGAAAATCCACTAATTTAAAATCTTTATATGAATTATTTTGAATTTTTTTTTATATTTGCATGATTATCCATTAAATAAAATATAATTTACCTTAAGAAAAATCGGTATAAAATTGTTATTTATCCTTTATCCAATTTTAAAATGGACTCCATTTTCTGGCAACAATCCTCATCAGATCGGCCTTTCCCGTCACACTACGTCTCCATGACAGAGCTTTTAAGTCTGTAAAGATAATATCATACCCTTACGTGTGGTGGGATTTTAAGATGTGATTGTTCAAAGTCAAGCATCATTGGTTAGATATTATTGTTTAATTTAAATGATGGAAATAACTGATAAATCGACACCCATATGTGTATGTCTAATAAGAACTATTAAAAATTCAAATTTACATTGTTGCGATTTAAAATTTAGTCGCTTCTGAGGATCTCTTTAAATGGCACTTCTTTTCTTGTTGTATGGAATTCGATTCTGTTCTATTAGTTAGTACTCACGAGGGAGTTCTAACACGTATTACTATTATAGTAGTGATGAAACGAGATATTTAATTAGTCGTATTTCATCGTACAAAGTTCTTATAAAATTGAACAGCGGTTTTGCATAGTAGAAACTGTCAAGTTTTAGCCGAAACCAAAATCAATGTTTATTAATATGATACTGTATATCGAATGATTATTTTCTCCTCGAATGATAAGGGTGGGAGTGGGGGGACCGGAGTAGCCACAGAAAACCACCGACCTGTCGCAAGTCACTAACTGAAACTTAATCACATAATGTTGTATCGTGTACACCTAGCCATGAACGGAATTCTAACTCACAACTTTAGTGGTGATTAGCACCGATTGCACAGATAGCTGTAAATCACACTCCCATACAATCATGACCACGACGGCCTCTCCCATCATAGATGGAGGTTTGGGCTGTCAGATATGATTTTGAAAGGAGACCTTCCAAGGACTATCCCAGTTTAGTTTAAATTAAATTGGCTGTTTGCTTTCAGGAGAAAATTAATTTCAAAGCAGTTCCCTCAGGTATAGGTGACCTTAGCTGATTTTGGCTATCCTGTTTATGCCCTTTGGTTTTATTAAGTTATTTGGCTTTTCAATCTGTCGTTTTTTGAGCGTACCTGATGAAGGCTATTCCGGAAACACGTCATGTGCACTAAATTTGATATCTACGTTTTTATATTACTATCACTGGGTCGATACCTCTGCTGGTGGACTATTAGTTCCCGAGGGTATCATCCGCCTGTAGTCAGTGCTTCGGCACTGACATAAAATAGTAACTGTCACTTTTAATTATGTATTATACTGAATGTATAAAACCTTTTTATCTTGTCATGAAACACATGACTTATAATATTAATTTTGTTATACAGGTATTCTACTATTCATGAGTTTACCAGTCACATTGATTATATGCCAAATTACTACAAAGACCTTTACACCTCATGTGAGGTAAGATATTGTGTTGTTTTTATTATTTTACTAATTGTATTTTTGCTTATTGCTTTTAATATGCTTATGCTTACTTTATTATTTGCTTTGCTTATTTATATCCTCGTCTGACAATGAATCGGTCAGTCATTGGATAATGTTTGATTAATTTTTTCATGTTTGAAAAGTAAAAAAAAATTTCTTTTTAATTATGTTCCTCATCTATTCTTGCTCACATGTGTAAAGTTCCATGGAAAAAAGATCGATAATAATTACATACTGACCCATATTTGTTTACCCTCCCTTTTCCAAATGGCGTCGTATGACGTCACATAAAGTCGTTCAAAGTTCAATAAAGCACATGATTTTGTCATAGGCCAACCAAACTTAAAAAGTAAACCAGATTAAGAAAGTACAGTATTTTAGCTTTTTCAAGTGTAATAAATTTGTCTGAAAAATTTCAAAAGATGTTTTTTTTAAATAGTTTGAAAAGTATTAAAAATTAATTATTTGATGCAAATATTAAACTTGCTTACCCACATAAAAAGTATTTAATCCAGTGAATTTGGCGTTTTTGCTTTTGTCAATACAATCTATTAGACCGACATATTTTGGTAAAACAATTAATGACTGATTTCAATTTATTTTAATCACATTTATTATCACAGAGTGGTAACAATACAGTTTTGTTGATGCTATTTGTAATAATGACAGGTTTTTTTTACCCAGACAATCTCATTTTTTTGTCTGGTTTAATTTAATTCTCTGTTCAATTTATGCTATAAATTTTGATTATTGCTGTTAAATTAATTCTTTTTCTATCTTCTCTGTGAATTTCATTTCATTACCCCAAGAAGTAAGGGGTATATTTGTTATTAAAGCAGCAGTAGAAATGCAAAATAATCTGCCATTTTGTGACTAATGGAGAGCACTTGCATGTATTTTCCCGGTAAAATCGGCCATTTTCTAGAAAATGGTGGAATCTGAATGATCAATCATCATATTTTCAAAGTATTTTAAAATACAATTTGCTTGGCCTACATTCCAGAAACGGTCATGAACTGTGATGTCGATTATGTCAACAAACCGGAAAAATGCAAATGTTTGGGGAATACCATCGATGGAAACATATATAACAAGCATAATGATCAGGAAAAAAAGACATTAGTAAAAAGGATCTTTTTTACTTGCATGGAATTTATTCAATTCAAACTTCTCTGTTTTAATCTCATCTTGTAATTTTGACGTTGAAAAGTATTCCCTCTGTGTTTATGTACGCTATGAATATACAGAATGACGTCATTGGTCTCGTGCTGCGCGAGAATTGTAAATCAAAACAAATGACCTACATTATTGCATGACCGAGCAGATGTCACGGTAGGATATAATAATATTTTGAAGATGTCATGTAAATGTCAAGATTTTCATATAGATATATATAGTCAGTAACTGACAAACTTTGTTATTTTGCAACGTAAGTATTTCATTATACAAGACTATTATAGTGTTTGGTTCAAATTGGTATATTTTTATTTACGCAAACACTTTTGACATATTCAAATTAGAGTTATCTTTCTTCGTGCTATTTGTTTATGTTATTTTAACTAATGTTTTTGCAGGGTCATGATAAAGATAAAAAGTAATAGTGTATATTTATTATTACTGTTGATAAAATAAATCGTCTACAACCTGAGAGAATTGTTTATTTATATCCACGATAAACACAAATATTACAATACAATATACATTAGATGTACCCCAGTATCTATTACTGAAATTAACAGTTCCTAACTAATGTGATTATTAATCAAACTAACTATATAAGGTTCTCCTCCCTCAGGCATAGCTGACCTATATAAGGTTCTCCTCCCTCAGGCATAGCTGACCTATATAAGGTTCTCCTCCCTCAGGCATAGCTGACCTATATAAGGTTCTCCTCCCTCAGGCATAGCTGACCTATATAAGGTTCTCCTCCCTCAGGCATAGCTGACCTATATAAGGTTCTCCTCCCTCAGGCATAGCTGACCTATATAAGGTTCTCCTCCCTCAGGCATAGCTGACCTATATAAGGTTCTCCTCCCTCAGGCATAGCTGACCTATATAAGGTTCTCCTCCCTCAGGCATAGCTGACCTATATAAGGTTCTCCTCCCTCAGGCATAGCTGACCTATATAAGGTTCTCCTCCCTCAGGCATAGCTGACCTATATAAGGTTCTCCTCCCTCAGGCATAGCTGACCTATATAAGGTTCTCCTCCCTCAGGCATAGCTGACCTATATAAGGTTCTCCTCCCTCAGGCATAGCTGACCTATATAAGGTTCTCCTCCCTCAGACATAGCTGACCTATATAAGGTTCTCCTCCCTCAGGCATAGCTGACCTATATAAGGTTCTCCTCCCTCAGGCATAGCTGACCTATATAAGGTTCTCCTCCCTCAGGCATAGCTGACCTATATAAGGTTCTCCTCCCTCAGGCATAGCTGACCTATATAAGGTTCTCCTCCCTCAGGCATAGCTGACCATAGCTGATTTTGGTTATCCTGTTTAGGCCGTTTGGTTTATTTGCTCCCAAAATTATTTAGGCTTTCCCATTGGTCGGTTTTGAGCGTACCTGATGAAGGTTATTTCAGAGACGAGTCGTGTGCAATAAATTTGATATCTACATTTGTATTACTATCTGCAGGTGCCAGTAGTAAGTGCTTCGGTGCTGACAGGTTTATTAGATATATTATTACTGAAATTTACAGTTCCTAAATAATGTAAATATTAACAAAATTAAGGATTCTCCTCCCTCTGGCATAGGTGACCTTAGCTGATTTTGGCTATCCTGTTTAGGCCATTTGGTTTTATTGCTCCCAAATCTTAAATTATTTGGCTTTCCAATCTTTCGATTATCCTACCTGATGAAGGTTATTCCGGAAACGTGGCGTACGCACTAAATTTGAACTCTACAATTTTATTCTTAGAAGTTATTTTTAACATTTTTGCCATAAAATCCAAGTTATTATGCAATGTCCAGCATCAGTGGTGTTGTACGTATACCCTGTGATTCACTTAGGGAGATGACCATTGTAACACAATATAAAGGAACAATACAAATATTTCATTTTTTTCCCATTTTTGAGTGGAAGTGAATCTGTACATGGTTTTTTTATTGTTTGTTTATACATTGTCTTATGAGATTCAATTATCAAGAGAGGGCTGGAGATCCCATTAACAGGTTTAACTATGCCACATTTTTATTCCTGTCCCAAGTCAGAACTTGGATTTCCAATGCCATATGTCATGTTCTTCTTTTGTGTTCAAAAGTAAAAAATAGAGAAATGGTTTGTACATTTTGCTGATATTAGTGGAAATTTCTAATGTTGACTATCACTGTTGAGCCATTCTTTGCAAAAATAGTTGTTAATTGTTTGTGCTATGTGAAGGCATTTTTTTAAGACATTATGACATGGTAAATTAAAACAACTATATAGTTACAGATAATCTAGACTAGTAAAGCATTAAATATAACTGAAATAATTTAATATACAGAGCAACCTGTCTAAACCGAAAACTTGTTTAAAACGAATTTTAAATAAATAAGTTAATTCAACCTGTATAAACTGAACACCTGTCTATTTAACACAAAAGTTGGACCCAAGGGGGTTCAGTTTAGACAGGTTTCACTGTACAATAATTCTAGATTTCTAGAGTTTAAATAAGTATAAATTGTTTAGTTGATATGTTTATAAACAAAACAATAAAATACATATGAACATAATTTAAATGAGCAAACAGAAATAAAAACATGAATTAAACAAGTCATACAAATGGTTTTAATTGTTTTATTGTGAGATTGGAATGGCAAGTACATGTATGTCTATAATGTATTCAAAAATATAAATATAATATAATAAATACTTAAAAAAAACATTCCAACAAAATCACGGGTATTTCATACCCAAATATGTATGAAATAATTATCTATGTGTATTCAAATGACAAACACAAATGTCAAACTTTAAATATTCCTGTATTTTACTTCCTTGTTTAAGAATTTAGACAAGTCATATCTGTACCATTGCTATACATTGACTTTATGAGAATAAGATATATACAGCCAAACCTGCCCAATGGGGTCACGTTTTACTTGACCTGTCATAGAAAATATTATATGAAATGAACCTCTATTAAGAGGTCACCTGTCTTATAAGGCCACTTTTTGTTTGTCCCAAAGCTGACTTCTTATTACATGCTTGACATATCAATAAAAATAAATTATACATTTATAAAAGTAAAAATAATGCCAACATTCTTGATTATATATTTGGTGGGTACTAATATATATATATATAAATATATATACTACCATTGATTTGTTTTGAGAGAATGGATATCTCAGAACAATTTCAAAATTGAAGGTGAAGCCTGTGATACGAGATGCAATGAGAAGTTCATTTCAAACAAAACCCTGGATGATATAATAATGTCAATTTATTCATCTTTATAAAATTTAGATACTGGTGAACTTTCCTACTTGATTTAGTACTGTAATTTGTATGATGAAATGGAATAAAAAATATCATTTAAAAATACTGACTTTGATACTGCATAAATTATTTGGTGGGTAAATCACACGAGAGTATTGGAAACACATTCCACAGAAATATCCTTAACAAATATGGACACCAATCTATGGCTTGCCTGCCTCCTGCTAATCGTTTTGAGTGAAATTTAGTTATTAGCACCATGAAGCTAAAAATAAGTTGAAGTGACATATGGATAAATATAGACAAGTACCCTCTATCATCAATGGGTAAACCTAGGTTGTATGAAAAAAGAGAAACTGACCTATTCATAAAAAATTAATGTAAATTAAACAATCACTTGACCATGGAAAAAAAGTCATGTGACACATGCCTTGCTGACATGTATTCACAATGACGAATGTATGGACCAAATATGGTGAGCCTAGTAGTACTGCAAATTATTTCTGTAGGCCTTCTAGTTTTCGAGTTTAATGTACCGATAACATACGGCTAAAAATGAGTTCAAATCATAGATAAATGTTTGTATTTTCATATTCGTTTGTTCGTACGATGTTTCTGTGGTCACATTTTTAGTTATCTAGGTGTTATTATAGGTACCCCTTGATACAAACATTTAGTAGCTATTTTCAAATACGACCTATTCCTTTTTATCAACATTCGTGAGCATGTGTCGCATTATTTTTCGAAAGACGAAGCATAAAATATTAACACCAGATAGTACAAATCTGTTGATAATGATTCTTTTTAAAGATTTCAAATAATAAATTTTGTTATTTTTCTATGCATTTTTTTACATAATTTTCATTGATAATCTGAACAATTGTTATGAAATTGCACTTTGTTATAATAAAAAGACAATTATATGTTGTAAAGCTGCTCCGTGTCAAATTTCACAATTTTATACAGTGTTATTTAGAAATAAATCGAAAAAAAACCTCTACCTACAAAGGCGGCTTTTAATGCGGAAATATTACCAATCCGATAATTGATAGGAGTGTTACTGTGTTCGGTCACTAAATAGGACAATTCACTCGATAAATGAGTTTTTGAAACGTCGTGTCATAAGCAAATATTGACGACATGTTATTTTATTATAAATGAAATGCATTTGAGGTCAACGAGTGCTTCACTTTAGTAACTTTTGTTGTAAATAGTTATTATTTTCGACTGTTTGTAATACACAAACCGAACCCTTTGGGATACGATATTTTCTGGTTTTTACTGGTATTTTGTAAATAACTGATTTGTTTCTATTTTTCGGTTTTCGCTGTTTTTATTTTGCTAGAGAAATAGAGAGTTGGCATGGTATTAAGTTGATTTTGTTTCTGAGCTACGGAGTTTTATACAAATTTTGTGTACATATTGAATATGTTAATTTGTGTTCTTCATATATTATATTGGTATTTAGTTTTGACAACCAAGTTTATTAAGATATTATGGCTAGTTTTGAGAGTCCAGTAAAACTCGACCCCTCTAACCCCAAAAAGAAAAGAGAAAACATTTCATGGGACAAATGCATCGTTTGTCAACGCGTTTCACTTGAGCAGAGAGTAAATATGTCTACACGCAAAAATTCTGTTTTTGAGAAAGTGATTCAAGAATTGACTTGTCTCGAAAACGTATATTCTACCGATGTGAAGATTGTTTATCATCCATCTTGTTTTCGATCTTATACGAGTAAACGAAATTGTCGAGTGTTTAAAGTTGAGCATAATCTGACGGATCCAGCTGAATATCCTTATGACAAACAATATGAAAATAAGCTTAATAAAGTTCAAACTCGCTCGTTATTACCAACTGTCACTGTGGATATTAACACGTTTCTTATGTAAAAAAAAGACATCTAAAAAGGACAGAAAGCTGCACAAAATGGAATCACGCGACCGCGTAAAGAGAATACCGAAATGTGCTGAGGAAAGTAATGATTTATCAATGATGAAAATCATTGAAAGTGATGGTTTTATTGAACGTGCTGCTTATTATAATGGATGCACAACGAATTATTTACTGAAGTTGAAACCGGAGAAAACGAGTAAAAACAACGACGAAAGTGTTCATGGCATTGCTTTTAGTTCTCTTGTTTCTAGTATTCACGACGTCCTGTTTTTGCACAAGAAAGCATTTCTTATATCGCATTTACTAGACAAATATCGATCATTTTTGCCTAATGACGTGCCAGATACCTACCCTTCAGCAAAACTTCAGGCAAAATTATTGGGTCACTTTGGTGACAGAATTACAATTCAGCCACAGCGCGGTCAAGGCATGTCAAATATCATGTTCAGCTCGTGTTTAACAATAGGTGATGCTATTGCTGCAGCGGGTAAGTTAAAATCAATATTAAAGCTGACTGAGATAGAACATGAGTTGGCCACAGAAACTTCTCAAGAGAGTCAAGAACACATACTTCATTCAGCTGCAAGCATTTTAAGACATGATATTCAGAGTTTTTTTCATCAACAACGAAGATTATCCAAATGCAAACGAAGTTTCACTTGCCAATTCCGTCGAAAAAATGGCTCAATCACTTCTTAAATTTATCTGTTGGCTAATAGATGAAAAGGCATACAAAGCTGCATCTGAACCGTACACTGTACCAATCGATAAAATCAGTAAGATTCTTGGAATTACAGAGTTGATAGTTTTGCTTTTCAAACATACTTTTACCCCTTTCCATCTTGGGTTGGCTGTCCAGTTGTATCACGAGTTTGGTTCACGTGGATTGGTTGACAACTTGAATTCTCACGATTTCTGTGCTTCCTATTCAGAGGTGAGACGGTTCCTTACAAGTGTTGCTTTGAAAGAGGAAGAAAGCATCAAAGAGGGTGTTTATGTCCCAGATGGCATTGTTCCTGTCTGTCAAGGTGGATGTCTCATACAAGAGGGTGCTGACAACATAGATATCAATACAGAGATAATAGATGGCAAGGACACTTTCCATTCTATGGCAAGGGCAGTCTTTCAAGCACGCCCATCACCTATAGACTCATGTATGCGACAGGTGTCTATCAAAAAGAGCAACGATAGAACCTTTCAGATGACTAATGATGCTTCTTCACAAACGTCATGCCTACCGTTCTCAAAGCCAAAGGTACGAGGAATTCCAAAACGTTTTCCCAAAGCTTTTGAAATAATTTCAAATTGTGCCGGACAAATGGAAAACGTTTCTGAAATTCTTTGGGTTATTTTGAGGTCACTTTCAAGAGATATTGAAAAATTTCCAATGTCTGTAACTGATGTCGAATGTCAAGTTATACCATTTTGGACTGGATATAACAGTTCTCTTTCGGAATACAGACCTGAGTATTCTGTTGTGTCGTATGCTCCAATTGTAGACGCAAAGCCAAGTGACATGTCAACGGTATATACAACCGTGCATAGGTGTCAAGGAATGACAAAATCTTTGGGACAAGCATATTCTATCCAAACATTCGACCAACAACTATATGCAATCGCGAAACAGGTTGAATGGGCTAAACAGGACACATTTAAAATTCATATTCTCCGGTTAGGAGGCTTTCATACAATGCCGTGCTTTGTTGCGTCAATTGGTAAACTTTGAGGTGATAGTGGATTGAAAGATCTGTTGATTGAATCTTCCGTGTATGCAGCTGGATCAGTTGACCAGATGATGACCGGCAAACAATTTAATAGTGCTGTACGGGCATTGACATTAGTATCTGAAGCCTTATCCTCACTGTGGCTATCAGCTTTCTTTGAGTGGTGCAGAGAAAATGATATTTTAACAGTACGTAAAGACAAGTTGTCTCCTGTCTTGGCTTCGCCTCGATTTTTTATAATTAATAATTTTTTGTTTAAATGTTTCTATGACTTACTCAACCCATCTTCAGCACCGTTAGAGCATCAAACAAATGTTTCCAAGAAGGACGACTGCTAATTGTAAATGTTTGATGGCACACAAAATTCTCGTTATTTATGGTCAACAGGAAGTCGGAAATTAAGGCACTATAGCTTAATAACTTATGCACGATAGCTTTGAAAATAACTTTGACTTATCAGCTACCAAATTATTGTAGAAAAAATGAAAATACAAAAACCTGTTTGGATGTAGGTACCGTTTAAATTTTTGTTGTTAATTTTTAGGAAAATTAGATAGTTCAAGATTGACGCCATCTTAACATGGGTTGTATAAACATAACGATAAAAATAGACCACAATCGTATCATTTGTAACATTATTGTAAAAATATATCCATTTTGTTTTCATTTAGCAAAGGATTTTTTTTTTAAAATAGGCAATTTAATTTTATTGTAATTTTTTTTTGATTTTGAGATTTGACCTTTAACCCTGATTTTAGAAAAACGTGACCATTTCTCATTCATACGAACAAAATTTTCCGATGCTCCCCATTATCCTCTTTCCAACGATATATAATTTAGCTGTATGTTCTCTCGGTACATTAAATCCATCTGAACAGTTTTCCATTTGCAGCACTATAGGTCACATGTGCAATGGAAAAATAAAATCACAAAAAATGACATTGGTAACGCAGTTGTTGCCACCACCATCACCAGGAAAGCAATACCTATGTCTCGTCTTCAGGAACTATCGTTGCAGGCCACACAAAAAATATTCATATTAACAAATTAGCACAAAAAAATGAAATTTTAAATTAAAAACACTTAGATATGACAACAAGGAATATGAAAACTACATGTGTATTAATTATCAAAATACAGGTAAATTTGATGTCAAACTTGTATGTTAAAAGATTGGACCAACTACATTAATGTCATTATTATATTAATATCATGTTAATTTGTTCATATTCATAACTTAATTCAAACATATAAGTATATTTAAGTATATCAGAAAGGATAAAATTTTAAGTAATTATATCAGTATCACATTGTGATTTCACTATTGTTACATTCTGACATTCTGACATTCTGACATTATTTAAATAATCAACCCAAATAATAACCACTTTCAATTTGAAATAAATCTGCATTTTTCTTTTTCAGGAAAAACAGTTATGTTTCTAATGAAGTGTTCAGTAAACAAAATAATGAAACAAAATTTCTGATATTGAGCAAATATTCAATCTATCCACCAACATACTTCGACTGATTAAAGACAAAAAGAAGTAATATTGTCCATGTATTTATAAATGAAGCTACATCTGCTATGAGGATTGCATTGTCAATAAAAAAAGTTAAAATTAGTTGATATACATGTACATATATAAAATTTAACAGAATGGCTAATGAAGGCTATTGGATCTAGCAGTAATCTGACAAATAAAATTGCTAAAAATATATATGTAATTTGCACCATTTTGGGCCTCACAAAAAAGATCGAACATCCCTTTTGGCATCTGCATGCCATTTAAATTGAGCAAGGTTTCCTGCTTACCAGTAATACGAATAAAAAGGTAGGAAAAATGAACAGATAATCGTAACAAAAATAAAATACTACAACAAAAATTATTTCAGTGGTCAATATTCTTGTTAAAAAGATATAATGGATTAAGTAACACTGATTGATAATCATGATTTAACACTGATTGATAATCATGATTTAAAGATGATTTTTTATACATTTTTTGTCCATTAAAAATACAGCCAATTTAGAATTCTTCTTCCCCTAAAAAATATTTGTGGAAAAGGGAAATAAAATTTGTAAGCCTATATCAATGATTCTTGAACTCAAAAATGTTTTAAAAAATCTTAGTCCTGGATGCTCATTAAAGATACAGGACCAACATTCTCCTAAAATTTCAATTTATCATACTTTGATCGAAAATTATCGAATAATTTAATAGTCTAAACATATTTTATTTGTTAAATATACACAATTTGTTTCAACTTATGAATTCTTCTCCTGAGAGATATTTTAATATTTACCTTAGCACTATACACATGCACTCAAAATTTATGCATGTACATGTATCTCCACAATTTACAAAATATTTGTTGCTGCTGGCTCAAACATGCATAAAACCACATATAGGATACAGATTACTGATCTGGATATTAAATGAAGGCCACTTTTCTTCTGATAGTGTAAATGATGTAGTTATAGTTAAAAATGAGAAAAATATTTGGATTTCATTGATCAATTTTAAGATTTGGCTTACTAGAAAAGGCATTAAAAGATGACAATATTACTGGAGGGATTCCTTGTTATATACAAAATATACATATTTCAAACTATAACAGTATCACAGTTATACACTAACAATTAAACAATAACACATATCAATATTTTCATATTTTAAACTATATTATTTTTGTAAAAAATATTTTGTTTCGTTTGTCTCCACAAGACATGATATTCTTCAGTTTAAAACAAGATGAACTGTGAGCTAATGCTCACTTATGATACCCCCGCTCTTCGGCAAACGGGAAGTAGGAATCTGACGGGTCAAAAAACACTTCCCACAATATGGGGTACCTATATGAAGTTTGTGACCAAACATCAGATTTCTGCCATCAATAGTTGCTGAGAAAAATGCGACGAAAAATGAGCATATATGTTCAATGTGTATAAAAATTAACAAAGTCGGCAAACAGGGAGTAGGAATCCGACGGGTTCAAAAACGCTTCCCACGATATGGGGTACCTATACGAAGCTTGTGACCAAATATCAGATTTCTGCCATCAATAGTTGCTGAGAAAAATGTGACGAAAAATGTGCATAAATGTTCAATGTGTATAAAAACCAACTAAGTCGGCAAACAGGAAGTAGGAATCTGATGGGTCCAAAAAAGCTTCCCATGATATGAGGTACCTATATGAAGCTTGTGACCAAATATCAGATCTATGTCATCAATAGTTGCTGAGAAAAATGTGACGAAAAATGTGCATATATGTTCAATGTGTATAAAAACCAACTAAGTCGGCAAACAGGAAGTAGGAATCTGATGGGTTCAAAAACGCTACCCACAATATGATATACCTATATGATGCTTGTGACCAAATATCAGATTTCTGCCATCAACAGTTACTGAGAAAAATGCGCCGAAAAATATCTTGGACGGACAGAAGGACAGAGGTAAAACAGTATACTCCCCTCCCCCTTCGGGGAGCGGTGGTATAAAAAAAAGAAGATATTGACAGGTTTTTCGTTTGAGAATATAAACCCAAAAGGTCTTGGGATTTTGTCTGAAAAGCCATACAAAGACATTTTTTAGGGATTTCACTCCCTATTTCAGATTTATTCCATTGAATTTCAAGCTCAGTCATTCTTAAATAATGTCCACTTTATCATAATTCTTGAAATTAATATTTCACTAGGTCCTTTTTTTTTTTTATTATTTTCCTAATATTTTTATAGTACAATTGATAGTAAAATATATTAATACAACAGTCAACAGCATACATGTTCTGATATAATTATAATATGATCTGTTATTTCAAAAATATATTAAGGTACAAAAACTAACGAACTATTTTGATTGGATTTAAAACTTTTTTTCATCCAAAATTAAACTTTGTTCAAATTGAAATGTAAAATCTTGGTTACATGGATCCCATATACTAAAGTTAAATAATTTTGATACAGTTCTCAAATTGTTAATTCTAAACATTCAATTAATTTAAGAATAGACAAACAGTGCAAGTCCATTATCTTTTATTTTCATGTAATATCTGGGGCCAACCTATTCAAACAATTCTTTACTTGATCAATCAATTATGGCATCATGTTCGTTGGGATTGCACATGGATTTGGAGATGTAAAAACATGCATGCACAAATGTTTTTACATTTCACATGCACACGTTTTTACATCTCGCAAACAAGCATGTTTTTACATCTCGCACACATGCATGTTTTTACATCTCGCACACATGCATGTTTTTACATCTTGCACACATCCATGTTTTTACATCTCGCAAACAAGCATGTTTTTACATCTCGCACACATGCCTGTTTTTACATCTCGCAAACAAGCATGTTTTTACATCTCGCACACATGCATGTTTTTACATCTCGCACGCACATAGCTCTGTACTTTGTACCTAGCACAACACGAATTTCTGAAGATAAAGTCACAGGCAAGTATTTTATTTAAAATCCTCTTGCATAGATTTTCCATTTTGGCACAACATCTGTAATATTTATATATATTTATATATATTAGAAAATAAAATACTTATAAATTCAAAATACATGTATACCTGAATTCATGAGCAAAAAAACAGACTTCCTTTGACAAGTATTGACCATGTACTGTATTATATCATAATAAAGATCTTTATTACATATAACTTGTTAAAAATGGTCTCCTACACTACAATCTAATCAATTCACATCACTTTTATGTTTATGAGGAGAATTACATTCTTTTCAATTTCAACTAATACAGTTGCATAGCATTTTTCATAGGGAATGAAACCAGAGGCTCACCTGGTTATAAGATATCAATTAATCATTTAATGATCATTAATGTCCTGTATGGATTCAATCAAGTTTCTAAGAAGATATTTTTACATCTTTCCATTGCATTCTTTTTAGGGGTGTAACGATACACTTTTCCCACAAGCGATATGTATCGCGATATTTGATATTACGATATGTATCACGATACGTTTTATAGGAAACTGTAACTATTCCTTGAAGTCCATGCTGGTCGACATGTTTTTTTTTTTATATGAGGTCGCTTACGTACTAGCGAAAATTATAAATATTTGATATTTGATTAATTAATTTTAAAAGCATAAATTAATCGATTCACTTTTCTCAAAATATTAATTAAATGATCACCAAAAGAAGAAAACGGAAGTTCAAAACTACTTTTTTTCAAAAAATGAGCATCATATCGTTTGTATCGTAAGCGGCCTCCACGCATCGTGAACCGAACCGTCCCCAAAATAATCGTGATTTCGGTACATACGGTGGATCGTTTCCTCCTTAATTCTTTTAAACCTTTTCCTTTTTCACACAAACATAGAAAAATGCATAAATCTTATAGAAGACCACCTAGGCTTGATAACCATAACATTTTGTATATTTTCTAGAGGTCTCCTCTAGGAATACTAAATCCAAGGTTATTTGGTTTAGTTGTTTCAGAAAAAAAGGTTTTTAAAATATTTTGCCTATAGGATTCTATGTTAAATATTGCCTTCTGTTAGCAGTCATAATGGACTTCCAATTTTCATAAAAATTAATTTTTTTGTTAAGGACCATCCAATGATTTTTCATGTACAGTTTGGATTCAATCACACTTCTAGTCCTGTTAGAAAAATTATATGTTAAAACTATGTTCTGCGATGACGACCCTCCTGAATTTTTGAAACAGATCATTCAAGGAACATTCCAGCCAAGTCTGCATTCAAAATGGTTCTGTGGTTTCACAGAATATTAAAAAAAATATTCTTTCCATAAGTTCAAACTTTGTCATGTGGTGGTGGCCATCTTGGATTTCCAACTGATAAAAGTTTTCTGATATTTGAAATTTGAGCCAATCAGAAGGCATAATTATCATAGTAGCCAACCTGAATTTCCGAATGGAACATAGATCACATATAATGTTAAGGCCCACCCAGGTAACATTTCTGCAAAGTTTGGTTCAAATTGGTCAAGTGGTATGTGAGAAAAAGATTGAAATATGAAAAGCTAACCGAATTAGATGACAAGGCAGACAGATGCAAAGTGCGTCGTAATTTGTTCTTGAACTACATGAATATGTATTGATTAATCTTAATATTATAAATTAAGTCATCGATATAAAATAAACATTTGAACAACCATAATAACATAAAAAATTACATATATTTGAACCTTTTTTTCTGAGTCAAAATCGAATCGAAAAAAGTACCAATCATATTAATTTGAATTATCAGTGCATTCGAGTTATTGGGGAAAATTAGATAACAATTACTATAAAACGAACCACATGCTTACTTTCGAGTTATCCAGGAAAATGACTTATACAAGTTCCTGATAACAAGATTCCACTGTATCTAAAACTATTCTATTGACATCATTTACTCTAAATTCAACAACAAATACATGTCTGTTACAAACAAACCAATAAAACAAGACATGTGCACCAGGATGGGTTGAATGAGATCAGCAGGAACCATTAATCACTGATCATTTTCACAGTTCAGCATACAACCATCATTTGTACTCTGCTTCATGCTGTAGATAACATTATACACATCTAGAAAAAAAATCAAGATACAGCAGATAATATAACAAGAATAAGCATATCTCTATAGTACAACCAAAATTCAATTGTGACGACCTTGAATTTAAAAACAAAAAATTATTTTATTATCCAAAAAATCATGAACTGTAGTTAGAGATACAATTATAAGAAGTGGAGGGATCCCATTAACTGGTTTAACTCTGCCACCTTTTTAGGTCTGTCCCCAGCCAGATACTGAATTCCCAATGTCATATGTCATCATCTTTTGTGTTCAATAGTTTGAGAAAAGAGATGGTTGTTCATTTTGTTGATATTTGTGGGATTGTTGATGAACATTGTTTAAAAATTTCTTTTGACATTATGTCTTAAAAGATGTGTTATTAGTGCAGATAGACATGTATATAATAACAATATTAACTGGAGTAGTAAATAGAGAATAGGTGGGGATTGTTTCACAGTAAAGTATCAAATTACTTTTTGTATTTGTCTCACTAAATTAATCTCCTTAACAATTAATCTCTCTTTACATTTCAAGATGCTGTAGATTCCAACATATAAAGTGTTGCATTATAAACTCTTTTTATGTGCCACTCACTAGTTGAGCAGGAATTGATAACCTTTCCAGTCACCCCGGTTTTAGTGGAGGTTTGTGTCGTTCAATCTTTAGTTTTCTATGTAGTGTTTTGTAGACCATTGTTTGTCATTTTGACCTTTTTCTTTTGGCCATTGAACAGTCTTCACGCTAACCCACTTCTTGCCTGAAGCCCGGGACAAGTAAAACTGGATTCGGACGAGTGAAAATTATGAAAGAATTTGTTTGAATAAATAGAAAATTTATCTAAATTTGACTTTCGGGCAAGTAGGTGAAAAAAACTGAGCCAAAGATGGTTGTGTTGTCTGTACTTCTTTGAATTATGGCTTCTGATATTACCTCTTTGGTAACTTTCATTATGATAAAACTTTAACTGTGGTTTAGAAATGAATTTTAAGATTCAAATGAGACATACGTACACAACTAACATTTGTGACCAGTAGGAATTAAAGGAAACTAGCATACCTGAACTAAACGTACCAACTGTCAAACTGATGATTCATTCATGGAGGTATTTGGATTATGGTTCCCTAAAATGTAACCAAACAATAGTGTAAACCCTTATACATAATTTCAACACTGATACTTGTTATTCTATTAACTGAAGGAACTACATGTTAAATACTGCCATATATTTGTTAAAATCACCAAATATTCTGTAACTAAAAAAAGTTTAGTTCATATTGTGTCTATCAGTTTTATTGGTGGAGGAAACTGGAGTACTCAGAGAAAACCACTGATCAGTTGCAAGTCACTGACACTTTATCACATAATGTATCGAGTACACATCACCATGGGCAGGATTCTAATTCACAACTTTACGCACTGATTGCACAGGTAGTTGTGTAAATCCAACAACCATACAATAACGACCATAATCATTTTTATGTGCATTATTTTAAACAATAGAATAGTATTGACATTGATTTATGTACCACATGTTATCAACAATTGCTTAATAAATTAACAACGATTTACAAATTAATTTAATTTAAAAAAAATGGTTACACTGGATACAACGCAGCAAGTCAACACAGACTTCCTCCTTAAGTCAGTTTTACTGAATTATTATTAAGAAAAAAATCATTACTTGGTAGAATTTGTTTGAAATTAATATAAACATTAAAATGAATCAGATTAAATAAAAATTACAGATTTTTGGCCTTGGCCCACCTCATATCTTGGAAATGGCATGAGCTACAGCAAATCTGTTGGAAGACAGGAATTTTTCTATGAAATGCAATGGAAAAGTCTGCATCAAATCAGACTTGATGTAAACAAAAATGGTTATTATTTTTTGGCTTCCTTTCAGGAATTTCATTGGAATCGAAAGTGAATTTAATAATTTCATTGATCACCTGAGCCTGAATCTCACCTGAAGAAACTTTTATCTCAGGATGACAATTGTGGTTTTGACTAAGGACTAGCTCCTACTTACCGGTATGCTCTTTCAGTTAAAATTTAAGCAGATTCTGGGATGAAAAAAGGTGTGATTGGTCAATTTAACAATTTTCTATTTTTAATTTTTTAGTTATGGCTGTCATCTTGGATGGATTTCAGATCAATCAGATACATTATAGAACAGGGACTACCAAAATTTGGTTCAAAGTGGCTGAGTAGTTTCGGAGATGTTTGTTTAAATATACCATTTTTCCATAATCATAAAAAAATATTGGTTACTGTAACGCAGAGCGTTACAAATGTCCCCCAAACGAACAATACAAGTACTAGTGGTATGAATGAAGAATAGTGTGAGAACATAGCAAGAAATAATTAGAGCCCAGTTTTTGACTCTATCATGTCTATAGTAGGGCTTCTTTGTTATGTTACCCTACAATGTGCTACAATAAACTAGTAAGCAAAGCAAGAAAAAAATGGCTTCAATTGTCTGCCATCAAATACAACACCAGTAATGGAGATGTTAGAAGACTATATTATTAGCATGAAATCAAATGCAAAAGATGTTTGTCATACACTATAGGATGTTGGTGACTTTAGTGAAAATGATTTATGCTGTAAATTAAAAAATAATTTCCATGGCAATGGTGGCCATTTTGAAATTTCTAAGCCTCAAAAGGTTGTTATTCACCTTTGTGTTAAATAAAGTGTTTTTGCGGTTTCCATGGCAACGGCAGGCATATTGAAATTTCCAAGCCTCAAAACCATTTATACACATGCCATACAACATTTCTATTAAGCTTCATCCAATTCCGAGCACTTTAAATTGTTCACGTTTTTTGTGGCAACGGTATTCTGAAATTTCTAAGCCTCAAAATTATGTGTACACATGTCAGACGAAATTTCTAAAAAGTTTCATCCAATTGTGGTTTCCATGGCAACAGTGGCCATTTTGAAAATTCCGAAAGTAGTCTGCACATCTACTCATAGTGCTTAACATTCCTTTGAAGTTTGGATATCAATGCGCAACATCATAATCTACTTGGAAACCAAATTTCGCCCAAATCGGAGGATTTTTGTATTTTGGCGGTAATTTTGTATTCAAAATGGCCACCATAGCAAACCGAAATGGTCGCAATATGGTGCAGCATGTCTTACTCCCTGTAAATATCCATTTCCACTGAAATCTTTTCATTTTTGAATTTTTAACGATTTTTTTATTTTTATATTGGTGGCCATTTTGAAAATTTTAAAAACAAAGAGCACAACTTTGAGTGATGATCTATTTTTGTGTCAAGTTTCAAAAGGATCCGCTGTTTGGAGTGAATTTAACATTTTTTGCACCTTGGTTACCATGGCAACGGCCACCATTATTTTTTTCCCAACCCCTCAAAAGCTGCCACACACTACGGTGGATATTCCTACAAAGTTTCATGAAGTTTGATGAAAGGAATCCAAATTTTTTTTATATCCCCCCCTTTTTTGTTTCCATGGCAACTGCAGCAAAGATTGTCCAACCGATTCCGATTTTTTTGGTTTATCTCGTTCCACTAGATGTGGATGTTGTTCCTATCAAGTTTCATCAATTTCTGTTTGGCGATTAACCCGCTATGATCATTGTTGTGTTTTTATTTTTTTTAGCATTTTGGCCGTTTCCATGGCAACGGCAGCCATTTTGAAAAAAATCAACCCTTAAAGGCACAACTTCACATGGCATATGATATTCCTACAAGGTTTCATAAAGTTTGATCAAGGCATCTCCGAGAAATGTGTCGGACAAACTTTTGACGGAAGGAAGAAAGAAAGAAAGAAAGAAAGAAGAAGAATAATAATAAGAAATGGAGCAAACACAATATGTCTCCCAAACTTTGTTTGGGGAACATAATAAACAATACTGTAAAATTTACCAAAAAAAAACCCTTGATATGTTACAGAGCATCTAATTATGCCCTTACAGTTAAAATTTGAGATGATTCTAACTTGAAATAAAGCTGTTGTGGGCAATTTAAGAATTTTCTATTTTTAGTAATGGCAGCCATCTTGAATGAAGTTTGGAATGGGGACCAAACAAGGACCATTCCTGCAAAGTTTGGTTTATATTTTACCCACTGGTTTCTGAGGAGAAGATTAAAATGTTAAAAGTCTTAAACGACAGATGAAGGATGTCAGACGCCATGTGATGGAAAAAGCTCACTCTGACATTTAGCTAAAAAAAAATTATCAAAAATTGATTGAAAAATAAACGTTCCACACACAAAAAAACAGAAAACAATCTTTCTGGCATCTTGAGGGCAACATATTTGGAAAATCACTCCAAACCTTTATTCTGTTCCAAGAATTGTAATGCTAAAATTTCAGAAGGTAAGGTCAACTAGAACAAAAGTTATTGCACAGAAATGATGATGATGATGATGATGATCGACAACAACCCACTACATAACATGACCACAATTTTTTTGCAATTGTATAAAAGTTACCATTGACTTAAAATGAAGTTTTTTACCTGTAGATTTAGGTTGAAGTCTAACATAGTGGAGAGATTTATCAATGAAGCCAAGATGAACTGTTGATGAGTCATCTGAAATGTCTGGCGAGTGGTAATCGATAAATCGTTCAGGACTGGCCGTTGATAAAACACGAATACGCACATTAAAACAATGACTTACTGCCCTGAGTATTATTTCATCACCAAAAATTCCAGGTTTACTCATAGACGTTAAATATGTTGACCATTTAATTTCTCTGTCATTTTCACCCACACCTGATAAAAAGGATGAATATTTTTCTCCAGTAGGTGTTGTGTCATTGTTCTTCAAAAATTCAACAATTTTACATCTTAATTCTTTAGACTTTTCTTCTCCAATTTTGTTTTTTAACTTATTGTCCAGTAATTGTAATGCTATTGCATGGAACATGCAGTTCCCATCACCACGAACATTTTTAACACTAAAACCATGTTCAGTTGCAATTGTCTCAATTTCGGATATATTTTTCTACAAAAAAAACCAATTATTTTTAGCACTTCCCACCTTTCTAACTACTCCATTGAAATTTGAATATTATTGTTTTTAAATATAATCAAACAGATTATACATTTCCTAAAAAATATAACATTAAAACTCCTCCTGAGGCCACCTCTATTAAGCAGTCACCTGGATTAAAAGGTCACCTTTTTCTTGTCCTGTCATAGAAAATTTTAAAAGAATTGAACCTCTTTAAGAGGTCACTTGTCTTATAAGGCCACTTTTTCTTTGTCACAAAGATGAGCTCTTAATACAGGTTTGACTGTTATCATATAAATATTCAAGCAATTATACCACCCACTGATCAGGGACATGACAGCCATAAACTTGTTAAAAGTTACAGGACAAAAAAAAAGTTGCGTTGCCATTGAAAGCGGTTGAACTTTCATCCTATAGTAGTATTCTTCAACAGAGCAGCTATACAAGTGTAAATAATTTAAATACATGTATTTGGTTTTTTTAAGACTGTCCATACTTTGCTCTCTGGTGCACAGGAAACCAATACCCTGGCATACCAAAATTAGAGGCTCAGTGGGCTGAGCCTGTGTCGCTCACCTTTCATTATGCTTTGAGGAAACTTAATACAGAACCTTCCATAGGTGCTTCCCACCAAGTTTCAGTTCATTTGGCTAAGTAGTTTCAGAGAAGAAGATTTTTAGAAATCGACCAACCAGAAACAAGAATTGCCTATGGCAGCCATGTTTGTTAACAGATTGGGATGAAATTTACAATCTTTATAGATGACCTTCCATAGATGCTTCCTAACAAGTTTCAGTTCAATTGGCTTAGCAGTTTCTGGGAAGAGGATTTTTTTAAATCTACCAATCTGAAACAAGAATTGCCAGTGGTGGCCATGTTTGTTAACGAAATGGGACGAAATGAGAAATCTTTATAGAGGACCTTCTATAGATGCTTCCTACCATGTTTCGGTTCATTTGGCAAAGTGGTTTCAGAGGAGAAGATTTTTACAAATACACCAATCAGAAACAAGAATTGCCTTTGGCAGCCATGCTTGTTAACGGATCGGCACGAAATGAGCAATCTTTATAGAGGACCTTCTATAGATACTTCCTACCAAGTTTTGGTTTATTTGGCAAAGTGGTTTCAGAGGAGAAGATTTTTAGAAATCGACCAATCAGAAACAAGTATTGCCTGTGGTGGCCATGTTTGTTAACGAATCGGGACAAAATGAGCAGTCTTTATAGAGGACCTTCCATAGATGCTTTCTACCAAATTTCAGTTCATTTGGGAAAGCGGTTTCAGAGAAGATGTTTTAGAAATCAACCAATCAGAAACAAGACTGGCCTGTGGCGGCCATGTTTTTCAATGGATCAGAACTAAACAGTTGAAGAGCAGACTCGCAAAAATTCTAATTTTCCGGTCCGTGGAATATTTAAAAATCCAAGGGAGATAATCGTAAATATTTTACGCTAGATGGCGCTTCACAAACCCAAACAATTATACGTACTTGGAAAACTACGTTTTTCTTCTATTAAACCAATGAAAATGATTGAAATATGATTAAAAATCACATTTATATTTATTAATGGTCATGATTTTCAGTTTGGTATAAAATCGGTCTACGATGAATGTAAAAATAACGTTTTTTTTCTTTACCTCGGAAAATCGTAGGTTTTTTTTGTCGCGTATGTTTACACTTTTTGCATCTGACAGAATAAAGTTCCCGTGGAGGGAAAAATTAAAAAACTGGTTCCTTGGACAGAATAATATCTACACTTCATCGGGTAAAAGGGAATTTACATCACTCTTAACAGTTTAAGAAAAATAGTCAATTTGGCAGCATCATCCAAAACAGGCAAGATTGAACAATTTTCTCCTACCATTTTGCTCGTATAATCAATATTTACACCAAATTTTCTCGAAATTCGATGCATTTATCCCGTTCTGTCAATCGTATAGGTTCATAACTATAACCCGAACAATGAAAGAATTTTTGACATGTGATATTAAGAATTTTTTAAAGCATAATGTATTGATGAAGTAGATGATGAAATTCATTTTTTCATTGTACTTCTACTTCTACTTGATTACTGCCTAGGGCTATCGCATCACACTCATTTTTTAGAAGCAAGAAAAACATTATTTGAACTGATCAAAAAGTCTAATGTTAATTTTCAATCCTTGTCCTCTTTTCAAAAAAAATTCTGGACTTTTAATTGTGAAAATATAGATATTTTGAATAATCTTTTTTTTTTCTTTTTTTTTCTCTTAAGAAACTTAAAAAAAAACAACCTTAAAATAACATGATGGTTTTGGGTTTTTTTTATCATTGAATTGTTCATTTTTATTACTGTATATGTCATCGGATCATTTATTGTACTGTCTTTGTCCATTGAGGGCCCCTGATTGGTATATGCACCCCCCTTTTCTGAAATATGCCACCAACGTCAAACTGTCAACGGGTGCATGAAGGCAGACCACCAGGCCCTTGCATAAACTGTAAACGAGAAGAGGTGAATAAGGGCTACTGGCACCTCTCACAGAGGAGAGATCAACCACTGTTTTATACTTTTGTCAAAAATGCATATGCATTCAAAGATGATGACTATTTGTAGAATGTGTGAGGCACGATTTAGAAAATCACTCGAAATGTCCCACGATGCAGATGAAACATCAAGCAAAAGAAAATTTAGAAAATATGATACAGCCATAGATACAAGCTGTGCATTTGAAACAAATGATTTAAATTTTACAACAGCAAACTTTGACAGCTATGGTAATTTGTCATTTGACCCATGTGAATTTACACTCCATACTGCAGTTAATGCAGAAAATAGTGACTGTAGTAAAAAACATTTATGCTTTTTGCAACACATGAACATGTGTGAAAAAAATGGTGACCATTCGACATCAGTTAATGTTGACTTATTCCAGTCATGCTTTCAGTTTTAGCTAGATCAGAATAACAATGAAGCATGTACATCTAATCAATTTTTTCTCTATTGATCACTACAAGAAATATAGAAATTTCAAACCCCAACTAGAATGTTGCTTTTGTGACAAAAGTATATAGTCAAAGAAAGACCATTTAATTTAAGGGAAAGGATCTTCTAGAAAGAATAAAGTTAAGTTTTAAATTCTGATACATTTGTGTATGCAAATTTTCTATGGTAATGGCATCAGCATATTCAGTTAGAATTTTAAATTAGAGCCCCATCCGGTTTTCTCCTATTATTCACATGTTTTATTATTTTTAATAAATAAATTTAGTTGAATTTTTTGTGAATTTTATTTTGTAAAAAGTTATCAAATAATGGATCTTAGTACAGTATGATCTGCTTTTGTTTAAAAACAAAAGGTTAAAAACATTACACCCCTCGCCCCTTTTTATAAAGAAACATCTATAAAATATAACACGAGTTCTGCTCAAGAGTCATTACGAGGATGTACCGGTACTATGCATGTGATAAAATTTTATATTTTTTTCATTATCATCATTTTCTTTCATTTGTCTTTTATAAGGTCATTTACATTAAAAAAAGTATCACTTGTATCAAGTACATTGACATCAACATGCTCGTGGTGGGTTGCTAGGGGGCGCTATACATAATTTGTATGGTGAATCCACCAATAAAACCGGTGGACGTGTTTGAATAGCCTTATATGTTAAAAAACAGCTGAAAATAATTTTTAATATTCCAAGATTTACCATTGCATATGAAAATATGACTGTTTTTTTTTTCTCAAGTTCATTCGATAAATTTAGTAGACCATTACAGTTGATTCTTGTTTTGTTATACCTTCATGGAACAACTTTACATGTATTTCGACCGAAAAGTCAGCTTACCAGGATTACTTTTACAGTAATATAATTGCTCCTTACTTAATACTGTTGTGGTTCCATAAAATCTCAAATTTGGACTCCTCTGTTAAATTATTTTGATCAATTTAATAGCTGTAGATATAATAAACAATTATTCTGACTAATTTCAACATTTTTAATACAAAATAATATTTGTTTTATTGAGAAAACGCATTTACTTACACTCGTTCTATAAATAGAATGATAAAAATTACGGAGTATGTGATGATTCTAGTTATCTCCCTTGAATCCAACCAAAATGTGACACGATCCATCTGACAGAAAAAAGTTCTATTGTATGTTTAATTACAGAAAATGTTTCTTTGAAATACTAATATAGAAATCTATGGAACTATATATATGATTTTCCATCACCCTTTCGGCAAATATTTTAATTTTTAATTTTTCTTGTTTTTTGAAACAACTTCCGCCATTTCCGTGTCGTTTTAATTTCTGCATTACTCCTTTGTTACAAGAAGTTCAAGCACGGGGCCTCAAATTTATATGAAAGAAACAATGTGCTATGTTTTTCTCGCTTCTTTTGTTATATTTGACGCTCGCAACGATTAAAACGAGTGAATTTTCAACACTTGGTCGATGTATTCTAAAACGTGTCCGATTCCGGTAAAAAATGTACGTGACAAATTAATTGAAATGACGCCATTATCGAGTCTGCTCTCCGACTGAAATGAGTCATCTTTATAGAGGACCTTCCAAGAATGCTTCCTACCAAGTTTCGATTCATTTGGCAATGCGGTTTCAGAGGAGAAGATTTTTTATAACTCAACCAATTAGAAACAAGAATGGCCTGTGGCGGCCATGTTTGTTAACAAATCGGGACGAAATGAGCAATCTGTAGAGAGAACCTTCCATAGATGCTTCCTACCAAGTTTCAGTTCATTTGGCCTAGCGGTTTCAGAGGAGAAGATTTTAAAAAATCAGCCAATTAGAAACAAGAATTGCCTGTGGCGGCCATGTCTGTTAATGGATCGGGACAAAATGTGCAATCTGCAGAAAGGACCTTCCATAGATTCTTCCTACCAAGTTTCAGTTCATTTGGCTGAGGGGTTTCAGAGGAGAAGATTAAAATGTGAAAAGCTAATGGACGTCAAACGACGGACGCCAAGTGATGGCAAAAGCTCACTTTGCCTTTGGCAAGGTGAGCTAAAAAAAGACATAGATAAATGGGGTCACTTTTAAAAACCAGAAATTTTCCAGTAAATTAACCAACTCAAAATTCCCTACAATCTAAATATTAGTCCAAATGGCAACCCCAAAACATATCACCTCTATTTACAATCAGGTAGACCAGGTTTACAAAAGAAATTTACACCTTGTTCAGTTTTTCGTAAATATCTGTGACAATCATATAGGTTTATTTCAAACAGATTCTAATGATATCATGTCGATGTTTGTTTGATTTCTTCTTGTTTTCTCAGTCATTTAGTTTTAGCATCATTCATTCTTATTCATTCTTCACAGCAAACTAAAATAATCACAATTTTCTAAAAACAAAAAGCTTATTTTTTTCTTTTTTGATTAGTATTGCTTATGTTGTTTAACGCCAAGTGAGGAATTTCTCAGCTATATCACGGTGAGAACAAGTTATATTTCAATGAGATGAAAATGATGTCTGCTATGTGCTAACTTCTATAGATTAAGTTGGATTTTTAAAGCTCTAACCCACTAAAACAACAGTATATCATGTCTCTCCACTTAAACACATCATCATGATTACAAGCCAACCAACCAGTCTCTCCTCAGACCTCTTACTTTTTAATGAGGTGTTCTTAGATGAGAAGCAGCAAATACCAATTTTATTAGTTTCGGTTGGACCAAACATGGCCCCAACCGATAATCTACCACACAGAAGGCGTGCACACTACCTATTACACAAGCGATACTGTTTAAATAGTTAAACAATAAAACAGTTACAGATCCAGGCCCAAGTTAATATAACATGGTTACTGTACTAACCTTTCCTGTTAATACAGGTTTAATATTTGATTTCTCTTCTTTATTAATGCCATTATCTCCTGTTTCATGACCACTATCTGAATGATGTGTCCCTTTTTCCATTTCATCACAATTATTAGACATATTATTTTCAGATAATAGGTTGCTGCCTTTTAAAGTATTCATTTTCTCTTCAGTGTCTTCTTTTATACTGTTTCCGTTTATATTCTTTTCATCACCACCCTGTATAAGTAAAGTTATAAAAATTATTGACTTGTATGTGCAGTCAGACCTGTATTAAGAGGGCATCTTTGAGACAAAGAAAAAGTGGCCTCATAAGACAGGTGACCTCTTAAACAATGTTCAATTCATATGTAATTTTCTATTAGAAGACAACAACTAGAGGCTCAGCCCCGAGCCTATGTCTCTCACCTGTTGGACCAACCAAAAACAAGAATTGCCTATGATGGCCATGTTTGTTATCGGATTGGGACGAAATGAGTAATATTTATAGAGGACCTTCCATAGATGATTCCTACCAAATTTCGGTTCCTTGGCCAGCGTTTTCAAAGGAGAAGATTTTTTAGAAATTGACCAACCAGAAACAAGAATTGCCTATGATGGCCATGTTTGTTATCGGATCGGTACGAAATGAGTAACCTTCCATAGATGCTTCCTACCAAGCTTAGGTTCATTTGGCTAAGCGGTTTCAGAGGAGAAGATTAAAATGTGAAGCCTTTTTCTTTTTAAACTGTATAAATTTGAAAAAAAGAGGTGCACATCTTCAATGTGTGTGCAATCACAGGTGCAAGGTTTAAATAATTTTAAATGAAAACTGTCACAGTTATAGATTACACAAACTATATTCCCTCTTATTGTTTCGGACTGACAGACAGATGGGTCGTGGTTCTTAGACATGGCCTTACATTGGGTCCAGTGGATTCAGAAAAGACGATTGAAATTTGCCTGCAACAGACAAAGATGTCGAAAGCAGAGTGTTGAAAATAACTAACATCATATGATCCTCTGCGACAGATGAGCTATAAATGCACCACTATCATCTGCTTGTGACATAGATTTCATATATTGTACATTTTCTATGATTTTTTTTTATAAATTAATCTGGAAATAGATTTTTAGAGCATTTTGTTGTATAAGTATCATCTCAGGGGTCCAAATTAGCGGTCGCCCAGGGCAACCAAAATGTCACCTGGGTGACTTGAAAATGTAGAAAGATAGCCCAGCTGGCTATTAAAAATTCCAGTAGCCCTGTATCCCTAAACTATCGTTTGTCTGTTTGTATCGTGATCGTTTTTCTGTTACCTGTTCAACTGAAATGTTTCTAACTCAAAAGAACATCAGTTATGGCTTTTCAAACAGGGAACCAGAATGTGTAGTTTATAGAATAATCCTCCGGCTAAGGAGCACTCTAAATTTCGGTAAATTTCCAAAGTTCAAAACATACCAGTGCGGTCGTAAAGCTTACGAATGGATTCGAGAAAAGGAGAGTTTTTTTTATATTTTGTAATTAATTAATTGTTATTGCTTAGATTATATTATGTCGTTAATATATTAAAATGTACCTAAACACACAATTAAATCGAGACAATTCCGGAATTGTTTTTTTATCTTTAATCTTTTATCAACATCCGTGTTAAGTCTATCGAAAATTAAAGTTAGCAGTAAGTGATGCGGAATTATTTATCGGGAGTCAAGCCTCCCAGTGAATCTGAAAAGAAAAAAGAAAGTTTGAAAGTATCCAAGAGTACTACAAGGGGTATGGTAAAGATAAGCGTACAAGGAAATATTTACCAGAGTGGGAAAAGGGTAGACCTTGGTTGAACTTGAAGTATGTGGACGACAAGGGGATGGCATGTACAGCGTGTAACGAGTTTGGAGAGCCGAATGGTATGTTTGTAACTGGTTGTACAAGCTATAAAGTTGATAGTCTGACAAAGCACGAAAAACCAAAGCAGCATGAGAAACGTGCACTTGTCACTAAAGCAAAACTGAAATCTCGTGAGGCATCATCAGCTGCTAAAATCATCCAGACCTTGAACAAAGACATATTTATCAAGCTGGATAAAATGTTCAGGAATTGTCATGCTTTGGTTGCTAAAAATAGGCCCCTTTCAGACAATGAATGGATGTGCGAGTTGGATGAAACCAAAGGAATTATTTTAGGGAAAACATACAGGAACACTGAATCAGTCAAATCTTTTATAGCAGCTATTGCTGATGTTGAATTTTTAAAGGTAACAAAACTTATAACAGATAGCAAGTTCATATGTATAATTGGAGATGGTTCCACTGATGCTTCGATACAAGAACAAGACATGTGGTATGTCTTTCTGTCTACAGGTGGTTCTGTTGATGCCAAATTTATAGGGGTTGCCTCAATAGAAAAGGCTTCAGCAGTTGGTATTGTTGATGAACTTCAACACTTTCAAAAATGTGTGTAAAATGCAGGATTTGGCTTAAAAAATACAAAACTTTCTTGGAGGGAAGGGGAATAACCTCCAACCCCCCCTAGCGGCCCTAGTCATCTTCACCTGGGCTACTGCTTTTTAATCTGGGCTAGCAGTCTCAAAATTTCAGTAGCCCAGTTGGCTATTATGCACAAAAAGTTAATCTGGAACCCTGCATCTGTATATGATTGGTTAGTCTGAATGTATTAATTTCACTGAATATTATAAAGGACTATTGTTGAATATTTGGTTCAACATTATCATACATGTAGTTGGGTATTGGGTTGCCAAGTAAGTTGACATCAGACCTCAAGCCTATAGCTACCTCTACTGACTTCGATTCCAGCCTCGTTACCCACGTTATGAATATATGAGACAGACAGGGGCCAATGTTTAATTGTTATAAGATAAAAACAATGACTGATCCTGGTCCAAATTAATGTGACATACTATATGTACAAACCTGTTCTGTTGCAGGTACAAGATTCATTTTTGACTTTTTTTCTTTATTAATGTCAACATCTCCTGGTTCTTGACCACAATCTGAATTCTGTGTCCCTTTTTCCATTTTATCAAAATTCTCAAACGTTTCATTTTCAGATGAAGAAGCATTTTCAGATGAAGAAGCATTTTCTGATGATAATGATGAGCTGCTGCCTATAGAAGTGTTCGTTTTTTCTTTTTTCTTTTCACTTGTATTGTTCACTATTATATTTGTTCCATCACCACCCTGTATATAAAATATAACAAGTATTACAGACTTACACAGTCTTACATAAATAATACATGATTGTACCTTTTAGTTTTGGTTACTGTTTATTCTTTAGTATCAGTAATTTGGACATTTGTTCTCTGATCTCACAGAGTGATATTATCAGTATCAACAAACTCTCTCAGATACAGTAGGGTTATTGCACTAATATTGAAGAATATTTTCATGAGCAATATGATATGTACATGTATATGTTATCTGGATGTGAATTGATTGATACCGAAAATATCAGCCTGCCGAGCCAGAATATGAAGTTTGGTGGCGAGTGAGCGAAGCGAATGAGTTATAAACTTCATATTCTGTCGAGCAGGCTGATATTTTTCAGTATCAATCATATTCACATTCAGATGACATGTTTATCATCCTTAAATCAAACATAAACACGGATACATCTATATTTGTATTTTCGATTCAAAATATTCAAAATACGCTTCCCCAAAACATAGTTCATATGTAGTTTGCAAATATACCATTCATTTTTACAGGTTTATATAAATGTTTCCTTTAATGGTGATATTCATTGTTTTTTTTTTATTACAAACATCAAAGTCGGCAATTCACCGGTTTTGTTTACCAATGCCGTTCCGTTTTAGAAAACATAAAGGTCACAACCTCACTTATGACGTAAAAATTATGACATCTCAGCAGAGGTTATCAAGAATTGTGACAAGTACATTTTTGTAGGACGATGTTTGTTGATATTGCTGACACGACAGTTCCTAATTTGATATGTGTTTAAAAAATACTAGAGGCTCAGCACTGAGCTGAGCCTGTGTCGCTCACCTTTCATTCTGCTGTGAGGAAACTTAATACAGAACCTTCCATAGGTGCTTCTCACCAAATTTCAGCTCATTTTGGCCAAGCAGTTTCAGAGAAGAAGATTTTTAGAAATCAACCAATCTAAAACAAGAATTGCCTGTGGCAGCCATGTTTGTTAATGGATCAAGACGAAATGACCAATCTCTATAGAGGACCTTCCATAGATGCATCTTACCAAGTTTCATATCATTTGACCAAGCGGTTTCAGAGTAGAAGATTTTTAGAAATCGACCAATCTAAAACAAGAATTGCCTGTGGCAGCCATGTTTGTTAATGGATCAAGATGAAATGACCAATCTCTATAGAGGACCTTCCATAGATGCATCTTACCAAGTTTCATATCATTTGACCAAGCGGTTTCAGAGTAGAAGATTTTTAGAAATCGACCAATCTAAAACAAGAACTGCCTGTGGCAGCCATGTTTGTTAATGGATCAAGATGAAATGAGCAATCTCTATAGAGGACCTTCCATAGATGCATCTTACCAAGTTTCATATCATTTGACCTAGCGGTTTCAGAGTAGAAGATTTTTAGAAATCGACCAATCAGAAACAAGAATTGCCTGTGGTGGCCATGTTTGTTAATGGATCGGGACAAAATGAGCAATCGCAACAAAGGACTTTCCATAGATGCTTCCTACCAAGTTTCGGTTCATTTGGCCAAACGGTCTCAGAGGAGAAGAATCTAAAATATCAGCCAATCAGAAACAGGAATCGTCTGTGGTGGCCATGTTTGCAATGGATCGGGACGGAATGAGCAATCTTTATAGAGGACCTTCCATAGATGCTTCCTACCATGTTTCGGATCATTTGGCCAAGCGGTTTCAGAGGAAAAGTTTTTAAGAAATCGACCAATCAGAAGCAAGAATTGCCTGTGGTGGCCATGTTTGTACATGGGTCGGGACGAAATTAGCACTCTTTATAGAGGACTTTCCATCGATGCTTCCTACCAAGTTTCGGTTCATTTGGCCAACCGGTTTCAGAGGAGAAGATTTTGAAAAATCTGTATAGAGATAAATGCATTTTGAATACAGATATCTATATTTAAACAAGAGTTATCTTTCTTTTAACAGAAGATATTTTAGAAATCAACCAATCAGAAACAAGAATTGCCTGTGGTGGCCATCTTTGTTAACTAATCGGAACAAAATAAGCAATCTTTATAGAGGACCTTCCATAGATGCTTCCTAGCAAGTTTCAGCTCATTTGGACAAGCGGTTTCAGAGGAGAAGATTTTGAAAAATCTGTATAGAGATAAATGCATTTTGAATACAGATATCTATATCTAAACAAGAGTTATCTTTCTTTTAACAGAAGATATTTTAGAAAACGACCAATCTAAAACATGAATTGCCTGTGGTGGCCATCTTTGTTAACTAATCGGAACAAAATAAGCAATCTTTATAGAGGACCTTCCATAGATGCTTCCTAGCAAGTTTCAGCTCATTTGGACAAGCGGTTTCAGAGGAGAAGATTTTGAAAAATCTGTATAGAGATAAATGCATTTTGAATACAGATATCTATATTTAAACAAGAGTTATCTTTCTTTTAACAGAAGATATTTTAGAAATCAACCAATCAGAAACAAGAATTGCCTGTGGCAGCCATGTTTGTTAATGGATCGGGACGAAATGAGCAATCTTTATAGAGGACCTTCCATAGATGCTTCCTACCAAATTTCAGTTCATTTGGGAAAGCAGTTTCAGAGGAGAAGATTTTTTAGAAATCAACCAATCAGAAACAAGAATGGCCTGTTGCGGCCATGTTTGTTAACGGATCGGAACTAAATGAGCACTCTTTAATAGAGGACCTTCCAAGGATGCTTCCTACCAAGTTTTGATTCATTTGGCCAGGCAGTTTCAGAGAAGAAAATTTAAAAAAATCGGCCAATCAGAAACAAGAATGGCCTGTGGCGGCCATGTTTGTTAACGGATCGGAACAAAATGAGCAATCAATATAAAGAACCTTCCATAGATGCTTCCTATCAAGTTTCAGTTCATTTGGCTGTGGGTTTCAGAGGAGAAGATTAAAATGTGAAAAGTTAAAGGACGACAGACGACGGACTCCAAGTGATGGCAAAAGCTCACGTTGCCTTTGGCAAGGTGAGCTAAAAATGTTAACTAGCTAATGGTGTTATTGAATTTTATTTACTTTAGTCATCTTCACAGGAATTATCGTTTAAATGTTGAGAGAATTTGGTGATAACTCTTGCTCATTGTTGATAAGTCCAGCTCAGCTCACGCGAACTTTGATACAAGTTTTGCTTATGGAGTCAGCAGGTAGATATAGCGGGAGGGAAGGATGATACAATGCGAGATACAATATTAGTGCAATAACGCTTTTATAATATTGTACCAAATATTTCAGTCTGTGACAATTACATTTCGCCATATTTCTTTGCAATATAATTCCACCATCTTGTTTATCTGTCATCTGCTTGCGTGCAAATGTCATTTTACTCGGAACCTCTCTAGTGCATACCAAACATTAAGGAGAAAGTATGGAATGCAAAATCGGTCAAGATGCAATATTTTTAACTCATTCCGAAATGCTCTACTTTTTAGGATGACTAGTAAAATATCGGCAAATAAATGCATTTTTATTTTACAAAGAAATCTACATGCATTATTTGATACTATATTATAATGAAAATTATTGGTCAGTAAGACATCAAATACATTATAACATTATCCATGATTTGTACATTTTCACTTTTATCTTTGCAGGCAATATCTATTTTCAAGCAACTAGGGTGACACTAACATTATATCACTCCTTTCTAATGTAACGCTATAATGAATGATGTCACCAAATCCTCTATAAACATACCATCCTTGATATGTTTTGCTCGAAATTGACTTCTCATAACATCTCATATCTCTGGCTTTGCCTTCGATGTGACATTGCACTGAGAAATCCATGCTCGCAAAACAAATCAACAATAGTATATATTAACATCAGTATTGAAGCACCCGACACACATCACTAGTATCACAGCTCATCCTATCAGAGATAGCTTTAAAACTGCCATTGTTCTGATTGGACGATCAATTTGACTTCTGACACAAACTCTAATGTGATGTTGTGTGAAGATTAGATTATTAAACTGGCATTAAACAACAATCATTCTCTCACTCAGTTTCATTCAATACATTTGATCTGTAAATGTTCATAAAACAATCTTGAAAGAGATTTTTAGAGTATCTTATTGTATAAACACCACTCTGTATATGATTGGATCGTTGGAATTTCATAGATGTAAAAATTCAGTAGCTTGATTTTATAAAGGTCTCTTATTGAATGTATCTGGATTTGCATTATTATAGAGAACATTTAAATTTCTTTTATGGATCTTCTTATTTATTATCATTGATGGTAAAACAACATGTAGGGAATTATGGATATAAAAATAATAATTATATAACATACTGCTTTGGATTTAATATTGAATAATATTCTTATTTTTAATTGAAACATGTAAAAGATTTGTGTTTTGTAAAGCAATATCATATTTATATGCAATCAATTTTTACGAAGTACTCACTATTGTAATGGTATCTGCATTCATGTTATTTACTGTAAAAAAAAAAAAAACCAACACCATCATGCTGTCATTCTTTTACTTTGAAAAATATTATCTTTAATGTTAATGTTATTCAGAATAAATTGTATGAAGAACTATAAAATTACCATGTAATTAAAATTACTTGAAAACAAAACAACTAGTACATGTTCGTCTGAGCTTGTATTCCTTGCCTGGTAAAATTGTTACATAACAATCATTGATTATTGTTACTAAGAAAATTATCCCCCCAAAAAAACTACGCAATTAACAATAAACATAGGACCATTAATTTTATGAAAATCAGTTATTAAGCAGTTTGTTCTAAGCTGTCAGACATTAAGCTTATATGGCAGTAACAGATAATTCATGTAGTTTGAGTTCCATTAGATTATTGTTGTTTTTTTAAATGGCTCTATGATAAAACTATAACCTTTGTGATGATAGCCATCTTGATTCTAACAATCAGTGTAAAATATTAAATATTTTTAACTCTGTGATTACTTATTTACCTAAAGTTCTATCAGTTCAGTGGTTTACGATGAAATTAAAAAAAATATTCCAATAGGGTCCTTAAGTTAACCATAAATATCCAGCAGTAGTGATCATCTTAGTTTTCCAATTGACGAACCAATTTTGTGTCTGTTTGACAAGGGAGGGTGGGGAGGGATGGATTTGTGATGGCTATCTACTAATATAGTAGCCCCCTTCATACATGTATAAGGCTCCTCTACCAGCCTAATAAGAGGGATGGCCTCTCTTGAGGGGGAACATTCATTATAAGAGGAGGACTACTGTCATGCATTTAAAGTTATTGTTGCTTGTTTAAGTTTTCATGTTTATTCATCCAAATGACTAATGATAAATGAGTCTGAACACTATATCCCAAACTTGTTTTAAAGTTTAAAAAAAAAAAAAAAAAAAACCCTCATAATCTCCTTCTCATTAACTACTCACCTTTTATATTGATCTGCTGATCTATATGTGTATCTCCAGAATTCACTGCTACAAAGAAATAAAATGATTCTCATCTTTTTTTTCTTAATTTGCATAAAAAAATGTCTTAAATAATAATTAAGATTGTCTACACAAAAATCTTTTGAGAATGTTATAGAAACCTGTAAACATTTTACTACTTTAGATGACAAAGATCAGTTGAAATGCTGTAGCCTATCTAGTCTATCTGAATATATTATAATAAAAAAAAAGCAGCAGATATGAATATAAATGTGCTGACTTGCTTCTCTGCTTATGACATGAGGTAAACATGTACATGTATATCAGGATGTTACTCTTTATCCCGCATCTCATCATTTCCACAGAAGTGCCTCTCGACGTCCCTATCTCATTCCCACGGAAGCCACTCTGGACGTTTCGATTTCCATATTAGCACCTTTGGACAACCGTTTACTTTCGGAACGATTAAGAACGAGTTTTTTTTCTGCTTCAATCTCGATGGGGGTCCACAGGAATTTAGAAATATCATTGGTCAATGTATTTCTAAGTGTACTACATCGATAAGTACACAGATTCTTTGTTCATTCATAAAATAAAGCGTGCTTTTAAAAGTGTAAACAAACATGGCGGACCTTCCAACAGATGATCACATGCTTCACTTATTTCGATTCTGATGATAACAATAGCAAGTTTGAAGGCTTTTCTGAACAGGAATCAGACGTAGACATCCCTAACATTCTTGAAAGTAGCGACAATGAGGCAGAAAATGAAAGTAATGATGAGGAAATTTCTGACGAAGTGGAGTTGTCTACCAATTTTCACGATGTCAAAATCTTCTACGAAGACATTGGACCTCAATTTCCCCGATGGATTTGATACTACAACAGCATCAGCTAAGGATTATTTTGATCTAATGTCTGATGCAAATATTATGACCGATTTTGTTAGACATACGAACACTTACGCAAAGTGCAAAGTACAATATCAAACAATCGGGAGAAGGAAATTCGGTTTTCACACAAGTTAAGCCAATTTGTGACCTCCTTTGTTGTGTCAGAGAAAGTAATTTCTTTTGTATAATTTGGCCAGGCTAGCTTTCATTCATAAAAAATAAAAGGATGTTTTCATATAATTTGGACTAATTATAACTTTGTTGCTTTTAAAATTTCTTCAACATATTCCCTTGTCAAAAATATCCTTTTTTAATAAAAAAATAATTGTTAGATTACAGACTGACTTCATTTTGTATTGGTGATATAAAAACCATTTACATATCGGTCGTTTCTGTCTTTATTTTCAGCAATGAAAATTCAGAAACAAACTGAGTTTTTTCTTCAACAAATATTCAAATATATCGTAAGAGTTATCTTTCTTTGTTCTAATGAGTTTCATAGGTATTCTGATGATTCAGCTGAAATAAGGTTTTATCAATAAATGAAAGACATAGGGGTTAGGGTTATGGTGTTTAACACCATTTTCAACAATATTTCAGTTATATCGTGGCGGTCAGTTTTATTGGTGGAGGAAACCGGGAAAAACCACCGACCTACCGCAAGTCACTGACAAACTTTATCACATAATGTTGCAGCTGAAATAAGGTTCTCAATAGGTGAAAGACATAGGAAGTTTATTTTCTATTCAAATATATACATAAAAAATTTAACATTGTGTTTTTTGGTTGACAATACTATTTAAGGTTCCCTAGAGGAACTTTTTTGCAAATATGAAATTTTGCTGGAAAAGAAGTACAAAATGTTTAGTCTAATGAGAAGCCAGAACGACCATCTTTGATATCAAACCGCTCAAAAAAGTATGAATTCTTCTTCAGTACCCCTAGAGGAGCATTTCTGACAAGCCTGAAAACCTAATATGATATAGTTTTGAAAAAAAGTAAAAAATGTCTCAGCCAATCAGAGGCCTGGGCTGCCATGATGGATATCAAATCACTCTGCAAAGTAATAACACTTCTTCAGGACTATTACAGGACCATATCCAGCAAGTCTGGGGACTTCACAGGCAGTAGTTTTGGAGAAGTTGAAAATGTATTGGCCAATCAGAGACCAGAGCAGCCATCTTGGATTTCTAATCACTTCAAAAAGATACAAAACTTCTGCAGGACCCCTAGAGGAACATTTGTGGTAAGTTTGGTGACTTGGCATGCAGTGGTTATGAAGAAGTTGAAAATGTGAAAATTGTATGACTACTGTTCATGGGAACTAATAAAAATCATGCACAAATTTCTGAATTTACAGTTTGTTAATTCTTCCCATAAACCTGCACCATTTTAGACATGTCAGAGGGTTGTACCTCACAATGGAGAAACTAGGTCCTATATCAATAGTACACAAGGGTTCCCTCAGAGATGAAAATATGTATGTAGAAGTAAGTTATCCAATAAACAAAAAGAAGATTAATATAAATATTGTACGAGTGCAATCTAAGAAAAAAAGGTACAGTATGTGATACAATACAGTAGTCCCCCTCTTATAAGACTTCTGTAATGAAAAAGTGGCCTCATAAGAGGGGTAGCTGAAAGAAGAGTTATTCCATAAATATATTGTGAGATATTATAAAGTCAGTCATGGTATTCAAGTATCTTGAAATGTAATTGTTCCGTGTTATGTATCCACAGTTTTAATTCTTCTGGTTCAAGATTATACAGTTATTAGGTATTTTTCCAAGAAATAATATGTCTGCAAATCTTCAAGGAAACTAACCTAATATGATGTTTGTTTGTTTGATTGTTTGATGGTGTTTAACGTCACTTTCAACAATATTCAGTTATATCAGGGCAGTCAGTTTTATTGGTGGAGGAAACTGGAGGACCAGGAGAAAACTACAAACCTGTCACTGACAAACTTTATCACATAATGTTGTACACCTCGCCCTGATCGAGATTCGAACTCACAACATCAGAGGTGATAGAAACTGATTGTGTAGGTAGTTGTAAATCCAACTAATATGTGATCACGGCCACGACATCCCCCTAACCAAATATGAGAATTCAAATATTTTGAAATATCTTAAATTTTGATCTCGAAGGACTTGAACCAAATTGACATTCAATTGAATTTTTAGATCACAATGCTGCTTAATGCCAAAAAGAATTCCATTTCTATTTCTGGTTCTAGATCTTCAGACGATGTTTGATTGATTGATTTGTTTCCATTCCAGTGTACTTTAATCATTGGATACAAGGTCTAGGAAACCTTATAAACCATAGAGCCTAAATTTTCGAATATTTCAATTTACATATCGCAATGATGATTCCTGCCAGTTTTGATATTTTCTCCAGTCTGTCCGTGTTCATCTATGGTCCTCAGCGTTTGAAAAATATTAACACAACTTTTTCTGTATAAATAAAAACTTGATAATAAACATAATAAAGGGCAGTCTTTTTTCCCTGTCAAATTCTCTGCTACGATGCACAGTAAGTGGACACAATTAATCATCTCTGATTTTTTCCTATATACGTCATGCAAAACCACGATTCAAAAAAAAATTATAAAGAGGTTATTTCTTAACCAATTTTACTGAAATTTTCGCTCACAAATGCAAAATGTTTTGAAATTTTCTCTATAATCTTTGTATAATTTTCAAATTTATTGCAAGGGAAATAAAACCTTTCTTGTGTATCAGTTGGTGTTCCTCAAGGTAAATAATTTTTTCCCGAAAATGAACTCTCCCTTTGAATAAATACAATACCTATTGTCCTTTTTGAAGTTCATTCAAATGGGAAGTTAAAATGTCTAAGTGAGACAATGTGTATCCTTATTTAGTATTGGTACATGTATGTTCATCACTAGGAGGTCATTTTTTGTTCAGCAAAATCAATCATGATTCTCATTGAGACATTTAAATTTCCAATCTGAATGAACTCCACAAAGGGACAATAGGTATTGTATTTATTCAAAAGGAGAGATTGTAAAGTATCAACTTCATTTAAACAAATCTGATTCTTCTCTTCCCAAAGATCGTCACTACCAAGTTTGGTTCCATTTAGTTGTGCAGTTTTGCAGGTAAAGATTACAATGTGAAAAAGTTAACAACAAAGGATGACAGATCCGGCCCCAAGTTATACTAACAACTCACTTGGCCTTTGTTTGGCCATGTGACCTAATAAAAGGAACAATAACTATAGACACCTAAAGTATAAATTATATATAATTTTAAGGACTGTCATGATCTTAATCATATGGAAATTAAAATTTACATTCTTACAGCAACACTTACCAGTATTTTCCATTTTAATTAATGGAACGTTCTCCTCTGGATCAACTGAAAAGGAAAATATATTGTCTATCTACAGTATTCTCAGGAAAAATTAATAACCTTGGCCTGTATCACTCATCTGGTTAATTATGCTGTGTTCATAGTTTTCATGACACAAGGTAGTGGCCATCTTGAATTTGGGATTGACACAAAAACATACCAGCCAAGTCTGCTTTCAAATGATTCAGCATGCTTAGCATTGTTAGTTGGCATCTCAGACCACAAAGCAGGAGGAAACAAGGCTTCTTACACTAGATACATGGGAGCCATTGACATTAAATTAAGAAATAATTCATGGAAGCCATTGTTTGTATCCAGTTTTAACATGGGTAACATTATTTTCGTAAAAATTTTATCCCGAGCAATAGCGGGGGATAAAATGCAACAAAAATAATGTTAACCATGTTAAAACGTTATAACGTTATGCAAACTTTGGCTAAAAATTAATTATTTTGATTCTAGGAGGAAAAATCTAACTTATTTTTTTAAGTGGAAGTCAGAAATGAAAATGCATGTCCTAACAAAATCCACAAACCTTAATGTTTACAGTTGTTTTTCTTTTATGGATAATAATAAAATGGTGATTTAATTAAGTTACAGATATTTTCCAATTTGATGGTATTTTCAATTTAGCAACTTAAACAAGTAAAATGTTCACAAAATCGTAAAATAAATCATTTATTAGCTTATGACAATGTCATCAGTGATATTTGGAAGCTACATTACCTGAAGATGACAATATACAGAAGTCAGTCATAGATGGTTGTCTTTCAAGTATTTTTTCAGGAAAAAAAAAAGGTCAAAAAACAATACAGGCATTTTTATGTTTGTGTGCATCATGGTCCTGTATGAATACATGAATTCACCAAGGAATGATGTTTTTAATTTGTTCGTCAATGTGCATGTGAGAATTAAAATATATCGTGAGTTTTATCAATGTATGATTTATATACCCAATGAAGGACGTCATGTTAGAATACTCTACAAAACATTCTTCTACCCCTTTGGAGATAGGAAAGGATTCTCCACAAAAAACAGCCTGCAATTTATCTATTTCAGATTTCTTGTACATATACATAAAGAAACAAGTTAAGCATCCCCATGTTTTTTTTTGAAATGACAAATGAAACGATTAGTGTCATAAGATTATGGACCAAATAATCTCAGAAACACAAATGTGACCTGTTAGAACATTACATTGGTTTTAAGAAAACAAATATCAACAGAAATGATAATTCAATGGATAGATTGTCACACACAAGGCCAGTTTTAATTTAAAAAATGTCCATTTTTAATATTGACCTTCACATTTCATAATGCACGATAAGATTGTCACGTCAATTTTGAGTCACTTAACGACATCCTGATCCATGGTTCAAAGTTCAGTATCGAGTGCAACCACCATGTGCTAGGATGACGGTCTCTGTCCTCCATCTCATTCCTCCAATCAGTTGTCAGATGTGCTGCTGTGGAAGCTGCCAACATTCCTGATGAAATGCTGGTTCCAATTGACGTAAGTTTTGTACAAGTTCAACTGCCTGTACAAGACAGCCTAGCATGTCCCAAACATGCTCTATCGGATTCAAATCCGGGTCATGGCTGACCATGGAAAAGAAGTCAAGGCTTCACTTTGAAGGTAGGTGGTTACTGCCCTTGAACGATGCAGCCTGGCTTTGTCATCCATAAACATAGGTCTTGTAGCTAGTAATTGGTGAATTGGGGAACAACAACTGTTTGTAAGACATCTCAGATGTACTGATCACCTGTTAGGTTTCCTCGTATGGTGACCAAGTGCAACTTGCAATCATGAGAGATACACACCCATATCATTACTGAGCCTCCACCGCAAGACAGTTGGCTGGATGTTCCTTGGGGCATAGGCCATACTTTTCTGTCTCCAAATTCTCATTTGCCCATCGGTTACATGAAGCACAAACCAGCCCTCGTCCGACCAATAGATCCTACGTCAGGTCCTAAAATTCAAACAACGTCGTGCTAAACACCATGCCAAACATAATCGTTGATGTCGATCTGATAACATGGGACGTTTAATTACTCTCTTTGACTTCAGTCCTGCTGATTTCAAACGATTCCTCACTGTTCTTGCTGACAGATGTCTAATTGGTGACCATTGTCTTTTCCTGGCAAGGGCAGCTGTAATCTCTTCATGTTTAAAAATTTTCTGTTATGAAATAACTGGACTTATTGGAACCAAACTTGGCAGAAATGTTATTCAGATTTCACTCAACATTATTTGTTTCTTTAGAAATCTGCCTCTACATTATTCTCTTCCAAGTTTAAGGTTTTTTTTTGCTGATCTTAGGCCCAGCACAAAATACATACATACCTTCTCTCTGAATATAACTAAACACAGAAGATTCCTACCAGTTTCTAAGGTTCATACAAATAAATTTTATATTCAGGAACAAGAGTGAGTGAGTGATTGTTGTTTAATGCCAATTCAGCAATTTTTCAGCTATATCATTGCGAGAACATGTTAATCTTCAATGAAATGATGATGAAGTCACCTTTGTTCTAGACCAACACGCCGAGTTTGATTTTTATAGTGCTAGCTCACTGAAACAGTCTGTGGTTAAACATGTCGCTCCACTCGGACACATTATTCTGATTCCGAGCCAACCAGTCTTTGCTCTTTCTCCTTAATGCTGCGTGCTTAGGGTAGAAGCAACAAATACCAATTCTAAAGTCTTTGGTTTGACTCGACCGGAACAAGATTAAATGAGGAATCTTTGTAGAGGACTTCACAAACAACATTTGTACCTGTGTACTATATACCAAATCATTTGGAGAAGATCTTAAAAGTTTCAGCAAAACCAGAAACAATAAATTGCCCATGCCATATTTTTGGTATATCAAGGCAAAATGGTGAATCATTGTAGAGGACCTCACATACATCATGTGCACCAGCATGTCTAATTTAAATATCATTTGACCTTTCTTAGTTTCTGAGAAAAATATTTTTTTTTAAATTTCAGCCAATCAGAAACAAGAATTGCCTAGTGTCATCCATGTTTTTTGGCCAGATCAAGACAATATTATGAATCACTATTGATTGAAGACCTCACAAACATCATTATACTAAGTTACAAATCAATTAGACTTGTAGTTCCAAAGGAAAAGGATTTTAAAATTTCTGCCAACAAAAAAAAATGAATATGTAGGCCATGCTTGTTGCTGGATCCTTATGAAATTATAAATTTCTGTCGAGGAGTTCATATACAATATTTGTACCAACTAACAAATTATTTGGACTTGTAGCTTAAAGGGAGAACAATTTGAAAGTTTCAGTCAATCTGAACCGAAAATTTCCCATTGCTGTATTTGTTTTTATTTTTGCCAGATGATGACACTAACATACACCCTGAGCTGAGCTGAAAAGGAATGTTCTCTGGCATGATGAGTTTTAAGCCTGTTGTCATTTAAGGTAGCTTTGCTGAGCCTACCAGATTGCAGACTTTCATCAACTGTTCCTGGTGATCGCACACGCTGCACAATTTGATCAATTACAGACTGCAGTATTCTCATTTGTCCTGCCACCTTTCTATTGCTAAAATCTGACCGCAAAAAGCCAACAATTTGCTATCTTTCTAATTTCATCAAACCCAAAATATGATAAATCGCTGATGATAACTATTGAAGTCCTATAACATATGAACATGCCCCTCCAAAATAAGTTATACATGCATGTAATAGAGAACTTACCATTTTCTTGTATCTTATTTTCATTGCCAGATACAAAGTTCTTTCCAGTAATATTAATTATGTTTCCACAAAAAACATAGTTATTTCCATTTCTATCTTTACCTACAAAAAAACAAGAGCCAATGAGCTACTATGCTCATCTGAGAAATATAGTCCATACTGTGCATTCTTATGTACAAAATTTTAACAGATATATATTAGGTCATACACTTTGGGTCTTTAATTAAACTAATTTGAATCTTGATTGGGTAGTCTTTATTTAAACCAAAATGAAGATAATATCAGGATGTCTTTCACTTCACACAAGATAAGCCAATTTGTGACCTACTTTGTCATGCCAGAGCAAAAAATTCCTTTTGTAAAAATTGGTCAGACTGGCTTTCAATTAAAACAAATACATGTATAAGGATGTTTTCATATAATTTTGTATAATTGTGACTGTTGTTTTGAACATATTTTTATATTCCCTAGTCGAAGATGTTCCAGCTAATTAAGAACCATGACAGCATCAACAATTTGTATTTCCTCAAAAAAGTTTTAACATTTGTTCAGGACTAATCAGGCATTAACAAGATAAACTGTGAGCTAATGCTCACTTATGATACCCCCGCTCTTCGGCAAACAGGAAGTAGGAATCTGACGTGTCAAAAAACACTTCCCACGATATGGGGTACCTATATGAAGCTTGTGACCAAATAACAGATCTCTGCCATCAATAGTTGCTGAGAAAAATGCGACGAAAAATGAGCATATATGTTCAATGTGTATAAAAATCAACAAAGTCGGCAAACAGGAAGTAGGAATCTGACGGGTCCAAAAAAGCTACCCACAATATGGTATACCTATACGACGCTTGTGACCAAATATCAGATTTCTGCCATCAACAGTTACTGAGAAAAATGTGAAGAAAAATATCTTGGATGGACGGAAAGACGGACAGAGGTAAAACAGTATACCTCCCTCCCCCTTCGGGGAGCGGGGGTATAATGACTACTTAAGTGACTTCACATACAGTAAGTAGTTCATGAAAAGAAGTAAGAGATGTTTTAGCCAATCAGAGGCCAGGTCATCCAACTTGAATTTAAAATTGCTCTAACAGGTAATAACATTTCTGAAAGATCCCTAGGGCGATGGGAATAATTCTGGCAAGTCAGACGACTTGGGATGCAGTTATTCTGAAGAATAAATCAATAATGTCTCCGCCAATCAGAGACCAGGATGGTAAAATTTCTCTGAAAATTTACACCAAAACAGGGTCAGATGCTATTCAATGGATTCTATTTAATGCTTCAACTTGCATTTCTATTTTAAAATTAATTACTCCTCGTCGTCATGCTAAAATATAATTTGCATACCGGTATATTATTATGTATAATGTTCAAACTTGTGTTTACGGAATACAGGTACGCAAGTATTGGAGGAAACATTTCTGAAATGAAATACCTGTGTCTGATCCATTTGTTTCTGAGATTGTTCTGTTCTGTCAATGTAAACTTTTGAACCAAATAGACCCTTAACAGAGTGAAACCTGTTTGTTTGTGATTTATAAATATCTATTAGTTGTGAATGTCATGCCCATATTGCCAAGGGCCAGTCTTCTCTGTGAACACATGGAGGTTGGATTTACATCTACCTACCAGTTTTCGATAGCTAGTACATATATTTATGTACAGTGCGGCGTATTAATTTTCGAATTATTCAAGGTACTGAATAATAATAGATTTAACCGGTTTTTCAAGTTGTCAGGGTATTTAAAGAGCGTGCATCAGGATTTTTCTTTATCGAGGATTGGGCAGTGACCACGTCGAGCAGACCCACGATTATTTCTGAGTGAAAAAGAAGTTTAATTTTGTCGAGATGTCGGACAGAGAGTTGTTGGAAGATGATTCGCTTAATGCCAATTCCAAGCAGCTTAGCAATTCCACCGAGGAAGTTACGAACGCAGATCTGTTTTTCGTTGTTAAAGACATACATGAACGATAAGCTGTCGGGAATAGAAAATAATTTGAACGACAGGGCAGTTAATTTATCTAATAAGGTGAAAAAGGTCGAGCCGTCTTTTAGATTTAAAGGCAACCAAGTGCAGATCGAGTTGAATGCAGAGATTTCAGGCAATACCAACGTGGTGTTATCAGAACTGGGCAGAAATAACATACGAAAAACTGTAAAGTTATTGGAGGATTCGTTGGCCGTTCTCAAGAAGAGGAACAAATTAATACAAATCGCAGACAAGTCAGAAGGAGGGTGGAAAACCGTTGACGAGTATTTATCAGATGAGGTTGCAAGTGACTCGGAAGACGAAAAAAGAATTAGAGCCGTAGATAACAGAGCCGTGAAGAAGATTAAATCGTCCAAGAAAGAAGATAAAAAACGTGGCAAAAAACGACCAGCGGAAGCAGCCGGAGTGACCACACAAACTTCACATAATGGCGGAGGTTCTATTTCATCCCGTAGCTACCAGATACAGCCCTTTTCGTGCAGCTGGAGCTGTGGCGCACATCTCCAAAGCGAATGACAGCTGCCACAACTGTGGATTATTCGGACACTGGGCCAGGGAATGCCGATTTAACAGAGCAGGACCTTCCAGAGGAGCTCCTGTTTAAAGAAGCATATGCTGACACTTTTAAGGTACAATGTTGTAATAATATTGACTCTTTTTATGAATATGAAAACGTACTTTTTTGGGGAAAAATTGGAACATCTGATTTTATCTTAGATGTTATCTATGAAGGTTATAAAATTCATTTATTACACAAATCAAAATCAGTATTCTTAAAAAACAACAAATCTGCATATGCACATACCATTTTTGTTGAAAATGCAATTTTAGAGTTAATTTCTGGCGGTCTGGTTCGTGAGGTATCGAGTGCATCCATTAACTGTAGCAGTTAACAGTAAAAGTAAGGAGAGGCTTATCTTAGATTTAAGATACGTAAATAAACAAGTCGTACAAAACAAGATAAAGTTTGAAGATTGGAGTACAGCAAAACAATACATGCAAATTAATAGTTTCAGTTTTATTTTTGATCTTACGTCTGGTTATCATCATATATATTTTTTCCCTTTGCATCAAACGTATTTAGGTTTCGCTTGGAACTTCAATAATATTGAAAAATATTTTGTTTTTACCGTGTTATCTTTCGGACGTCAATCAAGCGCATATATATTTTCTAAAGTACTTAGGCCTTTAGTAGCTCGTTGGCGCAGAAACAGTATTCAAGTGGTATTGTACTTGGATGACGGCTTTGGCATAGCAGAAGACCAGGAGAGGTGTAGTAAACACTCTGACATCTTGAATGGAGGGTGGGGCTGTCGGACACAATTTTGAAAGGGACACACCCATGGACCATCTATGCCAGGTTTGGACCTTACATAGAAGCTTCCTGCCAAGTTTGGCTCCATTTGGCCAAGCTATTTCAGAGGAGAAGATTTTTTCAACATTAGCCAATCAGAAAAAAGAATTAATCTTGGTGGCCATGTTTGTTGGCCGAATGGAACCAAATGAAGAAGCTTTATAGAGGATCTTACATAGATGCTTCCTGCCAAGTTTGGCTCCATTTTGCCAAGCAGTTACAAAGAAGATTTTTTTAAACAGTAGCCAATCAGAAACAAGAATTGCCCTTGGCAGCCATATTTGTTGGCAGAATGGGATGAAATGAAGAAACTTTATAGAGGACCTTATATAGATGCTTTCTGCCAAGTTTGGTTCCATTTGGCCCAGTTGTTTCAGAGGAGTAGATTAAAATATGAAAAAGTTAACGGACGGACGACGGACGAACGACGGACACCAAGTGATGGCAATACCTCACATGACCCTTTGGGTCAGGTGAGCCAAAAAGGACATAATTTTGTCAGGTTTGGTACCAAATAAAGATAAATGTGTATGGTCTCCATCCCAACAGTTGGAATGGCTTGGATTTCGTTGGGATTTAAACAAGTGCTTATTATCTGTCCCTGACAGAAAACTTTCAGATTTGTACGAATTGATAATACTCGTATTAGAAAATTCAACCACAGTTAGTCAGAACTTTAGCTATAGATGTATTTTTCCAGTTTTAAATTTAAAAGATAAACATAAATTATCATAATGATTGTATTAGAGAGCTTGTGTTTTGGAAACTTAATATCTTTGATTTTGATTTTAAACCAGCTTCATTATTAGAGAAAACCTCTAATTTTGATATTTTTACTGATGCCAGTGATTCCGGGGCAGCCGGATTTATACAAAACACAACATTTGTCATGCATAAGTCTTGGTCAGAAGTCGAAGCTGTCAAGAGTTCGACTTGGAGAGAATTGAAAGCCATAGAATTGAGTTTGTTATCTTTTCTACATGTGTTGAGAAACAGTGCGATTACATTTTATACTGATAACCAGAATGCTGCAGGTATAGTCTTAAAGGGAAGTAAAATATATGAGCTACAGATGATAGCATTATCTATTTTTAATACATGTATGAGCAACGAAATAGATATTCACACAGTGTGGATTCCCAGAATAGAAAATCAGAGCAGATTTTCTCAGTCGTATTATTGACATAGATGATTGGGGAACCACTGTTGATTTTTGTCAGTTTCTTGATAGTTTGTGGGGACCGCATACAGTTGACAGATTCGCTAATATGAACAATACCAAACTGTCAAGGTTCAATTCTTTATTGGAACCCTGGTTCCATTGGCGTAGACGCCTTTACATCTGATTGGTCAGACGAAAACAATTGGTTAGTACCACCAGTTTCTATGGCCAGCAGAGTAATTAACCATTTGATTAAGAGCAATTATGTCAGGACTTTAGTAGTGCCTAAATGGCCTTCAATGCCGTTTTGGCTACTGTTATTTGACACAAGTATGATTTACAAACAGTACGTCATAGATGTTTTAGAATTTAACGAAACAGACAGAATTTTTCAACCTGGGAATAATGTTAATTCTCTTTTTGCCAGGGGCGATTTTATCTGCAAAATACTAGCAGTTAGATTAGATGTTTCTGTATGATAATAAGATTTATTTATTTACAGAATATTCGGCGGAATGTTGTTGGTGTCACCGGACGTCCTTTAGCTGTCGCTGGACAGTATATGTACTCATGTAATTGTTCACTGGAGTTTAATAGGTCGCTTGACCGTTTTCTGTGTGTTGGTCACTGGACCATGGAAATACTACATATTTGGTAAGTTGAAATATATTTTATAATAGTCCAAAAACGCAAACAGCATAGTAAGGTCAAATTTCTTTTGATGTTGTAGAAAATTTTCAATGTTGGATTTTGGAGACAGACAAATCAAGTGACTCACACAGAACTTAAATCACTTTTTAGCAATTTGATTAAATCGGTCATAGACTCCAGAGCTAAGTCGACCGTTAAGAAGTACATTGGGTGTTTTAGACGTTTTCTCAACTGGGCAGACAAATATAAAGAAATTACTTCCCCTCTTCCTTGCACTGAACTACATGTTGGACTTTATTTACAACATTTAATGGAAACGGCGAACCAATCTAGTTCTGTCGAAAGTGCTTTTTACAGCATAAAATGGGCTCATCAAATGGCAGGTGTATCAGACCCTTGTATTTCCGAAATGATTAAAAATATTGTCGAAGTTTCCAAAAGAAAATTGTGTCGGCCTATTGAGAAGAAAAACCCAATAACTCCTGAAGTGATGATACAATTATTTAAAAGTTTGAACACTGAAAACCGAACATTGAAGGATTTAAGACCGTTGGCTATGTTTGCCATTTCTTACTCTGGGTTTTTAAGGTAAAATGAACTGAGTAATATTAAAGCAAACAATATCACATTTTATGAAAATTACGTGAATATTTTCATTGTAAAAAGCAAAACAGATTGTTACAGAAATGGCAAAAATGTAGTCATTTCGAAACTAGATAGTCTTCAATGTCCTTTAAATATTTTAAGATGTTACTTAGAAGAAGCTAATGTTAAAATGAATACTGATATGTATATCTTTAGAGCATTAACATATTTCAAGAAGGTTAACAAATTTGTTCTCAGAAAGAAAAATGTTAAATTATCGTACACATGCACCAGAGAAATCTTGGAAGAAACTCTTGAGTTCAATTGGTTTAAAAGCTGTAGATTTCGGTTTACATAGTTTGCGATCGGGCGGTGCAACTGCAGCTTACAGTTGCGGAGTATCAGATCGTCTTTTTAAAATACATGGGCACTGGAAATCCAAACAAAAAGATGGTTAAGTATTAGAAGACATTCAAAAGCGTTTGTCAGTTTAAAAAAATCTTGGAATTTAATTAATACAAGTATTTCTTTCTTTGTACTTCGAAATGGTCACTGCGCCTTTCAACATCTACTACGTTTTGTTGATTTTTAACAGTTTACATAAAAAGGTATATCAAAAGAAGATTTTGTTTTTCATTTTACACATTGAGAATGATTTTATTCAGAAAATTACACAAGTTAAGTACATAAATTCTTCATGTTTTTTTTTTTTTAATGTCTTCATGGAATATAAAACATGCATATAATATCCTATAAGTTCATTTTGTATTAATCAGTGCAGGTATATGCATTGGAGAAGAAGTTTCTAAGTTGTGAAACTCGTGCCTTATCCAAATGTTTATTGAACAATAAAAATATGCTTAAATGAAAAGTTGTGACTTTGAATCCCACTCACGGCTAGATACGATAACGTAGCCCTCAGTCCGCTTTTGCTCCCAGCGAGGGTTACGAATCGGTCCCATTCAATGTATGGGAGCAGCGCCCAGAGTGATTCACACCGGGCGGTTTTTTGTACTAATTCCGTTGCAAGTGGTTGGAAAAATTAACGGGGGTGAAAGATATTTAAATATATTTAGGTAAACTTTGAGGTGTTAAGTAAACGCTGCATCAATCCATGGTAGACTTATATCCATCTGAAAATTTGAATGCATGAAATCTTCCTTCTGTTCGACATTTTGTTTACAAGTTGCTATTTCACGTGCACTTGCCTCGTTTTGGAGATATCCTTATTTGGATCAATCGTAGTAAGACTCTAGGAAAACATCGTAGTAAAGTTTTTCATATTTGGCATTCAGATCCATATATGGATAGGCTCCGCACATCACGAGAGTATATGTAAGGTGCCATGGCGAACAAGAAACAATTTTCGAATACTAAATCGATCGTGAAGGTAGAAACAGGTATTGTAACACTTATTTCGTATCGCCATTACTTAAAAATTGTAGGGAATAATAAGTTATGACCAGATATTCAAAAAGAAAGTTGAAATATTCACTTAACGAAAATTTTAATTTGCTCCCATACGTTGAATGGGACCGATTCGTAACCCTAACTGGAGCACAAGAGGAATGATGGTTACGTTATCGTATCTAACTCATGGCTAGACGTACTCAACTTTGAATCTCGCTCATGGCTAGATGTACATTTGTACTCTATATAACTTTATGTATCAATAACTTGCAGTAGGACTTTAGTCTTGCTCGAGAACTCTGTATACCTCTACCAATAATTAATAAAACTGACTACCACAACACAACTGAAATATTGTTAAACGTGGTGTTAGACACTAACAACCATAACCCTAGCCATATTTCATTACATCTGCAAGAATACGATACATTTTATATATACATGTACAATAAAGTCAGAAATATATGACACATAATGGAATATCTGGGCTGACATGGTGTACAGCAGTTCATTCAGGCTGAGGTCATTTCAGCCTGGTCGGATATGTCTGATAACACTATCTCCGTCTAAACCATATCTTCACATCAATTAATTGTAAGTTTATAATAAATCAATTAAAACATGACCTTTTCCATACTGGCCTGGTTCTCACCCCTCAATCCACATCGACCTTGCAGCATAGCCTTGGCCGAAATGGGGGTCACCAGATGGTATTCACGCAGATACGGAAATGGTCATGTTTTAATCTGTATGCAAGTCGGTATTTTTGCATATTCATAAAAGTAATGTCACAAAGCAATAATGATCTTTCTACAGACAAGGCTTGATGTAATATGCTAAAACTTACATGTCTTCATGATCACATAACAAATTATAGCCAAGATTACAACTACAACTAACACCACTGGTATTACAATGAGTTTATAATCTGTAATAAAAAGAATTTATGTAGTAGGTAGAAATTCTTTAAAAGAAACATTCAGCTGACCTAGATAAATCATGTGAAAATTCTTTACTTATGATTGGTTATTTGTAGGATACCAGTATTTCAAATCAAAAACAGCTAAAGCCTATGATATCTAACATAAAAATCAGACATTCAATTTACTAAATGTTGTTTTACTTCAACTGAACAGTTTTGTTAGCAGTATTTCTGCTACAATAATTTACCTTAAGATGAGAGTTGCATATCCTCATCACAGCCTGTATACAATGTATATATATTGTCAGAAAATATCAAATTTATTTGTATGAGCTTTAGAAACAGAGAGAAAAGTGAGCCTTTTGCAAGCTTTTCTGGTCTGTTTCGCATTGTCCTGTTCAATATCTTCATGCAATGTTACTAAAACCCACGAAATTCATCTTCTCTAAACTGTCTATCACAAGTCCAAGTGAAATGACGAGGTCACATTGAGATATATTTTTTTATCGCTATTTTGTTTATTTTCCCTTTGATGTTTAAAAACGATATATTTCATATCACGTAAGTGCATGAGATGATTTCAATAATCGCTAATCGCTAAGCGTTGTCAAGGACGCACGTAGTATTATCTTGCTTTCTAATATGACATTATAATGACGTCACATTACCAAATTCTTGATAATTAAGTGATTAACGATATAAAATATTAATTGTGTTTAAAAAAATGTCAGTATCTCAACAAAAATTATTTATTTATGAATACAAAATAGCGATAAAATAATTAAAGATGTTTTTTAAAACTCAAGGACGTTTCTCAGTCATCTCTCAATCTCAGGGCTTCGCCCTTCGATGAGAGATGACTGACAAAAATCCTCTCATTTTAAAAAACATTGTTAATCACTTATTAACTCAGTGGTTTCAGAGAAGATTAAAATGTAAAAGTTAACAGATGACGCAAATGGTAAGTGATAGCCATACCTCACATGACCCTTTAAAAGATATATCCCAATGTGCTAAACAGGATACACTCACTAATATTTAAAAATCAAATAGTAATCTTTTTAACTTCCAAAATAATGTTATTTGTGAAGCATTCACACAGTACCAAATATTCATTAAAGTACAATATCTATCTTTATTTAGGCCAAACTACAAATTAAGTAATAACTGTATTGAATTCAAATAGTTGCAGGCATTAATTGGGGATGTGATGACGAAAATGCAGTTGTACTAGGCGACGCATAGCGGAGCCAGTAAAACAGATATTTTAAACCGTCAAATCCTCCAATTGATGTCGGAAACTATTCAAATATAATGCAGTTATTTCTATTCTAATGCAAGACAAAAATATCGCTATTTTGGCTTTTAAGAAATTATCTAAAAATAGCAAAAAATAAAACGCCACGAAATATTATAGATGACTTTGGCATATAGATGTCATAAAAACTTGTGATGTCATATAAAACATTTCAGTGTAGAATGTTAACACTGGACGTTATTTCGCAACATGTACAATGTATGCTTCAATTTTGGGTAAAAATCCAACCAGAAATTATTGTAAAGGAAGGCAATGTCTTCATTTTCTATAATATTGTTTTAATTGACATGATGGATTTCAAGAATGCAATATGGCGGCTCATTTGCACTATAACCTGAGTTATGGCATGTCAATTGTAGATTTGACGGTAAATATTAGCCAATGAAAAATCATGCTATATAATAATTGCATTAGAAATTAGTGTCTTTCCCCTCATGCATTTAGTACATAATATACACCCTTGTTATACCGCCATCTTTTGGACCAAGCTATATCTTGGTGATAAGGAAGATATATATATATATATATATGTATCTATAAATTTACATATAAACTATATTTGGACATTGCAATGTCATGGCCATAAAGTGAGGTTGGCAGATAAAAAAATGGGCGGTATAATGAAGGTACACTGTATTCAAATTGCATCTGTCCTGTTCTTGGAATACACGATTTCAACTTTGAAATGGTCAATTCTGATTACAAATAAAAAATTAAAATAAATAATCTATTTTGTATCTCTGTTGTATTTAATAATCCATATATAATATTGATAAAAAAAATAAATAAAAACATTTTAGAATTTTCACTTCAGATATCCCAACACGTGGGTCAAAAACGAAAGTAAATAGGAAGTAAACAAACAATATTAAAATTAGAAACACTTATATATTTATGAAATGACTCTCAAAATCCGTATTCTTTTTCATTGATAAATTTAATTGTATTGTACTAACACGACTAACACTATATATCTTTAACATGCTGCTAATATTAACGAGGCCAGGATAAGGTACTGGTACTTATGTTTTTCCACTAACAAATGTAAAGATTTCATTAAAGATATTAATTGTGAAAAAAAAAGAAAATAAAAAAAATTAAAATACAGTTAATAAGAAATATAATATTTGAAATAAAGCTATGTACATTAGTCTTACCAGATTTTGTAGTTGTTTGCAAAGTTGTTTTGATCACAATCCCAGCCGTTGAACCATTAATGGAAACTACTACACGGGGTCTGTAAATAGTTTAATAAGTACACATTGGGACATCAAATAAACAATGAAAGAATTGCTTTGCAAAAGAGAGGAACAAATTCATATTATGAAATATTAATAAATCAGGGCTCAATTTTGTCTCCTAAAATGGTTGCCTGGGCAACTAAATTTCGTTTTTGGCGACCAAATTTTAAATCTGGTGGCCAGCATGACCACCAGCGTAATAAAGGTTGCCGACCGGAAATTTTCCAGAGAGCAAAATATTGAATTTTCAATATCAAAACTGGCCTACAGAAGAGGACATTGAACTTGAAGACTGATTATATCATTGAAAGAATATTTGTTTTTACTCTTTTACTTACCTCGTATCTTTGGCTACCAATTTGTTTTACTTTGGCCACTAAAATTTTAGTTTGACCACCAGATTTTTGGAGTTGGTGGCCAACTAGCCACCAAAATTAAAATCCTACTTTGATCCCTGTAAATATGTGTGCCTGTCCATCTTTTTTTTTATATTCAAACAATTCATTCAATACCATATAATTACATTTCAGAATTACAAGTAGATCCTTTTAAATTTTGAAGAAAATTTGTTTTTCTTTATTTTTTTTATAAATAAAACAGAATGTGTCTTGCTTATTTCAGTACATGTACTATCCAAACATCATTTGTCACTCACGGTTGATCACACTATGATACTCTCCACTCACCTGTGGGTTAACTGACAGAGAAATCCTCATACGTATGGGTCATTTTAAACTTTTTGATCAGTACCGACAGTCAATCATAAGGATTTCTTTGAAAATTAGAATGATTAGGGGAGATGAATGGGTGCCAATTACCAGTGGGTTATTGACAATAAATGATGTATCGACTAGTAATATGATATCATATTTTTCATAATCTGTTCCGTGAATGAATGATGCTGCTTATGCAATATTTTATTTTTTCCTCCATAATATTCTTTCCGGCAGAATATTTTTAATATAAAATATTGTCCTTGGACAATATTTCAATATTAAATTTCTTCCAATGCTATTATATATTTTCCGGACGAGATGGAAGAAATTTAATATTAAAATATATCCGTGGATAACATTGCATATTATATTTCATCCTGAAAAAATATTATAGAGGAAATAATCTGATTTTATATGTTACTAATTTTTTCAATTAATTAATTTACATTGCTGCAAATAAATATGTACTTAATACTAAAACTTTAGTGTAATATTTCTTTATTACTGCAGTAATTTTTAAGTAAATATATAAATCATTACAATTACAATGTTTTAATAATATTCATAAAAAAAATTCTCTTGTTGCTTTTCCTCAGTCGCTTTGGTTGAGGAGTACACAAAATTTAATTTTCACTCTCCGTTTCATTATCTTCTTCACTAATATAATGTGGTGATACTTGTAAATCAAACATTACTAGTTTCTGCATTCTGTGGATACTTTTGGTCTTGTATATATGTAACTATATCATTGTATTCTTTTTCTTCCATTATTTAATATCTACTGTTACCGATGAATCAAATTTTTAATATATTTAAGCTTACATGACTCTATTGATTTTATAATGGGTTTGAATACTACTCAATCTGTCATTTAAATTGACATGGTTCTGGTTATAATATATTTTCCGTATATATATATTTACCTGTATATTGTATTTATAAAATATTTTCCGGATGGGTCGGGTGATTTATTAATCAGCGTCAGAAATAATATGGGACGAAGTCCCAACTATGGTAGAAATAGCAATATTTTGATTCCAGATCCATATCACTAATGGCTTAAATTTCATGCACCGGAAATGACACACCGGAAACCAATACATGGTTAAATCTGCAGAAAATCGGATGCGCAGTAATCTGGAACTACTTCCGGTTATTAATGTTAAAAGTCGTCCCAGATATATCTCGGCCCAAAAAATCTCAACACTATTTTGATGCACTGAATGAGCGTGAAATTGGCAGATAATTTTCAAATTCGTGAGCATTCATGGTCGTGCATGTTTCAATAGATGGAAAGAGCATCCTTGCATTGTACTACAGTACACTCCAAAAAGTACACAAAAGTAAGTAAAATTTCTATTTCAATCATCCCAAGGATTTACATGATTTAAATATTAGATAATGTGGATTGTGCTTCGCTGGCACTACAGGTAGCACCTGTCTCATATTATTGTTTAAACAAAATTATTGGACTTCTTCCCAAGTTAGGTAACACCTATTATCATATTATTACATACCTTAGTATAAAATATTATCCGGATTAGCTCATTTGATGGATCGGGTGATTTATCTATGAGTGTAGGTATTAATATCACAGATGCATCTCGTGATTTAATAATCAGCGTTGGACATAATATAACACACAGACCTTAATATAATTTATTATCCAGATACTTTTTTATAGCAATGGAAAGTATTTTATTATAAAATATTTGCTGTGACATAAAATTTAATATTAAATTCATTCCATCGGATACAATTTCAACCGAAAAAAATTATGCTGCCAACTCAGCAATTTTTCAGCTACCAGTATATCATGTCGAGAACAAGTTAATTTTCAGTGAGATGATGAGGTCCGCTTTGTACTACATTTGTAGTCCAACACACTTAGCTGGATTTTTATAATGCTAGTGCAAGCCAACCAGTCTTTGCTCTTTCTTCTTAATGCTGTGTCCTTAGCGGAGAAGCAACAAATACCAATTTTAAAGTCTTTGGCTTTACCTATGGCCAAAAAAAAAATATGTGTGTTTACGGTCACCCGACTGACCCTAATTTTTGCTAGTGACCCTATCAATTTTTACACAGAATTCAGAAAACCATTTTTGTTGTTTAATCAGTAGCAATGTTTTATTTATTCAACCGTTAGCTTTTTGTCGAAATTGAGAGCAAAGAAGGTAGAAAAACTGCGTAACTCGTCATAAAACAGCTTCAAAACAAATGACGGCTTACCGGAAATTTCGAAAATGAAATACCGGAATCGGATTCAGGAATCGGGAACGACTATTCCCGGTTTTGCCGATAGCTTAAAAAAAAAAAAAAAAATTAATGCTGACCTTACATTATTTTGACATGTGACAGTAAACATATTTTTTTTTTGGCCTAATTAGGGCTCAAACCCATGATCTACTGCACTTGAGGCGAGTATGCTAACCATTACACCACCGATACGGTTCATAATCTGTTCAATCCGTCTAATAGTAACATTTGAATGATGTAACCCTGTTATGAAAACTACCAAGCACAGACAGATCAGTTACGTAACAATCCAGAAATGATGGTTTGCATATGAAATGACCCATGGGTGATGATGAGTGAAGAGTAACGGAGAGTGATCAGTCATAGATTAATGACGATGTATCCAGACTGATAAACCAACTTTTTATTTGATCTAAAAGAATTACAAATATGTACATAAATTAGTTATACATTGCAGTTATTGAGAAAACAAACTACAAATGAAACTGATATGTATTTCCCTTTCACTATAAGTATCATGATGTTAAAAATTTTAAATGAAATTATAAAACGGACTCTGAAACTGACTTTCTATTACATCCACTACTGTTTTACATGATATATAAAAAAGTAAGCATTTTATTCAACTGTTCAGTAACTAATATTATACACAAGTGGTGGGTTCACGCCCGGCTTTGTAAATTACAAAAATGGGTACATTCGACTCGCAGCCACAAAGTGATAAAGTTTACCAGTTGCTTGCCCATGATCCGTGGTTCTCTCTGGCTTCCTCCACCACTAAAACTGGTTGCCAAGATATAGCTGAAAGTGGCATGAAACGCAATAAAACAAACAATAAAAACAAACAAATATACACAAGTGATATGTAGTTTTGCTAGATCTTCAGTGTAAAAAGATTAATAGACCTTTTGCATATTCCCGATTTGATTCTTAAAATTATACGTTTTTATGCCATTTTTACACATATTATTTCCCTTTACGACGGGCAAAATGGTACTAGGTCTGGTAAAAGAAACAGAAAGGACAAAGAATTTTGCATATATAATTTTTTCATATAACTTGTAGATATTTGAACTTTGTAAAAAATCAGAAGATAATTTTATAGCAAAAAGAAAATTCACACGTTGTTACAACACTAAAATTTTGAACAGATAATGGGGAAAAATATTTCCTATTTCCATTGAACTTTGCATGAAAGAGAACCCTTTTGCCCATCTCAAAGGGAATACCTTCCTGTAAGACGTATAATATTAGAATCAAAGTTGTAAATGTGCAAATGATCTATTACTGATACAGGGGGTTAGAGTACGCCACTTTCAACAATATTTCAGTTACATCGCGGCAGTCTGTATTATTGGTGGATGAAAACAGAGTATCTGGAGAAAACCAGCGACCTGCCGCAAGTCACTGACAAACTTCATCATATAATGTTGACATCGCCATGAGGAGGATTTGAACTCTCAACTTTAGTGGTGATAGGCAACTTCTGTACGATCACGACAGCCCTCTATTACTAATACATGTATATCATTGACCTCTATAATTAAATCTACTTGTTCCATTTTGAAATACTTACGTTGTTGTTGATGATTTTGGAATACAATCCATTGATTCTTCAGGTCTATATTCTCCATCTTTACAAACATTCACACACTGGTACACTATAATAAATGATTATATGTTATCATTAAAACGTTTTTTTCGATAGAATTTTTTTTTGTCTCTCCCAACGTTCTTCATCTTTTGGGAAAACTATGTGCAATCTATCAGAAGTTGAAAATACAAAACATGTATGTATATATCATGTCCACTTCAAACTGACATAATAAAAAACTTATCTAAAATGTACATGTACGAGTTTCGTGTACAAAATCTGGTTCTATCAATTGACCTGCCAAAACAATATATACAAATCTCTCCATATGGTAAGAAGGATGTATATTAAGTTTTAAGGAATTCCATTTCTAAGATGTAAGAGGAATGGTGTGCTTTAAAATATTTTGATGAAATAATCAAGTCGAAAAATGGCAATAACTCCTGCAAAAATGGTACGATCAAACTGCAGTAGCGATATGCAATTCTCTATATAGTAATAAGTAGGTATTGCAAACTTTTAAGGAACTGCCTTTTAAAATGTAGGAGGAGTTATGCATACAAACTTTTTGTGATTGACTGCACATACATGTAATCAAAATGTAAAAATCATAATCATAATAGTAATACACAGGCCTACATTTTAAATTATAAACAAACATTTACTTTGTCCACCATTATTGATGGCCTCAGTAAGTGTACCACATCATGGAAATGATCAATTTCATGACGGTTTTTTCGCTATAAACAATTTCTTGATGTCAATAATTAGTAAAGTTAATATGCATCACCTTTATAAAGATAACTTTCTAAAGGAAATAATGAATGATCTATGCATGATATGATAAATATGATTATAACATTTTCGGCCAATTGGATTGCTAATGCTTCTAGCATGCAAAGCAGTTTAGTAACATTTTCATGTGCCATTTTCTTCGGATGGTACAATGTATATAGCACTGTTCCTTAATATTTGATGTTAATCTGAGATTTGAACAGATTTACTTTCATGTTTACATCCACATATTTTTAAGTTAGCGTTAAATAGAAGTTGTGGAATTTGTGGAATCAGTTCCAGGGCTTCCAATATTTTTCAAGTGTACCAGTACTTCCCTATTTAGAGTCGGTACTTTTTATTAAAATTTGAGCAATTTCCATGAATATCTTATACAGCATTCTTTAAAATCAGGATATACCGAAGACCATTTTAGGCAGGTAAAAGTACCTGGTACCACCCCTTATTGGAAGGTCTGAATACACCGATCGGTGGTGTAATACTCAGTGTGCACACTTCACCTGGAGTGCGGTAGATCATGGGTTTCAAGCCCCTGTCGGGTCAAACCAAAGACTATAGAATTGGTATGTGTTGCTTCTCCACTAAGCACACAGCATTAAGAGCATAGACTTATTGGCTTGGAATTAGGATGGTGTCTGAGGAGAGTGACATCTCTACACCAAGACTGTTGTTTTACTGAGAATTAGGATGGTGTCTGAGGAGAGTGACATCTCTACATGAAGACTGTTGTTTTACTGAGAATTAGGATGGTGTCTGAGGAGAGTGACATCTCTACACCAAGACTGTTGTTTTACTGAGAATTAGGATGGTGTCTGAGGAGAGTGACATCTCTACACCAAGACTGTTGTTTTACTGAGAATTAGGATGGTGTCTGAGGAGAGTGACATCTCTACACCAAGACTGTTGTTTTACTGAGAATTAGGATGGTGTCTGAGGAGAGTGACATCTCTACATGAAGACTGTTGTTTTACTGAGAATTAGGATGGTGTCTGAGGAGAGTGACATCTCTACACCAAGACTGTTGTTTTACTGAGAATTAGGATGGTGTCTGAGGAGAGTGACATCTCTACACCAAGACTGTTGTTTTACTGAGAATTAGGATGGTGTCTGAGGAGAGTGACATCTCTACACCAAGACTGTTGTTTTACTGAGAATTAGGATGGTGTCTGAGGAGAGTGACATCTCTACACGAAGACTGTTGTTTTACTGAGAATTAGGATGGTGTCTGAGGAGAGTGACATCTCTACATGAAGACTGTTGTTTTACTGAGAATTAGGATGGTGTCTGAGGAGAGTGACATCTCTACAGGAAGACTGTTGTTTTACTGAGAATTAGGATGGTGTCTGAGGAGAGTGACATCTCTACACCAAGACTGTTGTTTTACTGAGAATTAGGATGGTGTCTGAGGAGAGTGACATCTCTACATGAAGACTGTTGTTTTACTGAGAATTAGGATGGTGTCTGAGGAGAGTGACATCTCTACATGAAGACTGTTGTTTTACTGAGAATTAGGATGGTGTCTGAGGAGAGTGACATCTCTACATGAAGACTGTTGTTTTACTGAGAATTAGGATGGTGTCTGAGGAGAGTGACATCTCTACACCAAGACTGTTGTTTTACTGAGAATTAGGATGGTGTCTGAGGAGAGTGACATCTCTACACCAAGACTGTTGTTTTACTGAGAATTAGGATGGTGTCTGAGGAGAGTGACATCTCTACACGAAGACTGTTGTTTTACTGAGAATTAGGATGGTGTCTGAGGAGAGTGACATCTCTACACCAAGACTGTTGTTTTACTGAGAATTAGGATGGTGTCTAAGGAGAGTGACATCTCTACATGAAGACTGTTGTTTTACTGAGAATTAGGATGGTGTCTGAGGAGAGTGACATCTCTACATGAAGACTGTTGTTTTACTGAGAATTAGGATGGTGTCTGAGGAGAGTGACATCTCTACACCAAGACTGTTGTTTTACTGAGAATTAGGATGGTGTCTGAGGAGAGTGACATCTCTACACGAAGACTGTTGTTTTACTGAGAATTAGGATGGTGTCTGAGGAGAGTGACATCTCTACATGAAGACTGTTGTTTTACTGAGAATTAGGATGGTGTCTGAGGAGAGTGACATCTCTACACCAAGACTGTTGTTTTACTGAGAATTAGGATGGTGTCTGAGGAGAGTGACATCTCTACACCAAGACTGTTGTTTTACTGAGAATTAGGATGGTGTCTGAGGAGAGTGACATCTCTACATGAAGACTGTTGTTTTACTGAGAATTAGGATGGTGTCTGAGGAGAGTGACATCTCTACATGAACTGTTGTTTTAATGAGAATTAGGATGGTGTCTGAGGAGAGTGACATCTCTACACGAAGACTGTTGTTTTACTGAGAATTAGGATGGTGTCTGAGGAGAGTGACATCTCTACACCAAGACTGTTGTTTTACTGAGAATTAGGATGGTGTCTGAGGAGAGTGACATCTCTACACCAAGACTGTTGTTTTACTGAGAATTAGGATGGTGTCTGAGGAGAGTGACATCTCTACATGAAGACTGTTGTTTTACTGAGAATTAGGATGGTGTCTGAGGAGAGTGACATCTCTACATGAAGACTGTTGTTTTACTGAGAATTAGGATGGTGTCTGAGGAGAGTGACATCTCTACATGAAGACTGTTGTTTTACTGAGAATTAGGATGGTGTCTGAGGAGAGTGACATCTCTACACGAAGACTGTTGTTTTACTGAGAATTAGGATGGTGTCTGAGGAGAGTGACATCTCTACACGAAGACTGTTGTTTTACTGAGAATTAGGATGGTGTCTGAGGAGAGTGACATCTCTACATGAAGACTGTTGTTTTACTGAGAATTAGGATGGTGTCTGAGGAGAGTGACATCTCTACATGAAGACTGTTGTTTTACTGAGAATTAGGATGGTGTCTGAGGAGAGTGACATCTCTACACGAAGACTGTTGTTTTACTGAGAATTAGGATGGTGTCTGAGGAGAGTGACATCTCTACATGAAGACTGTTGTTTTACTGAGAATTAGGATGGTGTCTGAGGAGAGTGACATCTCTACATGAAGACTGTTGTTTTACTGAGAATTAGGATGGTGTCTGAGGAGAGTGACATCTCTACACCAAGACTGTTGTTTTACTGAGAATTAGGATGGTGTCTGAGGAGAGTGACATCTCTACATGAAGACTGTTGTTTTACTGAGAATTAGGATGGTGTCTGAGGAGAGTGACATCTCTACACGAAGACTGTTGTTTTACTGAGAATTAGGATGGTGTCTGAGGAGAGTGACATCTCTACACGAAGACTGTTGTTTTACTGAGAATTAGGATGGTGTCTGAGGAGAGTGACATCTCTACATGAAGACTGTTGTTTTACTGAGAATTAGGATGGTGTCTGAGGAGAGTGACATCTCTACATGAAGACTGTTGTTTTACTGAGAATTAGGATGGTGTCTGAGGAGAGTGACATCTCTACACAAAGACTGTTGTTTTACTGAGAATTAGGATGGTGTCTGAGGAGAGTGACATCTCTACACGAAGACTGTTGTTTTACTGAGAATTAGGATGGTGTCTGAGGAGAGTGACATCTCTACACCAAGACTGTTGTTTTACTGAGAATTAGGATGGTGTCTGAGGAGAGTGACATCTCTACACCAAGACTGTTGTTTTACTGAGAATTAGGATGGTGTCTGAGGAGAGTGACATCTCTACATGAAGACTGTTGTTTTACTGATAATTAGGATGGTGTCTGAGGAGAGTGACATCTCTACATGAAGACTGTTGTTTTACTGAGAATTAGGATGGTGTCTGAGGAGAGTGACATCTCTACACGAAGACTGTTGTTTTACTGAGAATTTGGATGGTGTCTGAGGAGAGTGACATCTCTACACCAAGACTGTTGTTTTACTGAGAATTAGGATGGTGTCTGAGGAGAGTGACATCTCTACATGAAGACTGTTGTTTTACTGAGAATTAGGATGGTGTCTGAGGAGAGTGACATCTCTACACGAAGACTGTTGTTTTACTGAGAATTAGGATGGTGTCTGAGGAGAGTGACATCTCTACATGAAGACTGTTGTTTTACTGAGAATTAGGATGGTGTCTGAGGAGAGTGACATCTCTACACGAAGACTGTTGTTTTACTGAGAATTCGGATGGTGTCTGAGGAGAGTGACATCTCTACACGAAGACTGTTGTTTTACTGAGAATTAGGATGGTGTCTGAGGAGAGTGACATCTCTACACGAAGACTGTTGTTTTACTGAGAATTAGGATGGTGTCTGAGGAGAGTGACATCTCTACACGAAGACTGTTGTTTTACTGAGAATTAGGATGGTGTCTGAGGAGAGTGACATCTCTACACGAAGACTGTTGTTTTACTGAGAATTAGGATGGTGTCTGAGGAGAGTGACATCTCTACACGAAGACTGTTGTTTTACTGAGCTAGCACTATAAAAATCCAACTAAGCATGTTGGTCTAGTACAAAGAGGACATCATTATCATCTCATCATGGACTCATGGAATGTAACTTGTTCTCACCATGATAGAAATAGCTAAAACAAATTGTTCATTTGTCATTAAACAAAAATCACTCTCACTCACTACTGTAATAGTAATACTTACTCATATTCAGTTCCTGAAATTCTAAATCACAATCTGACGGGATGCAATAGTTGTCATTATCGTAAAAATAAACCACATTTGGGTTTAAAGGAAAATAAGGCTTAAAATTATTTTTATAATCACAGTAACATTTTCTGTCTTCCATTGTACTTCCGTTGTCATATATTTTCATTCCTTTCATATCAACACATGCTGACTTTTTATCATTACAATGTTCTACACCATTTTCCCTGTATTTATTGGATGCAAATGTGTTAGTCATGTAATATCCATTGTCACAAGCAATTTCCTGAATAGTTTTTTTAATTGTGTTGTATCTTGGCATATGTCCTGCAAGCAGAAAATTTGTTACATTTCATTTTCAGTATTGTAATGATACAGTTGTACACCTATGTTATTTTATTTTTTTTAAAAGACTACCGGTACTTAAATTACGGTAAGACATAATTTATGGCAGTCCTCTGTTTATAGTATATTTTACCATGGGTAGGTCGTGAAAATTTCATCCAGAATGGAGCGCAGCCGCCCAAGGGGTAAAATTTACGAAAATATCAGACACGCACATGCTTTGCATGGCATAAGCAAGCCGACTGGCCGAAAAGGTCATAATCATTTTTATCATATCATTTCATATTCATGTGACTTTGTCATAAGGTCACTCGCATGTGACCTGTTATGGGTTTCCTCAGATCTCCCATGCAGGACTTTATTCAGTTTTTGAGTGACTAGACTGTGAAACATGTCGATAAACTTCTATAAAATCGTGTTTAATCCTAAAGTATAATAAACTGAGCAATATAATATAATACCTCTTGAAATATTCTTATATGGCATGCAGCATTCAATAAACTCTGGTTCATCTTCATTATGATTCTCCGTAATAAGACAGTGATATTTGTCTTTCATTATACATCTGTCTTCTGCCTTCAAGCTCCAGGCATGTGATGATCTTGGACAGCTAGGTACAGAAATCGGATCAAGTTGACACTCACATACAACAACAGAAAAGTAATCATAGATCACCAGTACCTGGAAAAAAAGTATATTATTATACTTTACTTATATAGTAACTGAGTAAGAAATAACTCTATTGTTGATGTCAAGCAATAGCTAATTATTACTGCTGTAAACTGCATCTAGTGCTAATGTTAGGGAATATGCACATGGCGAAAAATTAATGTTTGAATTTGGGGCATAACTGCACATCAAACTAATAACCGTCATATGCCAGTAGACAAACAAAAATATATATCATTGTGAGAGAACAGTTCGAGTCTAGCTTGGACAAATAGTGAGTGAGTGATTGTTGTTTAACACCAATTCAGCAATTTTTCAGCTATATCATTGGACAAATAAAATAAGCTGGATGTGTAGTGAAATAAAATTTTGAAAGAGTTATAAATAAATCCTTTTCAATTTGATAATTACGGATGTTAACTTTTCAGGGTAGGGTTCATGGTGTTTAACACCACTTTCAACAATATCTTAGTGATATCATGGCGGTCAGTTTTATTGGTGGAGGAAATGGCAGTTCCCAGAGAAAACCACTATTAACTTTTCATGAATTCCTAATATGCCTAATATTGCATAATATAACATTTCAAGTCCTACATTGAGATTATGATTTTACAAAAGAAATTAGTTTGAAATATTTAAATTCGACATCTACATTTTTATTACTATCACTGGGTCGATAAAATTTACAGTACCTAAATCATGTAATTATTATTAAAACTAAGGTTCTCCTCTCTCAGTCATAGGTGACCATAGTTGACTTTGGCAATCCTCTTTAGGCCCTTTGGTGTTCTTGCTCTCAAAGACTTTTTAATTATTTGGCTTTCAAATATTTTGGCTTTGAGTATATCTGATGAATGGTTATTCCAGAGACGTGTTATTTGGCTTTGAGTATACCTGATGAATGATTATTCCAGAGACGTGTTATTTGGCTTTGAGTATACCTGATGAATGGTTATTCCAGAAACGTGTTATTTGGCTTTGAGTATATCTGATGAATGGTTATTCCAGAAACGTGTTATTTGGCTTTGAGTATACCTGATGAATGGTTATTCCAGAGACATGTTATTTGGCTTTGAGTATATCTGATGAATGGTTATTCCAGAGACGTGTTATTTTGGCTTAGAGTATACCTTATGAATGGTTATTCCAGAAATGTGTTATTTGGCTTTGAGTATATCTGATGAATGGTTATTCCAGAAACGTGTTATTTGGCTTTGAGTATACCTGATGAATGGTTATTCCAGAGACGTGTTATTTGGCTTTGAGTATATCTGATGAATGGTTATTCCAGAGACGTGTTATTTGGCTTTGAGTATACCTGATGAATGGTTATTCCAGAAATGTGTTATTTGGCTTTGAGTATACCTGATGAATGGTTATTCCAGAAACGTGTTATTTGGCTTTGAGTATACCTGATGAATGGTTATTCCAGAGACGTGTTATTTGGCTTTGAGCATATCTGATGAATGGTTATTCCAGAGACGTGTTATGTACATTAAATTTGATATCTACATTTTTATTCTGAACAATTTATTACTCTTATTTCACTGATATTCCCATTTCTAAACCATAATTTTAAATTTTATAAAATTTAAAATGCTAAAAAATGACATTTCTTAACAATTTCTTAATAGATCTGTGCTATAGAACAGAATTACATGGGGTAATTATAAAATGAGTAGTATTATGCTCATAAGTTGATTTCAAACAAGGGCAACGCAAAGCATGGCATATCCCCTCGCCTAAAAATTTGACTGTGACCTTGACCTATGACCTTGAAAATCAATAGGGTTCCAGATTCTTTTAAGGACTAAGTATGTACCAAGTTTGGTCAAAATCCTTTGAAGGATGTTGATTCTAGAGTGTTCACAAGGATGTTACGGAAGGACGGTAGCGTTACTATATCCCTTCGCAACTTTGTTGGTGAGGGGATAATAAAATTGTTTTTAGAAAGACAAAGTACATATAAGTAATCAATTAGAAACTAATTGATTTTAAAACAAGTTTATAAGTTACAACATGTACAATATAATTATTTAAATGGTTCTACTAAAATGTCTATACAGGGGAAATGCTAAAGGGAGCATAATCAAGTATAGATTTTCAGAAGAATTTTTTTTATTCATATCTCATACGGTCTTTAATCCTTTAAAATAGAACTTTTGGTCCTTTCATATCTCTGAAACAGTAAAAGCTACAAAAAAAGGTATAACAAATATGAAATTTCATAAGGAATCTAAAGATCAGACTTGAAATACAAATTCTAAATTTTGAATATTGGCCCCATTTTGACCTACTTACTGTTACACCTTGGAAACAGTAATAACCCTAAAAATCTGTTAGCCTACTATATAAAGATCATTTTATAAGGAACATAGAGAATAAAAACATCAAGATTGGTTGAAAAATAAAAGCTACACAAAACAGACACCACCAGTTTTGACACCTTAGGGCCACTAGTTTCTTTTGATCAACAAAAAAAACCATAAACTTTCTAGAAGACTATCCAATAATCAATCCTACCAAGCTTGGTTCCTATTGAGCCAGTGGTTTCAGAGAAGAAGATTAAAATGTAGAAGTTTACATACGACAAGGCAGACTACAAATGACAATGGATGCCAAGTGATGGCAATACCTCACATGACCCATTTGGGTGAGGTGAGGTGAGCTACAAAGGGCAATAACTCCTTTGGCCTGTTAGCAAGGTTATCTACACAGATGAACATTTAATATGACTGCAAAATTGTTGTGGTCATATAAAAAATATCTGAACGGACAGCATGCATCTACATGTACATTGATTTTTTTTTTGGCTTAGAAAAGTACCTTAAATTTGTAACATTTAAAATTATCAAAGTTTCCAAATCTAACAATTCCTTATTTTTTTGTATTCACTTTTTCATATACAAAATTTATTCTCCTTAAAGGGTTAAACTTCTAACTACCGGTAGATAACGTTTTAATTAAAACTTACCACAAGGATATTTCTAATTATCATGCATAACTTGGTAGGAGATGTCATCACTGCTCATCTTTTCTTTTCTGAAATTAGAACGAAAAAGCCATAGAAGTGTGTGTTCAAACATCTCATTTAGAATACTATTGGACTGATTCCACAAATTCCACAACTCTAAATATTAGTTCTATTTAACAGTAACTTAAAAATATGTGGATGTGAACATAACAGTAAATTCTGTTCAAATCTCAGGTAAACATCAAATATTAAGGAACAGTGCTATGTACATTGTACCATTCGAAGAAAAATGGTGCATGAAAATGTTACTAAACTGCTTTGCATGCTACAAGCATTAGCAATCCAATTTGCCAAAAAAAGTAATAATCATATTTATCATATCATTCATAGATCGTTTACTATAACTTCCTTAAGAAAGATCAAATAATGCCAGATTTTATAAAGGTGATGGATAACTTTCACATCAAGAAATGGACTATAGCAAAAAAAAAAACTCACGAAATTGAACATTTGTTCAAATGTATCTTTAACTACATAAAACGGTGAGAGATTATCATTATTTTTGAAGATTTGGGAATACCTTTCTTAATGCTGCTGATGAGATTTGAACAGAGATACAGGGCAGAAAATTTTTCAGAACTCAAATCTCAAAGAGATTAGGGCAAACAGACCCGGATCTCTATATACATATAGTACCAATACAGTCCAACAGGTAATCTCGTTGAGATTAGACTTCCGAAGACATTTTCTGCTCTGTATCTCCAGTCTAATCTCATCACAAGCCCTAACAATGGTATTCTGGAAATTTTAAATCTGGAATAGTCTGTTTCTCGTTGTCAATAATTGAAAAAGTTATTCAACATCTTTATGAAATCTGAAATCGAGAAACGGACTATACAAAAAACATCATGAAATTTACCATGTGATCATTTTAATTTAGGTCTCAAGACGGCTGACAATTCAAACTAACTTAATTTTGCTATGGATCTTTAACTACTAAATATGGTAAGAGATTATCATTATTTTTGAATATTGGAACTAAAATGTAGAAAATGTGTTTATATACATGTACTAAGGTTTATTTGCACTTGGTCGACAAAATCGGTTTATGTCAAAATTAGACCGAAACTTCTGTCTCCTGTGTGCATATATTCGCTATTCCATGTTCTATTTTCTTTATTTGGACGTTTATTTTTTTCGATTTTACTGTTGCACACAGAGACTCCAAGTGCAACAGTAAAATCGAAAAAACAAAAAAATGTCCAAATAAAGAAAATAGAACATGGAATAGCGAATATATGCACACAGGAGACAGAAGTTTTGGTCTATGTCAAATTATGCATCGGAATGCACCGGGGGATTCAGAATACCTTTGTTAGGACTTGTGACAAGATTAGGTTGGAGATACAGAGCAGAAAATATCTTTGGAAGTCTAATTACAACGACATTACCTAGCCTCACAGGACGCAATTACAAACGGACACAATTACGAACGAAATAAAATGTATGTCTCCTAATTGTTCCTTCAAAACATGAATTAAAAAAATGCTTTTATAAATAGATACCCCGCTAAATTACTCGTGTTTTGGGAGAAAATTATTCATGCGCAGTTGTTGAATGTTGCAGACGACGGGTTTTCATATTTGTAAACAGAAAACGATCGACAATTGCACTTGGAATCGATCGCTAAAATTCATTGAGGGACACATATTTTGTTATCTTATGCCTGTAATTGGAAAGAATATGATCTCCTGATTCTATGCATATGTAGAACACAGTGAAATTAAAACATAAACAGTCAATATAATACATTTTCCATACCTTGATCTATCCCAAAATGTCAAAATCTGTGATGTACCTTATTCATTGAAGAGTCCAAGGAATTCCGAATGCAAACTGGCACACATTTATGGTGTGAATAAAGGAAAGGTTTTTATGTCATGTGTATTATATACAAATGGATATGTGAACGTAAATGAATGAATGCTCTTTCAATTTTAACAGTTGTCATCAAATAATTTACACTAGAAAGGTTATTATTATGTCGTTTGAAATTGTGTCCGGATCTAGTCAGAGTGACTAAAATGAGGTCATGAAAATCTGTTTAAAACCTGTAACAATGCAATGAATAATATATGGGCTATGATTCAAAAGGAATATTGGTGTTTAATCTGAAATATGAACATGTAATCAGCTTCATCAGTTTGATTATCAAATGTAAATATCATCGAAATTGTTCGTAATTGCGTCCGGTGAGGCTAGCGGTAGCAGTGATTGAGGTTTCACATAACCTGTGTTTCTGTCTTTGTTTTTATCATACATTGTTTCAACTTTTGCATTGCACAATGCGGACAACTGTACTTGGCGATCACAATACTTTTTTAGGGTACCGGGTCGTTTCACCCCGAATTCTGTTCGCCCCCTGAGTAGTATCGCCCCGGGTCGCTTCGCCCCTATTCCCGTTCGCCCGGGTCATTTCGCCCTCATTTATTAATAGTGCTTTAAAAAATGAAATATGGAAAATACCATATGGAAAATACCATTGCAAATATTCGTATTTTGGATGTTGTAAGGCTTGTTCATGGGTACTTTATTTTTGTCTTCCTCATAATTAACATGCTTAATATTATGTATTGCTTCACTCTTTGTTTGACATCTGATTAAATTTATACTACTTTAACATTTAATGCGCAATTCATTAAAAAAGAGGTTATTTGCGCACTTGTACAGCATCTTAGTCATTTCATGCACTTTTGCGTTGGTAGGTACAAAAAAAAAAACTTTTTACTGTTCTTGTGTGGTTTTTTGAAAATTTTGCAAGAAAAGTTTCGGTTGAGATCTTTGACAAAAGTAGACCAAAATGAATGAATTATTATTATTTTTGTATATAACTAATAAATAAATAATAAGTACTAACGTAGATCTAAATGAATGAATTATTATTTTTTTTGCATACAACTAATAAATAAATAATTAACAAAAAATTGTCGAAAAAGACTTCATCTATTATAATATAATAGCGATTAAGTGGGCGAATCGACTCACTTTTCGGGGCGAATCGACCTGGGGCGAACAGGTAATCGGGGCGAAACGACCCGGATTCCCTTTTTAGGGGTTTCTGTTTCTGCCATATGATTGCCTCCTTCATCATATTGAAGATTATGCAATTTTGATTTTTGTGCGGCATGCCCAATGAATAGTGAAGCCAAAGTTTAAATAAGTTTCCAAGTAGATGATAATATTAAGTAATAATAACCAAATTGAATTTACAATTAAAACTATATACAGTTGTCACTGTCTGGACTATAGGGACACGATCCTTGCCTTAAAGGCCTCAGGTGTGTCCAATTCAACAATGTCTGGAGCTAGTAGGTTCCAGTCTCGTACCGTTCTTGGAAAGAATGACATTTTCCTGGTGTCAATACGGGAGGATGGTATCTGGAATGACCTGTTGAGTGATTTTCTGGTTTTTCGGCCTGTTGGAATTAGCCTGTTTTCCTTGTTGATGGCTACAAGTTCTCTATCGATTTTATATAGCATCACAAGTCTAGCGTCCTTTCTTCTGTCTGCAAGTGGTTTCCATTTTAGTCTTTGTATGATGTTACTTACACTAGATCTATTTCTGTGATTGTTTGATACATATCTAGCTGCTCTTCTCTGCACTGCCTCCACCTTGTTTATATCAGCTTGTGTATATGGGTCCCAGACTGTACTAGCATATTCTACTAGTGGGCGTGCAAGAGTGAAATATGCTTGTTCTTTTATCCTGATAGATGGGATTTTCAGGTTTCTACGCAGAAAGCCAAGAGTTTTATTTGCTTTGCTGGTAATACAATTTATGTGCTGGTCCCATTGTAATTTGTTTGTGAACGTGAGGCCTAAATATTTGGCATCAATTATTTTCTTTTTGTTGGTTACTCTGAGTACTGTGCATTTATCAGGGTGGAATTTCATGCACCATTCATTTTCCCAATATCCCAGCTTATCTAGATCTTTTTGTAGGGTTTCAGCATCGTTGTTATTGGATATTGTCAGGTACGCTATTGTGTCGTCGGCAAAGAGTCTTACTGTTGATGTTAGTCTTGATTGGAGGTCGTTTATGTAGTAGAGGAAGAGCCCTGGACCTAGGACGGAGCCTTGGGGAACTCCTGAATCCACACTGACTGCCTCAGAGGTAGATCCATCAATTACTACAGATTGTTTTCTGTTTGCAAGCCAGTTTTGTATCCACCTGACTGATTTTCCTATGATACCATAATGCTGCAGTTTGTGTATGAGTAGGCTATGGTTGACTTTTGTCAAAAGCCTTAGCAAAGTCCAATATGAGGATATCTGTTTGTTGGCCTTCTTGTAAGTTCTTGGAGATATCATCCACGAATTCAATGAGTTGCGTTGGAGTTAGGGTTAAGATTAGGGGTTAGGTTTAGGGGTTAATCTAGATACGATAACGTAACCCTCAGTCCGCTTTTGCTCCCAGCGAGGGTTACGAATTGGTCCCATTCAACGTATGGGAGCAGTGCCCGGAGTGATTCACACCGGGCGTTTTTTTGTCCTAATTCCGTTGTAAGTGGTTGGAAAAATTAACTGCGGTGAAAGATAAATATTTTTAGGTAAACCTTGAGGTGTTAAGTAAACGTTGCATCAATCCATGGTAGACTTATATCCATCTGAAAATTTGAATGCATGAAATCTTCTTTCTGTCCGACGTTTTGTTTACAAGTTGCTATTTCACGTGCACTTGCCTCGTTTTGGAGATATCCTTATTTGGATCAATCGTAGTAATATATTATAGTAAAGTTTTTCATATTTGGCATTCGGATCCATATATGGATAGGCTCCGCCCATCACGAGAGTATATGTAAGGTGCCATGGCGGACAAGAAACAATTTTCGAATACTAAATCGATCGTGAAGGTAGAAACAGGTATTGTAACACTTATTCCGTATCGCCATTACTTAAAAATTGTAGGGAATAATAAGTTATGATCAGAATCAGATATGCAAAAAAGAAAGTTGAAATATTCACTTAACGAAAATTTCAATTTGCTCCCATACGTTGAATGGGACCGATTCGTAACCTTAACTGGAGCACAAGCGGAATGAGGGTTACGTTATCGTATCTAGGGTTAATCCTGCACAATGTATTATCAAAATCCAAGATCGACAGTGACATATAGAATATGTCTGTAGTGTGACATCAGAGTCTAAGAGACATAGCGTCATATATTTGACACCCGGCTTTTGAGCTTACCAATGAATTTTTACAGCCAATACAGGTCAGCAATACCTATCTGACCCTGTGTAAATAACAAACAGAATATTTGATGTAATATAAAATATCTGAAGAAATGTGTTGTTTCTATCAAAGTCATATAACACTGTTCTTATTCATTTTTTCAGTCGACTCTGAAATTCCTTTAAAAAATCTAACTCCTATTTTCGGTTCATGTAGGGGAGGTCATCATGAGGTAAATGGTTGAACCTAAAAAGTGTTACCCATACCCGTACTCTTACCATGAATCCTCGTATCCAAAACACATATTCGTTTATAAGATTCTATCAATTCCCTAATATTTAGTATTTTTATGGAATATAGCACCTTATATAAAAAAAAATAAGTAAATAATAACATTTTTATTACTTCATGATAATTCACATTTGTGGTTTATAATATTTGTAATACAGACAACAAAATATAAGTATTACTGTTTCCGATCCTATTTTCGACTCAAGATTCTTCTTCTTCTTTACACAGGCGCTCGTGGCACGGACTTATCTACCTGTGACCGTAAATCGGTCAGTTAAGACATTTCCTTATTATTCTCATTCAAATTGGTATCTATTTCAAAGATAAATGGCCAAATAAAATACCAAAACATCGTTTAATTCGATGAAGAAATGTCGGCTCACTGACATTTTTTGTTTGCATAAGTTTTGTAATGGCGCCCAAGTCACGCTACCTAAAATCGGTCAACCATAAAGTAGTCATGTGGAACACCATTGTCAATAGGCCAAAGAGATTGTATTTTACAATATTTTTTGTATTTGCTTTTTCTATATTTCCCGATTTTTCCGTTAAATTGTGTTTGCTGTCACATGTTTTCAGGGAGAATTTCTCTGTTTTCATGTATCCTCAACTTTATCTATTTCCATGTACAGAATTGATATTAAATCATATTTATTCGGCACACAATTTCCCGCTGAAAATTGTCTAAGGAATTACTTAATTTTAATACGAAAACAATACAATTGCCGTTGCCTAATACAGTTGTAAATGTAACATGTCATGTAATATTGGTTTCTTTTCTAATAATGTATTAAAGTATGTTTCGGTGACTGTCGAAACCTAAGAACCAGTATCTATAAGTGCTGTAACTGTTTGATTTTCGACCAAAATTTCTGTCTCTGGACTCTTACTAGCAATGTTTCTAAAAATGTTATTTTGAAATGTATTCGAGTCTACTCTTACTGCTGTATCTTCTACTGACCGACTCGCCGCAGTAGAAGCTATTCTTTTAACTCTTCCGAGCCACTAGGAACACCTGTTCCTCGACCTTGACCTCTGTTACCTCTTTGGTTATATCTACCACGATAACCTCCGTCTCTACCTCTATACTGTACATTCGTGTGTGGTTTCTGTGCATCTTCATCGCTTCTTTGTGCTTGAAAAGGTGACGGACATTCTGGACGTTTATGCCCTTTACCCTCGCATTTATAACAAGTAACTTGATAGTTTGTGTTTGACTCTGACTTATGGCTACTATATGTATTACTACTTGTTGAGCTACTATAGTTTTTAGCTTTTGACAATCTATCAATTTGTTTCTGTTGTTTGTCTAGCATTTCTTGTTGTTTTGTGAGAAGTTTTAATATTTCAGAATTGTCATTCGATGTGTGTTCTGATTTCATTGCTCGGTCACTAACAACGCCGACATCTTGCATTTGTAATTTTACTTTCAAACTTTGTGTATTTTCATTCACCCAAAGTAGCACTTCTTGTCAAAACTCGAGAAATTGCATTGTTTTATGTTCGAAACTGCATCGTTTTGCTTCTCGTTTCAAGTGTGGTTCTTTAATACCTTCAATAAAGCGATCTTTAAGAACTTTATCTTTGTCCCCTAAAACTGTGTTATCTCGCTTGATTATTTGGTCAAAAATGTTCATCAGATTCAAAGAAGTCTTGCAATGTTTCATCATCTTTTTGATTTCTTTGAAAGAAAAGCTCTTGTAACTGAGTTACAGAATCATCACCATCATAAATACTATGAATCAAATACAGAATTTTATCAGCGGTATCTCTTTCTAATAACGGCCTAAGTCTTATCTCATCTTTTGCTGGTGATATGAGATTTTGCATAGGAAAGTCTATTCTGGATTTCTCATCTGGCAATGTAATAAGATGTTCTCGTGCATCTTCCAACCAATCACTTATTATCGGATCTACCGGATAGTTTTGTAAACGGTTTTTCCTTTGCCACATATACAGTTTTTGCCGATTTTTGTAATTGTTCAATGATTTTGTTATTATGTTCTAGTTGTTGTCTTAAATGTAAGTTTTCACCTTTTTCTTTGTGTATATGATCTAATTTCTTCCGTATTTCGTCTATCTCTTTCTGTAATTTTTCTTCTTTAGTTTCCATCTTGCTTGGAATATCAAGTTCATTTGTTGTATCCTAGAAAATATTGTCTAACCAACGCTGCCAATTTAGTTTTATATATATAGTTAAGATCCTGTCGACGACGCCATTTTTGTAACCTCCGAAAACGACCAATTGGCTTACGAAAATACAAATATCAGGTTCAGGATGAATTTATTGTTCACTCATTGTATATATATTGAAATAAACACATTAATTGACACATAAATTTCACATAAATTGGATCTAAATTAGCAACGCTGAATAGTGCAATACTTGTAGAAAAAAATAGAAAACATAAAACATCATAAGTCAATTGAAAATCCAGATAATAAATTCAAATTTACTAATTCACAATAATTTTAAACTTTATACTGACAAACTACAATAACCTGATTATCTCCCTTTCTAGATATTACATTAAACAAAACTATTCCCAATCAAAGTATGAATTAAGAGAAAGTTTTCAAAAGTAATCAACATTTGTTAATGAATGTTTCAATTAGAAATATAAAAATTTAACTACACATTATCATAACAATAATCAAGTGATACAAAAAATACAATTTAATATACATACCCTAAATAAGGAAATGGTAGACAAAATTCACAGCCAAAACAACATCTTTCTAATTGAAATAACACATAGATCTACCTGTGAACAATATTGACTTAATCAGAACCTTTCATAATTGAAATATTAAATACAGCTTTCATAATATAAACTTTTCTCAAAAATCTTTATCAACTGTTACAATAAATCAAAACTTCAATTTTGATAATAACATTAAATTAATGGTAACAAGTTGTAAAAATAATCTTTGTATTTACAAAACTTTAAAAAGTTCAACTGAAGATAATGTTATATAATATTTACATGTACAAATCATATTTTTGTTATTTTTCCTTCCATATTCTATGGAACACTTTTATATAAAACTATCATATAAAAATCATAATAAATATAACAAAATAAACCAACCTTATTTCTTTCCAAAAGAATTTTTATTCAAATCTCTTTGTCCAAAAATGCTGAGACACAAATACATGTGGCGTAGTCGACAGGATAAGAAACCAATATTACATGACATTACAAATGGATGAAAGTCACTGGAGCTAATGATTTACCAATCCCATATTTTTAGGATATATTGAACTTGACATTTCAATAGTGAAAACAATGATTCTAAAAGTTGGGTTTCTTGTTGTAAAAGACACTGAAGATAACAGTAAAAGGAAATTACCATTTCTGTTAGGAAGTAATTTCTATATGAAAGTGAAAGAAAATTTAGAAGCTTATAGTGAAACTGACAAAATGAATCTTATTGGGAAGCAATTGTCATGTATTCTAATTTTGTACAATAATTCTATTGATTGTGAAACTGATTCTCCAAGAATATCTTTTGTTAAGATAGCAGGTAACAGTCCTGTACATATACCGGGAAATTCTATGAAAACAGTGATGTGTACAACCAGACAAAAAGACAAAACTGGAAAGTATTGTGCGGTTGTTCAAGCATTACAAGGTAACCAAGGATCGTTACCAAGAAACATTATGGTAGTTAATAGTTATGCTGAGATAAATCAAGGGACAGTACAGGTACGTATGATTAACATAGGACTAGAAGATGTCTGGATAAATCAGAAAACAAGAGTTGGTACATTACATTCAGCTTCACTTATACACTGTTATGCTTGTTATATCATATATAGTAACTCTACATGCTGTGACTGTTACTTATCCATAAACACTTTCTATCTTTAATATGACAGTTCCCACGGTATGCCTATAAGCTTTCTGCACTATTCTGTTTTCCTCATTATATGTTACAATTATATTTAGTTAGTATTAAAATGTAGTTTGAAGTAAACGGACGTCTGGTCTTTATAGAACTCACAAAACATAAAACTGGCGACGAGGATATTTTTCCGAATTTAAAAAAAAGAACTGTTTATTCTATTTTTAATATTCTGTGAGATTTCTGTGGTATCCAGTTTTAACGTTTGGAATAATTTATCATGGCAGCATATATTGGAAAAATTGAAGCGTTTGATGAGACTATTGAACCATGGTCTTCGTATGTTGAAAGACTAGGACATGATATATAAATTTAAAGACAAACTACGTGATGAAAACGTCTTTTCAATATGTTGATGCGGTGAAAACTACAATCATTTTTTTTTATAAATGCCGCTTCTGCGTATGAACGGATGCGATAAATCTTGTAGAAATGGCAAATGTAATAATAGCTGAGTTCCGTGACACTTAATATACAGTTTCTAGACATCTTTGATCGTATTAAATCGTAAAAATAAAGAGACCGGTTTTTCAACTTACCTCAAAAATCTACCAAGGATCCGTTACTTGTTCCCGAAGAATCGCGTAACGTCGATGTTCATCGCGAAGGTTCCGTTATGGATATACACCGTTAGTTTCTTAAAAATAATCCACTGTTCGAACAATTGTGTGAGTCAGAGAAATGTATTATGACCAGATAAATGATATTTACCTTGTCTCAAAAATGAGTCAAATTATTAACGTACAGCGGCCTGTATCATCGGCCCCTATTAGCGGCCTGTATCGTCGGTCTCTATTAGCGGCATGTATGTGATATTAGAGGCCGCATTTACAATAGCTTTGCTGGGGGTATTATTGTACAAATATGGTTGCTCAAAAGTTGTCCACTGGACAAATATGCTTTATCCTGGACAACTTTTGTTCAGTCTAATTTGATACGGATAAAGTTTTATCCAGTGGATAAATATGATCGCCAATTGAAATTACATTAGATTTTTTTTGTCCTCATGAAGTTTTGCTCTATTCAATTTAAAAAAAAGCATATCCCCTTTTTAGAAATAGATTACACATTACAGGAACTAAGATAAAAAGACAGATTTTAAATACAAATGTAAATAAATAAATGTTATACAATATAAATAAAAAATTCAGGAGAAAAACATACACACACCATCAGATCTGATATCGGATATAATTTGTTGCGCAGTGCAAGTAAATTAAAGAGATGTGTAATTGAGAGCATTGGTGAGTTATTTTGGTTTTCTGTGATCGTGGATTTTTCTTTCCCAATATTTTGTTGGTTTTTATGTGCCGTGAATGGTGATGAGGACATTGTCCGTGAATCGTCTACATTTTTGTGAACCTTTTTCTCAATGTGGTCTTCTGTGTTTGATCTTTTGTTGTTGTTTTTTCTCAACCCGATGTTGTCAATGTTACATGAATTACTGGACACATCCACCGTTCAATTGTTGACAAAATAGACCCGACTAGTGAGGATGTAGAAATGGTAAAAAAGAATACCTTATCAATTACAATGGGTTACATGTTTTTGTGAAATGTGATCAGAAGAATTTATTTACCGTGCCTTCAACTGATCAGTAAAAAATACTTTTGATGAACCGTGACGAGGACCCACCCTTTTTTTGGGGGGGGGTGGGGGGGGGGTGGGGGGGTTCAAACGTGGAAGAATGGCTTATGATGACATTTGTAATGGAAAATTGCTTACTAAATCTGTTCATTGTTTTGGATTTAGATTTTAGGACCGATTTGAATTGATAATTCTTGGGGTTTTTTTTTGTCTCTCAAAAGTTGGAGTTAGATATTATATTTTTATTTGTTTTGACAACAGTATTAAAAGAGTCAGTCAGTGTACGTGTGTAGATTTCTGTGAAATATCCGATCCCAAGACATGTACGTTAAATGTCCCAAGATCCAATCAACATGTTTTGTAAACCATGATATTTACATGTACATATTGAGAGTATCGCGTAGTCCCAAGAATGTCACTTATTTCAGGCCATCCCACTTCAATAGATTCCATGTCTTCCAGAACACAGTTTGGATTTTATTGTTGTAAGATTCCATTAAGTACAATAATTGATCTGGATCATTATAGAATATTTCTAAAGTTTTGTAAGATTGTGTTTTTCGTAAAATAAATATATCTTCATATTTTTATCTACATACAAAAAAGACGAATTATTCTACAAGACATAACAAAATGACACACCCTTTTTATTATTCTTGCCATTGCCTCAATGCCGATAAATCTTTTAGGAAAGAAATGAAGTAATTAGCTTCAATTTATTTGAAAAAAAATTATTATTTCATGATCTGAAAAAATAATAAAACGGTTTCGCTTTAAAAAATGGTCTAATACATTGTGTTAGTAAAACTAAATAGAAAACAAATGTGTGATTAATCACAATTTGTCTAACAAAAATTTTATTACCATATGACTTGGGGAAAAAAAATCTATGGAGACATAAATTCCCAGCTCCAACACAAAAATAACAAAATGATTGGTCATAAATCATTTGCAGATCCCAACAAATAAATTGAACTAAAATAACAAAATGATTGGTCATAAATCATTTGCAGATCCCAACAAATAAATTGAACTGAGTGAAAAATAACTAGAAATGTCGCTGAACTTAGCAGACATTTTTTTAAATTTTTGGTCTGGATTGCTTTTAGACAGGAAGTGCAAAGAATCATGGAAGAACTTTATCCACTGGACAAAATTTTATTCAGTGGATAGCTAGCCAACCATTGTCTTTGCTTTTGAACAACCAATTTTATCCATTGGGTAGCTGTCCACTGGATAAGGAGTTGTCCAGTTGACAACCTTATTCAGTGGATAACGACCGTGCCCAGGATAAAGCATATTTGTCCAGTGGACAACTTTTGAACAACCACATTTATTATTATGGGTTAAAGTTGACGGAAAAGTATTCAATTTAGAACAACCAGTTATATTCGGGACAATATATATACAACCAGAATATACTAGATTTTCTTCAGACGAAGCCTTTAACCAAATTGAACATGAATTACATTCTTTTTCTACTTATTCTAAATATGTTGGCTTAATTGTTGATTTTAATTCAAGAACTGGAGAAGATGCATGATTATGTAAATGTTAATTTTGAACATATATTATATGGTGACAATAACATAGATGAGTTTATCGAAAATTATGCTGGTATTTTAGAAAACCTAAACATACCATTAAAACGTAAAATTATTGATAAAACTAAAAATAAATATGGAAATATATTGCTTAATTTTTGTAAAGCAAACCAGTTGTTTATTGTAAATAGTCGAATTGGTGATGACAAATTAAAGTATTGGTAGATTAACATGTAGAAATTCCAGTACTGTAGATTATTGTATTAGTAGCCCATATTTTTGTTTAATCGTTTGTAAACTTCACTGTACAAGATTTTAATTGTCTTTTTTCTGACGTCCACTATCCGCTTGCTATTTCATTTTCATGCAACTCGGTCAAAGATAAAACTAATCCCGAAAGTGTAGAAAACAATGGTGTGGTCAGAATCAGGAAATAGGATGTAAATAAGCAATTAGATTTCCAAAACAATTTAGAATCTTCTAAACTGACCGAACTTTCAGATAAACTATAAAATCTACCACACGAAAGAATTAACCCAAATATAATAGATTCATCAACAGGGGATTTGTGTAATATTTTGATAACGTCTGCCAGGAAAACCCTTGGTCAAATTCAGATAAAAGCCATAAGGAAAAAATGTTTTCAAGTAAACCATGGTTTGACTTGTAAATTCGCCCGAACAAATTATAGGAAAATAAAGAGACGATTCAGATCTAAAAAGACCGACTTATTACATTCAGAGCTACGTGACGCTTAAAAGAAATACCAGGGCCGTAACTAGGGGTTTGAAACAGGGGAGGCAGTGGAGAATTGTGACTTAACAGCCCAAAATGACGTATTTTTGTTTATCGATTTCTATATGATTGAGACGCTTTATATACCAGTTACTATCGTCAATAGCGACCACACTGTCGAAGCTTCTATGGTTTATTAAACATAAAACAACTGCTTGATTTCTAAAATAATATTTTAATGAATAATTTCAAATGATAGTACTTAGTCGGTGAATGCAAGATGGGTTTTCCTATTGCCACTCGAATCCCACCTTTTGAGAACAGCTTCTGGATTTACCTGCCCGACAGTATCATTACGGTGGACGTGATACATCGCCAACCAATAATCTGCAGTCAATGTTGCTCTACACCCAATCGTAACTACTCGGCCATTCTCGGTACCCTGCAAATACAGGGTACCGAGAATGGCCGAGTAGTTACGATTGGCTCTACACCAAGTCTTGAGGCACCGAAGAGCCGAGAAAGACCTCTCACATGCACAGGAACCGACTGGTAATGTTAGAAGCAGCTTTAAAATCACATGAACATTTGGGTACAAGTCAATATCAACATAAGAAATTGGGTCTGCAAGTGTGTTGACAAACTCCAAGTTGCAACGGATACATTTTGCCACCCATTTGTCAACCTCTTGTGGAAGATCATTTGGGTATGGCAAGTCATTCGTGTATTCTGTTTTCATGTCATTAACTATTTCGGATTTACATTATTTACAAGGACTGGTACCATAACTGCAACAGCGATAAAATCGAATTTGAGTAACACAGCGCGATATATGATGAACCATCGGCTGCGGCCTCACCTTTGAATTTTGACTGGACAGTTTCGAGAACACTTAACGGAGACTTATAATTAACCAAGACCCAATGAAGGGTGTCATGGTCGATGTTTGAGCCCTGGGAACATTCATCAACAACTTTATTACAGAATATCCAACTTTTATAAGGTTTGTTTTATTTTAGTTTTTAACATAATTTTTAGTTTATTTGTGTTAAAGTTGCATTATGTTGTGAAACACATGTGAACAATATGAACAAAATTTGATATTTTGTAAAATTTTCAGTTACAGAGGTACTTAATTCTTTCTAAACATCTTTTTTTATTTTGAAAGATAATATATTTACAAATAAGAATAATAAAGGAGTAGGCTATAAAAAGAAATATTTTAATACAATGTTTGATCTTTATGTAATAAGCTGTCAAAGTTAGATTGTTTTTTTCACAATAAAATTAATTATATCAACATCTAATTTATATAGGTAATGAAGAAGAAAATCTGAAATTCCAGATCAAACCGAGTGACAGTCATTTTCATTTCAGATTGGCATCAAAATCACAAGTTTGGCAGAGGATTTAGATTTGTAGCATTTGTGGATGAATTGGTTTAAATGTCAGGGTGAAATGGATTCTGAGAAGAAGTTGTCCTTTATCTTGGATTTCAGATGTCAGATAGTTGTCTTGGATTTCAGATGGTTATCTCGGATTTCAGATGTCAGATAGTTGTCTTGGATTTCAGATGGTTAACATGGATTTCAGATGGTTAACATGGATTTCAGATCGAATTGAAAGTATAAGTTGTGTAGAGGTTAAATGTCTCAGTATCCTAGTATCATTTGTATATGATCAGGTTTAATGTCAAACGGTTTCTGAGAAGAAAATGTTTGAATATTTTCCCAGTGTCCTATGTTAAATTAAATTCGGTAGTGGCGGACATCTTCTATTTTTGTTCAAATTACAACTTAGTAGAGAACCATTTTTGAATTTCAGCCAATCAGAATACATTATTGTCCATAGCGATATTATTAAATTTGAGATCATCACCACGATTAAAACTTTATAAACTACCAAATAATGAAGTCATTTTAACTTTGATTCCAGTAGGCCAAAGGGTTTCCGAGAAGATTTTTCAACCATAAAAATCACAGAAAAACCTGGAATATTATATATGTTACAGAAATGTATATCATGTACTTACTGTTTAAATTTCAGTCATTTTCATTTTAAACCACAGAAGTGTGGCTATTTAAAGAAATATATATTGTTAGTAATATTGGCCACCTAGGATAGAAGTTGACACCTGTGGGTACAGCTTAAAAATGGGACCACTCATAGGCCATACCAGTTAGGTTTGGTTTAGTCTGGCCTATTGGTTGAAACTTTTTCTTGATTTTTTTTTATCAACATCAGCATGATTTGCTTATTCAACTAAATTCAGCAAAACTATAAATTGTACAAATTGGCAAATGTTATAGAAATGTTTAAAATGTACTTACATTTTAAGTTTCAGCAACATCTATTTTAAATTATAAAACATTTGGTTATTTAAAGTGTTTTACCCCCTATGTTCTATCTATAGTAACATCAGCCATGTTGGTTGGTTGACTAGATCATCGGATATATTTAAAAACTTAATACCCTAAAGTGATCTAGGCCATTTGGTTCAACTTGGTTTGGTGGTTTCACAGTTTCCCCAATCATTTTTTTCCTAAAAATAAGCCCAATTTACATTGCCAGATTTTTTTCTTCAAAATTACATATTTCACAAGAAAAATCTGAAATATATTAAACAATTCATTAGCATAAAGCTACAATTTAAATTTCAGTGATTGTTAGATTTAAAATGTAGTAATTTTCACCATTTGAAGTAATTTCTATTTTTAGTAGTGGTGGGCATCATAGATGGCAGTCTGGGCTGTCAGATATGAATTTGAAAGGAGACCTCCCAAGGACTATCCCAGCCTAGTTTAAATTAAATTGGCCATTTGCTTTCAGGAGAAAATTAATTTCTAAGTAGTTTCTTAGAAGTTATTTTGACACTTTTGACATAGAATCCAAGTTATTATACAATGTCCAGCAGCAGTGTTGTTGTATCCTATGATTCACTTAGAGAGATGACAATTGTAACATAATATAAAGAACAATACAAATATATCATTTTTTTGTCATTTTTGAGTGGAAGTGAATCTGTACATGTTTTTTTTATTGTTTGTTCAAACCTGTATTGCTGTAGGTGATTCAATTATCAAGATAGAGAGGGTTGTGTTCTTTACAATGTATGTTTAAATATGTCAATGAGGGCCACAGGGAAGATTAGTTATTAACTAACTGTGTAACCCTCTATAAATAAAGAATTTATTATTATTATTATTATTATAAATCCCATTACATTTTTGTACCAGGTTTAACCATACCACATTTTTGTTCCTGTCTCAAGCCAGGACACAGATTTTTCCATCGCCATATGTCATATTCTTCTTTTGTGTTCAAAGGTAAAAAATGAGAGGTGGTTGATATTAATGAAAATTTTTAATGTTGACTACGGTATCACTGTTCATCCTTTTTCTTTGCATAAATAGTTGTTATTTGTTTGTGCTACCTGAAGGCATATTTTTTTTAGACATTCTGACATGGTAAATTAAAACAACTATAGTTGCAGGCAATCGAGACTAGTAAAGCATTAAATATTACTGAAATAATTTAATATACAGCGAAACCTGTCTAAACCGAACCCTTAATAAACCGAAAACTTGTATAAAACGAATTTTGTATCAATGTAGCAAATCTTTTTTTAATTCAACCTGTATAAACTGAACACCTGTCTATTTAACACAAAAGTTGGACCCAAGGAGGTTCAGTTTAGACAGGTTTCACTGTACAATAATTCTAGATTTCTAGAGTTTAAATAAGTATAAATTGTTTAGTTGATATGTTTATAAACAAAACAATAAAATACATATGAACATAATTTAAATGAGCAAACAGAAATAAAAACATGAATTAAACAAGTCATACAAATGGTTTTAATTGCTTTATTGTGAGATTGGAATGGCAAGTACATGTATGTCTATAATGTATTAAAAAATATAAACATAATATAATAAATACTTAAAAAAAACATTCCAACAAAATCACGGGTATTTCATACCCAAATATGTATGAAATAATTATCTATGTGTATTCAAATGACAAACACAAATGTCAAACTTTAAATATTCCTTTATTTTACTTCCTTGTTTAAGAAATTAATTAGCTTGACAAGTTATCTTTGCACCATTGTTATACATTGGCTTTATGAGAATAAAGATATATACAAGTTTTAACTTCTCATATCTTTAAATGATTAACAATCACAATTAGAATTTTAAAAATCAACATTAAATTAACATATATTCCTGAAATAATTAATTCCATCATGAGGGTCTTCCATGGCCACGATTGTATTGGTAGTTGGACTTTACAATCTGCCTATGTAATCTGACCTTATCCCCATTTTGTCTTCTTATGTCACCTCCTCCTGCATGGTGAGGTCTTTTGTGATTATTTTTAATAACACTTCAATGGATATTGAGCATATATTTTGTTTAATACAACCATCATATTTTATATATTAGGACAATATACAAATGTACATTTTTGTATAACTATTTTAATAGTTTATAATAGAGAGATAATGATAATAATACATTTAATGTTTATTTTTGTAATATGAAGGTAATACACATTATAATCCAACTACACATACACAGTTATAATAAGTATTAAAAAAACCTTTCATAACCAAACAAACATTTTATTTCAATTCTTCTTCAGACATATTAATCTAAAAAATATTATAAAAGTAAAAATAATGGCAACATGGTCTTCTTGATTATATATTTGGTGGGTACTAATATATATATATATATAGTATATATATATACTAACATTGATTTGTTTTGAGAGAATGGATATCTCAGAACAATTTCAAAATTGAAGGTGAAGCCTGTGATACGAGATGCAATGAGAAGTTCATTTCAAACAAAACCCTGGATAAAATAATAATGTCAATTTATTCATCTTTATAAAATTTAGATACTGGTGAACTTTCCTACTTGATTTAGTACTGTAATTTGTATGATGAAATGAAATGGAATAAAAAATCATTTAAAATTACTTTTCTTACAAATACTGACTTTGATAATGGGTAAATCACATGAGAGTATTGGAAATGCATTCCACAGAAATATCCTTAACAAACATGGACACCGATCTAAATTAAACAAAGTCACTTGACCATGCAAACTAGAGGCTCAGTGGGCTGAGCCTGTGTCGCTCACCTTTCATTCTGCTTTGAGGAAACTTAATACAGAACCTCCTATAAGTGCTTCCCACCAAGTTTTGGTCATTTGGCTAAGCAGTTACAGAGAAGAAGATATTTAGAAGTCGACCCATCAGAAACAAGAATGGCCTGTGGCAGCCATGTTTATTAACTGATCGGAACTAAATGAGCAATCTTTATAGATAACCTTCGAAGGATGCTTCCTACCAAGTTTCGATTCATTTTGCAAAGTGGTTTCAGAGAAGATTTTTTTAAATCTCCCCATCAGAAACAAAAATTGCCTATGGCAGCCATGTTTGTTAATGGATCGGGACAAAATGAGCAATCTTTAGAGAGGACCTTCCATAAATGCTTCCTACCAAGTTTCACTTCATTTGGCTGAGGGGTTTCAGAGGAGAAGATTAAAATGTGAAAAGACGACAGTCGCCAAGTGATGGCAAAAGCTCACATTGCCTTTGGCAAGGTGAGCTAAAAAGGTCATGTGACACATGCCTTGCTGACATCTATTCACAATGACGAATGTGGGGGCCAAATATGGGGGCCGTAGCTATAATCCGACAGTCTGATAGTCCGACAAATGCTTTAAACTGATGAAAGTTTCAAAAAATAATTTGGCCAAAAATGATATATTCGTAATTTCAGGATATGGGCCATTCAATTTTATACGCCCGTCAAAATACGGGTTTATTATGGCATACTGCTGTTCGTCCGTCCGTCCACGCCTCGTACGATAACATCTCTCACTTGTTCCCCCTTTTACTGATAGGTCACGTTGTGACATACATTGTATTGATAAAAGGGGGAGCAAGTGAGAGGTGTGATTTTGGTCAGATTGGAAAACGCCAGTTTTCATATGGTACATGTATATACAATTAATTGGTTTAAGAAAGTGCAGCATATTAATTACTGTTCTCACGCTGTGCAACCGACCTTCAATTGTCATAAAAGAGGGGGGGGGGGGGGGGGGGGGCGCGTATCATGGCACAGTTGTTTATATTGTCATATTCCGATGCTGTTTCTTTCCGTGATATAAGGGGTCACTTAGGGACAATTCCTTCAATAGTAACTTTTTATATATGCGTTTGTCGTAGAAGGCGACTAAAGCAGGGTCACCCGTCGGAATCCCGGGGAATACAAATAGAACCAACTTGTTGTCGGAAGAGACAGAAAAACAAGTTCCTGTGTTAAGCCGTTGCCCATGTTGACCCATCCCAGAGTCCCCTCTTTCTGATTTTTTGTTTACAAACTTTTCTCATCCTGAATATGACTGAAATATTGCTTGCTGGACCTTAAGCAATCAATCAATCAATCAATTCGCACACATTATTGTATCCAGCTCTATTGGTGTGTCGACATTGCTTTTTAACATAAATATTCCATGATAAAGGGCGGGGGGCACTGGTACGCTCTCCTTTTGGCTTTTCCTTTTTTTGTGTATTTCTTTTTTTTGTGTATTCATTTATTTCATCTTTCTTTTTAATAGTGACTTTTCTTGGCTGGACTCGGCTACACGCTACTTAAATAAAGCCTGAAGTAGTCGCTACTAAAAAATATACGGGATACTTACACTACCGGTTCATCACGATTGGATCCAGGTCTTTATGGAGTCCGCGTTGTTCATATATGTAGGTTTTTTTAGCTCTTGTGTGGCCCTGCCAATTGTTTGTCCGTCTATGATATCGTGTTTCCGATGTTCTGGACCTTTCTTTGGTGAGTAAGCGGTTCGGTTTCTGGCCCCATATTACACATGTTATAGTGTTAACTTTCAAAGAAATATAGTATTGGTCGGACTATCGGACCGTCGAACCATCGCACTGTCGGATTATAGGTCGGACCCCCAAATATGGTGAGCTTAGGTCGCATGCACAATGGAAAAACTAAATCACAAAAAATGACATTGGTAACGCAGTTGTTGCCACCGCCATCACCAGGAAAGCAATACCTGTCTTGTCTTTAGGGACTATCGTTGCAGGCCACAAAAAAAATATCCATATTAACAAATTAGCACAAAAAAATGAAATTTTAAATTAAAAACACTTAGATATGACAACAAGGAATATGAAAACTACATGTGTATTAATTATTAAAATACAGGTAAATTTGATGTCAAACTTGTATGTTAAAAGATTGGACCAACTACATTAATGTCATTATTATATTAATATCATGTTAATTTGTTCATATTCATAACTTAATTCAAACATATAAGTATATTTAAGTATATCAGAAAGGACAAAATCTTAAGTAATTATATCAGTATCACATTGTGATTTCACTATTGTTACATTCTAACATTCTGACATTCTGACATTATTTAAATAATCAACCCAAATAATAACCACTTTCAATTTGAAATAAATTTGCATTTTTCTTTTTCAGGAAAAACAGTTATGTTTCTAATGAAGTGTTCAGTAAACAAAATAATCAAACAAAATTTCTGACATTGAGCAAATATTCAATCTATCCACCAACATACTTCAGAGAATATATCTAGTAAGATGTTAACGAGTTTAATTCCAGCTCCTGAGAATATGTCTAAGAACATATTAATGACTTTGATTAGTTATGATAAACGTTTAACAAAGTGATTAAGACATTCAAGTAATTATTTTGAACCAGTGGCGACTTGATTAAAGACAACAAGAAATAATACTGTCTGCATGCCATTTAAATTGAGCAAGGTTTCCTGGTTACCAGTAATACTAATAAAGAGGTAGGAAAAATTAACAGATAATTGTAATAAAAAAAAAAATACTTCAACAAAAATTATTTCAGCAGTCAATATTCTTGTTAAAAAGATTTAATGAATTAAGTAACACTGATTGATAATCATGATTTAAAGATGATTTTTTATACATTTTTTGTCCATTAAAAATACAGCCAATTTAGAATTCTTCTTCCCATATAAAATATTTGTGGAAAAGGGAAATAAAATTTGTAAGCCTATATCAATGATTCTTGAACTCAAAAATGTTTTAAAAAATCTTAGTCCTGGATGCTCATTAAAAATACAGGATCAAAACATTCTCCTAAAATTTCAATTTATCATAAACTTTGATTGAAAATTATCGAATAATTTAATAGTCTAAACATATTTTATTTGTTAAATATACACAATTTGTTTCAACTTATGAATTCTTCTCCTGAGAGATATTTTAATATTTACCTTAGCACTATACACATGCACTCAAAATTTATGCATGTACATGTATCTCCACAATTTACAAAATATTTGTTGCTGCTGGCTCAAACATGCATAAAACCACATATAGGATACAGATTACTGATCTGGATATTAAATGAAGGCCATTTTTCTTCTGATAGTGTAAATGATGTAATTATGGTTAAAGATGAGAAAAATATTTGGATTTCATTGATCAATTTTAAGATTTGGCTTACTAGAAAAGGCATTAAAAGATGACAATATTACTGGAGGGATTCCTTGTTATATACAAAATATACATATTTCAAACTATAACAGTATCACAGTTATACACTAACAATTAAACAATAACACATATCAATATTTTCATATTTTTTTGTACAAAATATTTTATTTCGTTTGTCTCCACAAGACATGACATTCTTCAGTTTAAAAAACTAGAGGCTCCCAGGAGCCTGTAATCGCTCACCTGGTTTTCAATTTGACATCTAAAGTTAATAGAAAATGGGGGTGTTACACATAATTTTGAAAGTGGGCCACCCAAAGATCATTTCAACTCAAATTTCTGAGCAAAAGATTTAGATGTGATTTTTATCTCATAATATTCCTAAACGGAATAAACTGGCTGAAAAAATCTCATAGAAAAACCCAGAATATATGTTAAACTACTCATTGCCATGTAGCTGCAGATCAAATTTGAGCTCATTTTCACTTATACTAAAGCAGCAATGGACAATTGAAGAAATTTCTATTTTTAGTAACAGCAGCCATCTTGAATGTAGGGTTGGGCTGTCGGACACAATTTTGAAAGGGACTCACCCAGGGACCATCCCTGCCAGGTTTGGTTTAATTTGGTTCAGTGGTTTCAGAGGAGAATATTTAATTGTGATCTTTTATCAAAATATGCCTAATTTGCATAATCAGTATAAATCGGCTGAAAGAAAAAATTTCACAGAAAAACCCGGAATATATGTTAAACTACTCCTTGCCATATAGCTGCTCATTTTGACTTATACTAAAGCAGCAATGGACAATTAAAATTTCATCCCCCCTTTTTTCTATTTTTAGCTTGGTGGCCATCTTGGTTGGAAGTCGGGATCACTGGACATAAATTTGGAAGGGTGCCCTCCAAGGACCATTCCACCAAAGTTTGGTTGCAATTGGCACAGTGGTTTCTGAGGAGAAGATTAAAATGTGAAATGTTGACGGACGGACAACGGACGAAAAGTGATGGCAATAGCTCACCTGGCCTAAAAAGAAGATATTGACAGGTTTTCCGTTTGAGAATATAAATCCAAAAGGTTTTGGGATTTTGTCTGAAAATCCATAAAAAGACATTTTTTAGGGATTTCATTTACCCCCTCTCCCTATTTCAGATTTATTCCATTGAATTTCAAGCTCAGTCATTCTTAAATAATGTCCACTTTATCATAATTCTTGAAATTAATATTTTACTAGGTCCTTTCTTAAAAAATTATTTTCCTAATATTTTTATAGTACAATTGATAGTAAAATATATTAATACAACAGTCAACAGCATACATGTTCTGATATAATTATAACATGATCTGTTATTTTAAAAATATATTAAGGTACCGTATTTAGGGTTGCATAATGTGCAGGATTTTGCCCAGTTTCTTTATTTTGTAGGAGGGGTGCGCATTATAAACAGGAACAATGTGCTTCACTCTTTCCCAGACCGGGAAATCACATGTCCACCATGTTTTTTTGTTTACTATTGTCAACATGCAAAGTTAAATATTTCTTAAATTGTTTGGACACTATTCCACAAAATAATTACTTGCATCTACTATGTTTTAATTATTGAAGAATTAAAACTGTCTAGTGCAGTTTTGTTTTGTACTTGTAAATATTTACCTTTGATAGATACGAAAATAAACTAAATATGAACATCTGACTATATCTAGCCATGTGTAAAATAATCAATAATCTTGCCATAAGATTTCAATGTGTGCAAGTATAATTAGACTGTCAGACTGTGTTTACACAAGATTATAGTGATAGAAATAAAAAGAAAAGAAATAATAAAATGTATTTATCAATTTTTATGTCAAGTCTAATAGCTTGATTGCTCCCAGGTGAAGTTAAATCCGATTAACACAAAATTACAACATATAACAATCTGTTATGATTGCATGGCTTGGATGCTATTTCATCACTATATAATAAGGCATTGTTTGTAGTTCATTCATGATCATTAATTATTTGGTCAATTTTAAAAATACAAAAAAATAACGGATTGTCGGTGCTCTTTGATGTACGTAACAACTGTATTTTCAACAACTCCTCACAAGCTTAGCAATGTTCAACAATGTCATAATAAGTGACAATTGTTTGCCTTTTTTTATTCTATATCATTGTTTTCTGTCATCTTCAACTATCAACTGCATTAATTTACGTTCAGATCCGGAATTTAAACTTATATTTACCGATGCTGTACTAGATTTCGAATCCATTACACAACATCCGGATATTAAAAACATCATATGAAAATGCCAATAAAACCCAACACATTTAATATTTTGCAACTTTATTGAAGATGAAAAGAGATAAATGGTTCTTAAATTCTCCCAGCAAATGAAACATGCTCAAAGGACTGAAAAATATATACGATTGATATTTAATTCTTACATTTCCGACTGTGATTTTTTTTTAAAGTCGATGCACATTATAGACACGAACTAGTTTTTTCTGGAGATTTTCAAGGCCAATGCGCATTATGCAACCCTAAATACGGTAAAAAAACGTAAATACAATCATTAGAGGGCAACATCTTTAGAGATAATAACAATAGTGTTGCTCATGATATAAATTCTTACAAGATGATTGGTTGGCTTTTTGAGATCTCAGTTCAATTTTGATAATTTTATATATGCAAATAAAATAAATGAAATTGTTACCATGTATTAAAACAAATTTTATCATCAACATTGATATCAAAATGAGTTAATGGGTAAAAATGCATGTTTTCGTGGAATCGTGATCTCCAAAAGTAACAAGGGTAACGCAAAGCGTGGTGTATCCCCTCGCCTAAAAATTAGACCCTGTGACATTTGACCTTGAAAATCAATAGGGTTCCAGATTCTCTTAAGGTCTAAGTATGTACCATGTTTGGTCAAAAACCATTGAAGGATGTTAATTCTAGAGTGTTCACAAGGATGTTACGCAGTAAAAATTTGACCTGGTGACCTTTGACCTTGAAAATCAATAGGGTTCCAGACTCTCCTAAGGACTAAGTATGTACCAAGTTTGGTCAAAATCCATTGAAGGATCTTGATTCTAGAGTGTTCACAAGGATGTTATGCGGTAAACATTTGACCCCTTGACCTTTGACCTTGAAAATCAATAGGGTTCCAGACTCTCATAAGGACTAAGTATGTACCAAGTTTAGTCAAAATCCATTGAAGGATGTTGATTCTAGAGTGTTCACAAGGATGTTAAACGGTAAAAAATTTACCCGGTGACATTGACATTTGACCTTGAAAATCAATAGGGTTCCAGATTCTCCTACGGACTAAGTATGTACCAAGTTTGGTCAAAATCCATTGAAGGATGTTGATTCTAGAGTGTTCACAAGGATGTTATGCAGTAAAAATTTGATCTGGTGACCTTGACCTTTGACCTATGACCTTGAAAATCGATAGGGTTCCAGATTCTCTTAAGGACTAAATATGTACCAAGTTTGGTCAAAATCCATTGAAGGATGTTGATCCTAGAATGTTCACAAGGATGTGACGGACGGACGGAAGGACGGACGGTAGCGTTACTATATCCCTTCGCAACTTCGTTGGCGAGGGGATAAAAAACTAACAAACTATTTTGATTGGATTTAAAACTTTTTTTCATCCAAAATTAAACTTTGTTCAAATCGAAATGTATAATCTTGGTTACATGGATCCCATATACTAAAGTTAAATAATTTTGATACGGTTCTTAAATTGTTAATTCTAAACATTCAATTAATTTAAGAATAGACAAACAGTGCAGGTCCATTATCTTTTATTTGCATGTAATATCTGGGGCCAACCTATTCAAACAATTCTTTACTTGATCAATCAATTATGTTAGTTCGGATTGCATATGGATTTGGAGATGTAAAAACATGCGTGCACAAATGTTTTTACATTTCACATGCACACGTTTTTACATCTCGCAAACAAGCATGTTTTTACATCTCACACACATACATGTTTTTACATCTCGTACACATGCATGTTTTTACATCTCACACACATACATGTTTTTACATCTCGTACACATGCATGTTTTAACATCTCACACACATACATGTTTTTACATCTTGTACACATGCATGTTTTTACATCTCACACACATACATGTTTTTACATCTCGTACACATGCATGTTTTTACATCTCACACACATACATGTTTTTACATCTCGTACACATGCATGTTTTTACATCTCACACACATACATGTTTTTACATCTCGTACACATGCATGTTTTTACATCTCACACACATACATGTTTTTACATCTCACACACATACATGTTTTTACATCTTGTACACATACATGTTTTAACATCTCACACACATACATGTTTTTACATCTCGTACACATGCATGTTTTTACATCTCACACACATGCATGTTTTAACATCTCACACACATACATGTTTTTACATCTCACACACATACATGTTTTTACATCTCACAAACATACATGTTTTTACATCTCGTACACATGCATGTTTTAACATCTCACACACATACATGTTTTTACATCTCACACACATACATGTTTTTACATCTCGTACACATGCATGTTTTTACATCTCACACACATACATGTTTTTACATCTCGTACACATGCATGTTTTTACATCTCGCACACATGCATGTTTTTACATCTCGCAAACAAGCATGTTTTTACATCTCGCACGCACACAGCTCTGTACTTCATACCTAGCACAACACAAATTTGTGAAGATAAAGTCACAGGCGAGTATTTTATTTAAAATCCTCTTGCATAGATTTTCCATTTTGGCACAACATCTGTAGTATTTATATATATTAGAAAATAAAATACTTATAAATAAATTAAAAATACATGTATACCTGAATTCATGAGCAAAAAAACAGACTTCCTTTGACAAGTATTGACCATGTACTGTATTATATCATAATAAAGATCTTTATTACAAATAACTTGTTAAAAATGGTCTCCTACACTACAATCTAATCAATTCACATCACTTTTATGTTTATGAGGAGAATTACATTCTTTTCAATTTCAACTAATACAGTTGCATAGCATTTTTCATAGGGTATGAAACCAGAGGCTCACCTGGTTATAAGATATCAATTAATCATTTAATGATCATTAATGTCATGTATAGATTCAATCAAGTTTCTAAGAAGATATTTTTACATCTTTCCATTGCATTTCCTTTTTCACACAAACAGAAAAACGCATTAATTTTATAGAAGATCACCTAGGCTGGTGTCTTCAACCTATGCCAACATTTTGAAATATCATATTCAAGGTATGCCAACAAACATTATATTACAGGTGTCTATATAACAATGACAGTTACAGGTAAGTAAATTTGGAAATGCAGGTCTCAAAAGTGAAATTTATTATAAAAAAAAAAACTAAACAAAAAACAATCTAAAATTATAAGAATAAGTCTGTTAAAATTTAACAACTTGAAGAAGAAAAAAATCTAACTTTTGTAAAAATTTATATATAAAATAAAAATCTGGTAAAATTAAACAAAAATCTGTAAATAAAAAAGATGAAAATGTAAAATTTTAGAATAATTTAAATAAACAATCTTTCTAAAATGTATGAATTAAAAATATTATATGATACTCATGCAATTAAGCAATTTTCTTAAAATCTAAATTCAAAAGTTTTTAATAATATTTATATATTTATTTATAAATTTAGAATTATCATAATTTTGAAGAGTATTTTTTAATTGCTCACTCCAAGCTAATTAATCATAAGATAATTCAGTTCACTCCAAGCTAATTATTTATAAGATAATTTGAAGTATGATAAAAAAAAATATCTGTGCTTATAATATACTAATTTATTTTCATGAAGTATGATATAAAAATATATATGCTTATAATATCCTATTTCATTTTCATAATGATTGATGTTAAAATATATGTGCTTATAATATCCTATTTTTTTTTTTATAAAGTTTGATATTAAATATATGTGCCGTCAGATATACTTATTTTTTTGTTTGTTATTTCCATAAAATATGATTTTAAATACTTAATTTATTCACTTAATACTCACACTAAAACAAGACAAATTTAGAATTAATTAAAAATTATTTATGGACTTGGTGTACATTGACATCTCCCCCGATTTTACACTAATTAAACATGACTAGTCATGTTTATTTAACAATTAACCTATTCAACCTATGACAACAATCTTTTTTACCTTTATTTATATTTCAACTTTTTTTCTTATTTATGTACATTTGTGTATATTTTAAACATGTAAAGCACTTAGAGTAATTGTATTGTTATATAATGTGCTATAAAAAAAATGCCTTGTAATAATAATATATATTTTTAAAAATTTTGGCATAGGTTGAATGAACCCCTAAGGCTCGATAACCATAACATTTTGTATATTTTCTAGAAGTCTCCTCTAGGAATACTAAATCCAAGTTTATTTGGTTCAGTTGTTTCACAAAAAAAGGTTTTTAAAATATTTTGCCTATAGGGTTCTATGTTAAATATTGCCTTGTGTTAGCAGTCACAATGGACTTCCAATTTCCATAAAAATTAAATTTTTTGTTAGGGACCATCGAATGATTTTTCATGTACAGTTTGGATTCAATCACACTTCTAGTCTTGTTAGAAAATTTATATGTTAAAACTATGTTCTGCGATGACGACACTCTTGGATTTTTGTACCAGACCATTCAAGGAACATTCCAGCCAAGTCTGCATTCAAATGGTTCTGTGGTTTCACAGAATATTAAAAAAAAAATATTCTTTCTATAAGTTCAAACTTTGTCATGTGGTGGTGGCCATCTTGGATTTCCAACTGATAAAAGTTTTCTGATATTTGAAATTTGAGCCAATCAGAAGGCATAATTATCATAGTAGCCAACCTGAATTTTCGAATGCAGCATAGATCATATATATTATTAAATGACTATGAATTTTCTTAATTCTGATTGGTTTAGAAGGTTCATTCTTCCTCTAACAGAACTACATGTCCACCGCGCAATTTTGCACGTGAGGTTAATAAATCTCATGTCACAGTTAGTACATACCCAAATATAGTAACAGGGGAAAACCAGTAGACTGATTAATATCGATAATTTTGATTGGCCGACATTTTGAACCTCAACCAATCAGAGGCAGCTTGCTAACGAACTTCGGTAATCAGCAGACGACTGTTAGTAAACAAAAATGAACGAAGCAGCTTCGTCAGTGGAACCAGAAGTTAAGACACGTTTTGCTACAGTTGATGATGAAACTGTGATATTTTATTTGTTAAAATTTTGAAATTGTATTTGTTTTTTCTTAATCAATTTTATTGTTTTGAAACATTAGAAATGTCAAGCTTTAAAAACTGGTGTTTGTTGGTTTGAAGCAGCTACATATAAAAAAGAATAAATGGAAATGTCTAAGAAACAGCAACAATTCACATTTTTACTAAAGTTCATAAAGTTACAGTAGATTACAGGACCACTCATTCAATAGAAAACCAGAACAATTACAATGTACTTGATGTAGGTCAGGTGGACATGGTATTTATCAACTGAGTTACCAAAGAATATGGAAAATGTCTAGAAAACAGATAAAACACAATTTTCACCCCAAAATTACACTTAGAATGTGTCATTTAATAAAACAATTGATGACTTTTCATTTCAGTGGACACTGATTTATCAACCCCTTGGAAGTGATGTTCACCTCAGCCGTTGGCTTCGGTGAACATCACTTCCTCGGGGTTGATAAATCACAGTGTCCACCTTATGAAAAGTCATTAATTGTATAATGTTAAGGCCCACCCAGGTAATATTTCTGCAAAGTTTGGTTCAAATTGGTCAAGTGGTATGTGAGAAAAAGATTGAATTATGAAAAGCTAACCGAATTAGATGACAAGGCAGACAGATGCAAAGTCTGTCGTAATTTGTTCTTGAACTACATGAATATGTATTGATTAATCTTAATATTATAAATTAAGTCATTGATATAAAATAAACATTTGAACAACCATAATAACATAAAAAATTACATATATTTGAACCTTTTTTTCTGAGTCAAAATCGAATCGAAAAAAGTACCAATCATATTAATTTGAATTATCAGTGCATTCGAGTTATTGGGGAAAATTAGATAACAATTACTATAAAACGAACCACATGCTTACTTTCGAGTTATCCATGAAAATGACTTATACAAGTTCCTGATAACAAGATTCCACTGTATCTAAAACTATTCTATTGACATCATTTACTCTAAATTTAACAACAAATACATGTCTGTTACAAACAAACCAATAAAACAAGACATGTGCACCAGGATGGGTTGAATGAGATCAGCAGGAACCTTTGGCAGTGATTAATCACTGATCATTTTCACAGTTCAGCATAAAACTATCATTTGTACCCTGCTTCATGCTGTAGATAACATTATACACATCTGGAAAAAAAATCAAGATACAGCAGATAATATAACAAGAATAAGCATATCTCTATAGTACAACCAAAATTCAATTGCGATCAGTTTTATTGGTGGAGGAAACTGGAGTACTCAGAGAAAACCACTAACCTGTTGCAAGTCACTGACACTTTATCACATAATGTTGTATCGAGTACACATCACCAAGGGCAGGATTCTAATTCACAACTTTACGCACTGATTGTACAGGTAGTTGTGTAAATCCAACAACCATACAATAACGATCATATATACAAAATCATTTTTATGTGCATTATTTTAAACAATAGAATAGTATTGACATTGATTTATGTACCACATGTTATCAACAATTGCTTAATAAATTAACAAAGATTTACAAATAAATTTAATTAAAACTAGAGGCTGTATCGCTCACCTGACATAAATAAGCCCTCTTAAGAATGTCTGCGTGCCAAATACATCTAAGTTTTACCATTCAAATCCCATAGGATTCTATGTTAAAACTATGTCTGCTCATGGCAGCCATCTTGGACGGAGGTCGTGGTCACCGGACACAATTTTGAAAGTATACTACCCAAGGACCATCCATGCCATGTTTGCTTTAAATTGGCTGACTGTTTCAGAGGAGAAGACTTTTAAACAATTTTCCCATAGGTCCTATGTTAAAACTATGTCCGCTGACGGCGGCCATTTTGGACCGAGATCGGGGTCACTGAACACAATTTTGGCAGTTGACCATCCAAGGACCATCGATGACATGTTTGCTATATTGGCTTACTGGTTTCAGAGGAGAAGATTTAAAAAAAAATTTCCCCATAGGGTTCTATATTAAAACTATGTCCGCTGAAGGTGGCCATCTTGGATGGAGGTCAGGGTCACTGGACACAATTTAGAAAATTAACCACTTAAGGACCGTCCATGCCATGTTTGCTTTAAATTGGCTTACTGGTTTCAGAGGAGAAGATTTTTAAACATATTTCCCATAGGGTCCTATGTTAAAACTATGTCCGCTGATGGTGGCCATCTTGGATGGAGGTCTGGGTCACTGGATATAATTTTGAAAGTTGACGGTTTAAGGACCATTCATGCCATGTTTGCTTTAAATTGGCTTACTAGTTTCAGAGGAAAAAAAATTTAAACATTTTTCCCATAGGGTCCTATGTTAAAACTATGTCCGCTGACGGTGGCCATCTTGGATGGAGGTCTGGGACACAGGACATAATTTTGAAAGTTGACCACCTAAGGACCATTCATGCCATGTTTGCTTTAAACTGACTTACTGGTTTCAGAGGAGAAGACTTAAACATTTTTTCCTTAGGGTCCTATATTAAAACTAAGTCGAGTCATGGTGGCCATCTTGAATTTCCGATCGGCAAACGATTCACAAATTTAGTACAGGATCACCCAATGATCATTCCTGCAAAGTCGCAATTCAATTGGCTTGGTAGTTTCTGACAAGAAGATTTTTAAAATTTCAGCCAATGAGAACACATTATGGCCCCTGGCAGCCATGTTGGATTTCAAATCAGCACCAAAAACACAAATCTGGTAGAGGACCATCCAATGAACATTTCTGGCAAGTTTGGTTGAAATCTGTTCAGCGGTTTCAGAGAAGAAGAGTTAAATGTGAAAAGCTAACGGACGGACAGACGACGGATGCTTACCCATGACAAAAGCTCACATGGCCTATGGCCAGGTGAGCTAAAAATGTCTACACTGGATACAGCATGATACAACTACAGCAAGTCAACACAGACTTCCTCCTTAAGTCAGTTTTACTGAATTATTATTAAGAAAAAAATCATCACTTGGTAGAATGTGTTTGAAATTAATAGAAACATTAAAATGAATCAGATTAAATAAAAATTACAGATTTTTGGCCTTGGCCCACCTCATATCTTGGAAATGGCATGAGCTACAGCAAATCTGTTGGAAGACAGGAATTTTTCTATGAAATGCAATGGAAAAGTCTGCATCAAATCAGACTTGATATAAAAAAAAAAGTTATTATTTTGGGTGTTAGGTCCCTTTGACTTCCTTTCAGGAATTTCTTTGGAATCGAAAGTCAAAGATAAGGAGAATTTAATAATTTCATTGATCACCTGAGCCTGAATCTCACCTGAAGAAACTTTTATCTCAGGATGACAATTGTGGTTTTGACTAAGGACTAGCTCCTAATTACCGAAATTCTCTTTCAGTTAAAATTTAAGCAGATTCTGGCATGAAATAAGGCGTGATTGGTCAATTTAAGAATTTTCTATTTTTTAGCTATGGCAGTCATCTTGGATGGATTTCAGATCAATCAGATACATTTTAGAATGGGGATCACCAAAATTTGATTCAAAATGGCAGAGTATTTTCAGAGATGTTTTTTTTTAAATATGCCATTTTTCCATAATCATCAAAAATAAACAAAACTGTAAAATTGACAAAAAACCTTGATATCTGTTACAGAGCTTATTATTATGCCTTCAGTTAAAATTTGAGATGACTATAACTTGAAATAAAGCTGTTGTGGCCAATTTAAGAATTTTCTATTTTTATGGCAGCCATCTTGAATGAAGTTCGGAATGGGGACCAAACAAGGGCCATTCCAGCAAAGTTTGGTTTCTGAGAAGATTAAAATGTTAAAAGTTTTAAACGACAGACGAAGGATGTCAGACGCAATGTGAAGGAAAAAGCTCACTCTGACATTTAGCTAAAAATTTATCAAAAATTGATTGAAAAATAAATGTTTCACACACAAAAAAACAGAAAACAACCTTTCTGGGATCTTGGGGCAACATGTTTGGAAAATCAATCCAGTCCTTTAATCTGTGCCAAGAATTACAGTGTTAAAATTTCAGAAGGTAAGGTCAACTAGAACAAAAGTTATTGCACAGAAATAACTGCGTCTACAGATGGATGATGATCGACAACATAACATGACCACAATTTTTTTGCAATTGTATAAAAGTTACCATTGACTTAAAATGAAGTTTTTTACCTGTAGATTTAGGTTGAAGTCTAACATAGTGGAGATATTTATCAATGAAGCCAAGATAAACTGTTGATGAGTCATCTGAAATGTTTGGCGAGTTGTAATCGATAAATCGTTCAGGACTGGTCGTTGATAAAACACGAATACGCACATTAAAACAATGACTTACTGCCCTGAGTATTATTTCATCACCAAAAATTCCAGGTTTACTCATAGACGTTAAATATGTTGACCATTTAATTTCTCTGTCATTTTCACCCACACCTGATAAAAAGGATGAATATTTTTCTCCAGTAGGTGTTGTGTCATTGTTCTTCAAAAATTCAACAATTTTACATCTTAATTCATTAGACTTTTCTTCTCCAGTTTTGTTGTTTAATTTATTGTCCAGTAATTGTAATGCTATTGCATGGAACATGCAGTTCCCATCACCACAAACATTGCTAACACTAAAACCATGATCCACTGCAATCCTCTCAATGTCAGATATGCATATATTATTCTACAAAATAAACAATTATTTTTAGCACTTTCTAACTACTCCATTGAATTTAGAACATTATTGTCTTCAGATATAATTAAACAGATTACACATTTTCTAAATATATACCATTAAATATTACATTCAAACATCTCCATGAGGTCACCTGAATTAAAAGGTCACCTTTTTCTTGTCCTGTCCGAGAAAATTTCATAATAATTGAACCTCTTTCAAGAGATCACCTCACCTGTCTTATCAGATCACTTTTTTCTTTGTCTCGAAGATGACCTCTAAATACAGGTTTCACTGTAATCATATATCATTCATGTTCAGAACTTTACCATGTAATTTCACGTCATTTTATTTCATCATGAGCCAGCCGGCTCACTAACACGGTCATCAATCTTCTTATAGGTTAATGGTTATGTGTGTTTAATGACACATTCAGTAATAATTCAGTTATATAGTGGTTGTTGGTTTTGTTGGTGAAAGAAACTGGAGTATCCGGCAAAATCCACCAACCTGTCCCCGACAAACTTAATAACGTAGTAGTGCTGTATCGAGTACTCCTCACCACGTGCAAGAATAAAATTCACAATTTTAGTGGTGTTAGGCATTGATTTAAGAATTGAATGCATTCTTTTGAAGTTTCATTGGGGTATGAAAGCGTTGACCGAAGTACATTTTGAATGAAGGGCTACCCATGTTGAAAATGTAGTTCGATCAACACTTTCATACCTCAATGAAACTTCAAAAGAATGCATTCAATTCTTATAATTACATTTAAATCACACCAAAATTTAATATAGTTGAATTTTTCGTTGTGAATTTTATTTGTGTTAGATTATTTGCTGTTGGAAATTACTACGCCATTGATTGTTTACATCTGACGTCGTCATGGAGGCACGTGCAAGTTCGGATTTGAGTTTCATTGGGATGTGAAACATCACTTTTATAATCATGTGACCACTTCATAACCAATCATATTGTAACATTTCAATGAAAAATGGAAGTAATGTAATTATTGGAGAGATAAAGGAAATATCACCACCCTTCAATCAGGGACATGACAGCCATAAACTTATTAAAAGGTATGGGACAAAAAAAAAGTTGTGTTGCCTTTGAAAGCAGTTGAACTTTCATCCTGTAGTAGTATTCTTCAACAGAGCAGCTACACAAGTGTAAATAATTTATATACATGTAATTGGTTTTTTTAAGACTGTCCACACTTTGCTCTCTGTTACATAGGGAACCAATACCCTGGTATATGCCAAAAAAAACATTGATATATGGCTGTCACTTTTAAAACCAGAAATGTTCTGATAAATAAACCAACTTAAACCAACACAACATTCGCTAAAATCTAAATATTAGTCTAAATGGCAATCATAAGCATATCATCTGTATTTACAATATATAGACCAGTTTTGCAAAAGAAATTTACACCTTGTTCAGTTTTTCGTAAATATCTGTGACAATCATAGTTTATTTCAAACAGATTCTAATGATATCATATCGATGCTTGTTTGATTTCTTATTGTTTTCTCAGCCATTTAGTTTCAGTACCATTTGTTATTATTCATTCTTTACAGCAAACAAATATAATCACAATTTTCTCAAACGAAGAGTTGAATAGTATTGCTTATGTTGTTCAACGCCAAAAGGGCAATTTTTCAGCTATATCACAAGTTACATTTCGGGTAGACATGTCAATCCACTCTGACACATTATCCAGACTTTGCTCATATTCTCTAATGAAGTGTTCTTAGACGGGAACCAGCATGGCTCCAACCGATAATCTACTACACAAAAGGCGTGCACACTACCCATTACTTAATCAATATGGTTTAAATAGTAAAACAATAAAACAGTTACAGATCCAGGTCCAAGTTAATATAACATGGTTACTGTACTAACGGTAACCTTTCCTGTAGCAGATACAGGTCCAAGTTAATATAACATGGTTACTATACTAACATTTCCTGTTACAGATACAGGTCCAAGTTAATATAACATGGTTACTATACATACTAACCTTTCCTGTAACAGATACAGGTCCAAGTTAATATAACATGGTTACTATACTAACCTTTCCTGTTACAGATACAGGTCCAAGTTAATATAACATGGTTACTATACTAACCTTTCCTGTAACAGATACAGGTCCAAGTTAATATAACATGGTTACTATACTAACCTTTCCTGTAACAGATACAGATCCAAGTTAATATAACATGGTTACTATACATACTAACCTTTCCTGTAACATATACAGGTCCAAGTTAATATAACATGGTTACTATACTAACCTTTCCTGTTACAGATACAGGTCCAAGTTAATATAATATGGTTACTATACTAACCTTTCATGTAACAGATACAGGTCCAAGTTAATATAACATGGTTACTATACTAACCTTTCCTGTTACAGATACAGGTCCAAGTTAATATAACATGGTAACTATACATACTAACCTTTCCTGTTACAGATACAGGTCCAAGTTAATATAACATGGTTACTATACTAACCTTTCCTGTTACAGATACAGGTCCAAGATAATATAACATGGTTACTATACTAACCTTTCCTGTAACAGATACAGGTCCAAGTTAATATAACATGGTTACTATACTAACCTTTCCTGTTACAGATACAGGTCCAAGTTAATATAACATGGTTACTATACTAACCTTTCCTGTTACAGATACAGGTTCAAGTTAATATAACATGGTTACTATACATACTAACCTTTCCTGTTACAGATACAGGTCCAAGTTAATATACCATGGTTACTATACTAACCTTTCCTGTTACAGATACAGGTCCAAGTTAATATAACATGGTTACTATACTAACCTTTCCTGTAACAGATACAGGTCCAAGTTAATATAACATGGTTACTATACTAACCTTTCCTGTAACAGATACAGCTCCAAGTTAATATAACATGGTTACTATACATACTAACCTTTCCTGTAACATATACAGCTCCAAGTTAATATACCATGGTTACTATACTAACCTTTCCTGTTACAGATACAGGTCCAAGTTAATATAACATGGTTACTATACTAACCTTTCCTGTAACAGATACAGGTCCAAGTTAATATAACATGGTTACTATACTAACCTTTCCTGTAACAGATACAGGTCTAAGTTAATATAACATGGTTACTATACCAACCTTTCCTGTAACAGATACAGGTCCAAGTTAATATAACATGGTTACTATACCAACCTTTCCTGTAACAGATACAGGTCCAAGTTAATATAACATGGTTACTATACCAACCTTTCCTGTAACAGATACAGGTCCAAGTTAATATAACATGGTTACTATACCAACCTTTCCTGTAACAGATACAGGTCCAAGTTAATATAACATAGTTACTATACAAACCTTTCCTGTAACAGATACAGGTCCAAGTTAATATAACATGATAACTATACATACTAACCTTTCCTGTAACAGATACAGGTCCAAGTTAATATAACATGGTTACTATACTAACCTTTCCTGTAACAGATACAGGTCTAAGTTAATATAACATGGTTACTATACCAACCTTTCCTGTAACAGATACAGGTCCAAGTTAATATAACATGGTTACTATACCAACCTTTCCTGTAACAGATACAGGTCCAAGTTAATATAACATGGTTACTATACCAACCTTTCCTGTAACAGATACAGGTCCAAGTTAATATAACATGGTTACTATACCAACCTTTCCTGTAACAGATACAGGTCCAAGTTAATATAACATAGTTACTATACAAACCTTTCCTGTAACAGATACAGGTCCAAGTTAATATAACATGATAACTATACATACTAACCTTTCCTGTAACAGATACAGGTCCAAGTTAATATAACATGGTTACTATAGTAACCTTTCCTGTAACAGATACAGGTCTAAGTTAATATAACATGGTTACTATACATACTAACCTTTCCTGTTACAGATACAGGTCCAAGTTAATATAACATGGTTACTATACATACTAACCTTTCCTGTAACAGATACAGGTCCAAGTTAATATAACATGGTTACTGTACTAACCTTTCCTGTAACAGATACAGGTTCAAGTTAATATAACATGGTTACTATACTAACCTTTCCTGTAACAGATACAGGTCCAAGTTAATATAACATGGTTACTATACTAACCTTTCCTGTAACAGATACAGGTCCAAGTTAACATAACATGGTTACTATACATACTAACCTTTCCTGTAACAGATACAGATCCAAGTTAATATAACATGGTTACTATACATACTAACCTTTCCTGTAACAGATACAGGTCCAAGTTAATATAACATGGTTACTATACTAACCTTTCCTGTAACAGATACAGATCCAAGTTAATATAACATGGTTACTATACTAACCTTTCCTGTAACAGATACAGGTCCAAGTTAATATAACATGGTTACTATACTAACCTTTCCTGTAACAGATACAGGTCCAAGTTAATATAACATGGTTACTATACTAACCTTTCCTGTAACAGATACAGGTCCAAGTTAATATAACATGGTAACTATACATACTAACCTTTCCTGCAACAGATACAGGTCCAAGTTAATATAACATGATTACTATACTAACCTTTCCTGTAACAGATACAGGTCCAAGTTAATATAACATGGTTACTATACTAACCTTTCCAGTAACAGATACAGGTCCAAGTTAATATAACATGATTACTATACTAACCTTTCCTGTAACAGATACAGGTCCAAGTTAATATAACATGGTTACTATACTAACCTTTCCTGTAACAGATACAGGTCTAAGTTAATATAACATGGTTACTATACTAACCTTTCCTGTAACAGATACAGGTCTAAGTTAATATAACATGGTTACTATACTAACCTTTCCTGTAACAGATACAGGTCCAAGTTAATATAACATGGTTACTATACTAACCTTTCCTGTAACAGATACAGGTCCAAGTTAATATAACATGGTTACTATACTAACCTTTCCTGTTACAGATACTGGTCCAAGTTAATATAACATGGTTACTATACTAACCTTTCCTGTAACAGATACAGGTCCAAGTTAATATGACATGGTAACTATACATACTAACCTTTCCTGTAACAGATACAGGTCCAAGTTAATATAACATGGTTACTATACTAACCTTTCCTGTAACAGATACAGGTCCAAGTTAATATAACATGGTTACTATACTAACCTTTCCTGTAACAGATACAGGTCTAAGTTAATATAACATGGTTACTATACTAACCTTTCCTGTAACAGATACAGGTCCAAGTTAATATAACATGGTTACTATACTAACCTTTCCTGTTACAGATACAGGTCCAAGTTAATATAACATGGTTACTATACTAACCTTTCCTGTAACAGATACAGGTCCAAGTTAATATGACATGGTAACTATACATACTAACCTTTCCTGTAACAGATACAGGTCTAAGTTAATATAACATGGTTACTATAGTAACCTTTCCTGTAACAGATACAGGTCCAAGTTAATATAACATGGTTACTATACTAACCTTTCCAGTAACAGATACAGGTCCATGTTAATATAACATGGTTACTATACTAACCTTTCCTGTAACATATACAGGTCCAAGTTAATATAACATGGTTACTATACTAACCTTTCCTGTAACAGATACAGGTCCAAGTTAATATAACATGGTTACTATACATACTAACCTTTCCTGTAACAGATACAGGTCCAAGTTAATATAACATGGTTACTATACTAACCTTTCCTGTAACAGATACAGGTCCAAGTTAATATAACATGGTTACTATACTAACCTTTCCTGTAACAGATACAGGTCCAAGTTAATATAACATGGTTACTATACTAACCTTTCCTGTAACAGATACAGGTCCAAGTTAATATAACATGGTTACTATACTAACCTTTCCTGTTACAGATACAGGTCCAAGTTAATATAACATGGTTACTATACTAACCTTTCCTGTAACAGATACAGGTCCAAGTTAATATGACATGGTAACTATACATACTAACCTTTCCTGTAACAGATACAGGTCCAAGTTAATATAACATGGTTACTATACTAACCTTTCCTGTAACAGATACAGGTCCAAGTTAATATAACATGGTTACTATACTAACCTTTCCTGTAACAGATACAGGTCTAAGTTAATATAACATGGTTACTATACTAACCTTTCCTGTAACAGATACAGGTCTAAGTTAATATAACATGGTTACTATACTAACCTTTCCTGTAACAGATACAGGTCCAAGTTAATATAACATGGTTACTATACTAACCTTTCCTGTTACAGATACTGGTCCAAGTTAATATAACATGGTTACTATACTAACCTTTCCTGTAACAGATACAGGTCCAAGTTAATATGACATGGTAACTATACATACTAACCTTTCCTGTAACAGATACAGGTCCAAGTTAATATAACATGGTTACTATACTAACCTTTCCTGTAACAGATACAGGTCCAAGTTAATATAACATGGTTACTATACTAACCTTTCCTGTAACAGATACAGGTCTAAGTTAATATAACATGGTTACTATACTAACCTTTCCTGTAACAGATACAGGTCCAAGTTAATATAACATGGTTACTATACTAACCTTTCCTGTTACAGATACAGGTCCAAGTTAATATAACATGGTTACTATACTAACCTTTCCTGTAACAGATACAGGTGCAAGTTAATATAACATGGTTACTATACTAACCTTTCCTGTAACAGATACAGGTCCAAGTTAATATGACATGGTAACTATACATACTAACCTTTCCTGTAGCAGATACAGGTCCAAGTTAATATAACATGGTTACTATACTAACATTTCCTGTTACAGATACAGGTCCAAGTTAATATAACATGGTTACTATACATACTAACCTTTCCTGTAACAGATACAGGTCCAAGTTAATATAACATGGTTACTATACTAACCTTTCCTGTTACAGATACAGGTCCAAGTTAATATAACATGGTTACTATACTAACCTTTCCTGTAACAGATACAGGTCCAAGTTAATATAACATGGTTACTATACTAACCTTTCATGTAACAGATACAGGTCCAAGTTAATATAACATGGTTACTATACTAACCTTTCCTGTAACAGATACAGATCCAAGTTAATATAACATGGTTACTATACATATTAACCTTTCCTGTAACATATACAGGTCCAAGTTAATATAACATGGTTACTATACTAACCTTTCCTGTTACAGATACAGGTCCAAGTTAATATAATATGGTTACTATACTAACCTTTCATGTAACAGATACAGGTCCAAGTTAATATAACATGGTTACTATACTAACCTTTCCTGTTACAGATACAGGTCCAAGTTAATATAACATGGTAACTATACATACTAACCTTTCCTGTTACAGATACAGGTCCAAGTTAATATAACATGGTTACTATACTAACCTTTCCTGTTACAGATACAGGTCCAAGATAATATAACATGGTTACTATACTAACCTTTCCTGTAACAGATACAGGTCCAAGTTAATATAACATGGTTACTATACTAACCTTTCCTGTTACAGATACAGGTCCAAGTTAATATAACATGGTTACTATACTAACCTTTCCTGTTACAGATACAGGTTCAAGTTAATATAACATGGTTACTATACATACTAACCTTTCCTGTTACAGATACAGGTCCAAATTAATATACCATGGTTACTATACTAACCTTTCCTGTTACAGATACAGGTCCAAGTTAATATAACATGGTTACTATACTAACCTTTCCTGTAACAGATACAGGTCCAAGTTAATATAACATGGTTACTATACTAACCTTTCCTGTAACAGATACAGCTCCAAGTTAATATAACATGGTTACTATACATACTAACCTTTCCTGTAACATATACAGCTCCAAGTTAATATACCATGGTTACTATACTAACCTTTCCTGTTACAGATACAGGTCCAAGTTAATATAACATGGTTACTATACTAACCTTTCCTGTTACAGATACAGGTCCAAGTTAATATGACATGGTTACTATACATACTAACCTTTCCTGTAACAGATACAGGTCCAAGTTAATATAACATGGTTACTATACTAACCTTTCCTGTAACAGATACAGGTCTAAGTCAATATAACATGGTTACTATACTAACCTTTCCTGTAACAGATACAGGTCCAAGTTAATATAACATGGTTACTATACATACTAACCTTTCCTGTAACAGATACAGGTCCAAGTTAATATAACATGGTTACTATACTAACCTTTCCTGTAACAGATACAGGTCCAAGTTAATATAACATGGTTACTATACTAACCTTTCCTGTAACAGATACAGGTCCAAGTTAATATAACATGGTTACTATACTAACCTTTCCTGTAACAGATACAGGTCCAAGTTAATATAACATGGTTACTATACTAACCTTTCCTGTTACAGATACAGGTCCAAGTTAATATAACATGGTTACTATACTAACCTTTCCTGTAACAGATACAGGTCCAAGTTAATATGACATGGTAACTATACATACTAACCTTTCCTGTAACAGATACAGGTCCAAGTTAATATAACATGGTTACTATACTAACCTTTCCTGTAACAGATACAGGTCCAAGTTAATATAACATGGTTACTATACTAACCTTTCCTGTAACAGATACAGGTCTAAGTTAATATAACATGGTTACTATACTAACCTTTCCTGTAACAGATACAGGTCTAAGTTAATATAACATGGTTACTATACTAACCTTTCCTGTAACAGATACAGGTCCAAGTTAATATAACATGGTTACTATACTAACCTTTCCTGTTACAGATACTGGTCCAAGTTAATATAACATGGTTACTATACTAACCTTTCCTGTAACAGATACAGGTCCAAGTTAATATGACATGGTAACTATACATACTAACCTTTCCTGTAACAGATACAGGTCCAAGTTAATATAACATGGTTACTATACTAACCTTTCCTGTAACAGATACAGGTCCAAGTTAATATAACATGGTTACTATACTAACCTTTCCTGTAACAGATACAGGTCTAAGTTAATATAACATGGTTACTATACTAACCTTTCCTGTAACAGATACAGGTCCAAGTTAATATAACATGGTTACTATACTAACCTTTCCTGTTACAGATACAGGTCCAAGTTAATATAACATGGTTACTATACTAACCTTTCCTGTAACAGATACAGGTGCAAGTTAATATAACATGGTTACTATACTAACCTTTCCTGTAACAGATACAGGTCCAAGTTAATATGACATGGTAACTATACATACTAACCTTTCCTGTAGCAGATACAGGTCCAAGTTAATATAACATGGTTACTATACTAACATTTCCTGTTACAGATACAGGTCCAAGTTAATATAACATGGTTACTATACATACTAACCTTTCCTGTAACAGATACAGGTCCAAGTTAATATAACATGGTTACTATACTAACCTTTCCTGTTACAGATACAGGTCCAAGTTAATATAACATGGTTACTATACTAACCTTTCCTGTAACAGATACAGGTCCAAGTTAATATAACATGGTTACTATACTAACCTTTCATGTAACAGATACAGGTCCAAGTTAATATAACATGGTTACTATACTAACCTTTCCTGTAACAGATACAGATCCAAGTTAATATAACATGGTTACTATACATACTAACCTTTCCTGTAACATATACAGGTCCAAGTTAATATAACATGGTTACTATACTAACCTTTCCTGTTACAGATACAGGTCCAAGTTAATATAATATGGTTACTATACTAACCTTTCATGTAACAGATACAGGTCCAAGTTAATATAACATGGTTACTATACTAACCTTTCCTGTTACAGATACAGGTCCAAGTTAATATAACATGGTAACTATACATACTAACCTTTCCTGTTACAGATACAGGTCCAAGTTAATATAACATGGTTACTATACTAACCTTTCCTGTTACAGATACAGGTCCAAGATAATATAACATGGTTACTATACTAACCTTTCCTGTAACAGATACAGGTCCAAGTTAATATAACATGGTTACTATACTAACCTTTCCTGTTACAGATACAGGTCCAAGTTAATATAACATGGTTACTATACTAACCTTTCCTGTTACAGATACAGGTTCAAGTTAATATAACATGGTTACTATACATACTAACCTTTCCTGTTACAGATACAGGTCCAAGTTAATATACCATGGTTACTATACTAACCTTTCCTGTTACAGATACAGGTCCAAGTTAATATAACATGGTTACTATACTAACCTTTCCTGTAACAGATACAGGTCCAAGTTAATATAACATGGTTACTATACTAACCTTTCCTGTAACAGATACAGCTCCAAGTTAATATAACATGGTTACTATACATACTAACCTTTCCTGTAACATATACAGCTCCAAGTTAATATACCATGGTTACTATACTAACCTTTCCTGTTACAGATACAGGTCCAAGTTAATATAACATGGTTACTATACTAACCTTTCCTGTTACAGATACAGGTCCAAGTTAATATGACATGGTTACTATACATACTAACCTTTCCTGTAACAGATACAGGTCCAAGTTAATATAACATGGTTACTATACTAACCTTTCCTGTAACAGATACAGGTCTAAGTTAATATAACATGGTTACTATACCAACCTTTCCTGTAACAGATACAGGTCCAAGTTAATATAACATGGTTACTATACCAACCTTTCCTGTAACAGATACAGGTCCAAGTTAATATAACATGGTTACTATACCAACCTTTCCTGTAACAGATACAGGTCCAAGTTAATATAACATGGTTACTATACCAACCTTTCCTGTAACAGATACAGGTCCAAGTTAATATAACATAGTTACTATACAAACCTTTCCTGTAACAGATACAGGTCCAAGTTAATATAACATGATAACTATACATACTAACCTTTCCTGTAACAGATACAGGTCCAAGTTAATATAACATGGTTACTATAGTAACCTTTCCTGTAACAGATACAGGTCTAAGTTAATATAACATGGTTACTATACATACTAACCTTTCCTGTTACAGATACAGGTCCAAGTTAATATAACATGATAACTATACATACTAACCTTTCCTGTAACAGATACAGGTCCAAGTTAATATAACATGGTTACTATAGTAACCTTTCCTGTAACAGATACAGGTCTAAGTTAATATAACATGGTTACTATACATACTAACCTTTCCTGTTACAGATACAGGTCCAAGTTAATATAACATGGTTACTATACATACTAACCTTTCCTGTAACAGATACAGGTCCAAGTTAATATAACATGGTTACTGTACTAACCTTTCCTGTAACAGATACAGGTTCAAGTTAATATAACATGGTTACTATACTAACCTTTCCTGTAACAGATACAGGTCCAAGTTAATATAACATGGTTACTATACTAACCTTTCCTGTAACAGATACAGGTCCAAGTTAATATAACATGGTTACTATACATACTAACCTTTCCTGTAACAGATACAGATCCAAGTTAATATAACATGGTTACTATACATACTAACCTTTCCTGTAACAGATACAGGTCCAAGTTAATATAACATGGTTACTATACTAACCTTTCCTGTAACAGATACAGATCCAAGTTAATATAACATGGTTACTATACTAACCTTTCCTGTAACAGATACAGGTCCAAGTTAATATAACATGGTTACTATACTAACCTTTCCTGTAACAGATACAGGTCCAAGTTAATATAACATGGTTACTATACTAACCTTTCCTGTAACAGATACAGGTCCAAGTTAATATAACATGGTAACTATACATACTAACCTTTCCTGCAACAGATACAGGTCCAAGTTAATATAACATGATTACTATACTAACCTTTCCTGTAACAGATACAGGTCCAAGTTAATATAACATGGTTACTATACTAACCTTTCCAGTAACAGATACAGGTCCATGTTAATATAACATGGTTACTATACTAACCTTTCCTGTAACATATACAGGTCCAAGTTAATATAACATGGTTACTATACTAACCTTTCCTGTAACAGATACAGGTCCAAGTTAATATAACATGGTTACTATACATACTAACCTTTCCTGTAACAGATACAGGTCCAAGTTAATATAACATGGTTACTATACTAACCTTTCCTGTAACAGATACAGGTCCAAGTTAATATAACATGGTTACTATACTAACCTTTCCTGTAACAGATACAGGTCCAAGTTAATATAACATGGTTACTATACTAACCTTTCCTGTAACAGATACAGGTCCAAGTTAATATAACATGGTTACTATACTAACCTTTCCTGTTACAGATACAGGTCCAAGTTAATATAACATGGTTACTATACTAACCTTTCCTGTAACAGATACAGGTCCAAGTTAATATGACATGGTAACTATACATACTAACCTTTCCTGTAACAGATACAGGTCCAAGTTAATATAACATGGTTACTATACTAACCTTTCCTGTAACAGATACAGGTCCAAGTTAATATAACATGGTTACTATACTAACCTTTCCTGTAACAGATACAGGTCTAAGTTAATATAACATGGTTACTATACTAACCTTTCCTGTAACAGATACAGGTCTAAGTTAATATAACATGGTTACTATACTAACCTTTCCTGTAACAGATACAGGTCCAAGTTAATATAACATGGTTACTATACTAACCTTTCCTGTTACAGATACTGGTCCAAGTTAATATAACATGGTTACTATACTAACCTTTCCTGTAACAGATACAGGTCCAAGTTAATATGACATGGTAACTATACATACTAACCTTTCCTGTAACAGATACAGGTCCAAGTTAATATAACATGGTTACTATACTAACCTTTCCTGTAACAGATACAGGTCCAAGTTAATATAACATGGTTACTATACTAACCTTTCCTGTAACAGATACAGGTCTAAGTTAATATAACATGGTTACTATACTAACCTTTCCTGTAACAGATACAGGTCCAAGTTAATATAACATGGTTACTATACTAACCTTTCCTGTTACAGATACAGGTCCAAGTTAATATAACATGGTTACTATACTAACCTTTCCTGTAACAGATACAGGTCCAAGTTAATATGACATGGTAACTATACATACTAACCTTTCCTGTAACAGATACAGGTCTAAGTTAATATAACATGGTTACTATAGTAACCTTTCCTGTAACAGATACAGGTCTAAGTTAATATAACATGGTTACTATACATACTAACCTTTCCTGTTACAGATACAGGTCCAAGTTAATATAACATGATAACTATACATACTAACCTTTCCTGTAACAGATACAGGTCCAAGTTAATATAACATGGTTACTATACTAACCTTTCCTGTAACAGATACAGGTCCAAGTTAATATAACATGGTAACTATACATACTAACCTTTCCTGCAACAGATACAGGTCCAAGTTAATATAACATGATTACTATACTAACCTTTCCTGTAACAGATACAGGTCCAAGTTAATATAACATGGTTACTATACTAACCTTTCCAGTAACAGATACAGGTCCATGTTAATATAACATGGTTACTATACTAACCTTTCCTGTAACATATACAGGTCCAAGTTAATATAACATGGTTACTATACTAACCTTTCCTGTAACAGATACAGGTCCAAGTTAATATAACATGGTTACTATACATACTAACCTTTCCTGTAACAGATACAGGTCCAAGTTAATATAACATGGTTACTATACTAACCTTTCCTGTAACAGATACAGGTCCAAGTTAATATAACATGGTTACTATACTAACCTTTCCTGTAACAGATACAGGTCCAAGTTAATATAACATGGTTACTATACTAACCTTTCCTGTAACAGATACAGGTCCAAGTTAATATAACATGGTTACTATACTAACCTTTCCTGTTACAGATACAGGTCCAAGTTAATATAACATGGTTACTATACTAACCTTTCCTGTAACAGATACAGGTCCAAGTTAATATGACATGGTAACTATACATACTAACCTTTCCTGTAACAGATACAGGTCCAAGTTAATATAACATGGTTACTATACTAACCTTTCCTGTAACAGATACAGGTCCAAGTTAATATAACATGGTTACTATACTAACCTTTCCTGTAACAGATACAGGTCTAAGTTAATATAACATGGTTACTATACTAACCTTTCCTGTAACAGATACAGGTCTAAGTTAATATAACATGGTTACTATACTAACCTTTCCTGTAACAGATACAGGTCCAAGTTAATATAACATGGTTACTATACTAACCTTTCCTGTTACAGATACTGGTCCAAGTTAATATAACATGGTTACTATACTAACCTTTCCTGTAACAGATACAGGTCCAAGTTAATATGACATGGTAACTATACATACTAACCTTTCCTGTAACAGATACAGGTCCAAGTTAATATAACATGGTTACTATACTAACCTTTCCTGTAACAGATACAGGTCCAAGTTAATATAACATGGTTACTATACTAACCTTTCCTGTAACAGATACAGGTCTAAGTTAATATAACATGGTTACTATACTAACCTTTCCTGTAACAGATACAGGTCCAAGTTAATATAACATGGTTACTATACTAACCTTTCCTGTTACAGATACAGGTCCAAGTTAATATAACATGGTTACTATACTAACCTTTCCTGTAACAGATACAGGTCCAAGTTAATATGACATGGTAACTATACATACTAACCTTTCCTGTAACAGATACAGGTCTAAGTTAATATAACATGGTTACTATAGTAACCTTTCCTGTAACAGATACAGGTCTAAGTTAATATAACATGGTTACTATACATACTAACCTTTCCTGTTACAGATACAGGTCCAAGTTAATATAACATGATAACTATACATACTAACCTTTCCTGTAACAGATACAGGTCCAAGTTAATATAACATGGTTACTATACTAACCTTTCCTGTAACAGATACAGGTCCAAGTTAATATAACATGGTTACTATACATACTAACCTTTCCTGTAACAGATACAGGTCCAAGTTAATATAACATGGTTACTGTACTAACCTTTCCTGTAACAGATACAGGTTCAAGTTAATATAACATGGTTACTATACTAACCTTTCCTGTAACAGATACAGGTCCAAGTTAATATAACATGGTTACTATACTAACCTTTCCTGTAACAGATACAGGTCCAAGTTAATATAACATGGTTACTATACATACTAACCTTTCCTGTAACAGATACAGATCCAAGTTAATATAACATGGTTACTATACTAACCTTTCCTGTAACAGATACAGATCCAAGTTAATATAACATGGTTACTATACTAACCTTTCCTGTAACAGATACAGGTCCAAGTTAATATAACATGGTAACTATACATACTAACCTTTCCTGTAACAGATACAGGTCCAAGTTAATATAACATGGTTACTATACTAACCTTTCCTGTTACAGATACAGGTGCAAGTTAATATAACATGGTTACTATACTAACCTTTCCTGTAACAGATACAGATCCAAGTTAATATAACATGGTTACTATACTAACCTTTCCTGTAACAGATACAGGTCCAAGTTAATATAACATGGTTACTATACTAACCTTTCCTGTAACAGATACAGGTCCAAGTTAATATAACATGGTTACTATACTAACCTTTCCTGTAACAGATACAGGTCCAAGTTAATATAACATGGTTACTATACTAACCTTTCCTGTAACAGATACAGGTCCAAGTTAATATAACATGGTTACTATACTAACCTTTCCTGTAACAGATACAGGTCTAAGTTAATATAACATGGTAACTATACATACTAACCTTTCCTGCAACAGATACAGGTCCAAGTTAATATAACATGATTACTATACTAACCTTTCCTGTAACAGATACAGGTCCAAGTTAATATAACATGGTTACTATACTAACCTTTCCTGTAACAGATACAGGTCCATGTTAATATAACATGGTTACTATACTAACCTTTCCTGTAACATATACAGGTCCAAGTTAATATAACATGGTTACTATACTAACCTTTCCTGTAACAGATACAGGTCCAAGTTAATATAACATGGTTACTATACATACTAACCTTTCCTGTAACAGATACAGGTCCAAGTTAATATAACATGGTTACTATACTAACCTTTCCTGTAACAGATACAGGTCCAAGTTAATATAACATGGTTACTATACTAACCTTTCCTGTAACAGATACAGGTCCAAGTTAATATAACATGGTTACTATACTAACCTTTCCTGTTACAGATACAGGTCCAAGTTAATATAACATGGTTACTATACTAACCTTTCCTGTAACAGATACAGGTCCAAGTTAATATGACATGGTAACTATACATACTAACCTTCCTGTAACAGATACAGGTCCAAGTTAATATAACATGGTTACTATACATACTAACCTTTCCTGTAACAGATACAGGTCCAAGTTAATATAACATGGTTACTATACTAACCTTTCCTGTAACAGATACAGGTCCAAGTTAATATAACATGGTTACTATACTAACCTTTCCTGTAACAGATACAGGTCCAAGTTAATATAACATGGTTACTATACTAACCTTTCCTGTTACAGATACAGGTCCAAGTTAATATAACATGGTTACTATACTAACCTTTCCTGTTACAGATACAGGTCCAAGTTAATATGACATGGTAACTATACATACTAACCTTTCCTGTAACAGATACAGGTCCAAGTTAATATAACATGGTTACTATACTAACCTTTCCTGTAACAGATACAGGTCCAAGTTAATATAACATGGTTACTATACTAACCTTTCCTGTAACAGATACAGGTCTAAGTTAATATAACATGGTTACTATACTAACCTTTCCTGTAACAGATACAGGTCTAAGTTAATATAACATGGTTACTATACTAACCTTTCCTGTAACAGATACAGGTCCAAGTTAATATAACATGGTTACTATACTAACCTTTCCTGTTACAGATACAGGTCCAAGTTAATATAACATGGTTACTATACTAACCTTTCCTGTAACAGATACAGGTCCAAGTTAATATAACATGGTTACTATACTAACCTTTCCTGTAACAGATACAGGTCTAAGTTAATATAACATGGTTACTATACTAACCTTTCCTGTAACAGATACAGGTCCAAGTTAATATAACATGGTTACTATACTAACCTTTCCTGTAACAGATACAGGTCCAAGTTAATATAACATGGTTACTATACTAACCTTTCCTGTTACAGATACAGGTCCAAGTTAATATAACATGGTTACTATACTAACCTTTCCTGTAACAGATACAGGTCTAAGTTAATATAACATGGTTACTATACTAACCTTTCCTGTAACAGATACAGGTCTAAGTTAATATAACATGGTTACTATACTAACCTTTCCTGTAACAGATACAGGTCCAAGTTAATATAACATGGTTACTATACTAACCTTTCCTGTTACAGATACAGGTCCAAGTTAATATAACATGGTTACTATACTAACCTTTCCTGTAACAGATACAGGTCCAAGTTAATATAACATGGTTACTATACTAACCTTTCCTGTAACAGATACAGGTCTAAGTTAATATAACATGGTTACTATACTAACCTTTCCTGTAACAGATACAAGTCCAAGTTAATATAACATGGTTACTATACTAACCTTTCCTGTTACAGATACAGGTCCAAGTTAATATAACATGGTTACTATACTAACCTTTCCTGTAACAGATACAGGTCCAAGTTAATATGACATGGTAACTATACATACTAACCTTTCCTGTAACAGATACAGGTCCAAGTTAATATAACATGGTTACTATACTAACCTTTCCTGTAACAGATACAGGTCCAAGTTAATATAACATGGTTACTATACTAACCTTTCCTGTAACAGATACAGGTCTAAGTTAATATAACATGGTTACTATAGTAACCTTTCCTGTAACAGATACAGGTCTAAGTTAATATAACATGGTTACTATACATACTAACCTTTCCTGTTACAGATACAGGTCCAAGTTAATATAACATGATAACTATACATACTAACCTTTCCTGTAACAGATACAGGTCCAAGTTAATATAACATGGTTACTATAGTAACCTTTCCTGTAACAGATACAGGTCTAAGTTAATATAACATGGTTACTATACATACTAACCTTTCCTGTTACAGATACAGGTCCAAGTTAATATAACATGGTTACTATACATACTAACCTTTCCTGTAACAGATACAGGTCCAAGTTAATATAACATGGTTACTGTACTAACCTTTCCTGTAACAGATACAGGTCCAAGTTAATATAACATGGTTACTATACTAACCTTTCCTGTAACAGATACAGATCCAAGTTAATATAACATGGTTACTATACTAACCTTTCCTGTAACAGATACAGGTCCAAGTTAATATAACATGGTTACTATACTAACCTTTCCTGTAACAGATACAGGTCCAAGTTAATATGACATGGTTACTATACTAACCTTTCCTGTAACAGATACAGGTCCAAGTTAATATAACATGGTAACTATACATACTAACCTTTCCTGCAACAGATACAGGTCCAAGTTAATATAACATGATTACTATACTAACCTTTCCTGTAACAGATACAGGTCCAAGTTAATATAACATGGTTACTATACTAACCTTTCCAGTAACAGATACAGGTCCATGTTAATATAACATGGTTACTATACTAACCTTTCCTGTAACATATACAGGTCCAAGTTAATATAACATGGTTACTATACTAACCTTTCCTGTAACAGATACAGGTCCAAGTTAATATAACATGGTTACTATACATACTAACCTTTCCTGTAACAGATACAGGTCCAAGTTAATATAACATGGTTACTATACTAACCTTTCCTGTAACAGATACAGGTCCAAGTTAATATAACATGGTTACTATACTAACCTTTCCTGTAACAGATACAGGTCCAAGTTAATATAACATGGTTACTATACTAACCTTTCCTGTTACAGATACAGGTCCAAGTTAATATAACATGGTTACTATACTAACCTTTCCTGTAACAGATACAGGTCCAAGTTAATATGACATGGTAACTATACATACTAACCTTTCCTGTAACAGATACAGGTCCAAGTTAATATAACATGGTTACTATACTAACCTTTCCTGTAACAGATACAGGTCCAAGTTAATATAACATGGTTACTATACTAACCTTTCCTGTAACAGATACAGGTCTAAGTTAATATAACATGGTTACTATACTAACCTTTCCTGTAACAGATACAGGTCTAAGTTAATATAACATGGTTACTATACTAACCTTTCCTGTAACAGATACAGGTCCAAGTTAATATAACATGGTTACTATACTAACCTTTCCTGTTACAGATACTGGTCCAAGTTAATATAACATGGTTACTATACTAACCTTTCCTGTAACAGATACAGGTCCAAGTTAATATGACATGGTAACTATACATACTAACCTTTCCTGTAACAGATACAGGTCCAAGTTAATATAACATGGTTACTATACTAACCTTTCCTGTAACAGATACAGGTCCAAGTTAATATAACATGGTTACTATACTAACCTTTCCTGTAACAGATACAGGTCTAAGTTAATATAACATGGTTACTATACTAACCTTTCCTGTAACAGATACAGGTCCAAGTTAATATAACATGGTTACTATACTAACCTTTCCTGTTACAGATACAGGTCCAAGTTAATATAACATGGTTACTATACTAACCTTTCCTGTAACAGATACAGGTCCAAGTTAATATGACATGGTAACTATACATACTAACCTTTCCTGTAACAGATACAGGTCCAAGTTAATATAACATGGTTACTATACTAACCTTTCCTGTTACAGATACAGGTCCAAGTTAATATAACATGGTTACTATACTAACCTTTCCTGTAACAGATACAGGTCCAAGTTAATATAACATGGTAACTATATATACTAACCTTTCCTGTAACAGATACAGGTCCAAGTTAATATAACATGGTTACTATACTAACCTTTCCTGTCACAGATACAGGTCCAAGTTAATATAACATGGTTACTATACTAACCTTTCCTGTAACAAATGCAGGTTTCATATTTGATTTCTCTACTTTATTAGGATTTTACCTACGGAACACAACCTCGCTTGGCAAGAAGGAAGAAATGCCTATGCTACGTATCAAGGTATGTATGAACATAATCTTTATAGTCTCAGATATTTATGCATATTTTCTTATTCCAAAAATAACTCTAAATTCACCGGGTCATTGCTTAAAATATACATTTGTGATGTAAACAAAACTTTGCTGTCAATGAAGGTCAAGTACATATACGTTATACAAAACCGGAAATATACAGGTGGCACTGTTCAGGGAAAAAAAATTTTGAACACCGTTCAGGTCATATCTTATCAGTTTTATCTTTATATCAACGTTATTTCTGTATTGTGTAACCCCAATGGAACACTTTTTCAAACATGTTTAATTTTACATGTATGGTTGAAATCAATAATCTTGGTGTTTGCAAATATCTTAAATACATTTTTTTTCTTTTCTTCCAAAAGTTTTTATTAGTAAACATTCCATCCATAATTGATTTTACACACTTATCGAGAACTGGTGTCGTAATACACAAAGTGTCAGAAATAAGGTCATACACAAAATTATGTTTTCTCCGTAACTTCTAGGAGTAGAACTTTTAGGTTTGGTAGAAATAAAGAACTAGTTTTGACAAACAAACAAAAACAATTTTGCAAAAATTTATTGTTTCTAAGGGACACACGGGAGAAATGTTTCTTATACTATCGAGAACCGGCAACACCAGGATATTGTATATTTTCTAGGAATTTTGTTTATAAATTTATCTGGAAATAGATTTTTAGAGCATTTTATTGTATAAGTACCATCTGTATATGATTGGTTAGTCTGAATATATTAATTCCACTGAATATTATAAAGGACTATTGTTGAATATTTGGTTCAACATTATCATACATGTAGTTGGGTATTGGGTTGCCGAGTAAGTTGACATCAGACCTCAAGCCTATAGCTACCTCTACTGACTTCGATTCCAGTCTCGTTACCCACGTTATGAATATATGAGATAGACAGGGGCCAATGTTTAATTGTTATAAGATAAAAACAATGACAGATCCTGGTCAAAATTAATGTGACATACTATATGTACAAACCTGTTCTGTTGCAGATACAGGCTTCATTTTTGACTTATTTTCTTTATTAATGTCAACCTCTCCTGGTTCTTGATCACAATCTGAATTCTGTGTCGTTTCAGATGTTTCATTTTCAGATGAAGAAGCATTTTCTGATGATAATGATGAGCCGCTGCCTATAGAAGTCTTCGTTTTTTCATTTTTGTCTTCACTTGTATTTTTCACTTTTATATTTGTTCCATCACCCTGTATATATAATATAACAAGTATTACAGACTTACACAGTATTACATAAACTAGAGCCTCCCAGGAGCCTGTATAGCTCACCTGGGTATAATAACAACATCAGTCAATAACACTTGATAACTTCGGTCAAAAAATAACAAATGTAGCCTTCGTCATTGCAGACCCCCTCTCCAAAAACATTTGGGCAGGGGTTCCCCCTTTAATGTAAGTTATCAACATTGCTGTAAAAAAAACATATATGTCAATGATTCTCAAAATTTAGCTTTTGCTACTTCACATTTTGTAATAGTGTTGCTTCCATTTGATTATTTGAGAAACCAAAAGCAGTGAAAGTCAACAAAAAATAACTCTTCACACAGTAGTCAGACATTTTCAACTGTGGAACTTCTTTGTAGATTTTGACATGCTGAACATTTTTGCAGTTTAAACTTTTCCTCTAACATCATACTATCTCTAATAGTTTTTGAGATATAAGAAGAATGTATTAAAATTTAGAACATTTGATGAAAAAAGGGCAATAACTCTAAAATGGTTATGGGATTTACTTCAAAATTGCAGAGTTGGTAGATCTTGACATACTGCACATTTTTGCAATTTTGGGATTTACTTCAAAATTGCAGAGTTGGTAGATCTTGACATACTGCACATTTTTGCAATTTAAACGTAACTTCTATCTCTATTAGTTTTTGAAATAAAGGACGAAAAGTATTAAAATTTTGAAAATTTGATGGAAAAAAAGGCAACAACTCCAAAATGGGTACTCAAATTTACTTCAAAATTGCAGTTTAGGTAGATCTTGACATGCTGAATATGTTTGCAGTAAATCTTAACATCTATCTCTTATAGTTTTTTAAATAAAGGACGAAAAGTACTAAAATTTTGAAAATTTGATGAAAAAAAGGGCAATAACTCCAAAATGGGTAATCAGATTTACTTCCAAATTGCAGGATAGGTGGATCTTGATATGCTGCACACTTTTGTAATTTAAACTTAACCTTTATCTCTTATAGTTTTTGAAATATAAGATGAAAAGTCTTAAAATAAAAATAAAAAATGATGAAAAAAGGGCAATAACTCCAAGATGGGTAATCAGATTTACTTCAAAATTGCAGGGTAGGTAGATCTTGAGATGCTGAACATGTTTGCAGTCTAAATTTAACCTTTATCTCTTATAGTTTTTGAAATAAAGGACGAAAAGCATTAACATTTTGAAAATTTGATAAAAAAAGGCAATAACTCCAAAATGAGCAATGGGATTTACTTACAAATTGCAGGGTAGGTAGATCTTGACATGCTGCACATCTTAGCAATAAACTTAACCTTTATCTCTTATAGTTTTTGAAATATAAGACGAAAAGTATTAACATTTTAAAAATTTGATGAAAAAAGGGCAATAACTCCAAGATGAGTATTGGCATTTACTTCAAAATTGCAGGGTAGGTAGATCTTGACAGGCTGAACATGTTTGCAGTTTAAACTTAACATCTATCTCTTATAGTTTTTGAAACAAAGGACGAAAAGTATTAAAATTTTGAAAAAATGATGAAAAAAAGGGAAATAACTCCAAAATGGGTTATGGAACTTACTTCAAAATTGCAGTGTAAGTAGATCTTGACATGCTGAACATGTTTGCAGTTTAAACTTAATATATATCTCTTATAGTTTTTGAAATAAAGGATGAAAAGTATTAAAATTGTGAAAATTTGATGAAAAAAGGGAAATAACTCCAAAATGGGTAATGGGATTTTATACAAATATATCATGTCTGGGAGAGGTATTTGCAAAAAACGCCAGTTGCGAGACGAAAAATTTCCCGAGCCGAATGGCGAGGGAAATTTAGTCTCAAGACCGGTATTTTTCGCAAATACCCCTCCCAAACATGATATATCTGTTTAATTACACCGAATATTAGTTAGAACACTGGCTAAATAAATAATACCTTTTGTATGTCGTTTTCAGGACCTAACATGATGTATCTGTTTAATTCTACCGAATGATGTTACATAAAACGCACAACTGATAACGTTTCACAAATTTTGTTACAAGCGTCTCGGTGAAGGGTAAAAACGGCAAATACGATTTTGCAAATACCATGAAAAAAAGTTAAATCTTATGCAAATACACCTACATGATGTAAAAATTCTGCAAATTCACAATGCAAGGCCTGAATTTGTAAAAAATATCACGGCTATTAACCAATCAGAATCCAGCATTCTTATATAAGGTGTAATTAACTTCAAAATTGCAGGGTAGGTAGATCTTGACATGCTGCACATTTTTGCAATTTAAACTTAACCTTTATCTCTTAGTTTTTGAAATATAAGACGAAAAGTTTTAAAATTAAAAAAATTGATGAAAAAAGGGCAATAACTCCAAGATGAGTAATCAGATTTACTTCAAAATTGCAGGGTATGTAGATCTTGCTGTGCTGATCATTTTTACCCAATGTCAGATTTCTGATATTATTAACGGTTTTTGAGTTATTACCCAAAAACCTGCAATTTTACCATATGTTCTATTTTTAGTAACAGCGGCCATGTTGGTTGGTGCACGGCATCATCGGACACAATTTTGAAACTAGACACCCTAGTGATGATTCAGACCAAATTTGGTTTCAATTGGTCTAGTAGTTTCAGAGGAGAAGATTTTTGAAAAAGTTTACGACATACGACGGACGACGACGACGGATGCCAAGTGCATGATTGTACCTTTTACAGTTTTGGTTACTGTTTATTCTTTAGTATCAATAATTTGGACATTTGTCCTTTGATCTCACAGTGATATTATCAGTATCAACAAACTCTCTCAGATACAGTAGGGTTATTGCACTAATATTGAGGAATATTTTCACGAGCAGTATATCATATTGCACGAGCTTGCAAGTTCAATATGATATAATGTGAGAGACAATATTAGTGCAATAACGCTTTTATAATATATAGTACCAAATATTTCAGTCTAGGACAATTATATTTCACCATATTTCTTTGCAATATAATTCCGCCATCTTGTTTATCTGTCATCTGCTTGCATGCAAATGTCATTTTACTCGGAACCTCTCTAGTGCATACCAATCATTAAGGAGAAAGTATGGAATGCAATAGCGGTCAAGATGCAATATTTTTAACTCATTCCGAAATGCTCTACTTTTTAACATTATAACATTATCAATGATTTGTACATTTTCACTTTTATCTTTGCAGGCAATATCTATTTTCAAGCAACTAGGGTGATAATAACATTAGATCACTGTTTTCTAATGTAATGCTATAATGAATGATGTCATCAAATCCTCGATAAACATACCATCCTTGATATGTTTTGCTCGAAATTGACTTCTCATAACATCTCATATCTCTGGCTTTGCCTTCGATGTGACATTGCACTAAGAAAAACATTATCGCAAAACAAATAAACTATAGTATGTATTAACATCAGTATTGAAGCTCCAGACACACATCACTAGTATCACAGCTCATCCTATCAGGGATACCTTTAAAACTGCCATTGTTCTGATTGGACGATCAATTTGACTTCCGACACAAACTCTTTTGTGATGTGCGAAGATTAGATTATTAAACAGTCATTAAACAACAATCACTCTCTCAATCAGTTTCATTCAATACATTTGATCTATAAATGCTCATAAAACAATCTTGAAAGAGATTTTTAGAGTATCTTATTGTATAAATACCACTCTGTATATAATTGGATCGTTAGAATTTCATAGATGTAAAAATTCAGTAGCTTGATTCTGGATTTGCATTATTATAGAGAACACTGACATTTCTTTTATGGATCTTCTTATTTATTATCATTGACGGTAAAACATGTGGGGAATTATGGGTATAAAATAATAATTATATAACATACTGCTTTGGATTTAATATTGAATAATATTCTTATTTTTTATTGATGCATGTAAAAGATTTGTGTTTTATAAAGCAATATCATATTTAAATGCAATCAATTCTCACGAAGTACTCACCACATTAATGGTATCTGCATTAATGTTCTTTGCTGTAAAAAAAAAGAGATGTCTTTTAATACATTATGCTGTTATTCTTGTACTTTGAAAAACATTATCTTTAAAGTTAATGTTATTCAATATAAATTGTGTGATGAAGAACTATATAATAGCCATGTATTTGAAATAAGTATATGCTTGCCTGGGCTTGTATTGCTTGCCTGGTTAAATTGTCACAATCCTTGATTATTGGTGCTAAGAAAAGTATCTCCCCCCCCCCCCCCCCCCCCCAAAAAAAACCAAACCCCAACGCAATTAACAATAAACAAAGAACAATTTATGAAAATCATTTATTAAACATTGTCCTCTAAGATGTCTAGCGTTAAGCTATATGACACTCAAAGATAATTCATGTAGTTTAAGGTAATGATAAAAAGAAACTAACCATACAGTCATATTTAGTTTTGTTTAGGTTTATTTGAGATACAGCTAAAATGCTTCAAATCATTTTCATGCCACACAAAGACAAGATTTTTATATTCCAGAGAAAATTTAAGTGGATAAATGTTTTCGAGGGGGGATTATTATGTTTAATGCCACTTTCAACAATATTACAGTTATATAGTGGCGGTCAGTTTTATTGGTGGAAGAGTGGCAGGTGGGAGGGGTTTGTGTGATGGTTCAGTTTTATTGGTGGAGGAGTGGCGAGTGGGAGGGGGTTGTGTGATGGTTCAGTTTTATTGGTGGAGGAGTGGCAGGTGGGAGGGGGTTGTGTGATGGTTATCTAATTATACAGTAATCTCCTTCATATAAGGCCCCTCTACTGCAATGTATAACCATCCTAATAAGAGGGGTTCTTGAGGGAGAACATTTTGTAGTATTTTACTATCTCAGTGTTTGTTGAAACAGTCATTATAAGAGGGAGACTACTGCAATGTATAACCATCCTAATAAGAGGGGTTCTTGAGGGAGAACATTTTGTAGTATTTTACTATCTCAGTGTTTGGTGAAACAGTCATTATAAGAGGGAGACTACTGCAATGTATAACCATCCTAATAAGAGGGGTTCTTGAGGGAGAACATTTTGTAGTATTTTACTATCTCAGTGTTTGGTGAAACAGTCATTATAAGAGGGAGACTACTGCAATGTATAACCATCCTAATAAGAGGGGTTCTTGAGGGAGAACATTTTGTAGTATTTTACTATCTCAGTGTTTGGTGAAACAGTCATTATAAGAGGGAGACTACTGCAATGTATAACCATCCTAATAAGAGGGGTTCTTGAGGGAGAACATTTTGTAGTATTTTACTATCTCAGTGTTTGGTGAAACAGTCATTATAAGAGGGAGACTACTGCAATGTATAACCATCCTAATAAGAGGGGTTCTTGAGGGAGAACATTTTGTAGTATTTTACTATCTCAGTGTTTGGTGAAACAGTCATTATAAGAGGAGGACTACTGTAAAGCATTCAAAGATATTTATACTTGTTTAAGTTTCATATTCATTCATCCACATGACTATGATAAATGAGCCTGAATATTATATCCCAAACTTGTTTTAAAGTTAAAAGAAAAACTTCAAAAACACTAAAAACCTCATCATCTACTTTTAATTAACTACTCACCTTTTATATTGGTCTGATGTTCTATATGTATATGTGTATCTCCAGGTTTCTCTGCTACAAAGAAATAAAATAATTCTCGTGCAAGTAATTCTATCATCGTTTGTTTCTTAATTTGCATAAACATGTCTTAAATAATAATTAAGATTGTCTACACAAAAATCTTTTGAGAATGTTATAGAAACCTGTAAACATTTTACTACTTTAAATGACAAAGATCAGTTGAAATGCTGAAGCCTATCTAGTCTATCTGAATATATTATAATGGGCAGATTTGCTTCTCTGCTTATGACATGAGTTAAACTTGTACATGTGTATCAGGATGTTTTCACACAAGTTAAGTTAATAACTCTTTACCCCACATTAACGTCTCTGGACGCATCTTATCATTTCCACAGAAGTTGCCTCTTGACATTCCTATCTCATTCCAACTGAAACGACTCTGGATGCCTTGTGTTGATTTCCATATCAGCACCTTTGGACGACCGTTTATTTTCAGAACGATTAAGAACGAGGTTACTACTTCGATCTCGATGGGAATCCACGGGAATAAAGAAATATCATTGGTCAATGTCTTTCTAAGTGTATTATATCGAAAAGTACACAGATTCTTTGTTCATTCATAAAATAAGGTGTGCTTTTAAAAGTGTAAACAAACATGGCAGACCTTCCAACAGATGATCACAAGTTTCAAACTTATTTAGATTCTAATGATAACAATAGCGAGTTTGAAGGCATTTCTGAACAGGAATCAGACGTATACATCCCTAACATTCTTGAAAGTAGTGACGATGAGGGAGAAAATGAAAGTAATGATGAGGAAATTGACGATGAAGTTGAGTTGTCTGCCAATTTTCACATTGTGAAAATTGATTTAATACTTCAACGAAGATATTGGACCTCAATTTCCCGATGGATTTGATACCATAATAGCCTCAGCTAAGGATTATTTTGATCTAATGTTTGATGCAAATATTATGACCAATTTTGTAATAGACATAAACAATTACGCAAAGTGCAAAATCGAACAATCGGGGGAAGTCGATTCCGTTTTCACACAAGTTAAGCCAATTTGTGACCTCCTTTGTTGTGTCAGAGAAAATAATTTCTGTTGCATAGGCCAGGCTAGCTTTCATTTATAAAAAATAAAAAGATGTTTTCATATAATTTTGATTAATTATAACTTTATTGTTTTTAAAATATCTTCAACATAGTCCTTTGTCAAAAATATTCTTTTTTTTTTAGATTACAGAATGACTTCATTTTGTATTGGTGGTATAAAAATTATTTATATATACACGTATTTGAAACAATATGAATTATTATACATATATTTTACAGTCGTTTCTGGCTTTATTTTCAGCAATGAAAAGTCAGAAACAAAAAGAGTTATCTTTCTTTGTTTTAATGAGTTTCATAGGTATTCTAATGATTCAGCTTGAATAATATTTTCTCAATAGATGAAAAACATAGGGGTATGGTGTTTAACGCCACTTTCAACAATATTTCAGCTATATCGTGGCAGTTAGTTTTATTGATGAAGGAAACAGGAGAAAACCACCGACCTGCTGCAAGTCACTGACAAACTTTTATCACATAATGTTGCAGCTGAAATAAGGTTTTCTCAATAGGTGAAAGACATAGGAAGTTTATTTGCAATTTAAATATATAAATAAAAAAAATTGATATTGTTTTTTGGTTGACAATACTAATTAAGGTTCCATAGAGGAACATTTCTGCAATATGCGGTTTTGCTGCAAAAGAAGTAAAAAATATCTAGTCTAATGAGAAGCCAGAACGACTATCTTGGATGTCAAAACGCTCAAAAAAGTATGAATTCTTCTTCAGTACCCCTGGAGGAACATTTCCGACAAGCCTGACAATCTAATATGATATCGTTTTGGAAAAAAAAGGAAAAAATGTTTCAGCCAATCAGAGGCCAGGGCTGCCATGATGGATATCAAATCACTCTGCAAAGTAACTACACTTCCGGAGGACTATTAGAGGACAATATCAGGCAAGTCTGGTGACTTCATAGGCAGTAGTTTTGGAGAAGTTGAACATGTCTCAGCAAATCAAAGGCCAGAGCAGCCATCTTGGATTTCTAATCACTTCAAAGATACAAAACAATTCTTCAGGACCCCTAGAGGAACATTTGTGGCAAGTTTGGTGACTTGGAATGCAGATGTTTTGAAGAAGAAGTTGAAAATGTAAAAATTTTAAGACATACAGTTCAGGGAAACTAATAAAAATCATGAACAAATTTCTGAATTTACAGTTTTTTAATTCTTCCCATAAACCTGCACCATTTTAGACAAGTCAGAGGGTTGTACCCCACAATGGAGAAACTAGGTCCTATATCAATAGTACACAAGGGTTCCCTCAGAGATGAAAATATGTATGTAGAAGTAAGCTATCCAATAAACAAAAAGAAGATTAATATAAATATTGTACGAGTGCAATCTAAGAAAAAAAGGTACAGTATGTGATACAATACAGTAGTCCCCCTCTTATAAGACTTCTGTAATGAAAAAGTGGCCTCATAAGAGGGGTAGCCTCTCTTGAGAGGGACAATTTAGTAGATTTTTACTATCTCAGTGCATCTGATATATGGCCTTATATGAAGGGTGCCTTGTAAATATACAGTTTATGCATACCTTTCTCAACAATCAGATGTGCTTTTTGACTTCTCACAGTCTTTTCTCCATTAGATGTTGAATATTTAATACAACAACGATAGTATCCTCTATCAGACATCTCAGCATTTAAAATCCTCAAATAATAACGAGGATCACTTTCTAAAATTAAATATTTGTCTGTTTTGTCCTCTCTTGTTATCAATATGCTTGTTTCGCCATTCTCATTAATCCATTCCCAAAAAGGTGGACCATACTTTTCTTCATAAATTATTTTACATTCAATTGTAACCGATTTACCCTCATCAACATTAAATGTATGTCCTTTCAATTCAATAATTGGAACTGAAAAAAAAATTAATAAAAGAAGAGTTATTCCATAAATATATTGTGAAATTTTATAAAGTCAGTCATGGTATTCAAGTACAGTATCTTGTTCCGTGTTACCACAGCTTTAATTCTTCTGGTTCAAGATATATACAGTTATTATGTATTTTTCCAAGAAATAATATGTCTGCAAATCTTCAAGGAAACTAACCTAATATGATGTTTGTTTGTTTGTTTGTTTGATTGTGTTTAACGCCATTTTCAACAATATTCAGTTATATCATGGCGGTCAGTTTTATTGGTGGAGGAAACCGGAAAACTATCAATCTGTCACTGACAAACTTTATCACATAATGTTGTACACCTCGCCCTGATCGAGATTCGAACTCACAACTTCAGTGGTGATAGACACTGATTGTGTAGGTAGTTGTAAATCCAATTACCATGCGATCACGGCCACGACAGCCCCCTAACCAAATATGAGAATTCAAATATTTTGAAATATCTTAAATTTTGATCTCGAAGGACTTGAACCAAATTGACATTCAATTGAATTGTTAGATCACAATGCTGCTTAATGCCAAAAAGAATTCCATTTCTATTTCTGGTTCTTCAGACGATCTTTGATTGATTGATTTTTTTCCATTCCAGCGTACTTTAATCATTGGATACAAGGTCTAGGAAACCTTATAGACCATAGAGCCTAAATTTTCGAATATTTTAATATACGTATCGCAATGATGATTCCTGCCAGTTTTGATATTTTCTCCAGTCTGTCTGTGTTCATCTATGGTCTTCAGCGTTTGAACCACATAGGACTGTGTTTTTTTTTATTGTACATGATTGAATGTTGCATATTACAATCATCACTACATGCCATTTACTGTAATGGTAAAATCAAAATTGGACGCTGTTGATTGTGATAAAGAGTCGTGCTATTAACATAATTTTTCTTCCAAAACTATTTTCGACATAAAAGGGAAATTGTTGATTATCTAACAAATTATTCAATCTATGTAAGGAGGAGTTTATTGCTTACTTTAGGACTCTGTTGTATCTTATTAACATGGCGAACAGAAAAAACAACATAATCACAAATAACTGTGTTGTATCTTATTAACATGGCGAACAGAAAAAACAACATAATCACAAATAACTGTGTTGTATCTTATTAACATGGCGAACAGAAAAAACAACATAATCACAAATAACTGTGTTGTATCCTATTAACATGGCGAACAGAAAAAACAACATAATCACAAATAACTGTGTTGTATCTTATTAACATGGCGAACAGAAAAAACAACATAATCACAAATAACTGTGTTGTATCTTATTAACATGGCGAACAGAAAAAACAACATAATCACAAATAAAGAGACATGTGATTCAGAAGATGATCATGGGACTCACCAAAATAGACACAAAAGAGTTGTTCACACAGGGATGGAACATTTCTTGTTCATATGGTTAAAATATTCAATTGTGTTCCAGGGGCCCGAGTGACTCAATGAGTTAGGTCGTTGGATCTAACAGCTCATACAAGCTTATCACCAATACGGCGTGGGTTTGCGCCCAGCTTTGTAAATTACCGGTACAAAAAAGGGTGCATTCGACTTGCAGTCGCAAGTGATAAAGTTTACCAGTTGATTGCCCAGGGTCGGTGGTTCTCTCTGGGTACTCCAGCTTCCTCCACCACTAAAACTGGTCGCCATGATATAGCTGAAATATTGCTGAAAGTAGCGTTAAACACCAAAATTCAAATTCAAATTCAATTGTGGTCCTTACATTCACTTTCTAAAAAAATGTTTTCAAATTGAATCAAATATGTATGAAAATATTCTTCATCATCATATTTTTTTTTTTATCAATAGTGGACATTCACTTCTGGTTTTTACTTGACTCGATCTATCGTCAAATAAGTTATGACACAGCAATTCTGTTGAACTGAGTGATAGTGGCGCAATAACAATGTTTTACTGTACTACATTGCATAACCAACTCTGTCTGTTTGCAGAATGGATATTTTACCACTCCACCAACATATTGTTTGCACTTACCAAGGGGTGATGTTTTTACTTCAATAATTGGTGATTTCTCCCCTTCTCTATCATTGGTACTAGTAGCAGACACCTGAATGCGATAAACCGTATCAGGAATGAGATCCTTTAGTACATAATTGTGCTCCATAACTCTTTGAGGTTCCTGGTTTTCTGACGAGTTGTTAAAGTAAACATTATAACTTTTTATGTTGGCAGAATCTGTTGGTGGTCGCCACGACACTTCTATTCTGTTATGTGACAACACTTTAGCCTTTATATTTCCAGGTTGTCCAGGAGCTGAAACTATGACATATATCAAAGAGTGAAAATCCTTTAAAATTTATTGTAACATTGATCAAAATATTAACACAACTTTTTCTGTATAAACAAAAGCTTGATATTAAACATAATAAAGGGCAGTCTTTTTCCCCTGTCAAATTCTTTGCTACAATGCAAAGTAAGTGGACACTATTAATCATCACCTCCGATTTTTTTTCCTATATACGTCATGCAAAACCATGATTTTGAAATTTTCTCTATAATCTTTGTATAATTTTCAAATTTATTGCAAGGGAAATAAAACCTTTCTTGTGTACCAGTTGGTGTTCCTCAAGGTAAATATTTTTTTCCCGAAAATGAACTCTCCCTTTGAATAAATACAATACCTATTGTCCTTTTTGAAATTCATTCAAATGGGAAATTAAAATGTCTAAGTGAGACAATGTGTATCCTTATTTAGTATTGGTACATGTATGTTCATCACTAGGAGTTTATTTTTTGCTCAGCAAAATCAATCATGATTCTCATTGAGACATTTAAATTTCCAATCTGAATGAACTCCACAAAGGGACAATAGGTATTGTATTTATTCAAAAGGAGAGATCGTAAAGGATTAACTTCATTTAAACAAATCTGATTCTCCTCTTCTCAAAGATCGTCACTACCAAGTTTGATTCCATTTAGTTGAGCAGTTTTGCAGGTAAAGATTAAAATGTGAAAAAGTTAACAACAAAGGATGACAGACCCTGTCCAAAGTTATACTAACAATTCACTTGGCCTTTGTTTGGCCATGTGACCTAATAAAAGGATCAATAACTATAGATGCCTAAAGTATAAATTATATATAATTTTAAGGACTGTCATGACCTTAATCATATGGAAATTAAAATTTACACTCTTACAGCAACACTTACCAATAACTTCTATCAATGGAATTTCCTCTGGGTTTGAATCTGAAAAGGAAAGGAAAATACATTGTTTGTCTACAGTATTTTCAGAAAATAGGAATAACCCTTGGCCTGTATCACTCATCTGGTTATTTATGCCGTGCTTGTAGTTTTCATGTTGCAAAGTAGTGGCCATCTTGAATTTGGGATTGACACAAAAACATACCAGCCAAGTCTGCTTCCAAATGATTCAGCATGCTTAGCATTGTTAGTTGGCATCTCGCACCACAAAGCAGGAAGAAACAAGGCTTCTTACACTAGATACATGTACATATTCATAACAGTCATGACATGTATCTACCCCTTTGGAGAAAAGGAATCCCCCTCCCCCCCCAAAAAAAAAATATAGAGCCTGCAATTTAACAATTTAAGATTTCTTGTACATATATTCAGGGATCGCGCTGGGCTTCGCCAATGTCGCCATTTGCGATTTTTAATTTCATTTGGCAACAAAATATGGCCCTTGGCGATTTTTTTGGCGACAACATTTTATTTATCAAAAATTACTTCGTATTGCTGTCAATCAACGGTGCAGGTAAGAAACATCGTCTGCTAGAGCGTGCCAGTCAATGACAGATAATAAAGACTGGTAATAAATCAATTACTAGTGATTGCTAATCCGAATATCAGGTAAAGAGTGATTATGTAATAATTGGTCATTTGCAGGTTAGATGATTAATAAATGGATATCATTAAGGCCAATTAAGAATGAACAGATGAGTTCACTAAATTTCTCATCAATTGAATATCTTTATGTCCCAAGCGTAGTGCCCAAGCTCATCAAGCTAAAATCTAATTTCTCAAATGTAATCGAAAGAATCAAAAGAAAGTTGGTATTTTTGAAGTACCGACTATTCCCAATATATATATATATATATATACCCAAGCAACAAAACTGATCATTTTTATCCAAAACTATAATAGTGCTATGTCGTAATAATTGGTAAATGTAAACTAGACTTTTTGTCTCCATCACAGTCTAAGTTAACCAAGTTGTCAGCATTTGGCTTTAGTTCCGCTAATTCAAGTAACGTTGTCAGTGAAACTTCTTCAAGTCCAAAACCTTCGTCAAGTAATAAAGGTGCATCTATCAATGTAACTCCAGATGCAAACACTCTAACTACATGTATTAGGAAATTCCAAGATAGCTGGAAGTTTGGCCGTCCGTGGCTCAGATATGACTCCAAGTTAAAACTTATGTTTTGTGACATTTGTGTAAATTCTCAAATTGTAAATTCCTTCACTACTGGTTGTGATATAATGAAGAAAGAATGTGTAACCAAGCATGAATACAGAAAGGGTAAGTTACTTTGTATAATTTATCATACGTAGTTTCGATTCCGGGTTTCCATTCACCGTTTCAAAATCATAATCTCGCTCAACACTCACGCTAAATTTTTATATTCGTGCATACGATTGCAGATGATCTATTTTTGTTCCGTTGTTTCCTTTTCCCCAATCATATATTTTTCTTGTACATCGGGCGGTTTAATTTGACATAGAAAGAAATCCAAATTGACATCAAATTATAATAAAACACTTGAAAACAATAATTATCGTTTTAGACGAGTATTGCTTTTATTAAGCCTCCATGTTTAACGTTAGATGCAAATTATGCAAATCCGCTGGTCAGTTCTCGGAAATTGGGTCACAGTAGTTTCCAGGAAATGTACCTATTTTTAACTTTCTTTGACCGCAAATAACCCGATCGTTTTAGAAGATTGACGAATACATTACATTTTGTATGTTTTATTTGATTTTTGACAGTTAGAATTTTTCGGGCATCATGTATACAAATGTACCTATTTGTGATCTCAACTTTACAAATATTACCGATACCGGCAAACTAGCGATCCTATTTTCGTTTTTTATTAAAAGAACAGGGAGTTATAAAACCTTCGTCTTGTTTTATATTGCACATGTTAGTACTGTTATCAAGGTTTTTGCTGGCATTTTGTTTGGCTTCAATATTGGAGAATGGGCGACAAAAAATTAAGATTGCCGATTTCTTTGGCTCCAATATTTTTAGAGTCAGAGCAACCCCTGATATTTGCTACTCAAGACAATACATTGAATTTTGCATCACCACGATTGATCTAAAAGGACATGACAACATTTCACATCTGCTATTGCGATAACTCATAAACAATATTGTGCATTGAAATTTCAAAGTACATTTTTGTACATAATATGACCGTTTGTTGGTTGGACCGTTGGAGCAAATGAAATAAAAATGTTTGTGCAAATAAAGCAGTAGTTAATCCCAAATGTGCAAATGTAATGCACCTGAGACCATCCAATGAAAAGTTTTAGTAAAATTATTTATTTATTTTTCCCATTTTTCTTATGATCAAACACTGTGCATGATGAGTTTTAAGCCTGTTGTCAAGGGTAGTTTTGTTGAGCCTACCAGATTGCAGACGTTCATCAACTGTTCCCGGTGGTCGCACATGCTGCACAATATGATCAATTACAGATTGCAGTATTCTCATTTGTTCTTCCACCTTTCTATTGCTAAAATCTCCCTGTGAAAAGCCAACTATTTGCCATCTTTCTAATTTCGCCAAACCCAAAAATATGATAAATCGCTGATGATAACTTTTGAAGTCCTATAACATATGAACATGCCCCTCCAAAATAAGCTATACATGCATGTAATAGAGAACTTACCATTTTCTTTTAACTCATTTCCACTGCCAATAACAATAGTTTGTGCTTTAATATCAAATATCTTTCTTTCATAAACACAGCAATGTATTTCGTTTCCATCTTTACCTACCAAAAAACCTGAGAAATATAGTTCATACTGTGAATTCTTATGTACAAAATTTTGACAGATATATATTAAGTCCTACAATTTGGGTCTTTAAACAAATTTGAGTATTTATAAACGATGCCTAAATGAAAACGTTAATGTTCAATATTTTTAACATAATTTACATACACATAAATACAAACTTTGGTCCTGCCATTGAAGGACAGCCTTTATCTAAACCAAATTGAAGATACAGTACATTTACATGTATGTCAGGATGTCTTTCAAAAGATAAGCTAATTTGTGATCTACTTTGTTGTGCCAGAGCAAATAATTTCTTTTGTACAATTTGGCCAGACTGACTTTCAATTTAAAAAAAAATAAAAGAATGTTTTCATATAATTTTGGCTAATTGTGACTTGTTTTGAATATTATACAAATATTCCATGTCAATATACAAGAATATTTTCCTGAGGTACCTTGAATTGCATGGATGTATTATACTGCCCAACTCCAACTGCAATACAACACATCCATGCAATTCAAGGTACTGGGGGAAAATGTTCATGTATATTGACCACAGTCACATCGAATATTTGTTATATTATATTTTAATAGTAAAATAATTAATCAAAACTAAAAAAAACTAGGAAGAACTGTTTTAGATACCTAAAACTTATGTCTCCCCTTAATGCGGCCATCTGTACAACAATAAGCTACACATTATGAATGATACTATTTAAAAAACAATTATTTTACATTGAGGTCAAAGGTCAAGGTCCCATGAAGGTCATTATGGCACGTGACACACCACCTTATGGTCATGCACCCACATACCAAATATCATTGACCTATCTGGAAAGACAAAAAAGTTATGGCCCGGACAAGAAAATACTATTTAAAAAACAATTATTTGACCTTGAGGTCAAGGTCCTACGAAGGTCATTATGGTATGTGACACACCGCCTTATGGTCATGCACCCACATACCAAATATAATTGACCTATCTGGAAAGACAAAAAAGTTATGGTCTGGACAAGCTTCGCTGAGAAGAAGCAAAAGAAGTGGAAGCGGAAGCAGAAGAAATAATCAGACTAAAACAATATGTCTCCCTTCGTTCGAAGGGGAGACATAAATATTAATAAGTGTAAGTTTACATATTAAATGAGACAAACAGTAAGAAACTTCAAGTAATCTAACAGTTTGTTTACAGTAGATTAATTTCCGGTTTAAATCGGAAATCACCACCTGGCAATATAACTCACAAGCGAGAATTTCAAACATGACAAAATCCCGCACGAGGTTATACTTCCTGGTAGGATTGGCAAGTGAAGCTAGAGTAGAAAAAATAGCGAAAAATATTGAATTTCTAAATATGAAAAGAAATTTAGTTCTAAAATATAATATTTTTCTATGTTTCCTCGTTGAAGATGTCCCCGCTAATTAGGGACCATGACAGCATCAAAAATTTGTATTTCCTCAAAAAGGTTTTAACATTTGTTAAGGATTTAGGATTTTGGTGTTTAATGCCACCTTCACCAATATTTCAGTTATATCGTGGCGGTATTGGAGAAGAGGCTTCTAAGTTGTGAAATTTGTGTCTTATCCAAATGTTTATTGAACAATAAAATATGTTTGAATGAAAAGTTGTGACTTTGAATCCTGCTCATGGCTAGGTGTGCTTGATATAAGTTTATGTATCAGTAACTTGCAGAAGAACTTTCTGTTTTGTTTGAGAACTCTGGTTTCCACTACCAATAAAACTGACTACAACTGAAATATTGTTAAGCATGGTGTTAAACACCAACAACCTTAACCATAGCCATATTTTATTAAATATATTCAACAAGAATATGACACATAATGGAATATCTGAGCTGATATGGTGTACAGCAGTCCATTCAGGTTGATGTCATATAACGTCTGATAACGTTATCTCCATCTAAACAATATATTTACATCAGTTAATTGTAAGTATTTATAATAAATAAATTAAAACATGACCTTTTCAATATTGGCTGGTTCTCACCCCTCAATCCACATCAGGCTTGCAGCATAGCCTTGGGCCAAAATGGGGGTCACCGGATGGTAATCAGGCAGATACAGAAATGGTCATGTTTTAATCTGTATGCAATTCCCATGTCGGTATTTTCGTATATTCGTAAAACTAATGTCACAAAGCAATAATGATCTTTCTACAGACAATTTGTGATGTAAATACATTAACTTACATGTCTTCCTAATCACTAAATAAGTAATTATAGCAAAGATTCCAAATCCAGATCCAACTAGCAAATGTTAAAATGACTTTAGTATCTGTAACAAAAAAAATTTATGTAGTAGGTAGAAATTCTTTAAAAGAAACATTCAGCTGACCTAGATAAATCATGTGAAAATTCTTTACTTATGATTGATTATTTGTAGGATACCAGTATTTCAAATCAGAAACAGCTAAAGCCTACGATATCTAACATAAAAATCGGACATTCGATTGACTAAATGTTGTTTTACTTCAACTGAACAGTTTTGTTAGCAATATTTCTGCTACAAGAATTTACCTTAAGATGAGAGTTGCATATTCTCATCACAGCCAGTATACAATGTATATATATTGTCGGAAAATATCAAATTTATTTGTATGAGCTTTAAAAACAGATAGAAAAGTGAGCCTTTTGCAAGCTTTTCTGGCCTGTTTCGCATTGTCCTGTTCAATATCTTCATGCAATGTTACTCAAACCCACGAAATTCATCTTCTCTAAACTGTCTATCACAAGTCAAAGTTAAATGATGAGGTCACATTGAGATATATCATTTTAACTCAGTGGTTTCAGAGAAGATTAAAATGTAAAAGTTAACAGACGACGCAGATGGCAAGTGATAGCCATACCTCACATGACCCTTTAGATCAGGTGAGCTTAAAAGATATATCCCAATGTGCTATACAGGATACACTCACTTATATTTCAAAATCAAATAGTAATCTTTTTAACTTCCAAAATAATGTTATTCGTGAAGCATTCACACAGTACCAACTATTCATTAAAGTACAATATCTATCTTTATTTAGGCCACACAACAAATTAAGAAATAACTGTATTGAATTCAAATAGTTGCAGGCATTAATTGGGGATGTGATAACGAAAATGCAGTTTCACTAGGTGACGCGGAGCCAGTAAAACGGATATTTTAAACCGTCAAATCCCCCAATTAATGTCGGAAACTATTCAGCTATAATGCAGTTATTTCTATTCTAATGCAAGACAAAAATATCGCTATTTTGGCTTTTAAGAAATTATCTAAAAATAGCAAAAAATAAAATGCCACGAAATATTATACTGTAGATGACTTTGGCATTAAGATGTCATAAAAATTTGTAATGTCATATAAAACATTTCAGTGTAGAATGTAAACATTGGACGTTATTTCGCAACATGTACAATGTATGCTTCAATTTTGGATAAAAATCCAACCAGAAATTATTGTAAAGGAAGGCGATGTCTTCATTTTCTATGATATTGTTTTAATTGAGATGATGGATTTCAAGAATGCAATATGGCAGCTCATTTGCACTATAACCTGAGTTATGGCATGTCAATTGTAGATTTGACGGTAAATATTAGCCAATGAAAAAACATGCTATATAATAATTGTATTAGAAATTAGTGTCTTTCCCCTCATGCATTTAGTACATAATATACACCCTTGTTATACCGCCATCTTTTGGACCAAGCTATGTCTTGGTGATGAGAAAGATATATACATTTATATGTATCTATAAATTTACATATAAACTATATTTGGACATTGCAATGTCATGGCCATAAGTGAGGTTGGTAGATACAAAAAACAGCCGGTATAACGAAGGTACACTGTCTTCATATTGCATCTGTCCTGTTCTTGGAATACCCGATTTCAACTTTGAAATGGTCAATTCTGATTACAAATGAAAAATCAAAATACAGTTAATAAGAAATATAATATTTGAAATAAAGTTATGTACATGTAGTCTTACCAGTTGTTTCTGTTTGTTCAAAAGTATCTTTTGCCAGTTCTGGTGTATATTTTGTAGTTGTTTGCAAAGTTGTTTTGATCACAATCCCAGCCGTTGAATCATTAATGGAAACTACTACAGGGGGTCTGTAAATAGTTTAATAGGTACACATTGGGACATCAAATAAACAATGAAAGAATTGCTTTGCACTTATATTAAGAGTACATAAGAGAGGAACAAATTCATATTTTGAAATATTAATAAATATGTGTGCCTGTCCATCTTTTTTCTTAATATTCAAACCATTCATTCAATACCATATTGTTATCGACGGGGTAACGTAGCCTAAGTGTATTTTTATCCTGTTATAAGTTTATAAGGTGTTGCTCTGTGGTCTTGTTTTATTGTGTAGTTGTCCAGCTCCAGCAATATACAATCAAGCGCATACATGGAAATATATTTATTATGTCCAGATTCTGCATTCCATTTATATAACAATAACTATACTTAATAATAATACATAGAAAATAACCCTGATGGATGCTGGCCTTCCGAAACCCAACTAGATAGATTGTAATTTAACATTGTTCTCGCTTATATGTCAAGAATATAATGGCTGCTATATAATAAAGTTCTGTAACGGACTGTATAAGGTTGTTAAAGTGGCGGGGTATATCGTATCTTAAATTCATATTCAATAACGAAACTCTCAACAAAGGCTGGAAATTTGTAGTAAACATTGTACTGGTTCCTAGTTAACCAGATAAAAATGGCGACCTCTTGCTGTTAAAATGGTAAATATTTATAAGACTAAGAGTATCAGCTCCCTGGTATCGACTTTAACTCAAGTTATCTTATTCCAAAATGTTAATTAATATACCTAATGGAGTTATTAATATATTTGGCTCAAAGAACCGTTAACTCTATCAAAATGCATCTTGTACCTTGTAAATTATACTGAAGTTATGGCTTATAAATCTAATATCTGTGTGATGCGTCCTTGACGACAGTCAGATTCAAGATGCCAAAACATCAAAATGGACGCTGTATTTATACCCTACGGCAAAATCATTGTGCTGCTCACAGAACTGAAAATCGCTTATTACTTATTACTAACAATCATATTCTTGGCTCACGGCATAGAATATGCAACAAGTTTCATAAATAAGTGAAAGTTTGTCGTTACTTCAATGAAATAGCGAAAGTTAATAATAACATGATAAAATTCCCTATCAAAGAACCTAACTATAGCGTTTTTGTGTGACGTCATTTTAACGAAAATAGTCCCTAAGCGGCACTTAATAAAAATACTTATTACATGTATATTACATGCATATTTCAATATTCAACACCATAATAATGAAAATGGAAGGCCAGCCATTAATTTATAATAACAATTTACTTGAATCTAATTCTTATTCAAATTACTATCAAAGTACGGTAAACCGGAAGTAACCATTCAACAAAGTGGCGATCTCCTTTTAAATGAACAAGCACCTGTCACTATGGAATTCCTGAGAAAGCACACCGATAACGGTGTGCTGGAGCCGTTAAAGTTAATGAATAGGTAACTGAACTTATGTTTTACAAGCTCTTTACTCCCGGCGTCATATGGTATTTTGAACCCCATGGTAAATTGAACCCTGGGTCAATTTACATCCATGGTATATTGAACCCCCTTATTGAAAACTGAACCCCCCCCTGTATGGTAAATTGAGCCCCCATGGTATTTTGACCCCCCCCCCCCCCCCATTTCTAATCAAAAGATATGCAGGGAGGTCAAAATATCATTTATTAAATGATAAGGAATTTTGCTTTTCGCTGATTGGCCTAAACAGCATTTTCTCAACTCTACCTCAGAGTGAGTATACCTCGCGTGCAGTGAGCATACCTCGCGTGCAGTGAATATACCTCGCGTGCAGTGAGTACACCTCGCGTCGGGTATATTCTGGCTTGTGTCTATTTTTGTCTATTGTCTATTCAGTGTTTCAACGTTGTTCAACCAGACGAGATTTCATTTCCAGTCCGCCAATCAAATTGTAAAAAACGGTCAGTTTTGAAAAATTTAAAAATTTCAAAATTTAAAAAAATTTAAAAAAATTTCATATAAAATTTCAAAATTTTTCAAAAAAAAAAAAAAATTATAAAATAAAAAAAAAAAAATTTTTTAAAGTTCAAAATTTTCAACAAATTTCAAAATTTTAAAAATTTCATAAATATTTGATAAATTTTATAAATTTCAAAATTTATAAAATTTCAAAACTTTCAAAAATTTCATAAGATATCAAGCTTTTCATCATATTTCAAAATTTTAATATTTGAATAATCTTGAAAAATGATAAAACAATTGTAGCCTATTTTGTTGAATACACTGTTGAAAAGTTTGAAAAATTCCTTATTATTTAATAAAGCAGTTATTGACTTTTAATTTCAGTCTACTCATGACTATACGGACCTGGTCATGAGTAGACCTCATTAAAAGTCAATAATTGCATAGTGTAGGGGGGTCGATATTTTATGGGTAGGGGGGTCAAAATACCATGGATAGGGGGGGGTCGATATACCATGGGTAAGGGGTTCAATATACCATGGGTAGGGGGGGTCGATATACCATGGATAGGGGGGTCAAAATACCATGGGTAGGGGGTTCGATATTCCATGGGTAGGGGGTCGATATACCATGGGTAAGAGGGTCAATATACCATGGGTAGGGGGGGTCAATATACCATGGATATGGGGGTCAAAATACCATGGATAGAGGGTCAAAATACCATAGGTAGGGGGGTCGATATACCATTGGTAGGGGGTCAAAATTTTCCACAAAAAAAATTAAAGTTCAAAAGTTTCAAAAAATTTCAAAATTTGAAAATTAAAAAAAATATATAAAATTTCAAAACTCAAAAATTTCACAAGATTTCAAAATTTTCATCATATTTCAAAATTTTAATATTTAAATAATCTTGAAAAATGATAAAACAATTGTAGCCTATTTTGTTGAATATACTGTTGAAAAGTTTGAAAAATTCATTATTACTTAATAAGCAGTTATTGACTTTTAATTTCAGTCTACTCATGACTATGCAGACCTGGTCAATGATTGATTAACCTCGACTGATATACCATTGGTAGGGGGGGCCGATGTACCATGGGTAAGGAGTTCAATATTCCATGGGCATTGAAATCAATTAATCAGGATTTGGTCATAATTTCTTTTGTACTTTGAATTCACAATCTATGTTAAAATATCCAAGAAGGAATTCAATATACAAGAAAGTTACATGAATTTGATTCCTATTTATTGTCATATAACACAGAAAATAAATATCATAGCATCTATTCAGGATAAAAATAAATACAGTACTTTTAAAATATCTTATATATATATATAGATAGATTTATTGCAACATATAGTGTCATAAATGAAGATTTCCCATTAGTATTGAAATTAAAGTTAGAATGATAAAATTCTGGTGTAAAATTATTATGGGAAAACAAAGTAAGCTTTCTCACATATGTTATAAATTACTTTACAACAATATTTTTTATAAGAGACGGTTTTTCATTACGGATAAAATATATCCAGGATATTTTAAATAAGTGGTTTATCATATACTATATGGATTTACCAGAATTGTATATCAGAAAAGTCGTTGAATAATGTTGCTAAGATGAATTTAATAGATCAATTTAAACAGACTTGGAGTACATTCTGTAGATAATTCACCCAAGGCTTTGAATTATAGATTATACAAAAAAGAGGTATCTTTTGAAAATTAGTTGGAAATTTGAAAGGATAAGGAGTTATTCTTATGTTGTCGTTTCTTTACCTCTAATCACAGACTACCCATTGAAATTGGTCGGTGGCAAAATATAAATAGAAAGAATAGTGTATGTAATTTGTGTCAGGGTAGAGAGTTGAGAGACAAGTTTCATTATTTATTCGAATGCACTGAATTTATTCATGACAAGCCATGTTGATTCCTCAAAAATACAGATGTAGTCCAAATACTGTAAAATAATGTGCCTTGATGTGTTCAAATTCAGTTATTGAATTAAGTAAATTATGTAAATTCATTAAAATAGTTAAAAATAAATTCTAACATGACCCCCTTCTCTCGCTTTGTTAACAAATGAGCGAGTTATCCATTCGGTATAATCTCATTAGCACATGTGTCGGTGAATGTGACTGACTTTTCCATTGGCAGCATAAATTGTGTGCGACATTTTCTGCAAATGTAAATATAAATTACCATCTTCCAATCAAAGTATACTACCATATTTGTACTCTTAGACATATCAGAATCGAAATAAATCATGGAAGCCAGAATGTGTTTTGAGTTTTAACATGGATTGGCATCAATTAGTAAATTTTATTCCTCGCTTCTGGCTCGGGATAAAATACTAATATCCACCAATCCATGTTAAAACTCCCAACACATTCTGGCTTCCATGATTTATTTCTTAATTAAAGTACGTCCTTAGGTGGCCATTGTTTTGATATTGATTTGTTTACTTCCTGTCGGAAACTGACATAAATATGTTTGTATTTTTGATGATTATCTCTTTACCATGTAATTTGGTTATGAGAAATAAAGATATATATAAGGTGAGACACTAATAAAATATTGAAATGAATTGAATTGTAAAAAAATCACGGACAAAAATATCACCAGACATATTTTTGACAAATAGGACAAACAGTCACAATTTGTAATATGAAAACAATATTTTAATTAGAGTAAGACAGTCACCTTTTAAAATAGTTGTAATTTTTATGGGTGTACAAATAAGATAAGAAAATTAAATATATAGAAATCATATTTTGTTAATGAAAATTAATAAACACAAGTTACATTTCTTATATTTAGATTAACTTGGGTTAAATATCAATTAACAAGACAAAGGCAGTTAAAAAAATCGGTCTTAGCTTAGTATTAGCATAAATAAAACCATTGTGATTGATATTTCTTTAGAACTTGTATTAAATATTATTTTATCTATAAAATTAATCAAATAGACTTTGCAGCCATCCATGCAGCAATCAATAACAAAAAAAGATGTGTATGACTCTACAGCAAGGATCCAAACTTTGAGTAATAATGAAAAGTAATCATATAAAGAGAAAACAATGGTCCTTGAATTAATATCAAAGTTTTAAGCAAACAGTTTAGACATCTTTATTGATCAATTATATCTATATGTCTTCATTTACAATCTCATATTATTTATTTTCCTGTATTTTTTGTCCATGGTATATCAAACTGCCTACCGTTGGTATTTTGTTTAAATCTTATGAAATATGTTAGTTTTGAAATTTTGAACTTTTTTGAAAATTTAGATTTTATTACCCCCCCTACCCATAATTATTGATATATATTGAACCCCCTCCCTACCCATGGTATTTTGACCTCCCTACCCATGGTATATTGACCCCCCTACCCATGCTATATTGACCCCTTAACCATGGTATATCGACCCCCCTACCCATGGTATATTGACCCCCCCTACCTATGGTATATCGACCCCCCTACCCATGGTATATCGACCCCTTAACCATGGTATATCGACCCCCTTATCCATGGTATATCAACCCCCCTACCCATGGTATATTGACCCCCTTACCCATGGTATACTGACCCCCTACCCATGGTATATTGACCCCCCTACCCATGGTATATTGACCCCCCTACCCATCGTATATTGACCCTCCTACCCATGGTATATCGACCTCCTTAACCTTGGTATATCGACCCCCTACCCATGGTATATCGACCCCCTTAACCATGGTATATCGACCCCCTACCCATAGTATATTGAGCCCCCTATCCATGGAATATCGACCCCCCTACCCATGGTATATTGACCCCCTACACATGGTATATCGACCCCCCTATCCATGGTATATCGACCCCTTAACCATGGTATATCGACCCCCCTACCCATGGTATATCGACCCCCTTAACCATGGTATATTGACCCCCTACCCATGGTATATTGACCCTCCTACCCATGAAGTATCGACCCCCCTACCCATGGTATATCGACCCCCCTACCCATGGTATATCGACCCCCTAGCCATGGTATATCGACCCCCTAACCATAGTATATCGACCCCCTACCCATGGTATATCGACCCCCTACCCATGGTAAATCGACCCCCCAACCCATGGTATTTTGACCCCCCTGCCCTTGGAATATCGACCCCCTACCTATGGTATATCAAACCCTCTCTTATGATATTATGAACTCCTCTCTTTTGGGAGAAATGAGGGGGGTTCAATTTACCATGAGGGGGTTCAAAATACAATGACAAAAAATTGACCCCGGGGTCAAAATATCATATGGAAAATTGAACCTGGGGTCAAAATATCATAGGTAAATCGACATCGGGTTCAATTTACCATGGGGTTCAAAATATCATATGACACCGGAACATGTGAAATAAATTTAAATACGTAAAATCGTGATCAAGGTGCCTGAACATTACGAGCTGAATTCTACCGCAATTGACACTTATTAATTATGACTCATAATACAGTATTCGGCAATGATTTAGGTAATTTCTAAAATAATACTGATCGGAATTAATAATAATCGATAAAATAACTAGCAAATGGTGTCTTAGTGTATTATTACCATCTAAGACTTACATATTTTAGAAATTTAACCCCAAATTCTTAAATGTCAGATTTCACATGATTATTTTTATAAAATTAATGACACATATAAAGCTTAGAACCATACGTTTATAACACTTTCCCCTCCCAATGAAAAAGCATTCTCCCGAATTCAGTTTCATATAAAAACTTCAGTAAATGTAACAAAAAACAATAACAATAAAAACAATCCATTATGTGTCAGTGATTGCAAAGTTCAAGAAAATGTCATATTCTCTAATCTTTTTCGGCCTTCTCTGTGTCTAGTCGCAATGGAATTAGTTCTAACTGCTTCTGTAGTTTACCATCAGGAATCCCAGAAACTGCTGCTTCGAAAATGGCCAGCCATCCCTTTGCCTCCTCTCCGGACAATCTTCCGAGACGGATCTCCCTTAAAATGTTGCAATTTGCTGTTCTTGTGGTTGAAGTCCAGCTTCTCTCTGTTGATCTTTCTACAGGTGTTCCTGGCAATGCCAGCATTGCATACTCGTCCAATATGTCTTTCTCATTACGGCATTCGGACATCCCCTCCTCACGCGTCAGCGCCATTGCTACAAACCTCCAGCTTGTTAGCCTCTCTGTTGGAGTGTATTCCTGCCAATTTCTTGGCGGCCAGTACATATTGGATGGATTAGACGAAATGAGAGCCTGTCTCTCTCCCCACTGGCGTCTCCCTGGTGGAAATAAGGGCATCCCGCCTCTCTTCAGTAGATTCTCTGCTCTATATATATCTGTTTCCTGCTGTTCTTTCACTGTTTGGTCTTGTTCTTTCGCCTCCTGTTCTCGTCGTTCTTCTGCCTCCTGTTCCTTCGCCTCCTTTTCTCATCGTTCTTTCACCTGTTCTCGTTGTTCATTCGCCTCCTGTTCTCATCGTTCTTCTGCCTCCTGTTCCTGATGTTCCTTTGCCTCCTGTCTCTGTCGTTCTTCTGCTTCTTGTTCCTGATGTTCCTTCTCCCTCAACTCCTCCATGTCCTCCATTATCACTATTCGTCGACTCACTGATTCTTCCTCATCTTCACAATCTACTACATCCTCGATCTCGTCCATAAATCCATACTCAGGTTCTTCTTCATAATCCTCATTTCTGTTCTCTTGCTGTATCTTCCTGCTCTTTTCAAATGAAACTTTCCCTCTATATAATCTTCGAACATGCCTCTCGCTTATTCCTAATACTCTGATGATGGTTTTAAGAGTGAACTGTGATCCCCCAGCTTTAATTCCGTTCCAAACTTCTCTGGTGGTTCCCTATCTCCTGTTACTCTATTCATCCATCTCAGCAGGTTTTCCTTTGCTTTTGGATCATCCATGACCCAATGGACAAGTTCTACTTTAAACCAAACCTCAGTTGCGGATTCCACCATTCTAATGTACACCAACTTCCCTTTACTCGTAAGTTCTACCCTTGCCACAATCAACTCTGGAAAGTCCAAAGATGGCCTAGATGGACTGTATTTTCTTTTCCGTGGAGCCTGATGACTGGTCACAGAGTGTCCCTATGCTTTCTTCCACCCATCTTCCCATTCTTTCTTATACTTCTCATAATCTGCACTCTCCTTCTTTATTCTCTCAATCCAACCTAGCAATGCTGCCCTTGTTCTTATTGCTATTGTGGTTGTCCAATCTGTGGGCTTGATTATTTTCACATAATCAGATGGTCTCTTAGCCAGCCAGAATCCATTCTGCTCTGTAAAAAATTCTCCTTCCAAAAGATCTAATACCAGGTCCTGATGTTTCCTCTTGGTGTGCTTTGTCAGCTCTGACATCCTCGCAAATGTCCTCTCTTCATTGATACACCATGGACATACCATCTTACAGAGAGAATGATTTCCAATTGCATGGTCTTTCAGTGCTTTGGTCTTACTGAAGGTTTCTGGGCATATCCAGCAATTCACTATAGCTTCAGATGACATCCTGCAAAACACCAATCGACCAGGCTCATCCTGTAATCGAAAAAGGACCGCATGTCCAATGATTCAGTTAATGGTTGGCCAGATCACTACCAAACTGCCTCTCGACAGATCTGTCTTTAAAATAAAAAGTTGAATAGGTCTGAATCCTCTAGATCTCCCTCATGGAGGTATCTTCCTCTGAAGATAAATTTACTGTTTGTTGTCTGCCTCCTCAACGATGTTCCTCTGAAATCGTGATGCCCATGACGGAATGTTTCTTCCATTATAGAGTGCTAAACGGTTAACATGATATATTGAAGAAGGCTGTCTCGTGTTCCTTTTAACTCGGTAAGTTACATCATCAATTTTCTTCTCTACAATAAATGGTCCTTTCCATTTAGATGTAAATTTTGAGCAAACGCCAATTTTTCTTGTTGGTTCATATATCCAAACAGACTGTCCCTTCTTAAAACTTTGTTTTTTAGCTTTTAAATCATATCTCCTTTTCTGGTACTGTGAGACCTGTTTTAGTGACTTCCTTGCAATTGCATGATTTTGTTCCAATTTATTTTTCAGGTGATCCATATAATCATCTGATGTTCCTTGATCCATAGTGGTTTCCCTTGGTTGTGGTATTAGAGCTTGTAGTGGTAGAGTTATTTCTCTTCCAAATAGCATGAAGTTTGGTGTCCTGGTGGTTGAAGCATGTACCGATGATCGATACGCCATCATCACTTGCTGCAGATAGTTTCCCCATGTTTCCTGATTTTTCTCACAATACATTGTGAGCATTGATGCTAACGTCCTATTAAATCTCTCTACGCCACCATTTGATTGTGGTCTAAAGCTTGTAGTTCTTGTTTTATCAATACCTAAAACTGTACACATCCCTTTGAACGTGTCAGAATGAAAATTCCTCCCCTGATCCGAATGTATCTGTAATGGCATTCCATATTTGGTGATAAAATTGTCTACAAAGGCCTTGCATATTGGGGTACTTTCCTGATTTGGATTTGCTATGGCTTCTGTCCATTTGGTGAAAAGGTCTGAGATGACTAAGATATATTTATTCCCTTGTTTTGTAAGTGGAAGTGGTCCAAAAATATCGACAGCTACCCTTTCCATAGGTTCTCCTGAGATGTATGTTCCTAGTGGTGCCCTGTTTGTTTCTTTATTTGGTTTTTGTGCAAAGCATCGATCACATGAGCGGCAGTATTTTTGTACATAATCTTTCATATTGGGCCTGTAAAATCCTGTTTTAAGCTTTTCCAGAGTTTTGTCAACTCCTAGGTGTCCTGCTGATGGAATGTCATGGAAATAGTGCAGTATGTCCTGTTTCTTGCTTTGTGGGACAATCATTTGTTTTATTGTACTCTGTCCATGATTGCTTTCAAATTTCCTGAATAAAATTCCTCCGATTATTTCAAGTCTGTCCCATTGACTCCATAAGGTTTTGAGTGCTGAAGTTGCACTTGAGACACTTTCCCATTTGGGTCTTTTGTTTGTTAATTCTAACTCTACTTGTAAGATTCCTATGTCAGGATCCGATAATTGCTTATTCTTAAGTCCTGTGGTTCCCATCCCAAAAGTATGAAGCTTTTATTTTTCATTTCCTCAGACTGTGTTTCCTGTTTTCTCCTGGTGATAGCTCTTACGGATTCTGTTAACTGTGCTTCTGGATTCTCCTTTGATTCCTCTTTGTGTTGGCACTCAATAGGAAGCTGCTGTTTTTCCTGTGATATTTCATCCTCCTGTTAGTGATTGGCTATGCTTGTTAATATGACTTGGTCTTTTTCTTTCATTTGTTCGCATATGGCGGTGTTCTCCTTTTCGACCTCCTCTGTTAATTCCTGAAGTCCTTGTTGTCGCGTACATGAAGCGCATGGGTTTCTCGAGAGCGCATCTGCATTTGAGTGTTTCCTCCCTGCTCTGTGCTCAATTTGTAGGTCACATGTACCTAGTTCTTGTAACCATCTTGTCACTTGTCCTGTAGGGTTTTTGAGGTTTCTCATCCAGTGGACAGCTGCATTGTCTGTGCGAAGTAATACATTCTGTCCATAAATGTAAGAGTGAAAATTTTTAAGTGCTGTTATAACTGCAAATAGTTCCTTCCTAGTAGTACAATATGATGTTTCGTGCTTATTAAGAGCCTTGCTCATGTATGCTATGACATGTTCATTGTCGTCAATTTGCTGAGAAAAAACAGCTCCTACTGCTTTATCACTTGCATCTGTGTCTAAGATAAAGCATTTTCCAGGTACTGGATAAATAAGTATTGGAGGTGTTATCATTGACTTTTTCAGTTTCTCAAAGGCGTCCTGACATGTTTCTGTCCATGTAAATTTGATTCCCTTTTGACAGGCTTTGTGCAGTGGCCTAGCAATATCTGCAAATCCTTTCACAAATTTCCTGTAGTAGGAACATAAGCCAAGAGAACTTTTAATTTCCTTTATGCTCCTGGGAGTAGGCCAGTTTTGTACAGCTTCTATCTTATCTGGATCTGTGTGTATTCCCTCTTCTGATACTATGTGTCCTAAAATTTTTACACTTTTCTGAAATAAAATACATTTTGAAGGTTTCAGCTTTAAATTTACCTCCCTCAGTCGAATAAATATGTGTTCCAGTCTAAATAAGCTTTCTTCAACTGAAGAACCTGGTACTATGATGTCGTCCATATAAAGCAGGCATTCCTCCTACTGAAGTCCTCTTAAAACATCCTCCATTAGTCTCTCGAATGTAGAAGGACTGTTAGCTAATCCAAAAGGGGTTACTCGGAATTGAAATAAACCTCGACTTGTTGAAAATGCTGTCTTCTCCCTATCATCCGGGTGAAGCCCTACTTGGAAAATTTCTTTATTCAAGTCTAAGCAGCCAAACCATTTCCCTCCAGCAAGAGAGTCTAAACAATCGTCTACTCGTGGTAATGGATATGCATCCTTGATCATGACTTGGTTAAGTGCTTGATAATCAATACAGAAGCGTGTGGATCCATCTTTCTTCTTGACGAGTACAACTGGAGAAGACCATGGACTCTTTGATGGTTCTATTACTTTTTTATCCAACACTGTCTATTTCTGCCTTCTCAATCTCTCGTTTACCAAGTGGTAATCTCCTTGGTGCTTGTCGTATTGGCTTAGCTGTACCGGTATTTATCCTAAGTTGAACTCTGTCCGTTTAGCCTAAATCATCATTTGACCTTGCAAATACATCTTGATACTTAGTAAGGAGTTCTTGTAGTTTTTCTTGATCATTTGATGATAGGTGAACAATGCTCCTATCAAATAAATCCTGCAAATGACTAGGTAAAGTTTTGGATAATAGCTCCCCACTTCCCAACTATATATTTTGACATGTACCAATATGTGGCGCCTCTTGTTCATAGTATGATTCGCAAGTTCCAATCTGCTCATTTGTATATATGGTTACTGGCTCATCCATAAAATATGTTATTTGTACTTGAATGTCTGGTTTGTGTGGTTCAAGTACTCCTCTTGTCATAATAATTCCTTGGTCCTTCAGCTTTGTAACATGATCCACCAATCCTAATTTTGCTAAGTGTTCCCCATTTTCTAGATTTACTGAGATGGTCGCTCTGGATTTGCCAGGTATTATGACTGTCTGTTTTGAAAGTACTCTACATACCATCTTGGCTTCACCGCCTACCCAACATTGAATGTCAGAATGCTTGGTTGATAAAATTTGCTTCCTATAATCAATTTTATCTGTGTTCCAAAAGGAAATCTTGTCCTAGTATAGCATCCTGGTAGATGTTGCATACTAGAAAATCTAATTCATAACTCCCATCTCCAAGAGTCAGTGTTTGTCTGAAGCATCCATGTAACTGTAAGGGATTTCCATTAACATCAAAAAGCTTGCAAGAACTAGGTTGAAGTATGATTTTGTCCTTGGTAGTGTCCAAAAGTTTTAAATATATCCTATGGTTTAGTATAGAGCATGTAGAGCCGTTGTCTATCAACATTTGTAATGGTAAATTGTGTATATATCCTTCTGTATAAAATTCATTATCCCATTTCCCACATGTGTTTCCTCTTTGTCCTATCCTAAAACTTGGTGACCTTAAAACGCCCATTGACTGCAGGTCTAGTGAGTCAATGGGGATCGGAAGTTTCCCTGGGTCCTGGTAGATGTCATTGAAGTGTTGTCCCTGTTAGGTGTGTTTGGTCTATTTTGATTTTCTTGCTTTCCAGTTTCTTGTTTATATTTAAGAAAAAATGAACAATTCCTGTATATGTGATCTGGGCTATCACATATAAAACATGTTAAAGTTTTTCTCATACTACCATTATTTCTGCTCCTCCCTTGCCAGCTCCTGGTGTTTTGTATATTGTTGTGGATAGGTGGTGTCCTACTGGTTTCTAATTGTGATATCCTCCTTGTTAATCCATGTAATGTGTACTGTATTTGTCCGTTACAATGGTCTTGGCGATTATCTTCAGTTCAACTGTACCCTGTTGTCATCCTTACATTCTGTTTCTTTCTTTCTGAGCAGTCCCCAATGATAGCCTCATAGCGTTCTATTACTTCTACTGCTTCTGCTACTGTCTCGCATCCTTGATTGGTGCATTGGTATTTAACTTCTGGTGTTATGCTTTTATATAGTTGATTAAGTGCTAGCACTTCTTGTGCTCTAGCGTCCAGGTCTACGTAAGCCCTCTGTGACATTTGTCTCAAATCATCAGCAAGTGCTGCAACGGATTCTCCTGGTTTCCTTTTTCTCATTTCAAGCCTAGAAAGCCATCTGTTTTGTTGTCTAGTACTCCCAAATCTTAATCCTAATCTTTGTATTAAAGCTGCATAGTTGCGTTTCTCTCCTTGTCCTAAGCTAATGTAAAACGTCCTTGCAGGGCCCCTCAATGCTGCTGCTAATGCTAGAACTTTGTCAGTTTCGTGTCATTTCCCTAATTCTGCACATATCTCAAAATGAGAAATATATTCCTCCCAGTCCTCTCCTCCGTCATAAGGTTCTGGTTTAATGGACATTTTGTATCTGTGATCATCATGAAATCCCCCATTTGGTGCTCCTCTAAACATTCTTTGACAGTTTACTCCTCTCATTCTATCTCTCGTATCCCCTTCTCCATGTGCATGTATGTCTTGTCTTGGTTCTTCTATCGTCTCATTAGCGTTTTCATAGTTATTATCATTATCATGTCGTGTGCCCCCTTCACACTCCTCTGTTCTAAATCTGACCTCGTTGTCTGGTGATTCTGACATTTCTCGTAACCTGAATAGTATGATGATAAATTAAAAAATTTCCACCCATTAAGTTCCTTTGTAGATAGTGTTGCTTTGAAATTATGATGTATTATTATACCATACAGTGTGCAAGTATCTCCCGAATCCATGGTTTAAAAAATAATTTTTAAAATACATCTGGTCCGTATCCTGGACGTCATTTTAGACTATGACATCCCACCGCTGCCACCAGTTTGTTATCGACGGGGTAACGTAGCCTAAGTGTATTTTTATCCTGTTATAAGTTTATAAGGTGTTCCTCTGTGGTCTTGTTTTGTTGTGTAGTTGTCTAGCTCCAGCAATATACAATCAAACGTATACATGGAAATATATTTATTATGTCCAGATTCTGCATTCCATTTATATAACAATAACTATACTTAATAATAATACATAGAAAATAACCCTGATGGATGCTGGCCTTCCGAAACCCAACTAGATAGATTGTAATTTAACATTGTTCTCGCTTATATGTCAAGAATATAATGGCTGCTATATAATAAAGTTCTGTAACGGACTGTATAAGGTTGTTAAAGTGGCAGGGTATATCGTATCTTAAATTCATATTCAATAACGAAACTCTCAACAAAGGCTGGAAATTTGTAGTAAACATTGTACTGGTTCCTAGTTAACCAGATAAAAATGGCGACCTCTTGCTGTTAAAATGGTAAATATTTATAAGACTAGAGTATCAGCTCCCTGGTATCGACTTTAACTCAAGTTATCTTATTCCAAAATGTTAATTAATATACCTAATGGAGTTATTAATATATTTGGCTCAAAGAACCTTCAACTCTGTATCAAAATGCATCTTGTACCTTGTAAATTATACTAAAGTTATGGCTTATAAATCTAATATCTGTGTGATGCGTCCTTGACGACAGTCAGATTCGAGATGCCAAAATGACGCTGTATTTATACCCTACGGCAAAATCATTGCGCGGCTCACAGAACTGAAAATCGCTTATTACTTATTACTAACAATCATATTCTTGGCTCACGGCATAGAATATGCAACAAGTTTCATAAATAAGTGAAAGTTTGTTGTTACTTCAATGAAATAGCGAAAGTTAATAATAACATGATAAAATTCCCTATCGAAGAACCTAACTATAGCGTTTTTGTGTGACATCATTTTAACGGAAAATAGTCCCTAAGCGGCACTTAATAAAAATACTTATTACATGTATATTACATGCATATTTCAATATTCAACATCATAATTATGAAAATGGAAGGCCAGCCATTAATTTATAATAACAATTTACTTGAATCTAATTCTTATTCAAATTACTATCAAAGTATGGTAAACCGGAAGTAACCATTCAACAAAATGGCGATCTCCTTTTAAATGAACAAGTACCTGTCACTATGGAATTCCTGAGAAAGCACACCGATAACGGTGTGCTGGAGCCGTTAAAGTTAATGAATAGGTAACTGAATTTATGTTTTACAAGCTCTTTACTCCCGGAACATGTGAAATCATTTTAAATACGTAAAATCGTGATCGAGGTGCCTGAACATTACGAGTTGAATTCTACCGCAATTGACACTTATTAATTATGACTCATAATACAGTAATCGGCAATGATTTAGGTAATTTCTAAAATAATACTGATCGGAATTAATATTAATCGATAAAATAACTAGCCAAAGGTGTCTTAGTGTATTATTACCATCTAAGACTTACATATTTTAGAAATTTAACCCCAAATTCTTAAATGTCAGATATCACATGATTATTTTTATAGAATTAATGACACATATAAAGCTTACAACTGTACGTTTATAACAATATAATTACATTTCAGAATTACAAGTAGATCCTTTTAAATTTTGAAGAAAACTTGTTTTTCTTTATTTTTTCATAGATAAAAATAGAATGTGACTTGCTTATTTCAGTACATGTACTATCCAAACCTTCGTTTGTCACTCACGGTTGATCACACTATGATACTCTCTACTCACCTGTGGGTTAACTGACAGAGAAATCCTCATATTCATGGGTAATTCTAAGCTTTTTTTATCAATACCGACAAGCTGTTTAACAGCCAATCAAAAGGATTTCTTTGAAAATTAGAATGATTAGGGGAGATGAACGGGTGACAATTACCAGTGGGTTATTGACAATAAATGATGTAGCGACTAGTAATATCGTATTTTTCATAATCTGTCCCATGAGTGAATAATGCTGCTTACCGCCAACTCAGCAATTTTTCAGGTACCGATATATCATGTCGAGAACAAGTTAATTTTCAGTAAGATGATGAGATCCGCTTTGTACTGGACCAACATGCATAGCTGGAATTTTATAATGCTAGCTCACTGAAACAAACATCTGTGGATAGACATGTTGCCCAACTCGGACATATTATCCTGATTTCAAGCCAACCAGTCTTTGCTCTTTCTCCTTAATGCTGCGTCCTTAGCGGAGAAGCAACAAATACCACTTTTATAGTCTTTGGTTTTACCTAATTGGGGCTCAAACCCATGATCTACTGCACTTGAAGCGAGCATTCTATCCATTACACCACCGATACGGTTCATAATCTGTTCAATCCGTCTAATAGAAACATTTGAATGATGTAACCCTGTTATGGAAACTACCAAGGACAGACAGAAACGATGGTTTGCATATGAAATGACCCATGGGTGATGATGAGTGAAGAGTAACGGAGAGTGGTCAGTCGTAGATTAATGACGATGTATCCAGACTGATAAACCAACTTTTTATTTGATCTAAAAGAATTACAAATATGTACATCAATTAGTTATACATTGCAGTTATTGAGAAAACAAACTACAAATGAAATTGATATGAATTTCCCTTTCACTATAAGTATCATGATGCTAAAAAAATTTAAATGAAATTATAAAATGGACTCTGAAACTGACTTTCTATTACATCCACTACTGTTTTAAATGATATATAAAAAAGTAAGCATTTTATTCAACTGTTCAGTAACTAATATTATACACAAGTGGTGGGTTCGTGCCCGGCTTTGTAAATTACAAAAAGGATACATTCGACTCGCAGCCACAAGTGATAAAGTTTACCAGTTGCTTGCCCATGATTGGTGGTTCTCTCCGGGTACTCCAGCTTTCTCCACCACTAAAACTGGTTGCCAAGATATAGCTGAAAGTGACGTTAAACACAATAAAACAAACAAATATACACAAGTGATATGTAGTTTAGATAGATCTTCAGTGAAAAAAGACTAATAGACCTTTTGCATATTCCCGATTTGATTCTTAAAATTATACGTTTTTATGCCATTTTAACACATATTATTTCCCTTTACGACGGGCCAAATGGTAATAGGTCTAGTAAAAGAAACAGAAAGGACAATGAATTTTGCATATATAATTTTCTCATATAACTTGTAGATATTTGAACCTTGTAAGAAATCAGAAGATAATTTTATAGCAAAAAGAAAATTCCCACGTTGTTACAACACTAAAATTTTGAACAGATAATGGGGGAAAATATTTCCTATTTCCATTGAACTTTGAATGAAAGAGGACCCTTTTGCCCGTCTCAAAGGGAATACCTTCCTGTAAGACGTATAATATTAGAATCAAAGTTGTAAATGTGCAAATGATCTATTACTGATACAGGGGGTTAGAATTATGGAGTTTAATGCCACTTTCAACAATATTTCAGTTACATCGTGGCAGTTTGTTTTATTGGTGGATGAAAACGGAATACCTGGAGAAAACCACTGACCTGCCGCAAGTCACTGACAAACTTCATCATATAATGTTGACCTCACCATGAGGAGGATTTGAACTCTCAACTTTACTATCACAGGCAACTTCTGTATGATCACGACCATGACAGCCTTCTATTACTAATACATGTATATCATTGACCTCTATAATTAAATCTACTTGTTCCATTTTGAAATACCTACGTTGTTGTTGATGATTTTGGAATACAATCCATAGATTTTTCAGGTCTATATTCTCCATCTTTACAAACATTCACACACTGGTACACTATAATAAATGATTATATGATATCATTAAAACGTTTTTTTCGATAGAATTTTTTTTTGTCTCTCCCAACGTTCTTCATCTTTTGGGAAAGCTATGTGCAATCTATCAGAAGTTGAAAATACAAAACATGTATGTATATATCATGTCCACTTCAAACTGACATAATAAAAAACTTTTCTGAAATGTACATGTACGAGTTTCTTGTACAAAAACTGGTTCTATCAATTAACCTGCCAAAACAATATACTAATCTCTCCATATGGTAAGAAGTATGTATATTAAGTTTTAAGGAATTTCATTTCTAAGATGTACATGATGTAAGAGGAATTGTGGGCTTTAAAATATTTTGATGAAATAATCAAGTTGAAAAAGGCCAATAACTCCTGCAAAATTGGTTCGATCAAAGTGCAGTAGCGATATGCAATTCTCTATATAATAATAAATAGGTGTTGCAAACTTTTAAGGAACTGCCTTTTAAAATGTAGAAGGAGTTATGCATACAAACTTTTTGTGATTGACTGCACATAATCAAAATGTAACAAAATACGCCCGTCTATATAAATTATCAAACGGTATAATGGTAATGACCCCAAAATAAATAGGGTTCTTCTCCTTCCACAGGGGAATCATGTGGTCAAGTTTGGTAAAGATCCAATATACAGAACTAAAGTTATTGTGCGGAAACGACCCTGTTGTCAAAAATTATATTTATAGTAACAGTGACCTTGACCTTTGACCTAATGACCCCAAAATAAATAGGGTTCTTCCCCTTCCACAGGGGAATCATGTGGCCATGTTTGGTAAATATCTGATATACAGAACTAAAGTTATTGTGCGGAAACCTGTGTGGATGCCCGCCCGCCGCCCGCCATACCCAATCACATAATACGGCCCGTCTCAAGACAGGCGTATAAAAATCATAATCATAATAGTAATACACAGGCCTTTCAATAGTTAAAGATACATTTTAAACTATAAACAAACATTTACTTTGTCCACCATTAATGATGGCCTCAGTAAGTGTACCACATTTTGGACATGATCAATTTCATGACGTTTTTTTCGCTATACAGTCATCGACTTTAGCAGTGGTCCGGTGGCCCACGACCAGTGAAAATTGATTCGGATTAGTGACCTTTGCCAATTTTTTTTAATAGAATCTATATAAATATTATAATTTTGAAGTTTTCGGGCCAGTAAATTCGAAAGTCTAATTTCGAAGACTGGCTATAGCCCATATATTTCTTGATGTCAATAATTAGTAAAGTTAATATGCATCACCTTTATAAATCTGACATTATTTTGATAACTTTCTTAAGGAAATAATAAACGATCTATACATGATATGTCATATGATCAATATGATTATACAATGTAACATTTTCGGCCAATTGGATTGCTAATGCTTGTAGCATGCAAAGCAGCTTAGTAACATTTGTATGTGCCATTTTCATCGGATGGTACAATGTACATAGCACTGTTCCTTAATATTTGATGTTAATCTGAGATTTGAACAGATTTACTTTCATGTTTACACCCACATATTTTTAAGTTAGCGTTAAATAGAAATTGTGGAATTTGTGGAATCAGTTCCAGGGCTTCCAATATTTTTCAAGTGTACCAGTACTTCCCTATTTAGAGTCGGTACTTTTAATTAAAATTTGAGCAATTTCCATGAATATCTTATACAACATTCTTTAAAATCAGGAGATACCAAAGACCATTTTAGGCAGGTAAAAGTACCTGGTACCACCCCTTATTGGAAGGTCTGAATACACCGCATCGGTGGTGTAATGCTCAGTGTGCACCTGGAGTGCAGTAGATCATGGGTTTCAATCCCTGTCGGGTCAAACCAAAAACTATAAAATTGGTATTTATTACTTCTCCACTAAGCACACAGCATTAAGAGCATAGACTTATTGACTTGGAATTAGGATGGTGTCTGAGGAGAGTGACATCTCTACACCAAGACTGTTGTTTTACTGAGAATTAGGATGGTGTCTGAGGAGAGTGACATCTCTACACGAAGACTGTTGTTTTACTGAGAATTAGGATGGTGTCTGAGGAGAGTGACATCTCTACACCAAGACTGTTGTTTTACTGAGAATTAGGATGGTGTCTGAGGAGAGTGACATCTCTACACCAAGACTGTTGTTTTACTGAGAATTAGGATGGTGTCTGAGGAGAGTGACATCTCTACACCAAGACTGTTGTTTTACTGAGAATTAGGATGGTGTCTGAGGAGAGTGACATCTCTACACCAAGACTGTTGTTTTACTGAGAATTAGGATGGTGTCTGAGGAGAGTGACATCTCTACACGAAGACTGTTGTTTTACTGAGAATTAGGATGGTGTCTGAGGAGAGTGACATCTCTACACTAAGACTGTTGTTTTACTGAGAATTAGGATGGTGTCTGAGGAGAGTGACATCTCTACACCAAGACTGTTGTTTTACTGAGAATTAGGATGGTGTCTGAGGAGAGTGACATCTCTACACCAAGACTGTTGTTTTACTGAGAATTAGGATGGTGTCTGAGGAGAGTGACATCTCTACACCAAGACTGTTGTTTTACTGAGAATTAGGATGGTGTCTGAGGAGAATGACATCTCTACACCAAGACTGTTGTTTTACTGAGAATTAGGATGGTGTCTGAGGAGAATGACATCTCTACACCAAGACTGTTGTTTTACTGAGAATTAGGATGGTGTCTGAGGAGAGTGACATCTCTACACGAAGACTGTTGTTTTACTGAGAATTAGGATGGTGTCTGAGGAGAATGACATCTCTACACCAAGACTGTTGTTTTACTGAGAATTAGGATGGTGTCTGAGGAGAATGACATCTCTACACCAAGACTGTTGTTTTACTGAGAATTAGGATGGTGTCTGAGGAGAATGACATCTCTACACCAAGACTGTTGTTTTACTGAGAATTAGGATGGTGTCTGAGGAAAATGACATCTCTACACCAAGACTGTTGTTTTACTGAGAATTAGGATGGTGTCTGAGGAGAGTGACATCTCTACACGAAGACTGTTGTTTTACTGAGAATTAGGATGGTGTCTGAGGAGAATGACATCTCTACACCAAGACTGTTGTTTTACTGAGAATTAGGATGGTGTCTGAGGAGAATGACATCTCTACACCAAGACTGTTGTTTTACTGAGAATTAGGATGGTGTCTGAGGAGAGTGACATCTCTACACGAAGACTGTTGTTTTACTGAGAATTAGGATGGTGTCTGAGGAGAATGACATCTCTACACCAAGACTGTTGTTTTACTGAGAATTAGGATGGTGTCTGAGGAGAATGACATCTCTACACCAAGACTGTTGTTTTACTGAGAATTAGGATGGTGTCTGAGGAGAGTGACATCTCTACACGAAGACTGTTGTTTTACTGAGAATTAGGATGGTGTCTGAGGAGAGTGACATCTCTACACGAAGACTGTTGTTTTACTGAGAATTAGGATGGTGTCTGAGGAGAGTGACATCTCTACACGAAGACTGTTGTTTTACTGAGAATTAGGATGGTGTCTGAGGAGAGTGACATCTCTACACGAAGACTGTTGTTTTACTGAGAATTAGGATGGTGTCTGAGGAGAGTGACATCTCTACACGAAAACTGTTGTTTTACTGAGAATTAGGATGGTGTCTGAGGAGAATGACATCTCTACACCAAGACTGTTGTTTTACTGAGAATTAGGATGGTGTCTGAGGAGAATGACATCTCTACACCAAGACTGTTATTTTACTGAGAATTAGGATGGTGTCTGAGGAGAATGACATCTCTACACCAAGACTGTTGTTTTACTGAGAATTAGGATGGTGTCTGAGGAGAGTGACATCTCTACACGAAGACTGTTGTTTTACTGAGAATTAGGATGGTGTCTGAGGAGAATCACATCTCTACACCAAGACTGTTGTTTTACTGAGAATTAGGATGGTGTCTGAGGAGAGTGACATCTCTACACGAAGACTGTTGTTTTACTGAGAATTAGGATGGTGTCTGAGGAGAATGACATCTCTACACCAAGACTGTTGTTTTACTGAGAATTAGGATGGTGTCTGAGGAGAGTGACATCTCTACACGAAGACTGTTGTTTTACTGAGAATTAGGATGGTGTCTGAGGAGAATGACATCTCTACACCAAGACTGTTGTTTTACTGAGAATTAGGATGGTGTCTGAGGAGAGTGACATCTCTACACGAAGACTGTTGTTTTACTGAGAATTAGGATGGTGTCTGAGGAGAATGACATCTCTACACCAAGACTGTTGTTTTACTGAGAATTAGGATGGTGTCTGAGGAGAATGACATCTCTACACCAAGACTGTTGTTTTACTGAGAATTAGGATGGTGTCTGAGGAGAATGACATCTCTACACCAAGACTGTTGTTTTACTGAGAATTAGGATGGTGTCTGAGGAAAATGACATCTCTACACCAAGACTGTTGTTTTACTGAGAATTAGGATGGTGTCTGAGGAGAGTGACATCTCTACACGAAGACTGTTGTTTTACTGAGAATTAGGATGGTGTCTGAGGAGAATGACATCTCTACACCAAGACTGTTGTTTTACTGAGAATTAGGATGGTGTCTGAGGAGAATGACATCTCTACACCAAGACTGTTGTTTTACTGAGAATTAGGATGGTGTCTGAGGAGAGTGACATCTCTACACGAAGACTGTTGTTTTACTGAGAATTAGGATGGTGTCTGAGGAGAATGACATCTCTACACCAAGACTGTTGTTTTACTGAGAATTAGGATGGTGTCTGAGGAGAATGACATCTCTACACCAAGACTGTTGTTTTACTGAGAATTAGGATGGTGTCTGAGGAGAGTGACATCTCTACACGAAGACTGTTGTTTTACTGAGAATTAGGATGGTGTCTGAGGAGAGTGACATCTCTACACGAAGACTGTTGTTTTACTGAGAATTAGGATGGTGTCTGAGGAGAGTGACATCTCTACCCGAAGACTGTTGTTTTACTGAGAATTAGGATGGTGTCTGAGGAGAGTGACATCTCTACACGAAGACTGTTGTTTTACTGAGAATTAGGATGGTGTCTGAGGAGAGTGACATCTCTACACGAAGACTGTTGTTTTACTGAGAATTAGGATGGTGTCTGAGGAGAATGACATCTCTACACCAAGACTGTTGTTTTACTGAGAATTAGGATGGTGTCTGAGGAGAATGACATCTCTACACCAAGACTGTTATTTTACTGAGAATTAGGATGGTGTCTGAGGAGAATGACATCTCTACACCAAGACTGTTGTTTTACTGAGAATTAGGATGGTGTCTGAGGAGAGTGACATCTCTACACGAAGACTGTTGTTTTACTGAGAATTAGGATGGTGTCTGAGGAGAATGACATCTCTACACCAAGACTGTTGTTTTACTGAGAATTAGGATGGTGTCTGAGGAGAGTGACATCTCTACACGAAGACTGTTGTTTTACTGAGAATTAGGATGGTGTCTGAGGAGAATGACATCTCTACACCAAGACTGTTGTTTTACTGAGAATTAGGATGGTGTCTGAGGAGAGTGACATCTCTACACGAAGACTGTTGTTTTACTGAGAATTAGGATGGTGTCTGAGGAGAATGACATCTCTACACCAAGACTGTTGTTTTACTGAGAATTAGGATGGTGTCTGAGGAGAGTGACATCTCTACACGAAGACTGTTGTTTTACTGAGAATTAGGATGGTGTCTGAGGAGAATGACATCTCTACACCAAGACTGTTGTTTTACTGAGAATTAGGATGGTGTCTGAGGAGAATGACATCTCTACACCAAGACTGTTGTTTTACTGAGAATTAGGATGGTGTCTGAGGAAAATGACATCTCTACACCAAGACTGTTGTTTTACTGAGAATTAGGATGGTGTCTGAGGAGAGTGACATCTCTACACGAAGACTGTTGTTTTACTGAGAATTAGGATGGTGTCTGAGGAGAATGACATCTCTACACCAAGACTGTTGTTTTACTGAGAATTAGGATGGTGTCTGAGGAGAATGACATCTCTACACCAAGACTGTTGTTTTACTGAGAATTAGGATGGTGTCTGAGGAGAGTGACATCTCTACACGAAGACTGTTGTTTTACTGAGAATTAGGATGGTGTCTGAGGAGAATGACATCTCTACACCAAGACTGTTGTTTTACTGAGAATTAGGATGGTGTCTGAGGAGAATGACATCTCTACACCAAGACTGTTGTTTTACTGAGAATTAGGATGGTGTCTGAGGAGAGTGACATCTCTACACGAAGACTGTTGTTTTACTGAGAATTAGGATGGTGTCTGAGGAGAGTGACATCTCTACACGAAGACTGTTGTTTTACTGAGAATTAGGATGGTGTCTGAGGAGAGTGACATCTCTACCCGAAGACTGTTGTTTTACTGAGAATTAGGATGGTGTCTGAGGAGAGTGACATCTCTACACGAAGACTGTTGTTTTACTGAGAATTAGGATGGTGTCTGAGGAGAGTGACATCTCTACACGAAGACTGTTGTTTTACTGAGAATTAGGATGGTGTCTGAGGAGAATGACATCTCTACACCAAGACTGTTGTTTTACTGAGAATTAGGATGGTGTCTGAGGAGAATGACATCTCTACACCAAGACTGTTATTTTACTGAGAATTAGGATGGTGTCTGAGGAGAATGACATCTCTACACCAAGACTGTTGTTTTACTGAGAATTAGGATGGTGTCTGAGGAGAGTGACATCTCTACACGAAGACTGTTGTTTTACTGAGAATTAGGATGGTGTCTGAGGAGAATCACATCTCTACACCAAGACTGTTGTTTTACTGAGAATTAGGATGGTGTCTGAGGAGAGTGACATCTCTACACGAAGACTGTTGTTTTACTGAGAATTAGGATGGTGTCTGAGGAGAATGACATCTCTACACCAAGACTGTTGTTTTACTGAGAATTAGGATGGTGTCTGAGGAGAGTGACATCTCTACACGAAGACTGTTGTTTTACTGAGAATTAGGATGATGTCTGAGGAGAGTGACATCTCTACACGAAGACTGTTGTTTTACTGAGAATTAGGATGGTGTCTGAGGAGAATGACATCTCTACACCAAGACTGTTGTTTTACTGAGAATTAGGATGGTGTCTGAGGAGAGTGACATCTCTACACGAAGACTGTTGTTTTACTGAGAATTAGGATGGTGTCTGAGGAGAATGACATCTCTACACCAAGACTGTTGTTTTACTGAGAATTAGGATGGTGTCCGAGGAGAGTGACATCTCTACACGAAGACTGTTGTTTTACTGAGAATTAGGATGGTGTCTGAGGAGAGTGACATCTCTACACGAAGACTGTTGTTTTACTGAGAATTAGGATGGTGTCTGAGGAGAGTGACATCTCTACACGAAGACTGTTGTTTTACTGAGAATTAGGATGGTGTCTGAGGAGAGTGACATCTCTACACCAAGATTTTTGTTTTACTGAGAATTAGGATGGTGTCTGAGGAGAGTGACATCTCTACACCAAGACTGTTGTTTTACTGAGAATTAGGATGGTGTCTGAGGAGAGTGACATCTCTACACCAAGACTGTTGTTTTACTGAGAATTAGGATGGTGTCTGAGGAGAGTGACATCTCTACACGAAGACTGTTGTTTTACTGAGAATTAGGATGGTGTCTGAGGAGAGTGACATCTCTACACGAAGACTGTTGTTTTACTGAGAATTAGGATGGTGTCTGAGGAGAGTGACATCTCTACACGAAGACTGTTGTTTTACTGAGAATTAGGATGGTGTCTGAGGAGAGTGACATCTCTACACCAAGACTGTTGTTTTACTGAGAATTAGGATGGTGTCTGAGGAGAGTGACATCTCTACACGATGACTGTTGTTTTACTGAGAATTAGGATGGTGTCTGAGGAGAGTGACATCTCTACACGAAGACTGTTGTTTTACTGAGAATTAGGATGGTGTCTGAGGAGAGTGACATCTCTACACGAAGACTGTTGTTTTACTGAGAATTAGGATGGTGTCTGAGGAGAGTGACATCTCTACACGAAGACTGTTGTTTTACTGAGAATTAGGATGGTGTCTGAGGAGAGTGACATCTCTACACGAAGACTGTTGTTTTACTGAGAATTAGGATGGTGTCCGAGGAGAGTGACATCTCTACACGAAGACTGTTGTTTTACTGAGAATTAGGATGGTGTCCGAGGAGAGTGACATCTCTACACGAAGACTGTTGTTTTACTGAGAATTAGGATGGTGTCCGAGGAGAGTGACATCTCTACACGAAGACTGTTGTTTTACTGAGAATTAGGATGGTGTCTGAGGAGAGTGACATCTCTACACGAAGACTGTTGTTTTACTGAGAATTAGGATGGTGTCTGAGGAGAGTGACATCTCTACACGAAGACTGTTGTTTTACTGAGCTAGCACTATAAAAACCCAACTAAGCATGTTGATCTAGTACAAAGAGGACATCATTATCATCTCATCATGGACTCATGGAATGTAACTTGTTCTCACCATGATAGAAATAGCTAAAACAAATTGTTCATTTGTCATTAAACAAAAATCACTCTCACTCACTACTGTAATAGTCATACTTACTCATATTCAGTTCCTGAAATTCTAAATCACAATCTGACAGGATGCAATCGTTGTCATCTTCGTAAAAATAAACCACATTTGAGTCTAAAGGTAAATCAGGCTTAAAATTATTTTTATAATCACAGTAACATTTTCTGTCTTCCATTTTACTTCCGTTGTCATATATTTTCATTCCCTCCATAGAAACACATGCTGACTTTTTATCATTACAATGTTCTACACCGTTTTCCCTGTATTTATTGGATGCAAATGTTTTAGTCATGTAATATCCATTGTGACAAGCAACTTCCTGAATAGTTTTTTTAATTGTGTTGTATCTTGGCATATGTCCTGCAAGCAGAAAATTTGTTAAATTTCATTTTCAGTATTGTAATGATACAGTTGTACACTTATGTTATTTTTTTTTTTTTTTTAAGACTACCGGTACTTAAATTACGCTAAGACATAATTTATGGCAGTCCTCTGTTTATTGTATATTCTACCATGGATAAGTCATGAAAATTTCATTCAGAATGGAGCACAGCAGCCCAAGGGGTAAAATTTACGAAAATATAAGACATGCACATGCTTTGCATGGCATAAGCAAGCCGACTGGCCGAAAAGGTCATAATAATTTTTAGCATATCATTTCATATTCATGTGACTTTGTCATAAGGTCACTCGCATGTGACCTGTTATGGGATTCCTCGGATCTCCCATGCAGGACTTTATTCAGTTTTTGAGTGACTAGACCGTGAAACATGTCGATAAACTTCTATAAAATCATGTTTAATCCTAAAGTATAATAAACTGAGCAATATAATACCTCTTGAAATATTCTTATATGGCATGCAGCATTCAATAAGATCTGGTTGATCTTCATTATGATTCTCTGTAATAAGACAGTGATATTCGTCTTTCATTAAACATCTGTCTTTTGCCTTCAAGCTCCAGTCATGGGGTGATCTTGGACAGCTAGGTACAGAAATCGGATCAAGTTGACACTCACATACAACAACAGAAAAGTAGTCATAGATCACCAGTACCTGGAAAAAAAGTATATTATTATACTTTACTTATATAGTAACTGAGTAAGAAATAACTCTATTGTTGATGTCAAGCAATAACTAATTATTACCGCTGTAAACTGCACCTAGTGCTAATGTTAGGGAATATGCACATGGCGAAAAATAAATGTTTGAATTTGGGGCATAACTGCACATCAAACTAATAACCGTCCTCTGCCAGTAGACAAACAAAAATATACATCATTGGCATTGAGAGAGAACAATTTGAGACTAGCTTGGACAAATAGTGAGTGGGTGATTGTTGTTTAACACCTATTCAGCAATTTTTCAGCTATATCATTGGACAAATAAAATAAGCTGGATGTGTAGTGAAATCAAATTTTGAAAGAGTTATAAATAAATCCTTTTCAATTTGATAATTACGGATGTTAACTTTTCAGGGTAGGGTTCATGGTGTTTAACGCCACTTTCAACAATATCTCAGTGATATCATGGCGGTCAGTTTTATTGGTGGAGGAAATGGCAGTACCCAGAGAAAACCACTATCAACTTTTCATGAATTCTTAATATGCCTAATATTGCATAATATAATATTTCAAGTCCTACATTGAGATTATGATTTTACAAAAGAAATTAGTTTGAAATATTTAAATTCATATCTACATTTTTATTACTATCACTGGGTCGATAAAATTTACAGTACCTAAATCATGTAATTATTATTAAAACTAAGGTTCTCCTGCCTCAGACATAGGTGACCATAGCTGACTTTGGCTATCCTCTTTAGGCCCTTTGGTGTTCTTGCTCCCAAAGACTTTTTAATTATTTGGCTTTGAGTATACCTGATGAATGGTTATTCCAGAGACATGTTATTTGGCTTTGAGTATACCTGATGAATGGTTATTCCAGAGACATGTTATTTGGCTTTGAGTATACCTGATGAATGGTTATTCCAGAGACGTGTTATTTGGCTTTGAGTATACCTGATGAATGGTTATTCCAGAGACATGTTATTTGGCTTTGAGTATACCTGATGAATGGTTATTCCAGAGACGTGTTATTTGGCTTTGAGTATACCTGATGAATGGTTATTCCAGAAACGTGTTATTTGGCTTTGAGTATACCTGATGAATGGTTATTACAGAGACGTGTTATTTGGCTTTGAGTATACCTGATGAATGGTTATTCCAGAGACGTGTTATTTGGCTTTGAGTATACCTGATGAATGGTTATTCCAGAGACATGTTATTTGGCTTTGAGTATACCTGATGAATGGTTATTCCAGAGACGTGTTATTTGGCTTTGAGTATACCTGATGAATGGTTATTCCAGAGACGTGTTATTTGGCTTTGAGTATACCTGATGAATGGTTATTCCAGAGACGTGTTATTTGGCTTTGAGTATACCTGATGAATGGTTATTCCAGAAACGTGTTATTTGGCTTTGAGTATACCTGATGAATGGTTATTCCAGAGACGTGTTATTTGGCTTTGAGTATACCTGATGAATGGTTATTCCAGAGACGTGTTATTTGGCTTTGAGTATACCTGATGAATGGTTATTCCAGAGACATGTTATTTGGCTTTGAGTATACCTGATGAATGGTTATTCCAGAGACGTGTTATTTGGCTTTGAGTATACCTGATGAATGGTTATTCCAGAGACGTGTTATTTGGCTTTGAGTATACCTGATGAATGGTTATTCCAGAGACGTGTTATTTGGCTTTGAGTATACCTGATGAATGGTTATTCCAGAAACGTGTTATTTGGCTTTGAGTATACCTGATGAATGGTTATTCCAGAAACGTGTTATTTGGCTTTGAGTATACCTGATGAATGGTTATTCCAGAGACGTGTTATTTGGCTTTGAGTATACCTGATGAATGGTTATTCCAGAGACGTGTTATTTGGCTTTGAGTATACCTGATGAATGGTTATTCCAGAAACGTGTTATTTGGCTTTGAGTATACCTGATGAATGGTTATTCCAGAGACGTGTTATTTGGCTTTGAGTATACCTGATGAATGGTTATTCCAGAAACGTGTTATTTGGCTTTGAGTATACCTGATGAATGGTTATTCCAGAAACGTGTTATTTGGCTTTGAGTATACCTGATGAATGGTTATTCCAGAGACGTGTTATTTGGCTTTGAGTATACCTGATGAATGGTTATTACAGAGACATGTTATTTGGCTTTGAGTATACCTGATGAATGGTTATTCCAGAGACGTGTTATTTGGCTTTGAGTATACCTGATGAATGGTTATTCCAGAGACATGTTATTTGGCTTTGAGTATACCTGATGAATGGTTATTCCAGAGACATGTTATTTGGCTTTGAGTATACCTGATGAATGGTTATTCCAGAGACGTGTTATTTGGCTTTGAGTATACCTGATGAATGGTTATTACAGAGACGTGTTATTTGGCTTTGAGTATACCTGATGAATGGTTATTCCAGAGACATGTTATTTGGCTTTGAGTATACCTGATGAATGGTTATTCCAGAGACATGTTATTTGGCTTTGAGTATACCTGATGAATGGTTATTCCAGAGACGTGTTATTTGGCTTTGAGTATACCTGATGAATGGTTATTACAGAGACGTGTTATTTGGCTTTGAGTATACCTGATGAATGGTTATTCCAGAGACGTGTTATTTGGCTTTGAGTATACCTGATGAATGGTTATTCCAGAGACGTGTTATTTGGCTTTGAGTATACCTGATGAATGGTTATTCCAGAGACGTGTTATTTGGCTTTGAGTATACCTGATGAATGGTTATTCCAGAGACGTGTTATTTGGCTTTGAGTATACCTGATGAATGGTTATTCCAGAGACGTGTTATTTGGCTTTGAGTATACCTGATGAATGGTTATTCCAGAGACGTGTTATTTGGCTTTGAGTATATCTGATGAATGGTTATTCCAGAGACATGTTATTTGGCTTTGAGTATACCTGATGAATGGTTATTCCAGAGACATGTTATTTGGCTTTGAGTATACCTGATGAATGGTTATTCCAGAAACGTGTTATTTGGCTTTGAGTATACCTGATGAATGGTTATTCCAGAGACATGTTATTTGGCTTTGAGTATACCTGATGAATGGTTATTCCAGAGACATGTTATTTGGCTTTGAGTATACCTGATGAATGGTTATTCCAGAGACATGTTATTTGGCTTTGAGTATACCTGATGAATGGTTATTCCAGAGACGTGTTATTTGGCTTTGAGTATATCTGATGAATGGTTATTCCAGAGACATGTTATTTGGCTTTGAGTATACCTGATGAATGGTTATTCCAGAGACGTGTTATTTGGCTTTGAGTATACCTGATGAATGGTTATTCCAGAGACGTGTTATTTGGCTTTGAGTATACCTGATGAATGGTTATTCCAGAGACGTGTTATTTGGCTTTGAGTATACCTGATGAATGGTTATTCCAGAAACGTGTTATTTGGCTTTGAGTATATCTGATGAATGGTTATTCCAGAGACGTGTTATTTGGCTTTGAGTATACCTGATGAATGGTTATTCCAGAGACATGTTATTTGGCTTTGAGTATACCTGATGAATGGTTATTCCAGAGACGTGTTATTTGGCTTTGAGTATACCTGATGAATGGTTATTCCAGAGACGTGTTATTTGGCTTTGAGTATACCTGATGAATGGTTATTCCAGAGACGTGTTATTTGGCTTTGAGTATACCTGATGAATGGTTATTCCAGAGACGTGTTATTTGGCTTTGAGTATACCTGATGAATGGTTATTCCAGAGACGTGTTATTTGGCTTTGAGTATACCTGATGAATGGTTATTCCAGAGACGTGTTATTTGGCTTTGAGTATACCTGATGAATGGTTATTCCAGAGACATGTTATTTGGCTTTGAGTATACCTGATGAATGGTTATTCCAGAGACGTGTTATTTGGCTTTGAGTATACCTGATGAATGGTTATTCCAGAAACGTGTTATTTGGCTTTGAGTATACCTGATGAATGGTTATTCCAGAGACGTGTTATTTGGCTTTGAGTATACCTGATGAATGGTTATTCCAGAAACGTGTTATTTGGCTTTGAGTATACCTGATGAATGGTTATTCCAGAAACGTGTTATTTGGCTTTGAGTATACCTGATGAATGGTTATTCCAGAGACGTGTTATTTGGCTTTGAGTATACCTGATGAATGGTTATTCCAGAAACGTGTTATTTGGCTTTGAGTATACCTGATGAATGGTTATTACAGAAACGTGTTATTTGGCTTTGAGTATACCTGATGAATGGTTATTCCAGAAACGTGTTATTTGGCTTTGAGTATACCTGATGAATGGTTATTACAGAAACGTGTTATTTGGCTTTGAGTATACCTGATGAATGGTTATTCCAGAAACGTGTTATTTGGCTTTGAGTATACCTGATGAATGGTTATTACAGAGACGTGTTATTTGGCTTTGAGTATACCTGATGAATGGTTATTCCAGAAACGTGTTATTTGGCTTTGAGTATACCTGATGAATGGTTATTCCAGAGACGTGTTATTTGGCTTTGAGTATACCTGATGAATGGTTATTCCAGAGACGTGTTATTTGGCTTTGAGTATACCTGATGAATGGTTATTCCAGAAACGTGTTATTTGGCTTTGAGTATACCTGATGAATGGTTATTACAGAGACGTGTTATTTGGCTTTGAGTATACCTGATGAATGGTTATTCCAGAAACGTGTTATTTGGCTTTGAGTATACCTGATGAATGGTTATTACAGAGACGTGTTATTTGGCTTTGAGTATACCTGATGAATGGTTATTCCAGAAACGTGTTATTTGGCTTTGAGTATACCTGATGAATGGTTATTCCAGAGACGTGTTATTTGGCTTTGAGTATACCTGATGAATGGTTATTCCAGAGACGTGTTATTTGGCTTTGAGTATACCTGATGAATGGTTATTCCAGAGACGTGTTATTTGGCTTTGAGTATACCTGATGAATGGTTATTCCAGAAACGTGTTATTTGGCTTTGAGTATATCTGATGAATGGTTATTCCAGAGACATGTTATTTGGCTTTGAGTATACCTGATGAATGGTTATTCCAGAAACGTGTTATTTGGCTTTGAGTATACCTGATGAATGGTTATTCCAGAGACGTGTTATTTGGCTTTGAGTATATCTGATGAATGGTTATTCCAGAGACGTGTTATTTGGCTTTGAGTATACCTGATGAATGGTTATTCCAGAAACGTGTTATTTGGCTTTGAGTATACCTGATGAATGGTTATTCCAGAGACGTGTTATTTGGCTTTGAGCATATCTGATGAATGGTTATTCCAGAGATGTGTTATTTGGCTTTGAGTATACCTGATGAATGGTTATTCCAGAGATGTGTTATGTACATTAAATTTGATATCTACATTTTTATTCTGAACAATTTATTACTCATATTTCACTGATATTCCCATTTCTAAACCATAATTTTAATTTTTATAAAATTTAAAATACTAAAAAATGACATTTCTTAACAATTTCTTAATAGATCTGTGCTATAGAACAGAATTACATGGGGTAATTATAAAATGAGTAGTATTATGCTCATAAGTTGATTTCAAACAAGGGCAACGCAAAGCGTGGCATATCCCCTCGCCTAAAAATTTGACCCAGTGACCTTGACCTTTGACCGATGACCTTGAAAATCACTAGGATTCCAGATACTCTTAAGGACTAAGTCTGTACCAAGTTTGGTCAAAATCCATTGAAGGATGTTGATTCTAGAGTGTTCACAAGGATGTTACGGAAGGACTGACGGACGGAAGGAACGACGGAAGGTAGCGTTACTATATCCCTTCGCAACTTCGTTGGCGAGGGGATAATAAAATTGTTTTTAGAAAGAAAAAGTACATATAAGTAATCAATTAGAAACTAATTGATTTTAAAACAAATTTGTAAGTTACAACATGTTCAATTTAATTATTTAAATGGTTCTACTAAAATGTCTATACAGGGGAAATGCTAAAGGGAGCATAATCAAGTATAGATTTTCAGAAGAATTTTTTTTATTCATATCTCATACGGTCTTTAATCCTTTAAAATAGAACTTTTGGTCCTTTCATATCTCTGAAACAGTAAAAGCTACAAAAAAATGTATAACAAATATGAAATTTCATAAGGAATCTAAAGATCAGACTTGAAATACAAATTCTAAATTTTGAATATTGGCCCCATTTTGACCTACTTATTGTTACACCTTGGAAACGGTAATAGCCATAAAAATCTGTTAGCCTACTATATAAAGATCATTTTATAAGGAACATAGAGAATAAAAACATCAAGATTGGTTGAAAAATAAAAGCTACACAAAACAGACACCACCAGTTTTGACACCTTAGGGCCACTAGTTTCTTTTGATCAACAAAAAAAACCCATAAACTTTCTAGAAGACTATCCAATAATCAATCCTACCAAGCTTGGTTCCTATTGACCCAGTGGTTTCAGAGAAGAAGATTAAAATGTAGAAGTTTACATACGACAAGGCAGACTACAGACGACAACGGATGCCAAGTGATGGCAATACCTCACATGACCCATTTGGGTGAGGTGAGCTACAAAGGGCAATAACTCCTTTAGCCTGTTAGCAAGGTTATCTAATGTACTTTACACAATAGACGTGGGAGATATCCTAATTACGATTCAAGTCACCTTTAGTTTAAATTGACCCATTGGTTTTGGACGATCAGAGGTCCTACTGTTCAAGTAAAAATGTAACTATTAAGCAGTACTGGTAGAAAGTGTCGAAGTGTATTTTGCCCTATATGCTTTATATTTCATGTTTGTCGGTATGCGCAGTCATCAAATATATTAATTTGGAAGTGTACCAGTACATACAACCTTTAATTAGAATGGTTCTGCTAACTGTGCATAAAATCAATTCAATGGTTTCAGAGGATAACCTTCTTTGACTGATGGATGACAATGGATGGGACTTCTTCTTTGAAAAGGGCAGGGCTACAATACCCAAAATCTATATACCAACCTTTATTCTGTGACAGGATTTTTGTGTTAACAATATAGAACTATCAGACCACTAGAAATAAATATCACATAGAAACCATTGTTATCTATACAGATGGGCATTTAATATGACTGCAACATTTTTGTGGTCATATAAAAAAAATCTGAATGGACAGCATGCATCTACATCTCCATTGATTTTTTTGGGGGGTTTAAAAGTACCTTAAATTTGTAACACTAAAAATTATCAAAGTTTCCAAATCTAACAATTCCTTATTTTTTTGTATTCACTTTTTCATATACATGTATACAAAATGTATTCTCCCTAAAGGGTTAAACTTCTAACTACTGGTAGATAACTTTTTAATTAAAACTTACCACAAAGATATTTTTAATTATCATGCATAACTTGGTAGGAGATGTCATCACTGCTCATCTTTTCTTTTCTGAAATTAGAACGAAAAAGCCATAGAAGTGTGTGTTCAAACTTCTCATTTAGAATACTATTGGACTGATTCCACAAATTCCACAACTCTAAATATTAGTTCTATTTAACAGTAACTTAAAAATATGTGGATGTGAACATAACAGTAAATTCTGTTCAAATCTCAGGTAAACATCAAATATCAAGGAACAATGCTGTGTACATTGTACCATCCGAAGAAAAATGGCACATGAAAATGTTACTAAACTGCTTTGCATGCTACATGTACAAGCATTAGCAATCCAATTTGCCAAAAAAAGTAATAATCATATTTATCATATCATTCATAGATCATTTACTATAACTTCCTTAAGAAAGATATCAAAATAATGTCAGATTTGATAAAAGTGATGGATAACTTTCACATCAAGAAATGGACTATAGCAACAAAAAAACATCACGAAATTGAACATGTCCATGATGTCACTGTGGTACACTTACTGAGGCCATCAATAATGGTGGACAAAGTAAATATTTGTTAAAATGTATCTTTAACTACATAAAACGGTGAGAGATTATCATTATTTTTTAAAATTTGGGGAAAGGAGTCTGATTTTAAAATTCAGGAATACCTTTCTTAATGCTGCTGATGAGATTTGAATAGAGATACAGGGCAGAAAATTTCTTCAAAACTCAAATCTCAAAGAGATTAGGGCAAACAGACCTGGATCCCTATATACATATAGCACCAATACAGTCCAACAGGTAATCTCGTTGAGATTAGACTTCCAAAGACATTTTCTGCTCTGTATCTCCAGTCTAATCTCATCACAAGCCCTAACAAAGGTATTCTGGAAATTTAAAATCTGGAATAGTCCGTTTCTCATTGTCAATTATTTAAAAAGTTATTCAACATCTTTATGAAATCTGAAATCGAGAAACGGACTACATGTATACAAAAAACGTCATGAAATTTATCATGTGATCATTTTAAATTAGGTCCCAAGACGGGTGACAATTCAAACTAAATTAATTTTGCTATCTGTAACTACTAAATCTGGTAAGAGATTATCATTATTTTTGCAGATTGGAACTAAAATGTAGAAAATGTGTTCATATATATATATATATATATATCCTCTCGTCCGTTAAAATCGGTCAACACATGGAATCGGTCACCATTTTGGAATGCGCTGTCACGTGAGTTCAGATGTCAATGACGTCATTTATTTTACAAACTGCGTCCAGAAATAGATAATCGATTTACTTTCACTTTGATCAAGACAACAATGAGATTTAAATAGATAAGAAAAGATATCTATAGATTTTGGTGCCAAAATGGTGCCATTTTACTACTACAATTTTTACTTAATAATCAGTCGAATATTTCCAGAAAAACACAGTCTGTAGTGGATAATTTGCATATCCTGTGTTTGTTTACATTCCACTGTGCATCTTGACCTATATTTATGTAACCTCCGAAAACGACCAATTGGCTTACGAAAATACAAATATCAGGTTCATGATATATTTACAACTCTATTAGGCAACGACAATCGTATTGTTTTCGTTTTGAAATTAAGTAATTCCTTAGACAATTTTCTGATTTTTAGAGGGAATTTGTAGGGAATAAATTTGATTTAATATAAATTAGGCCTACATGGAAATGTATAAAATTGTACATGAAAACAGAGAAATTATCTGCTGAAAACATGTGACAACAAACACATTTTAATGAAAAAATGGGAAAATATGGAAAAAGCAAATTAAAAACTAGGAAGAACTGCTTTAGATACCTAAAACTTATGTCTCCCTTTAATGCGGCCATCTGTACAACAATAAGTTACCGTACACATTATGAGTTGAATGTTATGGAAAAAATATGTCATGAAAGCAAATATTTGCAAGCAGTGGACCAAAGTAATTCCTATAATTATAGTATCTTCCAATGAACAGTTTTGTTGGATTTATTTGAATTATTTGACTTTGAGGTCAAAGATCAAGGTCCCACGAAGGTCATTACGGTACACGACACACCACCTTATGGTCATGCACCCACATGTATACCAAATATCATTGACCTATCTCGAAAGACAAAAATGTTATGGCCCGGACAAGAAAATACTATTTAAAAAACCATTATTTGACCTTGAGATCAAAGTCCCACAAAGGTCATTATGGTACGCGACACACCACCTTATGGTCATGCACCCACATATCAAATATCATCCTGCAGATTTTTGCAATTTAAACTTAACATCTAACTCTTACAGTTTTTGAAATAAAGGACGAAAAGTATTAAAATTTTGAAAATTTGATGAAAAAAGGGCAGTAACTCCAAAATGGGTTATGGGATTTACTTCAAAATTGCAGGGTATGTAGATCTTGACATGCTGCACATTTTTTGCAATTTAAACTTAATATCTATCTCTAAATAGTTTTTGAAATATAAGACGAAAAGTATAAAAAAAAATTAAATGTGATGAAAAAAGGGCAATAACTCAAAGATGGGTAATCAGATTTACTTCAAAATTGCAGGGTAGGTAGATCTTGACATGCTGAACATGTTTGCAGTTTAAACTTAACATCTATCTCTTATAGTTTTTGAAATAAAGGACGAAATGTATTAAAATGTTGAAAATTTGATAAAAAAGGGAAATAACTCCAAAATGGGTAATGGGATTTACTTCAAAATTGCAGGGTAGGTAGATCTTGACATGCTGCACATTTTTGCAATTAAACTTAACATCTATCTTTTATATTTTTGAAATATAAGATGAAAAGTATTAAAATTTTTAAAATTTGATGAAAAAAGGGCAATAACTCCAAAATGGGTTATCAGATTTACTTCAAAATTGCAGGGTAGGTAGATCTTGCTGTGCTGATCATTTTTACCTCATGTCAGATTTCTGTTTTTATCAACGGTTTTTGAGTTGTTACCCAAAACCTGTAATTTTACCATATGTTCTATTTATAGACATGGCGGCCATGTTGGTTGGTCGACAGGGTCATCGGACATAATTTTAACGGGAACCCCCTAAGGATGATTCAGGCCAAGATTGGTTTAAATTGGCCCAGTGGATTCAGAGGAAAAGATTTTTTTAGAAGTTTACAGACGGATAACAAGTGATGGCAATAGCTCACACAGGTGAGCTAAAAATGTTATGGCCCGGAGAAGAAAATACTATTTAAAAAACCATTATTTGACCTTGAGGTCAAAGGTCAAGGTCCCACAAAGGTCATTATGGTACACGAGACACCGCCTTATGGTCATGCACACACATACCAATTATCATTGACCTACCTCGAAAGACAAAAATGTTATGGCCCAAACAAGAAAATACTATTTAAAAAACAATTATTTGACCTTGAGGTCAAAGGTCAAGGTCCCACGAAGGTCATTATGGTACGTGACACACCGCCTTATGGTCATGCACCCACATACCTATTATCATTGACCTATCTCGAAAGACAAAAATGTTATGGCCCGGACAAGAAAATACTATTTAAAAAACCATTATTTGACATTGAGGTCAAAGTTCCACGAAGGTCATTACGGTACGCTACACACCGCCTTATTGTCATGCACCAACATACAAAATATCATTGACCTATCTCGAAAGACAATAAAGTTATGGTCCGGACAAGCTTCGCTGAGAAAAGCGGAAGCAGAAGAAGCTGAAGCGGAAGAAAAAATCAGACTAAAACAATATGTCTCCCTTCGTTCAAAGGCGAGACATAAATATTGTAAAATACAATCTTCTATGCCTATTGGTGTTCCACGTGACTATTTTATGGTTGACCGATTTTAGGTAACTTGACTTGGGCGCCATTACAAAACATATGCAAACAAAAAAGATCAGTAAGCCGACATTTCTTCATCAAATTAAGCGATGTTTTGGCATTTTATTTGGCTTTAAGTGCCCAAGTAAATATGGCATTTATCTTTGATATAAATGCCAATTTCAATGAAAATTATAAGGAAATGTCTTAACTGACCGATTTACAGTCACAGGTGGATACTAAGGCTTACCTGCACTTGGTCGACACAATCGGTCTATGTCAAAATATGCATCAGAATGCACCGGGGGATTCAGAATACCTTTGTTAGAGCTTGTGACAAGATTAGGTTGGAGATACAGAGCAGAAAATATCTTCGGAAGTCTAATTACAACGACATTACCTAGCAGTGATTGAGGTTTCACTAGTCCGAGATTCCTCTGCCGTCTTGACAGCTTTTTGTTCGACTTGCTGGAGCCGTGGGACGTCAGAGCGCTTTCCATAAGGAAAACAGCGGATTTGCCGCTCCAACTCTGGGTCGGCACATTATATAAATCGCTTCACCAATCATTTTTCTATTCATTCATAACCATGTTACCCTCAGAAAGTGGTGTTACACTCGATTACAGCACGATTTTGTCTTAGTCCCTATCATTTCGCCATTTGACTTTCACTTTCAAACATTTGTCACGTGACTTCGAGAAAACTACGATTACCGCAATGTATCATGGGAGATGATTTGCATATATGATCTTACCTTGTCCAAAATGAGAGGAGGGGAGAACGTAACACATGCTCTTTCCGACACATTTTGTATTATTTCCTTCTGCTCTAATTTGAGCTGTAGATGGAACTGTTTGTCCTGCAGAATACGCTTTATATCATCTTCCATGTGATTTGTATGTTGTTGTTTACGTATGCAAATAATTTGGCGCACTGCATTAAGTAGCTCCCATCATGCAATGCGCTGCTGTCATCATTCAGTTAGTATCGCGAGATCATGTTTGTAGATTCAAAAGTGAAAGTCAAATGGCGAAATGATAGGGTCTAAGGCAAAATCGTGCTGTAATCGAGTGTAACACCACTTTCTGAGGGTAACATGGTTATGAATGAATAGAAAAATGATTGGTGAAGCGATTTATATAAGGGTTTCGGATAGAAAATAAAATCTGATAGCCACGAAACATGGAAATGTGCCGACCCAGAGTTGGAGCGGCAAATCCGCTGTTTTCCTTATGGAGAGCGCTCTGATGTCCCACGGCTCCAGCAAGTCGAACAAAAAGCCATCGGATGGCAGAGGAATCTCGAACTAAGGTTTCACATAACCTGTGTTTCTGCACAGGCACTAGACATTGTGTCAATATGAATATAACATTAGCAATGGGCAGAAAATAGTGTCCAATATATATAATAATAACAAGGCTTCCAATGCCAAAATCAGTCAAAACTTAATGTAAACAAAGCGGTTTATTTTTTTGCACGCTTTTTTCGTGTATGCTTCGATTCCATACTACCGTTACCTAAACATACTTCCGCCTTACTTTTTTCGGGAATTAATCCACCATCAGAGCGTCACAGAGGACTTTTTGTTGGATGCTGAAGTTTACTGACTTCCATGGGCGGAAGGAGCCATTGCAACTGTCCGGGCTGAATAATTTGCATACAAAAATCAAATTAAATACTGGTAAAAATATTATTAACAGTAAGTTGTGCTGTTGTTGTTTTCATCAATGCAAAAATATATGTGTTTGTTTTGTACAAAATGGCATTCCATTTTTTAATATTGAATTAGGAACGTCATCAAAGGGAATTATTCAGCCCCGGACAGTTGCAATGGCTCCTTCAGCCCATGGAAGTCAGTAAACTTCAGCATCAAACAAAAAGTTCTCTGTGACGCTCTGATGATGGATTAATTCCCGAAAAAAGTAAGGCGGAAGTATATTTAGGTAGTATGGAATTGAAGCATACCACAAGATTTACACGAAAAAAGGGTGCAAAAAAATAAACCGCTTTGTTTACATTTTGACCGATTTTGGCATTGGAAGCCTTGTTATTATTATATATATTGGACACTATTTTCTGCCCATTGCTTATGCTATATTCATATTGACACAACGTCTAGTGGCTGTGGTTTCTGCCTTTGTTTTTATCATACATTGTTCCAACTTTTGCATTGCACAATGTATGATCAAAATGGAAGATCGACAGTGACATATAGAATATGTCTAGTGTGACATCAGAGTCTAAGAGACATAGCGTCATATATTTGACACCCGCTTTTGAGCTTACCAATGAATTTTTACAGCAATACACTATACAGCCATTACACTTTACACTATAATTACAGGCCGCTACTGTCCTAGCCTATCTCATGATCTGATCATGCACAGGCACTCGACGTTCTTTATTATAACAGTGACACTAATTTTTTTCCCACATTGACCCTACATTTTATTCATTGAACGTCGAGTAAGTCAGTAAGTCATGTCACATGTGTAAATCAATCAATCAATCAATCAAAGTTTTATTTAAAGTCGGTACATTTTATAACAATACAACATAAGCTCTCAAGAGCTTTTCAAACCGACATGCATAACAAAATTACATAAATTAAATACAGCACAACAAAAACATGTCATTCAATACAAAACCAATACACATCCAGACAAACCTATGCATACATCTCTGTGTTTTGACCTCTGGACCCCCACAAGTGCCTCTCTGCGCACCCACTGTCACAGGACCAGAGGTCAAAACAGAAAAATTATGCAAATTATAACCAGTCTATATTTAAGCAAAGAAGCAAATTAACTCAAACACATAAAATATTCATGTACTTTTAAAACATATTTTTTAAAAATATTTATGCAGAAATAGCCAAGCACTAAAATAGAGCACAAGTTAAACTGAAAAGCATCAAGTTAAGTAAAAAAAAAAAAAAAAATTAAAAATTTTTTTTTTGGTTGGTATATGCTTTGATTAGAAACATATAAATAACAATAAAAAAATAAAAAATAAAAAAGCTGGAAAGAGCTTTTTTAAACTGACATACAAATTACACATTCAGGTATTGACAAACATATAAAAATTCAAGCATAATTAAAATACAGCAGCAGATAATTAGGTTATAAGCACTACGAAAACAAGCACTACCCTAATAAAGTAGGGATTAAAATACAAAATAAAGCAAGCACATAAGCAGAGCCATGCAAGAAATATATGTATAGCAAAGCGAAAACAAAAATTTTAAATGCACATCACTGAGACATGGCACGGAAAACCTTGCGGAATAAAAGTTCTAGGAACAAAAAGAACACGAGCACCCATCCCCATCCCATTTGCTTATCAAGTTTTTAAAATTATTTAAACTTATTCCCTCACGCAAGTCATTTGGAAGTTCGTTCCACAATTTTGCTGCACCATATCTCAGTGAATGCAGACCATACCTGGTGGTTTTAACTCTTGGTATGTTGACAGTGTTGTTGTATCTAAAAGAGTAAGAACTTTTCTTTATAGTTACTAAATCATGTAAATATACAGGAGTTTGTTTATTTATTATCTTAAAAACTTCTATAGCCATCGAACGTAATCTCCTTAATCTCAGTGAAGGTAACTGTGATTTTTCAAGTAAATTTTCATAGGAGCTGTCTGAATCGTTATAAATGAACCTTAAAGCCCTTTCTTGTATTTTCTCTAATTTCTTTGTGTTACTTTCGCCACAAAAATGCCAAACTAAAGGGCAATAGTTAAAATTTGACAATATAAAAGAATAATAAATTGTAAGCTTGCCAAGTTTACTCAAGTTTTTTCCAATGCGTTTTAGAACATTTAGTTGCTGAGAAGCCTTTTTACAAATATGTGATACATGAGAATTAAATGTTAATTTAAAATCAAAGGTTACACCTAAAAGTTTTACTTCATCTTCACAATCAATCTTATTTCCTTGTAGCATAAAACTTAAATTTTTCTCATGTGTTTTCCTACCAATTGAAATGGCCTGAAATTTATCAGGATTAGCCTGCATGTGATTTTCAGTAAACCACTTAATAAGTATAGCACTCTGTTCTTCAAGAGTTTCAATAACATCATCTACACTGTTGCTTCCGTAAGATAAAGTATTATCATCTGCATAATTGTGCAGATCTCCCTTTTTTACAAAATCAAAAATATCATTTATAAAGATATTAAACATCACAGGCCCCAGAATGGATCCTTGGGGCACTCCTTTGTATATATCAAGAAAAGAACTACAAACAGACCCTATTTTAACACACTGTTTTCTTCCAGTAAGATAGCTTTGTAATAATTTTAAAGAATTTTCTGATACACCATAGTTTTCTAATTTCAATAGTAAAAGGTTATGGGGAAGGCAGTCAAAGGCCTTTGATAAGTCCATTAAGATGGCAGCTACATATTGGTTATTATCTAACAGATTCTTCCAATCTTCAATTATTCTAATTAGAGTGTCTTGACAGCTGTAACCTGATCTAAATGCTGACAAATATATATTAAAATGTAAATCAAAAAATGTTACCAATTGTTCATCTATAGCCCTTTCAAAAAATTTTGATATTGTTGGCAAGATGCTAACTGGTCTATAATTACCTTTCAAAAGAGTACTATTCTTTTTGTGAATTGGCACTACTTGCGCTATCTTCAGTTTGTCTGGAAAAGTACAAGTATTAATTGATAAATTTATTTATAACAAACAGAATATTTGATGTAATATAAAATATCTGAAGAAATGTGTTGCTTCTATCACAGTCATATAACACTGTTCTTATTCATTTTTTCAGTCGACTCTTTGAAATTCCTTTAAAAAATCAAAATCCTATTTTCGGTTCATGCAGGTGAGATCAGCTAACAGGTAATTGGGTGAACCTAAAAAGTGTTACCCATACCCGTACTCTTACCATGAATCCTCGTATCCAAAACACATTTTCGTTTACAAGATTCTATCAATGCCCTAATATTTATTATTTCTATGGAATATAACACTTTATATAAAATAATAAGTAAGTAATAACATTTTTTTTATTACTTCATAATTCACAGTCGTAATGGGGGTTAATGTGTAACACAGACAACAAAATATAAGTATTATTGTTTCCGATCTTATTTTCGACTCGAGATTCTTCTTCTTCTTCTTTATAGTTTAGCACCCCATCAACATACTGATGATAACGTGCAGGGCACCGATATCACTATTCCACGCGATTGGGGTTTAATTTCAATATGCAACCAAATATATATAAAAAGATACTATTTCAAAAGTTATTTCCTTTTTTTTTTGCTTTTATATACTATATATATTATGTATGTTAAAACTATATTCAAGTGTGTTTTCTTAGATGTGGAGATGTTGTTCGAGAACATATATTGGGATCTGCTCTCGGAAACTGTCTAGCTAGTGTAGTGTATTTTATTGCAGCTACAGGTAGGAAGTTAGCTTGTAATACTTCTTAGAAGACATAAAGTATGCAAGAATGAATGAGTCTAATACTGAATCTATGTTGTTTGAATTATTTCCCCGACATAAAGAGCAGCCAGATACACAACAGGTATATTCCACAACACTAGCAGCGTGACATCAATGGAATTCCCTAGAAAAACGCATGAAACATAGCGAAAGTCGCTGTGCTATACAAAATTACACACTACACACAATCTGATTGCCATCAATCCAGACTTTTATATCTCTTCTCAGACATCACTCATACGACACAGTCATAGTTTTCGATACAAACCCTTCAGCACATCCACTGACTACTTCAAATTCAGCTTCTTCCCTCATACAGTTGTTCTTTGGAATGTATTACCACCTGATTTTGTCTCTGCTTCTTCTTTGGATCAGTTCAAATCACAGATCCAAACCCACTATATGTACAACTAAACAGTTTTCTATTTTATATATATGTAAATATGTTACTTTTTTTTTATTATTATTACTAATTGTAAATATATGGTCTGTTCACGCCGATGCATAGTCGTCATAAATTAACGGAGCATTGTATAATGTAAATGTAGATTTAACAAAAAAAATCATTCCTTTTACGTTTTCTATGTAGAACCCCACTTAGTGATGTACAAATGTATCATGATATGAACATGTTGATGTTTTATGCTTTTGCAAAAAGTGAATGGGGGGTGTTAATATTGATTTTTTGACACAGTTAAGGCCCTGTTACACGGTAAAGCAAGTATCGCGATACTTGTATCATGCAACTTTTTGTATCATGATCCTTGTCAGTTTACACACTAAATCAAGTAACATGTTTCATACAAATTGTTTTTACAAATTGTTCCCACCAAAATGGAGAAACCTGACAATGAAGACATTATTATACAAATTGAGGAGACTCTCCATCTGTTCCTTTGACCAAATAACATCACTACTTGTTCCCCCTTTCCAGTCATGTTTTATTTACCATGTGCTTTTATTTGTTGATGATGTTGTAACCTCCTGACCTCAAACCAAGATCTCTGATTGGTCAGACATAAAATATATCGTGATCCTTGCTGTACAGAATAGAACATGTTGTATCCCAAAGTCTGTATCATGCAACTTCTAGTTGCATGATACAGAGTAATAGCACTGTTTACACTGTATTTTTGGGTTTATGATACAAGTATCATGATACTTGCTTTACCGTGCAGGATCAGAGAGATTATTTCCATTTAAAATACAAGATTTTGAAAATTATAAAATATATCTATAGAAACGAACAAACGTACCAGTTAAGTTCATGTAAAATTAATTACTTTGATGAAGCTATACAATCTGGAAAAAAACGCATATGGACACATTTAAAAGATATTAATTCTGAATGCAAAGGTTCAATAAAATGTGTTGACATTAATGGACAAAAAATTGAAAACACAAAACAAATATGTGAATGTCTTAACAACCACGATAGCAGAAACAAAAATATAACCGACCGTAAATTTAATGCTTCATCACCAAAAGTGGCTGGGTTGATGACAAGATTGGTGTTAACACATTTTCATATACATGAATTCTCCCTGATAAAGTTTTTACCGAACTTTTAAAACTGAACATAAATGAACATGGTTTTCCAATTTCCATAGACCGATATTCTTCCCCTGTGGAATTTTATGAAATGGATGCCAGAAAAAAATATTTTAGCTTTATTTTACAAGAAGAACGTACAAACTTGAGACAAAAATTGAAAACACGAAGAACACGAAATTATTTTCCTCGGGAGCAAAGAATGAAAAATAAAATAAAAAATTATTAATACTGATTTCTTTACTTTATGTAATAGTTCATATCTGCAGATTAATCACAGTTCAAATCATACTCTGAGAGCTGATTGTCACGTAAAAACACTCTTTTTGTAGTTCACATGCGCGTTTCGTTCCATTGTGTTTTAATCACTTAATGTTAGCTGCGAAACAATAAGTCAACGGAATGGTCATTTTTATATCACAAAAATTAATAGAATTTAAAAAAATAAAATAAAAATCTTTGGTAACTTAAATGTTAAGCGGGAGAGTTCAGTCATGAATCAAAGTAATCTCTTGATTAAGGTTTCTACTTCCCCCATTCTCTCATCTCAGAAAATAATCTAATTTTTCTGACTGATTCTCAGAAACTCAAAAACTACGAAGACCGAAAAAAAGGACACTGCAGATTACGAAGGCCGAAAACAAAAAATGTACAAAAACGTTGCAACTTGCACATAGTTGATTGAAGAACGCCAGAACGTAAAATGCAGGGGTGTATGAACCGGGAGTGCTGTGGAAGGGGTGTGGAGCAAAGCTATATCTTGTTGTCCCCCTTTTTGGAAAATATATAGAAAAAGCTGAATATTTAGCACGGAAGCAGAAAATATACAGTGAAACATTAGGCTTAAGGGTACAAATGTTTGCTTAGAAGTTTGTCACCCCACCCCCCTCCCACATTTTGGTGCACTTCAAAAGCTTCTCCCTACATTTTCAGGTCAATTCCAACAGCTTGACACCTACTTTTCGGTCCACCCCTAAGACTTGCGCCCATTCTTTAAGGTCCACTCCTATGGTAATACCTCAGAAAATCTTAATATGATGAACTCGGATCAAGACCACTCAGATCACTTTTCAAAAGACCACGCGGATCACTTTTTCATACGGAGAGTGACTAGAGTGTAAATCGGATATACGCCTGACACATAATGTGTGACACTGGAACATCTCCAACCACTTTTCAAGAAACAACTCGGACTACTTTTGTAAATATACCTCCTACCACTTGTGTTTAGATAAATGTTAGAGAATACCGAAGGGGCAATCAAAAATGTACAATCCAGAGAAACTGGCAACTTTGGTACACAAGACGAAGAAAAACAATTCATTCATTCATTCATTTTTATTCAGGCAAACATCAAGCACATACATTTAAGCAAAAAACATCACAAAAACATTACATTAAATGAAATAATTAGGTTTAAGAACAGTGCATGACTGCCGCCTTGGATAACCCATAAAAGCCCGACTTGTAAATATAATAAAAAATTACTAAATATAATATTTAGCACTAAGCACAAAATGTTGCCCGAAAAAATAGGAACACAGATATATATATATTATGACTATACACATAAAATTTAAAAATCATAGCTAAAATCATCCAATTCGCTATTTCTGGCTGTTATTTTTAAATATCTTTTAACTGCTGATTTGAATGCAGGTTTATTAGAAATATTTTTGATAATGATTGGAAATTGTTCCAATCAAGAATAGTATTATAAACAAAGCTATTTTTATTATAAGTATTTCCACTTGGAACTAAAAAAAATAAATTTGTAGCACCTCTATGTCAAGTTATTGTTTAAATTAAAATGTTCACATAGGTATTCAGGTGCATGTCCATGAAAAATGTTGAACACATGATTTATTCTTAATTGGCGGACTTCATATTTACTTTATCAAAAATATCACCATTTATTCTACTTCTAGGTTCTAGGTCAAGAACAAATCTAACAACTTTGTTTGTACTACTTGTAATTTGTTGTATCATACCCTTCCCTAAACTACAATACCATGATGAACAAGAGTAGTCGAAATAACACTGAATTAGTGCAGTTGTAAGAGTCATTCTTGGCCTGGTGTCCAAACACATTGCATTTCTATATAAAAAATTAAGTCTAGAGTTAACTTTGTTGACAATACTAGATACAATATGTTCACAATTTAAATATTTGTCAATGGAAATTCCTAAATATTTCACAGCATCTGTTGAATTAATTACATGATCATAGCATTTCACTTGAAAGTTTGTGATTTGTTTGATCTTTCTAGGTGGTTCAAATAATATACACTCTGTCTTACCTAAATGTAATGACAATTTATTATCAATTAACCAGTCTGAACATTTTTCTAAAACCTTACCCAATTTACTTGAAATAACATCTGGATTTTTGTGTGTAAACAAAATAGCACTATCATCAGCATATAAAATCAATTTACAATCCTTTTCAATGCTTACATACATATCATTTATATAGGCCAAAAAATAGCAGAGGGTCCAGAATACTTCCTTTGGGCACAACACATGTTACCTCCATAGGTTCTGACATAACATTATTTAAAGCTACAAACTGAACACGATCAGAAAGATATGATCTAAACCATTCTATTGAATTGACACCCATTACATTTAGTTGATCTATTCTTAATTGACGGACATAGCAAAAAACACTTTCTTTTAAATGTGTAATTACATATTCCAATGTTTCAATTTAAACTTCAGCTGGTTAGAATGTTAAAAAATTTCATGACTATACAATTTTGCATTTTAAATATTTATATTCTTAATATCAACAGCTTAAAATAGGATGTGCCTATTACCTGTATACGAGTATATAAACTAGAGGCTAAGTACTGAGCTGAGCTTGTGTCGCTCACCTTTCATTCTGCTGTGAGGAAACTTAATACAGAACCTTCCATAGCCTATAGGTGCTCCCACCAAATTTTGGTTCGCTTTGGCAAAGCAGTTTCAGAGAAGAAGATTTTTAGAAAGCGGCGACCAATCTCAAACAATAATTGCCTGTGGCAGCCATGTTTGTTAATGGATCAAAACGAAACGAGCACTCTCTATAGAGGACCTTCCATAGATGCTTTTTACCAAGTTTCATATCATTTGGCCAAGCGGTTTCAGAGGAAAAGCTGTTTTAGAAATCGAACAATAAGAAACAAGAATTGACTATGACGGCCATGTTTGTTAACGGATCAAAACGGAATGAGCAATTCCCATAGAGAACCTTCCATAGATGCTTCCTACCAAGTTTCGGTCTATTTGGCCAAGCTGTGTCAGAGTAGAAGATTTTTAGAAATTGACCAATCAGAAAAAAGAATTGTCTGTGGCGGCCATGTTTGTTAACAGATTGGGACAAAATAGCAATCTTTATAAGAGGACTTTCCATAGATGCTTCCTACCAAGTTTCGGATCATTTGCCCATGCGGTTTCAGAGGAGATTTTTAGAAATAGACCAATCAGAAACAAGAATCGCCTGTGGTGGCCATGTTTGTTAATGGATCGGGACAGAATGAGCAATCTTTATAGAGGACCTTCCATAGATACTTCCTACCAAGTTTCGGTTCATTTGGCCATGTGGTTTCAGAGGAGAAGTTTTTAAAAAATAGGCCAATCAGAAACAAGAATTGCCTGTGGTGGTCATGTTTGTAAATGGATTGGGTATCTATATTTAAATTAGAGTTATCTCCCTTTGCACACAATTTTTTTTTTTTTTAGAAAGCATACAATCATAAACATGATTTGCATGTGGCGGCCATGTTTGTTAATGGATCGGGATGAAATTAGCAATCTTTATAGAGGACCTTCCATAGATGCTTCCTAACAAGTTTCAGTTCATTTGGCTACGCGGTTTCAGAGGAGAAGATTTTTTTAAATAGGTCAATCAGAAACAAGAATTGCCTGTGGTGGCCATGTTTGTAAATGGATCGGGACAAAATGAGCAATCTTTATAGAAGACCTTCCATAGATGCTTCCTACCAAGTTTCAGTTCATATGGCTGAGGGGTTTCAGAGGAAAATATTAAAATGTGAAAAGTTAACAGACGACAGATCACGGACGACGGACGCCAACTGATGGCAAAAGCTCACATTGCCTTTGGCAAGGTGTGCTAAAAAGGCGGGAAATACAACAGGTTCTCTCAAGACATTCTTGAGCGAACAAGTTACCCATCTGCATACACCCCCCCCCCCCCCCCCCAAATTACTGATGGTCAAGTCGACTACCGAAAAAAAAATAAAGATGAACGATCCGCAGAATATATTTAAATTTCTTTAGTATTTGTGTATTATTGATAAATAAGTGTGGAAGTAACATAGTTCGTTATGTTAATTAAACATATACTGCTAGAAATAACGAAAATACATAGCATATTATATTTATATTTTATGGTATTTGGATACAGTACTCAGGTGAAGGTCACACAACTCACATCCTGCCTCACCACCTGCCTCACGAAGAAGAATGAAAATGAAAATAGTGTTCGCCTTAATAGTGTTTTGTTACTGTGTTATAATTGCAAAAGCTGATGATCCAATAGTCAATGTCGAAAAAGATAAAATAGAATATGCGAAGGGATCTGTTTGCGGTTATTGTGATTACTGTAAGGTATGGATTTTTTTAGCTGTGGAACCGTAACACAGGCACTTGTTTCTGGTAATTTTTTTTTACCTAGATACTATATATAGTATATATAGTATCTAGGTAAAAAAAACTATATAGTATTTAGGTTAAATTTTTTTTACCAGAAACAAGTGCCTGTGAACCGTAACCCGGTCCTTGGCCAGTTTTCTGATATGCCATATGCCATGATATGGTCCGCAAATATCAGAAAACTAGCCAAGGACCATAAGAGCTATGCTACGGTTCCGCAGCTAAGACACGACCATAGGCGCATGTCTATAATCTCGTTAACATTAGACTTCCGAAGAAATTTTCTGCTCTATCTCCAGCCAAGGATTTATATAGTAGAACGGATAAGAATCTTGTATTTGCTCGCATGGTGAGGTTTTATGCTACAACAGAGCAAATATTCATTCATTCATTTTGAAATGCCTTCAGAATTCGTAGAAAAATCACACCAAAGTTCGTGTTTTTCATCGTCTATATACTACACAAAACAATCCGCCGATATACAGTTATGTGACAAAAGTATTTCACGTTTACGACGTCACGTCAAGTTAAGCAGTTGCAGTTTGTTGATGTTTAAGAAGCTATAGCTTCATAATAAATAGAATTATATCCACCAAACATTCAGTATTTAGTAACATGACCTCTAGCTTTAATTACATGTCTTATTTGTCTTGGAAGAGATTGATATAAGTTTGAAATGGCATACAAAATTCTTGTGGCGGCCCGGACTACAACCTTGGAGTGAATGGTGTGTTGTTCCAGTTCTAATCGTATTTTAATTAATCTTTCAATATTTTCAATTATATTAAGGTCTTGTGATTGGGATGGCCAAACAAGACAATCGACATCATTGTTATCTTTCTACAATTGTGTCTGTACGGACTGGTGTACCGGGGGCACTGTCCTCTTGGAAAATCCACTGATAATTTTCGAATTTTAAAACGACTGGCAAACGATTATTGTCAAGGATGTCTACGCACTTAGCCGAGTTAATATTTCCTTCTACTTCTGTGATTGAACCAACCTCATCTTTACAAATACATCCCAAAATATTAGACACACGGGCGCCGCCATTACGACATCCATACAGTCCTAAGCATAGTGTGCAGGGGTTTCAAAGTTTTTTATAATAGGAGGTACTTCTTAAGAGGTCCAGGGGGGCGGAAGCTCCTGAAATCTAGCATTTTGTGGACCAAAAAATGTACTTCAGAGACTGCAAAACTTTAAGTGTTTTTGAAAGAAAAATCCCATTAACTTTAGAGTTCAGATTTCACCAAGAATGAAGACCATGCATAATGCCTGGATTTTTCACCCCAATTTCTTTATTGAATATTTCAGTTTACAGACTTCAGCCAAGATTATTCATAGATAGTCCGCCATATCTTAAAAAAACCCAAAAGGACCATAAAGAGCTACGGTTCAGCAGCTAGGCTTGACCAAGCCATTGTTATCAAAGCTTAAACTTCTCAAAATTCTTTTGTTGGCGTTGTCCTTTTCTTTTTCACAATACCTTGGCTTGTGTGTTTTATTACTTTATTACCAGTAATTAAACTCATCAAAGACCATTGGCACGGATCAAGACATATAAGTGTCATAATTAATGAAACGTATAAATTTAATTTGCAATCATCAATCTTTAATAAAATTTATAATTTTAATAGATCAATACAAATATAATTAAGCAAAAACAATATATATTGTTACTTTCACGATTTATGTGCAAAAAAAATGTTCGAACAAAAACGATTCGCGGGAAGACATTTATTAACATTTGAATCACAAAAGTTAAATTATTTTGGAAAAAAAGTGGGGCCGGCGTTTTGACATTACAATGTAATTCGTATTTGAGCCATGTCCGGTCCTTTTTCAAGATTTCTAATAATTTTCTATCCCTTATTTCCTTGTACCCCCTTTTAAAAATGTTTTTCAGCACACTTTCATTTCTGTGAACAACCGCGGTAGGGCCCCGTCAAAATATGTAAATAAATTAACCATAGGTTTTTATTTTTGTATACCAGAAGTTAAGCAATATGGACGGAGTTAAGCAACAAGACAGTACGCCCCAGAATGATTCGACCCTGGGTTTTAAATGGATAAAAAAAATCACACAAAATATTGTGTAGTCATATATTCATAATACATAATGATCATGCTTATATTACTGAAGATTACACTAAATTGTGTTTGAACATAATTTGTAATCGGTCATTTTTTTATTTTGAAATGATGTCAGCTTTGTTCCGGTCCGAGTTTACACAAGGATGAAAAGATATTGGGGCAAAAACATATCTATTTACCGCATGCACAAACTGCTATTTACGATTCTAAGGTAAAGTTATTTTTAAAACAGGGAATATCCCATCAACTTGGTCGTGACGCAGTTGTTCGATTTGAATGCGAGAATTCAGCAATTGACGTGATCATTAATTTTTTATGAAAAATATTCTACAATCCTATCGACCATCGTACTTGTGGTTTTCACCACCGCTAATTTTGGGAGGTTCAGTAATTTCTGCCGGTACTATACACGATCTCAGACGGGTAAAAGTACCGGGTACCGGCCCACTTTGAAACCCCTGAGTGTGTTCCACCTTTCTTCTGCTTTTCACCGCACATACACACATGAGTTTTTCCCTAGTTAACACCACATTTCATTTGAAATATTATTTTATTCCATTGTTCTTGTAATGTCCAGTGTAGTCTATTTCGACACCATCGCACACGATTTTTTCTATTTTCCCCAACGAAATCGTCAGTTTTTTCGCAACAATTCTCTTGTGAAAGCCATAAATTACTCAATCGTCTTTGAATTGACCTTTTACAAATCGGAACTGGAACAGACTGACTAAATTCATTCATCAAATCGCGTAAGCTTCTTTTACGATCCTGTTTTACAAGCCTTATCAATGTACGCTCACCTTGCTTGCTCGTAGATCTGGGGCGACCTGTTCACGGCTTGTTTTCTATATTTTCCCATGGATCAAATCTTTTAAAAAATTTAGACACTGCAGATCGACTAAATCCAATGATCTTTCCAATTTCTGTTTTTCTTAATCCATCCTGATGTAGGCGAAATACCTGCCATGTTTAGTCATGGCTCATCTCTTTTGTTTTTCATAGAGCTCGCCATGATTGGCGAGTGACATTTTTTTTACTCTCGCCAACAATTTGCAACAAATACCAAATAAACAATACAGTAATGTTCAACAATTTATTTTGCAGATTTTGACAAGTCATTAACTTAGTCAAGAAGGATCAACACTCTCTTAAGAGCTGCGTTGATCTCTTCTTCCTCAATTTCATTGCTTCGTCTTTTAAGTTTTAATGCTCGGTATAAAACATGTATGTCAAACCCGGTTCCGACACATATTTAACTTTATGTTTTCGCATAGGTTTTCGCTACGAATTCGTTTGAAATATTTCAAAACAAAATTATTTTATTTGCATTAATTTTAAAAGTCATCACATCTATTTGTAATGAAACAATATTTCATTTAATCATGAAATCGACCGTGGCAAAATTATGCGGGGTCGGGATTGTATACTTAATTTTTCTGTTGACAGAAATGAAGTGTCATGACTCATGGCGGAATGTTTTCTTATCGAGTACAATGATTAATAAAATGTTGGATAAATGACACAGTTAACAGAAAATTTAACTGTTTGGCAGCTATGATATTTTAAAGCTGTAACCAGTTATCTTGGCAAGCGTTTTCAAGTTCCTACTCGCCAGACCGGCGAGTATAAAGTGGATCTTACTCGCCACCAGAAATTTCCACTCGCCTTTGGCAAGTTGGCGAGCGGTCGTTTCCCACACTGTCAAAAACAAAAAGATTTACCGTTTTTTGGTATGTATAGAACGCGGTCTTATGCTTTAAAATGATAATTTGTAGGTGGGGTGTGTTTTATGCATAAGAGCAAGTATCAGACACTTTTTTTCAGGTCACGCAGAGAGTTGCCGGTAGCATAGCTTTGAGTTCACGGACGGCAATATTCCCAATGATCGATGAATTAATGTTCAAATAACATTAATTGTGTTCATTATATACAGATCCCTCCAAGTGTATCAACGATCATACTCTCAAGGTCGGACACAGAGTTTTGTTGGACTCTTAAAATTGTCCGACAAAATCCTCCCAGGTCGGAGTGAGAGTCTCCACTCTCAGATAGTTAAAATGTAAACAGGAAACGTCCCCAAATTCTGCTAACCAATAAATTCGTGCATAAATAAAAGAAACATGCGTATCTTAGTAAAGCTGAAGTAAATGAGTGATATACAGTACGGAAAGTATAGATATGTTAACGGCTGTCACAGGCGATATATACAATAATATCCACGAATAAAATGTATTAACATGCAGTACCCATGTTTTAAATGCACTAGAAATGAATATTAATATGTCCCTATATACTCACGACAATCGTTGCCAAGGCCCTTTCACTTGCTGCAGACAGTTGCCGGTTTACGATATCGGGTGCGTTTGCTCTTTTACGTGTTTGCCAAATGTAGGGCAAACGAACCCAGGTAAATAATTCTAATTTATACATTTATTTCTTTAAAGGCAAATTTGGATTAAAATTAATTAGTAAAATTTAAGTTTTATTTTGTTGATGGCGAATGGGTCATCAATCCATAAATCCCGGGTTTTTTTCTTGCAAATAAGCAGTCTGCGGCGTCCTGATATAGGTGAAATAAAATTTGATTAGTGTATTCTACGTTTTTTTTTACAGTTTACCTGTCAAAACATCACCCATCTCGGCATGTCATCACATCGTACATTCATGATATACAAATACACCTATCACAGGTGTGGAAAAAAAACGTTGCTCAAGACTCCTTTTACTAAGACTTATAAACATAGATAACAATTTTGCGTTTTCGATTTTCAAGCCATCTTCCAATTTATTTGTACTAAAAAAATAAATTTATATCTTTTTTTCTTATATATGTGTATAAATATCTTAATAAAATAAATACATTTACGGTGAGAAATTATTATACGTCATGATATCGTTCTTTAGGTAAATACTTATTAGACAGATTTTTTTTTAAACCATTTTTGTCTTTTTAATTGATAACTGACCCAAGCTAAATAAATGAAATGTGACTTAATGTGTTAATTATATAAATCCTTGCCTTCTATAAATTTTAATTTCTTATCTAATTCTTATTCTTATTTAACAATAGACGTTTTCAGATATTGGTGATTACCTAGTTATCGTTCGTGGATGCTAGGTGGCGTTACTGTCGTCCGCCATTAAGAAAGTGTAACAATCGGTTGTTTACACTAGTTACGATTAATCAGTATTCATAATTGGATTAGATAAACACGCTTCAGTTGATATTTTATGGCTTATTCCCGTGATTTTGGCCGAATATTTCGAAATATGTATTATTGAATCGAACTTAAACGGTTATTGTTTAAATTGTTCAGAATCACAAAGTTCAGGACCAGGTCGGACAAATATATACAGTCATCAATATTATCAAAATTAAAGAATTAGCCATTTTGCCAGATGTGGGCTAACAGATCGATCTGTATCTATTCAGATTTTAACCTTGCTTATGTGGCAGAATTTCAATACAAAACAGGGTACGCAACAACAAAAAACGGTCGGTATGGAAACCCTCAACACACATTTTTTACTAACGGTATATATTTTGTACAAAAGAACTAAGTTCCCTTCGAATATTGTCTTCACTTCACAAAGTCGCATATTTTTATGATGTAGGGAGCACTTATGTAATTGACCAAAAAATCAATCATTTGCACAATCATAGAGTAGCAAATATGTGGAGGAATAATGTTCATTCTGTATGCGATAGAGGATAACATAGAAAGGAAAAAAAACTGAGTTAAATGTTGTCTTAAATGAAAGTTTAAATACTATAAACAAAGGAAACGGGAACAAAGTGAGCAGTGTAGGAATTATTGTTTTTCATGTAGAAGCCGCATAAAATAATTAACAATTTACAAAGAGATATCACATTTCTGTAGATAAATCTTGAAATAAATCTTGATTCTGTAAGAAGTAAAAATGAACGACATGATGTCCTGCAACAAAATTCGGCGATTTTTTTTTTCTTTTAGTTTTTTGTCATTATAATTCAGTTATATATATTTTTATCATTTTTAACCCTTTGTGGGAAGGGGGTAGAGTTTAACTGTCATATTGCAAATCAAATACATTTAAGAATCAACCCAATACATAAATTAATTTTTTGTGTTTTAGTGATGTCTTTGCTATAACTTGTTATGCAATACACAGTTAACTATCAGTTATAATGATAGTTATCTTTCTACAATATGAATTTAACACCTTTGTTGCAAAATGACACGACTGTCTATTCCCCTAAGTGCCAAACCCAGGAAGCATCGCATCGCTGATGACACGGTCGACCTTCAGTAGACTACAAGTCTAGAAAGCGCTACCACTTTCCTTAACATGACAATATTAAATTTTAATTAATCTTCAAAAACATATAAAATTAAAAGAATAAATCAATATAAAACTATAAAATCCTACCAAAGAAATTTAAAAAAGAAGATAAATGGTGTCACTGGTGAAAAATGCCCGTCTGGTTCACGTATCTGAAACCTGGGAGCAAATAATTATATTAGGTTCCTCATGAAACTTTTTTTTCAGATAAAGAAATTCAGATATTCAGATGTTTTAATTTGATCAAACTTAAATTCCTTTTTCCAGCTCACTACAGATCCCTATAAAGAAATTGACCGACAAAAAGTTTTAATTTGTTTTACAATTTAACAAACAAAAAATAAATAAAATAAAACAGAATTGAAAAATGCACCTTAAAATGTCACATTCAAAGTTAAGTTCTTTCTTATAAGTTAGGCACACTTTTTATCATTATTACTTCACTTTAAATCGTATAGTAATAATTTCAAAAAGCGTATATTATAATTTATATATTTACCTTTTAATTTCATACAAAATATTAATTTGATTACCCCTTTTTTCTTATGCTTGAAAAGCAACAAAACAGATAAAAAAGTGCATGCAGTTTTTTATCAAGTAGGATTTATACTGATTTTGTATGGGGAAAATAACTGTAATTAGAAAAAAAAATACAAACCAGGTAATTTATTTGTTGTCATTATATCATTGTCATTATATCTCTGTTTACAAATCACTTCACAGCAGGTGTTATCATTGAATTTCAAGCCGAAATAACAGTATATTGTGACACCTGTACTAGAGAAACCATACATTAGCGTATCGATAAACCCTGAGAACATAAGATATTTACACTTTACTAATGGCGGACACACTCGGAAGTCGATAATGGCCGCGCCCATGGTTTTAGAATAAAAAGGTCTATATGGTCAGGTTGTTATTTTCATTGAATGGCATCTCAAAATTGATGGCTTCACAGTAGGGGCTCTTCCTGTATATTGGTTACATCCTGTATATTACAACTGACAGCTAATGCATGACAAACAATTTTAATCAGCCATCATTATCATAAAATACATTTTTTTAATCTTTATTTTTAATTCCCATCACCTAATCCAAATTAGTATAGTAGAGGAGTACCGTATTTTTCGGACGATAAATCTAGATAAAAATGACGATTTTGTTTGCAAGTACAAAAAATGTATACTTTTATTTTGCTGTAGGTTTATTTCTGAATAAGAAGACTCGTATCATCGATGTTCTTGGTGTTATTTTTTTTTTAAATAAAGCAATAAAAGTATACTAACAGGGGGTGCAATTCTGGGGATAAAATATTCAACATCCAAAAAAATCAATATTCAATGATTGAAGTGTTAGCGAAAATCAGTTCAATGTTGTATTTTATAATAAAATATATACTATAAAAAATGTATCTTGTTGAAAAAATTCACAGGGTGGATCGATTTACAATATAAAATTATTATCACAAAATATCTAAATATACATGTAGCTATAGCTTTTCAATCAAACACGAGCATGCATACGTGATTGTAGTAGAAAATGGCGGTTGCAATACATCTCACAGTAAACGTGTAGAACAAGCTTTTTATTCTAAATATACTGGAAAATAATTTATCTTGATTTTGTTACTTAATCGATATTTTATTGCAATAATTTATATGAGGCTATGGGTGTTTAAACGTCACTTTTCAACAATATTTCAGTTATATATTGACCTTTGAGTAGGAGGGTCAGACTTTTTTTTAAAATGTGTTAAAATATCTTATAGTACACACCAATGATCAGATCTCCTGAAGATATTTACAGTGGTGTTTAGTTTTTTAAAATATGTTAAGCGGTTCAAAAGTTATGACAATTTGAAGTTCGGAAAATGACCACTTTTATTTTATAATGATGGTCATTTTGAATTTTATCTGTCTTTACCAAGAAATAGAATATCAGAAATTATTTGAAAACAATAATGAAATCTAATGAAACTGTACTTGATAAATGTAGCTTAGACATTGTTCTAAAAGAAATTGCATAGTTGTAGTCTTTGTTTCATCAGCAACATGTGTTTCCAAACACATTTTTAAAATCATTTTTTACCATGCATTTCAATGGGAAAATTGAAAACGGCACCAAAATTGGATAAATTTTACCCATAAAATTGAACGTATAAATAAAAATTTTGAATTTTCTTATCAAACTGTATGAGATTATTCAAACCTATCCTACTATCCACTACAGAAGAGTTTTACTTTCAGTCTAACTGGTCAGCAACATGTCACTTTTGTTTCAGGGAATAAATAGTTTCAAAATAGCGGTGCCATTTCCAAAGTTTCCATTCAATTTTGGTCGCTTCTGTCCAGTTTAAATATAAAAAAATTGTGACATATGAAGAATTTTCTCCAAACATGTGCATTATTTATTTATTTCAACATGTCACCTTTTAAATAATTCACTTTAAATAATAGTGTTCTAGTGCATTGTCACTGCAGCTGTCTTCAAATGTAAGACAGAATTACAGAATTTGCCATTGTGTAAATATAATTGAAAAATGTCTGACCTCCCTACTTTGAGCAACCCTTCCTGGCGCGAATATGGTGCAAGGTAGAAATACACTAGGGTATTTACGTACCCGGACATTCTACATACCGGAAAGAAAGTACGCTTACAAATACGCATCGATCACAAAATTTTTGACATGTTCAACTCGAGAAATGTAAAAAAAATCTTTAAATATCCACTCTCACGTCCGACCAAATAGTCAGACTTAGAGAGTGTTGACTCTCAAATTTGTCGGACATTTTGGGAGGAATATGTCCGACCTGAGAGTATGATCGTAGATACACTTGGAGTGTACTGTATGTGTTATTTAAAATAAAATTTTATAAAAATTATATTTATTGCTTGTTCATTGCCTTTTTGAAAGGTATGTAAATATTCTCGATGTTTGTCAATAATCATACTTGTGCATTGGTGTTGTTGTTCGGAACTAATTGTCCATACGAATGCAGGAATAACTGTCAAATGTTTGCTATCAGACGTGTGATATTTTACTTTTTTTCAATCTATTTTTTCCTGGAGTGAAATTACCTGTGTTTGGGTATTGAAACTTTGTTTGAATTATCAATTTTTACAGCAGTTGACAAGGTCAAGAACCATATATTGTATAACAAGGTGTAAAAAGATAATTGAACATACTGGGACACCTGTCAATATTATATAATATATGGTAGCATTGGTACAATATGAGTACACTTCAAAAGAAATTATAATCTCTTTGATCAGGTCTTGATTAATGTTATTACTTTTGTATTGTTTTCTCTTTATTTGAATCGATCGTAATTACTTCCTATTTTAAGCTTGACCCAAGCTTGCCTATCTTTGATCACATGAACGGTTCATTATTTGATGAATTAATACTGATTAAAGATTAAGCATATCTACATATATTATTTAAAACAACCATAATTCACGTAAAGAACGACAAAACAATCAACTGCTCCATCCGTAACATTTTCATTGCCGTTTTGAACTTGTTTTCAAATTAAACATTACTGATAAACTTCCTGCATTCACAAAACAGCTAATTTTCGCTTGCAACATGTAGAATAATCAGTTTAAACTTTTTTAACAAAACTAATTTAACATTTAATTTTCCCTGTCTAAAATTTATCAAAAATACATGGATTAACAAATATGTGATCTGTGGTAAGCAGTATTTTACCGTTTGAACGAGGATTTCTGCCGTGAATGTTTTACTGAATCTCCCTGCGTTCTATAGATAGGAATTAGAATTTCGCCCAGATTTTTTGGGGAGGAAAGGGAGTGCGTTCTATGCACCAATGCGTTTAATAGACACGAAAAGACGGTATATAATTTATTACAATAAATAATCAATAAATAACAATAACAATCATCATATAACAACAGTTAACATACAATATGATACAAAGAATAAAGAATAAACAAAATTACATGCGAGAATTTCAAAACAAGGTCAACGAACACCGGCACTTGGGTCTAGCCAGGGTTGTGGTTTTTTGTAAAAATAATGATATACTGCCGTAATTTTCCGATCACATATAAATAACAATATACTGCCCTTTCGAAATTTTTCGATGCTCCTATCATATATAAATAACAACATACTGCTGTTTTGAAATTTTCCGATTTTCCTATCGTATTTACTATATGATAAGAAAACCGTTAAATTTCAAAACGGCACTATTTTGTTATTTTTTTACGAAAAACACAACCCAGACCCCAAGTGCCTGTATCAACGAAAGCAAGCGGAACTCGGGTCATACATTATCAGTTATCAGTGTTTTAAAAAACATATAATAAAAACTATCTGACTAATGTATTAAGGCAAAAAGCGTTCATTAATTCAGAAGAAAAAAATGATGATCCACTGAATAATTTCAGACAAAATTATAAAAATCAAATAAAGAAAATGATCGTAAAACATCACGATTTTCTTCGTATGCAATTTTTAAATTAGAAATGTTTCGATCTGATGGTTAGAAATATATATTTTCATCTCAAAAGAATATATAAACTTGAACATAATTTTCATATCCTGAGTCAAATTATCGGTTTTGAACGAATGCCCCGAGTTTACCGTTTAAAACAATTAAAAAAAGAAACTTTGTCTTACCTTTCTTAGATTCGTGTTTAGTAACACACTCCTTCTTCATCACAGAACATCCACTTGTGAATGAATTCACTACTTGTGCACTAACACAAATGTCACAAAACATTAGTTTTGACTTAGGGTCATACCGCAACCACGGACGATTAAACTTCCATGTGTCCATAAATTTACGAGTACTTGAACTACTAGGTGTTGCACTTACTAGAGTTGATGCATTTTTTTGGTGGTTTTGGACTAACAGGTTGACTTACACTGTTGTCATTAGCCCCGGAGCTAAAGCCAAAGGCTGAAAGTTTTGTCATCTTTGACGACGAATTTGAAATTTCTAATTGTCGTTTCCCCATTATAACGCATACGTTGCGTGCAAAGAGTTTGGAGAAGAAATGGGCACATTTCTTTAGTACCATTATATTTATTAGAAATTAATCAGAACTTCTAAAGTTTTCTAACTTCTTTGATTAGTTTGAGTTGTTAGTATAACTTGGTATAGCTTGGGTTTACACTTGGTATAAGGCTTGCCTGGAAGAAAGAGACCGATTGCAGGAAGGAATTACTCAAAATTCTTACCAATTTGTGAACTACCTTATATTGCTGTTAATCACCTCATCATTCCCACATGATCATCTAATTACACTTCAATTAGCAACAATAATACGATCATAAATCATAATTGGCGATCAAGATTTCACACCTCGATAAATTGTTTACCTGTTTTCCTTTGACAGTTAAATACCGACACGCGCTAGCAGACGATAAAACTTACCTGTATTTTACGGATTATTGATTTTTGTTGCGGTACACAGTGATTATCTATAAATTTACACAAGGAAATCTAGGTGCCAAAACAATCGCCAGAAGCTGATTTAAGTCGCCAGTCAAGAAAAAAAATCGCAAATTGCGACATTGGTAACAGACAGCGTGATCCCTGATTATCACAAAAAGGACGTCTCCGCTTCAATATTCGGTATGATGAGAGAAGAGAGGAGTTTGAAATTTAAATTCGAGTCTTGACCACCCATAATAGGCGGGATTATGAAGGTCAAAAGGGCAAATCGACTAATGTCAATTATTGATGAAATATGGGTGATACATCTACAAAAAGTCGATACTTTATTAATGATTGGTATTTAGGACAAATATTTTCAATTTATACCTGTAATTATGGTTTTATATATTTACAAATACTGGTTTAAAATGTTGAAGCGATGAAAATTTCCACCATTGATCAAGGCATGTGCATCGTCAAAGAATTCCACTATGGGTAATCTCACTTGTTCTCGCCACGCAACATACTTACATACAATCTATGTTAAATCTCGCGAGATTCATATCCTTTCTACTATATAAATCCTTGCTCCAGCCTAATCTCATCACAAGCACTATCAAGTATATTCTGGAAACTTAAAATCTGACTCTGGTGCATTCCGATTCATGTTTTAGCATGGAAAGATTGTTTCAGATCAATGCAAGTTCCTGTATGCTTTGATATATAGACACATTTTCTAGTTCAAATCTGCAAAAATAGTGATACATCTTATCCTTTCCAGCATCTACCAAATCAGATAGTCAAATATCCACTTCGAATTGCATTTGAAGTTTGAACTCAATAATGTGATCAATTTTGTGACGTTTTTAGCTATTGTCCATTTCATTACTATAATGGAGGGTGGGGAGGGGTATATATCAGGGTGAAAATGAACTTCAGTGACCTTAGACTTATAATTGTGGTCAGATGTCAACAACCGTAACCGCAAGGCCACCAATATTAATCCCCCTTCAATACTAGTATACATGGGGAGTGTACATTGCATGTATAAAATGTTATGTCTTGTAATGTTATTGTTTTTCTGAATTACAGTTCTGCAAATTGTGCGAGAAAGACTGTCCATGTGAAACAAGCCAATCAAAACCCAACTGTAAAATGTGCAAGGTAAGTTTTAAAGTCATTTTACATATACATGTAGCAACGAAAACTAAAGATTAATTTATCACAAACAGATTTTTCTGAATATGTCATTAATGTGCAACATATACTAGCTACATATAAATTAGGAAGCAAAATCATTTGAATCTTTGAGGAATGTACTTATGCATATAAATGATATAAGTACCACCAGAGAAGTGACAAGTCCATGTCTCACTACAGTACTCTTTCACCTTCATGCTGCAGTGTTAATTCCTGGATAAAAAACATTTGTCTTCATATTAGATTTTGAGAATTACACTTGACCTTATAAATGCAATACTAGTAATATTAATTATTACCAGATTTTAAAAGTATTTTGATCAAAAGATTATGGAGATGATGATCATAATTCAATTCAGTAATATGAAAATTTCCAGATTTTTTTTTTTTTTTTATAAAAACAGGCAATTTTTTAACTCGCCTGAAAGAAAGGTCCATGTCAGGTATTGTCATCACTTTGTTTATGCACATCTTCATCATCGTCTGTGTCCGTAATTTTTTCACATTTCAATCTTTGTCTCTGAAATCACTGGAGCAAATACAACAAAGCTTGCATACATGTACAGTATTGTGCTTCTAAAAATGAGTATTAACGTCAAATGTAAACAAATGTCTTCCTTAAATAAACAAAAAGGAAAGATGCATTTATTCTTATGTAGAACATTTCATAATCTATATTTGAGCAAAGTTTTTAAAAATATTATTCTGAGAAGATATTTAGTTGTATATGTTAAGTAATGTATGATGTATTATTTCAGTATTGTAAATACTGTTACCTGTGTTCAGCCGTCTGTGATACTATATGTCAACCAGGTAAGTTATATACAAGTTATGAAATATATATACAAAATGTATATGCATTATATCATTTCTTAGCTCACCATAGTCAAAGTAGACTTTTTTCATCACTGGCCTGCAGTCCATCATCCTTTGACTTTTCACATTTTGATCTTTTTCTCAAGAATGAATAGGTCAATTTGAATCCAACTTGGAGATGATGCTTCATGGAAAGTTTGATGGTCCTCTTCAAAAATTGGGATTGGTGACATTGCCAGACATCTAAGATGGCCACCAAAGCTTCTGATTGGTTGAACATTTAAAATCTTTGAAAATCATCTTCAGAAGCTTTGGATGGAATGAAACCAAATTTGGTGCAATAGTCCCTGGTGTGTCACCTTCTAAATTGCTTTTGTTGAACCCGTTCACTAGCCATAATGGCTGCCATGACAAATTATGCAAATTTATCTAATGGACAAGATCACAAAATGTATGTTATGCTATATATAGAGGCAAGGGGAACTGAGAACCAAATTCTTTAAATGGACAAAACTTCTACATGTCACATGTGTTTTGCAGTGAGCTAAAAGTATAAATGTAACTACATGATAATAAGATGTCTTACATATACATTTTAGTATTCCATGTTTTTTTGGTAAAAAGTATAACTTGACGGATTTTTTGTTGATTATGCAAGTTACATGTAGTAGGCCTTTCTTGACCAGAAAGTCATTTAAGTATCTTCTTTTAAACCGCTGGTACAAATAATGCTCACCATGGCTAATGGATGGTTCTTGGGTGGTCCACTTTCAAAATACTGTATGTACCAAGATGGTAACATATGTTTATTCAAATGACAAAAAAAATCTACATTTTAATCTAGAATATGCTGAAATTTAGACTGTAGATACATCATAATGAATTAATTTATATTGCATGATTTTCTATGAAAATTGTATTCTTGAAGTTGTAAAATATAATTTAAAAACCTCAATGGGCTAAATTAAACTTGGCCTGGGACAGTACCCCCTTTTCCCCCCATACACAACACATACACATGTACATTGTGATGCTGACTGCATGTAAAAGAGAATTTACAGAAGCTGATAATGAACAGCAGTTTATTCTATTTTAATGTTCACTTGAAAATAAAACTGCATCAATGGTGTATTGTTTAGTGAATCTGTCTCGAGTGTGGTTGATTCTGTGTTTGAGTCCTGGTTGGGTCAAACCATAGACTATAAAATGAATATTTGTTGTTTTTCTGCTTAACAAGCAGCAATCAGAAGTAAGAGCAAAGACTGGTTGGCTCAGAATATGAATATGTCCGAGAGAAGCATCATGTCTACCTGCAGACTGTTGTTTCATTGAGCTAGCACTATGAAATAACTCCAATTAATTTATATAAGTGTGTTGGTCTAGTACAAAGCAGACATCATCATCATCTCATTGAATGTAACTTGTTTGTGCCATGAAATACAGTCAAACCTGCTTTAGTGACCACCTCTAATAAGCAATAACCTGTATTATGTGACCTTAATTCTAATTTCTCTTCACAGTGCTTTTCATATCAATTTGCCCACTTGTTGTTAAGCAACTCATTCATTTTATAATTAACATCTCTTAGGAATATAATAATATAATTGTATTTACATTCGTAGCTTAGAAGTGCATTCTGGTATTGTCGGAATCAGTTTTACCAAGCATAATAATGGTTCATGACTTACCAATACTTCAAATAGTAGGATAACATACTTATTATTAGATCATAATAAAGATTGTGGCATATTAATGAAGTTTTGACCATATATTAGATCATAATAAAGATTGTGGCATATTAATGAAGTTTTGACCATTGATGAAATAAAACATTTGTCATCTGATAAATTCTTCAATTAGTTTATTTTCATGTTGTATATTTTATTGATATGTTGTCATTTTACAGCTGTTATTAAACTGCAGTATGAATTTGTGAATACCGTAAACCCCATCTATGCTACTAGTATTTAAAACCACATTTTTTAATTTTCAGGTGGAATTCTAGATAAAGTTACAGCTGCCATTGTTAAGTAAGTAATAAGTATTAAAAGAATAAAACTATAAGAATATTTATAAGTTACAACCGGTAGTATACTATCTAAGATATACTATACAGGCTCAACAGTAAGATTTGGAGTAAAATATTCATATGAAGGCTCGGGTCATCCATTTCTTTTGCTTTTCACATAAATATCTTTTCTGAAACCACTGAACATGATTAATCCAAATTAGTATAGTATTGCATTGGGCAACCAATTCCAAAACCACGTTGGTGGAGTAGTGGTTAGCATGCTCGCCTTGAGTGCGGTAAATCATGGGTTTGAGCTCCGATCGGGTCAAACCAAAGTCAGTAAAATTGGTATTTGTTGCTTCTCCGCTATTAAACATGCAGCATTAAGGAGAAAGAGAAAAGACTGGTTGGCTCGGAATCAGGATAATGTGTCAGAGTGGGACGACTTGTCTATCCGCAGACTGTTGTTTCAGTGAGCTAGCACTATAAAAATCCAACTAACCGTGTTGATCTAGTACAAAGCGGACCTCATCATCATTTCATTGAAAATAAACTTGTTCTCGACATGATATAGCTGAAAAATTGCGAAGTTAGCGTTAAGCAACAATCACTCACTCAATCACTCCCATATATTTAAGAATCCAAGAATCAATGAAATTTGAGTTCATATAAAAAATGGTAAAAGACAAAGAAATTGTAAGGTGAATGTCCTTTCATTGCCAAGATAGTTGGCCATTAACTCTTGTTTACCCTGACATGTATATATGTTTGTTGTCGTTGTTGTGATCGTATGGTAGTTGTATTTACAACTACCTGTGCAATCAGTGCCTATCACCACGAATGTTGTGAATTCGAATCCCGCTTATGGTGAGATGTACTCGATGCAACATTATGTGATTCAGTTTTTCAATGATGTGTCACTGGTTTTCTCTGGGTAATCTGATTTCCTCCACCAATAAAACTGACCACAACGATATAGCTGAAATATAGTTGAAAGTGATGTTAAACACCATAGCCCTCACCCTATATGCTATCCATAGGCTTAATGAGAAATGTTTATTGAATAAAAACAATGTGACCTTTGTTTGTGTAACTAACATGTATTAATACTGTAATAGTATTTGTTTTTAATGTGATATTATACTTTAATTCCAGTTTTTCCTACAGGTAACATTTACATGATTTGGCTATAGAGTATAGATTTAACATTGAATTGGTTTTAGTAGAAGAAAGTGTTGAACAATTACTTTATCTAAAAACTTTTTTAACAACTTCAAATCAACAGTTTGAGGAACATTTTTATAATTTTTTACCATAGAAACCTTTACTTTATCTAAAAACGAATTATTATTTCTTAACTTCAATTAAACAGTTTCAGGAACATTTTTTTTATAGTTTGTTTCCTTTACTTTATCTAAAAACATTCATTATTTGTTAACTTCAATTAAACAGTTTCAGGAACATTTTTATAATTTGTTACCATAGAAACTGGTGTAGCATAGAGTTTATTTATAGAACCTTTCATGGTACATTGTATCATCATTAACTAGGTAAACGTAGATCACAGCATCCACATCAGAAAAAGAAAGGGGCCATCGTGGTCATGATCATATGGTAGTTGAATTTACAACTACCTATATGCAATCAGTGCCTATCTCCACTAACATTATGAGTTCGAATCCCGCTCAGGCGAGGTGTACTCGGATACAACATTATGTGATAAAGTTTGTCAGTGACTTGCGGCAGGTAGGTGGTTTTCTCTGGGTACTCCGGTTTCCTTCACCAATAAAACTGACACGCCACGATGTAACTGAAATTTTGTTGAAAGTGGAATTAAACACCATAAACTAAACTCAGAAAAAGAATGTTGTTAGTTAGACTATTTCATTATTCACGAATTTCAATTATATTTGTCAATATGGAATTGAATTTTATTTTTATGTTTTGGAAGAGGTATCAATTATAATCTTTGTAAATAGACATACAAGTGTATAGATGTTTATAAGTTTAAGAATGGGAGTACAAATGTAGATGTTTATCATAATTTAAAAAGTTGAAAAACCAAGTACAGTCTATATAAACCAAACCCTGAATAAAAGGGAATATACCAAATTTTAAATAAAGTCCCAATGTTGGAAATGTTTGTTAATATAACCAGCATAAACCAAATATCTGTCTATTCCGAACAGAAAAAGTTGGTCCCAATGAGGTTTGATTTAGACAAAATTCAGTGAAGTATGGTATTAATATGCTGAGCCCAAAAGGGGATGATTTTGATAAATTGTGTTTGGTTACTAAGTGTTCAACCTGATGTTGATATGAGATCCCAATTCTCTCCCTCTGATAATTGTATATTAAAGGGACCTCCTCCCCTTCTTTGATAATTGTATAGAAATTAGAGTTTTTATGGTCATACAGACTTCTACATATCAAACATGTCACTATATTTTTTCATGTATTTTTTTTTCCAGCACTCTCCCTAGTCTGAGTCGTGATCATGATGTTGATGAAATAAACAGTGATATCAACTCTGTCAAAGATTGGATTGATAAAAACAAGGATGAGCTGTAACCAGAAAATATCGTAGATTTGGCAGCAGACAGATTTCAATCACTTTCCTTCACAATTTTATAATCATGGAAATGTTGTTGTCACTGGCACTATGCTTAACAAAATTTTTGATCCTTAATTCTATTGTCCTAGAATTTAATACAATGATACATGCAAATGTATCTGCAAAGTTTATTTTTTGGCTTGAGGTTCATCCTTAAAGTTTTTGATCTGTCACATTCTCATAGAATTTAACACAATGGTACTTGTATCATTATCTGCAAAGTTGTTTTTTTTTGGCTTGGGGTTCATCCTTAAAGGCAGTCAGAATCTAATTTTTTTTTTATATTAAAAGTTGCCAATATTCAATGTTTTATACTAATCGAAGTTGAAATTTTTCATAATATCATACGTAAATAGCCTAAAACGAAGGAAATACGTCGCTGTTTGATTTTCTTCCATCCAGTCAAGACTCCAATGTTTACCCGCGCAATATTCATACATTCATACGACCTACACAGTGAACTCATTCGGTAAAGCGTTTGTGCATGTGCGAAATTGTTTGTTGAAGAAAATGCACATGGCACAAACAAAAACATTGACGGATTCTACACGAAAATGACGCAAAAAAGGAGGATTCAGCAAGCTTTGTGTAAAAATAAAAAAAAGATGTTATACTGACCTACTCCATTTTTCAACACGTAAGCATAATTTAGTATCTTTTTTCGGCCGAATCGTATTTTGACAGTGAGAATTGCATCATAGTTTTTTATATATTCTTTTTTTCAGGAGAAAACGCTAGGTGATATCTCTTTTAAATTAGAGACTTAAATAATGAACTTCATTTTTGTTTTTTTTCGAAAAAAAAATATAATCAAGTTAACTCAAGTGTTGTCAATAATATGCAATACAATTTGTTTACAATTTTCCCTTTATCAGGCCCCTTTGCAGAGTTTGGGTTTGTTTTTATTGATTTCATCACGTATTTCCGATTTTAAGTGTCATTCTTACTAAATACCATTTATATAATATTAACTGATTACCCCGGGATCCAATTTCATAGATATATTTCTTAAATTATATTAATTCTAACGAATTTACATGCAACATGCTTCCTGGTTATTTATAGCAGTTAACAGTATTTGGCAAACTTCGGAAAAGAAGTTGACTTATAATTAGGTGTGTTAATGGCGATTCCACCGACAGACATTTGAATTCTTTTCACTAATTACGACATTATAGCATATTTTTTAAACCTGGCTTCTTGTTCAGAACATTTTATTAGTATAAAACATCGAATATTGGCAACTTTTAATATAAACAAAAAAATTCAATTCTGACAGCCTGTATGCCTTTAAAGTTTTTGATCTGTCCCATTCTAATAGAATTTAACACAATGGTATTTGTTCTTTGTATCATTAAATCTGCAAAGTTTTTTTTTGTTTTTATATCAGATAATTTGTTAGATGGTGAAAGAAATACATACTCAAGTAGATTTTTTTTTATTTGTATATTATGAATCAATTTAATATCCTTTCATTTATTTTGCAGTCCTTGAAATGAAAATTTGAATTTACTGGTCCGAATGAAATTCTTGAAATTATTTATATATACCGGTAGTTCTTTGAAAACAAAAAAAAACTGAAAAATTTACTGGTCTGAACAAGGTTTTACTCAACTCTATGTAAGTATGATTTTATTTTGGTGCGAGAGCTCTTTATTAGAGTTAAATGGTAAATTGTTTTTTTTCTCTGTTCATTTTGAAAATCATTAAAAGGGTGATTTGTCAAATTAATTCAAATGTAGAGAAAATAGTAAGCATATAAATATAAAACCTTAAACCAACAACTCATTTTGAAATTTTATTCCTGGAACTCCAATGTAATTTATTTGTTTCTGAATTTGGTTACCGTTATTGTTTTAAGTTGAACCCATTTCCACAATTACATTTAAATAGGTGTTACTACATCAGCTGATGACTCTTTCACATTTTATTTTACATGAGAAATGCAATACATGCAGATAGTATTATGATGTATGTGAATGTGTAAAAAAGAATAATTAATTTACATAATTTATATATATAAAGACCAAGGCATTTATTATTTTATTTATTATCAAAACAGGTGATAATCATTTTTTACTTGATCATATTTTCCATCGTTGTAGATAAAACATACTGCATGTATTTTGTGTTGTGAAATTTATGCATTCCTTTAAGATCTGTGATATGTGACACAATATGTCCATTTATCAAACATGTTTATGTATATATGGTATATGTAAAGTTTGACTTCAAACAAAAAATTGTATTTATCTTGCACTCTTCCTATTTTGTACTATCAAATTGCATTGACTGGATAAATAGTAGTTGTATACGGTCACGGAACAAGATATAGCTTTTCTGGTACCTGAATCATATAGATATGATAAGAGATAGCCTTTAAGACGACGCTTGTTTCCTCTCTTTTTAGTAAAATTTGGCAGTTGTTTTGGACTTTTGCACCGGTTGCAAAACGGGCCAGAAAATCTTGCCACAGCATATCTTTTCAAAAGCTTGTACAAATAAATTTTATATTTTCTAACAATATACATATTTGTATTGTATATGTATTTATCTTATGAATATTGACAGGGGTAGTAGTCGTATTAACAATACAAAATTTTCGTTTCTTTTTAAATATATGAGTGTGATCATTTTATAAATTGTATTGAGCAGAGTTATATAAAATGCCCACCAAAATAGTCCATCGGTAAAATCTGAAAAAGTGTGTGCTATGAGGTCAAGACGTCTACATTGGTTGTATAAATTTTTGTTCATGAACATGAACACGCAATACATGTAGCTTAAAAACTTGAAAAAGTGGCCAAAAAAAGAAAGAAATTAACCTAGCCTCCAATACCCAATGTTGAAAAGCAAGAATGAGAATTGAAAAAAAAACAATTTACACAAAAACATCATTGTGATTTTTGTTATATTTGTATAAATGTCTTAAATTCTAGCTCAAAGAAGCAGTTTTACTGAGATGGAATTTTTTTATAAATGAATAAGAAATGCCACTGTATATCAAGTCTAAATACGGGGGAAAATTACATTTTTCATCACTCATTATAATCATATCTCCTTGTAGGTTAAATTTTAACCAGTCCCAACCAAAAGATCATGCGTCCCACTAAAGCATTCTTCGTTATTTTTTGTAAAAAATATTAAGTCCTAAAAAAAAGAGATGAGTTCAGATCTCACCTAGACGAGTTGCAAGTATGTCTGTAATAAATACTATGTTGCTATAGTATGTTAATTTGAGAGGTGATTGTTTTAATAGATCAAAGATGAACTAAGGAAATTGATGCTGGAATGGTTATTTTATTTCGTTATCTCCTTAATTAATTTAAAAAGAAATGCCTTCCCTCCAAATCTTTAAACTAAATATTTAAAGAAATTAAAAATCTACTTACCTGTTTTATCTATGTGGGCAACAGAATTTAAAATTGTCTCACATGAAATCATTCAGAGTTGTGACCATATATATGTATATTTGTATATGGCAGGATTTAAAACTAAAACACAAGACCATAATTACATGTAGTTGTATATGTTTTGTATATCCTGTATTCTAGATCGGTGCTTTGCATTTCTGTAATTTAATGTGACTTTTCTGCATAAAAAAATGTGATTTTTCCACAATTTTCAAATTTTTCATTTCTGCAAAATTTTATTATTTTCCATTCCGTTAGTAGGGATTTACCTGTTGTTCTTTGCTCTGAAGAAGGATTTTGAGAAAAGCAAGTGTCTGTATTTGTCTTTGTCTCAAAAAATACCAAATCCATTCTACCAAAACTTAAATTTTAAAATGAACAAAGAAAAAATGGGGCTGCAGCTATACAATTGTCATATTTCAGGTAAATTGCAGAAAAGTATGAAAAAATATATTGCAGAAATGAGAAAAAAAAACACTTTCTTAAAAAAATTGCTGAAATGCTATGCACCCATCCTAGATGATGTGTACTGTTATATTTATTGTGTATTAATCAAGGAATTTATTCAGTAAAGCATATTTTTATGCTATAATATTTGAGCTTGCCATGTAGTTTTGATTGTCATGTATAAATTATTTATAGATCTGTTTTCTGTTATTATTTGCAGAAAAAGAAATAAAAACAATTTGAAATCCTTCACTGTACATGAGAATTTTCAATTTAAATTACGGCATAATAATTTTTAGCTTGTTTGCAGAGTGCAAGTCTTGTTTATAGTATGTTGAATGTGAGACAGCTGGGTGTGTATTTCAGGTGTGTCTGTTTTTGAAACTCTACAATGTGCTTACATACAGGAGAGTAGAAAATGTCCTTTATCCTCCAGTGTCAAATGCCCATTTTTCATTACTTTTGGCGTCATAAGGACCTGAAAATTTGTTGTCATGATTCGTCTTGAGCTCCTATCAGCATTAAATTTAAAGAAAATCTTATCATTACAGTTATTTTGAGAAAAAATGTAGTGAATCGTCTTACATGATACTTCATTTTCATACTCCTACATATTGAGGGACCATCATGGCACTGATTGCATAGGTAGTTGTAAATCCAACTACCTATGCAATCGGTGCCAATCACCACTAATGTTATGAGTTTGAATCTCGATGAGGGCGAGGTGTACATCATTATGTGATCAAGTTTGTCAATGACTTGAGACAGGTCAGTGGTTTTCTTCGGGTCCGCCGATTTCCTCCACCAATAAAACTGACCGCCACGATATAACTGAAATATTATTGAAAGTGGCTAAAGCACCATCAAACAAACAAACCCATACTCCTACATATTGAAGTTGTGCAATTGACATAATGGAACCATTAACAAAAAATCATAATTTTTACTATTTTCCACCAAAAAAAATTGAGTATAAATTGTATTTGTTAGAAGAATCTGTATTCATGGAAGACAATCTCCAATAGTTTATTTGTATTTTTTTGTATCAACATTTATTTTATTCTCTTTAGCCAATCACATTGCTAAATTATTTTTAAAATGTCTTCATAAGATCTTACTGGGGTTATGTTGTTCTGTACTTACATCTTTTTACAAGAATAAAAATCAGTTTTGTATATATTTAATTATTTACTTACACACGCCACATTTTGTTTTACTCAATGTTAATGCTGACAAGACAAAAGAAGTGTAACATGACATATAGATCAAAATATGTTTGTTTCTGGTCGCATCCATTCTGTGAAAATTCAACAGTACATTGTATTTATTTACAATATCATGTGATATAGTTTATATGTAGGGTGTTTGGTTATTCATTTTATATACAGGCCATTGTAAGGATTGAATCTTCTATAATTGCATGCAAGATTTTCTGGGGAAAAAGTCTGTTAGAAAAACATTTGAATTTAGATTGATTGATTGATTGGTGTTTGACACCAACTTTAGCTGTATTTCAGCTAATTCGTGGCATTTGAATTTAGAAATATTTACATTTTAATGCAAAAGAGAAATGGTATGAATAATTCAGAGATGAAATAGCGGTACATATTTACATTGAAATCTACATGTATATATTTCAATTTTCCTAAGGGTCTTGTAGATGTCTGAGTTAATAATGAAGTTTGTTCATGCCACGATATAACTGAAATATTGTTAAGGTTGGCATTAAACACCAATCAATCATATATTAATTTTCCCTGCTAATAGTTGTAGTAACTTTCATGAAATGGATATACTTTACTTTATAATGATTTTATTGTCAATATATATATATATACAATTGGATTGGGAACAAGTTTTTACAACTTACTAGTCCCTCTCCATACAAATACATTAATAGCATAAACAAAACAAATCAAATGACAGCAAATGTACAGGCTATATCAATTATAAGTAGTAAATTAAGCAAAATCATGTCAAACTAAGCATACAAATGGATATGACTCGTAACATATACCGGTACATGTATATTGAGTACCGGTAATCATTTTTATATTTATTTGTTTATTTTGATAGTGTAATTTTGTCGTTTTGTGTGTCTGTTGAATCTCTGACAAGAACTAACAAATGTGTATATATGTATTGTGTATACAAGAATAAATAGTTTCTACTATACAAAGATAACAGGTTTTTTATACTTCCATATTATGAAAAGAAAGTTAAAACAGTGATGGTCAACAATTCCACCAATAACAAACCAAACAACCACCTCTCACCTCAAACAATTGAACATAAAAAAGACAATGTTATATGGCTTTGGAAATCCAGATCATGGCTTGGGACAGTCGCAAAAATATGGCAGGGTTAAACGAGTTAATGGGATCCCAACCCTCCCTCTCTTCATAACTGGATCTCCAACGATTATACAGATATAACCAATCAATAATAAACAACCTGCAGATTCACTTCTACTCATAATGAAAGAAAACATAAACTTAAGCCATACTTTTATCTATCAGGATTTTGAAAGAGATTCTAATAGAAATTTTGTAAGAAACTTGAAAAGGAAGGGTATTGACTTTGTTTCTACATCATAGTTCAAATTCTGTTTAGATGAAATTTGAGTAATTACATATACTTTTGTAATAGTTATGTGTTTAATTAGATCCGTATAGAGGGCCAGATTATCCTATAGACTGCAGCCTAGGGCCATTCAAGCTAGTTTATTTAAATAATTTGTAATCAGTTTACTTCGAGCTATGTAAACTTCCCTAAAATATATCGTGAGTAAAAAATATTTCAGTCGAGTTAAAGGGTTGCTCTGTCTTGAAGGGGCCCCATAATTTCATTAGCCTATGGGCACCAAAAGGTCATAATCTAGCCCTGCATATAGAGCTATTATTATTCTTGTAGAGGGATTATTAAATTGCACTCTGTCCATCAAAATTATGCAGTCATTTGTTACTGGGAGTTGGCTGGAGATCATAAACTAATATTTAGAACCAAATGAACCGAAACTTGGTAGGAAGCATCTATGGAAGGTCCTCTATAAAGATTGCTCATTTCATCCCGACCCGTTAACAAACATTGCCGCCACAGACAATTCTTGTTTCTGATTGGTTCATTTCTAAAAAACTTTTCCATTGTAGTAAACTGTTACGAGATAATTCTTGCCATTAAACTGTTAAAAGAAAGATAACTCTTGCCATTATCTCCCTTAGAAATTAACTAATGCTGATATAGTGTAACATGTTTATGCTATACATGTAGGTATTCACATTTTAATATTCGTTTTAGCTCACCTTGCCTGAGCTTTTGGCATCACTTTGCGTCCATCATTTGTTGTCCGTCATCATTTAACTTTTCACATTTTAATCTTCTCTGAAACCCATCAGCCAAATGAACTTAGTAGGAGGCATCTATGGAAGGTCCTCTCTCAAGAGTGCACATTTTGTTATGATCCATTACCAAACATGGCCACCACAGGCAATTCTTGTTTCTGATTAGCCAATTTTTTTAAATCTCCACCTCTGAAACCACTTAGCCAAATTAACCGAAATCTGGAAGGAAGCATCTATGGAATGTCCTCTATCAAGATTGCTCATTTCGTCCCGATCGGTTAACAGACATGGCCACCACAGGCAATTCTTGTTTCTGATTGGTCGATATCTAAAAAATCTTCTCCTCTGAAACTGCCTAGCCAAATGAACCAAAACTTGAAAACTTGGTAGGAAGCATCTACATGTATGGAAGGTTCTGTATTAAGTTTCCTCAAAGCAGAATGAAAGGTGAGCGACACAGGCTCAGTGGGCTGAGCCTCTAGTTTTGTTGTTGATCTCAATGATATTTGGGGTTTCCCATATTAAACAATAGACTTCAACATTTCTGTTGTATGAGATGGTTGCCTCTCCCATCTGCAACTTTTTTGAAAGCAGTTAATGGATTTCAATGAAAACTTTCAGGGATTCTTTAGTAACTATATAATGCCATTGTGTACCTTTTATTTTTTTATCCAAATGATTTTGGGGATTCCCATATAATACAATGGACTTGCCACAGGTCGCTGGTTTTCTCCAGATTCCTCTACCGATAAAACGGAATGCCACGTTATAACTGAAAGATTGGAGCTAAACACCATACCCAAACCCATAAAGGATACTTCACTAACTATTAGCTGCATAAATTGTGCTGTGGATTTTTTATTCACCCAATGATTGGAAAGTTTAAAATGATTATAACCAAGTGAGCGATACAGGCTCCTGGGAATCGCTGGTTCAATAAAAAAAAACATGCAAATGTTTTCTGTAATAGACGAGAACTATTTTTCCACATCAAATTTTAATATAACATTTCATAATATAGTAAAAATAATAAGTCATACAAAACAAGAATTAGATATTAACATAAACAAGACATCCAATGGTGAATAAGAATTGACACTTATTTACCCTTACAATGGTTGTGATATAACATCTTGCATTATGCATAGTAATAAATATTAAGAAGCATTTTTATGTGAGACATGATAACCACACAGAGATGTTATTTTGTAACATAATGGTGAAAGAAAACAAAATTATATTTAATATATTTCCCTCCATAGTTTATTTTTGTCGTTAATATAAGTTTTATTTATTTGAAATAAATTAAAACTTACAACTTAATATTACATCAGTTTTGGGTGAAGAAATTTTCCCCTGAAAATTCAATTTGGAATACGGCAGTACCTTTACTAAGCTATTCATGCATGTTTCAAGTCGAAATATGTTCCCAACAATTAGAAATCTGCAAATCTGTGTGCATGTTTATCGTCCTCGCCATTGTTGTGGAGACTGATTAACTTTCGGTTGTTTTGTTCCGATGATTGCCGATCATGACCTCGGGACGAAAAGATAAACAATCATGGATGCTGAGGTAAGCACGCACACATTCCTGACAATGATTATTGAGGAATCTGTTTCATGTCGTGTGAACCACTTTTTTGGGGTGCAATTATTCTTATGTGGTACACACGGAATATATTTTTACTTGCATCCGACATTTTTTTCATCAACTGCGCATGAGCGATAATCTCCCCGAAAGAGTTCAAATCTTGGGTCACACGCATATCATTTGCATTACTGTACGGGAAAACAGAATTATCTGCTGTCAAATATTTTGCGATTAGCTCTTAAAATCTGCTTTTGAGTGGATTTTTAATGTTATGCAGTTGATTTTAGTTAAAATTAAGTGACATACTAAGTGAAAATATTTAATCCAAAAATTCCACGATATTTGCCTTTCATATTACTTTAAGTATTCCCTTTATTTTTTATTTTTGTCTTTTATGTAAAAAATTATTCAAATCCCTTTTCCCATATTAAATAATTTTTTATAAACTGAATTTGAAATATGCATCAAACTAAACATGATATTTTTTTTTAACTCAGATCACAGATACACATGGTGACATATATCATTTCATATGCAAAATAAATCTACTACATACTAATTTCTTCATTACAAATGCATTCCTGTGTATAAAGTTCAACTCAATGAAAAAAAAAAAACACTCAAAAAGACGGCAGTACTACTACCTGGTATGTCCAAGCACCTAATGACAACATTTATCTTCACGAATATAATGTACTAGAGAAAAATAATAGACTTTTCGAAAATACTTGTCTTTTTTTTTAAGAATATACCAAAAAAGTGTATCTAATTGTATTTTTCATTAATATTAGTATCATTTAGTTCATCATTTATGAGTGAGTGAGTGATTGTTGTTTAACGTCAAGTTAGCAATTTTTCAGCTATATCGTGGCGAAAACAAGTTACTTTTCAATAAAATGATGATAAGGTCCGTTTTGTACTAGACCAACACACATAGCTGGATTTTTATAGTGCTAGCTCACTGAAACAACAGTCATCAGGTAGACATGTCACACCACTTGGACACATTATCCCAATTCCAAGCCAACCAGTCTTTGCTCTTTCTTCTTAATACTGTTCATCATTTATGATAAAAATCACAATAGCATGTGCATTACGAAACCCTCAACATATCTTTAGTTGTACGAAAATAGAATTCTTGTGTTATGCATAAAAATCTAAAGATTATGTTATGGGTTGAATGTTTTCTTCATTTGTGCTAAGTGATGGGTTTTTTTGGGGGTGGGTGAATTTTTAACTCTTGATTCAACAATATTTAAAATAATAAATCAGAATGTTGATTAAAATGATCTAACACAAATAGTCATACAACATATTAACTCATGAATGAAACAATACCTGAATAAGCTACATGTATAGAGCTATTTCTATTCTAAATCAAAACACGATGATAAGTAATATTTGTATATTGTAAAGATTTATAACAAAGAAAATGTTGGTAAAGAAATGAAAATGACATCATTTAGTGTTGTATTATGTCATTAAATGAAACTAAATTAAATAATTTCACTTGTGACAGGATAATTTTTATTCAACTAACAAACTTTAATATTTTAAGAGTATCTACATAATAAGTAAATCTTATCATGGCAGTAAGTGCCACAAGTGGAAAGGGAGACTACTACATGTACAGAGACATGCAAAAAGTATTCATCACTCAAATATTTTTACTATAGAACCACATATTTTCAAAAAAATTAAGTATTCCAAAATATTTTGGGATTTTGATCAAATTTTTATCAACAAAAACAGAATTAAATGTAGTTTTACCCTATAATACTTCAGTATAATTACATAATCAAAGAATTTTAAGATCTTATGAGTTACATTGTAATCACAAAACTGAATTTCAAAAATACAATACAATGATAGTATTATTGAAGACTAATAATTTAAATATGTGTTTATATCACGAGTACTTGAAAACCTTGCTTCAAAAAATATTTGAAGATAACTACCGAAACCTACATAGTGAAACATTAATGTCATTAAAATCAGAGAAGAATTGACTTCAAGATAATTTTTGAAAAATCATGATTTTGAATGAAATGTATTGTAAAAACATTTTTAGACAAATTCTTTTTTGCAGGTCTATGTACATGTCATCAGAAAGAAAGCTAAAGACATTTCATGAGTAAAAACTTGAGACTTCTTTACATCCCGTGAATAAATAGACTATTTAGTTGGAGGTTTGAAACTGATGAATAATTTTCTATTCTCATGGTTATACACAAATGTACTTATTTAAGTAATGTTCATTCAAAAGACAGTCATTTCAAATTATATGTGGAATAGAATAAGGAATTCTTATTTATAAAGACATGAATAACTACAATACCATCCATATTATATAGAATTACAATATATTCTTAAGAATTAACTTTATTCTGATCACAAATCTAAAACAATTCTATTTGAATTAAGAAAATAAAACAAAATAGTTTACTCGGCATATGTAGAATGTGAAATATCAAGGTTTACCTGTTAAAGGAAATAACAGGACCATAATTTTTATTTAAAAATGACAAGTATGTTATAAGGATACTATCCATGCAGTAGCCCCCCACCCCTGTTATAAGGTACCTCCTACCAAAGGCTACCACTCTTTATCAGGCCAGATTTCAGATGCACAGAGATAATAAAGTACATGTACTACTAAATTCTCCCCCCCCCCCCTTTAAGAGAGGACACCCCTCGTATAAGGCCACATTTTCATTGCAGAAGGGGTGGCCTTATAAGAAAAAAGGTGGGCTACTGTACTCTGTTAGCTTTGTAGACTAAGACAGACATCATAAAACTATATGTACAGTGTTGTTTAATAGCTATTTTTAGTTTGTAGTATTATTAAATTGCTTTAAAACTTAAAAGTTGTAAATCTTGTTGCCCTATGTTATCAGCTTGTTAAGTCTTATCCTTTTTCATTTTGTAACAATTCAAAGACTACCTTAATTTTTAGCTTATACATTTATATAAATTGCTTTAAAACTTAAAAGTTGTAAATCTTGTTGCCCTATGTTATCAGCTTGTTGAGAGATTCTGTAAAGCATGTAAAGATAAGGTTGAAGATGAACATCACTTTTTAATAGAGTGTCCCATATATAATTCAGTGAGAGATAAATTCTTTACACTGTTTAATAGGAAATTTAATGAAACTACAGAGGTGACAATCAACCGTCTCCTCAATCCTAGTTCAGTTCAAGATTTAAAAAACATTTGCTTATATTTAAAAGAATCCTAATCACTCCGAGATTCAACTTTTAAAAATATTTAACTTTCCTCAAGTAACTGGCAAAAATTTCAAATGATAATAATCATTTTAATCTTATTTAATTATTACTCCCAAAATGATAATAAACATTATGATATTATTATCTGACTGATGTGTTCATCCCTAAAGATTATAGTCTTATATGAAGACTTAATATTATGATATTATGTGTTATCTCTGTTTATATATGTTTGTGATTGTATTGGATTATGCAACATTGTGATTATGAAGTACATGTATTTAGCTATGCTTTATTCAATAAATGATTTGAATTTGAATAAATTTTAATTTTGCTACATAAATGAATTATTGTAAAAATAGCAATCTCCAAATTGAAATGATAACTGATCATTAAATGGCACAGTATATGATCTATTTCCAATTCAGTGAGTGAGTAAGTAATTGTTATTTAACACCAAATGAGTGTTTCTTTCAGATATATCATGGAGAAAAATAGTTACATTTAATGAGATGAGGATGATGTTCACTTTGTTGGATTTTTATAGAGCTAACACACTAAAACAACAGTCTGCTGATAGACATGCCATTCCATTCGGATACATTATCCCGATTCCAAGCCAACATATCGTTGCTCTTACTTCTTAATGCTGCGTGCTTAGTGGAGAAGCATACCAATTTTATAGTCTTTGGTTGATCCCGACCGGTGGTTGAACACATGACCTAGTAAAGTTGAGGCAAACAAACTAACCATTACACCACCGATACGGTACTTCCAATCAAATGGAAGTCAATTAATGATTACTTATATGTAGTCAAACTAGTACATAACAAAAAATAAATTCTATATCTGACTAGATCTTAAAATGTTTCAACTTAAAATGACATAAACATAAATTGAGTATGAACAATGATGTATATTGCTGTTTACTATAACCTATTCCTAAAAATAAATATATGGGAAGGCATTTTTTTTTAATGAATCCCGTCATTCATGAAATTTTAAAAATCCTATATATCTTTATACAAATGGTTACCATACAAGCAAAGAAGTACCGATAATGTTGGCCTCTCCAATGTATATACAGTAAAGCCTGCTTTAGTGACCACCTCCATTAAGTAATAGCTAGTATTATGTGACCTTAACTTAATATCCCTTCACAGTGCATTTCACATTAATCAAAATTGTATTGAGCAACCACCTGTCTTATGTGTCCCTTTTTCAATGTTCCCTTGAAATGTCACGTCAGACAGGTTTGACTGTATATATATTTTTGTGAGGTGAGGGAGAATGTCTTACTGTATTGCAGAGTAGTCTGTTCTAAATCAACCAAGACAACTCTAAAACAAACATACATTTGTACATTGAAACATCACACAATATCCACCAATTTTTGCCCAATAAAGACGCCATTAGGTTGACTGATTGACTGATTATTACTTAATGTCCAGCAAACAGTATTTCAGCTATATTCAGGATGAGAACAAGTTCAATAACATAAAAAATGTATATAGAAATGATGGAAGGGATGGGTCAACTGGGTCAACGACTTATGACTGCCAGGGAGAAAGTATGGAGAGTTGGGTAGGGACGAAAAATTTATAGTCTTTTGAAGAGACTACAATGTGCCTACTTTTTTTTCGGAATCTACAAAAGAGGTCTTTAGCATGCAGGGAGCTTGGCACTCTCCAAACATGTTACCCTTCACGGTCAGGCTATCCGTATTATTACCTGACAACTCCCCATCGAGAGGGCTCCCCGTATCCAACCACCCGGGGAATCGATGAGAAGCTCCATGGGTTTGAATACTGGGAATCTTCACTAGTACCCAGAACTCCATTACTCATTAGGGGTGATTCACATCCTGTAAGACAAACCAGGTTTATGTAGTATACGATTATTCAGAGAATTTTTTTTTTCAATTTAACATTACAATAAATTATCAAATGAAATGTTTTAATTAAGAAATAATTCATGCCGGGCATACTTTATTGTTATTCACCAATAAAGTATGGCCGGCATGAATTATTTCGATTCTAATAGGACAAATACGGTAATTCTAAAATTTAAGGCGGTCAAGGTGAGGCGCTGGTAGTGGCTATTCCATCAATCTCCTACAGAATTTTGAAAATGGTAAAATTGGGAATTAAGAGATGGAAAGCGAAATTGTGGTTGCAACTGTGGCTTAAAATACTGAAAGAATGTTATTGACAAAGTTCAATATAAATTTTATTACAAATAAACAACTAAATGATTAACAACGAAATTACCAGTTGAACGCAGCCAGTCAGATCAGAGATAAAGGGAGATAAACATGGCGACAGTGAACGAAAGGTAAGTAAGTAAAATGTTTATTCCTGGTTTACGATGTTAAATGTGAAGGTTCCTCCCGAAATATTAGCATACTGTAAGAGATTCATGTCAGAAAGTCGATTATGGCTTAATGACGCACTGACCGTGGAAATGGACTGAGAGTTCTTTCTGTGGCTCAGATGTCGATGCAGGCTGATTTCCGCTAACCATGAAGAATTTTCTGAAAATAGTCAGTGTTTATGTAGGTGCCTTTTTTTAGCTCAGCGCGCATGTGTGGCCTATATTTGATTGTTATCCAAATATGCCTTTATTTGTATACCGAATACGGGACGTCATATTAGAATAGATAATATTATTACATTTTAGAGAAGAATAAAATGCATACAAAAATAACATTTACCCATTGGTTTTGATATACAATTACACTGCATATTAACTCAACTGGAAAAAAGCATATTATACTGAACACAAAAATACAGAAAATAGATAACAATAGATAAAAATAGTTCCAACATTGATTAAAATAAATCATAAATATTATTAGAATAAATAAATGGTGTTGTGATAGGGTAGAATAACACAAGCCACATAAATAGTCCTAGTATAAAACTGGCAATTAGTTTGTGCTTTACTGGCTGTTGATGTCCCATGACTTCGGTAAATGAAGGAAATCCCATGTGGTTACAAAAGGCATGCGCTATCACAGGGGCTATCAAATGACCTGGAAAAGAAAAACATATTAACGTTGGTGAGATGTTACAGAAGGCATGCGCTATCACATGGGCTATCAAATGACTTGGAAAAGAAAAACATATTAACGTTGGTGAGATGTTACAGAGGGCATGCGCTATCACATGGGCTATCAAATGACTTGGAAAAGAAAAACATATTAATGTTGGCGAGATGTTACAGAAGGCATGCGCTATGCACTATCACATGGGCTATCAAATGACTTGGAAAAGAAAAACATATTAACGTTGATTTAGGTTTAGGTTTATGGTGTTTAACACCACTTCCAACAATATTTCAGTTACAAATATGTATATTGTGGCATAATGTTGTATCGAGTACACCCCGCCATGAACGGGGTTCGAACTCACAATTTTAGTGGTGATAGGATTAATGTTGGTGAGATGTTACATCAGGTCTAGTCATTAAAAGGCCTATCAAATAATACATCATAACCTTAGTCTGAAATTGATGTGCAACACATTTATATGAATAATGCATTTTATTATATATCGAAAACAAATTGTCAACACACGACAACAAAACAAAAGCTGTCAAATCGAAAGCATATCAACGAAGTATAAACTAATGAGGCAGGATATCATATTCTTTCTTAATAGTGCTTGCAATAAAAAATATATATGTAGATATCTAATCTAATGCACATGAAGTGCTTCAGGAATAAACAGATACATTCTAAGTCAAAAGATTGGAACCCCACATAATTTAGTGAGTGAGTGATTATTATTTTACGCCAACTCAGCAATCTTTCAGCTATATCATGGAGAGAACAAGTTAATTTTCAATGAGATGATGATGAGCTCCGTTTTGTACTAGATAAACACGCTTAGTTGGATTTTTACAGTGCTAGCTCACTGAAACAAGTCAGCAGATAGACATTCTGACACATTATCCTGATTCCTAGCCAACCAATCTTTGCTCTTTCTCCTTAATGCTGTGTGCTTAGCGGAGAAGCAACAAATACCAATTTTATAGTATTTCGCTTGACCCGCATGCTAACCATTACACCACTGATGTGGTTCGCCACATAATTTAAAAGTGTTTGGGAGCAACCAACCAAAGAACCTAACACATGCAATCACTAATGCAATTTTATATTAATTTTTATAAATAACGATCCTTTTTTGAAAATATGCTAATATAATCAAATCTTTTTTGTGTTTATAGCACACCTATTTTTCCCCTTTGGCTTTATGTATGTAAAACCCATAGGCTAAGAGAAATATAATAATACATTACCATGCAAGGGGTTTTCAACTGAGCATGCTTTAGTCTGCCTAACATGCCAAATACATCTAGATGATTAGTATAAAAAAAAATGTGTACCTACCTGTTCTCAGGAATAAGAATGCTGAATAAATACCAAATAATGTTGTATATAACAGCTGGAATACTGTAAAAGAAAAATAATGTTGTATATAACAGCTGGAATACTGTAAAAGAAAAATATGAAATCCAAAAACCACTGAAATCTTGTCTGACTTTGGAAAAAAATTTAACCACTAAATTTAAATTTGCCCACAATATATACCATATTCATTAGCTAAGGTTGTTATGTGACCCACCCTCTCTCCTAGCCTTAGCTTCAGTCTTGGGTTATGAAGACACTAGAATCGGATCTCAATTTACAAAATGATGTTCTTATTTGTAAATATGACCAAATACTTGGACAAGTATTGTGTGCTTACATAGATGATATGGTCTAATGGTCACCACTGTTTTCACTACAAATTTTGATAGGGGGAGATTTTAGAATTATAGACGGAGAGAAAATTCGGCCGAGAGTCAGAAGGCCCCCAGTGGGTTCAGTATAAAGCCTTGGCAGGAGTGGAGGTGGAAGCACCAATGCCGATTTTTGATTTGGTGAATTTTGACTTGCTTTTGAGGGGGTTTCCTAGCTTTAAAATTGTTTCTTTTTGCTTCAATTTACACTGACTAACTTTGAGAAAAAGAAAAACGTAATAAACCTTTTTGTCAGACAGGTATACTGGATTTTCAGGATCTTCTTGACCATTGAACAATTTTTCATTGAGAATGATTTCTCAAGATTAACAACCATCAGTCATTTTCCATTGTTATTTCTGATAAAGATGTCACATGGTTCTGTCATTTTTCAGGTCAAAGATAAATGTACAAGTTTGGTAGGCAGATAGTAGAAATAAACTTGATCATTCAGAAAAGAAATGTGGACTTCCCCTATGATTATTAATTATGTATCATTGAAAATAAAGATTTGATAATATTGGTGTTTGTTTCATTTCCTTGACATTGTATGAAGTTATATCAACATTCAGATTCTTTGCAGTTTTTGAATAATTAAAATAGCATCATAGCTTATATTATTATATTAAATGCACATTTAAAGAATGTTAATTTGCTAGCTTTTTACTGTAATTTCTCTCTTAAAAGTTTGAAATAAAGTATGCATTTAACTGTTTTTAATAACAGAAAAGAACTTTCAAAGGTAAGTAATATTCAAGAATCTGATTGTTAATTATGTAATCAATATAAAATGAAGAATAAAAGTTGTCAAAGACTCCTACATTTCAATAAACTTTTATTTTGTTGAAAATATACAATCACAAATGACCAAACCCCCATAAAATATTTTAAGGGAGAACTCAAACATGTGCTTCAGAAGGGGATTGACAGTTCCTTATATTCATAGTCATAAGACATCTGCATATAGTCTGTAGTTTGACAGACTGAATACTTTTTCATGTTAATGCATATACATGAATATCCCATGTCCTCAAACAGAAAATCAAAATAATTTCAGACAGGGGACTGTTGAAAATGACTAGGGACATCGAATATTTGCAATATCATTCGTGATATTCGAGTCAGAAGTTTAAAAGAAACGTGGCATCTTACACCCCAACTGTAACGATATTTTTAATTAAGGTTTCACTGTAGATTTTAGGTTAATACTCTAAAAATAGCTTGTCAGCCTAGCACGTTGCACACTACAATATCTTATCTATGTAACTGATGTAGAATAGTGTAATACACATATAAATAGAGTTGAAAAGATACTCGTCGTCTTATTTATTAATATATAAGAAGGAACAACGAAACATGGTGTCAGGTTAGTCGAATCCTAAAGAACACAATGCACGTGTTGAAAATTATTAACTTTGACAATTTATAAGCTAAAGACAAAGCATGAAAAGATTGCGGACACGCCGAACATCGTAAACAAAGAAAAGCAAAATGGCAGACGAAGAGATCCAACCTCAAATCGTGCATGTGCCCATGAACATTCCATTCCCTTCGAAGTTAGATATGAAAGGGAACGTTGCCACAAATTGGAAAAAGTTTAAAAGAGTATGGGAAAATTACGAAATAGCATCCGGGCTCAAAACAAAAGAAAATGAGATCAGAACAGCGACATTCCTTACATGCGTAGGTACTGAAGCTCTCGAAATTTATGATGGTTTAAAATTTGATAATGACGCAGATAAGACGAAACTAGAAGTTGTACTTCAGAAATTTGAAACATTCTGTATAGGTGAAACCAATGAAACATACGAAAGATACAAGTTCAATAAAAGGGACCAAGAACAAAGTGAAACAATAGACACATACGTAGCATCTCTCAGAACATTATCGAAAACTTGCAATTATGGAGAAATAGAAGAAAGTTTAATTAGAGACAGAATTGTAATAGGCATTAAAGATAACACCACAAGAAAGAAGTTGCTACAAGGTTGACACTCAAGAAATGTATAGATATATGTAGAGCCAACGAAACAACACTGAACAACTCAAAAACATTAGCAACGAGGATGTACAGTATGTCATATGGCAAAGCTTGTTCAAACTGTGGAATAAAAAACCACTTTGCCTGCAAATGCAGAAAAATAAATGTCAGAAAGAGCAGAAAGGTACACCAAATAGATGAAACATCTGGCAGTGAGGAAGAAGAATACATCTTAACAGTACAAACAAATGACTCAAGAGAGGATATAAAAGCTATAGATAAGGAAATTTTTCCAAAGAAAATTTTTGCCACGATGCGCATTGACCGAAATGAGATAAAATTTCAATTAGACTGTAGGTCTACAGTGAATGTTTTGCCAGAGTATCTGTTCAGACAATGCGTATGTGAAAAAGAACATGTAGAAATAGAGAAAAGTTCTCAAACTCTAGTTATGTTCAACGGAACCGAGACAAAACCGCTTGGCAAGAAGCGATTAACACTGAAAAACCCGAAGAACAATAAGAAATACAATGTAGAATTTGTGATTGTAAAAGCCGATGTCAAACCTATACTTGGAGCCAGAGCTATTCAACACATGAAATTAGTGACAGTAAATCAAGAGAATATTTTGAACTTAAACCAAATTCAAAGTGCTAAAAGTGCAGAAGAACCGAACAAAAATCAAAGACCTGAAAGCACTGAAGGACAAATGACAAAGAAGCAAATCGAAGAAAGATTTAAAAATGTTTTCAACGGGGAAGGAAAACTTGAAGGAAAGTTGCATCTAGAGATAGATCGTGATGTGAAACCAATTCAACTTCCTGTCCGAAAAGTTCCAGTAGCAGTCAAAGAGAAGCTTAAGTTCGAACTTGATAGATTAAGTGATTTAGAAATAATCATGCCAGTTCAAGTGCCGACTGAATGGATTTCAGCTACGGTTGTGGTTATGAAACCAGATGGGCGTATAAGACTATGCATTGATCCAAAGCCTTTAAACAAAGCATTAAAACGAAACCACTACCCAACACCGACCATTGACGAAATTTTGCCAGAACTTTCGAAGGCAAGATTATTCTCTGTACTAGATGCTAATAACGGATTTTGGCACGTTGAACTCGATGAAGCTAGTAGCTATTTGACAACTTTCGCAACACCCTGGGGCCGATACAGGTGGAAACGGATGCCGTTCGGGATTTCACCAGCTCCAGAAGAATTTCAAAGGAGAATGACTGAAGCATTAGAAGGACTAGATGGTGTTAAAGTTATACACAATGACATTTTACTGTATGCAGTTGGTGATTCTGATGATGAAGCAGGAATCGACCATGACAAGAAATTGAGTGCGCTTCTTCAGAGATGTCAGGAAAAGAACATTATGTTGAATTTAGATAAGCTCAAACTGAGATTGAAAGAAGTAAGCTATCTAGGTCACAGGATATCAGCAGAAGGCTTGAAAGTAGATTCTAAGAAAATTGAAGCTATTACTGAAATGCCTGCTCCTACTGATAGACATGGAGTACAGAGATTGCTTGGAATGATAAACTATGTGCAAAAGTTTGCACCAGGACTTTCAGAATGAACAGCTCCAATCAGAGACTTACTTAAGTCAGAGAATCAGTTCATATGGGACAAGGACGTCCATGGGAAATGCCTACTAAAAATTAAAGAAGTATTGATATCTACTCCAGTACTAAAGTATTTTGATTCAGACAAAAACACTGTTGTACAATGCGATGCGTCCGAAAGTGGGCTAGGGGCTTGCATAATGCAAGATGGTCACCCAATTGCTTATGCTTCTAGATCGTTAACGCAAACTGAATGCAACTATACACAAATCGAGAAGGAGCTTTTAGCTATTGCTTTTGCAATGGAACGATTTGAAAACTATGTCTATGGTAGACATGTGACAGTAGAGTCTGATCACAAACCCCTTGAGATAATCTGCAAGAAAAGTTTACTGAGCGCCCCGAAACGACTGCAAAGAATGCAACTACGTCTTCAGAAGTTTGACTTTACCGTAGAATACAAGAAAGGAACAAAGCCGATACACTCAGCAGAGCATATATTAAGGAACATAAACAGGATGTCAAACGTGAAGTTGTATTAGAAATAGAATGCTCGGAAGCCGAGACCGAAATCGAGTTGATTCAAATGATTCAATACTTAGCAGTGAGTACAGAGAAAATTGCTCAGATAAAAGAGGCCACGAAAAATGACAATGAACTTTGCACCTTAAAACAGATAATTAAAACCGGATGGCCTGAAAGCAAAGAAGATGTCCCGAAACCTATTCACTTGTACTACACATTTCGAGAAGAACTGACCTTTCAAGATGGTATTATATTTAAGGGAGAACGAATAGTAGTTCCACAGTCAGTTCAAAACGATATGCTTTCATGAATACACAATGGACATGTAGGTATTCAAGGCTGTTTACGGAGAGCCAAAGAGTCGCTATACTGGCCAAGAATGTATCGAGACATTGAAAATTTCGTCAGAAATTGTGAATTTTGCAACGTATATCAAAATGAACAACTAAAAGAGCCGTTAACACAACACGAGATACCCGATCGTGCATGGGAGAAACTCGGAGTTGAATTGTTTGAATTTCAGAACAAGAACTATCTCGTAACAGTTGACTATTATTCAAACTTTTTCGAAGTTGATAGGCTATACAAAACAACATCGAAACATGTTATACAGAAGTTGAGAGCACAATTTTCAAGACATGGAGTATCAAGCAAGGTTATTTCTGACAATGGACCGCAGTTTAGTTCAAGTGACTTTGCAGACTTTGCGAAAACTTACGAATTCGTACATGTAACAAGTTCGCCGGGGTATCCCCAGTCAAATGGAAAGGCAGAGAACGCTGTTAAAACTGTGAAGAGAATAATGAAGAAATCGCTAAAATCGGGAGAAGATCCATTCCTAGCATTACTATCATGGAGAAATACTCCGTTCGAAGGAATGAACAGCTCTCCTGTTCAATGATTATATGGTCGCCGTACAAGGACTCTCTTACCAACGACAAACAAATTGCTTAAACCGAAAATAGTCACCCATGTAAAGAAAGAGATGACAGTGCGAAAGAACAAACAAAAGCAATACTATGATCGTAATACAAAATCTTTAAGCGACTTAGAAAATGGTGACATTGTAAGAATCCGTCCGCAAGGAAGAGACAATGAATGGAAAATAGGAATCGTAGAGGAAAAAGTTAACATTAAATCCTATAATGTGAAAACTGAAGATGGTGGAATCTACAGGAGAAATAGGAGACATTTAAGATCTTCAAAAGAACAATTCGAACTAAATGATCCAAATGTAGAAATGAAAGATAACGATAGACAAGATGACAGTTGTGTAAGATCAAATGAAACCTCATGTGAAAACACTGAACATTCGTTGGTACAGGTCGCGCCAAGACGATCTGGTAGAGTTAGAAGAGAGCCAAGTTACTTGAAGGACTATGTCATGAAATAGACTAAATAATTAGTTTTTAGACTTTTCGTAGTTCGTAGTATAGAGACATTCATTCATCCATTGATTCAATTTTATAAAGGACTTTACTAATAAGAACATTGAAATAATGACAATTTGAAGTTAAAGGATTTTTTAAAAAGTTAATTTGATTTTGAAACCTAGTTTTAAAGATACTTAAAATTGTTTAGAGAACATTCTTTAGAAAGTATAAAGCTTTTTGTTTTATTTAGAAAAAGGGGGATGTAACGATATTGTTAATTAAGGTTTCACTGTAGATTTTAGGTTAATACTCTAAAAATAGCTTGTCAGCCTAGCACGTTGCACACTACAATATCTTATCTATGTAACTGATGTAGAATAGTGTAATACACATATAAATAGAGTTGAAAAGATACTCGTCGTCTTATTTATTAATATATAAGAAGGAACAACGAAACACCAACTGGCACAGTCACCGAAATGAACATTTGAATTGACTAGTCCGAATCAAATTCCTGCGATTTATTTTATATAGTTCTAAATAAAAATTGAAAATATTTAGTGGTCTGAACAATTAAACTAAGTTTTACTGGTCTTGGGCAGGAGAACCAGTGTTCACCGTATTCGGTAGTATACCCATCCCCCCCTTTTCTTCATACTGATACAACTTTTATAAGATCAGACCCTGGCCTGCTTACTTTAATAGAAAAACAAAAGTGGGTTATATTCCCTTCACTCTTTAAATCATTTAATCCAAATTATTTTAATCATTTTTTTTTTGCTTTTTTGGACAAAAGTCCAAAATTGACTTCTACAGCTTCGTCAATGTTATCAATCTCATTCGGATCAAAGCTAGTCGGCATCAAATCTTCTGTTGGAATTATTAAATTTGTATTTATTATTCCTACTGTGAATCGTAATGTTTTAACATAAAGAAATAATTAATTCTTCAATTCTTCAGCCTTCGGTCATTGCATATATTTATCCTTTGAAGTAAACAAAATTAGATAAAAACCGGAAATAATTGAAATATTATAAATGGGACGAGAATTTGAGGCCGAAAGAAAAAAATTGGCCATCAACTTGTTTCTTTGTCACAGCAGCGCTTTTTCATACACGAAATTAAGGTCAAATCGTAACCAAGCTCAAACACTAAGATTTGTTTTCAATCCCCGAATTATCATGATTATATAATCCCATGTTCACTCCGAGAGTACATGCCGGCAAATGACAAACTTACAGAATTAAAATAGAAAAGACAACTCGATTTATTTTTGAACATTTAACCCATGCTTGGAAAATTCATAGCCAGGGATTTTATAGCAATAGCCGGTGAAATGCGCCGGTTCCCAGCTTCAAATGAAAACACTGGTCACTTGTACAATTCAATCTTACAAACTTTACTTACAGGTCTGTTGACATGCTGTCTTGACTTCCAATCCACCTGTTGTTACTTTTTCTATCATATGATGAACATGTGCTAAAAATAAAAATTTGTCCATCATCTGAAGATGATTAAGATTTAAATTACCTTCTTTTCCATTCCTAGCCTAAAGATAAACTTTTATATGGGATAAGCAAAGGGTGTTAAACGCCACTATCAACAGTACTTCAATAATATCGTCATGGTGGTCAGTTTTATAGGTGGAGGACACCAGATTACCAGGTAAAAATCACTGATCTGCTACCAGTCACTGACATACTTTAGCATGTAAAATTACATCGATTATGCCTCATCATAGGTGGGAATCGAACTAGAAACAATAGTAGTAATACATACTGAAGCAAATACCATATGATCATGACCACAGCAACCACCAAACTTCCGTAATTTAGAATTTATGGTAAATCTATGTGCTTTATTCTAATCATATATAGTCTAACCTGTATAAATGGCACTCAAGGAACTTGAAAATTAGTTCTTTATGAGCAGTTGCCCTTTAGATACAGGTAAAAATTCTATGCACTATTCATTAACAGGGAATATCAGACTGTCCTTTATAGACAGTGATTTGTTATATAGAGGTGCTCTTTATAGACAGTGATTTGTTATATAGAGGTGCTCTTTATAGACAGTGATTTGTTATATAGAGGTGCTCTTTATAAACAGTGATTTGTTATATAGAGGTGCTCTTTATAGACAGTGATTTGTTATATAGAGGTGCTCTTTATAGACAGTGATTTGTTATATAGAGGTGCTCTTTATAGACAGTGATTTGTTATATAGAGGTGCTCTTTAAGGCAAAATGTTAGGTTGACTACACTGAAGTTCTTCTGTAAACAAATGTTAGCAACCATACATATAATATCATAAAAGTCATGTATTATAGTTATTAAACCAAAAATCTAATCTGTTGGTGCAGTATGCTTGATTTGCTTACAAATAAACAGGTTTTTGAAACAATTGCAAGTTATTTTTTACCTAAAAATAAATGTCCCCCCCCCCCCCCCCCCACATTTTTATATCTTTTGTATAGCGATATCTGTTGTCACTCCCATTTATAATGTAGGAGGTTTAGTGGACACATAAACATTCTGATGAAACGTACCAGTCAAAAAGGGAAATAACTCCTTCAAAAATGGTCTAATCAAACTGCAGTAACAATATGCAAATCTCCATATGGTAATAAGCAAGCATACAAAGTTTTGAGGAATTGCCATTTAAAATATCAAATCTATTTTACCATTTTTTAAACTACATTTTTGTATATAGTAAATTGTTCTTTTGTGGTATTGTAACAGAGCTAGAAAAGGATGACAAACATATCTACATACCAACTCCAAAAAACAATGGACAGAGAAAAACTGATAAACTAGTACCAAAACAGGGCACCAGTAATGGCAGCATACAAGCTCTAAATATAAATTCTTCTGAAAATGGTGCCTGAAAAAAAAAATAATAATAAATATATATCATGTATATTTTTGTAATTCTAGCATTTGTAATATTTTTAAATCTTGCAATATGTTCTATTATCATATCTTGATCTAAATTACACTATTTTTAATAGTTTTTTCCCCCATTATATGTACAATTTATCTTAATAAAAATAGCCACCCCTCTATATTAACCCAAAATATATTGTAGTGTGAGTACTTGTATTGTCTACTAAAGTAATATCATTGTATTGTGTTTCGGACGAAATTACATTGTAATTCACTTTTTGTGTTTAATTTGTGTATTCTTTAGATGCTTATCTTATGGAATTATATATTGTGTATTCTTGTATGCTATCTTATCCCACTCAGGCGATACAACATTATGTGATAAAGTTAGTCGGTGACTTACAACAGGTTGGTGGTTTTCTCCGGTTTCCGTCATCAATAAAACTGACTGCCACAATATAGCTGAAATATTGTTGAAAGTGGCATTAAACACCATAAACCGACCTTATCTTATAAAATTATATATTGCAATTATAAAGTAAAACTACATTCAATTCTGCCTTTGTTGATATAAAAATTATCAAAATCGAACATGAATTGACTTCAGGATAAACAAAAATTAAATTGTAGTTTCATAAAAAATATATAGGGAAACTTGGAAGCGTACGAATAATTTTATCTGATGTTCTTGTGGCCAGTAGAATTTTTATTGGCTAAAAATTTACGCTCTCTGTGACCTTTTTCTAAAGATACACGTATTTATGTTTTTCCTATAATAAGGACATACTTATTAATGTTAGAACATTCAGATAAAAATGTTATCAGTCTCGAGATGTTATATATCCCGTTTTAAAGGGCAGTGGTTTTGATAAACAGTTCGATTGACGCCCAAAACCATTGCCATTTAAAACGGGATATATAACATCTCGAGACTGATAACGTATATTGTTCACTGTCTATAATACACATCAACATTAAATTTACCAAACTTTTCACAAATACTGAATTGCATCGGTGGTGTACTCGATTCAAGTGTGGTACATCATGGGTTCGAGCACAGGTCGGTATAGTTCTAATAATAAAACCCTAAATGCTCGCTTACTTGCAAGGGTTATAACGGGATGCCATTACACGTAATGGAGCAGCCGCCGAGATTTTTTGCGCTCGCTTACAGAGTTTCTGACGCCTGCATTTATCAATAATAAGACATAACCTTTCCTTTTGTCCATTATTATAACAAGTTTTTATCACCTACCAGTATTTTAGAATGTAATTCCCACAAAATAAAAATCCATGTTTACTTTTACTCTGAATGTTTTGAATTTCGTCATTTCCGGCCTCACTATTTGGATGTCGATACCATATTTGGCGATTAAGGCGTGAATGATTACATCAGCCGTCGTAAGCATCGTAGTAAGAAATACCATATTTAGAAAAGCTCCGCCTTCCGTAGTTTCCGGTTATGGAAAACGATCGATAAATTTGAACAAGGTTGTTGCTACCTTTGAAAAGCATATATTTCTCAGCGAAACCGATTTAACAAGGACTGGGATCATCAGTAATAGTTATAATGAAATGTTTGAAGCGTAAATAGTGAGTTTTTATGTTTCAACTGCAACTTTTTTTTTGCTCCATTGTGACGAATGGGACAGCGTTGTAGCTCTGCCGAGACACAAGTTTGTCACAAGAGCTACATTATTGCAGCTATGGTCGGTATAAACCAAAGACTATAAAATTGGTATTTGCTGTTTACTATGAACAATCCATCAACTTAGAATTTATGTGCTTTATTTTTTAGGTAAATACTTTTATCTTAGCAACTCACTAACTGCTTGTCTAGGAAGTGAGTCAATATTCTTAACCTTTTTAAAAACTCAATGAAAAATTCTAATGGGTGCAGACTCATGCATATTTTCTCCATGATTATTTGTATTAGTATGAAACACATAAATACATATTAATACAAATATGATAGCATCTGATTACAGATACTTACTACGATATGATTTCTTAACCAGACTAGATTCTGTAAGCTCTGTGTCCAATATTTTGGTTCTGTAAAACACAATGTTATATGACTTCATATTTATTATTGCTTCATTTTTATCATTTCATTAAAGAAGCATTAGCTACGATTTTGACCCAAAAAATTATATGTTTTGAAAATTGGTAAATAGTTTTAAAATGATGAAATAAAGGTAAATATTTCACATTAAACATCTTATCATACCACTTTTCGCCTTTTGAGAACGAAAATTACCATCGATTTATTATTTCCTTGCAAGCAAGTAATTTGACCTCACTTTCTCCATATGCAACTGACCTTACTAGTGACAGGTAAAAACGAATAATTTGTATTCTGTCGCTTATTAACTACAAACTTGCATGGTTCTTTGTCCGTAATTAACGCCGACTAAAAGCAAATTCACAGAAAATAAGAAATAAGTGCATTGTTGTACTGATTTAATGACGATTCGGCAAATCCCGTAAACAATGCCGATAATTAATAAGATGGCGTCCATTTCTTAATCGATTTCAAAACACAAGCAGTTGCACCTTTTCCTCCGATGCGCGTACATTTATAACATTTAGAAGTTACAGAAACACGTTTTATTAAGGCATCAATCATATCTGATAGTTTTTATGGGTAACAAAAATTTACGATTTTGGCAGATAATGCCCCTTTAAAATTTATTTAATGAGAATCAGATTGATTGATGTTTAACGATGAGAATCAGAAGAAAATTCTGAAACATAATATTTATCTATTATTTGTTTGTCCAAAAACAGTATATTTACATCATTGGTTTGATTAAAAAAAATATATATAATTTCCATTTGCAGAAATATAATTATTCTAAAAAATAATATTCCACTTAATGCAAAATTGCTCCAAAACAAATCTGACAGACTAAGCAGTGTTATGATTGATTAAATAAATATCACCTAAAATCTATCTTTCACATAATTTTTAATAATAAGATATTTCATGCACGAATAACTGCTCTTGTTCTTTTTTCCACGTACAGGTCGAATAAGTCAAATTTTGACCTAATTCTCTAAATCATTGAAAAATTATGTCTATTTGGAAATATATGTCATTCTTTTCGATCATAACTATTATTTTGGATTGGAGGTAAAGCTACTAAAAGAGAATAATAAAAAATATATAATTCCTTTTGCAAGTGGAATTATAATATTTTCTCAACAAGATTAGTTATAACATCACAATAGATAATGAAAGTGATGAACATTTAACGATTGCTTTAACAGTAAACAATCGGTTTTTCCCTTGCCGTTATGAAATCGTTCAACTTGACACTAAGCAAAGATTTCCATTCTGTTAATATTGCTACTATATATATTAAGTACGTCTGTAGATCTTAGCGTAATTCTTCCTAGTGTAGCTTTTCAATTAGCAATATCATCAACAAATGCTATGCTAAAGAAATTCTACATTATATACAAATGAATTAATTATTCAAAAGCATTAATGTTTGTTCACTCCAAGATATAGCTGAAATACCGCATTAAACGCCAATCAATCAATCAAAAATGTCAACTAAACATAAAACTTGCAGTACATGTATTTAGTTTTATCACTTCTTCCCGCAGGTGTTTAGTAATACAATGTACTAATACACGAGTTTAGTCAGAAATCACCAAGGTCACAGGAAGTTGCAGTCAATTTAAAGCCGATCTAACTGATCCCCATGGGGATCGGTAATAACGTTTGTTATTGTATTAATTTTGATTGATTTTACATTTATTTTTAGATAATAAATGCATGGTCTTAATTTCATAAATGCTGTCAGATTGTAAAAATAATAGAATAATAGTATAATGTAAATATTTACCTAAATATAAACTGAACACACCATCCATGTAATGTAATGTAAGTGGTCCTGTGAATAATATCTATAAAATAAAAAAAATAAAAACATTAACAAGAGGCTCACCTACTTGTTTTAAAGGATTATGTGCCCTTTTTGGTTCATTTGTAAAACTTACATAACAAAACATTTATAGAAAAGCCCCATGCGGAAATATTAAAACCAATGTTTAGAAGAAGTCTATGTATTACAATTTCCCAGAATAATAAAGGGCTATGCAGAGCAAAGCATGATATGACCGTAGCATGTCAACAAGGGAAAGTTGAACAAGGGCATATAAAAGCACAGTAATTTGCTGGATCCACTGTATTTTGTACATTTGTCTAGTTTTACTATTTCAAGTGTTAATAATGCCTTCCAAATACAGTCAAACCCGTCTTATGTGACCTTTCAAGGGAACAGTGAAATATGGTCACATAAGAAAGGTGGTCGCTTAATACAGGTTTAATGTACATGAAATACACTGTGAAGGGAAATAATAATTATGGTCACATAATAAAAGTTATTGCTTAATAGAGGTGGTCACTAAAGCAGGTTTTACTGTATGCGAAATGTCAGAATTTGGAAGCCTTTTATATTCTTTTCTGACAATAAATATAATTTTTTTTAATGGTTCATCAATAAGTTACCATATTTTACGGACTATAGGTCGATAGGTCGAATTGCTGCTTTTCGGCTAAATTTTTGGGGGAATACTAAGATAGGTCGAAGCATTCCATAGGTCAAGGATACCGATGATAACTTGGGTAAGTATCGTCACATGGAACGGGTTTTTCTTTTGTACATCGGTAAGCATTTGTCCTATAACGATGTTCTTCGGTAAGCTCAAGAATACTATTCTTATGTGTCATAAACGAAATAATTATGAAAGTTAAATTAAATAAAATTTTGTTTTTAAACTTGTGTTTTGGTTGTGTGTTTTTTATGAGGAGTCTGGTTTGTAAAGCCAGACATCGATGACATTCAAATCAGGCCGTCTGTGGGTGTCAAAATAGATGGTAAACGGATGTTCATACAATAAAATAATCAAGCTGTCAAAACAATGTATCACCTTGTGCAGTTTTATTGACATACCTTTAAACTGTGTTTAATTAATAGTATACAAATTATGTGATCGTCTCGGTCCAGTAAATTTTCAATCAGCTGATCAGGATAATTAAGTGCCGACTGATGTTGATTATCTCATGGTGATTATTCTATTTGTTCCTAATTGACCAATTCAAGTGTAGAACATTCTAATTTAACAAAATCGATAATTATTTTCTAGTATATTAGTATAAAAGCTTGTTCTCCACGTTTATTGTGAGATGTAATACAACCGCCATTTTTTACTACAACCTCGTGCGCATGCTCGTGTTTGATGGAAAAGCTATTTATAACTATATTTTGGTATTTTGTGATAATAATTTTATATTGTAAAACGATCCATCCTGTGATCTTTTTTTCAACAACATACATTTTATATAGTATATATTTTATTATACAATACAATATTGAACTGATTTTCACTAACACTTCAATTATTGAATATTGATTTTTTTCGAATGTTGAACATTTTTTCCCGGAATTGCACCCTCTGTTAGTGGTATACTTTTATTGCTTTATTTAAAAAAAAACAACACCAAGAACATCGATGATTTCAATCTTATTCAGAAAAAAAAAACCTACAGCAAAATAAAGGTACAATGTATACTGTAAACAAAATCGTCATTTTTATCGAGATTTTTTTTAGGGATTCCAGATTTTTTTAACTTCATCCTTGTATAGGTCGATGTGGACTATAGGTCAAATCCAGCGGGTTGATGAAAAAAATATATCGACCTATCGTCCGTAAAATACGGTAACCCATAGAGTATCATTTTTGCCAAAAAAACTGCACGTAAATTGGATGAAATATAAGAAAGCTCTTCCCACTTACTCCCTGTTTATCCATCACATAAATCATGTATTTAGTAAATCATTACCATAGTCAAACCCAGTGGTATTATTATTGCTGGTATAAATCCTCTAAACCTTATTCCCATCCATTCCAGTAAGGTTTGGGCCTAAAAAAAAACATGTTAAAAAATTAGCATAATAATAATACATTAATTTGTATATAAGCTTAAGAGAGAAATGTATTTGAATGAACAAAATTCCCTCAATTTAAAAGGGTCAACATTTCTTTGACCACATATAGTCTCTCATAATTTTAAGTCTTCTTGTAAAATCAGTGCACTTTGATACACAAGATACTTTATATTAACAAATGATGCTCTCTGTCTTTCATATATAAATATTTCATAATTTTATTTCTCTTAAAATGACTTCTCACTTGTTTCAATATCTTAATAGATACACAGTCTTCTATGATTTTCAACTTTAGAAAGTACTGGACAGAACTTAAAAAAATAGCAAATTCTACACACAGTTGCAATGAAAAATCAATTGAGCTTACTGGTCGATCAGATATTTAATGGCCAAGGTCAATAAGATCCGTGCTAAAGTCGCAGGCTGCATACATTAAAATAATTTTCACTTTAATACTTGGCCAATGGTGTATAAAACCAAGTGTTTTTTTTTATCATATTGTAAGAGTAAAGAACAATCAACAATCAGTGAACTTTGTCCACTAGAATATTAAATTGTAAATCCTCAGAATAACCAGATTGTCCCCTATGAAAATGTAGGACTTCAAGTTCATCATCATATACATATACTGTATATGTTGTATATCTTATTACAAAGGCCTCACGACAATAATTAATTGATTGATGCTTAAAGTCCAGCGAGCAGTTGACCCATCCTTTCCCTCATTTTCTACATAGTTTTATATACCTGTATTATATATTATTGAACTTGTTTCAAATATAACTTTAACATGTGCACAAATCAATTTTGGAAATTACCCTTTTTTTTTCTATTTACCTCTTCCTTGCCTGACTCAGCACCAAAACAACTCAACAGCAATGGTATTATAACAGAGATGATAGCTACACTCATAAAACGTCTTTTTATCACATCAGGATGGTCTCTAAAAATTATAAAAATAATTGTTGTATTCCTCTTGTTCTACAAGTTACAACTGTTATATGTATTGACCTGACACCGTTTTAAAATAATTGTTGTATTCCTCTTGTCCTACAAGTTACAACTGTTATATGTATTGACCTGACACCGTTTTAAAATAATTGTTGTATTCCTCTTGTCCTACAAGTTACAACTGTTATATGTATTGACCTGACACCGTTTTAAAATAATTGTTGTATTCCTCTTGTCCTACAAGTTACAACTGTTATATGTATTGACCTGACACCGTTTTAAAATAATTGTTGTATTCCTCTTGTCCTACAAGTTACAACTGTTATATGTATTGACCTGACACCGTTTTAAAATAATTGTAGTATTCCTCTTGTCCTACAAGTTACAACTGTTATATGTATTGTCCTGACACCGTTTTAAAATAATTGTTGTATTCCTCTTGTCCTACAAGTTACAACTGTTATATGTATTGACCTGACACCGTTTTAAAATAATTGTTGTATTCCTCTTGTCCTACAAGTTACAACTGTTATATGTATTGACCTGACACCGTTTTAAAATAATTGTTGTATTCCTCTTGTCCTACAAGTTACAACTGTTATATGTATTGACCTGACACCGTTTTAAAATAATTGTTGTATTCCTCTTGTCCTACAAGTTACAACTGTTATATGTATTGACCTGACACCGTTTTAAAATAATTGTTGTATTCCTCTTGTCCTACAAGTTACAACTGTTATATGTATTGACCTGACACCGTTTTAAAATAATTGTTGTATTCCTCTTGTCCTACAAGTTACAACTGTTATATGTATCGACCTGACACTGTTTTAAAATAATTGTAGTATTCCTCTTGTCCTACAAGTTACAACTGTTATATGTATTAACCTGACACCGTTTTAAAATAATTGCAATGATCCATGATGATGATGAATTGCAGTGATGTCCTCTTTAAAAATTGTGTTTAAAGAATTACATTTATCGTCCAATCTTTTTTTTCATCAAAATTAAGTCATGATTATGTTATCTTGGTGTAAGTCAATAGCTTTCCAATATGAAACATTTTTCTAACAAACCAGTGTTTGCAGAATTATTTGTGATCATAGAATTTCTTGTTAACTTCAAAGCCTAGCACTTTGAAGATGTATAATTTCACGGGACATAGCTTAAGAACTGCCAGGGATTAACGAGTGTATTGTCAGGGTGAGATATTGTTACCCATTCCCATATATAATTTGTTTTCTCTAAAGAGAGTAATGGTCTTTAACCAACAGATTCTTTCTTCCTAGCTAGTAGTCTGTTAACTATGAACATTTATTTTGGGAAGTTTGACTGTTTTGGTAATGTTGTCAATTTGGAAGCTGTCAATGAGTGTTATTACATTACTAGCAAGGTTTCTTTAAAACAACCCTGCGTACTTATTTAACTACTTTTTGATTTTATACAAATGTAGAACTATTTCAGCTGTTTTTTCTTCCAGGACCCATTACTATTTTCCCCAAAGAGTCATCCTGTTATAAGTTAGCATTTGCAGCAGGCCTGTTATTTTAATTAATACAAAAACGTTTTAAATAAAATTCAAAATCACTTTTAATAGCTTTTAATTAATTTTATAAACCAACATTTCTATATTGAATTCCATCCTCACTGATCATACAATACATTTTTACTAATGCCATTTTTTATTACCTCCCTTGAATTTTGAATCCAAATTTAAAATTGTAACAATATGTATTGTGTAGGTTCATAAAAAAACTGTTCAAGAGGTAAGTATTTCTTGGGGTTGATTCTAGTAAAACAATAGATCAATTTCACAATAACCTATTCTTTGGTGTAAGCGGCCTTAGTCCAAAGTCCAATCGGAGTAAAATCCGGGTGGTAACCGGCCTTACTGTTTGGATTATTTCATGGCGATACGCTGATTTTCGACTACCACTTCATTTTTAACCTTTTCGAAGTTTTATTCAACAATATAATTTTATTCTACATTTACACATGGATCCTGGTGATCAAATCTAAACTATTGATGAGTTTTAGGTGTTGGAAAGTCGAGAATCTTGACAATGATAGGTCTGATGAAAACAAGAACGAAGGGGGAGCTAACGGCCTTGTGTTTTCGGCATGCAAGTTAAACTTGCCTTTGGTGCCATCACAAGATTATGTTTTGCAAGATAACAAGAGGTGCTACAACCAAATTTTGAGTGACTGGAATTTCAGACCCCTTTAAATGATTCTGGTAGGCTTGATGAACATGAAGTCATAATTGATGGTATGCGATTTTGGACATCAATTTTTTTTTTGACAGACATAACACAGTTCTTGTTAGCCCATGCTTATGTTGCATTGACAAATGACATGCTGAAAGCCTATAAGGTTGCTCAGGTCTGTATATTTTTAAGTGGGTGGTTGAAGGAGGCATATTTCTTGTGTATTTCAAGAACAAAGTGTTCACCATCACAGACAATGTATAGATATTGCATCAAAGAAGATGATCGCTTGACAGAAGGAGCTTATTGTTCATGCACTTGCAGGGTATGAAATTTATGCATGTTTTTTTTTAATTCTCTATCATGTCTAGTTATTATGCAGTGCCAATTCAGGACCATTAGATGATAACAGAAGGGATTGCAACCAATCTTGGCTGAAATGTTCCTAACAAATGCATGACCAAATGGTGGTACTGTCAGTGTGGTGCCAATTGATGATCAAAGGGCCATTAAAGCTTGATTGGGTAATATTTCAAAGATCTTCTTCATAACTGCTTACCCTAATCGACTGAAATCAAATTTAGTGAGGATCCTTGCTAGATTCTGCCAAAATGTTGCTACTATGGTGTCAATGAATCAATACATTTCAATAATGTTGGAGAGATGTCAGTTCAAATCTCTATGGAAGCTAATGATCAGAGTACATATTAGGTTTGTCAACTACAAACAATTACAATATATATCTTCTTCTTCTTCCAAATACAGTGCATCTTTCAATTTGAACAAGGTAGTACATTTCAATAATGTTGAAAAGATGTCAGTTCAAATCTGACTGGAAGCTAATCTATGGGTTTATTTTAATATATGCTTGATCATGTTGACTGCATTAACTAACTTGGACACAAGTCCCTAGCTTAATGAAAGTTTTGAAGAAAGACTCCTTTTTCAGTGTGATTTTTACACGACCGCAAAAATGTTGTGCAATGGTTAGCATGCTCACCTTGAATGTGGTAGATCCATGGGTTCTAGCCCCTGTCTAGTCAAACCAAAGACTATAAAAAGAGTTTTTGTAATATTTTGTAGTGTGTTTAATGTACAAATACTAAAGGTGTGCATTCTTACAGGATTTTGACTTCTAAAAAATCACAAAATGATATATAGTTGAACTAAGTCATTTTTAAGTTAGTACATCAAAGGTGTCTTACACACACAGACTTTATACATTCTCTAACAGTTTTAAGTTGGGCCTTTTAAAAAGTTTTATTTGATGCTCCATAATATGATAATTTACAAATTGCATGTTTAATGTGAGATAAATAAAATAAAATCAAATTATTTTTATTGATCTAAATATCCAAACAAAGGATTATCATCAATACAGAACATGACAAACACAACTAAGACAACTTTAAGTACACAATATTTGATAACATAACAGCTGAGGAAAGACAGAGTTATCTCCCATACAATACAAATGTATAACATTTCAAGTTACCTCCCATTGACAATTAAAGATCAGTAAAAGTGACATAAAAAATTAAAACCACTGATTAATCTTGTTTTTTAGACTGATTTCTTGTTGATTGGCTGAAAAAGATTGTTCAGCCAATCAATAATCCTGTTAGAACTCTCTCAATTTTCATGTCTATGGCGTTTGTGAAGGATGCAAAGGGGATTTCTTTCAAAAACATACTTAAAGGGCATATAAATTGGCGAAAGGTAAGAAATTTTAACGTAATTTGAATGGATGAAAGTATTTAGCTAGTCAAAATGACCCATTTACGCATGTGAAAGTCTGTACTCAAATGGGAAGTGGTCAACCCAACAGGTGTACGACTTCGGATTTTCAGTTTTGGTTCGTGTACGATACCTCAGCAGTTCGGAAGCCTACACTAACAATTGGGGTCTCTTTGGAAAGGAAAATTACTTGACTTTCGACTGGTGAAAACATTTTTTGAAAATATTAAGTCGTTCCGAAGTTACGATCAATTTAACACGACTTAAAAAAATGGAAGCAAGTGAGTTCGCCCCCTTGTAGTATTATATAGTATTTTTTAATTATTTTTTTTTCGGACGCACCTAGCCCCTATGCAACAACCAACATGTAAAACATAAAGCAAATATTGAAGATTTTAACCGTATCGTAGGTAGCTGTTCTGTGTTATTCATTCCCTTGGAGAAAGAAATACACATTCTATACTTTTACCTGGTTTTGTTGCCGACACTAGCCCATACATATAAACTTCCTACATATATCAATGCAAACAATAGACACAAGAGAACTGCTTGCCATGGAGCAAGTGAAAATACAACCGGCGCCATTTAAACATTCTTCCTTTATTCTTGAAGAGTTGAGGCAGGGGAGACAATACAGTATGTGGCCAAAAGTATTGGCACATGACATGTCAAAAAAATTGTGAAGTCATTTCTGGATAGATTTTAAGAAATTTTATACCAAAACATTCAGAATTGTCTATATTTTGATTGTTTATTTGCTCATTATGTTTATATGAGTGGTTTTTATTTGTACATAATTTAACCATGATTGTTAATTTTTTTTATTTATTTTTAGTTGCAAAATATAGGAAAATCAAAGTCAATTTTGATTTGTTGTGTTTAAATTAAATTAAAAGTAAAATGCTTCTAGTTTGTTACGTCTTACACGCAAAATTTTTAAGTTTTAGCTATAATTCATGTTATTTCCGGATAATTATGACAACATTTTTTTCAATTCGTAGGTGGAGTAGGTTCATACAAGTTTAAAATACGAAAATGCATGTTTTGTGTCAACAAATTTAAATAGAAACTTCATGTTCAGAGAAATATATATGAGATTGTTCATCATTGACGCAATATCGTGCGTAACGTCATATATATAATATAATACTTTTATTAATCCAATCATGGTCCCACAGGGGGCAGTTACATAAATACTACAATTATGATCAATACAGTAGACAGTACATTTGACAAATTGCTAAAAACAGTAAATGTCAATAATTGAGATTATACTCGGTAGTGATACAGCATATTTGTTAGGATACTATAGTACCTGATCTCTGCCAAAGTGCAATCCAGGAAATTCAAAGAAACGATATCACACGTAATCCTTGTACTGCATATCTTAGTTTATACTAAGTGGATAGTATATCTGGACTTATGATGAAACATTGGATATCTGCAAGGGTCACCAAGGGACGGTGCTTATGGATGTGTTCCATTGAACATTCCACCTCGTGCCCCCAGCAGAACTCCAAGGTTAAATAATATACAAATATATCAGTATAGAGATATATTCAGCGCTACTAGTCAACCACAGACACCAAGGGACAATGCTTCTGGAGATGTCCAGCATATATAGGCTGTGACATTCCACCTCGTGTCTGAGGCAGAGAAGTAAGACATCAAGGGGAGGGGGGGGGAAATCTATCTGCAGTGTTTTCTCAAGAACACACCCAAATGTGTTAGTATATTGTAATTTTCACAATTACAAATCCCTTCTAATTTCTTTATATCATTTAAGCTATTAGAATTTGGACATGAAGTCAATATTATACCGACCAATTCTTTTCTGTCTGGTTCATATTTAGAACAGTTGAAAAGAAAATGTATTTCATCTTCAACTTCTCCTGAACTGCACTGTTGACAGAGTCTTTGGTGTCGAGGGATACCCTGGTACCTGCCCATATGTTAATGAGTAAGGTGTGTCTATATATATGATTTGCAATATGAAAATCGAGTTTTAACCAATGAAATTTTGGCACTGGCTACTGCTTAATTTACAGCAAACGTTCTGTACGATGACTATCATTTCTGAACAGTCCGACGTAAGAATCAGAGGTAAAAATAGTGGGAAGTACCATCGAAAGCCTAGATTTTCTTTACGGCGATGATATCACATTGCCTTAGGGTGAGGAGATGGGAGATGACATTTCGTTCACACAAATTGCTTCAAAAACAAGAAGAGGATTATATGATATATCAAATGATGGACCGAGAAGAGGAAAGCGCGTTTCTCTCTCTTCAGTTTGAAAACATTGTTACTTCAGATTCCTTCAATAATTTTGATTCCGACTTTTGACCTATTTAAGACAGTCAAATATGAACTTGGATGGTAATGTCTCTTACCAAGACAGGGGCATTCATTCAATGCCAAAAATTCCTAACGCCAATACAAGAAAGAATACATCATGGTCAGCTGGTATCTTTAACGACTAGAGATCTTTTCAAGCAAGAAGTGGTGATAATATCTCAGAACTGCATTTAATGGACGATGTCATCATATATTATTGGCTCTGGACAATGTTTTGCCGAAAGGCCATGTGAGCTTTTGCCATCGCTTTGCTTCCGTCGTCCGTTAACTTTTCACATTTGAATCTTCTCTTCTGAAACTGCTTGGTCAAATGAACCGAAACTTGGTAGGAAACATCTATGGAAAGTTCTCTATTAAGATTGCTCATTTCGTTCCGATCCGTTAACAAACATGGCCACCATAGGCAATTCTTGTTTCTGGTTGGTCGCTTTCTAAAAAAATCTTCTCCTTTGAAACCACTTGGTCAAATAAAACTAGATTTTACAGGAAGCATCTATGGAAGGTCCTCTATAAGATTCATTATTTCATCCCGATTGATAAATAAAATCATGGTCGGCATGAGCAATTCTCTTGTTTTCTTATTGGAACCGCATCAATGGTGTAATGGTTAGCGTGCTCGCCTCGAGTGTTGTAAATCATGAGTTCGAACCCCGTTCGGGTTAACCCAAAGACTATATAAAATTAGTATTTGTTGCTTCTCCGCTAAGTACGCAGCATTAAGGGAATACGATACAGTAGGGATTGCCAATTTATTTTTTCATGAAATTTCATGATTTGGTCAATTTCGACATGCTCTTTCTAAATATGCAAAGACAAATATACCTTCGTGACTTAGTTTTCGAGATATTTACGATCGAATTTCGACCATTTTTCGACAAATTTTTAAAATACGAATTTTTATAGCGGTAATGAAAATATCACAATTTCAAAACTGTAAAAGATAATTGCATCCGGTTTTTTGCAATAGCTTCCTATAATAATTTCGTTCAAAGATGATGAACATGTACATTGCCAATAATAGATTAAGTAGTCCACAAATTCTACTTATTTGTGGAATATGGATTATTTAGTGGTTTCTTCATGACATATCCAGAAATTGATGGTACTTTCCTCATAAATATTCATCATATTTAAATTAGATTTTGATCACGTGACTGCAGTTTCAAGCTTGATGGATAGTTTATTCGATTTGTCAAAAAATAGCCTACAGTACGGAAATTCAATGTGTCCGTCAATGATTCGAAAATTAAAAGTTATTGTTTCTTTCCACAAAGTTTTTCTTCTGTCAAAATTCAAATATTTTTGTTTTGTAACGATTTTAGACATGTCTTTGATATCGCGATGATGCAAAAATGATCATATTATATTTAATGTGGGAACCCCGAGTTTAGAAGCTAGAAATATAAGGTTAGTCAATATAATTACATATATTATTGAGGAATCTAAATTAATTTCAGAAAATATGTCGCCAAATGTCATTCTTTGTTAAATTTTGTGTCACACGCCACCAGTTTCATGTATTTCAGAAATTTTTACATAGACTCTTAAGGCCAAAAAAGGGTTCGTCGCCTCGGATTTTCATTTAGTCCAGGAACCTCGAATATTTAATTGTTTTCATTAATTTTTATTTCATTTAATTCAGCTTGATTCAATGTATCATTTTCAAGTTCAGAAAATGACACACATGCAATTATGAATGATATCGTCTATATAGATCATATGAAAATTACAGACGTCCCGGCGTCGCCATCTTAGATATGCAAATGAGCCATCATTTCTGGCTATGAATAAATTTGCATGTAGAAAACAAATGACAATTGATATTTTCTTAATATTTTGTCATGATATTCTCGCAATGATTTTATTTAGAATTTTTACAAAAAGTAAGGGGGTACATGTGCTTGTTTTTTAGCTACAGAACAAAAACCGTGCATTTTTCATGACAAACCTAGACATCGTCAATTTCGGCGCCAAATTACCCTGCAATGTATTTTAATAGGTAAAACGTAGTTGTACAGCGAATAGATAAGTAACTGCCGAACCCGTGCAAACGTTCTTGCTCAATGTTCATTAGATTTAACGGTGTATTACAACCGTCACACGCGTTTAATTGCTCTGCTAGTGTTTTTAGTTCAACTATTTGTCTCCCATCCTGCCAACATATATCTTTATAATCAGTTCCAGGGTTTGCGTCTGTCTGGTCTACCTCTGTCTCACCAACATTCCTATCCAACTCTTTCAAGTGCTCTGAACATTTTTTCCGACGGCGTATTTCTCCTTCTTTTAAAAACGGCATTATTCGGCTTGAAGCAGGTGCTTTCAAATTTTTACGCAATCGGCTTTTTATGACGTCGATGCAACTTCCGCGGAAAATGTCGTGCTCGTTACTGTGACGTCGCAAAAACAACATGCGGTATTCGGCAAAGTAATTATCTGCCCTTGCTACTGTATCGTATTCCCTTAAGGAGAAAGAACAAAGACTGATTGGCTCGGAATCAGGATAATTCGTCCGAGTGGGCGACATGTTTATCCGCGGACTATTGTTTCAGTGAGCTCAGCACTAAGCATGTTGGTCTAGTACAAAGCGGATCTCATCATCATCTCATTGAAAATTAACTTATTCTCGCAATAATATAGCTGAAAATTGCTGAATTGGCGCTAAGAAACAATCACTCACTCACTCGCTCACTGTTTTTGAAATTTGAAAAAAAAAACCTTCCCTCTGAAACTAGGCGGCACAATGAATTGTTAATTTGCATGAATGATGTATATGATATCCTGTACATAATTTTCATGATCATGCCGATCATACAACTAATATGACAGTCATATGCAATTCTTGTTTGTGATTGGCCAATTAAAATAAACTTCTCTAAAACTCATTTGGGCAAATTAATTGAAATTTGGTAGGAAGCACCTATGGAAGGTTCTGTATAACGTTTCCTCAAAACAAAATGGCAGGTGAGCGACACAGGCTCAGCCTACTCAGCCTCTAGTTTACTGTGAATTCAGGATCATCATATTATACTGCATGTAATAAAGGTCATTTTAATAGGTTTTCCTCAATAGATCAACCAATGGGATCAGAAGAAAATAATTTAAAGCAGTTTCAGGTGCTATACTACAGTATTACAATTATTATAGGCAAGCAATATCAACATTGTAAAGCAATCGCATAAACAACAGATAAACAGTTTCTTCTATAATTTGTTGTCAAACAATTAAGTTACAGTTCGTGTTAACACACAGCGGATGTAAAGACAACAGTTTCTCCTATAATTAGGTGGTATAGCCCTCTGTGTATCCTCACTATCCTGCGGAATATTGCGTTAGTTATAGGGTTTTTTTCACAACATTTTCAGTCCTAGTTTTTTTTCCTTCAAATTTCATCAAATTTGGTAACAATAAAATGCTTACAATATGAAACAAATACAGTTACACCACGATATACATGAAACACTGCTTAACTTAACATTAAACACTAATCAATCAATCATGGTTTACTTTTTTGTGTTTAAGGTCATGCCTTTTACTTTTCCCGAGAACATAAAAACACGAATGTAAACTTTCCAGATGTATCATATTCTATATCAGTACAAATTTTATTAATTGAGGTAAAAAACGGAAATCATATTCTCTGTCAATCATAATTTATTTTTATTATTATTCCTGACAAATCTTTTAAGAAGTAACTAAAGTCAAAGTAAATTATAACAAAACCATCAATTGAATGCAATATTTTATTGTTAATGTTAAAACTTTATAAATTAAGATCAAATATATATTCCTTAATTCCTCTTGTACGCAGATATATAAATAACAATTTCAATTATAAAGTACAAAATTGGAATTAAATATGCTAAAGTTTGTAGTTGATGTTACGCCATTTAAGAAAACTGCACTCGTCATGTTAATATAATATTGATCAATTATTCGCAGTAGCGGTCCCTTAATACCAAGGGTTTTCAGTTTATCAAGAAGTCCTGCATGCCTAGCCGTATCAAAGGCCCGCATAATGTCAAGAAAGGCAGCAAATATAGTACTATGAAGTTAGAAAACAGACCATATATGGCTTCGGACAGAGTAAGAGCCGTTGCAATACATTTTAACGATTCTGTGAATCCTTGCTATTGCTTGTTTGGGAATATAACTGAAAATGTTTCAATCCAATATTGAATTCTTGAGAATAATCTTCTCAATAAGTTTGTAAAAAGAACATAAAAGTGCAATAGGTCTGAACGATTAACATTTATGCGACGGCTGTGATCCCCCTTTATGCACTAATATAACAAGTCCTTTCTTCCATATTGTACGAATCATGAATATAACCGACTGTAATGATAGCACTGAACAACTTAGTAATTGATATAAAAAATTGTTGTCCTGCCTATCTGAACTGTTCGTTTTGGATTTTATCTACATCCGGAGATTTTTGTAATTTAACACCGGTATCAACTTCATCAAATGAAAATGTATTGCTTAGGATATGATTCTCAATTTTATCTGAATTACTACGTGTACCATAGCCATCTGAATAACGCTCACCATTGGAATCGGAAATTTCACGATAGTAATCAGAAAAAACATTGGCTATTTCTATAGGATCACGGTTCCTTTATATTGTTAGTCCATAATGATTCCTTGCATATTGCATGCTTCCTTTTGGTATGCCCTTTCCAAAGCTTTCAAAAGAGATGAATATCACATTCAGCAGATTCGTCTATTTCCGAACATATTTTGGTTTGGTAATTATAAAAAGCGGAGCTTTGGGTGTTCGTATAAAACAGTCTCTTTGCAGCTTTACGATAAGATTGGTGTTGCATTCCACGGGGCCTACCTTCATTAAATAATCCAAAGCTTACGTTTATCACGAGCTGTCCGATTGGTTTCTCTTACTTCAGAAGTCCAATATGGTTTAAATTTTGAATTAAAATTCTTTGTCGGTATTGTTTCATATGATGCTATTAGCAGCAAATCTGTCATTGTCGTATTCAATTCTTCTTTGTCCGACCCTGAATCAATGCAGTTGAACTGCTCGCACAATGATTTAGCTCCAACATTTACTAGTAGCTGGTAATTTACTAAATTGTCTATTGTAGCTTTATTCCATCCTAGCAACGGGGGCCGTTCAGTAGAATCGGCTTTGTATTGTCCAATTGGCACATTTAACTTGCAATAAATCGGCAGACCAGCTGTGATCCGATGCAATATCTGTACAGTCAGAGCTAAAAACTTTGCACAATAAAATGCAATCACAGAACGATTCAAGCACAAGTACATTCAATGGCAGTTTTTAAAGGAGCAAACATATAATTTTGACCAGTGTAGATTTCAGTTTCGTTTATGGGAACGAGTGAATTAGAACGCATTTAAACTGTTTGACGAGTCCTGATTTACTTTGTGCTATACGAGATCATACGGGAATAATGTCTTATCGCTTCCGCTACTCTTCAAAGTCATACACTTGATAATGATTTTTTTGTCAATTTTTATACAAATGAATTGAGAACAAGTTTTTACAACTTACTAGTCTCTGTACAAATACACCATTAACGTAAATCAAATGACAGCAAATGTAGAACCTACAAGGTATATCCGTTATGTAGATCACAGGCGCTCTTTAACTGCAACTTTTATGTGTCGACTCTATAATATTATCCAAGTAGGGTCGACATTAACTGCGGAACCGTAGGTCTTTATAGTCCTTTTTTTTTCTTTTTTTTTTTGGCGGACCATACTATATGGTCCGCAAAAAAAAAGAAGAAAAAAAAATGACCATAAAGATGCGGAACCGTTGCTCTTTATGGTCCTTTTTTTTTGTTTTTGGCGGACCATACTATACTTTATGGTCCTTTTTTTATTTTTATTTATGGTCCTTTTTTTTTGCGGACCATATTATGCCCCCCCCCCCCCAAAAAAAAACCCATAAAGAGCTACGGTTCCGCAGATAGGTCGACACATGTTAGTTGCTGTTAATATGAGATTGTATGAATATGGACACGAACAAGTTAAAATAAACAAAAAGAGATGAAATAAAAAAGACAAAGAAATTTTATTGAAAATAAATATGTAATTTAATCAACGATTCATTGTTTGGAAATTAAACAATACTAATGTTGATTGGAAAAATACGGCCACAGTATTAAATTGCGTGAGCGCGAGATGGCAAGATGAAGAAGAGAGACTGCCGATTTCGATATTTTGGGCTAGCCCGTGCTTCGCAGGTGACAGCGAAAGCTACAATCCTCTATGGAACTTAGAGAGATCTACAGGACACGTTCCCCATACGATCGCAAATATTTACTATTCCGAACTCTCTGGTTATTTCAAAGAGTCCAAACCAAGTTCCGAATCGGTACCGATTCAGGAACCGACCCCTCTGGTATGTAAAGAAGGTCCCCGTTTACGAACATGAAAATACAAATCCCTGTGATACCACAGGAGAAAATAATCAAAATATGAGCTCACGTAAAATGTGGGGACCGACGTGTCCCGTCTTCATCTTGCCATATCCCACCAAATGAGTGGGGTAAGCCCCACTCACCGCCACGCAATCACCCTGTTTTAGTTTAACGTTAGTGAAGAGTCAACATCCTCCTCCTTGTGTTCGATTCGATTTAAGCTTGAATTGGAGGGAAAACAAGAGAACCTCCAGAGGAAATAAAACGTTCGAGGGCGCCCTGAATATTGTTTAGATATATTTCTGTTCCTGAATTGGACAGATGTGTGCCGTCGTTACGATAAAGATTTACTTCTCTGGCACGAAGGTTACAGTGCCTTATGGCGCACCCTCCTATACTTATTACTTGGTTTCTTACCAAGAGGTTCACTCGTTTACGAGTTTTTTCAATAGATTTGCCATTGTGCCAGTATCGTCTTTGCAATATATCGGACCATACAATAAGCGTATTTGGCATTAAGGCGTGTATACGAAGAATGTCGCATATTATGTTTTCTGTTAGTTGCCAACCTTTAACGGTGCCAAGATCGTTTGACCCAAGCTGTATAACAACAAATTTCGGAGGAGGATGTCTTCTCAAAAGAAACTCAATCTTTGGAATTAATTCCTTCCAAACCATACCCCTTTTCCCGAACCAAAATCCTTGAAAACCTACATTATGGAGACCAAGATGACGTCCTCCTCGTCTTGAAACCTTTAATCAATAATTCAGATATCTAATGGTATGTATATCGTATAAGCATCGGACGTCCAACGCCCCCATTTTTTTTATTACGTCGTCATGAATACCAAAACGTTTAGCCTCTGTTGCGGCCCCTATTCTGAAAGAATGTGGTCGAAAATGTGTTGTTGTCCTTTTACTTCACAAAATGACAAGGTCCTTTGTAAGACGATTGAAAATTGATATCGCGTTAGATCTGATCCGTCAAAGTGCAAATAACGATTAGAGTCGAGTGCATGTTGTCGGACTTCCAAATAACCCTTTAGGTGTCAAACCAGTAATTCAACCAATCAGAGCAAAAGTAGTCCTTCCTTTCACTTTGTTGTATTGTGACAAATACTGAATGGAATGGAATAATTAAATTGATAATTGAAGTTAAATGTATAGGGATTATTTTGAGCCCAAATTTGATTGATTTAGTTGTATTTTAATATGAATATGGAGGATTTGATGCATGACCTATAAATAGGGAATTTCTGGGGGATGACAGAGCTATTTTTAAAGTAGGTATTTTCCATAGCCTGGCATTTCACTGCAAGACTTTAAACATGGCCTGATATTTTGACAGAACGTAGAGGAATCATGGACGTTTCAGAAAATGTATGGTCTTCGAAAGGTTAAACTTAAGGTAAAATGGCCAGGTAGGCTCGAAAAAACACAAATTTAGTAGAAAACCTTAAAGAAATTAATTATAGGTTTCACACCTTAAGAAGGTGTACCGGACATATGGATTTATCGGTTTGACTACAAATAATCAATGTGGCACTATGTGAGTGTTGATCTGTTGTTGAACTACGTTATCATTAAATGTAAGTCAACGGAGTCTTGTTTGCGGACAAGTTTATGTCGGATCCGTGTATGACGTGCTTCCCGGCTCGACCTTTACTTTGACTAATTATTTCACCAACGCGGAGAAGTCCGAAAAAACACAAACTGAACGCGCTTGCGAACATAGTAGATTCATATACTGACGTACAAACAAAAGAGAGAGATTGAATTAATCGTTTTAATAAATTCATTGCGACTGGTAGACGCAAGTCAGCTTTCGGCGAGTTTTTCCGTTTTGAACCCTCGAGTATTTTGGTAACCAAAAACGATTTCGTATTGTCCGTCTGACCATTTAATTTATGCATTGTACTTATACCGGAAATGTAAGTAGTAATGGTACTGGCTGACAAGCCTGTGTGAGACATGTATGCAATGTAGAATAACAAATCATATAGAGGGGCGGGCAAAGTATCTTGTAAATTATATAATTTGCGAAATGATTGAAAAGATTCGACTGCCGTTTTGTATGTTTTCCACGTAGAATCTGCCATTGAAGCGTTCACCAATGAATCAATTTCAGTTGTTAAAGCTTCCAGAGATGGTCTAGTATTTCGGTGCCTCGTTGGTCTGCCTCTGGACAAAGGTTCCGGAAACGCTGCCAATCACAACGAGATAGAGAATCAGCAATTTTATTTGAAATTCCAGAAATATGTAAAGCTTTGATCATAATATTATATTGTAAGGTTGACAAAACAAGATGCCTTACAAGGGACATAACTCTAACAGATTTTGAAGACTTTATATTGATAATGTGAACCACAGATTGGTTGTCTATGTTAAAAATAATTTTCTTGTTTTTTAACTGTTCCCCCCAGATACACAGTGCAACAACAACCGGAAATAACTCGAGAAATGTAATGTCCTTAAGAATGCCCATTTCTTCCCATAATTTTGGCCAGCATTTTTGCGCCCATTTTCCTTGAAAATAGATACCAAACCCTCTGTTTTGACCACCAGCGCTGTCGGTGAACAATTCTAGGGTTTCATTTGAAGCCCATGCATTATCAGTGATAACAGTTACCCCATTATATTCTGACAAAAAGGTTAACCAGACTTTAATATCTTCTCTCATTGATTTTGACACGCGAATTCTGTGATGAGGTTTTCTTATATTACATGTCGCATCAATAAGTCTCCTGCAAAACGCCCTACCCGGTGACACGACTTGACACGCGAAATTAAGTAGCCCTATTAAGGATTGTAATTGTCGTAAGGTGACCTTTCTGGACTGGACGAATAATTCGAGAGTATGCTTCAATTGAATGAGTTTTTCGTTTGGCAGCCGCAGTTCCATCGCTACCGTGTCGAACTCGATGCCTAGGAATATTAAGATTTCTGTCGGCTCTACAGTTTTATCTTCGGCTACAGGAACCCCTCATAATTTACATATATCCCGAAAAGTTTGTAATGTGAATTGACATTTCGGGCTATCAGCTTCTGCGCCAAAGAGAAAATCATCCAAACAGTGCAAAATATCTTTATTGCCAGTCTTTTGCTCCGTAAACCAGTGTAATGTTGTTGAAAATTTTTCGAAGAGTGAGCAACTTATCGAAGCACCAAATGGCAGGCATTTGTCAAAGTAGAATTTGTTATCGAAAGAAAAACCTAGTTGGTCGAAGTCAGATGGGGAGACTCTGAGTAATCGAAATGCACTCTTAATGTCAGTTTTTACCAACTTCCCCCCTTTACCTATTCTGTTGATCATGTCTATGGCATCGTCAATGCTTGAATATCTTACGGTACAAAACTCTGGATCAATGAAATCACTATGCCTAGATCAATTTCTTTAAATATCTTTTCCCGTACTAAATCTGGGTTTTCCAAAATATTTCTCGAATTTTTTGACTGAACTGGTAACCTAGGTCCGTTGTATTGTAATTTAAATCCATGTTTTAGCCCCTGAATTAATTCTGTTTTTACATTCCCGAACGGGTAAAAAGACAAAGATTTCTCAACCTCGTGCACACAAATAGGGGAGCTACCAAGTGAATAAAGGTACGAGTTATTTGTTATTACAGAACTTGAAGGGATGGTCCCCTGCGCAATTTGAACATTTGTGTGCATATCTACACTTTTGTCCGTATGAACATTTACCTTTGTTGAAGTTCCAGCAGGATCGAAATCCACGCTGGGTGTTGCCTTTTTGGCTTTGAGGGGTTTTCCCCCGTTTGAAGTCTGCAAGAAAGGGCTCGTTATTGCTCTCTAACTTCTGGCTCACATTTGTATTGTCAAAGTGTGCGTATTTAGCAGGGGTGGAGACGTGTAAAAGCCATAGCTCCATATCGATGTCACCCCATGGTGTGTGAGGATATCTAGCTTTGCGAAGACGATATTGTTCGTCATATGCGGCCCACCCCGTACCTGATCCTCGTGAGGCCGCAAGGCGTACATTAAACATGTATTTAAGATATTTAAGATATTTCTCGAGCATAACACCCATGAATATCATAAAGGCCGATGTCCATACATGTATGTTGGAAATAGCTGCGATTTTTGGCTGTGCGACTGTCAACTGACCACCCTTTATGGAAAGGTCGCCGCTAAGTTGAGAGTCAGTTGCGAGCTCTCGGACCGACTTTAGGAGGACATACAAATCAATATATTCCCCTGCCCAAATTTTTTCCTTAATTTTTAATGGAATGTGAGCGCTAATCGGGTCAGTGAAACTAGGTGCAAATGTTGGCATTTGGCTCTCATGTACAACACCCATTCCCATCAAACCCCGAGAAACCCCAGAAAACTCAAAATTTGTACCTTGTAACGTAGTTCTAATAATAAAACCCTAAATGCTCGCTTACTCGCAAGGGTTATAACGGGATGCCATTACACGTAATGGAGCAGCCGTCGAGATTTTTTGCGCTCGCTTAAGAGTTTCTGACGCCTGCATTTATCGACAATAAGACATAACCTTTCCTTTTGTCCATTATTATAACAAGTTTTTATCACCTACCAGTATTTTAGAATGTAATTCCCACAAAATAAAAATCCATCTCTGAACATTTTGAATTTCGTCATTTCCGGCCTCACTATTTGGATGTCGATATACCATATTTGGGATTTGAGGCGTGAATATTTACATCAGCGTGTAGTAAGACATACCATATTTAGAAAAGCTCCGCCTTCCGTAGTTTCCGGTTATGGAAAACAATCGATAAATTTGAACAAGGTTGTTGCTACCTTTGAAAAGCATATATTTCTCAGCCAAACCAATTTAACAAGGACTGAGATCATCAGTAATAGTTATAATGAAATGTTTGAAGCGTAAATAGTGAGTTTTTATGTTTCAACTGCAACTTTTTTTTTGCTCCATTGTGACGAATGGGACCGCGTTGTAGCTCTGCCGAGACACAAGTTTGTCACAGGAGCTACATTATTGCAGCTACTTGTAACGTACCATTGGACTGGCTGCGTGGATCTGCAGTAGACTGTGCTGATAGGCGCCATGGAGACATCATTTTGCATGCTCGGTTGTGAAACGGCTGCCCTTTGGTAAATCAATTCATGGTCTGTATTTTGTGCTGGGTCCACTGGACGAGTCTCGGTGCCACTAACTTGTGTGTGGCGAAGGGTTTCGCTTGAACTTTCCGCACTGGTGTGGCCATGTGTCCGTGCATCATGCATGGTCTGAGTGTGTGAAGGGTTTCTTCCGGGCCATCCTGATGTAGACGGTGTCGGTGTGTTCGTGCTCGTGTCATTCTGACAATTGTTACCATCAGTGTGTGCTTGTATGTCGGTAAAAGTTCTGGTGTTACTACGTGATACCACTGGAAGCACGTTGTAGCCATCTGTTTCTTTTCTCTGCTGTCTGTTTGAAGTTTTTTGTCGTTTTGGTCCCGATCCCTGTGTCATCTGTGATTTTGCAGATTGTTTCCTCTGCCTTTTTGGAGGTTTTATTTCGTTGATGGTGGTGGATTCAAATCGATTTAAACAAAATATTGATTTTTTGTTGACAATGTGCCTGTTGTCGAAAATTGGATGCTGGGACTGTGTCAATCGTAGCTACTCGGCCATTCTCGCTACCCTGCAAATAACCTCGTACGTACATAGTAGAAATTCTTCTTAAATTGTTTGCCGGAAGTTAAATTAAGTTAAGCCGCACAAAAATATAGTCCACGAAAATCCAATATGGAAGACATGCTAAGTAAAATCTAATTATGCAAAACTAATTAAAACTTTAATTGAAATATAGAAAATTGTTTAAAATATAACTTTATCAAACTTTCATGTAACTGACATGTGAAAAGTAGTGCGATTTATACGCCTAATGCATACGAGGTTATTTGCAGGATAGCGAGAATGGCCGAGTAGTAACGATTGGGGAATGTTTGACGTCGCAAATTGTATAAATGACGTTCGCGATCCGGAGACAATCCGGTTTTCGGATTTCCAAAATTCTAAAACTTAAGTTAAGACTAAGTTCATATTTATTAAATCCGTTTATCCTTTAACGATAAACTTAAATAAAACAGAAAGATAAAAAGAGGGTGGTCATTCCGTTCCACGAACGCCTTTGATGCAGATAAAATCTTACGATTTTATATAATATTTAAATTATGTACGTAGTCCAATTTTACTTTTAATTGGTCTAGACAAATCATCTGTGTTTTGCCGCTATAAATAGAGTCCAATCGACCATAAGATTATACTAAGCCTTTTGGGTTGTCCTAGGTCAGATATCAACACTATTAGTCATTTATTGTATTATTTCATTAAGAAATACTATACAGCCAATAAGCTACTATGAGAATTTGCAATATAATTAAAAATTAGATATTTGTTAGGTCTTTCTTTTATTATTAATTCATTATATATTTTTATAATACAATATGAGTATATGGCCATTGCCAAAATAAATAAAAAAAATCCAACAAAAATTAAATGTTATAATTAGATTGAAAAAGCAGAACTCTCGCAATACTGGTAAAGTAATAATAGTAATTCTGATTGTTATTAAACATTGTTATTGAAACTTGGGACATCGTATTTGCTTAATTTCTCTGTGACAACATAATTTAGATAGTAAATAGAGATGGTTAAACACAAAAAGCTACGATTTCGTCAGTCTGACTTTATTTTATGTGAAAGCCGAAAAATTATTAAAAAACGTAAATGAAATAAAATAAATCTTGTACTTTTATAGCAAATTCAATTCACGCGAGAAAAGTGGGCGTTGTCTCGTTTTATGTTAATATTTCGTCTGGTTACCTGTTTCAATTCGCTTTTCATTGCAGATAAAAATAGCACGGGACCAGTTCAATATTTACGTCAACACAGGAATTACTGGAGTTTCTCGGAGTTTTTCACAAAGTCCTGAGTAACCAAATCAATAAACATTTGAACAAACGTGTGTGTCTGGGCTAGGGCGTCTAGAGTAAAGGCGGATATAAAGGTTCTAAAAATGCCTAGTCCAGCAATAGCTCCGTTCCTTGGTGCTACTGGTAGAATGATGCAGTACAGAAAATATAGCGAAGCATCAGCAGTGGGTTTTTTGTCTGCAATTCTGTTTACTGTGTTTTCTGACGGGATAAGAAGTTACGTCGATTTTGGTGAAAAATGGCTAGAACTGTCAGGTTTACCGTATCAGATGAATACTGCATTACTTGGCTTTATAGTTGGTTTCGGTACTGTCAGAATACTTCTACTGATGAGACTGCAAGTCTTCAAAATGTTACTGAATTATCATGGCTGGATGCACAACCCCAAATCAACGACAACAAAAGTAAGGATGTTTTGTCAAAATTAGTTTTAGCCATAAATAGATGGGTCTTCATTATATTATAAGTATACAGTAACCATATTAATAGCAACTGGCATGATTTTCCTAAGCATCATATTTATTGATATTTTTTCACTTTAATTCTTTGTACAACATCTGAATAATTGAAAAAATAAAGATTTGAAGTTAACCGCCTTTCTAAAACCAAGATATGGGTCCATATTCACAGGTAGGCACCTTTTTTGGGGGAAAAAATGTTTATTTTATGTAAAAAGTAACTTTTTCTTTACCTTTTTTGTTCATTAAATATTCAAAAACAACATACCAAAAGCATTATATATACATGTTAACTTTCAGAATTTGAAAAAAATGGGGCATCTTTTCAATTGAATTTTTTTTATGGGTCTTTAAATAGGGGTACCCTCATACGTTTTTCATGAAAAATACACTAAAATATAAAAAGAACAATTTTTCACAATTTTCAATGTTTTTTTTTTTATCTTTGAAATATAAATAGACAAGCATAAGTAATTACCTCAATAATTATAATAATTTAAATGGGTGGTCATTACATTCTGTTACATCTTTATGAAAAATGTGCACAAAAAATGTACATGTATTCCTTATATGACTGGTAAATTTTCAAAACTGTGCAGCAATAAAAAAAAGTCACTACGGTTGCAAAACATACCCTTATCCAAAATTTGGCAAATATCCTTATACCCTTAGCTAACTGGACAATATATGTTTCCATAATAAAGTAAAAAAAAAAAATGTGTTTTTCTTCAATTTAATGAGAGAAAAAAGGGTGTGTAAATTAGTTTTGCCACCCTCAACTTTTCAAAGTGGGGAAGGTGATTGCCTCCAGCTCCTTTGCCCATGAAGTGGTATTAGTGAAGTTCGAACTGCAGACTCATATGGAGCATCTGACTCGGAGTTCATGTCGGTCCAGAGTTTTAGTGGTGTTTGTATTGCTCAATCTTCAGTTTTCTGTGTATTTGTAATTTTTGTCAGCCATTAAATATTTGTCTTTTTGTTTTGCTATACATGTACCTGTATATTTATATCATATATTGTTAATGAAGTAATATATTGACCCTTTAAGATTAATTACCAGTAAATATAGCTCTCAGTCTGTAGTGTAAACAATCAAAGATGCTAAAATCGGAAGTTGGGTTATGTAATTTTTCCACCGAATTATCTCCCTTTGATGTATTTATTTTTGTGAAATAAATTATGTCAACGGGTGAAAATGATAGAAATAACTTTAATTATATGTTAAAATGGGTTGAAATTTGTTAAAAATAAACATTGATTGAGCGTTTCCGACCTAAATCGTATTTTTAAAATTAAATTTCCACTTCAAATTATGTTTTCACAAAGAAAATGCGCCTCTAATTTTATTTAATGCCTCATAAATGCTTGATTTAATCATCCCTACAAAATAATTTGCACATATTCAAAGTATTTGTACCCGGGTCTCTTTATATAGCCCCGTAATACATACCATGTAAATGGGTGTCAACTTTTCTGAATTTTTCATTCATTGCATCGGGGTGACACCTAGCAGAGGTGCCAGTCGCTAATATTAAATTATATTGTTTATTAACTAGTAAGACAAATCCAGGTTGTTTCCTGGCTCGTTACACATGACTATTCCTGTTCACCTAGTCCATAGTAAAATTACTAAATGTAAAATTATTGCTTTCTCGTTCTTTATTTTTATGTCCCGGCCACTAAGTGTTACCCATGTTCGTAATTCCGAAATAAAACAGTTGCGACCACTTTTTTTTCGCTATGCTTTGAGATATTGACTTGATATTTGGTATGTGGGTGTATAATGTAAATGATAAGTTACAGATCAAGTTTACGTTTCGTTCCAGTCAAATGATTTTTGGCCGAGTTATGGGCCTTGGACTTTGAAATTTGGCCAAATATTTAGTTGTCACCACCTTTTTTTGCTATGCTTGAAGATATTGACTTGATTTTTGGTATATGTATGTATAATGATGAGTTACAGATCAAGTTTACATTTCATTCCAGTCCAATGATTTTTGGCCGAGTTATGGCCCTTGAACTTTGAAATTTGGCCAAATATTTAGTTGTCATCACTTTATTTAACTATGATTTGAGATATTGACTTGATTTTTGGTATGAGAGTGTATATTCATAAGTTATAGATCAACTTTGAAATTCATTTGTTATTCTTAGCATATAATATTACTGAGGGAATTAAAAAAGGGTGAAACATTTGCGAGCCTCCTTAAAATTCACGGCAGGGACATTCATGTCGTTCTGACACATCTAGTTTTAATACATATTTTAAGCAATTATAATATGTGTGAACTTGCTTTTATGAGTTTTATTTTTGTGTGATTGACTTTGAATTGTCATTATATGTTAGTAAGTTCAAAACAAAACATGACACAAAATCACAATGTTCATTTAGCAAAACATGATATACATGTATGTATATATATATATATATATATATATATATATATATATATATATTTCTTTTCCACTTTTTCTTTTCCAAATATTAAAATGGAAGTCAAACATATCTGGTTTATAATTTATACTCGCTGTACTTAATTTTATATTCCCTATTGAATTGACCTAAAGGGGAGAAACTACATGCACTCTGTATCTTATATAAGACAACAGAATGGTGAACCCTACAGGTAATTACTATGTACATGTATATACTAAAAAGCAGTGATTGTGACTTAAATTACTTGTATATATATATATATATATATATACTATAAACATGATTTTTTTTTTTTTATCTCAGTAAGACATTCCTTGTCAACAAAACATGTTTGATAAATATAATGATATTTTAATGACAGGGGAAAGTTGTGCCATGGACTTTTTTAATGTATCTATCATGTCAACATTACCTGAGATCGAGAACAGATGTAAAGCGATATACTTGGTTGACCACCTCAGTCGATGCATGCCATTTTTATTTTCCACTGATAACTATTAAACTTGCATTTCATTCAAAGGTGGGATGTTTTGGGTTGGTTTTTTTCACAGACTTTCATGTTCAGTTTGGTGTTAAATTGTTAAATTTGTGTAAAAAGGTTACTGTTTTCCATCTGACGGTCAAAGTTTGGTCTTCAATTATAAGTTTAATTACCAGAAGTATTTGAGTATTCGCCTGCATGTGTTTTAACATGATGTACAGTATATTTTAAAATGATGTACTTTCACAGTTCATGTTAAATTTTACAGTTAAGATAAAAATGAAAAAGTTACCTCAAGAAACGAAATCGTGTACTTGTCATATTATAGGTAAAATAATTGTTGAATGAGGTGTTAATGAATCATTAAAACAAGTAACCATATTTGATTTTACACATGTTATTTTTTTTTTTCTTTATTTTATCCTATCAGTAATTTTATTTTTTCTCATAGACTGTCATCAGTCAAATTAAGTACCGATAGTATACATGAGTATCTTGTTATTATTACTTGGCCCTTTTTGTATGGGTATGTTGATTATAATTTTATCAAGGGACAATGTTTATTTACATGTATCAACAGCATACCGGTACCATAAGTCCAAAGCTCATTATGATTATAATACATTACCCCTAAATTTTCAGTCTGAAGATCTCGGTCATTTAAACATTATTATTTATTTTAGCCCCAACAACTCGGTCATTGTTGATAACTACCGTTACATACACGTTGACTTGCCAATGGCCTTTGTATACTCACTTATTCGGGTTAGAAATCGGTCAGTGTGCAGGACTTGCAAGCTTTGAAATTTAAATGCATGAGATTAACATACCTTAATTAATTTGCAGTATTTTGACCAAACTTCAAAGGAAATCTAACAAATTTTACAATTTTTTTAGACATAATAAAGGAGGCTTGACTGGACATCATTGGGACGGAAGATTTATTCTTGTAGGGGAAAAAAGACGGGAAGGAGGAAAAACAAAAATACACGAATGTCAACAGTGCTGAAAAAAAAACCTCAAATGTGGCTAGATTAAATTATTTTATAAATGTTAAACTCTAGACCTCCCTATAGCTACCCCTAACCTCTTTACCATGTTTACTTTTTGTGTATAATTCAAATTTAATGTTTAGTTTTACGATTTACAATTTTAGCATATAGATTTATTATGTCATATATGTAATAAACCTGTATAAAACGAAGCATTATACCGTACTTATTTACACCTGTATATTGAAGTCGCAAAATCTACCTTGATTTTGTTGGGTCAGAATAGTAAAAAACTTAAATGAATGATAAAGACACTTATTTATATTTTGTTTAAAATAATGTATCAGAAAGTTTGTAATTTAATTTGTTTAGATTAGACTGAAACACATATGATGACAACATGTCCTGTGGGATTGTAGAAAAAATGTTTTCATCTAATATCAGATATAATTTTTTTTGTGCAATTTATTATTCAGACTCTCATGATAAGTTATCAGCTGATTAAAGCTGATTATTTGTATTAATATAAAATGTCACATTTTTCTTAAATAATTTTTTCTAAAGAGCCTAGAGGTCAGTGTACGTATTTCGGTTAAAGATATAATTTATCATCTGATAACACTTGTTGGTTGTCATGACCTGATAGTGTCAAAAGTTCACCAACAGAAATGGAATGTACATATTTACATGTGGGATTTTTCAATGATCCACTTCCAGAATCTTCAAACTTTAAAATGTTAAATTTCCTTAAGCAATATAAGAGTAAGCTGGAAAGAGGGAGCATGCAAGTTTTAAGTCTGGACTGGAGTCGGGGGAGGGGGGGTTATAGGTCTTCACCAAACAGGGTTGGGGCGCATTTTCAAAACTATAAATTAAATTTTTTTGAAAAGCTCATATAACTTTCCAAGTTAACTGGACAATATCTTTTTTTTTTGCTTCCATGCTAACAATTCAGCTTATTTTTTCTTAATTATTTGTCCCTTTTCTTAGCCTTATATACATATGCTACATGTATATATCTTAAAGATGTTGGAAAATATCTATTATTGAATAATTGGGAAAATGAGGGGACTGTACAACAGGGGGGAAAAAAATTGTAATTTGTTTGCTTTGGGGACTATATCAGTAACACAATTATCCTGTGGATTGTGTATGTGACATAATGTTCATCTCAATTTTCTGTTTGTGAAGTAACTTCAACGATTATTATAAGATTTTAATCATATTTTCTTAAAGAATTACAAAGGCTTAGACCTTTGATTTGATTATCATGGAGAAAAGGTAATCTAAAATGAATGATAACAGATTAACAGTTTGTAGTTAAACATGTTTTTTTATATTAATTATCACAAATTTTGATAGGATTTCTTCTAGGAGGGAAATTGAATTGTAAAAATGTGCCTTTAATTTGAAAATGCACCCCATTTTATGAAAAAAAAAAGGAAGGGCATATAATTATTAATTATCTGTAATCCATAGGTAATTACAATCGTTTCCTCTCATATCACGAGGATAATGAACCTTGGGTTTATGTACCAAAATTAGGACACATAAAATTCTCCTTTGTACACATATTTTGGAACCTTGAATTATGTGCACAAATATAAATTCTCAACGAATTGTCTCTGGGTTCATTACTAAACCTTTTTGCAAAATCCCATAGCAGTAACCAGCCTGCATGTTTGTTCTTGCAATAATTTAAAACGTGATCAGATTTTAATTGTATATAGCAAAAGAATTACCAAGATAAGACCTTGATCCAGTTCATAACTGTATGAATATCAAATAGTTAAAACTGAAATTTCTTAATTAATTAGAAAAGACAAGGAAATTGAAAATTGATGTGAATGAGTAAGTGAGTGATTGTTGTTTAATGCCAAATGAGTAAGTTTTCAGCTACATGTATATCATGACGAGGACAAGTTCGATGAGATGATTATTATGGCTGATTTGTACCAGAACAACACCTTTAGATTTTTAGTTGGAATTTAGTAGTACTAGCTCTGTGAAACAACAGTCCATTGGTAGACATGTCTGTCCACTTGGACCAATTATCCTGATTCCAAACCAAGCAGTCTTTGCTCTTTCTCCTTAATGCTTAGCAGAGGAGCAACAAATACCAATTTTATGGTCTTAGGTTTGACCCGACCAGGACTAGAATCCACAATCTACTGCACTCAAGGCAAGCACACTAACCATTACCCCACTGGTTAAAGATATGATTGAGTAATTATCATTTGATGTCAGTTTGAGGGAAACAATAAATGTCTATATTGCACTTTTAATGAGAATATATAAAATATACCTAGGTATTAGGCATTCTGATACATGTACTATAGTGCACATATAGGTACAAACAAAATTTGCTAATATTTTCGACATCAATCCTTATTATTTAATTGAGATTATTTATTTACAGATGTGGGCTTTGATGTTAAATGCTATCAAAGGAGCAGGAAACTTCCCAACATACTACTTTCAGCCACTGTTACCAAAACTTCCAGTACCAGATTTAAATACTTCGTGTGACAGGTAAGAACCAGTTAATTAGTATGTTATTTATATATCATGCAGGTCGCTGATAAAAATAATTTTCAATTCCCATTTTACGACTTGACAATTATTGAATGAAATGGGGCTGTCATGGACGTGATGGTATGATAGTTGAATTTACAACTACTTGTGCAATCAGTGCCTATCAACACTAAAATTGTGAATTTGAACCCTGTTCATGGCGAGGTGTACTTGATACAACATTATGTGATTAAATTTGTCAGTGACTTGCGACAGGTTGGTGGGTTTTTTCCAGGTAATCTGATTTCCTCCACCAAAAACTGACTGCCACTATATAACTGAAATATTGTTGAAAGTGGCATTAAACGCCATAAACCAAACCAACCTATTGAATGAAACAGATATGCAAAAGCAAATCTGAGCAAAAATGTTCTTCTATACCAAAAATCCTTTGTATGTGTTTCAAATTTAACCCAAAAATATTTTGAAATGAAATTAAACCTTTTGCTCAGAAAGCAGCAATGAAATTTTTTTATGGATGAGATCAAATATGTTTTATATTTTACATCTGTTAGGGGACGGGCATAGCTACTGTTTATTACTTGGTTCATTAGCAAAATTGGAGATATCTCTGATTTGATTTGATCTTGAATTTTATATACAAGATTTGAATTATTTTTCGACTAACCAATTGTTTACAGATTCTTAGCATCAATGAGACCAGTTTTATCAGAGGAGGAATACAGAAATCTTTGTTGTGAGGTCATAGAGTTTAAAGAGAAAGAAGGTCCAATACTACAGAGTTATCTTTGTCGGAGGTAAATTAAATAGAATTTGAATAAAAAGCTGGTCCAATACTCAGGTCTCACTACACTTGATAAAAACAGAGTGACATGACCTCTCTCAGTTTGACAAAAACAGGGTGATATGACTTCTCTCTCAGTTTATATAAGTATCATACTACAAAATTATCTTTAGCAAACATGGGAAAGATAAAATATTGAAAGGTTTTAAAGTTATGACTTTGCTTTGTAACAGATAAAGTTAGATTAGACATTTAAAAAACTGGAAGGAAATGTTATTAGGAACTTGAAAGTATATTTAAGGGTCAAAAGTCGATATTTCCCTATATATTTCATATAAAACCACTTATTTTCAAAACATTCTCATGAAGTCATTATTTATCCGATTTTCTTGAAATTTTCACCTTATAAAGTAGATTTAATACAGGTTTATCTTAATATCATTTTTTCAAACTTTTTTCATACAATAATTTAAGTTTTAAACTCAAATGTAAATACTCGAAGTCACAATTTCCTATGATTTTATATATTAATAAGATATGATGGAAAAAAAATTAACTTTGTGCTTAAATCATGTTTTAAGGAAAAGTAGAGATAAAATTATATGAAAAAAAAGAAAGAAAAAAAATATGTTTATTTCTGCTTTTAATGCTGAAAATTTCATGAAAATCGAGTAAGAAATGACATGACAAATTTTTCAAAAAGTTATTGTTTTATATGAAATATATAGAGAAATATTTTAGTGCAGAAAGGCTTTTGACCTTTGACTGTACATTGTAAATAATTATGTCTACATAGTCCTGTAAAGATGGTAAAGAAAATAGTTAATAAAGTTTCTTAAATATGTGAAGAATTTTAAAATATTGTATCTACAGGATGTACTACAATTTTAGAGAGAAATATTGTTGAAAGTGGCATTAAACACCATAACCCTAACCCTACAATTTTAATATTTCATTTCAAATGTAAGAAAGAATAAATAATTGTTTTAATGTGTAATATGCCTTTAATAGAAATATACTGGAACACAAGCTTTAAAAAAATTTCTCGTATAGGAATTAAATTTATCAAATTGTTATGGACAGGTGATTTTAACCTTAATATATACATTTGGTTTAAATGAGTTTGAAAAGGTAATCTAATGGTTACTACTCTTAGCCTAATTATTTAAACTAACATTTGTTACCTGTACCTATTGCACTCAAAGGTAAAGGTTAGCAACTAGGTTGTTTCTTTCTTAGGTCACATGGATTTAAAGTTTATTAGCTAATCTGGCCAACAAGTACCATAATACAATTTGATTTAATAATGTAGTAACTAGTGCCAAATAGACTGATGTGGTCAAGATATATACGTGTTAAAAAGTTTGATTTTAAACATCTATGTTCATTTTAAAACTTCCTATAAGTACACATAGTAATATTACATGTACATCACATTGCCCCTCATTACAGGTAGAATTTAATTGTAAATTAATTAATTTTACCTGTAAGCAACACGTACAGTTACAAATAGTATATAGGAAATAGACACAAATTGTATATAGTACCGATATTTTTTTTTCATCTTCCTTAAAAATCTTGTCAACAACTATGTTGTACTTTGTATTAATAAAACAGACATTGGACATTGATCATTTAAATTATTATCATTATTGTCAGTTAGATACAATGGTAATTGTTTTGTCGTAGGGGTTGAAATTTTTAATGTTGATTTTTTTTTTTTTTGGTTCTGAATAGAACACCTGATCGGTAGTTTTGTTGAAATATGATAATCCATAAAAAAAAATGTGGAGATTCAAATCCTTTGTGTGGCATTTGATTTTTGGAGTATGATGCATGCCAGTTAAATATTTCTGCATATTTGCAGACATTGAAGGGTCCTGAAAAATTTCCTTTATCCTTATAAAAAATAGTCCAGAAAAGAACCAGCTTCTAAAAAATAATAATTCTGATAATTTAAATAATAAATAAACTAAATTTTTTATTTCATTATATTTACAAAAAGGTACCGGTAGTGCATTATTATGTAAAAAATAGAATAACCCTCAAACTTGATTTGGTTATAGAGTAATTTCACAATACAAAAAAACATGTATATTATACAATGTTTTTTTTATGGATAATCTTTACCTGTACAGTGACACCTGTCTAAACTGAACATCCCAGGGACCAACATTTGCATTCAGAATAGACAGGTGTTTGTTTTATACAGGTTAAATTAACAAAGATTTTCTACATTGTGACTTTATTTAAATGTCGGTTTATTCAGGATTTTGTTTTATTCAGAGTTTGGTTTAGACAAGTTTAACTGTATTTGTAATATGCCCTGGTTTCATTCTGTTACATGCATTTGTTCATCTTTAGAAAATAATGGTTTACTGGATTATTATTAAGTCTCCCAAACGTTTTTGTTTTTGCTCCGTTTCTTATTATCATTCTCTTTCTTCTCCTTTCTTTCTTTGGCACATGAATTTGTCCACAGCAGATCTCAGGAACTACCAGACAGAATTTCATGAAACTTGGTGGAATTATAGATATATGTTTCTAGTTGATCCTAAAGTTTTCAGATTTGTGGGGGTCAAAGCCATATTTTTAGGGGTTCAAAGGGGGTGGGGGTTACTATAGAATCCTATGGGAAACTTGAAATTTCGTACATTAATGTTGATAACTTCTAAATGGATAATGATAGAGACATAAAATTTGACATAGTGATAAGTCACCATTAGAGGAGCAATTCTGCATTGTCAAAATTTGCAAGCTGTCTGCCATTTTCAAAATGGCTGCCAAAACACGGCATGAAAATGGGGGATAAAAATTCAACATTGTCCGATATCATCAAAATTTGATATGTGGGTAGATGATGATGTCCTGAATTGATTCCCGGGGTTATGGTTTTTTTCTAAAAAAATATTCTGATTCCCAATGTTGCTGAAAAAATAATCTGATTTTGGTGGAGGGAAAAAAAATAATCTGATTCAGGGTTTTTACATATAACCTAATGCTAAATTATGGAGAAAAATTTCGCGCTTTGCGCGACATAAAAAAAATAATATTCCAACTCTTGTGTTGTCCGAAAAAAAAATTCTGAACGAAACAAAACCCCCCCCCCCCCTTCAAGTTAAATGGTCGATCCCTTATGATGTCCCGAATTGATTCCTGGTATTGAAAAATTTCTATTTTCAAAATGGCCCCACAATACCGCACAAATTCAACATTGTCCGATTTCAACGAAATTTCATATTTAGGTAGATTATGATGTCTCGAATTGATTCCTGATATGGAAAAATTTCTACCGGTCGCCATTTTCAAAATGGCTGCCACAATACCGCACAAATTCAACATTGTCCGATTTCATCAAAATTTCATGTGTGGGTAGATAATGATGTCCCGAATTGATTCCCGACATTGAAAAATTTCTATTGGTCTCCATTTTCAAAATGGTCGCCACAATACCGCACATATTCAACATTGTCCGATTTCAAACGAAATTTCATATTTAAGTAGATTATGATGTCCCGAATTGATTCCTTATATCGAAAAATTTCTACCGGTCTCCATTTTCAAAATGGCCGCCACAATACCGCACATATTCAACATTGTCCGATTTCAACGAAATTTCATATTTAGGTAGATTATGTTGTCCCGAGTTGATTCCTGACATTGAAAAATTTCTACTGGTCGCCATTTTCAAAATGGCCACCACAGTACCGCAAAAATTCAACATTGTCCAATATCATCAAAATTTGATGTGTGGGTAGATAATGATGTCACGAATTGATTCTCGACATTGAAAAATTTCTACCGGTCACCATTTTCAAAATGGCCGCCACAATACCGCTCAAATTCAACATTGTCCGATTTCAACGAAATTTCATATGTTGGTAGATTATGATGTCCGGAATTGTTTCCGACATTGCAAAATTTCTACCGGTCTCCATTTTCAAAATGGCCACCACAATACCGCAAAAAATCAAGCTCAGAATTTGTCACAATGCAAAGTGTTCATTTAAACCTGTTGTCAGTGGCCGGTTTGGGAGACTTCATAATCGTTAGATTATAATCATATCTTGTTAATATTATGTTAACTTTTCCTTTCATTTTTATTTTAACAGGGCAGCAACAATGACTAATTGGTTGACAGATATATGGCTACAATTGGCTTATTTATCAAATCGTAAACCTATTGCCGGTTAGTTTTTAAATAAACATACATTATGAATTTTCATCCTTCAATCTTGACATTTGCTTACAATAATGGTATTCAAATAAATTGTTGCTTTATTCATCTAGTATGCAAATAATAGTGTCCTGGTACCTGATTCGTGTAAAGCAAATGATAAAAACGGTAACAGTAAAAAGTTGGGTATGACACTTTGTAAAATTTGGCAGTCACTTTGGATTCTTTGATATTGCAGGATAAACACAATATTCAGACTCTTTGATATTGCAGGATAAACACAATATTCAGACTCTTTGATATTGCAGGATAAACACAATATTCAGACTCTTTGATATTGCAGGATAAACAATATTCAATGTTCCAGGATTTTTCTGCAACAGCAACTTTCCACAGGAAAGTGCATACCAAAAATTCACTTTCCCACAGACCAAATATACTTTCTCTGATTAATTCATTTAATCTCCTGATTTAATGTTATTTATGAAAGGCATTTGATCCAGTAATAAAGCTGTTGTGTACAGCTATTGTTGAATAATGTTTGAACAAATATGATCAAAACATTTGATCATTTGATTCATCATATTTGGGCCAAGAAATATGCTTTTTCAAAATGGAATGAAAAGAATGCGGGAGCGAGTGTTTGTTGTTTAATAATGTCAAGTCAGCAATTTTTCAGCTATATCAGCTCTTACTCTGTAATGCTGATGCTTAACAGAGAAGCCGTGAACACCACTGGCGCTCAAACCACTGGAAGGGGAGCACACTAACCATTTCACCACCGACACAGTTATTGTCGTATTTGAACATTTAAACATCTTTAAATTGATGCTTAAAGTTTCAAAACTAATATTTGAGGTTGTGCAAAATATTCTAACAAGTAAACCTTTTTGAGTTTCATCGAAATAGAAAAAAATATTTTCTTGTGTTATATTAAACCTTTGAAGTTCTCTTAAGGTAGATAAATATTAAATGTTCCTGATAATCTATAGAAAAACATTGTGTATTTCAGTGAATGTAAATTGTTATGCTACAGACAGAATGAACATACCAACCAACAACCCTATAGCAAGAGGGGCTAATGTTATACACTGGGTATTAAGGTAAGGTAACAAGCTAGAGTGGCTAATATTATACACTGGGTACTAAGGTAAGGTAACAAGCTAGAGGGGCTAATATTATACACTGGGTACTAAGGTAAGGTAACAAGCTAGAGGGACTAATATTATACACTGGGTACTAAGGTATGGTAACAAGCTAGAGGGGCTAATGTTATACACTGGGTACTAAGGTAAGGTAACAAGCTAGGGTGGCTAATGTTATACACTTGGTACTAAGGTATGACAACAAGCTAGAGGGGCTAATATTATACACTGGGTACTAAGGTAAGGTAACAAGCTAGAGTGGCTAATATTATACACTGGGTACTAAGGTAAGGTAACAAGCTAGAGGGGATAATATTATACACTGGGTACTAAGGTAAGGTAACAAGCTAGAGAGGATAATATTATACACTGGGTACTAAGGTAAGGTAATAAGCTAGAGGGGCTAATATTATACACTGGGTACTAAGGTAAGGTAACAAGCTAGAGGGGCTAATATTATACACTGGGTACTAAGGTAAGGTAACAAGCTAGAGGGGCTAATATTATACACTGGGTACTAAGTAGGGTAACAAGCTAGAGTGGCTAATATTATACACTGGGTACTAAGGTAAGGTAGCAAGCTAGAAGGACTAATATTATACACTGGGTACTAAGGTAAGGTAACAAGCTAGAGTGGCTAATATTACACACTGGGTACTAAGGTAAGGTAACAAGCTAGAGTGGCTAATATTATACACTGGGTACTAAGGTAAGGTAACAAGCTAGAGTGACTAATATTATACACTGGATACTAAGGTAAGGTAACAAGCTAGAGTGGCTAATATTACACACTGGGGGGTACTAAGGTAAGGTAACAAGCTAGAGTGGCTAATATTATACACTGGGTACTAAGGTAAGGTAATAAGCTAGAAGGAATAATATTATACACTGGGTACTAAGGTAAGGTAACAAGCTAGAGGGGCTAATATTATACACTGGGTACTAAGGTAAGGTAATAAGCTAGAGGGGCTAATATTATACACTGGGTACTAAGATAAGGTAACAAGCTAGAGGGGCTAATATTATACACTGGGTACTAAGGTAAGGTAACAAACTAGAGGGGCTAATATTATACACTGGGTACTAAGTAGGGTAACAAGCTAGAAGGGCTAATATTATACATTGGGTACTAAGGTAAGGTAACAAGCTGGAGTGGCTAATATTATACACTGGGTACTAAGGTAAGGTAACAAACTAGAAGGACTAATATTATACACTGGGTACTAAGGTAAGGTAACAAGCTAGAGTGGCTAATATTATACACTGGGTACTAAGGTAAGGTAACAAGCTAGAGTGGCTAATATTATACACTGGGTACTAAGGTAAGGTAACAAGCTAGAGTGACTAATATTATACACTGGGTACTAAGGTAAGGTAACAAGCTAGAGTGGCTAATATTACACACTGGGGGGTACTAAGGTAAGGTAACAAGCTAGAGTGGCTAATATTATACACTGGGTACTAAGGTAAGGTAACAAGCTAGAGGGGATAATATTATACACTGGGTACTAAGGTAAGGTAACAAGCTAGAGGGGCTAATATTATACACTGGGTACTAAGGTAAGGTAACAAGCTAGAGTAGCTAATATTATACACTGGGTACTAAGGTAAGGTAGCAAGCTAGAAGGGCTAATATTATACACTGGGTACTAAGGTAAGGTAACAAGCTAGAGTGGCTAATATTATACACTGGGTACTAAGGTAAGGTAACAAGCTAGAGGGACTATTATTATACACTGGGTACTAAAGTAAGGTAACAAGCTAGAGGGGATAATATTATACACTGGGTACTAAAGTAAGGTAACAAGCTAGAGGGGCTAATATTATACACTGGGTACTAAGGTAAGGTAACAAGCTAGAGGGGCTAATATTATACACTGGGTACTAAGGTAAGGTAACAAGCTAGAGGGGATAATATTATACACTTGGTACTAAGGTAAGGTAACAAGCTAGAGGGGCTAATATTATACACTGGGGGGTACTAAGGTAAGGTAACAAGCTAGAGTGGCTAATATTATACACTGGGTACTAAGGTAAGGTAACAAGCTAGAAGGGATAATATTATACACTGGGTACTAAGGTAAGGTAACAAGCTAGAGGGGCTAATATTATACACTGGGTACTAAGGTAAGGTAACAAGCTAGAGTAGCTAATATTATACACTGGGTACTAAGGTAAGGTAGCAAGCTAGAAGGGCTAATATTATACACTGGGTACTAAGGTAAGGTAACAAGCTAGAGTGGCTAATATTATACACTGGGTACTAAGGTAAGGTAACAAGCTAGAGGGACTATTATTATACACTGGGTACTAAAGTAAGGTAACAAGCTAGAGGGGATAATATTATACACTGGGTACTAAAGTAAGGTAACAAGCTAGAGGGGCTAATATTATACACTGGGTACTAAGGTAAGGTAACAAGCTAGAGGGGCTAATATTATACACTGGGTACTAAGGTAAGGTAACAAGCTAGAGGGGCTAATATTATACACTGGGTACTAAGGTAAGGTAACAAGCTAGAGGGGCTAATATTATACACTGGGTACTAAAGTAAGGTAACAAGCTAGAGGGGCTAATATTATACACTGGGTACTAAGGTAAGGTAACAAGCTAGAGGGGCTAATAGTATACACTGGGTACTAAAGTAAGGTAACAAGCTAGAGGGGCTAATATTATACACTGGGTACTAAGGTAAGGTAACAAGCTAGAGGGGCTAATATTATACACTGGGTACTAAGGTAAGGTAACAAGCTGGAGGGGCTAATATTATACACTGGGTACTAAGGTATGATATGACAGCTACACTGTTTAAGCTTTCTTTACATAACAGTTGTGCATTTGGTTTTGAAGAATGATAATAAAGAAAGCTACATATAATTTAATTAACACAAATATCAACATATTATTAAGCATCTCTCCTACTTGCTGTTTTGTACGTTTATCAAAATAATCACTCCCGCAATCTAAATGAATATTGATTTTTTATTGGCTCTTCTATTTTTAAATTTTTAGTTCACCTTGCCAAAGGCAAGGTGAACTTTTGCCATCACTTGGTGTCCGTCATCTGTTGTCCGTTAACTTTTCACATTTTAATCTTCTCCTCAGAAACTACAAAGCCAATTGATCTGAAATGTGGTAGGAAGCATCTATGGAAGGTCCTTTATAAAGAATGCTCATTTCGCCCTGATCCATTAACAAACATGACCGCCACAGGCAATTCTTGTTTTTGATTGGCCGATTTAAAAAAATCTTCATCCCGAACCGTTAACAAACATGGCCACCACATGCAATTCTCGTTTCTGATTGGTCGATTTCTAAAAAATCTTCTCCTTTGAAACTGCTTAGTCATATGAACCAAAACTTGGTAGGAAGAATCTACATGTATGGAAGGTTCTGTATTAAGTTTCCTCAAAGCAGAATGAAAGGTGAGTGACACAGGCTCAGCCCACTGATCTTCTAGTTTAATTTGGCGATATACTAACATTGTTAACAAGTAACATCTCATTTTAGTTCGATTGTCACACAGGAGTCTAAGTGTTGAGTACATACACCTAAATTTTCTGGTTTAATGATGTCTCTTATGTGTACAATTTAACTACCATGGTACCCCGATATATGGTATGTTGTCTGACCAAACAGTAGTCTTCAGTTTTTCAGCCATAGACATCATCCATATTTAATATGATTTTGGAAGATTCAGGTGTTTTTTGTTTTATAAAGATGCAGTCAAACCTGGTTTAGTGTCCAATTCTATTTTAATAGCAATAATTTGTATTGCTTGACCTTAATTTTCATTTCCCTTTGCAGTGCAATTTATATTAAATAAGCCTGTTTTAGAGACCACCTGGATTATGTGACAGTATCTCAATGTACCCTTGGAATGTCACATAAGACAGGTTTGACTATATACCAATCGTAGATAGAGGCTGTTGTGGTCTTGATTGTATGGTTGTTGGGTTTACAATTTCCTGTGTAATCAGTGCCTATCGCCACTAACGTTGTGAGTTTGAATCCCGCTAATGGCGAGGTGTTCTCGATACAACATTATGTGATAAAGTTTGTCAGTGACTTGCGACAGGTCAGTGGTTTTCTCTGAGTACTCCGCTTTCCTCCACCAATAAAACTGACCGCCACGATATAGCTGAAATATTGTTGAAAGTGGTGTTAAACACCCTAACACCTAACCAATTGTAGATAATTGTAGTTGTTTGATCTTAATTAGAAGAAAGCCCGAGATTGATTGGGACGCCATGTCTTATTGACCTAATCTATTATACATGGCTGTTAGAATGACTAGCTTGGTAATTACATTAAATACTATAATGCTATGTATATTTTCCAGCAATCTGTTTTTTATTATTTTTTTTTTTTTGTAAGCGACCTATATTTCTTTGTGATTATTTTCAGATTTCACGAACAATTGGAACTAGAAACATTAAAACCACAGTATATGCAGAATATGATACCAATGTGTATGGAAAGTTATAAGTAAGTCATTTACTCTTAATTAACTTGAAATTTAATTAATTAAGATCATTAAGAGATTATAATCACTGTATGTGGTCTTGTCACCTGTAAATATTACCTGTGGTGGTTCAGTAGTGATTAAGAAAAAATTGTGTTCCAAACTTCCAATGGAAAATAAAATGTCCTGAAAAAAACATGTTGACAAAAAAAAAACGTCAGTAATGAAAATTTGTCACCATTTGGTAACATTGGCGAAGCCCAGCACAATTTCTGCTTGAATATTCGGATTTTTATTTCCAGATTAATTTAATAAATTTAAATGAACTGGTTCTGTAGATGGTTTTTTGTTATGCTATTTGATGTACTAGTAATATTGAAAAAATGGAGGAAAAGATATGGGGCAAATTTTTTAATCTCGAAAAACTAAGCCAAGCTGTTCAGAATGGAGAAAAATAATAAGAAAGTTTTACCGTTAATTCTTTAAAATATTTTTATTTCAATAACATTGATTTTTTTTCAGAAATCAATTTTGTACTCTTAGAGTACCTTGCCAAGGTATGGACAGAATGGAGACATACAAAGACTCTAATTATATCGTCATTACAAGGTAAGAATAACTTTACTTACAAAAAAAAGATGAAAAAATAAATATTTATACCTTACTAATACAGTGAAATCTTTCTACAAGCAGAACCTGCTTTAGAACAACTTTTCTGTTTGGAATAGACAGGGGTTCGGTTTATGCAGGTTAAATCAACAAAGATTTCCTACATTGAGACTTTAGTTCATTTTTAGCTCGCCTGTACAAAGTACAGGAAGCGAGTTTATGTCGTCACCTGTGTGTCGTCGGTGGCGTCCAATGTTAACGTTTGCGTTTAGGTCCAATATAGACAAACTACTTGGCCCAGGTTGATGAAACTTCACATATGAGTTTGTCGTGAACAGTTAAAAACACCGCACACAAATATAGGTCACCATGACCTGCTATTTTTGCCTGAATGACATCGACATTTTTGTGTTTAGGTCCAATGTAGACAAACTACTTGATCCAGGTTGATAAAACTTCACATGTGAGTTTGTCGTGGACAGTTAAAAACATCGAACACAAAAATAGGTCACCATGACCTACTATTTCTGCCTGAATGACTTCGACATTTTTGCGTTAATGTTTGATTTCGGTTTATTCAGGGTTTGATTTAGACAGGTTTCACTGTATATAAATGATCAAATAAAATGTTTTTCTGCCATTATAATTACACTATATAGCTTATTACATGACATTTTCAATATCAGTCTTGTTTTCATCCAATGATTGCAATATCAGATCTAGACTGAGTGCTTTAGCCCAAGGTCTGATACACATCTAAGGATACTGGAGATGATATTGAAAATGCCATGTAATTATCTATTTATCACATATTTCAAACTGAGAAAACTTTAGAATAAGAAGTCAACATTTTATCTCAAAATATTTTTTTCCTTCTTGTATTTGGATTTTCCTTATCCTCCACAAACGCATGTGTTTTAATGTTCGTTAAGTCAATGAAGTCACTCTCCGCTATGTTTGTTTTTGGTAACAACATTACAAACATCTGAAACAGGAAGCGTGCGAGGACTGATAAAAGTTGTACGTCAGTTTACATCTAAAAACCATAATATTTCTCTTATTATCTGTTTTAGGAGAGGAATTTATTACAAATTAGAAGTTAAAGCTCCTGATAATGATGGAAAAGACAGATTATTGACCGTTACAGAAATCTATTCCATTTTACAGAAGATATTTGCCAATACAGAAGGTATAAACATGTGAAAATATCGTTGTAGTCAAAATTTCAAAGTTTCGTCAGAGAGTGAACTTATGGTTTTTACGAAATGGATATAGCAAATGTTTTTAATTGGTATGTTTTTTCCTGTAAAATACACAAAAAATATAATCAGATGATAATGATTCTATTAATTTTATAAATAGGATTTTTTTTCATTTTCATTTTTGATTTATTTTAACAAGAGAATCTTTTGGTAGTAAAAACGATTACGGGGTAATATTAACGGAACTAGATATTAGAAATATATTATGATTTACAGGGGAAGGAAACCAAATTATAATGTAATGTTATAACAACTTAATTACTTATTAAAAAAGTAAAAATAAAAACAACCAAAATATATTTTTCTTTTTTTTTCTTCAAAAGTACAAACATGTACATGGTGTAGATTCATAACGACTCCTTTCCGATTAAATCGGCGTTCTTGCCTCCTTTCCGAATCAGGAAACGCTTCCATTCCAACTTTTGATTTATTTTCACAACAGACGGTGAGTACGTTTTGTCAATTTATCTTTTAATTGCCATACTTAGTGACTGAAAACATAGATGACGGAACACAATATACATACAAGAAATCGAAATAAGATCCTATGTGATCTCACTGGGCGATGATGATTTTATTTTCAGCGCACAAAAAATATTTGTTACATATCTACGCAACACCAAGAAGGAAAATTTCAAAAACGTGATGTTTCTCGAGTAACGTGTCTATCAAAACCAATTACACAACAATTTTAAGACAATAACAGTTCCATTGAAATAGATAATAGGTTTATATCAAAGTTTGCATGTACATAAAGTGGGATTATTGTAAAACAAGTATAGAATGCCTCCTTTCAGAGCATGGAAACGATTCTTTTCAGATAACCATTCATTGTTCGACTTACATACGATTTCATGGATTTACTTTACAACATTTCAGTGTGTGGATTTAAAAAAAAAAAAAAAAAAATTTGATTTTTGGTGTTTTAATGCCACTTTCAGCAATATTTCAGCTACATCATGGCGACCAGTTTTAGTGGTGGAGGAAGCCAGAGTACCCGGAGAGAACCACCGACCATGTGCAAGCAACTGGTAAACTTTATCACTTGCGAGTCGAGTGCACCCTTTCTAGCTCACATGGCCAAAGGCCATGTGAGCTTTTGTCATCACTTGGCGTCTGTCGTACTTTCAATCTTCTCTTCAGAAACCACTGGGTCAATTGCAACCAAACTTTGGTGGAATGGTCCTTGGATGGCCCCCCTTCCAAAATTGTGTCCGGTGATCCTGACTTCTAACCAATATGGTCACCAAGCTAGAAATAGAAAAAAGGGGAGATGACATTTTAATTGTCCATTGCTGCTTTAGTATAAGTCAAAATGAGCTCAAATTTTAACTGCAGCTACATGGCAGGGAGTAGTTCAGCTGATTTATACTGATTAAGTAAATTAGGCATATTTTGATGAAAGATCACATTTAAATCTTCTCCTCTGAAACTGCTGAACCAATTAAACCAAACCTGGCAGGGATGGTCCCTGGGTTTAATCAGTTCTAAAATGAGACAGAAATCAATCATGAAAAACCCAGTGACCATTCTACCCTTAAGTGCAACAGATAAACCGAGGGGCTAACAATTTATATCGAAAATAGAGTTTACTGTCTTTACAGTGAAATTATTATATCCCCTAACGTCTTTGTATGTCTATTAAGTTGGTGTTTTTAGCATTTTTAGACATGTCATTGGGCACATTCGGTGCTCTCATTTTCATATTGATATTTTAGTTTTCTTTGTGGTTCTGTCTTTAATCGTTCCAGTGTTATTTGTGTGACTTTTTTTCTTGACTTTATCACGTTCTTTTACATGTTTTCACAATCATGATGATATTATTCAAACATCATCGATTCATCTTCTGAAAGGAATCGTTTTCAGAATAGATGTTATATTCGACTGATCGGAAAAGAGGCGTTTCTTTGATTTTTGTAAATCACCAATTTTTTCGGAAATTTACTGAAAAAATGAATCTACAAAATACGAATGTATAACAAGGACGGTACCAGATTGCAAAATAAGGGTGTTAATTTAATTGTCTGTCTCGTATTTTGAACATTAAGGTGATTTATTTACGACACACTCACCTCACCGTTGATTTATTTACGACACACTCACCTCACCGTTGATTTATTTACGACACACTGACCTCACCGTTTACAATGTCACAGATTTCGTACAGAAGATAGGTCAACTAGCCCTTTTCAAGCTATTTTGAGTTACTATGATGATTGAAATGTTCCGTGAACTGCTCAGAAAAGTCTTACATACCTTTTGTTTTCATATCAATCAGTTTGAAATGCATGTTATTTGAACATAGCTCCGAAAGGTTGCGTTTCCTGAGGAGGCAAGAACGCCGATTTAATCGGAAAGGAGTCGTTATGAATATACACTGTGATGTACGTGTTGGAAAAATTTAGCTTATATCCGGCTATATTGGAATTGGTGTCATTATCACATGTTATTTGATATTGTGAATACATGTTGTGACATAGAATAATGCTATTTTTGTGCTCTTCAGTACGAAAGTGTTCCACAAAATGTTGACATTCATAAAACTGATGGAATATAAAAATTGTAATTTTTCTACCATTTGTGTGACTATGTGATAATTTATAAAGATGTCTTAACTATTTACTACATCTAATGTGTGAAATAAATACAAATTTTATGTTGGTTCCTGTCATCTTTAAGAATGTAAATATATTTTTCCAACAATTCATATTAATTTTTCCATTCTTTTATGAATTATTGGTGTTTAATGCCTATATCAACAATATTTCTTTTTATGTCATGGTGGTCAGCTTTATTAATAGAGGAAATCTTGGTACCTTGAGAAAATGACAGACCTGCATAATGCTGTATTGAGAAAAAAGTCTCGTGTTTTAAGGGAATCAAAATTTTAGTTGTGATAGGCAATCATTTCATAAGCAGATCTGAATCCAACTAACATACAGTCATTTTCATGTGTTATACATTTTTTTTTATCAGGAAATACATTTTTTCGTTGTCAGTCTCGACCACATTTTTTTTGTCCCAGTGAAACAAGATCTTGAATAAACGAAAAATGTGTATAAATCAAATTCAATCTCAATGTCTTGCAAACTTAATTCTGAACGTACTCGATACAAAATTATGTGATAAAGTTTGTCAGCGACTTGTGACAGATCGGTGGTTTTCTACGGGTAGTCTGGTTTCCTCCACTAGTAAAGCTGACTGCCATGATATAGCTGAAATATTATTGAAAGTGGCCTTAAATACCATAAACCAAACCAAACCTGAATTCTGAAGAAAGTTTTAGTCACAGTGGAGGTCAGCATATATTTTCTGTTTATATCTTTGAAGTCAGAATTATTGCTAAAAAGATCAGTATATTTTTCAGAATCTGAGGAGTGTAATCAGGTTGCTGTTTTTACCACTCAAGACAGAGATACATGGGCACAGGTAAATACACTGTCATATTTATAATTAAATCACATAATTGTTATACCTTCGGGGAGCGGGGTATACTGTTTTACCTCTGTCCATCCTTCCGTCCGTCTGTCCTTCCGTCCATCCGTCCAAGATATTTTTCGTCGCATTTTTCTCAGTAACTGTTGATGGCAGAAATCTGATATTTGGTCACAAGCGTCATATAGGTATACCATATTGTGGGTAGTGTTTTTGGACCCGTCAGATTCCTGCTTCCTGTTTGCTGACTTAGTTGGTTTTTATACACATTGAACACATATGTACATTTTTTGTCACATTTTTCTCAGCAACTATTGATGGCAGAAATCTGATATTTGGTCACAAGCTTCATATAGGTACCCCATATCGTGGGAAGCGTTTTTGGACCCATCAGATTCCTACTTCCTGTTTGCCGATTTTGTTGATTTTTATACACATTTAACATACATTTGTATATGCACATTTTTCGTCACATTTTTCTAACCAACTATTGATGACAGGAATCTGATATTTGGTCACAAGCTTCATATAGGTATACCATATTGTGGGTAGTGTTTTTGGACCCGTCAGATTCCTACTTCCTGTTTGCTGACTTAGTTGGTTTTTATACACATTGAACACATATGTACATTTTTCGTCACATTTTTCTCAGCAACTATTGATGGCAGAAATCTGATATTTGGTCACAAGCTTCATATAGGTATGCCATATTGTGGGAAGCGTTTTTGGACCCGTCAGATTCCTACTTCCTGTTTGCTGACTTAGTTGGTTTTTATACACATTGAACATATATGCAAATTTTTCGTCACATTTTTCTCAGCAACTATTGATGGCAGAGATCTGATATTTGGTCACAAGCTTCATATAGGTACCCCATATCATGGGAAGCGTTTTTTGACCCGTCAGATTCCTACTTCCTGTTTGCCGAAGAGCGGGGATATCATAAGTGAGCATTAGCTCACAGTTCATCTTGTTTGTCAAAGGAATCCAATACATTCTAAAATACATACATGTTTGTACCATGTAAGGAAAGTTGTCTTGAATTATATAGCTTCATGTAGATTATAAATTGCATTTTTGTTGAAGGATTGGTTATGTGTTTGTCATGGATCAAAATGTCACTAAAATTTACAGAATCCATTATTCACTTTGCTCATTTTACAGGTTATATTTTGTGATGAATAGATATATATATAGATTATTCTTCTGCTACCAGTGGAATATGATATTTCTCCACTCAAACTTTAGATCTCGAGTTTAGTGAGAGCTTTACAATTTGAAAATTTTACTGCTGTTAGTAGAAAGGAGAATCTGTTTGTACTATAACAAAATTATCCAAAATATTAAAAATTTAAAAAAGTTTAATTTCTGTCATTAACGATGTCGACAGGACACATTGGTGGGAATTCTCATGCAGAAATTTAACCTTCCTGGTGATTGAAAATATTACGAAAATTTAACCAACTGGTTAAACATGCTAAGAATAGGAGAAAAATGTATAGAGTTGCAAATTTTTGTTTGATATCTTTCAGAATAGAGCAAAACTAATGGAAAATCCATTGAATAAACAAAGTTTGGCAACAGTTGAAGAAGCAATTACAGTTTTCTCTTTTGACGATGAAAAACCATCAGTAAGTATAGTATTTATATCATAAGTAGTTATTGTTTAGTGTAGTGTTGTGATTGTCTCTTTTTTCTGTTTAATATTTGTCCCTTGGAAAATTAAATTATAAACAACCCCATAATCTTTCTCAAACTGTGAGCAATCATATTATATCCAATGTAAACAATCTATGTTTCCAAGAAGCTTGAAATTGAGGGTAATCAATTTTCAAACTCACAAATGCCCATATATTTGAGAAGAACATGAATCAGAGTTGTCTCCCATTCTCCAGGCCTACACCTGTCTGTCAGGAATAAATATCGTGATATTTTTTTCATTTAGTAAAAATATATTGTAATATATTGTGTTCCAGTCGGAATAAATGTTCTAGTGGAAATTCTGTCTCATCACATCGTAACATATCTGTGTCGAAATTGAAGCGACTTTGAACTGTCAGGTGTAACATAAATTATAAACCAATTATGAATTCATGAAATATTTTCCTTTTATTGAGTAAAAAAAAACCCAGATTATCTTAGTAAGTGATAACAAGGTTCTTTTGTAGATATATTTAATCATATATGAATGTATGAAATACTTTAAAATTTTGTGATTTACAAGTCAGTTTCTGTTGTTCAATATGTATTGTTTGTCCCTTGAGAATTACCGAAAAGTGAATCGTAAGATTCACTTTTCGGTAATTCTTTTGTTTACAATAATTAAGAATGCCATACATGTAAAGTTAAACCTGTTTAAACAGAACCCTGAATAAACTGGAATCCTGTTTAAACTGAACTATAAATAAAGTTCCAATGTAAAAAATCTTTGTTATTTTAACCTGTATAACAAGAACACCTGTCTATTCAGAACACAAAAGTTGTTCCCAAGGAAGTTCGGTTTAGACAGGTTTCACTGTGCATTGTATCAACAAAAGATACATGTATTATAAATGTATGTGATTATTTAAGAATGTTTATTTGTTTATTGTAGTCTATAGATGAAAATGGAACCTACACTTTATGTGGAAATGGAATAAACAGGTAATTGTTGTAGTTTATGTGTAATGTAGTTATATGTTTGTAACATTAGGGTGTAATATAATTATGTGTGTTTGTGCCATTCGTGTGTAATATAGCATTGTGTGTTTGTGACATTAGTGTGTAATATAATTATGTGTGTTTGTGACATTAGTTTGTAATATAATTCTGTGTTTGTGACATTAGTGTATAATATAATTCTGTGTTTGTGACATTAGTGTGTAATATAATTATGTGTTTGTGACATTAGTGTGTAATATAGCATTGTGTGTTTGTGACATTAGTGTGTAATATAATTATGTGTGCTTGTGACATTAGTGTGTAATATAATTATATGTGTTTGTGACATTTGTATGTAATATAGCATTGTGTGTTTGTGACATTAGTGTGTAATATAATTATGTGTTTGTGACATTAGTGTGTAATATAGCATTGTGTGTTTGTGACATTAGTGTGTAATATAATTATGTGTGTTTGTGACATTAGTGTGTAATATAATTATGTGTGTTTGTGACATTAGTGTGTAATATAAATATGTGTGTTTGTGACATTAGTGTGTAATATAATTATGTGTGTTTGTGACATTAGTGTGTAATATAATTATGTGTGTTTGTGACATTAGTGTGTAATATAAATGTGTGTGTTTGTGACATTAGTGTCTAATATAGCATTGTGTGTTTGTGACATTAGTGTGTAATATAACATTGTGTGTTTTGTGACATTATTGTGTAATATAATTATGTGTGTTTATGACCTTAGTGTGTAATTTAATTACATGTGTTTGTGCCATTAATGTGTAATATAAATATGTGTGTTTGTGACATTAGTGTGTGATATATTTGTATGTTTGTGGCATTAATGTGTAATATAGTTATGTGTGTTAGTGACATTAGTGTGGGATTATATGTTATTCAGGTTCTCGGCAGGGTATAAAATGTCACAAATTTTCTGATTTATATATCCCAAGCTGTCTTACACCTGAATAACTATTATATTTTGGTTCTTAGGTTTCAAGTTAAAAATTTTAACCATTTTCATTTCGGTTTTAACATTATGAAAAGTAGGTTTCCATATCGGATGTTGTTTATAAAATCGTCAACATCCATTGTGTCAAAGCAATGACATAATCATCTCCATTCTAAGTTTTCGTAGAAGAACATGCTTCTTTTGCCAACCAGCACAATGAATGAAATGACCATGGTTAACTGTTATGGGATAGAAAAACAGTGCTAGAACTGGCAGGAGAATAGCATTTTTCCTCATGTGAATCACGTGATATATATCTACGGCTCCAGCCCTATTCTAAGCCTGATGTACACAGTTAGATGTCCAACGAAAATACAGCATTTTTTTGTGGTCGATTTTAGTTTTGTCCCAGTGGTGACCCTTGAATGCAAGTTTTACTGCAAGTTTAAATTATGTATCGTATGCTGACAAGATGTTTCTAGAAGAAAATGTTGTTGTATTGTTGATGCACTAAATATACCTCTCCTGTTAAACATAGGAAAATATAAATTATGTATATATGCATTGGACCAGAAAGAAGCTAGAATTTGGATGAAATTAGTTCAGTAACTAACTATACATTGTTGATAGAAAGAAAGAAAAAAAGACTGACTGCTTGTTTATTTAATGTATAGTCTGCTCCTATGATACCACAGATTCTATGGTTTCGTGTAATCACATGCTATTTCAATCAATTTTCACCACCATATTTTTAATTAAACTGCCATGGTATCATAGGATCCCTGTATACTTAATCATATTAGACATATAATATTGATTTTTTATTAATGATATCTGTTACAGATGGAATGATAAATCTTTGACCTTTGCCATCTTTGCTAACGGTTATGTTGGAGCAAATGCAGAGCATTCAGCCGGTGATGCTACGGTACGTTTTGATCTTTTCTATCTTTGCTAATGGGTATGTTGGAGTAAATGTAAATTATACGGCTGGTGATGTTACAGTAAGCATTGATCTTAGCCATCTTGGCTTACAATCATTTTTCAGAAATTGCAGCACATATGGCTCGTGATGTTAAAGTAAATGTTGAGCTTTGCTAACATTTATGTTGGAGTAAATGCAGAACATACGACTGGTGATATCCAAGTAAGCTCATCTCATTTATTTTTGTAGTTAAAAAAACTACAAAAATAAATGAGATGAGCTTACTTTATATTTTTTTCTTGTTGATATATTTATTAAAGTCAATTTTAGCTAAATTTGTTCATAGCACATTTTCTTTAGACTATCTTTTATATTTTACAGTTACCTGGACGAATGTGGGAATATTTTATGCAAAATGAAAAATACACGAGTGATGGTAACATTATAATAGAGAATTCCAGAAAGAAAAATCTTCCAATTCCAGAAAAGTATGAACATTTTTTTATATAAACAGTTGTTTTAAATGCTATTAATCTGTCAACAATTTACATCTATCTTTGAATAACTTTGATTTGTATTGTGAATGTAATTGGCAGATTTAAATTTTCACATTATTAATGAATAGATATGATTAAGAACTTAGATATCCAATTTAGTGCACATGACACATTTCTGGTTCACTAAAAGTCAAACTTAAAAGTCATTGAGAGCAAGAAAACCAAAGTGTGTAAACAGGATAGACAAAGTTGGCTTAGGTCATGTAGGAACTGAAACAAAATTAGTTCAACTTTTTAATCAATTCAATACAGTTCTTTCAGTGATAACAAATTGTGACTCAAATTTTTCATTTCAAAATGCATGTCTTAGACTTGAATTAACTATGAAACACTTTCTATTGTCAATAAATGGGACTTCACAAAATTCCAAAGACTGGTTAATTGAACACATAACATGGAAATTTTAGCCATTTTCAGATATCCCACTTCCTTCAGTCACTTTTATGTTTTCAAGTGTTCAGTATATTATTAAGTTTTATTTTTCTTTCACTTTGTATTTAATAATATTATTTTAGGATCAACTGGGATCTGAAGGATTTGGAGTCAGAGATTGATGTTGCTATGTCCGAGTTTAGAAAATTGGTAAGAAAAATAAATACTATAGAGATGAATGATTGAATGTATAACAGCATATTTATTTTTTCAAGAACAAATTACATTTTGATGAGATGATGATGATAAATGTCTGCTTTGTACTAGACCAACATGCTTAGTTGGATTTTTAACCCAGAAAAGAGACATGCTGCTCCATTTAACACATTATCCTGATTTTGAATCAGTCACTGCTCATACTCCTTAATGCTGCATGCTTAGTGAAGTAGCAAGTGCCAATTTTTCAAGTCTCTGGTTTGACCCGACTGGGGCTCTAAGCCACAATCTGCCACACTCAAGGCGAGCATGCTAACTGTTACACCACTGATGTTTGTGTGTAAGAAACCAAAAGAAATTTTATGAAAGTGAAATATTGTATATTGCTTAGTGATTATTTCCTGAAACAGTAAATCAAATCTACTTAAACTAGGAGGAAATTAGCTGTTGAAAGTACTTCCTTCATATTTATCTGAGTATGATTTCCCATTTCAATTTGTTGAAGTATCAGATATTTTTAAGAGATCAAATCAAAGCATTTAAATTTATAAATTATTTCTGTTGAAATTGAATCCTAGATGAAAAAAATGGACATTTGATTAGCTGGTCCTTTATATAGGCAACTGACAAGTGTGTGCAGCATTACACCAGAGTTGGGTGCAAGGCAATTTATGTTGCAGCATTACACAGGTGTTGAATGGAAGCATACTAATATCACAATAGTGCACACTTTGTGGTCTAGGGTTAGTGTTTTGGTGTTTAACTCCACTTTCAAAAGTATTTCAGTTATATCATGGCTGTCAGTTTTATTGGTGGAGGAAACTGGAGTAACTGATGAAAACCACCAACCTGTCACAAGTCACTGACAAACTTTATCACATAATGCTGTATCAATACACACCTTGAGTACACAAGTAACATGTATGGTACATGCAATTCACATATATATCACAAGAAGTTTCCATATATTAATCTTGTTTTTTCTGTACAATAATAGATATTATATAAAGATATTATTGTAGATTCCAGGGCTAGGGTGGCTCAATCAGTTAGGTAGTTGGATTACCTAACAACTCATACAAGGCTATCACCAATACGATGTGGGTTCGCGCTCGGCTTTATAAATTACAAAAAAGGGTGCACTCGACTCACAGCCGCAAGTGATAAAGTTTACCAATGCTTACCCATGGTCGGTGGTTCTCTCCGAGTACTCCAGCTTCTTCCACCACTAAAACTGGTTGCCATGATATAGCTGAAATATTGCTGAAAGTAAACACAATAAATATATATTGTAGATTCCCATTTATTTATTTTTATAGATTCAAAGTTTTGAACTTGTGGTAACATCTCCCGAATATGGTAAAAGATTTATCAAGAAAAAAAGAATGAGTCCAGATGGTTATATTCAGGTATGTTGATAATTCATGACACCTAATGAATATTTACTATAAATTACTAATAAATACAAATCTTTATTAAAAAAAAATAACTATAGATTTGGTTAACCATGCAGATCACAATTCTCCCTTTTTAAATGTTTCTTCCCTTGACCAATTAGTACCATGTCTCTTTGTATGATTTTTCCCCCCTTTCTATCATTGTTTATACTTCTTTATGAAAATAGAAATTGCTATCCTGTATATAAAATGTTTTAGGCTTTGCATAATTGTTTATATTTTGAACTAATAAAATGTGTTCAATTCATAATTCATGCATATTTTAAAGATTTTTAGTTCACCTGGACCTAAGGTCCAGGTGAACTATTGCCATCACTTGGCGTCCGTCGTCTGTAAACTTTTCACATTTCAAGCTTCTTCTCTGAAACCACTTGGCCGATTGGAACCGAACTTAGCAGGAATGTTCCTTGGATGGTCCTCTACAAAGTTACTGTTTTTCGTTCCAGTCGGATATTCAGTATGGCTGCCAGGGCCAATAATATGCTCTGATTGGCTGAAATTTCAAAGATCTTCTTCTCTGAAACTAATGAACTGACTGAACCCAAACTGTAAATGAATGATCATTGGAATGTCCTTTACCAAGTTTCTGTTATTTATGCCGATCGGAAATCCAGGATGGCCACCATCGCAGGACATAGATTAACATTGGACCCTATGGGAAAATGTTCAAATGCTTTCTTCTCAGAAACTACAAATATGATTAAAGCCAAACTGTACAAGAATGTTCATTAGATGATCCTCTACAAACTTTACGTTTTTTGTTCCGGTATGAAATTCAAAATGGCGGCTACGGCAGGACATAGTTTAACATTGGACCCTATGGGAAAAATGTTTCAAAACGCTTCTTCTCTGAAACCACATGGATAATTGAAACCAAACTGCCCAGGAATGATCATTGGAAGGTCCTCTACAAGGTGTGTGTTTTTTATGCCGATCGGAAATCCAAGATGGCCACCACCGCAGGACATAGATTAACATTGGACCCTATGGGAAAATGTTCAAATGCCTTCTTCTCAGAAACTACAAATATGATTAAAGCCAAACTGTACATGAATGTTCATTGGATGGTCCTCTACAAACTGTACGTTTTTTGTTCCGATATGAAATTCAAAATGGCGGCTATGGCAGGACTTAGTTTAACATTGGACCCTATGGGGGAAATGTTTCAAAACGCTTCTTCTCTGAAACCACTAGGACAGTTGAAACCAAACTGCCCAGGAATGATCATTGGAAGGTCCTCTACAAATTTTATGTTTTTTATGCCGATCGGAAATCCAAGATGGCCACCACCGCAATACATAGATTAACATTGGACCCTATGGGAAAATGTTCAAATGCATTCTTCTCAGAAACTACAAATATGATTAAAGCCAAACTGTACATGAATGTTCATTGGATGGTCCTCTACAAACTTTACGTTTTTTGTTTCGATATGATATTTAAAATGGCGGCTACGGCAGGACTTAGTTTAACATTGGACCCTATGGGAAAAATGTTTCAAAACGCTTCTTCTCTGAAACCACTTGGATAATTGAAACCAAACTGCCCAGGAATGATCATTGGAAGGTCCTCTACAAGGTATGTGTTTTTTATGCCGATCGGAAATCCAAGATGGCCACCATCGCAGTACATAGATTAACATTGGACCCTATGGGAAAATGTTCAAATGCCTTCTTCTCAGAAACTACAAATATGATTAAAGCCAAACTGTACATGAATGTTCATTGGATGGTCCTCTACAAACTGTACGTTTTTTGTTCTGATATGAAATTCAAAATGGCGGCTACGGCAGGACTTAGTTTAACATTGGACCCTATGGGAAAAATGTTTCAAAATGCTTATTCTCTGAAACCACTTAGACAGTTGAAACCAAACTGCCCAGGAATGATCATTGGAAGGTCCTCTGTTTTTTATGCCGATCGGAAATCCAAGATGGCTGCCACCACAGGTCATAGTATTAACTCAGAACCATATGGGGAAAATACAGAAATATATTCTTCTCTGAAGCTATTGCACTGATTGAACCTAAACTGTGCATCAATCATTGGAAGGTCCTTTACAAACTTTGTGTTTTTTATGTTGATCGTAATTCCAAGATGACTACCACTGCAGGACATAGTTTTTACATAGGACCAATTGTTTTTTTTTATTACCAGGTGAACGATACAGGCTCTTGAGAGCCTCTGGTTTGTTTGTTATAATAACGGTACCTTATACTACACGTATAGAAAGTGTAATAATGTTTTTGATCGATCAATCATTCCTTTAAATTGTCTTGTTAACACCATTCAACCTCTTTTAACATACTTAATCTATCAGTTTTATTAGTAGATTATGTTGAAACTGATCTATTTTAGTTTTTATCACTATATTTTAGATGGCACTGCAGTTGGCTTATTACAAATTATACCAGAAAGTACCCAAAACATATGAATCTGCTTCTACAAGGTAAAATTCTATGAAAACAAAAGACTATGTTGTTCTTGTTTTCACTACCCCAGGGGTAGAAAGAGCTGTAATTTATCTTTTTGCACAATTACTGCTCCCCCGACTGTTATAAAATGTAACCTACGAGCAGTTGAAAGTATAAAATGACAAATTTCAGTTTCATTTAAATACAGTAAAAACAAAGTTGTCACAGGACTGTTATTTTAGTATTAGAAAAGTAATACATATCTATTTGTGAAAAAGTACAAAATTTACAGTTAGAGAATGTCCACGGTTGTGTAATAGTTAGCATGTTCGTCTTGAGTTTGGTAGACTGAGGGTTCAAACCCAAACAGAGTCAAACCAAACACTACAGAATTGGTATTTGCTGCTTCTCAGCTAAGTCACATGACCCATAAGGAGTAAGAGAGAGCAAGATTGATTGGTTCAGAGTTGACCCATAAGGAGTAAGAGAGAGCAAGATTGATTGGTTCAGAGTTGACCCATAAGGAGTAAGAGAGAGCAAGATTGATTGGTTCAGAGTTGACCCATAAGGAGTAAGAGAGAGCAAGATTGATTGGTTCAGAGTTGACCCATAAGGAGTAAGAGAGAATAAGATTGATTGGTTCAGAGTCAAGATAATGTGTCTGAGTGTCTACAAGATTGATTGGTTCAGAGTCAAGATAATGTGTCTTGAGTGTCTACAAGATTGATTGGTTCAGAGTCAAGATAATGTGTCTGAGTGTCTACAAGATTGATTGGTTCAGAGTCAAGATAATGTGTCTGAGTGTCTACAAGATTGATTGGTTCAGTCAAGATAATGTGTCTGAGTGTCTACAAGATTGATTGGTTCAGAGTCAAGATAATGTGTCTTGAGTGTCTACAAGATTGATTGGTTCAGAGTCAAGATAATGTGTCTGAGTGTCTACAAGATTGATTGGTTCAGAGTCAAGATAATGTGTCTGAGTGTCTACAAGATTGATTGGTTCAGAGTCAAGATAATGTGTCTGAGTGTCTACAAGATTGATTGGTTCAGAGTCAAGATAATGTGTCTGAGTGTCTACAAGATTGATTGGTTCAGAGTCAAGATAATGTGTCTGAGTGTCAACAAGATTGATTGGTTCAGTCAAGATAATGTGTCTGAGTGTCTACAAGATTGATTGGTTCAGAGTCAAGATAATGTGTCTTGAGTGTCTACAAGATTGATTGGTTCAGAGTCAAGATAATGTATCTGAGTGTCTACAAGATTGATTGGTTCAGAGTCAAGATAATGTGTCTGAGTGTCTACAAGATTGATTGGTTCAGAGTCAAGATAATGTGTCTGAGTGTCTACAAGATTGATTGGTTCAGAGTCAAGATAATGTGTCTGAGTGTCAACAAGATTGATTGGTTCAGTCAAGATAATGTGTCTGAGTGTCTACAAGATTGATTGGTTCAGAGTCAAGATAATGTGTCTTGAGTGTCTACAAGATTGATTGGTTCAGAGTCAAGATAATGTATCTGAGTGTCTACAAGATTGATTGGTTCAGAGTCAAGATAATGTGTCTGAGTGTCTACAAGATTGATTGGTTCAGAGTCAAGATAATGTGTCTGAGTGTCTACATGTTAACGAGCTAGCACTATAAAAAATCCTACTCGGTAAATTGGAATAGTACAAAAAAAGCATAATCAAGTAATATGTTCTTGCTTGTGATATAGCTGGGGAAAAAATGCTCACTTGGCAGTTAAACAACAATCGCTCACTCACTCATATATTTGTTTCAGGATATTTAGTGAAGGAAGAACAGAAACAATCCGTCCTGTGTCTGAATACTCTGCACAGTTTGTTAAGAGTATGCTAAGTGAGAGCGCTACAAGAGAACAGAAGATCATGCTACTAAGAAAGGCTGTACAGTATCAAACACAAATCAAGATGGATGCCTGCTGTGGCTTAGGATGGGATCGACATCTTATAGGCTTGTTCTACTGCTGTCAGGAAATAAAGATGACACCTCCAGCCCTATTCAGAGATAAGGTATGTAGTGTTGAATTAGAGGAGATTTGAATGATAACAAAGGTGACATCATTATAGCCACTATCGTATGGTACGATAACAAATGTGACATCATCATAGCCACTATCGCATAGTATGATAACAAAGGTGACATTATAGCCACTATCATATGGTACGATAACAAATGTGACATCATCGCAGCCGTTTTCGTATAGTATGATAACAAAGGTGACATCATTATAACCACTATCGTATGGTACGATAACAAATGTGACATCATCATAGCCACTATCATATGGTACGATAACAAATGTGACATCATCGCAGCCGCTTTCGTATAGTATGATAACAAAGATGACATCATCATAGCCACTATCGTATAGTACTATAACAAAGGTGACATCATCATAGCCACTATTGTATAGTACTATAACAAAGGTGACATCATCATAGACACTATCATATAGTATGATAACAAAAGTTACAACATTGCAACATCGTAGCCACTGTCATATGGTTGTTAAATTTATATCTATGTAATGAATCCCTATCAATGGTCAAGTTGTGAGAGTTTATTCAAACCCATTGTGAGGTGTAGTGGATGCAAATTGATGTGATCAAATTTTTCAGTGACATAAGGCATGTTGGTTGTTTTCACAGGGTACTCCTGTTCCTCAGTCAATAAAACCAACAAATGTGATATATCTGAAATATTTGTTAAAAGTGGTGTTTGACTCCGACAACTCTTCTATTTTAAGAATTCATCTACTGTAAATTCTGGAGGAAACAATTTTATGCAAGAGGTCATAATTTTGAGTTTAGTTTACTTATATCAGAATTTATTGAGTGAATGTCTACTGGTTTATATATTAATTTCAAGCATTAAGAAGCTCCAAAATATATTGATTATCTCTATAAATAATCAGTATTTTTTTCTTTTTGTAACAAATACATGTTCTGTAATCCATGGATTTAGCTCCCTCAACTACTCTCCTTTATATATTTGTTTCCCTGACAATCACATTGATTTTTTTTCATGTCCAGTCCCAAATCATTTCTTATAAATTAAAACAAAATTATTTTTTGATTTACTTGTCTGTCAACATTTCAAAAGTGTGTAGACCACAGAAATTATTGATCAGGGTTTTTGGCTAAATAGGATGTAATAGGAAGTGATTTGAACCCTGTGTTTACAAATAGGACTATCAGGAGTTGGGCCCTGAATTAAATATTTGTCATTTCAATCCAATATGTCTGCCATGTGATGTAATAGGTTCTGATTGGCTGAGGAATGAAAAAAATTCCTTGAAACCACTATAGTTGTTTTAACTAAGAATAATGATATATGAACAGTCCACAAAATATTTATTAATTGCATGAAAATATTAATTTTTTGTAGCATTTTAACCAGAAATTTACAGAAATGGTCTCTTGTTTAACATTTAATACATAGAACCTGATATTTGATTAACTACTATTACAAAAATTGATTTTATTTTCCTATCTTATTCTCCAGAATTTCTTTGCCCCTGATATCCTAAGTACATCACAGACACCTACTAACTATACAGACGTCTGGTCGTTAGAGACCTCCTGTATGGGAGGAGGATTCTTTTCCACATCATTTGAAGGCTATGGTGTGTCTTACATGATTTATGGAGAAGATCTGAGTAAGTATTTTTCTTCAAGTAATTATATATATAATAACGAGAGGTTTAAAGGTTGAGACAGACATTATCATTAGTATGACAACGAGTTTGGTGATAATGTTGAGACCTTCAAAACTGTCAGACGTCATTGTTTTTATCAGGGACGTCATCATACCTATTAACCTCTGGGAACTGCTAGGGGGAGATCTCCCCCCTACCAACTCTTCTAAGGGGGAGATTTTGCACGTCGCCTTTAAACGCACAAAATTGTACCTTGTAGTTGAAAGATTATAAAGCAATGATGTAAAATGGTATATAAAGACACATTCATTGTATACAAATTTATTGTTGACCCCTCTATTAATAGCTTGACAGTCTAGTTACATGAACTTATGTTACTCTGGTATGTTAGAACAGCTTTCTTTGCTGCTCTCAGAATGCTGTCACTTGGATTGAATTCAAAGCAAGCTTTGTCTTGGTTTTGTTTTGCACATATTAAACAGCAAATAGTGTCATTGTTCAGATCTGACCTCATATCAGTTTGTATTTTTTTTAACATTGAAAAAATTCTCTCTGTGTCAGCATTGCTGACAGGGATCACACAACAAGCTTAAGCCAATTTGGATAAAACTCTCAAGCTAAGTTTATTTATTAAAGCTAAGGTTTTGTTAGTAGCAGTGACTGCTTTCTTGTGTAAACTGGTCTCTGAGTGTCTCTTAATATCATACAGTCCCCCTGAAGCAATACTGAAGTTGGAACTACACAGAGTGCAAAACGCCAGATCATTTCCCAACGAACTTGACTGTAACCAGTGGTGTGATTTTTTCCACTCGTCTTTGAATTTACAATTGTATTTCTTTTTCTTTGATGTCGAAGAAGGAGTACTAGGTCCCAAATTCCACCTTCTCTTTGTTGATTGAGACATCGTTATAAAATGCCAGAAACAAATCTTATTTAAAGCTAAATCTGAATAGTACTCCCCGAGAATGTACTTTTCTAATTGGTGTTGTTATCCGTTCGATTACGTAAGCAACAATCAGTTTCGTATTCCTGAACGAAAAGTCTAGTGAAAATTGATACGAAACAGCTCGACGATTGACGTAAATAGCCGATCGATTGTAAACAAATATTGCAACTGAAGAAAGTAAACAAATTTTTTGTTGGGGGGAGATCGTGCGGGAGGAAAAGGTGTGTGCAGGAGATTTATGTGCGATCAAAGGAAAAATATCTAAATAACAGATAAATTACAGTATTGGTCATTCAAGTTAATGCTAATTCAATCATTGGTGTAAAATCTATATCTGTTTTTAGCCCAAATGGCCAAAAGATCCAAGTGGGTTATTGTTGCCATTTTGTGTCTGTCATCAATATTTTTTCACATTTCATTTCAATTTTCTCCAAAAATAGTTCACCAAATGAAACCAAACTTTGCAGAAATATTTCTTTGATGGTCCATGATCCATTGCAAATGGAATGTGAATTTCATTCTATGTGTAAATTTATCATGGTTGATGCAAACAATTATGTATCTGGTTGACTTAAATCTTCTTCCCAGTAATCACATGTGATGAAAATTTTGCCTTGAAGAAATGCTTTTTTTTTTTATTGTTAATCATAGATGACCATCACTGTAGGACAAACTTTACCATAGGCCTAGAAACTTAATTGATCCCAAGCTGTTCCTCCCTTACTCATTTTTGTGTTGATCGAAAAGCCAAGATGGCCACCACAACAAGACAAAATTGAACATTGGATTGATTTTAAGAAGACAAAACACACTATCGCTACCCATGGGGGATGTACCTGTATCTGTATCTGTGGTACCATAACTTTATTATATATAAACAAGAGGTCCAGTATCTTAGATATACCAAACTGTCCATGTGGTCACATCTATTAAGCAGTCACTTGTATTAAAAGATCATATTTTATCCTGTCCTGTCATAAAAATAATCATATGAATTGAACCTCTTTTAAGATGTCACCTGTCTGAGAAGACCACTTTTCTTTTGTCTCAAAGATGACCTCTTAATACAGGTTTGACTGTAATTAAGCTAAGATACCTTTTAGAATCTCTTGTTTTTATAAATTGAGTTTTGCTATAACCAGGTAATACAGCTCTCATTTATATACAATAAAGTTATCATTTTATCTATTTTACATATGAATGTATTGTTATAATATTGTATTAAATAATTGTGCATTTAAATCATATATATATATATATTTATATTGCAGTTAAATTTCATGTGTCTTGCAACTCGAATTGTACCTATACATCATCAGCAAAGATGGCCGATGCTATAAATGAAGCTATGAATGAGATGAAAGAACTTTTACAATAATACCTTTGGTAGGTGATACTGTGGAACTATGAATTTATTGTGTTTCTTCTGAAATTGTAAATTGCTTAACGTCTATTGTAAACTGGATGACATTTGTGAAATTTTTATTTATTTATTTTTGTGTTTACAAAAACATGCAAATGTATATTGTGATGTTTCCATGGTATTTATGTATCATTATATTATTGTAAGAAGATGGATTTACCCTCCAAAAAATAAATATCTGATCAATTGTGCTAAAGGCATATGTATAAAAAAATTACCTGGTTTTGAAATTGATTGTTATTTTAACTGAAAAATAAGGGGAGATAACAACTGAAACTGAAGAACATTAATCAGTTAAAACTATTTGTTTCAAGTATGATCCAACTTTTATTCTGTTGTTAACTTTTACCATAGAACTGTTCTTTTTTATCAAAGAATTATTACAAAATATTTTAAAATGAAATTATTTTATACATTAATAGTCTATTTTGTTTATGAATACATTATTTTTCTTCAAGGGATTTTGCCTACCTATTGTTATATGCTTAGATATTTTTTTAATTGTACAATGTATATGGAATACAAATTTCTGTAAGAATTAGAAATGGATAAAATTGTTGCCTTTCTTGTTAATTCATGTGGATTATTTTCTTGTGTAACCATAATAACACACAACATGTTTACCACTTTGTTTTAGTCTTTAGTTATATAGAAAAAATGTGTATGAATAGTGGACAACCCAGAAAAACAATAAGGAACTATTTTATTTTGATTGTCTTAATGTTCTGTATTTTGCTAGACTTTGTTGTCTGGGTATACTTATAAAATGAGGAGTACTGATGTATCGACCGTTTATCTTGTTACATGGAAATACTCTGAAGATATTGGTTTGTCATGTTTTTCATATAGTGACTTTGATTAACATACAAGTTGCTCGATAAATATAGAAGATGCTTCTTTGTTATGTTGGTGATATTATAATTTATTGATAAACAATGGTAGGTGAATTATGTATTGAAGCTACTTCTATATATTATGAAAAACATAGAAATTATCTGATGCAAATGACAGATTTGATTGGCTGTAACTGTCAGCACTAAATTCATTAAGTATACATAAATATATATATTAAAGACACAGTGTACAGCATGAGGAAGGAGCTAAAAATAGAAATTAAAAAAAATTATTTCATACAAAGTTGTGGAATTATCTTCAAAACCACTAACTGATAAAGTATAAGTATGAATGTAAAATAACAGGAAAAACTTTGACCTAGCTTTATACCTTATTTGGAGCTATTCAAATGACTTATTCATGAATATTCATATCAGTTGCCTACATTTTCTACTCTTCACAATGTATATGGTTTTAGCTTTTGTATATGGAATGCTATTTTTCATTATCATTGGTTTACAAACAAATATATTAGTCATTTCAGTTGATATTATTTTAATTATTGAAATATACATATATTTATTTTTATCCTGCACATCACATATTTTTAGAATTTGATTTATTTTAAGTGCAATTGTATATTATTTTCCGGTTTTCATTTTTATAGATAAATGATTTTGGAATATGGTATATATATATTTTTTTTTTATGTTACTATGTAGCTTTTTTTTAGTTGATTTTTTTTTACACTTTTATTTTCCACAGTGTTTTGATTGTTTAACTTGATTTAAGAGTTTTACCTTAAAGAGGAGATTTATATGGTTGCATGTTACTGAATATCAATATAAAAAAACCAGATAGATTCAGACATCCATCCATAACATTTGGGCAAAAGGAAAGTTCCCTCTCACAAAACAGTCCAAGATAAAAAAAAAAAAAAAATTAATTGAAATTATTTTTTTACTTTGGTTTAATCATTTTTAGCTCACCTGGCCATCACTTTTTGTCCGTCCATCAACATTTCATATTTTAATCTTCTCCTCAGAAACCACTGGGCCAATTGCAACCAAAATTTGGTGGAATGATCCTTGGATGGCCCCCTTCCAAAATTAGGTCCGGTGATCCAGACTTCCAACCAAGATGGCCACCAAGCTAAAAATAGAAAAAAGGGGGGATGAAATTTTAATTGTCCATTGCTGCTTTAGTACAAGTCAAAATGAGCTCAAATTTTAACTGCAGCTACATGGCAATGAGTAGTTTAACATATATTCTGGGTTTTTCTGTGAGATTTTTTCAGCAAGTTTATTCCATTTAGGAATATTATGAGATAATAATCACATCTAAATCTTTTGCTCAGAAATTTGAGTTGAAATGATTTTTGGGTGGCCCACTTTCAAAATTATGTGTAACACCCATATTTTCTATTAACTTTAGATGTCAAATTGAAAACCAGGTGAGCGATTACAGGCTCCTGGGAGCCTCTAGTTTTTTATGATATGATATTTTTTATTTTGGGTTTGAACAACTTTTCACTGATTTTTTTAACCAGATGAATTAAATATAGCTTAAGTTTTTAGACATTCATAACATTTTTTCCTTGTATTGCAATGTCTGTTCATCGTAATTCATAATGAATTGGTTTCCACACTCCAAATTAATTTGTCTAAAAACAAATTTTGTTTTTCTTCCACACTTTGGTAATAACGTCATTGTTAAGTGTACATGTCAGTCAGCCATTTATCACTGCATATACATAAACCTCATTTTATGCTTCATTGACATTCAAATCTTTGTGTCACGCTTCCCTAATTCAGATTGTTTGTCAACAATTGGAGAGCTCATGAAATTTTCATCGTTCTTTTGATTGTAAAAAAATATAATATGGTATAACATATTCATGTAGGTTCTATTGTCATAGTAACGAAAATAAAACAAATGTAAGACCAACAAGGGAACAACCTGCTACGTTTGTGGTAAATAATTATTTTTTACCCCATTACAGAGCAAGCAAAAATGTGATAATTAAGTTTGTTTTTTTTGAGTTGGCATTAAGCAACAATCGCTCACTCACTTTTCAGATTCAATCTTCCTCAAATTGACAATTTTCACTATAGAGTTTTCTGACAAGGATTTTAACGAATGTGTTATACGACTCGAGAAATATTGTTCCCCCCCCCCCCCCCCCCCACCTTGCATTCGATATTGTTAGCATGATTGAATCTCTGTAAATCTGTTTTAATTAATGATTAATATGTAATGTAAAATTAAAAAATAATTATTACTGTTCAAACATAAAACATAGATGCCTTTGTTTAATAAACCATGTAAATCTGATGACAATACTTCAATATTATATTGTACATTCAGCTCATGTAAAAAAAAAACATTTTTTTTTATTGCTGGAGATTTTATCCTGTGTTCTTCATCTTTATCAAACGACCTGGTGATTTATATTTGACCATTTCATTGAAGTTTTAGCAGCACTTTATTTATGTCTTTATGTCAAACTATTTGGTGATTATATTAAGCTATTTCATTCATTGAAATGTTAGCACCACTTTATTTATGTCAAGCTATTTGGTGATATTATTAAACTAGTTTTTTCATTGAAATGTTAGCACCACGTTATTTATGTCAAGCTGTTTGTTGACTATATTAAACTAGTTCGTTCATTGAAATGTTTGCACCACTTTTTGGTGATATTATTAAGCTATTTCATTCATTGAAATGTTAGCACCACTTTATTTATGTCAAGCTATTTGGTGACTATATTAAACTAGTTCATTCATTGAAATGTTTACACCACTTTTTGGTGATATTATTAAGCTATTTCATTCATTGAAATGTTAGCACCACTTTATTTATGTCAAGCTGTTTGGTGACTATATTAAGCTATTTCATTCCTTGAAATGTTAGCACCACTTTATTTATGTCAGTGCTACATGGTGATTGCACCAGTTAATCAATGCAATTTGTTGTATATGTAATAAAGCATGTGCGTTCTTGTAAAGTATTTTCCATTCTTTACGAGCAAGTTAGAGGCATGCAATTAAAACTAGCAAAATGTATATTTAACATACTTTTAACAGTATTTCAGTTATATCATAATGATCAGTTTTATTTATGGACGTCCAGGGGAGACTAATCTAATTGAAATTCGATATTAGTTGGAATTTTATTTTTTACAACCTTTCAGATTATAGTTGGGTTAGGATTATGGTGCTTAATGCCACTTTCAACAATATTTGAGTTATATTGTAGCAGTCAGTTTTAATGGTAGAGGAAACGGGAGTACCTGGAGTAAACCACCGACCTACTGGTAGAGGAAACAGGAGTACCTGGAGTAAACCACCGACCTACTGGTAGAGGAAACGGGAGTACCTGGAGTAAACCACCGACCTACTGGTAGAGGAAACAGGAGTACCTGGAGTAAACCACCGACCTACTGGTAGAGGAAACAGGAGTACCTGGAGTAAACCACCGACCTACTGGTAGAGGAAACAGGAGTACCTGGAGTAAACCACCGACCTACTGGTAGGGGAAACGGGAGTACCTGGAGTAAACCACTAACCTACTGGTAGAGGAAACGGGAGTACCTGGAGTAAACCACCGACCTACTGGTAGAGGAAACAGGAGTACCTGGAGTAAACCACCGACCTACTGGTAGAGGAAACAGGAGTACCTGGAGAAACCACCGACCTACTGGTAGAGGAAACAGGAGTACCTGGAGTAAACCACCGACCTACTGGTAGAGGAAACAGGAGTACCTGGAGTAAACCACCGACCTACTGGTAGAGGAAACGGGAGTACCTGGAGTAAACCACTAACCTACTGGTAGAGGAAACGGGAGTACCTGGAGTAAACCACCGACCTACTGGTAAAGGAAACAGGAGTACCTGGAGTAAGCCACCGACCTACTGGTAGAGGAAACAGGAGTACCTGGAGTAAACCACCGACCTACTGGTAGAGGAAACGGGAGTACCTGGAGTAAACCACCGACCTACCACAAATCTTTGACAAATTTTATGCTTTGATTGCATATGTAGTTGTAAATCCAACTACCTTGCGATCACGATGGCCCCCCAGATGATAATTGATTGTCTGATTTTATGAAAGTTGGTTGAACAATTTCGCAACACTCAGTGTGTTTTGTATCACTACAGTCAAATCTGTCTTATGTGACCTTCCAAGGGAACAGTGAAATATGGTCACATAAGACAGGTGGTTGCTTAATACAGGTTTAATTGATATGAAATGCACTGTGAAAGGAAATAAAAATTAAGGTCACATAATACAAGTTATTGCTTAACAGAGGTGGTCACTAAAGCAGATTTGACTGTATAAAGAAACAACAAGCATTATAGAAATGCCTATCACTTAAACAATCCTCTGTTTAGACAAATGAGAACCAACCAGTTACACATGAATAAGTGTTTAGACAAATGAGAACCAACCAGTTACACATGAATAAGTATTTAGACAAATGAGAAAACCAGTTACACATGAATAAGTGTTTAGACAAATGAGAACAACCAGTTACACATGAATAAGTGTTTAGACAAATGAGAATCAACCAGTTACACATGAACAAGTGTTTAGACAAATGAGAACCAACCAGTTACACATGAATAAGCAAATAGACAAAATGTCAAAAATATTGAAATAAAAAAAAGGGTGCTGATAGTTTGTGTTTTAATACTTCAAGATTTGAACGGTTCCTCACTGATTGGTTGGTTGACAATGTGACTCCCTAACATAACCCAGTATTAGATGTCATTTATGTATTTATGGATGATGATATAGTATATCAGCAAAAATAAAATCCAACGAATGCAAATTGAGCAATTTTTTGGCTGTATTATGGCGAGAACCCGTTGCATTTTGATGAGAAGGTGATAATATCCACTTTAGATGAATTTTTTTTATAATGCTAGCTCACTGAGAGAGCAGTCTGCGGGTAGACATGTCACCCCACACCTGATTCCGTGCTAACCAGTCTTTGTTTTTTACTTATTAATGCTGCATGCTTATAGGGAGGGGAAGAACCAGAAAATACCAATTTTATAGTATTTGATGTGACTTGAACCTGCATTCTATTGACCATCACCATGTAACTGAAATATTGTTGAAAATGTCTTTAAAAACTGTAAACCAAACCAAACATAAGGATAGACATGGTCACATACTCCAGATATAATATATATAACTTTACATTTTCACTATTTTTGTGGTAAGTTTATGTTGTCCTGGTACCATTCATTTTTTTTTTAGATATTGTGGTGTACAGTAATTTTTTTTTAATTGTTGGAGACTGATTCATCTAAAGATGGTCTTGATTGTAGATTGAATTATTTTACTGGATAAATCATTAAATAACTACAATATTGAAAAGAAAACACATTTTTAGCTCACCTTGCCAAAGGCAATGTGAGCTTTTGCCATCACTTGGCGTCCGTCGCCTGTTAACTTTTCACATTTTATTCTTCCGTTTTGATGCATTTTCTATGTAAGACAAGCCATAAAGACAGCTGCGCGTGACCTTGTCTTACATGGCATTGTCAGCCAATCAAATCGGCCGAGTATAATCAATGGAGTCCGCTTCTAAGACTGCTGTAATAATATAAATTGTCGTCTTAGTAGATCTAAAAAAGCTTCAAATATCAATTTTACCTGAATTTTAACTGATTTCCCCTAATAGATTTAATGCGGTTTTAAATCAGTGTGTGTTTACTGCATTGCACGTGGCGTTGTAATATTTTGTGTAGTAAAACATGACATTGACATGCGAATGAATGAATGAAATCGACATGCTTTGTTTTTAAGTTGAAACGGCAGAAACAGGTACTTGCACTCATCCTTATTGAAGATCTGGGATTTCTTCCACTTGTGAGGGAAATTCAGCGTCTTTCCACTCGTTCCGCTACGCTCTACTCGTGAAAAGACGGAATTTCTCGCACTCGTGGAAGAAATCCCAGATCTTCAATAGGGACTCACGAACCTATTAATCTTCTCCTCTGAAACCCCTCAGTCAAATGAATTGAAACTTGGTAGGAAGCATCTATGGAAGGTCCTCTATAATGTTTGCTCATTTCGTCCCGATCCATTGACAAACATGGCCGCCACAGGCAATTCTTGTTTCTGATTGGCCTATTTTAAAAAATCTTCTCCTCTGAAACTACTGATCCAAATGAATTGAAACTTGGTAGGAAGCATCTATGGAAGATTCTCTATAAAGACTGCTCATTTCGTCCTGATTCATTCACAAACATGGCCGCCACGGGCAATTCATGTTTATGATTGTATCTTAAATAAATTTTTCTGTGGAAAGAGAGATAACTCTAATTTAAATATTGACATTTTATAATACAGTTAAAATGAATCTGTGTTTTTCTGTGGAAAGAGAGATAACTCTAATTTAAATATTGACATTTACTTTAGTATAATACAGTTAGAATGAATCTGCATAAACAAATGTGACCGAGATACCCACCCTAAACCATATATATTTATGATCAGGGTGACTAAGCAAATTAAATGCATTATAGCTCAGGCCCCGGGGTCATATCCCACCCACTACCTGAAGTGAACTTTTTAATGGTTGAGATCCCCTCCCCTAAACCATACATATTTATGATCAGGGTGACTAGGCAAATTAAATGCCTTATAGCTAAGACCCGAGGGGATGGGGGTCATACCCCACCCCCTACCTGAAGTGAACTTTTTAATGGTTGAGATCCTACCCCTAAGCCATATATATTTATGATCAAGGGTGACTAGGCAAGTTTAATGCCTTATAGCTCAGGCCCCAGGGTCATACACCACCCCTACCAGAAGTGAACTTTTTAATGGTTGAGATCCCCACCCCATAACCATATATATTTATGATCAGGGTGACTAGGCAAATTAAATACCTTATAGCTCAGGCCCCGGGGGTTATACCCCACCTCCTACATGAAGTGAACTTTTTAATGGTTGAGATCCCCACCCCTAAGCCATATATATTTATGATCAGGGTGACCAGTCAAATAAAATGCCTTATAGCTCATTCCCCAGGGGTCATACCACACCCCCTACCTGAGGTGAACTTTTTAATGGTTGAGATCCCCACCCTAAGCCATATATATATATATGATCAGGGTGACTAGGCAAAGTAAATGCCTTATAGCTCAGGTCCCGGGGGTCATACCCCCACCCCCTACCTGAGGTGATCTTTTAAATGGTTGAGATCCCCTCCCCTAAGCCATATATATTTATGATCAGGGTGAATAGACAAATGAAATGCTTCAAGAGTTGAGGCCTGAGGTCATCCCTATCCCCTACCGGAAGTTTTTTTTTATAGCCGAGTATAAAACAAGACCAAATGATTTTGACTTGCAACTCGTTTTAGTTAGTTATCCGATGGGACAAGTTAAAAAAATGTTAATGTAGAGGCCTGTAGGAAGCACCTATAGGCTATGGAATGTTCTGTATTAAGTTTCTTCAGAGCAGAATGCAAGGTGAGCGACACAGGCTCAGCTCAGTGCTGAGCCTCTAGCTACAATTATGATAATTCAGTATTCAATAAGGGTAATAACAAAATTACCGAACTCCGAGCAATCTTACAAAGGGAAAGTCAAAACTCATAATTATACAAACAGACAAAATCAGTCAACAACCGGAAAACTGAAAACCGTAATGACCCTGACTTGGTACAGGCATTTCTAAAGAAATGGTTGAATCAGATTTTAAAGCGCCAAACCTCCCGCTTTCATTACGGCTCAAAGTTTCCGGCTGTCACTATAACAGTATTTATAACAATACTTGAACAAAACAGGTAAAACAGTTGTCAAAACAGCACCAAACTCAGTGAAGTAAATGTCAAAGACACTTTTAAGTCACACATTGATAGAAAAATATTTTTGACATTTTTGTTGACTACCTTATCTTTATACATTTTCACTATATGAAAATCCATCGTTTATAATCTTTTCTGCAGAGACGGAATATATTTCAACAAGATCTTGGTATCGAAATATAAACTTTTTAAGAGATCGAATAAGGCGAATCTTTTCATAGCCCTGGTCCAGTAGCCTGTTTCTCAGATGAAGATGACGTTTCAGGAAATCAGAATAATTGCTACTGGCCCTTGCATAACGAATCAATTGTGAGATGTAAACACCATATGCAGGAGAAGCTGGTATATTGCTACACATATTTGGAAAATTAATGATTTTAAAATTGAAGTCGTCCCGTTTATCATAAATTTTAGTACTGATTTGACCACTGTCGTCAAATTCGAGGTATAAGTCCAAAAATGATGCGGACGAAGCTGTATCTGTGGTCTCTTTAACTTCCAGCTCTGGAGGATATATCAATGGAAGAAATTCTTCAAATCTAGAATTATTGATAGATAAAACGTCATCAATATACCTGTATGTGAAATTAAAGGCTCTAGCCTCATGAATCTTCTTATCTTTTACAAGCTTTTGAAGAAACTCCGACTCATATGAGTATAAAAATAAATCGGCTAGAAGAGGGGCACAATTCGTACCCATTGGTATGCCGACGACCTGTTGAAACAGTGTCCCTCCAAAGGAGACAAATATGTTATCGATGAGGAACTCCAGCATACTGATCACTTGTTCCTCGGAGTAGCATGTTTTACCTTTTTGAATTTTGTTAGAAAAATACATGCATGTGGAATTGTAGCCCAACACAACAAATTTTGAGCCATAGTTTCTATGACTGAAAGCTTTGTGAATTGTTTCTTTTAAGCGGGTTTTTAATTTGTCATGCGGTAGGATGGTATATAGAGTTGAAAAATCAAAAGTTTTAATGGAGGATACCTGAGAGAAAGATCTTGATTTAAGGTTATCCAAAAGATCTTTAGAGTTTTTCAAAATCCACATGTGATTTATGCCACTACGCGAGTAAACAGTTTCACAATATTTCTGTTGTCCCTCTTTTACTGCAGACAGAATCTTTGTCGGGTGAATGGACAATTCTTTCGTCGAACAAGTTGATGATTCCGCTATGTACCTTTCTTTGTGTGGTGTCTTATGGAGTTTAGGTATCCAATATAAATAGGGTAAATCCTCAGACTCTTTACCAGAAGGAATGTTTAAAGAGGTCATGAGAAGCTTATTACAGAATTGTGTGATATAATTTTCTACATTAAATCACAACTGTCTTGTGCTATTTATTTATTTATTTATTTATTGCTTAAGTTTCTAGAAATCTTTGTTATTATATCACCATCCTGGGCAGAAAGACATTTTACTAAATATTATAGAGTGCACACTAATTAATATTATGCTCATAAGATCACTCTGTTCAAGAGTAAAGTTTGCTATTGATAGTGTATGTTTTAATCTAACAAGAATCCTTTGCCTATATCATCCCCCTCTTCTAGAGTAAATGTTGATTTTCCTGTATAATAACCATGACCAGAAATTTCAACTACAACAGCATTGTATTCTCCATATTTAACTTCTCTGATTGGTCTAGCGTTGAATTTTGCGCCAGTTGGACTTTCAAATGTTCTTGTTTGTCCTAGCTTTATTAAGTTTCTCCCAAATTGTTGAGCTATCCTAGTCGTCACACCAGAGCCACAGGGTGAACGATCAACCTATAAGTTTAAATAGTCTCATTATTATTATAAGAAAAGGGAAAAGTTATTAAATCGCGAGATTTTAAGTCAATTTCTATAATTACACAGAGCAGGGACTCGGTTAATGGACATATTTTTTAAAATTATTTTCTAAAATTATTTTACTTTACAAGTTTTTCCTATTTACTGTCTGTTTTTATTAAATCATTATCGTTAGCACCTAGATTTTCATGTTTACAGTCGATGTGCAATATACTATCCACATCCATAAACTAAAAACTAAAATTTTAGTATATGGATGTGGATAGTATATTGCACATTGACTGTAAACATGAAAATCTAGGTGCTAACGATAATGATTTAATAAAAACAGACAGTAAATAGGAAAAACACGTAAAATAATTAAAAAAAAAAAAAAAAATGTCCATTAATCGAGTCCCTGTGGCTGCATGTGGTAATGTTTGTGTATTTGGAAGTTCACGATTTTCTTTCTCTTCGTTTACGGATGTAATTTGTCATTCAGTGTACCGCCTCCAAACATTTGGTATTTATTTCTATCAATTACATCTGTATATGTAATAGACGTGTTAGCTGTTCGTGGTTAAATTTATTTGACCCAAGGAGTAAAGAATAAAAACGTTACCTCTCTTTCTGCAAATACGCAACAATTAGCAGTTATTTCCTGACTATATTCATCTTTGCCATCCGTGACAATAGTTCCATACAAATAGGCCAAGTCACTATTCTCTGGGTGTACAATCTTAAGTTGTCTCCTTAAGACGTCTGCAAATAATTATAACTTTAGGAAGAAAGGTTTTAAGATACCAAAGAAGTAATCAGAAATCGTAAAACGAAGAATGACAAACACATAAAATGGCAAAAGGAAGAAGATCCTGCTCCACAAGTGGTACTTATTTAGTTAATCATGTTAAAAATCTAGTGATGAGTCCCATTCAGCGATCAGTTATAAACGCGGAAAGAAGGACAGGAATGTAACTACGACAAACAGCACATACCCCTGGTCATGACGTAATGACCACCGTACAACTTTCAAGGTGATAACTTCAATTTTTATATTAGGAACTTTTAATTCAGTAGCTTCCATCTTAGTAACAATATTATATCAAAGAAATTGTAATAAGAAACACAAGCTCTAGAATATCGTAGTTACTGTATTTGTAGTTGCTGTTTTATTAAATGGTTTATACTACACAAAAATATATGGAATATTCACAATGTATACTTGAAATCATCTGTTGATCGTAAAGTTTCGTTATCAAACCGTCCTTACTGTCAATTTCTGTCTGGGTGTAGGTCAAGGTATGAAGCAGGCCTAGGTGTATCCGTTTTTTTTGGTTTTTTTTTGTTTGTTTGTTTGTTTGTTTGTTTGTTTTTTATTTATTATATTTTAATTGTTTTAAACATGTTGCATTGTGTGTCCATATCTGTTATTTGTAGTTTGTACAGCGCCTTTGAACGTTTATTTTATGTATGAAAAGAGCGCTATATAAATCTGGTAAATAATAATAATAATATCATTTATTTCAAGTTCATTGAGACAAATGTAATATACACCACTAAAAAATTAATTATGGATTGAAAGGACATTATATACGCGAAAATAAAGAATCGACCTGGCTTCCTTTCGATTTTCGTGAGAAGCACCTGCATGAAGTCTGCCTCCTGCGAATAAAGGAACAAGTCGGTGAGAAAATGAGTACCATAGAAAGCCGACTGTGTTGAACAACACGTTCACCAAACAATCGACAATTCAAGAATTTTGTTGATGTCAATTTAAGAAAGCTTTTTGTTAGAATCGGAGTGTTTTTACAAAGAGTATTTGTCCCTTTCTAAAATAAGATGTTGGTTACTTCCTTGACCATTCGTTTTTATGAAACAAAGTTGAAGCGTAGTTTGGAATTGGGCTCACGATTTTTCGGCCCTTTGGCTAACACATCTCGTACAAAAATTCTGTTGACAATGTTAAGGTAACTAGTTATGATGTAGGTACCCGGATTATATATGAACCGACAACTAAATTTGATATATACGTTTTTATTTCACAGGTGCAATCAGGAGGCTTAGACTTAGTCATCCAATCAGGAGGCTTAGACTTAGTCATCAATTTTGAAGTCTGAATTCTTGCAATAACGTGTTTATAGTTGATCATGTTTTAGCAATAATTGAGGCCACATCATTGCTGTTGAAACTTATCTGACATAAAGTGAAAAACAAATGTTAAGAAATATACATACGGTCATAATTCCGCTAGATATAAAACTTATGCAATAAAATAGATCGGAACAATGCAAAATATATGGAAAACTTAGTTGTGATACCAAATTTTGTACAAAAAGTATCTCTACTCCCCAAACACGACGCGTTAAAGAACAGTTTGAAGATACCAAAGGGGTAATCAGAAGCCGTAAATCGAAGGACAGACAAAACAATGGCCAAAAGGAAAACGACAAAAGGACAAACAATGATCTACAAAACACTATACTATAACTAAGGATTGAGCACTAAGATCCCACTAAAAACTGGAGGTGAACTCAGGTGCTCCGGAAGGATAAGCAGTTCCTGCTCCACTAAATTATTGCAAAATAAAAGACAAAATGAAATAGAGAGTAGAGACGTGTAAACACTCATCTACCAATATCACGTCTTGCTGTGCGTGATAATTACCTGTAGTAGCTCCGGCTGCTTCCTTAATCTTGTATATTGATGACTTGATGTCCATGTTGTACTGTGAAGCATGAACTAAAGCAAAAAATGACCCACCAAATGCTATATCAACTACCACTGTCCCATAACCTGGTACTTCTACAGATACATCTGTCAAAACATTAAATATATGTTATAAGCATTTGTATTTTTTTTGTATAATCATCTCATTTTGATTTTGAATAATGGAGAAAAAAGAAAAAATAGTTCACACATAATACACTGTCACAGTTTTGCAAAGAAAAAAATGCTTGAATATATGTACTAGCCGCACATAATGCCAATCGGTAAATGATTACAGTAGGAATATGTAATAGAATATAGTATTTGTCCTTTGTGGAGAATCAGCGGTCGACCATTGGCGTATTCAGAAAAGTTTGAAGATACTAAAGGGGTAATCAGAAGCCGTAAATCGAAGGACAGACAAAACCATGGCCAAAAGAAAAAGGATAAAGGGGCAAATAACGATCTAAAAACGCATTACACAGAAAACAAAAGATCGAGCAACACAAACCTCATTAAAAACCGGGGGTGAACTCAGGTGTTCCGGTAAAGTTGCACAATTCCTGCTCCTTATCTGGCATCTGATGTGTTACTCTTGTTACAAACCCAGTAATAAGAAGTCATGAATGATTAGAACGACGTTGTTATAGAGTTGCGTACGACTTCCCTTGCTCATTTATGAAAGCCCAAGCGAACCCCAGGGTAAAGAAATGCAGGATACAACCCCTTACGTAAGAAGCATCCGCTGGATGTACCCCAAGTCATAGAACTCACACTTATGACGGGATGGGACTGCCTGAAGTATAGAGAATGTCACTATTCTTGCATGTGAAAGACTGCAATTGCAGTTATAATGAGCCGTAGTTTGGTAGTATCGGTCGTCGCAGGTGGCCTACTGCATTTCTGACCCTCACACATTATATACCCTCTATCTCTAGTGACTAAGTGACGCTAAATAGCAATTAATCAACTTATTTTTTTTATGAAAATACAAGAATATTAATGCAAGAAGTAGTATCCATCGTTTAAGTTTTTACCTTTAGCATATAAAAATGAAGGAACACTAAAAAAACGAACAGCACCAGTTTTCTTTCCGTCGTATTGTATTCTTGTCTCCACCAGTCCACATGGACATTGTATATTCACAACTGTCTCAGGTATGGTTGGATTCTTTACGAAACCTTTATCTACCAAATATCTTCCTAATGATATTACTCCATGTCCACACATAGAACTGTACCCTTCATTATGTAAGAAAATAGCTCCTACGACCGCTGATGGATTATCTGCAGGAACTAAGACCACTCCGAACATGTCAAAATGTCCCCTTGGTTCCCACATTAATAGTTTACGTACGTGGTCAAGTTCTTTCTTAAGACATCGAATCTTTTCCCAAATAGTAGCCCCCTTGATATCAGGGTATCCCTTTTCAATAATTCTGAACGGCTCTCCTCCCGTATGCATTTCGGTGGTAACATATTCAGCCATTTTAACAATCTGTTGCGTACGTGTATTATTTATCTAAACAAGTTTGATAACCTTTAATCACTATCACAAACATAATATATGGCTCACAATAAGTGTCAACAAGTAAAATGTTGATTTGCCAACAGCTGCCTTCCAACAATCAATGGTTGCAGAAAATATAATTTTGATTGGCTAACAGTCTATGAATTATGTAATATTTCTTTATGTCATACCCATCCCTTGCATGCAAATTCCATAAAGATCGTCTGCTTCCACAAAAAAACAACAGACGACAAAATGTCTAAATGTTGATACTTTGATTTATGATTAAACATAAGAAAAGTTGAAATAAAGAGAATTAGTATATACCACACAAATAAGCAAAATCGATGATAATGAATGACCTTTCGAAAATCCCAACCGTTACACGATATTTAAATATTTATTATTTAGAAAGAAAGGTCTATTTTAAGCCTGAAATAGACCCACTACAGAAAATCAATATTATGTGTGTTTCGTCATATATAAATACGACTCCATGACCTAGCTTGTGCCATACCGTTTAAAACAGGTCCAACTGTCCTCACAATCTGACCTTTCAGGACTGATAATGTATAATATATAACTGACTGTATAAATGCACATATATATAAATACATATATCAACACACTAACCAAAATAATTTATTAGATAACACTGAATAAATGGAAAACAAATTTGTATGTTACAGCACGCTTTGTATAATAAAGTAGCATTTTAAACAACATTACAATTACGGGAAATAAAACATCATAGCAAAAGTTAACATCTTACGGCACATTGTAATAATGGGATATAAATTTAACATCTTACGAGAAGAACGCTGAAACAGTAATGGTCACCAATTCCACCAATATCAACAAAACGAACAATCACCTCTCATCTTAACTGAACTCACTGAACACAAAAAGAACATGGTACTTGGGACATGCACACAAATGTGGCGGGTTTAAACCGGTAAATGGGACCCCACACCTCTGCTCTTGATAACTGGATCTCCAACGGCAATACATATTAAAACAAACGATAAGAAAGAAGAGTTTGAAGATACCAACGAGATAATCATAATCATATATGTACTAGCACATGACAAGATATCAATAGGTAAATGATAACAGTAGGAATATGTAATATAATATAGTATTTCTCCTTTGTGGAGGATCACCAGTCGAACATTGTTGTATTAAGTTTGAAGATACCAAAGGAGTAATCAGAAGCCGTAAATCGAAGAAGGACAGACAATGCAATGGCTAAAAGAAAACGGACAAAAGGACAAACGACGATCTACAAAACTAAACATCGAGTAAAACGAACCCCACTAAAAACCGGGGGTGAACTCAGGTGCTCCGGAAGGGTAAGCAGTTCCTGCTCCACTAGTTGCACCCGTCGTGGTAATCTAGTTACAAACCCGATGATAAGTCATATTCTCTTCCACTCAAAAAGATCACATACTATCACAAAAATCAATGACAACATAAGCATGGACAATCCAATAGCAGGGTCATTGAATGCTGGCGGGTATCTGACTACTAGTATCAGCTAGGAAGCTGGAAGCTGTTGATTAAAGACCAATACTGTTTAGACAAAAAATCATAAATACGTGATATTAACACTTTGTTCTTTCGACTCATCTCTTCATTGCAATGCATATTCTTTCATGTCTTTGCTGCCCCGTTCCGGATCATGTAAAAACCGGCATCGGTTACATTTAACTTTTTTTAATCAACAAGATAGTTGACAAGTTTGCCGGAAAACATCCTCGGAAAATGATGCTTATAAATCCATTGTCTGACAAATAAACTATGATAACTGCAGGATGTATATATACCTTTATATTGTGTTGAGGATTTTATATAACAATGTGTATGTGTTCTGGTTATATGCGCATAATATAATTTCGGTTTGGCCATTTTTTGCAATTTTTAGCTCACCTTGCCAAAGGCAAGGTGAGCTTTTGCCATCACTTGGCGTCCGTCGTCCGTCGTCCGTTAACTTTTCACATTCTAATCTTCTCCTCTGAAACCGCTTTGCCAAATGAAGTGAAACTTGGTAGGAAGCATCTATGGAAGGTCCTCTCTAAAGAATGCTCATTTTGTCCCAATCCATCAACAAACATGGCCGCCATAGGCAATTCTTTTTTTCTGATTGGCCGATATTAAAAATATCTTCTCCTCTGAAACCGCTTGGCAAATTGAACCGAAACTTGATAGGAAGCATCTGTGGCAGGTCCTCTATAAAGAATGCTCATTTCGTCCCGATCCGTTAATAAACATGGCCGCCACAGGCCATTCTTGTTTCTGATTGGTTGATTTCTAGAAAATCTACTCCTCTGAAACCGCTTGACCAAATGAATCGAAACTTGGTAGGGAGCATCCTTGGAAGGGCCTCTATAAAGATTACTCATTTCGTCCCGCTTCATTAACAAACATGGCTGCCACAGGCAATTCTTGTTTCTGATTGGTCGATTTCTAAAAGTCTTCTCCTCTGAAACCGCTTGGCCAAATAAACCGAAACTTGGTAGAAAGCATCTATGGAAGGTCCCTACTAGCCAAATTACGTTGTCAAAACGTAGTGACAACGTAACTTTTTCGTTGTTACAACGTAAGAATTTTACGTTTTAACTACGCCGATGTGTAGACTCCCCTAAGCGTAACTACCACGTTGTGGTACTACGTAGTAAAAGACCTTTCTACAACCAAACGACAACCATGACCATGTAAGGACGTTTACACAACGTAACCACCAACCATCACAGGACCTTAATACGAGGTAAATACAACTAATTAAGGACGTTTACACAACGTAACTACCAACCATCATAGGACCTTTATACGACGTAATCACAACCACCAAAGGACCTTTACATGACGTAATTACAACCACATAGGCACCTTTAGACAACGTAACTACAACCACCTAGGGACCTTTATACAATGTCACTACGACCACCTAGACCTTTAGACGACGCAACTACAACCATCTCTATATAGGTATACAACTACAAAAAATATAGAACCCTAAGAGGATTTGTATAGCCAAATTACTTTGTCAAAGCATTGTGACAACGTAATTTGGATAGTAGGGCAACTATAATCACATTAAGACTGTTACACCATGCAACTACCGGTACCAACTACAAAAATGTACATTATTTTTTGTGTATTTAAGGACCTTTTGTGATGTTCTTAATTTTTTTGAGTTAACTAATAAAATATAAAATTCTAAACATTTATTAATCCAAATTATTGCAAGTTTTACAGATGATGAAACACTCTTTCTACTCTCTGACTCATCCCATCATAATCTATTTTAAAGATGCCAAAATGTTTAGATGTAATTATTATACAAATATGTCAGGTACATGTAATAATAAATATATCAGATTAAAAAACATGTAAAATAAATGTACTAAAAATCTTTATCTTGTGAAAGTTGCATTTGACTAAATTAAAGATGTACAAATGTATATAGATAACATCTATAGAAGTAATGAATAGGTATACATCCAGTGGAGGACCTACATTTTAAGGTCCCTGAGCTATTATGTGGGCCCTTTTGTAGCCAGCAAGAATAACCAACAAGGTCAAAAGGGCCATGAACAGGGTGTTGGGGTGGAGTCCTTGACAATGGGCCAAACATTGATCCCTTTCCCACCAGCAAAGAGGTCTGGGTAACGGAAGGTATGTTGTTCCATGGGAGATTCTGATAATTGTTTGTTTTTAATTTAACCACTATATCTCAGATTTTTATTAAAATTGCTGTACTGGGTTATAAGCATTTTATGCTAGAAAACAGAAATATCTCAATAAATATGAGAACTGAAGCACTAGTTGCTGGCTAAGGAAACAGCAGAAATACATGTATACATATAAAAATATCACCCTGCTAACAATGGACCAAACTTATAAGAACAACTTGACCTATAAATCTATTCTTTAGTTTAAAATTAAACACTAAAAAATATATAATCGAAAATTACCAAAAACCAAGAAAAATTTGTAGGATCATCAAGGCACAGAAAAAAGATTTTTTTCATTCTTTAAATTACTAGAGAGGGATCACTAGGATAAACAGGTGACAGTTTTGATTTTTGGTGTTTGAATGCACAAGCCTGAATTAAGAATTCATATGTCTGTTTGTGGTTCCGATTGGTTCTAACATAAGGACTGAGCTGTCAAACTATTAAGCTGTGCACCAACAAAGGATTCGAGAATCCAACTGCCAAAATGTAGGCTATGGATAGATTCTGGCTAAGTCAAGGAGCCCATACAGCTTGGGATTCAGGTGCAAATTTGGAAATTTTACTAATTGCAGAGACATTTTGAGGCCATATGAAATTGGAATTGGAGCATATTCTAAGGTCAATATTAAGTACTTTAAGCCATTGACATATGATTCTATTACTAAAATAGCCTTATTCTAATAACAGACATTATAAAAAACTCCATTAATTTTGTTGAAAAGTTAGTTCATTAAAAAAGTTGTTTCCGGGATATAAGGGGCCCCAGGCCTGAAGCGTAAGCTTCGTTAGTTTCATAGTAAGATCTACAAATGTACCAGTGTACACATCCCAATCCTGAGAAAGCTGTAACCCCAAAATATTCTTGTTAATGTATATAAAAATATAACAAAGAACAATAATATTTTAAGCTTAGCAATTCAAAATAAAAATATCAAAACCAATATATCACATCCCCTTACAAAGAAAAAATATAACCCTAATTTGTCTTTCTTTCTTAAAGAAAAAATATGTATTATTAAATATGGGGACAGTCATGATCGTATGGTAGTTGGATTTATAACTATCTATGCAATCAGTGCACATCACCACTAATGTTGTGAGTTGCAAGGGGTAAAATTTGCACAGATAATGTTACCCATATTAAAATCTCCAACAAACTTACCCCTTCCATAAATTATTTCTATTCTAATAGGACATATACAGTAAATTTTTAATCCATATTCTTAATAGTGTACCCATATTAAAATCTCCAACAAACTTACCCCTTCCATAAATTATTTCTATGACATGCTGTTTTGGCTTTGTAAACAAAAGGGTATAATAAAACAGCCAAATACGTTATGATCATTAGCGTGTGTAAGTCATAATAAACCAGGGATTTTTATACCCTTTTGTTTACAAGGCCAAAACAGCATGTCATATTAGAATTCAAAATACTGGCATACAAATCATGATTCTCATTCAACTTTCATTCAACATTATATTATATAATACTATCCTGGGTACTCCGGTTTCTTCTACCTTTATAAACTGCAATATTGTTGAAAGTGGTGTTAAACACTCATAACCTTATAATTAACTCAAACCCATATTATCTCAACCATACTGATACTGATATATATAAATCACAAAACTTGCATACAAAAAAAACCACATACAAATTCTAACATTTGGTCAGCAAAAAAATGAAAGATATAAAAAACAACAAAGTTAAATGAACAATGAAAGGTTTCCTTCAACAATAAAGTTTTTTTTCTCCATCAAGCATCTGGAAAGCTCCCTTCATTGGTGGATTGATTCTGAAAAAAATAATATGATATTAATATTTTCAGCTAAATGGAACAACTTTAGGGGTGAAAATATTTTTAGTAACTATTTTGATCATGATCAGAAGCTTGAAATTATTATATTTAGGAGATAACTGTATTGTATTTTAAGCTTTGCGGATGTAAATCGTCGGTTTTACGGTCGCAAAATGAGTTTACCTAGCGATGCATATCGTAGCTAGGTAAACAGATATTTGCGACTGTAAGTGAAGACACATTGTAAAACCTATAATTAATTGATTATAACTCGGAAATATATTGCATGGATATATATTACAGAGCTAAAGAAAGAAATCCAAAAACAGTGATCAAACATATACGGTAAATTTTATTGATAGGACAAATCTAGAAAAGATGCATCTCCATTTATGTAAAAAAAAAAAAACCATGAGAACAGAAGAGAATTAGAAGAGATATAGTACAAAAAAAGTGCAGTTCAAACATTTAGATCTATTGCAAGACTACAATATTATCAAAATTAATACTTAATTTTAGAAGAAGCATTTGCAGTATGTAAAACATTAGACTCGGAGAGGAACTTACACTTAATATGCAAGAAACTTATATCTCTAGATTAAAAATTGATTTAAGACAGCACTTATCTTGCAGTTTTTGATATTTGTTGTTGATATAAACATATCCCGTAAAATGTTTTCCATGAACTCATTTCATTAATGAGAAATTACGAAAATCACAAAAGCACATATAAACAATCTGTGGGGAGGAGATTAATATCAATCAATCAGTGGTGTGACCTAATTAAATAGCATAACTACCCATGCCCAGTACTTCTCTACTGACCAATATTATCTTCATTTATTACACTTTTATTATTTCTACACTTAATATAGAAAACTTTAAAAAGAAAAGTAGAAATGAACCAAAAAATTAAGTCCATGTTACAAAGCTCTGACAAAGGATCATATTATAATTATTTACTCTTGGGAATTTTAGGCATTTTTTTCTGCAGTTTTTTTTACATAACTATATTCCTTATTATTTGATTTCTCAAAATTTCATTACAGGTACAGTTAATTTGTCTTTAGGTGGGATCTCTATCAGATAGGTTGATCTTTTCAAAATGTGTTTATTTTCATTTTATCGTCAACTGTAACTGATGATATTTAACATAAATCTCTTCTTAAGAAATGTTCTGTATTTGAAGTAGATTGCATACATGGAATTAAATGTAACAAGTTCATCTAAAGAACCCTTTGTTTCTGTGATAGCCACACTGTAAATATGGGAGGAGCTCTATTGGTATAACTTCCATGTATATATACATTTGTAAGTGTATGCATGTATCATTATACATTTATTTTGTAGGCTTTGTGCATGAAGTCTAATTTCTGGTTCATCAATAAATCATCATGGTAGTTTTCGTGATCCGAGTTTAATCCCTATAAAATTGCCTCAGGACTAGATTAGTTGATAGTAAAATGTAAAATATAATGTTGTTGACTTGTCTGGCCTATAGCTAGAAGAACATGAAATTGATTACCTCTGATTAGATGATGGTGAAATTTGCTGTTGTCTAGTATAGCTATGTGTTGATCGGTCTGACATTACAGGACATGAAGCAGGTGACATCTGTGGCTTCCAATATTAAATGGGGCCAGGAATTATTTCGACTGGTTTGCCATATGTTGAAAAGTCACAAGATCAGCTATGTGCCTATAACAGCTATAACCTCAAATCCAACTGTACTTGTTTACCACTTTTACAGAAATGAACCAGCTCTGAAATTATAATGAAGAAATTTAAACTATTTTATTCATAGTCTCATTTATATATACAATGTACAGGTATCATCAATGATCATACTGTCTTAACGATAAAAAAAAGAGGCTACTTCCCCTGCCTCCTAAGTATATACATGTAGCCAGAAATGAGGTACCATTTGATAATTTGCATATCTAAGATGGGGACATCATGGGGAAGTCTGCAATTTTCATATGATCTACATTAAAGATATAATTTCTAATTGCATGCATGTTATTTTCTGAACTTGAAAATTATATACCTTTGGCTAAAATCAAGCTAAATAATAAATGAAATAACAATTAAATGTTCGAGGTTCCTGGACAAAATGAAAATCGGATGCATCTACATGTAACCTTTATCTGATCTTAAGAGTCTATGTAAAAATGTTTGTAATACAGAGACGTGCAAAAAGTAGTATTCGGTCACTGTGATGTTTTACTATATATTTCATATAAAACCACATTTTTTAAAAACATTATTCCAAAGTCGACTCTTGTTCGATTTTGATGATTTTTTTACCAACAAAAACAGAATTAAATGTAGTTTTACAAAGTGATTTTAGCATAATTTTATAATCTATAATTTTTATGAGTTCACAATTTAAACACAAAACTAAATTTTGAATGTCAAAAATACAATACAATGATAGTACATTTGAAGACAAATAATTTAAGTTTGCATTTAAATCATGAATATTTAAAATCTGTGCTTCCAAAAAATATTTAAAAATAATCACAGAAAATTACATACGTTCTCGCTTCTGACATTCTGTTGGTAAAAATTTCATCAAAATCGAACAAGAATTGAGTTTGGAATGTTTTGAAAAATTGTGGTTATATACCTGTATGAAATATGCAAAAAAATGACAGTGACCGAATACTTGTTGCACGTCTTTGTACATGAAATTGAGACCAATGAGGGAGATAACTTATTTACATTGAGACAAGAAAAAATTAAATAAGTGTAATGGTTATTATTATTATTTTTTTATCCGGTCACTGTAATTCTTGTTTGATTTTGATGAAATTTTTACCAACAGAACGTCAGAAGCGAGAACGTATGTAATTTTCTGTGATTATTTTTAAATAATTTTTGGGAGCACAGATTTTAAATGTTCATGATTTAAACACAAGCTTAAATTATTTGTCTTCAAATGTACTATCATTGTATTGTATTTTTGACATTCAAAATTTAGTTTTGTGTTTAAATCGTGAACTACAGCTAAAATTACAGTGTAAAACTACATTTAATTCTGTTTTTGTTGGTAAAAAAATCATCAAAATCGAACAAGAGTCGACTTTGGAATAATGTTTTAAAAAAATGTGGTTTTACATTCTGCCTTCTGCCACATGATTGCCTCCTTCATCATATTGAAGATTATGCAATTTTGATTTTTGTGCGGCATGCCCAATGAATAGTGAAGCCAAAGTTTAAATAAGTTTCCAAGTAGATGATAATATTAAGTAATAATAACCAAATTGAATTTACAATTAAAACTATATACAGTTGTCACTGTCTGGACTATAGGGACACGATCCTTGCCTTAAAGGCCTCAGGTGTGTCCAATTCAACAATGTCTGGAGCTAGTAGGTTCCAGTCTCGTACCGTTCTTGGAAAGAATGACATTTTCCTGGTGTCAATACAGGAGGATGGTATCTGGAATGACCTGTTGTGTGATTTTCTGGTTTTTCGGCCTGTTGGAATTAGCCTGTTTTCCTTGTTGATGGCTACAAGTTCTCTATCGATTTTATATAGCGTCCTTTCTTCTGTCTGCAAGTGGTTTCCATTTTAGTCTTTGTATGATGTTACTTACACTAGATCTATTTCTGTGATTGTTTGCTACATATCTAGCCGCTCTTCTCTGCACTGCCTCCACCTTGTTTATATCAGCTTGTGTATATGGGTCCCAGACTGTACTAGCATATTCTACTAGTGGGCGTGCAAGAGTGAAATATGCTTGTTCTTTTATCCTGATAGATGGGATTTTCAGGTTTCTACACAGAAAGCCAAGAGTTTTATTTGCTTTGCTGGTAATACAATTTATGTGCTGGTCCCATTGTAATTTGTTTGTGAACGAGAGGCCTAAATATTTGGCGATGTAACTGACTCTAGCGTATGTCCGTGGAGTTGGTATTTGGCATCAATTATTTTCTTTTTGTTGGTTACTCTGAGTACTGTGCATTTATCAGGGTGGAATTTCATGCACCATTCATTTTCCCAATGTCCCAGCTTATCTAGACCTTTTTGTAGGGTTTCAGCATCGTTGTTATTGGATATTGTCAGGTACGCTATTGTGTCGTCGGCAAAGAGTCTTACTGTTGATGTTAGTCTTGATTGGAGGTCGTTTATGTAGTAGAGGAAGAGCCCTGGATCTAGGACGGAACCTTGGGGAACTCCTGAGTCCACACTGACTGCCTCAGAGGTAGATCCATCAATTACTACTGATTATTTTCTGTTTGCAAGCCAGTTTTGTATCCACCTGACTGATTTTCCTATGATACCATAATGCTGCAGTTTGTGTATGAGTAGGCTATGGTTGACTTTGTCAAAAGCCTTAGCAAAGTCCAATATGAGGATATCTGTTTGTTGGCCTTCTTGTAAGTTCTTGGAGATGTCATCCACGAATTCAATGAGTTGCGTTTCACAGGAGTGGCCTTTTCGAAATCCATGTTGTAGTGGATATAGGATATTATTTTCTTCTCCATGTTTCGTGATTTTACTGGCCAATATATGCTCCATAGTTTTACAACAGACTGATGTTAAGGATATTGGTCTGTAGTTTTCAGCTAACGTCTTTTGACCTTTTTTGTATACAGGCGAGACGCTTGCAATGCGCCAGTCATCCGGGACTACACCAGTGTCTAGTGATATCTGGAATATAAGCTGCAGTAGTGGTGAAATATCTGTAGCTAGTTCTTTTAGAATCCTAGGTGATATGTTATCAGGTCCTGGTGCCTTGTATGGATTTAACTGCTTTAGTAATTTTGTAATACCGTTGCAGGTGATATCAAAAGATTTCATATTTGGATGTTGTGTGGTTGTGGAGTTCATACGGTTTGAATTCAGGAATTCCTCAGTGCTATAGGATGTTTTCTCAGAGAAGGCCGATTTAAACTGGCGATTTAATATGTTTGATTTAGTAACTGGGTCACAGTACAGTTTACCATCCATTTTTAGTGATGAGATTCCAACTATGTCTTTACGTTTGTGTTTGATATATGTCCAGAACTTTTTCATCCCTGATCGTGGTTCGTTTTCATCTGGTGTTACTACATTTTCAATGTATTTCCAGTACGCCTGTCTGGTTATCTTTTGAGTATGATGTTTGAGATTGTTATACTGTTTGATGGTCACCAGTTTTCTTCTTCTTTTTGAATAATCTGTGTAGTCTTTTGAGGTTTTTCTTGATGTCCCTGTTGATCCAAGGTTGACGATCTTTGTCCTTGGAATTTTTTTGTGGTATGTGTTGTTTTGCTGACTTGCTGAGGGTTTGTTTGAAGAATTCCCACATGGTGTTTACATTGCAGTCAGGGTCTCTAAACATCTGAAGTAGTTGGTCTAGTATGCTGGTGATGTCATTCTTCATATTATTCCAATTTGCTTTATTATATAAGGGGATGATACGTGGTTTTTGTTTTAGTTTGACAGGCCTGAAATCAAACTCTGTATATACAATATCATGGTCTGAGATCCCTGGTATGGTTTCTGTTCTGAGTACTTTTCCTGGTCTGTTGGTGAGTACCAAGTCAAGTATATTTGCAAGACGCGTTGGCTGGTCTATTAGTTGAGATAATGTATTATTATTTATGATGTCCATGAAATAGTTGTGTAAGTTGGTAAATACTGCATTCGGTTTCAGGATGTTTTCTTTCCAGTCCCATCCAGGTAGGTTCATATCACCTCCTATTACGATTGTTGCATTTTCTATGGCGCTTGCTCTTTGGACTGATGTCTCAAAGTATTTTAAACTGTCCTCATCCGAGACGTTTCTTCGGTAGTAGGAGCAAATATAGATGGTACCGTTTCCTTTCAGGTTCATTTTGGCCCATACAATTTCGCAGTCGGTGTCTAATTCTGGGACATGCTCACTGTTGTATTCATTCTTTATTGCAAGAAGTACACCTTCACCTGTTTTATTTGTTCGATCTTTCCGGTGTAGGACGTAACCTCTAGGGCAGATTTCAGAGTCTCTAATGTCTTTGTCCAACCAAGTCTCTGTACCAATAATAATGTCTGGTTTTACACTATCGATAACATTTGATAGTCTGCACAGTTTTGATTTAATAGACTGGAAATTTATGTTCAGAATCGTCAATGGTTGATTGCATGTTTTTGGTCCTGTCTTCCTGGTGGGTGTTGATGAGTGGACAGGACGTATGGGCAGACTCGCTTCTGGGCTATGTGGAGGTATGTCCGAGATGCGTGAGTATGACATATTTGACATGTCTGATACCTCGATACTTTGGTAGTCATGTACTGTCGAGCTATAATTTGGGTTGTTACACACTATACAGTACCAACTGATGTTTAGCTCTGAGTCACCCAGCTGTTGGTAAGATATAGTGTGTATGTTTTGGCAGCCAGCATGGTACCATTGGTCGCAAGTCTCGCATATGATTCCCCTGTCTTCCCAATCCACAGTCTTATCACATGTTCCGCATAGGTAGTCTCTTTCTGGACCTGGATTTAGGTGGATGTCGTTCGCATTTGTTAGAACTTGTAAAGCGAGATAGGCTAGTAGTGTGGTATGGCTTTTAGTCCTGTTCTCTATTGCTTTTGGTCTTCCCTTCAGCATATTTAGGATAAGATGATGGCTGTAGCTTATGCATGGTACTACCTTGACAAATGTGTAGCTTAATTCCTTGGACTCTTTTATTATGATATTTCTTGGCAGTATAGAGAAGAGGGCAGCAAACAGGAACGCTGTCGTGAATGTTAACAGTAATCTCATGGTTTCTGCTAATAATATCCTGCTGTTTCTAAAACAAATATCAAGTAAATTTTGGAGATTTAGACATTGATGAAAAGTTGATTGTAGTAAAGACTGATAAGATAAACTCACCTACACCCCTTACTACAACATCCGCTTTCAATGGTGTCCCTCTCTAGGTACTTGATCTCTAAAATAGTGTCAGCAGTTCTTCCTCTTCCACGTGTAGCTGGATTATTTCAGATTCGTGGACGACTTGGTAACATTCCTTGTATGTATCAAGGAGGATGTGTTTTGTGATGGCTAGGCTTAGGAGTTTTCCAGGGTGAATTCCGTCTTTTTTATTTATTGTGATGTTTACTGATTTCCGGGTTCCGCCTCGTTTAATTTTCCTGCCACGTAAAAAGTACTTGCTGATGTTTATAGTCTTCTTGTTCAGACTATCGTTCAGTCTTACTATTTCTGAATTTAGGGCTTTGATCTGTCTGGTCTCTTGGAAATCTTCCACTTTAAAGATTTCAGGTTTGTCATGAAATATATTGTAAAAAATCCCAGTGACCGAATACTTTTGGCACGTCTCTGTACCTCATTGCTTTGGTTACTGACATAACTACATTTTTGTACATGTACAAGGTATGTATGATTATAAACTTTTGCTGTAAATTAGTGTAAGCCTTTATTGTGTTATTTTATTTTATTTCAATGTTTGAAAATCACTTAAATCACGCTAATCATTGTAACAAATTAATGATGATTTTTCTATCCTTCGGGGCGTCTTGATTGACAGTAAAGTATTTGTTTGTTTGTTTGTTTTTTACACAAAATTTAACAATGAATGACATTTGGCGTCACAGTATTTTCTTAAATCAATTTGGATTGCTCATTCATAGATGTAATTCTATTGACTAACCTTACTGTATATTTCTACCTTCTAAACTCGAGGTTTTTGTATGTTCGGGACATCAAAGAAATTGTTAAAATTGTCACAAAACACCAAAATGATTTGAATTTTGGTAGGAATTCAAACTCCGGAAATAGTAATAACTTTTTATTATCGAATCGTTGACGGACACACTGAATTTCCGCATTGTATGCTATTATTTGACAAATCTAATAAACGATCCACTCAGCTTGAAACTGCAGTGATCAAAATCTAATTAAAATATGACGAATATTTATGAGGAAAAGGACTTCTAATTTTTGGATAATGGTAATTTTATTGCAAGTAATTAAATCTTGGAGATACATTTGTATATTGCCTTCTTCTTCACTTTCTACTAAGTTCAGTGGAAAGAAGAACGATTAACGATCAAGAGGCCACCGATTTGATCCTCGTACATGGCGTTTTTATTATGTTTTTTTTTTTTATTGCTATTGATATACAACTATAGCCAGTTGTATCATCTTAACGCAAAAATGTAGCTAAATAACAACACAACTTAGTCACATTTTTTACTGATGAACCTGGAAATGCAAAAAGTCCTTATCAACCATGCATTTTTAGAATCAGGAGATCAACTACTATCAAATTCAAAGTCATGTCTAGAGAATACTTTCCAATTTGAAAAATTCACTTTTTAATTAAGATCCTTTCCCTTTTCCAGGGAAATACCTTAAGATCCTTTCCCTTTTCCAGGGAAATACCTTAATGATTGGTGATAAGTACGTACGGTTGTTTGACAACGACTTGCATATAGCGTATTCTGAATACGTTACCAGGACGTAATAATTACGTTTGAGTTTTTACGTTAGCATCAAGGCCATATCTGTACGTAACAAAGACGTTGGAAAGTACGTTGTCACAACGTCTTGGATATAACGTATTCTGAATACGTTACCAGGACGTACACATTACGTTTGAGCTTTTACGTTAGCATCAAGACCATATCCGTACGTAACAAAAACGTTCAAACTACAGTGTAACAACGACTTGCATATAACGTATTCTGAATACGTTACCAGGACGTAATAATTACGTTTGAGTTTTTACGTTAGCATCAAGGCCATATCTGTACGTAACAAAGACGTTGGAAAGTACGTTGTCACAACGTCTTGGATATAGCGTATTCTGAATACGTTACCAGGACGTACGCATTACGTTTGAGCTTTTACGTTAGCATCAAGACCATATCCGTACGTAACAAAAACGTTGGAAAATACGTTGTCACAACGACTTGCATATCACGTATCTAAAATACGCTGTGGCAACGTAATTTTCACGTAAGAAAGGGACCTGACCAAACAGCAACCAAACTGCAACGTTGTGAATACGTAGTGTGCTAGCTGGGGGGGTCACTGTAATCGGGCGGCTGTATCGAGAAACAGATACAGTGTTGAAAAAACTGTTGACACTCATACAATATTGATAAATGCAATAACATTTTATGTTTGCCTTCAAGAAATATGATAGACAAAACCATGTGTGAAGTTTTATGACGAAATATCTACGATTTCTATGTAAATTTACGAGTTGAAGTTGCGGCTGTATCGAGAAACAGATATGGTGTTGAAAAAAACTGTTGATACTCATAAAATATTGATAAATGCAATAAAACTTTATGTTTGTCTTCAAGAAATATGATAGAAAAAAACATGTTTGATATAAAAAAAAATTCCGGAATAAATACTTAAGACAACCATCTATCGACTTTCACTTTTGTAATATATCGTCATCATGTGACGTTGTTTACAAGGGACGCTGATTAACACAAGCTGGTTACTGATTTATTTTACGATTTTGTGAGCATTTTACTTGCTTGAGTAGCAAAATTCAAAATGCCATCAAATTGGAAAATATCAGTAACTTAATTACATCACCGTCCTGTTATCAATGTATACGTAGGAAAACATCAAGGTTAGTGCATTTTCAATGGAATGTATGTGTACGTACTAGGGATCCCCAAATGTAAATTTTCAAAACAAATGATAAAAAATACTTAGTTACAGAATATATATTTATAACTGAGGGGAAATTTTTATTTTAAGGACTTTAAAAATACGTTATATGCCGGTGTTTTGTTTGTTTACACTCGGTCGTCACATCGGAACAGCCAGATTTGTTGTGTACTGCACTTGCGCTAAATATAGAGTTGTTGAGTATTAACATGTGTACCGTATTAGAGACGTCATATTAGAATAATGATTTTGCAACCCGCCGTAAACTTTTAAGTTTTACTTTCAAGATATCATTACCATTTGTATTTGCTGGACCCACATGGGTGTATTATTATGCAATAAAGAATTATTATTATTATTTACCATATTGTAAACAGATTATATATTTCTTATATCCCATTGTAATATCATATTTATCCCCGGCTTGATAAAAATGTCGGCTTTTGATTGGTCGATGACCCGTTGGTACAAAACCCATGCTACCGGCTGGTAGTTACGTAACGTCACTGGGGGGTCTTTACGTTGCTATGCATGATGTAAAGATGGTGTAAAACGTAAACAATCTCAAAGCGCTTTGCATTCAACATGGAATGGAGAACGGAGGACGTATTTATTGAGAGAAAAAAAATCAAGCGTCTCAATAAATGCAGAAAAACAAACAATGCACCAAATTATGTTGAGAGATTTAAAGTTCCTACGGTATTGATGGTCATGTTTAACATGTAGTGTAACATTTTGTTGATTTGCGCTACATGAAACGTTGATTTGTTGTCATGTTGTGTCTTTATACTTTATATAAATGGTAAATTGTTTGAATACAATTATTTTAAAATCATTTCTCATTATTGTTTTCACATCAATTCTTCTTTTGTTTTGTCGTACTATAATACCACCCAAAATATGTACCATGCATATTTTTTTATCAATAGAATTCTCGATCCTATTACTAGTGACGTCATGAATAATGTAACGCTATCCACGCCAAATACAAGAAATTAAATTACAACAAAACAAGACTGAAAAACGTTAAAAATTAGTTAACTGTAGGGTGATACCAAGGGTATCTCCCTACACTTAGTCAAAATGCACCAAAATTTTCACCTGAGCTATGGCATTTTAGTCCGCAAATACAAAAACGTTACGATTACGCTATAAACAAGAAAACTGCAGCAGAGCTGCGAGAGGAGTCGATTAAAAAAAAAACATTTGTTTGCAGGCCCAAATTTCCTGCAGTAAAGACAACTCCTGTAATTTGTTCAAAAGACGAGCAAAGGAGGCAAAATTATATAAATGGGAATAACAAACATTGCTGTTCACCAATATATTAAACAGTTATAAATATGGTTAGGGTTGGGGTTGGGGTTAAAAATTTCACATAAACATAAACTGAAAAGCATGCAAATAGGTAAACTTTTATAACAGAACACATAACTGACCTGGTAGAAGCATATATTTTTTCTTTTAAGTTACCAGCTGAATCTGAAAACATAATATTTGTCATATATAAGCATTAATATAGACACAAATAAATTATTGTTCTGTCTTCAACATTATTAACATATTATGAAGATTAATTGTGAAATTCCATATTCTACAAAAAAATGTAAATAGTCAGTATATGTATTATTACCTTTGTCCCCAATTGGTCCAAACTGCAATTTTGACTTGTGCAGACATCTTAAATTTTTTAGAATTACTTTAGTAGCAAAAACAAAGAGAAACCACTACTGTTATAATTACATAAAATATAACCATTTATTTCATGTACTCATGTTTTTGTTTGCTTTAAAATATGAAACAGAAAACCTTAAAAAATCAAGTTCACCCTAACTATAAAATGCACTGATAATGTGACTTGTTCTTAATGAAAGCAAATATGAATATGATGAAACAAAATGGTAGACTAGCAATACCAATATATATACAACATGAAGCTTTTTAGTGCATATCTCCTTACACAAAAGCAATTGAAAATATATTTTAATCACCAAGTAGTGAAATGCAAGCCACCAACTCAGTGACATTTTCATTATTATACAACTTTTAAATCTCAGAAGAAAGATTTACAATGATAACAGGAAAAACTTCAAAAATATACCGAAATACTAGTACACTCAAATATTTACAGAAATACTTGTACACTCAGTATATGACATTTTTTTATTGAAAACATCTTTCTTAATATGAATATAATGTTAGGGCTATATGGGGGTGAGGATTTAGACGTCATTTTTAATACAGTAATATTTATCTCAAAGTGGGAAATATGGAAAATACGTAATAAGGTTAAATATAACCAATCCCGAATTGGAGATCAAACAATTTTCAACACTTGGAAAAATAATTTAAAAAAACATTTACAATGCACATTACAAACTTCGCATATTAATGAAAATGATAAAAACAAATTAGAACTTTTTCGGAATAACATATGAGTATTTATTATTTATGAACATAAAGCTAATGCATGGTAATAATTGTATCGTCTAATTGTGTATATTATAATGAAATGTAAAAACAAATGAATATGAAATATGTTTAAGTGGACTTTTTATTTTTATTTTCACTTGCTACCCCTGGACAAGTGAGATTTATGTAAAACAGGGACCCTTAATGTTCACTCCTGGGCCATTAAGGTTATTGTAAACAGGAGATTTTGAATAAACTATATTATGATGAAAAAAAAAATAAAAAAAAGAAAAAAAAAAGTTCACCCTAACTATAAAATTCACTGATAATGAAAGCAAATATGAATATGATGAAACAAAATGGTAGACTAGCAATACCAATATATATACAACATGAAGCTTTTTAGTGCATATCTCCTTACACAAAAGCAATTGAAAATATATTTTAATCACCAAGTAGTGAAATGCAAGCCACCAACTCAGTGCCATTTTCATTATTATACAACTTTTAAATCTCAGAAGAAAGATTTACAATGATAACAGGAAAAACTTCAAAAATATACCGAAATACTAGTACACTCAAATATTTACAGAAATACTTGTACACTCAGTATATGACATTTTTTATTGAAAACATCTTTCTTAATATGAATCGTGTGCATAACAACACATTTTCTCTCAAAATAACAACCAAATGAAAATCTATTTTATTCACCAAGTAGCGAAACGCAAGTCACCAACTCAGTGTCATTTTCATTATATATACAGCCTTTAAATCTCAGAAGAAAGATTTACAATAATAACTAACAGGAAAAACTTCAAAACACATAAAATGTACTGAAATACTAGTACACTCAATTATGTATGCACAAAAATACTAGTACTCAATTATGTATGCACAAAAATACTAGTACACTCAATCATGTATGTACAAAACTACTAGTATACTCAATATACAAACAATACTTGTACACTCGGTATGACATTTTTTATTGGAACCATCTTTCTTAATATGAATCATGTGCATAACAACACAATTTATGTCAAAATAACAACCAAATGAAAATCTATTTTACTCACCAAGTAGCGAAACGCAAGCCACCAACTCAGTGTCATTTTCATTATATATACAACCTTTAAATCTCAGAAGAAAGATTTACAATGATAACTAACAGGAAAAACTTCAAAACACATAAAATGTACTGAAATACTAGTACAATCTATTATGTATCTACAAAAATACTAGTACACTCAATTATGTATGTACAAAAATACCAAGAAAACACAGTTATGTATGTACAGAAATACCAGTACACTCAATTATGTACAAACATTCTGTCTCCCAGTATGACATTTTTATTGGAAACATTTTCCATATTAAATATGAATCATGTGCATAACAACAGATTTTTCTCTCAAAATAACAACCAAATGATTGGAAGCATTTTTTACAATATACTACAAAAATACATGTATAAATTTGATTTTCTCACTCTTCAAAGGCCGTCCAATCTGATTTAAACATCACAAAAGTATACAATGCACTATTCTTCAAGAACATTTTCATTTTCATTCAGATTTTCATGACTATTCTTAATCTTTGTTCTCAGTCTTCTCATTTCCTCTTCTACTTCAGGGCTACAATGAATAGCACCTACATCTAAAGATAATAATGCTAGTCCATTTAAAGACTTTACCCTGCTAAGTGCAACATAGGACATACCAGGACTAAACACATCATTACCTATATCAATAACTGCATTTGATAATGTCAAACCTTGCACTTTATGGATAGTTGCAGCCCAAGATAAACTTAATGGAAACTGTGTTCTAACTAAAACTGATCCATATTTGCCATGAAATTCTGCCGTTACAGGACATATAGGTACATATGTGCAATTAGTTTCTGCCTTTGTTAGTTGTCCAACTTTGCTATCAAAGAAACTAATGAGAATTTGTTAAGGCATATAACCATCCAAAGGATTAATTGGAGCAATGCCATTTTTCCATTCAAAACCAACAATCGATCCCCTAACACCATTTACCAGCCCATCAGCTGTGTATATGTTTCTTCTTAGCATTACAACAGCACCAACACATAAATGTAATTGATTGGGTAAGCCAGCACATTCTTGATCATCTGCAGGAAACAAGTTAGTTATGAAACTCTGATCAGATGTGTTCTTTTGGTTTTTCTTGAAATCTACTATACTATGGTGTGCTTTGATACAATACATGGCTGTGAATTTTGCCAACTGGCTAAGTTTGAACATATTGTGGACTTCACATTTCTTTACAGTTGGAAACAGATGTAAAGCACTTGAGTATGGTTCTAGATTACATTCTATTGGCGATTTTATCCTACTCCTTAGTATGCTTAAATCATCATTTGTATGAGTTGATGTTCTTATACGCAGTAAAAGGTTGCCATACTGAATGTCGTCTTTCTGTCTCATATTTTGCTCAAGTTCCAACATGGTAAATAAATCTTTCCACAGATGGGTATTCAGTTGCAATTTTCCAGAGAAGACAAAATGGCCTGGAGGAACTGGTGGAAGTTGGTATAGATCACCCAGTGCTATAACATTTAATCCTCCAAAGAAAGAATCACAGCTTACATTTTATATGTCATTTAGTCGCTGATGAATCATTACAAATGTTTCATAGGAAACCATACTAATTTCATCAATGATAATGGTGTTTGTGTAAACCCACTGTTTCCTCATTGCAGACAATCTTTCACCTTTTAATGGGACATACTTTGAGCAGGATCCATGTTGCACAGGAAGGTTTAAAGCTCGATGGATTGTAATTCCTTCAATATTGTATGCAGCAATGCCAGTTGGTGCAACAACAACAACAGCTGGAGATTGACTTGTTGAATTCTTGAGACTTGATCTTATTATCATCTCTCTGATCATGCGAATTAAGTGTGATTTACCTGTTCCTCCGGGTCCACTAATGTAGATATGTACTGGCTCTGGTTTTGTATTTATCAAACCATCATTAAAATCTGCGAGAGTTTTGAAATAGGATTGAACCAGCTCAAATGCTGTTTTCTGTTGTGTGCTTAGACCTTCAATACCGTTATAATAATCTTCATCTGCCATTCTGGTTAAGGTGAGGTGTGTGAGTTCTTTGTCATCAAGATTACCTGTTATGACATTTTCGGTATTCTTGTCAGTCAGAATTTTCCAGTTCATGCAAGTCTTCATCTGTAATTTCAAATAGATTGACATTATCTGGATCTTCCCTGATGATGTTATCTGCATCTGGACAATCATTGTCTAATGCCTCAATATTTGGAGCAACAACAGGTGCTATGTAATTATTCATGACATTATCTTGCAGCAATTGTATCTGTTTGATTGCTCGTTCAATTTCTACAGCATGAATTTTTCCTGCAGGCAATTTGATCAAATGCTGAACCTTCTTAAATGCTTCTTCAGCAGTGGTACAATTCTGAAGAATTTCATCTTCATGTCTCCATGGTAAATGCAACAACAGAAATGAGTAAAAGTATTTATCTCCATCTTGCTCTATTGTTAATTTTGGAGTTCTAAGCAAGATTTCACTTTTTCTTTTTCTGATAAATCCACATCCATTCTTCAATTCAATAGAATTGCTATTTTTGTTGGAACTGGAATACCATGATGAGAACTCTGCAAATGTGAGACTTTCAAATTCTGGTACAGATGGACGATTCCTGTATCTGTCAAATGCATTTGAGCAGAATATATTTGTATTTTCATCATCTAACTTCTAGATTTGCAGAATTTCTTCCATTGATATACCCTCCAGAGCTGGAAGTTAAAGAGACCACCGATACAGCTTCGTCCGCATCATTTTTGGACTTGTACCTCGAATTTGACGACAGTGGTCAACTCAGTACTAAAATTTATGATAAGCGGGACGACTTCAATTTTAAAATCATAAATTTTCCAAACATGTGCAGCAATATACCAGCTTCTCCTGCATATGGTGTTTACATCTCGCAATTGATTCGCTATGCAAGGGCCAGTAGCAATTATTCTGATTTCCTGAAACGTCATCTTCATCTGAGAAACAGGCTACTGGACCAGGGCTATAAAAAGATTCGCCTTATTCGATCTCTTAAAAAGTTTATATTCCGATACCAATATCTTGTCGAAATATATTCCGTCTCTGCAGAAAAAATTATAAGCGATGCATTTTCATATAGTGAAAATGTATAAAGATAAAGAAGTCAAAAATGTCAAGAATTTTTTTTGTCAATGTGTGACGTAAAAATATTTTTGACATTTACGTCACCGAATATGGTACTGCTTTGACTACTATTTTACCTATTTTGTTCCTGTATTTAAATACTGTTACAGTGACAGCCGGAACCTTTGAACCGTAATGAGAGCGGGAGGTTTGGCGCCTTAAAATCTGATTCAACCCACCATTTCTTTAGAAATGCCTGTACCAAGTCAGGGTCATAACGGTTTTCACAGTTTTCCGGTTGTTGACTGATTTTGTCTGTTTATATAATTATGAGTTTTGACTTTCCCTTTGTAAGATTGTTCGGAGTTCGGTAATTTTGTTATTACCTTTATTTGCAGTTGATGCTTTGGAAGAAGAAGTCTAGATCTCTCTTCTTCTGATCTAGAATCTACATAAACAGTTTGCTTAGATGAACCCCTAAGCGGTAAACCACACATTTTAAAAGCAGCCTCTTGAGCACTAAGCTGACGATGTGTAAGAAAAACATTTCCAATTGTGCATAAATGTTTTTTGGTTGATGCATCTGAAGGAAGATTTGAAACAGCCTCTCTGACTGATTGATTAACTTCATCACATTCAGGTTTACATATGTATGAGCACACATATTTTGCAACACCAAAAGCACTACCCACCATCTGAATATCCATGTTGGTATTCCAGAGCCGTAATATTGCCGTATTATAAGGATTGATGTATTCACACCCTGGTAATCTCTTCATGGTGTAACAATGTGGACTTGTTTCAATACAGCCTTTGCTTTTCATCACTGTTTGTGCAGACAAAGGGTGAGGAAATCCAAAGCGGCAACTCTGTTTGTTTTTAGGACAATATTTCCTACATGTTTTAGTGTGGTTGTGACGTTGGAGAACACTTACTCTTTTACACATTAACTTATATTCAGTTGGTATTTCTGTACTGATATATTTGTCAATGAACTTTGGAGCCTCTTTAATCCCTTCTGGTGTGTCTAAGTTTGGTGCATCTTTAATCCACCAAAGAGAATGCAAATGCGGTGAACCACGCATTTGAAACTCTATTCTCCAAAAGTAATCAACAACTTCACCTAAAGGTTTTTCATCAGACAATATGTAAGAGTAAATCAGATGATGAACTCTTCTGCAAATATGTCGTGCAGTTGTTACAGGATTTGCTCTCATTAATTTGGATTTTTCCTTTCGTGACAATGCAGAGATATGGTCTTTTGAAAATGGAAGACCCTCTTGTTTACATAAGACAGACATTAAATCATCCCAATTCATGTCATTTGCACTGAGAGTGAGAAACCAGGTCATGGGTCCTTTAGCATTTATCATTGATAGTAAATCCAGTTTAGCAGTATTCCAATAAGCAGAAGATTCCCTAATACCTTTCATAAATCCATAGAAATGTTCAGGATAGTCTGGATTGTTCTTAAAATTTTGGCGAACCTGTCCAGCTGTGAGAAATGTTTGTCTCCTGGTTGTTTTTGAGGATCTAATTCTTGCAGCAATGTTGATTCCTTCTGAAAGTGTTTGTTTTTCCGTTAAGTTTGTTGCCCAAAATAGATATGAGAGATTGGACTGTCAGCGATTATCACAGGACAAAAGTCTGGATTGGAAATATTGTAGAACAGTTACTTTTTGTTTTCGGGGAGTCCGTAGTCCATTGATCCCCTTTGGAAAAAGTGTTGGAAAAGCCATCTGTTCCACATAATCATCAGAAAACATGTTGATTGGACTTCTTATTTCTCTGAATATCATATACAGGCATGGTATTCGTATCCTCAATATACTTCCCAAAATCAACCTGAGGTAAAACTGAATCCTTTTCAGTAACTGATGTTTCTGGTAACCATCCATCATTTCTAATATTTTCGTCATGTCTTAACTTTCTGCTATCACAATTTATTTCAATGACAGGTGGTGTGCTTTCTTCTGATGGGGAAAACTGGTATTTTTATTTCGGTATAAAGATTGTTATTTGCCTTCAACCAGGCTAGGCCATTCATCAGGTTATTTGTGTTCACAATATATTCCTTTGGTATTACACCTTCCTTTTGTCCTGCAACTCTAACCAGAACCAATCCCCGATGAGAAAACATTCCTATTTCTTCCTGGACATCATATGGAAAATTAATGACTTGTCCATTAATAGCTTTCTGTCCATATGGTAAAATCACAACTTTCATGTAGGCATGGGCCATAGATATCATCTTCTGCTCAGCAATGCTGAGCTTTTTCAGAACATCTGGTATTTTCACAACTTGCAAGTTATTTAACACACATAGAGGTGTCATTTTTTTCTGTTTCAGGCATTTGATGCACCTGTCACAAAACAAACCTGCAGTATTTTGTGTTGAAATTAAAGTAGATAAAATTGACCTCCATGAATCTTGAATATCATAAGTTTTAATAGTTGTAGAATAGTACAATTTGTTACAGCTCGTACATGAAAGAGTTGGACCTTCATATATTGCCTCATAAAATTTATCAGAAGCTGACAACTTTTTATTTTTTGCTGGTTTCCGGGTGTCTTTTGGAATTTCGAATATTGCGTGTCTTGTTATACCATTCAAATCAAAATAAATTTTCCTTTTTTTTATTGGACTGAATTTCTCATCTTTGCAGATAATAACTTCTGGAATGTCAATATTGTTGTTAATCTCCAATGCAGGCGGTGGTGAAAAACAATTGCAGTTGAAAATAACATTTCTGACCAGCATATAATGTGCTCCAGTATTCAAAATAGTAATATATGGGCTTCTTAAGAAAAAATGTATAGGAAGAGGAAGTTTTTGAGTGAATCTTTGCCACTTCATACTCTGTGCCCATTCACTAAGAATATAAACAGGGATCTGCAGCATAGTTGATGTGGCTTCTAGCTCTATCTGTTGCCCATGATGATCTGGATCCATCTGTCTGTAACATATTCAACAGGTACTGGTCAACTGTCAATGAGTTTAAATTCAACTGAATGTCATCTCTAAAGGAATCTATGTTATCAATTATAAATTGGACAACTCTTCTCCTTATCTTCTCATGAAAATCTTCAATGCCAAAGAAGTGCAAACTAAGGCACCGAAAATAGCAATTGCCATCTCCAAGTGAATTTTGAGCATAACGATTCGATTTTGCTAGTATATAGTTACACTGTGCAAAATGGTTCTCGACACCTCTGTGAACCATTATATGTAAAGATTCTATATCCAATACTAAGGATTCTGGTATATTAAAGAATTTGGCAGCATCTTGCGGGTTACAATTGCAAGTTACTTCTTCACTGTTTAAAGATGATGGTACAGAATTTGAAGTAATCTGTTTTTCTGATGTATATAGTGGTATTTTTGAATTGTTACATGACTGTAATTTACTAACAATGTTATATGCATAGGAATGGTCATCACTTATGGTATACTCATCTGATTGATATATAACTTGTGAAGTAAGATCATAATCTTGGTTAATACTAGACTGTGTTCTATACTCTTTGTCATACTGACAATATGTATGGTCAAATAAAATATCTTTGCTGAAAGACAAATTATTGTCACTAGCATATGTATGATCAAATTCTGTTATTACACGTGGCATCTCATATTGAATGTCATAAACATTGCTATCATAGTTATGGTCCATTGAAACACTATACCGTGTTTCCTTAATTTTATCAAATACATAATTATGATCATTATGTGCGCTACTGGCAAAATATCCTCGATGATTTACTGCAATGCATTCCATATTATATCTAGCACAAATCACTGAATTTTTTTCAAGGGAGGCTATATATAAACTTTACTTGGTAGTAAACATGTGAGCGAAACACAAGCCACTCACAAAGTTTACACCTATTTGTAATCTAGTAGACAAAATCTATATATGGTGTAGAAGATAAAAGTTAAAGTGTAATACTTTCTTCAGCAATACTTCAGGTAAATGTATACTTTCCGAGTTTGGGCAGAAAATATCATTTAATAACAGCTAGGAAACTACTTAAACAATAACAGTTTTATCAAAATAAGACCAAAACTTAGCCTTAATAACTAAGTGAAACTGGAATTACCAAATTTATAATTTGATGTCAGACTGAATTTATGAACCAAACAAATAAAAGGTCAATATACAATTATATACTGGTTAGCGATACACAGGTCACCAACTCAGTATTGTATATCATTTAAAATTATTCACCTTTTTAGTGCTTTACACGTTTCCAGTCCGTATATATTACACTTTCCAGATCTGAGTCAGAACTTGAATCAATGTTGGAAGGAAACATAAAATCACTCTCAGATTCTTCTGATGTTATGTCCTCATATATAAGAGATGATGAATTTTCCCTAGTGGTAAATAATATTTCTGCACGGAAAGCAGATACAACTTGATTAAACAAAATGCGTTTTATTTCTGATGTTGCATGTAATCCATCATATAAATTTTTCCAAAGAAATTTTGTACAATGTTTAGGTTTTGCGTTTTTTCGTGATCTTTTCGTATGTTTTTTCTGTACTGATAAGTGCCAAGACACAGTCCAGCAACCACGTCAATGTCCAGTTTGTGTTGAAGAGTTGATCGATCTAATATTTCGGTTTATGGTATCAAGTTTATTATTCAATTCTGCTTGTTGAACACAAAGAGATTGTGTGCTACAGTGAAGCTCAAACAAATTTGCTGAGGGAATGGTCACAAAACCCACAAGTACTGATGGAACTATTTGTTTTATAACATTTTTAAAATGTAACAACTTGTCAATAAATTGTTGAGGACTTATATCTGACAATACATTTTCTCTATGCAATAAATTATTAATTCCGGCAGATAATTTAACTAATATTACTTGATAATTATCAAGATTTGTTTCATGACTATAATTATAAAGAAAAGAACAGGTCAAATCAGTTAAAATATCAACAGTGGCTCCTCTTTGAATAATGTAATGAATATTAAGGTCCTGAGGTTGTAAATATGTGTCAAAATTATTAGCCCTGCTGTCTCCAACAAACACACACAAATTAGGTAAATATGAGGACATCTACATGTAGCTGTGATTTCTCAAACACATTTCTTCGTCGTCTGATAAATAGTAAACAGCAGCGCCCCCTCCCCCCACCATTTCAAATATAATTTAACCAGTTATTTTATTTACAAAGCATTATTTGGACGAATAATTGGATGAAGGATGTTCAAATAGTTATGACTATCATAAAGAAATATATAATTATTCCATCTTTGTGTTCATTAAAGTATATTTTACCTATTTTCCCTGGCTTTCTTTACTTTCAGTTTCATTTTGTCAGCGTTCTTGACCTTTTCCGATTCGGGCATTTCCGATGCTGTACAATGTTTATTTAACACAGTCACAAAACAAATTAAATCATAAATTAAATCAAAGTATCCAATATCTCATTTTATTCAGTATGACGTGACGAATTTTTGGTACGAATTTGCTTGGTAAATGCCTGTTACAATTAACTTCCGGCAATGTGTTGCCATGGCCATGGGATCCATTCCGGCTATACTGTTTTCGTGCCTTCGGCACGAAGACTTTTGAATTTTTTTTCGTAATGGTCGTGCCTTCGGCACTACTAGTAAATTAATTTTATCATATAAGATATGCCTTCGGAACGAAAACTTAATGTTTCTTTGTCTATGAAAATAAAGGGCGAATCAACTTCCGTCAAGGTGTTGCCATGGGACCCATTTGCAACATTTAATGTGGCCATGCTGATTCATTCTTTTGTTCATATCGGGTGTGCCCTCGGCACGACGATTTTATTTCTTTATTCGTAGTGTTCATGCCTTCGGCACGACACAAAGTTAATTATTTATTTCATTTACGAAACCTTCAATGACAACTCTGTCTTCTTCAAATTCGAAAGTAAAGCCCTGTTTTCTATTTGAATGATATAATTGTGCCTTCGGCACGAAACGTAAGTTGTAATTCTCAATACGATTTTAAAGTCTTTGTTTCGCGTTGATCGGGCCTTCGGCGCGACAAAGATGTTCAATCACGAAAACAGCCAAATGGCTCAAGTTCCTCTAGACTGACGAGTTATGTCCCCTCGTAGATTGAGACTGGCAATTGTCAGTCTAAAGTTCCTCACACTCGCACTTCCGCTTCCGATTTCAAAGTGTTTACAAGTATCAACCATGTTCGGTTCGCTCACAGATGGGTTGATAAAAAAGAACGAGAAAATCCATTAAAAATCAGTTTTTGTTTTCAAACCGGGGACAAAACCGTTATCTACGTGTCTACCCGTGGGCATTGAGATTGTACCACCCTTCAGCACCACTGTACAACCTTCGGCTTCGCCTCAGGCTATACAGAAGTGCTTCAGGGTGGTACAATCTCAATGCCGACGGGTAGACACGTAGATAACTTATATTATCCAAGACTATTAGGCGCAGTATAAAAATTGACAAATAATAAACAATAAGCTTTTATTGATTGTTTTGTTTAGCAAATGTACAAATTGTACGGCTACGGCTTGGAGATAATGGGACGCCGGCAAACGTCAACGGCAGGCCCGAAATATATACACATAACCATTATAATATTCCAACAAATCATAATGTTCATATAAACCATATCCACATTATCCATGAAAATATCAAAATGCTGGCCCTGGGAACAGAAGCTCAGCCTATAAACAAATCCATTAAAATAACACAACATAATATGAATACTTTGTGTCGCTATTTACGCTTTCCTCCAGCCGTGACGATAGGTTTCACTTAGGGGAAGGACTCTATCTGAAAAATAAAATAACAACAGCAGAAAAACGAACAAACTTCTTATTATTGACAGATAATTGGCGAGGGTGGGTGGGGAATTTTAAAAACACTTTTCCCCTTGATCGGATTTTTCTGTGACCTTGGCGTTATGGTTGCAGATTCAGAAAGGAAGTACGACGTCACAGCAAATTGTCACGTAACACCCTTCAAATTAAAGCGGGATAACTCTTACTCAAATCTGTGAACCATGAAATATTTGCGGGGAAAGATTGCCCGATTTCGCTGTGGATAACGGGATTTATTCCTCATATGAATAAATCCTAATATTATTAATTATCATTACCTTTAAAAAAAAATCTATTGTATTTTTATTTACATGCATTTATAGACATTGCCGAATTCTTTTCATCTTTTTGTTTTGTTTATTACCGAAAGATCACATCAATTTGCAAAGACAAAGCAAAACAAAAGATGACTAGAAATAAACATATACATGCACAAGTAATAAACTATCGAATTCACTGACATGACTGACAGCCAAAAGGATAACATTTATCAACTGATTAAAGAGAGACAACTCAAATTACTATTGTTTTCTAAACTAGGTTCCTTTTAAAAAAAAAGTCATTAGAACTGAGGACAGGGGACTCCTAACATGTTTACTTGAAAATGTCGATTTTATGTTCTCTTTCTTACATGTTTATTTGTATAATTTGCATAAAGAACTGTCACAAACTGTATTGTTTAATGACAATAAAATTTTGAATTTGAATTTGAAAAAATATTTCACTAAGTGCAAGATACAGAAGATCAGCATTGTTTTGTGTCTCGAAGAATAAAACAATTAGACAAATATTTGGCAATTTCAACATTCACATATATATCTTCATTGCGTAGCAGCCAAACAAATTTGTTCATGTTACTTGATGAGCATGCGCAAGATGTAATGGTCGTGTAATAGAGCTGTCCTAAAAATGGGAAATAATACTGGAAGAATTAATTTCTAAATCTCCAAAAGCTTCAAAGGAATGTCATATGTCATTTGACAATCGAATGATTGCTGAAATTTTTCACAAATCTGCACTTAATTAAACTAACATTACCTGTAATTAGCGAACCGGTTTATAAATATAAACAAAGATGGCAGCCCCCACAAAAGTAAGCAATCCAAACGTCGAAGTACTAATAAACCATAAACAATCTAAATTACCATCCGAAAATACACTAGAAACACCTGACAGACCCAATAAAAGACCAACTCCTGAAAGTCCAGAAGATCTGCCAGCAACTTCAAAAACACAAACACGACAAACGAGGCATCGTAGCACATCAGTGGGTGAAAAAGGTCGTAGTGCATCAGTCAGTACCAAAAAAACTCCAGTGCACAAAAAAACTATCACTGTACAAGTTATTGAGGCACTAACTAGTCCAGAAGTTCTTGGAAGGTGCTGATGGACGAACATGTTATTCCACTAAAACAAACACTGAAAGAACAACAAAAACGAATCGAAGAACAGAAAGAGAAGATATCTAAGTAGGCACACCTTGTAGTCTAACGTATTCAAGAAGAACAACATTTAAAGTCCTCATCAAAGGAAAAAGACAAGGAAATAGACTCTTTACATGACATTGTCAATAATTTAGTAGTCCGTCTTGAACACCAGGAACAATATTCCAGGAGGACCAGTCTTCGATTCCATAACATTGATGTACCCGTAGAGGATAGAGGTCATATCATTCACCCTGTTAACACAGATGACATCATAGTAGATATCTGCAAAAATTAACTTAAACTAGACATCAGCACCAATGACATTAGCCGGTCGCATGTTATTGGTATAGTCAGAAACGGAAAATCTCAAGTCATTGTTAGATTCTTATCATACAGATGTCGCGAAAAAGTGTATATCCCCAAAAGAAATTTAAAAAATGATGCCGACAGAATCTTCATCACAGAAAACTTGACAAAAATAAGGACAAACCTAGTAAAATCCCTCGCTGATCTAAAGTACAACCAAAACATCAAGACCTACTGGACAACGGACGGTCGTGTCTACGCAAAGCATAACGAAAGTAGCAAACGAACGCTCATACGGAACCATGATGACATCAGAAACCTACTTAATGCCTCTAACTATGATATAAATTAAACTTAAAAAACTTAGCTATATATTTATCTCAGATTAATAGTTATTGTTTTTGTGTTTTTTTCCTTGCCATTCATGTACTGAATTGTATGTAAATATTTATCTTCCATCAGATTTGTATCCACCAAAATCGACTATCCTCTTACAATTTCATCCCTCATATAACTTTTATGCAGTAAATCCAGGTCAAATCACATTGTTTTTCTCCATAATGCTAAAACTCTAGCTTAAATCCAGTAAGTTTCATATTTATTGTTCTTCATATCCTATTTTTGTCATAACCCAACTTGTCCACACGCTGTAAGTCATACTATCCAAAATAAGCATTTTTTTTTAACCTAGTTATATATGTGCCTCCTATCATACCCCGTAGGAGAAAGTGGTCGTAACAAAGTATTGTCATATTATCGAAAAACCTTCCATAAAAAGTCAAAACGTTTAAAATTAGACAATACAATTCAATTAATTTGATATATCTGCACAGTGTAAATCCCCAATAATTAAAGATTGAGTTTTATTTATTATCTATAGGTATTCCTATACAGAACCCCTAATTTACGGAGAACGGGAACGTGTCAAAGTGTTAGCTTTAAAAACACTTTTCCCCTTGATCGGATTTTTCTGTGACCTTGGCGTTATGGTTGCAGATTCAGAAAGGAAGTACGACGTCACAGCAAATTGTCACGTAACACCCTTCAAATTAAAGCGGGATAACTCTTACTCAAATCTGTGAACCATGAAATATTTGCGGGGAAAGATTGCCCGATTTCGCTGTGGATAACGGGATTTATTCCTCATATGAATAAATCCTAATATTATTAATTATCATTACCTTTAAAAAAAAATCTATTGTATTTTTATTTACATGCATTTATAGACATTGCCGAATTCTTTTCATCTTTTTGTTTTGTTTATTACCGAAAGATCACATCAATTTGCAAAGACAAAGCAAAACAAAAGATGACTAGAAATAAACATATACATGCACAAGTAATAAACTATCGAATTCACTGACATGACTGACAGCCAAAAGGATAACATTTATCAACTGATTAAAGAGAGACAACTCAAATTACTATTGTTTTCTAAACTAGGTTCCTTTTAAAAAAAAAATCATTAGAACTGAGGACAGGGGACTCCTAACATGTTTACTTGAAAATGTCGATTTTATGTTCTCTTTGTTACATGTTTATTTGTATAATTTGCATAAAGAACTGTCACAAACTGTATTGTTTAATGACAATAAAATTTTGAATTTGAATTTGAAAAAATATTTCACTAAGTGCAAGATACAGAAGATCAGCATTGTTTTGTGTCTCGAAGAATAAAACAATTAGACAAATATTTGGCAATTTCAACATTCACATATATATCTTCATTGCGTAGCAGCCAAACAAATTTGTTCATGTTACTTGATGAGCATGCGCAAGATGTAATGGTCGTGTAATAGAGCTGTCCTAAAAATGGGAAATAATACTGGAAGAATTAATTTCTAAATCTCCAAAAGCTTCAAAGGAATGTCATATGTCATTTGACAATCGAATGATTGCTGAAATTTTTCACAAATCTGCACTTAATTAAACTAACATTACCTGTAATTAGCGAACCGGTTTATAAATATAAACAAAGATGGCAGCCCCCACAAAAGTAAGCAATCCAAACGTCGAAGTACTAATAAACCATAAACAATCTAAATTACCATCCGAAAATACACTAGAAACACCTGACAGACCCAATAAAAGACCAACTCCTGAAAGTCCAGAAGATCTGCCAGCAACTTCAAAAACACAAACACGACAAACGAGGCATCGTAGCACATCAGTGGGTGAAAAAGGTCGTAGTGCATCAGTCAGTACCAAAAAAACTCCAGTGCACAAAAAAACTATCACTGTACAAGTTATTGAGGCACTAACTAGTCCAGAAGTTCTTGGAAGGTGCTGATGGACGAACATGTTATTCCACTAAAACAAACACTGAAAGAACAACAAAAACGAATCGAAGAACAGAAAGAGAAGATATCTAAGTAGGCACACCTTGTAGTCTAACGTATTCAAGAAGAACAACATTTAAAGTCCTCATCAAAGGAAAAAGACAAGGAAATAGACTCTTTACATGACATTGTCAATAATTTAGTAGTCCGTCTTGAACACCAGGAACAATATTCCAGGAGGACCAGTCTTCGATTCCATAACATTGATGTACCCGTAGAGGATAGAGGTCATATCATTCACCCTGTTAACACAGATGACATCATAGTAGATATCTGCAAAAATAAACTTAAACTAGACATCAGCACCAATGACATTAGCCGGTCGCATGTTATTGGTATAGTCAGAAACGGAAAATCTCAAGTCATTGTTAGATTCTTATCATACAGATGTCGCGAAAAAGTGTATATCCCCAAAAGAAATTTAAAAAATGATGCCGACAGAATCTTCATCACAGAAAACTTGACAAAAATAAGGACAAACCTAGTAAAATCCCTCGCTGATCTAAAGTACAACCAAAACATCAAGACCTACTGGACAACGGACGGTCGTGTCTACGCAAAGCATAACGAAAGTAGCAAACGAACGCTCATACGGAACCATGATGACATCAGAAACCTACTTAATGCCTCTAACTATGATATAAATTAAACTTAAAAAACTTAGCTATATATTTATCTCAGATTAATAGTTATTGTTTTTGTGTTTTTTTTCCTTGCCATTCATGTACTGAATTGTATGTAAATATTTATCTTCCATCAGATATGTATCCACCAAAATCGACTATCCTCTTACAATTTCATCCCTCATATAACTTTTATGCAGTAAATCCAGGTCAAATCACATTGTTTTTCTCCATAATGCTAAAACTCTAGCTTAAATCCAGTAAGTTTCATATTTATTGTTCTTCATATCCTATTTTTGTCATAACCCAACTTGTCCACACGCTGTAAGTCATACTATCCAAAATAAGCATTTTTTTTTAACCTAGTTATATATGTGCCTCTTATCATACCCCGTAGGAGAAAGTGGTCGTAACAAAGTATTGTCATATTATCGAAAAACCTTCCATAAAAAGTCAAAACGTTTAAAATTAGACAATACAATTCAATTAATTTGATATATCTGCACAGTGTAAATCCCCAATAATTAAAGATTGAGTTTTATTTATTATCTATAGGTATTCCTATACAGAACCCCTAATTTACGGAGAACGGGAACGTGTCAAAGTGTTAGCTTTAAAAACACTTTTCCCCTTGATCGGATTTTTCTGTGACCTTGGCGTTATGATTGCAGATTCAGAAAGGAAGTACGACGTCACAGCAAATTGTCACGTAACACCCTTCAAATTAAAGCGGGATAACTCTTACTCAAATCTGTGAACCATGAAATATTTGCGGGGAAAGATTGCCCGATTTCGCTGTGGATAACGGGATTTATTCCTCATATGAATAAATCCTAATATTATTAATTATCATTACCTTTAAAAAAAAATCTATTGTATTTTTATTTACATGCATTTATAGACATTGCCGAATTCTTTTCATCTTTTTGTTTTGTTTATTACCGAAAGATCACATCAATTTGCAAAGACAAAGCAAAACAAAAGATGACTAGAAATAAACATATACATGCACAAGTAATAAACTATCGAATTCACTGACATGACTGACAGCCAAAAGGATAACATTTATCAACTGATTAAAGAGAGACAACTCAAATTACTATTGTTTTCTAAACTAGGTTCCTTTTAAAAAAAAAAGTCATTAGAACTGAGGACAGGGGACTCCTAACATGTTTACTTGAAAATGTCGATTTTATGTTCTCTTTCTTACATGTTTATTTGTATAATTTGCATAAAGAACTGTCACAAACTGTATTGTTTAATGACAATAAAATTTTGAATTTGAATTTGAAAAAATATTTCACTAAGTGCAAGATACAGAAGATCAGCATTGTTTTGTGTCTCGAAGAATAAAACAATTAGACAAATATTTGGCAATTTCAACATTCACATATATATCTTCATTGCGTAGCAGCCAAACAAATTTGTTCATGTTACTTGATGAGCATGCGCAAGATGTAATGGTCGTGTAATAGAGCTGTCCTAAAAATGGGAAATAATACTGGAAGAATTAATTTCTAAATCTCCAAAAGCTTCAAAGGAATGTCATATGTCATTTGACAATCGAATGATTGCTGAAATTTTTCACAAATCTGCACTTAATTAAACTAACATTACCTGTAATTAGCGAACCGGTTTATAAATATAAACAAAGATGGCAGCCCCCACAAAAGTAAGCAATCCAAACGTCGAAGTACTAATAAACCATAAACAATCTAAATTACCATCCGAAAATACACTAGAAACACCTGACAGACCCAATAAAAGACCAACTCCTGAAAGTCCAGAAGATCTGCCAGCAACTTCAAAAACACAAACACGACAAACGAGGCATCGTAGCACATCAGTGGGTGAAAAAGGTCGTAGTGCATCAGTCAGTACCAAAAAAACTCCAGTGCACAAAAAAACTATCACTGTACAAGTTATTGAGGCACTAACTAGTCCAGAAGTTCTTGGAAGGTGCTGATGGACGAACATGTTATTCCACTAAAACAAACACTGAAAGAACAACAAAAACGAATCGAAGAACAGAAAGAGAAGATATCTAAGTAGGCACACCTTGTAGTCTAACGTATTCAAGAAGAACAACATTTAAAGTCCTCATCAAAGGAAAAAGACAAGGAAATAGACTCTTTACATGACATTGTCAATAATTTAGTAGTCCGTCTTGAACACCAGGAACAATATTCCAGGAGGACCAGTCTTCGATTCCATAACATTGATGTACCCGTAGAGGATAGAGGTCATATCATTCACCCTGTTAACACAGATGACATCATAGTAGATATCTGCAAAAATAAACTTAAACTAGACATCAGCACCAATGACATTAGCCGGTCGCATGTTATTGGTATAGTCAGAAACGGAAAATCTCAAGTCATTGTTAGATTCTTATCATACAGATGTCGCGAAAAAGTGTATATCCCCAAAAGAAATTTAAAAAATGATGCCGACAGAATCTTCATCACAGAAAACTTGACAAAAATAAGGACAAACCTAGTAAAATCCCTCGCTGATCTAAAGTACAACCAAAACATCAAGACCTACTGGACAACGGACGGTCGTGTCTACGCAAAGCATAACGAAAGTAGCAAACGAACGCTCATACGGAACCATGATGACATCAGAAACCTACTTAATGCCTCTAACTATGATATAAATTAAACTTAAAAAACTTAGCTATATATTTATCTCAGATTAATAGTTATTGTTTTTGTGTTTTTTTTCCTTGCCATTCATGTACTGAATTGTATGTAAATATTTATCTTCCATCAGATATGTATCCACCAAAATCGACTATCCTCTTACAATTTCATCCCTCATATAACTTTTATGCAGTAAATCCAGGTCAAATCACATTGTTTTTCTCCATAATGCTAAAACTCTAGCTTAAATCCAGTAAGTTTCATATTTATTGTTCTTCATATCCTATTTTTGTCATAACCCAACTTGTCCACACGCTGTAAGTCATACTATCCAAAATAAGCATTTTTTTTTAACCTAGTTATATATGTGCCTCTTATCATACCCCGTAGGAGAAAGTGGTCGTAACAAAGTATTGTCATATTATCGAAAAACCTTCCATAAAAAGTCAAAACGTTTAAAATTAGACAATACAATTCAATTAATTTGATATATCTGCACAGTGTAAATCCCCAATAATTAAAGATTGAGTTTTATTTATTATCTATAGGTATTCCTATACAGAACCCCTAATTTACGGAGAACGGGAACGTGTCAAAGTGTTAGCTTTAAAAACACTTTTCCCCTTGATCGGATTTTTCTGTGACCTTGGCGTTATGATTGCAGATTCAGAAAGGAAGTACGACGTCACAGCAAATTGTCACGTAACACCCTTCAAATTAAAGCGGGATAACTCTTACTCAAATCTGTGAACCATGAAATATTTGCGGGGAAAGATTGCCCGATTTCGCTGTGGATAACGGGATTTATTCCTCATATGAATAAATCCTAATATTATTAATTATCATTACCTTTAAAAAAAAATCTATTGTATTTTTATTTACATGCATTTATAGACATTGCCGAATTCTTTTCATCTTTTTGTTTTGTTTATTACCGAAAGATCACATCAATTTGCAAAGACAAAGCAAAACAAAAGATGACTAGAAATAAACATATACATGCACAAGTAATAAACTATCGAATTCACTGACATGACTGACAGCCAAAAGGATAACATTTATCAACTGATTAAAGAGAGACAACTCAAATTACTATTGTTTTCTAAACTAGGTTCCTTTTAAAAAAAAAAGTCATTAGAACTGAGGACAGGGGACTCCTAACATGTTTACTTGAAAATGTCGATTTTATGTTCTCTTTCTTACATGTTTATTTGTATAATTTGCATAAAGAACTGTCACAAACTGTATTGTTTAATGACAATAAAATTTTGAATTTGAATTTGAAAAAATATTTCACTAAGTGCAAGATACAGAAGATCAGCATTGTTTTGTGTCTCGAAGAATAAAACAATTAGACAAATATTTGGCAATTTCAACATTCACATATATATCTTCATTGCGTAGCAGCCAAACAAATTTGTTCATGTTACTTGATGAGCATGCGCAAGATGTAATGGTCGTGTAATAGAGCTGTCCTAAAAATGGGAAATAATACTGGAAGAATTAATTTCTAAATCTCCAAAAGCTTCAAAGGAATGTCATATGTCATTTGACAATCGAATGATTGCTGAAATTTTTCACAAATCTGCACTTAATTAAACTAACATTACCTGTAATTAGCGAACCGGTTTATAAATATAAACAAAGATGGCAGCCCCCACAAAAATAAGCAATCCAAACGTCGAAGTACTAATAAACCATAAACAATCTAAATTACCATCCGAAAATACACTAGAAACACCTGACAGACCCAATAAAAGACCAACTCCTGAAAGTCCAGAAGATCTGCCAGCAACTTCAAAAACACAAACACGACAAACGAGGCATCGTAGCACATCAGTGGGTGAAAAAGGTCGTAGTGCATCAGTCAGTACCAAAAAAACTCCAGTGCACAAAAAAACTATCACTGTACAAGTTATTGAGGCACTAACTAGTCCAGAAGTTCTTGGAAGGTGCTGATGGACGAACATGTTATTCCACTAAAACAAACACTGAAAGAACAACAAAAACGAATCGAAGAACAGAAAGAGAAGATATCTAAGTAGGCACACCTTGTAGTCTAACGTATTCAAGAAGAACAACATTTAAAGTCCTCATCAAAGGAAAAAGACAAGGAAATAGACTCTTTACATGACATTGTCAATAATTTAGTAGTCCGTCTTGAACACCAGGAACAATATTCCAGGAGGACCAGTCTTCGATTCCATAACATTGATGTACCCGTAGAGGATAGAGGTCATATCATTCACCCTGTTAACACAGATGACATCATAGTAGATATCTGCAAAAATAAACTTAAACTAGACATCAGCACCAATGACATTAGCCGGTCGCATGTTATTGGTATAGTCAGAAACGGAAAATCTCAAGTCATTGTTAGATTCTTATCATACAGATGTCGCGAAAAAGTGTATATCCCCAAAAGAAATTTAAAAAATGATGCCGACAGAATCTTCATCACAGAAAACTTGACAAAAATAAGGACAAACCTAGTAAAATCCCTCGCTGATCTAAAGTACAACCAAAACATCAAGACCTACTGGACAACGGACGGTCGTGTCTACGCAAAGCATAACGAAAGTAGCAAACGAACGCTCATACGGAACCATGATGACATCAGAAACCTACTTAATGCCTCTAACTATGATATAAATTAAACTTAAAAAACTTAGCTATATATTTATCTCAGATTAATAGTTATTGTTTTTGTGTTTTTTTCCTTGCCATTCATGTACTGAATTGTATGTAAATATTTATCTTCCATCAGATTTGTATCCACCAAAATCGACTATCCTCTTACAATTTCATCCCTCATATAACTTTTATGCAGTAAATCCAGGTCAAATCACATTGTTTTTCTCCATAATGCTAAAACTCTAGCTTAAATCCAGTAAGTTTCATATTTATTGTTCTTCATATCCTATTTTTGTCATAACCCAACTTGTCCACACGCTGTAAGTCATACTATCCAAAATAAGCATTTTTTTTTAACCTAGTTATATATGTGCCTCCTATCATACCCCGTAGGAGAAAGTGGTCGTAACAAAGTATTGTCATATTATCGAAAAACCTTCCATAAAAAGTCAAAACGTTTAAAATTAGACAATACAATTCAATTAATTTGATATATCTGCACAGTGTAAATCCCCAATAATTAAAGATTGAGTTTTATTTATTATCTATAGGTATTCCTATACAGAACCCCTAATTTACGGAGAACGGGAACGTGTCAAAGTGTTAGCTTTAAAAACACTTTTCCCCTTGATCGGATTTTTCTGTGACCTTGGCGTTATGATTGCAGATTCAGAAAGGAAGTACGACGTCACAGCAAATTGTCACGTAACACCCTTCAAATTAAAGCGGGATAACTCTTACTCAAATCTGTGAACCATGAAATATTTGCGGGGAAAGATTGCCCGATTTCGCTGTGGATAACGGGATTTATTCCTCATATGAATAAATCCTAATATTATTAATTATCATTACCTTTAAAAAAAAATCTATTGTATTTTTATTTACATGCATTTATAGACATTGCCGAATTCTTTTCATCTTTTTGTTTTGTTTATTACCGAAAGATCACATCAATTTGCAAAGACAAAGCAAAACAAAAGATGACTAGAAATAAACATATACATGCACAAGTAATAAACTATCGAATTCACTGACATGACTGACAGCCAAAAGGATAACATTTATCAACTGATTAAAGAGAGACAACTCAAATTACTATTGTTTTCTAAACTAGGTTCCTTTTAAAAAAAAAAGTCATTAGAACTGAGGACAGGGGACTCCTAACATGTTTACTTGAAAATGTCGATTTTATGTTCTCTTTCTTACATGTTTATTTGTATAATTTGCATAAAGAACTGTCACAAACTGTATTGTTTAATGACAATAAAATTTTGAATTTGAATTTGAAAAAATATTTCACTAAGTGCAAGATACAGAAGATCAGCATTGTTTTGTGTCTCGAAGAATAAAACAATTAGACAAATATTTGGCAATTTCAACATTCACATATATATCTTCATTGCGTAGCAGCCAAACAAATTTGTTCATGTTACTTGATGAGCATGCGCAAGATGTAATGGTCGTGTAATAGAGCTGTCCTAAAAATGGGAAATAATACTGGAAGAATTAATTTCTAAATCTCCAAAAGCTTCAAAGGAATGTCATATGTCATTTGACAATCGAATGATTGCTGAAATTTTTCACAAATCTGCACTTAATTAAACTAACATTACCTGTAATTAGCGAACCGGTTTATAAATATAAACAAAGATGGCAGCCCCCACAAAAGTAAGCAATCCAAACGTCGAAGTACTAATAAACCATAAACAATCTAAATTACCATCCGAAAATACACTAGAAACACCTGACAGACCCAATAAAAGACCAACTCCTGAAAGTCCAGAAGATCTGCCAGCAACTTCAAAAACACAAACACGACAAACGAGGCATCGTAGCACATCAGTGGGTGAAAAAGGTCGTAGTGCATCAGTCAGTACCAAAAAAACTCCAGTGCACAAAAAAAACTATCACTGTACAAGTTATTGAGGCACTAACTAGTCCAGAAGTTCTTGGAAGGTGCTGATGGACGAACATGTTATTCCACTAAAACAAACACTGAAAGAACAACAAAAACGAATCGAAGAACAGAAAGAGAAGATATCTAAGTAGGCACACCTTGTAGTCTAACGTATTCAAGAAGAACAACATTTAAAGTCCTCATCAAAGGAAAAAGACAAGGAAATAGACTCTTTACATGACATTGTCAATAATTTAGTAGTCCGTCTTGAACACCAGGAACAATATTCCAGGAGGACCAGTCTTCGATTCCATAACATTGATGTACCCGTAGAGGATAGAGGTCATATCATTCACCCTGTTAACACAGATGACATCATAGTAGATATCTGCAAAAATAAACTTAAACTAGACATCAGCACCAATGACATTAGCCGGTCGCATGTTATTGGTATAGTCAGAAACGGAAAATCTCAAGTCATTGTTAGATTCTTATCATACAGATGTCGCGAAAAAGTGTATATCCCCAAAAGAAATTTAAAAAATGATGCCGACAGAATCTTCATCACAGAAAACTTGACAAAAATAAGGACAAACCTAGTAAAATCCCTCGCTGATCTAAAGTACAACCAAAACATCAAGACCTACTGGACAACGGACGGTCGTGTCTACGCAAAGCATAACGAAAGTAGCAAACGAACGCTCATACGGAACCATGATGACATCAGAAACCTACTTAATGCCTCTAACTATGATATAAATTAAACTTAAAAAACTTAGCTATATATTTATCTCAGATTAATAGTTATTGTTTTTGTGTTTTTTTTCCTTGCCATTCATGTACTGAATTGTATGTAAATATTTATCTTCCATCAGATTTGTATCCACCAAAATCGACTATCCTCTTACAATTTCATCCCTCATATAACTTTTATGCAGTAAATCCAGGTCAAATCACATTGTTTTTCTCCATAATGCTAAAACTCTAGCTTAAATCCAGTAAGTTTCATATTTATTGTTCTTCATATCCTATTTTTGTCATAACCCAACTTGTCCACACGCTGTAAGTCATACTATCCAAAATAAGCATTTTTTTTTAACCTAGTTATATATGTGCCTCCTATCATACCCCGTAGGAGAAAGTGGTCGTAACAAAGTATTGTCATATTATCGAAAAACCTTCCATAAAAAGTCAAAACGTTTAAAATTAGACAATACAATTCAATTAATTTGATATATCTGCACAGTGTAAATCCCCAATAATTAAAGATTGAGTTTTATTTATTATCTATAGGTATTCCTATACAGAACCCCTAATTTACGGAGAACGGGAACGTGTCAAAGTGTTAGCTTTAAAAACACTTTTCCCCTTGATCGGATTTTTCTGTGACCTTGGCGTTATGGTTGCAGATTCAGAAAGGAAGTACGACGTCACAGCAAATTGTCACGTAACACCCTTCAAATTAAAGCGGGATAACTCTTACTCAAATCTGTGAACCATGAAATATTTGCGGGGAAAGATTGCCCGATTTCGCTGTGGATAACGGGATTTATTCCTCATATGAATAAATCCTAATATTATTAATTATCATTACCTTTAAAAAAAAATCTATTGTATTTTTATTTACATGCATTTATAGACATTGCCGAATTCTTTTCATCTTTTTGTTTTGTTTATTACCGAAAGATCACATCAATTTGCAAAGACAAAGCAAAACAAAAGATGACTAGAAATAAACATATACATGCACAAGTAATAAACTATCGAATTCACTGACATGACTGACAGCCAAAAGGATAACATTTATCAACTGATTAAAGAGAGACAACTCAAATTACTATTGTTTTCTAAACTAGGTTCCTTTTAAAAAAAAAAGTCATTAGAACTGAGGACAGGGGACTCCTAACATGTTTACTTGAAAATGTCGATTTTATGTTCTCTTTCTTACATGTTTATTTGTATAATTTGCATAAAGAACTGTCACAAACTGTATTGTTTAATGACAATAAAATTTTGAATTTGAATTTGAAAAAATATTTCACTAAGTGCAAGATACAGAAGATCAGCATTGTTTTGTGTCTCGAAGAATAAAACAATTAGACAAATATTTGGCAATTTCAACATTCACATATATATCTTCATTGCGTAGCAGCCAAACAAATTTGTTCATGTTACTTGATGAGCATGCGCAAGATGTAATGGTCGTGTAATAGAGCTGTCCTAAAAATGGGAAATAATACTGGAAGAATTAATTTCTAAATCTCCAAAAGCTTCAAAGGAATGTCATATGTCATTTGACAATCGAATGATTGCTGAAATTTTTCACAAATCTGCACTTAATTAAACTAACATTACCTGTAATTAGCGAACCGGTTTATAAATATAAACAAAGATGGCAGCCCCCACAAAAGTAAGCAATCCAAACGTCGAAGTACTAATAAACCATAAACAATCTAAATTACCATCCGAAAATACACTAGAAACACCTGACAGACCCAATAAAAGACCAACTCCTGAAAGTCCAGAAGATCTGCCAGCAACTTCAAAAACACAAACACGACAAACGAGGCATCGTAGCACATCAGTGGGTGAAAAAGGTCGTAGTGCATCAGTCAGTACCAAAAAAACTCCAGTGCACAAAAAAAACTATCACTGTACAAGTTATTGAGGCACTAACTAGTCCAGAAGTTCTTGGAAGGTGCTGATGGACGAACATGTTATTCCACTAAAACAAACACTGAAAGAACAACAAAAACGAATCGAAGAACAGAAAGAGAAGATATCTAAGTAGGCACACCTTGTAGTCTAACGTATTCAAGAAGAACAACATTTAAAGTCCTCATCAAAGGAAAAAGACAAGGAAATAGACTCTTTACATGACATTGTCAATAATTTAGTAGTCCGTCTTGAACACCAGGAACAATATTCCAGGAGGACCAGTCTTCGATTCCATAACATTGATGTACCCGTAGAGGATAGAGGTCATATCATTCACCCTGTTAACACAGATGACATCATAGTAGATATCTGCAAAAATAAACTTAAACTAGACATCAGCACCAATGACATTAGCCGGTCGCATGTTATTGGTATAGTCAGAAACGGAAAATCTCAAGTCATTGTTAGATTCTTATCATACAGATGTCGCGAAAAAGTGTATATCCCCAAAAGAAATTTAAAAAATTATGCCGACAGAATCTTCATCACAGAAAACTTGACAAAAATAAGGACAAACCTAGTAAAATCCCTCGCTGATCTAAAGTACAACCAAAACATCAAGACCTACTGGACAACGGACGGTCGTGTCTACGCAAAGCATAACGAAAGTAGCAAACGAACGCTCATACGGAACCATGATGACATCAGAAACCTACTTAATGCCTCTAACTATGATATAAATTAAACTTAAAAAACTTAGCTATATATTTATCTCAGATTAATAGTTATTGTTTTTGTGTTTTTTTTCCCTTGCCATTCATGTACTGAATTGTATGTAAATATTTATCTTCCATCAGATTTGTATCCACCAAAATCGACTATCCTCTTACAATTTCATCCCTCATATAACTTTTATGCAGTAAATCCAGGTCAAATCACATTGTTTTTCTCCATAATGCTAAAACTCTAGCTTAAATCCAGTAAGTTTCATATTTATTGTTCTTCATATCCTATTTTTGTCATAACCCAACTTGTCCACACGCTGTAAGTCATACTATCCAAAATAAGCATTTTTTTTTAACCTAGTTATATATGTGCCTCCTATCATACCCCGTAGGAGAAAGTGGTCGTAACAAAGTATTGTCATATTATCGAAAAACCTTCCATAAAAAGTCAAAACGTTTAAAATTAGACAATACAATTCAATTAATTTGATATATCTGCACAGTGTAAATCCCCAATAATTAAAGATTGAGTTTTATTTATTATCTATAGGTATTCCTATACAGAACCCCTAATTTACGGAGAACGGGAACGTGTCAAAGTGTTAGCTTTAAAAACACTTTTCCCCTTGATCGGATTTTTCTGTGACCTTGGCGTTATGGTTGCAGATTCAGAAAGGAAGTACGACGTCACAGCAAATTGTCACGTAACACCCTTCAAATTAAAGCGGGATAACTCTTACTCAAATCTGTGAACCATGAAATATTTGCGGGGAAAGATTGCCCGATTTCGCTGTGGATAACGGGATTTATTCCTCATATGAATAAATCCTAATATTATTAATTATCATTACCTTTAAAAAAAATCTATTGTATTTTTATTTACATGCATTTATAGACATTGCCGAATTCTTTTCATCTTTTTGTTTTGTTTATTACCGAAAGATCACATCAATTTGCAAAGACAAAGCAAAACAAAAGATGACTAGAAATAAACATATACATGCACAAGTAATAAACTATCGAATTCACTGACATGACTGACAGCCAAAAGGATAACATTTATCAACTGATTAAAGAGAGACAACTCAAATTACTATTGTTTTCTAAACTAGGTTCCTTTTAAAAAAAAAGTCATTAGAACTGAGGACAGGGGACTCCTAACATGTTTACTTGAAAATGTCGATTTTATGTTCTCTTTCTTACATGTTTATTTGTATAATTTGCATAAAGAACTGTCACAAACTGTATTGTTTAATGACAATAAAATTTTGAATTTGAATTTGAAAAAATATTTCACTAAGTGCAAGATACAGAAGATCAGCATTGTTTTGTGTCTCGAAGAATAAAACAATTAGACAAATATTTGGCAATTTCAACATTCACATATATATCTTCATTGCGTAGCAGCCAAACAAATTTGTTCATGTTACTTGATGAGCATGCGCAAGATGTAATGGTCGTGTAATAGAGCTGTCCTAAAAATGGGAAATAATAAAGGAAGAATTAATTTCTAAATCTCCAAAAGCTTCAAAGGAATGTCATATGTCATTTGACAATCGAATGATTGCTGAAATTTTTCACAAATCTGCACTTAATTAAACTAACATTACCTGTAATTAGCGAACCGGTTTGTAAATATAAACAAAGATGGCAGCCCCCACAAAAGTAAGCAATCCAAACGTCGAAGTACTAATAAACCATATACAATCTGAATTACCATCCGAAAATACACTAGAAACACCTGACAGACCCAATAAGAGACCAACTCCTGAAAGTCCAGAAGATCTGCCAGCAACTTCAAAACAACAAACACGACAAACGAGGCATCGTAGCACATCAGTGGGTGAAAAAGGTCGTAGTGCATCAGTCAGTACCAAAAAAACTATCACTGTACAAGTTATTGAGGCACTAACTAGTCCAGAAGTTCTTGGTAAAATCATCCCCATTTTGTCTGACAAAATCTGAGTCAATAACTGATTCTATAAACAGCTCGGTTGAAGCAAGCATTAAGGTGCTCATGGACGAACGTGTTATTCCACTAAAACAAACACTGAAAGAACAACAAAAACGAATCGAAGAACAGAAAGAGAAGATATCTAAGTAGGCACACCTTGTAGTCTAACGTATTCAAGAAGAACAACATTTAAAGTCCTCATTAAAGGAAAAAGACAAGGAAATAGACTCTTTACATGACATTGTCAATAATTTAGTAGTCCGTCTTGAACACCAGGAACAATATTCCAGGAGGACCAGTCTTCGATTCCATAACATTGATGTACCCGTAGAGGATAGAGGTCATATCATTCACCCTGTTAACACAGATGACATCATAGTAGATATCTGCAAAAATAAACTTAAACTAGACATCAGCACCAATGACATTAGCCGGTCGCATGTTATTGGTATAGTCAGAAACGGAAAATCTCAAGTCATTGTTAGATTCTTATCATACAGATGTCGCGAAAAAGTGTATATCCCCAAAAGAAATTTAAAAAATGATGCCGACAGAATCTTCATCACAGAAAACTTGACAAAAACAAGGACAAACCTAGTAAAATCCCTCGCTGATCTAAAGTACAACCAAAACATCAAGACCTACTGGACAACGGACGGTCGTGTCTACGCAAAGCATAACGAAAGTAGCAAACGAACGCTCATACGGAACCATGATGACATCAGAAACCTACTTAATGCCTCTAACTATGATATAAATTAAACTTAAAAAACTTAGCTATATATTTATCTCAGATTAATAGTTATTGTTTTTGTGTTTTTTTCCTTGCCATTCATGTACTGAATTGTATGTAAATATTTATCTTCCATCAGATTTGTATCCACCAAAATCGACTATCCTTACAATTTCATCCCTCATATAACTTTTATGCAGTAAATCCAGGTCAAATCACATTGTTTTTCTCCATAATGCTAAAACTCTAGCTTAAATCCAGTAAGTTTCATATTTATTGTTCTTCATATCCTATTTTTGTCATAACCCAACTTGTCCACACGCTGTAAGTCATACTATCCAAAATAAGCATTTTTTTTTAACCTAGTTATATATGTGCCTCCTATCATACCCCGTAGGAGAAAGTGGACGTAACAAAGTATTGTCATATTATCGAAAAACCTTCCATAAAAAGTCAAAACGTTTAAAATTAGACAATACAATTCAATTAATTTGATATATCTGCACAGTGTAAATCCCCAATAATTAAAGATTGAGTTTTATTTATTATCTATAGGTATTCCTATACAGAACCCCTAATTTACGGAGAACGGGAACGTGTCAAAGTGTTAGCTTATTATCGAAAACTTATTTAAATAAAATCAACTTATAACTCATTCTATGCTAAATCGACTGACAAATTTATCAAATACCTAATACAGTAAAGCTATCTAGTTAAGCTGTCACATTAGTTGCGAAATTACGTGATTGATTTCCGCGATCTATTCTAAAAGGTGTTCTCGACTCATCTGTTGTTTAATAACAATCGTTTTGTTTTGGTTTTTTTTTTTGCTCATTGTCAACGACTTCTGAAATACACCAAGATAGTGCTTTCTTTTCGTCTTTGTAATTCTGTTACTATATGCACCAATCGTTACTTGATGTATTATTTGAAAATTTGTGGGAAAAAAAATATTACATATATATATAGAGAGTGTTCGTTCATGCAAGGAAATACACAACTTGTTATCGGAGTTTAGCAAACAACAACTCAATATTTGGTATTGTGTGCTTATCAGTAGGTAACAAAAAGCTAAATAAATAAAACCACAGCATTTTTATTCATTTATTTTTAATTTAATTTGAAAGCAAAACTGATGTACATATTTATAATATAATTTGAAAGCAAAACTAGTTTTGCTAATTAAATTAAAAATAAATATTATTTATTACAAGTTATGTCTTCTTGTCTGAACAGATTTTTTTTTTTTCAACAAATATTAGGCTTCCTGGACGAGATATTTTGTACTTTTACAGAGATCAATCAGATATTTCCCCTCTTCATTAACTGCTTATGGTGTACCATCCCTCCCTAAAGGAGAAATATCATGGTTCTACATTAATTTTGGTATACACTAAATTTCCGCATGTCGGAATTAATTTCCATATCTTCAAATCTATATACAAAAATGTACATATTATATTCGACCTATTAATAACAAGGGTTTTTTTTGTTTTTGTTTTTTTTTCTCAGTGTACGAAATATCAAAAATTAAATTGTAGAATGATGAAAATCTCCTGGAAATTAATACTTATCGTGGTCATGTATCCAAATATGTTCATTGTATTCGGGATATCGATAATAATAAATACGCGAGCAAAATAAATGATAATTGTGTATCATCAATATATGAAGTTATTATTATTATTTTTTTCTTTCTATTTTTTTTTATTATTGCATGTTTTTTTTAATGTTTGGTGATAATGTGTATATGTGTGTAATGTGATTTTCTTTTGTGTGTCTAAAACTGTATTACCAATATTTATAGTGTTTATGATATACAAATGTATAAAATTATCTATTATATAATGTAGAATATTTAAGTCGTAGATATTTATCCTTGAAAACCTTTAGAATAAAAACAAATAGTATACACGATTATTGGCAGTTATTGGCCACAGCTTTAATTCAATTGTACATATATATAGATAGATAAATACATAAATAAATAAATAGATAGTAGTACATTTTGTATAAATATATAGTTAGTTAGATTAAATGAAGACAACTAGCTTCGTACTTTCAAATGTTCAACGGTTGCCGAATTTTGTAAATGGCAACAACTAGATAGATAATATCAATATGGAAATTGTAAGAAAATCACAAGTCGCCCTGGGAAACAGAGGTAACTAATGTTATCCATTTGAAAACCAAGACGCCCTGGGAACAGAGACGCTTGTTATTGACTTGAAGTTTGATATAACGCAGCGAATTATGCCAATCCCATCATCAAAGTAATATAAATGCCGGAAATAATTCAATGTTCAACGAGGTCTGTACATTCACCATTTCCCGTTTGGTAGTTAGTATAGTAGATTTTAAACGTCCTTCCACATCCGACATTAGACATCTATCGCATCGATCCATGAATGAACCTGAAAAACATTATAAATCTTTCGGCAGTATTTAGCATATATGCGATAAACAAACTAAAAGATGGGTTGGGAGGGTGGGAAATTGTTTCTGTATCTGTAAACAACCATGCTGTCTGCTTCGCGCACAAATTGGAAAGAATTACCCAATAATGGGTCATGTTAAAATAAAGAATAATATTCCGGTTTTGCCGAATAAATAGGATTTATGCATAGACATAAATCTTATTATCCTTGAAAACCTTTAGAATAAAAACAAATAGTATACACGATTATTGGCAGTTATTGGCCACAGCTTTAATTCAATTGTACATATATATAGATAGATAAATACATAAATAAATAAATAGATAGTACATTTTGTATAAATATATAGTTAGTTAGATTAAATGAAGACAACTAGCTTCGTACTTTCAAATGTTCAACGGTTGCCGAATTTTGTAAATGGCAACAACTAGATAGATAATATCAATATGGAAATTGTAGGAAAATCACAAGTCGCCCTGGGAAACAGAGGTAACTAATGTTATCCATTTGAAAACCACGACGCCCTGGGAACCGAGACGGTTGTTATTGACTTGAAGTTTGATATAACGCAGCGAATTATGCCAAACTGGCTGAGCAACTGAAACTTTTCAGCTTGCCAGACAGCCGCCACAATGTGGGGGGAGCTGCGCTATGCTATGCCAATACTGCAATTAATGTAAAATTGTTAAGTAAAGATAATGTCAATTAAAACTGACAAACCAATTATTTACCATGTACATAGTAGTTGAGTGAAAAAGTTTCTGCACATCCAGACAATTTATATACCTTGCATTAGTTTCAAGGGCCCTGTAAATTGTGCTCAGTAAAGCATCCCTATCTAAATAATTAAAATGCTCCCCATCATTTTTTTTTTTTTTTATAAATACTCCTCTCGATTCTATGTGCTATTTGGGGGGAATTATATAACTGACCCCTGCGACTTTCTCTGGGCACACTTAAATTCATCATTTAGTTTCTTCCTCAGTTCTTTCAGAGATAATTTTCCAATATCATAATTCATTACCACTCAATTAATCATCTTTAATCTCATAAGCCATATAAATTCAACGGTACATATACAATAACAAATGCTAAATGGGGATATACAGTCATCGACTTTAGCAGTGGCCCGGTGGCCCACGGCCAGTGAAAATTGATTCGGACCAGTGACTTTTGCTAATTTTTTTCAATAGAATCTATATAAATATTCTAATTTTGAAGTTTTCGGGCCAGTAAATTCAAAAGTCTAACTTCGAAGACTGGATATAAATATATTTACAATATATATACAACAGAGAGAGGGGTGTAAGACATCCTAGAGAACAATAGATTTATTTATTGCTTGTATAAATTTACATAATTTTTCTAGTGTGTTTTTGAGAAGCACTCGTTTTAATTTCAGAACATTGGTCTTTTCGTAAATTTGTAATAATGAAACTATTTCTAAAGTTTGAAAAATGTCGACACCGGTATGAATGAAAATAAATTAGAGTAGGTTCTCAAACCATAGTTACATTCCAAGTCTTCCCTGCAGCCATAGCTATAGGCTCATCCCCAAGTCTAGCCAATCCCAAATGGATTCTCCCGTGCCAGTTTCTTAACTCAATATATGGCTTACCTCAATAACTACTCTTTAAATAATGAATGACCCAACTAACCACACCTTAAAACCTGTAATTCTTATATTTTCACTCCACTTATACTTATAGCCCCAAATCAATGCCACCTGGTGTGCGACGGGCTTCGATGAAGGCATCTTTCACAATACTGGATCCAACTATCCATACTTTAATTGATCTGGCTATAATTCTTAGATAGCATTTAAATGCCAATTCCCAAGTATTAAGGTTACAGAAAACTTTGGGTTAATTAGCAGACCATCAGCGAAAATGTTGAGCCTGGCTCAGCATTTATCAGTGTATGCCATCAGCCGTACTCACTGTATAAGTACATATCAGCTAAGCATCTGAAATTAATAGTAAGTACGTATCAGCTAAACATCTGACAATAATATAAGTACATATCAGCTAAACATCTGAAATTAATATAAGTATGTATCAGCTAAACATCTAATTCTAAAAATAATATAAGTATACATGTACCTATCGGCTAAACATCTGAAAATAATATAAGTAGGTATCAGCTAAACATCTGATAACAAGATAAGTACCTATCAGCTAAACATCTGAAAATAATATAATAAGTACATACATGTATCAGCTAAACATCTGAAAATAATACAAGTACGTACCAGCTAAACATCTGAAAATAATATAAGTACGCATCAGCTAAACATCTGATAACAAGGTAAGTACATTAGCAGCTAAGCATCTGTAAATAAGATAAGTAAATATCAGCTAAACATCTGATAATAAGCTTAGTTCATATCAGATAAACATCTGAAAATAAGATAAGTACATATCAGATAAAACATTTGAAATTAAAATAAATACATAACTATTATTAACAGCTAAACGTCTGATAATAAGGTTTAATAGTAATTATCAGCTAAACATCTGAAATAAAACAAGTTCATATCAGCTAAAACATCTGATAATAAGATAAGTTCCTATCAGTTAAACATCTGAAAATAAGATAATACACAACAGCCAAACATCCGATAAGGTTAGTACTTATCAGCTAAACATCTGATAGTAAGATAAGTACATATCAGCTAAACATCTGATAATAAGACAAGTTCATATCTGCTAAACATCTGATAATAATATAAGTACACATCAGCCAAACATCCAACAACAAGATAAATTAATATTAGCTAAGCATCTGATAATAAAGAAGTACATATCAGCTAAACATCTGATAATAAGATAAGTACATTTCAGCTAAACATCTGATAATAAGATAAGTACATTTCAGCTAAACATCTGATAATAAGATAAGTACATTTCAGCTAAACATCTGATAATAAGATAAGTACACATCAGCCAAACATCCAACAACAAGATAAATTAATATTAGCTAAGCATCTGATAATAAAGAAGTACATATCAGCTAAACATCTGATAATAAGATAAGTACATTTCAGCTAAACATCTGATAATAAGATAAGTACATTTCAGCTAAACATCTGATAATAAGATAAGTACATATCAGCTAAACATCTGAAATTAAGATAAGTACATATCAGCTAAACATCTAAAAATAAGATATAATACATATCAGCTAAGCATCTGCTAATAATATAAGTACTGTACATATCAGCTAAACATCTGATAATAAGACAAGTACATATCAGCCAAACATCCGATAATAATATAAGTACATATCAGCTAAACATTCGATGATAATATAAGTACATGTCAGCCAAACATCCGATAATAGGATAAATTCATATCAGCTAAGCATCCTATAATAATATAAAACATATCAGCTAAACATCTGATAATAAGCAGGGTTTCTGCTATGCTCAGACATGTTCAGGACAATTGTCCTAAAACCAGCATTTCCTATCAATCATGCCTTAATAATGTATTTTTTGTAACCCAAAATGTCCTAAAAATTTAGGCCATTTCTAAAATCTTTAGGTCAATGACCTAAAATTGCCCCAATCTGAAACCCTGAACAAGGTTCGTAATTATCAGCTAAATATCTGAAAATAAGATAAATATATCAACTGAGCTAAACATCTGACACAAGGCAAATTCATATCAGCTAATCTGACAATAATATAAGTACATATCAGCTAAACATCTAATAATAAGGTAAGTACTTCAGTTTAACATCTGATAAGGTAGGTTCATATCAGCTAAACATCTGATAATAAGGTTAGTAATTATCAACTAATATCTGATAATAAGTTAGTACATATAAGTTAAACATCTGAAATTAAGGTAAGTGACATCAGTTAAACATCTGATAATAAAATAAGTTCATATCAGTTAAACATCTGAAAATAAGATCAGTACACATCAGTTAAACATCTGATAATAAGATCAGTACATATCGGCCAAACTTGATAAAAAGATTAGTACATATCAATTAAACATCTGATAATCATGTTTTATGCACCATCTGTAATGTATAACACATTATATACTGAAATTTATCTAATAATCATGTTTTCGCAACCATCGGTATACCAATGTTATATACTGAAATTTATCTGATAATCAAGTTACATGCAATATCGGTATACTATGTTATATATCAACCGTCTCCTCAATCCTAATTCATCCCAAGATTTAAATAACATTTGCTTATATTTAAAAGAATCTTACTCTCAAGATTCAATCTTTAAAAATATTTAACTTTCCTCAAGTAACTGACAAAAACTTTCAAATGATTATAATAATTTTAATCTTATCTAATTATTATGCTTCCAAAATGATAATAAAATTATGATATTATTATCTAACTGATGTGGTCCTCCCTACAGATTCTAGTCTTGTCTCAATACTTAATATTACGTTATTATGTGTTATCTCTATGTTTATATATGCTTGTGAATGTATTGGATTACCAACATTATGATTAGTATGTACATGTACTTAGTTATGCTTTATCCAATAAATGCTTTGATTTGATTATATGCAACAACTGCATACCATGTTTACTGAAGTGTATCTGATAATCGTGTTATATGCCACATCTGTATACCATATTATATACTAAAAAAAATTCGATTATCATGTTTCTCCACCATCGGTATATACCCTTTTATATACTCAAATTTATATGCATCGCTGTCTTCTGTAGTAAATGTTTACCCCTATGGCTCGAGTCACAAACTGACCAAGCACATGTCCCGCAAAGTTTTTTTTTTTTTTTTTTATAATACTGTGGCCGAACTTTGCAGGAAAGTGATGTTTTAACATTGGCTTAGATAAGTAAGTGCATCTTTTAATCTTAATATTATTATTTTGTGTGTGCATCACGCCACGTGGCGACATTTGCCGATTTGGCAAGCATACATTGACCCCAAAAAGAGGAGGGAGAGAAATCAAACCTGAAAGTCCACTCATGATCGAGCAAACCGACAGATTAAAATTCATTTATTGTGTCTAAATCAACATTCGATTAAACCAATTAAAACTCGGAGCACACATCTCATAATAAGCTAGACACGTGGTCGGTGGTGACCACGCCGCACGCTACCTGTACAAGTCTAAAAATACGTGTGTAGCCAGACATTCATAAAACAAAATTGTGATTTTATTATTTATTTATTTTTTGTATTGTCCTATCCATTCCAATGAAAAAAATATTATGTGAATCAATTGTATACCATAATACTGTGATTTTTTTTTTTTTTTTTTTTTTTTTATAAAAAATTTATATCGTCTGCTCATTGACATTGTGGGCGTCTTGATCACAGGAGTCGGAAGTTCTATCAATAATAAGGTATAGGGGCACCTCGAAGATCGCTGGGCAACTATAAAAAAACACCAGGAGTGCAACGCATTTTTGGGGGGTAGGCCTAAATCTATACCTACGGGTAGATCAGCATGGAATAAAAGGTTGAATCCTACTCTTGGATGTTTAAACTAAATAAATATCATGTTTTCTTGTACTTACCACACGGTTTTGTAGCAGTTTCGTACATTTTACCCTTCTACACCACCATCTCAAGATCCATCACCGGAAGTGCGGGAGTGCAGCTCTGCAGTGAATTTTTAAGGTCAGTATAACTATAATGTACAAAACAAATCCGGAACTTTTTGTTCTCTCCGGAATTTTACACTTTTTCCCGGACTATTTTTGTTTTTATTATATATATCTCAGTCACAGCATGTCGCAAGAAGTTTTGGAATTGGCTTTAGCGAGCCAGCATAATGTAATTAACCCTCTTGCTGCCATAAATAATTTTGCAATTGCCAGAAAAAAAATACATAGGGAAAATGATGCTTCTTTTATGGTGTCAAAACGGATAATTTGACGTCATTTGATAAATTATGTCCCTTTATAGTAAACAACTAAGATTTAAATTTTAAAAAAATATCACAAAATATTATCTGTGATGATTTATTTCAACTAAATTTAAGTCTAAGAAGCAAAACGTACATGCTCAATTTAGTAAAGGACATGTCATATGTGTCCGTATGGCTTGTATTGAAAGGACACATATGTTTGTATGGCAGTAATTAAAGGGTTAACATGATTAATGCAATTAATTTTTAAAATTATTTAGTTTTTGAATCAAATTCACACAATACATTTTAAAAACTGGGATACCAAATTGTGTATATGACTGAACCCTTTCACAAGATTCCAGATCCTTTGCCACTTTCTTTCTGTTTTAAATTAGACTGGACACCTTTCCCAAAATTGCCAGATTGTTTGTCCTTTTTTACATGTAAGGCCTGCCTCATATTAGTGTCAAAGAGGGTCTCATTATCATATTGCTCACATGTGATGTGTACACCCCCCCCCCCCCCCCCCCCTCTTTTTTTTGTTCCCAATATAACTATGTTAAACAATATTCAAAGGAAAATAATTATGTGTATTAGTAACTATTACCATGCAGCTATGTCTATGTTGCCAGCCATTGATATATATAATAATATAAATGTTTATATAATTTAACTTTAGTTTAAATTACAAATTTGAATTAGCCGCCTTGTAAGGTTTTTCGTTGTGGAGAGTTACCTCCCTTGTAAATTTTTAATCATGGCAAAATAAATACAACAAACAATTGGACCTTGGACCTTATTTTTGAAGTAATATTTTATTATATTTAAATCATATAATATATCACAAGATGTTTCATAATTTATCAAAAGAGATAATTTAATTATACTGACCTTAAAATTCACGCTAGAGCTGCACTTCCGGTGATGGATCTTGAAATGGTTGGTGTAGAAGGATAAAATGTACGAAACTGCTACAAAACCGTGTGGTAAGTACAAGAAAACATGATATTTATTTAGTTTAAACATCCAAGAGTAGGATTCAACCTTTTATTCCATGCTGATCTACCTGTAGGTATAGATTTAGGCCAACCCCCCAAAAAATGCGTTGCACTCCTGGTGGGTTTTTTTTATAGTTGCCCAGCGATCTTCGAGGTGCCCCTATACCTTATTATTGATAGAACTTCCAACTCCTGTGTCTTGATTGACAATAAAGCATTTGTTTGTTTGTTTGTAACATGACAATAGTTTTCCCGATCAATATACCGACTTAATATTATAATTAAAATACTCCCTGACATTAGGATTTTTCAGAATTTATAAAAATTGTTTCTGTATCTGTAAACAACCATGCTGTCTGCTTCGCGCACAAATTGGAAAGAATTCAGCCGGGAAGCCAGAGACTGAATCGATCAATCAATCCATTGGATGTCAATATTGCCGCGCTAAGGGCAGACAACCTCGTTTCAACGCACAGGTGGCGCTTCATAACTACGTAAACAAAATCATCCGCGATACGGTACCTCAGAAAAACCTGTTGGGAAACGTTGAAATAACCGTAATTCGTGTTTTTTTTTATATTTATCACAAGTTTATTCTCACAGGCTAATGACTGATCGTTTTTGACAGCTTTTCAAGCATCTCGTCGCCTAAAAATATGGCGGGGAAAAAACCTCTCTATATTTAACTGACACAATCACATCCCCCTTAGCCAATCACATCAAAGATGGTAAAAATAAACTCTAAAATTAGTAAGGAATCCCATACAAAACATCAAATCCCAGCATGCTTAGCGAAAAACTATATTTTGACCTCAAAAGGCAGACACCATTTCAGTGTATTTTCGAAGGAAAATAGCGATATTTCTATTTGTTTCAGGCATTACATCTGTAGATTGTTCTCATGTATTTTAATATTGCATTCGTTTCAATTCCAGTATTTTAGATGTGAATGTTGACTTACATATTGGAAAAATTCCAAGATATAAACATCATTTGAACCACACATCCATGTCGTCATGTGAGATTTCCAACGTGACCCCTCATTTTTTCCATTTTTAGTCTCTATTTGAAAGTTTACGCTTGATGGCTTCTCTTATTGATTCCCTAATTAAAGGAAAAACAGATTCATAAAAATGTAGCAGCTCAAAGCCTGAAAATGGCTTAGTGTCACACTTCTTGCAGGATTTTCCAGGTGTAAACCATTCCATATCTGTGTGTGTACATTTCATTATTTAATTTACAGATTCCTTCATTGGTTTATATTAATGTGCATGAATATTATTTGACCCTTTTTTCTTTATACTTGTTCTCAGTTTGCAACATTTACATTTATAAACATTTATGTCAAAATCCAATTGTACAAAGGTCCATCCAGGCAGAGATCCAGGTCCATGCAGTGTGCCCAAATGTGGTATTGGTAAATTTGATCCTTCAAACAGATATGTACATTTTTTTTCAGATTATGTTTACAGGCAATATTATAAGATTACTGATACTGATTGTTACATGTATTTGTAGGAGATGTGAAAGTGCATTAAACTTCATTTTTGAAATTTAAAGCAGGTGAACCTGATGAGGCATCAGATGCAAAGAGAGCATGCACAGATAATGAAGATAACAAATGTTTTTTTTAATCCAATTTCAGCTTTTGCTCAAACCAATCTAATCATAGAACTGAAATTGACTGTTTATCTTTTCAGCAAGAAATTAGGGACGGACCATTTAACTTCCAGGGGGGGGTTATGTTTTTTTTTTCTAATATTCTGATTCCCAATGTTACTGAAAAAAATATTCTGATTTTGGTGGAGGGAAAAAAATATCTGTTTCAGAGTTTTTGTCATATAACCTAATGTTAAATTCTGGGGAAAAAAATTGCACTTTGTGCGACAATTTTTTTTATTATAACTCTCATGTTGTCCGGGAAAAAATTTCTGAATGAAGCAAAAAACCATAACCCCCCCTCCCCCCTGCAAGTTAAATGGTTGGTCCCTTAATGTTTTAATTTCAGAGAAGTTTTCACAGTATGATGATACATTTTCTTCCTCACTTTGTCATTCTCATTACAACAAATTTATTAACAATTCACAGTTCAGTGCATTGTTTGTGAGAAAAATTGTCGCAGTAATGACATCATATGGTTTTTAAAACTGTAGGCGAGGAAAAGAGAGACTTGTTTTTGAAGTATTTCAGTTTTAATAAAAATATAGAGAATGATCGATTTAGATGTTGTCCCTATTGTTATAATTCTTTTAACTTTTTCTCTAGATCTGATGCAGCAGAGGAGAAATTGGCTCAAACCTCTTCATACTTGCAGGATTGTTTAAGTAAACAGTTGTTTATTGAAAAACATAAAGTTACAGGCCAGAATGTTGACATCTATACTTTTCAGTTTGTCGTCAAAGCTTTTGAAGAAGAGAGTTCTTTACTTTTACCTGAAGTTTATGACAGATATAAACTTCTCTTACATAAAAATGACCTCAACATTGTTATTGACACTATGACAGTGACAAAGATATGTCCAAATTGTTACACTTCACTCAATTGATATTTAATATGTTAAAATCTGTTCTTGGCAGAGCTTTATTGTGTTATGTACCAAAAAAGAAAAACCTTGGTCGTCTGATATACAGAAATGATGCAGATGTTTTAGGAAGTTTTTGGCAAATCATCGCTCATCAAACCAAATTGCCCTGATGGAGAAAGAAAACTTAAAATTAACAAATACAATTTCTTCTCTTATTACAGATGATTTAAAGAAGAACACAAAGCATGAAAGTCTTGAACATGCAGCACGAATTTTGAGAAATTTTATTAAATTGTATGTTTCAGACAGAATAAAGACTGACAGATTACCAGATATTGACAATTTTAATTGTAGAGATGAGATTTTTAAGATCCACCCTTTCTTGTGGAATTTTTTATTTAGATTTGTTGACAAGATTACAATTATTATGATAATGCTGCCTTGAAATATTGTATTAAATGTTACACAATTAAATAATCAAATTACCACAGGATTGTTTTCATATGCTGACTAGATGTTAATATAATGATATTTTAGTATCCCCTCACCTATGAAGTTGTAAAGTATTACAACCTCCTATCTGTGCATCCATCCACAGGGACTCGGATAACTATTTCTCACAAATATGCACTCGCGGGCAATTTGATTTTTTCTACGAGATTGCCATTGCCCGAGAGGGGTTATAAAAAAACAATAGCCGAGGGCAAAATATAAACCAGGGAAGCACAGAAACAAACCAACAACAACCAACCGATATAACACAAAAAATCACAAATGCACATAAACAACACAAACTCCCGAATAATCCAAAATGAACTCGGGTGATCCGGAAGGGTAGGCAATTCCTGCCTATTGTAATACATCTATGTGTGTCCATCATCAAGTCTGGTAGGACTCTAATCCGGAGAAGGGCAAAGGATCTAAAACAGCCTCAGATCATTTGTCATCTGGGTGCTGTCAACCAGCTCATGATGTTGCTGTAGAAATTTTTTTCTAATTTTAAGAGTGTTTGGAAGGCCCATGGGGATATCATGATAACCACTGAAAAAAACCAAAGTAACTTTGCAAAGAAGAGTTATGATTCAAAATTTATCTAATCTTACAAAAAAGTTGCCTTTGAGGTCCCTTACAATGCAAGGTGCTGTGTCAATAGAAATAACTGAAATCATATGGATCTGCAATGTTATGGGATTTTTCTTCAAATTTGGAAAGCAGGTTGAAGAAAACATAGGATTCAATATTTAACCAAACTTGCATATATATCAGTCACAAGATGCTGTGAACACAAATAGGTGAAATCAGAGATATAATAACTGAAATTTGGTAATTTGCAGCTGAAATAATATATGGTTTTGGTTTCTTTAAAGTAAATTATTTAAAATTTTCATTCAAGTTTGTTAATTATTACTTTATCACAAACTTTTTCTAGCCCAGTCTGAGCAAATTCTTTCCAACTTATCCATTTTGTACTTTCCCACCAGGCATGAATAAAGTTTTTTTTGTTAAACAAAATTTATTAATATGATTTTGACAACAACACTATGGAAGCAATTTTTTTTTAAATTTTTTGTTTAAAAAAGTTTTTTTTTTTTAAGCAAAATTTATTAATATGATTTTGACAACACTAATTTTCACTGAAGTTTGTTAATTTTTACTTTATCACAAACTTTTTCTCGCCCAGTCTGAGCAAATTCTTTCCAACTTATCCATTTTGTGCTTTCCCACCAGCCCAGGCATGAATAAGTTTTGTTTTTTTAGCATAATTTATTAATATGATTTTGACAACACTATGGAAGCAATTTTCACTTAATTCTGACCTTTTCCACAAACTTTCTTTACACAGTCTGTACATTCTTTCCATATTTTTTAAAAGATATTTATTTACATTTCGGCCTTGAAAAATATATGTTCGAGTTCTTAAAACTACAGTAATGTTAGTCAACTGGAAAGGAAAATCCCGAGAGTACCCGAAAATCACTTCATTTACGCCGCTTCGTCGCAATTTTCATCTTGACGGGTGCTGATTATAACTGACACAATCGTATCCCCTGTTATAAACCTTGCAACTTTCTGGATATATGTCACCCACGATAATAAATTGTGTATTAAAAGTAAGAAATTTACCAGCATATTCAATAATAAATTAAACAAAAGATGTTTTCTGTTGTCGAACAGGGTTGAGAAATCTTGAAGGTCCATTTTATGAGAGTCATTACTTGTATGAAAGTAAGAATACCGATGCAAAATTTAAACATTTACGTTCCCGAATGTCCGTAGAAATTATCCTTTCAACAAAATATTACAAATAACCATAATCGAAGCTACAAAGCAACAAATTCATGAGGCCGTCCTCTGACATCCATCACGTCAATATTTACGTCGAAAATCACGTGACAAAAAACGTCAAGTGAACTCTCCTGTGTCGCTGGCTTCCCGGCTGATTGCCCAAGATGCAATTCGCATTACCCAATAATGGGTCATGTTAAAATAAAGAATAATATTCCGGTTTTGCCGAATAAATAGGATTTATGCATAGACATAAATCTTAATATGTGGAGTGATGAATTGTGACAGGAATGATACAACATATCTGTAGATTAATGACATATGGTACTTTTTCCAATGAAGTTTAACATAACCACTATAATTTCCCATTTGAAACTCCGTTATATCTCAACATCTCAAATGAACTTACTTTTCATTTTCTTTGCTTGTATATATACATATACATATGCTTTGTTAACTTTCTTTACTTTCTCATCATTGTTGCTATTTCTCCCATTTAATTTTGTGTGTGGATGCTGCGGTGTGTGTTTTGATGTGGGAGTGGGACGGGCCTATCTCTGCTCTTTGCTGTCTTCAAACCTAAAGCCCAATGGGTAATAGTTTGGAAGAATACAGTGCGGCTATAGGCATGTTCCATTTTCACACTTGCAGCCGACTGTGTGGACCTTTTGTTATTCGGAATGATACTTATTTGAACATATTTAGAACTAACCTCCGATGCTCTCTCTTTTTTGTCTGCCTTCTCTTGCTCCAGGAACTAAATCCAAATGTAAATGCGTTGTTTTTACTCTTTACACTCCATTTTATACTACTTGTCGGAAATATCGAATCTAAACCTGGTCACAGTATCTTGACGTTTTATCAAGCAAAATAATAGAGAAAAATCTGTATAAAATTTATATATATAATATACAGATTTTATACAGATTTTTCTCTATTTCGCTAGATAAAACGTCAAGATACTGTGTCCTGGTCCACACGAATTATCATAGTCAATTTCGGAAAAAAATCATACTGATAGATGTATTTATGTTGGTCCTCGTATTCCTGATATGTATCCATTACATATAGGGGACCTAGACATGAGAGATGCAACACTACCAACACTGTAGATGCAACACTGTAACAGCAACAACTCTGCTATGTTTTTGGCAAGGGAGAAATAAAATACTAAAACATATCTCCAGTTAATGTCATTTATTCAAAAGACGAAAACAACAAATATTTACATTTACATGAAAACAAGGAGTGCATGGTGTTACATAATACATTATTACATAACATTATCATTTTAATAATTTTTAACATTGCATAATACAATTTATATGTCCTATGCACTCCCTTTCAACAAAAATATTTCCGAAGACAAAAAGGGGTGGCGCTAAAAACGGCCAAAGCCACTTTTGATAAGGAGTATACTGATAGATGTATTTCGTTGTGTAATATTAATATCCGCAGTATTAGAAATAAAATGGAGTTCCTTGAAACCTCTTTGAATGATTTCGATATATTAGTTGTAACTGAAACACACCTTAATAATCAAATAAATGATAGTGACATAACTCTCGATTCGTTTCCGAATATTATCCATCGAAAAGACCGTTCAAATAGTGGTGGTGGGCTCCTCATTTATTCGGAAAATGATATCTCTATAAGTAGGAAATCCGAATTAGAAAATAATCTTGACGAAACTATCTGGGTTGAAATACGATCCAAAGGTCAATCTTTTTTATTATGTAACACATATAGATATCCGTGTACAGATATTGATTACTGGACACGATTAACATACGCAATAGCAGGGGCGGACCCAGAGGGGGGCGCACCCGCCCACCCCCCTAAAATTGAAAAAAATATGATTTGTTGGTGTAAAATCGTGATTTTTCACACGAAATACCCCCAAAATTTTCGCACCTCCCTCCGCTCGGCGCCATTTTTTTAAGTGCGCCTCCCCCCTAACTTGAAATCCTGGATCCGTCCCTGAATAGAGTTGACCCTTCATGTAAATGAAAACATCATTATCACGGGCGAACTGAATTCAATCTATTGTGTTCAAATAACAACAAACTTATTGAGCTTGTGAATATTTTTAATCTTAAGAATGTGATTGATAAACCTACCAGGATAAGTGGTAATACTAGTACTTTATTAGACCCCATTATTCTAAGCGATACTTTGAACTGTAATTATTCTGATGTACTTAAAATACCAAGACATATAAGCGACCACGATGAAGCAATTGCATTCATTAAATGCCCAAAAGCTACATCGAAATCATTTACAAGAGATATCTGGTTATATGACCAAACTGATTTTGTTAGATTTAATCAGATGCTAACTGATTGGAATGAAAAACTTTGTAATTTTGATGATGTAGATGATATGTGTGAAGAATTTTCAAAAAATTTCCTTCAAATCTCAAGTGCGTGTATCCCTTCAAAAACAATATTGATACGCGAAAAAGACAAACCATGGTTCAGTAACGACATACGAAAAGAAATCCGCATACGTGACCGGCTTAGGAAAATATGATTAAAATCTCAAAACGAAAACAACATTATTAAATATAAAAAACAAAGAAATAAGGTAAATAATATGAAAAAAATAACAAAGGAGAAATTTGAAAATAATTTAGACAAGTTTTTATTAAATAACTGTTCAAACCCCAAAATGTATTGGAAAATAATGAAGATGTTAATCAAATCTAACAAAGGAAATTATTGTATACCCCCACTCCGGAATTCAATTAATGATCAAAATATTGATGATATTGCTTATGACGATTCGGACAAATGCAAATTATTGAATAAATATTTTAGCTCAATATCAAAACTGGACGAAGAAAATGTTACTCTCCCACAGTTGGACTCAAAAACAAATAACATTATTCACGAAATACATATAACAGAGAACGAAATTATTGATGTTATTCAAATTCTTGGCCCAAACAAAGCAACAGGACCAGACAAATAAGTCATAAAATGCTTTAAATTTCTCCTGAGAAAATTGCAAAGCCCCTTCTAATAATATTTAATAAACCTTTACAACAGAGCAAATATCCTTCTAATTGGAAGAGTGCTCATGTTATTGCAATTTTCAAAAAGGGTGACACATCCCTACCCTCCAATTATCGCCCGATAACTTTACAAATATTCTCTCCACGACTTTAATAGTAATTGTACCAACGAAAACAGACTGAAGTTGAACGAAGCGAAACAAAAGTATAAACGCACGGAAACCAGACTGAAAAGACAATACAAAAACCAACAAGGAAATATGATAACAAATTTAAGAAGATATAATCCAAAGAAATTTAACCGTAAATTCAGAAAACGTAAACAGCTAAATGTGCATAATATAACACTAGAACAATTCAAGGAACATTTTAGCAATCTAATGAATATACAAGATAACAACATTGATAGAAATAATGAACCAAACTCCGAAGATAATGTGTTTGAGGAACTAGATGTGCCTTTTACCGAACCAGAATTAGAACGTGGTATACGTGATTTGAAGCGGGATAAATCTACTGGATTTGACAATCTAATGAATGAATATTTGATAACTGGTAAAGCATATTTAATCCCAATTTTGGGAAAACTTTTTAATAATATTATAAATACAGGAATAAACCCAGAATTATAGGTACAAAGTATAATTATACCTGTGTTCAAAAAAGGAGACGTCAATGAACCTAAAAACTACCGAGGAATCTCATTAGTGTCACATGTAGGAAAACTTTTTACGGGACTGCTAAATAAAAGATTGTTGAAATGGGCTGAACAGCACAATATTCTCACAGACGCACAGTTTGGCTTTCGTCCAGGCTTTGGTACAACTGATGCCATCTTTGCCCTTCATTCGCTCATAACAAGTACATTACGCAAAGGTAAACGATTATATTGCTGTTTTGTAGACTATACCAGAGCATTTGATAGTGTAACGCATAGTAAATTGTGGCAAAAATTAGTTAGATGTGGAATTACAGGGAAATTATTAAATGTTATAAGATCAATGTATGGTAAGATAAAATCATGCGTAAAATTAAATGGCAAGTGTTCAGATTTTTTTGAATGTTCCGTTGGGCTTATTCAAGGGGAATCTCTATCCCCCTTTTATATTCACTATATGTCAATGATATGGAGGTAGAGTTGATCAAGCAAAATTGTAAATCTCATGAACTTAGAATGTTGAATTTGTATCTTCTTATGTATGCGGATGACATGGTTTTGTTCAGTGAAAGTATACACGAATTACAAAAAATGATTGATGTTGTAAACCTATATTCAAATGAGTATGACTTGTATATAAATATGTCAAAAACTAAAATTGTAATTTTTAGAAACAGAGGTAATTGTAAGCCTGAAGAAAAATGGTTCCTGAATGGTAATCATATTGAATTATGTAATGAGTTTATGTATCTGGGTATACTGTTCTATTTTAATGGTAAATTTGTACAGACTCAAAAAAGATTGTCAGATCAAGGAAGAAAGGAAGTTTTTGGTTTATTTAATCAAATACAAGATGATTGTTACAACCATGAAACACTTTTATCATTGTTTGATACTTATGTAAAATGTATACTGAACTATGTATGTGAAGTGTATGTTATCAAACTGCACCAGATATTGAAAAGATCCATTTATATTTTCTCAAGCGTATATTGAAAGTAAGAAAAAGTACGGTAAATACTATGGTATATTGTGAATTAGGTAGATTACCTTTGTACGTAGAAAGACAATGTAAAATGGTTAAATATTGGACAAAATTATTGAATACTAAAAATTGTATATTGAAGGGTTGTTATGATAGTAGGTAGTCCGAGATTCCTCTGCCGTCCGACGGCATTATATATTTTTGCTAGAGACGTGGGACGTCAGAGAGCTATACATACGGAACACAGCGGATTTGCCTCTCCGACTCTTGGTCGGCGCATTTCCACGTTTCGTGGCTATCGGATTTTATTTTCTATCAGAAACCCTTATATAAATCGCTTCACCAATCATTTTTCTATTCATTCATAACCATCTTACCCTCAGAAAGTGGTGTTACACTCCATTACAGCACGATTTTGCCTTAGATCCTATTATTCCGCCATTTGACTTCCATTTTCGAATCTACAAACGTGATCTCGCGATAATAACTGAATGATGACAGCAACGCATTGCATGATGGGAGCTAATTAATGCAGCGTGCCAAATTATTTGGAGCATTATTTGCATACGTAAACAACATTCAAATCACATGGAAGACGATACATTTAAGCGTATTCTGCAGGACAAACAGTCCATCTACAGATCAAAGCAGAGCAGAAGGAAATAATACATAATGTGTTGGAAAGAAAAGATTCAATGGCAGAGTGTTACCAACGGGCTTCGGAAAGAGCATGTGCTACGTTCCCCCTTTTTGGACAAGTACGTACTACAACATTTTTCTTTTCTTATGGTTATCTGTAATTCACTAAATTTGCTGTTAAAATCATTACCAATCAATATAATCAACTGTATTAAATTTTATGTTAATTGTTCTGCCTTAACAGGCACCTATGATTGGCAATAACAATATTTGTTTGTTTGTTTATATGGAAATCATCTCCCATGATACATTGCGGTAATCGTAGTTTTCTCGTAGTCACGTGACAAATGTTTGAAAAATGGAAGTCAAATGGCGGAATAATAGGATCTAAGGCAAAATCGTGCAGTAATGGAGTGTAACACCACTTTCTGATGGTAAGATGGTTATGAATGAATAGAAAAATGATTGGTGAAGCGATTTATATAAGGGTTTCTGATAGAAAATAAAATCCGATAGCCACGAAACGTGGAAATGTGCTGACCCAGAGTTGGTGAAGGAAATCCGCTGTTTTCCGTATGCATAGCTCTCTGACGTCCCACGGCTCTAGCAAAAATATATAATGCCGTCGGACGGCAGAGGAATCTCGGACTAGATAGTAGGGTGCCCGACGAAAGATTTTTGCGAATTTGCCTTAACGGAATTACACACACCTGTATGATACATCGTTGGAATGAGAACAAGCCGCATCGAAATAAAGATGTCGTCGTTATGTATTGTGGTCACATTTTTTTTTTAAATTGGGGTCAAAGGTCAAGATCTAAAAATTGGAACTAACACACCACAAGTTTTAAAAGGCTTCCTTCTTCGACAAGACTGTGAAGAACTTTAAACTGGAATGCCATTTTTATTTGTTAAGCTTAATATTTTATTATTTTATGCTTATTTTTTATTTTACATTATTTGAATATATAGCAAAAGGCCATTTTCTAAAAAAAAATGCCATTTTACAATTTTCGTATATATGAGAAATAAAAGTGACCTTGACCTGTCATAGTTTGAAAATTTCTCATTTTTATTTGATATTCATTTAAAGGAAACCTTCAAATTATTTTTTAACCCTTAACATTTGACAACTGGTGGACGGATTCCAAAAAAAAAAAATCATGTTTCAGTTATGGTGCACTTTGACTAATTACTGGTAAAATATCTATTAACCTCAAACTTCGTAAAAGGTACCAAAATTCAAATTTAATGGCTTATGTGTTTGCAACATATCATTTGCAGGGTCAATCAATACTTAACCAATATTCTGTGCAAAAACATGACAATTTATGGAAAGGTCAAACGCCATTTGTTTAAAAACGTAAGGTCTATGGATATATTATGCGTTTGGACGATGTGTGGCTACAAACCACTCTGAGCACTCCAAATATCTCAGGTGTTTGGCAAATAAAAAAGTGGTCTCTTGTTAGTTTGAAAGCCCACCAACCACGTCAAGGTCAGAGTCCACTGGCAGGTTTGCTTTTTTTTATAACTTTGTTTGTTTGTTTGAAACATGTATCCCTCAGTGTCGCTAACCTTACCCTTAATTTGTTAAGATCAACGTGATCTTCCTAGTTTTCCTTTTTGGTCGTACAGTCGACAAACAAGTTTCCTGGCGGCATCTATAGATTTATCAGTGTCACAGTCTGCAAGGATGGACAAATCTCTAAAGTTTTCTGGACTGTCTTTAAGTACTTTAAAAACGGTTCGTGTGTCGATCCCGAACAAGGATGATGTGGAATCACATCCTGTGATGGCATGTGCAGCTGGTAAAATGTTACATAAAACAGGATTGAGGATGCTACAGATCGAATGTACGGGAATGAAAATACCCATCCTTGGTGTTTGTGATAGAACCCAGGGGGGGGGGTGGGGGGGGGGGGGGGGGGGACGCACGCGGCGCGCGCCCCCCTAAAATTGGAAAAAATATGGTTTTTTGGCGTAAAATCGTGATTTTTCACACGAAATACACCAAAAATTTTCGCCCCTCCCTCCGCTCGGCGCATTTTTTTTAAGCGCCCCCCCCCCCCTCTAACTTGAAATCTTGGATCCGCCCCTGGAACCCGTATGAAACCATAATTCCTGTGTATGTTGCATTGAAGGAAAGTAATGGATGCATAGAATCAAGACATCTGTATCAGGCGATTTCACAATGATCCGACCTTTGATTCCACTTTCACCGAACGTTTTGTCTGCATGGATAGCATGTAAAATCATACGAGTGTCCGCCTCTTCATGTGTACAGTATAACTCTTGGCAATCGGAGATTCAGATTTTCTTGGCAATGATTAGAAGCACCAGAAAGATACAGAACTTCCCCGGATGACATCTCAAGAGATGATAAACGATAGTGTTGCACAATCGATTCGCCAAGAAATTTTATCAATGCTTGTTTGTTGGCAGCGACAGCAAGAAACCTTTTCCAATCAGGAATCGGTCGGCCTTCTATGAAACTGAGCAATTTCCGGACTTATAACGTATTCTGCAGGATTGGGCCGTGTAATAGAAACACATGAATTAAACAAATTTTAAAACCAATCAACGGCCGACATATAAATGAATGTTTTTAAAACATAAAAACCACAAACAATTCTACTGAACAATTAAAACCAATATATTTGCCATAAAAGAAGAGAAAATACTAAATGCATTGAGACAGAGATCGTGCTAGCTAATGACCGGCGAGCGACACATCAATAACAAAAACCGGTACATGACAAACCGTGTATGACAAAGAGGAAATTTACACTGTTATTTGAGTTTATATTTTGCCAATTTCTCAACAACCGCTGACATTTAGATTATGATTTTTGGCACACATGTACATTTCATCAATGTTTTCTTCAAAATCAAAGCACATTTATAATGTAGTGTATTTACTTTGCTTTTGTTGAAAATACGGTTAATTTGGGGTCAAATTTGAGGCTTGAAGTAAGGCTGATATACTCTTTCAAAAATCAATTATTTACATCCCGTTTTTATTTTGATTATATCTTTGATACATTATCGCTTATGTAAAAACCTTTTTAGCTATTTAGATAGCGGAGAATATTTTTATTTTTCATCCTGAAAATACCATGTACAATGTGTCAGCCGAGGGTACCTTTGAAAAACGTGAAATTAAACAAATCGTGACCACAGAAACTTACGACGACAATTAAAAATACAAAATGTAATAATTTTTCTAGCGCATAAAACCAAAATTAGCCGTGTGTAATTCCGTTAACCCAAACTCGATAACTAAGCGTCTTTTTTAACACTGGGCACCCTACTATGATGACATGTTTGAAAATAGTTGTAGTAAACCAAATGATAAACAGAACTGGTGCTGTAAAATTAAAGAAATATTATTTAAGTATGGATTAAATTATGTATGGTTGAATCAATGTGTTGATAACGTGGAGAAATTATTATTGAAATTGAAAGAAAGAATTATTGGTAGTTTTATTAGTGAAGTTACCGCTTTCTTGGAAAACTCACCAAAATGTCAATCTTATAAACATATGTATAGTATGCACACGTTACAATATTATTTAGATGGACCAGTTAACTATATATACAAGCCATTTATATGTAAATATAGAATTTGTGCACATAATCTAAATATAGAAACAGGAAGATTCAATAACATTAATAGAAATGAGAGATTCTGTTTTAATTGCAATAAAAATTCTATAGAAGATGAATATCATTTTATATTAGAGTGTAGTGTAATAGGCTAGGGGGACACATCCCTAATCTACCATCTTTATCTTCACTGGCCGAACAAAAACACGTCTACTGCCATTATCACATTTATTAAAAACTCTCAAAAAAATACATCACAATCACAAAACATATATGACCATACAAATACTGATATATAACATCCCGCCTCACAAAAATAAAATTTCCTAAATTTTATACAATGGTCTATTGATTTTTGAAAATACAAAAACATGCAACATTTTCAGTATTGAAAATACAAAGGATTATTAGTTATCATAAATCTCAAAATATAGAGTGATTGATATGCTGAACTTTCACAAAAATCAGGAAAATGTTACATCCGTCGGAAAACAACACACCAGTTACAATATGCAGAAACCAGGAGTCTGGCATCGAAAAGTCTTTTCGCAGAAAGACCCCATGCACGCACTACTCCCATACAAAAGGTTTGAAGTCTGGCACCAGGTATCCAACTCGGATTTGCAATGCACGCATTACTTCCACACAAACAAACAAATAAAAAGACGCTACGAAAAAACTATGCATATGTACTTTTACTCAAACATCCTCAGGAAAATTGCCATTAAAATATAGCTGTATAAAACATTGATATAGTCATCAGAGACCTTAAAACTCTTAAACATGGTATGATACAACTTCTGTGAAAATATCCATAAATTTCATAATAGTTTAAAAAAAAATACGACTAATTCCCTCTCTCTATCGCATCAGGACTCGTACAACTTTCTCACAATGTGACAAAAAAAAAATGAAACATATAAAATCTCCAGAAAAGAAAATATCAACCAAGGTTTTATTTATGACATTATATCACACCGCTACTGACAATTCACAATCAAATCAGCATCAACTTTCAAAAATACGTAAAATTTGACAATGTTATAAATATATTTTAACCCCAAATAAACTTGTATTAAATTTACGAGTAATAATGTAACTGTCACATGGCGATGCTATCATCACCAATGAAATGTTACTGTACTGTGTCAGAGGTCAAACCAGGCTCCACAAATGTCAACATATGTGTAGAAACATCAGGAAAATTATTTAACCAACATGATGATGCAATCATCACCAACACAATTAAAAGCAGTCGCGGACAATCTTCTTATTTAAAACTCTTCTTATCACCAACAGTATATATTTTCTTCAGACAATGGCGATACAATTATCACCAATTAAGAAATTAAATTTATCTAATCTGAGCTGGCGATACACAAAAGTTGAAATCAGTGCATCTAAATGATTGGAGGCGGGACTTCAATACACAGGGTAACAATTAAACTCGTGGACGATACACATCAAAATGGCAATACACACATAATATATACAGCCGGTTGGTAAGATATCAGGAAAATGAAGGCATTGTATTAAAATTAGTTCCAAAAGTTGTCAAAAGAATTTTCGGAATCAAAGGCTACAATATACCACCCGTGACAGGTTTTCGGAATAAAGCAGTCCAATATCAAATGTACAATTCCAGTTAAAAATATCAAAAGTATGCTCCTGTGTTACAAGTTTGAATAGGTTGATTGAAAGTTCCCTCAGTAACATCGAAAGTCCAATCATTTCTACGGCCACGTGGTCAACAAAAATTTCCAAAATTCAATAAAATATCAACGGGGAATTAAGTCCAGCAACATGTAACACAAAACATATAGAGAACACGCAGCCAGGATCCTTTTTAGGTTCTCCACCATGTAATAGGCTAGGGGGACACATCCCTAATCTACCATCTTTATCTTCACTGGCCGAACAAAAACACGTCTACTGCCATTATCACATTTATTAAAAACTCTCAAAAAAATACATCACAATCACAAAACTCGGGAAAAAGGGAAACAACTTACATTTACAAAAACATATATGACCATACAAATACTGATATATAACATCCCGCCTCACAAAAATAAAATTTCCTAAATTTTATACAATGGTCTATTGATTTTTGAAAATACAAAAACATGCAACATTTTCAGTATTGAAAATACAAAGGATTATTAGTTATCATAAATCTCAAAATATAGAGTGATTGATATGCTGAACTTTCACAAAAATCAGGAAAATGTTACATCCGTCGGAAAACAACACACCAGTTACAATATGCAGAAACCAGGAGTCTGGCATCGAAAAGTCTTTTCGCAGAAAGACCCCATGCACGCACTACTCCCATACAAAAGGTTTGAAGTCTGGCACCAGGTATCCAACTCGGATTTGCCATGCACGCATTACTTCCACACAAACAAACAAATAAAAAGACGCTACGAAAAAACTATGCATATGTACTTTTACTCAAACATCCTCAGGAAAATTGCCATTAAAATATAGCTGTATAAAACATTGATATAGTCATCAGAGACCTTAAAACTCTTAAACATGGTATGATACAACTTCTGTGAAAATATCCATAAATTTCATAATAGTTTAAAAAAAAAATACGACTAATTCCCTCTCTCTATCGCATCAGGACTCGTACAACTTTCTCACAATGTGACAAAAAAAAATGAAACATATAAAATCTCCAGAAAAGAAAATATCAACCAAGGTTTTATTTATGACATTATATCACACCGCTACTGACAATTCACAATCAAATCAGCATCAACTTTCAAAAATACGTAAAATTTGACAATGTTATAAATATACTTTAACCCCAAATAAACTTGTATTAAATTTACGAGTAATAATGTAACTGTCACATGGCGATGCTATCATCACCAATGAAATGTTACTGTACTGTGTCAGAGGTCAAACCAGGCTCCACAAATGTCAACATATGTGTAGAAACATCAGGAAAATTATTTAACCAACATGATGATGCAATCATCACCAACACAATTAAGAGCAGTCGGCGACAATCTTCTTATTTAAAACTCTTCTTATCATCAACAGTATATATTTTCTTCAGACAATGGCGATACAATTATCACCAATTAAGAAATTAAATTTATCTAATCTGAGCTGGCGATACACAAAAGTTGAAATCAGTGCATCTAAATGATTGGAGGCGGGACTTCAATACACAGGGTAACAATTAAACTCGTGGACGATACACATCAAAATGGCAATACACACATAATATATACAGCCGGTTGGTAAGATATCAGGAAAATGAAGGCATTGTATTAAAATTAGTTCCAAAAGTTGTCAAAAGAATTTTCGGAATCAAAGGCTACAATATACCACCCGTGACAGGTTTTCGGAATAAAGCAGTCCAATATCAAATGTACAATTCCAGTTAAAAATATCAAAAGTATGCTCCTGTGTTACAAGTTTGAATAGGTTGGTTGAAAGTTCCCTCAGTAATATCGAAAAGTCCAATCATTTCTACGGCCACGTGGTCAACAAAAATTTCCAAAATTCAATAAAATATTAACGAGGAATTAAGTCGAGCAACATGTAACACAAAACATATAGAGAACACGCAGCCAGGATCCTTTTTAGGTTCTCCACCATGTAATAGGCTAGGGGGACACATCCCCAATCTACCATCTTTATCTTCACTGGCCGAACAAAAACACGTCTACTGCCATTATCACATTTATTAAAAACTCTCAAAAAAATACATCACAATCACAAAACTCGGGAAAAAGGGAAACAACTTACATTTACAAAAACATGTATGACCATACAAATACTGATATATAACAGTAGTAGATATAATGATTTGAGAAGAAAATATATAAAACAGTATTACTGGAGAAATCCATCTGCATATAAACTTGTAACTTTGTTGTCTGTCAGAAATGTAAAAGAATTGAATAATTTTGGAAAGTATTTGTGTTTAGCAGAGAAACTACGTAATGCATAATTTATCACTGTTGATGTCGTATATATATAATTATATGTACTTGTTTCAGACTATGACCAAGTGTATCACACTCCGCGATACATGTAGTTTTATTCATATGTTTGTATTTATTTATCTATATTTGCATTTAATATACAATGTATGTGAAATATGTAGTTGGTGCTACTAACATGTTATATATATAAATTGTACAATCCTATAAGCTGTATTTGCTTTCGGAATAAAGTATTATTATTAATAAGTTGTACATAGGTAAATTAATGGAAGGAATAGTTTATAAACATGTTTACAATCATCTTGTTAATAACAATCTCATATATAAATACCAATCGGGGTTTTTGCCAAAACATTCCACTGTCCATCAACTAGATATAATTCGATCTTAAACTCTCTAGAAAAAAAAGAATTTAGCTGCTTCGTCTTTTGCGATTTTTCTAAAGCTTTCGGCAAGGTTTGGCACAAAGGTCTTATTCACAAAATGAATTCATACGGATTTCAAGGGAAGTTAATAAAATGGTTCGAAAACTATCTGTTCGAAAGAAGACAAAAACTAATGAATAAAAACTCTTTGTCAAGTTTCGAACCTGTCTCAGCTGGTGTACCCCAAGGGTCGGTATTGGACCCCTCATGTTTCTAATATACATAAATGATATAGGAGAAAAACTTATATCGTTGAGTAGATTATTTGCTGACGACACATCACTCGGAAATTCTAGTCAAAGTGTTGATCAAATAAAAACTGTAATCAATCATGATCTACTCGAACTAAATGCCTGATCTAGTAAATGGCTAATGTCATTCAATCCCGAAAAAAACAGAAATATTGTTTTTCTCTAATACCGGTAACATAGACGACATCGAATTTTCTTTTAATAGCAAAAGTATCCCTTTCTCTACTAGTCATAAGCATCTGGGAGTTATCCTCTCCCAAAATGCAAAATGGAATGAACATTTAGAAAATATGATAACAAATATAACCAAACATTTATGTATATTACGGAAATTAAAATTCAGTCTAAATAGATCCAACTTAGAAAAAATGTATTTAGTCTACATTCGCCCCGTTTTTGAATACGCTTGTGAAGTCTGGGATAATTGTGGAATTGGCTATTCAGACAAATTAGAAAAACTTCAATTAGACGCTACCAGAATTGCAACAGGTTTACCCATTTTTACAAAATCGGAGTATGTATATGCTGAGACAGGTTGGGAAACACTATCAGAGCGGAGATATCGCAGAAAACTCCAATTATTTTTTAATATAAAATGTGGAATGGCACCTGAATACTTGCGTCATCTAGTTCCCCCAACTATTCAGAGTACTACTATATACCCTTTGCGAAATGATGATAATTTAATAGTTCCTTTCTGTAGACTCTCTATAACCAATTCGTCATTTATTCCTTCCACAGTTAAAGAATGGAATAAACTTGACATTGCAATGAGAAAATTAGATTCATTATCCAAATTTAAAAACGCTATTCGTCTTAACAGCCAATCAAATAAGAACTCAGTTCCCAAACTTTATTACTATGGCCCTAGAAAGTTAAACGTGATCCTAACACAACTTAGATGTACAGCTTCTTTCCTCAACCATGATCTATACAAGTTCATATTTTATCTAGCCCAGCGTGTAGCTGCGGTGCCCCCCAAGAAGATGCGAACCACTTCTTTTTTGTTTGTACCAAATATTCTGAAATAAGAAATGATATGTTTCTCAGCATAAGCGATTTGTCTCAATTGATCAATACTTCACTTCTCACATCAGAAGTGAAACCTTAAGCTATGCAGATAATTGCTTTATTTTTTATTCAGTTTTTCGATTCCTAAAAAGGTCTAAGCGATTTCTAATCGTTTAATGTACTAACCAAACACCATTCAGCATCCAAACACACACACACTTGACATACTTTTTCCGCATTTCTTTTTATTCGTTTACTATTTTCAGCTATATTATATGATAAAATTGTATTTTTCTTGTTTTCTTGTGCATTCTCAATATAATGTATTATTATGCTTTCTGTAAATTTCTTCTGTAATATAAGTTCATACGATATTTTGGCATATATCACAAAGAATTATATAGCGTTGATATACTATGCGAAAATAGTACATCTACTATGCCAGTTTCACGCAGGGAAGGTTGGGTTTTCAGCTGTCTGTCAAGCTATATATAGATAGTCCACGTGCAAGGGGGCGGATCCAATCTGTCAATCTATCATAGTCGTCTAAGCGTTTTTTAATACTTGTTATTGTTGTTAATTAAATTTCAAACTTCAAAAATCTTTATATTTTCAAAGCCTTAAATGAAACAAAGTATATTCTCACACTTGCAAGACTATCTGATCCAATACTAGTATATTAGTCACCAATATCAGGACCTCCTTTATTGTAATAGTTCTCAATATATTTTGTCTACATATAACAGTCAGCATAACAATTATAATAATGTTGTGTTAGCAATGACTAACACAACATTATTATATAAATAATGATTTTATATATAGGAGAAGACTCCATAAGTTGGTAAAACTTGTGTCTGATCCTCTTTGTATCATTGATCAAATAAGATAATTATAAACTAAAAAGTTCATTGAAATTAGAGTTATTCAACTTCCTAAATAATTCTTTCCGGTGTAAACTACAGTACAGAGTACAAAGTCATATTTCTATAAATATCCCAATCGGACAGTATATCCGACTTGTCAGACACTTGTCTGAATTCAATTATCTAATCAGAACACCTGTTCACTGATACCTGCTCTGGAGGTCGTAAATCAATACCTGACCATGTCATTTACCTGTACAGATATTAATATTTATTAAAATCTTATTTATTATTAAATATTATTATGAAAAAGTGAAGTAAAATAATAACTGACCATAAGTAAAACAACACAAAAGTGTTTTTTTCATTGCCACCCTTACGAGTGTTGGGATTTTGATGTTGTGAAAAACAAACAATTTTTCTGCAGTTTGCTCTCTTTTGCTTTTATAACAAGAATTGTATAAATGTAATTGTTATTAATGTTTTTCACAAAAAAGTTAAACAGTTTCCACCTTGAAAAGATTGATAAAAATACGGCGATTTTTAGACAATAACAAATCATAGTTACTTCCCTTTATTGAAAAATGTTCTTATAAATTTTTTCTGTTTCTAATAAATATATGTCAACGTATCTGTCAATGGAGCAAAGAAGTTATTATTTTGAAGAAAATGTTATTTAGTAATTACAAATTGAGACTAGGTAAACATTTTTTAATAAAATATTTGCGGCATGTGTTTTCTTTAGTCAGTTATTGGATGTAAATACAATGTATTTATATGTTTCTATTGATAGTGAATAGTGCTACAGATGATATCTCCATCCCAAATATATTATTAATAAAATGCATCTTTTCTTTCACCTTTTTCACATGATATTTTATTCTGTGTTTTAATTTTTTTTTTAGAAGTCATTGAATGAAAATGGATCTTGTACCTATAGAAACTTATAATTATTAAAATTTGTGGTCAACTTTAACAATTTTACTATACTTGCATTTACAAGTATTTATTGGACAAGAGGGTGTTTACTTGTTAATGTTGTTTAGAAGGTAAATGGAAAGAGCTTAATTAGATTTGACATACTGGTGTACAACAATTTAGAATTCTTTTTGTAAAATTTGTGTAGCCCTGAAAAGGGCTGTTATTATAAATGACGAAAACAGCATCTTTATTTCAACTTTAAGTTGGCAACCTTCTGTTGGTGTTCTGGCATCTTGTCATGTAACTGCACGGAGCACTCGTCAGTAAAGATGACATTGTTGAATTTGTCGTTGTTGGTGATCACTTCTCTTGCAAACTGGACCTTTTTCAGTTTGTTTTGTTCTTTAACCATCTGCCCGTATCTGGGTACAGTAGCGTGAAGTTTGCTGCATCTATTACTTTTTTAACAGTAGAAATGCTGGTGTGTGTACCCTTGTCTGAAAGAAGACGCTGTATATCGGTAGATGTTCTCGTAGGTTTCTCGATTAATGCTGTCTTGAGAAATTGGATATCATGGTCGGTTATATACTGGAAAGTTGGTAGGTTTTGGTCTTTCTGAATGTAGTGGTCGTACCCGATCTTGTCATACTGGTATCTTTTAATAACGTTCTTGACGGTACCCCATGATACGTCTATACCTCCGTCAGCTAACTTTCTAACAATTGCGTGGACTGGCCAACTCTGTTTGTACAAAGCGATAATTTCAAGGTTGTCGTGATGAGTAAGCTTTAACTTGGGCATGGTCATGTAACTAGCGTGATATCAAACTAATGAATTATCTATTTTTTGGGGAACTATTTAAGACATATCCTTAAATGACATGTGGATTGTAAGGGGTACCATGAAATCGTCATAAATTTTATGAGGCTTCAAATATGGGAAACATTTGGACATTCAATACACTTGTCATTATGGGTATTGTCACCTGTCACCAATTTGTGTGTGCAAATCTAAAGTTGTTAACATTTTTAATTGGCAGTCTTAATTTACATATAATGATTCATTCTACCAAGAATTAACATTATCACCCTTTTATTACCTCCATAATTATTTTTTTTACTATGATTTATGTACTAATCTTTTTTTTTCAATCAGTTTGAACAAATATTGATCTTTACTAATTGGCTGTTATTGTTGAATAGAAATTCTATCATTTAAACGGAGATGTATTTTTATCCAGGTAAACATGATGTACTAGGATTACATTGAGCTCAATTTGTAATTTGTTTATTTTTTTTTTATAAAACAATAATGATTTAATTTTAATTTTATGATGAATCGAGATACACTGCAACCAGACCGTAACAGGAAGTCGAAAATCAAAAGACATATATATACATGTAGATGAAAACTAAATCACATAGAATGTAGCAATTCTTCAATACATCATCAAATAAGAAAGAAATCATAATCTTTTATAAAAATAAAACGGTCTTATTTTGTTATTTTTATAAAACGTCTATTTTTTTTATTTATTATTTTCTGATGAATCGGAATACATTGAAAGCAAGAAATACACAAGGACAAAATGCACTATGGGACAGACACATAAAAAAGTAATACATGTACAAGATGAACAAAAACAGTAACACCGGAAAGTTAAATGAAAAAATATATATATTGGAAAGAAATAATGTATATTTAGGACAATTTATTAAAAAGTGTTCTTCGTCTTCAATTTCTGATAAATTACACTGCTTACATAATCTGTTTTCAAGAGGTGTTTTTGGATTAGTGATCACATAACGTCCAGTTTCTATTTCAAGTTTATGTGCACTAATGCGAAAACGAGTTAATATAGAGCGCATCTTAAAGTCTGATATTTAGATATTCTTCTTTTTTAAAAATAGTCTTAAATTTACTATATGTTCTTAATTTGTTTTCATTTCTATTAGTGGTATTGTTAAACTTAATTATATTAGTTTTCCAAATCTGAGCAAAATTATCTTTTAATCTATGCTTCAGTTCATTTATTTCTTTGTTTCCACAACTGATTGGTGAATAACATATTTCAAGAGACTGCAAACACAATTTAATGAAAAAATGGGGAAATAAAAAAAAAGAAAAAAAGCTAATTCAAAAAGAATAGTAAAATACAATCTCCTAGGTCTATTTATGCTCCACGTGAATGTTTTATGGTTGACCGATTTTAAGTAACGTGACTTGGGCGCCATGACAAAACCTATGCAAACAAAAAAGGTCAGTCGGCCGACATTTCTTCATCAAATTAAGCGATTTTGGCATTTTATTTGCCCAAGTAATCATGGCATTTATCTTTGATATAAATACCAATCTAAATGAGAATATGTCTTAACTGACCGATTTACGGTCACAGGTGGATAAATTCTCTTTTCCGGGCATCCGGGTATTTCGGTCAAAGAATTATCTCCCTTGTCGTTAAAGAAAACCCCCTAAAAATTATTATTTCGTGTAAAAATTATATCAGATAAAAGTTTAAAACTAGCAATTTATATATGTGGCAATTAAAATGGGATTTGGTACCACTACTGAGCATTTGAAGTGAAAATCGGACGCCATGTTGATTTATGTTCCATACTGCAAGTGTGTGCGTCCCTCAATAATCTTGGTGAGGGCATTGATTATTCAGAAAAGACAATGTATACGACTCTTTTCAAATTGTTTGCATTATTTATATTATTCTGTAATATGTAATAAATGTATGCTATTAATTTACTTTCATGTTTGTTGTACTTCAGGTACCCATGTTGAAGGAAATATTAACAAAAAGTTTTTAGGACAATCTCGATACACAACAGAACAGTAGTATAGTTAGGGTTATAGTGTTTAACTATCAACAATAGTTCAGTTACAAGGCCCGGGTGGCTCAATGAGATAGGTAGTTGGATTACCTAACAGTAACAACTCATACAAGCCTATCACCAATATGGTGTGGGTTCGCGCCCAGCTTTGTAAATTGCAGCCGTAAGTGATAAAGTTTACCAGTTGCTTGCCCATGGTCGGTGGTTCTCCGGCTTCTTCCACCACTAAAACTGGTCGCCATAATAGAGCTGAAATATTGCTGAAAGTGGCGTTAAACACCAAAAATCATCAATCGTCATCAGTTATGTTGTGGCGCTCAGTTGTATTCAAGTACCTTGAGAAAACCACTGACCTGACAAACTTTACCACATACAACAATGGTTTGGGTTATGGTATTTTAAATTACTTTCAACATGTTCAAATTTGAGCTCAGCAATAATGGTTAATTAAAGAATTTTCAGTTTTCTTTTTCGTAACAGTGACCATCTTTTGTGTGATTTTTTATTACCCAATAACGGGGTCAGGGTTAAGGTGTTTAACGCCACTTTCAATAATATTTCAGCTCTATCCTAGTAGTCAGGTTTTTTTTGGTGGAGGAAACGGGAGTACCCAGAGATAACCACAGACCTGTCGCAAGTCACTGACAAACTTTTATCATATAATGTTGTGTAGATTGCACTTTGTTATGACCTGGACTCACGTTAGTGATGATAAGCACTGATGGCATAGGTAGTTGTAAATCCGACTACCATACGATCACGATCTCGACAGCCCCTTAAACGGCAATGGTACAAAAACATAGATGACAACAATCTGCTGGTACAACTAGTAGGTTTAATTAATTAAATCAGGACATTTATATTTCATTCCATCTAATACTACCATTTTATGTGCAACATTTGATTGCAATAAATATCTTCAAATTATGAGAAAATTTTCACAATGTTCGATCATCCTTAATTTTAAGTACAAAAGAAAGATAAAGTTTTTCTTCACCGAAGGTTTATTTCTCAGCACATCATATATTTACATCATATCAATAATATTAAAAAAAAAAAAAAAAAAAAAAAAAAACCAATAAAATACTCTTAAATCACTGGATAAGTGAAATAATAATAAAAACAACCTTTAACAACACTCTCATGAATGGTGTGACATCAGCTTTGAGGATGATGTGTGTAGATTGCTCTGGGCTGTAGCTTTCTCTTATGAATATACCTAAAATAAATGAGAAATTGTTACTCAATTTGACCTTATATTATATTCAGAAATATATTACAAAAAAGGCTTCCCTTAATAATAGTAGTCAGTACACAAATAAGTAGAGCACCATACAGGCAATAGTATTAATTTTTGGACATAAAGTCACAATTTTATAGGACAAAAAGTTACAATTAATATTTTGGGTTAAATAATGTTATAACAATAAAATGTCAGAATAAATATTTAACATGTATGTGGGATAATAAAAGTTAAGACTTTTTTTAAATTATTGTTAGCACAGGCACTCGTGGCACGGAATTATCACCCCCCCTCCCCCCCCCCTTTTTTTTTTAACTTTCCGAATACTTATTTATTTTCAATAAAATATCTTTATTATTATTAAAATACATACATGACTTCTATCAATTTTAATTTCTTATCTAATTTGTACACCAATAAAACTACATATTATTATGTAACAATATGGTCAGGTTGTTATTTTCATTGAATGGCATCTCAAAATAGATGGCTTCACAGTAAGTGTTCTTCCTGTATGATCAGTAATTGGTTACATCCTGTATATTACAACTGACAGATTTACTACATGACGAACAATTTTAATCGGCCAATGAAATTAAAAAAACCAATTCAAGTTTTAGCTTTTATTTACTTTACAACTTTGAAATAAAAAAATAATATGTTTTAATTATATTTACATGATTCCATGTTCCATGCCATGATGGTCTCAGATAGTTGACTTTGTTGTTCATAATAATTTATGGAAGGAGTTTGTTCCCAATAAGTTTTTATGGACCTTAAAAACGATATTCACCGAAGCCTTTAGGCTGAGGTGAATATTGATTTCTAAGGTCCATAAAATTTCGTATTGACCGATACAAAAGACTGTAATTGTTTTATTACATTAAAATGAAAAGAGAAAGTGAAACCAAGTCTCCGAGATTTCTGCAAATCTCCGTTTGACTTCTGCAAGCCCATCGCCTGCGTCGGACATGATGATTACTTGTTCATTCTAATGTAACGCTAATACGACGATTCTGATTGGACGAAATTTCACATGACCTTTATGTCCATTGGTCGAATAGAAATAGAATTCACGTGATTCTTTTTATAGATTTCGTTAGAAAACGAAAGTGAAACCAAGTCAATACGAGTTTTAATCAAACAATATACAATAAAATTGTTTAAATAAAATCATTATGTAATAATATACAATTATGGTCTTCATGAGAAGTTAATATCCATAATTATTACATACTTAGTTCAAATAAAGACATTTTTGTATGACCAATATGACTGGAAGTAAACTGTCCATATTTTCACACCGCGGGAAAATAACCGGTTATTGGATTACTACAAGATAATTTCCATATCGAGGCCCATATTGGCCCGGGCCAATATGGGCCTCGACTTCGTCTCAGGCCAATATGGGCGTCTCTTTCTAGATGTCGGAAGTATGTAATAAATAGTTTAATACATGGGCATTTCCATATTGGCCTGGTTATCATCCCTCGACTGCGTCTCGGGCCAATATGGGGGTCTCGGGATGATAACCAGGCCAATATGGAAATGACCATGTATTAATCTGTAATTATTAAATTGAAAAAGGGTTATTTTCCCGAGGTCCGAAGGAAAATAACCCTTTCGAGATTTAATAATTATGGATATTAACTTCTCATGAAGGACAAAACTGTATTATTATACTGAACTAATATGAGGGAAATAACTAGTTATTGGTTCGACGTGCCGAGGGAAATAACTAGTTATTGGTACGACGTGCAAAAGCGCGCCAATTTAAAACAGTTATTTTGTGCTACGTGCAGATTCACTCACAGTTATTTGACCTACGTGCAGTTTGCCGCAGGAATAATGAGTTATTTCTTGTTCCATGGAATAAAACTTTAAAATATCTTAATTATTTCTTTCTTGGTTTCTATAATAAAGTATAATAATATGCAATAATTTCTGTCTTTTCATTAATATATATATGAGACATTAATCCTTATTACGATAAAGGACGTATTCTAATATACATCCTTGTTACGATACAGTGACATTTGTAGTTATATTTCACAAAAATGTATATCATTACTTCCTAACAGTCATTTATAATAAAGATATCGAGTCATAGATTATTTATAAAAAAAAGAAGGGTAATGTACAAGGACTTTCTATCTGGTATGAATACACATCCCTATACTGAAGATCAGTGACTTATGGAATCACATGATATAACATTGGAGGACCATCATCCAAGAAACGTGGGATTCAGTCATCAAGGATTCGCATAGGAGAAATTAGGTAATTACATGTTGATATTTATCTGCTAACATTCTAAGCATGCAGTATTAAGAAGAAACATCAAAGACTGATTGGCTTGAACTCATGATAATTGATCTAATGTGTGCAAACGCCAAATTTACGGGTCACAATATGTACATATTTGCACATTCACTGTTTAGGTATCAATCTGGAGGTATCATGTGTCTAACCTCCATTAAAAATGGATAATGACCCATAAAATTAGATAGCTTCTCCTTTAACTGGATATTACTTCCATATTTCATCAATGTTGCTATTAACGAGGACAAGGTCAATGTCAAAATTTAAATAATTATTAGTTTTATTTATCGATTTTATATTTTTAATGCTTATTTGGTAATAATATAGATAAAATTTGATATGTAATTATTTATATAAAATGCTTTTTAGTTTTTTGGGGAAAGGATTATTTTCTCTTCCTCTTCACAACCCTGGCCGAATAACCAGCATTTTAACGCATATCAATACATGTACATTCATATCCGAGCTTGTTTTTTCACATGGCGAAAGGCGCGAGGAGTTCCGGATGATGGTTACACAAAAAGCTACGATTTCGTCAGTCTAACTTTATTTGATGTGAAAGCCGAAAAATAATTAAAAAACGTAAATGAAATAAAACAAATCTTGTACTTTTATAGCAAATTCAATTCATGCGAGAAAAGTGGACGTTGTCTCGTTTTATGTTAATATTTCGTCTGGTTACTGTAAACGAAAATATACTTGTTTCAAATCACTTTACATTGTAGATAAAAATAGCACGGGACCAGTTCAATATTTACGTCAACACAGGAACTACTGGAGTTTCTCGAAGTTTTTCACAAAGTCCTGAGTAACCAAATCAATAAACATTTGAACAAACTTGTGTGTCGGGGCTAGGGCGTCTAGAGTAAAGGCGGATATAAAGGTTCTAAAAATGCCCAGTCCAGCAATGGCTCCGTTCCTTGGTGCTACTGGTAGAATGATGCTGAACAGAAAATATAGCGAAGCATCAGCAGTGGGTTTTTTGTCTGCAATTCTGTTCACTGTGTTTTCTGACGGGATAAGAAGTTACGTCGATTTTGGTGAAAAATGGCTAGAACTGACTGGTTTACCGTATCGGATAAATACTGCATTACTTGGCTTTATAGTTGGTTTCGGTACTGTCAGAATACTTCTACTGATGAGACTGCAAGTCTTCAAAATGTTACTGAATTATCATGGCTGGATGCACAACCCCAAATCAACGACAACAAAAGTAAGGATGTTTTGTCAAATTTAGTTTTAGCCATAAATAGATGGGTCTTCATTATATTATAAGCATAACCATATTAAATTATATTGTTTACAAGTGTGGACCCAGAAATGTGCTGTCCAAAAGGCAAGTGTGGATGTCAATATTTCATATTATTAACTTTAAAAAAAAAATCATGGACACAGGGGTCCTGGATTTTTGTTAATAAAAAACTAATCCTGGAATATTATTTTTGCTTAAAGTCCGGTCCTGTGTTTTTATTTCAAATTTTCATCATAGCCCCCCCTCCCCCTCCCCCTCCCAAGGGATATAAAATTGTATCATTAATAATAAATTAATAAATAATAAATTCAGATTATCTATATAAAATAAATCTCATTTACAAAACCACTGATATTTGTTCAATTTTTAACGCTGATTTAAGCTTTAGTCGCAACAATTTTTTATTTTTCTCTTTAAACTGTCGAAACATTTATTTAACTGCAAAATTCACTAATAAAATTCCCCCCCCCCTTTTTTTTTCTTGTTTAAATCAATTATCAACAATATTCCAGAATCAAACAAATGAATAAATATAACATAGATTTCTTTCCATGCATCTTTTTAGCACGCGGTGTCAGTGTGTTTTAAATTGGTCATCCAATCAGGACGCTCATTATTCTTGTCCAAGATAAAAATACATCGCTAAAATTACCTGTGGGTGTTTCCCCACTTCAACTCGTAAATGTACATAGAAATCGGAGATACTTCGTGATAAAACTTCACACATGGTTTGGTCTATCATATGTCTTGAAGACAAACATAAAATTGTATTGCATTTATCAATTTTGTATGAGTATCAACAGTTTTTTCAACACCGTATCTGTTTCTCGATACAGCCGCAACTTCAACTCGTAAATTTACATAGAAATCGGAGATATTTCGTCATAAAACTTCACACATGGTTTTGTCTATCATATTTCTTGAAGACAAACATAAAATTTTATAGCATTTATCAATATTTTATGAGTATCAACAGTTTTTTCCAACACCGTATCTGTTTCTCGATACAGCCGCCCGATTACAGTGACCCGTGACCCAGATTAGCACATCCCAGCATTTTTTTTCTTAATAAGGTTGTTTAATTAACTAAGAAGAAAAATCTAGGTCGTTTCCTTAATCGTTATACATGACTATTTCTGTTCACCTAGTTCATAGTAAAATTACTAAATGTAAAATTATTGCTTTCTCGTTCTTTATTTTTATGTCGCGGCCACTAAGTGGCCGGGACATATAGTGTTACCCATGTCCGTAATTCCGAAATAAAACAGTTGCGACCACTTTTTTTTCCGCTATACTTTGAGATATTGACTTGATATTTGGTATGTGGGTGTATAATGATAAGTTACAGATCAAGTTTACGTTTCGTTCCAGTCTAATGATTTTTGGCAGAGTTATATGGCCCTTGGACTTTGAAATTTGGTCAAATATTTAGATCTCACCACCTTTTTTTCTAATTGAATGGTTAGTTTTACGATTTACAATTTTAGCGGTTTAGTCTCATCTAGCCAACATTTGAAAATTTCATTGTCTCACTTGGCCAACATGCTAATTTCTTACCTGAGTCATACCTGATTGATTTTATTGCTATAGATTGTTGTTTTAGCACATAAAGGCATATTGTCTACCAAAATCGTTATTTTTTCATACCCAACATTATTGTCGTTTTCCGTACTGACCTTCATAAAATGAAGATTGAACACCGAATTATTAGCGAATACGCTACGAAACGTTGTTTTTTCGATATAAAAAAGCTGACCATCGTTACTGGAAGCTAATTAATTATGCACTGACCTGAGCGAAGCCAAATTTATTTTTATCTATTTTTATGCCAGTAGCCCGGATGCTGCAGTATGTCGTATTTGTTTACCTCGCAAATACAGCCGTTTTATGCTACTCATTGACAATAATTTGCTGTTGCCAGGTGCAAAATTACATATATTGAATAATATCTACCGAAAATGATCATAGGCATCATCATAAATTCATAAAACATGAAAAACGAATGAGAAAAGAAGGCAACATGCTCGGCTTACATATCAAGCAAAATCTTTGCCATTTCAGCGTGAATCTGGACGCGTAGCACTTCCTTCAGTTCGTTCCAACGGTCCAACTGATCCCCTACATATATCCTGCATTTGTTCCATTCGGAAGATACTGCACTTCTATTCCTCTTTCTCTCTGAATCCGCCAAAGTCCACTTTCTTCCACGAGTTGACACTTTCTCTTGAGCCACGTGTTGTTTATTGTTTCTAAACAGTGCGCATGCTCAAGACGGGTTCACATAGAAGGTCATATGAATAGAGTCGGGTTAAATTGAATTCTTGTTATCCTGGACAATAATTCCGATAACGATAGTTTCGAGTCTTTTTTGTCAAAAAAAGAACACAAATCGTATCTTTTGCAGCATAGCTGTTTAATGATAGCTTAATTTTTGGATTAAATATCTTTACTTAATATGCTATTTAATTTAACTAAAATCAACTGCATAACATTAAAAATCCGCTCAAAAGCAAAAATTATGAGCAAAATATTTGACAGCAGATGATTCTGTTGTGCACAACAATAATGTAAATGATATGCGCGTGACACAAGATTTGAACTCTTTCGGAGAGATTATGTAACGGGTGTGTTCGATTTGTGTTTAAATTATCTCCCTTTTGGAAACCTGACTGTCAAAAGTAGACATTTATTTTTATGTTGATATGTTTTATTGATATTGTAATGATAAGGCTATTTGTAATATATTTATCGTATCTAAACATTGACAACCTTCTTCAAATAAAATTTGTTAAGAAATTTGCAGAATTAAAATAATAACCATACCATTGTCAAGGTGACGAATGTTTTATATAATACTTAATGTTTACATTTTCAACTTGTTCAAGGAACCATTGGCTATTAACAGTATGGCCTACTTAGTATAACTTTGATGTTTAGAATATAAAAAAAGTATAACTTTTGATCCTGTGTCTGTCTGTGAGCTTTTTGCTTGACAACCACCAAGCGAGACATATCTAAACACGCTCCTGTTACAGAAAATGCTTGAATTAGTTGACGATGGATACAAAATGAGATTTATACAGGTTTGTTCCACTGAGATTCGACCTTGTGGCAATAGGAATTAAGGCTAATAAGCTTTCAATACTTTATATAGTCAACAAAAGGCATGATATAACAGAACCAGGCTTTCAAGCGGGCCCTTATTTTCCTAATTTTCCTTATTTTTTGACAGCAGCCCTAACATTCCTTATTAAAGCTTCAAAATCCTAAAAAAGCCCCTAATTTTTTGGTGAAAATCCAAAATTTTCAAATTTTGAAAATTTTTGATAAATGCAACATAAAATAAGCATTGGAATTAATGAAATCTAGCCTTAGTATACTTTCAGATAATGAATATGTTGAATTAATGTATTTCTCAGAAGACATCTTGGTGGTTATCAACATGGATTTGCACCATATCAGATTACTTTAATCTGGTTGTATTGATGCTGAATATCGCTGTTGATGACCATTGGCCCGATCTTCTGAGTTGGTAATTAGCTTTTTAGTTCACCTGGACCAAAGGTCCATGGGAACTATTGCCATCACTTGGCATCCGTCGTCTGTAAACTTTTCACATTTCAAGCTTCTTCTTCGAAACCACTGGGCCAATTGGAACCAAACTTAGCTGGAATGTTCCTTTGATGGTCCTGTACAAAGTTTCTGTTTTTCGTTCTAGTCAGATATTCTACATGGCTGCCAGGGCCAATAATATGCTCTGATTGGCTGAAATTTCAAAGATCTTCTTCTTTCAAACTAATGAACTGACTGAACCCAAACTGTAAATGAATGATCACTGGAATGACCTTTACTAAGTTTCTGTTTTTTATGCCGATCGGAAATCCAAGATGGCCACCACCGCAGGACATAGATTAACATTGGACCCTATGGGAAGATTTTCAAATGCCTTCTTCTCAGAAACTACAAATATGCTTAAAGCCAAACTGTACATGAATGTTCAATGGATGGTGCTCTACACACTTTAGGTTTTTTGTTCCGATATGAAATTCAAAATGGCGGCTATGGCAGGACTTAGTTTAACATTGGACCCTATGGGAAAAATGTTTCAAAACGCTTCTTCTCTTAAACCACTTGGACAATTGAAACCAAACTGCCCAGGAATAATCATTTGAAGGTCCTCTAAAAAGCTTTTTTTTTTTTATGCCGATCCGAAATCCAAGATGGCTGCCTATGCAGGATATAGTTTTAACACAGTAGCAACTACCATATTGGAAAATATAGAAAAAATCTTTTTCTTAAAAACTACTGAGCTGAATGAACCCATTCTGTGCATGAATGATCATTGAATGGTCTCTTATTAAGTTTGTGTTTTTTGTGATGATCTGAATTCCAAGATGGCCACCACCACAGGTCATAATATTAACACAGGACCATATGGGAAAATAAAGAAATATTTTCTTCTCTGAAGCTATTGCACTGATTGAACCTAAACTGTGCATCAATCATTGGAAGGTCCTTTGCAAACTGTGTTTATCTATGTTGATCGGAATTCTAAGATGACTACCACAGCAGGACATAGTTTTTACATAGGACCAATTGGTTCTTTTTATAACCAGGTGAACGATACAGGCTCTTGAGAGCCTCTGGTGTATTTATGTTCTCCCTAGAGGTGAGTACAGAATGTTTTTCTTTTATATTGATTATTGAATTTCAGCCCTTATTTTTATCAAAAGAGTCCTAGAAATTCCTAAAAATAGCCCTTATATTTTAAGAATTTTGCCCTAAACAAAGCCCTTATTTTTCACAAAATCTTGCTTGAAAGCCTGCAGAACATAAAAATCAACAATTGTAAAGGCTTCAAATAAATACTGCACAAAAAAATAGATGCAAAAACGGCTGTAAAATACCAATATCAAAAATAACCTAGGTAGCACTGAGGTTCGAATGTGAAAAATCAACCCAGAAAAACATGATGTGGTGAGCAGCTAACCAAAAGTTTATATTTTAATGCATTCTGGGGTTAAAGCTAATATAAATTTAAATCCGAAATTTTTTTTTTTTTTATTTAGTCTCCCATTTTAAGCTATCCCAAAAACAAATAGATTGGGTACTACTCCTATAGAAGCAGGATCAAAAGTTATACTAAGTAGGCCATACTGTTTATAGCCAATGGTTCCTTGAACAAGTTGAAAATGTAAATATTAAACATTATATAAAACATTCGTCGCCTTGACAATGGTATAGTTATTATTTTAATTCTGCAAATTTCTTAACAAATTTTATTTGAAGAAGGTTGTCAATGTTTAGATACGATAAATATATTACAAATAACATTATCATTACAAAATATATCAATAAAACATATCAACATAAAAATAAATGTCTACTTTTGATAGCCAGGTTTCAAAAAGGGAGATAATTGAAACGCAAATCGAACACACCCGTTTATCTTTTCTTGATCGGCAATCATCGGGCCAAAACTTTTCTTCACGAGGTATAATGATCGGCAATCATCGGAACAAAACAACCGAAAGTTAAGTAGGCGAGGACGAAAAACATGCACACGGATTTGCAGATTTCTAGTTGTTGGGAACATATTTAGACTTGAAACATGCATGAATAGCTTAGTAAAGGTACCACCGTATTCCAAATGAATTTTCAGGGGGAAATTTTCTCCACCCAAAACTGGTGTACCGTATTCCAAATGAATTTTCAGGGGAACAAATTCTTCACCCAAAACTGGTGTAATATTACTTTAAACAGATCATTTACGACAATAATTTGGGGCCACTTAAAGGTTGTTATTTAATTTTATAATCAATAAGTGAAATATCATCACATGCTATATTTTGTTAAATCCAATGAAAATGCACTAAAATGTGTTGATTTAAGAAAAAAAATAAAATAACAAATTTAATGAGAAATGAAATAATATATATTTGTGCAATTTAATTTAAAAAAAAAGTAATTAATAAGTGAGGTATCACATGCTATATTTAGTTAAAATCTAATGAAAATGAAGTAAAACAAGAACAATTATTTCTTTCATTTATATGTAACTTGACTTGTTAATTATGAAAATTAGTGAACAATCAAGTCTTCTGTACTTACATTTTGAAAGTTTAATAAAAATATTGATTAATCAAAGATTCATTGTCTGGAAATTAAACAATACTAATGTTGATTGGAAAAATACGGCCACAGTATTAAATTGCGTGAGCGCGAGATGGCAAGATGAAGAAGACAGACCGCCGATTTCGATATTTTGGGCTAGCCCGTGCTTCGCAGGTGACAGCGAAAGCTACAATCCTCTATGGAACTTAGAGAGATCTACAGGACACGTTCCCCATACGATCGCAAATATTTACTATTCCGAACTCTCTGGTTATTTCAAGGAGTCCAAACCAAGTTCCGAATCTGTGCCGATTCAGGAACCGACCCCTCTGGTATGCAAAAAAGGCCCCCGTTTACGAACATGAAAAGACAAATCCCTGTGGTACCACAGGAGAAAATAATCAAAATATGAGCTCACGTAAAATGTAGGGACCGACGTGTCCCGTCTTCATCTTGCCATATCCCGCCAAATGAGTGGGGTAAGCCCTACTCACCGCCACGCAACCACCCTGTTTTAGTTTAACGTTAGTGAAGAGTCAACATCCTCCTCCTTGTGTTCGATTCGATTTAAGCTTGAATTGGAGGGAAAACAAGAGAACCTCCAGAGGAAATAAAATGTTCGAGGGCGCCCTGAATATTGTTTAGATAGATTTCTGTTCCTGAATTGGACAGATGTGTGCCGTCGTTACGATAAAGATTTACTTCTCTGGCACGAAGGTTACAGTGCCTTATGGCGCACCCTCCTATACTCATTACTTGGTTTCTTACCAAGAGGTTCACTCGTTTACGAGTTTTTTCAATAGATTTGCCATTGTTGGCATTGTGCCAGTATCGTCTTTGCAATATATCGGACCATACAATAAGCGTATTTGGCATTAAGGCGTGTATACGAAGAATGTCGCGCATATTATGTTTTCTGCTAGTTGCCAGCCTTTAACGGTGCCAAGATCGTTTGACCCAAGCTGTATAACAACAAATTTCGGAGGAGGATGTCTTCTCAAAAGAAACTCAATCTTTGGAATTAATTCCTTCCAAACCATACCCCTTTTCCCGCACCAAAACCCTTGAAAACCTACATTATGGAGACCAAGATGACGTCCCCCTTGTCTTGAAACCACTTCTTTACCAGCCCAATATACTATACTCGATCCCAATATCCAAATAGAGCGGGAACCTATAATATAAATGAAATCGTGCGAGATATTTAATAAATAATTCAGATATCTAATCGTATGTATTTCGTATAAGCATCGGACGTCCAACGCCCCCATTTTTTTATTACGTCATCATGAATACCAAAACGTTTAGCCTCTGTTGCGGCCCCTATTCTGAAAGAATGTGGTCGAAAATGTTCTTTGACTTCACAAAATGACAAGGCCCTTTGTAAGACGATTGAAAATTGATATCGCGTTAGATCTGATCCGTCAAAGTGCAAATAAAGATTAGAGTCGAGTGCATGTTGTCGGACTTCCAAATAACCCTTAAGAAGGTGTACCGGACATATGGAGTTATCGGTTTGACTACAAATAATCAATGCGGTACTATGTGAGTGTTGATCTGTTTTGGAACTACGTATCATTAAATGCAAGTCAACGGAGTCTTGTTTGCGGACAAGTTTTATGTCGGATATGTGAATGACGTGCTTCCCGGATCGACCTTTACTTTGACTAGTTATTTCACCAACGCGGAGAAGTCCGAAAAAAAACCACAAACTGAACGCGCTTGCGAACATAGTGGATTCATATACTGACGTACAATCAAAGGGGAGCGATTGAATTAATCGTTTTACTAAATTCATTGAGACTGGTAGACGCAAGTCAGCTTTCGGGGAGTTTTTCCGTTTTGAACCCTCGAGTATTTTGGTAACCAAAAACGATTTCGTATTGTCCGTGTGACCATTTAATTTATGCATTGTACTTATACCGGAAATGTAAGTAGTAATAGTACTGGCTGACAAGCCTGTGTGAGACATGTATGCAATGTAGAATAACAAATCATATAGAGGGGCAGGCCAAGTGTCTTGTAAATTATACAATTTGCGAAATGATTGAAAAGATTCGACTGCCGTTTTGTATGTTTTCCACGTAGAATCTGCCATTGAAGCGTTCACCAATGAATCAATTTCAGTTATTAAAGTTTCCAGAAATGGTCTGGTATTTCGGTGCCTCGTTGGTCTGCCTCTGGACAAAGGTTCCGGAAATGCTGCCAATCACAACGAGATAAAGAATCAGCAATTTTATTTGAAATTCCAGAAATATGTAAAGCTTTGATCATAATATTATATTGTAAGGTTGACAAAACAAGATGCCTTACAAGGAACATAACTCTAACAGATTTTGAAGACTTTTTATTAATAATGTGAACCACAGATTATGTGTCTATGTTAAAAATAATTTTCTTGTTTTTTAACTGTTCCCCCCAGATACACAGTGCAACAACAACCGGAAATAACTCGAGAAATGTAATGTCCTTAAGAATGCCCATTTCTTCCCATAATTTTGGCCAGCATTTTTGCGCCCATTTTCCTTGAAAATAAATACCAAACCCTCTGTTTTGACCACCAGCGCTGTCGGTGAACAATTCTAGGGTTTCATTTGAAGCCCATGCATTATCAGTGATAACGGTACCTCATTATATTCTGACAAAAAGGTTAACCAGACTTTAATATCTTCTCGCATTGATTTTGACACGCGAATTCTGTGATGAGGTTTTCTTATATTACATGTCGCATCAATAAGCCTCCTGCAAAACGCCCTACCCGGTGACACGACTTGACATGCGAAATTAAGTAACCCTATTAAGGATTGTAATTGTCGTAATGTGACCTTTTTGGACTGGACGAATAATTCGAGAGTATGCTTCAATTCAACGAGTTTTTCGCTTGGCAGCCGCAGTTCCATCGCTAACGTGTCGAACTCAATGCCTAGGAATGTTAAGATTTCTGTCGGCTCTACAGTTTTATCTTCAGCTACAGGAACCCCCCATAATTTACATATATCCCGAAAATGTAATGTGAATTGACATTTCGGGCTATCAGCTTCTGTGCCAAAGAGAAAATCATCAAATAGTGCAAAATATCTTTATTACCCGTCTTTTGCTCCGTAAACCAGTGTAAATTTTTCGAAGAGTGAGCAACTTATCGAAGCACCAAATGGGAGGGATTTGTCAAAGTAGAATTTGTTGTCGAAAGAAAAACCTAGTTGGTCGAAGTCAGATGGGGAGACTCGGAGTAATCGAAATGCACTCTTAATGTCAGTTTTTGCCAACTTCCCCCCTTTACCTATTCTGTTGATCATGTCTATGGCATCGTCAATGCCTGAATATCTTACGGTGCAAAACTCTGGATCAATGAAATCATTGACCGAATACTGGGTTGGGTATGAAAGATTATGGATCAGTCGAAAATCGCCGTTTTTCTTTCTTACGAGAAAAATTGGAGATACCCTAAAGGTAGGCATCGGAGTGTAATCGAATGGGCCAGCCACTCTGCCTAGATCAATTTCTTCAAATATCTTTTCCCGTACTAAATCTGGGTTTTCCGAAACACTTCTCGAATTTTTTGACTGAACTGGTAACCTAGGTCCATTGTATTGTAATTTAAATCCATGGTTTAGCCCCTGAATTAATTCTGTTTTTACATTCCCGAACGGGTAAAAAGACAAAGATTTCTCAACCTCGTGCACACAAATAGGGGAGCTACCAAGTGAATAAAGGTACGAGTTATTTGTTATTACAGAACTTGAAGGGATGGTCTCCTGCGCAATTTGAACATTTGTGTGCATATCTACACTTTTGTCCGTATGAACATTTACCTTTGTTGAAGTTCCAGCAGGATCGAAATCCACGCTGGGTGTTGCCTTTTTGGCTTTGAGGGGTTTTCCCCCTTTTGAAGTCTGCAAGAAAGGGCTCGTTTTTGCTCTCTAACTTCTGGCTCACATTTGTATTGTCAAAGTGTGCGTATTTAGCAGGGATGGAGACGTGTAAAAGCCATAGCTCCATATCGATGTCACCCCATGGAGTGTGAGGATATCTAGCTTTGCGAAGACGATATTGTTCGTCATATGCGGCCCAAACCCGTACCTGATCCCCGTGAGGTCGCAAGACGTACATTAAACATGTATTTCAGATATTCCTGGCCTTTGTTAGGCCATTTTTCGAGCATAACACCCATGAATATCATAAAGGCCGATGTCCATACATGTATGTTCGAAATTGCTGCGATTTTTGGCTGTGTGACCGTCAACTGACCACCCTTTATGGAAAGGTCGCCGCTAAGTTGAGTCAGTTGCGAGCTCTCGGACCGACTTTAGGAGGACATACAAATCAATATATTCCCCTGCCCAAATTTTTTCCTTAACTTTTAATGGAATGTGAGCGCTAATCGGGTCAGTGAAACTAGGTGTAAATGTTGGCATTTGGCTCTCATGTACAACACCCATTCCCATCAAACCCCGAGAATCCCCAGAAAACTCTAAATGTGTACCTTGTTGTAACGTACCATTGGACTGGCTGCGTGGATCTGCAGTATACTGTGCTCTGGTACTGATAGGCGCCATGGAGACATCATTTTGCATGCTCGGTTGTGAAACGGCTGCCCTTTGGTAAATCAATTCATGGTCTGTATTTTGTGCTGGGTTCACTGGACGAGTCTCGGTGCCACTAACTTGTGTGTGGCGAAGGGTTTCGCTTGAACTTTCCGCACTGATGTGGCCATGTGTCCGTGCATCATGCATGGTCTGAGTGTGTGAAGGGTTTCTTCCGGGCCATCCTGATGTAGACGGTGTCGGTGCGTTCATGCTCGTGTCATTCTGACGATTGTTGCCATCATTGTGTGTTTGTATGTCGGTAAAAGTTATGGCGTTACTACGTGATACCACTGGAGGCACGTTGTAGCTGCACTGTATCTGTTTCTTGTCTCTGCTGTCTGTTTGAAGTTTTTTGTCGTTTTGGTCCCGATCCTTGTGTCATCTGTGATTTTGCAGATTGTTTCCTATGCCTTTTTGGAGGTTTCATTTCGTTGATGGTGGTGGATTCAAATCGATTTAAATTTGTTTTGTAAAATGTTTTGTTGACAATGTGCCTGTTGTCGAAAATTGGATGCTGGGAATGTGTGACGTCGCAGATTGTATAAATGACGTTCGCGATCCGGAGACAATCCGGTTTTCGGATTTCCAAAATTCTAAAACTTAAGTTAAGACTAAGTTCACTTTTATTAAATCCGTTTATCCTTTAACGATAAACTTAATTATTATGTTTTCATATTTCATGTGTGTTTATATAGGTTTAAAATTTAATAATAAATATTCATTGTTATGTTTTCATATCTCATTTGTACTTATATAGTTTTAAAGTTTAATAACAATTTTTCATTATGTTTTCGTATTTTATGTAATTCCGTTTATGTAGAAAGAAAAAAAAAAAAAAAAAAAAACACTCAAATTTACCTTTATTTTCCTGTGATTACCTTGATTGTTCACCCTTAATGGGACCCCTTAATCCCTCTTAATTAAGAAGACCAACATTCTTTCACACTGTCTCACATAGCCGGGTCATCACTACAAAATGTTCTACATTAAAATTGCTATTTTACTCCTTTCCAGTTGTTTGACTATTGAGCGGTCCATAGTTTTTAATACTATGGATCGGCAATGTGAATCGTTTTCGCGGACTTTTAGTTCCGCGACTGGATTGGATAAAAGTTTTGTATTTATTCGGAACACTCGGACTCTGAATTTTTTTAAAAAATTTCAAAATTTCAAAATTTTCAAAAAATTTCAAAATTCTAAAATTAGATTTTTTTTTTAAAGTTCATAATTTCAAAATTTTCATAAAATTTTAAAATTTCAAAAATTTCAAAAAAATTCAAAATGTTCATAAGACTTGTAGTCACCATGTAAATTTATGTTGAAGTCTACTTTCTCAAAAGAATCATTGTGAATGACTGGGGAAATAGCATAAAAATGTCCAAGAGACAATATTCAGATTTATAATGCAAAATACTGGCAAAAGATGCGTGAATTTATTGGTCTTTATCATTTTGAGGTGATCATTCAACTATGAGTCTAATGTTTTTCGGTATAATAAAATACTTATAGACTGTGTATTCGGGATTAGCAAGTTTGTTGTCCCCTCGGCCCTGACTATTAACCGAGGCTTCGCCTCGGTCAATAGTCAGTGTCTCGGGGACAACAAACTTGCTATTCCCTCATACCCAGTCAATAAGTATATACTATTGAATTAAGTGAAATATGCACATTTTAACAATAAATCTTTCACAAACTGTAGAAATATGCTTAATTTTAATCACAAAATTTGCAAAACTTTTTGACGAAATATGTATGATTTTGGTGAAATATCTTTAACATGTTTAACAAAATATGCAATTTTTTTTTAATTGGTAAAATTATGACTAAGAACTAAGAATCTTTATTCTCAAATAAACCATACATTACAATGGTATAGAGAAGTTACATATAAAAATACAACACAAAGCATACATGACAAATAAATAACAGATACACAAATACATATACATACAATATTTACATTACAACAGGAGGAGTTAAGTATTAGCCAAAAGAATATCTGATCTGTTGATTTTCCTTATAAATCTACATAACTTTTCTAGTTTTATTTTTTCAGAAGTACACATTATTTGTTTAAATTTCAATATATTTGGCCTTTGAGTAAGATATCTACTTATTAGTTGGGTTCGATTTTCATTAAAAAAATGACATTTCATAATATAGTGTAATTCGTCACCAATAGATCTGCTATTACATTTTAAACACTGTCTATTTTCTCTGTCGATACCATTCCACGGTCCAGTTTCTATCGATAATATGTGGTTTGTGGTTCGAAATTTACATAGCGTATATATATCTTTGTCTTCCAAAATATTGAAATAATTTTCGAATTCAAAGTTGTCTTTAAATAATCTATAATTGATAACTTTTGGTGAGTTTTGTATCAGAGAATGTCACTCCTGTGTAAACTGCTCATGGAGACGGTTCCTAGTTAAAGCTAAAAACAGGTCGGAATTTTGAAAGAATTGTTGAGACCAAATGTACGAATAGCCTGTATCATCAAAAATGTGTGTAACATGTTTAATCCACGAAAAATCCAGATTTTCATCAATAAAAAGGTTATACAAAATTGTATAGGATAAATATGAGAGTTTTGTTTCTTTATCGGTTAACAGTCTTGCCCAATATGATATCATTCTTAATTTTACATCAATTTCAATAGGAAACAATCCAAGTTCACCATCTATCATATAACTAGGTGTCGATGTTTTTAATTTCAATAACAGCTTGCAAAATCTAAGTTGTACTTTTTCAAGACATTGAATATTTTTACTAAAACCCCATATTTCTGAACCATATAGTAATATTGGTTTTACCATTTTGTTAGAAAGTTCAAGCTGGCATTCAATTGATAAGTTATGTGTTCTACCTCTTTTCAAAACTTTTGTAGCTTTTTCGGCTTGCTTTTTAATAATTTTGTTAAAATTTCCTGTCCTGTTAAACAATATTCCCAGATAATTAAATTCATTAACAATTTCTAATTCAGACCCATTCAATGTAAATTTTAAATTGGTTGATTGTATCCTCCTGGAAAAAACTATAACTTTAGTTTTATCAGTGTTTGCTTTTAATCTCCAAGTATTGCAATATTCACCGAATTTATTCAAAATATTTTGTAAATCATCGTGGGTTTCAGCCATTAGGACAGTATCGTCAGCATATAAAAGTGCAAAAAGCTTTAAATATATATTCAACTTATCTTCTATGCAGTTTGAAACTGTTTCTAAACCATTAAGACTTGCATTTTCAAAAAACATTTGTAGATCGTTTAGGAACATAGCAAATAGAAAAGGAGATAAATGTTCCCCTTGCCTCACTCCCATATCACAGTTAAAATAATCCGATTTACAATAATTATAGGTTATACATGATTTTACATCTGTGTACACATTTAGAATAATAGTATACATTTGGTCATTTATGTGATTCAATAGTAATTTGTACCATAGTGCATCTCTCCATACCGTGTCAAAAGCCTTTTCGAAGTCGACAAAGGCACAAAACAGTTTTTTCTTTTTTCTTTTTAAGATCTCAAAAAATGAAAATAATGTGAAAAAAACTGTCCGTCGTCGAGTAAGATTTTCAGAAACCAAATTGGTTTTCGTTCATCAAGAGAGCTTCTTCCGAGAAACGACATAATCTTTCATTTAATATATAACATATGCTTTGCGAATTTTAGGGGGGGGGTGCACGCCCCACACGCCCCCTCTAAATCCGCCACTGGTTTCTCCCTACTTATGAGAAGATATTTAATGCAATTTTTAACTCTGGTGTAATGCCCGACATTTGGATTGTAGGTAATATAAAACCAATATACAAAAATAAAGGCAATCCACTTGATCCAAAAAACTTCCGCTCGATTACTATCCTTAGCTGCCTTGGTAAATTATTCACAATCCAAAAAACTTCCGCCCGATTACTATCCTTAGCTGCCTTGGTAAATTATTCACAGCTATCTGTGAATAATTTACCAAGGCAGCTAAGGATAGTAATCGAGCGGAAGTTTTTTGGATCAAGTGGATTGCCATCTGTGAATAAGTTAAATGGTCGGTCCCTTATATATTAAAAAGAAATTACACAGTGAAAAAAAAATCTTCTATGTACACAGAAACATACATCTATATATTTGGAACAGACTATACAATTTTATGGTCAGTAAACCCTTTGTCTTTTTTGTTTATTTAACTGATTGATAATTGGTGTTATAAAAAAGAGAGTATAAGAAACAAGATGAATAAATCTATAAGAGAGCACAGAAAAAAAATCGGAAAAAAATGAATAATTTAAAAAACAGTAATCCAAAAGAATTTTGGAAGACCCTGAATACAAAAAAGGAAAGAAACAAACCATGTGTCCCAATAAATGTTTTATACGAATTCTTTTAAGATTTAAACTCTTCATATGAAGAAGACGAAACTGTTTCTATTTCACCAGAATTACAGGAATTAAATGATATAATTAATGGCAGAATTACTGGAAATGAAATTTATAAATGCATAAAAAAGGTAAAAAATGGAAAGTCATGTGGCGACGATTTAATTATGAATGAGTATATTAAAAGTACATGTGAAATTTTTATGCCTGTATACGTAAAGTTATTTAATATAATTTTCGATTCTGGTAATGTTCCAGAGTCCTGGTTGGTTGGAAATATTCTTCCGCTTTACAAAAACAATGGAGATAAAAAAAGACCCTCAAAATTATAGGCCTATTACGATTCTTAGCTGTATGGGTAAACTGTTCACATCAGTTTTAAACCTTCGATTAAGCAACTTCTTAAAAAATTACTTACTACTACATGAGAACGATTTTGGGTTTAGAAAAGAATACTCAACTATTGATAGCAATTTTGCTTTGCATTTCATAATTGAACTTTTACGCTTGAAGCGAAAAAAACCTTTTCTGTGCCTTCATAGATTTTGCAAAGGCCTTTGACACTGTCTGGAGGCCTGGACTTTGGTCAAAACTACTAAAACATTCAGTCAACGGAAATATGTATAAGACTATTGTAAATATGTACAACAATGTAAAATCTCGTGTTTTTAATGGTGAAGAATATTAAGATTTTTTCCCTTGTAATGTTGGTGTACGACAGGGAGAAAATTTGTCCTCTGTCCTTTTTTCATTGTATTTAAATGATTTAGAGGAATTTTTAAAGGTTAATAATATAATTGGTTTGAAAAGTATATCTGATGCGATTGAAACAGAGTTAAATTATTATTTTAAACTATTTTTTATTTTATATGCTGATGATACAATTTTAATGTCAGAGTCTCAAGAAGACTTACAAAAACAGCTAGATTCTTTAAATGAGTATTGTAATATTTAGAAATTGAAAGTGAATGTAGGTAAAAGTAAAGTTGTCATTTTCTCTAAAGGTGGAATGTCTAAAAACATTGTATTTATGTATAACACTGTTCTAGAAATTGTAAACGAATTTACATACCTTGGTATGTTAATGTCCATATGCATAAAACATCTTAACTTAAGTATTTCTTAAACTAAGATTCCACTAAGGAATCCCTTAGTTAAGTGATGATATTAAGTAGTATGCACATAACTACTTAAGTTTGGACTTATCTCAGGAAACCTTAAGTGGAAATTATCATTTACCATTTAATATTATATTTACTCATCCTTGCTAATTTCGCTTTAATTTTTCAATAGATAGATAATGCACACTTTTATTACGTTGTGCGGATAAACATTCAAGGTCGGGTGTGTTTGAATGTTACTATTTGTGACTGTTGAAAATAAAAAAAATGTCTTAACGGAAGCTAAATTGGACAGATAGAGAAAAGGTTGTATTGTAGGAGGAGCACGAGAAGAGAAAAGTTATTTTGAAAGCAAAGTTTTCCTCGTCGATGACTTCTGGGGGCAAAAATAGGGCATGACAGGAAATTGCAAACATAGTAAATACCGGGAATTCCGTAAAAAGATACATTAAAGAAATACACAAAAATGGGACAATGTATGTGCTACCGCAAAAACTGAGGTTTCTTTCGACACTGGAATTCATAATTCACAAGCTCCCTTTAAGGCGAGGCAATTACAGAGGCTTATTTAGAGTGGGTACAAATATCTCGTATCCCTTGAAGTTTTGACACAAATATCCCTGTAATTAAAAGCATAAAATAATTTAAGATATCCCTAAAATTCAATTTGAATACTCCATATCCCCGTGATGGATTATTTACACAAATATCCAATATCCCATTAATTAAAAGGGCCAATAGCCAGTATCCCCATATACCCTAAACAAGCCTCATTACATGTTGCCAAACAAAATTTGTATGTTTTATTACCCCCTCCCCCTCCTTTTACATATGCGTAGTAATAATAATAAAAATTATATATGACATACATATATGGTTCCAACAACGAATATTGATATTTTTGACGCAATAAATCAAGTAAACTGCCCCGGAAAAGTTACGTATACTTTCTGTTGAGATATGAATTAATTAATAAATAGAGCCCATAAACAAATATTTCGAACAAATATACCCATCCGATATTCATTTAAATATGAATATCAACGATATTGGAAATATTTCGTTGTTAATGGTTCGAAGTCGTTGCATTTTACATATTTAAGATACCTCAATAGGTACCTTAGATTTAAGTGAAAACTTAAGTGTATTTTTATTTTAAGGAGCTTTATGCATACCACTTAAGTGAGATGGGCGGAGCTATTAAAACTAAGATTTTGCTAAGGAAATTCTTAGTTTAAGCAGTATTATGCATACCACTTAAGTAAATGGGGCGGAGTTACCTTAACTTAAGTGTTTTCTAAGGAAAATCTTTATCCATACGGGCCCAGTTTTATATTATGGATGTGAAGTATGGGGAGTGGGAAATAACGACATTGTTGAAAGAGTTCATTTAAAGTTCTGCAAAATTCTATTACATGTGAAAAAAAGAGTACCCCTGATTTTATGGTATACGGAGAACTTGGCAGATTTCCTTTAAGCATATACGTTAAATTTAGGATTATTAATTATTGGGTTAAATTACTAACAGGAAAACAAGAAAAGATTCCTGCAATTTTGTACAATTTTTTCACTCCTTAACTATGGAACTAACATACTTTGGTTAAAAAGTGTAAAATCTATATTAGACGAATGTGATTTGTCATATATGTTTGGAATAATCAATATTTTGTAAGTGCTACTTGACAACTGTGAAACAAATTCTTATCGATCAGTTCAAGCAAATTTGGCATTCTAATTTACAAAACTCATCAAAAGCACTAAATTATCGAATGTTTAAAAAAAAAATAGTAATAGAAAAATATTTCGAGAAGCTAGACGATAGAAACATTATAACACTTTGTAGATTCAGAACGACGAACCATACATTACCAATTGAAACGGGCAGGTGGCAAAACATTGCAAGAGAAAATAGGAAATGTTTATTGTGTAATTCTAGTGATATTGGAGACGAGTTTCACTACATTTTTTCATGTTCAAAATTCGATGACAACCGCAATCTACTTATTAAGAAAAAAAAAATAGAAATAGACCAAATTCATTAAAATTCAGTTTACTTATGAATAGTAATAACTCGTCTGATATGAATAATTTGTGTAAATTTATTAGAATAGTGAATCAAATGGACTCTCCTGTGCAATATTTTTTATTTTTTTAAATTATTTATTTATTTATGTCTTTTTTTCTTTTCTGCTTTGTGAATTTGTATTACAATGCTCTTCCGTCTTACTTTTGTTCATTTTGTTTTTGTATATGTAATATGTGTATTTCTCTATACCATTGTAAATTGGATTATGAGAAGAAAGATATATATATATATAGCCAACATTTTTTTCTTACCTGTACCTATATAAAATATAGAATGTTAGCTAAGTGAGATGACACCATTTTAGGATATAGATTTATTATGTCATGTATGTAATAAACCTGTATAAAACGAAGCATTATACCGTACTTATTTACACCTGTATATTGAAGTCGCAAAATCTACCTGGATTTTGTTGGGTCAGAATAGTAAAAAACTTAAATGAATGATAAAGACACTTATTTATATTTTGTTTAAAATAATGTCTCAGAAAGTTTGTAACTTAATTTTTTTTAAATTAGACTGAAACACATATGATGACAACATGTCCTGTGGGATTGTAGAAAAAAAAATTTCATCTAATATCAGATATAATTTTTTTTGTGCAATTTATTATTCAGACTCTCATGATAAGTTATCAGCTGATTAAAGCTGATTATTTGTATTAATATAAAATGTCACATTTTTCTTAAATAATTTTTTCTAAAGAGCCTAGAGGTCAGTGTACGTATTTCGGTTAAAGATATAATATTTATCATCTGACAACACTTGTTGGTTGTCATGACCTGATAGTGTCCAAAGTACACCAACAGAAATGGAATGTACATATTTACATGTGTGATTTTTCAATAATCCACTTCCAGAATCTTCAAACTTTAAAACGTTAAATTTCCTTAAGCAATATAAGAGTAAGCTGGAAAGAGGGAGCATGCAAGCTTTGAGTCTGGACTGGAGTGTGTAAGGGGGGGTTATAGGTCTTCACCAGACAGGGCTGGGCGCTTTTTGAAAAGCTCATATAGCTTTCAAAGTTAACTGAACAATATCTTTTTTTTGCTTCCATGCTAACAATTCAGCTTATTTTTTCTTAATTATTTGTCCCTTTCCTTAGCCTTTTTCATTTGCTATACATGTATATCTTACAGATGTTGGAAAAATATCTATTATTGAATAATTGTGAAAATGAGGGGACTGTACAACAGGGGGAAAATACCAATCACAAATAGCATAAAATGTTTTTTTTAGCTCACCTGGCCAAAGGCCAGGTGAGCTTTTGCCATCACTTGTCGTCCGTCGTCGTCCGTCCGTCCATCGCACGTCGTAAACTTTCACATTTAAATCTTCTCCTCTGAAACCCCTGAACCAAATTAAACCAAACCTGGCAGGGATGGTCCTTGGGTGGGTCTCTTTCAAAATTGTGTCCGACAGATCCGTCCTCCATTCAAGATGGCTGCTGTTACAAAAAAATAGAAATTTCTTCAATTGTCCATTGCTACTTTATTATAAATCTAAACGAGTTCAAATTTTGCTGCAGCTACATGGAAACCAGTAGTTTAACATATATTCCGGGTTTTTCTGTGAAATTTTCTTTCAGCCGATTTATACCGATTATGCAAATTAGGCATATTTTGATAAAAGATCACATTTAAATCTTTTCCTCTGAAACTGCTGAACCAAATTAAACCAAACCTGGCAGGGTTGTTCCCTGGGTGGGTCCCTTTCAAAATTGTGTCCGACAGCTCTGTCCTCCATTCAAGATGGCTGCTGTTACTAAAAATAGAAATTTCTTCAATTGTCCATTGGTGCTTTAGTATAAGTCAAAATGAGCTCAAATTTTAACTGCAGCTACATGGTAAGGAGTAGTTTAACATTATATTCCGTTTTTTTCTGTGAAATTTTTCTTTCAGCCGATTTATACCAATTATGCAAATTAGGCATATTTTGATAATAGATCACATTTAAATCTTTTCCTCTGAAACCGATGAACCAAATTAAACCAAACCTGGCAAGGAGGGTCCCTTTCACAATTATGTCCGACAGTCCCGCCCTTCATTCAAGATGGCTGCTGTTACTAAAATTAGACATTTCTTCAATTGTCCATTGCTGCTTTATTATAAATCAAAATGAGTTTAAATTTTAACTGCAGCTACATGGCAATGAATAGTTTGATATTTATTCCGGGTTTTTCTGTGAAATTTTCTTTCAGCCGATTTACGATGTATACCAATTATGCAAATTAGGCATATTTTGATAAAAGATCACATTTAAATCTTTTCCTCTGAAGCCGCTGAACCAAATTATACCAAACCTGGCAGGGATTGTCCTTGGGTGGTCCCCTTTCAATATTGTGTCCGACAGCCCCGCCCTCCATTCAAAATGGCTGCTGTTACTAAAAATAGAAATTTCTTTAATTGTCAATTTCTGCTTTATTACAAATCAAAATGAACTCAAATTTTAACTGCAATGAGTAGTTTAACATATATTCTGGGTTTTTCTGTGAGATTTTTTCAACCAGTTTATTCCGTTTAGGAATATTATGAGATAAAAATCACATCAAAATCTTTTGCTCAGAAATTTGAGTTGAAATGATCTTTGGGTGGCCCACTTTCAAAATTATGTGTAACACCCCCATTTTCTATCAACTTTAGATGTCAATTTGAAAACCAGGTGAGCGATTACAGGCTTCTGGGAGTCTCTAGTTTGTAATTTGTTTGCTTTGGGGACTATATCAGTAACATAATTATCCAGTGGGTTGTGTACATTACTACATATATGCCTGTGACATAATGTTCATCTCAATTTTCTGTTTGTGAAGTAACTTCAACGATTATTATAAGATTTTAATCATATTTTCTTAAAGAAATACAAAGGCTTAGACCTTTGATTTAATTATCATGGAGAAAAGGTAATCTAAAATGAATGATAACAGATTAACAGTTTGTAGGTAAACATGTTTTTTTTATTTTTATTAATTATCACAGATATTAATAGGATTTCTTCTAGGAGGGGAATTGAATTGCAAAAATGTGCCTTTAATTTGAAAATGCACCCCATTTTATGAAAAAAAAGGGAGGGCATATTAATTATCTGTAATCCGGCATAGGTAATTGCAATCGTTAAATTCCTCTCATATCACGAGGATAATGAATCTTGGGTTTATGTACCAAAATTAGGACACCTAAAATTCTCCTTTGTACACATATTTTGGAACCTTGAATTATGTGCACAAATATAAATTCTCAACGAATTGTCTCTGGGTTCATTACAAAACATTTTTGCAAAATCCCATAGAAGTAACCAACCTGCATGTTTGTTCTTGCAATAATGTAAAACGTGATCAGATTTTAATTATATATAGCAAAAGAATTACCAAAATAAGACCTTGATCCAGTTCATAACTGTATGAACATCAAATAGTTAAAACTGAAATTTCTTAATTGATTAGAAAAGACAAGGAAATTGAAAATTAATTTCATATTTATAAGATAACGTGAATGTGTAAGTGAGTGATTGTTGTTTAATGCCAAATGAGTAATTTTTCAGCTACATGTATATCATGACGAGGACAAGTTCAATGAGATGATTATTATGGCCGATTTGTACCAACACCTTTAGTTGGAATTTAGTAGTACTAGCTCTGTAAAACAACAGTCCATTGGTAGACATGTCTCTCCACTTGGACCAATTATCCTGATTCCAAACCAAGCAGTCTTTGCTCTTTCTCCTTAATGCTTAGCAGAGGAGCAACAAATACCAATTTTATGGTCTTAGGTTTGACCCGACCAGGACTAGAATCCACAATCTACTGCACTCAAGGCAAGCACTCTAACCATTACCCCACTGGTTAAAGATATGATTGAGTAATTATCATTTGATGTCAGTTTTAGGGAAACAATAAATGTCTATATTGCACTTTTAATGAGAATATATAAAATATACCTAGGTATTAGGCATTCTGATACATGTACTATAGTGCACATACAGGTACAAACAAAATTTGCTAATATTTTCGCCATCAATCGTTATTATTTAATTGAGATTATTTATTTACAGATGTGGGCTTTGATGTTAAATGCTATCAAAGGAGCAGGAAAGTTCCCAACATACTACTTTCAGCCACTGTTACCAAAACTTCCAGTACCAAATTTAAATACTTCGTGTGACAGGTAAGAACCAGTTAATTAGTATGTTATTTATATATCATGCAGGTCACTGATAAAAATAATTTTCAATTCCCATTTTAGACTTGACAATTATTGAATGAAACGGGGTCGTCATGGTCGTGATCGTATGATAGTTGGATTTACAACTACCTGTGCAATCAGTGCTCATCACCACTAAAATTGTGAATTTGAACCCCGTGCATGGCAAGGTGTACTCGATACAACATTATGTGATTAAATTTGTCATTGACTTGCGACAGGTTGGTGGGTTTTTTCGGAGTACTCTGATTTCCTCCACCAACAACTGACTGCCACTATATAACTGAAATATTGCTGAAAGTGGCGTTAAGCGCCATAAACCAAACCAACCTATTGAATAAAACAGATATGCAAAAGCAAGTCTGAGCAAAAATGTTCTTCTATACCAAAAATCCTTTGTATGTGTTTCAAATTTAACCCAAAAATATTTTGAAATGAAATTAAACCTTTTGCTCAGAAAACAGCAATGAATTTTTTTTATGGATGAGATAAAATATGTTTTATATTTCACAACTGTTAGGGGACGGGCATAGCTACTGTTTATTACTTGGTTCATTAGCAAAATTGGAGATATCTCTGATTTGATTTGATCTTAAATCTTACATACAAGATTTGAATTATTTTTTGACTAACCAATTGTTTACAGATTCTTAGCATCAATGAGACTAGTTTTGTCAGAGGAGGAATACAGAAATCTTTTTTGTGAAGTCATAGAGTTTAAAGAGAAAGAAGGTCCAATACTACAGAGTTATCTTTGTCGGAGGTAAATTAAATAGAATTTGAATAAAAAGCTGGTCCAATACTCAGGTCTCACTACACTTGATAAAAACAGAGTGACATGACCTCTCTCAGTTTGACAAAAACAGGGTGATATGACTTCTCTCTCAGTTTATATAAGTATCATACTACAAAATTATCTTTAGCAAACATGGGAAAGATAAAATATTGAAAGGTTTTAAAGTTATGACTTTGTTTTGTAGCAGTTAAAATTAGATTAGATGTTTCAAAAACTGGAAGGAAATGTTATTAGGAACTTGAAAGTATATTTAAGGGTCAAAAGTCGATATTTCCCTATATATTTCATATAAAACCACTTATTTTCAAAACATTCTCATGAAGTCATTACTTATCCGATTTTCTTGACATTTTCACCTTATAAAGTAGATTTAATACAGGTTTATCTTAATATCATTTTTTTCAAACATGTTTCTTACAATAATTTAAGTTTTAAACTCAATTTATGTAAATTCTCGAAGTCACAATTTCCTATGAATTTATATATTAATAAGATTTAATGGAAAAAAATTAACAGGCTAATTATGAACTAATCGTAATTGACAACTTGCCTTTCATTGTAAATGCCTTGCAATGTCGTATAACATACTTCTGACCTGTCGGTTCATCCTGCGTGATCCCTTTTCTTACTAATTTGCATAAATGTTTTAATGATTGGAAATGCCAATAAATGTCACAAAAGTGTCACTTTTAAAATCAACAGACCACTCAAAGAACATTAAGGGTAAAAAAGAACGATCAACAAAAGAAAATGCTTAAAGATAGAATTAAAATAAAAGATAGAAATAAGACAGAAATGTCCGAGAGAATTAAAAAAAATGCATGCATGTACATGTAATTACACATATGATCTTAGCTCATAACCCTTTACTGCCCCTTTCGTTTTCGCGAATGAGAGAGCTCAAAGTCTTGGGAATGCATACATGTACATTTTTTGTACTATATAAACGGATGCCAAATCCATTTTAAGCATGAAAGCACAGGTGTAAGCTCGCGTTCGAAATGGCTTACATTTTAGCGGGCAAAAAGGAAGGAAACGTTTTGATATACAACAATTTTCGCTACCTGTTAATCTACATATCGATATGGACTCAAAGGGGGCATGTTACACTAAACTCTACGACAAGGGTGATGACTTTAACGTTCTACAATAATCTTTGCCTATCTTAGAAGTAATCAACGTATGAAGCGTTTCACAACATACCGTTACTCGAGAGCCTGTGGAAAATGTTATATGAGATATGTATATTTTCCAGATGGGAATTGATTTGAGGTTGTTGTAAGAGTTGTTCCCTGTGTCGTCGGATATGACTACCATCGGAATTAATCTCGAGCAACATGACAGATGTCTGATAGGCAGAAACTGTCTACAAATTCCACAGCCCCTGTTTCACTCCCTTTCCATCGGGAGTTCATGTTGTTCGCATGTGTTTATGTATTGATTGTATTTTTTGAATGTTGATGTTCACTTCTTGTTTCTAGGGGTTTATATATGTCATTGGATGTTGGTTTTTTGGTTGCTCATTCGGTTTTTCTTATTATCTATCATGCCTTTAAGATTCAATCGGAGATGACCAAGAGATGCAAGGAAGCTGAATGTTGAACATTTTCGGGAAAATCCACACATAGCTCTTGACAGATAAGACTTTTACTCATATATTTGGAACATATATTAGTATGCAGCTAAATCGAGTTTACATGTGCGCTTTTGTCTGATCTTTTAAATATGTATGAGCCACGGACTCTTCGGACCATTGACCCTTCGGACTATCGACCTTTCGGACCAATGACCTTTCGGACCAATGACCCTTCGGACTATAAACCTTCGGACCAATGCACTGGAATCAAGATATATGTGTTAAAAAGATTGATTTTAAACATCTATGTTCATTTTAAAACTTCCTATAAGTACATGTAGTAATATTACATGTACATCACATTGCCCCTCATTATAGGTAGAATAGAACACCTGTTCGGTAGTTTTGTTGAAATATGATAATCCATAAAAAAAATGTGAAGATTCAAATCCTTTGTGTGGCATTTGTTTTTGGAGTATGATGCATGCCATATAAATATTTCTGCAAATTTGCAGATATTGAAGGGTCCTGAAAAATTTCCTTTATCCTTATAAAAAATAGTCCAGAAAAGAACCATCTTCTAAAATATAATAATTCTGATAATTAAACAACATTATTAAGAAAAAACTGGTGAAACGAGCTAATCTGGGTCACGGGTCACTGTAATCGGGAATTTTACAGTTAAATAAATGTTATGTTTCGACAGTTTAAAGGAAAAAATAAAAATTTGTTGCGACTAAAGCTTAGATCAGCGTTAAAAATTGAACAAATATCAGTGGTTTTGTAAATGAGATTTATTTTAAATAGAAAATCTGAATTTATTATTTATTAATTTATTATTAATGATCCAATTTTATATCCCTTGGGAGGGGGAGGGGGGATATGATGAAAATTTGAAATAAAAACACAGGATCGGACTTTAAGCAAAAATAATATTCCAGGATTAGTTTATTATTAAAAAATCCAGGACCACTGTGTCCACGATTTTTTTTTTTAAGTTAATAATATGAAATATTGACATAATATTTACAAAAAGGTACCGGTAATACATTATTCCATGTGTAAAAAATAGAATAAATAACCCTCAAGCTTGATTTGGTTATAGAGTAATTTCACAATATATTATACAATGTAATAATAATAATAATAATAAATTCTTTATTCATTGAGGGTTACACAGTTAGTTAATAACTAATCTTCCCTGAGTCCCTCATTGACCAATTTAAACATACATTGTAAAGTACACTATATAAAAGTTATACACAAGAAGCAATACATTGTAATAAGTATACACAAAAAGATTAAGTAAACATTTGATGGTAATTTAAGGTACATCATTTAAAATGAGACGTTTAACTATCGAAAACGGAAGTTCATTCCAAAGCCTTGGTCCAGAGTATGTAAAAGTTTTCTTAAAAAGTTCAGTTTTTGCCTTTGGGATTTGTAATTTTTCACTTACAACATTTCGGAGAGAGTAAGGATTTCTATCAGACAAGTATTGGATTTTATTTTTAGCCGAGTTGCGACGAAGTCGAACTCGGCTTATAATATGATGAATGGCGTCCGGTCGACGCAATCGTTTCCGCACAATATCTTAAGAATGAAATGTCTGATCTAAATGAAACTTGGCACACACATGCCAGGTGGTGAGAGGAGGAAGCTTATTGATATTGAGGATCGTAGGACAAAGGTCAAGGTCACAACCTCTAAAAATAGAACAAAAATTTGATACTTTTTTCGTTTCCGCACGATATCTTAAGAACGAAATGTCTGATCTAAATGAAACTTGGTACACACATGCCTGATGGTGAGAGGAGGAAGCTTTTGATATTGAGGTTTGTAGGACAAAGGTCAAGGTACATTTGGTGCGTTACTGATTTTTTAAATATACAGGTGCTTCATTCTTTAGACATTTTGAAACAAGAAGATATTTATGATATTTGATTCTTTGTTCAATAGTCATCCATCCCAGTTGTTTAAATAAAGGTTCAGATGGTGCTATGGGATCTTGATCTAATATCAATCTTGCTGTTCTTTTTTGCAATTTAAGAATGCGACTTAGTCCCTCATTTGAACAGTTTCCCCAAACAACACAGCAATAATCAATTAAAGGCAAAATATAAGCTGAATAAAAAAGTTGCCTTGATTCAAGATTTAAATATTTCTTAATTTTTGAAAGAAGACAGATTTTTGATGATATTTTAGAACAGATTTGATCAATTTGGTTTTTCCAATTTAGATTTGAGTCAATTTTGATACCAAGTAATTTTTCACAAGCTGAATGTTGTACTTGTTTAAAAGTAATAGTCAAATATAGTTCTTCATTTTGAAATGCAAGTTTTTGCTTAGTTCCAACTGTCATACATTTAGTTTTACTACAATTTATAAACATATTATTATCCTTGCACCATAATTCAATTCTATTCAAGTCTTCTTGGACTTTAGTTTGTATAGCTGAAATATTTTCCCCAGAAATGTGTATTGTAGAATCATCAGCATACATATCAGTGTTGCAATTTGAAATACTTACTGGCAGATCATTTATATATAAAATAAACAATAACGGTTCAAGTATTGAACCTTGAGGTACTCCATATTTTACTGGACATTTATTAGAAAGAGCATTTCCAATTTGTACTTGTTGTGTTCTATTTGTCATATAAAAATTAAAAAAAGCTTTATAGCTTTTTTTTATTGAATCCATATATTTCAAGCTTTTTAGCCATGATATCATGGTCAACAACGTCAAAGGCCTTTTTTTTTTCTTTTTTTTTTTTAGATCTAAAAGTATATTAACTACATTGACATTTCCATTATTCATTTCCTCTATCCATTTATCTATTAAATGTAGTGAAACAAGTTTTTCCCCTCAAACTAATTAGACTTTTGGAATATCCATACTATTTATGGACTTATAAACATATTTATATATTAAAAAAATTCCAGATTTTTTTTTTAGAAATGTAGTTGTTATTCTTCCACAAGTTGTCATCAGTATGTACAGTGACACCTGTCTAAACTGAACATCCCAGGGACCAACTTTTGCATTCAGAATAGACAGGTGTTTGTTTTATACAGGTTAAATTAACAAAGATTTCCTACATTGTGACTTTATTTAAATGTCGGTATATTATCCACCCGCGATAGCGATGAGGGATATAGTAATAGCGGCCGTCCGTCACACTTTCTTGTTTACGCGATAACTTGAGTAAACATGGATGTATTTGAATAATTGTTTGCATGTGGCTTGTAATTATCATTATCTTGGATGGGTTCTAACATGGAAATATTTGAAGCAAGAGTTTTGGGGAGAAATCTTAATTTTTGGTTGAAAAATCACTGATTTTGAGAATTGTGTCTTGTTTACGCGATAACTTTAGTAAACATGAATAGATTTGAATAATTTTTTGCATGTGGCTTGTAATTGTCATTATCTTGGATGGGTTCTTACATGGAAATATTTGAAGCAAGGGTTTTGGGGGAAATCTTAGTTTTTGGTTGAAAAATCACCAATATTGAGAATTGTGTCTTGTTTGCGCGATAACTTTAGTAAACAAGGATAGATTTGAATAATTTTTTGCATGTGGCTTGTAATTATCATTATCTTGGATGTGTTCTTACATGGAAATATTTGAAGCAAGGGTTTTGGGGGGAAATCTTAGTTTTTGGTTGAAAAATCATATTATTCAGATCATGCTGCAATATATTCCATCCTTCAGTAAAGTATGTTATACATTAAGACTGCAAGGCTGCTTTCTATAAATATATAAAACTAAATATTATGCAAGTGCGGGGGGATACGTTAGGCGGTTCTTTTATTCAGGATTTTATTTTATTCAGAGTTTGGCTTAGACAGGTTTAACTGTATTTGTAATATGCCCTGGTTTCATTCTGTTACATGCATTTGTTCATCTTTAGAAAATAATGGTTCACCGGATTATTAATATTATGTTAACTTTTCCTTTCATTTTTATTTTAACAGGGCAGCAACAATGACTAATTGGTTGACAGATATATGGCTACAATTGGCTTATTTATCAAATCGTAAACCTATTGCCGGTTAGTTTTTAAATAAACATACATTATGAATATTCATTCTTCAATCTTGACATTTGCTTAAAATAATGGTATTCAAATAAATCGATGCTTTATTCATCTAGTATGCAAATAACAGTGTCCTGGTACCTGATTCATGTAGAGCAAATGATAAAAACGGTAACAGTAAAAAGTTGGGTATGACACTGTAAAATTTGGCAGTCACTTTGGATTCCATGATATTGTAGGATAAACACAATATTCAGACTCCTTGATATTGCAGGATAAACACAATATTCAGACTCTTTGATATTGCAGGATAAACACAATATTCAATGTTCTAGGATTTTTCTGCCACAGCAACTTTCCACGGGAAAGTGCATACCAAAAATACACTTTCCCACAGACCAAATATTCTTTCCCTGATTAATTCATATAATCGTCTGATTTAATGTTATTTATGAGAGGCGTTTGATCCATTAATAAAGCTGTTGTGTATGTAGCTATTGTTGGATAATCTTTGAACAAATATGATCAAAACATTTGATCATTTGGTTCATCATATTTGGGCCAAGAAATACGCTTTTCCAAAATGGAATAAAAAGAATGCAGGAGCGAGTGTTTGTTGTTTGGTAATGTCAAGTCAGCAATTTTTCAGCTATATCAGCTCTTACTCTGTAATGCTGATGCTTAACAGAGAAGCAGTGAATACTAATTATATAGTCTGGTTTGACACCACTGGCGCTCAAACCACTGGAAGGGGAGCGCACTAACCATTTCACCACCGACACAGTTATTGTCGTATTTGAACATTTAAACATCTTTAGATTGATGCTTAAAGTTTCAAAACTAATATTATTTGAGGTTGTCCTAAATATTCTAAACCTTTTTGAGTTTCATCAAAATAGAAAAAAATGTTTTCTTGTGTTATATTAAACCCTTGAAGTTCTCTTAAGGTAGATAAATATTAAATGTTCCTGATAATCTATAGAAAAACATTGTGTATTTCAGTGAATGTAAATTGTTATGCTACAGACAGAATGAACATACCAACCAACAACCCTATAGCAAGAGGGGCTAATGTTATACACTGGGTATTAAGGTAAGGTAATAAGCTAGAGTGGCTAATATTATACACTGGGTACTAAGGTAAGGTAACAAGCTAGAGGGGCTAATATTATACACTGGGTACTAAGGTAAGGTAACAAGCTAGAGTGGCTAATATTATACACTGGGTACTAAGGTATGGTAACAAGCTAGAGGGACTAATATTATACACTGGGTACTAAGGTAAGGTAACAAGCTAGAGGGGCTAATATTATACACTGGGTACTAAGGTAAGGCAACAAGCTAGAGGGGCTAGTATTATACACTGGGTACGAAGGTAAGGCAACAAGCTAGAGGGGCTAATATTATACACTGGGTACTAAGGTAAGGTAACAAGCTAGAGGGGCTAATAGTATACACTGGGTACTAAGGTAAGGTAACAAGCTAGAGGGGCTAATAGTATACACTGGGTACTAAGGTAAGGTAACAAGCTAGAGGGGCTAATAGTATACACTGGGTACTAAGGTAAGGTAACAAGCTAGAGGGGCTAATATTATACACTGGGTACTAAGGTAAGGTAACACGCTAGAGTGGCTAATATTATACACTGGGTACTAAGGTAAGGTAACAAGCTAGAGGGGCTAATATTATACACTGGGTACTAAGGTAAGGTAACACGCTAGAGTGGCTAATATTATACACTGGGTACTAAGGTAAGGTAACAAGCTAGAGGGGCTAATATTATACACTGGGTACTAAGGTAAGGTAACACGCTAGAGTGGCTAATATTATACACTGGGTACTAAGGTAAGGTAACACGCTAGAGTGGCTAATATTATACACTGGGTACTAAGGTAAGGTAACAAGCTAGAGGGGCTAATAGTATACACTGGGTACTAAGGTAAGGTAACAAGCTAGAGGGGCTAATATTATACACTGGGTACTAAGGTAAGGTAACATGCTAGAGTGGCTAATATTATACACTGGGTACTAAGGTAAGGTAACAAGCTAGAGGGGCTAATATTATACACTGGGTACTAAGGTAAGGAAACAAGCTAGAGGGGCTAATATTATACACTGGGTACTAAGGTAAGGTAACAAGCTAGAGGGGCTAATATTATACACTGGGTACTAAGATAAGGTAGCAAGCTAGAGGGGCTAATATTATGCACTAGGTACTAAGGTAAGGTAACACCGCTACACTGTTGATTATTTACTGTTTAAGCTTTCTTTACATAGCAGTTTTACATTTGGTTTTGAAGAATGATAATAAAGAAAGCTATACGTTTTGTATATAGTTTAATTAACACAAATATTAACATATGTTTAACCATCTCTCATACCTGCTGTTTTGTACATGTTTATAAAAACAATCACCCAGGCAATCTAAGTGAAAATTTATTATGTCTCCCCTTCGAACGAAGGGAGACATATTGTTTTACTCTGATTTTTTTCTTCCACTTCTTCTGCTTCTTCTCAGCGAAGCTTGTCCGGACCATAACTTTTTTGTCTTTCCAGATAGGTCAATGGTATTTGGTATGTGGGTGCATGCCCATAAGGCGGTGTGTCCCGTACCATAATGACCTTCGTAGGACCTTGAACTTTGACCTCAAGGTCAAATAATTGTTTTTTATATAGTATCATTCCACTCATAATGTGTAACTTATTGTTGTACAGGTGGCCGCATAAAGGGGAGACATAAGTTTTAGGTATCTAAATCAGTTCTTCCTAGTTTTTTTATTGGATTTACTATTTTTTTAGTTTTTCAATTTGGCGATACACTAACGTTAAGAACTAAGATCCGGACTTTAACGTTGAGCAAGAAAATACACATGTCTATCTGATAGAGAAAGTGACGGAGTAACCTCCCTATTCGGAAGTCTTCACTTCTAAGATTATAAAATTAGAAATGGCAGCCTCCAGTGGATAAACAACACCGTGTTATTTTTCTAACTTTTGCAACTTGCCATGCAATTCAAACACTATACATATATTCCAATGTAAAGCTGATGCAGCTTTCCTTATCGTTGGCCTGAAAATATACATGGAAAGGCACTGCCTGAGGCCCTTTTTATATCTTGTACATAGCGGAATTGTCACCATCGAAGACACGATTCATTGAATCTCAAGATATACCAGAAACAGAGAATACTTTGGGACTAGATGGAAGAGAGGCAAAGTTCTATGTGTATATTCAAAGCACAACAATGGAAAGGCCAGATCTAGAGAGGACCATGGAGCAAGTCCTTCCTTATGGAAAGAGTATTGGCGGAAAACAAGACAAACTGTTCAAGTTGGTTCTGGTAACTTACAAGTTACATGTAGGTAAGTTAAATCAAATGCCTCAAGAGAAAAACATTTCTAAGTGATTATTGCTAGAAATCCATTTAGTGAACAAACTTGTTAAGAGACTAACTATTCAACTTGAGAAAAGAGGGCTATGTTTTTTTTACAAATACTAAACAACTATTTTGGTGTAGGAGGTGAAGAAAAAAATAACATACTGTGATTTCTGATTCATGCATTATAGTATATGAAATAATGATAAATTTAGGAGAGAAAAAATATTTGTTGCAAAGCGTCAATTATTTTTAACTCCAGGGTAAACAGTTTAAAACCATAGCCCCCCCCCCCCTCCCCTCCCCTCCCCCTTATACATGTATATAAGTTGAATGCTTCAAACTTGGTCCCTTAGTTTAGTCTTTGAAATACAGGTTTACATTAATATTGTGCAACAATAAATTCCATCCCACTGCACAATATATCTGTTCAATAACTTCCAAACCTCAACTGAATCTTGATTGATTTGAAATTTGGTTATGTTGTAATCAACAATAAAGGACATGTCAAACTTGAATTTTGGGTTTTAAAGTTACGGGAGGCCGGGGCATTTGTATCACATTGACACATTTCTGTTATTTTGGATAATATTATTTCAGCCGTTGAATTATGCTTTTTCAAGCTTATAACAAATAAGACCAATTGGCTATTTTGAGTGCAAATGTACATGTAGTGAAACTGAGACAGATGAAATATTTTGTTGTATCTAGAGCAAGGATAAAATTATTTATTTTCATAGAAATCTGGAGTAATATTTGATATATATCCATTTCTGAAAAATATAGAATGAATTAAAGCAAGTCTTAGAAACATGTAGTAACTACTTCCCTATATATTTTAGCTTGAGTATAGTGTATTTTAATCTCGTTGAGATTATATTTCCAAAGAAATTTTCTGCTCTATCTCCAGAAGGTAGCCAATTTAAAAAAAAATTGGTTTAATTTTTCGTCAACAGATTTACTTGACAACAAAGGCATAATTAAAGAAACTAGCAACTCATTAAGAAACCACTTAACATGAACTTCCAACACTGAAGAATAAGGTGACAAATGCAAATTATGAAGTACATCATGTATACATGTAATGTATATATCGTAAATCACTTTTATTTTCCAGAAGCGTTCTTACAAGTAAAGAAATTGATGGAAAAAACATATAGTGGAACTGAACAAAATATGTCTGAAAAACAGGGGAAAGGCCAGATTATGTTGCACTTGCCAATGAAGTTCGAAAATCATGTAATGAATAGGGAGAATGAGTTTTTAAGAAGTTGGAGTGGTTGAATCCAAGTCAGATAAAAAGTTACATGGCATCTTTCCTAACAAAGCCGAAGACAAAATCAGAAACTTCTTCGAGTACTCTACAAGTTCAGTTTAAAGAAATTCCCAATGAAGATGTCGGTCAAGATGAAACTCTATCAGAAGTCATTGCAGTGCTAGAAACTAATGATTATAATTCCGATATTGAAAATATTGTGGAAGAAGTGTACACCGCTGTGAACATGTAAATTAGCCATTATATGCAGGGATTCTAATTTATTTTCATTTTTTCAAATTAAAGTTAACTTTGAACACTTCAAGCTTTGCATAGTGGTTAGACAGAATATGTTAAATGTTCACCTGTGAATAAGTATGATATATGTTCAACCTCTTGTTTTTATTTCATTTCATATTGATGGGATATCCTTTTTCTGATAATTATAATATCAACTTGTCAATTTCTTGTCCTATTTACCAGAATGCACAAATCTAACACATTTAAACTTGTGATCTGTGATTATTTAAGAGTATAAGAGAAGGTTTTTGATACAGATCCATGATAGAAGAACCTCAGAATAATAAACATATTACTGAGAAAAAGTTTCACTATCTCATTTAGGATATATGATGGACAGAGCCAACAAAAAAATCGGCTTATTTTAACACAGTCACATATATATTGTTTTCAATTGTTTAGGAGCTGGCTGCAAATTCATATGCTTATTGTAATGGCATTTGTTTTCTTCACTTTTTTTTAACAATGGGATTAACTTAATTTCAATTATTATTTCATTATTCAAACATAAGCTGCATATAAATGATTCAATCCCATACAATAGTATATTTCAGTATGGGGGCATTATAATCATTGCTGTCCGCACTTTGATTAAGATTTGTTTTGGAGTGCATTGTCAAAAAATAAATAAATAGATTATTCTGAAGCTGCTTTGAAAGTTTGATGATCAAATTGACTTTTAACCCTAAAACAATAGGTTATTGGGGGGAAAACAAATTGTCTATTTTTTAATAAAGGAAATGGTAGCTTTAGATGGAAAATTAAGCAACAGATATTTTTCTTTAAACACTTTAAAAGTATAAAATAGAAAATCGGGGTCACAGACCCTATTCTAAAAAATTTGAGAAAATCTGATTTTCCTCTACAAATTATCTCCCCTTATAAAATATGAAATTTCAATAAGTATGAAATACCTCATACAAACTAAAATGAGTTTACTTTTTTTATCTAATTTATCACCAATAAATCTTATTAGATCATTTTGAAAACAAAGTTTTAATTTAAATTCCATTTTAGCCAGATGCACAAAATGGTCCCACCCACCCCCCAAAACCACAATGTACCTTAATTTTATATCTTCATTAAACTCTTTATTATACCTCTGGAATACTATACATAACTTCTGTATTGATATTTTGGTACTTATTGAGCATTAACACTGCTCTACTGTTTTTCCTATTCACCTTGTCCATTTTCGGCTAAGTGCACATGTACTAAACTTTTGTCCTTATTTTCACCATTTTATCTTAATTTGCCGAAGGTGGATTTTTTGTATGTTTTTGTATGAAAACAAAGTTATATTGAAATAAATTTGGGATATTTTTATTTTCTCCCCCAAGGGAGATATTTCCTGTTATATATGTACAATTTTTGCATAAAAGGCCATTTACTGATTTATGGGTATATTAAAGTGTGGCCTGTAAAAAATACATGCCACCAAATATTGAGTATATTATGTTAAATGATACAGTGAAAGTTGATTAATCCTGGATACTATATGAGACAGACACATTTTATGCTATACAAGATATATTGGAGGTTGAAATATTGTAAAATTCATTGTTTTTGCTTCATTATATATTGAAATACTGGATAAATCAAAAAACCCTAATAATTCAGTCAAATAATAAAATTTGAAAAAAATATTTTGTGTGTTAATTGTACTTGGCCAAAGGTATTTCATGGACAAGATTTCATAAGGTTTTGAAAATATCACTATGTTACGAGTTTGCATGGTTTTCTGTGAGACAGACACTTAATTAGATTGTCATACAGGAGTCTAAGTATAGATTACAGACACCAATGTTTTCTAGTTAATGCTGTCTCTTACGTGTACAGGAAAAACATTCTTTGGTAAACTTATTGATTAGATTTTAATATGGAATTAATAACTATTAAATAAACCTGTATATTCCGATCCTATGGTACCACAAATTATATGATACCATGTAATTGTGTGCTCTTTCAACAAAGTTTTGTCGCCATTTTCTAAATTTTACTACCATGGTACCATATGACCACTATATACATGTATATGGTATGCTATCTGACCAAACAATACTCTTCAGTTATTCAGCCATAGACATCATCCATATTTAATATGATGTTGGAAGATACAGGTGTTTTTTGTGTTATAAAGATGCAGTCAAACCTGGTTTAGTGACCATCTCTATTTTAAAAGCAATAATTTGTATTGTTAGACCTTAATTTTCATTTCCCTTCACAGTGCAATTTATATTAAATAAGCCTGTTTTAGAGACCACCTGGATTATGTGACAGTATCTCAATGTACCCTTGGAATGTCACATAAGACAGGTTTGACTATTTACCAATCGTAGATAGGGGCTGTTGTGGTCTTGATTGTATGGTTGTTGGGTTTACAATTTCCTGTGTAATCAGTGCCTATCGCCACTAACGTTGTGAGTTTGAATCCCGCTAATGGCGAGGTGTACTCGAGATATCATTATGTGATAAAGTTTGTCAGTAACTTGCAACAGGTCAGTGGTTTTCTCCGAGTACTCCGCTTTCCTCCACCAATAAAACTGACCGCCACGATATAGCTGAAATATTGTTGAAAGTGGTGTTAAACACCCTAACCCCTAACCAATTGTAGATAATTGTAGTTGTTTGATCTTAATTAGAAGAAAGCCTGAGATAGATTGAGACTCCATGTCTTATTGACCTAATCTATTATACATGGCTATTATAATGACTAGCTTGGTAATTACATTAGATACTATACTGCTATGTATATTTTCCAGCAATCTGTTTTTTTTTTATGTAAACGATATACCGTATATTTCTTTGTGATTATTTTCAGATTTCACGAACAATTGGAACTAGAAACATTAAAACCACAGTATATGCAGAATATGATACCAATGTGTATGGAAAGTCATAAGTAAGTCATTTACTCTCAATTAACTTGAAATTTACATGTAGACACACAAAAAAATCGCCAGGAATGAAAATCTGTCAATATTGGGTAACATTGGCGAAGGCCAGCACAATCCGTGCTCGAATATTCAGATTTTTATTTCCAGATTAATTTAATAAATTTAAATAAACTGGTTCTATAGATGGTTTCTTGTTATGTTATTTGATTGATTGGTGTTTAATGACAACTTTAACAGTATTTCAGCTATATTGTGGCATGGTTATGTTACTTGATGTATTAGGAATATTGAAAAAATGGAGAGAGAGCATTAAAAATAAGTTCCTGTTTCATTTCAATGACATTTATAACACTAATTTTTTTTTCTTTCAGAAATCAATTTTGTACTGTTAGAGTACCTTGCCAAGGTATGGACAGAATGGAGACATACAAAGGCTCTAATTATATCGTCATTACCAGGTTAGAATAACTTTACTTACAAAAAAAGATGAAAAAGTAAATATTTAGGGTATATGGTTATGGTGTTTAATGCCACTTTCAACAGTATTTCAGTTATATCGTGGCGGTAAGTTTTATTGGTGGGGGAAACCGGAGAAAACCACTGACCTGTCACAAGTTACTGACAAACTTTATCACATAATGTTGTATTGAGTACACTTCGCCTGAGCAGGATTCGAACTCACAATGTTAGTGGTGATAGGCACTGATTGCACAGGTAGTTAGAAATCCAAATACCATACGACCATGACCATGACGACCCTTTTCTGTTTGGAATAGACAGGGGTTCGGTTTATGCAGGTTAAATCAACAAAGATTTCCTACGTCGAGACTTTAGTTCATTTTATACAGGATTACGGTTTATTCAGAATTCTGTTTGGATATATTTTACTATATATGAATCATCAATGAAATGATACTGTGATTGCTTGATGAAGTACAGCAATCAAAATATTTTCTTTACTTTTCTCTACTGGATGGGTAGAATTATGTGGTACTTTACATCCATAATCCTCATTTGACTGCTTTCTTCAATATATGTTTTATTAGGTATTTAGAATATGATCAAACACTTTCACTTTGGATAATATGAGATTAACCACACTAATTAAATATAAGATGATTATGATTGATAAAAAAAACAATGGAGAAGGAAATATATTATATACATCATGTACACAATTTACAATTATATTCATATACATGTATATAAATGATCAAATAAAATGTTTTTCTGCCATTATAATTACAATATATAGCTTATTACATGACATTTTCAATATCAGCCTTGTTTTCATCCAATGATTGCAATATCAGATCTAGACTGAGTGCTTTAGCCCGAGGTCTGATACACAACTAAGGATACTGGAGATGATATTGAAAATGCCATGTAATTAATATCTATTTATCATATATTTCAAACTGAAAAAACTTTAGAATAAGAAGTCAACATTTGATCTCAAAATAATTTTTTCCTTCTTGTATTTGGATTTTCCATATCCTCCACAAACGCATGTGTATTAATGTTCGTTAAGTCAATGAAGCCATTCTCCGCTATGTTTGTTTTTGATAACAACGTTTCAGACATCTGAAACAGGAAGCGTGCGAGGACTGATAAAAGTTGTACGTCAGTTTACATCTAAAAACCATAATATTTCTCTTATTATCTGTCCCAGAGGGTGTGCCGTGGGTAGAATAGGCACCAGGTTTCTCCGCTCTAGAGGCACTAGTCCTCTAAAAGGGGTCAACCCCGCGGGAACCCCGGGGTATAGAAATGGGACCGAGAGCTTCTTCGGCTTGAAGGGGCATTCGTCGGTTGTGCAGGATGTATAAATTCACAGCCAACCCGTCCTTCGGATGAGACGTCAATAAAATCGAGGTCCCGTGTTGAGAGATTGCCACCCTCTTCGCACATTAAAGAACCCAGTGTGAAAGCTCATGATGAGCATTATGCTCATGATGAGTGGTCCATAGGAGACCTGTCGCACTGGCTAAATTATCCGTCCCTACCCATCACCGTTCCTTGTTTCGAGTCCCGTGGCGTTTAAATTTTTAAATGTTCTCGTCCTGAATATAGCTGAAAAATTGCTCACTGGACGTTAAACACCAATCAATCAATCAATCAATCTTAATATCTGTTTTAGGAGAGGAATTTATTACAAATTAGAAGTTAAAGCTCCTGATAATGATGGAAAAGACAGATTATTGACCGTTACAGAAATCTATTCCATTTTACAGAAGATATTTGCCAATACAGAAGGTATAAACATGTGAAAATATCGTTGTAGTCAAAATTTCAAAGTTTCGTCAGAGAGTGAACTTATGGTTTTTACGAAATGGATATAGCAAATGTTTTTAGTTGGTATGTTTTTTCCTGTAAAATACACAAAAAATATAATCAGATGATAATGAATCTATTAATTTTATAAATAGGATTTTTTTTCATTTTCATTTTTGATTTATTTTAACAAGAGAATCTTTTGGTAGTAAAAACGATTACGGGGTAATATGTAACGGAACTAGATATTAGAAATATATTATGATTTAAAGGGGAAGGAAACCAAATTATAATGTAATGTTATAACAACTTAATTACTTATTAAATCAGTAAAAATAAAAACAACCAAAATATTTTTTTCTTTTTTTTTCTTCAAAAGTACAAACATGTACATGGTGTAGATTCATAACGACTCCTTTCCGATTAAATCGGCGTTCTTGCCTCCTTTCCGAATCAGGAAACGCTTCCATTCCAACTTTTGATTTATTTTCACAACAGACGGTGAGTACGTTTTGTCAATTTATCTTTTAATTGCCATATTTAGTGACTGAAAACATAGATGACGGAACACAATATACATACAAGAAATCGAAATAAGATCCTATGTGATCTCACTGGGCGATGATGATTTTATGATGATTTTATTTTCAGCGCACAAAAAATATTTGTTACATATCTACGCAACACCAAGAAGGAAAATTTCAAAAACGTGATGTTTCTCGAGTAACATGTCTATCAAAACCAATTACACAACAATTTTAAGACAATAACAGTTCCATTGAAATAGAAAATAGGTTTATATCAAAGTTTGCATGTACATAAAGTGGGATTATTGTAAAACAAGTATAGAACGCCTCCTTTCAGAGCATGGAAACGATTCTTTTCAGATAACCATTCATTGTTCGACTTACATGCGATTTCATGGATTTACTTTACATTTCAGTGTGTGGATTTGAAAAAAAAAAAAAAAAAATTGATTTTTAGTTCACTTGGACCAAAGGTCCATGTGAACTATTGCCATCACTTGGCATCCGTCGTCTGTTGTCTGTCGTCTGTTGTCTGTCGTCTGTAAACTTTTCACATTTCAAGCTTCTTCTCCGAAACCACTTGGCCGATTAGAACCAAACTTAGCAGGAATGTTCCTTGGATGGTCCTCTACAAAGTTACTGTTTTTCGTTCCAGTCGGATATTCAATATGGCTGTCAGGGCCAATAATATGCTCTGATTGGCTGAAATTTCAAAGATCTTCTTCTCTGAAACTAATGAACTGACTGAACCCAAACTGTAAAGGAATGATCATTGGAATGTCCTTTACCAAGTTACTGTTTTTTATGCCGATCGGAAATCCAAGATGGCCGCCACCGCAGGACATAGATTAACATTGGACCCTATGGGAAAATGTTCAAATGCCTTCTTCTCAGAAACTACAAATATGATTAAAGCCAAACTGTACATGAATGTTCATTGGATGGTCCTCTACAATCTTAAGGTTTTTTGTTCCGATATGAAATTCAAAATGGCGGCTACGGCAGGACTTAGTTTAACATTGGACCCTATGGGGAAAATGTTTCAAAACGCTTCTTCTCTGAAACCACTTGGATAATTGAAACCAAACTGCCCAGGAATGATCATTGGAAGGTCCTCTACAAGGTGTGCGTTTTTTATGCCGATCGGAAATCCAAGATGGCCACCACCGCAGGACATAGATTAACATTGGACCCTATGGGAAAATGTTCAAATGCCTTCTTCTCAGAAACTACAAATATGATTAAAGCCAAACTGTACATGAATGTTCATTGGATGGTCCTCTACAAACTGTACGTTTTTTGTTTCGATATGAAATTCAAAATGGCGGCTACGGCAGGACTTAGTTTAACATTGGACCCTATGGGGAAAATGTTTCAAAACGCTTCTTCTCTGAAACCACTAGGACAGTTGAAACCAAACTGCCCAGGAATGATCATTGGAAGGTCCTCTACAAATTTTATGTTTTTTATGCCGATCGGAAATCCAAGATGGCCACCACCGCAATACATAGATTAACATTGGACCCTATGGGAAAATGTTCAAATGCCTTCTTCTCAGAAACTACAAATATTATTTAAGCCAAACTGTACATGAATGTTCATTGGATGGTCCTCTACAAACTTTACGTTTTTTGTTCCGATAAGAAATTCAAAATGGCGGCTACGGCAGGACTTAGTTTAACATTGGACCCTATGGGAAAAATGTTTCAAAACGCTTCTTCTCTGAAACCACTTGGATAATTGAAACCAAACTGCCCAGGAATGATCATTGGAAGGTCCTCTACAAAGTTTCTGTTTTTTTATGCCGATCGAAAATTCAAGATGGCCGCCACCGCAGGACATAGATTAACATTGGACCCTATGGGAAAATGTTCAAATGCCTTCTTCTCAGAAACTACAAATATGATTAAAGCCAAACTGTACATGAATGTTCATTAGATGGTCCTCTACAAACTTTACGTTTTTTGTTCCGGTATGAAATTCAAAATGGCGGCTACGGCAGGACTTAGTTTAACATTGGACCCTATGGGGAAAATGTTTCAAAACGCTTCTTCTCTGAAACCACTTGGATAATTGAAACCAAACTGCCCAGGAATGATCATTGGAAGGTCCTCTACAAGGTGTGTGTTTTTTATGCCGATCGGAAATCCAAGATGGCCACCACCGCAGGACATAGATTAACATTGGACCCTATGGGAAAATGTTCAAATGCCTTCTTCTCAGAAACTACAAATATGATTAAAGCCAAACTGTACATGAATGTTCATTGGATGGTCCTCTACAAACTGTACGTTTTTTGTTCTGATATGAAATTCAAAATGATGGCTACGGCAGGACTTAGTTTAACATTGGACCCTATGGGAAAAATGTTTCAAAACGCTTCTTCTCTGAAACCACTTGGACAGTTGAAACCAAACTGCCCAGGAATGATCATTGGAAGGTCCTCTGTTTTTTATGCCGATAGGAAATCCAAGATGGCTGCCACCACAGGTCATAGTATTAACACAGAACCATATGGGGAAAATACAGAAATATATTCTTCTCTGAAGCTATTGCACTGATTGAACCTAAACTGTGCATCAATCATTGGAAGGTCCTTTACAAACTTTGTGTTTTTTATGTTGATCGTAATTCCAAGATGACTACCACTGCAGGACATAGTTTTTACATAGGACCAATTGTTTTTTTTTATAACCAGGTGAACGATACAGGCTCTTGAGAGCCTCTGGTTGGTGTTTTAATGCCACTTTCAGCAATATTTCAGCTATATCATGGCGACCAGTTTTAGTGGTGGAGGAAGCCGGAGTACCCGGAGAGAACCACCGACCATGTGCAAGCAACTGGTAAGCTTTATCACTTGCGACTGCGAGTCAAGTGCACCCTTTTTAGCTCACATGGCCAAAGGCCATGTGAGCTTTTGCCATCACTTGGCATCTGTCGTACTTTCAATCTTCTCATCAGAAACCACTGGGTCAATTGCAACCAAACTTTGGTGGAATGGTCCTTGGAAAATTGTGTCCGGTGATCCTGACTTCTAACCAATATGGTCACCAAGCTAGAAATAGAAAAAAGGGGAGATGACATTTTAATTGTCCATTGCTGCTTTAGTATAAGTCAAAATGAGCTCAAATGTTAACTGCAGCTACATGGCAGGGAGTAGTTTAACATATATTTCGAGTTTTTCTGTGAAATTTTTCTTTCAGCCGATTTATACTGATTATGCAAATTAGGCATATTTTGATAAAAGATCACATTTAAATCTTCTCCTCTGAAACTGCTGAACCAATTAAACCAAACCTGGCAGGGATGGTCCCTGGGTTTAATCAGTTCTAAAATGAGACAGAAATCAATCATGAAAAACCCAGTGACCATTCTACCCTTAAATGCAACAGATAAACCGAGGGGCTAACAATTTATATCTAAAATAGAGTTTACTGTCTTTACAGTGAAATTATTATATCCCCTAGTGTCTTTGTATGTCTATTAAGTTGGTGTTTTTAGCATTTTTAGACATGTCATTGGGCACATTCGGTGCTCTCATTTTCATATTGATATTTTAGTTTTCTTTGTGGTTCTGTCTTTAATTGTTCCAGTGTTATTTGTGTGACTTTTTTTCTTGACTTTATCACGTTCTTTTACATGTTTTCACAATCATGATGATATTATTCAAACATCATCGATTCATCTTCTGAAAGGAATCGTTTTCAGAATAGATGTTATATTCGACTGATCGGAAAAGAGGCGTTTCTTTGATTTTTGTAAATCACCAATTTTTCGGAAATTTACTGAAAAAAGGAATCGACAAAATACGAATGTATAACAAGGACGGTACCAGATTGCAAAATAAGGGTGTTAATTTAATTGTCTGTCTCATATTTTGAACATTAAGGTGATTTATTTACGACACACTCACCTCACCGTTTACAATGTCACAGATTTCGTACAGAAGATAGGTCAACTAGCCCTTTTCAAGCTATTTTGAGTTACTATGATGATTGAAATGTTCCGTGAACTGCTCAGAAAAGTCTTACATACCTTTTGTTTTCATATCAATCAGTTTGAAATGCATGTTATTTGAACATAGCTCTGAAAGGTTGCGTTTCCTGAGGAGGCAAGAACGCCGATTTAATCGGAAAGGAGTCGTTATGAATATACACTGTGATGTACGTGTTGGAAAAATTTAGCTTATATCCGGCTATATTGGAATTGGTGTCATTATCACATCTTATTTGATATTGTGAATACATGTTGTGACATAGAATAATGCTATTTTTGTGCTCTTCAGTATGAAAGTGTTCCACAAAATGTTGACATTCATAAAACTGATGGAACTAGATATTAGAAATATATTATGATTTAAAGGGGAAGGAAACCAAATTATAATGTAATGTTATAACAACTTAATTACTTATTAAAAAAGTAAAAATAAAAACAACCCCTCCAAAATTTTATTTTCTTCTTAAGTACAAGCTTATATCCGGCTATTTTGGAATTGGTGTCGTTATCACATGTTATTATACAGCTATAATTTTAATCCAATTAAATACACCCATTTAAGACATGTGACCGTACATTATTTTTCCCGTATTGTACAACCGGAAACCGTATTTTTTCCGTATTGGACGTCCAATACGTTTTTTTTTTCGTATTGTACATTATATAAGGGAAGTAACTCGTTGGTTTTCTTCGTCTGCTAGTCAATTATTTTTAATTGTAATCTACAATCAAATTAACTTGTTCGATATTTAAGTTTTAGGGAAAAAAAGTTGTTTAGAATAATTGTTGATCAGTTATTTTGCTGTTTTTAATTCATTTTAGATATTATGAGATCTGTATTGATACAGAACATTTTCCTAACAAATACTGTTGTGCAGTTGTTCTATTTAGACTGTATTAAAAGTTAAACATAAAATTGTTGTTATAGTATTGATAATTTCAGCTGTATAATAAATAGGTCATTATACAGTGTGAAGTACAATATGGAAAGATATTGTACTCGTTCATATTGTATTGAAAACCCGTATTGGACGAGACGGCGTCTCGTCCAATACGGGTTTTCAATACAATACGGACTCGTACAATATCTTTTCATATTGTACATAACACTGTATAATAACCTATTATTATTTGATATTGTGAATACATGTTGTGACATAGAATAATGCTATTGTTGTGCTCTTCAGTACGAAAGTGTTCCACAAAATGTTGACATTCATAAAACTGTGATAATTTATAAAGATACAAATGTCTGAACTATTTACTACATCTAATGTGTGAAATAAATACAAATTTTATGTTGGTTCCTGTCATCTTTAGGAATGTAAATATATTTTTCCAATAATTCATATTAATTTTTCCATTCTTTTATGAATTATTGGTGTTTAATGCCTATATCAACAATATTAATGTTATGTCATGGTGGTCAGCTATATTAATAGAGGAAATCTTGGTACCTTGAGAAAACGACAGATATGCCATAATGTTGTATGGAGAAAAAATTCTCGTGTTTTGAGGGAATCAACATTTTAGTTGTGATAGGCAATCATTTCATAGGCATATCTAAATCCAACTAACATACAGTCATTTTCATGTGTTATACATTTTTTTTTACCAGGAAATACATTTTTTCGTTGTCAGTCTCGACCACATTTTTTTTTGTCCCAGTGAAACAAGATCTTGAATAAACGAAAAATGTGTATAAATCAAATTCAATCTCAATGTCTTGCAAACTTAATTCTGAACGTACTCGATACAAAATTATGTGATAAAGTTTGTCAGCGACGGTGGTTTTCTATGGGTAGTCTGGTTTCCTCCACTAGTAAAGCTGACTGCCATGATATAACTGAAATATTGTTGAAAGTGGCCTTAAATACCATAAACCAAACCAAACCAAACCAAACCTGAATTCTGAAGAAAATTTTTTAGTCACAGTGGGGGTCAGCATATATTTTCTGTTTATATCTTTGAAGTCAGAATTATTGCTAAAAAGATCAGTATATTTTTCAGAATCTGAGGAGTGTAATCAGGTTGCTGTTTTTACCACTCAAGACAGAGATACATGGGCACAGGTAAATACACTATCACATTTATAATTAAATCACATAATTTGTCAAAGGAATCAATACATTCTAAAATACATACATGTTTGTACCATGTAAGTAAAGTTATCATGAATTATATAGCTTCATGTACATTATAAATGGCAATAGTATATTGAAAATAATAAAGTATTGAAGTCTTTATTTTTTGTTGAAGGATGGGTTATGTGTTTGTCATGGGTCTATGACAAATGTCACTAAAATTTACAGAATCCATTATTCACTTTGCTCATTTCACAGGTTATTTTGTGATGAATATATATATAGATTATTCTTCTGCTACCAGTGGAATATGATATTTCTCCACTCAAACTTTAAATCTCGAGTTTAGTGAGAGCTTTACAATTTGAAAATTGTACTACTGATGTTCTATAACAAAATTATCAAAAATATTAATAATTTAACATTTTTAATTTCTGTCATTAACGATGTCGACAGGAAATTGGTGGGAATTCTCATGCAGAAATTTAACCTTCCTGGTGATTGAAAATATTACGAAAATTTAACCAACTGGTTAAAACACACTAAGAATAGGAGAAAAATGTATAGAATCGTAAATTTGTGTTTGATATCTTTCAGAATAGAGCAAAACTAATGGAAAATCCATTGAATAAACAAAGTTTGGCAACAGTTGAAGAAGCAATTACAGTTTTCTCTTTTGACGATGAAAAACCATCAGTAAGTATATTATTTATATCATAAGTAGCTATGGTTTAGTGTAGTGTTGTGATTGTCTCTTCTTTCTGTCTAATATTTGTCTCTTGGAAAATTTATAATAAACAACCCCATAATCTTTCTCAAACTGTGAGCAATCATATTATTATTCATTCTAATGTAGTTGTTCAATATCCCTAGTTTGTGATTGGACAATGCTGTAATTTTCATGGTATCAATTCCACGGTTGAAAATCATGAGATATTTTAGACGATTGCCACTTACGTCATCATGTCAACAATGTAGTAATACACATGATTACATTTGAATGGAGATAACTGAATTGTATTTGAATATTTCACGACAATTGAGCATCAATTGTCGATTTAATGTTGTAATTTTCACCAATGCCACGGTTGAAATAGCATGAAATATTTATTTTTATTTTTGCTGATTACCGCTTATGTCATCTTGTCAATAATACGGAAATATACATATATGATATATGTATGTCTATCCTACACATGATTACATTAGAATGGAGATAACTGTATTGTATTTGAAATTTCACGGCATCAATTGTCGATTTAATGGTCGCAAATATCTGTTTACTGGCTCCGCTAACGCATCGCCAGTAAACTCAATTTGCATCCATCAAATCTCCAATTGATGCAGTGAAATTTTCAAATACAATACAGTTATCTCCTAAATGTAAACAATCTATGTTTCCAAGAAGATTGAAATTGAGGGTGATTTTCAAACGTACAAATGACCATATATTTGAGAAGAACATGAATCAGAGTTGTCTCCCATTCCCCAGGCCTACACACTTAATCTGTCAGGAATAAATATTGTGATATTTTTTTTCATTTGGTAAAAATATATTGTAATTTTTTTCCAGTCGGAATAAATGTTCTGGTGGAAATTTTTTAATTTTCGAAGTAATAATTATTTTTTATTAATAAATTCTTACCACTATAAATTCTGAGATAGTCCCTAAGCGACATCCGAACAGCAGGAAATACCAATAATATTATAACAATATTTTGAGAAGATCCCCTAGGAGATCTAATAAGAGCTTCCCATAATACAACCCATTCAATTTCCTCAAGTATTAAAAAGAAGCAGGGGATGCAGGGGAGGAGACTGAAATGGGCGGGACCTATAATTTATAGTGGTAAGTATTTAAAATTTTATAGCATAAATACCTTACCACTATAAATTCTGAGAAACACAGAATATAACATATAGCTGAATCCCCTGATGTAGTAGTGACCGAGGGAAGATTAATTCGTTGCGCAGTTATAATAGGTCCTAGGGAAAAACGATTATCAACATGTGAGGTCATGGAACGCAGGTATTGATCAATGAAAGAGTTCTGACATCTCCAAAAACCTGCTGACAAAACTTCTGTCATAGAAGCTGAACTAAAAAAAGCCCAAGACGAAGAAATGGCTCTGACCTCATGTGCTTTAACTGAGTGGCGAGCTAAAGTTTGCTCACCAGAAGAGTGATATGCAAGAAGTATCGTATTGCACAGCCATCTAGAAATGGACTTCGATGATAAATCAGAAATACCTCTTTTTAAAGGTAAAAATAGTCTAGAATTAGAGTTACACCTTCTCTGTCTTGTCTTATCCAAATATATTTTCAATATTCTTATAGGACACAGTAGATCAGAAGAAGAATCAGAAGGAAGGGCTGGGATGAAAATAGGTTCCGAGTCCTTACTAGGAATCTGATTTTTACCTAGAAAGGAGGGATCTGTTAAAAGAGTAACAGCTGACTGATCTCGATTTAATCGAAGACAAGGATCTGAGACTGACAGTGCATGAATTTCACTTCTTATACCAGGAACTAAAGCTAATAAGAAGCAACATTTGTAAGAGACAAATTTGATATCGACCTCATTTGCAGGTTCAAAGGGTGGTGACTTAAGAGCCGAAAGTACCAATCCTATATTCCACTGAGGAACCAGTCTTTTTTGTTTAGGTCTCTCAAGGTCAAAATTTCTAATCAATAATGATAAAAAATCATTATTGCTGAAATTAGTTCCACCAGAAATAGTTAAAGTGCGAGTAATACTAGATCTGTAACCTTTAATGGTAGATGGTAAGAGACCTTTATCTTCAAAAAGATGTACAAAAAATCTGCTAGTTGTTGTACAGAGACTTTGATAGGATCAATTTCGCGTCCAACACACCAATTAACGAAAATTGACCACTTTGCATCGTAGACAATCTCTGTAGACTGTCGGACAGACAGCCTTAGAGATGTGGTTGGTTGCTCTAACAGAAAAACCTTTCTGTCGGATTCCCTTCCGCAGAGTAACCATGCGTGCAGATGCAGGTTCTCTGGATTTGGATGCATTATTCTTCCTTTCAGCTGAGACAGTAGATTCACTCTGAGAGGAAGAAGAAGTGGTCTTGCACACAAAAGACGCAGCAGATCTGTGAACCAGGCTTGTTTTGGCCAAGCCGGTGCAATAAGAATGATCTTGCAAGATTCCCGAGCCACCTTTTGAAGGATTTGGGAAAGAAACCTGAAGGGAGGGAATGCGTAAGCGAACATTCCTTTCCAAGAGATTGACATTGCGTCGACAGTATGCTAGAGGATCTGGAACTGGAGAAACGAAAGTGTCCAGCTTGTGGTTCAGAGACGTAGCAAACAGATCCAGATGAGGACGACCCTAAAGAAGACTGATGGCATTGAAAATTACTTGTAGTAATTCCCATTCCGTGTTCACTGGTGCTAGAGAACGTGACACTGTGTCTGCTAGTACATTGAGATGACCCGGAATATGCCTCACTACCAGTTGAATCTGAAGTTCCGAGCAAAGAAGGAGAATCTCCCTGCAAAGAGAATACAGACTGAAACAATGAGTGCCTCCCTGGTTTTTCAGATAAGCTACTACGGTAGTATTATCTGTTGCCAGAACCAGAGATTTGAGATGGAGAGTTGTTCTTAAATGAGACAATGCCAGATGAACTGCTTTCATCTCCAACAGGTTGATGTGTTCCTTCTGTTGTAGAGGAAACCACAACCCTAAGGCCCAACTTCCTTCTAGATAAGCTCCCCAACCCAGGTTGGAAGCATCTGTGTAGAGAGTTAGGGTAGGAACTGGTACTGACAGAGATAGACCTTTCATCACATTCTCCCTGTCTATCCACCACTGTAGGTGAGGTAACAGTGAAGGAAGAAGGGGGATCTTTGCATCCCAGTCTTGAGAGGCTGGAAGCCAGTGTTGAAGAAGATAAAACTGTAGAGGCCGAATGTGGAGACGCCCTAGCGGAATCACTTCCGCGAGTGAGTTGAGGAAACCTAGCAGTTGAGAAAACTGTCTGGCTGTTACGAACTGAGAGTGTTGGAACAACAGAATTCTCTGACGAAGGGATACAAATTTTTCCTCTGGTGGACAAATGAAACCCATGTCTGTTCTGTAGTGTTCCCATAGAAACAGAAAATTCTGAGAAGGAGTCAACTCCGACTTCTTCCAAGATATCAAAAAACCCAGATTTAGAAAAAGCTGAATTACCATTTCCGTTTGGGAAACAAGAGTTTGTTGATCGAAATCCTTGATCAGAGAATCGTCTAGCTAGGAATGAATCTGAATAGACAGTGTGTGCAGATGAGCTATTACTGTTTGAAACACTCTTGTGAACACTAGGGGAGCCGTTGAGATCCCGAATGAGAGTGTTCGAAATTTTCTGAAGGGAGGAGCAATAGGGATGTGAAAGTACGCATCCATGAGATCGAGGCTTGTTGTCCACATACCAGGGTGGATACAAGATCTGATGGAACGATTGGTTTCCATTTTGAAATGGGGTACCAAGAGAAACGTATTAAGGATAGAAAGAGCTATAACTGGTCTCATACCCCCAATTTTCTTGGGAACTAAGATAAGACAGGAGTAACAACCTGGAGATCTAAATGGATCCTGAACCCTCTCTATTGCTCCTTTCAAGATCAAAGACTGAACTTCCTCCGACAAAAGAATCCGCTTCTCTTTGTCTGACGTGTGAGACAAAGAGATGGGAATCTCTGACAGTGGAAGTGACCTCAGAAGCTGAAGATGAAGTCCCCCCGAATTACTGACAGAACCCACGAGTCTGTGGTAATTTTCTCCCATTGACTTAGAAAGTGAGTAAGTCTCCTTCTTACAGGAAAAGAGGGGAACGGAACAGAAAACTGTTCCTCCCTCTTGGGAGGTGTCAGTAATAAACAAGGGGGCAACTTCCTATTTACGATTCCCCATCTTCTTGGCCCATTTTTTCTTGTGAGAAATATTGGGTTTGGAAGCAGAAGAGGTAGTTGGTGGGTCAACTTTCCTCTTCTTGGGAAACCTTTGGGTAGAACCAGAAGGAGGATTAATTACCTGAAAGTTAACTTTGACAGAATGTGAAAGTTTCTTCATCTCCTCCTGAACCTCCTGGACAGACAAGCCAAAGATCTTGTCCGACAAAAGAGAAGACAGCAAAGAGTATTTTAAAGACTCATTGACCGAGGATTTCTCTAAAATTTCACTTTCTTTTAGAAAGAGTGAAATTACCGAGAGTGCCCATAAGAAGTTGAGAGATACCAATAGCTTGGTCAACTTGGAGTAAGAAGGACTTAAGCTCTGAAAAAACATCCCCTTTCTCCTGAAGTAAAGACCCAGCTGCAGACAGAATGTGTTCAGCTGTACCCAGTGCATGATAATTGCTCCTAAGAAGGTTCTCTGACTTAGACCAAAGAGATTGTGTAAGTCTTAACCCATCTACTGACTTAGAGCCTAGAAGGGAAGCCATAGTTTTATCACAATTAGGAGCTGACTTTCCAATAGACGAATTGTGTATCTCGAAATCCTTACTTCTAAACCTGCCTGGAAAAGAAGAGGTACCAAAACCAGGAAATTTTCCAGTATTGTTACTAGAAGAGCCTGCAGGTGAAGCCAAACTATCATGAATCACTTGAAGAGCTGTGAAAACATGCTTAGATTCAGGAAAAGACTTGTAAGAAGAGGAAAGTTCCTGAGATAAACCACACGATGTCTCCAGCGTGGATAAAGTTTTTTGGATGCTAGGAGGGGAAGCAAAAGGAACATGGCCTTTTTCTCTGAGGAGAGAATAAACCCTAGCCTTTAGCTGATCCCTAGAAGCCGGAAACTCCTCAGACTCGGATTCACTACAACTACCTTCCTCGGGAGTACCAGCTCGTGGAAGAAACAGATTTCTTCGAAACAGAAGTACACATGTAGTAGGAACAGCTTCCTCCTCTACAGTGAGAAAAGAAGCCTCCTGACTCCCTGTGGCCATAGATAGTGTCATCTTCTTCTTCCTGACACTGGTTAGGAGAAGAAGGTTCTACCGGGGCACCTGACCGAGACTCCAAAGTATACAACCTATCCGAGATAACCTTCAGATCAGGAATAAGTGATTTCTTAAACTCCCCTAAGGTTTCTCTTACTTCTCTGGCTAATGAAATCTTAGAAGATGAAGTATCAGAAGGCAACCTGGGGTTACTGGAAGGATTACCAGGAAAAGTTGACCAAGGATAGGAAGGGTCACAAGGAAAACCAGGATGAGCTTGGAACTGAGGTCTCCAAGGAGGACAAGGTCAACCTGGGAACCTATTGGAAGGTTGTAATGAAGAAATTGGAGGTCTATGTTGCATAGCATTCAAACCCCTTAAAAAAGATGGAGCAGTGACATTAGACACAACCGTATCAAAAGGACGAGAAATTGTGTGCGTCACTGAAGACACAATGGGAATTCCAACCCTGGTAACTGACCTATTTGGAACCAGGTCAGAGGTTAGGTGGTTTCTCAGTCCTGCTACCGAAGTCTCAGGAGTAGTCTGGGAAACGGAGGTCGGAATTCCCACACTCAAGGGTTAGGTATGGAACCATCCCAAAAAGTATCACTGCCTGGGATGGATTTGAACGGTCTCAATTCCATAATTTTTACAATTTGAACAAAAAATAATAATTAAATATACTGTAAATTACCTGAAATTACAGTAAAATTGTGTCACAATATAAATATAATATACAAAAAAAATATATAAATGTATAATGGTAGTATCAAAAACCAAAAAAAAATCGTTTTCATCTTTTCTCCAAGAAGGACAAGAAAAGCGTGCTATTCTGGTCGCAGCAGGAAATTGAATGGGTTGTATTATGGGAACTCTTATTAGGTCTCCTAGGAGATCTTCTCAAAATATTGTCATAATATTATTGGTATTTCCTGCTGTTCGGATGTCGCTTAGGGACTATTTCAGAATTTATAGTGGTAAGGTATTTATGTTATAAAATTTGTCTCATCACATCGTAACATATCTGTGTCGAAATTGAAGCGACTTTGAACAGTCGGGTATAACATAAATTATAAACCAATTATGAATTCATGAAATATTTTCCTTTTATTGAGTAAAAAAAACCCAGATTATCTTAGTAAGTGATAACAAGGTTCTTTTGTAGATATATTTAATCATATATGAATATATGAAATACTTTAAAATTTTGTGATTTACAAGTCAGTTTCGGTTGTTCAATATGTATTGTTTGTCTTACGATTCACTTTTCGGTAATTATTTTGTTTACAATAATTAAGTCTCCCAAACGTTGTTTGGAGACTTATTGTTTTTGCTCCATTTCTTATTATTATTTATTATTATTATTATTATTATTATTATTATTCTCCTTTCTTTCTTTGCGACATGAACGTGTCCCTGGCAGATCTCAGGAACTACTGGAGAGAATTTCATGAAACTTGGTGGAGTTATAGATGTATGTTTCTAGTTGGTCTAGCTTTGTGGTAAAGGGGGTTAAAGTCATATTTTGAGGGGTTCAAAGGGGGTGGAGTTTACTATAGAATCCTATGGGAAAGTTGAAATTTCGTACATCAATGTTGATAACTTCTAAATGGATAATGATAGAGACATAAAATTTGACATAGTGATAGGTCACCAGTAGAGGAGCAAGTATGCGTTTTTCAAAATTTCGGCCATTTACAAAATGGCTGCCAAAACATGGAAAAAAACCGGTGACATTTGGGAGACTTTCCGTAACAGCATCCAGTTACTGTCATATCTTGCAAAGAATGCCATACATGTAAAGTGAAATCTGTCTAAACAGAACCCTGAATAAAGTGGAATCCTGTTTAAACTGAACTATAAATAAAGTTCCAATGTAAAAAATCTTTGTTATTTTAACCTGAATAACAAGAACACCTGTCTATTCAGAACACAAAAGTTGTTCCCAAGGAAGTTCGGTTTAGACAGGTTTCACTGTACATTGTATCAACAAAAGATATGACAAATGTTTATGATTACTGAAGAATGTTTATTTGTTTATTGTAGTCTATAGATGAAAATGGAGCGTACACTTTATGTGGAAATGGAATAAACAGGTAATTGTAGTTTATATGTAATGTAGTTTATGTGTTTGTGACATTAGGGTGTAATATAATTACGTGTGTTTGTGACATTAGGGTGTTATATAGCATTGTGTGTTTGTGACATTAGTGTGTAATATAATTATGTGTTTGTGACATTAGTGTGTAATATAGCATTGTGTGTTTGTGACATTAGGGTGTAATATAATTATGTGTGTTTGTGACATTAGTGTGTAATACAGCATTGTGTGTTTGTGACATTAGTGTGTAATATAATTTTGTGTGTTTGTGGCATTAGTGTGTAATATAAATGTGTGTTATTGTGACATTAGTGTGTAAAACAGTTCTGTGTGCGTGACATTAGTGTGTAATATAATTCTGTGTGTTTGTGACTTTAGTGTGTAATATAAACATGTGTGTTTGTGACATTAGTGTGTAATATAAATGTGTGTGTTTGTGACATTAGTGTGTGATATATTTGTATGTTTGTGGCATTAATGTGCAACATAGTTATGTGTGTTATTCAGGTTCTAGGCAGGGTATAAAGTATTACATTCATGGCTTCTGATTTATATATCCCAAGCTGTCTTACACCTGAATAACTATTATATTTTGGTTCTTGGGTTTCAAATTAAAAATCTTAACCATTTTCATTTCGGTTTTAGCATTACGAAAAGTAGGCTTTCGTATCGGATGTTGTTTATTAAATCATCAACATCCATTGTGTCAAAGCAATGACATAATCATCTCCATTCTAAGTTTTCGTAGAAGAACATGCTTTTTTTGCCAACCAGCACAATGAATGAAATGACCATGGTTAACTGTTATGGGATAGAAAAACAGTGCTAGAACTGGCAGGATAGTAACATTTTCCATCATGTGAATCATGTGATATATATCTACGGCTACAACCCTATTCTAAGCTTGATGTACACAGTTTAGATGTCCAACGAAAATACAGCATTTTTTTTGTGGTCGTTTTTAGTTTTGTCCCAGTGATGACCCTTGAATACAAGTTTTACTGCAGGTTTGAATTATGTATCGTATGCTGACAAATGTTTCTAGAAGAAAATGTTGTTGTATTGTTGATACACTAAAAATACCTCTCCTGTTAAACATAGGAAAATATAAATTATGTATATTTACATTGGACAAGAAAGAAGCTAGAATTTGGATGAAATTAGTTCAGTAACTAACTAAATATTGTTGATAGAAAGAAAGAAAAAGAGACTGACAGTGCTTTTTTATTTAATATATAGTCTGCTCCTATGATACCACAGATTCCATGGTTTCGTGTATTCACATACTATTTCAATAAATTTTCACTGCCATTTTTTTAATTAAACTGCCATGGTACCATAGGATCCCTCTATACTTAATCATATTAGACATATAATATTGATTTTTATTAATGATATCTGTTACAGATGGAATGATAAATCTCTGACCTTTGCCATCTTTGCTAACGGTTATGTTGGATCAAATATAGAACATACGGCTTGTGATGCTACGGTAAGTTTTGATCTTTGCTAACGGTTATGTTGGAGTAAATGCAGAACATTCGGCTGGTGATGCTACGGTAAGTTTTGATCTTTTCCATCTTTGCTAACGTTTATGTTGGAGTAAATGCAGAACATTTGGCTGGTGATGCTACGGTAAGTTTTTATCTTTGTCATCTTTGCTAACGGCTATGTTGGAGCAAATGCAGAACATTCGGCTGGTGATGCTACGGTAATTTTTTATCTTTGTCATCTTTGCTAACGGCTATGTTGGAGCAAATGCAGAACATTCGGCTGGTGATGCTACGGTATGTTTTGATCTTTTCTATCTTTGCTAACGGTTATGTTGGAGTAAATGCAAACATTCGGCTGGTGATGCTAAAGTAAATATAAAACATACGACTGGTGATGTTACAGTAAGCATTGATCTTAGCCATCTTGGCTTACAGTCATTTTTTCAGAATTGCAGCACATATGGCTCGTGATGTTATGTAAATGTTGATCTTTACTAACATTTATGTTGGAGTAAGTGCAGAACATACGACTGGTGATGGCAAAGTAAGCTCATCTCATTTATTTTTGTAGTTTTTTTCTTTATATTTTCTTGTTGATATATTTATTAAAGTCAATTTTAGCTAAATTTGTACATAGCACATTTTCTTTAGACTATCTTTTATATTTTACAGTTACCTGGACGAATGTGGGATTATTTTCTGCTAAATGAAAAATACACGAGTGATGGTAACATTATAATAGAGAATTCCAGAAAGAAAAATCTTCCAATTCCAGAAAAGTATGAACATTTTTTATATAAACAGTTGTTTTAAATGCTATTAATCTGTCAACAATTTACATCTATCTTTGAATAACTTTGATTTGTATTGTGAATGTAATTGGCAGATTTAAATTTTCACACTATTAATGAATAGATATGATTAAGAACTTAGATATCCAATTTAGTTCACATGACACATTTCTGGTACACTAAAAGTCATTGAGAGCAAGAAAATCAAGGTGTGTAAACAGGATAGACAAAGTTGGCTTAGGTCATGTAGGAACTGAAACAAAATTAGTTCAACTTTTTAATCAATTCAATACAGTTCTTTCAGTGATAACAAATTGTGACTCAAATTTTTCATTTTAAAATGCATGTTTGTATTCAGATCTTAGACTTGAATTAGCTATGAAACACTTTCTATTGTCAATAAATGGGAATCCACAAAATTCCAAAGACTGGTTAATTGAACACATAACATGGAAATTTTAGCCATTTTCAGATACCCCCCTTCATTCAGTCACTTTCATGTTTTCAAGTGTTCAGTATACTGTATAACCGGTAATTTCTGCTGTATTCTGCGGTCAACTCCGGACCGCAGAAATTAAAATCGCAGAATATTATGTAAAATAAATGTTTAATGTCCCGTAATTATGAATCAGAATAAATTACCTTCAAACTCTAACTCCATTTCATCAGGAAGTGTCAACTATTTAATTAGGCTTGATTACTATATGTAGATAAAAGAAAAAAAATGGTACTATATACATGTTTACACAACAATTACAGGTTAGTTAGCTGTGGCATGATTATTGTTAACCGTTAATTACAATTAATCTAGATCTAGAAATATTATTATAATACCAAGCTGACACCAATAATAATTGAAACAATCACATGATCAAATGTTTACAATCATAATAAAGGTTATTAAAGCAATATTTAAAATTGTTATTACTAATGATTAGTGTTTTTTAGCTCGACTTTTCGAAGAAGAAAAGTCGAGCTATTGTCGTCACTCCGGCGTCAGCGTCTGGGTCGGTTAAGTTTTCGGTTAAGTTTTTTGTCAGTCCATTTCTCAAAAACTATCAAAGGTATCCATTTGAAACTTGGAATACTTTTTCACTATCAAAAGAGAAACCAATTACAACAAGGCAGATGACCCTGTGATTTGTATATTCAGAGTTATCTGCCCTTGTTTCGTCATAGTACATAGAAATTAGGGATTTTTTTTAGTATAATTAAAATTTCTCAATAACTATCAAAGCTATTAACTTGAAACACAATACACTTGTAGAAAGTGTTGACCCTAATCTGTTGATAAGAGAAGACAACTTCATCCAGCATTTTATTTGAGTTATTCCCCCTTTTTGACTTAGAATTTCTTAAAAAAATACAATTTCTCAATAATTATGATAGGCATTGAAATGAAACTCAATATACCTGTTCACTATCAAATGGGGAACCCATTACAACAAGGCAGGTGACCCTGTGATTTGTATATCCAGAGTTATCTGCCCTTGTTTCGGCATAGTACATAGAAATTTGGGATATTGTTTTAGTATAATTAAAATTTCTCAATAACTGTCAAAGTTATTAACTTGAAACTCAATACACTTGTAGAAAAGGTTGACCCCGTTCTGTTGACAAGAGAAGACAACTCTATCCAGCATTTTATTTAAGTTATTTCCCTTTTTTTACTTGCATTTTTTTTTCTAAAAATACAATTTTCTCAATATAAACTATAATAGGCATTAAAATGAAACCCAACATACCTGTTCACTATCAAAAGGGGGAACACATTACAGAAGGGTAACCCCCACTCCCAGCATACAACCCCCTCCTCCCAATTTTTATTTTATTTTTTTTAATTTTTATTTCATATCCACTAAAATAGTGTTACAAGAAAAGATTATACCCCTCTGATTATATTTACCAATCTTGCAAACTTATTTGCTTATATGACCATCATAGTTAGAAGTATGTATAACTTTGTAAATTGCTTGCGGAAAAGTCGAGCATCCAGCACCCGTGAGCGGTGCTCTTGTTTTTAAATTGTTATAGTAGCTGCGATTGAATAATTTTTATCAAACTGCGTGCTTGCAGGATTCATCTAAAAACCAAAAATAGAAATGTACTGGTAGTATAATTCCGGGTAACCCGAGTCTACATTACGCTAAAAGAAATAACTGTAATTGCTTCTAATTCAGTTTTTTTTTTAATTATATGCTAAAGTATGAAAATTCGACTTTAAAAATATATATTTCCGAACTATCAAACAGTACTGATGTCGATCCAACTTCGTATTTCCTGTTAACAAAATAGATTGCGAAAACAGTGACAAAAATAGCTTTTTGAAGCTACCAAATGTGTATTGAGAAGCTGTAACTTTTGAAAACTTTCCAAGAACTAAATATGTTTTAATTTCTAAGGACAACTGTCTTGATGCATAGTTGTTTATCGTAACATTATGAAACTGTCCTTCGTCGCTTCAGTTGTTGCTTCCTGTAATACACCCTTTTCTAGCTCACCTCGCCAAAGGCAATGTGAGCTTTTACCATCACTTGGCGCCTGTCGTCTGTCGTCCGTTAACTTTTCACATTTTAATCTTCTCCTCTGAAATCTCTCAGCCAAATGAACTGAAACTTGGAGAAGGAAGCATCTATGGAAGGTCCTCTATAAAGATTGCTCATTTCGTCCCGATCCATTAACAAACATGGCCACCACAGGCAATTCTTGTTTCTGATTGGCCGATTTAAAAAAATCTTCTCCTCTGAAACCGCTTGGCCAAATGAACCGAAACTTGGTAGGAAGCATCTATGGAAGGTCCTCTATAAAGATTGCTCATTTTGTCCCGATCAGTTAACAAACATGGCCGCCACAGGCAATTCTTGTTTCCGATTGATTGATTTCTAAAAAAAAATCTTTCCCTCTGTTAAAAGAAAGATAATTCTTGCCTAAACTGTTAAAAGAAAGATAACTCTTGCCATTATCTCCCTTCGAAATTAACTAATGCTGATATAGTGTAACATGTTTATTCTATACATTACAAGTAGGTATTCACATTTTAATATTCTTTTTAGCAAACCTTGCCAAAAGGCAATATGAGCTTTTGCCATCACTTGGTGTCCGTCGTCTGCCATCCGTTTACTTTTCACATTTTAATCTTCTCCTCTGAAAACCCTCAGCCAAATGAACTGAAACTTGGTAGGACGCATCTATGGAAGGTTCTCTCTAAAGAGTGCACATTTTGTTATGATCCATTACCAAACATGGCCACCACAGGCAATTGTTGTTTCTGATTGGCCGATTTTTTTTAAATCTTCTCCTCTGAAACCGCTTGGCCAAATGAACCGAAACTTGGTAGGGAGCATCTATAGAATGTCCTCTGTGAATATTGCTCATTTCGTCCCGATTGGTTAACAATCATGGCTACCACCGAAACTTGGTAGGAAGCATCCATGAAATGTCCTCTATGAAGATTGCTCATTTCATCCCGATCGGTTAGCAAACATGGCCACCACATGCAATTCTTGTTTCTGATTTTCAATCTGCAGAAAACAAATCCACAAAAATTAAATGTCTTCTTTTTAGTCCAAAACCGCAGAAATCACCGGTTATACGGTATTAAGTTTTCTTTTTCTTTCACTTTGTATTTAATAATATTATTTTAGGATCAACTGGGATCTGAAGGATTTGGAGTCAGAGATTGATGTTGCTATGTCCGAGTTTAGAAAATTGGTAAGAAGAATAAATACTATAGAGATGAATGATTGAACGTATAACAGCATATTTATTTTTTCAAGAACAAGTTACATTTTGATGAGATGATGATGATAATGTCTGCTTTGTACTAGACCAACATGCTTAGTTCGATTTTTAGTGCTAGCTCACTGAAAAAAACAGACATGCCGCTCCACTTGAACACATTATCCTGATTTCGAGTCAGTCTCTGCTCATAATCCTTAATGCTGCATGTTTAGCAAAGCAGAAAATACCAATATTATAGTCTTTGGTTTGGCCCGACTGAGGCTCAAACTCACGATCTGCCTCACCCGAGACAGCACATTAACCATTTCACCACAGATGTGGAATTTTATGAAAGTGAAAAATAGATTACTTAGTGATTATTTCCTGAAACAGTAAATAAATCTACTTAACTTAGGAGGAAATTAGCTGTTGAAAAACTTCCTTCATATGATTTCCTGTTTCAATATTTGAAGTATCAGATTTTTTAAGGGATTAAATCAAAGCATTGAATTATTTCTGTTGAAGTTAAATCTTAGATGAAAAAAATGGACATTTGATGAGCTGGTCCTTCTTGTAGGCGACTGACAAATGCATACAGCATTACATCAGAATTGGGTACATGTCAACATATGTTGCAGCATTACACAGATGTTAAATGCAGACTTACTAATATCACAGTAGTGCACACATATTGAGGTTTAGGGTTAGTGTTTTGGTATTTAATGCCACTTTCAATAATATTTCAGTTATAAAGTGGTGGTCAGTTTTATTGGTGGAGGAAACTAGAGATAACCACCAACCTGCCGCAAGTCACTGACAATCATTATCACATAATGTTATATCAATACACACTTTGAGTACACAGTAACATGAACATGCGATCCACATAACTTTTGTATATATCGCAAGAAGTTTCCATATATTAATCTTCTTTTTCCTGTACAATGATAGATATTATATAAAGATATTATTGTAGATTCCCATTTATTTATTTTTATAGAGTCAAAGTTTTGAACTTGTGGTAATATCTCCTAAATATGGTAAAGGATTTATGAAGAAAAAAAGAATGAGTCCAGATGGTTATATTCAGGTATGTTGATAATTCATGATAACTAATGAATAATTACAATAAATTACTAATAAATACAAGTCTTTATTAAAAAAAAAAAGCTTTAGATTTGGTTAACCATGCAGATCTCAATACAAGTCTTTATTAAAAAAAAATAGCTATAGATTTGGTTAACCATGCAGATCTCAATACAAGTCTTTATTAAAAAAAATAGCTATAGATTTGGTTAACCATGCAGATCTCAATACAAGTCTTTATTAAAAAAAAAAAGCTTTAGATTTGGTTAACCATGCAGATCTCAATACAAGCCTTTATTAAAAAAAAATAGCTATAGATTTGGTTAACCATGCAGATCTCAATACAAGTCTTTATTAAAAAAAATAGCTATAGATTTGGTTAACCATGCAGATCTCAATACAAGTCTTTATTAAAAAAAAAAAAGCTTTAGATTTGGTTAACCATGCAGATCTCAATACAAATCTTTATTGCAAAAAAAAAGCTTTAGATTTGGTTAACCATGCAGATCTCAATACAAGTCTTTATTAAAAAAAAATAGCTATAGATTTGGTTAACCATGCAGATCTCAATACAAGTCTTTATTAAAAAAAAATTGCTATAGATATGGTTAACCATGCAGATCTCAATACAAGTCTTTATTAAAAAAAAAATAGCTATAGATTTGGTTAACCATGCAGATCCCAATACAAGTCTTTATTAAAAAAATTAGCTATAGATTTGGTTAACCATGCAGATCTCAATACAAGTCTTTATTAAAAAAAATAGCTATAGATTTGGTTAACCATGCAGATCTCAATACAAGTCTTTTAAAAAAAAAAAGCTTTAGATTTGGTTAACCATGCAGATCTCAATACAAGTCTTTATTAAAAAAAAATAGCTATAGATTTGGTTAACCATGCAGATCTCAATACAAGTCTTTATTAAAAAAAAATAGCTATAGATTTGGTTAACCATGCAGATCTCAATACAAGTCTTTATTAAAAAAAAAAAAGCTTTAGATTTGGTTAACCATGCAGATCTCAATACAAATCTTTATTGCAAAAAAAAAGCTTTAGATTTGGTTAACCATGCAGATCTCAATACAAGTCTTTATTAAAAAAAAATAGCTATAGATTTGGTTAACCATGCAGATCTCAATACAAGTCTTTATTAAAAAAAAATTGCTATAGATATGGTTAACCATGCAGATCTCAATACAAGTCTTTATTAAAAAAAAAATAGCTATAGATTTGGTTAACCATGCAGATCCCAATACAAGTCTTTATTAAAAAAATTAGCTATAGATTTGGTTAACCATGCAGATCTCAATACAAGTCTTTATTAAAAAAAATAGCTATAGATTTGGTTAACCATGCAGATCTCAATACAAGTCTTTTAAAAAAAAAAAGCTTTAGATTTGGTTAACCATGCAGATCTCAATACAAGTCTTTATTAAAAAAAAATAGCTATAGATTTGGTTAACCATGCAGATCTCAATACAAGTCTTTATTAAAAAAAAATAGCTATAGATTTGGTTAACCATGCAGATCTCAATACAAGTCTTTATTAAAAAAAAATTGCTATAGATTTGGTTAACCATGCAGATCTCAATACAAGTCTTTATTAAAAAAAAATAGCTATAGATTTGGTTAACCATGCAGATCTCAATACAAGTCTTTATTAAAAAAAATGCTATAGATTTTGTTAACCATGCAGATCTCAATACAAGTCTTTATTAAAAGAAAATAGCTTTAGATTTGGTTAACCATGCAGATCTCAATACAAGTCTTTATAAAAAAAAAAATAGCTATAGATTTGGTTAACCATGCAGATCTCAATACACGTCTTTATTAAAAAAAATTGCTATAGATTTGGTTAACCATGCAGATCTCAATACAAGTCTTTATTAAAAAAAAATTGCTATAGATTTGGTTAACCATGCAGATATCAATACAAGTGTTTATTAAACAAAAATTGCTATAGATTTGGTTAACCATGCAGATCTCAATACAAGTCTTTATTAAAAAAAATAGCTATAGATTTGGTTAGCCATGCAGATCTCAATACAAGTCTTTATTAAAAAAAAATTGCTATAGATTTGGTTAACCATGCAGATCTCGATACAAGTCTTAATATAATAAAAAATTGCTATAGATTTGGTTAACCATGCAGATCTCAATACAAGTCTTTATTAAAAAGAAATTGCTATAGATTTGGTTAACCATGCAGATCTCAATACAAGTCTTTATTAAAAAAAAAATGCTATAGATTTGGTTAACCATGCAGATCTCAATACAAGTCTTTATTAAAAAAAAATAGCTATAGATTTGGTTAACCATGCAGATCTCAATACAAGTTTTTATTAAAAAAAAATAGCTATAGATTTGGTTAACCATGCAGATCTCAATACAAGTCTTTATTAAAAAAAATAGCTATAGATTTGGTTAACCATGCAGATCTCAATACAAGTCTTTATTAAAAAAAAATGCTATAGATTTGGTTAACCATGCAGATCTCGATACAAGTCTTAATATAATAAAAAATTGCTATAGATTTGGTTAACCATGCAGATCTCAATACAAGTCTTTATTAAAAAAAAATTGCTATAGATTTGGTTAACCATGCAGATCTCAATACAAGTCTTTATTAAAAAGAAATTGCTATAGATTTGGTTAACCATGCAGATCTCAATACAAGTCTTTATTAAAAAAAAATAGCTATAGATTTGGTTAACCATGCAGATCTCAATACAAGTCTTTATTAAAAAGAAATTGCTATAGATTTGGTTAACCATGCAGATCTCGATACAAGTCTTAATATAAAAAAAAATTGCTATAGATTTGGTTAACCATGCAGATCTCAATACACGTCTTTATTAAAAAAAAATTGCTATAGATTTGGTTAACCATGCAGATCTCAATACACGTCTTTATTAAAAAAAAATTCCTATAGATTTGGTTAACCATGCAGATCTCAATACAAGTCTTTATTAAAAAGAAATTGCTATAGATTTGGTTAACCATGCAGATCTCAATACAAGTCTTTATTAAAAAAAAAATGCTATAGATTTGGTTAACCATGCAGATCTCAATACAAGTCTTTATTAAAAAAAAATAGCTATAGATTTGGTTAACCATGCAGATCTCAATACAAGTTTTTATTAAAAAAAAATAGCTATAGATTTGGTTAACCATGCAGATCTCAATACAAGTCTTTATTAAAAAAAATAGCTATAGATTTGGTTAACCATGCAGATCTCAATACAAGTCTTTATTAAAAAAAAATGCTATAGATTTGGTTAACCATGCAGATCTCGATACAAGTCTTAATATAATAAAAAATTGCTATAGATTTGGTTAACCATGCAGATCTCAATACAAGTCTTTATTAAAAAAAAATTGCTTTAGATTTGGTTAACCATGCAGATCTCAATACAAGTCTTTATTAAAAAGAAATTGCTATAGATTTGGTTAACCATGCAGATCTCAATACAAGTCTTTATTAAAAAAAAATAGCTATAGATTTGGTTAACCATGCAGATCTCAATACAAGTCTTTATTAAAAAAAAATAGCTATAGATTTGGTTAACCATGCAGATCTCGATACAAGTCTTAATATAAAAAAAAATTGCTATAGATTTGGTTAACCATGCAGATCTCAATACACGTCTTTATTAAAAAAAAATTGCTATAGATTTGGTTAACCATGCAGATCTCAATACACGTCTTTATTAAAAAAAAAATCCTATAGATTTGGTTAACCATGCAGATCTCAATACACGTCTTTATTAAAAAGAAATTGCTATAGATTTGGTTAACCATGCAGATCTCAATACAAGTCTTTATTAAAAAAAAAATGCTATCGATTTGGTTAACCATGCAGATCTCAATACAAGTCTTTATTAAAAAAAAATAGCTATAGATTTGGTTAACCATGCAGACCTCAATACAAGTCTTTATTAAAAAAAAATGCTATAGATTTGGTTAACCATGCAGATCTCGATACAAGTCTTAATATAATAAAAAATTGCTATAGATTTGGTTAACCATGCAGATCTCAATACAAGACTTTATTAAAAAGAAATTGCTATAGATTTGGTTAACCATGCAGATCTCAATACAAGTCTTTATTAAAAAAAAATAGCTATAGATTTGGTTAACCATGCAGATCTCAATACAAGTCTTTATTAAAAAAAAATAGCTATAGATTTGGTTAACCATGCAGATCTCGATACAAGTTTTAATATAAAAAAAAATTGCTATAGATTTGGTTAACCATGCAGATCTCAATACACGTCTTTATTAAAAAAAAATTGCTATAGATTTGGTTAACCATGCAGATCTCAATACACGTCTTTATTAAAAAAAAAATCCTATAGATTTGGTTAACCATGCAGATCTCAATACAAGTCTTTATTAAAAAGAAATTGCTATAGATTTGGTTAACCATGCAGATCTCAATACAAGTCTTTATTAAAAAAAAAATGCTATAGATTTGGTTAACCATGCAGATCTCAATACAAGTCTTTATTAAAAAAAAATAGCTATAGATTTGGTTAACCATGCAGATCTCAATACAAGTCTTTATTAAAAAAAAATAGCTATAGATTTGGTTAACCATGCAGATCTCAATACAAGTCTTTATTAAAAAAAAATTGCTATAGATTTGGTTAACCATGCAGATCTCAATACAAGTCTTTATTAAAAAAAAATAGCTATAGATTTGGTTAACCATGCAGATCTCAATACAAGTCTTTATTAAAAAAAAATTGCTATAGATTTGGTTAACCAAGCAGATCTCAATACAAGTCTTTATTAAAAAAAAATAGCTATAGATTTGGTTAACCATGCAGATCTCAATACAAGTCTTTATTAAAAAAAATAGCTATAGATTTGGTTAACCATGCAGATCTCAATACAAGTCTTTAAAAAAAAAATAGCTTTAGATTTGGTTAACCATGCAGATCTCAATACAAGTCTTTATTAAAAAAAAAAATAGCTATAGATTTGGTTAACCATGCAGATCTCAATACAAGTCTTTATTAAAAAAAAATTGCTATAGATTTGGTTAACCATGCAGATCTCAATACAAGTCTTTATTAAACAAAAATTGCTATAGATTTGGTAAACCATGCAGATCTCAATACAAGTCTTTATTAAAAAAAATTTACTATAGATTTGGTTAACCAAGCAGATCTCAATACAAGTCTTTATTAAAAAGAAATTGCTATAGATTTGGTTAACCATGCAGATCTCAATACAAGTCTTTATTAAAAAAAATAGCTATAGATTTGGTTAACCATGCAGATCTCAATACAAGTCTTTATTAAAAAAAAATTGCTATAGATTTGGTTAACCATGCAGATCTCGATACAAGTCTTAATATAATAAAAAATTGCTATAGATTTGGTTAACCATGCAGATCTCAATACAAGTCTTTATTAAAAAAAAATTGCTATAGATTTGGTTAACCATGCAGATCTCAATACAAGTCTTTATTAAAAAGAAATTGCTATAGATTTGGTTAACCATGCAGATCTCAATACAAGTCTTTATTAAAAAAAAATAGCTATAGATTTGGTTAACCATGCAGATCTCAATACAAGTTTTTATTAAAAAAAAATTGCTATAGATTTGGTTAACCATGCAGATCTCGATACAAGTCTTAATATAAAAAAAAATTGCTATAGATTTGGTTAACCATGCAGATCTCAATACAAGTCTTTATTAAAAAAAAATTGCTATAGATTTGGTTAACCATGCAGATCTCAATACACGTCTTTATTAAAAAAAAATTCCTATAGATTTGGTTAACCATGCAGATCTCAATACACGTCTTTATTAAAAAGAAATTGCTATAGATTTGGTTAACCATGCAGATCTCAATACAAGTCTTTATTAAAAAAAAAATGCTATAGATTTGGTTAACCATGCAGATCTCAATACAAGTCTTTATTAAAAAAAAATTGCTATAGATTTGGTTAACCATGCAGATCTCAATACAAGTCTTTATTAAAAAAAAATGCTATAGATTTGGTTAACCATGCAGATCTCGATACAAGTCTTAATATAATAAAAAATTGCTATAGATTTGGTTAACCATGCAGATCTCAATACAAGTCTTTATTAAAAAAAAATTGCTATAGATTTGGTTAACCATGCAGATCTCAATCCAAGTCTTTATTAAAAAGAAATTGCTATAGATTTGGTTAACCATGCAGATCTCAATACACGTCTTTATTAAAAAAAAATAGCTATAGATTTGGTTAACCATGCAGATCTCAATACAAGTCTTTATTAAAAAAAAATAGCTATAGATTTGGTTAACCATGCAGATCTCGATACAAGTCTTAATATAAAAAAAAATTGCTATAGATTTGGTTAACCATGCAGATCTCAATACACGTCTTTATTAAAAAAAAATTGCTATAGATTTGGTTAACCATGCAGATCTCAATACACGTCTTTATTAAAAAAAAAATCCTATAGATTTGGTTAACCATGCAGATCTCAATACACGTCTTTATTAAAAAGAAATTGCTATAGATTTGGTTAACCATGCAGATCTCAATACAAAATCTTTATTAAAAAAAAATGCTATAGATTTGGTTAACCATGCAGATCTCAATACAAGTCTTTATTAAAAAAAAATAGCTATAGATTTGGTTAACCATGCAGATCTCAATACAAGTCTTTATTAAAAAAAAATAGCTATAGATTTGGTTAACCATGCAGATCTCAATACAAGTCTTTATTAAAAAAAAATTGCTATAGATTTGGTTAACCATGCAGATCTCAATACAAGTCTTTATTAAAAAAAATAGCTATAGATTTGGTTAACCATGCAGATCTCAATACAAGTCTTTATTAAAAAAATTAGCTATAGATTTGGTTAACCATGTAGATCTCAATACAAGTCTTTATTAAAAAAAAATAGCTATAGATTTGGTTAACCATGCAGATCTCAATACAAGTCTTTATTAAAAAAAAATAGCTATAGATTTGGTTAACCATGCAGATCTCAATACAAGTCTTTATTAAAAAAAAATAGCTATAGATTTGGTTAACCATGCAGATCTCGATACAAGTCTTAATATAAAAAAAAATTGCTATAGATTTGGTTAACCATGCAGATCTCAATACAAGTCTTTATTAAAAAAAAATTGCTATAGATTTGGTTAACCATGCAGATCTCAATACACATCTTTATTAAAAAAAAAATCCTATAGATTTGGTTAACCATGCAGATCTCAATACACGTCTTTATTAAAAAGAAATTGCTATAGATTTGGTTAACCATGCAGATCTCAATACAAGTCTTTATTAAGAAAAAATGCTATAGATTTGGTTAACCATGCAGATCTCAATACAAGTCTTTATTAAAAAAAAATAGCTATAGATTTGGTTAACCATGCAGATCTCAATACAAGTCTTTATTAAAAAAAAATAGCTATAGATTTGGTTAACCATGCAGATCTCAATACAAGTCTTTGTTAAAAAAAAATTGCTATAGATTTGGTTAACCATGCAGATCTCAATACAAGTCTTTATTAAAAAAAAATAGCTATAGATTTGGTTAACCATGCAGATCTCAATACAAGTCTTTATTAAAAAAAATAGCTATAGATTTGGTTAACCATGCAGATCTCAATACAAGTCTTTAAAAAAAAATAGCTTTAGATTTGGTTAACCATGCAGATCTCAATACAAGTCTTTATTATAAAAAAAAATAGCTATAGATTTGGTTAACCATGCAGATCTCAATACAAGTCTTTATTAAAAAAAAATTGCTATAGATTTGGTTAACCATGCAGATCTCAATACAAGTCTTTATTAAACAAAAATTGCTATAGATTTGGTAAACCATGCAGATCTCAATACAAGTCTTTATTAAAAAAAATTTACTATAGATTTGGTTAACCATGCAGATCTCAATACAAGTCTTTATTAAAAAGAAATTGCTATAGATTTGGTTAACCATGCAGATCTCAATACAAGTCTTTATTAAAAAAAATAGCTATAGATTTGGTTAACCATGCAGATCTCAATACAAGTCTTTATTAAAAAAAAATTGCTATAGATTTGGTTAACCATGCAGATCTCGATACAAGTCTTAATATAATAAAAAATTGCTATAGATTTGGTTAACCATGCAGATCTCAATACAAGTCTTTATTAAAAAAAAATTGCTATAGATTTGGTTAACCATGCAGATCTCAATACAAGTCTTTATTAAAAAGAAATTGCTATAGATTTGGTTAACCATGCAGATCTCAATACAAGTCTTTATTAAAAAAAAATAGCTATAGATTTGGTTAACCATGCTGATCTCAATACAAGTTTTTATTAAAAAAAAATTGCTATAGATTTGGTTAACCATGCAGATCTCGATACAAGTCTTAATATAAAAAAAAATTGCTATAGATTTGGTTAACCATGCAGATCTCAATACACGTCTTTATTAAAAAAAAATTCCTATAGATTTGGTTAACCATGCAGATCTCAATACACGTCTTTATTAAAAAGAAATTGCTATAGATTTGGTTAACCATGCAGATCTCAATACAAGTCTTTATTAAAAAAAAAATGCTATAGATTTGGTTAACCATGCAGATCTCAATACAAGTCTTTATTAAAAAAAAATTGCTATAGATTTGGTTAACCATGCAGATCTCAACTCTTCCTTTTTTATTTAACGTTTCTTCCTTTGACCAATAATTACCAAGTCTCTTTGTATGATTTTTCCCCCTTTCTTTCATTCTTTATACATCTTTACGAAAATAGAAATTTCTGTCATGTATATAAAATGTTGTGGGCTTTACATAATTGTTGTTTTAACTTGAGCCCAATCTCAATTGCTAATATTTGAGCTAATAAAGTATGTATATTTCATTATTCATGCATATATTAAAGATTTTTTGTTTGTTATAATACCAGTACCTTATAATATTGTTGAAAGTGGTGTACTATAGCCCTGACCCCCACCATTACCCTTATAATACATGTATGGAATGTTGTAATGTTTTTTATCAATCCATCATTCCGTTAAATTGTCTTGTTAACACCATTCAACCTCTTTTAACATACTTAATCTATCAGTTTTATTAGTAGATGAATTCCTAGATTATGGTGAAACTGATCTATTTGTATTTTGTCTATATTTTAGATGGCACTGCAGTTGGCTTATTACAAGTTATATCAGAAAGTACCCAAAACATATGAATCTGCTACTACAAGGTAAAATTCTATGAAAACAAAATACAATGTTGTTCTTGTTTTCATTAGCCCATAGCTTGGGGTAGAATAAGCTGTAATTTAACTATTTGCATAATTACTTCTCCCCCGACTGTTACAAAATGTAACCTACGAGCAGCATAAAATGATAAATTTCAGTTTCATTTAAATACAGTTAATAATAAGTTATCACAGGAAAGTTATTTTAGTACAAAATGTACTAGAAAAGTAATATAAATTTAAAAGTACAAAATTTACAGTTAGAGAATGTCCTCGGTTGTGTAATAGTTACCATGATCATCTTGAGTTTGGTAGACTGAGGGTTCAAACCCAAACAGAGTCAAACCAAACACTACAGAATTAGTATTTGCTGCTTCTCAGCTAAGTCACATGACCCATAAGGAGTAAGAGAGAGCAAGATTGATTGGTTCAGAGTTAACCCAGAAGGAGTAAGAGAGAGCAAGATTGATTGGTTCAGAGTTGACCCATACAGAGTAAGAGAGAGCAAGATTGATTGGTTCAGAGTTGACCCATAAAGAGTAAGAGAGAGCAAGATTGATTGGTTCAGAGTCAAGATAATGTGTCTGAGTGTCTACAAGATTGATTGGTTCAGAGTCAAGATAATGTGTCTGAGTGTCTACAAGATTGATTGGTTCAGAGTCAAGATAATATGTCTGAGTGTCTACATGTTAACGAGCTAGCACTATTAAAAAATCCAACTCGTTTAATTGGCATAGTACAAAAAATGCAAATCAAGTAAGATGTTCTTGCTTGTGATATAGCTGGAAAAAAAATGCTCACTTGGCAGTTAAACAACAATCGCTCACTCACTCTTATATTTGTTTCAGGATATTTAGTGAAGGAAGAACAGAAACAATCCGTCCTGTGTCAGAATACTCTGCAGAGTTTGTTAAGAGTATGCTAAGTGAGAGTGCTACAAGAGAACAGAAGATCATGCTACTGAGAAAGGCTGTACAGTATCAAACACAAAACAAGATGGATGCCTGCTGTGGCTTAGGATGGGATCGACATCTTATAGGCTTGTTCTACTGCTGTCAGGAAATGAAGATGACACCTCCAGCCTTATTCAGAGATAAGGTATATAGTGTTGAATTGATTTGTATGATAACAAAGGTGACATCATCATAGCCACTATCGTATAGTATGATAACAAATGTGACATCATCATAGCCACTATCGCATAGTATGATAACAAATGTGACATCATCATAGCCACTATCGTATGGTACGATAACACAGGTGACATCATCATAGCCACTATCGTATGGTACGATAACAAAGGTGACATCATCATAGCCACTATCGCATAGTATGATAACAAATGTGACATCATTATAGCCACTATCGCATAGTATGATAACAAATGTGACATCATCATAGCCACTATCGTATGGTACGATAACAAAGGTGACATCAACATAGCCACTATCGTATGGTACTATAACAAATGTGACATCATCATAGCCACTATCGTATGGTACGATAACAAAAGTGACAACATCGTAGCCGCTGTCATATGATTGTTAAATTTACATCTATCAATGTAATGAGTCCCTATCAATGGTCAAGTTGGGAGTTTTGATTCCCACCTATTGTGATGTGTACTGGATACAAATTGATGTGATCAAATTTTTCAGTGACTTGCGACATGTTGGTTGTTTTCACAGGGTACTCCTGTTCCTCAGTCAATAAAACCAACAAACGTGATATATCTGAAATATTTGTTAAAAGTGGTGTTTGACGCCGACAACTCTTCTATTTTAAGAATTCATCTACTAAAAATTGCGTAAATTCTGGAAGAAACAATTTTATGCAAGAGGTCATAATTTTGAGTTTAGTTTACTTATATCAGAATTTATTGAGTGAATGTCTACTGTTTATATATTAATTTCAAGCATTAAGAAACTCCAAAATATATTGATTATAAATATTCAGTTTATTTTTCTTTTTGTGAACAAATACATGTTCTGTAAACCATGGATTTAAATCCCTCAACTGCTCTTCCTGACAATCACATTGATGCTGTTTCACACCCAATTCGAAATCATTTCTTATAAATTAAAACAAAATTATTTGATTTGCTTATCTGTAAGCATTTCAAAAGTTTATAAACTGTAGAAATTATTTATCAGGGTTTTTGGCTAAATTAGATGTAATAGAAAGTGATTTAGATTAAAACATATTTTATTGTCTAAATAATGACAAAAGGATCAGACACAAGTTTTTCAACTTAGTATTGTCTTCTCCATATAAGAAAGTGATATGAACCCAGTCTTTGCAAATAGGATTATCTAGAGATGGGCCCCGAAAAAAATATTTGTCATTTCAATCCAATATGTCTGCCATGGGATATAATAGATTCTGATTGGCTGAGGTATGAAATAAAATATTCTTGGAACCATTATAGTTGTCTTAGCCAAGAATGATATATGAACGGTCCACAAAATATTTATAATTGCATGAAAATAGATTTTAACCCGAAATTTACAGAAATGGTCTCTTGTTTAACATTTAATACATAGAACCTGATATTCGATGAACTACTATTACAAAACTTTATTTGATTTTTCCTTCTTTTTCTTCAGAATTTCTTTGCCTCTGATATCCTAAGTACATCACAGACACCTGTTCACTATACAGACGTCTGTTCGTTAGAGACCTCCTCTATGGGAGGAGGATTCTCCTCGCCATTTGAAGGCTATGGTGTGTCTTACATGATTTATGGAGATGATCTGAGTAAGTATTTATGTCTCCCCCCACTTTGGTGGGGAGACATATTGTTTTTGTCCTGTCCGTCTGTCCGTCACACAGTTTGTCAGCGCAACTTCTCTGAAACTACTGAACAGAATTTCATGAAACTTGGTAGATAGTAAGGACACCATATGTAGTTGTGCATATTATCAGGAAATTTTGATCGCCTGAATTTTGTGGGAGTTATGCCCCTTTGAACTTAAAGGTTTCCCGAAATATACTTCTGAAGCAGCTTGTCAGCACAACTCCTCTGAAACTACGAACAAAATTTCATGAAACGTGGTAGGTAGTAAGGACACCATATGTAGTTGTGCATATTACCAGGATATTTTGTAGGAGTTATTTGCAAACACTCTAGTGTAATATCCCTTAATACTGAAACTTGTATATATATATATATATATATATATATATGGTGACCGCTCGATAGTCCGAAGGTCCATTACTCCGAAGGTTCATAAGTCTGAAGGTCCGTTAGTCCAAAGGTTCATTAGTCCAAAGGTCCGTTAGTCCGAAGGTTCATTAGTCCGAAGGTCCGTTAATGCGAACTTTTTAAGGTCCGTTAGTCTTGTTTTTCGACCAAAGGATAGGTATCGAACAGTGTTGAATTTATTTAATATTCAGTCTTTTATCAAATTAAGTAAGAGAAGCAAGATACTCATATTCACATCCTAACTAAGCAGTGGCCTATCCAGGTGGGTTGTAGGCTGTACGCACAGCTTTTGCTAGCGAAAAAAATGTGTAATCGGCAAATATAGGTAAAACTTAAAACATTTTGTAGAAAACACGCCAAAAATTGCACCAAACCCCTGTTTTGTAATTAAGGATCCAAGCGTGCTAAGTCTAAAAAATGCGTCGTCTCTGAAATACATTTTTTGTATATGGATATCATTCCAATGAAGTAAACCCTCCACTAAAACTCTGATCTTAACCAAATATGCTTTTAGACTTAAAAGATATTTAGTCAAAGATTATTTTTAAGACCCGTTGTTGATCCAATTAACAACTGGGATTTTTTTGCTTAACAAACACTTCAAAATAGTTTTAGACTTGTCATTTACTCTTTACGAAATACTGAAAGAGTTCCTTTTGGTACGACACAAAAGAGACGATCTCTGAGAAAGGGATTAGAAAACATAAAAGCACATCTGAAATTAAGTTTTGCGAGGGACAAGTACATTCCATTAAAAAGAGAATACATAAAATCATTAAACGGACGTTCTAATGTACAACTGATGGTCGCAAAATACGGAGTGTAACCTCAAATATATACCAATTATTATGGAATATTGAAAACTCCAATCAACTACCGCAACAACTTAAGCATACGCGTACCAAATTATACATCTATGTAATTCCAGAATACCGTGTTCCATGGCTCGAAATATACAAGTACCCTTTACCAGATGGGGGTCTCCTTATAGATTTTAACCAAGTGGTATACAGTAGAGGAATAAACAGTCTTGTTAGTGTAGAAATTCCAAAGATTGGTACTTAGATATACACGCATCAGAAACAAAAAATAATATAATATCATAAAAGATCATCTAACAAATGTTTTATGCATATTACATGTAGGAAAAAACGTACAGGTTAAACTAGAAAAAAAATCATTATTTCCTGCTATTTCGGTACTTTGTTGTTTTATACCTTAATTTCTAGTAACACTACTTTAAGATACATGTTTGCACAAGGCATTTTGGAAAGTCATTTGGAGTTAACTTCAAATATGTGTTTATATTCTAATTTTACATATAAGTCCCTTTCCTACCCCTAAGTTAACAAACCAGTATCCCTTGATTAACCCCTCTTTCGTTGCTGCATCAGGGGTTAACCGTCATGTGAAATCGCCATTTCATTGGTTAGATATAGAGATGGGGTCTTTTGGGGATAAACAGTAGGTGTAAATTTACCTTGATCATTCCATAAATGGGCTATTTATTTGGGGGGGGGGGGGGGACACAAGTTTCCCTTTTTGAGCCACCAAAACTCAAAGCATGCGTCTTCAGTTTCCCGCGAATACCGCAGTCTTTGTAAGTTGTTATTCTGAACGGAGTTCAAACGTATGGGTGGCCGACATTAGGACAAACGGACCTTCGGTCTAACGAACCTTCGGACTAATGGACCTTCGGACTAACGAACCTTCGGATTAATGGACCTTCGGACTAATGGACCTTCGGACTAACGCCACGGAACCATATATATATATGTACAAGAGTCTATCATAATGTCACTATTTCACTGAAAAAGTTTTTCATCACCAATCCATTGATTTTAGAAGAACAAAACTCCTTTAAAATCATTGGAACATATAGGCTGAGCAATTTTCTGGAATGGGGAACTTTGCCATGACAATATGGAATAGTACCTGTAACCCTTGCTTTAGCACTTTTGATCAAATTTTTTTTGTGTTTCATGGATTAAAAACATTGTTTTTGCATTCATTGAAGCTTAATTGTATTTGTTACCTAAATAGATTTTTTACCTTTGACTACAGTTTGTGGGACGGGGTGAGACTAGCTGCAATAATGTAGCTCCTGTGATAAACTTGTGTCTCGGCAGAGCTACAACTTGGTCCCATTCGCCACAATGGAGCAAAAAAAAAGTTGCAGTTGAAACATAAAAACTCACTATTTACGCTTCAAACATTTCATTATAACTATTACTGATGATCCCAGTCCTTGTTAAATCGGTTTGGCTGAGAAATATATGCTTTTCAAAGGTAGCAACAACCTTGTTCAAATTTATCGATCGTTTTCCATAACCGGAGACTACGGAAGGCGGAACTTTTCTAAATATGGTATTTCTTACTACACGCTGATGTAAACATTCACGCCTCAAATCGCCATATGGTATCGACATCCAAATAGTGAAGCCGGAAATGACGAAATTCAAAATGTTCAGAGAAAGTAAACATGGATTTTTATTTTGTGGGAATTACATTCTAAAATACTGGTAGGTGATAAAAACTTGTTATAATAATGGACAAAAGGAAAGGTTATGTCTTATTATTGATAAATGCAGGCATCAGAAACTCTGTAAGCGAGCGCAAAAAATCTCGGCGGCTGCTCCATTACGTGTAATGGCATCCCGTTGTAACCCTTGCGAGTAAGCGAGCATTTACGGTTTTATTATTAGAACTAGGGGGAGACATACGTTTTTGCGGGCAAAAACAAACTTTAATTTTCTTTTATAATACAAAGATTTTTCTTCAAGTAATGATATATATAATAACGAGAGGTTTAAAGGTTGAGACAGACATTATCTGACTAGTATCACAGCGAGTTTGGTGATAATGTATGTTGAGACCTTCAAAACTAACGTCATTGTTTTTATCAGTGACGTCATGTTTTTATCAAGGACGTCATATGTATTTTCAGTATCAGAGTCAGTTTGTTGATAATGACAATATCACTGTGAGATCAAAGGAAAAATATCCAAGTAACAGATAAATTACAGTATTGGTCATTCAAGTTAATGCCAATTCAATCATTGGTGTAAAATCTATATCTGTTTTTAGCCCAAATGGCCAAAAGATCCAAGTGGGTTATTGTTGCCACTTTGTGTCTGTCATCAATATTTTTTCACATTTCATTTCAATTTTCTCCAAATATAGTTCACCAAATGAAACCAAACTTTGCAGAAATATTTCTTTGATGGTCCATGATCCATTACAAATGGAATGTGAATTTCATTCTATGTGTAAATTTATCATGGTTGATGCAAACAATTATGTATCTGGTTGACTTAAATCTTCTTCCCAGTAATCACATGTGATGACAATTTTGCCTTGAAGAAATGCTCTTTTTTTTTTATTGTTAATCATAGATGACCATCACTGTAGGACAAACTTTACCATAGGCCTAGAAACTTAATTGATCCCAAGCTGTTCCTCCCTTACTCATTTTTGTGTTGATCGAAAAGCCAAGATGGCCACCACAACAAGACAAAATTGAACATTGGATTGATTTTAAGAAGACAAAACACACTATCGCTACCCGTGGGGAAACACCTGTATCTGTATCTGTGGTACCATAACTTTATTATATATAAACAAGAGGTCCAGTATCTTAGATATACCAAACTGTCCATGTGGTCACATCTATTAAGCAGTCACTTGTATTAAAAGATCATATTTTATCCTGTCCTGTCATAAAAAAAATCATATGAATTGAACCTCTTTTAAGATGTCACCTGTCTGAGAAGACCACTTTTCCTTTGTCTCAAAGATGACCTCTTAATACATGTTTGACTGTAATTAAGCTAAGATACCTTTTAGAATCTCTTGTTTTTATAAATGGAGTTTTGCTGTAACCAGGTAATGCAGCTCTCATTTATATACAATAAAGTTATCATTTTATCTATTTTACATATGAATGTATTGTTATAATATTGTATTAAATAATTGTGCATTTAAATCATAGATATATATATATATATATATATATATATTTATATTGCAGTTAAATTCCATGTGTCTTGCAACTCGAATTGTACCTATACATCATCAGCAAAGATGGCCGATGCTATAAATGAAGCTATGAATGAGATGAAAGAACTTTTACAATAATACCTTTGGTAGGTGATAATGTGGAACTATGAATTTATTGTGTTTCTTCTAAAATTGTAAATTGCTTAATGTCTATTGTAAACTGGATGTCATTTGTGAAATTTTTATTTATTTATTTTTGTGTTTACAAAAACATGCAAATGTATATGTTATGGTATTTATGTATCATTATATTATTGTAAGAAGATGGATTTACCCTCCAAAAAATAAATATCTGATCAATTGTGCTAAAGGCATATGTATAAAAAAATTATCTGGTTTTGAAATTGATTGTTATTTTAACTGAAAAATAAGGGGAGATAAGTTGATTGCTATTTTAACTGAAAAATAAGGGGAGATAACAACTGAAACTGAAGAACATTAATCAGTTAAAACTATTTGTTTCAAGTATGATCCAACTTTTATTCTGTTAACTTTTATCAAAGAATTATTACAAAATATTTTAAAATGAAATTATTTTATACATTAATAGTCTATTACATTAAGTCTATTTTGTTTATGAATACATTATTTTTCTTCAAGTAAAAAAGGGATTTTACTAACCTATTGTTATATGCTTAGATATTTTTTTAATTGTACAATGTAAATGGAATACAAATTTCTGTAAGAAATGGATAAAATTGTTGCCTTTCTTGTTAATTCATGTGGATTATTTTCTTGTGTAACCATAATAACACACAACATGTTTACCACTTTGTTTTAGTCTTTAGTTATATAGAAAATATGTGTATGAATAGTGGACAACCCAGAAAAACAATGAGGAACTATTTTATTTTGATTGTCTTAATGTTCTGTATTTTGCTAGACTTTGTTGTCTGGGTAGACTTATAAAATGAGGAGTACTGATGTATCGATCGTTTATCTTGTTACATGTAAATACTCTGAAGATATTGGTTTATCAAGTTTTTCATATAGTAACTTTGATTAACATACAAGTTGCTCTGTAAATATGTTGGTGATACATTGTATTATAATTTATTAATAAACAATATTAGGTGAATTATTTATTGAAGCTACTTCTATATAATATGAAAAACATAGAAATTATCTGATGCAAATGACAGATTTGATTGGCTGTAACTGTCAGCACTAAATTCATTAAGTATACATAAATACAGTCGAACCTCATTGTCTCGAACTCGCTTGTCTCGATATCTCGGATAAGTCGAGCGTTATTGTCGGTCCTTGCAAAGCTGCCGTTGACATAATGCATTTTTACCTTTGATAAGTCTACCTCTTTTGTGTCGATTTCTCGGATAACTCGAGCAAAAATATTGGTCCCTAAAAATTAAAATAACAGTAAATTTACCCGCATAAGTCAAGCTCCCTATCTCCATAATTCTGACACAAACATTTTGATTATACAATTAAACTGTATCAATCATTGACATGTTAGCACCACTTTATTTATGTCAGTGCTACATGGTGATTGCACCAGTTAATCAATACAATTGATTGTATATATAATAAAACATGTGTTTTCTTGTAATGTATTTTCCATTCTATATGAACAAGTTAGAGGCATGCAATTAAAACTAGCAAATTGTATATTTAACATACTTTTAACAGTATTTCAGTTATATCATAATGATCAGTTTTATTTATGGACGTCCAGGGGAGACTAATCTAATTGAAATTCGATATTAGTTAGAATTTTATTTTTTACAACCTTTCAGATTATAGTTGGGTTAGGATTATGGTGCTTAATGCCTCTTTCAACAATATTTGAGTTATATTGTAGCAGTCAGTTTTAATGGTAGAGGAAACGGGAGTACCTGGAGTAAACCACCAACCTACTGGTAGAGGAAACGGGAGTACCTGGAGTAAACCACCGACCTACTGGTAGAGGAAACAGGAGTACCTGGAGTAAACCACCGACCTACTGGTAGAGGAAACAGGAGTACCTGGAGTAAACCACCGACCTACTGGTAGAGGAAACGGGAGAACCTGGAGTAAACCACCGACCTACTGGTAGAGGAAACGGGAGTACCTGGAGTAAACTACCAACCTACTGGTAGAGGAAACAGGAGTACCTGGAGTAAACCACCGACCTACTGGTAGAGGAAACAGGAGTACCTGGAGTAAACCACCGACCTACTGGTAGAGGAAACGGGAGTACCTGGAGTAAACCACCGACCTACTGGTAGAGGAAACAGGAGTACCTGGAGTAAACACCGACCTACTGGTAGAGGAAACGGGAGAACCTGGAGTAAACCACCGACCTACTGGTAGAGGAAACGGGAGTACCTGGAGTAAACCACCGACCTACTGGTAGAGGAAACAGGAGTACCTGGAGTAAACCACCGACCTACTGGTAGAGGAAACAGGAGTACCTGGAGTAAACCACCAACCTACTGGTAGAGGAAACAGGAGTACCTGGAGTAAACCACCAACCTACTGGTAGAGGAAACGGGAGAACCTGGAGTAAACCACCGACCTACTGGTAGAGGAAACGGGAGTACCTGGAGTAAACCACCGACCTACTGGTAGAGGAAACAGGAGTACCTGGAGTAAACCACCGACCTACTGGTAGAGGAAACGGGAGAACCTGGAGTAAACCACTGACCTACTGGTAGAGGAAACGGGAGTACCTGGAGTAAACCACCAACCTACTGGTAGAGGAAACAGGAGTACCTGGAGTAAACCACTGACCTACTGGTAGAGGAAACAGGAGTACCTGGAGTAAACCACTGACCTTCCAAAAATCTTTGACAAATTTTATCATATAATATTGTATTGAGTACTCCTCACAATAAGCTGGATTCAAACTCACAACATTAGTGGTGATATGCTTTGATTTCATAGGTAGTTGTAAATCCAACTACCTTATGATCACGATGCCCCCCCCCCCCCCCCCCCCCCCCCCCCCCCCCCAATGATAATTGAATGTCTGATTTTATGAAAGATGGTTGATCAATTATGCAACAGCTCTCAGTGTGTTTTGTATCACTACATAATGTAACTTAATAGAGGTGGTCACTAAAGCAGGTTTGACTAACCTAATAGAGGTGGTCACTAAAGCAGGTTTGACTGTAGCTTAATAGAGGTGGTCACTAAAGCAGGTTTGACTGTAACTTAATAGAGGTGGTCACTAAAGCAGGTTTGACTAACTTAATAGAGGTGGTCACTAAAGCAGGTTTGACTAACTTAATAGAGGTGGTCACTAAAGCAGGTTTGACTGTAGCTTAATAGAGGTGGTCACTAAAGCAGGTTTGACTGTAACTTAATAGAGGTGGTCACTAAAGCAGGTTTGACTGTAACTTAATAGAGGTTGTCACTAAAGCAGGTTTGATTGTAGTTTAATAGAGGTGGTCACTAAAGCAGGTTTGACTAACTTAATAGAGGTGGTCACTAAAGCAGGTTTGACTGTAACTTAATAGAGGTGGTCACTAAAGCAGGTTTGACTAACTTAATAGAGGTGGTCACTAAAGCAGGTTTGACTGTAACCTAATAGAGGTCACTAAAGCAGATTTGACTGTAACTTAATAGAGGTGGTCACTAAAGCAGGTTTGACTAACCTAATAGAGGTCACTAAAGCAGGTTTGACTGTAACTTAATAGAGGTGGTCACTAAAGCAGGTTTGACTGTAATTCAGGTTTTCAAGCAAGATTTTGTGAAAAATAAGGGCTTTTTTAGGGCAAAATTCTTTAAAAAAATAAGGGCTATTTTTATGACTGACAAAAATAAGGGCTGAAATTCAATAATCAATATAAAAGAAAAACATTCTGTACTCATCTCCAGGCAGAACATAAATACACCAGAGGCTCTCAAGAGCCTGTATCGTTCACCTGGTTATAAAAAGAATCAATTGGTTTTATGTAAAAACTATGTCCTGCAGTGGTAGTCATCTTGGAATTCCGATCAACATAAAAAACACAAAATTTGTAAAGGACCTTCCAATGATTGATGCACAGCTTAGGTTCAATCAGTGCAATAGCTACAGAGAAGAAAATATTTCTGTATTTTCCCATATGGTCCTGTGTTAATACTATGACCTGTGGTGGTGGTCATCTTGGATTTCAGATCATCACAAAAATCACAAACTTAACAAGAGACCATTCAATGATCATTCATGCACAGAATGGGTTCATTCAGCTCAGTAGTTTTTAAGAAAAATGTTGTTTTCTATATTTTCCAATATGGTACTGTGTTAAAACTATGTCCTGCATAGGAAGCCATCTTGGATTTCGGATTGGAATAAGAAACCCAACTTTTTAGAGGATCTTCAAATGATTATTCCTGGACAGTTTGGTTTCAATTGTCCAATTGTCAGAACATATTATTGGCCCAGTGGTTTCGGAGAAGAAGCTTGAAATGTGAAAAGTTTACAGATGACGGACGCCAAGTGATGGCAATAGTTCCCATTGACCTTTGGTCCAGGTGAACTAAAAAGCTAATTACCAACTCAGAAGATCATGCCAATGGTCATCAACAGCGATATTCAGCATATCAATACAACCAGATTAAACTAATCTGATATGGTGCAAATCCATGCTGAATATGATGCTGATAACCACTAAGATGTCTTCTGAGAAATACATTAATTCAACATATACATTATCTGAAAGTATACTAAGGCTAGATTTCATTAATTCCAACACTTATTTTATGTTGAATTTATCAAAAATTTTGAAAATTTGAAAATTTAGGATTTTCACTAAAAAATTAAGGCTTTTTTAGGATTTTGAAGCTTTAATAAGGAATATTAGGGCTGCTGTCAAAAAATAAGGAAAATTAGGAAAATAAGGACCCGCTTGAAAGCCTGGCTTTCAAGCAAGATTTTGTGAAAAATAAGGGGTTTTTTTAGGGCAAAATTCTTATAAATTAAGGGCTATTTTTATGACTTTTTTGACAAAAATAAGGGCTGAAATTCAATAATCAATATAAAAGAAAAACATTCTGTACTCATCTCCAGGCAGAACATAAATACACCAGAGGCTCTCAAGAGCCTGTATCGTTCACCTGGTTATAAAAAGAATCAATTGGTCCTATGTAAAAACTATGTCCTGCAGTGGTAGTCATCTTGGAATTCCGATCAACATAAAAAACACAAAATTTGTAAAGGACCTTCCAATGATTGATGCACAGCTTAGGTTCAATCAGTGCAATAGCTACAGAGAAGAAAATATTTCTGTATTTTCCCATATGGTCCTGTGTTAATACTATGACCTGTGGTGGTGGTCATCTTGGATTTCAGATCATCACAAAAATCACAAACTTAACAAGAGACCATTCAATGATCATTCATGCACAGAATGGGTTCATTCAGCTCAGTAGTTTTTAAGAAAAATGTTGTTTTCTATATTTTCCAATATGGTACTGTGTTAAAACTATGTCCTGCATAGGCAGCCATCTTGGATTTCGGATTGGAATAAGAAACCCAACTTTTTAGAGGATCTTCAAATGATTATTCCTGGACAGTTTGGTTTCAATTGTCCAATTGTCAGAACATATTATTGGCCCAGTGGTTTCGGAGAAGAAGCTTGAAATGTGAAAAGTTTACAGACGACAGATGACGGACGCCAAGTGATGGCAACAGTTCCCATGGACCTTTGGTCCAGGTGAACTAAAAAGCTAATTACCAACTCAGAAGATCATGCCAATGGTCCTCAACAGCGATATTCAGCATATCAATACAACCAGATTAAAGTAATATGATATGGTGCAAATCCATGCTGAATATGATGCTGATAACCACCAAGATGTCTTCTGAGAAATACATTAATTCAACATATTCATTATCTGAAAGTATACTAAGGCTAGATTTCATTAATTCCAACACTTATTTTATGTTGCATTTATCAAAAATTTTGAAAATTTGAAAATTTAGGATTTTCACCAAAATATTAGGGCTTTTTTAGGATTTTGAAGCTTTAATAAGGAATATTAGGGCTGCTGTCAAAAAATAGGGAACATCAGGAAAATAAGGGCCCGCTTGAAAGTCTGGAATTAGATTATTCCAAAGATACTTCATACATCAAAATGTAGACAAGAACTCGACAAAATTCATATTTTTCAGCAAAAATTAATGTTGACCATGATAAAATGCACAATATTTTTGAAACTATGTACCTTTATGTTAATATTAACACACTTTAATACTACAACAGATAAAAGTAAAATTGAAAAGGCTTGTGAAGAAAAGATATGTAGCATGTTTTTTTCTCTCTAAAGTTTCAAATTCAAGATTATTTCTGAGAAACTGTTTAACGATACTGAAAATGTCTATGATTTTCATAAATTATATACATTTGGGCCTCATAAAATGACATTATCAGTTGTGTGTAATGAACTTTAAAATTAACCCCTTGTGAAACATGAAATGTGCATCTGATTGTGAGTAGGCCGATAGGTGATGAACTTTAAAATTAACCCCTTGTGAAACATGAAATGTGCATCTGATTGTGAGTAGGCCGATAGGTGATGAACTTTATAATTAACCCCTTGTGAAACATGAAATGTGCATCTGATTGTGAGTAGGCCGATAGGTGAACATTTAGGATACTTGAAAGACCTTGAATTGTCTAAATATAAACGAGAATAGAAAGGACGTATATGCCGATAAAAAAAATTCGTTTTATTTGTGTTGATTGCTGACTTATTTGGCTTTCTAAATATTAAAAGTGTAAAAATATAAAATGAAAACAGTTTTGCAGATGGAAATGTATTATGTATATTCTTAAAAATAATGAACTCGACCCTTACGGGTCTCGTTGATTATTTTACTCGTGTAGTTAATAATGATGGGATTGTTGACAATCACTTTTAAGCATTCCTTTCATAATGTCTGTTTAAAACACCCCTATATTGCAGATCTACATTTGTAGCTATCATATGCCACGGAAACGCTGATCAAAATTCTTCAAGATAGTAAATTTTGCTACAAGTCCTTGAAGGTATATATCCAACTGCATGTTACATTGTACTTTAATATAGTAGATTTAGTCAAGAGCAAGACAAATATAATAAACATCATTAAATTTTGTAGACTTTGCTTCGAGTTCTTGAATGTTTGGTCAAAATATTTCAATACATGTATGTTAATCAGCCTCTGTCAATATATTATATATTTTGGTATAGTGTGAATATTTTACGGTTAGTTCTTCATCTTTATCAATCTATCTGACAATCATATTTTCTGCTTCGGTGAAGTGTTTGTATTACTTAAAGGGATATTGTCTACCAGCTGCGTAATTTGTTCATACCCAAAATTATTGTCGATTTCCGTACTGACCTTCATAAAATGAAGATTAACACCGAGTTATGCTGCAAAAGATACGATTTTTTGACAAAAAAGACCCAAAACTATCGTTATCAGAATTATTGTCTGGATGACAATATTCAAATCCCTATTCATATGGCCGTCTACGTGAACACGTCTTGAGCATGCGCACTGTTTAGAAACAATAAACAACATGTGGTTCTTGGGCAAAAGAGAAACTGTCAACGCGTGGAAGAAAACGGACTTTGACGGATTCAGAGATAAAGAGGAATAGAAGTGAAGTATCTTCCAAATGGAACAAATGCAGGATATATGTAGGGGATCAGTTGGACCGTTGCCGTTGGATGGAGCGAACTCAAGGAAGTGCTACGCGTCAAATCTCACGCTGAAGTAGTCCGAGATTCCTCTGTCGTTTAACGTCTTTTATAAAGTTGCTGTAGCCGTTCAACGTCAGAGCGTGATATATACGGATTACAGCGGGTTTGCCTCTCCAGCTCTGGATCGGCACATTTCCACGTTTCGTGGCTATCGGATTTTATTTTCTATCAGAAACCCTTATATAAATCGCTTCACCAATCATTTTTCTATTCATTCATAACCATCTTACCCTCAGAAAGTGGTGTTACACTCCATTACAGCTCGATTTTGCCTTAGATCCTATTATTCCGCCATTTGACTTCCATTTTCGAATCTACACACGTGATCTCGCGATACTAACTGAATGATGACAGCAACGCATTGCATGATGGGAGCTAATTAATGCAGCGTGCCAAATTATTTGGAGCATTATTTGCATACGTAAACAACATTCAAATCACATGGAAGACGATACATTTAAGCGTATTCTGCAGGACAAACAGTCCATCTACAGATCAAAGCAGAGCAGACGGAAATAATACAGAATTCAATGGCAGAGTGTTACCAACGGGCTTCGGAAAGAGCATGTGTTACGTTCCCCCTTTTTGGACAAGGTACTACAATATTTTTCTTTTCTTATGGTTATCTGTAATTCACTAAATTTGCTGTTAAAATCATTACCAATCAATATAATCAACTGTATTAAATTTTATGTTAATTGTTCTGCCTTAACAGACACCTATGATTGGCAATAAAAATATTTGTTTGTTTGTTTATATGCAAATCATCTCCCATGATACATTGCGGTAATCGTAGTTTTCTCGTAGTCACGTGACAAATGTTTGAAAAATGGAAGACAAATGTCGAAATCATAGGTTCTAAGGCAAAATCGTGCTGTAATGAAGTGTAACACCACTTTCTGAGGGTAAGATGTTTATGAATGAATAGAAAAATGATTGGTGAAGCGATTTATATAAGGGTTTCTAATAGAAAATAAAATCCGATAGCCACGAAACGTGGAAATGTGCTGACCCAGAGTTGGAGAAGCAAATCCGCTGTTTTCCGTATGTATCACGCTCTGACGTTGAACGGCTACAGCAACTTTATAAAAGCCGTTAAACGACAGAGGAATCTCGGACTAACGCTGAAGTGGCAAAGATTTTGCTTGATTATTGTTGATAGGTAAGCCGAGCATGTTGCCTTTTTTTCTCAATCGTTTTTCATATTTTATAAATTTATGATGATGCCTATGATCATTTTCGGTAGATATTAATCAATATATGTAATTTTGCACCTGGCAACAGCAAATTATTGTCAATGAGTAGCATAAAACGGCTGTATTTGCGAGGTAAACAAACACAAATTTTAAGAGGCCAGCAAAGGGGAAATGGGAGTGCAAAAATGATATCAATGGCAATGCAGTTTATTATTATCAATTTAAAAAAAAATATCGAATCAATTCATTTTTAATGCAAGAATTAAAACTGTACATGGCTTAATGAAAACCCTATAAAGTTCTTTTTATTCAAGCAAATTTATTTATTTCTTATACTTTTAATTTTATCAAATTTCAACAACTTGGACAAGAAACTTAGTTTTAGGAACCAAAAGTATATACCTTACTTTCTGCGAATTATCACTATAATGGAAAATCAGTATGTATTTTTCAAATAAAAGCTTTCTATTTAAAGAAGCTTCATTTCAATTGCACTTTTGGTTTGGATCCTGTAAGTATAATATATAATTATAAACAAGGTTTTGAAGAAATGATATGAATATCCATTGAAATTTTCAAGTTTCAGAACTTTTTTTTATATATGACTACAAAATTTTACTGAAAATTTCAGAAATGTCCTAAAATGCATATTTTAGACCATGGCTAAATGAAAATCATTTTCAATTCCTTTATGCAAACAAGTTTATATCTTGGGTACTGGAAATACATTACATAAATAAGGTTAAAAGTACTTTTCAACAAGTTTGAACATAAAACTTTGTTATGGGAGCCAAAATTATATCTTCCTGTCTGTGAATTATCACCATAGTGGAAAATCAGTATGTATCTTTTATATAAAAAGCTTTCCATTTAAATAAGTGTCATTTCAGTAGCATTTTTAGTTTGGATCCTATAAGTATGATACATAAACAAGGTTTTTAAAAAATAATATGAAGATCCATAGAAATTTGCAAGTTTCAGAAACTTCTCTATATATGTGACTATAAAATTTTACTGAAATGTCCTGAACTGCATATTTTAGACTATGACTAAATGAAAATCGTTTTCAATTTCCTTATGCAAACCAAGTTTATTTCTTGACTATTCTAAAAACATTACATTAACTAGTTTTTTACTACATTTCAACAATTTTGGACATAATTTTTAGTTCAGGGAGCCAAAATTATACTTTACTATCTTAGAATTATCAACATAGACATGATAGAGGGAAATCAATATGTTTTTTTCATATAAAGGCTTTCTATTTAAAGAATTGTCACTTGAACTGCTTTTTATCCCCTCGCCAACGAAGTTGCGAAGGGATATAGTAACGCTAGTAACGCTACCGTCCGTCCGTCACATCCTTGTGAACACTCTAGAATCAACATCCTTCACTGGATTTTGACCAAACTTGGTACATACTTAGTCCTTAAGAGAATTTGAAACCCTATTGATTGTCAAGGTCACAGGGTCAAATTTTTACCGCATAGCATCCTTGTGAACACTAGAATCAACATCCTTCAATGGATTTTTGACAAAACTTGGTACATACTTAGTCCTTAAGATAACCGAAACCCTATTGATTTTCAAGGTCATAGCTTCATAGGTCAAAGGTCAAGATAACAGGGTCAAAATTGTACCGCATAACATCCTTGTGAACACTCTAGAATCAACATCCTTCAATGGATTTTGACCAAACTTGGTACATACTTAGTCCTTAAGAGAATCTGGAACCCTATTGATTTTCAAAGTCAAAGGTCAAGGTCACCGGGTCAAATTTTTAGGCGAGGGGATATGCCACGCTTTGCCCTTGTTTAGTTTGGATCTTGTAAGTATGATTTATAAACAAGATTTTTAAGAAATAATGTGAAGATCCATAGCAATTTGCATGTTTCACAGTGTGTGAATTTAGCAGTAGACCGATGGCCCATGTCTGTGTTAAAATCATGCAAGTTTTTGTAAAATTATCTTAATTTTTTAGGCAAATTACTACAAAAACTGGTAATTTCAGACAAATGTGATTTTGTAGTGATTGATATTTGTACTTTTGATTTAGATATTCTGACCAAGGTATTTCTAGAGTAGAAGAAATGAGCAGCCATCACATTTCAACGAAACGGATTAAACTGGAGAAATCAAGTTCATTTGTGAACCCATTTGAGTATGTTCATTTTGTTAAAGATTAGACATATTCTACATTATGTTTATAGGTAACATTGTCAATATTGTTCAACACAGTCACTTGTATAACAGTATCCTATTAATTATTGTGGCTTGCATAGTGATACTACTAGTAGCTATATTATATAGGGATCATGTTGGCTTCTGCGTCATCGTTACATTTTCATCAATCCACAAGCTGAAATGGCCAGTCCTCCTTAGCTACTTACGGGCATGAAACCAAACTGGGACAGAATTGACGCACGTCTGGCGCACCAAATTTTTTCCTGGAACTTTGATGTAATTTTGTCTCTTTATATTGGGTTGTGTAGATGTGTGCTGGATACATGTATATAGATTTAATATTATTTTGAAAAGCTTTTTCGTTATACAGCTGCACATCAGAACCATATAACAAAATTTGTTTCGATATTATACACATACACCGTAATAAACAATTATTTTTTATTCTTGCAGTCTCTCAATAGATATTACTGAAGAGGGCAGTGATGTTGGTGATGATTCTGACGTTGGAAGATTTTGAACCTAGCCTCAACTTCACTCTAAGGTTTGTCATGATAATTTCATATGTTTCAGTTGTAACTTACATACTTGAAATTTTGTCCTAATAACAGAACCATGCATGATCATATGTCATAGGAGCTTTATTATACCCCCGCTCCACTGGAAGGGGGGGGGGGGGGTATACTGTTTTACCTCTGTCCGTCCGTTCATCCCAAGATGTTCATAACATTTTTCTCAGTAATTATTTATGGCAGCAATCTGATATTTGATCATAGGCTTCAGAAGGGTCAATCGAAAGTCGCAAACCCGCTGCGTTCCGGCGTTGTCCATGGTCAAGTCCGGTAGAAGTCCCATTCGATGAAGGGAAAGACATCAACAACAAATGAAGATCAGTTCTGATTTGGGTAACAGACACCCTGTATCCATTGACCAGCTCGTGATGCCTGCCGTAGAACTTCTTGAGGGATGACCACAACCTAAAATCTGTCTACAAATCACTCAAATCCTTCATAAAGTGGACTTGTAATGATATGTTTAGTTGCTCATTCACTATACATTCGAGATATTCATCTTGAATTGAAAGTTAGGGCTCCGTAGATCATAATCTCAATTCTATTGTTTTATTCTTGTGAATTACATTGTATGTATTTTTCTACTTCAGGTGGCAGAGAAGTTACAACAAAAAGACAGCTAGATGGTCTGTGTAGCCTGTTAAAGCTGACAAGTCATATTCCTATGTTTCAAGACTATTAAGGGTCATCATTTGTATGAGACTGCAAGATAATGAAGGAATGAATTAACGTGTGCAGTTGGAAGTAGATGATCCCCGAAGAATCTCGGTCCACCTTGCACCAATTCCACAACCTCCAACTCAGGATAATATTGTAGCATCTCAGAAATTCAGATTTGAAGACCAAGACAAAACAATTGACTATATTGTCGCATAAAATAAATTTAGATTGTCACTCTTTGTTTTTCCTGGTCTAACAGAAGTTCTGCACTTTTAGAGTGGAAAAGTACCCAAGTCAGGATAATGGGCATTACAAATTGTCCAATGCACAATAATGATAGCACTCAGTGTGTTGGTCTAGTTAGTACAAACCAGGACAACATTTTAGGACCTCACAAGAAACATCTCTGCCAAGTTTGGTTAAATTCTGTTCGGCTGTTCTCAAGAAGAAGATGAAAATGTTGTTTCCCATAGGGTTTCAATGCAAACTTTGACCTCCGCTAGTGGCCATTTTGAATTTTCAAATGGCGCAAACAGTAACAACACATGTTAAAGACATTCATAGGAACATATATACCAGATTGCAATTCAATCCCTTCAGCGGTTCTTGAGAAGAAGTTTCTTGAAAATCGACCAATCAGAATTTTCAAAGTCACATGGTGGCCATGTTTTTTGACGAATCTGCACAAAAGTAGCAATTCTTGTGTAGGACCTCATAGAAAACATCTCTGCCAAGTTTGGTTTTGAATTATATAAAAGACTGTCAGTCCATTTTAGAAGAAGTTGTCAGTACTGATAGAACAAAAAATAATAATAAGATGGCAAAACTTTCAAATTAAATTTACAATTCCAACTGACCAACTTGTGAAATTAACAACTCATTAGGGTTGATTTATTTTTTATTTTTGGTGTTTTAACACCACTTTCAGCAATATTTCAGCTATATCATGGCGACCAGTTTTAGTGGTGGAGGAAGCCAGAGTACCCGGACAACCACCGACCATAGGGAAGCAAGTGGTAAACTTTATCATTAGGGTATATGGATAAAATACAAAATATTTCATGAACAAGTTTTAATTAAATCGTCTAGGAATGAAACCCTTGTATTGTCCATATAAATCAGGATACTTGTCCCAAATTTACCAAGTATAACAGCTTGGGATCACACGTCTGACCCCAGCTCCAAGTCGGCCATGTGCCCAAATGGTATACTGGCGGTAGGCTGCATACCTATTGGATCTGTTGTAATCCTCGTCATGGGGCATTACTGCAAGTTCCTCTCGAAACATTCTATCAACCCCCAACACTGCCTCATCAAGGACAATCCGATCAAAGTCCTGTAATAAAGACAAGAGATTTAATAAAAACAGAGTAGAAAAATGAGCTCTATTTAAAAAAGAAATATAATTCATTATAATAAGATTTATGTCTATGCATAAATCCTATTTATTCGGCAAAACCGGAATATTATTCTTTATTTTAACATGACCCATTATTGGGTAATGCAAATTGCATCTTGGGTAATTCTTTCCAATTTGTGCGCGAAGCAGACAGCATGGTTGTTTACAGATACAGAAACAATTTTTATAAATTCTGAAAAATCCTAATGTCAGGGAGTATTTTAATTATAATATTAAGTCGGTATATTGATCGGGAAAACTATTGTCATGTTACAAACAAACAAACAAATGCTTTATTGTCAATCAAGACGCCCACAATGTCAATGAGCAGACGATATAATTTTTTTATAATAAAAAAAAAAAAAAAAAAAAAAATCACAGTATTATGGTATACAATTGATTCACATAATATTTTTTTCATTGGAATGGATAGGACAATACAAAAAATAAATAAATAATAAAATCACAATTTTGTTTTATGAATGTCTGGCTACACACGTATTTTTAGACTTGTACAGGTAGCGTGCGGCGTGGTCACCACCGACCACGTGTCTAGCTAGTCCGAGATTCCTCTGTCGTCCGACGACATTATATATTATTGCTAGAGCCGTCGAACGTCAGAGCGCAATATATACGGAAAACGGCGGATTTGCTTCTCCAACTCTGGGTCAGCACATTTCCACGTTTCGTGGCTATCGGATTTTATTTTCTATTAGAAACCCTTATATAAATCGCTTCACCAATCATTTTTCTATTCATTCATAACCGTCTTACCCTCAGAAAGTGGTGTTACACTCCATTACAGCACGATTTTGCCTTAGATCCTATGATTTCGACAGTTGTCTTCCATTTTTCAAACATTTGTCACGTGACTACGAGAAAACTACGATTACCGCAATGTATCATGGGAGATGATTTGCATATAAACAAACAAACAAATATTTTTATTGCCAATCATAGGTGCCTGTTAAGGCAGAATAATTAACATAAAATTTAATACAGTTGATTATATTGATTGGTAATGATTTTAACAGCAAATTTAGTGAATTAGATAACCATAAGAAAAAAAAATGTAGTTCCTTGTCCAAAAACAAAAAGGGGGAACGTAACACATGCTCTTTCCGAAACCCGTTGGTAACACTCTGCCATTGAATCTTTTCTTTCCAACACATTCTGTATTATTTCCTTCTGCTCTGCTTTGATCTGTAGATGGACTGTTTGTCCTGCAGAATACGCTTAAATGTATCGTCTTCCATGTGATTTGAATGTTGTTTACGTATGCAAATAATGCTCCAAATAATTTGGCACGCTCCATTAATTAGCTCCCATCATGCAATGCGTTGCTGTCATCATTCAGTTAGTATTGCGAGATCACGTGTGTAGATTCGAAAATGGAAGTCAAATGGCGGAATAATAGGATCTAAGGCAAAATCGTGCTGTAATGGAGTGTAACACCACTTTCTGAGGGTAAGATGGTTATGAATGAATAGAAAAATGATTGGTGAAGCGATTTATATAAGGGTTTCTGATAGTTAATAAAATCCGATAGCCACGAAACGTGGAAATGTACCGACCCAGAGCTGGAGAGGCAAACCCGCTGTAATCCGTATATATTACCCTCTGACGTTGAACGGCTACAGCAACTCTATAAAAGCCGTTAAACGACAGAGGAATCTCGGACTAGTGTCTAGCTTATTATGAGATGTGTGCTCCGAGTTTTAATTGGTTTAATCGAATGTTGATTTAGACACAATAAATGAATTTTAATCTGTCGATTTGCTCGATCATGAGTGGACTTTCAGGTTTGATATCTCTTCCTCCCCTTTTTGGGGTCAATGTATGCTTGCCAAATCGGCAAATGTCGCCACGTGGCGTGATGCACACACAAAATAATAATATTAAGATTAAATGATGCACTTATTTATCTAAGCCAATGTTAAAACATCACTTTCCTGCAAAGTTCGGCCACAGTATTTAAAAAAAGAAAAAAAAAACTTTGCGGGACATGTGCTTGGTCAGTTTGTGACTCGAGCCATAGGGGTAAGCATTTACTACAGAAGACAGCGATGCATATAAATTTGAGAATATGAAAGGGTATATACCGATGGTGGAGAAACATGATAATCGGAAAATTTTTGGTATATAATATGGTATACAGATGTGGCATATAACACGATTATCAGATACATTTCAGTAAACATGGTATGCAGTTGTTGCATATAATCAAATCAAAGCATTTATTGGATAAAGCATAGCTAAGTACATGTACATACTAATCATAATGTTGGTAATCCAATGCATTCACAAGCATATATAAACATAGAGATAACACATAATAACATAATATTAAGTATTCAGATAAGACTATAATCTGTAGGGATAACCACATCAGTTAGATAATAATATTATCATTTTGGAAGCATAATAATTAGATAAGATTAAAATTATTATAATCATTTGAAAGTTTTTGTCAGTTACTTGAGGAAAGTTAAATATTTTTAAAGATTGAATCTCTGAGAGTAAGATTCTTTTAAATATAAGCAAATGCTATTTAAATCTTGGGATGAATTAGGATTGAGGAGACGGTTGATATATAACATAGTATACCGATGTTGCATGTAACTTGATTATCAGATAAATTTCAGTATATAACATTGGTATACCGATGGTTGTGAAAACATGATTATTAGATAAATTTCAGTATATAATGTGTTATACAGATGGTGCATAAAACATGATTATCAGATGTTTAATTGATATGTACTAATCTTTTTATCAAGTTTGGCCGATATGTACTGATCTTATTATCAGATGTTTAACTGATGTGTATTGATCTTATTTTCAGATGTTTAACTGATATGAACTTATTTTATTATCAGATGTTTAACTGATGTCACTTACCTTAATTTCAGATGTTTAACTTATATGTACTAACTTATTATCAGATATTAGTTGATAATTACTAACCTTATTATCAGATGTTTAGCTGATATGAACCTACCTTATTATCAGATGTTAAACTGAAGTACTTACCTTATTATTAGATGTTTAGCTGATATGCACTTATATTATTGTCAGATTAGCTGATATGAATTTGCCTTGTGTCGGATGTTTAGCTCAGTTGATGTATTTATCTTATTTTCAGATATTTAGCTGATAATTACGAACCTTGTTCAGGGTTTCAGATTGGGGCAATTTTAGGTCATTGACCTAAAGATTTTAGAAATGGCCTAAATTTTTAGGACATTTTGGGTTACAAAAAATACATTATTAAGGCATGATTGATAGGAAATGCTGGTTTTATGACAATTGTCCTGAACATGTCTGAGCATAGCAGAAACCCTGCTTATTATCAGATGTTTAGCTGATATGTCTTATATTATTATAGGATGCTTAGCTGATATGAATGTATCCTATTATCGGATGTTTGGCTGACATGTACTTATATTATCATCGAATGTTTAGCTGATATGTACTTATCTTATTATCGGATGTTTGGCTGATATGTACTTGTCTTATTATCAGATGTTTAGCTAATATGTACAGTACTTATATTATTTTCAGATGTTTAGCTGATATGTATTATATCTTATTTTCAGATGTTTAGCTGATATGTACTTATCTTAATTTCAGATGTTTAGCTGATATGTACTTATCTTATTATCAGATGTTTAGCTGAAATGTACTTATCTTATTATCAGATGTTTAGCTGAAATGTACTTATCTTATTATCAGATGTTTGGCTGAAATGTACTTATCTTATTATCAGATGTTTGGCTGAAATGTACTTCTTTATTATCAGATGCTTAGCTAATATTAATTTTTCTTGTTGTTGGATGTTTGGCTGATTTGTACTTATATTATTATCAGATGTTTAGCTGATATGAACTTGTCTTATTATCAGATGTTTAGCTGATATGTACTTATCTTACTATCAGATGTTTAGCTGATAAGTACTAACCTTATCGGATGTTTGGCTGTTGTGTATTATCTTATTTTCAGATGTTTAACTGATAAGAACTTATCTTATTATCAGATGTTTTAGCTGATATGAACTTGTTTTATTTCAGATGTTTAGCTGATAATTACTATTAAACCTTATTATCAGACGTTTAGCTGTTAATAATAGTTATGTATTTATTTTAATTTCAAATGTTTTATCTGATATGTACTTATCTTATTTTCAGATGTTTATCTGATATGAACTAAGCTTATCATCAGATGTTTAGCTGATATTTACTTATCTTATTTACAGATGCTTAGCTGCTAATGTACTTACCTTGTTATCAGATGTTTAGCTGATGCGTACTTATATTATTTTCAGATGTTTAGCTGATGCGTACTTATATTATTTTCAGATGTTTAGCTGGTACGTACTTATATTATTTTCAGATGTTTAGCTGATACATGTATGTACTTATTATATTATTTTCAGATGTTTAGCTGATAGGTACTTATCTTGTTATCAGATGTTTAGCTGATACCTACTTATATTATTTTCAGATGTTTAGCCGATAGGTACATGTATACTTATATTATTTTTAGAATTAGATGTTTAGCTGATACATACTTATATTAATTTCAGATGTTTAGCTGATATGTACTTATATTATTGTCAGATGTTTAGCTGATACGTACTTACTATTAATTTCAGATGTTTAGCTGATATGTACTTATACAGTGAGTACGGCTGACGGCATACACTGATAAATGCTGAGCCAGGCTCAACATTTTCGCTGATGGTCTGCAAATTAACCCCAAGTTTTCTTTAACCTTAATACTTGGGAATTGGCATTTAAATGCTATCTAAGAATTATAGCCAGATCAATTAAAGTATGGATAGTTGGATCCAGTATTGTGAAAGATGCCTTCATCGAAGCCCGTCGCACACCAGGTGGCATTGATTTGTGGCTATAAGTACAAGTGGAGTGAAAATATAAGAATTACAGGTCTTAAGGTGTGGTTAGTTGGGTCATTCATTATTTAAAGAGTAGTTATTGAGGTAAGCCATATATTGAGTTAAGAAACTGGCACAGGAGAATCCATTTGGAATTGGCTAGACTTGGGGATGAGCCTATAGCTATGGCTGCAGGGAAGACTTGGAATGTAACTATGGTTTGAGAACCTACCCTAATTTATTTTCATTCATACCAGTGTCGACATTTTTCAAACTTTAGAAATGGTTTCATTATTACAAATTTACGAAAAGACCAATGTTCTGAAATTAAAACGAGTGCTTCTCAAAAACACACTAGAAAAATTATGTAAATTTATACAAGCTATAAATAAATCTATTGTTCTCTAGGATGTCTTACACCCCTGTCTCTGTTGTATATATATTGTAAATATATTTATATGATATCCCCATTTACCATTTGTTATTGTATATGTACGGTTGAATTTATATGGCTTATAGCACATAGAATCGAGAGGAGTATTATAAAAAAAAAAAAAAAAAATATGATAGGGTGCATTTTAATTATTTAGATAGGGATGCATTACTGAGCACAATTTACAGGGCCCTTGAAACTAATGCAAGGTATATAAATTGTCTGGATGTGCAGAAACTTTTTCACTCAACTACTATGTACATGGTAAATAATTGGTTTGTCAGTTTTAATTGACATTATCTTTACTTAATAATTTTACATTAATTGCAGTATTGGCACAGCATAACGCAGCTCCCCCCACATTGTGGCGGCTGTCTGGCAAGCTGAAAAGTTTCAGTTGCTCAGCCAGTTTGGCATAATTCGCTGCGTTATATCAAACTTCAAGTCAATAACAAGCGTCTCTGTTCCCAGGGCGTCTTGGTTTTCAAATGGATAACATTAGTTACCTCTGTTTCCCAGGGCGACTTGTGATTTTCCTACAATTTCCATATTGATATTATCTATCTAGTTGTTGCCATTTACAAAATTCGGCAACCGTTGAACATTTGAAAGTACGAAGCTAGTTGTCTTCATTTAATCTAACTAACTATATATTTATACAAAATGTACTACTATCTATTTATTTATTTATGTATTTATCTATCTATATATATGTACAATTGAATTAAAGCTGTGGCCAATAACTGCCAATAATCGTGTATACTATTTGTTTTTATTCTAAAGGTTTTCAAGGATAAGTGAAATAGTTTGCACAAATTCAGTTTAGAGAAATAAAAAAAGTCTTATTTTGGAAGGAAAGATTTTCTAGTGGGACTTTCTTATGACAACAGTTTTATTTCGTTTTTTGTAGGTATATGGGAGAACCATTTTGGTCTTGCAATTTTTTTTTTATCAATTTACCCCTCAAGCTATTCAATTTTAATTTTATATGTTTTTTTTCCTAAAAAATTATTTTGATTCTGAATCTTGAAGAAAAAAATGTATTCCGACTTGACATTTTCACAGTATAATCATATACAAAATTTTGAAGAAAAAAAATTATTCCAGCACTTCGCCAATCTAATTAAAATTAGATCTACGCACTTGCTCCCTATTTTAGATCTAATTATACCCCCGCTCCCCGAAGGGGGAGGAGGGTATACTGTTTCACCTATGTCCGTCCGTCCTTCCAAAATATTTTTCGTCACGTTTTTCTCAGCAACTATTGATGGCAGAAATCTGATATTTGGTCACAAGCTTCACATAGGTATGCCATATCGTGGGAAGCGTTTTTGGAACCATCAGATTCCTACTTTCTGTTTGCCGACTTAGTTGGTTTTTATCCACATTGAACATATATGCACATTTTTCTCAACAACTATTGATGGCAGAAATCTGGTATTTGGTCACAAGCTTCATATAGGTACCGCATATCATGGGAAGTGGCAGGGGTATCATAAGTGAGCATTAGATCACAGTTCACCTTGTTTTAATTAGATTGGCACTTCGCCGGAAAATAAGAAAATATGATTTCTGTGGCGTCTGAAAAAAACATTTCTACGGCGAAAAAACGTGACATAGCCCCCCCCCCCCCCCCTTCAAGGTAAATGGTCAGTCCCATATTATTTTGCAGCAACTGTCTTGTGGAACTAGAAGTAAGGTCTCTTTTGTTTCTAATCCAGCCCAAATTTCTCTGAAACATTCCAGTCAATTAACAAATAAAACAACAATGGCTACGTCATTCGTTTTCATCAGACATGTATTTCACTGTGTTCCACATGTATGTCTCTGTTTTCATATTGTCGGTAAAACTGGCTAAAATAAATTAATTTAACACGTGTATCAAAATCTCAGGGAACAACTTCATAACTTATAAGAAGAAAAAAACTAATTTAGTTATTTTTAACGCCGGCAACAATTTCCGATCGAAAATACGTAGTTGAGCTTGTCCCCATGGGGTGCCTCACGGCATGTTTTCAATGGTGATCGTGGAAATATCGGCTGAATCTGTTAAGGCATGTATTTTCATCAAAGAAAATCTATTCCTGATACAGAAATTATTTATTCTACGTCTTTTAGATACAATCGGTTCGCAAATAGCTTTTTTCCTCAACTTTTATAGAAACTTACCTCAATATCCATGCTGCAGCATCCGGGCTACTGACATAAAAATAGATAAATAAATAGAGTTGGCCTCGCCCAGGTCAGTGCATAATTAATTAGCTTCCGGTAACGATGGTCAGCTTTTTTTAGTCGAAAAAACAACGTTTCGGAGCGTATTCATCAATAATTCGGTGTTTAATCTTCATTTTATGAAGGTCAGTACGGAAATCAACAATAATTTTGGGTATGAAAAAATTACGCAGCTGGTAGACAATATCCCTTTAAGTTATATGATGATTTAGTTCAATTGATTCAGTGAATCGTACCACTTTCTTTGTGTTCAGTTGTATGACAGTTCGTTGAAGTATTTAATTGCCGTTTTATATATGTCAAGCAGAATGGCTATTATGATTCTTTTCACTCGTCTGGCCACAGGGACTCGGAAAACTATTTCTGACAAATATGCGTTCTCGGGCAATGACAATCTCGTAGAAAAAAACAAAAGTGAAACATAGAGTTGCATACCGCCTGTTTTCAAAATCATAAGGCGAGTCACGGTGAGTACCAAATGGCAGAATATAATTTTGGTGGGAAATTACAAACTGCCATTTGGTACCTTATGATGATATGGAAAAGTTCCGATATCTTCCGACTGTCATGTTGACTTCCGGTTAGGGATCTCGTCCGTTTGGTCAAATCGGGTCAAGAAATGTTTGAAAATAGCATAAAAAGTAAAAATCAGTAGCAAAGGTATGTAAATATGTAAAATTTATTCAATTCCTGACATTTTGATGGCCGATGACCGATATTTCTGGGCAAAGACCAGACGAAATTATGAATTTGAAAAAAGGCGGTATTCAACTCTGTTTCCTTTTTAGTTTTTTCTACGAGATTGTCATTGCCCGAGAGCGCATATTTGTCAGAAATTGTTATCCGAGTCCCTGTGGTCTGACCCACAAGGTCATATGAACTATTGTCGCATTACTTTACATCTGTTGCCGTCTGCCTCATTTGTTAAATTTTAGCATTTTTGTCTAATTATCTGAAACTACTAAGTCACTGATAATTTGAGGGACCGTCGAGGTCGTGATCGTATGGTAGTTGGATTTACAAATACCTATGCAATCAGTGCCTATCACCACCAGAAAGTTGTGAGTTCTAACCCCGTTCATGGCGATGTGTACTCGATACAACATTATGTGATACAGTTTGTCAGTGACTTGCGACAGATCGGTGCTCCGATTTCCTACACCAATAAAACTGACCGCCACGATATAACTGAAATATTGTTGAAAGTGGCGTTAATCACCATAAACCAAACCCAAGCCACCGATAATTTGATTTTAACGTTCTTGTATGGTCCTTTATCAAGTGTATTGTGTACCAAAAGTGTAACTCGAAGCTGTAAAATGAAAAAAGACAGACAATACAATGGCCAAAGAAAAGGAATAAAATGACAAAGACTGGTCTGTAAAACAGTACAGAGAAAAGTAAAGATTCACAGATATCCAGAAATTCCAGATTGTGGGTATCATCACGGGACTTGGCGTACATGGGAGAAAATATTAAACTGATTAATGAAATAGAGAATCGACTGAATACTCAATAGTATTACAGAATTAAGACGGTTTTTTTTTATATTCTTTTATTAATTATTATTATGTAATTGTAACGGATATGTTGGGCTTCCTTTTCATATCAATCTGATATAAATCCTAACAAAGATACATTGATATATCTTATACATCTCTAAGTAACAATGGGAAGCGTGATCAGACGCGTATCTTTCCAAATCATCCAAAGTAATCAATTAAAGCATATATTATACAGTTGTATGATACAGTGATCAAAAGTTAATAACACTACATGTAACTATATTTCTTTTTCTTGGCCTGTCATTTAAGCTTCTAAAACTGTTTGTTACATATCATCAGCCTCGTCAGGGGAACGTTTTACTAATGGTTATATATAGTGTCCACTAAAATTATTGTATATGTCATAATCATAAGGGGTATATATTATTATATTATTGTATATATGTCATAGTCATCATGATCACGAATATGTTTTTGCTATAGCAATGAGTATACGTCTTAGGCTAATAAGAATCCTTTGCCAATATCATCCTCCTCTTCTAGAGTAAATGTTGATTTTCCTGTATAATAACCATGACCAGAAATTTCAACTACAACAGCATCATATTCTGCATATTTAACTTCTCTGATTAGTTTGGCGTTGAATTTGGAGCCAGTTGGACTTTCAAATTTTCTTGTTTGTCCTAGTCCTATTAAGTTTCTCGCAAATTGTTGAGCTATCCTAGCCGTCACACCAGATCCACAGGGTGCGCGACAAAACTGCAAGTGCAAAAAAGTCAAAATGGCAATACATTGTGTAAAAGCATATGAAGTAGAATAAAATTTAAACACATATTATATCAAAGTTAGTGTACACGACGCCTTCATCAGGTACGCTCAAATTCAAAAGATTGGATAGTCAAATTATCTAAACAGGATGGCAAGAATCGGCTAATGTCATCTGTGATTGTGGAAGGAGAAACCTTAGTTTTAATAATAAAATAAAGAATGCATTATAAGTGTTTTCACTACAAATTTTGATAGGGGGAGATTTTAGAATTATAGACGGAGAGAAAATTCGGTCGAGAGTCAAAAGGCCCCCAGTGGGCTCAGCGTAAAGTGCTGGTAGGGGGTGGAGGTGGAAGCACCCAAGCCGATTTTTGAATTGGTGAATTTTGACTTGCTTTTGAGGGGGTTTCCTAGTTTTAAAATGGTTTCTTTTTGCTTCAATTTACAATGACTAACTTTGAGAAAAAGAAAAACGTAATGAACCTTTTTTTCAGACAGGTATACAGGATTTTCAGGATCTTCTTGACCATTGAACAATTTTTCATTGAGAATGATTTCTCAAGATTAACAACCATCAGTCATTTTCCATTGTTATTTCTGAGGAAGATGTCACATGGTTCTGCCATTTTTCAGGTCAAAGATAAATGTACAAGTTTGGTAAGCAGTTAGTAGAAATAAACTTGATCATTCAGAAAAGAAATATGGACTTCCCCTATGATTATGTATCATTGAAAATAAAGATTTGATAATATTGGTGTTTGTTTCATTTCCTTGATATAGTATAAAGTTATATCAACATTCAGATTCTTTGCCGTTTTTGAATAACTAAAATAGCATCATAGCTTATATTATTATATTAAATGCACATTTAAAGAATGTTAATTTGCTAGCCTTTTACTGTAATTTCTCTCTTGAGATTTTGAAAGAAAGTATGCATTTAACTTTTTTTAATAACAGAAAAGAACTTTCAAAGGCAAGTAATATTCAAGAATCTGATTGTTAATTATGTAATCAATACAAAATGAAGAATAAAAGTTGTCAAAGACTCGTACATTTCAATAAACTTGTATTTTATTGAAAATATACAATCACAAATGACCAAACGGGCCTTTAACCCCCATAACATATTTTAAGTGAGAACTCAAGCGTGTGCTTCAGAAGGGGATCGACAGTTCCTTATATTCATAGTCGTTATACATCTGTATTATTAGTCTATAGTTTGACAGACTAGATACTTTTTCATGTTAATGCATATACATGAATATCCCATGTCCTCAAACAGAAAATCAAAATAATTTCAGACAGGGGACTCTTGAAAATGACTATGGACATCGAATATTTGCAATAACATTCGCGATATTCGAGTCAGAACTTTAAAAGAAACGTGGCATCTTACACCCCAACTGGCACAGTCACCGAAATGAACATTTGAATTTGCTAGTCCGAATCAAATTCCTGCGAATTATTTTATATGGTTCTAAATAAAAACTGAAAATATTTAGTGGTCTGAACAATTAAACTAAGTTTTACTGGTCTTGGGCAGGAGACCGGTGTGCATCGTATTCGGTAGTATACCCATCCCCCCTTTTCTCCATACTGATACAACTTTATAAGATCAGACCCTGCTTACTTTAATAGAAAAACAAAAGTGGGTTATATTCTCTTCACTCTTTCAATAATCTAATTCAAATAATTTTAATCATCTTTTTGCTTTTTTGGACAAAAGTCCAAAATTGACTTCTACCTACCGATGTTATCAATGTCATTCGGACCAAAGCTATACAGTCGGCCTCAAATCTTCCGTTGGAATGATTACATTTTTATTTATTATTCCTACTGTGAATCGTAATGTTTTAACATAAAGAAATAATTAATTCTTCAATTCTTCAGCCTTCGGTCATGGCATATATTTATCCTCTGAAGTAAACGAAATTAGATAAAAACCGGAACTTAAGTAATTGAAATATTATAAATGGGACGAGCATTTGAGGCCGGAAAAAAATGACCATTGACTCGGTTCTTTGTCACAGCAGGGCTTTTTCATACACGAAATTAAGATCAAATCGTAACCAAGCTCAAACACTAAGATTTGTTTTCAATGCCCGAATTATCATGATTATATAATAATCCCATGTTCACTCCGAGAGTACATGCCGGCAAATGACAAACTTACAGAATTAAAATAGAAAAGACAACTTGATTTATGTTTGAACATTTAACCCATGCTTGGAAAATTCATAGCCGGGGATTTTATAGCAATAGCCGGTGAAATGCGCTGGTTCCCGGCTTCAAATGAAAACACTGCATATACATGTAAAGGCCACGACTTCATCAAGAAAACCACAAGACAAATTATTTCAATTTTTCTCTTAAAAGTCGTATTATACATCAATAGAAAATTTCGTTTATAAGAAGAGTTTGAAGATACCAAAGGGGTAATCAGAATGCGTAAATCGAATAAGGACAGACAACACAATGACCAAAACAAAAAGGAACAAATCAACGATCTACAAAATATACACATAAAACTAAAGATCGAGTAACACGAACCCCACTGAAACCCGAGGGAGAACTCAGGTGCTCCGGAAAGGTAGGCAGTGCCTAATCCACTAGTGGCACCCGTCGTGTTAATCTAGTTACAAACCCGGTGATAAGTCATGAATGAGTTAAGGGTCGGGAAGTTTTTACCACAAGTAGAACATATCCGTGGTCGTTTTTGACACAAGGTATACGCATATTTTTTCGCTAGGGTTTTGAGTAAATTTAGATAATTAGTCAGATATCTTATAGTTACAGTTATGCAAAATAATGGATGCAATTATAAATTGAATTCTTTGTTCTATATATGTCCTCGTCGATCATGTCATTATCAGGTAGAGATTAGATAATAGTGGAGACCATTCTGACTCATTCTCACGGAACTGCGACAATTGAAGAAAAACAATTCTCAAGAATTGTCAAGAAAAACGAATTCATAGGTTGTCATCAGGAATGTTAGATACGATAACGTAACCCTCAGTCCGCTTTTGCTCCAGCGAGGGTTAAGAATCGGTCCCATTCAACGTAATGGAGCAGCGGCCGGAGTGATTCACACCGAGCGGTTTTTTGTCCTAATTCCGTTGAAGTGGTTGGAAAAATTAACGGGGGTGAAAGATAAATATATTTAGGTAAAGTTTGAGGTGTTAAGTAAACGCTGCATCAATCCATGGTAGACTTATATCCATCTGAAAATTTGAATGATGAAATCTTCTTTCTGTCCGACATTTTGTTTACAAGTTGCTATTTCACGTGCACTTGCCTCGTTTTGGAGATATCCTTATTTGGATCGATTGCCGTAAGCATCGTAGTAAAAGTTTTCCATATTTGGCATTCAGATCCATATATGGATAGGCTCCGCCCATCACGAGAGCATAGCCAGAAATGATGGGTACTTTGCTCATTTACATATCTAAGATGGCGACGCCGGGACGTCTGCAATTTTCATATGATCTATATAGACGATATCATTCATAATTGCATGTGTGTCATTTTCTGAACTTGAAAATGATACATTGAATCAAGCTGAATTAAATGAAATAAAAATTAATGAAAACAATTAAATATTCGAGGTTCCTGGACTAAATGAAAATCCGAGGCGACGAACCCTTTTTTGGCCTTAAGAGTCTATGTAAAAATGTCTGAAATACATGAAACTGGTGGCGTGTGACACAAAATTTAACAATGAATGACATTTGGCAACATATTTTCTTAAATTAATTTAGATTCCTCAATAATATATGTAATTATATTGACTAACCTTATATGTCTAGCTTCTAAACTTGGGGTTCCCACATTAAATATAATATGATCATTTTTGCATGATCGCGATATCAAAGACATGTCTAAAATCGTTACAAAACAAAACAAGATGAACTGTGAGCTAAAGCTCACCTATGATACCCCCGCTCTTCGGCAAACAGGAAGTAGGAATCTGACGGGTCAAAAAACGCTTCCCATGATATGGAGTACCTATATGAAGCTTGTGACCAAATATCAGATTTCTGCCATCATTAGTTGCTGAGAAAAATGCGACGAAAAATGTGCATATATGTTCAATGTGTATAAAAATCAACAAAGTCGGCAAACAGGAAGTAGGTATCTGATGGGTCCAAAAACGCTTCCCACGATATGGGGTACCTATATGAAGCTTGTGACCAAATATCAGATCTCTGCCATCAATAGTTGCTGAGAAAAATGTGACGAAAAATGTGCATATATGTTCAATGTGAATAGAAACCAACTAAGTCGGCAAATAGGAAGTAGGAATCTGACGGGTCCAAAAACGCTACCCACAATATGGTATACATATATGATGCTTGTGACCAAATATCAGATTTCTGCCATCAACAGTTACTGAGAAAAATGCGACGAAAAATATCTTGGACGGACGGAAGGACGGACGGACAGACGGACAGAGGTAAAACAGTATACCCCGTCCCCCTTCGTGGAGCGAGGGTATAAATATTTGAATTTTGACAGAAGAAAAACTTTGCAGAAATAAACAATAACTTTTAATTTTCGAATCATTGACGGACACATTGAATTTCCGTACTGTAGGCTATTTTTTGACAAATCTAATAAACGATCCATCAAACTTGAAACTGCAGTCACGTGATCAAAATTTTATTTAAATATGATGAATATTTATGAGGAAAGTACCATCAATTTCTGGATATGAGTCTACGTAAGGTGTCATGGCGGACAAGAAACAATTTTCGAATACGAAATCGATCGTGAAGGTAGAAACAGGTATTGTAACACTTATTTCGTCTCACCATTACTTAAAAATTGTAGGGACTAATAAGTTATGACCACATATGCAAAAAGAAAGTTGAAATATTCACGGAACGAAAATTTTAATTTGCTCCCATACGTTGAATGGGACCGATTCGTAACCCTAACTGGAGCACAAGCGGAATGAGGGTTACGTTATCGTATCTAATAAAAAATGTGAAAGTCCGATAAAAACAACATAAATATCGGCCCAGATGTCCGACTAAAAACAAATGCGATGTTTTCATTTTTTTTCTCGGAAATTCGTACCCGTTCCGCATAATGGTTTTTATATTATAGTGAAGAACCATTCGGAATTCCAATTGGTCTTTCCAATGTCAGATGAGACCCGAGAGCTTCCGTACCATAACAAACAACAAATGGTGTGACTTTTTATCCAAATATACCCAAATACACCATAAAATCGTATTTATTGTATTAGTTAAAGGTTCTATGTGAATTATTTTTCATAAAAAAATTCAAATTTCATAAATTTGTCACAAGAGTAATCAAAATGATCAATTTTATAATTATTATAAATTCCAACAAATACAAATGTACCCAAACACACTCAAAATTCATATGGTATGTGTTACTTACATACAACAAATATATTTCTTCCAACACTCTTTTAGTTATTTTATTTATTTATCTTATTCCTTTTCTTCCTTTTTAATATGAATAAAAATATATATGAAAACGGGAAATGATCAGTATGCTCCTTTTTTTTCGGTGATTAGACAGGAAATTCATTAGACATACCACTTGCTCACATAGCAATCGCCTTAAATCAACTGCATAAGTTTCAAAAAGACTAGAATTGTTTTCAGTATCAGAATTTCTGTAAAAATATAGAAATAATTAAAAAATATCAGACTTTTGAAAAACGAAATTTTAATGTATATTTGGGTATATTCGTGTTTGTAAGCGACCCGACCGAGATCCGTAAAAACCTGACTATTTTGTTGAAATTCATGAAAAAATAACGATAGAGGAGCTAATAAATCATCAATTATTCATAAAACATCTCAAAATAATAGAAATAATATAATTTGAAGCTGTATTTGGGTAAAAAGTCACGCCGAACAACAAACAAGCATGGATACATCATGGCCGATTAAATTGCACACAGCTGCTAAGCCGGGTGTGAAGAGGAAGAGCAACAAGGATGCTCAGAACAAAAATGATGAAAAGTACGAAGCCTATAGGAAGCGGTTATTTCTAAAGCAGCTGGGCTACAGACAGACCTTGGTTACAAAATGACGACGAAAAAGGAATGACTTGCAAAATTTGTGTTGAACATTACGGACCAATACGGGGATAAGTTTTAAAAATTTGCAGGACTCGAGTAAAAAACATCTTTTCTTCGCAGGTTCTAAAAATTATTAAATCAGTACAGTATCTAACCATGAGAAAACTCGTGTACATATCGATGCACAAAAACAGGCATTGACACAATAAACAGCTCACAAAACTGTCATGGCTCTTAAAGGGCACACTAGAAAAAGACCTTGAATTAAAATTCAGGAATGTTCATGCCTTGATTTAAACAAATAGGCCAATATCTGACATTACATGGCTTAACCAGTTAGACAGGGCAAAGGGACTATAGCTAGATCATAGTAAAACCTATGACAATATGACTGCAACGACTTGTTTTATGGAATTATTTCCCTCAGCGAGGGAAAAACTCATTGACATTTTGTCTGAAATTAACTTGTTCTCCCTCACCATGGATGGCAGTACAGATGACAGCGTTACTGAACAGGAAACTATATTTATTAGAAACTGTGTTCATGGAAAAACTATCACAAGATTTGTGTGTATTGGTGAACCCCAATCAACCAGTTCTGAAAATCTGTTTGCCTTTGTAAATGAAAAGCTAAATGAAAACTATTTAACCAATCATGTCTAAATTTGCTGGATTTGGTTGTGATGGGGCTTCTAATATGATGAGATGTAAATCTGGTCTGGTTACTCGTCTTCAAGAATGTTACCCAAAAGTGGAAGAGATTGAAAGCGATACATTGTAGAGAAGTAGAAATTAAAAGTGAGAGGGAAATCCAGAGTAATAGGGAGAGAGAGAGAGACAGTGAGGAAAATAGGAACGAGAGTGATGTAGTGATCATAATAAATCCAGCGTTCATAGACCTATTTTCGTGCTATGTGTGATAAGCTTCTGCTGCCGCGTTGTTTGGCAAGCTGTTTGGCATCGATTGCGTCAATTTAAACTAAAGTTGGGCCCTATAATTATTATCCCCGCTTCCAAAAACATTTGTTCAATAAAGGAATAATGTTTAAGTAAATGACAAGTTCTTACTTACGGGGTTAGATCTAAAAATCCTATCCGATATACGAGCACTTTGCTCGTGTTTGGCAAATGGGCGATTTTCTTTGGCTACTGTGGCTGAGGGAAAAACTATGAAAAGGGCAGCAATTCCGATAATGGTGAATAATTCGCTTCTCTCCGAAGTATACTGCCAGAACAACGGACGAGCGCCAAATAGAAATAAAAGAAAAGATTTGTGTAAAGTCAAAGAATATTAGAAAGATCAGATATATACAGTATAGAACAGAACATAAATTTACAAAGTAAGAAAAGAAACAGTTTTTTTAGAGTACAGATATAGAGCAGACGTCAAAAGTTCCAAATTTTTTTAGAGAGGCAATTATTCCCCACCACAACGACAAATCTAACCCTGGGTTACTTTCCCCTCCCTTTTCCTAGAAATTAAACAAAATATGAGTGGCCATTATTAAGTAGTGCTATTGGAATAAATACAAAAATTGTATTTACATTTTATTTGTAGTATTGTAAATCATTGTACTATTTTATTCCATATTGAGATTAATTCCATATAATATAATATGATGAATATATAAAATATTCTGACTCAGAATTGACTTTGTTTATTTGTACCACATTGTGTAAACCGGATCAGTGGGAAAATATATCCTTGGGTTTTCTTTGCAATTGTTGGAGTTACAGTGAATGACTCTTTCGAGCGTCACTGTGTCACCTTTGTGCAACTTTAGTAATCCTACCGCAGTGGAATAGGGAGGGGGATTTCTACAGTACATTGTCCATTAAAGTGGTAAATATCATAGTTATTTACATGAATGAAAAGCTTTTTTTTATTGGTGAAATCGACATTCCGTACCCCCTTGTACACAAACGTGTCTATTTTTTTTATTATTCACAAAGTCATTTCTGGTCTCTAAGAAGTTGGTATTCGTGAGAAAATTGTTATACCATGTAGAAAAAAAGAAAAAGGAATCAATGGAGTAAACTAGTTGGTACTGGGATGCCCTTTATTATCAGAGACAGCAATTGTCACGGTTACGTGAGAATGAGTCTCTATGTTAAAGCGTGATGCTTCCCCATTCAAGTTTGGATCGTCTGCACACTGACATAGTGCCCTGCAGATGATTTTTTTTCAGTGATTTTTATTGTTGTTTTTCATTCATTTCTGAAAGTTGTTTAGCGTACAATAAGTATACAACGAATGATGAATTTTATTTTGTCCGTTTGTATTTAAAAGCGCGAAAAACCACATGTGATTACATGTATTAACAATAACGGCCAATTGCTTATATTGTTTACTGGTCTGTCGAGCAGAGAACATAAAAAGTTTCCCTCTATTGAAGAATTATTTGAATTCTTGTCTAAATCTCGACAATTTCATTTGGTAGAAATTGTATATATAATATATCCATAAAAAAATCAGTACTCTTGAAAATTGGTGTGACCAATGAGAATTAGTAAAGAATTCAAATATTTTACCGCTCTTTCTCCGTATACAACACGCTGAACAGTTATCTCCTGACTATAGTCATCTTTACCATCAGTAATAATAGTTGCATACAAATAGGCCAGGTCATTATCCTCTGGGTGCACAAACTTAATTTGTTTTTTTATTGCGTCTGTAAATAATAATCAATTTTATTATGAAATATGAAAGGAAATATTAAAAATACACAGAAAATCACAATGTCTGCAGGAACAACTGTGTGAGTGCGTGAGCGTTGGAAATTCATCAGCTATATAATTGCGGTAAAATATAACTTATTGACCAGATGATGATGATATATGTTTCATATTAGACTAACACGCTGAGTTTGATTGTTTGTTACAGCACTAGCTCCTTAAAACAACAGTCAAGCATATCTCTCCACTCGGATACATAATCGTAATTCCGAAACAACCAGTCTTTAATCTTACTCCTTAATTACTGAGGATTAAGGAGAGAACCAACACATACCGATTTTATAGTCTTTGGCATAACACGGAACTCGAGAGGAACAAGTTAATCATTACACCACCATGGCGATATCTCGCAAATTTAAAATGAGAACATATGCTGCAAAAAAGGTATCGCTAATCGACAATACATGATTTTTTTTTATCTCCAGAGTTAACATTAATTTATGTCTTGTTTGTCGCCGAATTATGGTTCTACATAAATAAGAGAAACATATGACATGTCTCAACACTCACCTGCAGTGCATTGTTACGAGTAGCTTTATGTTTTATTTGACAATTACCTGACGTAGCTCCGCCTGCGTCCCTAAGCTTCTGCATAGATGCCTTGATATCCATATTGTACTGTGAAGCATGAACTATGGCATAAAATGCGCCGCCAAATGCTATATCAACGATCACTGTCCCATAACCTGGTACTTTCACAGAGACATCTGTCAAAAATATTTGATATATCTTACTGACATTTGAATTTTGATTTCGATAAGCGGACAAAAAGAATGAAAAAACAGGATCAAATAACGTACCGTCAAAAGATCGCAACGACAAGAATGCTTGCAATATATACATATATACACACACAATATGTATTCTACTAAAAGAAGCATACACTTAACCGACACGAAGTATATTTATATATTATTGACAATATTTGTATATTGTCATTATGTCATACTGTTCAATGTTCTGTATATTGTCATTATGTCATACTGTTCAATGTTCTGTATATTGTCATTATGTCATACTGTTCAATGTTCTGTATATTGTTATTATGTCATACTGTTCAATGTTCTGTATATTGTCATTATGTCATACTGTTCAATGTTCTGTATATTTTCATTGTCATACTGTTCAATGTTCTGTATATTTTCATTGTCATTCTGTTCAATGTTCTGTATATTGTCATTATGTCATACTGTTCAATGTTCTGTATATTGTCATTATGTCATACTGTTCAATGTTCTGTATATTGTCATTATGTCATACTGTTCAATGTTCTGTATATTTTCATTGTCATTCTGTTCAATGTTCTGTATATTTTCATTGTCATTCTGTTCAATGTTCTGTATATTGTCATTATGTCATTCTGTTCAATGTTCTGTATATTGTCATTGTCATTCTGTTCAATGTTCTGTACATTTTCATTGTCATTCTGTTCAATGTTCTGTATATTTTCATTGTCATTCTGTTCAATGTTCTGTATATTTTCATTGTCATTCTGTTCAATGTTCTGTATATTGTCATTATGTCATACTGTTCAATGTTCTGTATATTGTTATTATGTCATACTGTTCAATGTTCTGTATATTGTTATTATGTCATACTGTTCAATGTTCTGTATATTGTTATTATGTCATACTGTTCAATGTTCTGTATATTGTCATTATGTCATTCTGTTCAATGTTCTGTATATTGTTATTATGTCATACTGTTCAATGTTCTGTATATTTTCATTGTCATTCTGTTCAATGTTCTGTATATTGTTATTATGTCATACTGTTCAATGTTCTGTATATTGTTATTATGTCATTCTATTCAATGTTCTGTATATTTTCATTGTCATTCTGTTCAATGTTCTGTATATTGTCATTATGTCATTCTGTTCAATGTTCTGTATATTGTCATTATGTCATACTGTTCAGTGTTCTGTATATTGTCATTATGTCATTCTGTTCAATGTTCTGTATATTGTTATTATGTCATTCTGTTCAATGTTCTGTATATTGTTATTATGTCATTCTGTTCAATGTTCTGTATATTTTCATTGTCATTCTGTTCAATGTTCTGTATATTGTTATTATGTCATACTGTTCAATGTTCTGTATATTGTCATTATGTCATACTGTTCAATGTTCTGTATATTTTCATTGTCATTCTGTTCAATGTTCTGTATATTTTCATTGTCATTCTGTTCAATGTTCTGTATATTGTCATTATGTCATTCTGTTCAATGTTCTGTATATTGTCATTGTCATTCTGTTCAATGTTCTGTACATTTTCATTGTCATTCTGTTCAATGTTCTGTATATTTTCATTGTCATTCTGTTCAATGTTCTGTATATTTTCATTGTCATTCTGTTCAATGTTCTGTATATTGTTATTATGTCATTCTATTCAATGTTCTGTATATTTTCATTGCCATTCTGTTCAATGTTCTGTATATTGTCATTATGTCATACTGTTCAATGTTCTGTATATTGTTATTATGTCATACTGTTCAATGTTCTGTATATTGTTATTATGTCATACTGTTCAATGTTCTGTATATTGTTATTATGTCATACTGTTCAATGTTCTGTATATTGTTATTATGTCATTCTGTTCAATGTTCTGTATATTGTTATTATGTCATTCTGTTCAATGTTCTGTATATTGTCATTGTGTCATTCTGTTCAATGTTCTGTATATTGTTATTATGTCATTCTATTCAATGTTCTGTATATTGTTATTATGTCATTCTATTCAATGTTCTGTATATTGTTATTATGTCATTCTGTTCAATGTTCTGTATATTTTCATTGTCATTCTGTTCAATGTTCTGTATATTGTTATTATGTCATACTGTTCAATGTTCTGTATATTGTTATTATGTCATACCGTTCAATGTTCTGTATATTGTTATTATGTCATACTGTTCAATGTTCTGTATATTGTTATTATGTCATTCTGTTCAATGTTCTGTATATTGTTATTATGTCATACTGTTCAATGTTCTGTATATTGTTATTATGTCATACTGTTCAATGTTCTGTATATTGTTATTATGTCATACTGTTCAATGTTCTGTATATTTTCATTGTCATTCTGTTCAATGTTCTGTATATTGTCATTGTGTCATTCTGTTCAATGTTCTGTATATTGTTATTATGTCATTCTATTCAATGTTCTGTATATTGTTATTATGTCATACTGTTCAATGTTCTGTATATTGTCATTATGTCATACTGTTCAATGTTCTGTATATTGTTATTATGTCATACTGTTCAATGTTCTGTATATTGTCATTATGTCATACTGTTCAATGTTCCGTATATTGTTATTATGTCATTCTATTCAATGTTCTGTATATTGTTATTATGTCATACTGTTCAATGTTCTGTATATTGTCATTATGTCATACTGTTCAATGTTCTGTATATTGTTATTATGTCATACTGTTCAATGTTCTGTATATTGTTATTATGTCATTCTATTCAATGTTCTGTATATTATTATTATGTCATTCTGTTCAATGTTCTGTATATTGTTATTATGTCATACTGTTCAATGTTCTGTATATTGTTATTATGTCATTCTGTTCAATGTTCTGTATATTGTTATTATGTCATACTGTTCAATGTTCTGTATATTGTTATTATGTCATACTGTTCAATGTTCTGTATATTGTTATTATGTCATTCTGTTCAATGTTCTGTATATTGTTATTATGTCATACTGTTCAATGTTCTGTATATTGTTATTATGTCATACTGTTCAATGTTCTGTATATTGTTATTATGTCATTCTGTTCAATGTTCTGTATATTGTTATTATGTCATACTGTTCAATGTTCTGTATATTGTTATTATGTCATACTGTTCAATGTTCTGTATATTTTCATTGTCATTCTGTTCAATGTTCTGTATATTTTCATTGTCATTCTGTTCAATGTTCTGTATATTGTTATTATGTCATACTGTTCAATGTTCTGTATATTGTCATTATGTCATTCTGTTCAATGTTCTGTATATTGTTATTATGTCATTCTGTTCAATGTTCTGTATATTGTTATTATGTCATACTGTTCAATGTTCTGTATATTGTTATTATGTCATACTGTTCAATGTTCTGTATATTGTTATTATGTCATTCTGTTCAATGTTCTGTATATTGTTATTATGTCATACTGTTCAATGTTCTGTATATTGTTATTATGTCATACTGTTCAATGTTCTGTATATTTTCATTGTCATTCTGTTCAATGTTCTGTATATTTTCATTGTCATTCTGTTCAATGTTCTGTATATTGTCATTATGTCATTCTGTTCAATGTTCTGTATATTGTCATTATGTCATTCTGTTCAATGTTCTGTATATTGTTATTATGTCATTCTGTTCAATGTTCTGTATATTGTCATTATGTCATTCTATTCAATGTTCTGTATATTGTCATTATGTCATTCTGTTCAATGTTCTGTATATTTTCATTATGTCATTCTGTTCAATGTTCTGTATATTGTCATTATGTTATTCTGTTCAATATTCTGTATATTGTCATTATGTTATTCTGTTCAATGTTCTGTATATTGTCATTTTTATTTGTTTTTTTTTTTTCATGGTGTTGACCGCCACTTTCAACAATATTTCAGCTATATCATGGTGATCAGTTGTATTGGTGAAGAAAACCGGAGGACCCGGTGAAAACCACCGACCTGTCGCAAGTCACTAACAAACTTTATCACATTATGTTGTACACCTCGCGCTGATCGAGATTCGAACTCACAACTTCAGTGGTGATAGGCACTGATTGATTGAATAGGTAGTTGTAAATCCAACTACTCTACGATCAGAGCCACGACGGCCCATTTGCCATTTTGGTATTATGTTCAATGTTCTGTATATTGTTATTGTGGTATTATGTTATCCTGTTTAATACTTTTTATTGCTTAATGATGGCCAGCATGTTGTTTACACTATGGTATAGTGAAAATTCATATAGAACACAGCAGTAATTTATATATTTAAGACTTCCCTCTGTTCAATAATGAAAATACCAAAATTATTTAATAAATTGATTATGATAACCATTTAGGTTTTACCTTTGGCATATAAAAATGACGGGACGCTGAAAAAACTAACAGCACCAGTTTTCTTTCCGTCGTATTGTACTCTAGCCTCCACTAATCCACATGGACATTGTATATTCACAACTGTTTCAGGTATGGTTGGATTCTTTACGAAGCCTTTATCCACCAAATATCTTCCTAATGATATCACAGCATGTCCACACATATGACAATATCCATCGTTTTGTATGAAAATAGCTCCTACCTCAGCTGACGGATTATCTGCAGGAACTAAGACCACTCCGAACATGGCCAAATGTCCCCTTGGTTCCCACATTAATAGTTTACGTACATGGTCAAGTTCTTTCTTAAGATATCGAATCTTTTCCAAAATAGTAGCCCCCTTGATTTCAGGGTATCCTTTCTCAACAATCCTGACAGGATCTCCTCCCGTATGCATTTCGGTGGTAACATATTCAGCCATTTTAGCAACGTGATGGGTACATGTGTAGGTTATCTAAAGAAATTTGATAACCTTTGCTCACTATCATAGATATAATATATGGCTAACACGAAGTGTCAATAGGTTAAACTCCTCCCGTATGCATTTCCGTTGTAACATACACAGCCATTTTTACAAGTTGCTATCCAAATGTACAATTTTATATAAACTGGATGGGTTACCTTTATACACTATTCATAAGTATGGTTATCAAGAGGGGAGGATTGGGTTCCCAATAGCTGATTTAACCCCGGCCCGACACCCTTTTGTGTATTTTCCCAATAAGGACCAGGATTACCATCGGCAGATGTCGTAGTCTTAATTTTTGTCCTAAATGATTTCCAATCACCAAGAGGAGGAAGAAATTGGGATCCAATTAATCGGTTTTACCTCGCCATATTTTTGTGCTTGTCCCAAGCCAGGAAAATGATTTTTTCCATCGTCAGATGTGATATGTTTTGTCTTCAATGTCAAGGATTGGAGGTGAGAGGTAGTTGTTGGTTTTGTTTAGATTGGTGGAATTATTTATCATTGCTGTTTAAACTTTCTTTTCATAACATGTGGATCACAACAAGTACAGATATAATAAGGAATATAAAATTGTTAATGCACACACTAACATAATGTAATTATGATTTATTAACCATAGTAATAAATATCACGTAATATTCATGTAACATCGCGTGTATATATGATTTATAATCCCTATCTGGAACCCCCTAAAATTGTCTTTACTTTCAAAATAAATATGGCAGCATACATACAATTCAATGAATACAACATAATTGAAATATAATAACCAATACCACTATCGTTATTATTAGGGATATCTAACACCAGTTAAATGCTGCTCTTATGCAATATTCCTACATTGTCGGACAATATCTTATAGGCAGTTATTAGGTCACAAAAAGAATAGCTGAACTTCCAATGGACAAAAATAGTCGAAATTTGACCCATTCTTGTGGCAGCGTTGATATCTGAAACCTCGAATTGACAAATGCGGGAACCGAATCCTTTTCGTGATTGATTATTTTTCTTTCCTGTGATTTGCTTTTGTTGGTTTTTGTTTGCCGTGTATCCCAGTACATAGTCAAAAATATTTTAAATTCTTTGTGATACCCGTTATGAAAAAAATGTTTAAACAGAGGTGGTCTTACACGTCCACCGTCTATTTACCATTCTTTGTGAACATTTTATAATATGATCTTCTTGACGACTCACCATGAACCCCACTAAAACTCAGGTGCTCCGGAAGGATAGGTAGTTCATGTTCCACTAGTGGCATCCGTCGTGTTACTCTAGTTACAAACTCGGTGATAAGTCATGAATGATGAAAGGACCGGGAAATGTTTACGACAAGTGGAACATATCCGTGGTCATTTGTCATGACACACATTTTCCATAATGGTCAACCTTGTCATGGTGGCGACCGTAAAACTTTCGAAGTCATGACTTCAACTTTGCCAATAGGATCCCTTGGTTTAGTAGCTTCCATGATAGCCGCAACCCTCTATCAAGGAAATCCTGATAGGAACCACAAACTCTGGAATATCGGGTCAACTGAGAGATATATACTCCATATGCAGGAGCTGCTGGAATGTTGCTACATTAAAATTGAAAGTTCACAATGGGAAAATTGAAATCATCTCTTTTGTCGTAAATTTTCGTTCTCAACCACCCTTCATTGTCAATTTCGAGGTTTATGTCAAGGTATGAAGCAGATCTATCTGTATCTGTTGTATCATTTAATTCAAGCTTAATAGAATAGATGCAAAATAACCAAACCTAGAAATAATTAGTGAAAGAACATCATCTATATGACAGAACGTGAAATTAGCTTCTTTTGGTTTTTCTGGAGTATGCCTCGTTATGAATTTACAAACGTCAATCGTGATTTTACGGCCGAAAAATTAGTTTTGACAGATATTAGTAACATAAAAAATATATGATTAGCATAAGAAAAGCTTGAAGATACCAAAGGGTTAAGGAGAAGCCACAAATCGACGCTGACAAAAAGCATAACAATGATCTATTAATAGTACACAGAAAAATAATGATTGAGCATGCAATATGTATATACATATAATCAGGGTCGGAGTATCCTATAGATTAATATAGGTTCCCTCAAGCTTGTTTATTTAAAGAATTTGCAATAAGTTTAGTTCAAATTATGTAAATGTCGCTAAAATATATCATAAGTTAACGGGGATATTCTCTTCCACTCAAAAAGACTACATGCTATAACAAAAAAGATTAATATGGACGTATACAATAGCAAAGTCAATAAATGCTCGCAGTTATCTGACTATCAGCTAGAAAGCTGGAATTCTGTTGGTTATAGACCATTACTTTTTAGATAAAAAATCATAACTGATACTTCTAACAGATTTAATATCAATTAGTATTAATCATACCACATTGTAATTATGAGAGATACAGTAAAATCCTACAGCACGTTGTAATAAAATAAAAACAAGAAAAACAGTGAGTGAGTGGTTGTTGTTTAACGCCAAGTGAGCAAATTTCAACTATATCATGGCGAGAACAAGTTATATTTCTATGAAATGATGATGGTGTCCGTTTTGTACAAAATCAACAAGCTTAATTGGATCTTTATAGTATAGCGCTCACCAAACACTGTACGAATTCGGAGAACATTTGTTAACTTGTGGGTTAACTCTTAGAAAATATCAGTTAAAGAATTGAAAGGTTCTTAAAGGAATTGCCGAAATTTATCATCGTAAAGCAACACGGTTGATTCATATATCTGGAAGTTTGCGTCAGCCTAGTTGCTGTGTACTAGATGCAATGATCAGCTATTTCGTGGAAGGTTGATAAGCTCGCGAAGCGAGCTATTTATGACTGAAGCATGGTAAAATTAAATCAATAAAGGAATAATGACGAATACCATTTACTTTGACTAAAACAGAAATCCTTATCATTCATACACTATGCCTTTCAACACATACGAGTTACCGCTTTTCGAGAACATTTGAGAACTTACGAAAGAGACACGAATGGTATTGAAGAGCATCTGGTCCAATCGTAACTATTCGGCCATTCTCGCTACGCCTAGTGTAGTGGAAATTGCCGAGTGGTCACGATTGATACCGGTTTCGCGAGTTTTTCAGGCGGTGCCTGTTTCATATTAAAATGCCGGTATTATGAGCAACTATCATGTTTTCAGAGAGGGATGTCTGGATTTGCTGATGCATTTATGTATTTTGATGAGTAAGAGTTACGATGAGAAGATTAAATCCACATCGTGATTGCTGATAAACCATGTCGTCGGTTTACATTTTTTGGAACGTCAAAGGGGAATTCCCCATCTGTTTATTGCTTGCCGATTGGTCAATTTTTGCAAAGCGATCGAAGCGCCATCTAAATAACCTATAAATCGCCTAGTAGTTGCACAGCAGACAAGCTAAGAGCGTGGAAATCGAAGAAGTTACATATTGAAAGATGTCAGATTATGAGACAAGGGAGGAGGTGCGAAACATATAAAAGTTTGCTTGAAAAGTTGTTAGTACAGTTACGTTGTGTAGTTGTTCTGTTTGTCGGTTATTTCAAGGTGCGGGTTGCTTTGGGTGAAGGCTGTTTCTTGGAGCAGGTGGAAGGCTGTAAAAGGTACGGGTTGCCACCTCCTTGGAAATTCTGAAGTCTTGTATTTCTTGTAATATAAATTGTTTTAGAAAGTGGTTGCAAGTCCGTTTTGGCATATGGTCCATGTAAATCTTGATTCCGATTGTACGTAGTCGCCATTATATTTTATCGCAACCGAGATTGGAGCGGGTTGCATAAGTGAGGTTACGTTTTAGTGTCAATAATTTGTACCCTAGTTCTTTGTAACATAAGGAAAGTAATTTGATTTTATTTAGCTAAATTGTGGTAAATATTTCATGTAAGCGATGTCGGTATCGTTTTATTGTAGACAATTATCATCGTTATTTGTAGGCTTTGTGCCTGGTGCGGGTGAAATATGAAAACATAATAGTTACTATTTATATTAAATTTTCAAACTATATAAGCAGACATGAAATATGAAACATAATAAAGATTCTTTTTAGGCGACTTTTTAACGGTGTCAATAAAAGGTTTTATATGTATTATGTGAACTGTGATAAAATGGATCTTACCTTTTAGCTGATGAGATGATAACTTTTTAGAATTAGTGGTGAAATGCATATTTATATATCTAAAGTAGTCAATCAGATAATATTTTTATTATATAATTTTAATGAACTTTCTAAATGGCGACACGGTTGGGGGAAACAGATGTAAAATACAGTAAAGTGATATGATATACATTTACGCCAGAGACCAATTTTAGACTATCCTATTCATGTAATTAACTTTTAGCAGCAATCTGACAAATTGTAAAATCTTAACTGTATATAGAAGGATTTGTATGCTAAGTATGTGTGGATAGAACTTCACTCTATATATGTGCACAAAATCGAATGGTGGAGGGAATACGAGCACTGTACATACACAGAGCACCTGTTCTACATACTGACGTATGGTTCTCCTACAGAGGGGGTTAAAGATAAAGAAGAAGAAGAAGAAGAAGAAGAAGAAGAAAGAAAAAAATACAACAAATAAATTATAATATTTCTCATTACTTTGTCATTTTCTTTATTTCAATTTCAATATATATATATATATTTCTTTTTAATTGAATCACAAAAAATATATTATTTAATTTCATATTAAATTTTATTTTATTTCATTTTTCTTCATATATATTTATATATTTTTTTTAATTACAAAAATATTTTATTTCATTTCTCAATACATTTTAATCAAATTTAGCATAGAATATTTCACTTATTAATTACTTTAAAAAAACCAACCCCAAAAAACCTTCAAGTGGCCCCAACTTAATTACTAAAACAACAATCTACACTATATGTTGTTTTAAGAATGTTTGCGTTCCGGGAACACCCCATATTGTTATCCAATATTGTAGTTGTTGTGGTTAATAGAAGATTAAATAGTTGTGAAGGTTGTTAATGTCCTTTAAAGGGCATATTTGGATAATTAATTGTATATACTTGTAATTATTTAATTGTTTGTTGTATGTTCCTGTCCAACCACGAGGATCAAAGACAGACGATCACGCAACGTTATTACTATTATTTAATAAAATATCTGAATCTTTAATAGCCTTTGTAATTTGTTGAATCCATTTAAATTTACTTTCATCTAAACTCCGACATCCAACGGAACCTTACTTTTGTATGCTTTGTGGCGCGCAGGTCAACTTTACTCGAGGTGGGCAGCATTACAATAGTACTAGCTCACTGATACAACAGTCCGCGGATAAACGTGTCGCCCTATTCGGACACAATAACACAATATCTTTATTCCGAGCCAACCAATAAAGGACTTCTTGCTCCTTAGTTCTGCGGGTTTAGCGGAGAAGCAACAAAATGTAGTTGATAATAGTGGAATTTATAAAGTCTGATCAATGCACCCTTATATTGTAGATCTATCCATCATATGACACGTAAATCCTCATCAATTCGATATAGTAAACTTTGCTATGAGTCCTTGAAGGTATATCCAACTGCATGTACTTCAATATAGTAGATTTAGGAAGAAAAATCTAATAAACATACTTCAATTTTGTGGATTTTGCTGCCAGTTCTTGAATATCTGACCAAATATTTCAATATATCAATTGCAGACTTCTGCTTCATTCCCTGACCTACTCTTCCAAATTGACAGTGAGGGGCAGTTAAGAACGACAAAAGATATTATCTCAATTTTCCCATTGTGAACTTACCATTTATATGTAACAACATTCCAGCAGCACCTGCATATGGAGTATATATCTCTCAGTTGATCTCAGGAGCTATCAGGATTTCTTTGATAGGGGGTTGCTGCTATCATACAAGCTACTGAACCAAGGGTTCCTCTTGGTTAAGTTGAAGTCGTCACTTCGAAAGTTTTACGGTCGCCACAATGACTTGGTTGACCGCTATGGAATATATAATATGTGCTACAAATGACCACGGATGTGTTCCACTTGTCGTAAACACTTCCCGGTCCTTTCCTCATTCATGACATATCTCCAGGTTTGTAACTAGATTAACACGACGGGTGCCACTAATGAAGCAGCAACTGATTACCCTTCCAGAGCACGAGTTTACAATCGGTTTTAGTGGGTTCGTGATACTCAATCTTTAGTTTTATGTGTATGTTTTGTAGATCGTTGTTTGTCCTTTTGTACTTTTTCTTTTGGCCATTGAGTTTTCTGTTCTTCATCGATTTACGGATTCTGATGACTATTGTCGACCTTAGATCTTTGGCATCCTCAATAATCTTCAATAATTTGAGGTGAGAGGTAATTGATCGTTTTTGTTGAAATTGGTGGAATTATTTACCATTGCTGTTTAAACTTTCTTTTCATAACATGTGGATCACAATAAGGAGTACGAAACTGTTAATGCACACATTAACATTTTATAAGCATGAATAAATCATAAATCATAAATATCACGTTATATTCGATTCATGCACTGTAATATCGCAGGTATATATGTTTTATAACCCCTATCTGGTATCCCCTACATTTTTATGAAAAAAATAATAATATACGCTCCAATAAATAAAATATAATTGAACCATACTGCAATGTCGCAGGTAGTAGTCATATAATTCGGATCGTCAGCTAAAATTGCAACCATCATACCTCTCTCAAGAATATTTTCGATTGTATATATGGATCAGATCTACCATTTGAACTCTCCTATGGATACCAATGAATACTACTTTTTGGCAGCTTTGAATTTTACCAATAAGGCAATTTTCAGAGTTGAAATAAGACAAGATGTTTCTTTCCTCTATCAGCGACAAGCCTTCTACAGGACTTCACCATATGAGTAACACAGCGGATGTCTTGTAAAAGGCAGAAACTGCTTACCCGTAGAGAACACATGGTTCACCTCCTGTTTTATAATTGGGTCCGTGTTGTTCATCATTTTAGTTTTCTTTGTGATGCTGTGTGTATTTGTTTGTCTTCGTCCTGTGTATTGTGTGCTCAGTGTTGCCAGTGTCTCTGGATTGTCTTCGTCCTATGTATTGTGTGCTCAGTGTTGCCAGTGTCTCTGGATTGTCTTCGTCCTGTGTATTGTGTGCTCAGTGTTGTCAGTGTCTCTGGATTGTCTTCGTCCTGTGTATTGTGTGCTCAATGTTGCCAGTGTCTCTGGATTGTCTTCGTCCTGTGTATTGTGTGCTCAGTGTTGCCAGTGTCTCTGGATTGTCCATTATTGATTACCCTTTCAATTTTCTCAAACGTTTATTAATAGTCTTTGATTTGATCCGACCGAGGCCCGAACCTACGATCTGTCGCACTCGAGGCGAGCAAGCTAACCATTACGCAAATGATGCGGTAATCATATAGACATGCACGTTTAATATTAATATGTTCTTTCAAAAGGGCGTTATAAAAGATGTGAGATATCTTTCACGAGTGTTGGAAATTCACACTTTCTTGAATACATGTACATTTATTGATTAGAACATCGTATAATTCCGCCGACAGAAAGAACCTTTTTCTTCCATGAATATTAAAAAGTAAATATAATTTTTAAAAATGCAGGAAAAGGAATGTGCGTTACTACAAGTGCATGCATAATAACTTGAACAAGAGATACAAAACCTTTTTTCGGCTTCCGTTATTTGGGACACTTAGTTAACAAAAACATTTAAACCCTCATTCAATTGTACAACAAACCACATCATTATAGAGATGCAATATGGTTTGTTGTGGATATAACAGATTAATATAATCGAGTGCTTTACAATATACAATATATTTTCGCCATTTTGGCATTTGGCTATATTTTTTTTATTAGCCATGAGCAATAATGAGGAGATTTTTAAACTTAAATTTATAGCCTAATCCATTCATTAATTTGGATTTGTATTTTAGATGCTTTCAATATTTCATCGATATCATGGTGGCCAGTTTTACCGGTGAATGAACCGGAGTGTCCGGTGAAAATCACCGACCGTCACTGACAACCTTGAGCACATAATTATAGGTTGCATCACGTACATTTGAGGGGAAATTGAACTAATAATCAGTAGTGTTGATAGATACCTATTGTACATGTTGGTGCTTCAAAAGACTTTAAATGATTTGACTTTCCAATCTTTTTACTATGAGCGCACCTGTTGAAGGTTATTCCAGAAACGTGTCGTGCGCACTAAATTGGATATCTCAGATTTTACTCATAATGACTCCTTATAAATCAACACTTTTCATGCATGTAGGATATAATCGTCGGTTATCGACGGCTGGTCACATCATCCGTAGGTCATTTCAAAGAAAATTCGTCTCATGCATGAATAATTCATCTCGAATTTGATTGGACCCGTGGCGTTTGAAGAGCGGCATCTATTAACACTTAAAGGACACTCTGCTAGACTAGAAAATTATTTTACTTTACTTTCGGATACATTATTTGTATAATAAATGGGGGAAAGCCTTGTTTATATTTATATTTTTTCCCCATTTTTGTAAGCTACCGAGCAGTCGTAATATTTGAGTAATCAGTAAGGGGACAACCCTGAAAAGAATGTAATTGTTTCGAAGATAAATGGAGAGTATCGTAGCGTGACGAGCTATGGCAATTATAGGACTCAAACTAGAAAGAATCATTATTTTAATATTTCCTTGTTAAATGAACAAATGACCACTCACAATTCTAAATTCTTAATTTCTTACACGATGTTTTCTATGTCTATAACACGCATTTCCTCCATAAATCTGGTTCTCTTTATATATGCTCCGTTTTTTGCCTTGTTTGTGAAGACTTGTAAGCATGACTGATAAGCATATATATTTGCCGAAAAAAAACGTTTCTCTATCTCTCTATCTTTCTTTAATTCAACAAGAATCCTCTACCAATTTCATCGTCTTCTTCCAAAGTAAATGTTGATGTACCAGTATAATAACCGTTCCCAGAAACTTCAACAACTACAGCATTATAATCACCATATTTAATTTCTTTTTCAGGTTTAGATTGAAACTTTGCTCCTGTTGGTCCCTCAAATGTTCGCGATTGACCTATTTTTATCAAGTTTCTGGTATATTGTTGGGCTATCCTTGCTGTAACACCAGATCCACAGGGTGAACGGTCTACCTGAAGTATATAAAAAAAGTTGGACTGTTGTAAAATGATATTTTAGTCTGTACTATTATTCAGTGATTGACTGATAATAATAACTTTGAAATACTTCAATATTAACAATATTTCTTAACTAAAATGTCTGTTGTCACTTGTCATATCAAAATAGTTATTTTTTCTAATCTTTAGAACACTACATGTCATTCAAAAAATGAAAGAATTTCTGAAGCTTCTTATTGAACAATGATGAGTACCCCAGGGTACCCATGATTCCATGCTCTGTGTCACATGAACCATTTTTCCAAAATATGGTACTTATTTCTTATATATCTTTATTCCTTTTCCTTTTACAACGAAAATCAAACAATATACTGCACCACAAGGTAAAATGTTAATATTTTATATTCTATCTGGACAATTTGAATGGATGAACAATTCCTTTCTGAGATTTCACATTACATGGTCACTATCTTTGTTTCTAACGGACGCCGAGTTGTTTACCTTGCTTCATTAATTTTGCATCTACATTTTCAATAACAACTTTCTCTATATCTGTGGGGTTTTTTGTGAGTTAAATATGACAATGTTTTCTTACATCGTCTGCCAATGTTTCGTATTCATTGACATTAAGAGGAATTCCGAGGACATGCGTCCTAATGCATCCAGGTTACACTTCCGATATAAACAATGACCGAAAAGGTCATGTTAAACCCCATATATGAATATGACTAGCAAATAACTACGTACATTCAAAACGATTCAAATCCATATGTAATTGTAGAATTTAAGTTGGGCAACATGCTATCTCTCAGATGCACTTTAGTTTGACGCAACATAGTAAATAGTTTTCATTTCCGACAGTTTAATTAAGGATTGATCGCAATTTGTGTTCGGTTCATGAAGAAATAACCTCAGTCAGGTTGTACACACCGTGTAACGCCGCGTAGTGGGTTGTACGCAAGGGTGTGTACAACCTGATTGAGGTTATTTCGAATGAACCGAACAAATAATTTCGATCAATCCTTATGAATTAATTCAAACTTTTTTTGCTATGATATTGAAAAATATATTTATTTGTTCAAAATAAGGCAAATAATCGGAAATCAATTTAAATAACCACAAAGGTGCCTCATTTAAAGAAAATCACCCGATGACAACGGCACGCGACGCCTTGAGGTGGGGAGGATCACTTGATCCTGTGGCACTTTTTTGTTCACCCACCTTTGCCTCGTGATGAAACTTTAATGTATAATTGTTAAAAATAGATAGATTAAATGGCCACAATAGGTGGCCCAGAAAATTCCAGTTGGTGTCTAGTTGTTTTTATCCTACGAGGCAAACAGAGCAAGCTGCTTGCTGTGGTAAGCTGCTTAGGTGTATATACTATATTTTGGTAGGAGGTATGTCGTTGATTCAATTGGTGTTGTTGAGATGTGTTGCTATATATTGAGGGAGAATAAATACATTTTATTTAAAGAATAAGATGCTTTATGCGAGGGAGAAGTGATTATGGTATACCCCTTGACAGAGCCACTCATGAATAATTAATTAGCTTGTTCCCACGCGCGTGGGGTCAAGGGTCATTCTTGTAGATAAAACGAGGGGCGCATTACAAAAGTGCGAATTTAGGGATTAACGGACCATACAAATGCGCGATGAAAGTGCATTACAAAAGCGCGAAAAATTTACCTGTATTTTTAATGTCAAATTATTATAAAAATAATAAAAATATTATATGAATTTGTAGTTATTTATTCCCAATGTATTTTGAAAGACATTTTTACACATTGAGTATAAAATTATTCCGAATTCCTTTGGGCAATGATTTACAGCTGGTGAGTAACATGAATTGAGTTCACGAATGTTAAAAATAGAATCAGTTTGTCTACTTTATTTGATCAAAATGGATCTAGTCGTAAGTGAGACAAATAAAGGAAAGAAAGCTTTACTTTACGAAGGATTTACTTACAGAATTGGCTCCGTGCTAAAATCGGAGGATATATCATGGAGATGTACCAAGAGAGGCTGTAAAGCGAAACTTAGAACGGATAAGGACATAAAAATGGTCATATCTGGAAAACTGGATCACACACACGAGGTAGATGAACGAAAGCTTGAGCTAAGCAAGTACGACTGTCGGTGAAAAGAAAAGCCAATAGCGACGTGAGTGAACAACCGTCTAAAATCATCCGTTCAGAACTTCAAAAAGTAGAGGAGAACAATCTAACAGAAAATGACCTCAAAAGCTTGTCAATGGCAATATACAGAGAAAGGAGAAAGAGGCATCCAACTCTGCCTATGTCTAGGGAAGATATGCACAGATGGAATGACAATAGAAACGTTTGAGCCATGTATTGTACATGTAGACTTTGAATTAGCCATGCTGAAATGCTTCAAGCAGATGTTTCCGACAACTAAAATACAACGCTGTAGGTTCCATTTACGTCAATCCTGGTGGAGGAAAGTTCAAAAACTTGGTCTCAGTAAAGAATATAAAGAAAAGGATTGTGACATAGGCAAGTGGCTGGCATCCTTTTTTTGGTTTGCCATTTTTAGATGCTAGTGATATAGAGGATTGCTTCGTAGAGAGACAAATCCATGTCAATTTATGATCGAAGTTTATTGTGAATTTTTGTGACAATTTTTAATTCCTCCCTATGCCCCTCCTCCTCCCTCTTATTAATAATGTCAATGATACCGTTATGATTTTAGTATTTTTGACTGTTTAATATATAATTATTGTAATAATTTTTGTATTGTGTATAGTTAAGGGTAGTATATTTTAGTTTCTGTGATGAGTTGATATTACTTTTTAATTAGTTTTAAGGTGGGCACTTTTTTGTTCACTCACCTTTGCCTCGTGATGAAACTTTAATGTATAATTGTTAAAAATAGATAGATTAAATGGCCACAATAGGTGGCCCAGAAAATTCCAGTTGGTGTCTAGTTGTTTTTATCCTACGAGGCAAACAGATCAAGCTGCTTGCTGTGGTAAGCTGCTTAGGTGTATATATTATATTTTGGTAGGAGGTATGTCGTTGATTCAATTGGTGTTGTTGAGATGTGTTGCTATATATTGAGGGAGCATAAATACATTTTATTTAAAGAATAAGATGCTTTATGCGAGGGAGAAGTGATTATGGTATACCCCTTGACAGAGCCACTCATGAATAATTAAAAATAAGGCAAATAATCGGAAATAAATTTAAATAACCCCAAAGGTGCCTCATTTAAAGAAAATCACCCGATGACAACGGCACGCGAAGCCTTGAGAGCGACGTCTATTTTTAGATTCCGTTCATTGACAAATAACCTCAACTTTTTAAACCAATCAAAACACGTATAAAATGACATGTGACTCTAAAATTAATTCATTCTGAATTGAAACTGGTGACACAGAGTTTAAGTAAATGTAAACCATATTTTGTAATAAACACACGGGTGCATAAAAAAGAACAACATACACCAAAGATGACATTCTTTAAATGTTTGACTTTCTGACTGACAGTGTATGTGTTAAATTCAATCTTTCCAACAGATTACTGACATGGTTGTGGATGGAAACCACTTACTCATAGAAAATCCCATCGAATGAAACAAACAATATTCACTTGGGAGACGTTCTGTTAACAATCATATTCATTAGTTTTCAGAGAATAAATAGCTCAATTAAAAACTATTTTCGTATATAATGAATAATGATGTTAAAAATTATCACCTCTCGTTCTGCAAAAACGCAAACATTCCAAGTGACATCTTCACAATACTGGTCTTTGCCATCTGTGACAATCGTTCCATACAAAAAAGCCAGGTCACTATTTTCTGGGTGTGTTAGCTTTAGTACCTTTTTCAGTGCATCTGAAATAGTTAATGGCTTTTTTTTTTTATTTCATTCATAAAATTAGTTTACTCTCGCCACTCTTTTTTTAATTGAAATCCCTGTGCCATTTTATCATTTAATTACTGAAATGCCAATCATACCAAAATGCATTGATTATTGTAAGAAATAGCATCGGTAATAAAATTCAAATAAAGATTACTGGTACAAAATGGTTTTTATTCATGAATTAATAAATGTATGGTACGAAATAGCACGGTACGGATATGTACATATGGTACGAAATAGCACGGTACAGATATGTACATATGGTACGAAATAGCACGATACGGATATGTACATATGGTACGAAATAGTACGGTACGGATATGTACATATGGTACGAAATAGCACGGTACGGATATGTACATATGGTACGAAATAGCACGGTACAGATATGTACATATGGTACGAAATAGCACGGTACAGATATGTACATATGGTACGAAATAGCACGGTACGGATATGTACATATGGTACGAAATAGCACGGTACAGATATGTACATATGGTACGAAATAGCACGGTACAGATATGTACATATGGTACGAAATATCACGGTACGGATATGTACATATGATACGAAATAGCACGGTACAGATATGTACATATAGTACGAAATATCACGGTACAAATAGGTACATATGGTACGAAATAGCACGGTACAGATATGTACATATGGTACGAAATAGCACGGTACGGATATGTACATATGGTACGAAATAGCACGCTACAGATATGTACATATGGTACGAAATAGCACGGTACAGATATGTACATACGGTACGAAATAGCACGGTACAGATATGTACATATGGTACGAAATAGCACGGTACAGATATGTACATATGGTACGAATAGCACGGTACAGATATGTACATACATTGTATGGTACGATACGTCTCTGTTTCTACGATTTTCCGATTTAAATTTGGAATGTTCTGGAAGTTTGGTACTACAATTGCATGTTTGGTTTTTGCTTGATTGCTTGTTTGTGTTTTTCCCTTCATTTTCTTCACAATTGTGTAGTTAACTGCTTACCCTTCCGGAGCAGTACATGAATTAACCATTGCTTTTCAATGGGATCGTGTTGCTCAGTTTTTAGTTTTCTATGTAGTGTTTTGTAGATCATTGTTTGTCCTTTTGTCTTTTTTTTTATTCTGACGATTGTGTTGTCTGTCCTCCTTCGAATTACGGTTTCTATTTACTCCTATGGCATCTTCAAACTTTTCTTAAAGCACGATTTATGCATTATAGCATTGGTGTAATTAAGATCAATATATAACGGGATATCAACTATTTCCTTATACAAACTCATAATAGTATTTGTTTTTGTCTTTGGGATCCGGAATTACTCTATTACTTTAAGTGTAGGTTTGGTTTATGGTGCTTAACGCCACTTTCAACAATATTTCAGTTATATCGTGGCGGTCAGTTTTATAGGTGGAAGAAACCGGAGTACCCGGTGAAAACCATCGACCTGTCGCAAGTCAGTGACAAATTATATCACATAAGATTGTATCGAGTATTCCTCGCCATGAACGGGGTTCGAACTCACAGCTTTAGTGGTGATAGGCACTGATTGCACAGGTAGTTGTAAATCCAACTACCATACGATCACAACCACGACGGCCCCCAATCTAATAGACTTTGCAATTAAATACCTGTTGTGGCCCCAGCAGCGTCTCTGATTTTTTGCATAGATGACTTTATATCCATGTTATATTGTGATACGGGTACTAAAGCATAGAAAGCACCACCATATGCAATGTCTACCATTATTCTTCCATATCCGGGTACGTCTACTGACATATCTATAAAATACAGAGATATGACATGATTCAATCTCTACCATGCAATATTCGAGTACATCTAAGGAACACAATTACTTGACTGAACATCATCAAAATTCCGAAATCTGAGATTTAAGGCTTACAGAAGTAAAGGAAAAGATTGACTAATACAGGGGCACAATTTGTTACCATGGGTATGCTGATGATTTGACCTACGAGTCAGTAAAACTACAGACGAAGAGAATGCTCCGAGATTATGCCAGAGAGTGCATATCACAAGGGTATGGGATAAGGGTGATAGAATATAATTCGTTGTATATATACCAATCAAACTATGTTTTATGATATATAAGCCACTTAATTTTCTACCATAATAATGAGGGTCTGTGTGGGGTGATTAGTTAAGGTCGTAGAATTCGTACCACAAGCCTAATACAACTGATTGATATGCGTGCGAGCTCCGTTACCTACGTCAAGATAATGTAGACTAATTACATTATTCATTCTGTCTAAACAAAATTAAACGACCCCTTTCGTGGTAAATGGGTATGATTACGTGTTTATTGATGAATTTATGATGAGAGTTGACTAGCCCCGTCACTTTTTATTGAAGTGTCTGTACCAAGCTAGGAAAGCCAGTGGTCATGTATGTGTTTTGTAGGTATCGATTTTGTCTTTTCTTACGAATTTGTTATTGTATTTTGGATTTATTCCGACAGTGTGATTTTTTTTTTATTCGGTACATCACACACCAGACACGAGTTTTGATTAGTAATTATCAGATTATCTAAATGTAAAGGATGTTGTGTATATATGTAGTATTTGCATGTTGTATAGTAAACCTCTCACCTTTAGCAAACAGAAATGCTGGAACGCTGAGGAATCGAACAGAACCAGTTTTATTACCGTCATATTTAACGTATGACTCGACCGATCCACATGGACACTGTATATTTATTTGAGTTTCTGGAATTTTAGGGTTCTTTACAAATCCCTTGTCTAATAGGTATCTTCCTAGCGATAGAATGGCGTGACCACACATCGTACTGTAACCTTCGTTGTGCATAAATATAGCACCGATGTCGGCTGACGGGTTGTCTGGTGGAACTAATAATACACCGTACATATCAAAATGGCCTCTTGGTTCAAACATTAACAGCTTTCTGGAATCATCCATCTTATTTTTCATAGTTTTTATCTTTTCTAATATGGTGGTGCCGGATATTTCAGGGTAGCCCTCTTCTATAATCCGAAGCGGTTCTCCTCCCGTGTGCATTTCTGTTGTAGCATATGAAGCCATAATGTAGTATTGTAACAAGTAATAGTGTTAAAATCTAGGGTGTAAACAGGTTATATAATTTATTTTTAGAACAGGTAAATGTATTATGACCAGTATGGCACGCGCAATAACCAAAACTATGAATAAATTGGATATTTATAAGCTATAGATATCACCATTAAACGTATTCATTAACACATGCAAAATATGTACGAGTATTCCGCCAAGATACATGTATATAAAAAGTGTGGCACTGTATTAATAAAAATAACGATCGCCTGTTAAGTACAGAATTTTTCGTTTATCGACAAAATATAAGATGTTCTTGATTTATGGACAAATTGAGGAAAAGGGGGAAAGATATTTTATATTTTGTGTTCATATGACATAGTAGTATGTATAATGTACCCGTGACAAACACAACATCACTAGTCATATTTTATTAAAGCGCAGTAATTAACATTTACAAGTGGTTATGGCAAATTAACAACGTAAAGAACAGAACAGATGAAATATTCAACATGCTTTACATGAACATTTTTTTCCACGTTGTCATGGTCGTATCATGGTAGTTGGATTTACAGCTATCTGTGCAATCAGTACCTATCACCTTTAAAGTCGTGAGTTCGAATCCCGTTCATGGCGAGGTGTACTCGATACAACATTCTGTGATAAAGTTTGTCAGTGACTTGCGACAGGTTGGTGGTTTTCTCAGGGTACTCCCGGTTTCCTCCACCCATAGAACTGACCGCCACGATATAGCTGAAATATTGTTGAAAGTGGCGTTAAACACCACAAACCAAAACAAAACGTTTTACTGATGTACGAAGATCATTGCTGACATCGTTATATTCCGTGTCACCGAAATGAAAACTACTTGCCGCGCTGCAGCAAACTAGAGACACCCGAGATTTTTTTTTGTGTAACTTAAATACTGCATTGACTTCATCTAAATAGTTTTGAATGTGCATGCTTTATTCACGCGTCATTGGACCATGGTTATTTAACATGGAGTTCTTGATTATTGTTTATACCGGTAGTGAAACTTTTATTTTTGGTTTCTTGTATCTCACAGATTGAGCATATTGTCATATACATGTTTATATAGTAACAGTCTTTCTTCTATCTCTGTGGTCACTATTACTAAGTTTTGTAAATATATTAATTTTGTTTCATTTTGTTCTATACAGAATGTATTATATTATACATATATACATAAAGGTGTTTCGAAGGAAATTCCAAAAATTTCTCAATATAGTCATCAATCAAAGCTTTACCTGCTCAAATGTGTTTTTGGCGAAATCTTTAACGCTTTAACTAGACTTATAATTTACATGAATGTGTATGCCTGAGAAATCGAAACGAATCAGAGATGCATTTACTGTAATATAGGTCAGAAAAATATTACTTCAGTTAGAGATCTATTTGCAGCAAGGATTTCAAATACCTTTTGTCAGCGAAATGGTTCCGAGTTACATATGTATGTCATCTTATGTGTTTTTACCACACCCTGTGTCATAAAAATGGACACCAGTCAGAGAAATGTTTGCTCCCAAGGAGTTGGCTGTACCTATTGTGTCAGAGAAATCGACATGATTTAAATATAAATTTGTCAGCCTAAAGATTGCTTTACGAAAGTCTTTGTCTAAGAAACTTACCAGAGTCAGTGGTACATTTTCAACATGGTGCATTGTGATTTTTTTCTTATTAGAGAAAATGTTTGAATTAGATACATTTCCTCAGAGAAATGAATTTTAGTCAGTTAAAAAAAAAAAAAAAAAAAACAATTTCTGGTCGACCAGATATTTTGACACTTTAAAAGCAGACACATTAATTTTTGATTTATACAAATATCATTATTTCTGCATTTTATTTCTTCTGCAAAGATTTTTGACAAGATATATAATAACTGATTTACGTTAAATCACATAAAAGTGAGTAATTATGCATGTCACAAAATAAGATTTAATATTATGCATGTTGTAAACAATCGTAATTTTTTTTTATGACATTTCGATAGCTATTTATAATTTTACAACCATTGAAAATCTATATTTACTTACTATTTAGTGTTTTTTGTAATTCTTTCATTATACACAATAAATTAATTTTAGCCTATTGTGATATTACTTTATGATGTAGTAGTATGCAGTAAGGTATCATTTAATTAGATATTATAGTTAAATACTAGTTAGCGGGAAAGTAGTATTGGTGAAGGAAACCGGAGGAACCGGTGAAAACCACCGACCTGTCGCAAGTCACTGACAAACTTTATCACATAATGTTGTACACCTCGCCCAGATCGAGAATCAAACTCACAACTTCAGTGGTGATAGGGACTGATTGCATAGGTAGTTGTAAATCCAACTAACACACGATCACGGCCACGACGGCCCCTAAAGGTCTTTGGGAGCAAGTAAACCAAAGGACGTAACATGATATCCAAACTATTCATATTGCAATATTGTTGTACAGCAAAGACCAAGAATATACATAAATGAGTGGTGCATGTGGCAGTTTCAAAGAATAAAATTACCAAAAGGACACATTCTTACATCTTTTAAGCAATGGACCAGGAAACGATTAATCTTACCTGGACTATTTTTCATAATAAAGTAGAGCGCTGCAGATGTTTGCACATTATGACTTAAAAAAGAAATGAAACAAACAAACAAAAACTGGGGTGACATAGGTGCCCCAAAAATAATACCTACAAACACACGTTTCCTCTTTTAAAGTACACATAAATATGATGAAACTTCGACAAAAATGATTGAATAAAAAAAACCATGATTTTTAATATAATTATTTTAAGATTATGAAACTAACTATCACAATTAATACACATTTCAGCTCGACCAGTTATGTTTAAATCGTTCACGGAAAATAATTTAATATATGACGACAATACAGTTACGCGTCATAAATCATTTTTTTACGCACGGGATTTCAAGTATGTAAAACAACCGATTAGTAGTAACTTAATGCTAATAACTTCCGTCACACATCAAAATAAAAAGACAGGAAGACCCCTGACTTCTCAAAATGTGGGTTCTAAGTCTTTTTTTATAGGCGTTTCTTACCATTGAAAATATGTGTCAAAGTGATGGATCTAACAGAAAACAAACTTGACACTATATTAATGACTTGTAATGGAAATACAATATTATAATTCAAATATTTTAAATAATATATAAATATACAAATTTCATTTATCAATCTATCAACCAACAGGTAAAACAATTTATTATTAAGAAAATTTACAAGCTTAAGAACGTGTGGACGTTACAGTATTGGTTTGCTTGTAATACGTAACCGTTTCAACCATGTAAGTGATAGTGATTATTTTTAATTTATTTTTGTTTAAATTAATGATTTTTCTTCTAAGTTATTTTTCAACACAATTTGTAATAATATATGTTGCTACCTAAATGCAACTATAATGTCATACAAAATACTAATTAAACAAATTCATTTTTAAAGTCTACTATATATGGAGGAATCGTTGACCATCAGTGTTTAAACTTTTTAAGCTGTTTATTAATACTGATTGATAATCAATAGGTATTAATAATGACGTGGTAAATAAATTATTTAAGATAAAAAAATCAAAAAAATCGATAATCGTTATATAGATATTTTTATGAAAAGAAAGTACTAAGGTTCTCCTCCCATAAGTGACCATAGCCGAGTTTGGCAATGCTTAGGCTCTTTGCTTTACTTGCTTCCAAATACTTTCAAATTATTTGGCTTTCCAATCTTTTGATAATGTGTTAGGGTTATGATATTTAACGCCACTTTAAACAATATTTCAGCTATATCGTAACGGTCAGTTTTATTGGTGGAGGAAACCGGAGTACCCGGAGAAAACCACCGACCTGACGCAAGTCACTGACAACTTTATCACATAATGTTATATCGAATGCACCTCGCCTAAGCGGGATTCGAAGCCACAACGTTAGTGGTGATAGGTACTGATAGCATGGGTAGTAATAAATCCAACTACCATACGATCACGACCACGACGGGTCCTCTTTTGATAATGAGCGTATCTGATGAAGATTATTCTAGAAACACGTCGGGCGCAATAAATTCAATCTCTACATTATTATTTAAACAGTGTTGGTAAACAATTCAACCAATGTCTACAAAGCGAACAACCATCTCAAACCATTGAACACAAGAAAAAGACCACGACATATTGGAAATCCCAGATTTGTGTTCCCTTCGCTCAATATTTATTGTATTGCAAAGCTATTATACTCTATGTAAAGATTTTTGTCGTTGAACCCATAAACATAATTTTGACATCAGTCTAAAGTCAATCATACTGTATGGATGTGAAAGATGGATTCAATCCTTCCACAGTAAGATTTAATAATGTATCATTACTATTTAATAGAATATAAGTTTGCCAATATGCTAATGTAACTTCTACATACCAATGGCCGATTCTTATTCTTGTCAACCAAGACATTGAGTGTCGTCCATTGGTGTCTATTGCAGCAAAATAGCTCCCGATCTTTCTGTAATGTACAGTAACAGTCACAGACGTGATATTCTGTACTCTAGGGGAAGTACTATTGCCTCTGTTCTGGAGATTGAGTGACGGTATATCCTTCATAGATACATGCACACTTTGTTATGTTTTGTTTATTACAGATATGTGTGTGAATTGTGTAATGTTTATGCCTGCAATCGGCCTTAGTTGGCATAGCAACCATATAACATATTGTACATTTGCTAAAACAAAACACAAATCTATTGTAGGCTAATAATCACCATGTTTCTGCTTGTGTGGATATTTTTCGGAGTTACTGCTGGTGATTCCAGTGAAGATTCGAGTGACAGTAATTCAAATGGGTTCACTGAAAATAATACAAACAGGGAAGAGCTAACAACTGCTGTCAAAATATTTCAGCTGTCGCCAACCGTTGCCAGCAAGAAAACTGCAGACGAATCAAATTCAAATAAAGACGCAGACGATAAAAACATATCCAAAGATAGAGCAAACAGTGCGGGTTTAGATAATGGTCTGAATATTGTAACCTTTGATGGAGCGCCATCTGTCGGTGAATTTAGAGGTGAAATGTTTCAATCTCGTAAAACTTTAAACGATAAAGTGCAACATTCACCCAGTAGTATAAATACAGATAGCAAAATAAATACAACAACTTCTCTAGTACACACGAGTACATTTGAAAAGCAGGTTGAAACTGTAAATGATGCAAGGACTGGGAAAAAAGAACCATTCGTACATACGTCACAGAAGTCGTTACAGAAAGATGTGTCCGTAGCGAACGATAGACCTGTGTTAGGTAATACAGACAAGGTAATAATAATAAACCACAGTCCAGCGATTATCAGAAACCAAAACGATATAACATCATCGAAATATAGCCAAGCTAAAGGGAAAACGTCGACAAAGGCAAATGGTATAATAGTTATAGATGATATAAAAAATAACGCAATACATGGTTCTAATAAACCAATCAAAAATAGTAGCAATAATTTGATGGATAAGAAAAGGATTCACAATGGTGTTTCCATTGACAATGTTCTGACTAACCATGAAAATGACGACTCTACAGGTCACAAAGAATCTTATATCGAAAAAACTCAAGAAAAAGCAAACATTCCGACAGAAAATGCTAAAAATAACGGAGAGGTGACGAGTCCAGTTAAAGCTGTATTTAATAATCAGGACAAAATAAATCCAACGAACGTAAATATTACAGATAAAATGAGTTGGAAAGGCATTATGATAAATACTCATAGTACAATGAGTTCTTATCAGACGAAACGTTTACACAGTGATTCTGATCACACCAAAACTCGGAAGAAAACAGATATGTCTAAAAATAATAATGTTCCGTTACCAAATAAGAAAGGGCATATTGAAAGGATTGGTCAATCCGAAAAGTACCATTTTCAAGGTGGAATCACAAATATGTTACGAAATCGGGAAAATACCACGGATAGAAGACATTCTAAATTTGTTATAGACAATTCCTTAATTACAAAGGATCGTTTTCAAAGTTCTGATGGAAAAGTGGATGCGAGTAAAAACTATGATAAGATTAAAATCAAAACTAGTGCAATGACAACATCAAATGACACAATTGCGAATTATAATAAGTTAAAACATAAGACAGAAACAGGCAACCGTCTGCGATTTAATAGCAACAAGAAACCAATAGAAATAATTTGGAACAGTTGGGCTAGGAATCCTTGGGAGTTTTCCTTTCCAAATTCGGCATCTCATATGCACACTGAATTTCCAAAAATAAATGGAACAAAGAGACGAAAGGCAGGAACATCCCAAATTAGATTATCTAAAAATTATGAAAGAAGGATTAATGTAGTACCAGTGACGAAAGACGTGTCTGATACCGTTAAAGGTAAAAACGTGTCTGATGCAATTAAAGGTAAAGACGTGTCTGGTACCATTAAAGGTAAAGACGTGTCTGATACCATTAAAGGTAAAGACGTGTATGATACCATTAAAGGTAAAGACGTGTCTAATACCATTAAAGGTAAAGACGTGTATGGTACCACTAAAGGTAAAGACGTGTCTAATACCATTAAAGGTAAAGACGTGTATGATACCATTAAAGGTAAAGACGTGTCTGGTACCATTAAAGGTAAAGACGTGTCTAATACCGTTAAAGGTAAAGACGTGTCTAATACCATTAAAGGTAAAGACGTGTCTAATACCGTTAAAGGTAAAGACGTGTCTGATACCGCTAAAGATAAAGACGTGTCTGATGCCATTAAAGGTGAAGACGTGTCTGATGCCATTAAAGGTAAAGACGTGTCTGATGCCATTAAAGGTAAAGACGTGTCTAATACCATTACAGGTAAAGACATGTCTAATACCGTTAAAGGTAAAGACGTGTCTAATACCATTAAAGGTAAAGACGTGTCTGATACCATTAAAGGGAAAAGCGTGTCTGATGCTATTAAAGGTAAATCTGTGTCTGGTGCCATTAAAGGTAAAGCTGTGTCTGGTGCCATTAAAGGCAATGCTAAACCTCGGAAAACAAACGATATCAAGAATTTCAACAAAAAGATGTCGGATCACATTCAAGGTAATGCTAAACCCCAGAAGACACACGATAGCATTAAAGTCAACAAAGGACATCAGATGAAAACGGAGAAATCGAAGAACTTGAAAATGAAACGCGCTCGAACGAGTGAAACCAATACATCGCATAAAACAGCTAGAAATGTAATAATTAATGTGGATAAAGGCAGCTTGTTGAATACATCTGAAGCTGTGTTTCATGGCAAATCAATTTCTTCCAACTTCGAAATTCCCGGTAAATTATTACCTTCGGAACTTCTTTCTTCTAAAAAGATAGAAAAAATAGGAAGAGTTAAAAATAAAACCTTCAGTAATAGCTCTAATCAAAACATTACATTTGAAACGTCAGTCAATAAGGACAAAGAAGTCAATGAGACATTTGTGGACACAGGAGAAAACAATATGATAAAACAAGTTGATAGCAATATGAAATATAACCATATATTAAATGGCAAAGACCAATCATCAAGTAAACTTGCCAATGTACTCTCAAACAAGCCCAAGTCGGAATTTATTAATAAGAAAACTAGTGAAGCGACATACACTAATAACAGCTCTGGATCAGTACTTGGTATAAAAAATACCAAACCTTCTAATCAGCAAAGCAAGCATAAAGTGCATGATGCAACAAACATTGCCAAGACGAAATTGGAGTCTCATGACTCAAAATCTGAAACGACAAAGATCACACAAAAACATGAACAAATTCTTACGAAGCAAAACAAAGGCAATCTTGATGGCTACCCCTTTAGGAAAAGGCTGCAACATAACAACGCAGAACGTGACAAGATAACATGGACGAGTGAACCATTTTTAGATATATTGCAGAATTATACAAGTCCTAATAAATATAGAATAATGATAATACCAAAATATAAACAAAATGAACAACGTGTTAAGAACCATGTTTCAATTCGAAAAGAATCACGCCGGGAAGATAACTTAATAGATCGGAGGAAAAAGGTATTAAATACCCCACAAAATCAAGCTTTCCCAAGCAAAATATCTGGGAAATTAAACAATTCTGAAAGCTTCCCGTCAATGGCACTCAGCACTAAAAACTCTCATTCGGTTAAACGGACACAATGGGCATCAACAATACCAAGTAGCAGACGGCATTTTTCATTTTTTAACCCAGACAAAGAGGATATTATTACACTGGGAAGTAGACTGTGGATTTTACCTAGATTAAAAACCAAAATACACCAGCAACATAAAAATAAGTCTTATTTATCTCACATTCTAAAGGATCGGAAAATTAAAGGAATTTTACAGACATCAGAAAACCCAAAACAGCAAAATAATATATCGTCAAGCTCGATGAAAATGACTCGATCAAAAATGGCGGACAAATTTTCAAAATCTGTAAAGCCTCTGATTCTTATTGCAAATAAATCTGAAATTACCAATCACAATCAAGTAAAATCTGCAAAACAAATTTATCGTGGTGTATGGATTAACGGCAGTCTCAAATACGGGCTACCACTGAGGAACATTACAGAATTAGACGTCGTGACAAAATCAGAATCTCAAGTTCACATTGAACAAAAACAGAACGATGGTTCGAAATTACATTCAAATATATTAAATAATCTTAACAAAACCAAATCTGTTGTTGGTGACCTTACAGATAGCATTGATAAAAGTGAGAAAAAATATGTTTTTACTCGGAATACATCCATCTCGAAGGAAGATCATCACATAAACAGTCCGGCTTCATCTGAAAACATATTGTTACCAAGTGTAAGTGTAAGTTCGATGGACAAACCTCCAATTAACCCAACAAAAAATAATTCCTATCGATTTTCGAATCAATTAAACAATGTCAAGCCAAATGTACACATTATCAAATCACAAAATGACCCAAAAGATTTTATGAACACAAATTGGAAAATCCAGACAATGAAAAGTTCATACGTTATAGCCGTTCCATCTATTACAATACTAAAGAATAATTTTGAATCTGGTGACGTCATAATGGACGTTGATGACGACATCAATGATATACCTGCTAGTCTCAGTAAATTACACGAACGACTAAGAATTGCTTGGAGAAAAAGGAAACGTACGTATGTTCCAGAAAGCAGAATAGACCAAGATGATATAGACACCGATAGCACTTATATTGGAACCAAACTTGTTGCAGCAATAACGAACAAATCGACAATAATGTTAGATATACCCGGTATAAAAATAACTCGTAAAGGTAAAGAGAGTGGAGGGATAAAATCAAAGACATCAGATATAACAGCGATTAATACTAGTACAACACTGAAACCCGAGAGAATCGAAGGAAAAAAGACAGCCAATCACTTGGATCAACCACATGTTCTAAACTTATCACTCAATCGGCTGGTGAAACCAAAAATGAAAAAGTCTAATAATAAGGACGGACATGCGGAGAGACATGCTAGTAAGCATAAAGTGCCAACCGTTTTGCCTTATTTGGTTAGAAGCAATACAGGGAACATGATGATACATCATGGTATGCAAAAACAATTACAAATGTTGTCAGAAAAACGAAATGCTAAAACAATCAAAATGAACAAAACAAAGATATCAAAAAGTGATAAAGAAGAAACTGCACGTGGATTAAAAAATGCTAGAAACAAAATACCAACTGTGATCCCGTACATTATTCGAAGTAATCCTAAATTTTTAAACAGAAAGAACACCCTACCCGACATCACTGCAAATACAACAGAGAAAGCAAATTCAACAATATCTAATTTACAAAGAAGTCCCACATTGAAAATAACTAGACCACTTAGAGCTTTTAAAGGACTTTCAATTAATTCACAAAGGGTCACTACTCTATCGTTAAGTGCTAATGATACAAGGAGAATTCGAAAACCTACTCGTACCCCAAGCAATAGGAATGTAATATCTAATCTAAAAATCATCCGCCGTAAAAGTGTCAACAGACCACGGCCGGTACAATCAAATGCAAATGTCTTGTCTCCTTCACAATTACGTCAGATTCAACAAGCTATGAATGCTATTAGGTCACGCCAACCTCAACAAAGACCTTCTGTTGTCCAAATAAGGACTTCGCGGCGGCGAAATATGAACCGATTGCCGACAGGACAGGTAGCTAGATCTTCACGGACGCCTTCTTCTAATATTCAATGGGTAAATCGTGTCATAAGAAGAAACAATGTTATGTCAAACCCATCAAGTCGTGCTGTTCCACGAATTGGGTTTCAAATGAATAATGGAAATATTAGAAGGTTAATTTCACCGAGTAATTTAAGAACTCGATTAAGAGGACAAATGTCTTCTAGACGTTTTATTAACTCGAATACTAGAAATGTACAACAGAGAAATTCCAATAGAAACAATCGTGTAGTACAATCAAATCAGTTTCTTACTTTTGGTTGAATATTAAATTGTGAACTCGGGACACGGAAGTATCATATGAAAAGAATATGGAATTATATTACAAATGCATAATCATCTACATAAATTTGACTGCTAATATTTGTAGCTGTGAATTTGAATGAGAATTTAATGTTTATTTTGACAACAAGGACAATATTTTCTAAATTATTATTATTTTGGGTCTCCATCTATCAAATAAAATAAGTCACTTATAACATTTAAGAAAACAGAGAAAAAAAGTACATTAAAACAGCTATAAATATCGACAATTTTCGCCTGATCATGATCTCGTTCAAGCTTGTAATGGAGACGTCTAAAATTGTATGACATATATTGCATGATTTATTTTATATTTTAAATGTACCATATAAGCATAATAACCGTCCCCAAAGGATCACCTCGAAATGGTTAATGTAATATTAATCAAACAGGCATACTAGAGCCATCAGCATAGGTTCACAGGCAGAAATATATTTAACATATAATCTTAAACAGCGGATAATAGAAGCGTCAACTAAGAAGTACGACAAATACGAGTTATTAAAGGATCATTCAATTCATTGGTTGAAACAAAGAAAAAATTGAGAGTAAATAGTACCCCTCCTCTCCAAAGAATGTAGAGCTAAATGGATCACCACCAGCCACCGTTCATAAACCATTAATATGGAGGGATGTGATTTGTACATGTTACAATATGAACAAATAAAGAGCTCAGGGTGAAAGAACAGTCATCATAATAAAGAAATTGACATTTTATAATCAGTCACTTTTGTTCCGACAGTGTGCTATTTTTGTTTTTCATTTTATTTTAGCATTGACCTCACTTTTATTTAAACTGTCGCCATCTGTATTCCTCATTCCATTGTGTTTAGTGTGGATAAAGAATGTGAGTTATTGTTAGTGAGTGATTGTTCTTTAACGTTAAGTAAGCAATGTTTCAGCTTTATCATGGAGAGAACCAGTAATGAGATGATAATGATGTCCACTTTGTACTAGCTCAACACGTTTAGTTGGATTTTTATATTGCTAGCTCACTGTAGCAACAGTCCACGGGTAGACACGTCACTCCCCTCGGACACATTATTCTGATTCCGAACGACTTTGTGCAGTATGTTACAAACCCTTTGATTATGCTAATATTGGATTCAAAAGGATAGTAATTGTATCATCATTATTCAATAGAAAGAGAAAAGTCAATTAAAAATAGATTTTTATTTGCAATTCGTAACTCAATAAACAAATGTAAATGTCTTAGTTCCAAGTAATTATGAAAAGAAAGTATAAACAGAGATGGTCATCACTTCCACTAATATAAAAAAACGAACAATCATCTCTCATCTTAATCCACTAAACACAAAAAAACACCACAACATATGACGTTGGAACTCTTAATCATGGCTTGGGACAGGCACAGATATGTGGCGGGGTTAAATGGAAAATGAGATTCCACCTTCCCCCTTTTGATTGTATTGTTTAGATACAAGACGACTTTCTTTGTAGATAAAACCGTGAAAAATTAATCATTATAACAAAAGCAATCACTATACATTGTATGTCGTTTCCCGTCCGACATTTTTTTTCATCAACTGAACAGTGCGCATGAGCGATAATCTCCCCGAAAGAGTTCAAATCTTGGGTCACGAGCATATCATATGTATTACTGTACGGGAAAACAGAATTATCTGCTGTCAAATATTTTGCGATTTGCTCCTAAAAGCTGCTTTTGAGCGGATTTTTAATGTTATGCAGTCGATTTTAGTTAAAATTAAGTGACATATTAAGTGAAAATGTTTAATCCAAAAATTCCACGATATTTGCCTTTCATATTACTTTAAATGTGGCGTAAAAAAAACTAAATCCAGATTCAATCCAGATTCAAATCCGGTTCGTTTTTGTTTTCAGCTAGTCGCCAATTTACAAATAATGTGTTACTTTCCATATCCAATCAAAATATAGGTCAAAATATTCACATTATATGCATACAACACGATATAGATTGATATATACTTATTTTTACTGTTGAGAATTAATTAGTTTAGCTCCAGTCAAACGTTTATATATATTGAGAAAAGATTGCAAACAATGTCGGGAGATGAATTTATAAAAGTGCTGCGTCACTTGTTTTCAAATCCTAATTATATATATTATGTATTACTTAATGTATCTAATATTCTTTCTTATGTCGCGGAGAATAGTATAGCTTAAATTAATTTTATTTTGTTCAGAGTAAAAAAATAATAATAAAAATTAAAAAAAATTTAAATTAAAATTAAAAAAAAAATTGATCATTAGATCCGAACAAATGTTATTTGTATTGACTTCTTCTTTGGTAAGACGAAACAATTTAGATAGCAATTTTAGATAACATCAATATATGTGAAAACAAACAAAAGTAATCTTGCCATGATGTCTAAAACAATTATTCGCTATAAACTCTAACTTAAGATGATCGATAATAGATCTTTGTATATAGCATTGCTTTATATGTCGGGAAAGTGATACCTTTAAATAGATACGAAACCACTACCGGAATAGTGTTGAACAATCGGTGCATATAAGGTAATAGATATGTACATCATTCATTTGTCTTATAAAACGTTTTGGGTAAAGATAGAGCTTCTTGTAAGCAATATAGTGGTGACATACGTCATATGAATATTTTTCTAGGTAGAATATAAAAGACGATTGTTCCGTTATTCGTATGAGGCAGACTTCATACAGGGACTTCTCAAGAAAAACGAAAAGAAGCTAGCCCGATCCTTTAATTTCACGTTCCGCTGTATAGATGATGTCCTTTCACTAAATAATTCTAGGTTTGGTGATTTCGTTGATCACATCTATCCCATTGAGCTTGAAATAAAGGATACCACAGATACATATAGGTCTGCTTCACACCTTGACCTATACCACAGATACAGATAGGTCTACTTCATACCTTGACCTAAACCTCGAAATTGACAGTGAGGGACGGTTAAGAACGAAACTTTACGACAAAAGAGATGATTTTAATTTTTCCATTGTGAACTTTCCATTTATATGTAGCAACATTCCAGCTGCACTTGCATGTGGAGTATATATCTCTCAGTAGATACGATATTCCAGAACTTGTGGTTCCTATCAGGATTTCCTTGATGGAGAGTTGCTGCTAACAAGAAAGCTACTAAACCAAGGGTTCCTCTTGGTTAAATTGAAGTCATCACTTCGAAAGTTTTACGGTCGTCACCATGACTTGGTTGACCGTTATAGAATATATGTGTCATAAATGACCATGGATATGTTCCACTTCTGTAACCACTTCCCGGTCCTTTCCTCATTCATGACTTATCACCGAGTTTGTTACTAGATTAATACGACGGGTGTCACTAGTGGAGCAGGAACTATCTGCTCACCCTTCCGGAGCACCTGAGTTCACCCCCGGTTTTTAGTGGGGTTCGTGCTACTCGATCTTTAATTTTATGTGTATGTTTTGTAGATCGTTGTTTGTCCATTTGTACTTTTTCTTTTGACCATTGTGTTGTCTGTTCTTCTTCAATATACGGATTCTGATTACCCCTTTGGCATCTTCAAATTCTTCATCGCAGATAGTCTGGAGATCTTTAATGTGGAAAATCAACGTTGAAAATTATATGGTCAGTTTGTGAAGGGTTATGGTGTTTAACGCCACTTTCAGTTATATCATGGCGGTAAGTTATATTGGTGGAGGATACCGGAATACCCGGAGAAAACTACCGACCTGCCGCAAGTCACTGACAAACTTTATCACATAATGTTGTATCAAGTACATCTAACCATGAGAGGGATTCAAACTCTCGACGTTAGTGGTGATAGGCACTGATTGCATAGGCAGTTGTAAATCCAACTACCATACGATCACGACCATGACATCCCCTTTGTCACTTTGTGTGTTGGCCGGTAATTTGTCATATAGTGAAATGAAGGAAAAAAACAAATACCGCACCATCAGACCAGTTTCAAAATATAAATGTTCTCGTATGTAACTGGGTCAGCAGCTTCTGGAAAAGAAGGTCGAGTCATAATCTAGAACTATAGTTATTTATTTTTCATGACAAGAAAGTGTTCATATGGCATAATGTTAGTTCAATGAAAGGGGGTCTGTGGCTTTACCCATCTTTTATATATTAAATAATACACAAGACCATTGGAAGACATAAAAGGGAAACAATAGTCAACTTTGAACAGAAATATAATTGTCAATACCATCTCTTGTCATCTGTGAATACTTCCGACAGAATACTTTGCAAGAGGGTGTTGATATCTTCCGAACAACTGTTTGAAAGATAAGATGATACGATTCTTCAAAAATTCTTGATTTAATAGTTTAGTACTCAAAAGACAATGACTTCTTAAAAAGTCTGAATGCACACTGCAAGTTGGAGCGTAACTTTAACATAAAATCCATAAGCGGGGGCGGTTGGTATATTACTATCAAGGTATGAATAATTTATAATGACAAAATTGAAGTTGTAGTTTCTGTCATAGTGTCTGGTAGAAAGATGACCATTGGTGTCAAATTTGAAGTAAATGTCAAGAAATATGAATACCGCCAATATTATTGACGATTTTTTTTTTTACCTTTTCCTCGAGGTAATAATAATAATAGTAACACATAATTTAACATTCTAGAATACATTTTATACATGTATGTTGAAAATGATTATAAATGGACAAGATGTGAAATGCAATTTCCTCAATGACTACAAAACTGTAGCCCACTGTACGATATAATTCATATGAAAAAAAAAATGATATGGTCAAAAGTAGGAAAAAAAATATTTCCCAACGAGATCACCTGTGACAATTGTTTCCATATTTGAGGGGGTTTCTCGCGACTTTTCCAAAATTAGAAACATAATGTAAGAAGTGCATTCGTCGGCGAGAGAAAAAGGGTGTTATACTTAGTGATTATCGTGTATAAAAAGGGGGCGTTACAACCGCGTGTGACATTTCGGAGCACATGGTGGTTTCACTACTGGTGTTAATATGATTGAGTGTAGTCCTGGTATTTGTTCTTGGTTAACCTTCTGTTTGTACTCAGTTTGTCTGTACTCAGACGTAAATATCTTCGGTTTTTTGGTACTTAGACGTATTCTTACATCATGTTATTACTTATCTATAAGTCGGGTTCAACGACCTGCTTGTGAAGGTCATTCAGAACCTCGAGACATATAATATATGACTTACATTTATATAAAAAGCGATTACAAAGTTATATTGTCATAGTAAGGAATTGTTTATATTATCGCTGCAGCTCCTCGACAACCAGTTAATTCATGCAAGCTATAAAGCATTTTGTCAATTTTATTACTCCTCCGGTAAGTACGCAGCACGAAAGGGTAAGAGCATCGACTGGTATTGCTCGGAATCAGAATAATGTGTCCGAATGCAGCCGTATGTCTACCCGCGGACTGTTGTTTCAGTGAGCTAGCTTATCTGACATCTAATCTTACACAAATATGTCCGGTAAGCACCCAGCACGAAAGAGTAAGAGCATTGACTGGTATTGCTCTGAATCGGAATAATGTGTCCGAATGGAGCGGCATGTCTACCCGCGGACTGTTGTTTCAGTGAGCTAGCATTATAAATATCCAACACAGCGTGTTGATCCAGTACAAAGCGGGCGTCATCATCATCTCAACAAGATGTAACTTTTTCGCGCCAAGATATAACTGAAAAATTTCTCATTTAGCGTTACACAATAATCATTCAGTTACGTTTTACAGAATTTACGGCCTTTATTCCATGTCCTGGATAGTTTGCATATAAGACAAACTGGTAAATTTGAGTGAAAACTAGAATATTTACGAAACGAAGCACTGAAATCGCGATCGAACATATATTTATTTATCCTCGCAAATCAGACATCTAATCTTACTCAAATATGTCTCTTTTTACTGGACATATTTTTTCTTCAATTTTTGATCAGTTGCATTCCATAATTTTCATTTCTGCGTGTTCAAATGCTTATATATCAGCTTGCCTATAAAACAGATCGACAGGTAGACATCATACAATCTGTAAAAGTTACCAAACCTGTAGTAAGATCTACTGGACGGGGAACGTCTTACACTGACTGAAGATTTAATGAATATCGACTATATAAGTGAAAACAAATTGCACTTCAACTCAATTCAAATGTCATTCCATTGTCTAGGCATGGCGAGTTTCTTCACACAATAAAACGCTATGTGATGTACGAAAAATAGTGGTATGCTCCGCCAACAAGACAACCGTGAAATAAGGGCACTTTTTTCAATAAATCATCGGAATACCCATGAGAACAATCTGTGCCCCTCTCCTTGCTGATCTTATCCTTAATCTTATGTGTCAGAGTTTATACACAAACTTATGGAAGACAAAATAGTACAGGGTCTAAAGCCTTTAATCTCGCATTCAGGATTGTTGATGATAATCTGTCAATTAATAATCCAAAAATTGGATTCCATTAATATATCTCCAAAATAGCATGAAATTAAAGAAACAACAGAAAGAGCTTCATCTGCCTCATATCTTGACATATACCTCAAATTTGACAACAACTTTCTACCAGATTCTATTACAAAAGAGACGACTTCAATTTTGCTAGGAACCGTCATGGTCGTGATCGCATGGTAGTTGGATTTCCAACTACCTGTGCAATCAGTGCCTATCATCACTAATACTGTGAGTTCGAATCCCGCCCAGGCGAGGTGTGCTCGATACAACATTATGTGATAACTTTTGTCAGTGACTTGCGACAGGTAGGTGGTTTTCTCCGGGTACTCCGGTTAACACCATAAACCAAACCATCAATTTCGCTATTATAAATTGTCAACACCTTAATAGTAATATATCTACCGCTCCCTCGTGTGGAGTTTATATTTCACAACTCATACGTTACGCTCGAGTTTGCAGTTTGTACTTAGAGTTTTTGCAACATCACCGTCTTCTGAGTACTCTTTTATTAAGGCAAGGATTCTTAAAGAATCATCTCATTTTTTTTTCTTTCGGACTATATCAACACCTTGTGGAGAGGTATTTTGTCACTTGCATACAGACGACAACAGATGGTATTGGCAATTCGATTATGGTTCAAGATTGACTATTATTTCCTTATTATGTCCTCCGATGGTCTTGTGTACTATCTGATCTATAATTGATGGTTACGGCCATTGGATCTCTTTTATAGAACCAATATTATGTATATGACAACTTCTATGTTAATATTATGCATAAAAAATCAAACTCTTTACAACAACGCTATTCATTCGGTAATATGCAAAGGGTTGAAATTTTACTCACATGTAAGACAACACATCATATCAATCATTGCGGAGATATGGGACAATGAAACTAGTTGAACCCCGCCACTTTCAATTGAAGTGTTTGTGTCATGCCAGGAGTCAGTGATCGTGTATACATGTTAGGGATGCGATTTTGTCAATATTTCTACGATTTTCTATTGTGGAACTGTCCTGACAGTGTGGAATTCTTTTCCATTCAGTAATTTTTGAGAGCATCAAAGGTGCTTAATTCCACCAGAAACCGTGAATTCTCGTTCCAATGCCAGCCTTAAGTGTTAAGGTTTCTCCATGCAGACACCTTGCCAAGTGCGGTGTTTCATCTACCAGTTCCTTAAAAGTGGCATCTATTAATATACATTTACATTTCATCGACTAGTTTTAGACTTGTTATATTTGTAATTAACTTATTAACCATTCTACGACTGTATAATAGTTACTTTCTTTTGTTCTCTGTCTATTCGTTTGATATTTCTTTATATCTTTAACAAACGTTAGAGAAACCGAAGGGACAATCAAGAATGGAGAATCCAGAGACACTGGCAACATTGGGTGCACAAGACATAGGATGAAGACAAACAAAGCAAAAAAAAACAACACAGAAAACTAAAAAGATGAGCAACACGGACCCCACCATAAAACCTGGCGTGAACCCAGATGTTCGCAAAGGGTAAACAGCTCCTGCCTCTTACAAGACACCTGCCATGTTTTGCTCCCCCTATTTAACCTTTTCCTTTCATAGTTATTTATGCCTTTAAATAAAAACGGGTCACACAAAAAATAAGTAAACCATAATAGCAGCAGCAACATTTTACTGACCACAATAATGCACGTTATATATATTGACATACACAGTGGGATTTTGGACAAAATGGACAAGAGTTTTGGCACCATGACTTCATTCCAGGTACATTCTGGTAAACGGGTGATGGCTCACACGATTTAACTTTCTGTTTGATCGGTGTCGGTGAAAGTTTCTTTTGTGGCGGTTGAAAACGTTGCATATGTACTTCATCATGCTCATATATACCAATATCTGCACAATTATAAAATTGCTCTTGCTGTCCACAACCAATGCAGCAACCATTAGTATCACAACCCCAACTGTTACCTATAATACATGGTATCATTAGAATCAAAATGATATTAAGCATTTAATAACACTATAGTTATACCGGGTTTGTAACTAGATTAACACGACGGGTACCACTAGTGGTGCAGGAATTGCTTACGATTCCGTAGCACCCGAGTTCACCCCCAGTTTTTAGTGGGGTTCGTGTTATTCGATGTTTAGTTTTATGTGTATGTTTTGTAGATCGTTGTTTGTCCTTTTATACTTTTTCTTTTGTCCATTGTGTTGTCTGTTCTTCTTCGATTTACGAATTCTGATTACCACTTTGGTATTTTCAAACTATTCTTATAAAATATTACATAGCATCCATATCAAATGACAAAAAAAAAGCGTTAATAAAACAATAAAACAAAATAAGAAAATGCCAGGACAACGTGACCCCCTCCCCATTGTTTAAAGAAGCATGATGATGAAATCGTGTTGTAATGCGTACTAATTAACATATCCACTATCAGCCAGTGATGTGTACATGCTTTAATATTGATGCCACAGATGTTATGAGATTTGAAGCGTTGTGTTCCCATTTAAGGGTATACACATTTATTTCCATACCAGTAATTAAAAATTCGACAAAGCAATATTACATATTCTTAATAAAATCAGGGACTTTCAAAAGCCTATATTACGCATAGAGTTCTATATACAAAATATGAAACCATAGTATACTTCAAAACAATATTGAAAACAAATTAAAGATATTACGTATAAGAATCAAGATTATAGCGTACGTCAAGTTCTATGTGAGAGTTGGCATTTTACTCACATGTTCAAAGCACTTACATGACCGTATCATGTCACTAAGAAGGGATGCCAAGGCACAAAAAACTAGTCTAACCCTGCGACTTTTTTTTCATTGAAGTGTCTGTACCAAGTCGGGAAAATGAGCGTTCTTTTATTCGTGCGTTCATAGACGTATCGAGTTTGCCTCTTTGTGCGACTTTTCTATTGGATTACGGAACTGTTACGACACTGTGGAATATTATGTTTTTTCTATTGGATTACGGAACTGTTACGACATTGTATTATATTTTGATTTTTCTATTGGATTACGGAACTGTTACGACACTGTGTTATATTTTGATTTTTTCTATTGGATTACGGAACTGTTACGACAGCGTGGTATATTTTGTTTTTTCTATTGGATTACGGAACTGTTACGACAGTGTGGTATATTTTGATTTTTCTATTGGATTACGGAACTGTTACGACAGTGTGGTATATTTTGATTTTTCTATTGGATTACGGAACTGTTACGACAATGTGGTATATTTTGATTTTTCTATTGGATTACTGAACTGTTACGACAGTGTGGTATATTTTGATTTTTCTATTGGATTACGGAACTGTTACGACAGTGTGGTATATTTTGTTTTTTCTATTGGATTACGGAACTGTTACGACAGTGTGGTATATTTTGATTTTTCTATTGGATTACGGAACTGTTACGACACTGTGGTATATTTTGTTTTTCACTTTATTGTATAAAAGATAATGCCTATATGGTCCATCTCAAATATTTTGGTTTCATTTCGGTCTCGCGACTCTAGGAGAGACAACTGAAATGTTAAAGAGACAATAATTCGCGGATTGATGAATAAGAGATTATTACATGACATTCGATATTGGCCCTGGTATCAGCCCGAGACTCCCATATCCACACCTGATATGGCTCAAGGGTGGATACCAGAGACGATATGGAAAATTTGATATCATAATATATTTATCACATATTTTACATTGACTTTTTCCAGGCATTGACTTTTGTATTGCATAAAAGATCTTTGAACTGACAAATTGCGAAAATAAATCCTGAAGAGAGTTGCCGTTTTTCAACTTGTAAATATTTTTGTTTCGAGTCTGGTTTCAAAATGATATCAAACAATATCGATATGTACAATGACGGTAGAAAGTGTTTGTAAAACCTACCCAAGACGTTGACATTTGAATGAAAATTCCTATTCAATACGCCGTATACATTTGAGTCAATTATTCCGTTTCAAGTTATTTAAACTTTATTCCAATATTTTGAAATGTGTTAATTTGATTGAAATAAGACTTTATTCGTATTTTTATACACCATCTTTCCTTGTACTTTGACATGTTTGACACCACTGCGCAGATACCGGAAGTTGAATTCGAGGACAAATACGGATATTTGAGAGCAAATATCGATATTGACCCCGAGGTAAAATAATCAACAATGCTTCTGAGCTATTATTGGACATGCAAAAACGAACATATTGCAACAAAATATGTGATAACATGATTTAACCTTAAAGTAGTAACAGGTTTCTTTCTTGATGTGATATGTTGACTTTTATAAATATTTTAAAGAACAATTCTACCTGTCAAATACCTGAATAGAACTATTTTTCTAAGGAATGGAATGGTTACTGTGGACTGTTAACTTACCAGTGTTATATTTCCATTGCAAGATACACCGTCTACAGGAGAGTCCTTGGGGTAATTTAACTCTTACTTCTATGTCTCCGGTTGCCTGTCCTACTTCATGTTGTGTCGTTCCACCGTCTATTTCTAGAATGTGATCGTCTAGACATTTATCTAAAGATTCATGTGGTTGGTCAGTTGGACAGAGCTTAAATTCGAACCACCCTCTGTGATTTGATGTTATTCTTACAGTCAAAATTATATTTGAACCGGAAGTGTAATTTCTAGAAATAAAACCATTATCATAAAGACCGTCTTCTTCGTGTTGTCTGATGTCATCGAACGGGTCGCCACACGTTCCACAACGACCCCCGTTGATACGCCATTGGTGCTTAAAAAAAACAAAAATGGAAAAGGTACACCACAACGTGAAACCAATTTGTAGAGACGTTATTACATGTGTGTTTGCTTGATTGATTGGTTGTTGCTTCAAGTCGCGTGAGCAGTGTTTCACCTATATTCTTGGCGATAACACGTTTAAATACAATACACTATACATCACTTAGGATGCATCGAAATGGACCTTTATACTGATGTTTTAATTTTCAACACGATGGATAAGGATGGAACGTTTTTCCTTTCAAGGGGCATTCCTAGCAAACTGGTGTTCATTAGTGCAAGCTGTGCTAAAAGTGCAAGGTGTGTCATTCTTCCAAGACGAGTTGTGGTTGATTTTACCACACAACCAGTGTACGTTCCATTTGAGGGATTGTACATGTATTGATGGATCCTATGGGAGTTGTTATTTTTGAAAATACTGGTACATATTTGGCTAAGCGACAACTATCTAACTACTCTGCAAGAGGTGAAATACTAGCATGCTGACAATATATTTTGTAATTTCTGCGTAATAAAACCAATGCACGTGGTCTGTTGTTTTTATTGTTGATTCGACATTTTGTCTAAGTAATTTCTTCAGAATAAAATGAAGAAAATATAGTATTCAACTGTACGAATAACGCCCATATATAGATAGTTACAATTGTCCTCCATTAAATAATTTACAGACGAAATACAATAGCTATTGTCATTAAATAATCAGACGAAAGACAATAGTTAACCTGTTTAACCCCGCCACCTTTTCCTGTCTAGCCCATGGCCATGCTAGAACCTGAATTTTCAACGTCATATTCCGTGCTCATTTTGTGTTCGGTGGGTTGGAGTGAGTGGTGATTGTTCGTTTTGTTGATATTGGTAGAATTGTTGACCATCAAATTTCTTTTCATAAATAGCTCCTGTCATTAAATAATCAGAAGAAATATAATAGCTCCTGTCATTAAATAATCAGAAGAAATATAACAGCTCCTGTCATTAAATAATCAGAAGAAATACAATAGCTCCTGTCATTAAATAATCAGAAGAAATATAACAGCTCTTGTCATTCAATAATCAGAAATAATACAATAGCTCCTGTCATTCAATAATCAGAAGATATACAATAGCTCCTGTCATTCAATAATCAGAAGAAATACAATAAAATCAGAAGAAATACAATAACTCCTGTCATTCAATAATTAGAAGACATACAATAGCTCCTGTCATTCAATAATCAGAAGAAATATGACAGCTCCTTTCATTAAATAATCAGAAGAAATACAATAACTCATGTCATTCAATAATCAGAAGAAATACAATAGCTCCTGTCATTCAATAATCAGAAGAAATACAATAAAATCAGAAGAAATACAATAGCTCCTGTCATTCAATAATCAGAAGAAATATAACAGCTCTTGTCATTAAACAATCAGAAGGAATATAATAGCTCCTGTCATTAAATAATCAGAAGAAATATAGCAGTTCCTGTCATTAAATAATCAGAAGAAATACAATAGCTCCTGTCATTAAATAATCAGAAGAAATACAATAGCTCCTGTCATTAAATAATCAGAAGAAATATAATAGCTCCTGTCATTAAATAATCAGAAGGAATATAATAGCTCCTGTCATTAAATAATCAGAAGAAATACAATAGCTCCTGTCATTCAATAATCAGAAGAAATACAATAGCTCCTGTTATTTAATAATCAGAAGAAATACAACAGCTCCGGCCATTAAATAATCAGAAGAAATACAATAAAATCAGAAGAAATACAAAAGCTCCTGTCATTAAATAATCAGAAGAAATACAATAGCTCCTGTCATTAAATAATCAGAAGAAATACAATAGCTCCTGTCATTAAATAATCAGAAGAAATATAACAGCTCTTGTCATTAAATAATAAGAAGGAATATAATAGCTCCTGTCATTAAATAATCAGAAGAAATATAACAGCTCCTGTCATTAAATAATCAGAAGGAATATAATAGCTCCTGTCATTAAATAATCAGAAGAAATATAGCAGTTCCTGTCATTAAATAATCAGAAGAAATACAATAGCTCCTGTCATTAAATAATCAGAAGAAATACAATAGCTCCTGTCATTAAATAATCAGAAGAAATATAACAGCTCTTGTCATTAAATAATCAGAAGGAATATAATAGCTCCTGTCATTAAATAATCAGAAGAAATATAATAGCTCCTGTCATTAAATAATCAGAAGAAATACAATAGCTCCTGTCATTCAATAATCAGAAGAAATACAATAGCTCCTGTCATTTAATAATCAGAAGAAATACAACAGCTCCGGCCATTAAATAATCAGAAGAAATACAATAAGATCAGAAGAAATACAAAAACTCCTGTCATTAAATAATCAGAAGAAATACAATAGCTCCTGTCATTAAATAATCAGAAGAAATACAATAGCTCCTGTCATTAAATAATCAGAAGAAATATAACAGCTCTTGTCATTAAATAATCAGAAGGAATATAATAGCTCCTGTCATTAAATAATCAGAAGAAATACAATAGCTCCTGTCATTTAATAATCAGAAGAAATATAACAGCTCCTGTCATTAAATAATCAGAAGGAATATAATAGCTCCTGTCATTAAATAATCAGAAGAAATACAATAGCTCCTGTCATTAAATAATCAGAAGAAATATAACAGCTCCTGTCATTAAATAATCAGAAGGAATATAATAGCTCCTGTCATTAAATAATCAGAAGGAATATAATAGCTCCTGTCATTAAATAATCAGAAGAAATACAATAGCTCCTGTCATTCAATAATCAGAAGAAATACAATAGCTCCTGTCATCTAATAATCAGAAGAAATACAACAGCTCCGGCCATTAAATAATCAGAAGAAATACAATAAAATCAGAAGAAATACAAAAGCTCCTGTCATTAAATAATCAGAAGAAATACAATAGCTCCTGTTATTAAATAATCAGAAGAAATACAATAGCTCCTGTCATTAAATAATCAGAAGAAATATAACAGCTCTTGACATTAAATAATAAGAAGGAATATAATAGCTCCTGTCATTAAATAATCAGAAGAAATATAACAGCTCCTGTCATTAAATAATCAGAAGGAATATAATAGCTCCTGTCATTAAATAATCAGAAGAAATATAGCAGTTCCTGTCATTAAATAATCAGAAGAAATACAATAGCTCCTGTCATTAAATAATCAGAAGAAATACAATAGCTCATGTCATTAAATAATCAGAAGAAATATAACAGCTCTTGTCATTAAATAATCAGAAGGAATATAATAGCTCCTGTCATTAAATAATCAGAAGAAATATAGCAGTTCCTGTCATTAAATAATCAGAAGAAATACAATAGCTCCTGTCATTCAATAATCAGAAGAAATACAATAGCTCCTGTCATTTAATAATCAGAAGAAATACAACAGCTCCGGCCATTAAATAATCAGAAGAAATACAATAAGATCAGAAGAAATACAAAAACTCCTGTCATTAAATAATCAGAAGAAATACAATAACTCCTGTCATTAAATAATCAGAAGAAATACAATAGCTCCTGTCATTAAATAATCAGAAGAAATATAACAGCTCTTGTCATTAAATAATCAGAAGGAATATAATAGCTCCTGTCATTAAATAATCAGAAGAAATACAATAGCTCCTGTCATTTAATAATCAGAAGAAATATAACAGCTCCTGTCATTAAATAATCAGAAGGAATATAATAGCTCCTGTCATTAAATAATCAGAAGAAATACAATAGCTCCTGTCATTAAATAATCAGAAGAAATATAACAGCTCCTGTCATTAAATAATCAGAAGGAATATAATAGCTCCTGTCATTAAATAATCAGAAGGAATATAATAGCTCCTGTCATTAAATAATCAGAAGAAATACAATAGCTCCTGTCATTCAATAATCAGAAGAAATACAATAGCTCCTGTCATCTAATAATCAGAAGAAATACAACAGCTCCGGCCATTAAATAATCAGAAGAAATACAATAAAATCAGAAGAAATACAAAAGCTCCTGTCATTAAATAATCAGAAGAAATACAATAGCTCCTGTTATTAAATAATCAGAAGAAATACAATAGCTCCTGTCATTAAATAATCAGAAGAAATATAACAGCTCTTGTCATTAAATAATAAGAAGGAATATAATAGCTCCTGTCATTAAATAATCAGAAGAAATATAACAGCTCCTGTCATTAAATAATCAGAAGGAATATAATAGCTCCTGTCATTAAATAATCAGAAGAAATATAGCAGTTCCTGTCATTAAATAATCAGAAGAAATACAATAGCTCCTGTCATTAAATAATCAGAAGAAATACAATAGCTCATGTCATTGAATAATCAGAAGAAATATAACAGCTCTTGTCATTAAATAATCAGAAGGAATATAATAGCTCCTGTCATTAAATAATCAGAAGAAATATAATAGCTCCTGTCATTAAATAATCAGAAGAAATACAATAGCTCCTGTCATTCAATAATCAGAAGAAATACAATAGCTCCTGTCATTTAATAATCAGAAGAAATACAACAGCTCCGGCCATTAAATAATCAGAAGAAATACAATAAGATCAGAAGAAATACAAAAACTCCTGTCATTAAATAATCAAAAGAAATACAATAACTCCTGTCATTAAATAATCAGAAGAAATACAATAGCTCCTGTCATTAAATAATCAGAAGAAATATAACAGCTCTTGTCATTAAATAATCAGAAGGAATATAATAGCTCCTGTCATTAAATAATCAGAAGAAATACAATAGCTCCTGTCATTTAATAATCAGAAGAAATATAACAGCTCCTGTCATTAAATAATCAGAAGGAATATAATAGCTCCTGTCATTAAATAATCAGAAGAAATACAATAGCTCCTGTCATTAAATAATCAGAAGAAATATAACAGCTCCTGTCATTAAATAATCAGAAGGAATATAATAGCTCCTGTCATTAAATAATCAGAAGGAATATAATAGCTCCTGTCATTAAATAATCAGAAGAAATACAATAGCTCCTGTCATTCAATAATCAGAAGAAATACAATAGCTCCTGTCATCTAATAATCAGAAGAAATACAACAGCTCCGGCCATTAAATAATCAGAAGAAATACAATAAAATCAGAAGAAATACAAAAGCTCCTGTTATTAAATAATCAGGAGAAATACAATAGCTCCTGTCATTAAATAATCAGAAGAAATACAATAGCTCCTGTCATTAAATAATCAGAAGAAATATAACAGCTCTTGTCATTAAATAATCAGAAGGAATATAATAGCTCCTGTCATTAGATAATCAGAAGAAATATAACAGCTCCTGTCATTAAATAATCAGAAGGAATATAATAGCTCCTGTCATTAAATAATCAGAAGAAATACAATAGCTCCTGTCATTAAATAATCAGAAGAAATATAACAGCTCCTGTCATTAAATAATCAGAAGGAATATAATAGCTCCTGTCATTAAATAATCAGAAGAAATACAATAGTTCCTGTCATTCAATAATCAGAAGAAATACAATAGCATCTTCCTGTCAGACACATTAATCTTCCATGAAATATTCTATATCATAAAGAAAATAAGCCTGTGAAAATGAAAACAATAACAATATGGGACTCTTTCTTCACCATGAACGAGGAATTCCCAGTAAGCACGATTCATAAGCTCGCATTTATTACGTCCCTGCGCTTTGTACACACCGCCCGTCGCTACTACCGATTGGGCGTTTTAGTGAGCCAACAGCATATAACATTAGCTTGATCTTAGAGGATGAAAATAATTAACTTACCACTCTTCCTCCACAGTTGAGAGCATTGTCATTATAATTTGGTGGGAAATGTTCAGGATAGGTTCTCCACAAAGAAGATCTCTGAGGGGGATCTTTTAAATAACCATGTCCATCAACTTTGTAGACACAGACAAGGAAAACTATGGCGTACAAATACACCATCTTCTCTTCATCTGAGGAGAGTCACCTCGGGCTGATACATTATTGTGATGTGTAATATGTCTTTACTTGTGTCTATATACATTCGTTGACAGTATTAAAATTGAAATATTGTCTTACAAGTTGACATTACATCTGTAGGTGTGAACTCATTTCTAACTATGCTTCAAATATTCTCCCACATAATATTTAAGCTACAACATATACACTATCTCAATAGGTATTGCACGACATGTGTTATCTAATCTATAAAAATTAATTTTTTAGTTTCTAAATCATTTTTATGTGCATTGTTTTATCGGAAATTTTTAACAACGCTCAATGCTCAGTTACCCAGTAATAAATTTTATTATCATAATCTTATTCACGGGGATCAAATTTTATATTTACACTCCCTTTAGAAGTGCACAAATATGTTTCTAAAGCGAATGATTTTTAAATTTAGCTGACATCATAGTGTTAACATTGAGTTCAAATTGTCAAAAATGTAATTTTAGGTTTAAAGCATGTTGGTTTTTTTAAAGATTTTCCTGATTTTCTTGATAACGTGTTGCTACTAATGAGAAAGCTACTGAACCAAGGGTTTCTAGTTTTTAAGCTGAAGTCATCACTTCGGAAGTTTTACGATCGCCACCCTGACTTGGTTAACTGCTACCGAATTTCTGAGTCACAAATGACAGAAGTTATGATTCGTATGTCGGTATCACAATGCCGTTTTTTTCTCATTCATGACTTATCATCGGATTTCATAACGAGTGCCACTAGTGGAGCAGGAACTGTTTACCCTTCCGGGGCACCAGAGGTTAACCTCAGGTTTAGTGTAGGGTTCGTGTCCGTGTTACTCAATCTATAGTTTTCTGTGTAGGGTTTTGTAGATCATTGCTTGTCCTTTTGGCTGTATTGTCTGTCTTTTGTGGATTAAAGGCTTCCGAATATCCGGAATATATAAACATATATCAATATAAACATGAATGACAAATAAAAGTAAAGAAATTACATATTTTTCATTGTTTCAACAGGTTTTGTTTGGTTGTATTTATCCGGATATGTGTTTTGCATACAGCTAGTCTTTGGTTTTGTTTGGTTGCATTTCTCCGGACATGTGTATTGCATACACTTTGGTTTTGTTTGGTTGTATTTCTCCGGACATGTGTATTGCATACACTTTGGTTTTGTCTTCTTTGGTAGTCTTTTATATACAAGTTATACAAGGTTTTATTCATGATGATCACGAAGATTTAATTAACAAACATGTCATGATATTTAATCAGTGAAGGATGGCGACATTATCTATCACACCACAGGAGGCCGTTTGATAAGACGTAGCATTATCCATACAAGATAAAAACTTGACAAAAGAAAACACTGAAAACATGCGAGATAACTCGTACTGGCTTCTACTGAGGAAAATAGTTGGACATGCCTTTTTGGTATCTTCAATCTTTTCTTGATATAACATTTTCAAAACGGTCCATTATAATTTGGTATTGAAATTTAACACATTCCTTTCTAGAATATCTAAAAATAACACAAACAGTATTTATTATACGTTTATCCATGGTACTTAGTGTATCGTAGCTGCAATATTTTAGACAATTATCTGTGGTGCAAAATAATCACCAAATCGAATCGAATATAGCACATGTATTCATGTGTACTTGGGGTCAGGCATGTGATACAATATGACTACTTTTTATACATTAATTGTAGTTCTAAAGTACTGGCTCTTATTGTGGTTCGTCACTTGGTTTGTTTGTTTGTTTGGTAGTTAGTTTGATTATTCGTTTGGTTTTTTAGGGGGATTTGTGGGGAGGTTGTTTTGTTTGTTGTTGTTGTTTTTCTTGAAGGTGTTTTGTTTTGTTTTTAATTTAATTTTTTAATTTTGTGTTTTGTTTGCATTTACGCAAATAATATAGTAAGTAAAATAAGTTTATTTATTATTTATCATTTATAATTCTTAAGTTGCAGTGTGAAAATTAATACGTTTTCAATCAATGTTCCATTCCACAAGGGGTGTTAATAAAAGCAGCATTCATCCGTATAAAAAAAAAAGTTTGAGAATTACCGTATCAACTCAGTCAGTCGTGTTAAAAAGAAAAGATCAAAGGCAGTGTAAGGAGATATAAGACAAATATCTTGCATCAAGTGACCCAGGCAATAAAAATAAATCATATATATGCATCACCATTAATCTTCAGTAAGGCTTTACAGTTAAATGAGGGTTAACAAGTCACATATACCTTAACCTCATTAGGGAAAGTTCAAAGTATAGAACAATGTCAAACAAGAGCTGAATACCATGAAAGCCATAGGCGAATCCAGGTGAGTGTAGGTTAATCTGGATTGGTTTGTCACTCTCCATGTTAGAGCAAAGAAATACGCAGCGTGTCATCTCTTTCCGGAAAGAATTAAGAATAAAGTTGTTTTAATCGAGATTTCGAAACAAAGACATAAAAATAAAGAAGTATCAACAATGAAGTACGAAATGAGTGGGAAAATATAAGGTGGGGGTAATTTATAGAGTATTTCAGTGAGGTGTAGAATTCGTTATAGATTTTAATAAGTATAAGTGAAATAGATATATGCTAATTCTGAGATTTAAGATATCTATAATGATATTTGGTACACTGCATATTGCAGCATATCCCCATTTTCATGACGGTCGATTGTCAAAATGAGTACCCATTTTGAAAGTTTATTTGAAAATTACGTAATCGCTAAAAATTTCAGTAGTGATAAATGACTGCAATAGGTAAGAGTTTACCTGTTTAGCCCATGGTTATTTGATATATGAACATTGATGATAGTAGTTCAATTTATTTGTGGTAAAGCAGGAAAGAGTTTTGTGAACACCTGTGTATCCCACGGTGATACCAATTTAAATGTACATCTGTGGATCCCACGGTGTTATATTTTGTGAACATCTGTCAATCCTTTATGGATTTATGAGGAGAATAGCAAAGAATCATCTGTTTAAATACAACAATCAATATGTCTGAATTCTCAATTTGGAAGTCGCTTAATATCATCCGGTACAGACATGGGGTAATCGTAATCAGTTGTAATCGATTACATTTTTTCATGTAATCGGATGTAATCAGACTTTTTTTTGATGACATGTAATCGAAATGTAATCGATTACATTCATTTTGGCCCTGTAATCATGATTACTTTCCGATTACATTTAGATTACTTTTCATCATTTTGCCTTAACTGAAGCATGTATCTCCTTAGATATTTAATGTATGATTTATGTAAATGAATTTTCTTCATGAAATTTATTAAACAAATAATGTAGAATGGTTTACTAGAAAAAATATAAAGTTGATTGACATCTAAATAAAAACATATGTTATGAAATTCAATTGTTAAAAACTCTACAAAAATATATATTAAATAAGGTGGCAATCACAACATGATCAAAATATATTAGTCTATTAAATTGCAATCAAAACTATCGCAGCTACAAAAAATATATTAAGCATTAAATATGGCTTCAAAGAGTTGATATCAAAACAAATAATATCTCAATTTCAATTTCTTTAGGGTTTCAATATTTCAGTGAAAACAGTTTGTCGGCTTAAGCTTATGTAAAATACAACAAGCTCTAACATTTATAAATTATCTGACACAACTTTCAAGATTTCATTTATGACATTGCTTCTTTGAAAGACTTCTGAAGACTATCACTATGTCCTCAGTGTTATCTCATTTCATCATACCTCTTGATTCTTGAGGGAATGTAAAAGCTTCCTAAGATTCTAAGATTTATTTGAAAACACTCAGACACATATACAAGTGTAACAAGAGGTCATTTTTTAAATAATATATACATTCAAGACATGACAGAATGAACATACGATGAAAAATAATAAATCTGACAGTAAATATAATATAAAGTTACAACATGATACAGGCAGTTACATATAATCAGAGTAAGGCAGCAGCTTTTCTAATAAAAATTGATAATCGCTTGTAAAGTTCTACATTGCAAATAGAAAGAAGACCTTCAAATTTGGCATGATTAGGGTAAGCTCGATAATAATTTGGCAAATACCTATTTCTAAGGGTGATAATGTTTTCATTTTTACAAACTAATAAAAAATGATATTCGTCTCCAATAGTTTCTTTACATAAATGGCAAATACGCTCTTCTCGAGGTATATTATACCAACGACCAGTTTCTATAGGTAAATGCAGATTTGAAGTTCTAAATTTAGTTATCCAAATTCTGGAGTGTTCCGACAATCTAAGTAAATAGTTCTCAATACAAAAATCCTTTTTGAAAACAGAGTAAATTTGTCCACGAGAAGAAGAATATATATCACTAAGCCATTTTTGAACAAACTGGTCTCGTAAAATTTGGTTAAATACACTCTTGTCATAAACAGGAAACTGGTTTATAAAAATGAATCCCATACCAGTTGAATTGAATATAGACTCTATATGATTTAACCATTTGAAACTATACTGATGTTTGGTTTTTAAAAGATACATTAATCTATACAAAACACTACTTAATTTATTTTCATTTAAAACCAATTTGCTCCAAAAAGCGATCATACGAAGCTTCACACGAATTTCAAGCGGAAATCGACCAAGTTCTCCATATATCATAAAATGTGGAGTAGTATTTCTAACCTTTAAAATCCGTTTACAAAATTTCAACTGAATTTGTTCAATAACTTTTAAATTTTCATATCCCCACACCTCTGAGCCATACAGCAAGATAGGTTCAATCATAGAGTCAAACATTTTCAGTTGCAAGTCAATAGGTATTGATTCATTACGTACCAGTTTATAAATACAATACAATGCTTTATTAGCTTGTTCTACAAGTTTTTTCCTAGTTTCAAAAAAAGTACTGTTATATTTAAATATTATCCCAAGATATGTAAGCATAGTACAGCATTGATATCTGGTTCAGTAAAGACCACATCCAACACTCACATGAAGGTACATTGTAGGTCATAATTATATATTCTGTTTCTGTTGATGAAAGTCATTCTGATTCCATAAGATTAAGAAATATTTTATATAAACCAAAACATAGATATCTCATGAAGATTTTTTATACAAGTTTAAAAAGAGATGAATATCAATAAAGAAATTATATAAAAAGCAATATGTTAATAATGATTTATAATTTTCAAAAACATTTATTATTTGTGGTTAAATAAAAAAATATTTTCAATCATACATATTACAAATTAACTGATAAATAACCAGTTGTAATATTTGTAAAATTTTAGATTAAAAGAAAAATAAAATTCCAGTGGGGCTTGCATCTGATATTCAGAGATAAAGGATATTTCTGCTTTTAATTTTGGTCCTGAGTTTCCTTTTAATATTGGATTATATGATAAATGTTTTTAATTTTATTATTTGTGGGTGACTGCAACTTGTAATGGATATTTGATTAAACCTAGGATTTTGTTTTCATATTTAGACTGAGAAATTATGCATACATGTATTTTTAAGCAAGTTTTTAGAATCAGAATGACTTTTTTTTTTATCTTCTGAATTATATATCTATGACACACATTGAAATGGTGTGAGATTTAGCAATGGTGATTGTTACATAATTTGGTGTCATAAATAAGGTGTCTTCCCAGTTATCCAACTTTTATTATTTTACCTGTAGGATTGTTTATTTAACATTGATTAGGTGTTTTTTTTACCAAAATACCTGATAATTTGTTCCTTAAACCTTATTTATTGATGAAAAGATTGCTAATCATGCAACAAACATGATGATCATCAATTATTTCTCAATAATTTAATTAAACAGTGATCAATTAAATTCTGAAATTGAAATAAGTCATCTTTTTAAGGATTTACCCTATTCTATTCTAGAGAAAGACGTGATCGACTCATAAAGAAAAATAAAGAAATATTTTATCCAATTAAATTTTGATATCAGTCAAATATAGTAATAATAATTTGTATTCTTTTTCATTTTAAATGAAATATATGGAAATAAATATTAACTGTTGTACATGTAGTATATTTGTCCTGGTCCAAATAATTGTCCACTTATTCACCTGTTACACAAACCAAGCTTTAATTAAGTGTCATTTAAAGTTTGTTCCTGATTACCTTTGATCTCATTTATCCCACTTTTATTTTTTACCTGTACTATCAATTTTTCAAAAAGTTGGATAAATGGGAATGAACCATAAATAAGACCTTAATTACAAATTGTATCTATGGCACAGGTTAATTGATAGTTTATTATCCACAATAAACTTTTGACAGGATTATATTGAAATTATATGATGTAATATATTATATGTCTGTTATCATATCTACAAGTGTGGACATAGAAATGTGCTGTCCAAAAGGCAAGTGTGGATGTCAATATTTCATATTATTAACTTTAAAAAAAAAAAAAATCATGGACACAGGGGTCCTGGATTTTTTTAATAAAAAACTAATCCTGGATTATTATTTTTGCTTAAAGTCTGGTCCTGTGCTTTTATTTCAAATTTTCATCATAACCCCCCTCCCCTCCCAAGAGATATAAAATTGTATCATTAGATTAATAATAAATTAATAAATAATAAATTCAGATTTTTCTCTTTAAAATAAATCTCATTTACAAAACCACTGATATTTGTTCAATTTTTAATGCTGATTTAAGCTTTAGTCGCAACAAGACAAGAGGTTTTTGGGTTTAGTCCACTTTCAATAATATTTCAGTTATAACTGAGGAACGTATAAGAAAAAAAGGAAATTATATCAATATATAAAGTGAGTGATTATTGGTTTTAAACACCAAAATGAGCAATTTTTTAGCTATATCAAGGCAATGAAACAAAAAGAAATGAAAGCACCAATTATATATATTACTGTACACATACCAACAAGCATACAAAGAAACAGAAAATTGAAACAAAAAGAAGTAACATAGCAAACTTGAATATACATTGGTTGTCATGACATCAAATGTAATCAGTAATGTAATCGATTACATTTACAAAGTAATTGTAATGTAATCGATTACATTTGAAAATTGATGTAATCGTAATGTAATGTAATCATGAAAATTGCAAAGTAATTGTAATGTAATCGATTACATTTGCAAGTAATTGACCCCCAGTCTGATCCGGTATCAGCAAAAAGAGTAATTGAAATTTTTATTACAATTGGTGAAATCTGAAATAATAATGTTAATCGAGTCTATTCCTTGTAAGTCAATAAAAGACTCGTATATTCAGGGATTGGGAATAACCGTATTGTATTTGAAATGTTGCCGCCATAAATCGTGGGAATTACTGTCGCAAATTGAGTGTACCTAGCGACGCGTAGCGGAGCCAGATAAATGTATATTTGCGACAGTAAAACCGACGATTTATGACGGCAACACTTCAAATACAATACGGTTATTCCCATTCTAATGAAATTCTTCCAACAATAACATTTGTTTACAATTATAGGCTGATAGTAATCAATTTGATCACGCTTTTTCACATAGCATAACCGCCAAAAATAGTTCTGTAGTTTCAAACCTTTTCTATCAGAAGTCAAATGCTTTATAAAATTATTCAATGATCTATTATGCTATCATAACAAAAAATATCAACTCTAAAAGTTTATTAACAATTCAATAACAAATGTGTCACTTCAATTCAATATTCTGACGCAGTTTCAAACATGGTAAAACGTAAAATTTACTCTGACCTGTTAATGCAATTGACCAATGCAATTGCTTGTTACATAACCAATTGCATTAGAATTGTAAATAAACTGAATGGGGTCGTTGAATTGATTAAATAAGCATAAACTTAATTACAGTTCTACTAGTAAATCCAAATTAAACACACAATTTAATGTTCAAATTTATTATTATTGATTGATCCAACATGAATCGTCAGTCGCACGTGGGATATAAAGCCCACACTAATAATCACAACAATGAAAAATAGGTCAAAATAAGAGAGGGAAATATCTTGCTTAATTTGTTTAGTGACTCTTAAATTTGGGAAAGTAAAATATGCGTATCATATATTAGATAGATAGAAAGAAATTTAGAAAAATATTATGAAAATTTATTTAATTATTTTGTTTTGTTTTTGTTTTTTTTTATATAATATGCTAATTTGTTTTTCCCTGTGCAAATGAGTTTGTAAACAACCAGGGACCCTAAGTTAACTACCCTGTTCTGCTTAGGTTATTGTAAAGCAGGAGTTTATTCAACAAGCTGTATGTATTCTTAAAACGTTTTTTTTTTTTAAATATGTGTATCCCACGCTGCTAAGTTTTGTGAACGCCTATATAACCCATTGTGCTATATTTTGTGAACACTTGTATATACCATGGTGTTATATTTTGTGAACATCTGTGTATCCCATGGTGATATATTCTGTGAACACCTGTATATCCCATGGTGCTAAATTGTGTGAACACCTGTATATCCCACGGTGTTGTATCATGGGAACATCTGTGTATTCCACGGTGTTATATTTTGTGAACATCTGAGTATTCCACGATGCTAAATTTTGTGAACATATGTGTATCCCACGATGCTAAATTTTGTGAACAAAAGTGTATCCCACGGTGTTAACTTGGTTGTTACATATATATCTTTGATTATAGTTATATAATTAAAACTGTGGTCAAAGTAAGAAGTAAGAACTGGGAAATTGAAGATGAAATGAAGTAGGAAGTGGAAAGTCCAAAACTAGAAGCAATACCAAATAAAGAATCAGAATTATGAACAAGAAGTTAGAACAACAAAAAACGAAGTACGAATAATTCCGCTTTGGACTTCTGTCTACATCAAACTCCCCATGATTAACGTGGTGCTGTTCTACCGAATTAAAAGAAATAGTTCACATACAGATCCATTGGTTCCATAAAAAATAATTAATTCTATACGAAATTCAAGAAAACAGTGATCATTCAAAGGAATGAGTAAATGTGGACTGTTTTATCTTCTTTTTGTGAGATAATTTAGATATAGACCTATTTTGTCTCGAAATTTATAATTTTAGCAATTTGTTAAATGTTAGTGTAAAAGATTATATCAAAAAGACATATAACAGAATTCATAATCACTATAAGCGAAAAAACAAATATTTGGTCTTTATTTTAGGAGATCGAAAATTTTCTTAAAGAAGCTTATCTTCTTACAATCACCAGGTATTTCTACACGTTTTGAGACTTCAGTTTTGTCACATAGTGAGTGGAATGTTTCATATTCCATACATGTAGTAAGTCCTTCCTGGTAATGTCGGTCAAGTTTCAATTTTAAAAGAAGATTATCGTTGTAATGCGGATCTGTATGGCCATGCCCTTCAAAGTTTCCGGTCTTTGTCGTTTGGTGAACAGCCAGTAAAGTTTTAGAAGTATCAATTGTTATAGCACCAACTGCACGTGCATGTAACACCAGCCAATTATCATATGCCCTTCGTCCAATGGCAAGGTCTGGGACAATCGACCAATCAAAAAGTTTGTTTGTTATGAAATAATCTTCTGCATTCGTTCCAAATAAAATTCCTCTAGTTTTGACAGCATTTCGTATATTACCATAAGATATAGCCTCCTTCATACTTAAGAAATCAACATTTGTCCTCCTCCCACTAATAAAGACGGGTTTTTTGTTCCCGAATTCATTGTATATGGATGTTAATGTCTCCAGCAATGAAGAATCAAAAAGATTATCACTATTAGCATATCCATAAAAAGTCGAATTGAAATTTTTCAAGACTTTTTCAAACATGCTTTTTAAAATTGGTGATCCACCGGCGGCATGACGAATAATCGGATACGATGTCCATCCTCTATCTTTGACATACGAGGAAAGAGAACTGTCGTTTGTAAACAACACTAAATTCACACGAGGCATCAATGTACTCCAATTGGTAATGGTATTATTGTGCACGTGAAACCTAGAAGAGTTAGCAGACCAAGATGTGAATAATGTCATGATTTCGCGATCCAACGGTAATCTATCAACTGGTCTGGCATTTTCTATATAGCACTGGCGGATTGTTTTGGAGATGGATTTTCTTATCATCGTATTAGCGTTATTACTGGTTTTTCCTATACATTCATTAGATACAGATTCAGAAAACTGTAATTTTCCGTTATTTTCAATAAAAACTGTTAGAGCGTTTAGATAAATGTTCATTGTACAAGGTCCAATTTTTCCTCTAGCATAATTCCTCGTCAATAATAAAAAATAGAAAATATTTATTATTCCAAATAACGATAGCACAATCAAATTCCGAATACCCTGAACCATACTGTACGAACGTCCATACGGCCCATTTAATTGATTCTGTAGACTGCAAATATAAAAATAATAATAAATATATAATATATCTGTGCATAAAATATAACATTGGTCGCAAGAGTGAGTGAGTGAGTGAGTGTTGTTTAACGCCAAATGAGCATTTCTTCAGTTATATCATGGCGAGAACAAATTAATTTTCAATGAGATGATGATGAGGTCTGCTTTGTTCTAGACCAACACGCTGAGTTGGGTCTGTATAGTGTTAGCTCACTGAAACAATAGTCGCAAGTAGACATGTCGCTCCACTGGGGCACATTATCCTGATTCCGAGCCAACAGTCTCTGCTTCTACTCCTTAGTTGTGCGTGCTTATAGCGGAAGCAGCAAGTACCAATGTAATAGTCTGTAAGAGTATATATATATATATATATGATGAGATAGAAACAGAATTAAATTATTATTTGTTAATTTATATGTCGACGACACGGATTAATTAAGTGATATGGAAATTTCAATACCGTACAAAAGATTTAAGTTTTATTTTTAGATTAATGTCTTTTTAATCATTTGTGTGGATTGTTGATTACAAATATATGTTTGTTGCCGATTTTATAACCGCTAACTTGAAAATTTCGAGCAGGTACTGAACGATATTTTTATAACTTTTAGGTTCAAAACAAGTACAACTAAAAAGTTATGACGATAAACGACAAATAACAGTGCTTTTAGCTTGTGAAATATTGACGGAGTTAATACTTTGGGCTTTTCTTTGGTGTCAAACCCACCAATAGCACCAAAAGAAAACCACCTCCAAATATGGGCGCTATAAAAGTTTTCTTAAATCTTAATATATTTTATTTTTTACGGTTTCTTGTCAGACCCACAAGAAGACTTACACAACAGCTAGATGTTTTAAATGAGTATTGCAATACGTGGAAATTGCAAGTAAGAGTAGATAAAGGTAGTAAAGTTGCCATTTGTCTTTTTCTAAATGTAGAATATCTGAAAGCATCGTATATATACTTACATATAAGGCCACTGTTTTAGAAATTATAAACGTATTTACATATACCTTGGTATTTTCATCTCCATAACAGGAAGTTTTTCAAAAACACAAAACGCTAATTCTAAGTAACTCGGGTCTTATAGGACATTTATCAGGGAAAGTATGATTACATAAGACATCCAATGCCGGATGCTAACTTGACATGACAAGATTGTTAAACCTATATTACTGTGTGAATGTGAAGTATGGGCGTGGAGAACGTTAAACGTCGGATTTCCAGACCACTATATTGGCATAGTCATTATTAACACAACATTATTATTATTATTATGCTGACTGTTATATGTAGACAAAATATATTGAGACCTATTACAATAAAGGAGGTCCTTATATTGGTGACTAATATATTGGATCAGATAGTCTTGAAAGTGTGAGAATATTCTTTGTTTCATTTAAGGCTTTAAAAATATAAAGTTTGAAATTTAATTAACAACAATAACAAGTATTAAAAAACGTTTAGACGACTATGATAGATTGACATATTGGATCCGCCCCCTTGCACGTGGACTAGCTATACATATAGCTTGACAGACAGCTGAAAACCCAACTTTCCCCGCGTGAAACTGACATAGTAGATGTACTATTTTCGCATAGTATATCAACGCTATATAATTCTTTGTGATATATGCCAAAATATCGTATGAACTTATATTACAGAAGAAATTTACAGAAAGCATAATAATATAAGTTATTTACGTTCCTATCCGTAGATATGGAGATTTTAACACTCTGAAGTAGCCAAGTGCATCCTGAGGCGCAGCCGAAGGGTGTACAGGCCACAGGCACTCGAATTCCGGACCCCCTTTTTCCTCATTTGGTCCCTCCCGCGATTATGGTATGGATCTTTGTCTGGAAGTATATTTTTGAACCATTTATCCATATTTTACAACATTTCGTGTTACGAGTTCTAACTTTTGTTTCTAGGTCCAGATGCCGTATTACTTATATATACATAAAGGTATGAAACAATCGTCAAAATACAAAGAGGGAATCCTCGCTTCGACTCGATATTTTACAATAACGCGCCAGTTTTAAAAAGGACCTTCGCTTGTCCTCGTCTCAAAAATGATTTCCTTTCATTCCTATCTAGTTTATACGTACGAACAACAAATATTTATTGACGAAATTCAAGTTTATTCTCGACGACACATCCAACTTTCCTCCACTCATGCCCATTCAGGAGGTCAGCCGAACATATTTTGCTATACCTTGTTTGGCAAGTGTAAAAATTATCAGTGGCGTTCTAATTAATATAAATCTACAAAAACACTGAATTATCGTATGCCTAAAGAAAAAGTAGAATTAGAAAATTAGACGAACGAATACGAAATATAGGAATGGCCACTATTTTTTTTTCTTATTTGTCAGAACATATTTTTAATCTGTAATAACAAATTGTTAATTTGGTATAGCAGATTGTTAATCTTTTAAAACAGAATACTACATTTGTAATATTTTATTCTATTTCATTGTTATGTTTAAGATTAATTCCTTGTTCAGCTCATGTAATGTTGCATTTCTTTGTAGTCATTGACACTTACATGGATGCAACTTGTGCTAATGAAGTTATTAAAAAAAAAATATGTAGATTCAGAACGACGAACTATGAATTACCGATTGAAACCGACAGGTGACAATGCAAAACATTGCAATATAAAACAGAAAATGTTTATTGTGTAATTCTGGTGATACATATTTTCATGTTCAAAATTCGACGACCATGCACCATTCGTCTAATGCTAAGCTTCAGAAAAAAGACCAAACTCATTAAAATACATTCTAGAGGGGGGGGAGGTTAGAATCCCATTAACCCGTTTAACCCCGCCACAATTTTGTGTCTGTCCCAAGCCAGGACCTAGATTCCAACATCACATGTCGTGGTCTTTTTTTGTGTTCAGTGAGAAGGTGAGAGGTGATTGTTCGTTTTGTTAATATTAGTGGAATTGTTGATCATTACTGTTTAAATTTTCTTTTTATATTTCACTTTTGAATAGTAATAACTTGTCTAATATCATTGGTATGAATAATTTGACCACTGAATCAAAGCTTGAACTCTCCTGTGTAATATTTATGTTGTTTTTTTTTTGTTATCCGCTTTGGAAATACTTTTTGATCATTTTGATTGTGAATTTGATCATTTTGTTTGTGAATTTGATCATTTTGATTGTGAATTTGATCATTTTGTTTGTGAATTTGATCATTTTGATTGTGAATTTGATCATTTTGATTGTGACTTTGATCATTTTGATTGTGAATTTGATCATTTTGTTTGTGAATTTGATCATTTTGATTGTGAATTTGATCATTTTGATTGTGAATTTGATCATTTTGATTGTGAATTTGATCATTTTGTTTGTGAATTTGATCATTTTGATTGTGAATTTGATCATTTTGTTTGTGAATATGTAATTGGTGTATATCTCTTATCCTTTGTATTTTGAATTATGAGAATAAAGATGCATTAAATAAATTGATATATACACATGAAAGTACCTCAATGGTATGCATATGATATATATATATATGTAACTCGAACGTATCATTTTGGAAACTTGTGAACAAAGCAGGAGCCGCCATTTCTTTCACCTTCAATTGATTTGGTGTAATTTGCTCGTGTTTTTGTAGGTCAGGAGTAGGTGGAGCGTAGCCGTGCAATAACAAGGTTTGAATATGGTCAACATGGTAATAATGTACTGCTTTAGCTCCTTCCATATTAACCGTTCTTCCATTTGTCAATCAGCTTATATCTGGTGATACAGACAATGCACTGACGACTATGTTAATACATTGTTGTCCCAATGGTCAAACCATAGAGAGAACAATAGCAGGGTGGTAGTACTGGAATGGACAGTAGGAGGGGCAGGTTTGAGAATGGACCGGAAAGGGGGAGCAACTTTTAGCTGGTATGAGAAAGTGTGTGTGTGGGGTGGTGCAAGTTTTCAAAACTGTCAAGCAAAGCAAAAGATTTCTACCGCTTGGTCAAGTGGACAATATTGTTTTGCTTCCATGCTGAAAATTCAGTTTCTTCTTAAATTTTTGCCAAAACAGTGATGGAGCAAAAACATTGATTTGCCCCTCCCCCACTTTTCAAAGTAGGGGTAACTGTCCCCCCCTTTCCATACCTCCTGGATGAGGGGGGTACTTCATGTTTCAAAGCTGTAAGACACTTCAGAAAAATGTTTGTACCAATAATTCAACTTTTTTTTTTGAAACACGTATTTGCAATCACAAATTGTTTTCGAGATCGATAGTGTACTTACTTGATTTCCTTACAAGCGATTGGTAATTGTAAGTTTGAAGATTCCAAATAACGACGTTGTGACGAACGACTAGGATTGTTCATGTCATCTTTAATAACGTTTCTTAACAAATTATATTCTAGATCGATGATATCATTTGCTTAAATCCTTTCATGTACCTTCTTGTATGCACTTAGAATGTGTTGTGATTGACATTATAATGTATTTGCTCCAATTCGTTTTATTTATTGCTGTTAAAATTCTGATGAAATGGATATATCACCAGACGAAAATTCGCTCGCAATAAAAAAATAAATAAATAGGCACTACCAGCAAGAAAAATTGTAAATATCTTGTACCTTAGAATTTGTTGGAGGAAAGAGAGTTCATGTCAAGTTAACCCTAAGTTTTTATCTTTAAACAAATCGAATTGATTTAAAATAAACTAGGAATTTTTTTTTTCTGTATTGTAGATCTACAAGATATTTATTTTTATTTTTCGGGTAAGGCATCCATTACTGTCAACAATTATGAATTTTACAGAGACGTATGTTAATGTCTCGTTTAAAACCTAAACACAAGGGAAGTATACAGAAAGGTATGCACATCTCTCTGCTCAAAACAAAACACGTGTTATGGTGTACTGAAAAGGTTGTAATGATTTTCTCAAAGCCTAAACAAAGGGAAGCATACAGAAAGGTATGCACATATCTTGCTCAAAGGTAAACACAAGGCGATAGTAACCAGAAAAGTATCTAAATATCTTGCTAAAAAGTTATGGAATGGCGTACTGAAATTCTGTAATGGTTTGCTCAAAACCTAAACACAAGGGGTAGTAAACAGAAAAGTCAAAATATCTTACTCAAAAGTAAACAAATGGATAGCAGAATATTATGCTAACTTGGTTTGTAGAATTTCAAATAATAATTTTCCTATATTTTTATTTAAAAAGGGAGATTTTGTAATTAATGCTGTATTACTTTTTAGTTCTATTTTTACATTTGCTTAATTTTTATTGTATCAAATTTTTTATTATTATATTTGATATCATTTCTAAATTTCCATATTGCCCATTTAGCTACAAAAAAATTTTAAATTGACAAATAGTACTTCTTTTATGTTATGTTTATCATATAATTACACCTTATATAAGAATGCTGGATTCTGATTGATTAATAGCCGTGATATTTTTTTTACAAATTCAGGCCTTGCATTGTGAATTTGCAGAATTTTTACTTCATGTAGATGTATTTGCATAAGATTTAACTTTTTTTCATGGTATTTGCAAAATCGTATTTGCCCTTTTTACCCTTCACCGAGACGCTTATAACAAAATTTGTAAAACGTTATCAGTTGTGCGTTTTATGTAACATTCGGCTCGGGAAATTTTTCGTCTCTCGACTGGTATTTTTCGAAAATATCCCTCCCAAACATGATATATCTGTATACAAATATATACCCAAAATAATATATTCTTCATTTAAGACATAATTTTGATCACATAAAGCAATAATCATTGTGTTTAATTCTTCAATAATTGCTTTTATTTTTAGCATTGAAAAAATAAATGTTGTAGAGTTTCTGTGTCAAATATTTATTTATTTATTTATTTTTTGCTTAAATTTCTTTTGTCTATAAACTTATATATTCATTGTATTTGTATTGTAATGTGTATTATTATTATTGATTGTATTAAATGTATATAAGCCTCAGAATATCCTGGACTTCTGAGGTAATTATGGAAACAGGAAACAGATTTAATAAAAAAAAATTAAAAAAATAATAATAAACCAATGGGACTGGATTGTGTACACAAAAATCTGTAATGGTTTGCTCGAAACCTAAATACAAGGGAGAGTAAACAGAAAAGTCAAATATCTTGCTCAAAAGTAAACACATGGAATGGTGTACAGAAAATCTGTAATGGTTTGTTCAAAAGTAAACACATGGAATGGTGTACAGAAAATCTGTAATGGTTTGTTCAAAAGTAAACACATGGAATGGTATACAGAAAATTTGTAATGGTTTGTTCAAAAGTAAACACATGGAATGGTGTACAGAAAATCTGTAATGGTTTGTTCAAAAGTAAACACATGGAATGGTGTACAGAAAATCTGTAATGGTTTGTTCAAAAGTAAACACATGGAATGGTATACAGAAAATCTGTAATGGTTTGTTCAAAAGTAAACACATGGAATGGTGTACAGAAAATCTGTAATGGTTTGTTCAAAAGTAAACACATGGAATGGTGTACAGAAAATCTGCAATGGTTTGTTCAAAAGTAAACACATGGAATGGTGTACAGAAAATCTGTAATGGTTTGTTCAAAAGTAAACACATGGAATGGTGTACAGAAAATCTGTAATGGTTTGCTTAAAAGTAAACACATGGAATGGTTTGCTCAAAAGCAAACAAATGGGGTTATGTATATAAGACTAATGGCTTGCTCAAAAGTAAGCGCAAATACAAAAAAATATGTTAAAGTCTTGTTGAAAAGCAAATGCAAGGGATAGTATACAAAGATGTCAGTGCACTATATCTTCTTCAGAAATAGACACAGTTGGTAGTAAATGTTGAAAAAAGCACAAATTGTTTTTTTAGACAATACACGGAACTGAAAATGTATCCTACATTGTAAGAATGTCTGCATGAAAACAACAGTTTAAAGAAGGTATATTTTACATACCGTACATGTATTGTAAGTATGAAAGTTCCAGTAAGCGATTTGTATATGTTTTGGTTGTCTTACTTATATGGACATACAGTTCTAAAATAGAGTTGATGGTCCGGACCATTTTAACATATAGTGATGTTCATAATTTTTTAGGAATCTAACAGAAACGCATGATGTCCAAGCCAAAAGGAGTGTTCATAGAAAGGAACCATCTTTAAGTGTTGGAGATACTGCTTACCGTTCCGAAGCACGGAAGTTAACCCCAGGTTTTTGAAATATCATATTCAAGGTATGCCAACAAACATTATATTACAGGTGTTTATATAGCAATTAATGACATTTACAGTTAAGTAAATTTGGAAATGCAGGTCTCAAAAGTGAAATTTATTATTTAAAAAAAAACAAAGCATAACAAAAAACAATCTAAAAATATAAGAATAAGTCTGGTAAAATTTAATAACTTGAAAAAAAAAATAAAACTTTTGTACAAATTTATATATAAAATAAAATCTGGTAAAATTACACAAAAATCTGTAAATAAAAAAGATGAAAATATAAAATTTTAGAATAATTTAATTAAACAATTATTAAAAAAAAAAAAAAAAACAATCTAAAGATATAAGAATAAGTCTGTTAAAATTTAATAACTTGAAAAAAAAATAATTAAACTTTTGTAAAAGATTATATATAAAATAAAAATCTGGTAAAATTACACAAAAATATGTAAATAAAAAAGATGAAAATATAAAATTTTCGAATAATTTAAATAAACAATCTTTCTAAAACGTATGAATTTAAAATATTATATGATACTCATGCAAATAAGCAATTTTCTTAAAATCTAAATTCAAAAGTTTTTAATATTTATTTATAAATTTAGAATTATCATAATTTCTATGATTTCTAAATCGAACATTGTTATCAAAAATCTAAGACAATTGTATTTTTAGCAATTTGTAATGTGATTGTGTATACTGATTGTTTTTGGTTATTTTGATAAAGTATGATAAAAAAAAATATCTGTGCCTATAATATCTTTAATTTATTTTCAAGAAGTATGATAAAAAAAAATATCTGTGCTTGTAATATCCTAATTTATTTTCATGATGTATGATATAAAAATATATATGTTTATAATATCCTATTTTATTTTCTTAATGATTGATGTTAAAATATATGTGTTTATAATAATATCCTAATTATTTTAATAAAGTTTGATATTAAATATATGTACTGATATACTGATTTTTTGTTTGTTATTTCCATAAAATATGATTTTAAATACTTACTTTCTACTTACTATTCATTAAAAATTAATTGTGGACTTTGACATCTCCCCCGATTTTACACTAATTAAACATGACTAGTCATGTTTATATAACAATTAACCTATTCAACCTATGCCAACAATCTTTCTTACCTTTTTATATATATTTTTTTTAAATGTTGGCATAGGTTGAATTAACCGGTTTTAAGTGGGGTTCGTGTTGCTCGATTCTTTAGTTTTTTGTGTATTGTTTTGTAGATCGTTGTTTGTCCTTTTCTCTTTTTTCTTTTGGCCATTGTGTTGTCTGTCCTTCTTCGATTTACGGATTCTGATTGCCCCTTTGGGATCTTCAGACTTTTCTTATATGTTGTTGTATAGTTAAATCGATAATTTCTTTCAAAATTTGGTTTAAATAAACAAAAACAAAAACAACAATTACTACATATTTCTATTTAAAAAAAGAAGAAGAAGGCTGTATCAATGACAAGATAAATCGACATTGAGTTTCAAAAATGATTTCCCCCCAGATATATAGGCTTGGATTGAAACATAGGGTATGGTACAAATTCTATAACCAGATCTAATATGGATGTTTCATCAAAATGGATGTATGGGCAATATCCCAGTGTTTAGATAATATATTTTATTAATTAAATTTCTAACTTAAAAGTTATCAGATCTGACATGTGCAAGGTATTTTATAACATTCGACAAAAATCATTGGGGGAAAAAACAAAGAAAAAAGACATATAATAATATTTTGTACTTCGACATTTTGTTACTCACGTTTTCTTGACACAGTTTCCAATGCTTATCCTTTGTATTGTACACGTGATATAAAATATTTTAGAACGCTTTACAGTTTCTTTGGAAACAGAAATACGTTTCGATCATTTTAGTGACTAAATCTCATGATTCATGATCGAATAATTATATTTTTTTAAGATTGTATTACAAAACTCGAACCTTAATTTCCAAATGGTTCACATAGATTGTTTATTTTGTGGATTATTTCTAAATAAAGATATTTTATATACATTCTGATGACTGACGACAAAAATAGTCAATGATATATATACATTAAACTGCTCGAAGGAAATAGGTGTACATAATATTGCCTTTGGGAATATATAAGCATGTATCTTTCACTTTTTGATTACAATCGATACACTTAGCATTCGCGTATTACTGGCCAATAATTCATGTACTGTCTTACTAGTTGTCTGCAAGCACATTTTGTTGTTATTGTTGTTGTGTGTGCCTGAAGAATGGAGAAATTGATAGGTGTATTATGTATGACCAAACGATTGTAAAAAAAAAATTAAGATGGAAAAATGTATTATTGTATTCGTCGTTCTTTTCGTTGTTAACATTATGATGATGACTTTATCATATATTTATATACGTAAAAGCCAGGACAAATTGTATTGTTCTGTCAGTGACTTTTTGACGTCTGCTGTTCGCTTTCTTGACCACAATGGCGCGAAATCTTTTGAAAATGTTTTACCAGATAGTTGTAGCGATAGATCGTCTTCTCTTCATTTTCAAAAGCTGGAGAAATCATTTCACACCAGAGTGAGGGAATGTAGACAACAGCAAGGTTTTTCTTTAAACGCAGACGATGACGAAAATCGTCCATTGATTACGTTATTCACATCTTGGAAATCATCACCAGAAAAATATCTGGTTCACAATAGTACATTAATGAATTGGAGTTCTTTTATTCCAAAGGTTAAATTAGTTTTATTCACAAATGATTCAGCTTTACGAACGGAGGCCATTACATATGGATGGACGGTATTTCATATAATTCATCATGTTGAAGGAATGCCTGTATTAAAACACATGTTCCAGAAAGTAATTTCTTCGTTTAATTCGACATTTTACGGATATAGCAACAGTGATATACTATATACCGACAGCCTTCTTGAATCTTTAAGGGTCGTAAATCGTACATACGGCTCTGAAAATCTATTCTTAACGGGGCGAAGAACAAACATTCCACATCTATCCTTAAAGGAAGTCGTTTCTTACGATAATATACGAAGGGCAGCAGCGTCTCGAGGAGAACTGTTCGTCGTCTCTTCTGAGGACTACTTTCTAACAACCTCTAGATTTCATTGGAATAAAGTACCTGAATTAATTATTGGACGACCAGCTTTTGATAATTGGTTAGTTGGATATGCAAGATGTCACTTTTATCATGTTATTGATATGACGGACACTGTGTTAGCCTGCCACCAAACAACGAAAGCAGGAAACAAAGAAGGTCTACATCATAAGACATTAACAGCATATAATCATAAATTATTAACAAAATTTGGCATCACCACTCATTATGAGGCCGGGTATATTATATGTCCGAAGATAAAAACGTATTACTCATTGTGTGGCAATATTGAACTAACAGACAGACCAATAAATAAAATACCAAAATACTGTTCATGTAAATCCTGGAAATAATTAATGTGTGGTTGGATTATTATAAAGTGTGAGTATTATAAGACAGTTTTTTTTAATTTTATCTCCATAGATAAACGTGAGTTTATAATCCATGGACATTCAAAAATTCACTCATTAGTAAGAAATGATATGGATTTAAATGAACATGAGAGATTATTCAACATTACACTTCCAGACACAAATTAAAGTAAAGAAACATCGCTTTTATTGCTGTTTTCCATTTCAATCACAGTAGAATCTTCAATATAGAACATAACTCAATACCCTAAGACGGGAATGACCACGGATATGTTCCGTTTGTCGTAATCACAATCTGGTCCTTTCTTCATTTATGACTTATCATCGGGTTTGTAACAAGAGTTAACACGACGGGTGCCACTAGTGAAGAAGGAACTTCTTACCTTTATGGAACACCTGATATCACCCCCGGGTTTTCGCGGGGTTCGTGTTGCTCGATCTTTAGTTTTCTGTCTAATGCTTTGTAGATCCTTGGTTGTCCTTTTTCTTTTGGTCATTGTATTGTCTGTCCTTCTCTCTTTCTTTTGGTCATTGTATTGTCTGTCCTTCTCTTTTTCTTTTGGTCATTGTATTGTCTGTCCTTCTCTTTTTCTTTTGATCATTGTATTGTCTGTCCTTCTCTTTTTCTTTTGGTCATTGCATTGTCTGTCCTTCTCTTTTTCTTTTGGTCATTGTATTGTCTGTCCTTCTCTTTTTCTTTTGATCATTGTATTGTCTGTCCTTCTCTTTTTCTTTTGGTCATTGTATTGTCTGTCCTTCTCTTTTTCTTTTGATCATTGTATTGTCTGTCCTTCTCTTTTTCTTTTGGTCATTGTATTGTCTGTCCTTCTCTTTTTCTTTTGATCATTGTATTGTCTGTCCTTCTCTTTTTCTTTTGATCATTGTATTGTCTGTCCTTCTCTTTTTCTTTTGATCATTGTATTGTCTGTCCTTCTCTTTTTCTTTTAATCATTGTATTGTCTGTCCTTCTCTTTTTCTTTTGATCATTGTATTGTCTGTCCTTCTCTTTTTCTTTTGGTCATTGTATTGTCTGTCCTTCTCTTTTTCTTTTAATCATTGTATTGTCTGTCCTTCTCTTTTTCTTTTGGTCATTGTATTGTCTGTCCTTCTCTTTTTCTTTTGATCATTGCATTGTCTGTCCTTCTCTTTTTCTTTTGGTCATTGTATTGTCTGTCCTTCTCTTTTTCTTTTGATCATTGTATTTTTTGTCCTTCTCTTTTTCTTTTAATCATTGTATTGTCTGTCCTTCTCTTTTTCTTTTGATCATTGTATTGTCTGTCCTTCTCTTTTTCTTTTGGTCATTACATTGTCTGTCCTTCTCTTTTTCTTTTGATCATTGTATTGTCTGTCCTTCTCTTTTTCTTTTGGTCATTGTATTGTCTGTCCTTCTCTTTTTCTTTTGATCATTGTATTGTCTGTCCTTCGAATTACGATTTCTGATTACCCTTCAGTATATTCAAACTTTTTCCTCCCTGTACATTTTTGGGGAAAACAGGTTGGGGTTATGGCGTCCTAGTGGTATAAACGACGTGATCTGAAGATACTTTAAAAAATATATAGGTGCACATAAGTCTGTATTGCTTACCAAGTAAGGTAAAGAAGATTGTCTATGGAAATGCAAAATGTACACGTAAATGTTACATTTTTATTCCCAGGATTATGACCCAATGGACCAGGGGAAATCCATCTCCTGAAGATTAAACCGTTAAAGGTGGCTGGGTGGTTTAAGTATACCAAGTGATGATTAAAAACTTACAGACTTTGGGCATGTGGCTCAATATAACGTCCTAGACCATCTGCAAGTGATTGGGATCTATATTCAGAGACTATATTATTATTTTGAACCCGACCTCCATCTTTAAATAATATGATATTAAGTTCTTATAAAAATTGCGTTTTCAAAGAAAAAGAACCAGTCAGTTATATTGATATAAAACATATCTGTCTCTTCAATAGCCTGTAGTATTCATTTCAACATAGATGCTTTAATTGTGGATTTGATCACCCATTTTCCTACTGTATGACATCCATTAGTAAACCTTTCAAGTATACACCTACCAATTTGAAATCTTTGCGTCAAGGTCGCAACAACCAGCCCTTTCTTAACAACCACCCCCTCCGTACCTATGGTACCCTTAATAGAATACAAAACAAAACAATAACTGGGGGAGATACTAGTAAGCCAGTCGGCAACAGAAAACAAACATAGTGGAGGTCCAATGAGTTGTACACCAATAAAGGTAGATAGGTTGTCGTATTGGTTGAAGGGTTTTGACTTTAACAGTTTTAACTATTTAACAGACGGGTTCAAATTTGGGTTTGACATTGGTTTTAGGGGATCTGTAACGCAACATGAAGTAAACAATTTATTATCAGCTAGATCTAAACCGGAAGTAGTAGAGGGCAAAGTTAAAAAAGAACTTGAAGGAAATAGATTTGTAGGTTCATTCAGGGAAAAGCCTTTCAAATTAATGCAATTGTCCCCATTAGGTCTGGCAGAAAAGAAAACACCTGGCACTTATCGAATGATACACCATTTGTCTTTCCCTGAAGGCTCTTCAATCAATGATGGTATCCCTGAAGAATTTTGCCATGTTCAGTATGCCTCAATTCAATATACTATTGATATAATAAATTCAGTTGGGAAAAATGCTTTCTATGCCAAAACTGATATATCCAGTGCATTCAGGATTATTAATATTAAACCATCACAATAAAAAAAATTCACATTTAAATGACGTGATTTATACTTCTATGACAAAAATCTTGAAATGGGTTGTAGTTCAAGTTGTATCTGTTAAAGGGACTCCTAACGTATGAATTCACAATAGAATGTTGCAGACGATTAAATGTTCCAAGCAATGACTCGGCTATGAAGATGGACATGAAGAACAGTATTGTTGCCATGGTTCAGACAGATTACTGTTTAACAAACTTTTGTATCATTTGTTTATCAAGTTATGCTGTTTAAACTTGTACTTCTTCCATGTCATCTGTGGCCTCATTCACAATGTCATAAATTAAACTTTTTAAGGAATGATAGTTAAATAATTTTGGCCACAATGTTAGTAAATTGTGTTCAGTGTCACTTTTTAATGTGGTCTTACTGGTCAAGAGTTTATATCTGGTGGACTCGATGTTGGTAAATTGTGTCCAGTTTTACTTGTTTATATTTGGTTAAATGAGTTGTGACAGTCATTGTTTTCTAATTCTTGAACACAATGTGGTAAATTGTGTGAGTTTTGATTTCGGACTCAATGTTGGTAAATTGTGTTCAGTTTTAATTTTTTGTTTAAATGAATGGTCACTGTGGTATATTTCTTGAACCCAATGTTTGTAAATTGGGTTCGGTCACTTCATGCTTTGCTTACTGTCACAATCAATATAATTGTGACAAGTTTGTGGTGAACACCAAAGTAATGGTGGTATTTGTTTGCTTTACAATCCGGTAAATTGTTTTGCATTTTCACATGTGTGTTTTATTATCACTCATGGAAGTCATCCTTTCATTTTAGAAATTTAAGATTTATAGTATTCAAGTACAGCGGTTATAGAACAATGATCTATGTATCTCCAGCTAATGCATTGTAAATACCCCTTTTATAAAGTTTGATATTGCTTTTGTTTAATTGTTAATACCTTCGATACCGTATTGTTTACTTCTTTTTATTCTGGTTTGTGTGGTGCAGGCCTTTCCTTTTTTGGGGCAGCGTCTCCATATGAAGATGTCTACGTAGTGGCGGTTTCTGCTCCAAAAAGTTCAGATCATACTGATTACTCTAATTTACAATTTTATGGTAAAAGGGAGATAACTCAAAATAATTTGAAATTTTGAATTTCACATTATTTTGTCAATTGCAGTTAAATTAATTTATATATAGTTTGTTCATTTTAATAGACAATAGACAATAGACAATAGACAATATTTATTGGTACTAACACATTTACAATATATGGTTATGACACATAAAGAAAGATATACATGTAAAATATATATAATATCAATACATGTGGGAGCGACAGTGGCATCAGCTTGCATACGTACATATATAAATATATATATAGAGTGCAAATGTACTCATTTTATTTGTTATATAAACGTTGACTAGGATGAATTTCTCTTGGACATGTATTTATTCATAAAATTGACAATGATATTGAGAAGTTTTGGTGAATTGCTGTTCAGTAGGGCTATCATTTGACATTTATTGAAAACTTTTTGATTTACTTCACCTAAGATACTTTTTATTTTTTCAAAAAAGTCTTGCCTTAAATGTGCATAAGATGGGCAGTCAAGGAAAAGATGTAATTCATCTTCTACTTTACCAGCTTTGCATGATAAGCAAACACGATTTTCACGTGGAATATTATAGTACCTGCCCTTCTCAATTTCAAGAGAGTGTGCACTAATTCTAAATTTGCATAGAGTAGACCTATCCTCTTTAATTAAGTCATCAATTTGGATCTTTAGTAATTTCATTAAAATTAATGTACACTGTACTATTGTCAATTTTATGTACATGTATATTCACTGTTATTCATTTGAATAATAACTGTCACTTCTGTGGCCTGCATCATCACATCCAGTCTTTGTTGTTTATTACCATCAGCGGACCATAAATATATTTATTCAATAGTTGATTATATATATATCATTTATATTTATATCAGTTAATATCCTATTATGGACTTCTTCCTCGGGAACCGTTCTCCTATAGTGTTGTCTGGGTAGGTATAGTGCCCAAGCCGGTAGGTGAGGGCACTATACCTTCCCAGACAACACTATAGGAGAACGGTTCCCGAGGGAGAAGTACATAATAAATTTAGTACATAACATGTCTAATGCCTAATGGCTAAAAAATTGCAACTAATGAGGTTTTAGAATAATAATCTCCACTTCAACTTGCTGGTTCTGACATTCGTGTAAAAGTCTTGTAAAATGCCATTGAGTATGGTTGTTGCTTTCGTTTTCGATCGGCACTAGTTTTCGATCTTTGCATACCAAACATTCTTGTGTAGCGCGTGCACTACACTTCCGTTAATTTGCATATGGTTGCAAACAAAGATGACGCAAGAAATCTTTTGAGCAGCTTACATCGGACACAATGCGAATAAAGCAGGCAAGACACTTTATTCTTTCTTGTTGTACTAAAATGTTGCCATTTTTTCTAGTTCCCAAAAAAGTCCAAGTTTAAAACCCTCTTCAGACGTACCCTTACCCCTTTTTAATATCCTTCCTTGTCGTCTGCAATATTGATCCATTGAAACCTTGATGTCATGTGATCAGACTGGCCAATGGCATTATGTCTATTTTAAGTGAAGGTCTAAAGGAGTGGGTTCTTATATTAGAAAATGTAAATCGTTGCTATTTTTAAAATGGTAATACATAACAAGCAAACAAAATGAATAAATAAATACTATAGAAAATGTGGGCTAAATGTCCTTGTGATATATTTAGAAAATATGTAGTAAATATTAATATGTAAAAAGTTACAACAAAATGAAGAAAAAAACATTAAAACGTCTCCTCATGGTCCTCAACAGTTTGAACACACCATTCAGAAATACACTGTAAATAGTAAAAAAACAAAAACAAACAAAAAACAAAGAAAAAATGTATTGTTATACTACAAATTGGTTTAATGTGGAAGTAAACCGAAATTATACACACAGGTGCTCCTTTAGAACCTCAACCTCATCAAATTTGGAACTCCTTTGGGGTGATCGAAAACACATGTCGGACATATTTTGACATCAATCACGAGGTCAGTGAACTATAAACAAAATAGATAAACATGTGTTCGAAACTGCATTTCAAGCGTAAAAATTGATTTATAAGATATCAAAGTAAAGGCTCGAAAAGGTCAATTAAAATTCTTTATTCTATGGAATGTCTCAAAACAGATTTTGATGTTAGGTGATCGAAAACCAGTGCCGCAACCATACAACAATATCCATTGTGCCCATCTCCCCGTCATAATTTTATTCCAACATGAAGTCCGAGAGAACTTTAACTGCATATTTGGTTGCCGCTTTAGTCTTTACATTTTGTTGTTGCAATGTGAATTCGTCGGCATCCGTGCTGCCGAATCTGTCAGCCATGTCGGCCATGTAAACAATGACGTAATCAACTGTTAATCGTAGCGCTTTATCAAGGGAAGTAACTTTTATTGAAAATTCATCACGTCAATTCGCGGGAAATTTGGTATAGTCCCGCGGGTAGAATGATCGTTTTAGTATAGTGCCTGTTGCGAAGTATAGTCTCCCGTAGTCAAGAAATGAACTTTACTGTTGAAATATAGTGCCTAGCTAACATCCAATGAAAATTTACTATTTCTATATGTTATGTACTAAATATATATATTACAATTTACGTTTACATTTTCCCTATTTGTCTTTGTTAGCGCAGCCGGTCACTATTTTCGTATATGGACCGGCCAGGTACCTGCATTATTTTAGATGAAAAGTATAATATAGCAAATAGTTCATGTCACTTCGGGTCATATGGCAGTATATGGACCGGTCCATATACTGCCATATGACCATATATGGACCGGTCCATATACTGCCATATGACCCTCAGTGCCATGAACTATTTGCTATATATCCACGTATGACAATAAGTCGGTCAGTCATTGGATAATGTTTGATTATTTTTTTCATGTTTTAAAAGTAAACATTTTTTTGTTTTTAATTATGTTCCTCGTCTATTCTTGCTCACATGTGTAAAGTTCCATGGAAAAAAGATCGATAATAATAACACACTGACCCATGTTTGTTTACTACCCTTTTTTTCAAATGGCGTCCTATTACGTCACATAAAGCCGGTCAAAGGTCAATAAAGCACATGATTTTGTCATAGGCCAACCAAACTTAAAAAGTAAACCAGATTAAGAAAGTACAGTATTTTAGCTTTTTCAGTGTAATTGTTTTGTCTGAAAATTGAAGTATTAAAAAATAATTATTTGATGCAAATATTAAACTTGCTTACCCATATAATAAAGTATTTAATCCAGTGAAGTTGGTGTTTTTGCTTTTGTCAATACAATCTATTAGACTGACTACATTCTGCCATATTTTTGTAAAACAATTAATGACTGATTTCAATTTATTTTAATCACATTTATTATCACAGAGTGGTAACAATACAGATTTGTTGATGCTATTTGTAATAATGACAGGGTTTTTTTACCCAGATAATCTCATTTTTCTGTCTGGTTTAATTTAATTCTCTGTTCAATTTATGCTATAAATTTTGATTATTGCTGTAAATTAATTCTTTTTCTATCTTCTCTGTGAATTTCATTTCATTACCGAAGAAGTAAGGGGTATATTTGTTTTTAAAGCAGCAGTGGAAATGCAAAATAATCTGCCATTTTGTGACTAATGGAGAGCACTTGTATGTATTTTCCCGGTAGAATCATCATATTTTCAAAGTATTTTAAAATACAATTTGCTTGGCCTACATTCCAGAAACGGTCATGAACTGTGATGACGATTATGTCAACAAACCAGAAAGAAAAAAATGCTTGGAGAACACCATCGATGGAAACATATTTAACAAGCATAATGATCAGGAAAAAAAGACATTAGTAAAAAGGATCTTTTTTACTTGCATGGAATTTATTCAATTCAAACTTCTCTGTTTTAATCTCATCTTGTACATTTTTATGTTGAAAAGAATTCCCTCTGTGTTTATGTACGCTATGAATATACAGAATGACGGCATTGGTCTCGTGCTGCGCCAGAATTGTAAATCAAAACAAGTGACCGACTTTATTGCAAAGCCGAGCAGATGTCACGACATAATATCATTTAAACATTTATACTTTCTGTATTATAGTTATTTATTATGCTTTCTGTAAATTTCTTCTGTAATATAAGTCCATACGATATTTTGACATATATCACAAAGAATTATATAGCGTTGATATGGTGTCTTCAACCTACAAATATCATATTCAAGGTATGCCAACAAACATTATATTACAGGTGTTTATATAACAATTAATGACAGATACAGGTAAGTAAATTTGGAAATGCAGGTCTCTAAAGTGAAATTTATTATATAAAAAAAAAAAATAAACAGAAAACAATCTAAAAATATAAGAATAAGTCTGTTAAAATTTAACAACTTGAAAAAATATAAGAATAAGTCTGTTAAAATTTAACAACTTGAAAAAATATAAGAATAAGTCTGCTAAAATTTAACAACTTGAACAAGAATAATTAAACTTTTGTAAAAAGGTCTCAAAAGTGAAATTTATTATAAAAAAAAAACTAAACAAAAAACAATCTAAAAATGTAAGAATAAGTCTGTTAAAATTTAACAACTTGAAAAAAAAAATAAGTAAACTTTTGTAAATATTTATATATAAAATAAAAATCTGGTAAAATTAAACAAAAATCTGTAAATAAAAAAGATGAAAATATAAAATTTTAGAATAATTTAAATAAACAATCTTTCTAAAATGTATGAATTCAAAATATTATATGATACTCATGCAATTAAGCAATTTTCTTAAAATCTAAATTCAAAAGTTTTAATAATATTTATTTTTATAATTTTTATATTTTTAGAATTATCATAATTTTGAAGAGTATTTTTTAATTGCTCACTCCAAGCTAATTAATCATAAGATTTATTTCAGTTCACTCCAAGCTAATTATTTATAAGATAATTTGAAGTATGATAAAAGAAAATATCTGTGCTTATAATATCCTAATTTATTTTCATGCAGTATGATATAAAAATGTATATACTTATAATACCTATTTTATTTTCATAATGATTGATCTTAAAATATATGTGCTTATAATATCCTAATTATTTTTATAAAGTTTGATATTAAATATATGTGCTGATATACTGATTTTTTGTTTGTTATTTCCATAAAATATGATTTTAAATACCTACTTAGTTTATTCACTCAATACTCACAAAAATTAATTGTGGACTTGGAGCACATTGACATCTCCCCCGATTTTACACTTATTATATACCAATTAACCTATTCAACCTATGCCAACAATCTTTTTTACCTTTTTATATATATTTTTTAAAATGTTGGCACAGTTGAATGAACCAATGATATACTATGCAAAAATAGTACATCTACTATGCCAGTTTCACGCGGGGAAAGTTGGGTTTTCAGCTGTCTGTCAAGCTATATGTATAGCTAGTCCACGTGCAAGGGGGCGGATCCAATCTGTTAATCTATCATAGTCGTCTAAACGTTTTTTAATACTTGTTATTGTTGTTAATTAAATTTCAAACTTCAAAAATCTTTATATTTTTAAAGCCTTAAATGAAACAAAGAATATTCTCACACTTTCGAGACTATCTGATCCAATATATTAGTCACCAATATCAGGACCTCCTTTGTTGTAATAGTTCTCAATATATTTTGTCTACATATAACAGTCAGCATAATAATAATAGTAATAATGTTGTGTTAGCAATGACTATGCCACATAGTGGTCAGGGTTGAAGACATAGTGCACTCCCCTTTATACTTTCTGTATTATAGGTTAATACTAAATATTTAGTACTAACCTAGTATCACAAGTAACTTTGAGATCGAGTGGGACAGATATATTGTATGGTTGTCACCTGCTTAGATGTTTGTATAATATACTTTATTTTCTGTGACTGTATGATGAATTCTTCATCATCCTATACAATATATTAAAAATTGCTGAGTTAGATTACTGTCAAATTATAATATTAAGTATATATGTACCATCTACACACGCTTAGACACATGTGTTATGTCTATCTCTAGATTTTCCTTACGAGACAAGGTACCACTTCGACTATTGAAGCTATACTTTTATATAGCGGATGTGGTCGAGTGGTCTAGGGCGTTTGACATAAGATTAAGCGATTGGTGCTGCAGTATATCAATGGTGTGAGTTCAAATCCCGTCGAGGGAAGAACAAAAATTTGTCAGCTCAAAGATCTAATTCTAATACTGTTTGGTTTAATTTTCAGACGTATATAAATATTTAGTATTATCACAAGTAACTTTGAGATCCAATGGGACAGATATATGGTATGGTTGTCACCTGCTTAGATGTTTATATATATATATATACATATGTTTCAAATGATAATAATTTTACTTTATTTGTCATTTGTTTTGACTGAATAACTTTTTTGCATAGAATAACATTTATATAACAGCAAATAAGAATATGTAATAAAAGTAGACTGGTACTTTATTTGTTAATTGAAATTTAAAACAATATTATTAAATGTAATTGGAAATTTAATTTAGAATTTAGTAATCTTTATATATTTTAAATCCCTAATGATTAAATTTCGTTTTTAATTAAAGGTAAAATAATTTAAACGTCAAATAAGTGCTAAACAAGCTAGACACCATTTTTATTGGAGTATTACTTTAATTCATTTTATCCTACATTTTATCCTATCTATTTGAGCAGTCATAAACTTTTGTTATTATACAGTCACTGACATCAATATGAAGCTATATAACTTTAAAGAGGCTGTTGGGGGGAAATGCATCAATGTATTGTTCAAACTTATTCATAAATATATCATTATAGTTTTCATAGGATATACAAATGACGATGTTGTGTATAAGAAAACTATAAAGACACATAAAGGTTAACCAGAAGTCGTAATTCAAAGAAGGACATTTAATACAATGACCAAATGAAAAAGTAGACACGGACAAACAACGATCTACAAAACATTACACAGAAAACTAAAAATTGAGCAACACGAACACCACTAAAAACCGGTGGTGAACACACATGCTCTGGAAGGATAAGCAGTTCCTGTTCCACATGTGGCATTCGTCATGTTACTCTTGTTTATATAATAATCTTGATCAGGTACGCTCAGTCAAAAGAGAAAGAAAACCAAAGAGCCTATATAGGATAGCTTAAGTCAGAGAGCCTATATAGGATAGCTTAAGTCAGAGAGCCTATATAGGATAGCTTAAGTCAGAGAGCCTATATAGGATAGCTTAAGTCAGAGAGCCTATATAGGATAGCTAAAGTCAGAGATCCTATATAGGATAGCTAAAGTCAGAGATCCTATATGGGATAGCTAAAGTCAGAGATCCTATATAGGATAGCTTAAGTCCGAGAGCCTATATAGGATAGCTTAAGTCCGAGAGCCTATATAGGATAGCTTAAGTCCGAGAGCCTATATAGGATAGCTAAAGTCAGAGAGCCTATATAGGATAGCTTAAGTCAGAGATCCTATATAGGATAGCTAAAGTCAGAGATCCTATATAGGATAGCTAAAGTCAGAGATCCTATATAGGATAGCTAAAGTCAGAGATCCTATATAGGATAGCTAAAGTCAGAGATCCTATGTAGAATATCGTAGTTACATAGGCTATTTTAGTCGGTAAATATTGTACCAAGTAAAATAGTTACATAGGCTATTTTAGTCGGTAAATATTGTACCAAGTAGAATAGTTACATAGGCTATTTTAGTCGGTAAATATTGTACCAAGTAGAACATCGTAGTTACATAGGTTATTTTAGTCGGTAAATATTGTACCTAGTAAAATAGTTACATAGGCTATTTTAGTCGGTAAATATTGTACCAAGTAGAATAGTTACATAGGCTATTTTAGTCGGTAAATATTGTACCAAGTAGAATAGTTACATAGGCTATTTTAATCGGTAAATATTGTACCAAGTAGAATAGTTACATAGGCTACTTTAGTCGGTAAATATTGTACCAAGTAGAATAGTTACATAGGCTACTTTAGTCGGTAAATATTGTACCAAGCAGAATAGTTACATAGGCTATTTTAGTCGGTAAATATTGTACCAAGTAGAATAGTTACATAGGCTATTTTAGTCGGTAAATATTGTACCAAGTAGAATAGTTACATAGGCTATTTTAGTCGGTAAATATTGTACCAAGTAGAAGTTACATAGGCTATTTTAGTCGGTAAATATTGTACCAAGTAGAATAGTTACATAGGCTATTTTAGTCGGTAAATATTGTACCAAGTAGAATAGTTACATAGGCTAATTTAGTCAGTAAATATTGTACCAAGTAGAATAGTTACGCTATTCTACTTGGTACAATATTTACCAATATTCGTGCAATAATTATATAATATTTACTTATATACAGTAGAGTTCGTTTATAACGAAGTCCAGGGGACTCTCGATCTTAGTTCGTTATAGGCATCGTTCGTTATAAGAGAAACAATGTAGAATTACCTCCCCTTTTGAAAATCGTAATGTAGAACTTTGCTGGCTAGAACTCGAAGGGACTGTCAAAATCTGTTCTAGCTATCGGTAGTTCGAGCCACCGAGGTCGCGTAATTAAACAACCTTATTAAACAAAACTGCTGGGATGTGCTAATCTGGGTCACGGGTCATTGTAATCGGGCGGCTGTATCGAGAAACAGATACGGTGTTGAAAAAACTGTTGATACTCATAAAATATTGATAAATGCAATAAAATTTTATGTTTGTCTTCAAGAAATATGATAGACAAAACCATGTGCGAAGTTTTATGACGAAATATCTCCGATTTCTATGTAAATTTACGAGTTGAAGTTGCGGCTGTATCGAGAAACAGATACGGTGTTGAAAAAACTGTTGATACTCATACAATATTGATAAATGCAATACAATTTTATGTTTGTCTTCAAGAAATATGATAGACAAAACCATGTGTGAAGTTTTATGACGAAATATCTCCGATTTCTATGTAAATTGACGAGTTGAAGTGGGGAAACACCCACAGGTAATTTTAGCGATGTATTTTTATCTTGGACAAGAATAATGAGCGTCCTGATTGGATGACCAATTTAAAACACTCTGAGACCGCATGGTAAAAAGATGCATGTAAAAGAAATCTATGTTATATTTATTCATTTGTTTGATTTTAGAATATTGTTGATCATTGATTTAAACAAGAAAAAAAGGGGGGGGGAGATTTTATTAGTGAATTTTACAGTTAAATAAATGTTATGTTTCGACAGTTTAAAGAGAAAAATAAAAAATTGTTGCGACTAAAGCTTAAATCAGCGTTAAAAATTGAACAAATATCAGTGGTTTTGTAAATGAGATTTATTTTAAATAGAAAATCTGAATTTATTATTTATTAATTTATTATTAAAGATACAATTTTATATCCCTTGGGAGGGGGAGGGGGGGGGGGGGGGGGGGCTATGATGAAAATTTGAAATAAAAACACACGACCGGACTTTAAGCAAAAATATTAATCCAGGATTAGTTTTTTATTAAAAAAATCCAGGACCCCTGTATCCATGATTTTTTTTTTTTAAAGTTAATAATATGAAATATTGACATCCACACTTGCCTTTAGGACAGCACATTTCTGTGTCCATACTTGTTATTATTAAAAAAAAAAGAAAAAAAATGGCGTCCATTTCTTGATCGATCTCAAAACACGAGCAGTTGCACCTTTTTTCCCCGATGCGCGTACATTTCATAACATTTATAAGTTACAGAGACACGTTTTATTAAGGGATCAATCATATCTGATAGTTTTTATGGGTAACAAAAAATTACGATTTTGTCCCTTTAAGACAGTCATCTAAATTAGATATCTACGTTTCTATTATCATCACTGGGCCCTTCCCATCGGCCCAGTAGCTATTTTTTTTTATTCTGGCATGGTTCATCAGTTATTTATATTTATTATTAAAATTTACAGTTTCTAAATAATGCAATTATTGTTAAAATTCTCATCCCTCAAGCATAGGTGACCGTTGCTGGTTTTGGCTATCATGTTTATGCCCTTTGGTTTTCTTGCTCTCGACGACTTTAAAATTATTTGACTTTCCTATCTTTTTACCTTGAGCATACCTGATGAAGATTATTCCAGACACGCGTCGTGCGCGCTAAATTAGGAATCTATGTTTTTATTGGTACTATAATACTTCTTATACCGAACATTACAAACAAGGATTGGAATTATGATGCTATTTCCGTTATATCGTGGCGGTCAGTTTTATTGATGGAGGAAACATGAGTACCCGGAGAAAACCACCGATCACATAATGTTGTATCAAGTACACCTCACCATGAGCGGGATTCGAACTCATAACTTTAGTGGTGATAGGCATTGATTGCATAGATGGTTGTAAATCCAACTACTATGCGATGACGACCATTACAATCAAAGGTAAAATACCAATTGAAAACTGAAAAAAAAAATAAACAGTTGGATGGATTTTGATGGACAAAGCATCACCAGGGAAACCGAAAATTAAACCGAAATAATAAAATTCGGGCAACACGAACTCTCATAAAGAGTAAGAGTGAAATCAGGTTGATCGAGTTTGTAAATGGATACGGTGTACGATGTCACGTACAACTTGAAAGTTTAAATTGTTATATAATTGAGAACAACTTGTTGAAAGTAAGCATGGACGTGTATATAAATATATACATGTATTGTCTTTGAAGTAGTGCATCACCAGATTGATCATAACTAATGTTATTCTTTTTAAAAGTAAGCTGTGAACGTGACGGATTAAGGGCATTTCACAAGCGCACTGACATTACCCATATTGGATTATTTGGAAAAGAAGAGCATACATATCTGTATTATCTGTTTATCATTATCTTACTATTAGAAACCAACAATAAATACAGAAATCCAATCAACAGGCTCAATTCCGCCACATATTTAAATGGTGTACGAGGAAAGCAAGAACAATGCTATAGACTTCTTCTTCCTTATAGTTCAGCACTCCATCAATGTACTAATGTTAACGTGCCGGGCACTGGTGTCACTACTTGTACAAGCCTTTATTTGTCAGTTGAGAGGAGTGGTTGACAAGTCAATTAAACGTTTCGCTGTTAATACTTGCATCAACAATGTTATAACGTTTATCCATCATACCTTTTTTATATTACGACAATCGAGATTAGTTGAAATAAATAACAATGGACAGGGTGTTTTGGTATACTTGATCATCAAACATTTTTAATTAAAAAACTAAAGGAGCTATTGAAATGATTTTGTAAATTTTCAAAATTTCGACATGAGGTCATAACAGGGGCCATTACATTTTTCTATAAAGTCCATGTTTTACGTTGCATATATAATAAATGTTGAAAAGTATTGTTTAGTTCGAAACAAAAACTCATTGCATTAATGAATGCAGTATTTTCATATTACTCTTTAAAAGTCGGGTTATTCTGACATTATCACTCCGTTCATGCGAACTTAAACGTAAATTCTCTGACCTTCTTAACTTTCGTGTCGAGAGAAAAAATTAAAATGTACCATCTCCTACTAAGCCTTTGTATAATTTATTTCTGAAAAGAAAAACAAGAATGAAATACAATAAATAAATTTTAAAGATCGAAGTTAAAGATCAAGAAACCAAGGTTGTGTTGGCAATCTTTAACTTAATTGTGACTGACATTGTAATTCTTGTCACAATGACAAAACTACAACATTATATTACTATTATGCAGTGTTAGCAATTAAGATAATCAATCTCAGAGTATTTTCATTATAATGAACATGTGACGCAATGGTCCGAATTTTTTGTGAATTTCAGTCACGAAATTAGAGATTATGATATGAGTCAAATATAATTTGATTTAAACTGAAATTCTGATCGATTTTGGTTTCTTTATAAAAAAAAATAGGTCAAATATAGACAAAAACTTACAATTACATTTAACCGAATTTATGCTACAATTATTGTATACACTTTTTCAAGTACTTACACGTACTTAAAAAAACCCACGAATTACATCAATCTTCGGTCAAAATAATTGAGTGCTTGTGAATCACTTGGTAGAACACAGAGACAAACCCGTTGAACTGTTAAAATTCAGACGAGACTGTAATAAATTAATAACGACCGTCGTGCTCGTATGTTAGTTGGATTTACAACTATCTGTACAATCAGTGCTTAACACCACTAAAGGTGTGAGTTCGAACCCCGCGTATTGCGAGGTGTACTCGATACAACATTATGTGATAAAGTTTGTTTGTGACATGCGGCATGCAGGTCGGTGGTTTTTATGGGTACTCCGGTTTCCTCCACCAATAAAACTGACCGCTACGATATAACTGAAATATTGTTGAAAGTGGCGTTAAACATCATAGTCCCCTAAAAGGAAAAAATAGTTTTTGATTTGAGGTTTACCCGTGATCTTTACCATCATACAAGTCAAAATACAGAATACCCGTGTACAAGTTGTTACATAATACAACACAGAAAAGTAAGAAAATGTCAAACAAAACCTGGTAAAAACACTTTTAAATGGTACATAAAACATTCGATATGAAATATATAGATTATTTTCAGTCTTGGGGTACAGTTTGACTTTCGGAAATAAAAGATTCAAATATGTCACAATGGTGTTTTTACCGAAAAATTATTATTTATTATAGTCCGTTTGACTTCTATAAATCTTCAGACAAAAATTCTTTTTTTAAAACTGAATTTGTTTCTGAAGATTCATAGAAGTCAAACGGACTATGATTCTAAATGATCAAAAAAAGTAATTGATTTATTATTATAAGTTATACACACATTAAGATGAGGTTTTAGGTAATTATCATTCCAGTGTATCATCTTATGAAATATACATTTCACTGGGAATGTCTGATCTGAGATCATTAAATAACTTTATTACACAACGGCCAATAAAATGGATTGAAAAAATAATAACAAAAACGCAGACATAAATAATTTAAATTTTGTTGCAAATAATAAATATAAAGTAAGATATAAAACCAGCGATATGCAGAAATCATATAAATAAAAAAACATTTATCAAATAAAGCTCACAACTTTATATTCAACAAGATATGATTATAATCTAACGATTATGAAGTCTCCCAAACCGGCCACTGACAGTATCTACCCACATATCAAATTTTGATGATATCGGAAAATGTTGAATTTTTAACCCCATTTTTATGCCGTGTTTTGGCAGCCATTTTGAAAATGGCAGACATCTTGAAAATTTTGAAAACGCAGAATTGCTCCTCTAATGGTGACCTATCACTATGTCAAAATTTATGTCTCTATCATTATCCAGTTAGAAGTTATCAACATTAATGTACGAAATTTCAAGTTTCCCATAGGATTCTATAGTAACCCCCACCCCCTTTGAACCCCAAAAAATATGGCTTTGACCCCCTTTACCACAAATCTGAAAACTTTAGGATCAACTAGAAACATATATCTATAACTCCACCAAGTTTCATGAAATTCTGTCCTGTAGTTCCTGAGATCTGCCGTGAACAAGTTCATGGTGCACGGAAAGAAAGGAGAATAACAAGAACAAGAACAAGAATAATAATAATAATAATAATAATAATAACAATAAGAAACGGAGCAAAAACAATAAGTCTCCAAACGTTGCTTGGGAGACTTAATAAGAGGTCCTGATTTTGTGGTAATAATTATACATTGTTTAAGACGCTATACACAAGTAAGCAGAAACTTAAAGCATTCCGAACACGTTTGCTCTCCCGGTTTTCTCTTTTTTTCAACTTGGATGTTTGTTTAAGTTTTCGTTTTTGGCAATAAAGATAGACCCGAACAAATATCTTATTTTAATCAGATGGGAGGTTTATTCGAGTTGTATGAGATATTAATTGTCTGTATCGCATATATACAACGTTCATCAACGTAGCTTCAAGGTCCTGTCTATATGTTGCTGAATTCAATAATGATACCCATATTTTTTCATGAGCCATAATGTTGGCAAAATTGTTACTTCTTGAATTATGAAATGAATAGAAAGTATAAACAGTGGCGATCAACAATTCTATTAATATCTACCGAATAGTCACCTCTCACCTCAAACTATTGAACATAAAAGATCATGACAAATGTTGTTGAAAATCTAGGTTCTGGCTTGAGACAAGTAAAACAAGGTGGCGGTGGTTTTTTTCTATTGTACGTTATCATTTACTCGAAAACTCACGTATCTAAACCACTAAATTACCATCGAACGTCGGTTGTGGGGCTTATTGTTGTTAAATCTTTAGTTCTCTGTTTAGTGGTTTATAAATCATTGTTTGTATTTTTGTTCTTTTCTTGTGACCGTTGTATTGATTGTCCTTCTTCGATTTGCAGTTTCTGATTACCCTTTTGATATCTTCAATCATTTCCTTCTAAATATCTAGACAATTGGCAATCATTCATCATTACCATGTTGTTCCGTCTCATAATACATCAAACAATGCTGTATTAATAAACATGCCCCAATTTTTTTCGTGTAATCGTTCTTAGTTATTTAAATTAATCGACAAAAAAAATCAAATATACATGCAGTAAGCATCATCCTCTATTGTCTGTACCAGATATACATGTGCCAGTTACAAACACGGCAACACAACTGGTTCCTCAGTGTGTCAGTATATATTACTACATGTAGTAGAAGCAAGTCTTAAGAGAAACTTGTTCTCAACCACTGGTGAGAGGCTTCCGTGTTCGTGATCTTATGGTAGTTGGATTTACATCTACATATACAATCAGTGCCTATCACAATTATGCTTTGTGAGTTCGAGTCCTGACAATGATTATGTGTACTTGATACAACCGTCGTTATAGGATAAAGTGTGTTAGTTACTTAAAAAGACCAATGACTTTCTCTGGGTACACCGGTTTTCCCACCAGCAAAGCTTGCAATCACATCATGACTGAAACATTGACAAAAGTTACTTTAAACACTTTAAAAAATGTATTTTGTTTCACCAATAGTGTAAATTAGATAAAGACTCAATCAATCGGATTTTTTCAACTTTTAAACATCCAATCTCTCAGTCTGTTAATGCTAAAACTTTAAATTTAAAAAAGATACTTTCAAGGCTACTGCACCTCGTTCAATTTTAAAGGGAAATTTCTCGCTACTACATGTACTTTTACATTAAAAGGTGATACACACAGTTTAATGAGTTTATTTTAAAGTAAAATTACTTCCCTGTTTCTATGAAAAACATAGTTTGGTGGCAGTTCATTTTATGGTAGTTTACAGCTGCCTTCGCAATTACTGCATATCGCTTCTTAAATCCCGTTCGTGTTTCAATTTGTAAAATGGGCAGACAATTCTACTTGGGAGACAAAATCCTTATTTTATCATTGGTAACGAGGTGTACTCGATACATCTTTGGGATAAAGCTTTTTAGTGACTTGTGGCAGGTCGGTAGTTTTCTCATAATTATTCGACTTCCTCCACCAATAAAACAAGACTGCTACGAAATAAATGAAATATTGTTATAAAAAAGCGATATATCTAATCAAAACAAATATGCTGTACTTTCTAATTTCAAACCATGAACATTAATTGTGTCTCCATACTTGCCAACTTGATTTTAATGTCGCATGCAGATCAGAGTGGACCTATAGGGATCACTATACACCGTCTTGTGTCGTCGTCCGTTTAACGTCACACTTTCCTTAAACCACAACTCCTCTAGAACCAATTGTCTTTTTTAGAAGATGAATTAAATGAACAGTTACCTGCTATGACCTCATACGGAATGTTGATAGATGATATATCCGCTAAAAATCCGACAAACACAAATTTTAATTAAATTGTTGACGACATGAATGATTTTTGATATGAATAACGTAACAAACGTAATATTGGTATCATTATCAGGATCTAGTTGGGAATATACATTGCATGGCTGTCACTTGCTCAGCCGCATCCGTGGTGTAATGGTTAGCACTTTCTCCTCGTGTGTGGTAGATTTTGTGTTCGAGTCCCTGTCAGGTCGAACAAAAGACTAGAAATTTGGTATTTGCTGCTTCTCCACCAACCATGCAGCACTAATGAGCAAGAGAAAGACTGGAGGTATGTGATTCCGAGTGAACAGCACTAATGAGCAAGAGAAAGACTGGAGGTATGTGATCCCGAGTGAACAGCACTAATGAGCAAGAGAAAGACTGAAGGTATGTGATTTCGTGTAAACAGCACTAATGAGCAAGAGAAAGACCGGAGGTATGTGATTTCGAGTGAACAGCACTAATGAGTAAGAGAAAGACTGGAGATATGTGATCCCGAGTAAACAGCACTAATGAACAAGAAAAAGACTGGAGGTATGTGATTCCGAGTGAACAGCTCTAATGAGCAAGAGAAAGACTGGAGGTATGTGATTTCGAGTAAACAGCACTAATGAGCAAGAGAAAGACTGGAGGTATGTGATTCCGAGTGAACAGCACTAATGAGCAAGAGAAAGACTGGAGGTATGTGATTTCGAGTAAACAGCACTAATGAGCAAGAGAAAGACTGGAGGTATGTGATTCCGAGTGAACAGCACTAATGAGCAAGAGAAAGACTGGAGGTATGTGATCCCGAGTGAACAGCACTAATGAGCAAGAGAAAGACTGGAGGTATGTGATTCCGAGTGAACAGCACTAATGAGCAAGAGAAAGACTGGAGGTATGTGATCCCGAGTGAACAGCACTAATGAGCAAGAGAAAGACTGGAGGTATGTGATTCCGAGTGAACAGCACTAATGAGCAAGAGAAAGACTGGGGGTATGTGATTCCGAGTGAACAGCACTAATGAGCAAGAGAAAGACTGGAGGTATGTGATTCCGAGTGAACAGCACTAATGAGCAAGAGAAAGACTGGAGTTATGTGATCCCGAGTGAACAACACTAATGAGCAAGAGAAAGACTGGAGGTATGTGATCCCGAGTGAACAGCACTAATGAGCAAGAGAAAGACTGGAGGTATATGATTCCGAGTGAACAGCACTAATGAGCAAGAGAAAGACTGGAGGTATGTGATTCCGAGTGAACAGCACTAATTAGCAAGAGAAAGACCGGAGGTATGTGATTCCGAGTGAATAGCACTAATGAGCAAGAGAAAGACTGGAGGTATGTGATCCAGGGTGAACAGCACTAATGAGCAAGAGAAAGACTGGAGGTATGTGATTCCGAGTAAAGCGACATGTCTACCCGTGGACTGTTGTTGCAGTGAACTACATGTAGCACTATAAAAATCAAAATGATCGCGTTTGTCTAGTACAAAGGGAATATCATCATCATCTCATCAAATGTAACTTGTTTTAGAAAGAAAAAAATCTGGTTCTGAACTGGGAAGTTTCATTACGCTATGATAACTGATGCACAGTAAAGTGGGTCTTTATCGTAAAAAAATATTGAATCCTTTAGACAAATCTCAAAGACTACGGCTTCTGAATACCTCTTTGGTATCATCAAATGTTCCTTAGAAACATTTTTTCAACTTTGTTCACGATCTATTTTATAAACAGGAAATATGAAGTCGGGTATTAACACTTGGATTGATATCGGTATAATGCTGATAATTCGGATATATAATTTTTAATGCAATAAATTAGCGCGTGTGTTATTAATTGACAACTTGTTAATCACATCATTAATACCCATTTTATTGTTTGAATATTTGAAAGAAAAGTCTTGATTGACATCATTAAAGGGAAACTTCGCGATTTTTTACATGTTAGCTAAATATGTTACTGGTGATATAAAATACATATTCATAAAGTTTTATCGACATATTTCCACGAATAACGAAGCAAATCGCAAATTTGTAATTTTAATTTCTAATTTGTTCATGGGTTGTGACGTTTTAGCCCGATAATTGCATTGTGGGATTGAAATTTAAAGTCTGGGTCGTTGTAACTCGAATAATCCAGTCGTTATATTACGCTTTGCTATATTAACGCCTGAACGACTTTCTCGATAAAACGCGTCAATCGGAAGCTTCAAATTAGCAATGCATTCTGGGTATAAACTGCGCGTGGTGACTTTTGGCACTAAAAGAAGGAGGAGCTTAGGAAATGTTTGTAAACATAGGTCAATGGAGCGTTCAGGTGTCAAATGTTTTCATTGTACCCACGTGTTTGACCTTACTAATCTAAAAGGGGGCAAGAGAAGAAATGTAGGAAAACTAAAAAATGAATTAAACATCGTTAATCAACTTGTCGATCTCCATTTCTTGTTGTTTGTAAACATTACCGGAAATTGAAAGAACCGTCTTGCCCATACTCGGCAAATAATCATCGCTGATTGGCTCTCTCTTTCAGAGAGCAGCTGACGCGTTTTTATCACAAGGAGGGTTCAAGCCCTCATCCAGCGATGGTGCCGATAGAGGGCGCAGTATTATTCGAGTTAGGGTCGCTGATGTTAAATTCGCTTCATTTAAAGCGCTCAGAGGACTGTAATTTAAATCTAATAACCGTTGGAAAATTAAATACTGAAGTGAACAGCTACGTACCTTTTTGACAAACAACTATTTTAAATGAACAAAATGTTTCATTTCCTTTATATTTACAACGGAAGGAGTGTTTTACAACAGTCACCTATATTCACTATATGTAGGATCCCTTTTACAATTATGTTCATTTTGTTTTACTGCTAATGTGCTGAAAAATATAATGGATAATTTTGACAACGCGTAACTTGTGTATTGATCGGATTAATAAAATGGGAATTTGAATACACACTATTTGCTTACCAAGACGAGTTGGTAGATCGTTTATTATTTATTAAAGATAAAATATTTTTAAATCATTAGAATAAATATAATGTTGAAATAATAGGAACAATTATGATTGTAATTATGTTTTAGATAATAAAAAAGTATACACCATCCTTGAAATTAAAAGTTTTCATTATTAGAGGCGCCAAATTGGCCTAACTATATATAGCTGTCTCATCATAATTAATATGTATTCACAATTTTTACGATCGATGTTCATAAAAGATGTTTTAATTTTAATTAAAGAACTAAAAATTAAAAGTTAGGAGATCGGGTGGCAACTGAGTTTACAAAGTTAGTGTTTAAAGAAAAAAAACCTCTTTGCTCAGTGACCCCCAGAAGGCACAAAACCTAAATATATGATTTTTTTCAGCTCGGAACCCCGTAAGCAAACTTGACCTATAATTTTGATATCCACTGATATTCATTCAGACAATGTTCGGAAGAGATCATGATCATGAGCGGTATAAACAGATGAAGAGCAGTCAAAATATACAGAGATTAGGCCACATCAAATTTACTTTTTGTTCTTCGGATTTTGTGCTAAAAACGTTGGAGCGAGCAAGTGATTTAAAAATGTTAATTTCTTTTCCTTTTTTTGATGAGCGAAACGTAAAATATTATGCGGAAAATATATTTCTTATATTTTTCATGTATTTTCAGAAGCGAGAGACCATATTTTAATTTTAAATATTTTATTCTTCAATAAATTAAGGTAAATAATTCCTGAAATAAGAAGTGAAAGGCGGGATTTACTTATTTTTATTTTCATTCTGAAAACGACAGGTACATTCACACCGGTTCACTCAGCAGGGTACCTAATATTTTTTAATGAGTTTAGGTCCACACAGGAAGTCGCCAGGCAGAATATACAAGTGTCATTTTACATCCGGTGGACGCAGAAACGCAATACACATTTTGCTACCCGTGACTAGAATAGGAGATGCAATACACATTTTAAAGGTTCTAATAGGTGATCAAAATACACGACCTGATCAAGTACAGGGGCGGATCCAGGGGAGCGGACCCGGTGCCCACCCACCCTAAAATTGGGGGAAAATATGATTTTTTGGCGTAAAATCGTGACTTTTCACACGAAATACCCCAACAATTTTCGCACCTTGAAATCCTGGATCCGCCCCTGAAGTATACATTAGGAATGGGTGCATATTAATGCACACTGGTGAATCAAGGGGGTGTTCGACAATTTAGTAAAATTCGTGTATAAATTGGGTAAAAATTGGCAAACAAGAACCTGGGACCCCGTTTTCAAAACTGCTGGATCCGTGACCTGATGCAGCAATGATTCTGGGGCTATTTTCACAAAAAAATCTTAAGATTAACATTGATCGTAAGTTATATTGAATTGTTCATTTTTATCTTGATTTTTTTTGTGCCTCATCAGAATGATATAGCAACAACCAAAATTATGAAGTAAAGCAGGGTGAACAGGGCATGGTAGAAAATTCTTCTTGTAAACCCCAGAAAGCAAAATAGACAATAACCATTCGTATGTAATTTTTCCTTGTAAAAACAACAACCATATTTTTTATGACTATTCTGAGATTAATCAGAATTGTCCGCCAGTTCGAAAGACGTGATTAAAATAAACAAAAAATGTTTTCTTTACGCAGAGACATATTATATGTTACGCTTTGTTCAAATCAGAAATAACGTCATGAAAACAGATTAATCTTTTTACTGTTGGCGAATAAGAATATCGTATTTCCATAAACAAATTATTCTATTACGTCAGAGATGTACCCTGAAGTTTTGTATAATAAACTTTAAAAGTGTTTATAATATAACTTGGCAAGCTTACAATTTATTATTCTTTTGTCAAATTTTAACTATTGCACTTTAGTTTGGCATTTTTGTGGCGAAAGTAACACAAAGAAATTAGAGAAAATACAAGAAAGGGCTTTAAGGTTCATTTATAACGATTCAGACAGCTCCTATGAAAATTTACTTGAAAAATACCTTCACTGAGATTAAGGAGATTACGTTCCATGGCTATAGAAGTTTTTAAGATAATAAATAAACAAACTCCTGTATATTTACATGATTTAGTAACTATAAAGAAAAGTTCTTACTCTTTTAGATACAACAACACTGTCGACACACCAAGAGTTAACACCACCAGGTATGGTTTGCATTCACTGAGATATGGTGCAGCAAAATTGTGGAACGAACTTCCAAATGACTTGCGTGAGGGAATAAGTTTAAATAATTTTAAAAACTTGATAAGCAAATGGGATGGGGATGGGTGCTCGTGTTCTTTTTGTTCCTAGAACTTTTATTCCGCAAGGTTTTCCGTGCCATGTCTCAGTGATGTGCATTTAAAATTTCTGTTTTCGCTTTGCTATACATATATTTCTTGCATGGCTCTACTTATGTGCTTGCTTTATTTTGTATTTTAATCCCTACTTTTTTAGGGTAGTACTTGTTTTCGTAGTGCTTATAACCTAATTATCTGCTGCTGCATTTTAATTATGCTTGAATTTTTATATGTTTGTCAATGTATGTCCATGTATTTTTGTGGGTATATATATAGAATGTAGGACAGAAAGTCACAGAACAAAAATTCACAGACAAAAAGTCACGGACGAAAAGTCACAGGACAAAAAGTCACAGCTTAAATTTTGCATTTTGAAAAAACATATAGGACAAAAAGTCACAACATAAAATTTTGCTTTATTTTTTGTGGCGTTCGTGTTCAATTCTGTTTATTTGTTTTGTCCTTGTTGCTTCTATTGTCTCTTTTTGTGTAGTCTCTGTATCACCACGTTTTTTGACCTATGATTTTCTGGATTATCACTTTGGCTTGTTGTTTCCGTATTCGTTTGCCGATGTCATATTGTAAATAATTACACCTTTTTACATACACTGTAATCAAAGGGTTCTTTTTATTATACATATGCTTTTACTTTCAATACTTCGTTCATCACATTAATGAATGACATATTGAAAGGAAAGACAAATGGATAGTTAGAAGACACTTTATTTTATAGTATTAAAGGGTATAAATATTTACACAATGACTTGTAAGTCCAACACAAAAAACCAATCTTTACAGTTTGACACAAAGAAATAAGAATAAAACTTTTATTGTTTTTCATCCTGAAGTAACGAGGAGGTTTTGAATAGCGAGCACTTGAGAAATAACATATATCACACTGCAAGTTGATAGCTTACACTGTAATAAAGATTAAAACAACAAAAAAAACCAGATACTATATCACGGTCTGTTTTAAGGACAATGCATAGCAAAATTATGCATACATGTATAGTGTATACATATTGTGACTTTCTGTCCTACCTACATACCGTTCATGAATCTAGGTGTATGCATATTGTGACTTTTTGTCCTGTGACTTTTTGTTCGCCAGGGTAAAAAATATAGATTGTGACTTTTTGTCCTAGGAGTTTTGTGACTTTTTGTCCTGTGACTTTCTGTCCGTTTACCTATATATATACCTGTATGTGTAATTTGTATGTCAGTTAAAGAAAAAAAAAGCTCTTTCGAGCTTATGTTTTTATTGTTATTTATATGTTTCTAATTAAAGCATATACCGACTTTAAATTTTTTTTACTTGACTTGATACTTTTCAGTTTAACTTGTGCTCTATTTTAGTGCTTGGCTATTTCTGCATGAATATTTTTAAAATATTTTTTTAGAATATTTTTTAAAATATGTTTTAAAAGTACATAAATATTTTATGTGTTTTGAGTTAATTTGCTTCTTTGCTTAAATATAGACTGCTTATAAATTGCATGAATGTACTTGTATGTGTAATGGCTGCTAAATGTCGGCATCTATTTTCTGTTTTGACCTCTGGTCCTGTGACAGTGGGTGCGCAGAGAGGCACTTGCCACATGCGCACTGGCTGTGGGGGTCCAGAGGCCAAAACACAGAGATGTATCCATAGGTCTGGATGTGTATTGGTTTTGTATTGAATGACATGTTTTTGTTGTGCTGTATTTAATTTATGTAATTTTGTTATGCATGACGGTTTGAAAAGCTCTTTAGAGCTTATGTTGTATTGTTATAAAATGTACCGACTTTAAATAAACTTTGATTGATTGATTGATTGATAATACTCATCGTCTGTAATTGTCAAATGAAAACTATTACAAATTATATGCTTACATAATCCTCTCAATTTTGTGGCTTCCTACCGTGTAACTTTCTGTGCTTTTAGCTAAGAAGCAGAGCTTATGTGTAGCTTTATTGTAGTGCATGAACGATCGATTACAAAGTGCGATCTAATAAATAATATCATTAAAACAATTTTGCCCCGTAGTATAGGCTTATTTTTATTTTTTTACGAATTCATGGCATTGTTCCGGTGTCCGTTCTTTTCTTTTCACATAATTTCGTAGTTCTTCAATTTTCGAAAAAAATCTTTTGTAAATGTGTCTCATTAAAGACGGACCGTTTTTTCTGATTCGTTTGTTTTGCCATTAGTATATAGAAACAAAACGTAAATCTGCAAAAAGTGATTGTGTAATAAATTCATATATTTAGAATAATAAGAAAAATAAAAAGAATTACGCCTGACAAGCCATATCGACACTGAATGAGGACCCCGGTTTGTCACGCTTGTTTTGGGGCGTGGTGGTATTTAGACATCACGTGATAATTGGTATCGAGATGCTATCAAAATGGTAACTCGAATAATACTGCGCCCTCTATCGGTACTATCGCTGGATGTAAATATTGACAAAACAAACACGGAGAATGATTGTGCACGTGCCTTTGCATATTTAGAAAACAAATACATCTTTATTCTCATAATTATGATTTAAATTGCCATAGATTCACAAATCTTTAAAGATTTAAAAAAATAAAACACCGTGTAATTATTTTTTGAAATTTTTATGTTTTAATCTAAATTTGCTAAAATGTCACATCTAACATGTATGTGGGACAATAAAAGTGACTTTTTATGATTATTGTTAGCATTATAGTATATCTTTATTCTCATACAGCCAAATACAAAGGCACTCGTGGCACGGAATTACTACCCCCTTTCTGAGTACTTATTCATTTTCAATAAAATTTCTTTATTATTTCATCTCTTTTTCCTGAATTTATTGTGGATAATAGGGTCGACACACGTACATGTAACTTGTCGTTAACAGAAGATTGTATAAATATGGATATGCACAAGTTAAATTAAGGAAAATGGGATGAAATAATCAAGAAATTTTATTGAAAATAAATATGTAAACAGAAAGTTGATTAAATTAAAATGATTTTTAATACAATTTATTAAGAAATACCCATCACAATATCGTTATTTAGGTAAATACTTATTAGACTGATTTTTTTTAAACCATTTTTGTCTTTTATATTGATAACTGACCCAAGTTAGCCTAAATAAATGAAATGTGACTTAATGTATTAATTATATAAATCCTTACCTTCTATAAATTTTAATTTCTTATCTAATTCTTATTCTTATTATGTAACAATATGGTCAGGTTGTTATTTTCATTGAATGGCATCTCAAAATAGATGGCTTCACAGTAGGATCTCTTCCTGTTTATTGGTTACATCCTGTATATTACAACTGACAGCTAATGCATAGCAAACAATTTTAATCAGCCATCAGTATCATAAAATACCAGAGGAGGCACGACACGTTGGTGTCGTGTGCAAAATTTAACTTGTTGCCAAACCGGAAGTCGGCATCAATATATCGTTATCTAATGAGGGTGACATTATCGAATTTTCAGTGTTTTACTAAGCCGATTACTGCGTTCATGGATGATTAATGGCGAGTCCCTCTCGGTAAATTATTGATAGATATCTATATATGAATGGAATTAACATAAGAATGTTTGGGTTGAATGTTAAATGTGATCATCTGCAATTTTCGAGAGGGACATTTTGTCGCCATCTTTTTTTTCATTCATAGCGTCCTCAACCGATCAACATTAAAAATGAAAATTTGTAAAATCTGTTGGAGACTTTTCCTATCCCTTTTAGTATGACATAGATCAATCATTTTGCTTCCAATATTTTCATAAGTCTCCTTAAGTCTCCATCCATTGCGCCACAATTGACCTTGAAAAAGCCCCCAATTTTTCTTGATTTGTGGTGTATCAAACATCTCCTGTGACAATTTGAATCCACAGAATATCATATTTTAGCCTTTTTAATGGTGATTATACGATTTCACACTAAAACATATTGAGGATCATGTGAACTTTATGTATACAAATATATAATAAAAAAAATATATGATAAAAAAAAAACAAATCCGGGAATCAACAACCAAAATTGAAACAAGTTTTCCCTGAAAGATCCCGACACAGATCGCTCAAGTACTTTGCAGAAAAGCTTCAGCAACCAGAATTCCAGGCAAAGATCACTGGCATCAAACAGCAGTAACAACGTTTACAGAAAACGGCCCTTTTCAGGACTACACAAGAAAAACAGCCCTTTTCAGGGCTACACAAATATTTCAAAAAGTAACAAAAGTTGTTGTCAATTCTCAAATTAATGTTAGCTTAAAATCCCCAGCCCCCATCTGACTGTCTCTTTCTCTTTTAAATTTGAAATACTATTTGATATACCAAAAAAATGTTGTTTGAATAAATCATTTTGTCTGACTATGGTCTTTTATTTTGCAATTATGTGTACATGAATGTGTAAAAAAAACCAACATATTTATTAAACTTCTATAGGACTAGTTTTGAAGTGATAAATTAAGTGGATTATATGATTTTTAACCATATTAGTTTTTCTGTGCAATCATTTTTGATAAATCTTTCTTTACTATTTAAAGTTAATACACATTCATTGCTTTAATTTTCAATAATCATCTTTATTCATTCATTCTTCATTATTAGAAAAAATACAAATTATTTTACACATTTAGTAGCTTTACCTGTAAAAAAACCATCTGTAACTTGTTTTTAGACAGCTTGATTAATTTGAAACTAATAATTCTTTTAATGTAAATGATCAAAGTAAGGTGATAAAAATGTAAAAATTCAAGTAGTATATTGATGTTAAAATTGTCTTTTATCAGTATTTATAAATATTGAATTACATTTTTTTTTCAGTAAAAAGAAAACAAATGAGAATAACTAATTTTATTTTCTTCATCTTTTTTCACAAACATGGCCATGAATATTTGAAAAAAAAACATAATTATTTTTTTTATTTGTCTAAAATTATTGAATTAAAATTGTAATGTATGATTAAATAAATACAAGAACAGGTACATGTAAGTCATAGCTTTATCACCTTCAGGTACAAATTTACGACCCCCAATTTAGCCACTATCAGATATTCACACAACAGGTGTGCAATCAACAAACACCTGTAGACTCCAAGTCAGACATGACAGGCAGTCGGTCTCTGAAGGAGATCCACCACAATATGTCCTTGAGTGTACTGTAACTTGCCGTTAACATAAGATTGTATAAATATGGATATGCACAAGTTAAATTAAGGAAAATGGGATGAAATAATCAAGAAATTTTATTGAAAATAAATATGTAAACAGAAAGTTGATTAAATTAAAATGATTTTTAATACAATTTATTAAGAAATACCCATCACAATATCGTTATTTAGGTAAATACTTATTAGACTGATTTTTTTTAAACCATTTTTGTCTTTTATATTGATAACTGACCCAAGTTAGCCTAAATAAATGAAATGTGACTTAATGTATTAATTATATAAATCCTTACCTTCTATAAATTTTAATTTCTTATCTAATTCTTATTCTTATTATGTAACAATATGGTCAGGTTGTTATTTTCATTGAATGGCATCTCAAAATAGATGGCTTCACAGTAGGATCTCTTCCTGTTTATTGGTTACATCCTGTATATTACAACTGACAGCTAATGCATAGCAAACAATTTTAATCAGCCATCAGTATCATAAAATACCAGAGGAGGCACGACACGTTGGTGTCGTGTGCAAAATTTAACTTGTTGCCAAACCGGAAGTCGGCATCAATATATCGTTATCTAATGAGGGTGACATTATCGAATTTTCAGTGTTTTACTAAGCCGATTACTGCGTTCATGTCAACTTAGTCGGAGGTCTATTTTGGATTCTCTCGGACTCTAACGTGTCTTTTGATGGCCAGTCCAGTTTTTTCCCGGGGTTTGTCAAATATGGTTTCATTGTGGCAAAGGATTGATATTTGTTCACCTGTTGTTTTTATACCTACCATGTGATTAAAAAAGACCTTTCATTCTGTTTTTTCTTTTTTCTTCTAAGTTTGAAATAGTCCGCCAAATAAATGCATTCGATATGCCAGATTTGTTCTTCTAAAGACACGTTGGAGTCCGAGAGAATCCAAAATAGACCTCTGACTAAGTTGACAATCGGTCTTGGGAATAGGCTGTCGGGGGTATATATGCAAAATAGTACGAATACGACAGTAAACCAGGGGCACAACAGCTGATGGGGGTCCACAAGGTTAGTGCATTCCATCCGTTTATTTTTCAGAAATCAGGGAAATCGATAATAATAAGAAATTTAGCAGTACCCCGCCATTTTGTTGCTTTCCTTGTGTTTATTTCTAGTATTCGTGTGGACCCAGGACCCAGAAATAAAGGCCCTATATCGTTACTAGCCCTGAAAATACGTACCCCCGTGACAAACACGGAGAAATTAAGGTCCATCGGTCAAGTGCCTGTGCTAAAGCCGAGCAGAACTACGGCATAACGATGTTCAATACAAGTAATGAAGGAACCGGCGGATTGGGGATATCCTATTCTTCAAGAAAAAGGCGTGGCAAAGTGTTGAATTTCATTTAATTAAATGTGCGAATAGCTTGAAAGGCCAAATATGCAACTTCCCCTCTTTTTCCGAGTTCTATGGGATTTTTCTTGCTACGTTCAATTCCTGTATTATTTGCCATATGAAAATATCATATTTAATGATAGTCTGTTGACTGTTAAAAATTTTCCAAGATCAGTCTTCGGGATGCCGTTGTTCTATTGCATTTTTAAAAAATTTAATTCAATTCAATTCAATTCACTATTTATTGTCATTTAAATCATAAAACAGATTTGTGACAAAATGAAGACAAAAATATCTTACAAATAAGAAAAAACAAGAATAACACATGCACAATGTATTATGGGTTCCCTATCCTCAGTTCCCCAGAGACTGTTTAATGAAGGAACCGATTTTTCCTACTTGTACCGGTGATGATGAACAAAAAATATATTTAATTTTTTCACCTTCTCCAATATTAGACCTATCTTGAAATATAAGTGGAAGATATTTATTTCTCAGCTCAAGATTTTTATTACAAACGAAAAGAAAATGGTGTTCATCTTCAATTTGATTGCATACCTGACAAAGTCTTTTTTACCTGGGTATTTTTAAATGCCTCCCCTTTTTCAATTAGAAGATTGTGGTCGCTGACTCTAAGTTTAGTTATAAGTCTTCTTATTTCAAAATTTTCATGTAACAGATAATTTTCCATGTTCAAATCTCTTTTTAAATCTGTATATATATATTTTGTTTACTACTATTATCAATTGTGCTAAATTTATTAAGAAAGCTATTTTGATAGAAATTTGTCATGCATGTTTTGAAATGTTTCTTTACTGATTCCTTTTTCCTGTTATAATCCCCACTAAATTCTAATTTTTTTATTTCTAAACCAGCTTCCTGCGCAATATATTTAATCTATAAATGCTAAAAAACGATTATTTTAAAACACTTAAAGTGTGACGGAATATAAGTTCCACCATAATGTTTGTTCCTAGGAAATTTTATTATGTAGAAAAAGTTCCATTAGGTACTATCCTTATATAATATTTCATCCAATGCCATAAGGAATCTACCATGGAACTGGATAAAATATTTTATAAGGAAAGTTCCCTCCGGAACTTTTATAATTACATAATAAAATTTCCAACGAAGGAAAAACACATCCAAAGAGATCTTTTTAAGAATTTTTATGTAGTAGAGTTTCCAAGTGGAATAAAATATTATGTAATAGAGTTTCCGAGTGGAATAAATATTATGTAGTATATTTTCCATGTAGAATTTTTTTTATATAATGAATTATTATCATATAATGATATTTGCAAGTGGTATGTATGATTATAATAATAATAAAATTTCCGTGTGAAATAATTATTTTACAAATTTATGACAGGAATAAATATTACATAATAGAAGTTCCAGATATTAAGGGAACACAATAAGTGTTTAGATGATAATTATCTTATCAAATACTGCAATGAATCCTTACTAGCAGTAATCTTAGAATGTTTGTCAATATGGTTTTTTTTTTTCAGTTAAATACTGGCCATTCATTGACTGGCTGTAAGCAAATTATTATGATATTCAACATTCTTTTTTTTTAATATTTGAACAGGAAGATAGGAACATAATACTAATATTGGTAAATAAATAGAAAATCCTTACCTTTTATGTAAGAGAAATCTGATAAATATGAAAAAATCTTTTCATACTCCTCTGCTTCCATGTGTTTCAACTTCCATGCATTAAAGTAAACATGTCACATGACAGGTGGATGATTTAAAAAATGATATAATAAAGGGCTATGCCATTTTTGGTAATAAGTCATACTCCTACAAAATGTACTCATAGCCAAATATCTGTTCACCGTAAGCAGGAAATTATAGAACAAAGTGGTATTTAAACTGAAACAAAATAAAAATTATTTCAATAAGAAATTCACAAATCTGTAACCATTTCAATTCTTCTCAATTGAAATAAACTTATTTAAAAAGAAAATTATATCAATTGAAATAAACTTAAAGGAAAAGGCGATGGTCTTAACAAGTTAGCGTGAAAATTTAAATGACAGTAAATAAAAGACATTTGTGTTAATGAATGTTAAAAATAGTATACCGTAAGGTAAAATTTGGTGATTGAAGTTGCTGTAGCACCAAATAATGGGGATCGTCATTTTTCAAAACTCTTCAATGTGGAGGAGACAAAAAGCATAATCCATTCTCGGTTTTATCTTGCCCGTGACGTCGTACAATCGGTATGGTATAATATATCAGGTGCAATTTTATCATTAAAGATTATGTAAATCGTAAAATAACGTCGTATATTTATCTTTTGGTATTTACAATATCATTATGGATTCATGTCAAGCATTTTATTGCACTAACGAAAAGGGAAAGTGTGAGAAGATTTTTTTTTCTAATTACCGGTCAGGACTATCCTTGTCAACACATCGACCAGTGACCACGGAAAACACGGGAAAGTACGATAGCATTGGCGACAAAAAAGAAAAAAGCATGTGTACGCATAAAATAAGTTAAAACTGACAGTTATTTAACATACGGACATTCACGTAAAATATGAAATTATACGTAGATACCAGGGGCGGATCCAGGGGGGAGCATCCGGCGCCCCCCCCCCCCTTCCCCCTTCCCCCCCAACTACATATAAACTCATTTGTTTTATGAAAATGTAACATTGGATGGGAGTATTAAGAAAAAAATTAGGATGATATACAATTGTAAACATTGTATTGCAGTTGATCTGATATTAAAACATAACCAAAAGGGCACGATGTTGGGAAGAGTAAACATTTATTTATTTTTTCAACTAACATGATCTGACTATGTGACGTCACATGAAGAGGTGTCATGGCCGCTTACACTACGACAGGAAATTCCAAATATTGGTTGTATCCGTTTCATTGACTGAAAAATAGAAAATGAGACTTTCGCTGAATATTCTTGTCCAATTCGTCTGAGGGGGGCCCGGTATTTATATTTAAATGTGGAAACCGAAAAGAGAAATATTTCGGGAGTGTAACGATATAATTGGGTCAGCGAAAGGATCACAAATAAGCGAAAAATATTGAGGCGAAGTGGGGAAGGAGTAAAGGGCAGATATTTACCTTGAAGTAAGGAAGAGGAGGGGGCATATATTTTTTGAATGAAACAAGTGCCTGTGCCCGGCACACCCTCTGTTAATAAAGGTGTTTTTTGTTTAATAATTAGTTATTTACAAAAAAAAAGTTACAATGTATTGAATTATAACAATTGTTCAACTGACTCAGTCGGAAAGCAAACTCATTAATGGCGTCGCTGGTAAAACCACGGGTCACGTGATTCTCATTTGAAAATGTTGACATTTTCGTCGGTCATGAAAATCATGGAAAATTGTAGAACTAAAACCTTGTTTATTTATACCGTAGAAAATATCGAAACGTCTTATATTGTTTTCTTTTCAGCAATAATTACTTCCACGATTTGTTTATTAGATTTGAGTTAAAACGGGAGATTATTATTAAAATTTTGATGATTTAGAGGGTGACCCCCTCGATGGAATGTCGCCATCGCATTGGAATAAAATGCAAATATATTAAGTTTGCAGTATAGTGACATTCCCAAACTTCACACTGCGTTAGGTTATATATTTATTTAACAAAATGTTTCTCTGGTACACCTTTTTATTCATTAATAAGAGTTTCTGTCAGCTTTTAATGCCGAAAATTATTCAGATTCAGAAAAATTGTCAGTCAAGAAAGATAACTCCGTATGAATTTCCGTATTTCTAAAAATAAATTTAGAACTAACCTAATGACTTAAAAACACGCTGTACACAAATGTTAATGCCGATGCAGGCTGCTATTTTAATAGCATATGCATATAATTAACAACAAATTTTGGAATATACAAGCATTTATATATGGTCTCCTATCCCCAAAAGAAAGGATAGGCGACTAAAATTTACAGGCCCACCGGTTTTATTCTAGCAATTCAAGAAAAAACATTTCTATATCCTTTTGATGAATCATGAACAGAACTCGTGTAATTTTTTTCTAGGCATGAAAATAAAATTCAATATAAAGATAAAAAAAAAATGTATAAATATTTAAAGAAAATGTATATAGTCATCTGTCAAAAGTATTGGGAAATGTTGTTTATTTACTCATTATGTTGTTATGAGTTATTTTTATTTGTACATAATTTAAACACAACAAATAAAAATTGATTTTAATTTTCCTATACATTTCAACTATTTTAAAAATAAATCCTAAAAATTAACAATCATGGAAAAATTATGTACAAATAAAAACCACTCGTATAAAGATTTGAGCAAATAAACAAACAAAATATAGACAATTCCGAATGTTTTGGTGTAAAATTTGTTACAATCTATCCAGAAATGATTTCACAATATTTTTTTGAAAAAAATATGGTTTTGGTTGATTATATAGGGATATTTTTTACATTTCCCAATACTTTTGACAGATGACTGTACATATTAGTTTTCAAGTGTATTTCTTTTCCATAAACTATTAACAGAGTAAAAAGTCCATATATTTTTATGAAAGTTGAACAAATCCTAAGTACAAAATGAGATTAAAAAAAAGTATGTGCCAGTCTCCATGATATGGCAAAACCCAGCTTAATGAACCTCCATATTCTGATTTTAATATTATTAAATGGTCATAATATTTCCTGTCCCCAACAACAACTTGATACTGAAGCTTTATCCCAATCTGAAACTTTTTGTGAAGAATATTCAAAGTTTTCAAAACTGTGGCTTTTCAATCTGCTGTCTCATCTAAAACTTCAATTGAACAAAACTCAGATTTTTCAGTGTCAGTTTCAGAAAATGAAAGAAAAGTGTTAAGACCTGGGAGATCTACACGTATATCATTTTCCTGTACCAAATATTTCAGAAAACTGTAAGCTGACAATTTCTTCTCGAAACTTTCCATTGCAAAGGTTTCATCACCCGTTTGCTTGAAATCTTCCAAACTTAAATGGGAGAATTTATTGCCTCTAATGGGAGAGGGTTCACCAATTTTGTCTTCTGGTTCTTTCAGTGATTTAATTAAAGCTGTTTTGTCAACTAAATCTTCAAATTTTTTGTACAAATCTGGCAACAATAAAGATTTGTTGGATAAAACAGTAACGGTCAAGATTGTCAGAGTCTACATTGCAATATTCCATCTGATCAAACTGTGAAAACATTTACTTAACTGGTAGTCATCAGTTTTTGAAAGTTCATTTAGAGAATCATCAGACCTCACAAATTTGTTAAAATTTTTATAACATGTAAGGCATAAAATGGTTTTGCCTGCAGACAATGAACACAGGGCCGAGGGTCCCTGCCACTATGGGCTTCAGAACAGTTAAGTTTTTTTGGGGGCATTACTACTACTAGTCAACTATGGTAAAATCACAGTCTTGCAAAATACAGTTGTTTAATCAATTAAATATCATATATGCAGTTACATACAGATAACAAATTTAGCCTACTTTCTATTTATAACACCCACACTGGCTGGTTTTTGTTTTCAGAGTCACATTCATTCAATCATTGTATACCTGTTACACATAAATTCATAATTCATTTGCAGAAGAAAATCAGGTAAAACTTAAGTCAGCATTCCTAAGTATATTTGATAAACTAATTGCCTTTGAAATAATCGCCACATTAGATATGTACAAGATTAACTGACAGCAAACGGGAAAGGAGTCTAAACAAAGTGTATTGACGAGAAGGGGGAAAAGGGGGGGGGGGGGGGGGCGGCATAATCTGATGTAAACAATGCAGTTTTCTTGTAAACTTTCGGTTAAAATATAAAGATATTAATAAATCTAATTAAAGGCAGACATATACAGACTAGATGGGTGTTTTGGGGGAGAAATGTTCACCAAAATGGGCAAATTTTACACTAAAACAAGGCGAAAATTAAAAAAAATATGCCTCGTCGAATTTTCTTTCTGGAATGATTTCCATTCAGGGTGACGGAATTTCCAGTTGAGAGAGCATTTACTATTGGTTGATGATGCTATATCACTCCTGTATCATCAATTTCATGTCCTAATATAGAATTGTGTCAGCTTTTTCATTGGCCGAAAAATGTAAACAAACCGAATCTCGTGTTTTTACACATTCTAGAATGCACGATTCGAAATACGTTTTTGACTAATATAAACCTCGGTCGCTTGTCTGATATAGCCAGTCATTGCAAAAAATATATATATATTTTATAGAAATCACGTTTCTATCACAATTTTGTCTATTTAATACTTTATTTCACGTTTATCCTACAACGGCGCGAATGAACAATTTTGCGGGACTTGTAAAGCGGCAACTAGCGGGAATTTTTTGCAGTTATCGCCCCCTGACTGCGTGGTTTTAGAATCACTAGCTGTAACGGTCAAATCATGGGTTTGCTTTCCGACTGACTGGCCTTTTCCTTTAAAAGAAAATTATAATATCAAAATCGCGTGCTACCATGGCTACGAGAAATGATCGTTTACAGTGTTCATGGATGACGTCATTTTCTAGTATGCACATATGTATTGCATTTCGTCTGCTTCCGAGAGGAAACATGAAATTGCATGCACTTCTTGGTCAGCCTGTCTCTGAAAACTTTGTGAGCTGGTGTCAAACATTGAAGAACAGCTCTGCATCGTTTTTATTTATACAGGAAACCTATCGATCATCTCCACGATCTCGCAATTTGATAGTGATTCAAAAATGTGTACATTTCATTTGATTTGAAGTGCATTTGTGTATGATGTCTGAACAACTGATCTCGGATTTTGTCAGGTAAGCCTTTTAACACATTTTCCATGGCAAGGTTAAAAACATTGCAATTTCGTCTGACCCTAACTCTCCTTTTCACTGCCACGCATGCATTTTTTTCATGATCTGTGATTGGGGTAGTCGTATTTTTTCTATTCTCGTGACCCTCGATTTATGTCTCAAAAATGGGAAATTTTAATTTCCAATCTTCAATCTTTGTCGTATTATTTCCGTGAATCGTGATTTGGATTTTTTTAGATTTTCTGAGATTCGTGACCAGAAACACCCATTATCATCAAATAGGCTTCGCCCTTCAACAGGTTGTGCCTGTCTCATATTATTATTATAAAGATTTATTCATGGAAATTTAAAAACTGATTACATTTATCACATGACCTTACCTATACATGTACCATAATATTATTTCCATCAATAGATGGAACAAATATTATAAAGATTTATTCCTGGAAATTCTTTTATAAACGTAGAACAAATATTATATAACATTTGTTCTGGAGAACTTTTATTATACACAGTTTGGTTCCTGTTGGAACTTATATTATGTGGAACAAATATACAGTCACAAAAGGACGTAGGGTTTTTGTAATATCGATTGCAGACGTGTAAATATTCCGGATAAGTTACGTCACAGTAAACGTCATGTAATACAATCGTCGTTTTCATTTTCATTTAATAATCAGCGTAGTAACATTTTTCCTTAGATACTTGTTTTATAGATGTGCTTTAAAAGCTTCCTTCTTCACAAATTAATTTGTATTGTTTATCTGCTGAAATATCTAAACAACAACGTTACCGTAGCATTTTACATGCGTAAACCCTCTCTACTGCTTTTTGGACAATAACAATAGAAGCGGGCCGTCTTAGCAGCATCACGGGCCCCCGGGAAAAGCAGTGTACTGTGACCGATACCTACACAACCACTCATAGGAATAAAACTGTAAATGTATATAAAACTAAACATATATATATTGTATTGGTATTTCCAACAAAGTCAGTGTTTAAACTTTAGAAACACATACAGTACACAACATACATAGATAAGCATGGGGTCCCTATGCTCATGGGCCCCCGGGCAACTTCCCCGCGTGCCCCTGCGTTAAGACGGCACTGAATACACACCTCTCCTACATCCCTCCAATGTTAATGTTAAAGATTTACAGACCACGCTGGACGCAATGTGATGATAATACCTTACATGACCATTTGGGTCAGGTCATGGTGAGGTAAGCGTTGATACATGTGCGTTTTGCATAAGCATATACTATATATGCACGCGCTACAAAATAGTCCCAAAACTTGAAAACGTAAAATAGTTAAAGCATTTGGTTTTGCAGTTTCTAAGAAAAAGATTAAATATTAATATGAAAAGTTATGGATAACAGACGACGGACACTAAATGATATACTTCACTTGGCCGTTTTGGCCAGTTGAGCTTACAAACATGCTTAATTTCAAATAGGTAAACATCATAAAAATATTCAAAAACCACAAGAAATAAGGTTTGGTAAAAAAATAATGAAGTGAGTGATTGTTGTTTAACGCCAAACGAGCAATATGAAGAACTTGATATTTCCAAGAACTCTGGTAAACCTTACAAAAATACTAATTTTGACAAAGAAGACATTTTGGCAAATCACAAGTCGTCATTCATGTCATCACTGAATATTCCGATAAATAAAGAAAATTGTGAATTATGTACTTTATATTGGATACCAAGATTTCAGAAGAATCAGTATTTAGACAGGTATATTCTTCTACTTGTTCAACAAAAGAATTATCTATAAGTATGACTAAAATTGTACATGCAGTCAAAGGAGGACTACTATCATACTGTGACAAAGTATATTCACGTGGTAACATCAATCAAAAGCACCGCATCGGGGGCGTAATGGTTAGCGTGCTCGCCTCGAGTGCGATAGATCGTGGGTTCGAGCCCCGGTCGGGTCAAACCAAGGACTAAAAAAATGGTATTTGTTGCTTCTCCGCTAAGCACGCAGCATTACGGAGAAAGAGCAAAGATTTGTTGGCTCGTAATCAGAATAATGTGTCCGAATGGAGTGACATTTCTACCCGCGGACTGTTGTTTCAGTGAGATAGCACTAAAAAAATCCAACTCAGCGTGTTGGTCTAGAACAAAGCGGACCTCATCATCATCTCATTGATAATTAACTTGTTCTCGCCATAATATAGCTGAAAAATTGCTGAATTGGCATTAAACAACAATCACTCACTAACTCAATCAATTAAAAGTGGATACTGAAAGAAGAGGATAATTTTAATTCTCCAAAATTTCATCTAGCCAAATATTTGACTTTTTTACCCTTTACACTTTCATTTCCTCTTTAACGTAAATTATTCACAACGCATTTTACTTTAAAAAAAAATGGTGGCAACGTTACAAGTTTATAGTATTGGGTATTTTGTCAAGCACGAAGCGAAAGGTAAAAAGTGCTACACATAAAATGAAGTCATCAAAATATTGGAGTTCCTTATCCAACATATATTTGTCGAGTTCGAATGGCACATTTTTCAACAAATCATAGCTAGGCATCCCTATGGAAACAAACTATGCCCCTCTCCACTCCAACTTTTTCTATGCTCCCCTGAGTTTGAGTTTATGCAAAAACTTATCAAAGACAAAAAAAAAGCAGAGAGGCTTAAGCCTTTAATCTCACTCCCAGGTATATTGATGATGTTCTGCCAATTAATAATACGAACTTTGCTAACTGGATTCCATTAATAGGGATTTCTCGATAACTGACGAACGAACGTATCTTCCCGTAACATAACGAAACAATGTTAATTTACGTAAAGATCTTTTGAGGAAGACCTTATTGCAATATTTGTCTTCAATTGTTCATTGAGTGTAAGTGATTAGATATATATTTTTTTCATTTCGGTGTTTAAAACAGTTAAAAATTAATAAAGGGCGAAGCCCTTTTAACTATAGGCGATGCGAATTTTAGTCCCGTGACTATTGTATTCATAGCCAAATATCTTTCCACCGGAAATGTAATAAATAAATAAATAAATAATTTATAAATAAATTGTAAAAATATTTTTGACAAAATAGTATTTAAAATCGCAATACAATTTATTTCAAACAGAAATCCTGAAATCTCTTATTGTTTATATTCTGAAAAATTCAAATAAACTCAAATGAAAATTCTAAAAGAAAACTTATAATATCCACACAAAGCGTTATGTGTAGTACGTAATTTGTTAGTGTGTACTGATCATGAAATACACACATGTGCCAGGTCGTATGCAACCCTGGGATGAATTTCATGAAAGTCCATGCATTTCTCCTGAAAGGATGATTCTCCTCTCTGAATACTTTGTGTGAGCTGGTGTCAAATAGAAAGAGCAGCTGGCCTTCGTCTTCGGCTAGAGAATCTGTTACATTTACATGACTACATGCTATCCGCGATTAAAAAATATGTAACGATTCTGACAAGACAAGCATGACAGCAGGGAATTACAAAACAAGTTTTTATAATTCCCTGGTGACAGGTAAGTTTTTTCTTTTTATGGCAAGCAGCTTTGCTTGAAAAACCTTGATTGCATTTAAAATGATTGCATTTTCGTTTGACTCTCATTCCCCTTTTGATAAGCCCAAAACCCTAATAACTATATAGAATAAAAAAATTGTTGACATTAGGTCGATTCTAGGTCCTGCAAAAATACATTCAGTGGACCTACTTGATATCTGCTGGACCTGTTCTTACCTTTTATCTTGCACACTCACATTGTGACAAAAAAATATGTAAATCTGAGCAAATGACTTTGATATCAGAATTATTTTTTTCTTCGACAAAAGAGTCAACTAATTCTGGGTCAAAATATTTCAAGCCCCCCTCTCAAAAACAAATGGTCGCCCCATCATGTTTTGACACTTCATGCTATGAGAAACTCGAAAAAGTCAATAACCCCCTAGGCCTCATCAGAAACCTTTCCTCCCATATCGTTTTTTATCCCCCCCCCCTCCCTTTAGGCATCAACTTCCTGTTAGGCGGGGGCATACGTGTACTCGGGAAACATTTCTTCTAGATATTCAATTTTAGGAGGCATGTCATTCGCCTCTCATGCCTCTCTTTTAAGACAGCCAAATGTTGGATATAGACTTCGCCCTTAAAAAAGTTGTGCCCGTCTCATATTATCACTGGCCAAATAATGGTTTCACAGTGAAATTACAGTCTGCATACAAAATACATATTTTCCTCAAACGCTATTTATAGATATACTTCAAGGAGGGGTGCTTTTCAATTTTTTTTTTTTTTTTTTTATTTCTGATTTAAATTTTCGCACAAATAAATAATTTTGCCAGACTTGGGAGAAATAAAATAATCTGACTAAGGAAAATCAAGCAGTATAATAGTTAAGTAAAACTGGATATTGAATGGAACATTTCTGATTTCATATGTAAAGAAAAATAAATGATTCCATTCTCCCAAAACGTGTCTGTCCCATGGTGAAATAATAGCCCCTTTTAGGCTTATTTATGCTTTATCGGCGACGGTCGCCCGACCATTGACCGATTGTCGTGCAAAAATGTTGCGATTTTCGCTTTCTGTTGTTTTTATTAAATAAGAGAAATGTCTTAGAAAAATCTACTGTATGCTAGTTTAACCCCGTCACTTTTTATTGAAGTATCTGAACTAAGCCAGGAGGGATCATTTATATGTGTTTTAGGGATATTGAATTTACATATTTCTACGATTTTTCTATTGAATGCTGGAACTGTTCCGACAGTGTCACACTATGTAAACGGTGTCCTCTGTAAAATGTTACTTCGTGTTGCGACAATTTTCTAAGTCTGATATTTTCGTTTATTTCTTCTTTATATAATTTCCATGGAAACTTAGGATTATATCCGACTAAAGATAAATGAATTTAAGGAAGGATTTCAGTCATCAGTTTAAATCAAAATGTCAAATTTCGACCTAATTTGATGAAAAAGTTCAAATATCTTGACCTGCCTCAGTATTTGTTCATTAATATGATCAGTTATTGTTGTAAACCAAAGTTTTAATATAGATTTTTTATTATCAATATGACAAGAAATATATCTGAAACAAATGTGATTAACTGTTATTGGATGAAATTGTGTAACATGGTAAAAAATCTTACCTGTTTGGTCTGTATGTGAACGGGGAGCTGTGGAAGCAATAGGAGTCAGCGGAGAATGATACTCAAAATCATAAAGATGTTTTAAAAGTCTGTTCGTGGAATATTTCAAAAGGATTATTGCGTAAATTATCGGACAAATCATTCTTGGAGTTAATTAATAAATATGATATATTGTGCTTAAATGAATGTTGGGTAAAATGTCCTACATATTTTGATTTACCGAATTATGAAAAAAAGTATTTATTTCGAGAGAAGTGCAATGGAGGAGGTGTTGTTGTATTTTATAAATAGTGGTTAATTCCATATATTGAAATTGTAAAATGTTGTGTAGATTGCATGATTTGGTTTAAAATTGATAAAAGTATTATGCCTAATTGTGTAGATTTATATATGTGTGCTACATATATGCCGCCAGACAGAAATGTTTTTTACCGTAAATATGATTGTGATGTATTTGATGTCCTACAAGAACAAGTTGAAATTTTCAATACTCTTGGTACTGTATCTGTCATCTGAACGGACGAGTTGGATTAGAACCAGACTATATAACTGATGATACATTAGATAAACAATTACTTGATAATATTTCATTTATTAATTATATGAGTGACAATAATTTGGCGCAAAGACTTTCTGAAGATACTAATGCACCGAACAGTTTTGGGCGGCGTATTTTACAACTTATCTGTAAATTATCTGGGTTGCGTATATGTAACGGTAGATTTGGAACAGACAGTAAGAAAATTACATTTAACAATAAAAATGGTAGTAGTGTTATTGACTATTTGCTATCTTCACATGATCGAATGTTTAATGAGATCAAATCATTTTATATTGAACCATTTAACACTTGTTCATGTCACGCACTTGTAACTGTTGAAATTTACCTCAAGGATAATACTAAGATTATTGATCAATGTAATTGTAGTAATCATAGGTGTAGCATATTTAAATGGCATGAAGGTATTGAGGATGACGTCAGAAACCAGTTATTGATGAATACACAGAAGTTTGAAGATTTACTGTTAAACATTCATGAAAATATAGACATTGATAATTGTGTAGATAATTTGAATAAAGTTTTAACAGATATATTTGAATAGTATACGAAATCAGAATCGATATATAGAGAGCACTGTGATTTTTGTGTTGGACGAATTAAAACATTTAGCGCCAAAAATGATAAACCTTGGTTTACCGAAGAGTGTAAAACATTACAATGTATATAAACAATATCAAATGGCTATTGACAGCTTTAACAAAAATAAGTCGAATGAAAACAGACTCAGTCTTAATTTAGCCAAGCAGAGATACAAGTATTTGGAGAATAAACTCAAAAGACAATATAAGAATCAACAGGGTAACATGCTATCAAAGTTGAGGAAATCGAATCCGAAGCGTTTTTACCGTAAATTTAAAAAGCGGAAAAAAACAGTTATACACGATATCTCACTTGAGAAGTTCGAAGAACATTTCAAAAACTTAACATCAAAAGACAATACTGGTGATATAAACCATGATACAACTGAAACTGTGTTTGATGAATTAGACCGTCCGTTCGACGAAAACGAACTAGATTTGTGTATTGCCAAGTTCAAACGGGACAAAGCTATTGGTATTGATAATATAATGAATGAATATATATTAATGTCTAAAAACTTGATCAAACCTGCATTGTGTAAACTATTTAATAATATTTTAAATACTGGTAACTTTCCGGAAATCTGGGTGAGAAGCATCATAATTCCAATTTTTAAGAAAGGAAATCCTAATGATTCAGGGAACTATCGTGGTATTTCACTAGTGTCACATATGGGAAAACTGTTTACATCTTTATTAAATAACAGACTAACAAAGTGGAGTGAAAATAGTTCAGTCCTCACAGACGCACAATTTGGATTCCGGCCTGGGTATGGAACTACTGACGCCATCTTCAGTCTTCATTCGTTAATATCAAAATCACTAAGAAAGGGTAAACGTTTATATTGTTGTTTTATAGACTATGTTAAAGCCTTTGATAATGTTTGTCATTTAAAATTATGGTTAAGGCTAGCAAGATGTGGCATTACTGGTAAACTACTTAATGTAATTAAAGGGAAACTTCGCGATTTTTTACATGTTAGCTAAATATGTTCCTGGTGATATAAAATACATATTCACAAAGTTTTATCGACATATTTCCACAAATAACGAAGCAAATCGCAAATTTGTAATTTTAATTTCTAATTTTTCAACCAGGCTGTGACGTTTTAACCTAATAATGCATTGTGGGATTGAAATTTAAAGTCTGGGTCGCTGATGTTAAATTCGCTTCATTTAAAGCGCTCAGAGGACTGTAATTTAAATCTAATAACCGTTGGAAAATTAAATACTGAAGTGAACAGCTACATACCTTTTTGACAAACAACTATTTTAAATGAACAAAATGTTTCGTTTCCTTTATATTTCCAACGGAAAGAGTGTTTTACAACAGTCACCTATATTCGCTATATATCGGATCCCTTTTACAATTATGTTCATTTTGTTTTATTGCTAATGTGCTGAAAAATATAATGGATAATTTTGACAACGCGTAACTTGTGTATTGATTTCTAGATTCTGTTTTAATCCCTTTTTTTATAATCATTTTTCGGCATGCTGTTTACTGTTATTTTGATCTCCGCATGTAGATGTCCGCTTGGGTGTTTTCTAGCCGGAGGGTAAAATTCAAGGTGACCGGGTTAATCAAATGGGAATTTGAATACACACTATTTGCTTTCCAAGACGAGTTGGTATCGTTTATTATCTATTAAAGATAAAATATTCTTAAAACATTAGAATGAATATAATGTTGAAACAACAGGAACAATTTATGTTTTAGATGATAAAAAAGTATACACCATCCTTGAAATTATAAGTTTTCATTATGAGAGGCGCCAAATTGGTCTAACTATATATAGCTGTCTTATAATAATTTAACGATCGATGTTCATAAAAGATGTTTTAATTTTAATTTTAAATAAAATGATTATGATTTTACTCAATCATTATTTTAACAGTCGGTGTTCATAAAAGATGTTTTATAATTAATTTAATTTTAATCAAAGGATTATGATTTTACTCAATCATTATTTTAACAGTCGATGTTGATAAAAGATGTTTTAATTAATTTAATTTAATCAAATGATTATGATTTTACTCAATCAATATCTCTTTACTCTTCTTTTGTTCAACGCATGTTGTTTGTTTGGGAACACCGAAATTAACGTTTTAGTTATAGCTTAAATATGTCGAGCTCAGGTACGGAAAGTGACTCTAGCGCCTCAAGTGATGTAGATTTCGACGACTATGGAGAGTTTGGTAACCAACTTGAACCAGAATATACGGAAGAAGAACTGAGACAAATGGAAGAGGCAGCGATCATGATCATGAGCGGTATAAACAGATGAAGGGCAGTCAAAAATTAAAAAGAGATTAGGCCACACCAGATTTACTTCTTGTTCTTCGGATTTTGTGCTAAAAACGTTGTCCAGAGCGAGCAAGTGATTTAAAAATGTTAATTTCTTTTCCTTTTTTTGCCTGTCATTTTTGATGAGCGAAACGTAAAATATTATGCGAAAAATATATTTCTTATATTTTTCATGTATTTTCAGAAGCGAGAGACCATATTTTAATTTTAAATATTTTATTCTTCAATAAATTAAAGCAAATAATTCCTGCAGTAAGAAGTGAAATGCGGGATTTACTTATTTTTATCTTCATTCTGAAAACGACAGGTACATTCACACCGGTTCACTCAGCAGGGTACCTAATATTGCGTAATGAATTTAGGTCCACACAGGAAATCGCCAGGCAGAATATACAAGTGTCATTTTACATCCGGTCGACGGGCCTCTGACCGAATACCTGAATACATGTGTCACAATATTTGGCAATAATCAGAAACGCAATGCACATTTTGTGACCTTGTTGACTAACTAACTTTATTAATGCTCAATTTTACCCCTAAGGGCTGAAGGCATGTACAAGGAATATATACAAACAACGTACACAAATCAATTAGACAAAAACATAATAAGAACAGAAAATAAAATGAAAACAAATTACGCTACCCGTGACTAGAATAGCAGATGCAATACACATTTTAAAGGTTCTAATAGGTGATCAAAATACACGACCCTGATCACGTTGAAGTATACATTAGGAATGGGTACATATTAATGCACACTGCCGGATCAAGGGGGTGTTCGACAATTTAGTAAAATTCGTGTATAAATTGGGTAAAAATTGGCAAACAAGAGCCTGGCACCCCGTTTTCAAAACTACTGGATCCGCACTAACTCGAATAATACTGCGCCCTCTATCGGCACTATCGCTGGATGAGGGATTGAACTCTCCTTGTGATAAAAACGCGTCAACTGCTCTCTGAAAGAGAAAGCCAATCAGCGATGATTATTTGCCGAGTATGCACAAGGCGGTTCTTTCAATTTCCGGTAATGTTTACAAACAACAAGAAATGGAGATCGACAAGTTGATTAACGATGTTTAATTCATTATTTAGTTTTCCTACATTTCTTCTCTTTTCACCTTTTAGATTAGTAAGGTCAAACACGTGGGTACAATGAAAACATTTGACACCTGAACGCTCCATTGACCTTTGTTTACAAACATTTCTTAAGCTCCTCCTTCTTTTAGTGCCAAAAGTCACCACGCGCAGTTTATACCCAGAATGCATTGCTAATTTGAAGCTTCCGATTGACGCGTTTTATCGAGAAAGTCGTTCAGGCGTTAATATAGCAAGGCGTAATATAACGACTGGATTATTCGGGTTAGATCCGCACCTAATGCAGCAATGATTCATGGGCTATTTTCACAAAACAATCTTAAGATTACCATTGATCGTAACACGACTGGTAATCGGCACAAGCAGAACAGTTGGTTCTGCAAAGAAATTCGTGAGGATAACTTCCGGTGTTGGTGGAGGAGAGTTCACGAAGACGCTTCGCAAGGTATGTACATGTCAAAAATTGTAATTTTCTTTTTTACTGCTCGAATATTGCAAAATCAGAGAATGCTATGCTGTGGCGAATGCTTTCACGATTAGAAACATGTATAGTTTATAGTTTATTCTTGTATATGAAGTGTAACTCTCGCAAAATCAATCGTCCCACGAAAAACATGACGAAAATTGTGAAAAGTTGTTCTTGACAAAGATGCATGTTAAATTTTCAATATTTTTTCATCATGGGAGTCTAAATGTTTCTCTGTTTCTGCTTTCCTGTTTCTGCCATATGATTGCCTCCTTCATCATATTGAAGATTATGCAAGTTTGATTTTTGTGCGGCATGCCCAATGAATAGTGAAGCCAAAGTTTAAATAAGTTTCCAAGTAGATGATAATATTAAGTAATAATAACCAAATTGAATTTACAATTAAAACTATATACAGTTGTCACTGTCTGGACTATAGGGACACGATCCTTGCCTTAAAGGCCTCAGGTGTGTCCAATTCAACAATGTCTGGAGCTAGTAGGTTCCAGTCTCGTACCGTTCTTGGAAAGAATGACATTTTCCTGGTGTCAATACGGGAGGATGGTATCTTGAATGACCTGTTGTGTGATTTTCTGGTTTTTCGGCCTGTTGGAATTAGCCTGTTTTCCTTGTTGATGGCTACAAGTTCTCTATCGATTTTGTATAGCATCACAAGTCTAGCGTCCTTTCTTCTGTCTGCAAGTGGTTTCCATTTTAGTCTTTGTATGATGTTACTTACACTATATCTATTTCTGTGATTGTTTGCTACATATCTAGCCGCTCTTCTCTGCACTGCCTCCACCTTTTTTATATCAGCTTGTGTATATGGATCCCAGACTGTACTAGCATATTCTACTAGTGGGCGTGCAAGAGTGAAATATGCTTGTTCTTTTATCCTGATAGATGGGATTTTCAGGTTTCTACGCAGAAAGCCAAGAGTTTTATTTGCTTTGCTGGTAATACAATTTATGTGCTGGTCCCATTGTAATTTGTTTGTGAACGTGAGGCCTAAATATTTGGCGGATGTAACTGACTCTAGCGTATGCCCGTGGAGTTGGTATTTGGCATAAATTATTTTCTTTTTGTTGATTACTCTGAGTACTGTGCATTTATCAGGGTGGAATTTCATGCACCATTCATTTTCCCAATGTCCCAGCTTATCTAGATCTTTTTGTAGGGTTTCAGCATCGTTGTTATTGGATATTGTCAGGTACGCTATTGTGTCGTCGGCAAAGAGTCTTACTGTTGATGTTAGTCTTGATTGGAGGTCGTTTATGTAGTAGAGGAAGAGCCCTGGACCTAGGACGGAGCCTTGGGGGGAACTCCTGAGTCCACACTGACTGCCTCAGAGGTAGATCCATCAATTACTACAGATTGTTTTCTGTTTGCAAGCCAGTTTTGTATCCACCTGACTGATTTTCCTATGATACCATAATGCTGCAGTTTGTGTATGAGTAGGCTATGGTTGACTTTGTCAAAAGCCTTAGCAAAGTCCAATATGAGGATATCTGTTTGTTGGCCTTCTTGTAAGTTCTTGGAGATGTCATCCACGAATTCAATGAGTTGCGTTTCACAGGAGTGGCCTTTTCGAAATCCATGTTGTAGCGGATACAGGATATTATTTTCTTCTCCATGTTTCATGATTTTACTGGCCAATATATGCTCCATAGTTTTACAACAGACTGATGTTAAGGATATTGGTCTGTAGTTTTCAGCTAACTTCTTTTGACCTTTTTTGTATACAGGCGAGACGTTTGCAATGCGCCAGTCATCCGGGACTACACCAGTGTCTAGTGATTTCTGGAATATAAGCTGCAGTAGTGGTGAAATATCTGTAGCTAGTTCTTTTAGAATCCTAGGTGATATGTTATCAGGTCCTGGTGCCTTGTATGGATTTAACTGCTTTAGTAATTTTGTAATACCGTTGCAGGTGATATCAAAAGATTTCATATTTGGATGTTGTGTGGTTGTGGAGTTCATACGGTTTGAATTCAGGAATTCCTCAGTGCTATAGGATGTTTTCTCAGAGAAGGCCGATTTAAACTGGCGATTTAATATGTTTGATTTAGTAACTGGGTCACAGTACAGTTTACCATCCATTTTTAGTGATGAGATTCCAACTATGTCTTTACGTTTGTGTTTGATATATGTCCAGAACTTTTTCATCCTTGATCGTGGTTCGCTTTCATCTGGTGTTACTACATTTTCAATGTATTTCCAGTACGCCTGTCTGGTTATCTTTTGAGTATGATGTTTGAGATTGTTATACTGTTCTTGGGTTTGATGGTCACCAGTTTTCTTCTTCTTTTTGAATAATTTGTGTAGTCTTTTGAGGTTTTTCTTGATGTCCCTGTTGATCCAAGGTTGACGATTTTTGTCCTTGGAATTTTTTTGTGGTATGTGTTGTTTTGCTGACTTGCTGAGGGTTTGTTTGAAGAATTCCCACATGGTGTTTACATTGCAGTCAGGGTCTCTAAACATCTGAAGTAGTTGGTCTAGTATGCTGGTGATGTCATTCTTCATATTATTCCAATTTGCTTTATTATATAAGGGGATGATACGTGGTTTTTGTTTTAGTTTGACAGGCCTGAAATCAAACTCTGTATATACAATATCATGGTCTGAGATCCCTAGTATGGTTTCTGTTCTGAGTACTTTTCCTGGTCTGTTGGTGAGTACCAAGTCAAGTGTATTTGTAAGACGCGTTGGCTGGTCTATTAGTTGAGATAGTGCATTATTATTTATGATGTCCATGAAATAGTTGTGTAAGTTGGTAAATACTGCATTCGGTTTCAGGATGTTTTCTTTCCAGTCCCATCCAGGTAGGTTCATATCACCTCCTATTACGATTGTTGCATTTTCTATGGCGCTTGCTCTTTGGACTGATGTCTCAAAGTATTTTAAACTGTCCTCATCCGAGACGTTTCTTCGGTAGTAGGAGAAAATATAGATGGTACCGTTTCCTTTCAGGTTCATTTTGGCCCATACAATTTCGCAGTCGGTGTCTAATTCTGGGACATGCTCACTGTTGTATTCATTCTTTATTGCAAGAAGTACACCTCCACCTGTTTTATTTGTTCGATCTTTCCGGTGTAGGACGTAACCTCTAGGGCAGATTTCAGAGTCTCTAATGTCTTTGTCCAACCAAGTCTCTGTACCAATAATAATGTCTGGTTTTACACTATCGATAACATTTGATAGTCTGCACAGTTTTGATTTAATAGACTGGAAATTTATGTTCAGAATCGTCAATGGTTGATTGCATGTTTTTGGTCCTGTCTTCCTGGTGGGTGTTGATGAGTGGACAGGACGTATGGGCAGACTCGCTTCTGGGCTATGTGGAGGTATGTCCGAGATGCGTGAGTATGACATATTTGACATGTCTGATACCTCGATACTTTGGTAGTCATGTACTGTCGAGCTATAATTTGGGTTGTTACACACTATTCAGTACCAACTGATGTTTAGCTCCGAGTCACCCAGCTGTTGGTATGATATAGTGTGTATGTTTTGGCAGCCAGCATGGTACCATTGGTCGCAAGTCTCGCATATGATTCCCCTGTCTTCCCAATCCACAGTCTTATCACATGTTCCGCATAGGTAGTCTCTTTCTGGACCTGGATTTAGGTGGATGTCATTCGCATTTGTTAGAACTAGTAAAGCGAGATAGGCTAGTAGTGTGGTATGGCTTTTAGTCCTGTTCTCTATTGCTTTTGGTCTTCCCTTCAGCATATTTAGGATAAGATGATGGCTGTAGCTTATGCATGGTACTACCTTGACAAATGTGTAGCTTAATTCCTTGGACTCTTTTATTATGATATTTCTTGGCAGTATAGAGAAGAGGGCAGCAAACAGGAACGCTGTCGTGAATGTTAACAGTAATCTCATGGTTTCTGCTAATAATATCCTGCTGTTTCTAAAAACAATATCAAGTAAATCTTGGAGATTTAGACATTGATGAAAAGTTGATTGTAGTAAAGACTGATAAGATAAACTCACCTACACCCCTTACTACAACATCCGCTTTCAATGGTGTCCCTCTCTAGGTACTTGATCTCTAGAATAGTGTCAGCAGTTCTTCCTCTTCCACGTGTAGCTGGATTATTTCAGATTCGTGGACGACTTGGTAACATTCCTTGTATGTATCAAGGAGGATGTGTTTTGTGATGGCTAGGCTTAGGAGTTTTCCAGGGTGAATTCCGTCTTTTTTATTTATTGTGATGTTTACTGATTTCCGGGTTCCGCCTCGTTTAATTTTCCTGCCACGTAAAAAGTACTTGCTGATGTTTATAGTCTTCTTGTTCAGACTATCGTTCAGTTTTACTATTTCTGAATTTAGGGCTTTGATCTGTCTGGTCACTTGGAAATCTTCCACTTTAAAGATTTCAGGTTTGTCGTGTCCTTTGTACTGATTGTAGTTTACGATGGACAAGATTGGGCAGTCTATAAATTTTATTTCTGCTCTAGGATGTTTCACGACAATTCTTATAGCTCTGTGGTACTGGTCAAGTATACAGCTTACTGTTTTATTGTTTTGATGTCTCAGGCTGATGTATTTACCTTTTTTACATGTTAAATCACAAGTTCCTGACCATAAGTAGATGATAATGTGATGGTGTCTAGTGATCGCCTTTGAGATTCTTTTCTCTATCAAGTCAACGAGCACTGATGTTTGTGCCCCTGAAATGCACCAGGATTCTACTGGGAATTTGTCATCTTGGCAAGCGTTCCGTATTGTGAACCCCTTACTGTCTGATACAAGGATTGGCGTTTTGTATCTAAAACCGTTTGGTGTATGTGGCTGTTCTGCTATGTATTTTCTTAATTTGCTGGTCATTTGCTGTATTGGAAAAGCCACAGTTATTTATAACATCTATGCCGGAAGCATCATTTTCCCCGCCAGACAGTTTCAACTGGGAAAAGTATTTTTGTCGGGTTTTAGTAAATGTAACAAATAATTTTGGATACGGGAATGAATATGGATGATGTGTGAGTGTGTATAACCAAAGATTGGATGATATATGCAAAGGATATAGACTTTTTCACAAAATTTTCGGAGCTGTCATTTCAAGACGTCCATTTCCTTGGGCATGCGCATGTTACCTATCTGCAATCGGGGATAAATTCCGATTCGTCAGAAGTAAATTGAAGTCTAGATAAATCTACAAACTGTCAATTTTCTCGTTTTCCTGCTTGAGGAGATCGGTTCTGATAGAGCACATTGCGAATGCATGAGGAGATTTGCTAGTTTTGGTACGACACATGTAATCCACTGTATAATCACAAATTTTGCATGTCTGTCTGGTAATAAATTCACGAACTGATGCCCTTCTTCCCGTCGGGTTTTTAAAAGTATAAAAGTAATATTTCATTGTTCATGGGCTGTCCACCTAGAAAGAAACATTTCATTTAAGGAATCAATTCATAATTGTAACTGCGGTTTCCCATGATTTAACTTGTCATTATTAATCATTTGTTGTTTGTGACAACTTCCATTGTGTATTGGATACACAAGATTAACTTCCCTTGTATCTGTACATTGGAAAAAATTGAAAATGCACTGTAAAATAATTTTATAATCAAATTTAATGTGAATCATATCTTTATTATTTCTAATATTTCTAATACAAATGATACACTCTAAATTAAATATCATACAGTTGAGAATAATATTAATTTGTGGTTTGTTTTTCTAGTGTGTTATGTGTACACACTTGTTAATAAAAACGATCTCTGTTAGTAGTGATTACAAGATGTAAAGCGCTTTACCGATTTTAAGGATATGTCCACAGTTTAATTGACATCTTTGGTTTAATTTATTCATGACTACTAGCACTAAGTGAATGTTTATTTGGCAAAATTTTAAAAAGCTGGATTTTTAGTATACTTTAGGATTTTTGTGATATTTATTTGGAATTACCATTATTCAACACAACTAAACCGTACGAAAGGTAGGAATTAAGTATAAATATGAACGGGTGTCATCCCTTGTGATATTTTAGTACCGCACATTGATAATAGGGTTAACATTATTGATAACAAAAGGCCGGGAGCAGGTCCCTGTGATCTCCTCCTAGTTATTGTATGTGTACTATAGATGCGTATTAAAAGATATTGATGACATTGTCATCTTTGCGTGTCAGTTGTGACCCAGATACGATTTTAATGCTGACCTTTACTTGTTGCAACGTAAAATATGACGTGATAACAAAATATTAATATGACGATGAATGGTGGCCAGATTCGTTTTTATTTACGCATTTATTGTAGAACTTTAGGAATATTGTGGTACATGTACAAATAATCTTGGAAACAGGAATTGTGTTTGGATTTCTTTTAAACTGGTAAGTCATATATACAGTAACGAAATGTCAATATAAATCTGGAGTTCGACAGTGAAATGCAGTTGGGCGTGACATGAAATGTCCATACGTCAATAAATGACCAGATTCGTGTTGTCTTAAGAGTCATTCACACCACCCGCGTAGATTCTGCAAAAAATAAAACAAAACTAAAACACACCAAGGCGAATTTTTCTACATCGGCTGCAAATGGTCCAAAAAATGAATTTGATATTTTCTGAAAATATTGTAGTTCAAAATTAAGTCAAATTTATTCTATAATTATCTTTTACACTATGGTAAGAAAAAAGCGCGGGGAAATGACGTCACTTCCGGTCACGTGACTTCCGTTCATGTCACATCCATTAGCCATGCTACTTCCGGTCATGCACAATTGTACATTTCGTACTACTGCTATGGAAAGAAAAAAAGCGCGGGAATCCCCTTCTGGGCATGTGCAGAACATACTTCCGGTTATGACGTCACTTTCGGTCACGTTACTTCATGTGACGTCATTTCCGGTCATGGCCGCTTCCAGTGACGTCACTTCCAGTAACGCATACGCAATGGCACGCTCTCCTTTGCTCCCCCCGAAATATTCCTTGAGCTGTCCCGATACACTACTTTGATATTTGGATTTGGGGGCCCTATAGATAACCCATGACAAAAATATCGAAGGACGCATAGTTCTTTCCCACTTGGGAATTAAGTCAAAGGTATAACCAAGGCCTTTAACTGACTGAAGTGCCTGGGTGGGTTTCTGCACCTCAAGCCCACAGTAGGGTGTTAAATATCAACTTTGATATTTGAAAAAAAAAGTATGGAGGAGGGTCTCTATAAATATCCCATGAAAAATATATTAAGGACGGCAAAGTTCTTGACCACTTGGGACTTAAGTCAAAGGTATTGCCCGGGTCTTTAACTGACTTAAGTGCCTGGGTGGGTTTCTGCACCTCAAGCCCACAGCAGGGTGTCAAATATCAACTTTGATATTTGAAAAAAATAATTAAGGAGGCGGGTCTCTATAAATATCCCATGAAAAATATCTTAAGAACGGCAAAGTTCTTGCCCACTTGGGTTGTCAATCAAAGGTATTGCCATGGCCTTTAACTGACTTAAGTTCCTGTGTAGGTTTCTGCACCTCAAGCCCACAGCAGGGTATCAAATATCAACATTGATATTTGATTTTGTTTTATGGAGGGGGGTCTCTATAAATATCCCATGAAAAATATATTAAGGACGGCAAAGTTCTTGACCACTTGTGGTTTATGTCAAAGGTATTGTCCGGGTCTTTAACTGACTGAAGTGCATGGGTGGTTTTCTGCACCTCAAGCCCACAGCAGAGTGTCGAATATCAACTTTGATATTAGTTTTTTTTCGCTATGGAGGGGGGTTCTCTATAAATATTAAATGAAAAATATATTAAGGACGGCAAAGTTCCTGACCACTTGGAGATTAAGTCAAAGGTATTGCCCGGGCCTTTAACAGACTTAAGTACCTGGGCGGGTTTCTGCACTTCAAGCCTACAGTAGGGTGTCAAATATCAACTTTGATATTTGAAATATTTTTATGGAGGGGGGTCTCTATAAATATCCGATGAAAAATATATTAAAGACGGCAAAGTTCTTGACCACTTGGGGCTTAAGTCAAAGGTATTGCCCGCACCTTTAACTGACTTAAGTGTCTGGGTGGGTTTCTGCACCTCAAGCCCACAGCAGAGTGTCAAATATCAACTTTGATATTATTTTTTTTTCGTTATGGAGGGGGGGTTCTCTATAAATATTAAATGAAAAATATATTAAGGACGGCAAAGTTCTTGCCCACTTGGGGTTTCAATCAATGATATTTCCTGGGCCTTTAACTGACTTAAGTGCCTGAGTGGGTTTCTGCACCTCAAGCCCACAGCAGGGTGTCAAATATCAACATTGATATTTGATTTTTTTTTATGGAGGGGGGTCTCTATAAATGTCCCATTAAAAATATATTAAGGACGGCAAAGTTCTTGACCACTTGTGGTTTATGTCAAAGGTATTGTCCGGGTCTTTAACTGACTTAAGTGCATGGGTGGATTTCTGCACCTCAAGCCCACAGCAGAGTGTCAAATATCAACTTTGATATTTGTGTTTTTTTCGTTATGGAGGGGGGGTTCTCTATAAATATTAAATGAAAAATATATTAAGGACGGCAAAGTTCTTGACCACTTGGAGCTTAGTCAAAGGTATTGCCCGGGACTTTAACTGAATTAAGTGCCTGGGTGGGTTTCTGTACCTCAAGCCCACAGTAGGGTATCAAATATCAACTTTGATATTTGAAAAAAAAATTATGGAGGGAGGGGTATCTATAGATATTCCATGAAAAATATATTAAGGACGGCAAAGTTCTTGCCCGTTTGGGGTTTTAGTCAAAGGTATTTCCCGGGTCTTTAACTGATTTAAGTGCCTGTGTAGGTTTCTGCACCTCAAGCCTACAGCAGGGTGTCAAATATCAGCTTTGATATTTGATTTTGTTTTATGGAGGGGGGTCTCTATAAATATCCCATGAAAAATATATTAAAGACGGCAAAGTTCTAGACCACTTGGGGTTTTTGTCAAAGGTATTGCCCGGGCCTTTAACTTACTTAAGTTTCTGTGTGGATTTCTGCACCTCAATCCCACAGTAGGGTGTTAAATATCAAATTTGATATTTGAAATTTTCTCTATGGAGGGGGGTCTCTATAAATATCCCATGAAAAATATATTAAGGACGGCAAAGTTTTGCCCATTTGGGGTGTTAATCAAAGGTATTTTCCGGACCTTTAACTGACTTAAGTGGCTGGGTGGGTTTCTGCACTTCAAGCCCACAGCAGGATGTCAAATATCAGCTTTGATATTTAATCTTTTTTTATGGAGGGGCGGTCTCTAAATATCCCATGAAATATATATTAAGGACGGCAAAGTTCTTGACCACTTGGGAATTAAGTCAAAGGTATTGCCCGGGCCTTTAACTGACTTAAGTGCCTGGGTGGGTTTCTGCACCTCAAGCCCACAGTAGGGTGTCAAATATCAAGTTTGATATTTGAAAAACAAATTATGGAGGGGGGGTATCTATAAATATTCATGAAAAATATATTAAGGACGGCAAGGTTCTTGCCCGCTTGGGGTTTTAGTCAAAGGTATTTCCCGGGTCTTTAACTGATTTAAGTGCCTGTGTAGGTTTCTGCACCTCAAGCCTACAGCAGGGTGTCAAATATCAGCTTTGATATTTGATTTTGTTTTATGGAGGGGGGTCTCTATAAATATCCCATGAAAAATATATTAAAGACGGCAAAGTTCTTGACCACTTGGGGTTTTTGTCAAAGGTATTGCCCGGGCCTTTAACTGACTTAAGTTTCTGTGTGGGTTTCTGCACCTCAATCCCACTGTAGGGTGTCAAATATCAAATTTGATATTTGACATTTTTTCTATGGAGGGGGGTCTCTATAAATATCCCATGAAAAATATATTAAGGACGGCAAAGTTTTGCCCATTTGGGGTGTTAATCAAAGGTATTTTCCGGACCTTTAACTGACTTAAATGCCTGGGTGGGTTTCTGCACCTCAAGCCCACAGCAGGATGTCAAATATCAGCTTTGATATTTAATCTTTTTTTATGGAGAGGCGGTCTCTATAAATATCCCATGAAAAATATATTAAGGACGGCAAAGTTTTGCCCATTTGGGGTGTTAATCAAAGGTATTTTCCGGACCTTTAACTGACTTAAGTGCCTGGGTGGGTTTCTGCACTTCAAGCCCACAGCAGGATGTCAAATATCAGCTTTGATATTTAATCTTTTTTTATGGAGGGGCGGTCTCTAAATATCCCATGAAATATATATTAAGGACGGCAAAGTTCTTGACCACTTGGGAATTAAGTCAAAGGTATTGCCCGGGCCTTTAACTGACTTAAGTGCCTGGGTGGGTTTCTGCACCTCAAGCCCACAGTAGGGTGTCAAATATCAAGTTTGATATTTGAAAAACAAATTATGGAGGGGGGGTATCTATAAATATTCATGAAAAATATATTAAGGACGGCAAAGTTCTTGCCCGCTTGGGGTTTTAGTCAAAGGTATTTCCCGGGTCTTTAACTGATTTAAGTGCCTGTGTAGGTTTCTGCACCTCAAGCCTACAGCAGGGTGTCAAATATCAGCTTTGATATTTGATTTAGTTTTATGGAGGGGGGTCTCTATAAATATCCCATGAAAAATATATTAAAGACGGCAAAGTTCTTGACCACTTGGGGTTTTTGTCAAAGGTATTGCCCGGGCCTTTAACTGACTTAAGTTTCTGTGTGGGTTTCTGCACCTCAATCCCACAGTAGGGTGTCAAATATCAAATTTGATATTTGACATTTTTTCTATGGAGGGGGGTCTCTATAAATATCCCATGAAAAATATATTAAGGACGGCAAAGTTTTGCCCATTTGGGGTGTTAATCAAAGGTATTTTCCGGACCTTTAACTGACTTAAATGCCTGGGTGGGTTTCTGCACCTCAAGCCCACAGCAGGATGTCAAATATCAGCTTTGATATTTAATCTTTTTTTATGGAGGGGCGGTCTCTATAAATATCCCATGAAATATATATTAAGGACGGCAAAGTTCTTGACCACTTGGGAATTAAGTCAAAGGTATTGCCCTGGCCTTTAACTGACTTAAGTGCCTGAGTGGGTTTCTGCACCTCAAGCCCACAGTAGGGTGTCAAATATCAACTTTGATATTTGAAAAAAAAAGTATGGAGGAGGGTCTCTATAAATATCCCATGAAAAATATATTAAGGACGGCAAAGTTCTTGACCACTTGGGACTTAAGTCAAAGGTATTTTCCGGGCCTTTAACTGACTTATGTGTCTGGGTGGGTTTCTGCACCTCAATCCCACAGTAGGGTGTCAAATAACAACTTTATATAACATTTGTTCTGGAGAACTTTTATTATACACAGTTTGGTTCCTGTTGGAACTTATATTATGTGGAACAAATATACAGTCACAAAAGGACGTAGGGTTTTTGTAATATCGATTGCAGACGTGTAAATATTCCGGATAAGTTACGTCACAGTAAACGTCATGTAATACAATCGTCGTTTTCATTTTCATTTAATAATCAGCGTAGTAACATTTTTCCTTAGATACTTGTTTTATAGATGTGCTTTAAAAGCTTCCTTCTTCACAAATTAATTTGTATTGTTTATCTGCTGAAATATCTAAACAACAACGTTACCGTAGCATTTTACATGCGTAAACCCTCTCTACTGCTTTTTGGACAATAACAATAGAAGCGGGCCGTCTTAGCAGCATCACGGGCCCCCGGGAAAAGCAGTGTACTGTGACCGATACCTACCCAACCACTCATAGGAATAAAACTGTAAATGTATATAAAACTAAACATATATATATTGTATTGGTATTTCCAACAAAGTCAGTGTTTAAACTTTAGAAACACATACAGTACACAACATACATAGATAAGCATGGGGTCCCTATGCTCATGGGCCCCCGGGCAACTTCCCCGCGTGCCCCTGCGTTAAGACGGCACTGAATACACACCTCTCCTACATCCCTCCAATGTTAATGTTAAAGATTTACAGACCACGCTGGACGCAATGTGATGATAATACCTTACATGACCATTTGGGTCAGGTCATGGTGAGGTAAGCGTTGATACATGTGCGTTTTGCATAAGCATATACTATATATGCACGCGCTACAAAATAGTCCCAAAACTTGAAAACGTAAAATAGTTAAAGCATTTGGTTTTGCAGTTTCTAAGAAAAAGATTAAATATTAATATGAAAAGTTATGGATAACAGACGACGGACACTAAATGATATACTTCACTTGGCCGTTTTGGCCAGTTGAGCTTACAAACATGCTTAATTTCAAATAGGTAAACATCATAAAAATATTCAAAAACCACAAGAAATAAGGTTTGGTAAAAAAATAATGAAGTGAGTGATTGTTGTTTAACGCCAAACGAGCAATATGAAGAACTTGATATTTCCAAGAACTCTGGTAAACCTTACAAAAATACTAATTTTGACAAAGAAGACATTTTGGCAAATCACAAGTCGTCATTCATGTCATCACTGAATATTCCGATAAATAAAGAAAATTGTGAATTATGTACTTTATATTGGATACCAAGATTTCAGAAGAATCAGTATTTAGACAGGTATATTCTTCTACTTGTTCAACAAAAGAATTATCTATAAGTATGACTAAAATTGTACATGCAGTCAAAGGAGGACTACTATCATACTGTGACAAAGTATATTCACGTGGTAACATCAATCAAAAGCACCGCATCGGGGGCGTAATGGTTAGCGTGCTCGCCTCGAGTGCGATAGATCGTGGGTTCGAGCCCCGGTCGGGTCAAACCAAGGACTAAAAAAATGGTATTTGTTGCTTCTCCGCTAAGCACGCAGCATTACGGAGAAAGAGCAAAGATTTGTTGGCTCGTAATCAGAATAATGTGTCCGAATGGAGTGACATTTCTACCCGCGGACTGTTGTTTCAGTGAGATAGCACTAAAAAAATCCAACTCAGCGTGTTGGTCTAGAACAAAGCGGACCTCATCATCATCTCATTGATAATTAACTTGTTCTCGCCATAATATAGCTGAAAAATTGCTGAATTGGCATTAAACAACAATCACTCACTAACTCAATCAATTAAAAGTGGATACTGAAAGAAGAGGATAATTTTAATTCTCCAAAATTTCATCTAGCCAAATATTTGACTTTTTTACCCTTTACACTTTCATTTCCTCTTTAACGTAAATTATTCACAACGCATTTTACTTTAAAAAAAAATGGTGGCAACGTTACAAGTTTATAGTATTGGGTATTTTGTCAAGCACGAAGCGAAAGGTAAAAAGTGCTACACATAAAATGAAGTCATCAAAATATTGGAGTTTCTTATCCAACATATATTTGTCGAGTTCGAATGGCACATTTTTCAACAAATCATAGCTAGGCATCCCTATGGAAACAAACTATGCCCCTCTCCACTCCAACTTTTTCTATGCTCCCCTGAGTTTGAGTTTATGCAAAAACTTATCAAAGACAAAAAAAAAGCAGAGAGGCTTAAGCCTTTAATCTCACTCCCAGGTATATTGATGATGTTCTGCCAATTAATAATACGAACTTTGCTAACTGGATTCCATTAATAGGGATTTCTCGATAACTGACGAACGAACGTATCTTCCCGTAACATAACGAAACAATGTTAATTTACGTAAAGATCTTTTGAGGAAGACCTTATTGCAATATTTGTCTTCAATTGTTCATTGAGTGTAAGTGATTAGATATATATTTTTTTCATTTCGGTGTTTAAAACAGTTAAAAATTAATAAAGGGCGAAGCCCTTTTAACTATAGGCGATGCGAATTTTAGTCACGTGACTATTGTATTCATAGCCAAATATCTTTCCACCGGAAATGTAATAAATAAATAAATAAATAATTTATAAATAAATTGTAAAAATATTTTTGACAAAATAGTATTTAAAATCGCAATACAATTTATTTCAAAGAGAAATCCTGAAATCTCTTATTGTTTATATTCTGAAAAATTCAAATAAACTCAAATGAAAATTCTAAAAGAAAACTTATAATATCCACACAAAGCGTTATGTGTAGTACGTAATTTGTTAGTGTGTACTGATCATGAAATACACACATGTGCCAGGTCGTATGCAACCCTGGGATGAATTTCATGAAAGTCCATGCATTTCTCCTGAAAGGATGATTCTCCTCTCTGAATACTTTGTGTGAGCTGGTGTCAAATAGAAAGAGCAGCTGGCCTTCGTCTTCGGCTAGAGAATCTGTTACATTTACATGACTACATGCTATCCGCGATTAAAAAATATGTAACGATTCTGACAAGACAAGCATGACAGCAGGGAATTACAAAACAAGTTTTTATAATTCCCTGGTGACAGGTAAGTTTTTTCTTTTTATGGCAAGCAGCTTTGCTTGAAAAACCTTGATTGCATTTAAAATGATTGCATTTTCGTTTGACCCTCATTCCCCTTTTGATAAGCCCAAAACCCTAATAACTATATAGAATAAAAAAATTGTTGACATTAGGTCGATTCTAGGTCCTGCAAAAATACATTCAGTGGACCTACTTGATATCTGCTGGACCTGTTCTTACCTTTTATCTTGCACACTCACATTGTGACAAAAAAATATGTAAATCTGAGCAAATGACTTTGATATCAGAATTATTTTTTTCTTCGACAAAAGAGTCAACTAATTCTGGGTCAAAATATTTCAAGCCCCCCTCTCAAAAACAAATGGTCGCCCCATCATGTTTTGACACTTCATGCTATGAGAAACTCGAAAAAGTCAATAACCCCCTAGGCCTCATCAGAAACCTTTCCTCCCATATCGTTGTGTATCCCCCCCCCCCTTTAGGCATCAACTTCCTGTTAGGCGGGGGCATACGTGTACTCGGGAAACATTTCTTCTAGATATTCAATTTTAGGAGGCATGTCATTCGCCTCTCATGCCTCTCTTTTAAGACAGCCAAATGTTGGATATAGACTTCGCCCTTAAAAAAGTTGTGCCCGTCTCATATTATCACTGGCCAAATAATGGTTTCACAGTGAAATTACAGTCTGCATACAAAATACATATTTTCCTCAAACGCTATTTATAGATATACTTCAAGGAGGGGTGCTTTTCAATTTTTTTTATTTTTTTTTTATTTCTGATTTAAATTTTCGCACAAATAAATAATTTTGCGAGACTTGGGAGAAATAAAATAATCTGACTAAGGAAAATCAAGCAGTATAATAGTTAAGTAAAACTGGATATTGAATGGTACATTTCTGATTTCATATGTAAAAAAAAAAAAAATGATTCCATTCTCCCAAAACGTGTCTGTCCCATGGTGAAATAATAGCCCCTTTTAGGCTTATTTATGCTTTATCGGCGACGGTCGCCCGACCATTGACCGATTGTCGTGCAAAAATGTTGCGATTTTCGCTTTCTGTTGTTTTTATTAAATAAGAGAAATGTCTTAGAAAAATCTACTGTATGCTAGTTTAACCCCGTCACTTTTTATTGAAGTATCTGAACTAAGCCAGGAGGGATCATTTATATGTGTTTTAGGGATATTGAATTTACATATTTCTACGATTTTTCTATTGAATGCTGGAACTGTTCCGACAGTGTCACACTATGTAAACGGTGTCCTCTGTAAAATGTTACTTCGTGTTGCGACAATTTTCTAAGTCTGATATTTTCGTTTATTTCTTCTTTATATAATTTCCATGGAAACTTAGGATTATATCCGACTAAAGATAAATGAATTTAAGGAAGGATTTCAGTCATCAGTTTAAATCAAAATGTCAAATTTCGACCTAATTTGATGAAAAAGTTCAAATATCTTGACCTGCCTCAGTATTTGTTCATTAATATGATCAGTTATTGTTGTAAACCAAAGTTTTAATATAGATTTTTTATTATCAATATGACAAGAAATATATCTGAAACAAATGTGATTAACTGTTATTGGATGAAATTGTGTAACATGGTAAAAAATCTTACCTGTTTGGTCTGTATGTGAACGGGGAGCTGTGGAAGCAATAGGAGTCAGCGGAGAATGATACTCAAAATCATAAAGATGTTTTAAAAGTCTGTTCGTGGAATATTTCAAAAGGATTATTGCGTAAATTATCGGACAAATCATTCTTGGAGTTAATTAATAAATATGATATATTGTGCTTAAATGAATGTTGGGTAAAATGTCCTACATATTTTGATTTACCGAATTATGAAAAAAAGTATTTATTTCGAGAGAAGTGCAATGGAGGAGGTGTTGTTGTATTTTATAAATAGTGGTTAATTCCATATATTGAAATTGTAAAATGTTGTGTAGATTGCATGATTTGGTTTAAAATTGATAAAAGTATTATGCCTAATTGTGTAGATTTATATATGTGTGCTACATATATGCCGCCAGACAGAAATGTTTTTTACCGTAAATATGATTGTGATGTATTTGATGTCCTACAAGAACAAGTTGAAATTTTCAATACTCTTGGTACTGTATCTGTCATCTGAACGGACGAGTTGGATTAGAACCAGACTATATAACTGATGATACATTAGATAAACAATTACTTGATAATATTTCATTTATTAATTATATGAGTGACAATAATTTGGCGCAAAGACTTTCTGAAGATACTAATGCACCGAACAGTTTTGGGCGGCGTATTTTACAACTTATCTGTAAATTATCTGGGTTGCGTATATGTAACGGTAGATTTGGAACAGACAGTAAGAAAATTACATTTAACAATAAAAATGGTAGTAGTGTTATTGACTATTTGCTATCTTCACATGATCGAATGTTTAATGAGATCAAATCATTTTATATTGAACCATTTAACACTTGTTCATGTCACGCACTTGTAACTGTTGAAATTTACCTCAAGGATAATACTAAGATTATTGATCAATGTAATTGTAGTAATCATAGGTGTAGCATATTTAAATGGCATGAAGGTATTGAGGATGACGTCAGAAACCAGTTATTGATGAATACACAGAAGTTTGAAGATTTACTGTTAAACATTCATGAAAATATAGACATTGATAATTGTGTAGATAATTTGAATAAAGTTTTAACAGATATATTTGAATAGTATACGAAATCAGAATCGATATATAGAGAGCACTGTGATTTTTGTGTTGGACGAATTAAAACATTTAGCGCCAAAAATGATAAACCTTGGTTTACCGAAGAGTGTAAAACATTACAATGTATATAAACAATATCAAATGGCTATTGACAGCTTTAACAAAAATAAGTCGAATGAAAACAGACTCAGTCTTAATTTAGCCAAGCAGAGATACAAGTATTTGGAGAATAAACTCAAAAGACAATATAAGAATCAACAGGGTAACATGCTATCAAAGTTGAGGAAATCGAATCCGAAGCGTTTTTACCGTAAATTTAAAAAGCGGAAAAAACCAGTTATACACGATATCTCACTTGAGAAGTTCGAAGAATATTTCAAAAACTTAACATCAAAAGACAATACTGGTGATATAAACCATGATACAACTGAAACTGTGTTTGATGAATTAGACCGTCCGTTCGACGAAAACGAACTAGATTTGTGTATTGCCAAGTTCAAACGGGACAAAGCTATTGGTATTGATAATATAATGAATGAATATATATTAATGTCTAAAAACTTGATCAAACCTGCATTGTGTAAACTATTTAATAATATTTTAAATACTGGTAACTTTCCGGAAATCTGGGTGAGAAGCATCATAATTCCAATTTTTAAGAAAGGAAATCCTAATGATTCAGGGAACTATCGTGGTATTTCACTAGTGTCACATATGGGAAAACTGTTTACATCTTTATTAAATAACAGACTAACAAAGTGGAGTGAAAATAGTTCAGTCCTCACAGACGCACAATTTGGATTCCGGCCTGGGTATGGAACTACTGACGCCATCTTCAGTCTTCATTCGTTAATATCAAAATCACTAAGAAAGGGTAAACGTTTATATTGTTGTTTTATAGACTATGTTAAAGCCTTTGATAATGTTTGTCATTTAAAATTATGGTTAAGGCTAGCAAGATGTGGCATTACTGGTAAACTACTTAATGTAATTAAAGGGAAACTTCGCGATTTTTTACATGTTAGCTAAATATGTTCCTGGTGATATAAAATACATATTCACAAAGTTTTATCGACATATTTCCACAAATAACGAAGCAAATCGCAAATTTGTAATTTTAATTTCTAATTTTTCAACCAGGCTGTGACGTTTTAACCTAATAATGCATTGTGGGATTGAAATTTAAAGTCTGGGTCGCTGATGTTAAATTCGCTTCATTTAAAGCGCTCAGAGGACTGTAATTTAAATCTAATAACCGTTGGAAAATTAAATACTGAAGTGAACAGCTACGTACCTTTTTGACAAACAACTATTTTAAATGAACAAAATGTTTCGTTTCCTTTATATTTCCAACGGAAAAAGTGTTTTACAACAGTCACCTATATTCGCTATATATCGGATCCCTTTTACAATTATGTTCATTTTGTTTTATTGCTAATGTGCTGAGAAATATAATGGATAATTTTGACAACGCGTAACTTGTGTATTGATTTCTAGATTCTGTTTTAATCCCTTTTTTTATAATCATTTTTCGGCATGCTGTTTACTGTTATTTTGATCTCCGCATGTAGATGTCCGCTTGGGTGTTTTCTAGCCGGAGGGTAAAATTCAAGGTGACCGGGTTAATCAAATGGGAATTTGAATACACACTATTTGCTTTCCAAGACGAGTTGGTATCGTTTATTATCTATTAAAGATAAAATATTCTTAAAACATTAGAATGAATATAATGTTGAAACAACAGGAACAATTTATGTTTTAGATGATAAAAAAGTATACACCATCTTTGAAATTATAAGTTTTCATTATGAGAGGCGCCAAATTGGTCTAACTATATATAGCTGTCTTATAATAATTTAACGATCGATGTTCATAAAAGATGTTTTAATTTTAATTTTAAATAAAATGATTATGATTTTACTCAATCATTATTTTAACAGTCGGTGTTCATAAAAGATGTTTTATAATTAATTTAATTTTAATCAAAGGATTATGATTTTACTCAATCATTATTTTAACAGTCGATGTTGATAAAAGATGTTTTAATTAATTTAATTTAATCAAATGATTATGATTTTACTCAATCAATATCTCTTTACTCTTCTTTTGTTCAACGCATGTTGTTTGTTTGGGAACACCGAAATTAACGTTTTAGTTATAGCTTAAATATGTCGAGCTCAGGTACGGAAAGTGACTCTAGCGCCTCAAGTGATGTAGATTTCGACGACTATGGAGAGTTTGGTAACCAACTTGAACCAGAATATACGGAAGAAGAACTGAGACAAATGGAAGAGGCAGCGATCATGATCATGAGCGGTATAAACAGATGAAGGGCAGTCAAAAATTAAAAAGAGATTAGGCCACACCAGATTTACTTCTTGTTCTTCGGATTTTGTGCTAAAAACGTTGTCCAGAGCGAGCAAGTGATTTAAAAATGTTAATTTCTTTTCCTTTTTTTGCCTGTCATTTTTGATGAGCGAAACGTAAAATATTATGCGAAAAATATATTTCTTATATTTTTCATGTATTTTCAGAAGCGAGAGACCATATTTTAATTTTAAATATTTTATTCTTCAATAAATTAAAGCAAATAATTCCTGCAGTAAGAAGTGAAATGCGGGATTTACTTATTTTTATCTTCATTCTGAAAACGACAGGTACATTCACACCGGTTCACTCAGCAGGGTACCTAATATTGCGTAATGAATTTAGGTCCACACAGGAAATCGCCAGGCAGAATATACAAGTGTCATTTTACATCCGGTCGACGGGCCTCTGACCGAATACCTGAATACATGTGTCACAATATTTGGCAATAATCAGAAACGCAATGCACATTTTGTGACCTTGTTGACTAACTAACTTTATTAATGCTCAATTTTACCCCTAAGGGCTGAAGGCATGTACAAGGAATATATACAAACAACGTACACAAATCAATTAGACAAAAACATAATAAGAACAGAAAATAAAATGAAAACAAATTACGCTACCCGTGACTAGAATAGCAGATGCAATACACATTTTAAAGGTTCTAATAGGTGATCAAAATACACGACCCTGATCACGTTGAAGTATACATTAGGAATGGGTACATATTAATGCACACTGCCGGATCAAGGGGGTGTTCGACAATTTAGTAAAATTCGTGTATAAATTGGGTAAAAATTGGCAAACAAGAGCCTGGCACCCCGTTTTCAAAACTACTGGATCCGCACTAACTCGAATAATACTGCGCCCTCTATCGGCACTATCGCTGGATGAGGGATTGAACTCTCCTTGTGATAAAAACGCGTCAACTGCTCTCTGAAAGAGAAAGCCAATCAGCGATGATTATTTGCCGAGTATGCACAAGGCGGTTCTTTCAATTTCCGGTAATGTTTACAAACAACAAGAAATGGAGATCGACAAGTTGATTAACGATGTTTAATTCATTATTTAGTTTTCCTACATTTCTTCTCTTTTCACCTTTTAGATTAGTAAGGTCAAACACGTGGGTACAATGAAAACATTTGACACCTGAACGCTCCATTGACCTTTGTTTACAAACATTTCTTAAGCTCCTCCTTCTTTTAGTGCCAAAAGTCACCACGCGCAGTTTATACCCAGAATGCATTGCTAATTTGAAGCTTCCGATTGACGCGTTTTATCGAGAAAGTCGTTCAGGCGTTAATATAGCAAGGCGTAATATAACGACTGGATTATTCGGGTTAGATCCGCACCTAATGCAGCAATGATTCATGGGCTATTTTCACAAAAAAATCTTAAGATTACCATTGATCGTAACACGACTGGTAATCGGCACAAGCAGAACAGTTGGTTCTGCAAAGAAATTCGTGAGGATAACTTCCGGTGTTGGTGGAGGAGAGTTCACGAAGACGCTTCGCAAGGTATGTACATGTCAAAAATTGTAATTTTCTTTTTTACTGCTCGAATATTGCAAAATCAGAGAATGCTATGCTGTGGCGAATGCTTTCACGATTAGAAACATGTATAGTTTATAGTTTATTCTTGTATATGAAGTGTAACTCTCGCAAAATCAATCGTCCCACGAAAAACATGACGAAAATTGTGAAAAGTTGTTCTTGACAAAGATGCATGTTAAATTTTCAATATTTTTTCATCATGGGAGTCTAAATGTTTCTCTGTTTCTGCTTTCCTGTTTCTGCCATATGATTGCCTCCTTCATCATATTGAAGATTATGCAAGTTTGATTTTTGTGCGGCATGCCCAATGAATAGTGAAGCCAAAGTTTAAATAAGTTTCCAAGTAGATGATAATATTAAGTAATAATAACCAAATTGAATTTACAATTAAAACTATATACAGTTGTCACTGTCTGGACTATAGGGACACGATCCTTGCCTTAAAGGCCTCAGGTGTGTCCAATTCAACAATGTCTGGAGCTAGTAGGTTCCAGTCTCGTACCGTTCTTGGAAAGAATGACATTTTCCTGGTGTCAATACGGGAGGATGGTATCTTGAATGACCTGTTGTGTGATTTTCTGGTTTTTCGGCCTGTTGGAATTAGCCTGTTTTCCTTGTTGATGGCTACAAGTTCTCTATCGATTTTGTATAGCATCACAAGTCTAGCGTCCTTTCTTCTGTCTGCAAGTGGTTTCCATTTTAGTCTTTGTATGATGTTACTTACACTATATCTATTTCTGTGATTGTTTGCTACATATCTAGCCGCTCTTCTCTGCACTGCCTCCACCTTTTTTATATCAGCTTGTGTATATGGGTCCCAGACTGTACTAGCATATTCTACTAGTGGGCGTGCAAGAGTGAAATATGCTTGTTCTTTTATCCTGATAGATGGGATTTTCAGGTTTCTACGCAGAAAGCCAAGAGTTTTATTTGCTTTGCTGGTAATACAATTTATGTGCTGGTCCCATTGTAATTTGTTTGTGAACGTGAGGCCTAAATATTTGGCGGATGTAACTGACTCTAGCGTATGCCCGTGGAGTTGGTATTTGGCATAAATTATTTTCTTTTTGTTGATTACTCTGAGTACTGTGCATTTATCAGGGTGGAATTTCATGCACCATTCATTTTCCCAATGTCCCAGCTTATCTAGATCTTTTTGTAGGGTTTCAGCATCGTTGTTATTGGATATTGTCAGGTACGCTATTGTGTCGTCGGCAAAGAGTCTTACTGTTGATGTTAGTCTTGATTGGAGGTCGTTTATGTAGTAGAGGAAGAGCCCTGGACCTAGGACGGAGCCTTGGGGGAACTCCTGAGTCCACACTGACTGCCTCAGAGGTAGATCCATCAATTACTACAGATTGTTTTCTGTTTGCAAGCCAGTTTTGTATCCACCTGACTGATTTTCCTATGATACCATAATGCTGCAGTTTGTGTATGAGTAGACTATGGTTGACTTTGTCAAAAGCCTTAGCAAAGTCCAATATGAGGATATCTGTTTGTTGGCCTTCTTGTAAGTTCTTGGAGATGTCATCCACGAATTCAATGAGTTGCGTTTCACAGGAGTGGCCTTTTCGAAATCCATGTTGTAGCGGATACAGGATATTATTTTCTTCTCCATGTTTCATGATTTTACTGGCCAATATATGCTCCATAGTTTTACAACAGACTGATGTTAAGGATATTGGTCTGTAGTTTTCAGCTAACTTCTTTTGACCTTTTTTGTATACAGGCGAGACGTTTGCAATGCGCCAGTCATCCGGGACTACACCAGTGTCTAGTGATTTCTGGAATATAAGCTGCAGTAGTGGTGAAATATCTGTAGCTAGTTCTTTTAGAATCCTAGGTGATATGTTATCAGGTCCTGGTGCCTTGTATGGATTTAACTGCTTTAGTAATTTTGTAATACCGTTGCAGGTGATATCAAAAGATTTCATATTTGGATGTTGTGTGGTTGTGGAGTTCATACGGTTTGAATTCAGGAATTCCTCAGTGCTATAGGATGTTTTCTCAGAGAAGGCCGATTTAAACTGGCGATTTAATATGTTTGATTTAGTAACTGGGTCACAGTACAGTTTACCATCCATTTTTAGTGATGAGATTCCAACTATGTCTTTACGTTTGTGTTTGATATATGTCCAGAACTTTTTCATCCTTGATCGTGGTTCGCTTTCATCTGGTGTTACTACATTTTCAATGTATTTCCAGTACGCCTGTCTGGTTATCTTTTGAGTATGATGTTTGAGATTGTTATACTGTTCTTGGGTTTGATGGTCACCAGTTTTCTTCTTCTTTTTGAATAATTTGTGTAGTCTTTTGAGGTTTTTCTTGATGTCCCTGTTGATCCAAGGTTGACGATTTTTGTCCTTGGAATTTTTTTGTGGTATGTGTTGTTTTGCTGACTTGCTGAGGGTTTGTTTGAAGAATTCCCACATGGTGTTTACATTGCAGTCAGGGTCTCTAAACATCTGAAGTAGTTGGTCTAGTATGCTGGTGATGTCATTCTTCATATTATTCCAATTTGCTTTATTATATAAGGGGATGATACGTGGTTTTTGTTTTAGTTTGACAGGCCTGAAATCAAACTCTGTATATACAATATCATGGTCTGAGATCCCTAGTATGGTTTCTGTTCTGAGTACTTTTCCTGGTCTGTTGGTGAGTACCAAGTCAAGTGTATTTGTAAGACGCGTTGGCTGGTCTATTAGTTGAGATAGTGCATTATTATTTATGATGTCCATGAAATAGTTGTGTAAGTTGGTAAATACTGCATTCGGTTTCAGGATGTTTTCTTTCCAGTCCCATCCAGGTAGGTTCATATCACCTCCTATTACGATTGTTGCATTTTCTATGGCGCTTGCTCTTTGGACTGATGTCTCAAAGTATTTTAAACTGTCCTCATCCGAGACGTTTCTTCGGTAGTAGGAGAAAATATAGATGGTACCGTTTCCTTTCAGGTTCATTTTGGCCCATACAATTTCGCAGTCGGTGTCTAATTCTGGGACATGCTCACTGTTGTATTCATTCTTTATTGCAAGAAGTACACCTCCACCTGTTTTATTTGTTCGATCTTTCCGGTGTAGGACGTAACCTCTAGGGCAGATTTCAGAGTCTCTAATGTCTTTGTCCAACCAAGTCTCTGTACCAATAATAATGTCTGGTTTTACACTATCGATAACATTTGATAGTCTGCACAGTTTTGATTTAATAGACTGGAAATTTATGTTCAGAATCGTCAATGGTTGATTGCATGTTTTTGGTCCTGTCTTCCTGGTGGGTGTTGATGAGTGGACAGGACGTATGGGCAGACTCGCTTCTGGGCTATGTGGAGGTATGTCCGAGATGCGTGAGTATGACATATTTGACATGTCTGATACCTCGATACTTTGGTAGTCATGTACTGTCGAGCTATAATTTGGGTTGTTACACACTATTCAGTACCAACTGATGTTTAGCTCCGAGTCACCCAGCTGTTGGTATGATATAGTGTGTATGTTTTGGCAGCCAGCATGGTACCATTGGTCGCAAGTCTCGCATATGATTCCCCTGTCTTCCCAATCCACAGTCTTATCACATGTTCCGCATAGGTAGTCTCTTTCTGGACCTGGATTTAGGTGGATGTCATTCGCATTTGTTAGAACTAGTAAAGCGAGATAGGCTAGTAGTGTGGTATGGCTTTTAGTCCTGTTCTCTATTGCTTTTGGTCTTCCCTTCAGCATATTTAGGATAAGATGATGGCTGTAGCTTATGCATGGTACTACCTTGACAAATGTGTAGCTTAATTCCTTGGACTCTTTTATTATGATATTTCTTGGCAGTATAGAGAAGAGGGCAGCAAACAGGAACGCTGTCGTGAATGTTAACAGTAATCTCATGGTTTCTGCTAATAATATCCTGCTGTTTCTAAAAAAAATATCAAGTAAATCTTGGAGATTTAGACATTGATGAAAAGTTGATTGTAGTAAAGACTGATAAGATAAACTCACCTACACCCCTTACTACAACATCCGCTTTCAATGGTGTCCCTCTCTAGGTACTTGATCTCTAGAATAGTGTCAGCAGTTCTTCCTCTTCCACGTGTAGCTGGATTATTTCAGATTCGTGGACGACTTGGTAACATTCCTTGTATGTATCAAGGAGGATGTGTTTTGTGATGGCTAGGCTTAGGAGTTTTCCAGGGTGAATTCCGTCTTTTTTATTTATTGTGATGTTTACTGATTTCCGGGTTCCGCCTCGTTTAATTTTCCTGCCACGTAAAAAGTACTTGCTGATGTTTATAGTCTTCTTGTTCAGACTATCGTTCAGTTTTACTATTTCTGAATTTAGGGCTTTGATCTGTCTGGTCACTTGGAAATCTTCCACTTTAAAGATTTCAGGTTTGTCGTGTCCTTTGTACTGATTGTAGTTTACGATGGACAAGATTGGGCAGTCTATAAATTTTATTTCTGCTCTAGGATGTTTCACGACAATTCTTATAGCTCTGTGGTACTGGTCAAGTATACAGCTTACTGTTTTATTGTTTTGATGTCTCAGGCTGATGTATTTACCTTTTTTACATGTTAAATCACAAGTTCCTGACCATAAGTAGATGATAATGTGATGGTGTCTAGTGATCGCCTTTGAGATTCTTTTCTCTATCAAGTCAACGAGCACTGATGTTTGTGCCCCTGAAATGCACCAGGATTCTACTGGGAATTTGTCATCTTGGCAAGCGTTCCGTATTGTGAACCCCTTACTGTCTGATACAAGGATTGGCGTTTTGTATCTAAAACCGTTTGGTGTATGTGGCTGTTCTGCTATGTATTTTCTTAATTTGCTGGTCATTTGCTGTATTGGAAAAGCCACAGTTATTTATAACATCTATGCCGGAAGCATCATTTTCCCCGCCAGACAGTTTCAACTGGGAAAAGTATTTTTGTCGGGTTTTAGTAAATGTAACAAATAATTTTGGATACGGGAATGAATATGGATGATGTGTGAGTGTGTATAACCAAAGATTGGATGATATATGCAAAGGATATAGACTTTTTCACAAAATTTTCGGAGCTGTCATTTCAAGACGTCCATTTCCTTGGGCATGCGCATGTTACCTATCTGCAATCGGGGATAAATTCCGATTCGTCAGAAGTAAATTGAAGTCTAGATAAATCTACAAACTGTCAATTTTCTCGTTTTCCTGCTTGAGGAGATCGGTTCTGATAGAGCACATTGCGAATGCATGAGGAGATTTGCTAGTTTTGGTACGACACATGTAATCCACTGTATAATCACAAATTTTGCATGTCTGTCTGGTAATAAATTCACGAACTGATGCCCTTCTTCCCGTCGGGTTTTTAAAAGTATAAAAGTAATATTTCATTGTTCATGGGCTGCCCACCTAGAAAGAAACATTTCATTTAAGGAATCAATTCATACTTGTACCTGCGGTTTCCCATGATTTAACTTGTCATTATTAATCATTTGTTGTTTGTGACAACTTCCATTGTGTATTGGATACACAAGATTAACTTCCCTTATATCTGTACATTGGAAAAAATTGAAAATGCACTGTAAAATAATTTTATAATCAAATTTAATGTGAATCATAGCTTTATTATTTCTAATATTTCTAATACAAATGATACACTCTAAATTAAATATCATACAGTTGAGAATAATATTAATTTGTGGTTTGTTTTTCTAGTGTGTTATGTGTACACACTTGTTAATAAAAACGATCTCTGTTAGTAGTGATTACAAGATGTAAAGCGCTTTACCGATTTTAAGGATATGTCCACAGTTTAATTGACATCTTTGGTTTAATTTATTCATGACTACTAGCACTAAGTGAATGTTTATTTGGCAAAATTTTAAAAAGCTGGATTTTTAGTATACTTTAGGATTTTTGTGATATTTATTTGGAATTACCATTATTCAACACAACTAAACCGTACGAAAGGTAGGAATTAAGTATAAATATGAACGGGTGTCATCCCTTGTGATATTTTAGTACCGCACATTGATAATAGGGTTAAAATTATTGATAACAAAAGGCCGGGAGCAGGTCCCTGTGATCTCCTCCTAGTTATTGTATGTGTACTATAGATGCGTATTAAAAGATATTGATGACATTGTCATCTTTGCGTGTCAGTTGTGACCCAGATACGATTTTAATGCTGACCTTTACTTGTTGCAACGTAAAATATGACGTGATAACAAAATATTAATATGACGATGAATGGTGGCCAGATTCGTTTTTATTTACGCATTTATTGTAGAACTTTAGGAATATTGTGGTACATGTACAAATAATCTTGGAGACAGGAATTGTGTTTGGATTTCTTTTAAACTGGTAAGTCATATATACAGTAACGAAATGTCAATATAAATCTGGAGTTCGACAGTGAAATGCAGTTGGGCGTGACATGAAATGTCCATACGTCAATAAATGACCAGATTCGTGTTGTCTTAAGAGTCATTCACACCACCCGCGTAGATTCTGCAAAAAATAAAACAAAACTAAAACACACCAAGGCGAATTTTTCTACATCGGCTGCAAATGGTCCAAAAAATGAATTTGATATTTTCTGAAAATATTGTAGTTCAAAATTAAGTCAAATTTATTCTATAATTATCTTTTACACTATGGTAAGAAAAAAGCGCGGGGGAAATGACGTCACTTCCGGTCACGTGACTTCCGTTCATGTCACATCCATTAGCCATGCTACTTCCGGTCATGCACAATTGTACATTTCGTACTACTGCTATGGAAAGAAAAAAAGCGCGGGAATCCCCTTCTGGGCATGTGCAGAACATACTTCCGGTTATGACGTCACTTTCGGTCACGTTACTTCATGTGACGTCATTTCCGGTCATGGCCGCTTCCAGTGACGTCACTTCCAGTAACGCATACGCAATGGCACGCTCTCCTTTGCTCCCCCCGAAATATTCCTTGAGCTGTCCCGATACACTACTTTGATATTTGGATTTGGGGGCCCTATAGATAACCCATGACAAAAATATCGAAGGACGCATAGTTCTTTCCCACTTGGGAATTAAGTCAAAGGTATAACCAAGGCCTTTAACTGACTGAAGTGCCTGGGTGGGTTTCTGCACCTCAAGCCCACAGTAGGGTGTTAAATATCAACTTTGATATTTGAAAAAAAAAGTATGGAGGAGGGTCTCTATAAATATCCCATGAAAAATATATTAAGGACGGCAAAGTTCTTGACCACTTGGGACTTAAGTCAAAGGTATTGCCCGGGTCTTTAACTGACTTAAGTGCCTGGGTGGGTTTCTGCACCTCAAGCCCACAGCAGGGTGTCAAATATCAACTTTGATATTTGAAAAAAATAATTAAGGAGGCGGGTCTCTATAAATATCCCATGAAAAATATCTTAAGAACGGCAAAGTTCTTGCCCACTTGGGTTGTCAATCAAAGGTATTGCCATGGCCTTTAACTGACTTAAGTTCCTGTGTAGGTTTCTGCACCTCAAGCCCACAGCAGGGTATCAAATATCAACATTGATATTTGATTTTGTTTTATGGAGGGGGGTCTCTATAAATATCCCATGAAAAATATATTAAGGACGGCAAAGTTCTTGACCACTTGTGGTTTATGTCAAAGGTATTGTCCGGGTCTTTAACTGACTGAAGTGCATGGGTTGTTTTCTGCACCTCAAGCCCACAGCAGAGTGTCAAATATCAACTTTGATATTTGTTTTTTTTCGCTATGGAGGGGGGTTCTCTATAAATATTAAATGAAAAATATATTAAGGACGGCAAAGTTCCTGACCACTTGGAGATTAAGTCAAAGGTATTGCCCGGGCCTTTAACAGACTTAAGTACCTGGGCGGGTTTCTGCACTTCAAGCCTACAGTAGGGTGTCAAATATCAACTTTGATATTTGAAATATTTTTATGGAGGGGGGTCTCTATAAATATCCGATGAAAAATATATTAAAGACGGCAAAGTTCTTGACCACTTGGGGCTTAAGTCAAAGGTATTGCCCGGACCTTTAACTGACTTAAGTGTCTGGGTGGGTTTCTGCACCTCAAGCCCACAGCAGAGTGTCAAATATCAACTTTGATATTTGTTTTTTTTCGTTATGGAGGGGGGGTTCTCTATAAATATTAAATGAAAAATATATTAAGGACGGCAAAGTTCTTGCCCACTTGGGGTTTCAATCAATGATATTTCCTGGGCCTTTAACTGACTTAAGTGCCTGAGTGGGTTTCTGCACCTCAAGCCCACAGCAGGGTGTCAAATATCAACATTGATATTTGATTTTTTTTTATGGAGGGGGGTCTCTATAAATGTCCCATTAAAAATATATTAAGGACGGCAAAGTTCTTGACCACTTGTGGTTTATGTCAAAGGTATTGTCCGGGTCTTTAACTGACTTAATTGCATGGGTGGATTTCTGCACCTCAAGCCCACAGCAGAGTGTCAAATATCAACTATGATATTTGTTTTTTTTTCGTTATGGAGGGGGGGTTCTCTATAAATATTAAATGAAAAATATATTAAGGACGGCAAAGTTCTTGACCACTTGGAGATTAAGTCAAAGGTATTGCCCGGGTCTTTAACAGACTTAAGTACCTGGGCGGGTTTCTGCACTTCAAGCCCACAGTAGGGTGTCAAATATCAAGTTTGATATTTGAAAAACAAATTATGGAGGGGGGTATCTATAAATATTCCATGAAAAATATATTAAGGACGGCAAAGTTCTTGACCACTTGGAGCTTAGTCAAAGGTATTGCCCGGGACTTTAACTGAATTAAGTGCCTGGGTGGGTTTCTGTACCTCAAGCCCACAGTAGGGTATCAAATATCAACTTTGATATTTGAAAAAAAAATTATGGAGGGAGGGGTATCTATAGATATTCCATGAAAAATATATTAAGGACGGCAAAGTTCTTGCCCGTTTGGGGTTTTAGTCAAAGGTATTTCCCGGGTCTTTAACTGATTTAAGTGCCTGTGTAGGTTTCTGCACCTCAAGCCTACAGCAGGGTGTCAAATATCAGCTTTGATATTTGATTTTGTTTTATGGAGGGGGGTCTCTATAAATATCCCATGAAAAATATATTAAAGACGGCAAAGTTCTAGACCACTTGGGGTTTTTGTCAAAGGTATTGCCCGGGCCTTTAACTTACTTAAGTTTCTGTGTGGATTTCTGCACCTCAATCCCACAGTAGGGTGTTAAATATCAAATTTGATATTTGAAATTTTCTCTATGGAGGGGGGTCTCTATAAATATCCCATGAAAAATATATTAAGGACGGCAAAGTTTTGCCCATTTGGGGTGTTAATCAAAGGTATTTTCCGGACCTTTAACTGACTTAAGTGCCTGGGTGGGTTTCTGCACTTCAAGCCCACAGCAGGATGTCAAATATCAGCTTTGATATTAAATCTTTTTTTATGGAGGGGAGGTCTCTAAATATCCCATGAAATATATATTAAGGACGGCAAAGTTCTTGACCACTTGGGAATTAAGTCAAAGGTATTGCCCGGGCCTTTAACTGACTTAAGTGCCTGGGTGGGTTTCTGCACCTCAAGCCCACAGTAGGGTGTCAAATATCAAGTTTGATATTTGAAAAACAAATTATGGAGGGGGGTATCTATAAATATTCATGAAAAATATATTAAGGACGGCAAAGTTCTTGCCCGCTTGGGGTTTTAGTCAAAGGTATTTCCCGGGTCTTTAACTGATTTAAGTGCCTGTGTAGGTTTCTGCACCTCAAGCCTACAGCAGGGTGTCAAATATCAGCTTTGATATTTGATTTAGTTTTATGGAGGGGGGTCTCTATAAATATCCCATGAAAAATATATTAAAGACGGCAAAGTTCTTGACCACTTGGGGTTTTTGTCAAAGGTATTGCCCGGGCCTTTAACTGACTTAAGTTTCTGTGTGGGTTTCTGCACCTCAATCCCACAGTAGGGTGTCAAATATCAAATTTGATATTTGACATTTTTTCTATGGAGGGGGGTCTCTATAAATATCCCATGAAAAATATATTAAGGACGGCAAAGTTTTGCCCATTTGGGGTGTTAATCAAAGGTATTTTCCGGACCTTTAACTGACTTAAATGCCTGGGTGGGTTTCTGCACCTCAAGCCCACAGCAGGATGTCAAATATCAGCTTTGATATTTAATCTTTTTTTATGGAGGGCGGTCTCTATAAATATCCCATGAAATATATATTAAGGACGGCAAAGTTCTTGACCACTTGGGAATTAAGTCAAAGGTATTGCCCGGGCCTTTAACTGACTTAAGTGCCTGAGTGGGTTTCTGCACCTCAAGCCCACAGTAGGGTGTCAAATATCAACTTTGATATTTGAAAAAAAAAGTATGGAGGAGGGTCTCTATAAATATCCCATGAAAAATATATTAAGGACGGCAAAGTTCTTGACCACTTGGGACTTAAGTCAAAGGTATTTTCCGGGCCTTTAACTGACTTATGTGTCTGGGTGGGTTTCTGCACCTCAATCCCACAGTAGGGTGTCAAATAACAACTTTGATATTTGAAAAAAATATTATAGAGGGGGGTCTCTATAAATATCCCATGAAAAATATATTAAGGACGGCAAAGTTCTTGCCCACTTGGGGTGTCAATCAAAGGTATTTCCCGAGCCTTTAACTGACTTAAGTGCCTGGGTGGGTTTCTGCACCTCAAGCCCACAGCAAGATGTCAAATATCAGCTTTGATATTTGATTTTTTTTTATGGAGGGGGGTCTCTATAAATATTAAATGAAAAATATATTAAGGACGGCAAAGTTCTTGACCACTTGGGGATTAAGTCAAAGGTATTGCCCGGGTCTTTAACTGACTTAAGTGTCTGGGTGGGTTTCTGTACCTCAATCCCGCAGCTGGGTGTCGAATATCAACTTTGATATTTGATTTTTTTTTATGGAGGGGGGTCTCTATGAATATCCCATGAAAAATATATTAAGGACGGCAAAGTTCTTGACCACTTGGGGTTTAAGTCAAAGGTATTGCCCGGGTCTTTAACTGACTTAAGTGCCTTTGTGGGTTTCTGCACCTCAAGCCCACAGCAGGGTGTCAAATATCAACTTTGATATTTGAATTTTGTTTTGTGGAGGGGGGGGAGGTCTCTATAAATATCTCATGAAAAATATATCAAGGACGGCAAAGTTCTTGCCCACTTGGGGTTTCAATCAAAGATATTGCCCAGGTCTTTAACTGGTTTAAATGCCTGGGTGGGTTTTCGCACCTCAAGCCCACAGCAGGGTGTCAAATATCAACTTTGATATGCAGTGAAGTACCATGCTCTGGGGTATTCCCTACTCTACAAATAATAACGTCATTCCCGGAATTTCCGTATTGATGGGTCATTCATGAAGACCTCCATAAAGGATTCCAATACAACTAAATGTAACCAAATATGGGTTCCAAATAAACCTTACATATTTACCTGCAACTACCATTGTTTATACCTTTCCATTTAGATTTTGTTGATTTTTTCATAAAACTTACTGTTATATTTTTTTAATGTTCTATAATTACACTATTTTTAGATTGATGAGATGTCTTCATGTGAACCGGAATCTTATGACTTTATATTACTTGACAAAACGCTGTCCAAATTATCTACCGGTTTAAAACATTAAAGTAAATGATTTTTTATTCTGTGTTTCTTTAAAGTGGTAAGCTCGCCATCCGAAAAATATTCGTTATTTTGTATTGTGTGGGAGGGGGCGGGGGGGGGGGGGGGGGCTCTAGATATATTTACTGTATGCCCCGATGTCGATTTATTGTGTTGGCTATGTTATTGGACGCTAGAAATCTTTAAAAGTACATGTTGCTCTTATATGTTTTTGGGGTTTTGAGACATATCGTCTTATTGCTCGCTAGCTTAATGCTCGCTAGAAATTGCTCGCTAGCTTGAGCCTGGTAGCGAACTATACTAGTTTCCTAACTTCAGAGAAACGTATTTATTACTGGATAGCCGCTGTAGCGGACGTTCTGTGGACCAAGGGAGATAACACCCTTGACCTTAACTGGCGAGATAGAAAGGAACCCAATGAATCCATATCTCAAACTGAATTGATTGTGTCTGAGAAGTCGGAGAATGTTACGGACAATGAGAAAATTTTATATCAAGTAGTTTTCTACCTTATTACAGGTAAGATCATGATACAGGGGAAAGCATGGGAAAGTTTTTGTGACAAACATTTCAACAAGTGTCTTCAGCTTGTTAGCGATCAGTAAAATTCTGAAACCAAAGCTAGTGAACAGGAAACGCTCCCAAAAAAAATTATTGACACAAATACCAGTGAACAGGAAACTCTCCCAAAAGTTATTGACACAAATAGCGAGACCGATAATGAAGAAACAATACCTAAATCTACTATTGTTGATAGGGATATTAAGTATGACAAAACTGAAGAAAAATCTAATATAAACCAGATAAACAAAACACAAGTACAGGAGACAGTGGGGGAAACTGAAATGCAGCAATGCTTTCAAACACTTCAAAATCGAATGGATATAATTGAAGAAGCAACAGTAAAATTTTCATCTTTAGAGGCGAAAATATGTGATGAAATAACTGACTTTAAAAAAGAGGTGTTAAAGGAAATTAAAAAAATGGGAACAAAGCCAACTAATCACAGTGCTGATCAGGACTCTTTCCGCCAACAACTTCATGAAAAAGACTTAATTATTCAAGATCTGAACAAGAAACTGACTTTGTCAGCACAAGACAATAAGGAACTTCAGGATCAAAAGGAAAAAAATTTATGATAGAGAATCTGCCTTGAATAAGTCCAATGAAGATTTTAGTCAAGATACTAGTAATATAAACCTATTACTAGAAATCGAAAGGCTTCGAAGCATTGCTGAGAACAATGATGATAATATTTCACAGTTGCGGGCACATTACGACAAGGCAATTGGCCGATAAAGACAAACAAATAGATAACTTACAGGATCGACTACAAAATTACATGTACGATTCAAATGGAAATCCATGGAACAAAGTAGAAACCAGACGCAGCAGTAATTCGTCTTCTTATACTAATACCGAAATCAGTTCTAAACCTAAGTTGCAAAACTATGAGGTGCTTTTTATGCACGATTCGATATGCCACGACATTGATATCCACCGTTTACTTGCTAAATCCGATCATAAAGGGGTGAAACAAACCACTTATACAGTGAACCAGGCCACGGAATTTCTTGAGAAAGTGGGCAAGTGCGATTTAATAATGGTACATGTTGGAATTAACGATTTAAAAAGTCAATCAGTGGAGACAGTTTTTCCTAAATTTGTTGAATTCATCAATGAGGCTAAATCTAAGGCAAATGAGGTACTAATCTCAATGCTTACACCAGCACGAGAAGATGCTCTTGATAAGAAGGTGATTGAAATAAATAACATGATATATTCTACATTCTACAAGGAAGGTTTCATACTATGCCATAATGACAATTTCTGTTCCAGAGACAACCGTATTATGGACAGTTTGTATTATAATGAAACAAAGCTATCGGACGAGGGCATCCGAGTACTGGCGATCAACTTCAAACGTACTTTGTTTCCAGCAAAAGTCCGTAAACCACAAAGCAATCATACACGTAGTAATCGTGATGAAAGAGGGAGACCTAGAGATCGCTACTACTCTCCGCCCCGTGACAAAATCAATGTTAACAACCGTGGTTCCTCTGGAAAACTTGACACTGATAAGCTTGCAAACAGCATTGCACATGCAATCGCTTTAGCCTTGAAGTAACTGCTCCATATTTTGTTAATAGAAATATGCCACATGTTTAGATATATGGAACTGTTTTTCTTTTGTTTTTTTGTTTTGATACAGAGGTACTAATCAGGGGCGGATCCAGGATTTGTGGTTGGGGGGGGGGGGGTGAGTAGGCTAGGGGTCTGGGGACCGCTTAAGGTCTCCAGCGGGTCCAAGGCAGAGCCCTGGTAGGGGGCCCAGGGGAGGCTAAGCCCCCCGGAAGTTCTGGGGGTTAGATGAATTACAGACATTTATTTGAACCACAATTTTGAACCAACCACACCATTTTTATCAGACCAAAAAAACTTGACTTTGAGTCTTAATCTTGTCGGATAATTGTTAACAGTATGTTTTTGTCAGATTACTAGTATAAGAACCTAAAATAAAACTTTTCTTTAACAACCGTGATGCGAATTGTTCAACTCATGACTGATCGATCACGATATTTTAACCCTTCAAAGAACTATTGGTTTAGCTTTAACGCATTCCTCATTTCACTAATTGGTCTGTACTTTCGGTGCTTGTCTTTTCGGGTGGTTCTAGTTAATACTACCCGTCCGGATGGGGCTTTTCTTTTCGTCGTTTGATTCATTCATTGAAAACGTATGATTCGACCGTTCTTGTTTATAGACATACAAAAGCGGAAATTGTCAATACATAAACTTGTTGTTGATTTCTGATAAGCTAACGGAATTAAATTAGATGATCAGAATCGTTTCATGCAGCAGTAATGTTAACATATTCACCTTTGTTTGTCTATAAACAAGAACGAATCATACGTTTTCAATGAATGAACCAACGGCGAAACGAAAAACTTCATCCGGACGGACAGTATACTGATCATTTATTAATGGGTAGAGCTTTTTAGAATGATATCCCAAATTTACTCCTAATATCATTACTATTCATTTTGACTTAAGGTCACGAGTTAACCATTCATGATAAAGTTGTTTGTTGAACTGCTTAATTAACGTTGTATAACATATGCTTTGCGAATTTTAGGGGGGCGCACGCCCCGCACGCCCCCTCTAAATCCGCCTCTGCTAATAATATGTATATTAGAAAAATGTTGGTAGATTAGTAGAGAAAGGATTGGACACATATAAATCATTTAATGAAATTTTGGATAATTTTCACTGTACTCTATAGCTATCAAAAGTTCAAGATAAGTTTAGATACTGGTAGTAACAATCTAAACCCTTTTGATTAATTACTAAAGTATACATTTCAACAACAAAAATAAATTAATTTAGTCAAGTGGAAAATGAAGCTAAAGAGAGATAACTCTATCGTTTCTAGGAATTAGAAATTTTAATTGCGAGACATTCAGTATCTCTAAATGTAATTTGAATTTTACATTTACCAAACGTCTATTGCACTTATGTTGTAGTTTTTTTTTCTGTCAATTTGTATTTTTCAAATGTGTAAGAAGGTTTCTAAGTATATATCCATCACTTCATGGAATGTTAATGGGTTATATAGAAGGTCTAATGGTGAAAGGTTGTGTAAACTAGACGATGATTCTGTCCATACTTTTATGAAATTTGATATTGTTTGTTTATCGGAGACGCATGCCACTAAACAAGATATTCTAAAATATGAAGGTTATAAGTGTTATACAAGTTGTAGACCTAAAGAAACAAATAAACCTAGTGGCGGACTGGCGGTATTTATTAGAAAAGTACATGTTACAGGTATTAAGGTAATTGACAAATCTTACCCTGATTTAGTGTGGCTTAAATTAGACAAGTCCTTTTTCCACTTTAAGTAGGGATTTATACATTTGCTTTCTTTACATATCTCCCATAAACTCATGTTACATAAAAAGAACTAATTGTGACAAATTAATATTTGATAAATTAGAAAAAAAGACATTTTGAAATATTCTCTTTTTGGTGATATTTCATTAATGGGTGATTTGAATGCACATGTTAAAACAAGTGATCAGGACTATATTACTTTCGATATGAATGATGTACTGGACGACTTTCTGCCAAATAATTATATAGCGGACACCGTCCATAAAAAGCATAAAATACTAATGAGTATGGAAGACAAATATTAGATATATGTAATGATGGCCAGTTACGCATTTTGAATGGCAGGACAATAGGGGACTCGAAAGGGAAAATTACTCTTTATAGTTACAACGGGACTGCTATCACTGATTACTGCATTTGCAGTGCTAATGTTTTACCTAATATAGTGAGTTTTACAGTTAATGAACTGAATCCCATTCTATCTGATCATTGCCCCGTTTCAATTAGGTTACAATATTATAATGATCTAGGTCCATCGTCTGGTTTACATAAACCAAAACGAAAACCTATTAGGGACCGACCATTTAACTTGCAGGGGGGGGGTATGGGTTTTTTTCTAAAAAAATATTCTGATTCCCAATGTTGCTGAAAAAAATATTCTGATTTTGGTGGAGGAAAAAAAATAATCTGATTCAGAGTTTTTGTCATATAACCTAATGTTTAATTCTGGAAAAATATTCGCGCTTTGCACGACAAGAAAAATAAATATTCTAACTCTCGTGTTGTCTGAAAAAAAAAATCTGAACGAAACAAAAAACCATAACCCCCCCTGCAAGTTAAATGGTCGGTCCCTTACATGTATATGGAATACAAATAAAGATATTTTGTTTAAGGCTAATATGCAAAAAGTTTTTATTGTTGACTTTGTCGAGAGGTGTTAGAACTGGGTAATGTAAAAGAAAAGGCTAGTAGTGAAAATGTTAACTTAGTCATTAATTAATTTTCTGACATTCTCTATAATGCAGCCTTAAATGTTTCATATAAAGAGGTGGGTCCTGAGAAGAAAAAGAATAGGAAAGTTTGTAAGAAAAAGAAACCTTGGATTGACATGGAATGTGAAGAAAAATACAGAACTATTAAGTCATTATCCAGAACATTACAAGAAAATCCATGGGATAAACATTTGCGAATTAAAGTTTATAAACTTAAAAAAGATTTTAATAAATTAACCAGAAAGAAGCATAGATTATATAGAAACATTTTAATCAATAAGATTGTGGAATCAGAAAAGAATGATCCTAATGAATTTTGGAAGACAATAGATAAACTTAAAAATAGAAGCTCTGACCCTAGTTCTGACATCTCTAGTCATGAATGGCTTACGTATTTATTTCCTGAGTTGTGGAGAGAAAATTATATTAAGCCAGTTTTTAAGGGGGGATGTCTCAATAATCCTTCAAATTATAGAGGACTAGCACTTTCTAGCTGTTTTGGAAAGTTTTTCTCCAAAATTCTACATAATAGGCTTGATTCTTTTATAGAAAATAACAACATATTATATAAGGGGCAAATTGGCTTCCGCAAGGGATGTAGGACCAGCGATCATATTTTTACTCTCAAAACTTTGATAGATAAGGCTTTCAGGTCTACAAAGCGACTTTATGCTTGCTTTGTGGACCTGAAAAAAGCTTTTGATACTGTAAATAGAGGAGCATTAATATACAAATTATCATGTCTAGGTATTAAAGCAAACTTCTTAAATATTATGGAAAATATGCATAGAGAGCTTAATTATTGTGTTAAACTTGAAGAAGGAATAACAGATAAGTTTTCCTCAAAAGTTGGTGTAAAGCAGGATTGTATTTAAACCCCACATTATTTTCACTATCTATTAACGACTTAATACAATCATTAGATATTGAGGCTTGTGATTCACCTGCTCTAGATAATGAATTTATACCTTGTTTATTATATGCAAACGATATTGTATTATTATCAGTCAGCAGAGGAACTTCAGCATAGCTTGAAGGCCTTACACCATTACTGTAACAAATGGGATCTTCGAGTTAATATTGACAAAACAAACGTTATTATCTTTAATAAAAGCGGTAGACTTTTTAAAAATGTTCATTTTGAATATTATGGTAATAGTATTGAATGTGTTAATGAATTCAAGTACTAGGGTATACTATTTAAACCATCTGGTAGCTTTTCTGCAGCGGTTGATCTTTTGTGCAAAAAGGCCAGTAAAGCTGTTTTTAGTATTAGAAGATCTCTTTTCTCAGAATACATGAACACAGCTCCTCAATTGAGATTGTTTGACTCCTGTGTTAAACCCATATTATTATATTGTTCACAACTTTGGTCACTAGATATATTAGTAAAAGAAAATGCTAACTTTGAAGATAGATATTTTTCCTTTCCACCAGTTAAAGTACAGATTAAATTTATAAAACACCTATTGGGTGTTAATAGAGGAGCTGTCAATTTGGCTGTCTTCTCAGAGCTTGGAGTAATTCCAATTTCTATTCATGCCATTAAACTGTCAGTTGGTTTTTGGAATCATCTAGTTAATTCAGATGAGGTAAGCCTAATCGAACAGGCCTACCAATTTAACTGTAAGCACAAGCTCCCTTATACTTTCAAGATAAGACTGTTATTCAAAAAGTTGGGATTTTGTCATGTTTGGGAGAATCAAAACACATTTTCCAAAAATAAACTATTAAAAGCCGTCTATAACAAGCTTAGTGACAATTTCATCAGTTACTGGAAGAGAGAGCTTTATGATGATGATAATAAAAAAAACAAGAATAAATCAAGAACTTATAGGGAACTAAAATCTGAATATGTTTTGGAAATTTTTTTGTTACTGGATATTCAGAAAAATATTGTATCTTAACTTTTTCAAACTGCGGATTAGTAAGGGAAAGACCATTTAACTTGAAGGGAGGGGGGGGGGGGGGGTGGGGTTATGGTTTTTTTCCCCAAAAAATATTCTGATTCCCAATGTTGCTGAAAAAAATATTCTGATTTTGGTGGAGGAAAAAAAAAAATAATCTGATTCAGAATTTTTGTCATGTAACCTAATGTAACATCCTGGAAAAAAATTTCGCCCTTTGCGCGACAAAAAAAAAAATATTATAACTCTTGTGTTGTCCGAAAAAAAAATTCTGAACGAAACAAAAAAACATACCCCCCCTTCTATGTAGATCTTGTGTATTTGCTGCCATTCATCATTTACTGGTATGGTGTCTGTATCCTCAGTGCTTAGGTTTTCTAATAGCTGGAACCTGTTCTTTATTTCTAGTTTAAAGTCTTGTAGAATTTTTGGGTCCTGTAACTTACCAACATCAAATTTTTCAAAATGAGGCACCTTTGGGGTTATTTAAATTTAATTCCGATTATTTACCTTTTTTTTAAATAAATATATTTTTCAATATCATAACAAAAAAGTTTGAATTAATTTATAAGGATTGATCGAAAATAATTTGTTCGGTTCATTCGAAACTGTGGATTAGTAAGGGAACGACTATTTAACTTGAAGGGGGGTTATGGTTTTTTTTCTAAAAAAAATATTCTGATTCCCAATGTTGCTGAAAAAAATATTCTGATTTTGGTGGAGGAAAAAAAAAATAATCTGATTCAGAGTTTTTGTCATATAACGTAATGTTAAATCCTGGAAAAAAAATTCGCGCTTTGCGCGACAAAAAAAAATATTCTAAATCTTGTGTTGTCCGAAAAAAAAATTCTGTACGAAACAAAAAACCATAACTCCCCCCCCCCTTCAAGTTAAATGGTCGGGATCCGTAATCTTTTAATTGATCAAGGTCGTCACCAAAATATTCCTTTAGAAAATAGACTTTGCCCAATATGTAAATTAGAAATAGAAAATGAATACCACTTTGTTATTAAGTGTAATAAATTGACTTCATCTCGATCGAAAACTTTATAGTAAGGTCACTGAAATTGTTCCTAATTTTTTGGTTATATCTGATTCAGATAAATTTAAATATATTCTTAGCAGTAATGATTACGATATTATGAAAATATGCGTAATAGGTATCTCTGAATTGTGCAGTGAGAGAAATAAGTTACTTAAGAGCAATGCAAAGTAACCTTAATATTTGAGTTACTTTCATATTAGTGTATTTGTTATAAGTTGGTTATAGTGACTTTTTGCCTCATGCTACTTTTTGTTGTTAATGTATTGTTTCATGTTTTGTGTATGTCTGTTGATTGTATTGTTGCTGATGACAATCCTTTGTTGGATTTCATATCAATAAAGAATTTGAATTTGAATTTATTAACCGACTTACCAAATTCCGGTAGTTTAATTTTTATTTGTCCATCGACCCCATTCCCCTTTGCATTGCAAAATCGATACATTATTCATTCCAAAAGTAAATGGTCCATGTTTCATATTCTCCCTTGTTATTTTTTTTTATTTCCGACAATTTAGCTTACGTTTGAACTAGGGTGAATACAGAGTGTATAGTGAAGAAAAGTTTCAAAATATCAAGAAACCATAAATCGAAGTACAGACAACACAATGAGTACAGACACCACAATGACCAAACAAAACACGAAAAGGCAATAAAATACTACACAAAACATTAAATAGTGAGCACCACAAACCCTATTATAAAACCGAGGTGAACTCAAAGTGCTCCTGAAGGGTATACAGTCCCTGCTTAACTACTTAACTATTGCTACCCGTCGTGATACTCCTGTTAAAAATGAAGTGACAAGTTATGAACGAGGAAAGGGTAGGGTCTGACTTAGTCCGAGATTCCTCTGCCGTCCGACGGCTTTTTGTTCGACTTGCTGGAGCCGTGGGACGTCAGAGCGCTCTCCATAAGGAAAACAGCAGATTTGCCGCTGCAACTCTACGTCGGCATATTTCAACGTTTCGTGGCTATCCGATTGTATTTTCTATCCAAAACCTTTATATATAAATTTCTTCACCAATCATTTTTCTATTCATTCATAACCATCTTACCCTCAGAAAGTGGTGTTACAGTCCATTACAGCACGATTTTGCCTTCGATCCTATGATTTCGTTATTTCACTTCCATTTTGACTTTTTTTTCAAACATTTGTCACGTGACTTCGAGAAAACTACGATTACCGCAATGTATCATGATTTGCATATAAACAAACAAAACAAACAAACAATATTTTTATTGCCAATCATAGGCACCTGTTAAGGCAGAACAATTAACATAAAATTTAATAGTTGATTACGCAACATTGATGGGTAATGATTTTAACAGCAATAGTGAATTACAGATAACCATAAGAAAGAAAAAATATGATCTTACCTTGTCCAAAAAGGGGGGAGAACGTAACACATGCTCTTTCCAAAGCCCGTGGGTAACACTGCCATTGAATCTTTTCTTTCCAACACATTTTGTATTATTTCCTTCTGCTCTGATTTGAGCTGTAGATGGAACTGTTTGTCCTGCAGAATACGCCTTTACGCTTAAATATATCGTCTTCCATGTGATTTGTATGTTGTTTACGTAGTGTATGCAAATAATTTGGCGCATTGCATTAAGTAGCTTCCATCATGCAATGCGTTGCTGTCATCATTCAGTTAGTATCGTGAGATCATGTTTGTAGATTCCAAAATGGAAGTGAAATGACGAAATCATAGGATCTAAGGCAAAATAGTACTGTAATGGAGTGTAACACCACTTTCTGAGGGTAAGATGGTGGTTATGAATGAATAGAAAAATGATTGGTGAAGTGATTTATATAAAGGTTTCGGATAGAAAATAAAATCCGATAGCCACGAAACGTGGAAATGTGCCGACGCAGAGTTGCAGCGGCAAATCCGCTGTTTTCCTTATGGAGAGCGCTCTGACGTCCCACGGCTCCAGCAAGTCGAACAAAAAGCCGTCGGACGGCAGAAGAATCTCGGACTAGGTCTTCCTACGAAAGATGGAACTTATCCGTGGACATCGGTAACACAGATATTCTGTAACGCTAAACCAAGTCTTGGTGGCAAAGATATGACATTAACTTTACCACTAGGAACCTTTGGCTCAGTAGCTTCCTTATTAACAGCAATACTCTATCTCAAAATTCCTGATATATAACTGGAAAGTTCACATTGCGGAAATCTTGTCATAAAGTTTCATTCTCAAATGACCCTATCAATTTATGTCTGTAGGCCAATGTATGAAACAAGCCTGGCTGTATTTGTAGTTCTGCTAGTTCAATGGGATAGATGTGATCAACAAAGTCACACAATCTTTGAATTAATCAGTGAAAGGGCATGTTTATACATTGTATAGTAAATGTGAAATTAAAGGACCAGGCTATTTTCTTTTTCTTGACAAACTCTTGCAAAAAATCAATGATGTTGTCTGAAGATAAAATAGCATTACTATTTTGAAGTATATGGCATCATCCTTTTCATACATTGTGTAACTGTGTTTTACATAGGAAGCTATAGTATATGGCTATTCAATCTTGAAGTCAGTTTAGGCATTTCAAGAATGAAACCATGGTAATGAGAACAGTAATTCTGTGAAACGGACCTATGTATGTACACCTCTTAATTCATTAATGGATCTTGTTTTCTCATTAAATGAATTTTGTTTTGAATTTTATTAGTTATTTTATATATTTTTTTAACTTGACATTTTATAATAAAATAAGATAAAAATTAGCAAATATAATTCAAGGATTTGTATAGTTTTACTATACAAATCCTTGCATAAGTGCATAATAAATTTAAATGTGTTTTTATCATCTTTGTCATACCCAATTAAAATATAGAACAATACACAATGTCACAAGGAATTGATAATCAATCACAATCACTTTAATATTTATCTATTTGTTATCCCATTAGCTTTGCTTTCTCCTTTGCAGCTTCCATTTCCGTGTGTTTTTTCACATGGTTATTATGATTGACTAGCTCCCATTTTCTCATCCATGGTCCTTGCACTGTTGTGTCAAATTCTTGGTCTTCTGCAATCTAAAACAAAATGTAGATACATATACTAAACTGTCTTTGATTAAACTGCTTTCATTTTTTCCCATCAATCAACTAATTAATATTAAGCGAATTCTCAATATTTTTTCTGAGTTGGTGTTGTCCATTTTTGTTTGTTTGTTAATGATTTTGTTATTCTGTGTACAATATGTACTACTTGTCTTGTCTTTTTGAAAGAACAGTTGTATGATTCCTCATTTTATTCAGTATAGTCTATTGGAAATTTCTCATAGAAAAGACCAAACAACAAGTTTTCGAGGGCCTGAGTGGATGAATGGTTCGTTGACTTCTGACCACGAGTCTTACCCGACAAACGTGGATTCGTGCCAAGATATCCACCTCAAGAGCTAAGGTTTCCCATGTCGGGGTTTCATCGATTAGTTCCTTATATCTGTCCTTGACCTCTTCCCCTAACATGTCTGATAGTCATGATATATCTAGGAAATTGCTGAAAGTGAAGATAAACACCAAAAGTAAATACACAATACCCAAGATCTGTGATGTCATGAAAATATCAGTCAACTGTTTTTGTATAAATTATACATGTATTTTAACTGTTGCATTCCCTTTTACAACTGTAGCTTTGTTTTGAACTTTGTACCTCTACAATGTCTTTGACAGATGCAATCTGTGCCTTTGTTCTGTCAATCTTATCAAATGTATCCCAGTCTATCTTCATATTAGGATTTTCTTTTGTTCTCATCAGAACGTCAGGCTTTAAGCCAAACATCCCGTTATCAGCTCCTGGTTTTTTGAATCTAAAATCTACACTCCAGCGGACCTCATCCGATACATTATCAAGACTAGAATATAAAAAAAAAATGCTTTGGAATCATTTACAAGAAGAGTGTGAAGATACAAAAGGGGTAATTAGAGTCTGTAAATCGAAGAACAGATACACAATGGCCAAAAATCTTGCAATTTTAATTAAGTGAGTTGTAAATTAGTATAAAACGTGCATTATTTACTGACGCATACTTCATGTAGATATTTTTTTTGCTGTTTTCTGTGCACTACATGTTTATTAATTTTGATTGCTCGTTTTTTAATAAGTTACTGCAACTACTTAGAAATATTAATTTGTAAAAATATATGTCTGACTCTTATCAACACAAATACTAGAGAAGACCGAACGAAGGGGCAATCAAGAACAGAAAATTCAGAGACACTGGCAACATTGGAACCACAAGCTACAGGAGGAAAACAAACAAAACAAAACATAACACAGAAAACTAAAATGATGAGCAACACGGACCCCATCAAAAACCGAGGGGTGAAAACCCAGGTGAGGGGTGAACCCAGGTGATCATGAAGGGTAAGCAGTTCCTATCTCTTATAAGATGCCCGTCATGTTACTCATGTATTCACAAACAAATACAAATAACATAAGACAAACCTCCTACATAAGAAGAACAGAACATTGTTTTATTCGGAAATCTTTGCGGACATCACAACACGGGACTAAGAATGTAAAGACACTACTATATGTATACAAACACAGATAACATAAACTAGACAAGAGCCCTCCAACAAACAATTGAGGGAAAGAAGTATAAAAGACAAAATATGCTGCTGTAGACATACATGTACCGGTATATAAAATGCATACCTTCTGTGTGGTATAAAGTTGTTAAACAGTAACAGCCCACCATAAGGAATAGGACACAAGTGCTTGTTCTTGGTTGAACATCCTATTACAAAAAAGATATATCAGTTTAATTGTGTTATCATTGTTTATTATATAACCTAATTTACAAACGGTTAAATTCCACTTTCCCATAAGGTTTCATGTTGACCTTTGACCGGCAGTGGTAGCTATTAATTTCTAAATATCTAAACACAATGCTTTGATAGAACCAATCCAATATCAAACTTGTGGATAGTTTGGCTTCATTAAGTCAAACGTTTCTAAAAAGAATTATTCTGCATGTAGCCATCTTCGTATTCCTATCAGCACATACACACACAAATTGCTTAAATGCCAATCCAATGAGCAATTTGGTTTTTCCATCACTTCAACAGTTTTAAATGTGAATCATTTTAACCATTTTCATATGGTGTCTACGTTAAAATATGTTCTAATTAGACCATTAAATTAGAACTCTAGTAGAATTTGGTTACAAACAGATTACGATCGTCCAGATTACGACCTTAAGCTTTGTCCAGTGATGGATATCAATCTATTTATTAAACACAAAATTATAAACGGACTATTCAAGGATTGTTCTGTCAAATTAAGTGCCATTGATCCAGTGGTTTTGAATAAGAAGCTTGAAATGTAGAACGATTGCAGACGTAGATTTGACAAACAGATATGACACTAACTCACATCAATACCTCCTTTATTTTATATCACAGATACAAAGCATAATGTATTTTATACCCAGAGCTTTATTCATATCTTCTTCATCAAGCTGGATATACCATGTATCACCAGCACAGCAGGTATGATTAGCTACAACACCAGTGTGGTGACCTCTTGGTATGACCTGAATAGTAATAGATGTTATACAATATCATCTTACAAACACTCTTCTCAACAACCTCAATATACACGGCTGGTAATCGGCACAAGCAGAACAGTTGGTTCTGCAAAGAAATTCGTGAGGATAACTTCCGGTTTTGGTTGAGGAGAGTTCACGAAGACGCTTCGCAAGGTATGTACATGTCAAAAATTGAAATTTTCCTTTTTACTGCTCGAATATTGCAAAATCAGAGAATGCTATGCTGTGGCGAATGCTTTCACGATTAGAAATATGTATAGTTTATTCTTGTATATGAAGTGTAACTCTTGCAAAATCAATCGTCCCACGAAAAACATGACGAAAATTGTGACACTCTTACATTTCTAAGTTGTTCTTGACAAAGATGCAAGTTAAATTTTCAATATTTTTTCATCGTGGGAGTCTAAATGTAATTGGGGATTAATTCCGATTCGTCAGAAGTAAATTGAAGTCTAGATAAATCTACAAACTGTCAATTTTCTCGTTTTCCTGCTTGAGGAGATCGGTTCTGATAGAGCACATTGCCAATGCATGAGGAGATTTGCTAGTTTTGTTAATTGTTTTCTGCAAAATTGATAAATTAACACTTTTAAACACAAACTGATAAATACTCTAATAAAAATAAACTATTCTCTGTCCACTTTCAGGAGATGCCAGAATTCAAGGGAAAGAGGAAAAGGGGACTGACCTTGACTCTTTTACAAAAAAAACATTTCGAATTTCGATATCACCGCCAAAGAAACGAACAAAAACAAGTAGCAGCAGGGGCGGATCCAGGATTTCAAGTTAGAGGGTGCACTTATAAAAATTGCGAACATTTTTGGGGTATTTCGTGTGAAAAATCACGATTTTACGCCAAAAAATCTTATTTTTTCCAATTGCGGAGGGAGGCGCGAAAATTGTTGGGGTATTTCGTGTGAAAAAAATCACGATTTTACGCCAAAAAATCATATTTTTTTCAATTTTAGGGGGGCGCGCGCCGGGTGTGCCCCCCTGGATCCACCCCTGAACAGTACACCACATTTAAAATCCCCATCAATCAGGACACCAAGTTTATTAAAAAAATCTCTTTCAATTTCAAAATATTTATATCCTTTCAAACGGGTTTCCACATCTATTCGGCGCAACCTTTTTACTAAAGATGACGGAAACTTCATCGCAGATCTACGCAAGTTATAATATTACATGATTTCAGCACATACGTACACAGGTCTAACGTAAATAAACATTCACTTAGTGCTAGTAGTCATGAATAAATTAAACACAAGATGTCAATTAAACTGTGGACATATCCTTAAAATCGGTAAAGCGCTTTACATCTTGTAACCACTACTAACAGAGATCTTTTTTTATTTACAAGTGTGTACACATAACACACTACATAATAGAAAAACAAACCACAAATTATAAAGATATGATTCACATTAGTTTAATTATTCTTGATTATAAAATTATCTTACAGTGCATTTTCAATTTTTTCCAATGTAAGGGAAGTTAATGTTGTGTATCCAATACACAATGGAAGTTGTCGCAAACAACAAATGATCAATACTGACAAGTTAAATCATGGGAAACCGCAGTTACAATTATGAATCGATTCATTAAATGAAATGTTTCTTTCTAGGTGGACAGCCCATGAACAATGAAATATTACTTTTATACTTTTAAAAACCCGACGGGAAGAAGGGCATCAGTTCATGAATTTATTACCAGACAGATATGCAAATTTTGTGATTATACAGTGGATTACATGTGTCGTACCAAAACTAGCAAATCTCCTCATGCATTTGCGAAGTGCTCTATCAGAACCGATCTCCTCAAGCAGGAAAACGAGAAAATTGACAGTTTGTGGATTTATCTAGACTTCAATTTACTTCTGACGAATCGGAATTTATCCCCGATTACATTTAGACTCCCACGATGAAAAAATATTGAAAATTTAACTTGCATCTTTGTCAAGAACAACTTAGAAATGTAAGAGTGTCACAATTTTCGTCATGTTTTTCGTGGGACGATTGATTTTGCGAGAGTTACACTTCATATACAAGAATAAACTATACATGTTTCTAATCGTAATAGCATTCTCTGATTTTGCAATATTCGAGCAGTAAAAATGAAAATTTCAATTTTTGACATGTACATACCTTGCGAAGCGTCTTCGTGAACTCTCCTCCACCAAAACAGGAAGTTATCCTCACGAATTTCTTTGCAGAACCAACTGTTCTGCTTGTGCCGATTACCAGCCGTGTATAATATACCTTTTATTGTACAAGTTTGAAAAAGATATTGAGCAGTTGATTATTGCTTCACTCAAATGAGACATCTGTATATAAATATACAAAATTAGTGCAGGGTCTCATAATATAAATTGTATATGTATTAGGCTTAGGAATTGGGGATATAAGGCCATATAAAGTTGACGAAATGAACTGGTTTCCAACTAATTCATTCCATATCTCAATATTCAAAATATGTGAAACTCCATGAAAACCATACTGGTGCGAGAACACACCTTAGTGATGTTAGGATTGTGGCCAGAAGTCAACAACCTTAAACCACTCGGCCATTCAGGCCTCTCACTTAATCACATTAATATCCCTTCTTAAATGTACGAATTTAAAACTAGAACTGTGAGTGACCTCACTGAGTGATACCCCCCCGCTTGCAATACTATGATGTTCAAACTTTGGAATACAGGGCCCGTATTCATATAGCCACTTAAGTTTCCTAAGGAAACACTTAAGTTAAGGAAACTCCACCCATTTTACTTAAGTGGTATTCATAAAACTTCTTATCTTAAGTACTTCCTAAGATTAACCTTAAGTTAAGGAAACTCCGCCCATCATACTTAAGTGGTATTCATAAACGTCCTTAAACTAAGAAAACACTTAAGATTTCCCTTAACATTAATGTAGATGGGTAGATTCCTTAAGTTTTCCTGAATTGCTATTTATATTGATTGTGAGTTATGAAAGTGATATTGTATGAATAAAAAGATAACAACAAACCATATTAGCAATATGTCATAGGCATTCGAGTTTATCATCAAATCCATATCATATCTTACATGTACATAAAATTCACCATCAAGGTCATTTTCCGGATGAGTAAATATTTTTACAACCGTACCATTTGATGGCACGTGCTTTGCGGGTATATGAAATGGGCATAATTAAAGCTTACTAGTATTGCATTATTACCAATGTTCCATGTCGGACGTTTTCGGTTGTTTCATGCTGGGAGAAGAGCTTTACGTAGAGAGCGAGTATTCAGAGACCGTACAAAACCTCTTGATATCTACGATGACTTCGAGTTAATAGACAAATACAGATCTGACCGACAGTCTATTATGATGATATGTGATATGTTACAGGATGACTTAGAAAGCAGTACATTTAAGAATCGAGCCTATTTTTTTTTTATGTTTTATTTACATGATATTTCCATACAGTCATTAAAATTAGTTTCGTATATAACTGTTGAACGTAAAATCCTCCAAATAGATGAGGGAGGTGCATCCAAACTCAAAAGTGTGAAGTTGAGGAACATTATGATTGTGTGTCCCTGTTAAACATACATGTACCTAAATTTTAAAGAAATATAATTGTCGACGAAGTAATTGTTGACGAAAATTTTGCTCTTAAAACGTCCTTTCTTTTCTCGTATTCCTCCATTAGTATCATCTTCTCTCAATCGGTCCAGTTTGGCTTTCTCTTAGACATGTTTAATAGTTAAAGATTTTGATACGACTTCAGTTTTATTTATATATGTATGTATGTATTGAATTGGTCAAGCAATGCACGTGAAAATAGTGTAAGCGGGAATTGAAATACAATACAAAATATTTATTGACAATGAAATCAATCATCAATATACAATGATAGCTTTAGAACTGTGTGTCCCCTTTTCATTCATATATTTACATTTATTTAATGGTAAAATACGAGAAGTTCCATAGTTTCAAATACTTAAGTATTCCTTAGTTAAGGAACCACTTAAGATATTTTATGAATACCACTTAAGTATCTTCCTTAACTAAGGAAATCCTTAGGAAAATCTTAGTCTAAGGAACACTTAAGTTAAGAAGTTTTATGAATACGGGCCCAGGTATATTAGCAAGTTACCTAGGAAAAAATCCAATAAAAGTTGAATTATCTCCCCTTCTAAATTTTAGACAGCAACGGTATTCCTTCATGGACATATGCAAGTTGTGTACTACAACTGTGTAAAGTTTCATAAAAATTCAATAATCGTTTAGTAGGAGTTGCGCTTACAAGGTAAATGCCCCCCTTTTTTCGTGAAAGTATAAGTTGAATTATCTCCCCTTTTAAATTTTGGACAGCAACCATATTCCTTCATGCACATCTGCAGGTAGTGTACTACAACTGTGTAAAGTTTCACAAAACTCCAATAAGCCACTTAGGAGGAGTTGCACTTACAAGGTACACAACCCCCCTTTTCGTGAAAGTATAAGTTGAATTATTCTCCCCTTCTAAATTTTAGACAGCAACGGTATTCCTTCATGCACATCTGCAGGTTGTGTACTACAATTGTGTAAAGTTTCATAAAAATTCAATAAGCAGTTTAGTAAGAGTTGTGCTTACAAGGTACATGCCCCCCTTTTCGTGTAAGTATAAGTTGAATTATTTCCCCTTTTAAATTTTGGACAGCAACCATATTCCTTCATGCACATCTGCAGGTAGTGTACTACAACTGTGTAAAGTTTCACAAAACTCCAATAAGCCGTTTAGGAGGAGTTGCACTTACAAGGTACACGACCCCCCTTTTCGTGAAAGTATAAGTTGAATTATCTCCCCTTCTAAATTTTAGACAGTAACGGTATTCCTTCATGCACATCTGCAGGTTGTGTACTACAACTGTGCAAAGTTTCATAAAAATTCAATAAGCAGTTTAGTAGGAGTTGCTTACAAGGTACATGCCCCTCTTTTCGTGCAAGTATAAGTTGAATTATCTCCCCTTTTAAATTTTGGACAGCAACCATATTCCTTCATGCACATCTGCAAGTAGTGTACTACAAATGTGTAAAGTTTCATATAAATCCAATAAGCCGTTTAGGAGGAGTTGCGCTTACAAGGTACATGGACGGATGGACGGACGGACAGGGTGATTCCTATATATCCCCCCAAACTTTGTTTGTGGGGGGTATAATAAACATGCAGTTACTTAAAATGAAACAAAATATATGAAATCTTAATGATATACCTCCATACACCCGTTGTTTTTATTTGTATTAATAAATGGAATCCAAACAGTTGCCAGCAGAACTTTATATACATCTGTACTTAAATAACCGGCATCTACAAGTAGATTAATATAAGAACATTATTAAATACGTGGAAACTTATGAAGGATTGTTAATAACCCTTTTTGTTCTTCTTGTTCCCTTTAAAGCTAATTGTTAGGGGTATGGTGTTTAACGCCACTTTCAACAATATTTCAATTATATCCTGGCGGTCAGTTTTATTGGCGGTGAAACAAGAGTGCACGGAGAAAAACAACCGACCTTCCGCAAGTCACTGACAAAGATTATCACATAATGTTGTCAATATTCCTAAAATTTTGATGATCAGTAAGTGCACTTTTGTCATCTCTGTGTTTATCGTTAGTATTACAGACTTTCTCTTTTGTAAAGTCAGTATCAAATACCAAATGACAGATTAAATTCTACCATAAGACACAATGGTTGTTATAAGAGTAAACAGTACACACAATTACAATCCCGATAGACAATCATACGACTAAGAACCAACGTTTATAACAACAGTATGGAAACCGTGAATCGGAGAGAGAATCATAATAGCAGGGGCGGATCCAGGATTTGTGGTTAGGGAGGCGTGAGTAGGCGAGAGCCCTGGTAGAGGGCCCAGGGGGGCTAAGCCCCCCGGAAGCTCTGGGGTTTGAGGAATTACAGACATTTATTTGAACGACAATTTTGAACCAACCACACCATTTTTATCAGACCAAAAAAACTTGACTTTGAGTCTTAATTTTGCCGGATAATTGTTAACAGTATGTTTTTGTCAGATTATAAGAACCTAAAGGAAAACTTTTCTTTAACAACCGTGATGCAAATTGTTCAACTCATGACTGATCGATCACGATATTTTAACCCTTTAAAGAACTACTGGTTTAGTTTTAACGCATTCCTCGGTCTATACTTTCGGTGCTTGTCCTTTCGGGTGGTTCTAGTTAATACTGCCCGTCCGGATGGAGCTTTTCTTTTCGTCGTTTGATTCATTCATTGAAAACGTATGATGCGACCGTTCTTGTTTATAGACAAATAAAAGCGCAAATTGTCAATACATGAACTTGTTATTGATTTCTGATAAGCTAACGTAACTAAATTAGATGATCAGAATCGTTTCATGCAGCATTAATGTTAACATATTCGCCTTTGTTTGTCTATAAACAAGAACGAATCATACGTTTTCAATGAATGAACCAACGGCGAAACGAAAAGCTTCATCCGGACGGACAGTATACTGATTTTTATCAATGGGTAGAACTTTTTAGAATGATATCCCAAATTTACTCCTAATATCATTACTATTCATTTTGACTTACAAGTCACGAGCTAACCATTCATGAAAAAGTTGTTTGTTGAACTGCTTAATTAACGTTGTATAACATATGCTTTACGAATTTTAGGGGGGGGGAGGCGCACGCCCCGCACTCCCCCTCTAAATCCGCCTCTGAATAGCATATAAAAAATAACGGTAGACATTAATGTAAATGACAATGAAGAACAGAACATCGATTGTCATAATCACTAATAAAAGTTTTGAAGATACCAAAGGGGCAACCAGAAGCCGTAAATCGAAGGACAGACAATATGATGACCAACACACAAAAGACAAACAATGATCTACAAAACACTACACAGAAAACTAAAGATTGAGCAACACGAACCCCCCCCCCCCCCAAAAAAAAAACCAGGGTGCTTCGGAAGGATAAGTAGTTCCTGCTCTCCTAGTGGCATCCGTCGTGTTATTCTTGTACTTAATGAATTTAACATTTATGGACAACACAAACTCCTGCACACTTTAAAAAGAAATCAGTTCATTCAAAATATCATGTATCTGCTGTCTCAAACACGGTTACAGGTTCCTATTTACAAGATTGGTCTATATTACACAATTGAAGTAAATTTCTTATTGTTACACATCCCGAACATGTCTGAAAACGTTTTACACACAAAAATCCCTAATAGTCGTATAAGGCATAAAAAGTTTCGAAAAATGTAATTTATATTTTACAGATGCTGTCTCTTGTTTAGATAGTATTGATTATCGAAATAGTTTTTATAATGGTAGGGTTATGTGTATTTAACAGCACTTTCAACAATGTCACTTTTTATTATTGTGGATATTCAGAGAAAACCACAGACCTGCTGAAAGTCACTGGCAAACATTATCACATACATGTATACTGTACTGAGTATACCGAAGTCACAAGAAAAGCTTGTAGACATAAAATGCTAAACAGAATGTTTAATTATCATTTTGTTTGAATAAATGGTGCATAGATTATTTGTAGACACCAAAGGGGGTAATCGGAAGCCGTAAATCGTAAAGGGCAGATCTTTGCTATGGAAACTTTGTTTTTGTTTTTACAAAATTTCAACCAATTTGACAATATAATACAATAATATAATATGCAGTTAACAAGGCCACAAATGTTAGATAGTAGAAATATGAACCTTATTCCTCACTTCAATCACTTCCCACGTTTCAGTGCCAAAATGTTATATATTTTTCTGTTAATTTTAAAACTGCTTATTGCAATCAGACAAGAAACAGAGAATACAATGTTCAACAGAAAAGAGAAAAAACGATAAACAATCGTGGACAAAACACTACACTGAAATATAATGATTAAACAACGCTAACTCAACTATAAAAACCGTGGTGATGTGTTTCAAATGGAAAATTAAGCAGTTTCTGCTTCACTACAGGCATCCACAGGGTTAGTCTTGCTGGGAATGAAAGGTTCACAATTGGAAAATTGAAATCATCTCACCGTCTAATTCTTGATGTAGGTCGAGGAATGAAGCAGACCTAGATGTATGTTAAGTATCCTTTATTTCAAGCTCAATGGAGTAGATACGATCAACATAGTCACCAAACTTATTTACTGAAAGGACATCATCTAAATAGCCTGCAATTAAAGGACCGGTTTAACTTCTTTTGGTTTTTCATCATATGTCTTTGGGTGAAGTTTGGATGAACAACGCGATTAGAAGAGAAGTGCAGTTAGTACCCATGAGAATGTCGACTGTCTGTTGAAAAACATGTCAGCAAAACATAACAAATATGTTGTACATAAAAAAAAATCGAGCATTTTGATGAAGGGGATTCCATCATATATACCTATTTCTAAATAAAACTAAAAATAACCTTGATGCCATGGGACTGTAGTTGCTTCGTTGTGTGGAGTTTTGTCACGAAAGTTCCAGTTTGGCATCCCAGCTATATCTGGTCCTATTACTTGCTCTATCAAATTTAACAGCTTTTTGTTTCCCCAAAGATCACGGAATGCCTGAAATTATTTGCACATAATTAGAAAATAAACAAGAATTCGAGAAAATGCTGAAACAAGGTAATATGTTTTTGTTCCGATTACTTGTTCATTTTAGAAAAGTGGTCTTTTTTATTAAAAAGAACTGAACAATGAAATGTTCAGCTGACATAAAAAAAAAGTGAGATACTGAATGGAATCGTCTACACTAGCATCATATATTAAAACATGATGTATTATACAAAGACTATTAGATTGTTTATGGACCGCAGTTGGGTCGTAACAAAGACTATAAAGTTGTATTTGCTGTTTCTCTGCTAAGCACACACCATAAACCAGTAATACAATGAAAAGCACAAAAAATACCACCAGGATTAGTTTGTGGACAAGCGTATAGCATTAATGAGTTTTAATTAATTATAGAATAATATTGATGTGTTAATTTTAAATGGAGGTAGATGTATAATTGAGATGTTTTATCTGAGGTTTACCTGTGGGAGATGTCCAATTTTATGTAACAGGATGACTGCACCAGGCCATTCTTCGTCTATTTTTATTAGACGTTTGTCTATTCCATATTCCCGATATAGATCTAAATGAGAAGGTTATATTACTAATATAATGTCGAAAATGTTTAAATGCTATGAATAAATGAAAACGAGTTTCTTGTTTTGAAGTACCATTTTCCACAGGGCGAGGTGTACTCGATACAACATTATGTGATAAATTTGTCAGTGATTTGCGACAGGTCGGTGGTTTTCTCCGGGTACTCCAGTTTCCTCCACAAATGAAACTGACCTCCACGCTATAATTGAAATATTGTTGAAAGTGGCGTTAAACACCATAAACCAAACCAAACCAACCTATTCCACAAAGAGATGTGCGTTGTCTTTCGACAACCGTTTAACCTTTTCGTTCTGAGGTTCCCAATATGATGTATTTGAAAACGTTTTGATGGATGGGTAACATTTTTACCTTTTACCTAAATTTGAGGTATAACTAAACCAAACCATTCATGAACAACATAATTTTATGTATAGGTGGCATCAATGTGAATGTCTGTCTCTATAAGACATATTTAGTGCCACTACTGTGGACATACGGATTAACCATCAACTTTTTATAGAATTAAAATACATGTAGCATAAATAAATAAACGACCTATGTACGGAAGGGGTCGTCGTGGTCGTGATCGTATGATAGTTGAATTTACAACTACCTATGCAATCAGTGCCTATCACCACTAATGTTGTGAGTTCGAATCCTGCCCAGACGATGTGTACTCGAGACAACATTATGTGATAAAGTTTGTCAGTGACTTGCGACAGGTCGGTTGTTTTCTCCGGGTACTCCGGTTTCTTCCACCAATAAAATTGACGGCCACGATTTAACTGAAATGTTGTTGAATGTGGTGCTAATCACCACAACCCATAACCTATGTACAGAAACAGTACAGATCATAACAATCAATCTTGTAAAGATTCATTTCTACTTTGTGATAAGAGTCGAATAGTTTCTTAAAACCAACTTCCAAATTGGTCTCCTTGTTTGACAATCGATATGGACATGAAGCATTATCGGTCAAAAGAAACTGAAACCGAACTTCATGATATAAATCATGCGACCTCAAAAATTAGAAATCGATGAAAACTAATTCAATGACATACTTTTAATTTTTCCAGCCTTGTACAGCTTTTGGGCAAGTTCCTCCACGAGTTCCTCAATGGCTCGTCTACATGGTTCTAGATCTGCTTCAATGTCAAAGAATTTTTCTATGATGACAAAACCCTGTAATACGTGTAAGTTCGTAAACACTTGGACGTATAAGTAATGTAAAAAAACTACTATTTATGATGATAACAATTAATTTATCAACACCAACTATAGAAAACACAAAAGACAATATGTATAGTGTAACTGTGTACATAAACGTTAGAGAAACCCGAAGGAGCAAACAAGAATGGCCAATCCAGAGAAACTGGCAACATTGAGTACACAAGATACATGACGACGATAAACAAAACACAAAAAGCACAACACAACACAGAAAACTAAAAGGAGCAACACGTACCCCATCAGAAACCGGGGTTGAACCCATGTGTTGGTGAATGGCAAGCACTTTCTGCTTCTTATAAGACACGTGCCTTGTTACTCATATATATAGTCCGGTCAAAGTCTTTTCGATGATAGAGGAAAGAAAAAGTCTACGGAAATGATTCATTGACATTTGAGATGGATAAAACTTGCATTTGCAATATTTTCTATGAGCACCTGATATATCTTTAATAAACCGAATGGTTAGTTTCTCCATGGTTGGTGTGCTCTCCTAGAGACCAATATATCAAGAGTTCGATTTTTGCTTGGGTCAAATCAGACAGTAAATTTGGTTGTTTTTCCACTAAACACGCAGCAATAAGCACCAAGAACAAAGATTTTTCTAAGGCAAGGGTGTTAGTCTAGCACAAAAAAGACATTCTCATCATCTAATCAAAAAGCAACTTGTTCTTAGCATGAAATAGCTGAAAATGTTACTCACATGGCATTGAACAACAAGCACTTTCTCATTCGCTCAATAAATAAATTAATCAATCAATCAGTCAATCAGGCTATCTGTTGTTGAAATTGACCATCATATAGTTCCTGCTTAATCATGTTTGTCGAAGAAGTGGATAATCCAGAGACACGGGCAACTTTGGGCACAAGACACAGAACGAAGCCTAAAAATACAAAATACACAACACAAAATACCAAAAACATGAGCAACACGGACTCCACTAAAAACGGAGGCGAACCCATGTGATCGGAAAAGGTACGCAATTCCTGTTTCTTATTAGACATCCGTCGTGTGACTCATAGTCAAATTCGATGAAAAATACTGTCAGTAATAGAGAAAAGAACAAAACTCCACGCAATAAAGATCCATTGCCGTTTGCGAAATGGTTATTTCGTAACGGTCAACCAGTTCTTGGTGATCACCGTATAATTTTTGTAGCGACGATAAAAATCCAGAGAAACTGGCAACATATGGTACACAAGAGGAAGAAAAACAAAACGCTGAATCAATTCTTTAAGTCTAGATTTTAGTTGCGCATGTGGAATGGTTGTATATAATGTATAGAAATCAAATGTCTTAATGCTGTTACAAAAGTAATGAGATCTAGAACTTAAAGTTTCCAACAAGTCTTCTGTGTTTTTTAATATCTACATTTGGTTAATGCCACTTCTCTAAAAGCTGGTGCCATGATACCTCTAAAGACCCGTTTTGACAGCTGTTAGAATATACTAGTAATAGAAGTTAAAAGCTTAGAAAGGTGCTTGGTAGCATATACTTGGCAGCTCCCGCGATATACCGTTGTTTGTATGGACACTTATGTATCCAGTACAGTAAGGGGAGATCATGTTACTTAATCTCGTTGAGATTAGCATTCCGAAGAAATTTTCTGTCTGTTCTTCATCCTTCGGAATCCTAATCTCAACGAGATTACATATTACTCATCTTTCATGGAAGGACCATAAGAAGACAAGACTGACATTTTAGTATCAATGATTTCCTCTTTTGATTGCGTGCTTTCTGAGGGTTATATTCAGTCTTTACCTTAAGCATATTTATTTGTCATAAACAAGTGTGGACACAGAAATGTGCTGTCCAAAACTGGCAAAAGGCAAGTGTGGATGTCAACATTTCATATTATTAACTTTAAAAAAAAAATCATGGACACAGGGGATCCTGGATTATCATTTTTGCTTAAAGTCCGGTCCTGTATCTTTATTTCAAATTTTCAACATAGCCCCCCTCCCCTCCCAAGGGATATAACACTATCATTAATAATAAATTAATAAATAATAAACTCAGATTTTCTATTTAAAATAAATCTCATTTACAAAACCACTGATATTTGTTCAATTTTTAACGCTGATTTAACCTTTAGTCGCAACAAATTTTTATTTTTCTCTTTAAACTGTCGAAACACCCCCCTTTTTCCCCCTTTTTCTTGTTAAATCAATGATCAACAATATTCCAGAATCAAACAAATTAATAAATATAACAGATTTCTTTTACATGCATCTTTTTACCATGCGGAGTCAGTGTGTTTTAAATCGTAAATTTACATAGAAATCAGAGATATTTCGTCATAAAACTTCACACATGGTTTTGTCTATCATATTTCTTGAAGACAAACATAAAATTTTATTGCATTTATCAATATTTTATGAGTATCAACAGTTTTTTCAACACCGTATCTGTTTCTCGATACAGCCACCCGATTACAGTGACCCGTGACCCACATTAGCCCAATCCACCAGTTTTTTCTTAATAATGTTGTTTAGCAAGATAAAAAGATCAGGCACAAATTATACAATTTAGGTTGCCCTCTCCGTTCAATAATCAATAATACTTGTTTGCATACAAGAACGATATTGTGAGGATCTGCATATCTGCAGGAACAATAAACAACATAGTTGTCGTGAACACTGCTTTATATCCAACATATATTTTTTTTATTCCATTTTCTGCGTAGAAGACATGATCAGATATATCGCGTATATTGTGGTGTGTCCATGTTTTAATTTAAATGTTTAAATCAGACAAATGTTTCTTTTGCCAGTTTGGTTCTCCGTAGATTTGTCCTCAAATGATATGTGTGATGTGTGACCAGTTCACTGTGTGTAACTCACCTCCTCAAAATATTGTCGAATTTGTTCTTCTGGCAACTGTCCTGGTTTCAATACCTTTGGCTGAGGGGGCATAGCCCTAATATCACACACTTCTGGGTGTGCCTCCTTGGTATACCCAGGCCATGTTTTCTTTTTCTCCGCCATTATACATGTGTATCTTGTGTGTCGTTATCCTGTAGACATTTATCAGTCCACTAAAAAGATAACAAAGTGTCACATGTCACGATTACATTACGAATTATATAGTTTGTTTATACAGAAGAGATCCACTTAAATATATACGGCGCGCATATTTAATAATAAAATGTTGATTAATATGACCGTTATAATTTTCACCTGTATATTTCACATGTTAATTTATATGGCGCGCATATTTAATACTAGAATGTTGATTAATATGACCGTGATAATTTTCACCTGTATTACATGTTAATTTATATGGCGCGCATTTGTGATACTAAAATGTTGATTAATATTACCGTGATAGTTTTCACCTGCATGTTTCACATGTTAATACTGTATTCTGCAATGGAGTATTTTTGTAAGCAAAACTAGAAATCAGACTATATGCATTGCAATCACAGGCACTTGTTTCATTCAAAAAATATATGCCCCCTCCTCTTCCTTACTTCAAGGTAAACATCTGCCCTTTTCCCCTTCCCCACTTCGCTTCAATATTTTTCCTTTATTCGTGATCCTTTCGCTGTCCCAATTATATCGTTACACTCCCGAGATATTTCTCTTTACGACTGCCACATTTAAACATACCTACCGGGCCCCCCTCAGACGAATTGGATAAGAATATCAGCGAACGTAGCTTGTTTTATTTTTAGGCCATTGAAACGGATACAGCCATTTCCGGTTTGCGCTGGATTTTTCATATGCATTCGGAATTCTCTAGACCGGCCATGTGTAACAATGCCATCATGATCATCTCCTCTCAAATGTAAAGTAAGCCTTTAAAATACAGATAATTGTTCCAATGCAGATCATAAAAATATGTTTAACTCCAAATTACTGACATTTGATTCTTAAAGCACCCTTTTTAAAAAATTTTAAATCAATTTAAACCGGACTGGAAGTGGCTGTATCCATTTCAATGCACTAAAAATAAAACAAGCTACGTTCGCTGATATTCTTGTCCAATTCGTCTGAGGGGGGCCCGGTAGGCAGAGGCGGATTTAGAGGGGGCGTGCGGGGCGTGCGCCCCCCCCCCCCCCCTAAAATTCGCAAAGCTTATGTAATACAACGTTAAAGCTACGATTTAGACCAAAAATTTATATGTTTTGGAAATTGGTAAATAGCTTTAAAATTATGAAATAAAGGTAAATATTTCACATTAAACAGCTTATCGAAACACTTTTCGCCTTTTGAGAACGAAAAGTACCATCGATTAGTTATTTCCTTGCAAGCAAATATTTTGACCTCGCTTTTTCCGTATGCAACTGACCTTATACTAGTGACAGGTAAAAACCAATAATTTGTATTTTATCGCTTATTAACTGCAAACTTGCATGGTTCTTTGTTCGTAATTAACACCGACTAAAAGCAGATTCACAAAAAATAAGAAATAAGTGCATTGTTGTACTGATTTAATGACGATTCGACAAACTCCGTAAACAATGTCGATAATTAATAAGATGACGTCCATCTCTTGATCGATCTCAATACACGAGCAGTTGCACGATTTTCCCCCGATGCGCGTACATTTCATAACATTTATAAGTTACAGAAACACGTTTTATTAAGGCATCAATCATATCTGATAGTGTGTACGGGTACCACAAATTTACGGTTTGGCAGATAATGCCCCTTTAAATAAGCAGTTCAACAAACAACTTTTTGGGATATTTTTGTTAAATTTGTAACTTCAAGATAAAAAGCTTGTGTTATTTTGACCACAATGAATCCCTATTATTACTATGGCAGCAATCTTATCTGAAACTGTTCAAAAGTCAAAATAAATAGTAATAATATTAGGAGTAAATTTGGAATGTCATTCTAAAAAGCTCTACCCATTGATAAATGATCAGTATACTGTCCGTCCGGATGAAGCTTTTCGTTTCGCCGTTGGTTCATTCATTGAAAACGTATGATTCGTTCTTGTTTATAGACAAACAAAGGCGAATATGTTAACATTAATGCTGCATGAAACGATTCTGATCATCTAATTTAGTTACGTTAGCTAATCAGAAATCAACAACAAGTTCATGTATTGAAATTTCCGCTTTTGTTTGTCATTTAACAAAAACGGTCGAATCATACGTTTTCAATGAATGAATCAAACGACGATAAGAAAAGCTCCATCCGTACGGGCAGTATTAACTAGAACCACCCGAAAGGACAAGCACCGAAAGTACAGACCAATCAGTGAAATGAGGAATGAGTTAAAACTAAACGAATAGTTCTTTGAAGGGTTAAAATATCGTGATCGATCAGTCATGAGTTGAACAATTCGCATCACGGTTGTTCAAAAAAAGTTTTCCTTTAGGTTCTTATAATCTGACAAAAACATACTGTTAACAATTATCCGACAAAATTAAGACTCAAAGTCAAGTTTTTTTGGTCCGATAAAAATGGTGTGGTTGATTCAAAATTGTCGTTCAAATAAATGTCTGTAATTCCTCAAACTTCCAGAGCTTGCCCCCTGGGCCCCCTACCAGGACTCTGCCCTGGACCCGCTGGGCCGGGACCTTAAGCGGTCCCCAGACCCCTCGCCTACTCACGCCCCCCTAACCACAAATCCTGGATCCGCCCCTGGTAGGTATATTTAAATGTGGCAGTCGTAAAAAGAAATATCTCGGGAGTGTAACGATATAATTGGGTCAGCGAAAGGATCACAAATAAGCGAAAATTGTTGAGGCGAAGCCGGTGGGGAAGGGGAAAAGGGCAGATGCTTACCTTGAAGTAAAGAAGAGGAGGGGGCATACATTTTTTTAATGAAACAAGTGCCTGTGATTGCAATGTAATAATGATAAGTATTAGAATTCGAATAAAAATGTTGAACTGACATATTTTGCAGATCTAATTTATTGAAAATTGTTATGAAATTAAAAATGGTTACGAAAATATTTGGGGAATATAGTTGTTAAAATGCGTCTATATTTGAAATATCGACTATTTAACTTGAAGGGAATGGGGCTATGTTTTACCCTAATGCAGAATTTTTGTTCACAGGCAAAAAATCGGCTTATTTTATTTTATTTTTACCATTTTAAATATTGCTAAAACATTTTTGTTAAAAACTGAAAGGTCTTATTATTAATTGTTGTTGTACCTTTCAGGTCAAGCTATATCTTTCATAAAATTTGGCGATAAATATAGATATTTTTATTTTTAGCATAGCTTCTCCCTCACCCCCACCCCCACCTTCTCCTCCCCTTGTCGTTCCCTAATCATACTCGCGTTTAGTATTTTTTTTATTTTCTGCCTTTGTTATATGTCTGAACATTTATTATGTTGATTTGAGGATATACAAACGTGGTTCACTATCGTGTATGAGGGAGAAGACATAATCAGAGACGCACAATCTATAGGAGGATCTTCAAAATGGACGGTGTACAACGATGATGTGATAAAGTTTGTCAGTGACTTGCGACAGGTCTGTGGTTTTCTCCGGGTCCTCCTGTTTCCTCCACCAATAAAACTGACCGCCACGATATAACTGAAATATTGATAGCATCACCAAACAAACAAAAAACCAATCAAAATGGGCATTAACAAATTTTGTAATAATTATTGTGGAATGTAAATTGTATATCAATGAAATTTTATGAAAGATATAGCTTGACCTGAAATGTACAACACAAATTAATATTAAGACCTTTCAGTTTTTAACAAAAATGTTTTATGCATTTAGTCTGAAACATACATGTAGAATATATAATCATGATATATGGATTGAATGAAAATTAGTGCAGGTATACATAGAAAGCCATCACAACAAATATAAAACAGGATATCTAGTATAACACAATACAGAACATTCAGATTGAGAATGTATGTCATAGACTAAGAATGAACTGATATGCTCTAGTAGGTTAGCAGCTTCTGACATGAATGATATTGACATGGTCATACCAGTATACAATTGAACTTTTGTTTTGGAAAATCCATAGGTTCAAGAAACTTGATATAGATCTAGAGAAGGCACTCAAATATGATTGGAAACAATTGTGTGAATTTTGGGATCAATGTCATAAGTGGGACATGATCTCAAGGTTATACTTATATACTGAAGAGCAAAGCCTGGTTGTCTCAATCAAGATAATGTGTCTGAACGGAGTAACATGTCTACCCACGACCTGTTGTTTCAGTGAGCTAGCACTAAAAAACCCAACTAAGGGTGTTTGGCTTGTACAAAGCGGACATCATCATCTCATTGAAAAAAATGTACTTGTTCTTGCCAAAGCTGACTTAGCATCAAACAACAATCACTCGTTCACTCTTCACTCAGTCTTTCTGGGAAGAATTTGAGTACTTGTTCACATCTATATTCACATTTATCTTTCATGGTGACATTTTGACATTACAATTTGGAAACCAAGATATATACATGTATATGTCGTGTACATGTTGCAATTTTGTACAAAGAAAACTGTACATGTTATAACTTGAACAATCCAAAAATACAGGTTATAACATGTACAAAAGTAGCTTGTACTTATAACATGTACAAAATATTGCCTAAAATTTAACTTGTACAATATTTGAAAATAAAGAACTAAAGATACGCTTCCAATATCACAACAGCATTTCATTAACATGGGGTCTTATTATCATCAATTATATATATATTTTTTTATTAATCTTTGTTTTAGTTTTTGCTCTTTTTTTTTTTATCTTTTTGAAACAGTTAATGATAAGTTGAGCAGTTTTTATAATTACTTAATACTTTTAAAACACATCTGTAGTCAATGAATATTATTTAGTATTCTCACCTGGTGAATAATAATTGTGAGTTTCTACTCAGATGGCAATACATTTACTTTCATAGTAGTAAAGAGTTAAGATGCAAGTGGATACCCAAGACAGATTTTACAATGAAATTCTTGATATGTCGACGAAAAATTTCTCTGCGAACAATAACCTGTTTTCAAAGGAGAGGATATAAACTTTAATAGGAGGTGTTAAGCAGGCAAAAGATGCAACTAAACCTTCTGGCAAAGAAAATGCCAAGTCCCAGTGAGTGATATGAGTGTGAGGGAGATAGTGAGTAAGATATCGTTGAGTGGAGGGCAAGGTTTTGTGCATTGTCAATGTGAGAAAGGAAATTGTAAGTCTGGTAGGCGTAAATGTCAAGGTTGAAAGTTATGTGCATCTCTAGGTGTCATATATTATGTCTTTGTCATGTAGCAACAAGTAAGCACAGCTGGTTTCTGGAATGGTAAAGTACAAAATGTAGTAATTTATGCATGCTGTATATTATGTTTCTGTTGCTTTTGATTATTGCTCTTCATTACTTCAGATTTAAAATTATTTTCATATATTGTACAAGTTAAAGCCATTTTTAAGCAATATTTTGTACATGTTATAACATGTACGACCTAATTTTGTACATGTTATAACTTGTATTTTTGCATTGTTCAAGTTATAACATGTACAATTATTTTGTACATGTTATAACATGTACAAAATCACAACTTGTACACGACATATATATATAATTGGCTTAAGGACGGTCTTGAATAGTGTGTAAGACTCCAAGACATGATAGGGGAAATCACATCAAATTTTGGTAAAAATAAAATGTTTACAATATGAAAACTTAACGTAGACCCCTTTTTAACACTACAAATACAGTTACTCCACGATATACCTGAAACACTGCTGAAGTTAGCATTAAACACCAATCAATCAGTCATGCAAACGCGGTTTACTTTTTTTAGTTTAAATTCATGCCTTTTACCTTTACTGAGAACATAAACACGAATGTAGACTTTCCAGGTGTATCATAATTTATATCAGTACAAATTTTATTAATTGTGGAAAAAAACGGAAATCTATTCTCTGTCAATCATAATTTATTTTTATTATAATTCATGACAAATCTTTTAAGAAGTAACTAAAGTAAAAGCAAATTATAGCAAAACTACAAATTGAATGCAATATTTTATTGTTAACGATACCACTTTATAAATTAAGATAAACTATATATATTTATATTGTCAACAAGTGTGGACACAGAAATGTGCTGTCCAAACGGCAAGTGTGGATGTCAATATTTCATATTATTAACTTTAAAAAAAAAAATCATGGACACAGGGGTCCTGGATTTTTTTAATAAAAAACTAATCCTGGATTATTATTTTTGCTTAAAGTCCGGTCCTGTGTTTTTATTTCAAATTTTCACCATAGCCCCTCTCCCCCTCCCAAGGGATATAAAATTGTATCATTAATAATAAATTAAAAAATAATAAATTCAGATTTTCTATTTAAAATAAATCTCATTTACAAAACCACTGATATTTGTTCAATTTTTAACGCTGATTTAAGCTTTAGTCGCAACAAATTTTTATTTTTTCTCTTTAAACTGTCGAAACATACATTTATCTAACTGTAAAATTCACAAATAAAATTCACTCTCCCCCCTTTTTTTCTTTTTTCTTGTTTAAATCAATGATCAACAATATTCCAGAATCAAACAAATGAATAAATATAACATAGATTTCTTTTCCATGCATCTTTTTACCATGCGAAGTCATTTACCATGCGGAGTCAGTGTGTTTTAAATCGGTCATCCAATCAGGACGCTCATTATTCTTGTCCAAGATAAAAATACATCGCTAAAATTACCTGTGGGTGTTTCCCCACTTCAATTCGTCAATTTACATAGAAATTGGAGATATTTCGTCATAAAACTTCACACATGGTTTTGTCTATCATATTTCTTGAAGACAAACATAAAATTTTATTGCATTTATCAATATTTAATGAGTATCAACAGTTTTTTCAGCACCGTATCTGTTTCTCGATACAACCGCCCGATTACAGTGACCCGTGACCCACTTTAGCACGTTCCACCAGTTTTTTCTTAATAATGTCGTTTAAATATGTTGTTTCTAGTTATACAAAATGTATTATTAGCCGCTATAGGAATCTGCATTTCGAAAATTAACTGTTCCTTCTTTATAATTTTCACGTCAACAACTGGTAGAAGAACTTTTCCTGTCGGTGCTGTGGCGTTCTCCCTCCTACCTTTTACTGAGTAAATCTTGTGTTTTCCAACTAATTTCACCACCAGATTAGGATCTATTTTTTCTTCATTTTTTGGCTTCTCCTACAAAATGGCAGATGAGCGACACAGGGTCAGCCTACTGAGCCTCTAGTTTGCTCTGCATTCAGGATCATCATATTATATTGCATGTAATAAATGTCATTTTAATATGTTTTCCTCATTATACCAACCAATGGGATGAGAAGCAATTAATTTAAAGCAGTTTCAGGTGCTATATTACAATTATTATATGCAAACAATATCAACATTGTCAAGCTGCAGTCGGATGAACAACAGATATACAGTTTCTCCTATTATTTGTTGTCATATTACCACACAGCGGATGTAAAGACAATAGTTTCTCTTCTATTTAGGTGATATAGCCCACTTTGTATCCTCACTATATCTTGCAGACTATTGCGTTAGATAAAAGATAATGGAATGATATTTCAACAAAATGACTATTTTGTGGTAACTCAGACAACATTTTACACCAACTCGCCTTTATCTCGATTTTTGTTGTTGTTGCCAATTTTGGTTGAAGGCAATATAATCTTTTTGCCAAAACTTGTTGACTTTAGTATTGTTACTTGTCTCTTACTTTGTATATTTTGCTTTCATTTATTTTTGTTATTCAATTTTAACAACACTTTGGAATAAAGTTCATTCAAATTCGTGCGTCTGTTCTATATTGCTTACCTAGTCTATTAATTGAAACATTAAAAAAATAGAGTTCCAAAAATTGAAATATTGAACAAAATCCCTTCAACATAATCACATAGTCTTGATATAGGTCTAAGTACACAGGGCCAGGCCTTGGGATGCACGGGTCCAATTGTTCTCTGTAAAAACGGTATTGTGTTGTGTGTACTTCAACGTCCAAGAGTAGATAACTCCGGAATGTGTCTAGCCCAATTGGGAGCAATTGGTTGGTCCTGAATATTGTGTTAAGACTCAAAGACATGATAGTCAAAATCACATCAAATTTGGTAATAATAGAATGTTTACAATGTAAAAACGTAACGTAGACCATAAACAATACAAATACAGTTACTCCACGATATACCCCCAAACACTTCTGAATTTAGCATTAAACACCAGTCAATTAATCATGCAAACATGGTTTACTTTTTTGTGTTTAAGGTCATGCCTTTTACCTTTTACGAGAACATAAACACGAATGTAATTAGTACAAATTTGAATAATTGAAGAAAAAACGAAAATCATATTCTCTGTCAATCATAATTTGATTGACTGTTGATGTGATATCCATGGAAAAAACACTAACGTTAATCTCAAATGTTTTCTTAGTATCCGCTAGGCCTAAATGGAGGTCGTACCCGTGAATCTGAACTTCTAATGTACGGAAAAGGTCCAGGTATCCATAGGGAAATAACTTTCTTTTTCTGTGGCAAGTAGGTTCGATAGATTTCCTCGAACTATCCTGTAATTTCTTTGGTTGATCATATGTACAATCACTCATTGCCTTTGTTCCACCTACACTCTTTGCCTTCTCTTTGATATGAGGAAGGTGATCTGTTATTGGTCGCTTCTTTTTATTTTTGACGCCAACAACTGGTAGACATACTTTTCCTGTCTGTGGTATGGCGTTCTCTCTTCTACCTTTTACTGGGTAAATCTTTTGTTTTCCTGTTAATTTCACCACCAGATCATTAGGATCTATTTTTTCTTCATTTTTGTGCTTCTCCTTCTTACTCACCCCCTTATTCTTCTTTGTATCTGAGGCCATTTCAGGGTTTCATATAATATAGAATCAAGCTCAATTTTAATGACTTTGATAGACAAGAATTTCTTAAAATTGTCCAAAATCTGCCCTTCGTGTCTTAGCAGATACGAACACCTCCATTGCTTTGTACAAGTCCACTTCAAAATCTCGGTTAATATGCATTAATCCAAGGGAAGATAGCCTGTCATTCTTCATGGTCGACCTAACATAAGTTTTCAAACGTCTCAGTACACTAAATGAAATTTCAGCAGTAGCGCTTGCTACTGGCATGGTTAACAAAACACATAGTTTTATTAATATTGTATCTATAGAAGGACAGAGAACTGGATTTACAGAATCAGGTGTGGTACAAAGTGTTGTTGGCCAATCATTACGTTTAGTAATGACCCAGTGGGTTCGCCATCTGGCTACTTCTCTCCTGAAATCCTCTAATGACAAATAAATGTCAGTCTGATATGTCTCGTATATTGTAGCAACATGATCATCAGTTAATTTGTCTACAGCACGGGGCAGTAGATGCTGTGCATGGAAGCGGTTTTCCGATTTAAGGAGACGTGATTCAAGTTCATAATCAAATTGTCCAAAAATGGATAGTACAAAGCAATTCGCCAATACTGTTTTGGCGATTCCGCGGGGTGATTGACTCTGGTAGTGTGTCTACCACATCGCCTGAGCATACTATCAGATATATCAAAAGATTTGGCTAAGCTAAGTGCAGACTGATACAACTCATCCTAAACCGATTCGTCCTGTCGTTCAGCTCTTAGCATTTCAATCACGGTCTTTGATTCTTTGATTGCTTCAAGAAGGTCGCATTCGTTATCTTGGGGGAATGTTGACAGATAAACAGCGCTATGTAAAATATGTTACGCTACTACCAAAGCTATGATAAACTGAAACCGCATGATGGATGCAAGAAACTTTGTCATCGCCCTGGTTTTGTAAGCGTTCTAACGCATGGACTACAACTGGATATTGACGTCTTAAAGGTATACAATGCGTCCGCTCGACTTGTTCATCACATAATTATCATACAAAAGTTACTAGTACGTCTTATTAGCGATATATTAATTATACTGATTTAATTAGACCAAGGATTTGTGTAGTAAATCCTTGATTAGACTGTTAAAAGAAACAATACATTTTTTTATTTAATTTTGTTTCCTTTTTTTTAACCTGTCGATGTGCACGCCATGGCGTGACAGCGTATATGCAGCTACGCCTCTGATAATACATTGAATGTAGACGCAAGGTGGCTGATTTTCATGGAAACATACGGATACCTATATCAATCATTGAGCAGATGCAAGGTGGCTGATTTTCATGGAAAACATTATGATACATAAATTAAGCCATTGTTTGTGACAGGCACAAAAACGTGGCGGGGTTAAACCGACCAATGGGATCCGAACACTTATATGCATCTTAAAGAGAAAATCTCATTTATTTAAAATTCTAACGCAATAGTTAGGACTAGTCATTATTGACTGATTAAGGATCGTATGACATAATTTATACGTCTCTACAAGGCTATGGAAAGGTACCAGTTGGGAATAATGTTGACTGTCCAATGCTCATAACTACATGATTAAAACGTACCAGTTTATAACAAATCTGTCTGTGTGTCCTGCCAACTCAGTCAGCTGAAAACTGCAAAATGGACACTCCGTCTAACTTTAGACAGTGTAAGTCTACATAATACAGTAATATACTACCTTTTCATTTATATAGAGAGACTACTCTTAACAGAACTATTTCTATTTTAATTTGCATTGTTGTCAAATTCATGTCGATTTACTAATGACGAGTAATACTAATGTTCACGATTCCCGTTCATCTAATGTTACAACACTGCAGACTAAACAGTACTGTAACTTGTAGTTGTTGCATGGAATTACATCCACCTGCATCTCCCATTTTTTAGCTTTCTGTTTACATATTTATTTTCAATAAAAAAAATTGTTTTTTTTATCTCCTTTTTTTTTTTTTTTTTTTTTATATACTTATCCTCGTGTATTGTAAAGTCGAGACCCTAAGACTATTTTGTCTCAAAACATTTTTAAAATAACTGCAACGATTCTATAAATAACATAATCAAGAATAAACATACATGTAGTCTCTTTTGGTACCGATTACATTATTTTGGCATCCTTAGCAAGTGATTAAAAATCCATCTGAAACTTGGAGGGTATTTCCACCATGTTTTGTAGAGTGTATTGTAAGTCGAGACTCCATATTTGCATACGGTTTTGAATAAATGAAAGATGATACCAATTCAATTTTTTCAACTATAATTAAGATAATAATTTGTAATAACAATCACAGCTAAAAACGTCTTTTTTCAGTATCATATAATATAAAAAAAACCTGACATTACACCAAAATTGTCTAATTTGTCTCAGCAGAAAAAAATATTTTTCACATGAAGTTTTTTCAGCTGTTCATTTTAGTTCATTTTAGTTCACTATTTCAAACAGCAAATAACAACAATGTGGGTCAATACATTATAACTATATTAAACACAATATACATTCTTTCTTTTATCCATATGTTAAAGTCACATGACCAAGTGTTTTGAAAGGCTATACGTTGTTATTTTGTTTCACTTATTGTCAGACTTTTTACATTTTACAGGTTAGATAAATAAGAAATCACATGTTTTGTGAGACATTTTTCTCAATTGATTAAATCTACGAGTCCAAATTCAGTCATATAACCTTTAACCCAAGTTTGTAAACAAAGCAGCCGACCGTGTCTTCCGTGACCCTGGTGACCAAAGGCTCTAAAAACGGCACAGAAATTGTTTTTTAAAAATGGGCATTAGCAAAAATGGCGGAAATTGGCATCTTGAGGCTTTCTTATGTTGTTTTACCTGTTTGAATCTCATTTTTGTTAAGATACTTGGTAATTTCCAACTAGGTCATCACTATTATTGTTTGACAGTCACAGGGCACGTGCTCGCTACGACGTCATCTAATGAATATGCAAAATAGCCGACCCTCGACTTTACAATACTCTCGACTTTACAATACACGACGATATAACGTATTCATGTTCATATATTAATAAATACAAACTTCGGAGACGTATAGTCGTGTATTGTAAAGTCGAGGGTCGGCTATTTTGCATATTCATTAGATGACGTCGTAGCGAGCACATGCCCTGTGACTGTCAAACAATAAAAGTGATGACCTAATTGGAAATTACCAAGTATCTTAACAAAAATGAGATTCAAACAGGTAAAATAACACAAGAAAGCCTCAAGATGCCAATTTCCGCCATTTTTGCTAATGCCCATTTTTAAAAAACAATTTCTGTGCCGTTTTTAGAGCCTTGGGTCACCAGGGTCACAGAAGACACGGTCGGCTGCTTTGTTTACAAACTTGGGTTAAAGGTTATATGACTGAATTTGGACTGGTGGGTTTAATCAATTGAGAAAAATGTCTCACAAAACATGTGATTTCTTATATATATAACCTGTAAAATGTAAAAAGTCTGACAATAAGTGAAACAAAATAACAACTTGTAGCCTTTCAAAACACTTGGTCATGTGACTTTAACATATGGATAAAAGAAAGAATGTATATTGTGTTTAATATAGTTATAATGTATTGACCCACATTGTTGTTATTTGCTGTTTGAAATAGTGAACTAAAATGAACTAAAATGAACAGCTGAAAAAACTTCATGTGAAAAATATTTTTTTCTACTGAGACAAATTAGACAATTTTGGTGTAATGCCAGGTTTTTTATATTATATGACACTGAAAAAAGATGTTTTTAGCTGTGATTGTTATTACAAATTATTATCTTAATTATAGTTGAAAAAATTGAATTGGTATCATCTTTCATTTATTCACAACCGTATGCAAATATGGAGTCTCGACTTTACAATACACTCTGCAAAACATGGTGGAAATACCCTCCAAGTTTCAGATGGATTTTTAATCATTTGCTAATGATGCAAAAATAATGTAATCGGTACCTAAAGAGACTAAATGTATGCTTATTCTTGATTATGTTATTTATAGAATAGTTGCAGTTATTTTAAAAATGTTTTGAGACAAAATAGTCTTAGGGTCTCGACTTTACAATACACAAGGATACTGGTCGGGGAGTAGTTCTCGCCATTTTTTACGTTTTTTATCCAATATTTGTAAGAAGCAGTCGAGAAACCTTTGTTTTCACCCCATTATTATTTTGCATGAACCATAACGATTTACCTGCGAAATGAATTTTCATAAAGGAGAGCGCATGCTGATCAGGGACGGGGATCCATTATTACGATGTTGCATTTTTTTTAACAGAAAATGGCCACAACAGAAGCAATTCTCGCCAACTTTCAGAAATATTGTTTTTTGTGAAGCTAAAGCATCAAAAGGATAGAAAAACGACATTTTAGAAAATTAAAACCCTTTCTTAAAAAGTTTACCGGTTTTTGTGTTAGTTTGTAGAAAACTGATAATTATTCATCGCTGTTTTAAAGGCTGTCATGCCATCCCCACGCCACTCCCCCATTCCGTAAAATACATCCTTTTCAACAGTGGTTTACCTGATAATTTTCATTTTATTGATGAAAAGTAATAATTCCAGTTTTTCTAGAATTAATATTAATATTTTGTCCATGTTTTATGCCCAATGTGATAATATAGGATCCATGTATAAATTAGCAGTCAAGGTAATTGATGACGTAAACAGTGCATGCGCAGGTGGCCATTTGCATTCACATGGAATCTATTTTTGTTCTGCAACCGTGAGTATTTTGGATTGTAGGGATGAGTAATAAGGCAAAGTGTGACACTTTTTAGAAAGATCTTAACGATTTGTAGAGATAAATTGGAAATATGGTGTCACTAGGATGAAGAATAGACAGAAAATTTCTTCGGAATGCTAATCTCAACGAGATTACCCCCACCACTAAAACTGGTCGCCATGATATAGCTGAAAGTGGCGTTAAACACCAAAATTCAAAATTAAAGAAAAAATCTAAACTTACCATCAGTGCAATAGTGTTTAATGTCTTTGTTCTGTAACTGCATTTGTTTTATTCCTCCTTTGAATGTTTTGTTACTTCTCCCTATGAAATGTACGTATTTCCTGTGATTATCACTTCCGATTTCAAACTGTTCACACTCAAGACTTCTGTGTTCATCGAAGGCACGGAGACCAAATAGTTTGCAATTGTAGAAAAAGACTGTATATTGTAAACTGCGCTGAATGCATTCCGAACACTTGAGCCTCCCATATCTTTTCTTCATCTTCTGGAAGTATTGGATCGGCTTGTTTTACTTTCGTTCCAAAGCCGCGGGACTCTTTCATCTTGGCATCTAATACTTTTCGCAACACTGCAAATCTATTGTCATTTTCATCCAAAAAATTCTTATCGTAAATGTCACGATCTCGAAGAAAGCGCAGAAATCCACAAATAATATAATACAAAGATCTAGGTGGATATTCTTGTCCGACTTGCTTTCTCACTTCAATCACAAACTTTTGTAGACACAAGTTCATTGTCTCTGCATCCATTTCATCAAGCGGTGGAATCGTGTTATTGTATGTTCTCACCTCTCGCCATTTGTTGAAAACTTCAATTGCCCATTTCATGTTCTTTTCCGTGTTCTTATTTTTCTGCGAGTCGAGAAGCGCGTCTATTTCACTCTGACCAACTGAGTCTCCGAATCTTTTCTGTTCAGGTTGTAGTTTTTCACGGTCTGAATTGTTGCTTTCCAACTCAAGTTCTGACGACTCAGTCATGTTAGTGTCAAAATGATAATCAACATCAAATGTTAAGTCATTCAAATCATCGTCGTCAAAGTAACTGGTGATACACTGTGAAATTGTTAAGTTATTCAAATCTTGCTCACATTTGTATTCGTTCTCCATTTCCTCTGCCACCTGTGATAGAATAAAATCTAAATCATCGTTCAAAATATCGTCCTCTGTCATCGCTGCCATTTTATGTTTTGACGTTAACCACGTGTTCTATTAAAAACTTTTTCCCACGTCACTGACTGCTGGCGTACGTGACCAAGATCAGTCTTCTCAAAAGTTGGTCAAGTGCGACAGACGTCAATCACACATTTGCTTCCGTTTGATTGGTTATGATACAAAACATTTAGAATACGTTTAATTTCGTGTATGCGCAGATAAACTGATCTCGGGCACGCCCTCGATCAGTTTATCAGCACATACACAAAATTAAAAGTACTCTGAATATTACTTCATGTATATGTTTTGTAATGTTGTATTGTATTGTATTGCTTTACCTGCAAGGGTTTTATTTGCAATAAAGATTATATAATGTTGGTTAGGATATGACATTGTCATAAATGTAATTTTTCCATTGAACAACACAAATGTCATGTTTTGGCACCACTGTAACAATTTGTATAATTTTTGCTACCCTGATTGTGATATTGTAAATTGTGTAACATTAGTAAGATCTTGTGAACACAACTCTTCTGAATGTATATGACAGATAGTGTTCATATTTAATATGATTGCTAGTCATGACATGTAGTTGAGTGGGGAATGAGCCTGCTATGTTGCCATTTTGATTCCATAAAATTTGTAGGAGTTATGGGACTTTTACTATTTTATGCATTGTGTAACATACAAATCTAGTGAATGAAACTCTTCTGAATGTATATGACAGATTAGTGTTCATATTTAGTATGATTGCTAGTCGTGACATGTAGTTGAGCCTGCTGTGGTGCCATTATAATTCAACATAATTTGTAGGAGTTATAGGACTTAACTATTTTAGACATAGACTTAGTAACAGAGTAAGATATAAATATATCTCAAGCCAGTCAAGGATATCATAATCACATTACACCTCCTTCTATTGTGGTGGGGACATAGGTACCAATCTTGTTCTTTTTCATCCAATTCTGATGGTGTTTTTTCCCTTGTATTTATTGAGCTGGAAGCTTCCAGTAGTATTGCAACAGATTTCCTCTACCTATACTATTTGAACTTTATTATTGTTCATCTAATTTTAATGTAGTTTTTTGCAAAATGATTATTTTTATGGGATATTGATGAACCATAAAAAAATTGCTAAATTGGTCCAAATTCTGAAGGCATATTTAAGACTTGAATTACATTGCAGCAAAACAAGACAAATTATGTCCATAAAAAATGATAAATACATTGTGTCGAGACTTTGATAATATGCACTTGTTAAAATTTTCCTCGTTGACATGCTGCTATCGTATCATGCTCTTTATTCATCATTGCTGTGACTACCAAACGTAAAAGACTGGATAATTACAAAAATGTATGATGAACAGACTGACAGACTGGTAAATCCCTAGCCATTTGAAACCTCTACACATTGAGATGTAAAACCATCTCTGGCCATGGTGGTAAGATGCTAGACTAGAAAATTGGTATGTACATGCAGTATAAAGTTAATAAATATTTCTTTTACAGCTGGGCAAAAAAGGAGACAGAAGAAACCTGGATCTAAACCTCAGTTATATGAAGATACAAGTATGCAACCTCCTCCTCAGCAGTATGGCTATGTGTCACCTCCTCCTGTACAAGGTACCTTTGTTTTCATAGTAACAATGAGTTATCTATAAGACATTAATCTCCAATTATGTATTTGTATTTATATTTCAGAACATTTAGGTACAACTTCCAAAATGATAATCACATCTGTTGACCATCAAACATTGCATGGCAAGGAAAAAATTGATACATTTTAATTTCAATAACCATATTCATCACTAGAATGTTCACTCATCATTCAAACGACAGAAACCGCATCAGTGGTGTAATGGTTAGCGTGCTCACCTCGAGTGCAGAAGATCATGGGTTCCAGCCCCGATCGGGTCAAACTAAAGACTATAAAATTGGTATAATTTGTTGCTTCTCTGCTAAGCACGCAGCATTAAGGAGAAAAAGCAAAGACTGGTTGGCTCAGAATTAGGATAATGTGTCAGAGTGAGGCGACATGTCTATCCGCAGACTATTGTTTGAGTGAGCTAGCACTATAAAAATTCAACTTAGCATGTTGGTCTAGTACAAAGCAGACCTCATCATCATCTCATTGACCATGATAACTGAAAATTACTGAGTTGGCGTGAAGCAACAATCACTATCACTCACTCACTCACTGAAAAGACAGAAAAACATTAATTATGATGCCTTTATGAAAAAGAAGGTCCCAATACCCTATAATGGCTGCACAAGATACTTAATGAGTTATTTAAAAACAGTGAAAGTTTGATATTTTTACAGTTGATAATGACAATATGTTTAAACATTTCTTAAAACAGGAGAAAATTACTTCCCATGTATTTAAGCAGAAATTGATTTTGAGTTTGTCATGAATTGCATGTACATGTGTGGTACATCATTTTTCACGTGTTTCAAATTAAAAAGAAAATGTGGTTTTACCTATATATTTCCTTTAGATATTGTAACCTTGTTATAACTAGGTACAGTATTTCTCTTACAGTAACCATTTACATTATATTAATATAGGGGCTGTCGTGGTCATGATCGTATGGTAGTTCGATTTACAACTACCTGTACAATCAGTGCCTATCACCACTAAAGTTGTGAGTTCAAACCCCGTTGATGGTGAGGTGTACTCGATGCATCATTATGTGATAAAGTTTGTCAGTAACATGCACCTGGTTGGTGGTTTTCTCAGAGTACTCCGGTTTCCTCCACCAAGAAAACTGACCGCCACGATATAGCTAAATTATTGTTGAAAGTGGCGTTAAGCACCATAAACCTAAACCTGACATTTATTTATTTCAGGTCATGACCAAAGTGGATTTGTTGGAATTCCAGGAAGTCAAATATTAAATGATCCAATGGCAAACATGGCAATGCAGTATGGATCTTCACTGGCAGACCAAGGCAAAGATTATGTTAATAAAAATGTAGGTTCACAACTTGATGTCGTGGTAGTGACACATAAATTTATTTTAAGCCTATAATGGGGATGCATGGTGGAGCAGGATTGAATCAGATTTAAACACATTTTTAAGGCTGTTTAAGAGTTGATGAACTTGTACATTACTATCTTTGATAGCATCTTTTTTATATGATCATTGCATGAATATGGGGGGCCTAACATATATCCAGGATTTTTCTAGGAGGAGATTCGATAAACTTGCAATGCAACATGGTCTTGTGGCATAGGGTAAGAATCCTCATTTTAATCATCATTATTCAACTGAAATCCCTATTTTAAAAATCAACCAAAATCTTAACTTTGATAGTTAAAACCACAACCCTTCTGTCCACAAGTGTGTATGGTCTTGTCAGTGTGATGTTAATTGGACATTGGTTGAAACTGAATGCTCAAGTTTTACCATATTTGAACCTGTACTGCTCATCAATGTATTTAAATATTTAACTATTGTGATAATAGATTTTATTTATGTGTTTATTTTCAGCTGGAAAAGTACGTTGCTACATCTAGATTAAAGTATTATTTTGCAGTTGATACTGCCTATGTCGGAAAAAAATTAGGACTTTTATTGTTTCCGTTTACACAGTCAGTAAGTATATAGAATGCTTTCATAAACTGTAATGCCATGATATAATGTGAAATATTATTTTAGATGGAGTTAAACACACAACTCTGCATTTGTTAATTAAATATGAAAAGTGTGAATGTTTGTCATCAATATAGCTAAAAATATTACTGAGTGCTAAGAGATGTTCAATTTAGAGACAGGGGCCATCATGGTCTTGATCGTATGGTAGTTGGATTTACAACTACATATGCAATCAGTGCCTATCAGCAAACAGGTCGGTGGTTCTCTCCAGGTATTCCAGTTTCCTCTACCAAAAAAACTGACTGCCACGATATAGCTGAAATATTGTTGAAAGTGGCGTTAAGCACAGTAACACCCACCCCCATACTCAATTTAGACATACAAGGTACCATGTGTGTCCAATCAAAGTACTCAGCAATTTAATCTTTCCTCCTTCATTTTAATTCTGTAAAAATGTTTTAGTCACCCAACCGTGGAAGTGATGTAAAAAAAAAGTGCCATCCTCGGATGTTGTGTATGCTTTAATGGAACAGCTCTAAAGCAAATAGGTCAGTCAGACAATGATATACAGGAATCCATGTTGAAAAGACAACACTTTTTAATGGGTCCACTCAGTTTTACCATTTATTTAAAATGCCAAAGTTACAGATATGTGTATTTTTTTATACAACCATGTATAATCATATTTACATTTGGACTGTCTACATCTTATTTTACACGATATAACTGAAATATTGCTAAAGTTGGCGATAAACACCCAATCAATACATCTTGTTTTATATTTTAGGATTGGTCAATAAAATATAATTCTGATGAACCTGTTCAACCTCGATTTGAATTAAATGCACCTGATCTTTATATACCATGTAAGTATCATATCACATTCTTTACCTGAACAGAAAAAAAACTTAACTTTGGAACAAAAATAAGGCATGATTTAAAATATATATTCTATTTTTTGTATCTTTTATTAAAACACTTAAAACAATCAACAAAGTGATTTTAAACAGATGGAAACTAGGGGCCGTCATGGTTGTGATCATATGGCAGTTGGATTTACAACTACTTGTGTAATCAGGGCCTATTACCAATAAGGTTTGGGTTAGAACCCCATTCATGGCGAGGTGTACTCAATACAAGATTATGTGATAAAGTTTGTCAATGACTTGTGACAGGGCGGTGGTTTTCTCCGGGTATTCTGGTTTCCTCCACCAATAAAACTGACCGCCACGATATAAATGAAATATTGTTGAAAGTAGCGTTAAACACCATAAATCAAACCATCTTTACCTGAACAGAAAATAAACCTTAACCCATCAGGAGACATTATGGCTCTACTTTGGAACAAAAATAAGGCACAATTTAAAATATTTATTCTATTTTTTGTATCTTTTATTAAAACACTTAAAGCCACCAAGTGATGCAAAACAAATGGAAACTTCCTTCTGTGGTAGTTTGATAAAGAAAAAGCTTTTATATCTACTTGATGTAATAACAGCATAGTTGGTGGATTGTATTCCTATTAGAAAGTAATTAGAGACAGATGTTAGTAATCTGCTATTTTATCTTTTAGCTATGGCCTTTGTAACATACGTCCTTGTAGCTGGTATAGTACTAGGCACACAAAACAGGTAAGTAGATTATGTCACATGTGTTTATAAACTGTTTTCACTGAAATATTAATTGCTAAATTTAGCATAAAGCTTCAATCAATTTATAATCCAGTATTATGGATACTGAAATGCCATATAAACTAATGTTCAAAGCAATTTGTAAATATCATGCCTGAAAGGAAAGGCTTCATTTTAAAGTTTCCAGTTTTATCCATTTGATTTCAGATATAGATTTTGTAATCGACTTTCAAAAATGTTATATGAATAATAGAAATATAAAATGTTATATTAGCTTCAAATTCACACAAAATATATTTAAAAAACAACTTTATATTAAATCTTGATTTTGATTGGATGGCACTAAAGATATGAGGCAGTAAAATACATGGTTTACCGTTTAGAATATCTTTCACAACTAAAGATGATGTCTCTGTTTATTGACAATTGTATACTGTTTTTTTTTTACTCAGTTAGCCAAAATCCAAGTGAACTTTTGCCATCATTTGGTGTCTGCCATCCTTTGTTAACTTATTCATATTTTAATTTTCTCCAATAGAGCTGCCTTGTAAATAGAAACTAACTTGGCAGGTATGATCATTGGGAAGTGGAGATTTAAACATTATACTTGTGCATTTTCTAATACATTTAATCTACACAAAGGTTTACATGATATACTTCCTACAATGAACATTTATTCTGAAATATGTTTCCTCTTTATAAATTGCTATCCTTTTGAATCGTGCGTGTGTGTGATATTCTAAACAATTTCAATTTAATTATTCACTTGATATATGTTTATATGTTGAGGACAGCTACGGTAGCCGTTGGCTACGCGTTATCCTCATTGAATAAATAAAGAGTTGAATTAAACTTATACAAGCTAAGTTAGTTCTTCAGAATAGGGCATATCACAGTACTTTAGAGATAAATGAAGGCCCCAGAGTAGGTGAACTGAGCACCAGAGGTCCAAAGTGTTAATGTTGACTGCAATGGGGAAAATTGCAAAATTCTTAACCAGTAATGGAAATACATATGACATCATCATTGTGATGTGCAGATCCAAGCTTGTTCAAATGAAAACCTCAGAATCTATGGGACCTGAGACCTGGGAGTCCAAAGTTTAACATAGGGTCTAATGGTGAAACATTAAAAATCTTTATTCATAAGATCTAGCAATTAAAATGCAATTATATGAGTCATGAATTGAAACGTCATTGTGATATGGAGATTCAACTTTGCATAGGGACAAAATTAATTTTGAAAATTTTATTGCGTAGGTTTATGGTGTTTAACGCCACTTTCAACAATATTCCAGTTATATCGTGGCATTTATTACGTAAAATACCAACGAAAAAATGACGAAAAACTGGTATTACCACAATAATTCACAAGAAAATATGCCACAGAGGAAACATGCCTGGATTTTAGTTTTTACTTGTATCTTCAGACTTCCCGAAAATGCTGTAGGACCGACGATTTCAAAATATGTATCGGACCGAATGTCCGGTAAAACATAGATATTTGAAAGGACCGGCGATTGAAATTTATTCCCTCCCAGTTTCCACTGCCAATGGCATTAAATTCCGTTTTCAGTTTTATTAAAATGTCAGACAGAGACTTGAAATTTGTTTATTTATTCTGTCAGACCGACACGTTCCTCTTTGTAATAGAAACTCCTATACAAATGTACGTAAATGTAAACATCCTTTTAGTAGGAACCAGCACCTGCAAAACGTGGAACATTAAAACTGAAATATATTACTGAGCACAGAAATAAGTTGACTTCCACACTCCCCAAGTATCAAAGATTGTTTGTGTTTAATTAAATATGTTTTGAGATGCTTATATATTGAAGATGACAGCAGATTCATATTCTTAACTGAAATTAAAATGTAGGTAAACCGAAAACTGACATTGATGTATAATATTCGGAACGTGATCGGACCATTAGATACGGATTGTTGGCTATATCTGCCTTATCTTTTTAGATAAAAATATGTATACAGAAAAACATTTAATTGAGTTGTTTAATGATCATGACTATAGGTAATCTTGCATTCAGTTCTGTATAAAAAAAACAAAATTTGAACAACACTGAAATACAATATTGCAAAAAAATGGTGGGACAGACACAAAGCCCATGGGTAAGACAGAACCGCAGTTCCTGTCTGACCCAATGTCAGACAGAAAAAAAAGTTTTCGCCAACTCTGTAATACCGAATGTTTGGTATAATAGTTACCTCAGATTTTGTCCGAAAGGCATTGATCAGTGTTTAATTTTATTTTTAAATTACATAATTTTCATTGTTTTCACCCCTTTTATACATTTCCGGTTTCAAACAAACCCATTTGTGAAGACGATCACGACACGATTGGTTATTTGTATATATATTAGCCAATGACATGACGTCTTTCATACAACCATTGACCTATAGTACAAGGTCATCAAAACAACAAAACTCGAGACACACACTATAAAAGACATAACATATACAATTTTGAACAACACTGAAAACTGAAAATTGAATTACTTTAACCTCTATAAAAATCAGAGGTGAAATCAGGTGCCCAATTGCTAATACTAGGGTAAATCACTCTAAAACGGCCAAACTAAACATTATGCATGTGACAGTGAATTTTTTGGGACTTTTTTTTCGGACCGGCAAAATATTTTTCGGTCCGACAAGATTTTCATGTCTGGCAGTCCGAACGACTGACAACTTCTTAGCAAGTTTCGGGAAGTCTGAACTTAATTGTGTGACATGGATGCTTTTAACTTTCCCAATAAACTTTATCAATCAGTTACAATATCATAATACTTAACATATAAAAAACATACATTGTAAGTAACTTTACGACTCGAAACGCAAACTGGAAGCATATTTTTCATCTCCGTAACCAGAACATTTTGAATAAGTCTTAAACTTCCTGTTTTGAATTAAAACCAGATAAGTACAGTCAAACCTGCCTTAAAGGCCACCTCTTTATAACGAATCACTGTCTATAAAGGGCAGTCTCATTTTTCCCATTAATGAATAATGCATATAATTTTAACCTGTATATAAAGGGCACATTATTTGCTTCCCTTGAGTGCCCTTTATATACAGCCTTACAGGTTTGACTGTATAAAGATTTTCATCAAAGGTGTCAAACCACTGATGATACTTGAGACAGGTTTCACTTTACTATTAAACAAAATACCTTCACTTTCTATATTGTATCCATAGCTATTACTAATGTTTATATGTTACATTTCAGATTTACACCAGAACAATTAGGAATTCAAGCCAGTTCAGCCTTAGTGTGGCTAATTATAGAACTTGTTGTTATAATGTTAAGTTTATATATAATGAATGTCAACACAAGCTTAAAATATACAGATGTGATAGCTTATTGTGGATATAAATTTGTTGGGTGAGTATTGGTTTTCAGATAAGAAAGATCTTGATTGGTAATATTTCATAGAAGATACACAAGTTTACTGAAAATAAACTATTGTTAGTATCCATTATATGTTACCATGATGGACACTGTGTGATAGCAACTTTTAGCTTATATAAATGAATAGCGACAGGTAAGATGTGCTGATTTGACTGTGGGTAAATATAGAGAGAAGAAAAATCACAACAAAAGGATAGACAAAGCAACACCAATTAACAGTATTAAAAATAAAATTAGAATTAGACAACAAAATCTGTTATAAATAAAAATCTAAAGTTAGAGCAAGTGTCCTGCATTCATTGTGTACAATATTTTTACTAGCAGTCTTCGAAATAAGACGGTAGTCCGAAGCCCGTGGCGTGTAAAATTGTACACTGGCGTATAAAATGAGTAGTTCCACAAGTCCGACGGGCCTGTGAAAAAAAAGTCATATAGTTTCAAAAGTTTATTTCATAAGATATTGTGTGTCGATATTTAGTTTATTCTTTTCCGTTTTAAGTTGCTGCCGAGTCGATGCAAGAAATGGGTAGGCAAACGAGTCCTTTTAAGAATTTCCGATATTCAAAATAGATTTAGGTGTGTCTGTTTTTTGCAATTTGATTGGTTGATATTTTTAGGAAATTACTATCATGTAGGTTTTAAAAAAGGACGAGAAGAAGGGCTCACGTTAGAGGGCGAAGTAGTTGCGTTGGGAAGGTTGACTTCGATTTCTCGTTGGTCAAAAGCGAAGTTCAAGTAGCCTTGTAATTTTGAAGAGTCGCCCTATGTTGCATGCGTATTTTTGCCACGTGCCATTTATGAAAATATCGACATCGTGTTTATTGAATTCTATGTTATTCATTAAGTATTTTGAAAGTGACTTTCTTGAAAAGTAATCCATTTCGGTTTAAAGAAACTTTAATATCGTTCAATATCAAATAAAAATACACCACGAGAAAGGGGGCGCAATCAGACACTGTGCTACGGGAAATGTTGATCGAAGCTACTTTTAACCAAACAAACTTTTGATTAATTTTTTTCTCAATCCTGTGACATAAAGTCTGAGTTCTCATATATAATGTGTTCATATTTAAGAAGGTTGGTCATTCAAAATTCGTTGAAATGTACGGAGACACTTCAGATTTTTTTCGATCCGCTTCCAAATCCGATCGGTATTTTTTTTATTAATTGCGATCTATTTATAGAACTGTTGCTGACAGACCTGTGTCTACGTTAAGGGTTAATACCTCTGCAGTTAGAAAATAGACTTTGAACTACAGTAGTTTTGTTCCATTGTTGCACTCTGATTTGAGGTCTGACAAATAATAATTACAATCTTTACTTTAAGTTGCTTCAGTTTATGACTGTCAGTGTCAATATACGTTCGTGCTATATTTGCATTCCCTAGCTTTCTATATATACATGTAGTTGGACCGTTGAGCAAATTGGCATATACTGTACATATTTCTTCTGCTGAATGCTACACAAATACGACTTTTTGCATTTTGTGTGGTATTAATTCAAAGCATAGTGATATTTTTAAAAAAAAAAAAAAAAAAAGGAGGGGGGGGGTACATATTAAAAATGATCACCAAATTATATGTCTCACGCAATGATAAGATAAGATAAGAAAACTTTATTTTGATTCGGCACATAATAAAACAGTACAACATAAGCTCTAAGGAGCTTTTTACCGAATATGACACCACAAGTTTTTGTTATAAGAGTCTTATAACAATATTGGATGTGATGATGATCAGGAGGAGGAGGTGGACAGTGATGATATGGAATATACTGAGGATGCTATTGACAATATGATTTTAGAATTTTCAGGAGATTAATATAAACATGTGTCTTTTTGTGTTTTTTACTTGCATTCTGGTCTTACCTAATGCATAATTGACATTTCCACATAATATTTGGTACATCATCATGTTTTTGAGTTTTGGTGGTTTGAATTAATGGTCATTAATGTAGTTTTCAAATTCGGGCCTGTAGAATTGATGGTGGGCCTGTAAATATTTGAACTTACAGGCCCGGTGGGCTTGTAAAGCAAAAAGTTAAGCGTGAGGACTGTACTAGTTAGCATTGTTCTTCTACATTAAACAATGTTTGTTATTAAGCATAAGACAACAGAAGTGAAGAACTGAACAATATCTTATAATCTTAATGTTAAAATTGTACTTGACTTCACTGTACCTAACAAATAGCATAAACAATTTATTAGGACAACAAGACCTCTCTGTACATAGCAAACAGCATTAAGAATGTATCAAGATGACAAGACCTCTCTGTACATAACAAACAGCATTAAGAATGTATCAAGATGACAAGACCTCTCTGTACATAACAAACAGCATTAAGAATGTATCAAGATGACAAGACCTCTCTGTACATAACAAACAGCATTAAGAATGTATCAAGATGACAAGAGCTCGCTGTACAAAAGAAACAGCATTAAGAATGTATCAAGATGACAAGAGCTCGCTGTACATAACAAACAGCATTAAGAATGTATCAAGCTGACAAGAGCTCGCTGTACATAGCAAACAGCATTAAGAATGTATCAAGATGACAATAGCTCGCTGTACATAACAAACAGCATTAAGAATGTATCAAGATGACAAGACCTCGCTGTACATAGCAAACAGCATTAAGAATGTATCAAGATGACAAGACCTCTCTGTACATAACAAACAGCATTAAGAATGTATCAAGATGACAAGAGCTCTCTGTACATAGCAAACAGCATTAAGAATGTATCAAGATGACAAGACCTCGCTGTACATAACAAACAGCATTAAGAATGTATCAAGATGACAAGACCTCTCTGTACATAACAAACAGCATTAAGAATGTATCAAGATGACAAGAGCTCTCTGTACATAGCAAACAGCATTAAGAATGTATCAAGATGACAAGAGCTCTCTGTACATAGCAAACAGCATTAAGAATGTATCAAGATGACAAGACCTTGCTGTACATAGCAAACAGCATTAAGAATGTATCAAGATGACAAGACCTCGCTGTACATAACAAACAGCATTAAGAATGTATCAAGATGACAAGACCTCGCTGTACATAGCAAACAGCATTAAGAATGTATCAAGATGACAAGAGCTCTCTGTACATAACAAACAGCATTAAGAATGTATCAAGATGACAAGAGCTCTCTGTACATAACAAACAGCATTAAGAATGTATCAAGATGACAAGAGCTCTCTGTACATAACAAACAGCATTAAGAATGTATCAAGATGACAAGACCTCTCTGTACATAACAAACAGCATTAAGAATGTATCAAGATGACAAGAGCTCTCTGTACATAGCAAACAGCATTAAGAATGTATCAAGATGACAAGAGCTCTCTGTACATAGCAAACGGCATTAAGAATGTATCAAGATGACAAGACCTTGCTGTACATAGCAAACAGCATTAAGAATGTATCAAGATGACAAGACCTCGCTGTACATAACAAACAGCATTAAGAATGTATCAAGATGACAAGACCTCGCTGTACATAGCAAACAGCATTAAGAATGTATCAAGATGACAAGAGCTCTCTGTACATAACAAACAGCATTAAGAATGTATCAAGATGACAAGAGCTCTCTGTACATAACAAACAGCATTAAGAATGTATCAAGATGACAAGAGCTCTCTGTACATAACAAACAGCATTAAGAATGTATCAAGATGACAAGACCTCTCTGTACATAACAAACAGCATTAAGAATGTATCAAGATGACAAGAGCTCTCTGTACATAACAAACAGCATTAAGAATGTATCAAGATGACAAGACCTCTCTGTACATAACAAACAGCATTAAGAATGTATCAAGATGACAAGAGCTCTCTGTACATAACAAACAGCATTAAGAATGTATCAAGATGACAAGACCTCTCTGTACATAACAAACAGCATTAAGAATGTATCAAGATGACAAGAGCTCTCTGTACATAGCAAACAGCATTAAGAATGTATCAAGATGACAAGAGCTCGCTGTACATAGCAAACAGCATTAAGAATGTATCAAGACGACAAGAGCTCGCTGTACATAACAAACAGCATTAAGAATGTATCAAGATGACAAGACCTCGCTGTACATAACAAACAGCATTAAGAATGTATCAAGATGACAAGACCTCGCTGTACATAACAAACAGCATTAAGAATGTATCAAGATGACAAGACCTCGCTGTACATAACAAACAGCATTTAGAATGTATCAAGATGACAAGAGCTCGCTGTACATAACAAACAGCATTAAGAATGTATCAAGATGACAAGAGCTCGCTGTACATAGCAAACAGCATTAAGAATGTATCAAGATGACAAGAGCTCGCTTTACATAACAAACAGTATTAAGAATGTATCAAGATGACAAGAACTCGCTGTACATAGCAAACAGCATTAAGAATGTATCAAGATGACAAGAGCTCGCTGTACATAACAAACAGCATTAAGAATGTATCAAGATGACAAGAGCTCTCTGTACATAACAAACAGCATTAAGAATGTATCAAGATGACAAGAGCTCTCTGTACATAACAAACAGCATTAAGAATGTATCAAGATGACAAGAGCTCTCTGTACATAACAAACAGCATTAAGAATGTATCAAGATGACAAGACCTCTCTGTACATAACAAACAGCATTAAGAATGTATCAAGATGACAAGAACTCGCTGTACATAACAAACAGCATTAAGAATGTATCAAGCTGACAAGAGCTCGCTGTACATAACAAACAGCATTAAGAATGTATCAAGATGACAAGAGCTCTCTGTACATAGCAAACAGCATTAAGAATGTATCAAGATGACAAGAGCTCGCTGTACATAACAAACAGCATTAAGAATGTATCAAGATGACAAGAGCTCACTGTACATAGCAAACAGCATTAAGAATGTATCAAGATGACAAGACCTCTCTGTACATAACAAACAGCATTAAGAATGTATCAAGATGACAAGACCTCTCTGTACATAACAAACAGCATTAAGAATGTATCAAGATGACAAGACCTCTCTGTACATAACAAACAGCATTAAGAATGTATCAAGATGACAAGAGCTCGCTGTACATAAGAAACAGCATTAAGAATGTATCAAGATGACAAGAGCTCGCTGTACATAACAAACAGCATTAAGAATGTATCAAGCTGACAAGAGCTCGCTGTACATAGCAAACAGCATTAAGAATGTATCAAGATGACAATAGCTCGCTGTACATAACAAACAGCATTAAGAATGTATCAAGATGACAAGACCTCTCTGTACATAACAAACAGCATTAAGAATGTATCAAGATGACAAGACCTCTCTGTACATAACAAACAGCATTAAGAATGTATCAAGATGACAAGAGCTCGCTGTACATAAGAAACAGCATTAAGAATGTATCAAGATGACAAGAGCTCGCTGTACATAACAAACAGCATTAAGAATGTATCAAGCTGACAAGAGCTCGCTGTACATAGCAAACAGCATTAAGAATGTATCAAGATGACAATAGCTCGCTGTACATAACAAACAGCATTAAGAATGTATCAAGATGACAAGACCTCTCTGTACATAACAAACAGCATTAAGAATGTATCAAGATGACAAGAGCTCTCTGTACATAGCAAACAGCATTAAGAATGTATCAAGATGACAAGAGCTCGCTGTACATAGCAAACAGCATTAAGAATGTATCAAGATGACAAGAGCTCACTGTACATAGCAAACAGCATTAAGAATGTATCAAGATGACAAGAGCTCGCTGTACATAGCAAACAGCATTAAGAATGTATCAAGATGACAAGAGCTCGCTGTACATAGCAAACAGCATTTAGAATGTATCAAGATGACAAGAGCTCACTGTACATAACAAACAGCATTAAGAATGTATCAAGATGACAAGAGCTCGCTGTACATAGCAAACAACATTAAGAATGTATCAAGATGACAAGAGCTCGCTGTACATAGCAAACAGCATTAAGAATGTATCAAGATGACAAGAGCTCGCTGTACATAACAAACAGCATTAAGAATGTATCAAGATGACAAGAGCTCGCTGTACATAGCAAACAGCATTAAGAATGTATCAAGATGACAAGAGCTCGCTGTACATAACAAACAGCATTAAGAATGTATCAAGATGACAAGAGCTCACTGTACATAGCAAACAGCATTAAGAATGTATCAAGATGACAAGAGCTCGCTGTACATAGCAAACAGCATTAAGAATGTATCAAGATGACAAGAGCTTGCTGTACATAGCAAACAGCATTTAGAATGTATCAAGATGACAAGAGCTCGCTGTACATAACAAACAGCATTAAGAATGTATCAAGATGACAAGAGCTCGCTGTACATAGCAAACAGCATTAAGAATGTATCAAGATGACAAGAGCTCGCTGTACATAGCAAACAGCATTAAGAATGTATCAAGATGACAAGAGCTTGCTGTACATAGCAAACAGCATTTAGAATGTATCAAGATGACAAGAGCTCGCTGTACATAACAAACAGCATTAAGAATGTATCAAGATGACAAGAGCTCGCTGTACATAGCAAACAGCATTAAGAATGTATCAAGATGACAAGAGCTCGCTGTACATAGCAAACAGCATTAAGAATGTATCAAGATGACAAGAGCTCGCTGTACATAACAAACAGCATTAAGAATGTATCAAGATGACAAGAGCTCGCTGTACATAGCAAACAGCATTAAGAATGTATCAAGATGACAAGAGCTCTCTGTACATAGCAAACAGCATTAAGAATGTATCAAGATGACAGGAGCTCTCTGTACATAGCAAACAGCATTAAGAATGTATCAAGATGACAAGAGCTCTCTGTGCATAGCAAACAGCATTAAGAATGTATCAAGATGACAAGAGCTCACTGTACATAGCAAACAGCATTAAGAATTATTCGACAACAAGATCAGGTGCTTTGAAAGACCCGTCACAAAGTCATCGTTTACAAAGTGTGTACATAGTAAACAAGGGGTAAAAAGAAAGAAACATTCAATCTCAGGACATTTATTCAGTCAGTTTTGACATAGATGTATGTTAGCAGTGGAATAATTCTTGATTCTTAACTTGTTTTTATAGTTGAAGCAATTAAAGTAGTTTATTGATTCTAAAAAGAATATTTTTGTCTTATTATCTATGATACATGTTGATATTTTGGTTTTTTTCAGGATGATATTTTCTTTAATAGCCGGTTTAATTTTCCTGTCTAATGGATACTACCTAGTATTATTATGGTTTGGTATAACTATTTCGGTATTTTTAGTAAGTATAAGAATCTTTTGTTTATCTCAGAATTTACTGATTGATGCATGATCAAATATTTCATTAAGTTTGAGAAAATTTTGCCTTGTATAACTCGAGAGAAAAAAAGGTATTTGTGACAAAATTCATAGAAAAAAGTTGTCTGAATTATAGTGTTAATCTAAAACAGAATTTGCTGTTCTATGAATGGTCTTATTTCAAAATCACTCCCCATAATCCATTCTAGAAGGCCACCATCACTTAACCTGTAATTTTCTTTACAATGGCCTGTACTACTATGTTTTATTCTGCAATAGGGAAGAATTTAAACTAGTTGTATGATCATGGCAAAAATTAATTACTTTTTAATGAGGTGATGATGATATGTATTTTGTAGTAGACCGAACACGCTTAGTTGGATTTTTATAGTACTAAGTCGCTAAAGCATCAGTCCACAGAAAGACATGTCGCTCATCTCAGACTCATTTTCCCGACTCTTGAGACAGCCAGGTTCTGCTTTTACTCCTTAATGCTGTGTGTACTTAGTCATAGTGGAGAAGCAACAAATACCAATTTTATAGTATTTGGTTTGACTCAACGAGGGATAGAAACCATGATCTACCACACTTGAGACAATCACGCTAACCATTACGCCATCGTGGTGGTTTCATGAAATTATTGTATGAATATATATTGCACTAATTCAAATTATAATGGTGTACTGCATGTATATTGTTTATTACAGATACGTACATTACGTGTGCAGCTTTTATCACAGACGGACAGTGATGGATTTTCTAGAGGAAATAAACGTAGCTGGTATCTGATTCTGTCTATATCACTCATACAACCCATCATGATGTGGTGGATCACTAGTCATATCATATTTCATAAAAGCTGAGTAAAAAGTCTCTGTGGAAGAAGTGTTAAAAAAACCAATGACATGACAATGTGACTAAGGTTGACAAGTTTGTAAAGAAAGCCAAGTGTCAGTAAAACAGACATGATAAAAAAAAATTAAAGATGGGAAATTTACAATTTGTTAATTGGTTGTTACATTTCTATAGGAAACATTGATGTCATAGCAGTGAAATCTGGTAAAATGAGAAGATAACGAAAATGATTACTTTGTAGTCGTGTACTGTAAAAGGCTTTTTTTTTTACAAGTGAAAAATCTGTTTATGATATTGTTTTACCCAAATACTTAAAAAATCATTGTTCATTTTGGAATTTAGCTATTAAATACTTTATACAATATATTTACCAAATATTGTAAAGGGATCATATGTATTAAACAATCTTACCAAACAATGGGTCGAATGTTTGTTACCAGTGATAAAATGCTCATGTTATTTAATTACATGTATTAACAAATATTGTTGAATTTTGTTTGTAAAACCATTTAAATGGAAGTGACTGTGCCAAAAGAGAAATATAGAAATAAAACTATCCAAACTTTGTAGGCGACACACATATCACTCTTATATTATTGTGGCAATATTATTAATCTCTAGCTTCTCTTTTGGCTGTCGTGGCCGTGATCGTATGGTAGTTAGATTTATAACTACTTGTGCAATCAGTGCCTATCTCCACTAAAGCTGTGAGTTCCAACCCCGCTCAGGCAAAGTGTACTCGATATCACATTATGTGATAAAGTTTGTCAGTTACTTGCAACAGATCGGTGGTTTTCTCCGGGTAATCCGGTTTCCTCCACCAATAAAGCTGACTGCCATGATATAGCTGAAATATTGTTGAAAGTGGCGTTAAGTACCATAAAACCAAACCAATGTAGCTTCACTTACATTCATGGTATTGAACCAGTTTTTACCAGATTCCTTATAATATTCTAATGTGCATCTTCCCTTTTTTTTTTCTTGAAAATGAATTTATAGGTTTCCACAAACCCATTCAAAGTAAAGCCCTTTTCTGAATTATGCTGTTTTATTATAGCAATGGGAGCAGGCATATTCAAATATCTCTCCTTCATATTATAATTATGATGTAAATGAAACAATAACAATTTTACTTTAGAACTGATAAATGGTCGAGTCTCTTTAATACAATATAAAAATTGATGTTAACATGCACTCAGACTCTTTATTAAATTCACGCAAATTTATTAAATTTTTAAAAATTGTTATCTAGCAAATAAAAATGAATTGAAAGTGAATGTGAAATGATTTATTACATAATAGACTATTTGCACATTTCCGATTTGATTCTAAAATTAAACATTAAAAAAAAAATTATGTGAGTTATTGCTCTTGCGGGAGACAAAATTGTTCCTGTTCAATGCAAGATCAACGGAAAGGACAAAAAATTTGAGTATAAATTTCTTATAATATGTATACATTTGAACCCTGTAAATAATCAGTTTTATAGTAAATAATAAAGTCGTAGCAACATGTAAATTTTATACAATGAGAAAAATATGTTATTTTCGTCGAAATTTGAATGAAATGGTGACTTTTGTCCGTTTTAAAGTGAAGCAGCTACTACAAAAACCTGAAAAACTATGATTTTAGAATCAAGTTGAAAATGTGCAAATGGTTTATTGAATAGTTTTTATAATAATTATTAAATGTTTATTTACCTACTTCATTTTGTGTTTGTGCCAAAGATATATTGCATGTTTTGTACATGTACCTGGTATGTAGATTTTATTCAGTTTTTATGGTATGTATTTATAAGTTTATTCCATGCCTCTTGATGTACATGAAACTGGATATTTTTAAAAATTTATAATAAAAAAAAGTAATAATAAATTTATGCTATTTATAAGTTTGTAGCTGCACACAATTACAATTTAAAAAGTGTAATATTTCATATGTATATTTGTAAATATACACAAGATGCATAACCACTCGTGACAAAAAAAGTAAATTTAAAACATTTGATTAGAATAATTTAGATTTTCAGGAAATGAATCTCATTAAAGATGATCATATATCATATTTTAAATTATCGATGATTTGTAGATTTCTCCTTTTGATATTTACACACAGTAATATTTATTATCAAGTAACAAACGTGATACAAACATATTATCTTTGATTTCTAATGTGACGTAATTTTGATGTCAATGACGTCACCTTGACAAGTCCTCAATAAACACACTATCTTTGATATGTTTCGCACAAAATGGACTTCTCATCGCCTTCGATGCAAGATTACCCTTAGAAATCCATTCTTTGATAAGTAAATCAATGATAGTATATTTTTATCAGTATCGATCTACATTTGATGGGGGGACTAGTATATTTTTATCCGTATCAATCTACATTAGAGGTGGGGGGACTAGTATATTTTTATCCGTATCAATCTATATTAGGTGGGGGGATACTTACAAATGTACATTTTCTTTTTACCCAGTCGGATTGTATTTTTTTTTCTTAATTTTTCAGATGCATATTTAACACAATAAATATTAATTTTTGTGTCATCAAATTAAAAATAAGAACACAGACTTGATGAGGCGTTTTTATATGTACCATAGTTTCTAGACAAGTCAAGTGTGAACAACTACAGGTCCTAGTTGACCTATTAAAAGAAAACTTGATAGAACACGTCATCTAATAAGAATTTTTCACATATTCTACAAGAATCCTAATACGACTAGCTACATATATATAGAATAAAGGTTTATAACAAATCTCTCAATGTTACAGTATCTTTGACAGACCAGTTTATTTATCACTTACTTTTTGCTTTTCCAGTATTTTTCTTTCTTCATTTGTTGTGTCCAGTTGAAAATGTTGATAGAATTATTATTTCTTGATATTCATTGATTGGTCAAAATATACATTGTATGCTTAATTCCCCCTCCCCCAACCAACAGTTATGATTCACTTCCTCTCCTCTTCACCATATGGCTGTGTTAACTGGTTTTTTGTGGTCACGCAGTTAGTGTTCCAACTTTCAATTGGATGCAATCCGTTGTACCTGCATCTAATGAGAATGTGTGCAACATGTGTTTTGAAAGAAAAATGTAAATATAAAATAGTCATGTTTAGTTTTTGCCAAAAAAAAAACAAAATGTTATATGGAGACACAGTTATTATTGTCCGTTAACTGTACATATTTTTACAAGAGGTGAAATGAATGCTTTTTGCTGCTTTTCATTATAAGAGACGTAATTAACAAAATCCAGCAGATGGCAGTGCTTGGGAACTACTGAATTACAGCTAACACTGTCAAAAGGTGAAGAGGAGGGAATGCAGAGAATAACCCTTGACTAGCAAAGATGACTCGCACTCCCATTTCAGATATGTTGTAAATTGCATATTTCTTTGTTCATATAATTATTAAAAACAATATACCATTCATTGATTAATCACCAATAAAGCATGCTACTTTTTGTGTTGTATTTCATTGATTGTATAGTAATTGTCCTGTGTAAAAACTTGGATCTTGGATTTCCAATTGACAATAAAAAAAAGTTTTAGTGAACCATATAAGGAACATTACTATCAAGGAAAAATCCCATCACACATGCGAATTCTGAGAAGATTTTTAAAATATAGGCCAATCAGTAAGCATGTTGAATTTCCATACAAAATGTTGGAGGACTACCTAAGTAACATTTCTACCAAGTTTGGTTTCAATTTGGCCACTGGTTTGAGAGAAATGGATGGAAATATTAAAAGTTACACAGACACAAAGTGTTGATAATATCTCACATGACCCTTTGTGTCAGGTAACCTTAAAATGTCAGGGGCTGTCGTGGCTGTGATAAAGTTTGTCAGGGACTTGTGACAGGTCGGTGGTTTTCTCCTGGTACTCCGGTTTCTTCCACCAATAAAACTGAATATATATAGGAGAACTGATACAAGCAAAAAATACCATAATGTATAATTATCTATGTTTTAATAAGGCAAAACTCTTAAGTTTTTTTCCTGATCTTCTCAAAAAGATGATATATACATCTACACACGATGATAAGCAACTATGCAAGTTTCATTCCAACACAAAACAAGAACTGACACTCACAAATCATGCCCTAAATAATCAATCAAATCTATGTTATAAAGGACTGTAACTTGCAAGAATTATTTTTCTGATTTTTCACGAAAAGAGTGAATGATTTTCAGCTAATGTCATGGCTAGAACAAGTTACATTTCGATAAGATTATGATATACAAATGTATGTTTTGTACTAGACCAACATGTTTTTAGTTTAATTTGAGAGTTCAAGTTCACTGGTAGATATGTCGCTCGCACACTATTTCCTGATTCTGAGTCTTTGCTCTTTCTTCTTTATGTTGTTTGTTTAACAGAGAAGCAGCAAATACCAATTTCATAGATTTTTTCTTCTTCACCTGTGGGTCGAATCCATGATCTTCCACACTCGAGGCGAGCATGCTTACCATAACACCACACATGCAATTGCACGAAAAGATGATGTGTCCATCTAGACAAGATGATAAGTGACTATGAATTGTTTCATTTCAATTCAAGATAAACAATAGTATAACTTGCACTGACAAACCATATATCCTATATAATGTATAATTTTCTATGTTATTAAGGACCATTTTCCTCTCTATTCACAAACAGATATGTACATTTACAAATGATGATAAGTCGCTATGTAAAGTTTCACTTCAATCGAAAATAAACAAGGAGAATTGGTGCTCATTTAGCCCAGGTCTTTTAGGGAAAGTTTGGTGATGTGATGACAATAGCTCCTTTGGTACAGGTAAGCTGAAAATCTCTGTCTTGGTATAACACACAATAAAAAAATGGTCTTTTACAAAAGATAGACTAGAGGCTGAATTGTTCACCAGGTTAATCATGTACCATTACGTTCAAACAAGTTCATAGTTTCTGGGACAAGAATTGCATATCTCTGGCATATTTTCAACAGACCAAGATTAAATGAGGAATCTTTGTAGAGGACTTCACTTATATCATATGTACAATGTTATTGTGAGGAGAAGACTTTTAAAAGTTGCATCCCCGTCATATTTGATTCCAATTAGTGCCAAATAGTTTCAGAGAAGAAGATCTTTAAACTTTAAGCCAATAAGAACCCAGAATTTACCATGACTGCCATGTTATTTGCCAAATAGAAATGAAATGAGAACAATTTGTAGAGAGCCTAACAAATAGCCAACTAGTTTCAGGAGAGAATTTTTTTTAAGATCAACCAATCAGAACCAAAATTGTACATGTTGGCCATGTTTTTTTCCATATCAAGTCGAAATTAGGTTGTTACAAAATCATCATTCCTGATAGGTTTGGTTCCAATTGGCACAGTAGTTCCTTTTAAAAAGTTTCTGCTGATCAGAACCAATAATTGCCTATGGCATGGAAGCCATGTTTTAATATGAACCAGAGGTTCTCAAGAGCCTGTATTGTTCACCTGGTTAAAAAAAGAACCAATTGGTCCTATGTAAAAACTATGTCCTGCAGTAGCAGTCATCTTGGAATTCCGATCAACATAAAAAACACGAAGTTTGTAAAGGACCTTCCAATGATTGATGCACAGTTTAGGTTCAATCAGTGCAATAGCTTCAGAGAAGAACATATTCCTGTATTTTCCCCATATGGTCCTGTGTTAATACTATGACCTGTGGTGGCAGCCATCTTGGATTTCCGATTGGCATAAAAAAACAGAAACTTTGTAGAGAACCTTCCAATGATCATTCCTGGGCAGTTTGGTTTCAACTGTCCAAGTGGTTTCAGAGAAGAAGCGTTTTGAAACATTTTTCCCATAGGGTCCAATGCTAAACTAAGTCCTGCCGTAGCCGCCATTTTGAATTTCATATCAGAACAAAAAACCTAAAGTTTGTAGAGGACCATCCAATGAACATTCATGTACAGTTTGGCTTTAATCATATTTGTAGTTTCTGAGAAGAAGGCATTTGAACATTTTCCCATAGGGTCCAATGTTAATCTATGTCCTGCGGTGGTGACCATCTTGGATTTCCGATCGGCATAAAAAACAGAAACTTTGTAGAGGATCTTTTAATGATCATTCCTGGGCAGTTTGGTTTCAATTGTCATAGTGGTTTCAGAGAAGAAGCGTTTTGAACCTTTTTACCCATAGGGTCCAATGTTAAACTAAGTCCTGCTGTAGCCGCCATTTTGAATTTCATATCGGAACAAAAAACCTAAAGTTTGTAGAGGACCATCCAATGAACATTCATGTACAGTTTGGCTTTAATCATATTTGTAGTTTCTGAGAAGAATGCATTTGAACATTTTCCCATAGGGTCCAATGTTAATCTATGTCCTGCGGTGGTGGCCATCTTGGATTTCCGATCGGCATAAAAAACAGATACTTTGTAGAGGACCTTCTAACGATCATTCCTGGGCAGTTTGGTTTCAATTGTCCAAGTGGTTTCAGAGAAGAAGCATTTTGAAACATTTTTCCCATAGCGTCCAATGTTAAACTAAGTCCTGCCGTAGTCGCCATTTTGAATTTCATATCGGAATAAAAAACCTTAAGATTGTAGAGGACCATCCAATGAACACTCATGTACAGTTTGGCTTTAATCATATTTGTAGTTTCTGAGAAGAAGGCATTTGAACATTTTTCCATATGGTCCAATGTTAATCTATGTCCTGCGATGGTGGCCATCTTGGATTTCCGATCGGCATAAAAAACAGAAACTTGGTAAAGGACATTCCAATGATCATTCATTTACAGTTTGGGTTCAGTCAGTTCATTAGTTTCAGAGAAGAAGATCTTTGAAATTTCAGCCAATCAGAGCATATTATTGGTCCTGGTAGCCATGTTGAATATCCGACTTGAACGAAAAACAGAAACTTTGTAGAGGACCATCCAAGGAACATTCCTGCTAAGTTTGGTTCCAACTGGCCCAGTGGTTTCGGAGAAGAAGCTTGAAATGTGAAAAGTTTACAGACGACAGACGCCAAGTGATGGCAATAGTTCACTTGGACCTTTGGTCCAGGTGAACTAATAATGACAAAATGAACAATTTATGTGAAGGACCCCATAAACATAATTTCTGCCATTTTTGGTAAAAGTTAGTCCAGTAGTTTTTGAGGAGATCTAAATGTGAAACGTCGACAATGAGGATGGAGTAACAACATACACAAAGTGATAGCAATAGCTAGCATGACCCATCCACTGCCACGATATAACTGAAATATTGTTGAGAGTGGCGTTAAGCACCATAAACTCCATGTCTGTCCAAACCTGTACTGAAAACATTCTTTTCTGATAAAAAAACAAAAACCCAACAACTTGTATACTTTGTCAACACATTTATAAATAACTATAAAATTCAGTATACATTGTATTATTTGACAAGAATATCCCCATTTTGATTGGATATCATAAAGGAAAAGGAGATATTACTCCATGCAACATGATTTTAATAACAAAGGTGGGCTAAAAAGGAAGAAATTTTATTTCAAATGTTTAAACATAATCTAACATTTAAACCAACACGATTCTATTTTTACACATTTGCCACATAAATATGGTAATTTAATCTATTATATTAGGGGCAGTCGTGGTCGTGATCGTATGGTAGTTGGGTTTACAATCCCGTTCATGGCAAGGTGTACTAGATACAACATTATGTGATAATGTTTGACTTGAGACAGATCGGTGGTTTTCTCCTGGTAGTCCCAGTTTCCTCCACCAATAAATCTCACCGCCACGATATAACTGAAATATTGTTGAATGTAACGTCAAGCACCATAAACCAACCAACCAACCATATGAAATTACCAGATGTTTACATGGAGTATTAGCTTGAGTTTCTGTTTGAAATGGATAGCAGCAAATGTTAACAAATATTAAAATAGAAGAGAAGTTTCACTGTACATTATAATACAATTAGACTGGTAGAATTTTTCCATTTGATAAAACCCGTTAATATACTGTCCGCATCTGCTAATACATGCTATAAATCACAAAACATTGCAACTTTCGAAGTCCTACATAATTATATTAACTGACATTTTAGCGTACAATTTTCATCAAGTCCAACAATTCTGCCTCAATTTTCTGAGAGGAATTCCTCTCCCTCCACTACCATCACCTCTAAGGTAGCATCTTTAATATTTAATTTTTGTCTCTTTTTTTTTTTTTTTTCTATAAAATTTTATTTTTCCTTTGATGCCATATGTCTCATTAACTGATTGGTCAATTTTTCTAGTCTCTTTACATCTTGGGCATGCTCAGTTCTATACTGTATACACTGCATGAGATAAAAAGAATTTAAAAATAAAAATGAACATTACAAAACAATATTACATAATTATATCAACTAGTATTACTGTGAGCACAGCTCACCAAGATATACCCCTCGCTCCCCACATCTGTCCAACCTATTTCCATAACCAAAACATTACTGATTGTTCCGACCAAAAATGAAAGGGGCCCTCCTCTCTTCACCGGTAAGCTGCTGATAAAATTTCAAAACATTCTGAGAAACACTACTCTAGATATCATATGACATAGGGTAAAAATCCTATTTTCCGTCATATCAAGTCCAATAACTCTGGAACGGCAAAAGTGAAAATTGTCAAAAATGAAAGGGATCCTCCTCTCTTCACCAGTAAACAGTTGATAAAATTTTAAAAGATTCTGAGAAACACAACTCAAGTTATCGTACGACATAGGATTTGTCTACAGACAGACGGACATGGTGAAACCAGTATACCCCCCTACAACTTCGTTGCGGGGGATATAAAAATATCATTTCATATTCAAAAAAAGAGCTACAAGAGGTCAGGTGTACTGTTTGAATGGTAGAAATTAAATGTAGAATATTTACCAACTTTAAAGCATACACTGAAATAGCTACAAGAGATGTATTGTTTGAATGGTAGAATATGTCAGCTTTAAAGCATACACTGAACAGTCTGAACCAACTCTGAGAAGTAATGGTTAACATTATCACCTCCAATTTAACAAGGGCAACGCAAAGCGTGGAGTATCCCCTCACCTAAACATTTGTCCCGGTGACCTTGACCTATGACCTTGAAAATCAATAGGGTTCCAGATTATCTTAAGGACTAAGTATGTACCAAGTTTAGTCAAAATCCATTGAAGGATGTTGATTTTAGAGTGTTCACAAGGATGTTACAGGACGGACAGATGGAAGGACAGATGGTAGTGTTACTATATCCCTTTGCAACTTCGTTGGCGAGGGGATAATTAAAATAAGATGTTTGTTGTATCTTTTCTTAAATTCTGTTCTTTGACGACACACTAACTTACAACATCCTAAATCTTTAGGTATCAAAACCAAGTACAAGCCAAGAGCTGTTGTCATGATTGGTCAGCATTTTTTTAACTGTCTTGTATATATGATTGGACGGTCATAGATGAATGAAAGGTTACATGACATGACCCCAACATAATGTTGTTAGATGTTAACCAAAGAAAAACGATTGAATGACTGAATTTTAATTTGATTGGCTCACCTCAAGTTCAGAGGACCAGAGGTTTAAATCCTTGTCAATAACATTGATATTAGTAGTTTCTGCACTAATCACACAGCTTCAGTGTTCTAGGATTTTTCTACAACAGCAACTTTCCATGTGAAAGTACAAACCAAAAACTTACTTTTTCACAATGGCACATACCAAATTTACTTTCCCTTATCAAATGTTACTTAGATGAAAGGCATTTAATTCAGTGACAGAGCTGTTATGTACAGCTAAAGTTGGGTAATCTTTGTCATAGGTATAATGTAATATGATGAAAACATTTGATCCTTTGCTTCATCATATTTGGGCCAAGCAAATGCACTTTACTGAAATGAAAGAAAATAATGGTTCCTTATAGCATCACTATATAAATTTTGCCTCTTTAGTTTTTATCCATTTATATTTCCATTGTTGGGAGGCAAACAACATTTACAATCTTTGGGGAGGATATCTACATATGTATTATAATTATTACTTACTACATTATCATCTGTAATCTTAACATTTAACTTGCCATCTGAATGTCTGTATTTTGTAACAAATCTGCACTGTAAAAAATAGTTAGAAATCATGACCTACATTATGTTTCTACACAAGCCCTACCCAAATTGTCCCTACATGTACCTAGAATGCTTTTATACCAATATGTATTACCTATCTTTCACACACTACATGTAATATGTTGCATATATGCATAAATTGTCCATCAATTATTTGAAATATAAAATTACTGGTGAGTAAATTTAAATGTTTTCTTGAACATTAATAAACATTACAGGTACAAAAAATGTATATGTAAGAATAAACTAATGATCCTACAATAACATGATTGTTACAAGAATAAACAAATAACATACTAGTAAATTTAAATGTTTTCTTGAACATTAATAAACATTACAGGTACAAAAAATGTATATGTAAGAATAAACTAATGATCCTACAATAACATGAATGTTACAAGAATAAACAAATAACATACATGTGTACCAGAACATCCGATGATTACTCATGAATGAACACAATGATATGATTAGTCGATGTGTATTATACATGTATGTAAATGCATAACTGTATGTGAAATAGAAAAAGTAAGTCAGGAAACCAGTCCATATAAAAAATATGTTTCAACAAGAAACCCCAGCACCCTAAACCACAAACCCCCTCCTGAAAAGAAAATGTACAAAAAGCTGACTATGATAATATGGCAGCTTTAATTTTTACTTCCGAGTTTCCATTTGGCTATGTATACATGCATAACCACTATATACACAGGGCTCCCACTACTTTGAAATCAGAGGGAGAAGTGACTTCTCTTTCAGGTGCTGACAAAAGAGAAGTGAGAGACAACAGGGAGAAGTGGTGAGAGTACAGGGAGAAGTCAAAATATTTCTATTATTGTACCACTTTTCACATTCGCGGGGCATTATCGTGGCATTCGTATGTTATAATGTACTTGTTATGCATTAAGGTATATTCAGTAGTTGTTTAATTCCTTGTTTTTGTTAGCATATCATCTCTCTGATTTACATACATTGTACACGTATGTCCTTGTATTTGTTTTTTGTTTGTTTGTATTAAATAAACCCTTTTCAGATTCTTTGTTTTGTCGTGCAGATAATAAAGGCACATATATGATAGTCAACTATTGTCCAATAAATAATAAATAAATAAAATTGAATAATAAATTTTATCACAAGCTGTGAAACCGCAAATTATTTAATCAAATTTTAATGAGTGTATATTATTTACATTGCTTCCCTTTAATCACTGATTGATATTAATTAAGAAACTAATCATATCCACAAAGTTAACAATCCCTTTGGATAGCCGCCATCATGATCAAACCTCAAATAAATGAAATTAAATAATACCGACGTTATTTTCCCCGAGTACGGATCCGTAGTACAGTTTTCATATTCGTAACTGTTTCGATTACGTCCCTTTACAGTGGCGGATTGAAAAACGGAAATTTTGTAGTAAAAATTGACCGATGTTTTACCGTTAAAACAGTTAAAATTAGCAAAGCGACTTGGTAAAATTACAGGGCGACTTCCACTTCTCTTTTGACACTAGTACAAAGCGAAGTGAGCAGCTACAAGGCGACTTTTTCGCCTGAATCGCCCTCCAACGTGAGCCCTGTATACAGTAATATCATTTTTATGTGTTTTTGGTTATTTCATTAGAATTGGTTTCAAAATATGTTCATTAGGTGTCTGGTCAATTTGTCTCAACCAATTTGTCTCAACTGTAATTTATCAATGTGGATCATTTTTTTTTAGATTTAGTAAAATAAAAAAGATGGAATATGTTCAATGTAGACAATAAAAAGTATTGTTCTGTGTAATAAGCCACTACCTTACTTGACTATCCTAATTTTAAGCTATAATTTGATAAATGCAAAATGTAGTTCTTTGATGATAGATCAAACAAATGCTTCAATAATCAGTTTGGGCATAATTATTGAATGATCTGACTGTACAGGTTATTGTTTTCTTAATATTACTTGATTGCTTTTTGATTGGCAATTTTTTTAGCATCAAGTCAATTAGTATAGTTAAAGTAATATTAAACCAATTTTGGGTGAAGAAAATTTTTCCCTGAAAATTCAATTTGGATTACGGCAGTACCTTTACTAAGCTATTCATGCATGTTTCAAGTCGAAATATGTTCCCAACAACTATAAATCTGCAAATCAGTGTGCAAGTTTATCGTCCTCGCCATTGTTGTGGAGACTGATTAACTTTCGGTTGTTTTGTTCCGATGATTGCCGATCATGACCTCGTGAAGAAAAGATAAACAATGTATTTCAGTTATGCCTTGATCAGATTTGCGATACAATATATAGTTGGTGTATAAATAGAAGTTATGCTGTGAACATGTTCTAAGCAATTTTCAAATTGATAATTTGTGTGCATGGAATTAAGACTCTATTTCACGTAAAATTCAGAGTTTTACCAACACAAAAGACAAATATATACATTTTATATGCAAATCTCCTCGTTTTATTCATAACCTCTTGGTGTCTTTGTTGGGCAAAAGCAAAAAAAAAATCTAAATTCAATCGAAAACTAGTTAATATGTGACCAATACAGGCTGAAGAATTCCGTCTGCGTCAAGCTTTATCTCAATATCTGTTCGTTGAAAAATGAGTATTAAAAAACAAGATCATATTGATGGAATATTTAGTCATCATATTCTTATTCTTATTCTATATTCCAACTTCTATGTCATGACAGGTACCTTTGATGGATCATTAAGATATAATCGCTCGGCAGCCTTTGAAAATTCATCCCACGAGGTAATATAAGGCATTTTTTCCTTTTTGACAGCTGTCTGCAAATAAACGTGTACAATATGTGAAAAGAAAGCGGAAGTTAATATAAATGGGTAGTATATAATGCGGAGTGTCAACATTTCTAAATTTAAAGTCGAATACGTACAAAACACATTCACGGATTTTAACGATGCTATGTTTTTGACAGAAATCAGGGAATGATACTATTTTTTGCTCTAATTTTATGCCAAATCCATTCTTTATCTAACAAAAAGCACTTTATATATAACTTTCACAGAAAGTTTTGCACTGCACCTACACCAAACATTTAAGGACATTTAAGCATCAGAGTCTTTCACAAAAACACGTTTTAGTGTTTCTAGGGATATTTCAACTTTTTACCTCCAGAAAAGCAATTTAATTACATTGTCTCTTGAGACACGAGGCCGTCTGGAAGAAAAAAATGGCCGACCATTGAGGCCGATTGAAGGAATTATTTGTCATTAGAATTCTAGAAATTATATAGTAAATTTTAATACTACAAATCATCGTCATTAACAAAAGTATTTAAGATAGTAACTTCTTCTTACCAACAGAACATTTGAAGTGAACTTCTGCAAATTGTAATTCCCGCCATTTTCCCGGAGCTCGTGCACATGCCAGTTTAGTACAACTGAAAACTTTTTTTAGATTTTAGCTACATTTTATGATTTTATATTGTACCACTAACTATTTTAAATATTAATAATTGAAATGACAACGGAAAAGGAGTGATTCGTTTTGGCTGCCACCCCCCTTATCCTGCTATTCTGCATTATCATCTGTATCCTAGCTTGTGTAATCTTCTGCATTACCTTATATATTAGCAGTTCATGTCTGAGATTAAACTACAAAACTACTTGGCACGGCCAAGAACTCCTGCTCCTGCCCATAAAATATATACACCCGTCTTCCTGTCCGACAGTAAAGGCTATAGGTTACAGTCCCAGGTCGACCACTATTGAAGATCAATATAATTGGCTTAATTCAAACCTTGCTGCACAACTGATTCAACTAGGGAATATACACCTACTTGTATGGCTTGGTACATGCAACCTGACTACAAAAACTGGTAACTTTATATTTATTACAAAACGGGACGATTCGGAGGCTGAGAATGTCATCAAATATATAGACTTAATTATTAATCTTATAAAAACACAACATGGTAGCATAGTAACTATTCTGGAATTACCCGAATACTCCATCACAACGCATAATAGGTATAAAAACCATCCGAATCCAGATTCGTGTAAAAATGATGATAAACTACTACATGCACAGATCTTTAGACTAAATGGTTACATCCGTCAAGTCAACTCTAACTTAAACACAAAGTCGTCAGAATTTACATCAGACTTGCGCACTAAACGTACCTTCCGGAGACGCTATAGGATAATTACACAACACTATACAAACTTCCTACTCTACTCTGATGGTATCCACCCAAAGAACCTTTTGGCTCAGTACTGGCTTAGGAAATTATCCGAATTCATTACAACAACCTGTTGGATATAAACTGGCAAATATATTAAATTTTGGCTTTCACATAGCAACATCTTTACTCCATAAAGTTCAGCAAAACCATCTGCAATAGTGTTAACTTCTGTTTCAAACCAGGCAGCCCGGGTATTTCCGAGCTAAACTGGTCCACCTGTTGAGTTACTTAACATAGATATAGATAAGCAGAATATAACATAAGTAAATGTTCATTCTTTAAAATAGGCAGCCCGGTTATATCCGAGCTATACTAGTACCGTTTATTAAAATTTATTCATACTGCACAATTCTGTATAAAAAAAAAAATAAAAACTAACCTATTTGGAATCAACTTATCAGTGATTAGATTATATTTTTCAAATTTAATACCAGGCAGCCCGGGTATTTCCGAGCTATACTGTTACAAAAATTACAATTAGTGATTTGATATTTGTCCTGATCTACCTATAAAAAGCAATGGCTACACATGAAAGGATGCTTACTAGAAGGCATGCCACTGCAAGCTCACTACCTCTAGTATCATGAATGTCAACATTGGTTACACTTTAAATGCTCAGATGTACTAAACCCTGCATCTATGGAGAATAAGGACTTTACTTGTACTTTATGCATAGAAAATCTTATGTACACTGCTAATAATCAACATATGGATAGTGTAAATGAAGAACTCACACATGACAAGCAAACATATAATACGGACTCCTCCTCAAATACATTTATAGAAGCAACACAAAACCCACATGATGGCTGGGATAAAAGTAACAAGGAAAATGAAGTGGAACAAACCTTAAACTCTATACCATCCAGAGCACAAAACTGTAATATAAATGTCAGCTATTCTAACAATCAGCTTGATAGAGATCCTGAAAATAGCCAAAATCAGCTATCTAGAACCATCAGTAACAAAACCTAAATATAAATAACCTTCAGTACCACGTATTCAGAAATCGAAGGAAAACTCCGCAGATAGAGTATATATAGCACAATTAGAAAGTGAAGTAGAAAAATTAAAATCCACAGTTGAGCTATTTCAAAAATCATGTAACCTACAGTCGGGTAAAACTTCAACATCAACAAGTTCTATTGTTAGCAGTGCACAAACATCAGATCAATTCAACCAACAAACAAATTTGGGTGATGCTACCAACGTAACACTTAACATTGAACAGAAACTGGTTGACCACAGACTGAGAACAATTGAGATGCAAATGAGTCAAAACATGCATATATTACAAGCTCAACAAATGCAATTACTCATACAGATGCAAGCACAACAGACACGCCCATGTTATTGCCATCATACTAATACAGTATCGCCTTATTCTAATCCAGGCAGCCTGGGTCTCTCCGAGCTATACTGGCCGCAACAAAGGCATCCATATCAAACTCCAATAAATGGGATAAGTACAGGACCATTACCATATCCCCAATATTCGAGGCAGTATATTCCGGCAATGCCTATGGCACAGCATATAGCGATGAGACCTCCGCCTTATGTTCCAACACAGCCTCCTATAGCTACTACATTAAGGTATGCTCACCCTATACCTCAACAAGTCCAACCAAACCCACAGGTACCAACACAGCCTCCTATAACTACTACATCAAGGTATGCTCACCTTATACCTCAACAAGTCCAACCAAACCCACAGGTACCAACACAGCCTCCTATAGCTACTACATCAAGGTATGCTCACCTTATACCTCAACAAGTCCAACCAAACCCACATGTACCAACACAGCCTCCTATAGCTACTACATCAAGGTATGCTCACCTTATACCTCAACAAGTCCAACCAAACCCACAGGTACCAACACAGCCTCCTATAGCTACTACATCAAGGTATGCTCACCTTATACCTCAACAAGTCCAACCAAACCCACAGGTACCAACACAGCCTCCTATAGCTACTACATCAAGGTATGCTCACCTTATACCTCAACAAGTCCAACCAAACCCACATGTACCAACACAGCCTCCTATAGCTACTACATCAAGGTATGCTCACCTTATACCTCAACAAGTCCAACCAAACCCACATGTACCAACACAGCCTCCTATAGCTACTACATCAAGGTATGCTCACCTTATACCTCAACAAGTCCAACCAAACCCACAGGTACCAACACAGCCTCCTATAGCTACTACATCAAGGTATGCTCACCTTATACCTCAACAAGTCCAACCAAACCCACATGTACCAACACAGCCTCCTATAGCTACTACATCAAGGTATGCTCACCATATACCTCAACAAGTCCAACCAAACCCACAGATTCCAACACAGGCTCCTATAGCTACTACACCAAGGTATGCTCACCATATACCTCAACAAGTCCAACCAAACCCACAGGTTCCAACACAGGCTCCTATAGCTACTACATCAAGGTATGCTCACCATATACCTCAACAAGTCCAACCAAACCCACATGTACCAACACAGCCTCCTATAGCTACTACATTAAGGTATGCTCACCATATACCTCAACAAGTCCAACCAAACCCACAGGTTCCAACACAGCCTCCTATAGCTACTACACCAAGGTATGCTCACCATATACCTCAACAAGTCCAACCAAACCCACAGGTAACAACACAGGCTCCTATAGCTACTACATCAAGGTATGCTCACCATATACCTCAACAAGTCCAACCAAACCCACAGGTACCAACACAGCCTCCTATAGCTACTACACCAAGGTATGCTCACCATATACCTCAACAAGTCCAACCAAACCCACAGGTACCAACACAGGCTCCTATAGCTACTACATCAAGGTATGCTCACCATATACCTCAACAAGTCCAACCAAACCCACATGTACCAACACAGCCTCCTATAGCTACTACACCAAGGTATGCTCACCATATACCTCAACAAGTCCAACCAAACCCACAGGTTCCAACACAGCCTCCTATAGCTACTACACCAAGGTATGCTCACCATATACCTCAACAAGTCCAACCAAACCCACAGGTACCAACACAGGCTCCTATAGCTACTACACCAAGGTATGCTCACCATATACCTCAACAAGTCCAACCAAACCCACATGTACCAACACAGGCTCTTATAGCTACTACACCAAGGTATGCTCACCATATACCTCAACAAGTCCAACCAAACCCACAGGTTCCAACACAGCCTCCTATAGCTACTACACCAAGGTATGCTCACCATATACCTCAACAAGTCCAACCAAACCCACAGGTACCAACACAGCCTCCTATAGCTACTACACCAAGGTATGCTCACCATATACCTCAACAAGTCCAACCAAACCCACAGGTTCCAACACAGGCTCCTATAGCTACTACACCAAGGTATGCTCACCATATACCTCAACAAGTCCAACCAAACCCACAGGTTCCAACACAGCCTCCTATAGCTACTACACCAATGTATGCTCACCATATACCTCAACAAGTCCAACCAAACCCACAGGTACCAACACAGCCTCCTATAGCTACTACACCAAGGTATGCTCACCATATACCTCAACAAGTCCAACCAAACCCACAGGTACCAACACAGCCTCCTATAGCTACTACACCAAGGTATGCTCACCATATACCTCAACAAGTCCAACCAAACCCACAGGTTCCAACACAGCCTCCTATAGCTACTACACCAAGGTATGCTCACCATATACCTCAACAAGTCCAACCAAACCCACAGGTACCAACACAGCCTCCTATAGCTACTACACCAAGGTATGCTCACCATATACCTCAACAAGTCCAACCAAACCCACAGGTTCCAACACAGGCTCCTATAGCTACTACATCAAGGTATGCTCACCATATACCTCAACAAGTCCAACCAAACCCACAGGTTCCAACACAGCCTCCTATAGCTACTACACCAAGGTATGCTCACCATATACCTCAACAAGTCCAACCAAACCCACAGGTTCCAACACAGCCTCCTATAGCTACTACATCAAGGTATGCTCACGTTATACCTCAACAAGTCCAACCAAACCCACAGGTACCAACACAGCCTCCTATAGTTACTACATCAAGGTATGCTCACCTTATACCTCAACAAGTCCAACCAAACCCACATGTACCAACACAGCCTCCTATAGCTACTACATCAAGGTATGCTCACCATATACCTCAACAAATCCAACCAAACCCACATGTACCAACACAGGCTCCTATAGCTACTACATCAAGGTATGCTCACCTTATACCTCAACAGGTCCAACCAAACCCACAGGTACCAACACAGCCTCCTATAGCTACTACACCAAGGTATGCTCACCATATACCTCAACAAGTTCAACCAAACCCACAGGTTCCAACACAGGCTCCTATAGCTACTACATCAAGGTATGCTCACCTTATACCTCAACAAGTCCAACCAAACCCACAGATACCAACACAGCCTCCTATAGTTACTACATCAAGGTATGCTCACCATATACCTCAACAAGTCCAACCAAACCCACATGTACCAACACAGCCTCCTATAGCTACTACATCAAGGTATGCTCACCATATACCTCAACAAGTCCAACCAAACCCACAGGTACCAACACAGGCTCCTATAGCTACTACACCAAGGTATGCTCACCTTATACCTCAACAAGTCCAAACAAACCCACATGTACCAACACAGCCTCCTATAGCTACTACACCAAGGTATGCTCACCATATACCTCAACAAGTCCAACCAAACCCACAGGTACCAACACAGCCTCCTATAGCTACTACATCAAGGTATGCTCACCATATACCTCAACAAGTCCAACCAAACCCACATGTACCAACACAGCCTCCTATAGCTACTACACCAAGGTATGCTCACCTTATACCTCAACAAGTCCAACCAAACCCACATGTACCAACACAGCCTCCTATAGCTACTACACCAAGGTATGCTCACCATATACCTCAACAAGTCCAACCAAACCCTAAGGTACCAACACAGCCTCCTATAGCTACTACACCAAGGTATGCTCACCTTATACCTCAACAAGTCCAACCAAACCCACATGTACCAACACAGCCTCCTATAGCTACTACACCAAGGTATGCTCACCATATACCTCAACAAGTCCAACCAAACCCACAGGTACCAACACAGCCTCCTATAGCTACTACACCAAGGTATGCTCACCATATACCTCAACAAGTCCAACCAAACCCACAGGTACCAACACAGGCTCCTATAGCTACTACATTAAGGTATGCTCACCATATACCTCAACAAGTCCAACCAAACCCACAGGTACCAACACAGGCTCCTATAGCTACTACATTAAGGTATGCTCACCATATACCTCAACAAGTCCAACCAAACCCACATGTACCAACACAGGCTCCTATAGCTACTACACCAAGGTATGCTCACCATATACCTCCACAAGTCCAACCAAACCCACATGTACCAACACAGCCTCCTATAGCTACTACATCAAGGTATGCTCACCTTATACCTCAACAAGTCCAACCAAACCCACAGGTTCCAACACAGCCTCCTATAGCTACTACACCAAGGTATGCTCACCATATACCTCAACAAGTCCAACCAATCCCACAGGTACCAACACAGGCTCCTATAGCTACTACATCAAGGTATGCTCACCTTATACCTCAACAAGTCCAACCAAACCCACAGGTACCAACACAGGCTCCTATAGCTACTACACCAAGGTATGCTCACCATATACCTCAACAAGTCCTACCAAACCCACATGTACCAACACAGCCTCCTATAGCTACTACACCAAGGTATGCTCACCATATACCTCAACAAGTCCAACCAAACCCACAGGTACCAACACAGCCTCCTATAGCTACTACACCAAGGTATGCTCACCATATACCTCAACAAGTCCAACCAAACCCACATGTACCAACACAGGCTCTTATAGCTACTACACCAAGGTATGCTCACCATATACCTCAACAAGTCCAACCAAACCCACAGGTTCCAACACAGCCTCCTATAGCTACTACACCAAGGTATGCTCACCATATACCTCAACAAGTCCAACCAAACCCACAGGTACCAACACAGGCTCCTATAGCTACTACACCAAGGTATGCTCACCATATACCTCAACAAGTCCTACCAAACCCACATGTACCAACACAGCCTCCTATAGCTACTACACCAAGGTATGCTCACCATATACCTCAACAAGTCCAACCAAACCCACAGGTACCAACACAGCCTCCTATAGCTACTACACCAAGGTATGCTCACCATATACCTCAACAAGTCCAACCAAACCCACATGTACCAACACAGGCTCTTATAGCTACTACACCAAGGTATGCTCACCATATACCTCAACAAGTCCAACCAAACCCACAGGTTCCAACACAGCCTCCTATAGCTACTACACCAAGGTATGCTCACCATATACCTCAACAAGTCCAACCAAACCCACAGGTACCAACACAGCCTCCTATAGCTACTACACCAAGGTATGCTCACCATATACCTCAACAAGTCCAACCAAACCCACAGGTTCCAACACAGCCTCCTATAGCTACTACACCAATGTATGCTCACCATATACCTCAACAAGTCCAACCAAACCCACAGGTACCAACACAGCCTCCAATAGCTACTACACCAAGGTATGCTCACCATATACCTCAACAAGTCCAACCAAACCCACAGGTTCCAACACAGGCTCCTATAGCTACTACATCAAGGTATGCTCACCATATACCTCAACAAGTCCAACCAAACCCACAGGTTCCAACACAGCCTCCTATAGCTACTACACCAAGGTATGCTCACCATATACCTCAACAAGTCCAACCAAACCCACAGGTTCCAACACAGGCTCCTATAGCTACTACATCAAGGTATGCTCACCTTATACCTCAACAAGTCCAACCAAACCCACAGGTACCAACACAGCCTCCTATAGTTACTACATCAAGGTATGCTCACCTTATACCTCAACAAGTCCAACCAAACCCACATGTACCAACACAGCCTCCTATAGCTACTACATCAAGGTATGCTCACCATATACCTCAACAAGTCCAACCAAACCCACAGGTACCAACACAGGCTCCTATAGCTACTACACCAAGGTATGCTCACCTTATACCTCAACAAGTCCAAACAAACCCACATGTACCAACACAGCCTCCTATAGCTACTACACCAAGGTATGCTCACCATATACCTCAACAAGTCCAACCAAACCCACAGGTACCAACACAGCCTCCTATAGCTACTACATCAAGGTATGCTCACCATATACCTCAACAAGTCCAACCAAACCCACATGTACCAACACAGCCTCCTATAGCTACTACACCAAGGTATGCTCACCTTATACCTCAACAAGTCCAACCAAACCCACATGTACCAACACAGCCTCCTATAGCTACTACACCAAGGTATGCTCACCATATACCTCAACAAGTCCAACCAAACCCACATGTACCAACACAGCCTCCTATAGCTACTACACCAAGGTATGCTCACCATATACCTCAACAAGTCCAACCAAACCCACAGGTACCAACACAGGCTCCTATAGCTACTACACCAAGGTATGCTCACCATATACCTCAACAAGTCCAACCAAACCCACATGTACCAACACAGGCTCTTATAGCTACTACACCAAGGTATGCTCACCATATACCTCAACAAGTCCAACCAAACCCACAGGTTCCAACACAGCCTCCTATAGCTACTACACCAAGGTATGCTCACCATATACCTCAACAAGTCCAACCAAACCCACAGGTACCAACACAGCCTCCTATAGCTACTACACCAAGGTATGCTCACCATATACCTCAACAAGTCCAACCAAACCCACAGGTTCCAACACAGGCTCCTATAGCTACTACACCAAGGTATGCTCACCATATACCTCAACAAGTCCAACCAAACCCACAGGTTCCAACACAGCCTCCTATAGCTACTACACCAATGTATGCTCACCATATACCTCAACAAGTCCAACCAAACCCACAGGTACCAACACAGCCTCCTATAGCTACTACACCAAGGTATGCTCACCATATACCTCAACAAGTCCAACCAAACCCACAGGTACCAACACAGCCTCCTATAGCTACTATACCAAGGTATGCTCACCATATACCTCAACAAGTCCAACCAAACCCACAGGTTCCAACACAGCCTCCTATAGCTACTACACCAAGGTATGCTCACCATATACCTCAACAAGTCCAACCAAACCCACAGGTACCAACACAGCCTCCTATAGCTACTACACCAAGGTATGCTCACCATATACCTCAACAAGTCCAACCAAACCCACAGGTTCCAACACAGGCTCCTATAGCTACTACATCAAGGTATGCTCACCATATACCTCAACAAGTCCAACCAAACCCACAGGTTCCAACACAGCCTCCTATAGCTACTACACCAAGGTATGCTCACCATATACCTCAACAAGTCCAACCAAACCCACAGGTTCCAACACAGCCTCCTATAGCTACTACATCAAGGTATGCTCACGTTATACCTCAACAAGTCCAACCAAACCCACAGGTACCAACACAGCCTCCTATAGTTACTACATCAAGGTATGCTCACCTTATACCTCAACAAGTCCAACCAAACCCACATGTACCAACACAGCCTCCTATAGCTACTACATCAAGGTATGCTCACCATATACCTCAACAAATCCAACCAAACCCACATGTACCAACACAGGCTCCTATAGCTACTACATCAAGGTATGCTCACCTTATACCTCAACAGGTCCAACCAAACCCACAGGTACCAACACAGCCTCCTATAGCTACTACACCAAGGTATGCTCACCATATACCTCAACAAGTCCAACCAAACCCACAGGTTCCAACACAGGCTCCTATAGCTACTACATCAAGGTATGCTCACCTTATACCTCAACAAGTCCAACCAAACCCACAGATACCAACACAGCCTCCTATAGTTACTACATCAAGGTATGCTCACCATATACCTCAACAAGTCCAACCAAACCCACATGTACCAACACAGCCTCCTATAGCTACTACATCAAGGTATGCTCACCATATACCTCAACAAGTCCAACCAAACCCACAGGTACCAACACAGGCTCCTATAGCTACTACACCAAGGTATGCTCACCTTATACCTCAACAACTCCAAACAAACCCACATGTACCAACACAGCCTCCTATAGCTACTACACCAAGGTATGCTCACCATATACCTCAACAAGTCCAACCAAACCCACAGGTACCAACACAGCCTCCTATAGCTACTACATCAAGGTATGCTCACCATATACCTCAACAAGTCCAACCAAACCCACATGTACCAACACAGCCTCCTATAGCTACTACACCAAGGTATGCTCACCTTATACCTCAACAAGTCCAACCAAACCCACATGTACCAACACAGCCTCCTATAGCTACTACACCAAGGTATGCTCACCATATACCTCAACAAGTCCAACCAAACCCTAAGGTACCAACACAGCCTCCTATAGCTACTACACCAAGGTATGCTCACCTTATACCTCAACAAGTCCAACCAAACCCACATGTACCAACACAGCCTCCTATAGCTACTACACCAAGGTATGCTCACCATATACCTCAACAAGTCCAACCAAACCCACAGGTACCAACACAGCCTCCTATAGCTACTACACCAAGGTATGCTCACCATATACCTCAACAAGTCCAACCAAACCCACAGGTACCAACACAGGCTCCTATAGCTACTACATTAAGGTATGCTCACCATATACCTCAACAAGTCCAACCAAACCCACAGGTACCAACACAGGCTCCTATAGCTACTACATTAAGGTATGCTCACCATATACCTCAACAAGTCCAACCAAACCCACATGTACCAACACAGGCTCCTATAGCTACTACACCAAGGTATGCTCACCATATACCTCCACAAGTCCAACCAAACCCACATGTACCAACACAGCCTCCTATAGCAACTACATCAAGGTATGCTCACCTTATACCTCAACAAGTCCAACCAAACCCACAGGTTCCAACACAGCCTCCTATAGCTACTACACCAAGGTATGCTCACCATATACCTCAACAAGTCCAACCAATCCCACAGGTACCAACACAGGCTCCTATAGCTACTACATCAAGGTATGCTCACCTTATACCTCAACAAGTCCAACCAAACCCACAGGTACCAACACAGGCTCCTATAGCTACTACACCAAGGTATGCTCACCATATACCTCAACAAGTCCAACCAAACCCACATGTACCAACACAGCCTCCTATAGCTACTACACCAAGGTATGCTCACCATATACCTCAACAAGTCCAACCAAACCCACAGGTACCAACACAGGCTCCTATAGCTACTACACCAAGGTATGCTCACCATATACCTCAACAAGTCCAACCAAACCCACATGTACCAACACAGGCTCTTATAGCTACTACACCAAGGTATGCTCACCATATACCTCAACAAGTCCAACCAAACCCACAGGTTCCAACACAGCCTCCTATAGCTACTACACCAAGGTATGCTCACCATATACCTCAACAAGTCCAACCAAACCCACAGGTACCAACACAGCCTCCTATAGCTACTACACCAAGGTATGCTCACCATATACCTCAACAAGTCCAACCAAACCCACAGGTTCCAACACAGCCTCCTATAGCTACTACACCAATGTATGCTCACCATATACCTCAACAAGTCCAACCAAACCCACAGGTACCAACACAGCCTCCAATAGCTACTACACCAAGGTATGCTCACCATATACCTCAACAAGTCCAACCAAACCCACAGGTTCCAACACAGGCTCCTATAGCTACTACATCAAGGTATGCTCACCATATACCTCAACAAGTCCAACCAAACCCACAGGTTCCAACACAGCCTCCTATAGCTACTACACCAAGGTATGCTCACCATATACCTCAACAAGTCCAACCAAACCCACAGGTTCCAACACAGCCTCCTATAGCTACTACATCAAGGTATGCTCACGTTATACCTCAACAAGTCCAACCAAACCCACAGGTACCAACACAGCCTCCTATAGTTACTACATCAAGGTATGCTCACCTTATACCTCAACAAGTCCAACCAAACCCACATGTACCAACACAGCCTCCTATAGCTACTACATCAAGGTATGCTCACCATATACCTCAACAAATCCAACCAAACCCACATGTACCAACACAGGCTCCTATAGCTACTACATCAAGGTATGCTCACCTTATACCTCAACAGGTCCAACCAAACCCACAGGTACCAACACAGCCTCCTATAGCTACTACACCAAGGTATGCTCACCATATACCTCAACAAGTCCAACCAAACCCACAGGTTCCAACACAGGCTCCTATAGCTACTACATCAAGGTATGCTCACCTTATACCTCAACAAGTCCAACCAAACCCACAGGTACCAACACAGCCTCCTATAGTTACTACATCAAGGTATGCTCACCTTATACCTCAACAAGTCCAACCAAACCCACATGTACCAACACAGCCTCCTATAGCTACTACATCAAGGTATGCTCACCATATACCTCAACAAGTCCAACCAAACCCACAGGTACCAACACAGGCTCCTATAGCTACTACACCAAGGTATGCTCACCTTATACCTCAACAAGTCCAAACAAACCCACATGTACCAACACAGCCTCCTATAGCTACTACACCAAGGTATGCTCACCATATACCTCAACAAGTCCAACCAAACCCACAGGTACCAACACAGCCTCCTATAGCTACTACATCAAGGTATGCTCACCATATACCTCAACAAGTCCAACCAAACCCACATGTACCAACACAGCCTCCTATAGCTACTACACCAAGGTATGCTCACCTTATACCTCAACAAGTCCAACCAAACCCACATGTACCAACACAGCCTCCTATAGCTACTACACCAAGGTATGCTCACCATATACCTCAACAAGTCCAACCAAACCCACATGTACCAACACAGCCTCCTATAGCTACTACACCAAGGTATGCTCACCATATACCTCAACAAGTCCAACCAAACCCACAGGTACCAACACAGCCTCCTATAGCTACTACACCAAGGTATGCTCACCATATACCTCAACAAGTCCAACCAAACCCACAGGTACCAACACAGGCTCCTATAGCTACTACATTAAGGTATGCTCACCATATACCTCAACAAGTCCAACCAAACCCACAGGTACCAACACAGGCTCCTATAGCTACTACATTAAGGTATGCTCACCATATACCTCAACAAGTCCAACCAAACCCACATGTACCAACACAGGCTCCTATAGCTACTACACCAAGGTATGCTCACCATATACCTCCACAAGTCCAACCAAACCCACATGTACCAACACAGTCTCTTATAGCTACTACATCAAGGTATGCTCACCTTATACCTCAACAAGTCCAACCAAACCCACAGGTTCCAACACAGCCTCCTATAGCTACTACACCAAGGTATGCTCACCATATACCTCAACAAGTCCAACCAATCCCACAGGTACCAACACAGGCTCCTATAGCTACTACATCAAGGTATGCTCACCATATACCTCAACAAGTCCAACCAAACCCACAGGTACCAACACAGGCTCCTATAGCTACTACACCAAGGTATGCTCACCATATACCTCAACAAGTCCAACCAAACCCACATGTACCAACACAGCCTCCTATAGCTACTACACCAAGGTATGCTCACCTTATACCTCAACAAGTCCAACCAAACCCACATGTACCAACACAGCCTCCTATAGCTACTACACCAAGGTATGCTCACCATATACCTCAACAAGTCCAACCAAACCCACAGGTACCAACACAGGCTCCTATAGCTACTACACCAAGGTATGCTCACCATATACCTCAACAAGTCCAACCAAACCCACATGTACCAACACAGGCTCTTATAGCTACTACACCAAGGTATGCTCACCATATACCTCAACAAGTCCAACCAAACCCACAGGTTCCAACACAGCCTCCTATAGCTACTACACCAAGGTATGCTCACCATATACCTCAACAAGTCCAACCAAACCCACAGGTACCAACACAGCCTCCTATAGCTACTACACCAAGGTATGCTCACCATATACCTCAACAAGTCCAACCAAACCCACAGGTTCCAACACAGCCTCCTATAGCTACTACACCAATGTATGCTCACCATATACCTCAACAAGTCCAACCAAACCCACAGGTACCAACACAGCCTCCTATAGCTACTACACCAAGGTATGCTCACCATATACCTCAACAAGTCCAACCAAACCCACATGTACCAACACAGGCTCTTATAGCTACTACACCAAGGTATGCTCACCATATACCTCAACAAGTCCAACCAAACCCACAGGTTCCAACACAGCCTCCTATAGCTACTACACCAAGGTATGCTCACCATATACCTCAACAAGTCCAACCAAACCCACAGGTACCAACACAGCCTCCTATAGCTACTACACCAAGGTATGCTCACCATATACCTCAATTAGTCCAACCAAACCCACAGGTTCCAACACAGCCTCCTATAGCTACTACACCAAGGTATGCTCACCATATACCTCAACAAGTCCAACCAAACCCACAGGTACCAACACAGCCTCCAATAGCTACTACACCAAGGTATGCTCACCATATACCTCAACAAGTCCAACCAAACCCACAGGTTCCAACACAGGCTCCTATAGCTACTACATCAAGGTATGCTCACCATATACCTCAACAAGTCCAACCAAACCCACAGGTTCCAACACAGCCTCCTATAGCTACTACACCAAGGTATGCTCACCATATACCTCAACAAGTCCAACCAAACCCACAGGTTCCAACACAGCCTCCTATAGCTACTACATCAAGGTATGCTCACCTTATACCTCAACAAGTCCAACCAAACCCACATGTACCAACACAGCCTCCTATAGCTACTACATCAAGGTATGCTCACCATATACCTCAACAAATCCAACCAAACCCACATGTACCAACACAGGCTCCTATAGCTACTACATCAAGGTATGCTCACCTTATACCTCAACAGGTCCAACCAAACCCACAGGTACCAACACAGCCTCCTATAGCTACTACACCAAGGTATGCTCACCATATACCTCAACAAGTCCAACCAAACCCACAGGTTCCAACACAGGCTCCTATAGCTACTACATCAAGGTATGCTCACCTTATACCTCAACAAGTCCAATCAAACCCTCAGGTACCAACACAGCCTCCTATAGCTACTACATCAAGGTATGCTCACCTTATACCTCAACAAGTCCAACCAAACCCACATGTACCAACACAGCCTCCTATAGCTACTACATCAAGGTATGCTCACCATATACCTCAACAAGTCCAACCAAACCCACAGGTACCAACACAGGCTCCTATAGCTACTACACCAAGGTATGCTCACCTTATACCTCAACAAGTCCAAACAAACCCACATGTACCAACACAGCCTCCTATAGCTACTACACCAAGGTATGCTCACCATATACCTCAACAAGTCCAACCAAACCCACAGGTACCAACACAGCCTCCTATAGCTACTACATCAAGGTATGCTCACCATATACCTCAACAAGTCCAACCAAACCCACATGTACCAACACAGCCTCCTATAGCTACTACACCAAGGTATGCTCACCTTATACCTCAACAAGTCCAACCAAACCCACATGTACCAACACAGCCTCCTATAGCTACTACACCAAGGTATGCTCACCATATACCTCAACAAGTCCAACCAAACCCTAAGGTACCAACACAGCCTCCTATAGCTACTACACCAAGGTATGCTCACATTATACCTCAACAAGTCCAACCAAACCCACATGTACCAACACAGCCTACTATAGCTACTACACCAAGGTATGCTCACCATATACCTCAACAAGTCCAACCAAACCCACAGGTACCAACACAGCCTCCTATAGCTACTACACCAAGGTATGCTCACCATATACCTCAACAAGTCCAACCAAACCCACAGGTACCAACACAGGCTCCTATAGCTACTACATTAAGGTATGCTCACTATATACCTCAACAAGTCCAACCAAACCCACAGGTACCAACACAGGCTCCTATAGCTACTACATTAAGGTATGCTCACCATATACCTCAACAAGTCCAACCAAACCCACATGTACCAACACAGGCTCCTATAGCTACTACATTAAGGTATGCTCACCATATACCTCAACAAGTCCAACCAAACCCACATGTACCAACACAGCCTCCTATAGCTACTACACCAAGGTATGCTCACCATATACCTCCACAAGTCCAACCAAACCCACATGTACCAACACAGCCTCCTAAAGCTACTACATCAAGGTATGCTCACCTTATACCTCAACAAGTCCAACCAAACCCACAGGTTCCAACACAGCCTCCTATAGCTACTACACCAAGGTATGCTCACCATATACCTCAACAAGTCCAACCAATCCCACAGGTACCAACACAGCCTCCTATAGCTACTACATCAAGGTATGCTCACCTTATACCTCAACAAGTCCAACCAAACCCACAGGTACCAACACAGGCTCCTATAGCTACTACATCAAGGTATGCTCACCTTATACCTCAACAAGTCCAACCAAACCCACAGGTACCAACACAGGCTCCTATAGCTACTACATTAAGGTATGCTCACCATATACCTCAACAAGTCCAACCAAACCCACATGTACCAACACAGGCTCCTATAGCTACTACATTAAGGTATGCTCACCATATACCTCAACAAGTCCAACCAAACCCACAGGTACCAACACAGGCTCCTATAGCTACTACATTAAGGTATGCTCACCATATACCTCAACAAGTCCAACCAAACCCACATGTACCAACACAGGCTCCTATAGCTACTACACCAAGGTATGCTCACCCTATACCTCAACAAGTTCAACCAAACCCACATGTACCAACACAGGCTCCTATAGCTACTACATCAAGGTATGCTCACCATATACCTCAACAAGTCCAACCAAACCCACAGGTACCAACACAGCCTCCTATAGCTACTACATTAAGGTATGCTCACCTTATACCTCAACAAGTCCAACCAAACCCACAGGTACCAACACAGCCTCCTATAGCTACTACATTAAGGTATGCTCACCATATACCTCAACAAGTCCAACCAAACCCACATGTACCAACACAGGCTCCTATAGCTACTACATTAAGGTATGCTCACCATATACCTCAACAAGTCCAACCAAACCCACAGGTACCAACACAGCCTCCTATAGCTACTACATCAAGGTATGCTCACCATATACCTCAACAAGTCCAACCAAACCCACAGGTACCAACACAGCCTCCTATAGGTACTACATTAAGGTATGCTCACCATATACCTCAACAAGTCCAACCAAACCCACAGGTACCAACACAGCCTCCTATAGCTACTACATTAAGGTATGCTCACCATATACCTCAACAAGTCCAACCAAACCCACATGTACCAACACAGCCTCCTATAGCTACTACATTAAGGTATGCTCACCATATACCTCAACAAGTCCAACCAAACCCACAGGTACCAACACAGCCTCCTATAGCTACTACATCAAGGTATGCTCACCATATACCTCAACAAGTCCAACCAAACCCACAGGTACCAACACAGCCTCCTATAGCTACTACATTAAGGTATGCTCACCTTATACCTCAACAAGTCCAACCAAACCCACAGGTACCAACACAGCCTCCTATAGCTACTACATTAAGGTATGCTCACCATATACCTCAACAAGTCCAACCAAACCCACATGTACCAACACAGGCTCCTATAGCTACTACATTAAGGTATGCTCACCATATACCTCAACAAGTCCAACCAAACCCACATGTACCAACACAGGCTCCTATAGCTACTACATTAAGGTATGCTCACCATATACCTCAACAAGTCCAACCAAACCCACATGTACCAACACAGCCTCCTATAGCTACTACATTAAGGTATGCTCACCATATACCTCAACAAGTCCAACCAAACCCACATGTACCAACACAGGCTCCTATAGCTACTACATTAAGGTATGCTCACCATATACCTCAACAAGTCCAACCAAACCCACATGTACCAACACAGGCTCCTATAGCTACTACATTAAGGTATGCTCACCCTATACCTCAACAAGTCCAACCAAACCCACATGTACCAACACAGGCTCCTATAGCTACTACATTAAGGTATGCTCACCATATACCTCAACAAGTCCAACCAAACCCACATGTACCAACACAGGCTCCTATAGCTACTACATTAAGGTATGCTCACCATATACCTCAACAAGTCCAACCAAACCCACATGTACCAACACAGCCTCCTATAGCTACTACATTAAGGTATGCTCACCATATACCTCAACAAGTCCAACCAAACCCACAGGTACCAACACAGGCTCCTATAGCTACTATATTAAGGTATGCTCACCATATACCTCAACAAGTCCAACCAAACCCACAGGTACCAACACAGGCTCCTATAGCTACTACACCAAGGTATGCTCACCATATACCTCAACAAGTCCAACCAAACCCACAGGTACCAACACAGGCTCCTATAGCTACTACATTAAGGTATGCTCACCATATACCTCAACAAGTCCAACCAAACCCACAGGTACCAACACAGGCTCCTATAGCTACTACATTAAGGTATGCTCACCATATACCTCAACAAGTCCAACCAAACCCACAGGTACCAACACAGGCTCCTATAGCTACTACATTAAGGTATGCTCACCATATACCTCAACAAGTCCAACCAAACCCACAGGTACCAACACAGGCTCCTATAGCTACTACATCAAGGTATGCTCACCATATACCTCAACAAGTCCAACCAAACCCACAGGTACCAACACAGCCTCCTATAGCTACTACATTAAGGTATGCTCACCTTATACCTCAACAAGTCCAACCAAACCCACAGGTACCAACACAGCCTCCTATAGCTACTACATTAAGGTATGCTCACCATATACCTCAACAAGTCCAACCAAACCCACAGGTACCAACACAGGCTCCTATAGCTACTACATCAAGGTATGCTCACCATATACCTCAACAAGTCCAACCAAACCCACAGGTTCCAACACAGGCTCCTATAGCTACTACATCAAGGTATGCTCACCTTATACCTCAACAAGTCCAACCAAACCCACAGGTACCAACACAGCCTCCTATAGTTACTACATCAAGGTATGCTCACCTTATACCTCAACAAGTCCAACCAAACCCACATGTACCAACACAGCCTCCTATAGCTACTACATCAAGGTATGCTCACCATATACCTCAACAAGTCCAACCAAACCCACAGGTACCAACACAGGCTCCTATAGCTACTACATCAAGGTATGCTCACCTTATACCTCAACAAGTCCAACCAAACCCACAGGTACCAACACAGCCTCCTATAGTTACTACATCAAGGTATGCTCACCTTATACCTCAACAAGTCCAACCAAACCCACATGTACCAACACAGCCTCCTATAGCTACTACATCAAGGTATGCTCACCATATACCTCAACAAGTCCAACCAAACCCACAGGTACCAACACAGCCTCCTATAGCTACTACATTAAGGTATGCTCACCATATACCTCAACAAGTCCAACCAAACCCACAGGTACCAACACAGGCTCCTATAGCTACTACATCAAGGTATGCTCACCATATACCTCAACAAGTCCAACCAAACCCACATGTACCAACACAGCCTCCTATAGCTACTACACCAAGGTATGCTCACCTTATACCTCAACAAGTCCAACCAAACCCACATGTACCAACACAGCCTCCTATAGCTACTACACCAAGGTATGCTCACCATATACCTCAACAAGTCCAACCAAACCCACATGTACCAACACAGCCTCCTATAGCTACTACACCAAGGTATGCTCACCATATACCTCAACAAGTCCAACCAAACCCACAGGTACCAACACAGCCTCCTATAGCTACTACACCAAGGTATGCTCACCATATACCTCAACAAGTCCAACCAAACCCACAGGTACCAACACAGGCTCCTATAGCTACTACATTAAGGTATGCTCACCATATACCTCAACAAGTCCAACCAAACCCACAGGTACCAACACAGGCTCCTATAGCTACTACATTAAGGTATGCTCACCATATACCTCAACAAGTCCAACCAAACCCACATGTACCAACACAGGCTCCTATAGCTACTACACCAAGGTATGCTCACCATATACCTCCACAAGTCCAACCAAACCCACATGTACCAACACAGCCTCCTATAGCTACTACATCAAGGTATGCTCACCTTATACCTCAACAAGTCCAACCAAACCCACAGGTTCCAACACAGCCTCCTATAGCTACTACACCAAGGTATGCTCACCATATACCTCAACAAGTCCAACCAATCCCACAGGTACCAACACAGGCTCCTATAGCTACTACATCAAGGTATGCTCACCATATACCTCAACAAGTCCAACCAAACCCACAGGTACCAACACAGGCTCCTATAGCTACTACACCAAGGTATGCTCACCATATACCTCAACAAGTCCAACCAAACCCACATGTACCAACACAGCCTCCTATAGCTACTACACCAAGGTATGCTCACCTTATACCTCAACAAGTCCAACCAAACCCACATGTACCAACACAGCCTCCTATAGCTACTACATCAAGGTATGCTCACCTTATACCTCAACAAGTCCAACCAAACCCACAGGTACCAACACAGCCTCCTATAGCTACTACATCAAGGTATGCTCACCTTATACCTCAACAAGTCCAACCAAACCCACAGGTACCAACACAGCCTCCTATAGCTACTACATCAAGGTATGCTCACCATATACCTCAACAAGTCCAACCAAACCCACATGTACCAACACAGCCTCCTATAGCTACTACACCAAGGTATGCTCACCTTATACCTCAACAAGTCCAACCAAACCCACATGTACCAACACAGCCTCCTATAGCTACTACATCAAGGTATGCTCACCTTATACCTCAACAAGTCCAACCAAACCCACAGGTACCAACACAGCCTCCTATAGCTACTACATCAAGGTATGCTCACCTTATACCTCAACAAGTCCAACCAAACCCACATGTACCAACACAGCCTCCTATAGCTACTACACCAAGGTATGCTCACCATATACCTCAACAAGTCCAACCAAACCCACAGGTACCAACACAGGCTCCTATAGCTACTACACCAAGGTATGCTCACCATATACCTCAACAAGTCCAACCAAACCCACATGTACCAACACAGGCTCTTATAGCTACTACACCAAGGTATGCTCACCATATACCTCAACAAGTCCAACCAAACCCACAGGTTCCAACACAGCCTCCTATAGCTACTACACCAAGGTATGCTCACCATATACCTCAACAAGTCCAACCAAACCCACAGGTACCAACACAGCCTCCTATAGCTACTACACCAAGGTATGCTCACCATATACCTCAACAAGTCCAACCAAACCCACAGGTTCCAACACAGCCTCCTATAGCTACTACACCAATGTATGCTCACCATATACCTCAACAAGTCCAACCAAACCCACAGGTACCAACACAGCCTCCTATAGCTACTACACCAAGGTATGCTCACCATATACCTCAACAAGTCCAACCAAACCCACATGTACCAACACAGGCTCTTATAGCTACTACACCAAGGTATGCTCACCATATACCTCAACAAGTCCAACCAAACCCACAGGTTCCAACACAGCCTCCTATAGCTACTACACCAAGGTATGCTCACCATATACCTCAACAAGTCCAACCAAACCCACAGGTACCAACACAGCCTCCTATAGCTACTACACCAAGGTATGCTCACCATATACCTCAATTAGTCCAACCAAACCCACAGGTTCCAACACAGCCTCCTATAGCTACTACACCAAGGTATGCTCACCATATACCTCAACAAGTCCAACCAAACCCACAGGTACCAACACAGCCTCCAATAGCTACTACACCAAGGTATGCTCACCATATACCTCAACAAGTCCAACCAAACCCACAGGTTCCAACACAGGCTCCTATAGCTACTACATCAAGGTATGCTCACCATATACCTCAACAAGTCCAACCAAACCCACAGGTTCCAACACAGCCTCCTATAGCTACTACACCAAGGTATGCTCACCATATACCTCAACAAGTCCAACCAAACCCACAGGTTCCAACACAGCCTCCTATAGCTACTACATCAAGGTATGCTCACGTTATACCTCAACAAGTCCAACCAAACCCACAGGTACCAACACAGCCTCCTATAGTTACTACATCAAGGTATGCTCACCTTATACCTCAACAAGTCCAACCAAACCCACATGTACCAACACAGCCTCCTATAGCTACTACATCAAGGTATGCTCACCATATACCTCAACAAATCCAACCAAACCCACATGTACCAACACAGGCTCCTATAGCTACTACATCAAGGTATGCTCACCTTATACCTCAACAGGTCCAACCAAACCCACAGGTACCAACACAGCCTCCTATAGCTACTACACCAAGGTATGCTCACCTTATACCTCAACAAGTCCAATCAAACCCACAGGTACCAACACAGCCTCCTATAGTTACTACATCAAGGTATGCTCACCTTATACCTCAACAAGTCCAACCAAACCCACATGTACCAACACAGCCTCCTATAGCTACTACATCAAGGTATGCTCACCATATACCTCAACAAGTCCAACCAAACCCACAGGTACCAACACAGGCTCCTATAGCTACTACACCAAGGTATGCTCACCTTATACCTCAACAAGTCCAAACAAACCCACATGTACCAACACAGCCTCCTATAGCTACTACACCAAGGTATGCTCACCATATACCTCAACAAGTCCAACCAAACCCACAGGTACCAACACAGCCTCCTATAGCTACTACATCAAGGTATGCTCACCATATACCTCAACAAGTCCAACCAAACCCACATGTACCAACACAGCCTCCTATAGCTACTACACCAAGGTATGCTCACCTTATACCTCAACAAGTCCAACCAAACCCACATGTACCAACACAGCCTCCTATAGCTACTACACCAAGGTATGCTCACCATATACCTCAACAAGTCCAACCAAACCCTAAGGTACCAACACAGCCTCCTATAGCTACTACACCAAGGTATGCTCACATTATACCTCAACAAGTCCAACCAAACCCACATGTACCAACACAGCCTCCTATAGCTACTACACCAAGGTATGCTCACCATATACCTCAACAAGTCCAACCAAACCCACAGGTACCAACACAGCCTCCTATAGCTACTACACCAAGGTATGCTCACCATATACCTCAACAAGTCCAACCAAACCCACAGGTACCAACACAGGCTCCTATAGCTACTACATTAAGGTATGCTCACTATATACCTCAACAAGTCCAACCAAACCCACAGGTACCAACACAGGCTCCTATAGCTACTACATTAAGGTATGCTCACCATATACCTCAACAAGTCCAACCAAACCCACATGTACCAACACAGGCTCCTATAGCTACTACATTAAGGTATGCTCACCATATACCTCAACAAGTCCAACCAAACCCACATGTACCAACACAGCCTCCTATAGCTACTACACCAAGGTATGCTCACCATATACCTCCACAAGTCCAACCAAACCCACATGTACCAACACAGCCTCCTAAAGCTACTACATCAAGGTATGCTCACCTTATACCTCAACAAGTCCAACCAAACCCACAGGTTCCAACACAGCCTCCTATAGCTACTACACCAAGGTATGCTCACCATATACCTCAACAAGTCCAACCAATCCCACAGGTACCAACACAGGCTCCTATAGCTACTACATCAAGGTATGCTCACCTTATACCTCAACAAGTCCAACCAAACCCACAGGTACCAACACAGGCTCCTATAGCTACTACACCAAGGTATGCTCACCATATACCTCAACAAGTCCAACCAAACCCACATGTACCAACACAGCCTCCTATAGCTACTACATCAAGGTATGCTCACCATATACCTCAACAAGTCCAACCAAACCCACAGGTACCAACACAGGCTCCTATAGCTACTACATCAAGGTATGCTCACCTTATACCTCAACAAGTCCAACCAAACCCACAGGTACCAACACAGGCTCCTATAGCTACTACATTAAGGTATGCTCACCATATACCTCAACAAGTCCAACCAAACCCACATGTACCAACACAGGCTCCTATAGCTACTACATTAAGGTATGCTCACCATATACCTCAACAAGTCCAACCAAACCCACAGGTACCAACACAGGCTCCTATAGCTACTACATTAAGGTATGCTCACCATATACCTCAACAAGTCCAACCAAACCCACATGTACCAACACAGGCTCCTATAGCTACTACACCAAGGTATGCTCACCCTATACCTCAACAAGTTCAACCAAACCCACATGTACCAACACAGGCTCCTATAGCTACTACATCAAGGTATGCTCACCATATACCTCAACAAGTCCAACCAAACCCACAGGTACCAACACAGCCTCCTATAGCTACTACATTAAGGTATGCTCACCTTATACCTCAACAAGTCCAACCAAACCCACAGGTACCAACACAGCCTCCTATAGCTACTACATTAAGGTATGCTCACCATATACCTCAACAAGTCCAACCAAACCCACATGTACCAACACAGGCTCCTATAGCTACTACATTAAGGTATGCTCACCATATACCTCAACAAGTCCAACCAAACCCACAGGTACCAACACAGCCTCCTATAGCTACTACATCAAGGTATGCTCACCATATACCTCAACAAGTCCAACCAAACCCACAGGTACCAACACAGCCTCCTATAGGTACTACATTAAGGTATGCTCACCATATACCTCAACAAGTCCAACCAAACCCACAGGTACCAACACAGCCTCCTATAGCTACTACATTAAGGTATGCTCACCATATACCTCAACAAGTCCAACCAAACCCACATGTACCAACACAGCCTCCTATAGCTACTACATTAAGGTATGCTCACCATATACCTCAACAAGTCCAACCAAACCCACAGGTACCAACACAGCCTCCTATAGCTACTACATCAAGGTATGCTCACCATATACCTCAACAAGTCCAACCAAACCCACAGGTACCAACACAGCCTCCTATAGCTACTACATTAAGGTATGCTCACCTTATACCTCAACAAGTCCAACCAAACCCACAGGTACCAACACAGCCTCCTATAGCTACTACATTAAGGTATGCTCACCATATACCTCAACAAGTCCAACCAAACCCACATGTACCAACACAGGTTCCTATAGCTACTACATTAAGGTATGCTCACCATATACCTCAACAAGTCCAACCAAACCCACATGTACCAACACAGGCTCCTATAGCTACTACATTAAGGTATGCTCACCATATACCTCAACAAGTCCAACCAAACCCACATGTACCAACACAGCCTCCTATAGCTACTACATTAAGGTATGCTCACCATATACCTCAACAAGTCCAACCAAACCCACATGTACCAACACAGGCTCCTATAGCTACTACATTAAGGTATGCTCACCATATACCTCAACAAGTCCAACCAAACCCACATGTACCAACACAGGCTCATATAGCTACTACATTAAGGTATGCTCACCCTATACCTCAACAAGTCCAACCAAACCCACATGTACCAACACAGGCTCCTATAGCTACTACATTAAGGTATGCTCACCATATACCTCAACAAGTCCAACCAAACCCACATGTACCAACACAGGCTCCTATAGCTACTACATTAAGGTATGCTCACCATATACCTCAACAAGTCCAACCAAACCCACATGTACCAACACAGCCTCCTATAGCTACTACATTAAGGTATGCTCACCATATACCTCAACAAGTCCAACCAAACCCACAGGTACCAACACAGGCTCCTATAGCTACTACATTAAGGTATGCTCACCATATACCTCAACAAGTCCAACCAAACCCACAGGTACCAACACAGGCTCCTATAGCTACTACACCAAGGTATGCTCACCATATACCTCAACAAGTCCAACCAAACCCACAGGTACCAACACAGGCTCCTATAGCTACTACATTAAGGTATGCTCACCATATACCTCAACAAGTCCAACCAAACCCACAGGTACCAACACAGGCTCCTATAGCTACTACATTAAGGTATGCTCACCATATACCTCAACAAGTCCAACCAAACCCACAGGTACCAACACAGGCTCCTATAGCTACTACATTAAGGTATGCTCACCATATACCTCAACAAGTCCAACCAAACCCACAGGTACCAACACAGGCTCCTATAGCTACTACATCAAGGTATGCTCACCATATACCTCAACAAGTCCAACCAAACCCACAGGTACCAACACAGCCTCCTATAGCTACTACATTAAGGTATGCTCACCTTATACCTCAACAAGTCCAACCAAACCCACAGGTACCAACACAGCCTCCTATAGCTACTACATTAAGGTATGCTCACCATATACCTCAACAAGTCCAACCAAACCCACAGGTACCAACACAGGCTCCTATAGCTACTACATCAAGGTATGCTCACCATATACCTCAACAAGTCCAACCAAACCCACAGGTACCAACACAGCCTCCTATAGCTACTACATTAAGGTATGCTCACCTTATACCTCAACAAGTCCAACCAAACCCACAGGTACCAACACAGCCTCCTATAGCTACTACATTAAGGTATGCTCACCATATACCTCAACAAGTCCAACCAAACCCACATGTACCAACACAGGCTCCTATAGCTACTACATTAAGGTATGCTCACCATATACCTCAACAAGTCCAACCAAACCCACAGGTACCAACACAGCCTCCTATAGCTACTACATTAAGGTATGCTCACCATATACCTCAACAAGTCCAACCAAACCCACAGGTACCAACACAGCCTCCTATAGCTACTACATTAAGGTATGCTCACCATATACCTCAACAAGTCCAACCAAACCCACATGTACCAACACAGCCTCCTATAGCTACTACATTAAGGTATGCTCACCATATACCTCAACAAGTCCAACCAAACCCACAGGTACCAACACAGCCTCCTATAGCTACTACATCAAGGTATGCTCACCATATACCTCAACAAGTCCAACCAAACCCACAGGTACCAACACAGCCTCCTATAGCTACTACATTAAGGTATGCTCACCTTATACCTCAACAAGTCCAACCAAACCCACAGGTACCAACACAGCCTCCTATAGCTACTACATTAAGGTATGCTCACCATATACCTCAACAAGTCCAACCAAACCCACAGGTACCAACACAGGCTCCTATAGCTACTACATTAAGGTATGCTCACCATATACCTCAACAAGTCCAACCAAACCCACAGGTACCAACACAGGCTCCTATAGCTACTACATTAAGGTATGCTCACCATATACCTCAACAAGTCCAACCAAACCCACAGGTACCAACACAGCCTCCTATAGCTACTACATTAAGGTATGCTCACCATATACCTCAACAAGTCCAACCAAACCCACAGGTACCAACACAGGCTCCTATAGCTACTACATCAAGGTATGCTCACCATATACCTCAACAAGTCCAACCAAACCCACAGGTACCAACACAGCCTCCTATAGCTACTACATTAAGGTATGCTCACCTTATACCTCAACAAGTCCAACCAAACCCACAGGTACCAACACAGCCTCCTATAGCTACTACATTAAGGTATGCTCACCATATACCTCAACAAGTCCAACCAAACCCACAGGTACCAACACAGGCTCCTATAGCTACTACATCAAGGTATGCTCACCATATACCTCAACAAGTCCAACCAAACCCACAGGTACCAACACAGCCTCCTATAGCTACTACATTAAGGTATGCTCACCTTATACCTCAACAAGTCCAACCAAACCCACAGGTACCAACACAGCCTCCTATAGCTACTACATTAAGGTATGCTCACCATATACCTCAACAAGTCCAACCAAACCCACATGTACCAACACAGGCTCCTATAGCTACTACACCAAGGTATGCTCACCATATACCTCAACAAGTCCAACCAAACCCACATGTACCAACACAGGCTCCTATAGCTACTACATTAAGGTATGCTCACCATATACCTCAACAAGTCCAACCAAACCCACATGTACCAACACAGCCTCCTATAGCTACTACACCAAGGTATGCTCACCATATACCTCCACAAGTCCAACCAAACCCACATGTACCAACACAGCCTCCTAAAGCTACTACATCAAGGTATGCTCACCTTATACCTCAACAAGTCCAACCAAACCCACAGGTTCCAACACAGCCTCCTATAGCTACTACACCAAGGTATGCTCACCATATACCTCAACAAGTCCAACCAATCCCACAGGTACCAACACAGGCTCCTATAGCTACTACATCAAGGTATGCTCACCTTATACCTCAACAAGTCCAACCAAACCCACAGGTACCAACACAGGCTCCTATAGCTACTACACCAAGGTATGCTCACCATATACCTCAACAAGTCCAACCAAACCCACATGTACCAACACAGCCTCCTATAGCTACTACATCAAGGTATGCTCACCATATACCTCAACAAGTCCAACCAAACCACAGGTACCAACACAGGCTCCTATAGCTACTACATCAAGGTATGCTCACCATATACCTCAACAAGTCCAACCAAACCCACAGGTACCAACACAGGCTCCTATAGCTACTACATTAAGGTATGCTCACCATATACCTCAACAAGTCCAACCAAACCCACATGTACCAACACAGGCTCCTATAGCTACTACATTAAGGTATGCTCACCATATACCTCAACAAGTCCAACCAAACCCACAGGTACCAACACAGGCTCCTATAGCTACTACATTAAGGTATGCTCACCATATACCTCAACAAGTCCAACCAAACCCACATGTACCAACACAGGCTCCTATAGCTACTACACCAAGGTATGCTCACCCTATACCTCAACAAGTTCAACCAAACCCACATGTACCAACACAGGCTCCTATAGCTACTACATCAAGGTATGCTCACCATATACCTCAACAAGTCCAACCAAACCCACAGGTACCAACACAGCCTCCTATAGCTACTACATTAAGGTATGCTCACCTTATACCTCAACAAGTCCAACCAAACCCACAGGTACCAACACAGCCTCCTATAGCTACTACATTAAGGTATGCTCACCATATACCTCAACAAGTCCAACCAAACCCACAGGTACCAACACAGGCTCCTATAGCTACTACATTAAGGTATGCTCACCATATACCTCAACAAGTCCAACCAAACCCACAGGTACCAACACAGGCTCCTATAGCTACTACATTAAGGTATGCTCACCATATACCTCAACAAGTCCAACCAAACCCACAGGTACCAACACAGGCTCCTATAGCTACTACATCAAGGTATGCTCACCATATACCTCAACAAGTCCAACCAAACCCACAGGTACCAACACAGCCTCCTATAGCTACTACATTAAGGTATGCTCACCTTATACCTCAACAAGTCCAACCAAACCCACAGGTACCAACACAGCCTCCTATAGCTACTACATTAAGGTATGCTCACCATATACCTCAACAAGTCCAACCAAACCCACAGGTACCAACACAGGCTCCTATAGCTACTACATCAAGGTATGCTCACCATATACCTCAACAAGTCCAACCAAACCCACAGGTACCAACACAGCCTCCTATAGCTACTACATTAAGGTATGCTCACCTTATACCTCAACAAGTCCAACCAAACCCACAGGTACCAACACAGCCTCCTATAGCTACTACATTAAGGTATGCTCACCATATACCTCAACAAGTCCAACCAAACCCACATGTACCAACACAGGCTCCTATAGCTACTACATTAAGGTATGCTCACCATATACCTCAACAAGTCCAACCAAACCCACAGGTACCAACACAGCCTCCTATAGCTACTACATTAAGGTATGCTCACCATATACCTCAACAAGTCCAACCAAACCCACAGGTACCAACACAGCCTCCTATAGCTACTACATTAAGGTATGCTCACCATATACCTCAACAAGTCCAACCAAACCCACATGTACCAACACAGCCTCCTATAGCTACTACATTAAGGTATGCTCACCATATACCTCAACAAGTCCAACCAAACCCACAGGTACCAACACAGCCTCCTATAGCTACTACATCAAGGTATGCTCACCATATACCTCAACAAGTCCAACCAAACCCACAGGTACCAACACAGCCTCCTATAGCTACTACATTAAGGTATGCTCACCTTATACCTCAACAAGTCCAACCAAACCCACAGGTACCAACACAGCCTCCTATAGCTACTACATTAAGGTATGCTCACCATATACCTCAACAAGTCCAACCAAACCCACAGGTACCAACACAGGCTCCTATAGCTACTACATTAAGGTATGCTCACCATATACCTCAACAAGTCCAACCAAACCCACAGGTACCAACACAGGCTCCTATAGCTACTACATTAAGGTATGCTCACCATATACCTCAACAAGTCCAACCAAACCCACAGGTACCAACACAGGCTCCTATAGCTACTACATTAAGGTATGCTCACCATATACCTCAACAAGTCCAACCAAACCCACAGGTACCAACACAGGCTCCTATAGCTACTACATCAAGGTATGCTCACCATATACCTCAACAAGTCCAACCAAACCCACAGGTACCAACACAGCCTCCTATAGCTACTACATTAAGGTATGCTCACCTTATACCTCAACAAGTCCAACCAAACCCACAGGTACCAACACAGCCTCCTATAGCTACTACATTAAGGTATGCTCACCATATACCTCAACAAGTCCAACCAAACCCACAGGTACCAACACAGGCTCCTATAGCTACTACATCAAGGTATGCTCACCATATACCTCAACAAGTCCAACCAAACCCACAGGTACCAACACAGCCTCCTATAGCTACTACATTAAGGTATGCTCACCTTATACCTCAACAAGTCCAACCAAACCCACAGGTACCAACACAGCCTCCTATAGCTACTACATTAAGGTATGCTCACCATATACCTCAACAAGTCCAACCAAACCCACATGTACCAACACAGGCTCCTATAGCTACTACACCAAGGTATGCTCACCATATACCTCAACAAGTCCAACCAAACCCACATGTACCAACACAGGCTCCTATAGCTACTACATTAAGGTATGCTCACCATATACCTCAACAAGTCCAACCAAACCCACATGTACCAACACAGCCTCCTATAGCTACTACACCAAGGTATGCTCACCATATACCTCCACAAGTCCAACCAAACCCACATGTACCAACACAGCCTCCTAAAGCTACTACATCAAGGTATGCTCACCTTATACCTCAACAAGTCCAACCAAACCCACAGGTTCCAACACAGCCTCCTATAGCTACTACACCAAGGTATGCTCACCATATACCTCAACAAGTCCAACCAATCCCACAGGTACCAACACAGGCTCCTATAGCTACTACATCAAGGTATGCTCACCTTATACCTCAACAAGTCCAACCAAACCCACAGGTACCAACACAGGCTCCTATAGCTACTACATTAAGGTATGCTCACCATATACCTCAACATCCTATAGCTACTACACCAAGGTATGCTCACCATATACCTCAACAAGTCCAACCAAACCCACATGTACCAACACAGCCTCCTATAGCTACTACATCAAGGTATGCTCACCATATACCTCAACAAGTCCAACCAAACCCACAGGTACCAACACAGGCTCCTATAGCTACTACATCAAGGTATGCTCACCTTATACCTCAACAAGTCCAACCAAACCCACAGGTACCAACACAGGCTCCTATAGCTACTACATTAAGGTATGCTCACCATATACCTCAACAAGTCCAACCAAACCCACAGGTACCAACACAGCCTCCTATAGCTACTACATTAAGGTATGCTCACCATATACCTCAACAAGTCCAACCAAACCCACAGGTACCAACACAGCCTCCTATAGCTACTACATTAAGGTATGCTCACCATATACCTCAACAAGTCCAACCAAACCCACATGTACCAACACAGCCTCCTATAGCTACTACATTAAGGTATGCTCACCATATACCTCAACAAGTCCAACCAAACCCACAGGTACCAACACAGCCTCCTATAGCTACTACATCAAGGTATGCTCACCATATACCTCAACAAGTCCAACCAAACCCACAGGTACCAACACAGCCTCCTATAGCTACTACATTAAGGTATGCTCACCTTATACCTCAACAAGTCCAACCAAACCCACAGGTACCAACACAGGCTCCTATAGCTACTACATTAAGGTATGCTCACCATATACCTCAACAAGTCCAACCAAACCCACATGTACCAACACAGCCTCCTATAGCTACTACACCAAGGTATGCTCACCATATACCTCCACAAGTCCAACCAAACCCACATGTACCAACACAGCCTCCTAAAGCTACTACATCAAGGTATGCTCACCTTATACCTCAACAAGTCCAACCAAACCCACAGGTTCCAACACAGCCTCCTATAGCTACTACACCAAGGTATGCTCACCATATACCTCAACAAGTCCAACCAATCCCACAGGTACCAACACAGGCTCCTATAGCTACTACATCAAGGTATGCTCACCTTATACCTCAACAAGTCCAACCAAACCCACATGTACCAACACAGCCTCCTATAGCTACTACATTAAGGTATGCTCACCATATACCTCAACAAGTCCAACCAAACCCACAGGTACCAACACAGCCTCCTATAGCTACTACATCAAGGTATGCTCACCATATACCTCAACAAGTCCAACCAAACCCACAGGTACCAACACAGCCTCCTATAGCTACTACATTAAGGTATGCTCACCTTATACCTCAACAAGTCCAACCAAACCCACAGGTACCAACACAGCCTCCTATAGCTACTACATTAAGGTATGCTCACCATATACCTCAACAAGTCCAACCAAACCCACAGGTACCAACACAGGCTCCTATAGCTACTACATTAAGGTATGCTCACCATATACCTCAACAAGTCCAACCAAACCCACAGGTACCAACACAGGCTCCTATAGCTACTACATCAAGGTATGCTCACCATATACCTCAACAAGTCCAACCAAACCCACAGGTACCAACACAGCCTCCTATAGCTACTACATTAAGGTATGCTCACCTTATACCTCAACAAGTCCAACCAAACCCACAGGTACCAACACAGCCTCCTATAGCTACTACATCAAGGTATGCTCACCATATACCTCAACAAGTCCAACCAAACCCACAGGTACCAACACAGGCTCCTATAGCTACTACATCAAGGTATGCTCACCATATACCTCAACAAGTCCAACCAAACCCACAGGTACCAACACAGCCTCCTATAGCTACTACATTAAGGTATGCTCACCTTATACCTCAACAAGTCCAACCAAACCCACAGGTACCAACACAGCCTCCTATAGCTACTACATTAAGGTATGCTCACCATATACCTCAACAAGTCCAACCAAACCCACATGTACCAACACAGGCTCCTATAGCTACTACACCAAGGTATGCTCACCATATACCTCAACAAGTCCAACCAAACCCACAGGTACCAACACAGCCTCCTATAGCTACTACATTAAGGTATGCTCACCATATACCTCAACAAGTCAAACCAAACCCACATGTACCAACACAGGCTCCTATAGCTACTACATTAAGGTATGCTCACCATATACCTCAACAAGTCCAACCAAACCCACATGTACCAACACAGGCTCCTATAGCTACTACATTAAGGTATGCTCACCATATACCTCAACAAGTCCAACCAAACCCACATGTACCAACACAGCCTCCTATAGCTACTACATTAAGGTATGCTCACCATATACCTCAACAAGTCCAACCAAACCCACATGTACCAACACAGGCTCCTATAGCTACTACATTAAGGTATGCTCACCATATACCTCAACAAGTCCAACCAAACCCACAGGTACCAACACAGCCTCCTATAGCTACTACATCAAGGTATGCTCACCTTATACCTCAACAAGTCCAACCAAACCCACATGTACCAACACAGCCTCCTATAGCTACTACATTAAGGTATGCTCACCATATACCTCAACAAGTCCAACCAAACCCACATGTACCAACACAGGCTCCTATAGCTACTACATTAAGGTATGCTCACCATATACCTCAACAAGTCCAACCAAACCCACATGTACCAACACAGGCTCCTATAGCTACTACATTAAGGTATGCTCACCATATACCTCAACAAATCCAACCAAACCCACATGTACCAACACAGGCTCCTATAGCTACTACATTAAGGTATGCTCACCATATACCTCAACAAGTCCAACCAAACCCACATGTACCAACACAGGCTCCTATAGCTACTACATTAAGGTATGCTCACCATATACCTCAACAAGTCCAACCAAACCCACATGTACCAACACAGCCTCCTATAGCTACTACATTAAGGTATGCTCACCATATACCTCAACAAGTCCAACCAAACCCACAAGTACCAACACAGGCTCCTATAGCTACTACATTAAGGTATGCTCACCATATACCTCAACAAGTCCAACCAAACCCACAGGTACCAACACAGGCTCCTATAGCTACTACACCAAGGTATGCTCACCATATACCTCAACAAGTCCAACCAAACCCACAGGTACCAACACAGCCTCCTATAGCTACTACATCAAGGTATGCTCACCTTATACCTCAACAAGTCCAACCAAACCCACATGTACCAACACAGCCTCCTATAGCTACTACATTAAGGTATGCTCACCATATACCTCAACAAGTCCAACCAAACCCACATGTACCAACACAGGCTCCTATAGCTACTACATTAAGGTATGCTCACCATATACCTCAACAAGTCCAACCAAACCCACATGTACCAACACAGGCTCCTATAGCTACTACATTAAGGTATGCTCACCATATACCTCAACAAGTCCAACCAAACCCACATGTACCAACACAGGCTCCTATAGCTACTACATTAAGGTATGCTCACCATATACCTCAACAAGTCCAACCAAACCCACATGTACCAACACAGGTTCCTATAGCTACTACATTAAGGTATGCTCACCATATACCTCAACAAGTCCAACCAAACCCACATGTACCAACACAGCCTCCTATAGCTACTACATTAAGGTATGCTCACCATATACCTCAACAAGTCCAACCAAACCCACAAGTACCAACACAGGCTCCTATAGCTACTACATTAAGGTATGCTCACCATATACCTCAACAAGTCCAACCAAACCCACAGGTACCAACACAGGCTCCTATAGCTACTACACCAAGGTATGCTCACCATATACCTCAACAAGTCCAACCAAACCCACAGGTACCAACACAGGCTCCTATAGCTACTACATTAAGGTATGCTCACCATATACCTCAACAAGTCCAACCAAACCCACAGGTACCAACACAGGCTCCTATAGCTACTACATTAAGGTATGCTCACCATATACCTCAACAAGTCCAACCAAACCCACATGTACCAACACAGGCTCCTATAGCTACTACATCAAGGTATGCTCACCTTATACCTCAACAAGTCCAACCAAACCCACATGTACATCATCCAACGATGTTACAACAACAACAAAACATGGGAGAATCAAAAGCTTATAACATCACAGCTGCTCCACAACAGACTCCTTACAATCCGAGATCTCAGGAACAAGCAAAATACAACAAAAGAACTGTAGCACATGGTAATAGAGTATCAATTGGCACGAAAAGTATGAGCCAACACCATCAAATAAATCTCCAATCTGATTTAAGAAAGGTGGATATCAAAATATCGGGACAAATCTTTGCACAACCAGAAATACAAAGCCATTTGGAAAATGGCATGGACGATACAGTAACTTGTAACAAAACGGGTACCAAAAATATGGAGATAAATAATATGACTGTTGAATTGAATCATAACCAGAATGAAGTTATACCAAAACATCCAACAACGCAGCATATAGAAGAAAAATAGGAAATGTAGACAAAGCGGCGCAAAAACAAAAGAACCATTTTTTAGAGCTTCCCATGAGACCAAAAAAAACACCCGAGGTGGAGATTTACGAAGAGGGTGGCAGAAGTTACCGTGAAGATACCGTCACATACAATAGATGTATATATTGAACTTGTACATAAAGATCCCTCTTTTTTATATTTTAAAGGCTGAACTTCTCAGCGACCCATTAACTGTATATATATAGGATATTGAATACTACCGCACTAGTTTTTACCTTTTATCCGAGATTTTTAATTATTCGATACTGTGGGTGTAAATAAGGTGCATATAGTGCAACTGTTAAATTTTAAAGAGTAAAAATAAAGATTAATACAAGTTTATACTTGGTGGTTCAGTCCTGGACGCAAATACGGAAGAAAGAAGAAGAAGAAGTTGATCAGTGTTGATTTTTGATGATTCCAAAACGAAACCATTATTAACAAGAATTCTGAGAGTATTGCACATAGCAATACCTTGTCCCCTACCGGCCGCAAAAATCAGAGGACCTAAAATATTAGAAGTATCACCTTGCAGTGCCTAGATTTTAAAATACAAGTTCAATGGCCATAACTCAGCCAAAAATCATTCGACCGGAACGAAATTTGTCAATCTCCTATACAGAGTTGTCGGTCCTTGCAGGCTCTCTATAGGAGACTGCAAGGACCGACAACTCTGTATGGGAGATTGATCAATCGTAACTACTCGGCCATTCTCGCTACCCTGCAAATAACCTCGTATGCATTAGGCGTATAAATCTCTCTACTTTTCACATGTCAGTTACATGAAAGTTTGATAAAGTTATATTTTAAAAAAAATTCTATATTTCAATTAAAGTTTTAATTAGTTTTGCATGATTAGATTTTACTTAGTATGTCTTCCATATTGGATTTTCGTGGACTATATTTTTGTGCGGGTTAACTTAACTTAACTTCCGGCAAACAATTTAAAAAGAATTTCTACTATGTACGTACGAGGTTATTTACAGGGTAGCGAGAATGGCCGAGTAGTTACGATTGGAGATTGATAAACTGTAACTCATCTAGATATAGCGACATACCAAATATCAAGTCAAAATCTCAAAGGACGTAAAAAAAGAGTCCGAACAACTTAAAATTTGAACAAAAAATACAAGTTCAAGGGCCATAACTCAGCCAAAAATCAATCGACCGGAACGAAATTCGAACTTAATCTGTAACTCATCTAGATATAGCCACATACCAAATATCAAGTCAATATATCAAAGGACGTCAAAAAAAAGTCTGAACAACTTAAAATTTTAATGTGACGGACGGACAGACAGACAGACGGACAGACGGACGGAACCTAAAACTATAGTCCCCTTCGGCTTTCGCCGGTAGGGGACTAAAACAAAGTTTTGCTAAGAAACATATCAAATTCAATCGCATTTTGCAGCTTCAAAATACATTCACATGTTTTATCTACCGGTTTAATGGTCCACTGGACCCACCCGGTATGTCTTTCACGACATATAACTTTTATCAAGAATAACTTCAATCAATGGTCGGCCACATTGCGCAAAACTACATACAGTAATATTATAATTAAACGTACAAAAAATGTATAAAAGAAAACATTAGATGTTTTTTCTTAAATGCATAATATAGATATAATATGGTGTACTGATACAGTATATGGATAATACTGTTAGTAAAATACTATGGTATACCGTATATTGTCAAGAAAGCAATCACTGTTTTTGTCACAGAATCATCTTTTGTTAATATATTATCCCAAAAATAATTGTTATGAGACTAAATACATGACAGACATTACCATATTTATAGTGTCGAGGGAAATTGTTTTTTCTTTTATTGTTGTAAAACGTACAATTAATCAAAATTTTAAATTCGTCTTCAATAATTACATCAAAAAGACAATTATGAAATTCTAACATCATGCAGAATCGAAGGTGTGAGGGGTTTTGTGTTTCGCCCAGTTTCAATTTTTTGTTTATGATTGCTTAGTCATCTAAATTTACCTAATGCACTCTTTGTTGAAGGTTAAATTAGTGCGAAGATTATAATACTTGTTTTTGAGTTTTCTCCACTTGAAAAACTTTTTTTATATAGAATATTATCTATATTTAACTACACCAGGATTTCCTACTTTACATATTAAGACTATATTAAGATATGTATAATTTATGTGAACTAAGTATTTTTATCCTTAATCTGCAATAATTAAAAAAAAACAGACATTGCACAATTGCAGTATTACTGAGTTTCAAAGGTCTTCAGCAATCTAATTAAAATTCTAACATGACACCCTTCTTTCGCTTTGTTATAGACAAACGAGCGATTTATCGATGGTATAACCTCATTCGCACATGCGCCGGTGAATGTGACTGACTTTTCCATTGGCAGCATAAATTGTGTGCGACATTTTCCGCAGACGTAAATATAAATTACCGTCTTCCAATCAAAGTATACTACCGTATTTGTCCTCTTAGACATATCAGAATCAAAAGAAATCATGAAAGCCAGAATGTGTTTTGAGTTTTAACATGGCTTGGCGGATATTAGTAAATTGTATCCCTCGCCTCTGTCTCGGGATAAAATACTAATATCCGCCAATCCATGTTAAAATTCAAAACACATTCTGGCTTCCATGATTTATTTCTTAATTAGATCTCCACACTTGCTCCCTATTTTCTAATGGGGTATGCTCAAACACATGACAAAAGACTGTAGTGAGTGGGGTCTATTACAGCTTTCCAATATTCAAAGATTCATGTTCTGTATCAGTCCGAAGACTGCTCAAACCCGAGCAGGAAGGATACTAGATACGATAACGTAACCCTCATTCCGCTTGTGCTCCAGTTAGGGTTACGAATCGGTCCCATTCAATGTATGGGAGCAAATTAACATTTTCGCTAAGTGAATATTTCAACTTTCTTTTTGCATATCTGGTCATAACTTATTAGTCCCTACAATTTTAAGTAATGGCGATACGAAATAAGTGTTACAATACTTGTTTCTACCTTCACGATCGATTTAGTATTCGAAAATTGTTTCTTGTCCGCCATGACACCTTACGTATACTCTCGTGATGGGCGGAGCCTATCCATATATGGATCTGAATGCCAAATATGGAAAACTTTAATATGATGTTTTACTACGATTGATCCAAATAAGGATATCTCCAAAACGAGGCAAGTGCACGTGAAATAGCAATTTATATATTGATTTACATGGATTCTAATCACGCTTATTAATTACTGTTATTTGGGTATAAGTGTTATTGTAGTAATATCCCAATTAATGAGGAAAAACTTCCAAGTGGTGAACAAATGTTACGAAGATGGAGTCACATAACCCCTGATAACTCCGTCCCGATATGTATCTCGCATGGATTGCAGATAGCTGTAAATTATCACATTTAATATGATATTAGACTGGAGGAATATATAGCCTCGCAGCATCTTAAAATGGTAACAAATTATGATCAAGTCAATGTGTACTACTAACTTACCAGATTTTACCACACTCGCACTCGTATCCGATAGTATTTATCGTAGTCCAAGTGTTACCACCACCACATGCATAGAAGAACTCAACGAAATAATATTAACAAATAAGGCCGGTTAACAACAAAAAATACTACTATCTGTTGTATGTAGGTGATTTCAACTTTAAAGAAATAGACTGGGAGAACAACAACACAAATGTAGGCCCAGAACACCTTGCATCAAAATTCTTAGAATCCGTTAGAGATACATATCTATATCAACATGTAAAACAGGCAACAAGATACAGGGGAGATAATTAACCAAGCTTGTTAGACTTGATCCTCACCAATGAAGAAGAAATGATTGACAATGTCGTACACAATGCTCCATTAGGCAACAGTGACCATGAAATCTTGGAATTCAATTTTAAACTTGGGAGAAATGAGAACACTAGAAGTAACCAACAATCACTACGCTTCTTCAAAGGAAACTACGACGAGATAAATAGGTTATTAACAAACACCGACTGGGACTTAGATGAGGCCCAATGAGATATTGATGAACTTTGGAACAGATTTGCCGATAAAATATCAAGTACATATAAAGATAATATACCGGTGAGCAAATCTATGACAAAAAAAGTAAAACCCCATGGATGAACGAGGTAACACTGAACTCATTAATTAAGAAACGCAAACTGGAAAAAATTTATAAATACTGTAAAAGTCCACTGAATAAGAGCAATTATGATGAAGCAAAACGATCTGCAAACTACAATGTAAGACAGGCAAAATATAAATATGAACGCTCAATCGCAACAAATATGAAAGAAGATAACAAGATATTCTGGAAATTTATACAATCAAAAACAAAATCCAAAGAAAATATCCCATGCATAATGGATGAAAACGGAGAACTACAAACGGATAACAAAATAAAAGCGGAACTGCTCAACAAATTTTGAGTGTATTTACAATTGAAAACACTACTCAAGGCATTCCAATATTCCCACCAAGAACTGATCAAAAACTTGAAACAATAGAATTCGATATCCAAAAAGTACAAGAACACTTAGAAAAGTTGAAAGAAACAAAGTCATCGGGACCTGATCAAATGCATCCAAAATTTCTGAAAGAGACTGCCAAAAACATAGCTGAATCATTGACTAAGATATTCCAAAAATCAATAGAAACTAGGAAAATACCAAATACTTGGAAACTAGCAAATGTAACCCCTTTACATAAGAAAGGACCAAAACAGCAGGTGACCAATTATCGCCCAAGAAGTTTGACATCCATTATATGTAAATCAATGGAGAAATTTGTTAAGAACAGTCTTATGAACCATATGTAATCAAACCAGTTATTCACAAATGGTCAACATGGGTTTAGGAAAGGGAGGTCATGTATAACTCAGCTTATAGAAGTTATGGAGGATTGGACAGAACATCTCGATAACCACAACTCGGTAGATACCATATACCTAGATTTCCAAAAGGCATTTGACACTGTGCCCCACCATCGGCTAATTACAAAATTGAAGGGATATGGAATATCTGGAAATATCCTTGAGTGGATCAAAAACTTCTTATCGGAACGTAAACAAAAAGTGGTGCTTAATGGATCCAACTCGAAATGGACTGATGTGACTAGCGAAATACCCCAAGTGAGCGTTCTTGGACCCATACTATTCACAATATACATTAACGACTTGCCTGACGTAGTACAAAATGTAGCTAAGCTCTTTGCAGACGATACAAAGTTGTATGCTGCAGTAAATAATACAAATGATGAAATAAAACTACAAGGAGATATAGATAGATTAATGCAGTGGTCAAAAGAATGGCTATTAACTTTCAACAAATCCAAATGCAAACATGTACATTTCGGTCCACCCAATAATGCTAAATATCAAATGGGAGGGGATATCATCACCCAATCCACAGAAGAGAAAGACCTTGGTATCACTATAGATGAAAAATTAAAATTTCAAATTTACATCAATAATCAAACAAAAAAGGCCAACCAAAGACTAGGAATGATAAAAAGAAGCTTTACAAACATGGACAAGAATATGTTTACCACACTTTATAAAAGTATAGTCCGTCCACACTTCGAATACGGAAGCAATATATGGTCAGTTATGTATAAAAAGGAAGCCATCCAAATTGAAAATGTTCAAAGACGATCCACAAAACTAGTCAAAAATATGCAACATCTCAGTTATAGCGACCGATCAAGATATCTAGGATTACCATCTTTACAATATAGGAGATTTTAAAAGATCTGACATGGTAGAAACGTTTAGAATTAATAACATTATAGATAAGGGACCGACCATTTAACTTGAAGGGGGGGTTATGTTTTTTTTGTTTCGTTCAGAATTTTTTTTTCGGACAACACGAGAGTTAGAATATTTTTTTTTGTCGCGCTAACCGCGAATTTTTTTTTCAGAATTCCACATTAGGTTATATGACAAAAACTCTGAATCAGATTATTTTTTTTTTCTCCACCAAAATCAGAATATTTTTTTCAGCAACATTGGGAATCAGAAAATTTTTTTAGAACAAAACCATACCCCCCCCCCCCCCCCCCCCCCCCCATTCAAGTTAAATGGTCGTTCCCTAAGGTAAATAGCAATAAAATCTTTCCGAAAAATGAGAACACCACCAGAGGCCACAGGCATAAAATCTACAAGAAGCAATGTAGAACTAATATTAGAAAATACAGTTTCTCGCAAAGAATAGTAGACACTTGGAATAGTTTGCCCGCGAAAGTAATAGAGTCAAATACAGTAAATGGGTTCAAAAACCAGCTAAATACGCATTGGAAAGACCTCGAAATCAAATTCAAGCCAGATATATACAAACCGGAAGTGACAAATCAAGAAGGGTCGCAGGGGCTAACCAGCCCAAATTTATGACCTCTACACCAGGTAAAACCAGGTAATAAAATAAGTTTAATCATCCCAGATCACGTGCTACGTAAAACGAAACTAGGATTTTCTGCTTAATTTGTATTTTCTGAAAATGTACTACTGTATCACGCCGGGTATTCGGACACTTGGAACCGGGTCGAACACGAAGAACCGGGTCAGACAAGTGACAACAACGTTTTCGGGTGAGTATGCTATTTGTATCCTCAGCGACCGTCAGCGATATTAACAACAGAAATAAATTGACACATCGTCTTTGTTATTAACGTACTAGGTTTATACCAAGTTTTGAGTATTATAAGTGGATAATAAATCGACAAGAACGTTTTAATATCGGAAGTTTCAGAAAAAATATGTGAATCTTTAACTTTAGTCGCTTATATCTACTCACGGAGAGCGAGTTCAATGATTGTTTTGGTCGATATACCTCCCATAATCTATACTAGACTATTCATTAAAAAATAGGCTTTTAACTTGCGATTTCTAGCGTAACATCTATCTTTTTATAACAACGGGTGCATGAAATCCTATGACCATTCATACAGTTATTAAATTACTGGACTATTTCATCTACGTATTGGAGCCCACATACACGTAATACCACATTCCAAAGGGCAAATCGCGTTGTTGTATTTGCAGTTGACATTGCAAGAAAGATGGTATATTCTTGCCCATTTGGAACTTCTGTGCTGTTTCCATGTTTTTGCAAGTCATGCAGCGTCTATCCCTAGATACGATAACGTAACCCTCAGTCCGCTTTTGCTCCCAGCGAGGGTTACGAATCGGTCCCATTCAACGTATGGGAGCAGCGCCCGGAGTAATTCACACCGGGCGGTTTTTTGTCCTAATTCCGTTATAAGTGGTTGGAAAAATTAACGGGGGTGAAAGATAAATATATTTAGGTAAACCTTGAGGTGTTAAGTAAACGCTGCATCAATCCATGGTAGACTTATATCCATCTGAAAATTTGAATGCATGAAATCTTCTTTCTGTCCGACATTTTGTTTACAAGATGTTATTTCACGTGCACTTGCCTCGTTTTGGAGATATCCTTATTTGGATCAATCGTAATAAAACAAAAACAAAAACATCGTAGTAAGTATTTCATATTTGGCATTCAGATCCATATATGGATAGGCTCCGCCCATCACGAGAGTATACGCAAGGTGCCATGGCGGACAAGAAACAATTTTCGAATACTAAATCGATCGTGAAGGTAGATCAAGTATTGTAGCACTTAATGTTATTTCGTATCGCCATTACTTAAAAATTGTAGGGAATAATAAGCTATGACCAGATATGCAAAAAGAAAGTTGAAATAGTATGAATACTAAGTGAACTTAACGAAAATTTTAATTTGCTCCCATACGTTGAATGGGACCGATTCGTAACCCTAACTGGAGCAAAAGTAGATACGATAACGTAACCCTCATTCCGCTTGTGCTCCAGTTAGGGTTACGAATCGGTCCCATTCAACGTATGGGAGCAAATTAAAATTTTCGTTAAGTGAATATTTCAACTTTCTTTTTGCATATCTGGTCATAACTTATTATTCCCTACAGTTTTTAAGTAATGGCGATACGAAATAAGTGTTACAATACCTGTTTCTACCTTCACGATCGATTTAGTATTCGAAAATTGTTTCTTGTCCGCCATGGCACCTTACGTATACTCTCGTGATGGGCGGAGCCTATCCATATATGGATCTGAATGCCAAATATGAAAAACTTTACTATAATATATTACTACAATTGATCCAAATAAGGATATCTCCAAAACGAGGCAAGTGCACGTGAAGTAGCAACTTGTAAACAAAATGTCGGACAGAAAGAAGATTTCATGCATTCAAATTTTCAGATGGATATAAGTCTACCATGGATTGATGCAACGTTTACTTAACACCTCAAGGTTTACCTAAATATTTTTATCTTTCACCCCCGTTAATTTTTTCAACCACTTACAACGGAATTAGGACAAAAAACCGCCCGGTGTGAATCACTCCGGGCGTTGCTCCCATACGTTGAATAGGACCGATTCGTAACCCTCGCTGGAAGCAAAAGCAGACTGAGGGTTACGTTATCGTATCTAGAGCAAAAGCGGACTGAGGGTTACGTTATCGTATCTAGAAGGATACCAATTTACTTAATAAAGACCGGGACGTAGTAAAGGCTTTTTCAGAGATTAGTTTTCCTTCGAATGATATCGAGTCGCACACCCGGCAGTCTTTGCAAAATATGTGCTTTTCAGTGGTATTTTAAGCAGTGGCGTAGCTTGGGTCTTTTTTCTAGTGAGGCAATTCACCGAGCGCAGCGAGGCGAAAAATGCTAGGGGGGGTCCGGAAATTGAAAAAAAAAATGGGCGATTGAAACGCATTTTCCCAAGTTTAAATGGATAATTTATGATTTCAATAATAACCGAAATAACACGCAGAAAACTATTTCGATATGCGTCAAATGACTGCGTTTGTGCATTTATTTCAGAACCTCGGGAGTGGCTACATGAAGCTTCTTCCCGAGTTTCAGATAGAATCTATATCTGCAATGGAAAAAAAAAACCGAGAAGATAAAATAAGCTTGTATCTAAGAGCGTATTTAAGCCCGGCGCATTTCCACTTTCAAACTTTGGCACACGGCAACAAACTATACTAAATTATGTAACATGACGGAGCCAAAAGTTTCCGTAAACGATTTCCATTAATGATGTAGAATATATTTTTATTACAAACTTTGACAAAGGTTTTTATTTCTCGTATTTTAATCAACTTTTATAATATTAATCACATTAAATTTTTTTCTGCAAAAAAATCTAGTGAGGCAGTTGCCTCATTGCCTCAATGGAAGCTACGCCACTGTTAAGTCAGTTTATTTTTATAAACCTGACATATTTCAATAAGGCAGATCATATATTGGGGCCCGGGTGGCTCAATGAGATAGGTAGTTGGATTACCTAACAACTCATGCAAGCCTATCACCAATACGGCGTGGGTTCGCACCCGGCTTTGTAAATTACAAAAAGGGTGCACTCTACTCGCAGCCGCAAGTGATAAAGTTTACTAGTTACTTGCCCATGGTCGGTGGTTCTCTCCGGGTACTCCGGCTTCTTCCACCACTAAAACTGGTCGCCATGATATAGCTGAAATATTGCTGAAAGTGGCGTTAAACACCAAAATTCATCTTCTTCTTCAGATCATTTATTAAAATTCTGAATAAATTACGTACGATGTCATTACACCCCCTGTCGAACCCACAATGAAAGACAACATTCAGTGAGTTTCAATATAGGTTTGCAATACATATTTTTAAAGGGTTATAAATATTTAAAAAAAAAATCCATGTATATTATTAGCTTTACCAATTTAAAAATAGCGCGGGTATGAAAAACAATCTCATTCGAGCTTAATCTTAATCTACCATTTATAGTGCCCCAAAACCTTTTCCTACCCACAATCCACTTCAATATAAATAAAATGGCGTCGAAAAGACCAGGAAGACACTGATTCATAATGCTTTTATGTATTTGTTCGTGTATGTCGAATTTGAGTGTCAAATAATCATTTAGAAGAAGTACGAGATAACTTAAAGAGAAAACAATCAACAACAATCATGAGGTATGTATTGTCATTGTCAGAAATTGTGTATTTTCTCGTCATAGCCAGGTAGAAAGTTTCTACTATTTTAGTAAGTAGTAAACTAGTGTGGATACATGTGTACCCTTGGTCTTGGTCTTATTGCTTGCATACTGATATCATATGCACCCACTAGGAAAGAAAAGGGTCTAGATTGATATAGACAAAAAGCAATAAAATCACATGTATATTTTTTTCCATCAAAAATGAATTTGATATAAAAAAAACAACAACAAATAATTATTGTACATTTTACTTTTAGTATTTCTCCTCTGGCTTTATCAGACTCAAAGGCTAACAGGTTTGTTTTATTTCTTTCTTTTACATTTGTTCCTATTGCTACAATACAGTATACATTTAACCCTTGGTATCATTATATATACATGCAAAATATAAAAATGCTCGGGCCTAAATTAAAAAATTGTTTGTTTGCCATTCTCCGATTCAGATTTTTTTGTGTGGGTAGGTAGGTAGGTATATTATTTTATTTTTCTGAACCAGACATACATTTTTTGTATATTTAAAATGTTAAGTGTACTGAGCATACATGAAGCTAAATAGACATCCATGCATGTTTCTGTTTTAGATTTAGATACATGAACCTTGCACTTTTTGGGCTATATTGCATGTGTTCTGTGTGTATGTATGTATCACTTGCTTTTTACACCTTTTTTGACGTTCGTATTTAAAATTAACGGCTGTTATCGACACGAACTATGGAAAGACTACGAGAATTCCGAATATACTGGAAACCGGAACTTTACTAAAACACTGAATGGACCGGAACGGAGTCTCGCAGATTTTTTTTGGTCAGTTGACTGACGGCAAACAAACAATATTTTAATTTAGGCCTCGCATTTGTTTATTTGTATTAACTTGGTTTCATGAATACATAGATATTGTCTATACATTAAATAAATTTAGAATATATTTTTCAATTATAATCCATTATTAGTCAATTATAGCTTCCCAATTATGTCTGATTATCGATTATGGAAATTTTCTGATTCCCCATCACTAGTATGGAGACAAATGGTGGGTCATTTCAAGGAAAATTACAATTTCTCCAGTATATCGCAAGAGATGACTTGGGTTTTGTTGCAGGAAATTACATTTGACCGTACAAAATCAGTGGTCTTCAGTTATTTTAAGTGACAAGACTAAGTTTGTCTTTGGATAAAACCATAAAGATTATGTCTGGAGACAATCTGATGAGAGATCAGAATGCATCCCAATTGTTTGAGTCTACACGATGACTAGGGAACAAAGTATAACCGGTCAACTTCAGACTACAGAAATTAAAGTCGCAGAATATTATGACTAAAATAAATGTTTGATGTCCCGTACAAAATACATTTTCAAACTCTTAACTCCAATTCCACCGTAAGTGTCAAATATTTAATTAGGCCTAATTACTATATCCAGATAAAAAAAACCTGGTAATATATAAATGTTTACACAACAATTAAAGGTTATTTAGCTGTGGCATGATGATTTTTACCTGTTAATTACAATTAATCCAGATAAAGATATATGATTGTACCAAAAATTGAAACAATCACATGATTAAATGTTTACAATCATAATAAAGTTTATTAAAGCAATATTTAAAATTGTTATTTCATAAATTAACATTAGTTTTTTTTTTTATTGTGTTGTTGTAGTAGCTTCGATTGAATAATATCAAACTGCGTGATCTCAGGAATCATCTAAAAACCAAACAAATAATAATTTACTGGTAGTTTAATTCCGGTTAACCTGAGTTTTTATGTCTACATTATACTAAAAGAATTGAATATACAAATGTAATTGCTTCTAATCATAATTTAACCAAATGCGTATTCAGAAGCTGTAACCTTTGAAAACTTTCCAAAGAACTAAAAATGTTTTTACTTCTAAGGATCACTAATGTGCACCAGTTGTTTATCGCTTCAGTTGTTGCTTCTTGTAATACAAACAATTTTTTTCGGTGCCAAGATTTTCAATCTGCAGGGAAAAAAATCTGCAAAAATTAAATGTCTTCTTTTTAGACCAAAACTGCAGAAATTTTCACACCACAGAAATTACCGGTTATGCAGTATTTAAGTATTAGATGACAGACATTTTTGAAATCGCCAGTGGATATTTCAGGAGGACAATGGAGATAAGAATTTACATATGCTTATATATCATGGGCAAAAGATATTAAAAATTTACATATGCTTATATATCATGGGCAAAAGATATGTTCTTTGCCAGGTGAGTAATAAGGCTTGTGTAAGCCTCTAGTTATCCATTTATTTTTTTTATAAGAATTATGATCATGAATTTCATGTATATTTAAATAAGTACATACATACTTTTTTTTCTCTTTTTCTCCAATTTTACAGAAGACTGAGCACAAATTATCAGATTAAAATTGGAGGTGTTTTCCCACATCAAAACACTTCCTGTTTGAGATAATAGATATTTATAAATAAGAAAATGATACATGTAAATAGAACAAGACATTGAATACAAAAAAAATGCATAACAATTATATTTTAAGTCTATATTATTAATGCTGATAACTTGCTTAAATTTTATTGATTAATTGTTGATGAGTATAAAAATGTCCGGTAGCAAATATTTTTTGCATATTTGAATATACATGTACAATGTTATTTGTATATATGGTAGAGATTAAACTTTACAGTTCATTTAAAACTGTATATCTACCAGACCAAATGACCAGTAAAAGTCAGAAAACCTTTGTAATGACTAGATTTTCTGTATTATAATTTATAACCTTAGCTTTCAATCCACCATTGAGAGATGTCTTCTATCCACTACTCTGGGAATTACTAGATAGCTCTCTGGGTTGAACCGTTGAAACTGTCACCAAGTAGTGAAGTACCCAGATCTGAAACCATCAGAAGTTTCTACATATACAGTGAAACTTGATGAAACCGTACCCTGAGTAAACCGGAATACTGTCCATTCCGATCTAAATTTCAAGTCCCCAGTTTTTTCCTTAATAATCTTTGTTAAAAATCATTGAATAAACCGGACACTGCACATTCCGAATTCCAGCCTTGACTTGCGGTCCCAATACACTAATTGCTGTTATAATTTATCTCCGTAAACCGGTCATGATCAGATCAATCAAGCGTGTGTTTACATATATGTGAATATCGATCGGTAATAAGGGGAAACGTATTGAAGGTGTTTATCGAAGTGTGTATATTAGCACACCTGTAATTAGTGATCACTGGTAACTCATGTGGTTAATGTTTAAATGTTCATTAAATGTTAAACAAACATGGAATCAACACCTAAAAAGCGAAAGCTTAATCAAGATGAAATACCCCGTATAACTTATAAGTGGTTTTTTTCGCCGGGACGCTTTTAAAATATCCAACATGGCCATGGGGGAATCCTTCCCGAAATCAATGCATATGTTGACAATGATCATAAATGAACAACAAACAATGCCTTATTATTTAAGTGATGAACTAGCATCCAAGCCATACAATCATAACTTGAGATAATTTATTGTTAATCGGATTATACTTTATAGTCTTCACAGCTGGGAGTAATCAAACTTCCAGACTTGACATAAAAAAAGACAAATACATTTGATTCCCATTTTCTTTTTATTTCAATCATTAAAAGCTTGAGTAAACACAGTCTGGCAGTAATACACTAAGTAATTATGACACCTTTCATACATGCACACATTCAATCTTATCGACAGCATTATTTATATTGATTATTTTACGCACGGTTAAATATAGTCACACTTTTTTTTTAGTTTATTTTCGTATCAACGTTTACTGGTTCAAAACACAACTCCACTAGAGAGTATTACAATAAATGTAATTCTCTGAATAATTAAAAAGTATTATACGCATTTAATGATTTTGTGTAATAGTGTCCAAACACGTAAAGAAATACGAAAATATTAGACAGTAGTAAATGTGCACCCTCCTGCAAAATAAAGAATCTGGACAAAAACCCGTGCATTATGCATAAGAAATTACGATACTCAATTATTTCAAAACTATTCCTATTTTGAATTGTTAGTTAAGCAATTCAGACAATCTGAATGTAATTATAATATAATGGTCTATCCGCTAAAATTTGATTTTGGTTAAAACTCAGGATCGCAAAAATTAAGTACCGCTAAAAAAAATCCACCGATTTGGAAGAAAATCGTGAAATTTGGCTCCCGTGAAAAAACCACTTATACGGTAGTCAGAGAGTAGACACTGAATAAACCGGCCCACTATCAATACCGGCCGTGAAACTTGGTCCCAATGGTGGCCGGTTTACACAGGTTTTACTGTACATGTATTAGTGTCAGATTCCAGAGTATTTTTATTTTGCCTTGTCAATCAGTCCAGTTTTATTGGTTGAGGACACCCAAGTATTAGGAGAAATTGTATCGAGTGCACCTCACCATGAGCAAGATTCGAACTCACATTAGTGGGGATAGGCACTGATTGCATAAGTAGTTGTAAATCCATACGATCATGACCATGACGGTCCCCAAAATATAAATAATAATAGTAAGAAGTCTGAGAACCATGAAACATACAAATGTACAAGCTAGGTCATAGCATCTCTTTTCAGAGGTTGATGTCTTGTCCAACACATCATTTTCTTTATTATGGAAATAAAATGGATACATCTACATATATATAATACATTAATTTGAAGTATTTTAATAAAGGCCAATGAACTTTATGAAATCACTGGGCGAAATTGGGAAGACAATGAAAATTGATAATTTTATTATGATTAATTTTCACTCCCTAAGGGTCGGCAGGGTAAAGAAATGGAACTAGTTTATCTGCTATGGAGTTATTACTCCTCCAACAAGAACGTCTGCTTGTCGTGATGGACGACTGAAATACAGGAGAGTGAGTGATTTTTGTTTAACGCTAATTCAGCAATTTTTCAGCTATATCATGGCATGAACACACACTTTTCATGTAAAAGTAAACTTTTATCAGATCCTATATGAGCAACAGTTGGTGGCAAAGTGCAAGGCAAAATTTTCTGACAGCAGTGTTTTCCCTAAAAATTCAGTAATGCATGGTATTTAGGGAATTAGAGGGCACTTGTAGGTCATTTTATGACTTCAGAGAGCAACATAAATGAAGACCAGAGAGCACTTAAATTTTTATCAATGGTCAGATATTATCAATGAAGAAAATTGATATTGTTTATACTGTATTTACATTACTGTTATTTTATTACTATAATAATATAACCCAAGTATTTTAAACTGAAATAATGTTATAAATATAAATTCCACAAGTTGGACAAGGGCATAAACATTTCCATTACGAGGGTAGTAGGAGAGGGCATGGAACTACATCATGCTAAAATTGACTAGGAATAACACTAGACACTATCCATAATATGTGGTATATTTGTAAACACATACATGGTAGATATATTTATTACTTTTGACCTGATTTTTGCTATCAGGTCATTTTAGCCATATAATGGATGTAACAAAAAAACTTTTTTATATCAATTAAAGGTATTGAATTTTTTTGTTTATATTAAAAGTTGCCAATATTCGATGTTTTATACTAATAAAATGTTCTGAACAAGAATCCAGGTTTAGAAAATATGTTATATTGTTGTAATTAGTAAAAAGAATTTGAATGTCTGTTGGTAAAATCGCCATTAACACGACCTAATAATAAGTCTGCTGCTTTTCCGAAGTTTGAAATTGGATCCCTGGGTAATCAGTTAATATTATATAATGGTATTTAGTAAGAATGACACTTAAAATCGGAAATACTTGATGAAATCAATAAAAACAAACCCAAACTCTGCAAAGGGGTCAGATAAAGGGAAGATTGTAAACAAATTGTATTGCATATTATTAATTTATTGACAACACTTGAGTTGTTTTGATTATATTTTTTTTAGAAAAAAACAGACATGAAGTTCATTATTTTAATCTCTAATTTAAAAGAGATATCACCTAGTGTTTTCTCCTGAAGAAAAAAATATATAAAAAACTACGATGCAATTCTACTGTTAAAATATGATTCGGCCGAAAAAAGATACTAAATTATGCTTACGTGTTGAAAAATGGAGTAGGTCGGTATAACATCTTTTTTTAATTTTTACACAAAGCTTGCTGAATCCTCCTTTTTGTGTCGTTTTCGTATAGAATCCGTCGATGTTTTTGTTCAATTCCATGATTCGATTTGTGCCATGTGCTTTCTTCATGATCATCAACAAACCATTTCGCACATGCGCAAACACTTTCCTGAATGAGTTCACTGTCAGGTCGTATGAATATTGCGCGGGTAAACATTGGATTCTTTACTGGATTCAAGAAAATAAAACAGTGACGTATTTCCTTCGTTCTAGGCTATTTACGTATGATATTATGATAAATTTCAACTGCAATTAGTATAAAACATCGAATATTGGCAACTTTTAATATAAAAAAAAATCTATTCTGACAGCCTGTATGCCTTTAAATATACCAGAATAAGATATAAATGTATTAGACAATCTAATATTGTAGTTGAATTGGATTTAATTTACCAATAGATAAATTAATTATATCATGATTGATTGAATATTGGAAATTCAATAATTAAACCAAATCATTTCCAATTAATGAATTATTTTATTTCCAGATCCTTTCAGTAAATTTACAGTGTCTGGGAAATAATGTTATTTAAACTCATTCATAATGAACCAGAACAACAAAAGATTTTTTTTTACATCATCTGTGTCAGATCGTCAGTCAGTATCGAGCCATTTGTTGCTTTTACTGGTCATTTCATGATTAACTCTACACACAGATTGCACATATGAATACAATTTCCAAATTGATTCTCATTTTCAATCTGATTTTCATTTTTTTTCAGTAAATTATTCTCACATACAGCTTCTATAAATTGGAAGTTGATTTAATTTTGTATTGGAAATAAATTATTAATGAATAATAGTGTATAATAGCGTACAGTTGTGTGTAACAGTTTATCAAGTTACACACACTTGAATCTTTCCCAAAGGAACATAATGGACCTTGATGAAGAAGAGGATTTATACACCACTCCTTATGGGTAAAACACTGTTTATTTTATTGTTTATAAAATTGACAACATTGTTGATTTTTACTGTTGATTTTATCTGCATGAGCAGGTGCTTGTTTGATTTTTAAACATGAAATTTAAATGCACATAGATATCCGATTTATCATTTGTTTTGATTGCACACATTCCTGGGGAAATTTTTGCTTCAAAGGGGAAACAATTTCTCTGACTAAAATAGATGACTCAGCCTGTGAATTGTAACAAAAATTAGCTGAATATCAATAACTATGTTTGTCTTGTATTATTGATCTATATAGAGATTATGAATAATTATAAATAAGGTACTCTAGGGAGTGGGATCAAACAGATCTATATGTGTGTAGTTTCATGTTTCATGTACAATGTTACGTACATGCCATGTTTAATACATTAAATTTAGTTAGTTTATGTTCCAGTTAGTTAAGTTTTTGTTCCAGTTAGTTAAGGAACCGACCATTTAATTTGTAGAAGTGGGTGGGGGGGGAGGCGGGGGACTATCTTTTCCATCCTCTGAGCCAGATTTATTTTTAAAGCGAAAACAAATACATGTATCATATATATTTTTAGGACATGGAAAATCAGCAATTTCTTAATAAATTTTCAAACAAATTTCTCGTTTGAAAACTGCAGGGTCAAATTTTTTTTTTTGGGGGTAATTTTTAAGGTCAAGATATTTGGAGACAGAATTAAAAAAAAAAAGATGTATAGCTCCCCTTAAAGATAAATGGTCGTTCTCAAATTGATGCAATGTACTTTACAATGTTTTAAAATATTTCGACAAAGCCTTAATGTGTGTTTGAATCATAAACTAAATACCACTGGTTCTTTGTTTATATACATGTATGATTGTATGTCTATAATTTGGGTATACATGTATATTTAATGATATATAATTGGGTTTCTTGCAGAGTTGATTGTCCTATAAAATATTTACTGGTACACTTTATATTTGTGTCACATGCATAGAAGAGCTGAAACTGGGAATCACTACATTTTGTATATGTCTTTTGTGTCGTCTGGCTTCTTCATCCTGATCAGACATTTGTTAACCCACAACTCCTCTTATACTATGCTTATTAAAATGTAATCATGCTAATTAATGTACAACTTATATTTTGTGTTTCATGCATGAAATTAAGATTTTTTTCCAGTTTTCTACATACATGTACCTATTACCCATTTTGACTTAGCTACAAAAAATATGTATATTCATTGAAAATGGAACTTGAGGAAGTATAATGTTATGTTATATTACGAATTTAGTTTGTTACACATATTTTCATTGGTTATTCAACCCTGAATGTCAGCATATATTCGGAAAACAGACGGGGTATATATTTTCAGTCCCCAAAAACGATTAAAACATGGACGACAAAACATTACGCTTCACTGAATCAATGGTATAATACGGAATAATAAATGTATTTTTAACAAATTAAATGCTGTTTTTATACTCAAAACGGCTGCATGAACAAAAAATATTACAATGGTTAATTCCGTCACAAAAACCTGATCGATTCAGCAAACTCCTATGTTCCACGGCTGTACCATAACAAATAAGCAAAACTATGAGCCTTAAAAACTTTCGATGGACGTCATGGGGCCACACCAAGGTTTTATTTACATGTTGTTAACATTTAAATTATTGAAACTGTTTCGCAAACCCGTTGTTTTGTTATGTGACATATTAATGTTATATTTATAAAGTTCATAAAATTTACTACATATGAAACTGTATTGATTTAGAAATTTAGTACAGTATTTTCCTACATGAAATATGACGCCACACATATTTTGACGTCATTGAAGAATGACGTCAAAGGGGAAACGGACATCTAGAGATACGAAAAATGAAAATAAAAGAGGCAAATTTATTTAATACAATTGGATGTTGTATTTAAAAAAAATAATGGTTAAATCCATAATATATCTGTTTTTCAGCTACCAGGCAGGATATATAATGTGACATTCCCGGCTTATGATATATATTCCCTTCGGCTGTGCCTCAGGGAATATAGATCCTAAGCCGGGAATGTCACATTATATACCCTGTCTGATAGCTGAATAACATATAATATATCAGCTCCTGTTGCCACACTAATAACCTACTGATGTGCACCTTTAATTTTGTATTTTCCCTGAAACTGATCCATACATGTATGTCCATTTTGACTTGCCATGATATTTAACAGATCTAGAAGTGGATAAGAACTAACCTAAAAGAGGGACTTGGACCATAATTTGGCCCCAAAAAATCCCAATAAATACCTGTATTAAAAATATCCAAGAGAGGGGATAGGGAAATCCACCTCCATCTGAATCTGCCAATGATTAGTGAGGGGATGGGAGTATAGCCTAAGCTCATACATTTGTATTGTGACCTTTCAGTGGGCTTTCACCAAACTTTTCTAAAACCCTACTGATGCTCATCTCCTATTTTATATTCCACAAGATTGATTTTGTTAGGTTTGTACCAATTGAAGTTGAGGCTCTTTTTCAACTTTGTTGTACTGTGTCAAGTGAGGAGGGGGCCGTTGTGGTCGTTATTGTATGGTAGTTGGATTTACAACTACCTGTGAAATCAGTGCCTATCACCACTAAAGTTGTGAGTTCGAACCACGCTCATGGTGAGGTGTACTCAATACAACATTATGTGATAAAATAAGTTCATCAATTGCTTGCGACAGATCAGTGTTTTTCTCCAGGTACTGCGGTTTCCTCCACCAATAAAACTGATTGACACGATATCACTGAAATATTGTTCAAAGTGGCATTAAACACCATGAACCAAACCAATCAATTAAGGAGAACCCAACATTTTATTTCACCAAAATGAAAACAAATGCATCCTCTAACATGGCACGAATGTTAGTGTGAGAATTTGAAATGAAGTTCCATTCAAAATTAATTCTTAATGTCTGGTTAAAATTAGATTTTTATATGATCTTACATAAAGATGAAATAATTGTGTGATGTTAATCAATCAATATTATCATCATTCAATGTTCAATCAAATGCATGTACAGCTTATATTAGTTTTATGACTTTCACAAAAAAAACTCAGAATATTGATGTTGTAGGAATTCCATTCAATTTACGATCTCTCTCTATCTCACTGACAGAACCATCTGTCTGTAGCATAATTATCTAAATTCTGATGGATATTACTGAATTTATCTTTGTTGTGACATCATTTATTGAATATCATATGCATATTATTAATAATTCAGTTTCACTGGATAGCTACCAGAAATATAGTTTTATTTGTTTAAACAAATAATTATTTCCTATTATTTTTTGTACCAATAGACAATTTGCAAAATGTAGCTTTGAGATTTTTGAACTTGCACCTAATCACTGGGAATAATGTTATTGGGCAATAGATAATTGATTACTAAATGTGTAGATTGATATTGAGTCTTACCAATAGACTTGCACATTTCCGACTTGATTTTAAAACTATACATCTGCATTGTATTACTTTAAGAGGGAAAAAAAGTCCCCTTTTATGCAAAGTTCAATGAAATTAACATATATTTTCCCCCGTAATCAGTACAAAATTTTAATATTGTGTAACTAAAAACTTGTGAATTTTCTAGATACTATAAATTTATCCTTTGATTTTTAACAAGGTTCAATCTACCAATTAAAAGAAAATTATACTCAAATTATTTGTCCTTTCTAGTACTGGTACCATTTTGTCTGTAGTAAGGGAAATAACTCCTATAATAAACTTATTATATAATCAGTGAGTGAGTGATTGTTGTTTAATGCCAATTGAGCAATTTTTCAGCTATGGTAGTCATGGCGAGAACAAGTTAATTTTCAATGAAATGATGATGAGGTCCGCTTTGTTCTAGACCAACAGCTGAGTTAGATTTTTATAGTGCTAACTCACTGAAACAACAGTCCGTGGGTAAACATGTCGCTCTACTCTTGACACATTACTCTGATTCCGAGCCAACCAGTCTTTGCTCTTTCTCCTTAATGCTGTGTGCTTAGCGGAAAAGCAACAAATACCAATTTTAAAGTCTGGTTTGACCTGACCGGGGCTTGAATCCATGATCTACCACACTCGAGGCGAGCACGCTAACCATTACGCCACCAATGCGGGTACATTTGTATATTAGCAGGTCTATTGTTAGGATGTACAATGTTTATCATATGTACCACTGCAAATGAAGCCAGTGATTGGTTCTCTCTGAATCATATAGTTATTAGTTAGTTATGTGTTTGGTTGATATTGGGTCTCGTCTATAAGTACCATATTTCATTGAACTAGAGTATAATAGGCTCCTGGTATAATACATGTATTTTAGAACAAGGGTCAAGGGGTGGTTCTATCAGGATCAGAATAATGTTTTGTTGCAAATTATAAAAATACTGGTGTTTACTGGAATAGAACAGACAAGTTATGCAATGTATATGTATATGGTGAACGTTATGCTTTATATGTTATATGAAAATAATTATATCAGCACTAAATAATGGAAACACTTAATCACCAATTATATATACCACTTGGCCACTTAGACCATGATAAGCATGATAAATTCTAACCATTTGATCACCAAGACCCTCATTGCCCTTATATAGTGAAACCTGTCTAAGTCAAGCCCTGAACAAAATGGAGTAATGTTTAAACCCAACTTTAAATAAAGTCCCATTGTAGGAAATCTATGTTAATTTAACCGAACACCTGTCTTATTCCGAACACAAAAGCTAGTCCCATTGAGGTTCGGTTTAGACAGGATCGACTGTATTATATAATTAGTTGTGAATGGGTATAGTGACCTTGGTAAAACTAAAAGACTAAGAAAACTGGTATACAATGACTGTTATATGGTGGGTGGTCACAGGTTATCATGATAAACTTAGAGACCACTGGACCATTTTATTGTGATCATATCTGAAGTTTTTTTTACCACATGATTATTGTAATCTTGGTGATAAATATTATGAGATACATGTACATTATATGATAATGTTATATACTGGTATATACTCATGTAAAAAATGGACCATTCGGCATTGCAGTGTATCAGGACAATTGCCAGTTTTATTGAAATTTCTTCAGGGCATTCTTTAATAATTAAACTAATTTTTATAAATTTCTCCAGGACAATTTGTGAAATAGGTGGGCAAATGTCCTGAGATTTCAAAGTCTAGCTGAATCACTGCCATTGAGATTCCTTGGAGATTTTTTATGACCCCACCCCTACCCCCCCTTCCTTCCTGAATGCAAGCAATAGTTTAATTATATCTTTTTTACTCAATTGTTTATATTTCCGTTCATAGAGTTTGCTACTTCTAGTTGATGAAATTTTTAATTATGATTAGAAAAGTTTAATTTTAAACAGGATGTGTTTAATTGTTAAAGGATATTAAGGTTTGATAAAAGTGGGTCAGATTTTATAAAAAATCTAACTATTTTCTTTGTTTTGATTAGATGAAGAAGTGGCAAGTAAGGTACTTTTTCATGTCATATTATTTTGTATTGTAAGCCACGTTAGATATTTTTTTTCTTTTGCCGTAAGGATTTCAGAACATTTATTATCATGTGATTTTCATACACATGTATTTATCACAAAATTATGTTTTGTAGGTATACATGTGTATAAGGATGTAACTGTTTTGTTTATATGTATGTTGTCATATTGTTGAAATAATGACAAACCTATATATTTCATTTACATGTACCTACGTGTATATATTATACATATAGTTCGGCCCACTATATGAATGTTGTTTACGGTAATTACTGTACAAGGTATGGCTAATCTGTCAGTCTACAGGAAACTACATGTGTATATATACAATGTATGGCGTGACAATAACCTTTATGGCCTGACATGGTAATATGATGTCCATTGAATTACAAATAAATACTTGTGTTATTTCTATTATTAAATAAAACAATATAAAATGCATACAATGTAATATTGATTGGACATTAAAGATGAATATTTACTGTAGCTACATATATAAGTGATAAATATGGTCTGGAAACCATTTTAGACTGGAGAATTTTGCAATGATATTGTTTTATTTTGGGGATATCCATCTTCTGTAGACAATAACTTTCTATTTCAGTTTCTTTCTTGTGCCACATTTTATCTCTATCCAGTCCTCAAAATGAAAATTTGAATTTACTGGTTCAAATCAAATTATTGAATTTATTTTTATATAGTTCTAAATAAAAACTGAAAAATTTACTGGTCCGAAGAAATTTTACTGGTTTTGGGCCGGAGGACTGACTATCATATTCTTTTACATCATATAGTAAGTAGCATACAGTTCAAAGTTTTGCGAAAGATTCTTTTTTGTTCATGGAAAGTACAATGAATATAGTTTAATTTTATCCTCTAGATCCAGAGACCAACATGTCAATTTTGTCCATACTCTTTTTCTTTCAATTCATTCATACTTACAAATTTATATGCCATAATGCCATGAAAATACATATCTTGCTTTGTCAACAGTTATTTTTGTGTTGCCTCCGTACGATGTCAAGTTTTTGCGATTAGGTCTGTTTCTCAGCAGCTATGCCCATGACACCGTATAAATCAAGCACAATCTGTGACTTTAGAACTGATCCTATTTGCCTTGGCCAGTAAAAGTCTGATTGGGCTAGTAAGGTTAATTGATTTTTCATTGCAATTATACTTAAAATTTGCTAAAAAAAAAATTAGGTTCAGGTCAGTAACTTCTGACTTCTAAAATCATACTGCCGAACATTACTGGATCTTTTCAATTGACCTTCACCTGTTATACATGTATTTTAATATTGTGATCAATTCACTTTGTATTGGAAGGTATCAATACATGTTAATTGATCAAGAACTTCTCACCATTGTTGGTAAAACCTCCAAGGTAATAACATGATCTCCTATCAGACAGATTACATATTCATTACATTGTTAGATGTCAAACATCTTGTATCCCAGACCAATGTTATAAAACAGTTGACTCCAACAAGTTAAATCTAACATACATTTTACTTTAACATTGCAAATGTTGAAGAATAGAATATTGTCTACCTTCCTTAAACATCAATAAGGGTCTACCCTTGTCATATATATATGCATGATGGTGATTGTCCTTAAATGTACTTTGATCAATATTTATTTCATATTTTCAGGATTCTTCAAGTTTCGGTTGCATTCAGTAACGTAAACAGCCTTATATTACGCACATTTGTGCATTATCCGTACCCCTTTTGGTACATGTAACAATTTCTATTTTTTTTTTCAGTGAAGTGCCCATTGTGTCAGCCAGGGCTAATGTTATGTTATATGATGATCCTAATAAGAAATGGGTTCCTGCTGGAAATGCCCAGCAACAAGGTCTATCAAAAGTACAGATATACAGACACACTGGCAATAATACATTCAGAGTGGTCGGCAGGAAAATGGCTAACCATGACGTTAGTAGCACCTTTTATTCACCATCATTTATTTCTAATGAACCTAGGGCCAGGTATAACCCTTGTTTAGCCCTAGTTAATTATTGGAGTTTAGCCTCCAATCCATATAACAAAATCTCCGTCACAGAGTCAAGACTTACATGCACAATGCACATGTAGGTTAATATGCTGTTAATGTGAACCAACTCCTGGTGAAGGACAAATAAGTAAATACCGATGCTATGGAAGGCGATAAATCCAATGTCATCAAATATAGATTGTTCTTTTGACAATAACACTTTTAATGATTGCACATTGTTTTTATTTTTCAAGATCTTGAGAAATAGAAATGACATGCAATGAATCTTTGAAAGTGTTATTGTCAAAAGAACAATCTACATATACCTTGTACATATACAGTCAAACCTGTATTAAAAGGTCACCTTTGGGACAAAGAAAAAGTGGCCTTATAAGACAGGTGACCTCTTAGAAGAACTTCCTATGACAGGACAAGAAAAAGATGACCTTTTAATACAGGTGACTGTTTAATAGAGTTGACCGCATAGGCAGGTTTCACCGTAGTTTAGCTGAAACATGCCACAGAGTTTCACAAAAATTACCACAATGTGTACCAGTATATATGGTAATTTATCCCGGCTTGAAAATTATAGCAACTTTTGATTGGTTAAAACCCAGGGTATAAAAAACCCATATTCCCGGGTGTTGCTAGGCCATATTACTGGGTGTTACTTAAGAAATAATTCATGGCAGGCATAGAGTTGTGCAAATTTACACATGAGCTGGGCCTTTATAATTGAATTTTACCCCTAGCGATAGCGAGGGGTAAAATCTAAGAATATAAAGGCCCAGCCCATGTGTAAATTTGCACAACTCTATGCCTGCCATGAATTATTTCGATTCTAATAGGACAAATACGGTAATTTTTAACCATTCGTGAACTGTATACACACAGCATTTGGTGGCTGTTCCATTTACCTCCTTCGGAAATTTTGAATTGATTTTGATTTATTTGTATTTGAACAAGATATTTTAAAACAAAGATATGGATGTTAACATAAAAAACATATTTATTGTGTATTTTCCAACATAGATTCGATTGAACAATTCCTGTGTAAAAATATTAAAAAAAAAGTCGGAGTTCATTCGTTCATCATTTCGTGCGCTAACAAGATGGCGGAGCGGAGTTGTCAAACATAATATCGAACACTTGAACAGTTGTTAATAATCGACAATTATTGTTAGATATGAAATAAAAAAAATAAATGCCAATGGAAAAAAAAGCTTGTATTGTTGATATAAAAAAAAAATTCGGAATAAATACTTAAGCCAACCATCTATCGACTTTGACTTTTGTAATATATCATCATCTTGTGACGTTGTTTACAAGGGACGCTGATTGACACAAGCTGGTTACTGATTTATTTTACGATTTTGTGAGCATTTTACTTGTTTGAGTAGCAAAATTCAAAATGCCATCAAATTGGAAAATATCAGTAACTTAATTACATCACCGTTCAGTTATCAATGTATACGTAGGAAAACATTAAGGTTAGTACATTTTCCGGTTATTCATGGCCGACACATATCAATGGAATGTATGTGTACGTACTGGGGATCCCCAAATGTAAATTTTCAAAACAAATGATAAAAAAATACTTAGTTACAGAATATTTATTTATAACTGAGAGGAAATTTTTATTTTGAGGACTTTAAAAATATGTTATATGCCGGTTTTGTTTGTTTTCACTCGGTCGTCACGGTAATTTCACAGCGGGAGTCACATCGGAACAGCCAGATTTGTTGTGTACTGCACTTGTGCTAAATATAGAGTTATTGAGTATTATCGTGTGTGCCGTATTAGAGACGTCATATTAGAATTGCCATTAACCAATCAAATGTTGTTATATTTTTCAAAACAGGGATAATATGACGTCAAAACTCGCAATGTTACACTCCAAAATCAAATTTAGTTAATTTTGGTTATATACTGAATAAAAAGTTGTTAATTTGATCAACTGAAGGCTTTCTAGTTCTACCAAAGGTAGTATCCTACACCGTGTAAAAAACACTCGAAACTTTCATATTTTTTACTTATTCTTTCCAAAAACAAACAAAACGTCACTTTTACGTGGCCCGCCGGGATCCAAAATGTCTCATTTTTTACTTCATTGTATAGCCGGGGATAAATTCGTTATTTACGTTCCCATCCGTAGATATGGAGATTTTAACACCCTTCAGTAGCCTGTACACCCTTTGGCTGCGCCTCAGGATGTACTTGGCTACTTCAGGGTGTTAAAATCTCATATCTACGGATAGGAACGTAAATAACTTATAATGTGTCATCATCAGCAATTTACAGTTGTTTTAACCCAGCTATGAACCCTGCAGTTTCCAAAGAAAGGCTCAAATTTCTAATGTTGTAAGGGCATTGTATTGGAAAGTAGAAATTAAATATAAGTTGAAGAGTTCTAGCCTTAGCTGATGTGGTATTGTAAGAAGATAAGTGTTAACCTGGTACATCATTAGACTTGTTTTAAAATCAATGACTATCGTTATAATGTAAATGAAATCAGTTGTCAGTAGAACATGGGCTGACACAGGAATATCACATTATATGTAGCATTTTTAGTGCTACTGTACATGCTGTATCTATGATGTACAGTACAGTCAGAGACATAGCATGATAAAGCACTGTGATAGACATATCACTCTTCTTAGGATACTGATATATCTTTTGGTCTGTTTAATCAATTTACTTATTTTGATATGGCTTTTGGGTGATAGTAAGTAACACTCTAAATGTAAAAGAAATTTTGGAGATATATTTAATAGAACTAAAGATATATCCAAAGCTCCAAGATTAGTGAAATGTCTATCACGGTGATATTTCAAGCTATGTCCCCAACTGTACTGTACTAAACTAATACCACAACTCGAGGCTTGTGACTAAATGTTCCTTAAAGTAGGTTACCAGACAGGCAGACTTATTAATCAAAGCATACCTATATATTGGGCCCTTGGGTGTAACTTATGAATTTAGGTGAAAAAAGAAATGATTCATTGAATGTATACTGAGGTTAAATTCATAATACGACCAGAACATAGCAATAATTTTGTTTTTAGAAATAATAAGTAAGTCATTGTGTTGTCAGACTAGACATAGGATTGGGATACATGTATTATCATGTCAGGTAAGATTATGAATATTCATTATTGCTAAAATAAGATAATTTTGACCTGATTAGCTGGTATTGACACTGAACTTCTGGCATCAACTGATTTTCTGGCAGCTCTAGATTTGGTTAATTTTTAGTTGAGGTACATGTATTGACATCAATTTGCATCGTTACTGTTGTTGCCTTGGTCTGTTAGCTTTTCACAGTTCAATCCTTTTCTTTAAAATGAATTGATATTATGTATAATTAAGTCTCCCAAACAAAGTTTCGGAGACTTATTGTTTTTGTTCCGTTTCTTATTATTATTATTCTTATTCTTATTTTTATTCTCCTTTCTTTCCGTGCACCATGAACTTGTCCACGGCAGATCTCAGGAACTACAGGACAGAATTTCATGAAACTTGGTGGAGTTATAGATATATGTTTCTAGTTGATCCTAAAGTTTTCAGATTTGTGGTAAAGGGGGGTCAAAGCCATATTTTTGGGGGTTCAAAGGGGGTAGGGGTTACTATAGAATCCTATGGGAAACTTGAAATTTCATACATTAATGTTGATAAGTTCTAACTGGATAATGATAGAGACATAAAATTTGACATAGTGATAGGTCACCATTAGAGGAGCAATTCTGCATTTTCAAAATTTTCAAAATGGCTGCCAAAACACGACATAAAAATGGGGGGTAAAAATTCAACATTGTCCGATATCATCAAAATTTGATATGTGGGTAGATAATGATGTCCCGACATTGAAAAATTTCTACCGGCTGCCATTTTCAAAATGGCCACCAGAATACCGCACAAATTCAACAGTGTCCGATTTCAATGACATTTCATATGTGGGTAGATTATGATGTCCCGAAATGATTCCTGACATCGAAAAATTTCTACCGATCGCCATTTTCAAAATGGCCACCACAATACCGCACAAATTCAACATTGTTCAATTTCAACGACATTTCATATGTGGGTAGATTATGATGTCCCGAAATGATTCCTGACATCGAAAAATTTCTACCGGTCCCCATTTTCAAAATGGCCACCACAATACCGCACAAATTCAACATTGTTCGATTTCAACGTCCTGAATTGATTCCTGACATCGAAGAATTTCTACCGGTCGCCATTTTCAAAATGGCCACCACAATACCGCAAAAATTCAACATTATTCCATTTCAAAGGTAGTTTTTAATTTATTTTTTAAACCGGTTGTCTGTGGCCGGTTTGGGAGACTTCATAATCGTTAGATTATAATCATATCTTGTTTTTGTTTCATTCAGAAATTCAACACAGCTGCTAGGTTAATAATGCATTAGGATTGAACCAAATTTCCTTCACAGAAACAACATTTTTTATGCACTTTTTACATAGTAGGAAAATGTTAAAGCTTGTCTTTTTTTTTTGTGGATTGAAATCCAAGATGGCCACCAATGCATTACACAATTTTCACATATGAAACCACTGAACCATTTGACTGATTTTCTGGCAGCTCTAGATTTAGATTTTGTTAATTAGCTGTAATGTTCTTTACTACCAAATGTCTGGGTTTTTTTTGGTGTTATTCAGAAATCTAACATGGCTTCCAAGGCAGATGGTTTTTAATTGGTTAGTTTATTGATTGTTGTTTAATGTCAAGTGAGCAATATTTCAGCTATGTTCATAATGAGGACATGTTTACAAGCAATAGATGATGTAGATACATTGTAATAGGTCATGCTAGGATGGACCTAGGCCTATAGATGGTTATTATGAATGCCACAGGTGAAAAGGGAGGAGGCATTGTTTAACATACATATAGGATCCTACAAGAATATGAATAAGCAACTTTTTTTTCAGAAATTGCAAATTTGATTGAAGCAAATCTGCACACACATGTATAACCAATTCAAGTGATCCTCAAAAGAGTTGTACTTTATCTTAAAACATAGCTTTACTGTCTGCTTAATATATATTTCCTATACTTTTCAACAGACTGTAGTTAATTTAAGAATATGAAGTGGATTTGCAGATATTATTTCATTGTTTTAAGTAGGATATTCATATGAGAGTTATCATTTTCCTTTCGTCACAATGTATAAGAATACAATTTACATATTAGCACATTCTGGAGTTTTCATTGGATTACAGGTAATGAGAAATAAAATGGCTTTGAAATTCTAATCTGACATATTGTCACAGATTATTGTACCTTTTTCGACGAAGTCGTATACGATCGCTTTTGACCTACTTTTGTTATGGATGCTGTTGCCTAGCAATTTCAAAGATGAAAATATTTTCTAACTTTTTGATTGGAGAATAATACAAATTTGATAAGAGTTTGGAGAACGGAGTTAAAATACTTGCTGTGACTGTGTTTTTTTGGGCTGAATATCGGCCCCAATGAGAAAAAAGTTTTTCCACCAATTTCATGGGGGAACATTCCCAATAGCGTGGTGATAAAATTATTCGTAAAAACTGGTTAATAAAAGCTTTTTCAAATGAAATTAAAAGTCGAACAGTTTCACGCTTATGATCTGGTAACGTTTCTATTTGTTTTGATTAACCAAGTGAAATACTACGCACAAGACAGTATATTGGGTCGCTTGATTTGTTTACCAGACTGCGATAAAACTTCAGAAAAACGAAAGCGGAAATCTGTAGTATTTGGAATAAATGTTTATTTAAATAAATTTAATATAAAATTTTAATAAAAATAGTAAATATGTCATGTGATTTACTTTGCTTGATATTTTGTCAACTCATTAGAAATTAAAAACGGAAAACAGTTGATGAAGCGGAATACGTGAATTATTGTTTTAAAGTTAAAAATAAAAATGTCACGATGTTGCATAATTCTAAATAATTTGTTAAGAAATTTACCAGTAATGATGGAAGCAAGTACAAGTAACTTGAATCCTTTGGATTAAAAAAAGTTTTTACTTCCCCCAGGAGAAAAATGAGGTTGATGACGTTAATAAAGCTAGTGAAACTGTTTGTGCTTTGAAGTGGGATTAGGTGGAGTCAACCCTACCGGTCCCCGACACTAAGTACTGATACACCATGCCCAGAAGCTGAACGCCTTGTTACCACTGCGAATGTCACTCCAAAAACAACCAATTCAAATTCTTTATTACCTAACACAGCTTCAAATGACATCCAACAACATGTAAATAGTGCAAATAGTGGTGATGTTGATATTCGTAATCTGACTGTCACTCTGATTCGGACAGTTGTCCCCCAGAGGTCATGGTACCAGATGTCAGGGTGTTCAGTTCAATGCAAAATGAACAAAAATACCCATGGCTACATGTATATGACAGATAGATACACCAAGGGTATTTATGCAAGTTTTGTGAACTGTTTTGTGGTCATTCTTCCTCATCACAAGAATTTGTTACTGTTGGCATTAACCTTGATACAGTGTGATTGCTATTCTATTACTGGACCTCCAAACTAATAAATGTATTGCTCTTCCCATCTTTTCCCAATTCACATCATTTACACGGTAATTTTCCCAAATATAAGGGACCCGGACCTCAGATACAAATGAGTAGGAAAATCATTGACTTGTAATAAGCATATCGGATTTAAAGCACTTTGTAATAAGCAAGTCGGATTTAAGTCATTTAGTAGTTTTCTGATTGGTTGCGTCCGTCGTCCTACGCCCCGTACAGACAAAGGGAGTTCGAGTATAACTGATAATATGATTACTTTTAATGGTATATCTGTATTAAACTTTAAATTTAAGAGATAGTCTGTTTAACCAAAGTATTATATGTCATAAAGTTTTATTTTCAATGTATTATATAATCTTCAGGTGAGCGACGGGGAGTATTAAATTCTGAGAAAGTGCCATTTCATCTATTACATATTAAGAAGTTATTGTTGAAGCCATGAATTTTTTGAGATTTTACCATGGATAAGAAATAATATGCACCCCCCCCTTTTTTTTTTTTTAGCTCACCTGACCCAAAGGATCATGTGAGCCTTAATTATCATCACTTTCCATCGGTCGTCCGTCCGTACACAATTACTAAGAATATTCTCCTCTGAAACCACTTGGCCATTTAAGACCAAACTTTGGTGGAATGGTCCGTTGGTGATCACCTTCCAAAATTGTGTCCGGCAGTCCCGACCTCCAACCAACATGGTCGCTGTTACTAAAAATAAAAAACGGGGATGAAATTTAAAAGATCTTCATCTCTGAAACTACTGGGCCAATTGGAACTAAACTTTGCTTAACTCCTTTGATGACCCTCTTTCAAAATTGTGTCCGGCAATCCAGACATCCAACCAACATGGCCACTGTTGCTAAAAACAGAAAAGGTGGATGAAATTTTTATTTTTTTCCTCTTAAACTCCTGGGTCAATTGGATTCAAGCTTTGCTAAAATAATCCTTTGGTGATCCCCTTTAACAATTTTGTCTGGCAGTCCCGTCCTCGCGCCAAGATGGACGCTGCTACTATTTATTAATTATTCCTTGCACATTAAGTAGGATGCAAGGTTTTACATGTCTTATCAAATCCTATAAAACCAATATGCTTAGGTTATTTCAGTGAAATACTGTTCGTAGAAGAATATAATATTTGTGCTTCGTCGTACATCTTTTTTTTAAAGATAGTTCTTGTCAATACTTTCCATGGATGTGACCACAAAATTATACGGTTGTATTATGGTATAGATCTGTATGTAATTGTCATCATTGTCCTTCTGTAGACACAAGGCTTTCCATAAAAAAAATCTTTTGTTCTAGTTGATCGATTCTACTGAAATTCTAACACAGTGGTCATTGGCACAGAATATTTATAAAAGTTGGGATTAATTTGGGGGAGGTTCTAAATAACCCACTTTGAGAACAAGAAACCTAAGGTGAAAAAATGGGGGTTTGTGTTTCTTTGTACATGTATGTGCACCTGGAGCATGTATTTTTCAATCAATTTGGATGGTTTTTAGCTCACCTGGCCATAGGCCAAGTGAGCTTTTGTCATGGGTAGGCGTCTGTTAGCTTTTCACATTTAAATCTTCTTCTCTGAAACCGCTGAACAGATTTCAACCAAACTTGCCACAAATATTCATTGGATGGTCCTTTACCAGATTTGTGTTTTTGGTGTAGATCGGAAATTCAACATGGCTGCCAGGGCCAATAACGTGTTTTGATTGGTTGAAACCTTGAAAATCTTCTTGTCAGAAACCACCAAACCAATTGAATTGTGACTTTGCAGGAATGATCATTGGGTGGTCCTGCACTAAACTTGTGAATCGTTTGCCGATCGGAAATTCAAGATGGCCGCCATGACTCGACTTAGTTTAACATTGAACCCTATGGGAATTTCACATTTTCATCTTTTTTTCTGAAACCACAAAACAGATTTGAACCAAACTTGGCAGAAATGTTCATTGGATGGTCATATACAAGATTTTTGTTTTTGGCGCTGATCGGAAATCCAACATGGCTGCCAGGGCCCATAATGTGTTCTGATTGGTCGAAATTTTAAAAATCTTCTTGTTAGAAACCACTAAGCCAATTGAATTGTGACTTTGCAGGAATGATCATTCGGTGGTCCTGTACTAACCTTGTGAATCGTTTGCTGATCGGAAATTCAAGATGGCCACCATGACTTGACTTAATTTTAACGTCTTCTCTGAAACCAGTAAGTCAATTTAAAGCAAACATGGCATGAATGGTCCTTAGGTGGTCAACTTTCAAAATTATGTCCTGTGACCCCGACCTCCATCCAAGATGGCCACCTTCAGCGGACATAGTAGGGTTCGACATTAACTTTTTGACCAACTTGTCCATTCGGGCAAGTGCCATATTGATTTTACTTGCCCGAAACTGTAAACTACTAGCCCGAATTCTTAAGTGCCATATATGCATGTAGTGCAGAACTATGCAATCTACAATGACCGTTCATAGAGTAGAATAACCCCTCATATTAATTATTTACATCTTATGATTTCCAGAGGGTTACTTGTGCCATATTGGCACCAAATTCTGGGACTGAGTGAGATATTGAGTAGACGTACCTATCAATTTGCAGGAATATGACAGTTTTATAAATACGGGCGATTGATGAGGATTTCTGAAATATTTTTGTTAATAATTTAAGTATAAAGGTTCCTTATCATAGACTGACAACGACTGTATAGTTTGTTTGAATTTTTATTCCAGTAAACTATCACGCTTTCAATATTTTGATCGTAAAGGCAATACACATCAGGGATAATTTTCTAAAATTAGAACACCGCAAATAACTAGCTTTTCATTGGCCGGCGAAAATAAATACGATTTTAATGGTGCGCCGCAACCTAATTAGGCATTCGCGATTGGCTAATATAAATAACACGATCTTTATTTGAGAAAGGGAAATTCCGTAGTCAACAAAATAAAACAAAATGGCGTAATATACACAATACATAAGACGCGATGTTTAGGTAAAATTTGCCGCAACTTCCACCACTGAATAATTCAATATTAATCATTTTGTTCTTCAGGAATTGAACATATCACAGAATCATTTTCACTTGCCCGATTGGATAAGTTGGGTGCCGTTTTCACTTGCCCGAAGACGCATTTCACTTGCCCCGGGCAATCGGACAACCGTTAATGTCGAACCCTGCATAGTTTTAACATAGGACCCTATGGGAAATATGTTTAAAAATCTTCTCCTCTGAAACCAGTAAGCCAATTTAAAGCAAACATGGCATGGATGGTCCTTAAGTGGTCAATTTTCAAAATTGTGTCCGGTAACCTGACCTCCATCCAAGATGGCCGCCTTCAGCAGACATACTGTAGTTTTAACATAGGACCCTATGAGGCTATGGGAAAATTTTTTTAAAATCTTCTCCTCTGAAACGAGTAAGCCAATATAGCAAACATGTCATCGATGGTCCTTAGGTGGTCAACTTCCAAAAGGGTGTTCAGTGATCCCGATCTCGGTTCAAAATGGCCACTGTCAGCGGACATAGTTTTAACATGGGAAAATTGTTTAAAAGTCTTTTCTTCTGAAACCAGTCAGCCAATTCAAAGCAAACATGGCATGGATGGTCCTTGGGTAGTATACTTTCAAAATTGTGTCTGGTGATCACGACCTCCATCCAAGATGGCTGCCATGAGCAGACATAGTTTTAACATAGAACTCTATGGCAGTATGAGATTTGATTAGTAAAAGTTAGATGTATTCGGCATGCAGACATTCTTAAGAGGGCTTATTTATGTCAGGTGATCGATACAGGCTCACCTGAGCCTCTAGGTTAGAGTAGTCGAGGGATTAAAAAAAATCGTAACAAGCCCCTGTGGTGTGAAGAGAAAGAGCGACAATGATGCTCAGAACAAAAATAATGAAAAGTACGAAGCCAATAGGAAGCGGTTATTCTTAAGCAACTGGGCAACAGACAGGCTTTGGCTGCAAAATGACGACGGAAAAAAAATAGGCCAATATCTGACATTACATGGCTTAACCAGTTAGACAGGGCAAAGGGACTAGATCATAGTAAAACCTATGACAATATGACTGCAGTGACTTGTTTTATGGAATTTATTTCCCTCAGAGAAGGAAAAACTCATTGACATTTTGTCTGAAATTAACCTTTTCTCCACCATGGATGGCAGTACACATGACAGTGTTACTGAACAGGAAACTATATTTATTAGAAACTGTGTTCATGGAAAAACTATCACAAGATTTGTGTGTATTGGTGAACCCCAATCAACCAGCTCTGAAAATCTGTTTGCCTTTGTAAATGAAAAGCTAAATGAAAACTATTTAACCAATCATATGTCTAAAGTTGGATTTGGTTGTGATGGGGCTTCTAATATGATGGGATGTAAAATTGGTCTGATTACTCGTCTTCAAGAATGTTACCCAGAAGTGGTTGGAGTTCACTGTTTATGTCACCACCTAGAGTTGTCTTTCTGGACTGGCAAAAGTTTGTTCAGACTGACAAAATTCAGAAGGGTATCAGACCAAATGACTGACACAAGAATTTTTTTTTCAAGAACTCTGTATCACTAGTCAATATTCCTGAAGCATTTATTTTGACTATAGTGAACCTTTTCTTGTAATTTGACATGATATTATTTTTCTTCTCTTTAATAACAATTTGTGTTTACAGGTAGTTATAAATTGCTCTATACAAAGGACATTGAAGTACAACCAGGCTACCGCAACATTCCACCAATGGAGAGATCAAAGACAGGTTTATGGTTTAAATTTTGCAAACAAAGAAGATTCAGACAGTTTTGCTCAAGCCATGAAATCAGCAATCGATGCTTTGAATCGTAAGTTTTATAAAGTAAATATTGATGGCAAATATTTGTTTAGACTAGTAGCAAAAGGGTTGTGAAAGAATTATTTAATACATGCCTAGCATGGAAGATCCTCTATAAAGATTGCTCATTTCGTCCCGATCCATTAACGTACATGGCTGCCATAGGCCATTCTTGTTTCTGGTTGGTCAATTTCTAAAAAATATTCTCCTCTGAAACCACTTAGCCTGTACAAAATTTTCATGGCCACCATAGGTACTTCTTTTTTGTGATTGGCCAAGTAAAAAAAATCTTCTCTAAAACCATTTGGCCAAATTAATTGAAATTTGGTATGAAGCACCTATAGAATGTTCTGTATAAAGTTTCCTCAAAACGGAATGACAGGTGAGCGACACAGGCTCAGCCCACTGAGCCTCTAGTTTATCTGTGAAATCATTAGAGTAAATGGAACTGAACTTGTTATATACATGTTTGATATTGATAATGTTAAAATCGCCTTCCATAATTTAACATATTTCTCAAGTTATTAAAAGAGTTCAGAAAGCAATAATTCATATCGAATTATATTTTATGCAGTCCTTCAATTTTATTTTTTTTGGATGAATTATAATATGAAAAATTAATACCATCAAAACTGAAAAGGTGTTTTTTTTTTTAAATTGACACTGTGTGTGAGAAAGTGTAAGTATTAATATCCTTTGGTGTTTTAAATCAGGAAACAGGAACTGTTAATATCAAATATACATACTATAACATACCTTCCTGAATGTTAAAAGGTTATCACATTTGGTCAATGTATAGACAATATATACATTATTAGTAAAATATTAAATTATTTGAACAAGCTCTGGCCTGTTTCTCAGCGAGTGCAAATTTTTTTAGATTTACCAAAAATATATGTACATGTATATTGTGTTTATCCTGCAATGTCAAAAAGTCCAAAACAGCTATCAAGTTATCTGAGAATAGCAGAAATGAGTGTTGTTCTAATCGTTTTCAATGGTGTCCTCTGACTTCTGCACTTATACTGTTACCGTTTCTTACTGTTGCTCTAAATTTATCAGGTACCAGAAAAAATATATCTTGGTCAGTGGCCGTATATCACAAAAAATTATCCAGTCAATATTAATTGACTGCTCAAATAGATCCAGTGCAGGATAAATAAAGATACTTTTCTGGATAATTGCTTAACCATTAGTATGTGTTACAGAGTATTATAATCTAAAAAATTGTATATATGTAGTACGTTATTTCCAATTGTCAACCCCTTTGGCATATATAGCTTTTGTGTAATAGTTAACATGCAAACGATAGACTTGAAATTTGTAAAATCAATGGTCAAAAGTATTTAGAAACTTTCAATTTTGTTTATATACTTCATATAAAACTACAATTAAAAAAAAGCAACAAATAAATGTTTTTTCTCATATCTTTAATATGGGGCCATCATGTTCGTGAACATGATCATATGGTAGTTGGATTTACAACTATTCATATTCATTTGTTTTAAGGATGATTAGAGACTTATGTTCCACATGCAATTAGGAAATTTAATTAAGAAATAAATCATGGAAGCCATAATTTGTTGGTAGTTTTAACATGGACTGGCAGGATATTAGTATTTTATCCCGAGCTTCATAGCCAATGAACATGATGAATGAGGTCTTATTAGAAAATAATTTATATTAACAATAACTTTATTGTTTTCAAACTTATATAACATACATACAGTAAAACACACATATGTATTAATAATTTGCACAGATAAAAAAATCATAAAAAAAAATCTCAGAGTTTTGAGAAAAGAAATAGAAAAGATTTATGGCTCAGGTTGGCATTGCATAAATTTTCTTTCCTTTTATTTGTCAACATTTGTCGAAATCTTTAGACATTGATTTGAAAATTAGGTGATGAATTGTAATATTACTTGGTTGACAATATAATAAACTGCTACAACACAAACAACCCCTGCCAAAACTCAAAACAACAGGAAAAAAACAACAAAGATACTGATGGAAATTTAGGTCCTGAGGGACAGGAATAAAGTTTCGCAGGGTATCATCTAATGGTAATTTAAAATATTTTATTTTCTCTTTGTCTTGTCCCCACGGATACTAATTTTAAAGACATATATTACTTTGATTTGTGACTACCAGTATGTAATGACTTTTCCCTTTTGACTTTTGATAACCGGTAGTAATTTTAAATGTATATCGGTCATTTATTAAATAGTTAAAATAACATAGTTTTATTTCTAACGTTGCAACAATCAATAACATTTTAAGAGGAAGTAGTATTTTTTATCACCTAGTGCACAAATACAATGCATCATTGCATGTACAAAATGTACATCAATGGTAAAATCAGATTTTTTAAAAAATATTATGAAAGTCACAGGTTTAATTACGGAAGAATTTAGAATTTTTTTTCCACATCCTTTTTAAAAGCTTAGTCAATTTCTGTAAAGTAACAAACAGCGGTAATGACAAATTTATGAGTTCAATAACAATTTAACCTTTGATGTTCAATTATTTATAATTGTGCATTCAGTTTCCTTAGCACTACTTGATGACCAGATTTTAAATCCAATTTCTTGTGTAAATATCAGTTTTAATTGATCAAGTTGTATGAATAAGAAGTTAGCTATGTTGAGGGAGAACTATTAGCGAATATGTGTGATTATTATACCTTACATAATATTTTACCATATAAAAGTAATAAGACTATTTGGATGTTTTAATGAAAATTTTAATGAAAATTTGCTGATGAGGGAAACAGCCCGGTGAACAACCCAAACATATATAATGTAGAGGGAGACAATAGGTTGTTGTCTGGTATACAACCCTTGACAACCAGAAGTGTATTGAAAATCCGTGATTTTTCAGTCTGGCTCCATAATTATATTTTCTATACCGCAAAATTATTTTGTTGTTTACTACAAAACATTCCAGTTCTTAAACATCTTAAGAGTAGTTTCGGTATAATAAAACTGTTATTGCCTTCATATGAGGTGAACATCAAGTTGTCAACCCTCGAGAAGTTGCTTACCCTCAGGTTGACAACTTTTGATGTTCACCTCATATGAAAGCAATAATTGTATATTGTTGTATTAACATCCATTACGTAGTATTTAAGACAATAACAAGTTGACAAACAATAAATCATTATCAAAGAGTAATGTATGCTCCTCTATCTAAGGTTATAGGTACTGTAGTAGGTTCATAACAATACCCGCTAACTGTGTTAGTGGAGATCTCCTTTAGATCAGTTGGTAGAGCATTGGCTTACAATGTGAGAGGTCCCAGGAATGAAACCCATTGGGAATATTGCATATGTTGGAGATTAAATATGCTCTACTATTACAAAAGCATAAAAGAAGTGGCTTGGGATAAAGAGATTTATGGGTGGATTTGATTGATTTGATTTTGATTTTTGGTGTTTAACACCACTTTCAGCAATATTTCAGCTATATCATGGCGACCAGTTTTAGTGGTGGAAGAAGCCGGAGTACCCGGAGAGAACCACTGACCATGGGCAAGCAACTGGTAAACTTTATCACTTGTCGAGTGCACCCTTTTTTGTAATTTAAAAAGCCGGGTGCGAACCCATGCCGTATTGGTGATAGGCTTGCATGAGTTGCTAGGTAATCCAACTACCTAACTCATTGAGCCACCCGGGCCCTGATTTATGGATGGAAAAGATAACCACTGGTAAATGGGAATGTAAGGCCAAGGGAAAAAATACCTCTGTTTCAACTATTATTTTTGTGGGGAAACAAATAGGGTAAGTAGGTAGACAAACTTTTGTTTTTTACCTATGTTATAGTGGTAACACAAGGATCTGACTTCAACAGTGCTTGTCCAAAAAAGGCAATACAAACTTTAGTGTAGTCTCTAAAAATAGGATCTGTAGGGTTATCAAAAACACAGGTATTATTTGTTTGGCCTAATGGAAAGATCCAATTTATTATTGTCCCATTGCCAGGGTTCCCACACTAGCTTAACAATATTGTTCTATTCTATTCATGTACTGTTTTTAAATGTCTGATTTGTGTAAACATGCTGATTTTTTTTTTTTTTTTTATAGTGCTGTAGATACAATGTAGGTAACACAATCTATAACACCTTATTTTACTTTAAAACAATCGTTCCTATCTTTAAGTTATGTGTTATGAATGCCTAGAGAGGAGAAAGTACATGTACAGACAGTGGTCAAAAGTATTTCAGAAACCATCAAAATCAGACTTGAATTGATTTAATAATAATATCTTAAGGATATCGACCACTAAATTGACAATTTTGTGTGCCATATGCTTAAGCATCCTTCCTGCTATTTTTAGAATGTTATTGTGATATATCTTGGAAAGTGGAAAGCAATGAATATTCTTCACAATACCTTAAAGGCATACAGGCTGTCAGAATTGAATTTTTTGTTTGTATTAAAAGTTGCCAATATTCGATGTTTTATACTAATAAAATGTTCTGAATTAAAATCCAGTTTTAAAAAATCTGTTATAATGGCGTAATCAGTGAAAAGAATTTGAATGCCTAGCATCATCTGTTGGTAGAATCGCCATTAACACGACCTAATTATAAATCGGGTGCATTTCCGAAGTTTGCCGAACAGCGTGTGGTAACTGCTATAAATAACTGAGGATGGATAATGAGGTAAGCATGTTGCATGTAAATGCATTTAGAATTAATATAATTTAAGAAATATATCTATGAAATTAGATCCGGGATAATCAATTATTATTTTGTGTCGTTTTCATGTAGAATCCGTCAATGTTTTTGTTCTTCCACGATTCGATTTTTGCACATCCGATATTTTCTTCATTAACAAACAATTTCGCACATGCGCAAGTGCTTTCCCGAATGAGTTCACTGTCAGGTCATATGAATATCGCGTGGGTCAACATTGAATTCTTTACACAATGTAAGAAAATCAAACAGCCACGTATTTCCTTCGTTCTAGGCTATTTACGTATGATATTATGAAAAATTTCAACTGCAATTAGTATAAAACATCGAATATTGGCAACTTTTAATATAAAAAAAAATTCAATTCTGACAACCTGTTTGCTTTTAAGTTGTACTTGACAAATCCAAATGATGTTTTTTGTTTTTTTTTACAGAAGTGGCAGTGCAGCAGCAACAACATGCACATCCACCACCACCACCACCACAACCACCCATGCCAACTTATCAACAACCAATACAAGATGAACCAGAACGGTTAGTAGTAAACAGGCTCACTTTTCTACTTGTTTCTAAAGCTTGTACAAATAAATTATAATATTTTCTGACAGTATACATATATTGTGTATATACATGTTTCAAGCTACTCACGGCAGTCAGTTTTATTGGTGGAGAAATCTGACGTACAAAAATGTACATGTACTCAGAGAAAATAAAAAAAAACCTGCCACAAGCTACTGACAAATGTTATGACATAAAATTGTATCAAGTGCACCTTGCCACCAACAAACTCCTGTAGTGATAGGCACTGATTGTACAGATAGAGTAAATCCTATTACATATGTTCATGTCCACGACAGTGAGCCTGTATAAAATAAACAGAATAACACAGAGGATTTTTATCAATTATATTTTGTTTTTATATTACAGACACCAACATCCTGGTCACGTTAGACATCTTTCAGGGGGAGGTAAGTCATTTTAATTTAGATAATAATATGATATATCTAGATTACAGCATATTTGTTGTTTTACTGTTTTATTTAGGAACTTGTACTGTTCAATATGTTCATTTACCGATTATAGCTCATTAGAAGAATAGTAGCTTTTCTTTTAAAGTGATAAAGTATCGTCAGTGACTTGCGTCATGTCGATGGGTTTTCACCAGGTATTTGGGTTTCCTCCACATATAAAACTGACAGCCACAATATAGCTGAAATATTGTTGAAAGTGGCACTAAGCACCATAATCATAACATTTTCTTTTAAATTAACACTATTCTGTTGTAGATGTAACAAGTAGACCACTTAATTTACATTCTTTTAAATTAACACTATTCTATTGTAGATGTAACAAGTAGACCACTTAATTTACATTCTTTTAAATTAACACTATTCTATTGTAGATGTAACAAGTAGACCACTTAATTTACATTCTTTTAAATTAACACTATTCTATTGTAGATGTAACAAGTAGACCACTTAATTTACATTCTTTTAAATTAACACTATTCTGTTGTAGATGTAACAAGTAGACCACTTAATTTACATTCTTTTAAATTAACACTATTCTATTGTAGATGTAACAAGTAGACCACTTAATTTACATTCTTTTAAATTAACACTATTCTATTGTAGATGTAACAAGTAGACCACTTAATTTACATTCTTTTAAATTAACACTATTCTGTTGTAGATGTAACAAGTAGACCACTTAATTTACATTCTTTTAAATTAACACTATTCTATTGTAGATGTAACAAGTAGACCACTTAATTTACATTCTTTTAAATTAACACTATTCTATTGTAGATGTAACAAGTAGACCACTTAATTTACATTCTTTTAAATTAATACTATTCTATTGTAGATGTAACAAGTAGACCACTTAATTTACATTCTTTTAAATTAACACTATTCTGTTGTAGATGTAACAAGTAGACCACTTAATTTACATTCTTTTAAATTAACACTATTCTATTGTAGATGTAACAAGTAGACCACTTAATTTACATTCTTTTAAATTAACACTATTCTGTTGTAGATGTAACAAGTAGACCACTTAATTTACATTCTTTTAAATTAACACTATTCTATTGTAGATGTAACAAGTAGACCACTTAATTTACATTCTTTTAAATTAACACTATTCTATTGTAGATGTAACAAGTAGACCACTTAATTTACATTCTTTTAAATTAACACTATTCTATTGTAGATGTAACAAGTAGACCACTTAATTTACATTCTTTTAAATTAACACTATTCTATTGTAGATGTAACAAGTAGACCACTTAATTTACATTCTTTTAAATTAACACTATTCTGTTGTAGATGTAACAAGTAGACCACTTAATTTACATTCTTTTAAATTAACACTATTCTATTGTAGATGTAACAAGTAGACCACTTAATTTACATTCTTTTAAATTAACACTATTCTATTGTAGATGTAACAAGTAGACCACTTAATTTACATTCTTTTAAATTAACACTATTCTGTTGTAGATGTAACAAGTAGACCACTTAATTTACATTCTTTTAAATTAACACTATTCTATTGTAGATGTAACAAGTAGACCACTTAATTTACATTCTTTTAAATTAACACTATTCTATTGTAGATGTAACAAGTAGACCACTTAATTTACATTCTTTTAAATTAATACTATTCTATTGTAGATGTAACAAGTAGACCACTTAATTTACATTCTTTTAAATTAACACTATTCTGTTGTAGATGTAACAAGTAGACCACTTAATTTACATTCTTTTAAATTAACACTATTCTATTGTAGATGTAACAAGTAGACCACTTAATTTACATTCTTTTAAATTAACACTATTCTGTTGTAGATGTAACAAGTAGACCACTTAATTTACATTCTTTTAAATTAACACTATTCTATTGTAGATGTAACAAGTAGACCACTTAATTTACATTCTTTTAAATTAACACTATTCTATTGTAGATGTAACAAGTAGACCACTTAATTTACATTCTTTTAAATTAACACTATTCTGTTGTAGATGTAACAAGTAGACCACTTAATTTACATTCTTTTAAATTAACACTATTCTATTGTAGATGTAACAAGTAGACCACTTAATTTACATTCTTTTAAATTAACACTATTCTGTTGTAGATGTAACAAGTAGACCACTTAATTTACATTCTTTTAAATTAACACTATTCTATTGTAGATGTAACAAGTAGACCACTTAATTTACATTCTTTTAAATTAACACTATTCTATTGTAGATGTAACAAGTAGACCACTTAATTTACATTCTTTTAAATTAACACTATTCTATTGTAGATGTAACAAGTAGACCACTTAATTTACATTCTTTTTTATTCATTTTATTAGATAACAGGGAAATAGATAGAATGTGTTTTTATGATTACTATGGTCAGGGAATTATAAATTCCCTGCTATGGTAACTATTGTAATTTAGAAGTTGCAATACACCCATTTTCATTCATTTGCAGAATTCTGAAAATGTGCATCCATTTTTAAAAGAGAAATACAAGTTTATTTTTCTCATGTGTAAGAATTAATGAAGAATGATTGTAAACATAGTTATTCACTTATTGATTGGTTATTGTGAGTTTACTTGATGAAGGTTATTCCAGACACATGTTGGACACACTAAAATTAGATTTGCTGCAAACCTGATTTGAGATTGAGTATATTTTAAACTTCTATGATCTAGATTTACTGTAAACCTAGTCTTGATTGGTTACATTTTAGACTTTTATGATCTAGATTTACTGTAAATCTAGTCTTGATTGATTATATTTTAGGCTTCTATGATCTAGATTTACTGTAAACCTGGTCTTGATTGGATATACATTTGTATTTAAAGTTTCCATTATAGATTAATTGTAAACCTTGTTTTGACTGAGTACGTGTTAGACTTCTGTATATATTTACAGTCAACCTGGTCTTGCTTGGGTTTATTTTAAGTTTCTAAATTTACTGTAAATCTAGTCTTGATTGGTTACATTTTAGGCTTCTATGATCTAGATTTACTGTAAACCTGGTCTTGATTGGTTACATTTTTAGACCTTTATGATCTAGATTTATTGTAATTCTGGTCTTGATTGGTTACATTTTAGGCTTTTATGATCTAGATTTACTGTAAACCTAGTCTTGATTGGTTACATTTTAGACTTCTATGATCTAGATTTACTGTAATCCTGGTCTTGATTGGTTACATTTTTAGACCTTTATGATCTAGATTTACTGTAAATCTAGTCTTGATTGGTTACATTTTAGGCTTCTATGATCTAGGTTTACTGTAATCCTGGTCTTGATTGGTTACATTTTATGCTTCTGTGATCTAGATTTACTGTAAACCTAGTCTTGATTGGTTACATTTATGGCTTCTATTATCTAGATTTATTGTAATTCTGGTCTTGATTGGTTACATTTTAGGCTTCTATGATCTAGATTTACTGTAAACCTAGTCTTGATTGGTTACATTTAAGGCTTCTATGATCTAGATTTACTGTAATCCTAGTCTTGATGGGTTACATTTTAGACTTCTATGATCTAGATTTACTGTAAACCTAGTCTTGATTAGTTACATTGTAGACTTCTATGATCTAGATTTATTGTAAACCTAGTCTTGATTGGTTACATTTTAGGCTTCTATGATCTAGATTTACTGTAAACCTAGTCTTGATTGGTTACATTTAAGGCTTCTATGATCTAGATTTACTGTAATCCTAGTCTTGATTGGTTACATTTTAGGCTTCTATGATCCAGATTTACTGTAATCCTAGTCTTGATTGGTTATATTTATAACTTCTGTGATCTAGATTTACTGTAAAGCTAGTCTTGATTGGTTACATTTTAGGCTTCTATGGTCTAGATTTCCTGTAATCCTAGTCTTGATTGGTTACATGTTAGGTTTCTATGATCTAGATTTACTGTAAACCTAGTCTTGATTGGTTACATTTTAGACTTCTATGATCTAGATTTACTGTAAGTCTAGTCTTGATTGGTTACATTTTAGGCAATCTATGATCTAGATTTACTGTAATCCTGGTCTTGATTGGCTATATTTCTGTCTTGAATTTATTTATGAGTGCATTGGAGAAATTTGTTTGTGGAGTCAACTCCAGCTCATAACATACCATTGTAATAGTTTCATTTCTATTTCAGCTCCTCCAGTTCAACAGCAACAGCAATTCACACAACCACCACCAGCTCCTGGGCCTCCACCTCCTCCCTCAGGGCCTCCCCCAGCACCTGCTGCTGCACCAGCTGCTCCCCCAGCACCTGCTGCCCCACCTGCCCCACCTGCTCCCCCTCCTCCAGCAATGGGAGCACCTCCACCCCCTGCACCACCTATGCCAGTTGGAGGATCAAGTCCATCAAAGTTGGGAGGTGGTGGAGGTGGAATGGGATCATTAGCTGAAGCTTTGGCGAAGAAATCTGAAGCCTTGAAACATGTGGATAATGCTGTAAGTACAACCCCTCCAAAAGGATGGTCGGCTGGTTGTGTAACTTAACAACTAATTTAAATGTAAAGCATTTAATCCAAATGTTGTTGTTCTTCATTGTTCATGCAGATATCATTATGTTAACACTTCTTAAATATTTATAATTTGAGTCATTTTTATGTCCCCGCCACTTAGTGGTCGGGACATATAGTGTTACCCATGTCCGTAATTCCGAAATAAATAAAACAGTTGTGGGTGTATAATGATAAGTTACAGATCAAGTGTACATTTCGTTCTGGTCCAATGATTTTTGGTCGAGTTAGGCCCTTGGACCTTGAAATTTGGCCAAATATTTAGTTGTCACCACTTTTTATCGCTATATTTGGAGATATTGACTTGATTTTTGGTATGAAAGTGTATAATCATAAGTTACAGATCAACTTTGAAATTCGTTCCGATTGAATGATTTTTGGCCAACTTGCAGCTTTGAAATTTGGTCAAATATTTAGTTGTCACCACTTTATTTCAATATGATTTGAGATATTGACTTGATTTTTGGTATGAGAGTGTATAATGATAAGTTACAGATCAAGTGTACATTTCGTTCTGGTCCAATGATTTTTGGTCGAGTTATGGCCCTTGGACATTGAAATTTGGCCAAATATTTAGTTGTCACCACTTTTTATCGCTATGTTTGGAGATATTGACTTGATTTTTGGTATGAGAGTGTATAATCATAAGTTACAGATCAACTTTGAAATTCGTTCCGATTGAATGATTTTTGGCCAACTTACAGCCGTTGGGCTTTGAAGTTTGGCCAAATATTTAGGTGTCACCACTTTATTTCAATATGATTTGAGATATTGACTTGATTTTTGGTATGAGAGTGTATAATCATAAGATACAGATCATTTGTGAAATTAATTCTGGTTGAATGATTTTTGGCCAACTTACAGCCATTGGGCTTTGAAATTTGGCCAAATATTTAGTTGTCACCACTTTTTTCTCACTATGATTTGAGATATTGACTTGATTTTTGGTATGTGAGTGTATAGTGATGAATTACCGATCAAGTTTGAATTTGGTTCTGATTGAATGATTTTGGGTTAATTTACGTACCTTGGACTTGTGAATTTAAGGAGGCTTGAGGATGCAGATTTTAAACAATAGTTTGTTATTCTTAGCCTATTACTGAGGGAATTAAAAAAGAGTGAAACAGTTGCGAGCCTCCTTAATATTCACGGCGGTGACATTCGTGTCATTCCGACACATCTAGTTTTTTATCTAAGCTAAGAGAGTTTTTGTCAATACAAAATACACTCACTGATTTGCCTAAAGTTACATTGTAAAGTTTGATGACTTTAATTGTAAAGATTTTAATGTATGGTAAATAAATTTCTTTTTTTTCTTTCTGAACTGCATCATTGGTGTAATGGTTCGTGTTCGAGTCCTGATTGGGTCAAATCAAAGACTATAAAATTGGATTTTGTAGCTTCACCGCTAAGCACGCAGCATTAAGGAGAAAGAGCAGACTGATTGGCTCAGAATCAGGATAATGTGTCCGAGTGGAGCGACATGTCTATCCACAGACTGTTGTTTCAGTGAGATAACACTATAAAAATCCAACTAAGCGTGTTGGTCTAGTACAAAGTGGATCTAATTCAAAATTAACTTGTACTTGCCATGATATAGCTGAAGAAATGCTGAGTTGGTACTAAGCAACAATCACTCACTCACTCTTTCTTAATGAGTATTACATTTTTAGCTCGCCTTGCCAAAGGCAATGTGAGCTTTTGCCATCATTTGGCGTCAGTCGTCTGTCGTCCGTTAACTTTTCACATTTTAATCTTCTCCTCTGAAACCCCTCAGCCAAATGAACTGAAACTTGGTATGAAGCATCTATGGAACGTCCTCTATAAAGAATGCTCATTTCGTCCCGATTCATTAACAAACATGGCCACCACAGGCAATTCTTGTTTCTGACTGGCCGATTTTTAAAAATCTTCTCCTCTGCAACCGCTTGGCCAAATGAACCAAAAGTTGGTGGAAAGCATCTATGGAAGGTCCTCTGTAAAGATTGTTCATTTTGTCCTGATCCGTTAACAAACATGGCCGCCACAGGCGGCTCTTGTTTCTGATTGGCTGATTTTTTAAATTCTTCTCCTCTGAAACCGCTTGGCCAAATGAACAGAAACTTGGTAGGAAACATCTATGGAAGGTCCTCTATAAAGATTGCTCATTTCGTCCTGATCCACTAACAAACATGGCCGCCACAGGCAATTCTTGTTTCTGATTGGTCGATTTCTAAAAAATCTTCTCCTCTGAAACCGCTTTGCCAAATGGTCCGAAACTTGGTAGGAAGCATCTATGGAAGGTTCTCTATAAAGATTGCTCATTCCGTCCCGATCCGTTAACAAACATGGCCACCACAGGCAATTCTTGTTTCTGATTGGCTGATTTTTTAAAATTCTTCTCCTCTGAAACCGTTTAGCCAAATGAACCGAAACTTGGTAGGAAGCATCTATGGAAGGTCATCTGTTCAGATTGCTCATTTCGTCTTGATCCGTTAACAAACGTGGCCGCCACAGACAATTCTTGTTTCTGATTGGTCGATTTCTAAAAATCTTCTTCTCTGCAACCGCTTGGCCAAATGAACCGAAACTTGGTGGGAAGCATCTATGGAAGGACCTCTGTAAAGTTTGCTCATTTCGTCCCGATTCATTAACAAACATGGCTGCCACAGGTGACTCTTTTTTCTGATTGGCTGATTTTTTAAATTCTTCTCCTCTGAAACTGCTTAGCCAAATGATTCGAAACTTGGTAAGAAGCATCCACGGAAGGTCCTCTGTAAAGATTGCTCATTCCGTCCTGATCCGTTAGCAAACATGGCCACCACAGGCAATTCTTGTTTCTGATTGGTCGATTTCTGAAAATCTTCTACTCTGAAACAGCTTGGGCAAATGGACCAAAACGTGGTAGGAAGCATCTATGGAATGTCCTCTATGGGAATTGCTCATTCTGTCTTGATCCGTTAACAAACATGGCCGTCATAGGCAATTCTTGTTTCTTATTGGTCGATTTCTAAAACAGCTTTTCTTCTGAAACCGCATGGCCAAATGATATGAAACTTGGTAGGAAGCATCTATGGAAGGTCCTCTATAGAGATTGCTCATTTCGTTTTGATCCATTAACAAACATGGCCACCACAGGCAATTCTTGTTTTAGATTGGTCGATTTCTAAAAATCTTCTTCTCTGAAACTGCTTTGCCAAAATGAGCCGAAATTTGGTGGGAAGCACCTATGGAAGGTTCTGTATTAAGTTTCCTCACAGCAGAATGAAAGGTGAGCGACACAGGCTCAGTGGGCTGAGCCTCTAGTTTAGCCTTATTGCTAAATAATTTCATAAATATCTTTTGATAGGAACCTAATGCCAGGCCTCCATCAGCTGATGCTGGTAATAGAGGATCCAGTGGTAGTACCTCTAGCGGAGGTGGAGGTGGAGGGGATTTTATGTCAGAACTTCAGAAAAAATTAAACAGAAAAAAAACTGATGTTGATTCATCATCAAGTCAAAGCCAAGCTCCGCCTCCTCCAGAAAAGGTATTAAGAATATTAAAGTAATGTTTTTGTGCCACATACATAGCAAAGCTGATACCGTAAATCAGGAAATTTTGGTCATGGTTTTATTTTGGCCTATTTTGGCCCCTAAATACGAAGTGCCAAAATTAAACACACCAAAATATTAACCACCAAAATTGAACACTGCCTTAATATCTTTTTATATTTATATTCCCTAGTCTGTACCTTTTTGTCTTACTTCTTTCCTAAGTAAAACTTTGTCAATTACCGTTATACATATGCATATCGGTTTTATTTATAACAACATAAAATTCAGTCAATAATCAAATAGATTTACAGGTACAAAATCCAATTATAAAGGTGTAATCTGTCATATAACCTGTGATCTGTTTATTATGTATAATTGTTGTGTAAACAAATACATGTACTGACTGTTATAATAAGACTGTTTACCTATAAAAGCGATGATTAATACCAGTGCAAAATTATTATTTGTCGTTTTTATATTAAATGCATTTTAATAGTTTCGTTTTGAAATATAATCTCACATTTAATTGTAGTTGATATTTACCACTTTGTATATATGTTAATAGAATATCTATAGAATTGTATTGATTTAACAATATACCAGATCCGGATTTATCCATAATCGATTTGGTTTTTAGTACGACTTCAAAATATCCGGTAAGTAACAGTAAAAACGTAGTATCGCTGGTTTAAGTGAGAACGCTTCCATTTACGTTCTGAATTAACTGACAAAACAATTAAGCACATGGGAACCAAAAGTGGCCAAAATTAAACACACTAGAAACGAAAATGGCCAAAATTTCACACACCAAAATAAAACAACTCTCTTTTGGAGAAAAAAGGCCAAAATTAATCTACACCAAATTTCCCGATTTACGGTATATGGATCAATGTCCACCGTCTTGTGACATTGTCCATGTTGTACATCAGTCTTCACGAAAAGCTTTTCAAACCACAAGCCAACCGGGTCAGTAAACCATGAAAATTTTATTTTGATTGCCCGAGAAAAAAAAATAGTAATTTTTAAAAATTGGGGTAGGCTTCTGTTTGTTATTCTTCTTTTGTTGTTTTTTATACCCCCCGCAATGAAGTTGTAGGGGGGTATACTGGTTTCACCATGTCTGTCCGTCCGTCCGTCTAGACAAATCCTATGTCGTACGATAACTTGAGTTGTATTTCTTAGAATCTTTTAAAATTTTATCAGCTGTTTACTGGTGAAGAGAGGAGGATCCCTTTCTTTTTTGACGATTTTCACTTTTGCAGTTCCAGAGTTATTGAACTTGATATGACGGAAAATAGGATTTTTACCCTATGTCGTATGATATCTTGAGTAGTGTTTCTCAGAATGTTTTGAAATTTTATTAGCAGCTTACGGGTGAAGAGAGGAGGATGCCTTTCTTTTTTGACGATTTTCACTTTTGCCATTCCAGAGTTATTGAACTTGATATGACGGAAAATAGGATTTTTACCCAATGTCGTATGATATCTTGAGTAGTGTTTCTCAGAATGTTTTGAAATTTTATCAGCAGCTTACCGGTGAAGAGAGGGGGATCCCTTTCATTTTTGACGATTTTCACTTTTGCCGTTCCAGAGTTATTGGACTTGATATGACGGAAAATAGGATTTTTACCCTATGTCGTATGATAACTTGAGTAGTGTTTCTCAGAAGGATTTTATTAGCAGCTTACTGGTGAAGAGAGGAGGGCCCCTTTCATTTTTGGTCGGAACAATTAGTAATGTTTTGGTTATGGAAATAGGTTCGACAGATATGGGGAGCGGGGAATACTAGTTTGATTATGCTGTTTTAATGTTTAAATTAAACAAATCTATTTTTCAAACACAATTTAATAATTCAATCTACCCCAATAAAAAGTCAATGTGGTCCTGTGAAAATTCATTAACAGAGCAACCTCTGATGATGGGATTTAACCAAATTTTATCATATTACCCCTCATAACCCACTGATGTGCACCTCCTGTTTTATTTTCCTTCAGATTGATATTTTTAGCCATCACAAGCCCTATTGTGTCGAGATCTTACTTCAACTTTCTTGTTGTAAACGTCAGTGGTGGACAGGTCACCCAACTTTTTTGTGAAAGACACATAATATTTTTAAAAACAGTTTTACTGTTGATAACATTGATATTGAATGTTAATATGAACATTTTACTCTTGATTAAAGTATCACTTAACTTGCCATTAAACAACAATTGCTCACTCGCTCACCAGCTTGTTGAAAATAACATTCGAGTAAAACAAGTATTGTGGATTTAAATTAATATTTCTTAAACATTTATATACCGGTAATTAATTTTGTGTATTATCATCAACTGAAATATGTTGACATACTGAGTTTATCATGGATGGCAATGATATACTTTCCACTAACAGTCCACATCATTGAACAATCAAATGGAACAAAAACAATGAGTTTATGGCATCATCTACAGACTAACCTTATTATCTTGAACTCTGGATATCACGAAGTAAAGATTTGGTTTGTTTGTAGTATCTTTTATGTTAATTTACCAATGATAACTCAAATATTAAAATATTTGAATCTGATAAAATGAGGTTAAATGGTGTAGGTTTGGATTTGGATTTATAGTGTTTAAGGCCTTATATATAATTCCTGTTATACTTCCACACTGTCACTAGTGTAGTACAGACTTGGATGGGTTAGGGGTTTAGGGCTATGGTGTTTAATGAAACTTTCAACAATATTTCAGTTATATCGTGGCGGTCAGTTTTATTGGTGGAGGAAACCAGAGTACCCGGAGAAAACCACCGACCTGTCACAAGTCACTGACAAACTTATGTTAAATGGTATCTGTTCTACAAATCATGTTTTTTTTGTAAACGGTAGAATTTCATGATACACATGTATTGATATTGGATCACAGAGATACATGGGAACATTAAAAGAAAAATTCTTATTTAAACTTAGTGCTTTAATATAGATTATAGTGGTTTAGATTATGTGGAAGAACATTTTATTTCCATGAATTTTTTTAGTCTAAACAATATTTATTTCATGAAATTTCAGCATACAATTATTCAAATATATATATATATATATATACTTACAATGTTCAATGGGATTCAGAAACAAGTTTTAAAACTTATGTAAATCTGTCACCCTAATTAAATATTGATAACATTAGTAAACAGTGGTAAGTAGAATGATCATGATAAAAAAAAAAATAGAAAAGCAATTGCAGGTTAAATTGAAACTTTTTGATTATACAGTATGTACAATTTGACATAGATTACATTTTAAATTACTGATTATAATTCCTCTTGCCAGGTTCCAGAGCCAGTAACAACAAATAGTTTAGACAGACGACAACGAGACAGATCAACTGGTCCTCCAACCAACCGAGTACCGCCAACAAACAATGGATCTGATTCTCCTAAAGTCATAAGGTATATTTTATACACTAATTTATCTGGTGTATAGTATTGTGATATTGTGTTGGTCACTAATATTAAATACAGTTGATTCTCGTTGTCTCGAACTCGGTTGACTCGAATTTCTGGTTGAGTCGAATTTTTATCGAAGTCCCGAACTTCGTTGTGTATAAATATATATAATTTGACTCCTGTTGAGTCGAATTCGGATGAGTTGAAATTTCGGTTGTCTCAAATAAAAGTTTTAGTCCCGAGATGTAGAAAACCATATTATTTACATTCGTTAAGTCAAATTTATCTGTCAAAACATGTGTATTACCTTGGGATTAAAATCGGATCACAGGTGAAACATCCGGTCATTGACTTTGACATTTTTACCTTAGGCTATTTCACATGTTTATTTTAACAATCTGTCAAATTAATTAATGATAATATTTGAATTGGCTTGGTATAATCTATTATGACACAGGTTAAATGTGTACAATAACAAATTATCGATTTATAATAAGTGCGCTTGGGTCGGCATACATCAATGATTGTGAAAAGTACACAACGGAAGCGTTTTATCTATTGATTTATTTGTCGGAAATTAATTTTCATTAAAGATGTATAATTTCTCAATTTTGAGAGATTTGAAAAAAATGTTACTCTTAATTAACTGTTGTAATAAAAGGGGAAATCACGCTATTTCTCAGAATTGGCGTTATTTTCAGTCGAGAAAAGTTTTATTTTACACTTTATTGAATCAATGCAACACAACAGATAAACATAATCATACACACAAAAAAAAAGATATCTAGCAGTTATCAGTCATTCCACAAGATTCAAAGAATTTAACAGAAAAAAAACAGCAACAAGAACATCGAATAAGTTTTAAATCGTTCCGAGAATCGAGACATGCGATGCTGGTTTGAGCTCTTCAAAATTTTGCTCGAGTTGTCTCCCTTTCGTCGTTAAACAAACTACACTTCCGGTATTTTCATAGCTCCTCTTTGAGTCGAACTACGGGTGACTCGAATTTTTTCCATGGTCCCATCGAATTTGAGATAATGAGAGTCAACTGTATTACAACATTGTTGTTATTGTGTTTAACATAGTAATAACATAAATGAGTGGTCATTTCCTCTTAATATATAATTAAAACACATTACTGTAAATTCACAAATTAATGTGATATTTTTTTTTATTAATGCGATGAAATGAAAAACAAAAAAATACCATAATGTCGGAACAGTTCTAATATCTAATAGAAAAATCGTAGAAAGAGGCAAAATTGATATCCTTAATACACAAATATATGACCGCTGCCTTTCCTTGCTTGGAAATAAGAAGTGGTGAGATTGAACTAGTTTTATGGGCCCAAATCTCTTCTACAAAGGGATCAAAAACTTATTATTTATACCTCACATTTCTTAATATGTTTGTGAATAAAAATGGTAGAGAAAAAAACCGAAGAGGTAATGAAATTACTTTACGTTTTACCACTGGTCATATATTTTATCTCATAATATTTTTTTTTCAACAAGGACGACAATCACATTGATTTACCCTCACATTTTCAAAGATGGTCGTCTTAGATTTGCATTAATACATTTTTAGCAAAAATTGAAATTCTTTGATTGTAGCACCAGGTGGTGTAATTTGTAGGAGGCAAGAATGATATATTTGAGTAAAAATGATTTCAATATCTTCATTTCCTAATACAAAATGTATCCTAATCTTGTGCCTATGACCACTAACGTTGTGAGTTCGAATCTCACCCAGGTGAGGTGTATTCCATGCAACATTATGTGATAAAGTTTGTCAGTGACTTGCAACAGGTCGGTGGTTTTCTCCGTGTACTCCGGTTTCCTCTACCAAGAAAACAATCCGCCACGATTTAACTGAAATATTATTGAAAGTGGCGTTAAACACCATAAACCAAACTAAACCTAATCTTGTGTGTATTTTATTTTTCTAATATAATTTTAACATTGTTATTATGTAGTTTAAAACCATTTGCCTCCCCATCATTTAAGTAAGTAAAATATTTACATAACTTCTATCTTAAAACAAACTATTTCTCTATATCACTACTTGAAACAACATTTCAAATCACATTTTAAACTTCTCACCCTTTTCTAAGAAAAGGAATTTGTTTTTTGAATTGGACAGAATAAATATAAATATAAGATTGTATTACACAAATGATAAACAGTGAATTTACTAGATGTTTCCAGAATAGTCTGCTGTACAATTATTATGGGTTAAAAATAGAATTTAGGTATTCTTGACAAGAATTTACAGGAAATAGGAGAAGGTCTCTATCAAGTAACTTACATAATTAAATATACATATATGTGATTTTTGAGAGAGACACTTTCTCATGTGCTATATAGCAAGTCAGTTTATACTTTGTTTATGAGGAAAATAACTTGCTGCTTGCCTATATTAAATTTTTATTTTTTTTATTTTTTTTTATTGATATAAGGGGCACAACTGACTTTGACCAAATCTGATTCACTACAATGTTTTACCTTTACTATGAACAATCACTTGCATGTCTTAAGTTTATTTACGTTTTCACTTGTTTGTCTCTTGGTTATCTGTTTAAATCAAACTATGGCATTGAATTTATATCTTTGAGGGAAAGAAGAGGAAAAAGAAAAATCTCTTATATATTAAACCAATTAATCTTAAATTGTATTTCAGATTCTGCAAATTATTTCTTTGCAATGTCTCAATTGTTCACTTACGAATGTTAATTAATAGGGAATTTATAGCTATTGTATTTTCCTTATTTTGGTTCAAAAGGTATATGTTCAAAATTTTGGACAGAACTTCTAACATCATGCATGTTCTTATATTAAATCCACTAAGAATGATGTGAATGAAACATCCGGTCATATTTAAGCAAAAATGTTGACAATGTCACAACTTTCTTCTTAAGGTAGATACCATGTAATTAATTGTTAACATACCGTCAATAGAACAATTTTTTGTGTTGGAAGGTTGAAATTATTGCTTAGTAATTTGAATGTATATTATGTAAATTCATGTAAACTATTGATGTTCTTGCCCTTCTTGTGATTACTGTGTCAAAATTTTAAAGCAGCAATAACAAAATACTATATGTTACCTTGGTAAAGTTGGACAATAAAAGTATGCAACATGAATCATAAAAGTGATATTTTTAATATTTTTAAAAAAAATAGGGTACAAATTATTTGAGTGATGAGCTAAATTCTTCGACTGGATTGCACAAACATTGATAAGATTTAAGTGTCAAATAATTCCGTCAAAATTTTGTTATTTTCGTCCGCCAGATCACGTGATTTCGATGGACTAATCGACATTGAACTTCCTGTGTCAATGTACACAACAAAAACTCAAAATCGATATGTGCCGTTTTAACGTTCGATCCTCAACTTAAAAAAAATCTTAACATTTTCTGTAAAAGACAGATATTAATTAAATTATTTTATTTGTATCAAAGACTTCAATGTTGAGACAAATATTTCTTTAAAATTAAATTTGTTTTCTTTCTTTATTTGCGGCTGTCAGCATCATCAAAGGAAAATGATCTGCCTTTATGTATATATTTCTGATATCAGACAGATAGTGGGGTATTGAACACCAGTATTTATTCAGCAGTTTCCTTGGCATCTCCATATTACAATTACGTATAATTTACCGCATCTACGACTATGATATGCTGACGTTGTCACAGTAATAGTGTAAACACCGGAAGTCGCCTGCCGATTTGTTCAGACATCAATACAAGAAAAAGACGGAACGTGGTCGGAATTGACATGATTCCAAACAACCGTATTGACACTTTAAATTACTTGAAATGTACATGAAATTAATTGACACTTAAATTTAATACAGGCTTGTACAACCTACTCTAGATTGTACATAACAATGTAATGTTGTAAATCATATAATAGTGTCTATATACCTCTGTCAATCAATTTGCTATACATTTTAACACAAGTACATGTATTATTTTCCCTATGACACACATTTAAAGCACTAGTAAGCATTTTTTAATGAACTTAAGTGTGAAAGGTAGTTTTCAAAAGGACTTTACTAAGACCGTTGTTAAGATAGAACGATATGTTATTTGAAGAAATATATAATATTATTAGTTCACTTTATTTCAGACGGAAGGACTCTTTAAATCCACCACCTGAACCCTTATCGAATGGACCATCAAATTCAGCTTTAGATAATTTAAAAGTAGAAATAATGAATGAAGTTCGACAAGAATTACAAAAGATGAAAGTGGACATTATTAATGGTAATACATGTATTTTTTTTTTTTAATATCTTTGTCTAAAATGTAGATGTTTCCCCCTAATAATGGCGGTTCTTAGAAGTACAAATATTCTTAAATGATAAAAAAAAAAAAAAAATAGATTGATACTCCTTTTCTCAAATAAATTCTTGTTTAATTTGATATAAAGACCACAGGTACTTGTGGACAGGACCCTATGTTGCTCCCTTTTTTTTTTCATATAAACAACATTTTGCAACTTTCTATGTATCACTGTATGGCATATATACAATAAATACAATCAAACAGTAGTTTCTATCCATGCCGGGTTTCTGACATGATATAAGTTAGAAGGTAAGTCACTCTTCTTTGTTTACATTGGGGTACTTGTTGTGCATTCATCTTAAATTTAGTGAATAAAAAAGGCCTACCTGTCTGGAAATTGGCTTATTCCTTCTCTGTATATATTATTCTCCCTGAAAACACACATCAATATTTATTTGCAGCAGCTGACAACTCTCCATGGAACATTTTCCACTCGCGATTTGCGATTTTCAGACGACATTTTTGAAAACTCGAATTAAAGCTACGGAAATGTGATATTAGCGACATCTGCTGGTCATTTCAAATATTGACGATACGGTAAATCGCGAGAGTTCCGGGTAAAATTAAATGTTGCGGCAAAAAATTCCGGAACTCTCGCGTTTTACCGTATCGTCAATATTCAATAGTCTATCTAGAAGTAAGAACTTTCCAAAATTATGGAAAACCAACTTTTCTTATATTTTAGTAGTAAGTAGACTGAAATATGATAAACCAATTTTTTCCTTGTTTCAGCGATGAAAGAAGAACTTTCAGCACATAGGTGAGAGAAATGGACAGACATTACATTGGGATCAAAATCATCAAATGGTGCTTACAGTCAAAAACTGGCTCAAACCAGTTTGATGCTGTTCATATTGTATGCAATAGGTCAATTTAGAAATACATGGTCATCCCAGTGAAATACAAACAAGCTCAATTGAAATGTGATAGGATAATAATTGGAACAATTGATGTACAGATTTGATGGTCAGCGTTGAAGATGTTTGTTTTTTTTTCTAAATTGTCCCATTGACTTAACAAGACTATACTTACTTAATCTGCAAGGCTAACCAAATACAGCAGTTCTGCAACAGACTATTTAAATTGGAGGGAAATATACTGTATTCAAGTGGAGGTGTAAACAAAACAAAATTCTGTATACAGAAAAGGAGAATAATCAAGTATTAATAATTGCTCATGTTAGACAAGTATTATAAAAACAGAAAGTGTTTTTCCTACATGTAGATGTTATTATAACCCCTGCAACTAAGTTGTAGGTGATATACTGGTTTCACCATGTTTACACATATATTGTCCCCTTCCCCTTACGTACACACACACTTTTTATCAGTTTTAATGTACTACAGTAGCAGACTATTATAAAACATGAATCCTGTCAGTGTGATTTGAATTGTGAAAAATTTTGCATATTTCCGATTTCACTATTGTTTTCACGTTTTTTCTTCTACAATTTTGGAATTCTTGAAAATTTTTGCTGAATTTGTAATTAAATTTTTTCCCATAAGATAACGTGAAATTAAATGTATGTCACACAAATTTTCAAATGTTGCATCATCATATATAACCAAATATTTAACTCTAAATTTTTTAATATATATATAAAAAGTAAATTATATTTTTGCGAACTTTAATGGATTTTGAGATTTGGTAAGCAATTATTAGAGATTCGGCAGTACTGTAATACTATGTTGTATGGATGGGGAAATATTACATCTACAGAAGAATCATAAATAATCAATATTTTCCTCATTATCTCCCCTGTTCCCCCCCCCCCCCCCCCCATTTTTATGACAAATCAAAACTTGCATTTAATGTGAGGTTTTTTTCTTCAATATTTATACCAGTACATGTGTACTTTATCATCAACAGAGTTTATACAAGTTTTTTTTGTAACTGTTTGAAATAGAACAAGTTTACATGTTTATTGTTGCCAATTTCAAGTAAAGCAGAAAAGAGAATTCTGTTTTTTGTATGGCCTTTCACAGAAGGTAAGACATTGATCTGGGTTTCTTGGAGTATTTGCATCACATAATGTCAAGTTATAGTGATTATGGTTTGTTTTCAGCAACATCTCTTCATAGGGACACATGAGACAATAGGCTCTTTATTTCATGAGATCATATTGAAGATCAAAGATATATTTCACAAATGTGAGAAATTGAGGTTTCTGCCGAGAGGCATGAAATGAAACAAGGGTAAAAGACATGAAATTTCTTACACAAGTAGAAGATATTAATCTTCAAAATTTGAACAGAATTAAAAAGAACCTATTTCTTCTGTAAAATACTGGCAAAATATTTACATGGGAAAACATTCCATTTTTTTTTACCTGGTTTGTCTTGAAGATTTATCCATTGTATTAATATTTTATGGAGATCTTTTTGAGGCAATATTTTATTGGACATTTGGTATATTTGAGACTGGCTCAAGATAAAACTTTGTCTCACATAGATTTTTTATGCAGGAAACACTACTCTCTAAGTTTCCAGGCTTGTTTATGGTTTCATGTACTAATAATATTTGTGATTTGAATCCTACATGTATTTTTAAACGAGGAAGTTAATTGTAAATTTCATCATAAATTGTAATAACCCACCTGTTTACAAATTTTAGTGTTACATAAATTTATTTGCTCGTTCATTTTCATTACTTTTATCTACTAGTATATATTCCTACACCAATAATGACATAAACCAACTTTGTTAGGCTGCCTTAATATGTGCAATGTTTTTTTTTTTCTTTTTCACTTTTTAATGTATTGGACAAGTATCTAATGGACACACACCTGTCAACTTTCATAGTTGAGCATTAGAGTGGGTTATTGTTTATTATCAGTAAATGGGACATTTTTTCTTTGATCTCACTGAGTGATATCAATGGACCGACTCTGATACTGGAAAATATTGGTCAGTTTGACATCACATCGTGATTTTTGATACCAATAAAAAGAATAATAAAGTCAGTTTTGAAAATCTTTAAATACATTATCACTAATATCCAAGCTCCTCCTGTCAGACTTGCTGTTATACTAGTAATAATGTCTGTCTCGACCTTCAAAACAGCCATTATTCTATATATATCACAAGTCAACAATAACAAATAGACACCAGACTACTACTACCTTCAAGAAATACTTCATATTGAATATTTAAATGATTTCAAATTAAAAAAAATTTCAAATAAAGAAAGAAAGATTTTATCTGATCTATTTTGTTTTCAATATACTGAATTTAATACACAAGTGATTATCTTTTAATTGAACTTTTTCTTAAGGAATGAGCTGAAGTTAGAAATATTTATATAGAAGAATGATAAAGGAAGCTTTATGTATAACATGGATGTACTTGTAGTATTTTACTGTCTATAGTTCATGTATATAGATTTTAAAGACAAATCTTGGAATAGGTTGTGATACAATGAATTTATTTTGACTTGTTTCCTTATTTTACGACCACTAACCTTAAAATAAATACTGTAGGCGCTTGGCTTTACAGCCGTAAAATAAATACTGTAAGTGCTTGGCTTTACAGCTGTAAAATAAATACTGTAGGCGCTTGGCTTTACAGCCGTAAAATAAATACTGTAGGCGCTTGGCTTTACAGCCGTAAAATAAATACTGTAAGTGCTTGGCTTTACAGCTGTAAAATAAATACTGTAGGCGCTTGGCTTTACAGCCGTAAAATAAATGCTGTAGGCGCTTGGCTTTACAGCCGTAAAATAAATACTGTAAGCGCTTGGCTTTACAGCCGTAAAATAAATACTGTAGGCGCTTGGCTTTACAGCCGTAAAATAAATACTGTAGGCGCTTGGCTTTACAGCCGTAAAATAAATACTGTAGGCGCTTGGCTTTACAGCCGTAAAATCAATGAGCAACTTGTATTGCATTCTTGAACTTTCGGTATTCCTACTTCAAAAGCATATTGAACTCTTATTTTAGTGATGAAAGTGCCGTAATTCTATCTATGTTTTTCCAGTGCAACTTTCCTATTAATATAACAAAGAGTCCATCAAATATATGTATGTATTGTATACTGATAGAAGTGGTCTAATATGCCATGTATTCATTCCAGTACAAATATGAAGGTTTTATGCCAGCAAGGCATGGGCTTCCTTTAAAACAATTCTCCACAACACTGCTGATTTTAGCATTAAATTGAAATCTTATTGTCATATAAGGTCAGAATTTTAGTCATATCTCTTCTGTCATATTTTGACAGCTAGTTTGATATGTCAACAGCTAGTTTTCATATGACTTGTCAACAATCAGTTTGAAATGTCAACAGTTAGTTTGGAATGTCAACAGTTAGTTTGATATGTCAACAGCTAGTTTGATATGTCAACAGTTAGTTTGATATGTCAACAGCTAGTTTGATATATCAACAGTTAGTAGTGTTAATGGCGTGGGTATTATTTGACCAGTCATATCTTTTTCATTGACCTTCGTACATATTCTAAAACAATGACATGTATATGAAAATGAGAGGTCAAAATGATTCAGTTTATTTTGTATGGTTGTTAAATATCAAAGAATGGAATTAAAGAGGAAAATTAGCGGTACATAGAATTCTAGCCATTGTGATAAGAAAAATGCAGTCTTTGCCTCAACTTTTTTAACCTACTTGCCCAAAAGTCAAATTTAGAAAAAAAATTGTCTATTTATTCAAAAAATATTCTTTCATAATTTTCACTTTGTCCGAATCCAGTTTTACTTCAGACAAGTGGGTTAGCGTGAAGAGTAAGACTGAAAAGGTGTTCTAGTGTGGAAGATTTTCAAAATTGATTAAAATCAGTGGATGTAATTATTTAATTTTAAATTTGAAAGAAATCAATTTTAAAAGTCTAATTAATGTCATGTTTTGTATAGTTAAAGTTGAGGTTTGTTGATGGTCTCTATCTATAATGTTGCCACGGTCTGGATGTTATATCCTAGATTTTTTTGTACTGCTTCATTTACTCAAGCACGTAACAATCAGATTTTGTTATATTAACATAGACTGTACATTAATTAAGCATCTCATATTAAATATGTGTAAGATAGGATTTGTATATTTTATATTCATTTTGCCAAACATTTGATTCATCAGACCCGGAAATTGTATGTACAGTTGAACCCTCATTATCTTTGACCTGGATATTTTGTTTCTCTTGATAACTTGTAAAAATATGGTCCATTCATTGTAGTCATGTTCTTAATTGACACCCAGTAAGTCTTGATGTTCAACTATTTTGAAATTAAAATTGTGGGTCTGTTTGACTGATCTTAATTTACACCCAATAACTAAATATTCAACTAATTTGAAAATAAAACTTTGGGTCTGTTTGACTACGACACAACGAGGTAGAACTGTCAATCATTGTATGCATCGGTTTTGTATGTAACTACATATATGCTTGTTAATTGTATTTAAGGCCAAGCCTTATGTTATTGATTTTGTTGTAGATTTTTTTGTTTAGTTTTTTATGAACCAAAGGTTTCGACCAAAAATTAAGATAGTTCACTCTTGATGTTTAACATGCAATAATTTAATTATATCTAATCTGTTATTACAATATTTTTGTAGCTTCTTTTTTTTTTTATCAGATATTCTTTATTCGTTCTGCTAAATAAATAAAGAAGAAATTTAATTCTTTATAACATTATATAAAAAAATTTAAATTGTGTGCTTTATGTGATAACCAAGACAAAATTGTATAAGGTTATTTTTTTTGGGGGGGGGGGGGGGGCTTTTTTATGCTTTACCAATCTCAGGTAGCAGCATGGTAAAGAGTTACCTATAGAGTTCTCTGAAAACAAGGGGGCCATGATTCAATAATAAAACAATGAGGAAATTATTTCAGTTGATTGCTTCATTGTCACTTTCTTTTGTGCAATGCTAATCTTTATACAACTTCTTACACTGAAGATATCCAGAGGTACAACATGAAGGCTACGTCCTGGCAGCATATTCACAGAGGGAAATTGAAATAGCACAAGATGGACCAAAAATCTCTCTGGCTTGTTCAATGTTTCGACATTTTACTCTTATTTTTTTTTAAGAAGTTGCTTTCTGATCTTCCATTTTCTCTTTGAAAGAAACTATTATTCAACATTAAAATATTTTACTGCCATGTTAGCTTATTATCATACAAAAGCAATAGATTTGTTATTTTAGTTTAGTTTATTTGCATTTTAGTTTAATATATGTACATGTAACATGATTTGCACATTAACCTGTGGGTACACAATTATGGCTAAGATGTATGTATAATTCTTTTAACTTGCAGAGTAATTTAAACAATACATAAAAATAAAATGATTAAATTATTGATTTAAATTTCATTTAATTTAATTCATCGTAGAATATTGATTTTTTTTTTTATTATTAAATTATTAAATGTGAGCTATTCCAACAAATTTTTAACAGTATTTCTATGTGTTCAAAATTCATTAATCAAGTACAGAAATTTGTTATTGGCGATATTCTTTGCTATTTAATCTTTGTTTATCTTTTGTTTCAAGTGCCTATGGACATTTCTACCTCTTAAAATTAGACCACATTTTTATTCATTTTAATTTTTTTTTAATTATTAAAATTATGGAAATAAAAATTATGAGCAATTGTGCAAAATAAAAAAATAAAAATCTTGTGCATAATGTAAAAATGTAAAAATGTAAGTCTTTATGGTGTTTCTGAGGTTCTTCTGTAGAATACCATTGGTATGGGACTCTGTTTTTTGTAAAGATTCTTTTGTAGAATACTATAGGGAAGGGCTGTAAATCTCTTGGTATTTTAATGCCATATTGTACAGTATACTTTGAACATATAGTGTAATCTATTTATCATCATCAAAATAAACTATGCTTTTATACCTTGTTGTTTTATAATTATCTAACATATTTCCAGCACAGTCCAATTTATATAGGGGCTGTCGTGGCCGTGATCATATGGTAGTTGGATTTACAACTACCTGTGTAATCAGTACCTATTACCACTAACGTTATGAATTCGAACCCCATTCATGGCGAGATGTACTTGATACAACATTATGCAATTAAGTTTGTCATGGTTTTCTCCGGGTACTCCACTTAACTGAAATATTGTTGAAAGTGGCGTCAAACCAAACACCACAAACCAAACCATCAATTATTTTGATTTAAGTTTTTGTAAAGTTCCTGCATACTTGTGGCTAGATGAAGGAGATGTCGATTGAGAGGCAAATCAGGCTTGTATTTGATGTCACTCCTATGACCATTCATATGTTTATTAAACGACTGTACTGTTTCACCAATGTATTGGAGCACACAGATACACCTTAAAGATGTAACATCCGATCAGCCTGATCGGGAGACATGCGCATTAAAATGTCATTATTTATAGTAAAGTGGGCTGGGAGTTACTGATAAACAACAGCTGATAATGGTAAATATAAACATAATGACATGGATGAGGACTCTTACATGAATATATAACATCAAACACATAAAATTAGATTTCTAAATTTTCATATTTAAAATGTTGGTCAAGATTTATCACAAATATTATTGAATTATTAGACACCCAAAATATAAGAAATAAATAAACAAAAGTTCAACATCAATGATTTTTATTTTTCATAAATGCTTCATAATAAGAATTTTACACTTGTTTTCATTTTTTTTTTAAATAAACAAGGGCAACGCAAAGTGTGGCATATTCCCTCGCCTAAATATTTGACCCAGTGACTGACCAATGACCTTGAAAATCAATAGGGTTCCAGATTCTCTTAAGGACTAAGTATGTAAGTTTGGTCAAAATCCACTGGAAGATGTTGATTCTAGAGTGTTCACAAGGATGTTACGGAAGGACGGACGGTAGCGTTACTATATCCCTTCACAACTTCGTTGGCGAGGGGATAATAAATGTATGCAAATACAAAAATATGTTTTGTTGAGAAAATATGTATGAGATTTGATTATATTTTACTATAATAATATAATATTTAATATACTTTTGCAATATCATGTACCCAAGTAAGTAATAATTTCTCTAAATATTTTTTTCTAGTGATGCAGACGGCAATTAATTCACCATTTTATTCTGGTGATTACAGCACAAATAATATTACTTGATTTGATGATGAATTTGTATCTGGTACAAGGAGGTTTAACAAATACAATTACAATGTGTGCTTTTGATAATTAAAATGAGAAACACACTTACTTATTTGAAAAGCTCTGAAGTCAATATCTTTATACCTATTGCAGCCTTTTTTGAGTATAATAAAGTAATATTGCTAAATGTATTTACAGTTCCTATTAGTATAACTAAGGTTCTCCTCTTTCAGACATTTAAGTGACCATAGCAGATTTTCCTGTTTAAACCCTTTGATTTAAATTGCTCCCAAAGATTTTTAATTTATTTGGCTTTCCAATCTTTCGACATTGAGCGTACCAGATGAATGTTATTCTAGAAATGTGTCTTGCACACTTCATGAGATATCTATATTTTTTTATTAGTATTGTAGAAAGAAGATTGTTTATTATATTATATGTACCTGCAAATATCATAAACATACAACATTCTAAATAATCTGTTTTATCCTTTGATTTTTATTTTATTTTTACATATAACCCTCCTTTTATACACAAATATGTCTTATTTCAAAGGGTCTTGTACTGGAGGAAATTAATTCATAAAATTTGTTCATACCAAGATATAGCTCCAATACTGCTAAATTTGGTGTTAAAACACCAACCAACCAATCAATCAACATACATATATATTACTACGTGTCATATAGTAATTTAAATAGTAAACAGTAAGGTTATTTACAATTAAAAACTCTTAAAAACAAACTTGCTGTAGTAAGGATCATTATAATACCCACTGTATTATACAATCAGTTTTAACCTATTTCTAGTTATCCAATCTTTTATTAAATCAATATAAATCAACCAGTTTAACCCCACATTTGTGTGCCTGTCCCGAGCCAGGACCTTGATTTTTAACGTCATATGTTATGGTCTTTTTTTTTTAAGTGTTCAATGGTTTGAGGTGAGAGGTGGTTGTATATATTATTGATATTTGTGGAAATGTTGACCATCACTGTTTAAACTTTCTTTTCATAATCAGACCATGATATTGCCATATAGTATGGAGAGCCATCAATGACATGATCATATGGTAATTACATTTAAATCTACCAATACAGTCGGTGCCCATTATCACTAAACATTAGGAGTTTGACTTGCACCTGTGAGGAGGTGTAATCAGTATTTTATGTCATTTATCAGTAATTTGTGGCAGGTCTGTGATTTCGCTGTGTACTTAAGTTTTCTCCACCAATAAGGATTAGGGTCGGGGTTATTGTGTTTAATGCCACTTTCAACAATATTTCAGTTAAATTGTGGCAGTCAGTTTTATTGGTGGAGAAAACCACTGACCTGCAGTAAGTCACTGACAAACTTTATCATATTCAAACTTACAACTTTAGTGGTGATAGGCAATGATTGCAAAGGTAGTTGTAAATCCAACTACCATACGTGCAAGACCATGATGGCCCCAATGAAAATGACCATCACGATATAATATATACATTAAGCATTCTCAATATTTCTGTGTTAAACACATTTCACATCACTAATATATATTTTGTTAATTAACCTTTCACTAAAATCATTTGAAATTCTAAGACATACTTCAAAGAAAGTCTCACTTTTTCTTAAATGTTTGTCCTTTGGATCAGAGGAATGTTTTAAAATATCTTGTGAAACTATTTGTGTTTTACAAGGAATGATGACAGAATTTAACTTGTGTAAATACTTGTTAATACCAGACAATGGTAAATAAAATGGAATGTATGAATATTCTTTAAACTACATGATAATTTCACACATGAATATACAAGATAATAAATACATGTACATGTATTCTTAAATTTGAATACATTTTTAAATGGCCTCTTCAAGAATCTTAGTTAGTCACTTGATCAAACAAGAATATAACAAAAAATAATAACATCTGCCAAGAAAAATAATGTTCCTACATGATATACCCCTATATTTCTCATTACTTAATACTTCAGAACATACAAATTGTCAGTACATGTGTGTTAATATGGAAAATAAAAATTAACAACACAAATTCATTTTACACATTCATTTTCACCCTGATAACCTTTTATACTGTAGAAGAAAATATTCTCTGGCTTTTTTTTTTTTTTTTTTTTTTTTTTTTATATCTTTTTGAGTATCCAATATAATTACAACTATAAAATATTTATATACAAGTATCTTGGGTAAAAACAATAGTTGGATTTTTTTTTCAGAAATCACAAAATTAATACTGTAGGAATGTCTTTTGCAAGTGTTAAATTAAAAATAAAGGCTTATTAATTTTTTTCCTGTTACACAGTACAGACATGAATCAGAAAAAAATATGTTTTTGTAATTTAAGAAATATAAATATATCAAAGTTGGCAGTGATCAAATGCTGTCACACAATAAATACAAACGATAAAAATTATTTTATTTACAAATGTATTAAAAGAAAAACAATGCAATGACTTTGTATACTACAACAAAATAAATAAAATGATACAACCATAAATAACAACAAAATTATTATCCATTTATTTTCATACCGTACATCAATTATACTTTGACATCATATGTTTTGTGAAGAATTTGAGACATCTATGTATGTGTGATCAATGATACACTTCCACACAATTACACAACATACTGCATACCTGAGAGAGAAAACTTAAACTACTCCTACAATCCAAATATCTAAAATAAAATCACAAGTTACTGAACAATGCAGTAACTCACGAATGTGTGCTAAAGATTTATTTTTTGATATACGGAATGCAAGAGAAGTTATATTTTTATGACATAGCTCTTACTCTTTTTTTTTCTGATAATGAGACATTTATAAAGGGAATTTGTTTTTCATTGTCAAAACGTTCAATGATATTTTCAATTGAGACAACATTGGTCCTGTGACATCACTCAGTGAAATCACGTTTTTTTTTTCACTAGATGAAATATCGGTTTTTCTTTCAATTAGGATTCTCAGTATTTCATGGACATTTATGTAACAAATCAATTTAACAATGAATCTAAAAAGATATATATACCTATAAATCATTTACAGGTACTCAATAAAATATTTTGTCAGAGTAATTCTGAGTATGTACGATGCACAATGAGGTTATATGGCAAGATGATTAAGTAATGTAAAAGAAATAATTCCTCTTAACAAAAACAAAAAATGCATGATTATTCATCATTTAAAATTACAGTACAATTTGCAATGCAGCTGGACACAAATTCCCATTGAGTGAAACTTACAACATAGATCTTTGCTAATCAAAACTCAATTTTCCAATAAACTTAATGAAATCTGCATAGACCACAAGTTCAATACTTATCATCATATTTATTAGACAATAGCGTTCTCTGTGAGTACCAATTAACACATAATCTTTTTCATAGCCTTGTTGATTTCATAGCATTCTCTGTGAGTACATATTAACACATAATCTTTTTCATAGCCTTGTTGATTTCATAGCATTCTCTGTGAGTACATATTAACACATAATCTTTTTCATAGCCTTGTTGATTTCATAGCATTCTCTGTGAGTACATATTAACACATAATCTTTTTCATAGCCTTGTTGATTTCATAGCATTCTCTGTGAGTACATATTAACACATAATCTTTTTCATAGCCTTGTTGATTTCATAGCATTCTCTGTGAGTACATATTAACACATAATCTTTTTCACTAATGAAATATACATCTTTTACAATACTAGAATAGTTTTGAATGATTATAATATCACAGATATTGCTTATAACGCAAGATCAAAACCACATCATAATGCTTTGATTGGAGAATTAGAAGAGAACTGTGGATACTGGTTCCGTAAGTCTAGATCTTCCTGTAACACTAGCGTCTTCTGTTGTAACGAGTTTACTTGTGACTTCATTGATTCTATTGTATCTTCCAATTCCTGTAAAATTACAATATTATAAAATATAATTAAGAACTTGTATATTGTGGAACTAATGTCAAGATATCTTAAATCAAATTGTGGACTAGAATAATTGCTTCGATATTTTGTTTTTGCAAATTTCACCACCAATTTCAATGCCAATTTAATTTCACCACAAATATCAACAACAATTTCAATACCAATTTCACTTGAAATTTCCTAACAAAGACTGACTATCAGTTAATAACTGATAAACTTAGGCAGGGGGAGGGTGGTATGCAAGTACTTGGCCTTGCCTAGGGTGCAAAATAGTCTCGTGCAGGCCCTGATTATGGTTCAAATTAAAATGACTTTTTCAGAGCTGATATTTGGGCAAGGTTTGTATAAATCATTACCAATACATCTCTGATCAATGATTGGTTATTTAACTACAGTATAGATGTGAACATACCAGACATATAATTATCCTATTTGAACATAAATATTTGCAACCACAAATTGAAATCTATTTGGTATTATTCTAAAAATCAGAGATTCCGTAAAACCTATAATTTGTTACCTGGCCTTAAGATCATAAAACTTTTGAGAACGAGCTTTGTACTTGTAAAACATCCAATCAGAATGTCATATCAGATAAATACAGCATCTTCAATTGGAATCAGAAGTAAGACATTCTGCATACCAACTTACATAATATATCGACTGACAGATTGATTGGTGTATTTTTAGCAGTTTCAACTATATGATGACGTTGCATAATATGTAAAATACATCTTTTTGATACTTATTTAAAAAAAAAAACAGTACCTTTTTGTTGAAATTAAATTGTTACCTTTGTCCAAAAATATTGTACTACATAATAAATAAAGAATTAGCGGTACACAATTTTAAAACTAGAAATGATAAAACAAGGGAGACAATATCTTTTATATGTCTTACTATACATAGTATACTGTTTTGGAAACTGATCTGTGTTAAAGAGTAGACAGTTGTTCAGCAATTATTTTATATATGAAACCATTATACTGGTGATTCACAGAACTCATTATCATAAACCATTATACTGGTGACTCACAGAACTCATTATCATAAACCATTATACTGGTGACTCACAGAACTCATTATCATAAACCATTATACTGGTGACTCGCAGAACTCATCATAAACCATTATACTGGTGATTCATAGAACTCATTATCATAAACCATTATACTGGTGACTCACAGAACTCATTATCATAAACCATTATACTGGTGACTCACAGAACTCATTATCATAAAACATTATACTGGTGACTCGCAGAACTCATCATAAACCATTATACTGGTGATTCACAGAACTCATTATCATAAACCATTATACTGGTGACTCGCATAACTCATTATCATAAACCATTATACTGGTGACTCACAGAACTCATTATCATAAACCATTATACTGGTGACTCACAGAACTCATTATCATAAACCATTATACTGGTGACTCGCAGAACTCATTATCATAAACCATTATACTGGCGACTCGCAGAACTCATTATCATAAACCATTATACTGGTGACTCACAGAACTCATTATCATAAACCATTATACTGGTGACTCACAGAACTCATTATCATAAACCATTATACTGGTGACTCACAGAACTCATTATCATAAAGCAACAGCTCAAATTTCAGTCTATTCATCCATGACATAGAGATTTTGGTCATTTGAAATAAACCTTCCATATACAAAAAAACATTCTGGCAAATTTGAGCCTGTTGTTTTGAAACAGGTGGGACCAGAATCCCAAATATCATTCAGAACCTTTCTTATATGCTACAGTTTATTGTGTAAAAAATTCAAGAGTATTGGTTCCATAGAACTTAAGTTACAAAAAAGAAAACATTGTTGCATACAGACCGAAAACAACGATGACCATACAGAAATCGACAACGACACACCCATATCATAATACTATAATTTATTACATGATGATGATAATGATGATGAGTGACAGTGCAACATACACACAGTGATACTAGTGTAACAGTGTCCCTTCAGACAAATACCAATCTGTACATGCTCAGATTTAATATTTGTAACACACCTAAAAGATTGGTATTAAAACTATATATGTCATCAAACTGCAGATGTAAGTAATTTCTAGTTTTATGTGCTTCCAAAAAACAACCCCGCTATACATGTATAAATAAATTCACACACTCAAACATACCAAAAACTAATTTGTACTAAGCAATTCCATGAAACAGACAACAACCAAAAATAAATAAATAACAAATCCAATTTCATTCTGAAATACAAATGTATTAACTTGTAAATTTTAACATTATATCATACATTGCAACAAATAATACAACCCAGAAAAGGTGTTTCTCCAAACCATAACACCATGTACAAGTGAACAAAATGAAATAGGTGTTTAACTAGTATTACTGTGAGCACAGCTCACTAAGATATACCCCCCGCTCCCCACATCTGTCCAACCTATTTCCATAACCAAAACATTACTGATTGTTCCGACCAAGAATGAAAGGGACCCTCCTCTCTTCACCGGTAAGCTGCTGATAAAATTTCAAAACATTCTGAGAAACACTACTCAAGTTATCATACGACATAGGGTAAAAATCCTATTTTCCGTCATATCAAGTCCAATAACTCAGGAACGGCAAAAGTGAAAATCGTCAAAAATGAAAGGGATCCTCCTCTCTTCACCGGTAAGCTGGTGATAAAATTTCAAAACATTCTGAGAAACACTACTCAAGTTATCATACGACATAGGGTAAAAATCCTATTTTCCGTTATATCAAGTCCAATAACTCTGGAACGACAAAAGTGAAAATCGTCAAAAATGAAAGGGATCCTCCTCTCTTCACCGGTAAGCTGGTGATAAAATTTCAAAACATTCTGAGAAACACTACTCAAGTTATCATACGACATAGGGTAAAAATCCTATTTTCCGTCATATCAAGTCCAATAACTCTGGAACGGCAAAAGTGAAAATCGGCAAAAAAGAAAGGGATCCTCTTCTCTTCACCAGTAAACAGCTGATACAATTTTAAAAGATTTTAAGAAACACAACTCAAGTTATCGTACAACATAGGATTTGTCTACGGACATGGTGAAACCAGTATACCCCCCTACAACTTCGTTGCGGGGGGTATAACTATGAATTATTAAGAATCTAAAGAATAGGCCATAAATACATTCAATGTATCTAAAGCACATAAAATGTATTTTCAAACATGTACTTGACATTTTTCAATAGATATTACCATTAAAATGCCAGGACATACATCTTATTAGTTTCATCTGATTACAGTGAATTACAAAACAGTGGTCCACCTTGAAACTAATTGTGAATAACACCTATTGGTCAGTGTCTTTTGTTAACTAACTGGCAAGTTACCTTTAAATATAGGTCTGTATATAGGTGAGAAGTCAGCATGCTTTTCTTGTTTGTTTACATGATCACCCAACCATGAAACCATCATACTGATATCTATTCAGTACAAGTACTCATGTACTTCTATCATTGATTTGTTTACAGTGCTGTATGATTCAAGTATTTACAACTACCAGTTAGACAGTGGTTTATTTAAATAAATCTAGCATTTTTTAGAATTTTAGTTTTCGTTTATCAGAAAGCACTTTTATTTCAAAAAAAATCTTTGTAGTCGAAAACTTTATATGTATATATATATTTGATGAAGTTGATGAAATTCCACAATTATTATGTGATAGAACTAAGATTTTTGTTGGAAAAACAACAATTTTTTTTTTTTTCTAATTATAAAACCAAAAGTGTTTTGCTTTAATAGTTCTACGAGTGTTACTGATTATAGACATTACATGCTTAAAATTCCTTCAATACACAAAATAAAGTTTGGGTGTACTTTTTTCCCTAGCATGAAATCAACATCAGGTAAACTGACTCTTACCCAAGCTGAAGAGTAAGAATTATTTCATGAATGGGTGAAATGACCTTTCTAATTTAAGGGTCAAACTTCTATTGAGAAACCTAGAGTATTTACCTGGAAAGTTACCAACAATTCTATTAGGACTGGATTCACTAACATGTAAACAAACAAGAAAAGCATGCTGACTTCTCACCTATATACAGACCTATATTCAAAGGTAACTTGCCAGTTAGTTAACAAAAGACACTGACCAATAGGTGTAATTCACAATTAGTTTCAAGGTGGACCACTGTTTTGTAATTCGCTGTAGGTTTTCCCATATATGACAAATTAATTTACTCTATTCAGGTAAAATGTATTCCAATTTGGATTCCCAAAATAAATTGCAATGTATATGAAAGAAAACAGTGTCTATTATATGTATGTTTGTTATCAAATTTGAATAGTTGAAAAAATAGAATTGTGTCTGTGATTAAAGTGCCAAGTGTAAAACAAATAAAAACAAAATTGATAGATGATGGATGAAATGATGAGTATATGACAGAAATCAGTCTAGAATCAAGTAAAATATTGTTATTTATATAGTAATGATCATCACTGTACACAGAAAATGTCTCCACAGTAACTACTTAAAACCATGGAGTACAATCATACCTGTCTTACTGCTGATGGCATTAAACCTCTAAATCTCTCTTCATACGATAATTTTAGCTGAGTTATCTGTAATGAATTGCACATAATTACTAACTTTCACATGATAAAAAAAAGACAATTTTGTTGTTGAAAAATCAATATTTAAATACTAAGAAAATTAATTAACCTCATCAAAATTTCATAACTTTTTAGCAATAGCAGCTAGAATACATCATTAAATTATAATAAAACACCACAAATGTCTGAAATATTACATGTATACACAAGAAATCTAAAAATAAATATTCTATTTATTCTGAAAAAAGATGTACTGGAAATACATATGTATACAGCATATAAAACATTTGTGTTTTAAAATATTTCATCTTTCTTCTTTATTGTGACAGTTTGGATTTTAAATGACAATTGTGTATTGTCTCCATTCAGAAAATACATTTTTGATGCTGTTGTTGGAGGGGGTAAAGAAATTTTTTATGGACTATATATTTTGGACATTCTGGAAAAAATATCCCGTCCCCATACATCATAAAATCATAAACAATTGTTGTAATTAACTGACCTTTTCATCGTGATCAGATTCCATCTGTTCTATCCTCCTCTCTAACGTCCTGTTTCTGCTGTGTTGTGATTCATTCTCTTTTCTCATACTCTGTTTTTAAAAAGAAAACGAAAAATTGACTCCAAAAAAATCAATCCACATATCATCTAGAAATGCTTTGCATATAAAGCAATAACAACAACTGTTGAAATATTTTTGCTATCAAACAAAAAAGATAATACATCAATGATCACAGCATCACGAGAACCTAAAGTAACATCAAAATAACAAAATAAAGTGACTTGATGTAAAAACAGGAATGTGATTGTATTGCAATTTGTCACTCTGAAGAAGGACGCTGGCCGAAACGTTGGTATATTTATGGGACTTAAATGAATATTGATGTATATATGACTTCCTCTTTTGCTTTTTGAAAAATGAGAACATGATTGATAGATTAATTGATTATTACTTATTGTCCTGCGAGCAGTACTTCAGCTATATTCTGGATGAGAACAAGTTCAATAATATGTAAAAACTATATATAAACTAGTATTACTGTGAGCACAGCTCACTAAGAATATATCCCCCGCTCCCCACATCTGTCCAACCTATTTCCATAACCAAAACATTACTGATTTTTCCGACCAAAAATGAAAGAGGCCCTCCTCTCTTCCCTGGTAAGCTGCTGATAAAATTTCGAAACATTCTGAGAAACACTACTCAAGTTATCATACGATATAGGGTAAAAATCCTATTTTCCGTCATATAAAGTCCAATAACTCTGGAACGGCAAAAGTGAAAATCGTCAAAAATGAAAGGGATCCTCTTCTCTTCACCAGTAAACAGCTGATAAAATTTTAAAAGATTCTAAGAAACACAGCTCAAATTATCGTACGACATAGGATTTGTCTACAGACGGACGGACATGGTGAAACCAGTATACCCCCCTACAACTTCGTTGCGGGGGGGTATAATGAGGAAAGGAGTGGGTCAACGCCCTTCAACAAAACAATTGACGAATTCAATTTTGTCACAACCTCTACTAAAATTATTATACATTGTATATATACCTCTAAGTTAGTTGTATAATTTTTCTTCATATTCTTTCTGTCTTCCTCCTGTTTTGTTGTAAAATCTTTCAACTTTTTGTCCCCTACTTCCTTCACTCTATAATTACAAAACAAAAATGAATTGCATATATATCATGTAAACTGTTAAAAGCTTCCCATTATCTAACTAAAAGATTAGATTATTTTAAAATTTGAAATATGTAGTCTGTTTACGTCAGTACCTAAATTAACAGGGGTCGTCGTGGCCGTGATCGTATGGTAGTTGGTTTTAAAACTATCTATGCAATCAGTGCCTATCACCACTAACATTCTGAGTTCGAATCCCACTCAGGCGAGGTGTACTCGATGCAACATGTGATAAAGTTTGTCAATGACTTGCGACAGATCAGTGGTTTTCTCCGGGTACTCCGGTTTCCTCCACCAAATAAAACTGACAACCAAGATATAACTGAAATATTGTTGAAAGTGGCACTAAAAACCATAAACTAAACCAAACCTAAATTAACAAAAACAAAATAGTAGGTTTCACATAACAAATATCTGGACTGGAATTTCCTGTATTCTGTAAGCTGTATTCAGTACACCTACCCATGGACAAACCTTTCACAGGGGCCTAAGTGGCACAATAGTTATGGTCATTGACTATTGACCACAATCCTAATGCCACTAACATGAGTTCACACCCAAAAATCCACCTCTAGTGTTAAAGTTTTCGAGACGCCCATCTAAGGCCGAGGTTTTCATCAGTCAATTCACATTTGCTATATCTGTCTGAGGTCCCCCTCCTCACTGACAATAAATATAAACACCAAAAATCTTAACCATCTCTTTAACAGAAAGACCAACAACTCAAGATTTGTAGAACCATGACATTTTGACATCATAGATGTGTTAAAACTTTTATACTGACAATATTGAAATATGAAGTAGATTTCTACTCTTACCTTTTACATTCATCCCTCAGATGAGTTATAGTGTTCTGTAATTCATTTATAGTCTGAAAACAAATTATGCAGATTTGGTATAAAACAATTTTTTGTAATTATTCTGTCCTCAGTTTTCATTTCAAAGAAATTATTGGTTATTTGGAATTGTCTTGTTGATGAAAATAAAATAAATTTACTATCTATGAATATGAAGAACAGGAAGTACTCTATTCTTCATATTTCAATAAGTTAAGCAGACCTCACAACATTTTTGTGCCTGTAACAATCGAGGACTTTATTTCCATAAGCTTTTGTTAACAGTTGTTTTGAGTTGTTAATGTTTGTTGTGATCACTGGAATTATCAATCACTGTTTAAGATTCGTCTTAAATGTGTTAAGTCAAATCCTGGCATTGTGCCAGAGTTAAACTCGTTAAAATATATCACTATAGGAGAAAGAATTTTTTATTGATCATATTACACATGAAATTTTAACATAAAATCTCATCTCGAGAAAATTAAAATTATTAACCAATCATCCATGAAATATTTATAGAAAAGCCCTCATGTCAAATTTTTCCGATCATCACCTGTTACATTCTGACTATTTTTTGTTTCCTGATCACATGATTTGTTAAGATTGTTGAAATATATTATTCTCCTTATTTATAACAATATATGATAGTTGTGTATATTATAAATACCTCGGCAGCTCTGTGTCCTCTCTCATTGTATTCCTTCTCTATGTCTTTTAGTCTGCCATTGGTCTAAAATTACAAAAAAATGGTTCAAATATAAGGCAATACAAATTAACTTTAGTTAAAGGAAATTAAATACAAAGTACATCCTTTAAAACATCATTAAATTCTCCTTCTATGATTGACTGGTTCATTCCACCAATACATGTACATGGATTTCTTTTTTCTGTTCTGTTTATATATTTATTTATTGGTGTTTAACGCCAACTTTAGCAATATTTCAGCTTTTTTTTTTCTTTTTTCTGTTCTGTGTTAATACTTAATTTTATGTCTGAAAACACATAGATACATGCAAGATTAACTCAGATTATTACAGATAAAGTTGGTTTATCAGAGTTTTGGTTACTTTCCAGTGCCATATGCCAATGTACAGGACAATGATTTGATTCACACACTCAGGTAGCTTCAAATAGATTGTTCCTTTGTAGGGAAGAGGGGCATGCCTTATTTATATAGAATTTGTATTAAAATGTGGACTTCATGAAAAAGAAAGAATGGTGTCAATAGGTTTGCAATTTTGTTTAAATCATTGTGGAACAAAGTTATATGTTTTGACTTCAGTGTTATCAGATGACCTCCTCCATAATAAATGTGCAGGGGTTTCAAAGTTTTTTATAACAGGAGGTACTTCTTAAATTTTAGGAGGTACCTAAAAAAGTAGGCCGGGGGTCTGGGGTCTGCATGAGGGCCGCAAGGTGTCCAGGGGGGGTTTGCCCCCCGGAAGCTCCTGAAATCTAGCATTTTGTGGACCAAAAAATATACTTCAGAGACTGCAAACATTAAGTTTTTGAAAGAAAAATCCCTTTAGAGTTCAGATTTCACCAAGACCATGCATAATGTGTTTTTTTACTTTATTACCAGTAATTAAACTCATCAAAGACCACTGGCACGGATCAAGACTTATAAGTGTCATAATTAATGAAACATAAATTTAATTTGCAATCATCATTAATAAAAATTTATAATTTTAATAAATAGATCAATACAAATATAATTAAACAAAAACAATATATATTGTTACTTTCACGACTTAAGTGCAAAAAAAAAATGTTCGAACAAAAACGATTCGCGGGAAGACATTTATACATTTGAATCACAAAAGTTAAATTATTTTGAAAAAAAAAGTGGGGCCGGCGTTTTGACATTACAATGTAATTCGTATTTGATCCATGTCCGGTCCTTTTTCAAGATTCCTAGAAATTTTCTGTCCCTTATCTCCTCGTACCTCCTTTTAAAAATGCTTTTCAGCACACTTTCATTTCTGTGAACAACCGCGGTAGGGCCCCGTCAAAATATGTAAATAAATAGCCATGTAGATTTTTATTTTTTTAATACCGGAAGTTAAACAATATGGATGGAGTTAAGCAACAAGACAGTACGCCCCAAAATGATTCGACCCTGGGTTTTAAATGGATAAAAAAAATCGCACAAAATATTGTGTAGTCATATATTCATATTTACATAAATATTAAATGATCATACTTATATTACTGAAGATTACACTAGTTTGTGTTTGAACATAATTTGTAATCGGGTCATTTTTTATTTTGAAATGATGTCAGCTTTGTTCCGGTCCGAGTTTTACACAAGGATGAAAAGATATTGGGGTGAAAATATATCTATTTACTGCATGCGCAAACTGCTATTTACGATTCTAAGGTAAAGTTATTTTTAAAACAGGGAATATCCCGTCAACTTGGTCGTGGCTGAACGCAGTTGTTCGATTTGAATGCGAGAATTCAGCAATTGACGTGATCATTAATTTTTTATGAAAAATATTCCACAATCCAATCGTACTTGTGGTTTTGACCACCGCTAAATTTTTTTTTGGGGGGGGGGGGGGTTCAGTAATTTCTGCCGGTACTATACACGATCTCAGACGGGTAAAAGTACCGGGTACCGGCCCACTTTGAAACCCCTGAATGTGTCTTTAACAATCCAAATATCATACCTTTTCTAGCATTTTTTCTAGTTCTGTACTATGTGACTTCTGTAATTCTAGTCTTTGTTGTTCCATTTCTGATCTTAACTTAGACACCTATAAATAAATATTGTTTTGTACCACATATATACATGAAAACAGCATCATTTATAATACAGAATTAACTGAATGATGGCAAAACCATGACTTGGAGAGAGTTGGAAGATTAACATCAGATTACAGAACAGATGCTGACCATCAATTATATAGTGAACCTGTCTTAACCGAACCCTGAATAAAACAGGATCCTGTATAAACGAACATTTAAAAAGTCAGAAGGTAGGAAATATTTGTTAATTGAACTTATATAACCAAACATCTCTTTACTCTGAACACAAAAACTGGTCCCAAGGAATTTTGGTAAAGACAGGTTTCAATGTATAACAAATACGAGTTGCTGTATATATAATAACTCTATCAAAGTAAAAATATCTATTAGGTTCATATCCCCTATCTGGTAACAAAGGATTTCATATTCTATTGATATTTTAAGACTTGTTTTAAAGATAATTGTAGTCTGAGTTTAAAGACAATTTTAGCCTTGTTTTAAAGATAATTTTAGCCTTGGTCTAAAGATATTTTTTAGCCTTGTTTTAAAGATAGTTTTAGCCTTGTTTTAAAGATATTTTTAGCCTTGTTTTAAAGATATTTCTAGTCTTGTTTTAAAGATATTTTTAGTCTTGTTTTAAAGTTTTGATTAATCTTGGTTTAAAGATATTTTTTAGCCTTGTTTTAAAAATATTTTTAGCCTTGTTTTAACGATATTTTTAGCCTTGTTTTAAAGTTTTGATTAGTCTTGGCTTAAAGATATTTTTAGCCTTGTTTTTAAGGTAAGTGTATTGTACTCTATCAGAAATCAGTGTGTTATAACTTTTCCGTTATGTGAGAACAACATGCTGGATTATAAAGATGGATAAAATATCTTTTTCAGTTTTACCTAAACAAACCAAGACAAGATATAATTATAATCTAACGATTATGAAATCTCAAGTCTCCCAAACCGGCCACTGACAACAAGTTTAAAAAATAAATCAAAAGCTACCTTTGAAATTGAACAATGTTGAATTTTTGCGGTATTGTGGTGGCCATTTTGAAAATAGAGATCGGTAGAAATTTTTCAATGTCGGGAATCAATTCAGGTCATCATAATCTACCTACATATGAAATGTCGTTGAAATCGGACAATGTTGAATTTGTGCAGTATTGTGGTGGCCATTTTGAAAATAGCGACCGCTAGAAATTTGTCAATGTCGGGATTCTATTCGGGACATCATAATCTACCCACATATGAAATGTCGTTGAAATCGGACAATGTTGAATTTGTGCGGTATTGTGGTGGCCATTTTGAAAATGGCGACCGCTAGAAATTTTTCAATGTCAGGAATAAATTTGGGACATCATAATCTACCCACATATCAAATTTAGGTGATATCGGACAATGTTGAATTCTTGCAATTTTGTGGTGGCCATTTTGAAAATGGTGATCGGTAGAAATTGTTCAATGTCGGGAATCAATTTGGGACATCATTATCTACCCACATATCAAATTTTGATGATATCGGACAATGTTGAATTTCTACCGCCCATTTTTTATGCCACGTTTTGGCAGCCATTTTGAAAATGCAGAATTGCTCCTCTAATGGTGACCTATCACTAAGTCAAATTTTATGTCTTTATCATTATCCATTTAGAAGTTATCGACATAAATGTACGAAATTTCAACTTTCCCATAGGATTCTATAGTAACCCCCACCCCCTTTGAACCCCTCAAAATATGACTTTGACCCCCTTTACCACAAAGCTGAAAACTTTAGGACCAACTAGAAACATATATCTATAACTCCACCAAGTTTCATGAAATTCTGTCCAGTAGTTCCTGAGATCTGCCGTGGACAAGTTCATGGTCCACAGAAAGAAAGAAAGAAAGAAAGAAAGAGGAGAAAAATAATAATAATAATAATAACAAGATATGATTATAATCTAACGATTATGGAGTCTCCCAAACCGGCCACTGACAACAGGTTTAAAAAATAAATCAAAAGCTATCTTTGAAATTTTTCGATATCGGAAATCGATTCAGGACGTTGAAATCGAACAATGTTGAATTTGTATGGTATTGTGGTGGTAATTTTGAAAATGGTGACCGGTAGAAATTTTTCGATGTCAGGAATCAATTTGGGACATCATAATCTACCTACATATGAAATGTCGTTGAAATCGGACAATGTTGAATTTGTGCGGTATTGTGGTGGACATTTTGAATATGGCAACCGGTAGAAATTTTTCGATGTCAGGAATCAATTCGGGACATCATAATCTACCCACATATGAAATGGCATTGAAATCGGACAATGTTGAATTTGTGCTGTATTGTGGCGCCCATTTTGAAAATGGCGACCGGTAGAAATTGTTCAATGTCGGGAATCAATTCAGGACATCATTATCTACCGACATATACAATTTTGATGATATCGGACAATGTTGAATTTTTACCACCCATTTTTTATACCATGTTTTGGCAGCCATTTTGAAAATGGCAGACATCTCGAAAATTTTGAAAATGCAGAATTGCTCCTCTAATGGTGACCTATCACTATGTCAAATTTTATGTCTCTCATTATCCATTTAGAAGTTATCAACATTAATGTATGAAATTTCAACTTTCCCATAGGATTCTATAGTAACCCCCACCCCCTTTGAACCCCTCAAAATATGACTTTCGACCCCCTTTACCACAAAACATTAGAACCAACTAGAAACATATATCTATAACTCCACCAAGTTTCATGAAATTCTGTCAAGTAGTTCCTGAGATCTGCCATGGACAAGTTCATGGTCCACGGAAAGAAAGAAAGAAAGAAAGAGAAGAATAAGAATAATAATAATAATAATAATAAGAAGAAACGGAGCAAAAACAATAAGTCTCCAAACGTTGTTTGGGAGACTTAATTATACAATCAGCAAGGAAATGACAGACTTTGTAGTTTCATAAATGACAGAAATTTATTTATTTGTTTTTCTTAATGCCATTCATAGAACCCAAAAACTTATATTTCAACTAGGCCTTCAGAAAAAGTAAATTTGACAAAAATGTTATCATAGATGATTGTATACATGAACATTATTAAGGACCTAAAAAATTTGTTTTTAACAACATGATATCTTTTATTCAAATGCTTGTTACAATTAAATTAAATTAAATACAAAAAGGACCTAAAATATTACCTCTGCCTCATGATCTCTCTGCATTTTTTGTTTTTCTTCCTCCCGTAACAATCCTAGCTCTACAAGCTGTTGTTTGCGTAGTTGATTAGCTTGTACAACTTCTTCTCTCAATTCTTGGATTTGTCTTTCCATTGAATGGATTCGCTGAAATACAATAAGATGTTAAATGTCAATCATATTTAGTTTTAAAAAGTCGCTTCATCATTTTATTTACACAATTATAATAATATGAGGCATATACTTTGTGTTAAATTTGATTGCTAGTCATGTCGGTATGTTTGCTAGTTGATTTTTGCTCAACTAGCAAAGTTTGATTGTAGTAAAAAAAAGTTAATTTCTAGTCTTGTTATAAAAGTAAATATTTTCTTAACACAAATTGTAAACAATTTTGGGGTGAAATTTTCTACAAAGTTATTTTCTGTTTACATGTAAGAAATACATTTACATTATGTCATATCGATTCTGTATAAATTACCTTAGAATCTTTGTCTTGTTTATCTTTATATCTAGATTCTATATCATAGATTTCATTTCTTTGTTGTTCTTTCATTGTGTCTATTTCCTTATCATGTTCAGAAAGGACCATTTCTTTCTGTTGATGGAATTCCTTCATGTATTGGGCCTTCTCCTGTTCTAATGTCATCTTTAAATCCACTTCCTATGAAAAATAAATTACCCATACACTTGAATCGGCCTTCTTTTATCCACACTAGTGTAGAATCTGACCCATTTTTTGACGAGAGAATTTTCAGGTAAAGTTCAACTCTTTTATACATTATCAGTGAATGTTTCATCAAAGAAAAAAGTTGAGTATTGTTAAAATACAACTTATTAACAATATTCTATATCATGTTTCGAGTGTGACTAAATAAAATCTGTATTTACATGTTAACTAATACAGCATACCAAATACAAGTTTAAACTAGAGTATATCACCAAATGAAACAATATTATCAATCTAATCTGTGGGAAGCCTCTCCTAAGCTTTGTAAGGAATTGACTTTTAAAGTAAACATTACATTAAATACACCATAATAACATCAAAATGAAGCTCAGTTGTAGTGTTTATCGACAGAAGTAAAGAGTACTTCTCAACTGCAGTCTAGGGGCAGCTTCACGCTCAACTGCAGTCTAGGGGCCGTTTCACGCTCAACTGCAGTCTAGGAGCTGTTTCACATTCATTTTGGGGTATGAGTTATGTTCATTATTGAAAACCATATTGTGACAGTAATAAAAGCACTACTCCTTTACTTTATTTTGTGTCTAAGTGTAAATTTGGATATTCTCTCATGTTCATTTACATCCATATCCTTTCTTACTTTAATTGATTATATCATTTTACAGAATAACTATATAGTTTTAACAACCAATATTAATTACCCTTCTTTCATGTTGATCTCTTTCATCATCTAATTGTTTCTGGAATTCTCTGGCTTGTTTTTCTCTAACTTGTTTTGATTTATTCAGATCTGCCTCTACCCTCTCCATCTACAACAAGATAACATAATATACTGTATAACTTTGTATAGCTAGTTTTCTCTAACTTGTTTTGATTTATTCAGATCTGCCTCTACCCTCTCCATCTACAACAAGATAACATAATATACTGTATAACTTTGTATAGCTAGTTTTCTCTAACTTGTTTTGATTTATTCAGATCTGCCTCTACCCTCTCCATCTACAACAAGATAACATAATATACTGTATAACTTTGTATAGCTAGTTTTCTCTAACTTGTTTTGATTTATTCAGATCTGCCTCTACCCTCTCCATCTACAACAAGATAACATAATATACTATATAACTTTGTATAGCTAGTTATCTAAGTTCATTCATCTAATATCTTATTCAGACAAGCTGATTCTCACAGTCTGTTTGCTTGATGGTGTTTAATGCCACTTTTAACAATATTTCAGTTATATCGTGGCGGCCAGTTTTATTGGTGGAGGAAACCAGAGGACCAGGAGAAAACCTGTCGCAAGTCACTGACAAACTTTATCACATAATGTTGTACACCTCGCCCTGATCGAGATTTTAACTCACACCATCAGTGGTGATAGGCACTGATTGCATAGGTAGTTGTAAATCCAACTACCATACGATCACGGCCACGACAGCCCCCAATTCTCACAGTCTTATGTTTATGATATAGAACAACTGCATGAGTAGGCTATTTTTTTGTAATCATCAGATAAAAAAGTTATACTTTATCTTTGGCATCTGGCAACAGTTTTGATAACTAGATCCAACAAAAATATCTATTAGATGAATAAACTTTCACAAACTGAGCAGTATATATGTATACTTAAGTATTCCATAAAAGAAAACATATAAATGATACAAAGAGCCTCAGTGGCCTTATTTCACATGGCTCAGCCAACAGAGCTGTCCAGCACAACCCCAGGTAGCAGATAGGGGTGTCCTCTTGATGAGGGGAGGGGGGTGTCATTATAATACAGAAAGCCTAACCATGGATCATAGTGGACAACTTGTTTGGAGAGTATTACCCCATTCATGATCTATTCTAGGTATACATTTAGCAAACAGCTTGAATCCATGTTTTGTCAGCAATACAGTAGAGTTCGTTTATAACGAACAGGCTTGTAACGAAATCAGGCTTATAGCGAAGTAAAGATAAATCCCCGGTCCCATCGCTATTTAAACAATGTATTTGTGAAGGCCTATTACAAATTTTTTATAACGAAATCAGGCTTATAATGATGAGAATTTTAAACCTTAAACAACGTTTTTATTACTCAAAATTGACACGATATAACAAAGAAAATTGCTGAACAAACAAATAGTTTACCTGTCTTCCATTATGCACGGACGATCACATATTAGAATGGTCAAGTGCACTTGACACTTCCGTTATTGATAATTGATAATTTATACCGATATCGATCCAAGTGTTAATACCCGACCTCATATTTCCCGTTTATAAAATAGATCGTGAACAAAGTTGAAAAAATGTTTCTAAGGAACATTTGAAGATACCAAAGAGGTATGCAGAAGCCGTAGTTTTTGAGAACTGTCTAAAGGATTAATTATTTTTTTACGATAAAGGCCCACTTTACTGTGCATCAATTATCTTAGCGTAATGAAACTGCCCGGGTCAGAACCAGATTGTTTTCTCTCTAAAATTACGCGATCTCGGTGGCTCAAACTACCGATAGCTAGAACAGATTTTGACAGTCCCTTCGAGTTCGAGCCAGCGAAGTTCTACTGTACGATTTTCAAAAGGGGAAGTAATTCTACATTGTTTCTCTTATAATGAACGATGCCTATAACAAACTAAGATCGAGAGTCCCCTGAACTTCGTTATAAACGAACTCTACTGTACATGTATATCAATTGCTATAAAGAGTTTTACACTTTCTTAATTTGTTGTTTTATGTTCACTAGGACAACATTTACCTGTTGTTTCATTTCATCGTACATTCTTGTTTGATTTTTCTCCACTTGACTTTTAAAATCTGCCAGTGATTTCTCCGCCTGTGCTGATTGTTGTTTGTTTTGTTCAGTCAAAGATTTTATTTCATCATCTTTTTCTCTAGAATAAATATTATAAACATGTATATAGTAAATATAGTGACCACTAACAAATCACTTGAATTGATTGACTGATTGATTGGTGTTTAACACCAAACACTTGTAACTAACAAATGAAACATTTGTAAATCATGTAATGACTGATCTATCAATGCATTCAAATTAAATTTACCACATATTTATTATCTGGGAGCAGGACAATAGCCCCCCCGGACAATAGCACCCCTAGGATAATAGCCCCCCTAGGACAATTGCCCCCCACAAATTGTTTTCAGTTTTATCTTTAGTTTCTGATTACCCCTTTCTGACTCTATGAACTCCATTGCACTACTATTCTTTCACTTCAAAATACACTCCTATTTAAGCCAGTTCTAAGCTTGTACTTAACTTGCCTCTTATTTTTAGCTTGCTTTTGTTCAGTTGATATCTGCTTCTGTAACTTGTGTCTATATTGAATGGCATAAACTGATGTATGTTTTTATTTAATATGTTTGTATGCATGATTGTATGTGTTGTTATATACCATAGTCGATTTTAAAAGCTCATTAGAGCTTGTGTTATATGTATGATTTATATCGACTCTAAATAAAGCTTTGAATTGAATTGAATTGCAATCATTTTTTCTCAAAATTCTTTTTAATTATTAACCTTTGTACTTAGTTTTGATCATTGTTTAATCAAATTCCTTTTTATAATTTTTCTTTGAAGACCAACTTTGTAAGGTAATTAAACTTAATTGGAAAATCATTAAACTCTATCTAAAAATAATAAGAGAAAGTTATTTTTATCATAGCTTGTCCAAGCTGTATAATCCTTTTGATGATTAATATACAAAGAAAAAAAAATCCAACTTAAAAGTAATTTGAATACTTTAATCTGAGTTTATGCATATTTATTTCTCACTTAATTTTTTTTTTATTAAAATAAAAAAAATAAAAAAAGTAATTAAAAATGAAATAATAAAATTGGGGGATGGGGGGGGGGGCTATTGTCCTAGACCCTTATTATCTACACATACTCTATCCTCTTGTTATTAGATCTTTGTTTTAGGTAGTTATATTTTTAATTTATAAGCTAAAATATTCTAGTGTTGGCTTCATAAGCTAAAATATTCTAGCATTGGCTTTATAAGCTAAAATATTCTAGTGTTGGCTTCATAAGCTAAAATATTCTAGTGTTGGCTTTATAAGCTAAAATATTCTAGTGTTGGCTTTATAAGCTAAAATATTCTAGTGTTGGTTTGATAAGCTAACATATTCTAGTCGTGGCTTTTCATTTTTTGTAACTAAGTGACCATGTGTTCTTTTTCTAAATTATGTATTTTACGGTTCTAGACCATATCAAGTTTAAATGTTCATCACATTTGATCCTTCTGAACTATTTTTTCTCTCTGCTTTATGACCTACCTGACTGATTGTTCTAGTTTATGAACTTGTTTTTGATGACTCTGTTCACTCTGTTCCATTTCCAGTTTCATAGTTCTAACCTGAACAATTAATAAAATAATGTAGTTATTTTTTTTTTGATAAATCATTATGCAATTAATCCATTTCTATGAAAACATTAAATTTTTCAAACTTTTCATAAATCCACTATTTATTTGTTCACTTCTGAAAAGTTGTCGTGGATGTTGATAGCTGAGTTTGGCGAAAAAAACGATGGAATCTTATCAGATGGAAATCAGGACTAGCAAATTTTATGGCGGCCCGCCAGTTGGCGATATGGTGACTTATATAGACTTTTGTAATAGAATGTATTGTAAGCAGAATCATTATCATTATTACCTGTTTGTCATGTAAGTTTTCAAGGTGAATTTTCCCTTGCTGTTGTACTTGTTCCATTTCCTTAAAAAATAAAATATTATTATAATACAAATTCATGAATAAAGTATACTGTGTAGTCTATGAAAGGAAACACACAAAATAATTGGATATTTATAACACATGAACCTAGCAGTGCAAATCAAATCATTTGATGGGATATCGCAGAACTTGATTGTATTTTATAGGAATTTACAAAAATATTGTTGAACAAGAATTGCCAGTGGTGGCCATGTTTGTTAATGTAAACAGATCGGGATGAAATGAGCAATCTTTATAGAGGACCTTCCTGCCATGTTTCAGTTCATTTGGCTAAGTGGTTTCAGAGGAGAAGATTAAAATGTGAAAAGTTAACGGACGACGGATGCCAAGTGATGGCAAAAGCTTACATTGCCTTTGGCAAGGTGAGCTAAAAAGACATTCAACACCAATTAAAACCTAACTAACCCTTTAAATATCAGTTCACTGCAGATTTAGCATTTCCTTTTGAATATTTTGAATTTATTTTCAAGATATAGAAGAAATAGATTATAAACCAATATTTAATGATCATATATCTGTTTTGAATTGTTACGCAAATGCCAAGAGTGAGCGAGTGATTTTTGTTTAATGCCAAATGAGAAATTTTTCAGCAATATAATGGCAAAAACAACTTACATTCAATAAGATGATAGTGATGTTCACTTTGTACTAAAACAACACGCTTAATTGGATTTTAATAGAGCACTAGCTCACTGAAACAACAGTCTGTGGGTAGGCACGTCGCTCCACTCTGACGACATTATCCTGATTCCGAGCAAACCTGTCTTTGATCTTACTCCTTACTGCTTTGCGGAGAAGCAACAAATACCAATTTCATAGTCTTTGGTTTAATAAAACAGGATCTATCACACTCAAGCTAACCATTACACCACCGATACGGTTCAAACACCAAGATTAATTAATTTCAACCTATTATTAATTAATACATTCTATCATGTTTTAATCATTACTTGATCCAGTTATATTAATTTACAAAAACAAATATTTTTGCAACCACACCAGTTAATAACATGCTCACACTTGATCATTTAATGGGCTAAAAAAAAACTACACACATATATAGGAGACCTAATCGTGTGAGATTTGTACTTTAAGGATGTTACATCATTGTGCTACCACTATAAAATGTTTTAAACACCCAGTAACTCTTACTTGTGTACTAAAAGCATACATAAAGTATACCAAGCCATGACCTGGATTTCCAATGTCACATGTGTCATGGTCTTTTTTGTGTTCAGTGAGAAGGGGAGATGTGATTGTTCATTTTGTTGATATTGACGGAATTGTTGACTATCACTGTTTAAACTTTCTTTTCATACCAAAAATATGCTTGTTCTAGCCATGATATAGGCAAAAATAATGCTAATTTTGACGACAAACAATGTCATATTCTAAGATTCTTACTCCACGATATACAGGGAAACCTGTCTAAACCAAAACACCTTTGGTACATCTTTTTGTGTCCAGAATACACAGCTGATCAGTTTATACAGGTTTAATTAACAAAATATTCCTACATTTGGATTCTATCTTAACGTTGGTTTACACATGACTCCTTTTTATTCAGAGGTTCAGATTAGACAGGTCTCACTGTATAAAACAAAGTTCAAAATATAACAGATAAAAGTTTACCCTCATTTGTCTCTGTCTTTGTTCTTCAGCATCTTTTAGAGAACGTTTTAATGTATCTACCGCCTGTTCTAAATCTGAAATAGTATCAGCTGCCTGAAAATACATAAACATTTTAATAAGATATGCAAACAATAAATTTGGATTATTTTCTTCTAAAAAAGACATACATTTTTGTATACAGAAAAAGTGAAAAAAAATGTAGACAATGATGTGTCTTCCTCATATTGTAATACAGTAGTATCCCTCTTATAGAGCCCCTCTCACCAAAGACCACCCCTCTTATCAGGACAGATTTCAGATGCACAGAGATATTTAAGGTGGTACCATACACTTCAGGTAAAATTTGATCTGCTCGTTTAATTTTCTTATTTTTTTGGCAGTGTGTTTGAATATATCCACTGTAATAAATATCAAAATTTTAACAAATTCCAACCAACAGACTCAGAGCTATAAATTCACTAGCCACATAGCAGCTTTTCTCTCTGTGGTTTTGATCACCGAGATGCTTGAAATCTGCATACAAACATCATATGACCAAAACGTTCAACTGATTTTAAAGAGTTATCTCCCTGTAGTGTATGGTACCACCTTAAATGCTACAAAATTATCTCCCCTTAAAGAGACACCACACTTTTCATTAGATGGCCTTAAGATTTTTAAGAGGGGGACTTCTGCACTCCTATTTTTTTTTGGTTTATGGATGTTTTACTTTCAACAGTATTTCATTTATATAGAGGAAACTAGAGGAGGGGTTAGGGTTATGGTGTATAATGCCACTTTCAACAATATTTAAGTTATATAGATGAAACTAGAGGACTTATCAAGTACAGCTTGCAATTTGTGAGTGAGAGATAGTGACTATCGTGTAGATGAGTGGTAACCTATAACTTAATACAGAGATACCTTACATACAAGGTTTATTAAATTCCAGAACAGTTTTTCTTTCTTACCTTAGCAGAAGCTAAATTATGTTCTTGTTTCATGAATTCCAGACTAGCATCAGTTTTATTCTTCAGTGTTCTAGTTTCTTGATTGTGGGCCTCAATCATTCTTTGATGTTCTTTCTCTAGATTCTTATGTCTGCAAAAAAAATAATACATCCATATCATTAATTTACGTCACTTGCTGACAAATGAATGGTAAATTTCAGTCACCCAAACAAGAAAAGGTCATATCATCTTTATACAGTGCTACAGTAACGCTTACCTACAGATATTTCAGACCACATTTGCTCCAAAGAATAATAGCTTCCTAAAACAACATATCCATCAGTTAATTCATAATCATATGAAAGATTCTTAAATTGACAACCCATCTCTTAACTCATAATACAGTATAATACGATGATAATTTTCTAGGGTTATTGTGTTTAACGCCATTTTCAACAATATTTCAGTTATATCATGATGATCAATTTTATTGGTGGAGAAGTACCTGGAGAAAATCACCAATCTGCAGCAAGTCACTGACAAAATTTATCACATATTGTTGTATCAAGTACACCTTGCCATGAGCAGGATTCAAACTGACAACTTTAGTGATGATAGGCACTGATTCAGTGCTTGCACAGGTGGTTGTAAATTCAACTATCATACGATCACGACCACGATAATTTTCTACAAAAAAAACCAACTTACTTATCTCTTAAATCATTATAATCAGATGACAATCTATGAAGTTTACATTCAACATCCATTTTATCTTTCTCTAAATTATTGTTTGTTTTGGCATTTTGTTCTGAATCTGCCATCAGCTGGTGTAGTCTGCTTTCTAACTCTTTAATTATGGCTGTCTGAAAAAAACAACATAAATAAACTTTTCAACTTTTATAAACATATATAATATATTGGTACTATTATATGCACCCTAACTAGCTGTCTTTATTAAATTCAGCGGTTTATTAAGCGTAAACTGCCTCAAACCAGGTTATATTCCTTATAATTTAATGCTTACAACAAAATTTAATTATTCCTCGAATTTAATTACGATTATTTCATGGGACTATTTGAATTAGTTGTTGGCTATTTCTTATATTCAGAGATACAGTAAAATAGTAAGACAATGGTCTCAATAAGACATTGAAACTAAATTCTCTCATTACAATATGTATTCATACTGAGAACTGTAAATATAAGAGGTTGAATACAACCCATACAACTTTGAATGAAAATGCTTAGTTACAACAGTACATAAAATGAGACAAAATTAATAGCTAAGATTATTCTAGGATAGGTAAACCAGTACATCTACATCAGAACATATAATTATATGTGGTAAAATGTGAAAGACTTTTATTCTCTATTTTATTTTTTTACAATGCACTGAAACCTGTCTGCACTGTATCTCTTTGGGGCTTACTTTGTTTTCGGAATAGACAGGTGTTTGGTTTATTCCGGTTAAAAAAAAAATAATTTCCTACATTGAGACTTTACATTTTTCACAGGATTCTGTTTTATTTAGGGTTCGGCTTAAATGGGTTTTACTGTATTAATAGATTTATTTGTACAATATCTGACTGAAACTTACTGTCGATGCAGTTTGTTGACTATATTCTCTCTCCATCTTCTGAAGTCTGGCATTAGTGTCATCTAAAATCTCCTGAATATTCTTTGTATGTTGTTTCTGCATATCAAACTTGTCTTGTTCAAACTCAGTTTGTAAATCTGTCAACTGAAATTGGAGAGAACAAATATATTTAATGTCTGGTATAAACTGGAATATAACAATTTAAAAAAAAAAGACATATACTGTCAGACTGCATAAACCGAAAAAATATAGTAAATGCATTTTGACTGCTCAAGTAGCAACAGTTGTAGGATAAATATTTTTATACCAGCTAATTCTCCAATTCGATATCTTACATTAAACCAGAGGCTTTCAAGAGCCTGTATCGTTCACCTGGTTATAAAAAGAACCAATTGGTCCTATGTAAAAACTATGTCCTGCAGTGGTAGTCATCTTGGAATTCCGATCAATATAAAAAACACGAAGTTTGTAAAGGACCTTCCAATGATTGATGCACAGTTTAGGTTCAATCAGTGCAATAGCTTCAGAGAAGAAAATATTTCTGTATTTTCCCATATGGTCCTGTGTTAATACTATGACCTGTGGTGGCAGCCATCTTGGATTTCCGATTGGCATAAAAAACAGAAACTTTGTAGAGGACCTTCCAATGATTATTCCTGGGCAGTTTGGTTTCAATTGTCCAAGTGGTTTCAGAGAAGAAGCGTTTTGAAACATTTTTCCCATAGGGTCCAATGTTAAACCAAGTCCTACCGTAGCCGCCATTTTTAATTTCATATCGTAACAAAAAACCTAAAGTTTGTAGAGGACCATCCAATGAACATTCATGTACAGTTTGGCTTTAATCATATTTGTAGTTTCTGAGAAGAAGGCATTTGAACATTTTCCCATAGGGTCCAATGTTAATCTATGTCCTGCGGTGGTGGCCATCTTGGATTTCAGATCGGCATAAAAAACAGAAACTTTGTAGAGGATCTTCCAATGATCATTCCTGGGCAGTTTGGTTTCAATTGTTCAAGTGGTTTCAGAGAAGAAGCATTTTGAAACATTTTCCCCATAGGGTCCAATGTTAAACTAAGTCCTGCCGTAGCCGCCATTTTGAATTTCATATCGGAACAAAAAACCTGAAGTTTGTAGAGGACCATCCAATGAACAGTCATGTACAGTTTGGCTTTAATCATATTTGTAGTTTCTGAAAAGAAGGCATTTAAACATTTTCCCATAGGGACCAATGTTAATCTATGTCCTGCGGTGACAGCCATCTTGGATTTCCGATTGGCATAAAAAACAGAAACTTGGTAAAGGACATTCCAATGATCATTTATTTACAGTTTGGGTTCAGTCCGTTCATTAGTTTTAGAGAAGAAGATCTTTGAAATTTCAGCCAATCAGAGCATATTATTGGCACTGGCAGCCATGTTGAATATCTGACTGGAACGAAAAACACAAACTTTGTAGAGGACCATTCAATGAACATTCCTGGTAAGTTTAGTTCCAATTGGTCCAGTGGTTTCGGAGAAGAAGCTTGAAATGTGAAAAGTTTACAGACGACGGACGCCAAGTGATGGCAATAGTTCACATGGACCCTTGGTCCAGGTGAACTAAAAACTATTCTTTCAACATTAGTAAGTACTTCAATATACACAATATATGTACATTGTCAGAAAATATATAATTTATTTGTACGAGCTTTAGAAACAGGTAGATAAGTTAGCTTTTGTTACCGTTATGAATCAGGTACCAGCAAAATTATATCTTAGTCAGTGACCATATATAACCAAATTTTATCCAGTCAATAAAATTTGACTGCTCAAATAGAACAAGTGTAGGATTTTGTGTTTACCTTGATTAGTATATATTGTGCTTTTCATAATGTTTAAGAAAACAATAGCATAAACAATATAGAACAGCTAGCTCTTCAATAAATTATTTCTGTTACAACAAATTAAAATCCATCACAATATAAACCTTTACGCTACCTTTTTCTCAAAGTCATTTTTGCGTTGTTCAGTTGTTTCTTCCACCATTTTCCGTAATTCAGCGATTTGTTTATCTTTTGTTTCTCTAACATTTTGTGAATCTTTCACGACTGAGTGAACTGTAAAAACAAGAAACAAAGATAAGATAAACAAATTTATCTGTTTGATCGGATTTCATTGGAGATGAAGCAGGAGCTTAAAAGACATTAAATTTGCATTGAAATACATGCATGAGTGAAATTTAAGAAATTCCATAAACATGGATGTAAAACAGGGGCCATCGTGGCCATGATAATATGGTAGTTATGAGTTTGAACCCTATTCATGGCAAGGTGTACTCGATACAATATTATGTGACAAAGTTTGTCAGTGACTTGCAACAGGTTGGTGGTTTTCTCCAGGTACTTCGGTTTCCTCCACCAATAAAACGGACAGCCACAATATAACTGAAATATTGTTGAAAGTGGCGTTAAACACCATAAACCTGGATGTAAAACAGCTGCATGATAACCCAGGTGCAAATCTAAGAAATAAGATAATAACTTATATTTAATCATACTTTTCCTCTCTAATTTTGTAATGGTGTCTTCTAGTTCTTTAGCCTTGGCTCTGTAATTGGCCTTCAGTTCTTCAATTTCTGTATTTTTTCTGTCCAATATCTAAATTTCAAAATGACCAAATTAAACAGTGTTGGTAGCAATTCTCAATGACAATAAAATTATTTTTAAACCCTGATAAAAGTATGCCATTTCCCTTATGACAGTTACAATAGTACCTGTTCCAGCAACAGAAACGACAAATAATTGGAGTATAATTTTCTAACAATTTATAGATATTTGGATCTTGTAAAAAATCAGAGGATAATTTGATAGTAACTAGAAAATTCACAATTGTTTACAACAGTAAAATTCTCTACAGATTATGAAAAAAATATATGTTATCTTCATTGAACTTTGCATGAAATTTGACCTCTTTAAAGGGAAATAACTCCTGTAGAACATATAATTTTAGAACCAAGTCTGAAATGTGCAAATGGTCTAGTGAACACAATCATCATGTCTTTGTAGAGACAGCACATGTCAGTGTTTTACCTTTTGAACTGCAATATCATGTCTTTGTTGTAATTTTAACTTTTCTTCATGGAATCTTGCTTCTAACATTTTTGTTTTCATCTGTATATTCTGTAGATAAAGAAAATTATACAAATTATTATTGGACAGATTACAAAAACTGAAACGTGCAATTAGTTTTTATTTTGAAAAATTGAAATGTGAAAATCATTGGCAATAGTTTATGTTGAATATATGAATTTCAGGTATTATACGATCACGAATACATGTTCTATTTTATAATGTAAGTGAACAAGTATTATACACATATAACCTTATCTATCAAATTATGTTATTTCAATAAGTATTATGTATAAATCAGAAAGACACTTAAGCATGGGAAATGTGATAAAAATCCACATTTGTATATTGTATTGATATGTGACAAAGTAAACATATGTATATACTGCTACTCAGTAAAAAAAAATCAATTTGAATAACGGTAGTAATATACTTACTTCTTTTCCGTAATCTTTTGTGTGGTCATCAAAAAATGTTGTTCCAGTTGTGGCTGTAAAAAGTAAAACAAAAATTTATTAAATGATCAATGAATTGAATGAAATATTTTCTCATTATTTATTTAAAAACAAGTCTTTTGCAAAAGAAGTTTGTGTCCCCTGTCCTTATTACTGCTCATTGAACAAAGTTGGTGAAAGCTGATCATAAAAAATAACTTTGCAAAGCCTAACCATAAAGTGACCACAAAAACGTGTTAAAGCCTAACCATAAAGTGACCACAAAAAACGTGTTAAAGAGAAGACCATAAAGTAGGCCAGTAAAAGTCTCCTTCATGTTATTATTAATGGTTATACTTTAATTTCATATTACAACCCATAAAAAAAAGAAGAAAAAAAACTCACTTCCAAACAGATTTGTAACACCACCTGTGTCGTAGCCAGGAGGGGACGGCTGACTTAATTCTTCATCTGACCCCTGTAATTATAACAAAATAAATAGACTTTAAGTCACTACCATTACATTAAGGGAAGGACCATTTCACCTTTAGGAGGGGGACTTTTTTCTTTTTTTTTCTGTCACACAAATTTTATAGAAAAAATGCCTGAAATATGCAAAAAAATAAATAATCTTTGGTAAAATTTGTAATAAAAAATTACTGATTTTTCATATAAAAAATCTTATTTATCATTTTAATGAATAACTATTTCTGTTTCTGGGCCAAAAAACATTGTTATCCATTATAATCTTCTCTCTGATATCAATTGTTCAGATATTCTATATTAATTTTACCTTATATTATAATAGAAAGCCTGACAATTATATACTTTCTTTTCAATTTCAAACAATTTTTGCATTTCAGTACAGGAATGGACTTTTATGATCATAGGTTTACTTACAATAAACTAAACTTGAAAACAAATATTCAATCTAGATTATTATTGGTACCTGAACTTGATATGCATATGATTATTTGAAATTTGATGTTTGATAATGTTATACATGTCATGTCTACAACAATCAGTCATGAGACAACAGCATCAAAATATAATTCGTGAAAATAATATGACATAAGACACTTTTGGCCATTGTGCTATGTGTCCTTCTTCGATTTACAGATTCTGATTACCCCTTTGGTATTTTCAAACTCTTCTTGTGATATTATTGACTAGTTCTTGAGATGTCCTGGTTTGTGAACCAATGAAGAGCAAAGGAATGGTGATTTGATAAACCAAAATATCCCACACACTGGTGATATGAAAATATAATACTACAATTGTTACTGGAGAATCTAGAGCCCTGCATAGAGCCATATTCAAATAATATATCAACAAATGAGCTAATTGTGGATACATTATTTTCATTCAAAGCTATAGTAAACCTGATCATATTATTTTCAAGTTCATAACAAGTAGCAGCTATGAAGAGTTTTGTTTTGCTGGCTGTCAACTACAGATACATAAAGCATCTAACATACAAAATCAATTGTTCTAATTAGCAAAGCAAAAGCACCAACAACTACATTAGTGTATACAAATATAAATTAAATGTATACTGATATTGTCTCAATAAAAACAGAAAAAAACTTTCTATTTTATTTACCTCTAGATGATTACAAAGATAAAAAATGAGATGTAATGATTACAGGACAGATAGAAAATAGAAAATGAAGTTACTGGGTATATGTATATATCTAACATGCTATGATAATGATAAAAAACGATTATATATTGGTACATAACTATAATTGTATGATCAAAGATGGGTTTATCCAGGAATAACTCCAGCTATTATATCTCAGTAATACATAATTAATAAATGACTGGATATAAAATATTAATACACGAGTGCTCTTTAACAAATCTTGCCAAACTTCTTAAATCGAACATTCTTCACTGTCTTACCTTCTTCCTTATTTTATCTTTCTTTTTCTTCCTTTCATCTGATTAAAACATGGAATATTATTTTAAATAAAATAAATTTCTAACATTGATTCCAAATGACATGATATTTTCTAATACCTTACATGTAATTATTACAACTGTATTATATAAACTGTTTTATTCTTTCTGGCTTTAACACCACAGAGTAATTAAGTAATTACGAAGTATTTAATATTTCAATGAAAAATTATGACATAATTGAAAAAAAATGTACAAAATTAATACAATTACTTAACAGGTATTGTTCTAAATGATATATGTACTTCAAAGATGGAAATTTATATCTATATTTTTCTAATACATACATTTTGTATAGAATAATGGCAGCTTTGAAAGTTGAAAAAGACCTTATCACTAGTTTTGCATTAAGTCAAATAGGACAAGCTGTGATAATGTATGCAGAGACCTTCAAAAATGTCATTATCAGTTTTACTGGTATAAAATGTCATAATGTGATGCTACACTGAGTGATATTTTCCAGGATCAGAGTTATTCCATTGATACTTACAATATCACTCCATGAGATCAAAGGAAAAATGTCTGATTTACCGATAAATTACGAGTATTGATTCTGAAATTTATACCAGTATTTAAATAATTTCCCCAAAAAATCCTTGATTAATCACAAATTAGTTTTAAATCTGTTAGTGTTAGCAATTAGAAATTTTAATGTTTCAACAAAATTTTTTTTTTTTAAATACCATGCACAGTCTATCAAAAATTCAAGAATAGCAAAAACTTAACCAAAAAAACCCCCAAAAAATCCCATCCCCCAATTATTATGATAAGCACTTCAGTCACTCACCCCTCATTATATAACTGCCATCATCATCGGACATAAAATGGACTCGTTCTTGTTGATGACCACGCCCAAGAAAACTATCATCCTAAATCAAAAGCATCACCTTACAATGATTATCTAAATCTGTCACTAAGCATGAGACTTCTATCAATGCAGAAGTTTACTTATCATTTACCTCTCTACCCAGTAAACGAGTTGCCACTGGTGTAATAAAGTCAAGGTTATGATATCACTTATCATTTACTCATCTGAGCAGTACATAAGTTGTCAAAGTGTAATATACAGCCAAGGATATATAACTTACAATAATCCATGATAGATTTTAGTTACATTTTTTGGGTAACAGGTCAAAAATAGTGTACTGGTAATAATTTTATTCAGAATATTGAGCTATGTGCTCTAAATGCACTGGTTTGTAATAATGTATATATAATTCAAGAATTTTTTTAGTCAAACTGTAATTAACAGGAAACACATCTATTATTTGATGTCAGCATTCATTACAGAAAGGTAAAAGATGAAAAATTATTTATCTACAGCATAAAAAATCTGTTATTTGAAAATAATTTACTAGAAAAATCAAATCAAGTGAAAGACAACCATTACCTACAGAACAAGCTTAAACTAAAAAAGCACATGACAGGTATTTATGATGATTAGTGGATATACAGGTGTAGATAACACCTAGAGAACATAAGTAAACTGAAATATATCTACATCTAATAATTAGTGAAGACAAAAAAAAAAAAAAAAAATCCATGAAAATGAGAAATTCAACAAAGGATGACATGAAAGTAAAAAAGAACATGAGGAAAGAAAGAATAAATGAATTGTTAAAATGAAAAAGATTCAATGCATGTTCAGTGGAGAAATGAATTATATACACATAAATCATGCATCATTATGCATAAAAAGACCATGCAAACAATTATTAATGCTCAGCACAGTTTATAGATTAAAACAACAGTTACAATTAAAATAAAATGGTATTTACTTTATGCACAACTTATACTTTTTGGTATATACCGTATTTAGGGTTGTATAATGCACAGGATTTTGCCCAGATTCTTTATTTGGTAGGAGGTGTACGCATTATAAACAGGAACAATGTGTTTCACTCTTTCCCAGACCGGGAAATCACATGTCCGACATGTTTTTTTGTTTACTATTGTCAAACATGCAAAGTTAAATATTTCTTAAATTGTTTGGACACTATTCCACAAAATAATTAATTGCATCTACTTAGTTTTAATTATTGAAGAATTAAAACTGTCCATGCGCATTATAAACACGAACTAGTTTTTTTCTGGAGATTTTCAAGGCCAAGAGGGGGTGCGCATTATGCACCAATGCGCATTATGCAACCCTAAATACGGTAGACATATTTTTTTAAATTTCTAAAAATAAAAAAAATATTCATATGATCAGTTGATTTGTTCTTCAGTTTATAACCTGCTCCTTGTAAAAGGACTTACATATGGACCTGGCTGAGGTCGTTCTAAACCCCTAGCGGGAGATGTATAACCTGGATCCCTGTCTAAATCTATTCCTATACTGGTATAAGCTCTCCTGGAAAAAGAAAAATAAGCCAATTTGCAGTCAAGAAAAATAGCTTTGACGTTAGAATTTGTCACCATCAATCGTGATAAATTGTTAACAATGTAAAATATTAAATATTTGAAATAAAAAAGTTTGGTCAGGGGAGATAACTCATGCAAATACAACACAAAACTATTCAACTACTGGGAAGATAATACAAATGAATTTGAATTATTGGGATGATCAAGTATGTTGTAGAATATGAAAAATAAAAACATACATAAAATTTGCATACTATTAAAATCATAAAAAAACAAATCTTAAAGTCTATTATATGTCATGTTTTTATCTGCATAAAAGAATTTTAATTATTACTATAACAAATCAGCAAAAACAAATCTTAATAGTCAATTAGCAACAATTAAATGGTGGACATGTCACATGACAAACAAATTCTGAAAAGGTTTACCTTCAAATGTTTGTCATATTGATAAGGTCGTCTAAAATGAAAGTTGAAATGTGAAAAGTTCACAAAAAATGAAAACGGACTATATATATCGTAATACATTTTTAGTCGGACCAAAGAATGGAGGATAATTATACAATATACATACATTGTCGGAAAATATCAAACTTTATTTGTGCGAACTTTAGAAACAGGTAGAAAACCAAACCTGTGGCAAGCTATTCTATCCTGTTTCACAGCAAGTACAAATTAATTTTACATTTATTTATGTCTATTGTTTTTATCCTGTCAAAAAGTCCAAAACAACTGCCAATTTGTCTAAAAAGAGCAGAAACAAGTGCAGTTATCAATATCAATAGTGTCCTCTACCATGTCCACGTTTATACCGTTACTGTTTTTTACCGTTACTCAACATGATTCAGGTACAAGAAAAACTATATCTTGGTCAGTGAACGCATAAAACAAAAATTTATCCAATCAATGCAATTTGACTGCTCAAATAGAACCAGTGCAGGAAAAATAATATTTATACTACCTAGCTTTAGGCAAGGATAAATAAGATTTATACCACCTACATGTAGGTTTAAGAATTTTAGATGATTACCTTCTGGATTTTTGTGGAGAGATTGGGGATGGTATTGACTTCCACGTGGATGATGCTGCTGGGTTACCGATATTTGACCTAAACAGTGATGACCCTACAGAACTGGTCAATTCTCCATTCACCCAGTCTGGTACTTTATCCTGATATAAAATAAGGTAATATCTAACATAAACATATTAATACATGTAGCAGACGACACTTTTCCTCCATCTTTTCTATAAGTTGTCAGATTAATATGAGGTAAAATGATGGTACATATTGTGTTATCATCATACCGGTATATAGTATTAGGGTTAATATTTTCAAGAGGACACAACTTATTTAATGTATAAACAGTTTGTTATTGTGTCATGACCTTAACCTTGAATCAGAAATACAACTTTGTATAATCCTTGAATTTTCTGCTGCATAGGAACTTGTCTCTACTAAATTTGGTACATTTTGTATATAATATATCTTTCTTTGATATAGTTTTATACCTTATTACTTCATTTTTCGATACATCTTTATGTGATAAAGTTTGTCAGTAACTTGTGACAGGTTGGTGGTTTTCTCCAGGATACTCAGCTAAATTGTAATAATACAAATAATAATAAAGTCCATTGTATATAAGGGGTGTAATGATACCACTTTCTCACGATACGATCCATATCACGATACTTAGGTCATGATCCGATACATATCACGATACTTAAAAAACTAATGAAAATGCATATCTTATTAATGAAGAAGTGTGCTGTTATTCATTAGTTTAGTTACAGTAAAATATTTTCATTTAAAGGGAAACTTCGCAAAAAAAATATTTTTTTATATGTTTTTCCTGATGTATTAATATGGATGTTTATATGTATATTAGCATTTTATTATGTTGGATAAGAGAATGAAATCGATTTTATAATTCTGTCAACGATACATGGAAGTCACCATTTTGATAGCATCTCAATACCAAGTATCATGTGACGTCTAAATACCACCATGCCCCAAAACAAGTGTGACAAACCAGGGTCTTCATTCAGTGTCGATATGGCTTGTCAGGCATACGGTTGATTAACTTGATGGTAATTCTTTTTATTTTTCTTATTATTCTAAATATATTTATTTATTACACAATCACTTTTTGCAGATTTACGTTTTGCTTCTATAGATTATGGCAAAACAAATGAATCCGGGGGAAAGGTTCGTCTTTAATGAGACACATTTACAAAAGATTTTTTACCAAAATTGGAAAACTACGAAATTAAGTTAAAAAAAGAATGGACATCGGAAGAATGCTCTGAATTCGTTAAAAAAAAATCCAAAAAGGCCTATACTACGGGGCAAAATTGTTTTAATGACATTATTCAGTAAGATCGCACTTTGTAATCGATCATGCATGCATACAATAAAGATACACATAAGCTAAAAGCACAGAAAGTTACAGGGTAGGAAGCCATACAATTGAGAGGATTATGTAAAGATATAATTTGTAATAGATTTCATTTTACAATTACAGACGATGAGTATTATAAATACTTTTAAAGTTTATTATACAAAAACAAAGCGTAACATATAATATGTCTCTGCGTAACATATTTTGTTTATTATAATCACGTCTTTCGAACTGGCGGACCCTTCTGATTAATCTCAGAATAGTCATAAAAAATTTGTTCATCACAATTATTGATATTTCACTGCGAATATTTAGTTTGATGTATTGTTGTTGTGTATCAATCATAATTGTTATTTGTATATGCCCTCCTGGGGCCCTGATTTGGTTAATAAACTTATTTTAATTTCTATTTCTATAAGAAAAAATTGCTACCCTGCCCTATTTACCCTGCTTTATTTCATAATTTTGATTGTTGCTACATCATTCTGATGGGGCACAAAAAAATCAAGATAAAAATGAACAATTCAATATAGCTTACGATCAATGGTAATCTTAAGATTTTTTTGTGAAAATAGCCCATGAATCATTGCTGCATTAGGTGCGGATCCAGCAGTTTTGAAAACGGGGTGTCAGGCTATTGTTTGCCAATTTTTACCCAATTTATACACAAATTTTACTAATTGTCGAACACCCCCTTGATCCGGCAGTGTGCATTAATATGCACCCATTCCTAATGTATACTTCAACGTGATCAGGGTCGTGTATTTTGATCACCTATTAGAACCTCTAAAATGTGTATTGCATCTGCTATTCTAGTCACGGGTAGCGTAATTTGTTTTCATTTTATTTTCTGTTCTTATTATGTTTTTGTCTATTTGACTTGTGTACGTTGTTTGTATATATTCCTTGTACATGCCTTCAACCCGTAGGGGTAAAATTGAGCATTAATAAAGTTAGTTAGTTAACGGGTCACAAAATGTGCATTGCGTTTCTGATTATTGCCAAATATTGACACATGTATTCAGGTATTCGGTCAGAGGCCCGTCGACCGGATGTAAAATGACACTTGTATATTCTGCCTGGCGATTTCCTGTGTGGACCTAAACTCATTACGCAATATTAGGTACCCTGCTGAGTGAACCGGTGTGAATGTACCTGTCGTTTTCAAATGAAGATAAAAATAAGTAAATCCCGCATTTCACTTCTTACTTCAGGAATTATTTGCCTTAATTTATTGAAGAATAAAATATTTTAAATTAAAATATGGTCTCTCGCTTCTGAAAATACATGAAAAATATAAGAAATATATTTTCCGCATAATATTTTACGTTTCGCTGATCAAAAATGACAAGCAAAAAAAGGAAAAAAAATTTACATTTTTAAATCACTTGCTCGCTCTGGACAACTTTTTAGCACAAAATCCGAAGAACAAGAAGTAAATCTGGTGTGGCCTAATCTCTTTTTAATTTTTGACTGCCCTTCATCTGTTTATACCGCTCATGATCATGATCTCTTCCGAACTTTGTCTAAATGAATATCAGTGGATATCAAAATTATAGGTCAAGTTTTTTTACGGGGTTCCGAGCTGAACAAATCATATATTTAGGTTTTGTGCCTTTTAGGGGTCACTGAGCAAAGAGGTTTTTTTTGTAAACTACAATAAACCGAATATGCTTAAACATATTTGATTAAATAAATAAATAAATAATATATTGTATATAATTGAAATCTCCATATTAGTTACAGTTTAATTATGTCCATTTTATTTTAAACTAGTCAGAATCTGATATACCACTTTCACATTTTAAAATTAAAATTAAAACATCTTTTATGAACATCGATCGTTAAATTATTATGAGACAGCTATATATAGTTAGACCAATTTGGCGCCTCTCATAATGAAAACTTATAATTTCAAGGATGGTGTATACTTTTTTATCATCTAAAACATAAATTGTTCCTGTTATTTCAACATTATATTTATTCTAATGTTTTAAGAATATTTTATCTTTAATAGATAATAAACGATACCAACTCGTCTTGCAAAGCAAATAGTGTGTATTCAAATTCCCATTTGATTAATCCGGTCACCTTGAATTTTACACCTGTATAATTTTACCCTCTGGCTAGAAAACACCCAAGCGGACATTTACATGCGGAGATCAAAATAACAGTAAACAGCATGCCGAATAATGATTATAAAAAAGGGATTAAAACAGAATCTAGAAATCAATACACAAGTTACGCGTTGTCAAAATTATCCATTATATTTTTCAGCACATTAGCAGTAGAACAAAATGAACATAATTGTAAAAGGGATCCGATATATAGCGAATATAGGTGACTGTTGTAAAACACTCTTTCCGTTGTAAATATAAAGGAAATGAAACATTTTGTTCATTTAAAATAGTTGTTTGTCAAAAAGGTACGTAGCTGTTCACTTCAGTATTTAATTTTCCAACGGTTATTAGATTTAAATTACAGTCCTCTGAGCGCTTTAAATAAAGCGAATTTAACATCAGCGACCCAGACTTTAAATTTCAATCCCACAATGCATTATTAGGTTAAAACGTCACAGCCTGGTTGAAAAATTAGAAATTAAAAATTTGCGATTTGCTTCGTTATTTGTGGAAATATGTCGATAAAACTTTGTGAATATGTATTTTATATCACCAGGAACATATTTAGCTAACATGTAAAAAATTGCGAAGTTTCCCTTTAATGTAGATTATTTGTAATATCAGTGTTTTATTTTGTTTGTAATAATAATATTTCTAAATTTAATTGAATAAAGAAATATAAAACTTGTTTCCCTAGAATTTATTGAACTAACACACTCTTGGCTAGAATAGTCATGTTAGTAAGCCTAGTGGGTAATAAGAAAACGTTCTTGCAAAATTAAATACTAAAATTGAACTGTGTCTGTTCATGAATGTTATTTTTCAAAAAGATAAGTAAATCTACTTGGGTTGGTCTTAAGGAGAACATCTGTGTTGTGTCTATGTCAGCTGCTGTTGAAAACACTTTCTCAATTGGCACAGAAGTAGCTGTTATTCTCCCAAAAAATATTGACACAGTAGAAAGATGTGGTTTTTTATTAGCCCGTCACCACATTAATGGATTTAATTCAAGAGATGCCGATTCTTCCCTATTGTATGCTGAAACTTCCTCATTTCTCCTACCTAGAATAAGCTTAGACTGAAAACAATCAGTGTTTTCTCGATGTTGATATCCATGTGATGTTTTGCAATATGCTTTGCTATAATGTTTCATTTTTGCATCACAAATAAGACAATCTGCCATACCCTTATTTATTAACCTATCTCAATCAGATTGTGTTTCATTAATTATAAAACCAAAGAATTTCCACACAGGAGAACTGTGTGAACCCATGGAAATAAAACATTTGATTTTAACGCCATGTTTGTTCAATACAGTTTTACTACCTCACTTGTGGAGAGCTTGCTTTTTGGTGCGCCTTAAATAAAAAAACGGTATCATATCGGAATCGTTATGGGGGGCATGTATCGATTCGTGGATCGCAAAAGAAAATATTGTGATGCATCTGTGCACCGTTGGATCGTTACACCTCTATTGTATATTGCAAAAACATTAATAAGTAGTTATCCTTTTATAATTCAAAGTAATAATATTGTCTGTAGTGTTTTCTAAATATACTTACATCTGTATCAGGAGATGATGCTGGTTCATCAAAGTAAATAGACTGAAAAATATCAAGTAAATAGACTGAAAAATATCAAGTAAATAGACTGAAAAATATCAAGTTTATACTGAAGTTAAGCATAGTCAATAGCTTTGTACTGACTGAGTGAGTTATACAAAAATGTAGTTGTTTATCGCCAAATGAGCAATTTTTCAGTTATATTATGGCGAAAACAAGTTATATGTGATGAGATGATAATGATGCCCACTTTGTACTAGACGAACACACTTAGTTGGATTTGTATAGTGCTAGCTCCCTGAAACAATAGTTCGTGGGTAGACATATCACTCCGCTCAGACACATTATCCCGATTCCTAGCCAACCAAGTCTTTGTTCTAACTCTGTTGATGATGTGTGCTTAGCAACAAATACCAATTTTACAGTCTGTGGCTTGATTCGACCACACAATCTACCACACTTACCATTTCACCACCAATACAGATACAAACATTAAACTTTTATCAGAAAGTCAATTGCAAATTGGTATAAATATTTAAGATATCTGGTCTTCAGTGGGTTCACTTACATAGAAAACAATATATTTATAGAAGAAGTAGTTTTCTCTCTGATAAAGATAGTAGTGGAACACTTTTTAAAATGTATTCTTTCTAAAAGTACTAAAATGTTTTTTCCCCCCTAATTCTCCAACATATTTCATATTTAGGGGCCGTTGTGGTCGTGATCTTATGGTAGTTGGATTTACAACTACCTGTGCAATCAGTGCCTATCACCACTAAAGATTTGAGCTTGAACCCCGTTCATGGCGAGGTGTACTCGATACAACATTATGTGATAAAGTTTGTCAGTGACTTGCGACAGGCCGGTGGTTTTCTCCAGGTACTCCGGTTTCCTCCACCAATAAAACTGACCACCACGATATAACTGAAATATTGCTGAAAGTGGCGTTAAACACCATAAACCTAAAACCCTATCTCATATTTGTTGGATCTATGAAATATAAAATTTCCATAGTTGAATCTATAAGGTATACATGATTTCATTAAATAATATACTGTAAATGTTTTACCATATATGGAGGTAATGTTGGTAATTCACCGTCCTGCGGTTTACTGGTAAATGGTCCCTCTAACACTCCTCGTTTTAACATGTGTAACATTAACTGAGAATAAGCATTTCTATTTTTCCTGAAATATAAAATATACAATATATAAAGTGAGTGATTGTAGCTTAATGTCAAATGAGAAATCTTTCAGCTATATCATGCGGTTCATGCCGAGAACATTTTGCAAGTTATATATTAATATTCAACACACAAGATTGTTCTGATGCTTTTTAAAAAAAATAAGGCACAGAAAAACATTCAGTTTAAAATGATAAATATTATCAGTATAATGTCAGACCAAAAAAAAAACTCCATGAAAAAGCAGGAAATCACAGAGAAACAGATATATATATATATACAGTCAAACCTGCATTAGTGACCACCTCTATTAAGCAATAACTTGTTTTATGTGACCTTAATTTAAGTTTCTCTTCACAGTGCATTTTATATTAATTAAACCTGTATTTAGCAACCACCTGTTTTATGTGACCCTGTTTGAATGTTCCCTTGGAAGGTCACATAAGACAGGTTTGACTGTATATATAAAGGAACAAAAGCTTTTTAAAATTAAAAAAGAAATAGGAAAACTCTTATAAAAATTAAGGTACAACAGGGAAATAAAATATTCATACAAGTCTAAGAAGTGAGCGAGTGATTGTTGTTTGATGCCAATTGAGCAATTTTTCAGCCATATCATGACGAGAACAAGTTATATTTGATGAGATGATAATGATGTCCCGACTCTACTAGATCTATACACTTTGTTGTATTCTTATAGTGCTATCTCACTGAAACAACAGTCCTTGGGTAGACATGTTGCCGATTCACTCAGACACATTATCCCGATTCTGAGTCAACCAGTCTTTCTCCTTAATGCTGCATGCTTTATAGCAGAAAAGCAGCAAACACCACTTTAATAGTCTTTGGTTTGACTCGAACATGGTTCAAATCCACGATCTACTACACTGGAGGCAATCACGCTTAAACCATTGCACTAACGATTTGGTCTACGAATTCTTACCTTCCTGTTATACCTGTCACTGGATCACAAAGTTTCTTTATCCATATAGCACATTTCTGTCGGTCTGAAATTATATACAAAAATTAATCAGTATGTAAAGATTTCTCAAAAAAATATATTTTAATGAATAATGAATTGATTCTTGCATAAATAGTATTTCAATGGCAACCTTAGACTAAATTTTGTATAATGGCAACCTTGACAGTATTTCAGCATCAAAGACTGATTTTTCTATAACAGCAATCTGCTCCAGTATTTCAGTGGTACATAGTACCTTGTTTTATAAATGACAATCTTCTACAGTAATTTAGTGACACAGACTGATTCTTGTATAGTACTGCCAATATTGATAGTCTTTCAGTGGCAAAAACCTTTTTTTTTAATAATCATGAATGGCAATACAGGAACATATCTTCACATTTTTGCTGTAACTGCCAGCTGGGTTCCCTGACATGACAATTTTAGTAGCTCAGCGAAAATTCTTTGGGCAAAGTGACTGAATTTGCACATGAAATATTCAAAATTTCAATAGCCAATTGGACTACTGTCTGATAATCTCCAATGTGGCCTAATTTTAGTGGTCTTGAGCTACTGGTCCCCTGTTAACTTTTATCCCTGCACTAATTAATGTATTTCAGAGGTGAAGACCTCATTCTTACATAATGGAATTTTATACAACATTTCAGTTGCGAAAAACTTATTGTTGTTGTAAGATGATTTTAACTACCAGTATATTTAACTGGATGAAGAGTTAACTACCAGTATATTTAACTGGATGAAGAGTTAACTACCAGTATATTTAACTGGATGAAGAGTTAACTACCGGTATATTTAACTGGATGAAGAGTTAACTACCGGTATATTTAACTGGATGAAGAGTTAACTACCGGTATATTTAACTGGATGAAGAGTTAACTACCGGTATATTTAACTGGATGAAGAGTTAACTACCGGTATATTTAACTGGATGAAGAGTTAACTACCGGTATATTTAACTGGATGAAGAGTTAACTACCGGTATATTTAACTGGATGAAGAGTTAACTACCGGTATATTTAAGTGGATGAAGAGTTAACTACCGGTATATTCAACTGGATGAAGAGTTAACTACCGGTATATTTAACTGGATGAAGAGTTAACTACCGGTATATTTAACTGGATGAAGAGTTAACTACCGGTATATTTAACTGGATGAAGAGTTAACTACCGGTATATTTAACTGGATGAAGAGTTAACTACCGGTATATTTAACTGGATGAAGAGTTAACTACCGGTATATTTAACTGGATGAAGAGTTAACTACCGGTATATTTAACTGGATGAAGAGTTAACTACCGGTATATTTAACTGGATGAAGAGTTAACTACCGGTATATTTAACTGGATGAAGAGTTAACTACCGGTATATTTAACTGGATGAAGAGTTAACTACCGGTATATTTAACTGGATGAAGAGTTAACTACCGGTATATTTAACTGGATGAAGAGTTAACTACCGGTATATTTAACTGGATGAAGAGTTAACTACCGGTATATTTAACTGGATGAAGAGTTAACTACCAGTATATTTAACTGGATGAAGAGTTAACTACCAGTATATTTAACTGGATGAAGAGTTAACTACCAGTATATTTAACTGGATGAAGAGTTAACTACCAGTATATTTAACTGGATGAAGAGTTATTTCCACTGTAAATTATATAACGACAAGAAAATAAAAAGAATCACAATCAACAAAAATCAGACTCTGTCAAGTTCACAAGGAAAACTCATTAATGTTGTACACTCAAATTTATACCTACAAATATTTCACGACATTATTCCAACTTTTTATATTCAATATAGGGGCCGTCATGGCCATGATCGTATGGTAGTTGGATTTACAACTACCTATGCAATCAGTACCTATCACTACTGATGTTGTGAGCTTGTCAGTGACAGGTCAGTGGTTTTCTCCGGGTTATCCGGTTTCCTCCACCAATAAAACCGACCACCACGATATAACTGAAATATTGTTGAAAGTGGCATTAAACACCATCAAACAAACAAACAATTTATATTCAAAATGGCTACCTAAGTGTAACAACAACAAAATCAACCTATTTTTTTTTATTCTCATTGCTTTAAATGTACACATTATTAAATTACTGGTAAATTGAAGTTAATAATAATAATAACATATTTAAAGTCCAAAAAGTATTTCATGATATATGAGGCTACATTTCAATTCCATCTAATGCATTAGATTGTCCCAATGCTAGAAATGCCACTGTTAACATTTTGCAGTATTAAACAATGAAAACTTTTTTTTTTTTGCAAATGGTTAAACATGAAGGCAAAGAGGTACATCTTTTTTGTATTGCAGCATAGGTATGTGCATTGGGGGGAGGGTGTTAGGCACTTCATATTTTTGAGGAAGGACTTGTGCATTGAACAATCAACATTTATGTCTCACATTTCCAGAACTTTTCCAATCACTTGCCAGACAAAGACAGTCATTAAGGAATAAAGTTGTAGACATTGAAATTGCATTTTATCAGAATAAAAAAAACTATAGCCCAACCAGTGTGAAGAGGTGAAGATATAAATAGAGATACACACATAGATAACACACTTTCTAATTATTTAAATATATATGTTTTCTGCTATCATGCATTTTAACTCAATGTCCAGGGTGACAGGTACCACTATTCAAGAGAAAACTGAACATCTCTCATAGCATGTAGCTGACAGTCAGATTTTCAATAATCTCATATTTGTTACAAGCAAACAAATGAGCAGTGAAAATAACAGATAAACCCCATTGCACTGGTTTAGAACTGTAAAAACATTATCCCAATGGAGTCCTATGTTAAACTTTTTACTGTACTGACAGCTATCTTGGATATCTGATCCATACAGAAGCTATTTACGATCCATACAGAAGCTATTTACGGTATTGCTTTTTCTATAGGATCCCAAAATATATATGTCTTTTCTTGCCATCATAGGCAGATTTCTGAACAGATCAAAAATATAAACTTTGATGTTGTATGGAAGAACATACAAGAAACATTCATAGATGTTTCCTGTTAAGTTTCTTTTCAGCAGCTTGTACCAGTACGGCAGTAGTTTCTGAGAATTGCTTAATTTATCAAGCCAATCAGAAACCAATATTCATCTTGGTGATTATACTGGATTTCATTATCACAACAAATGAGGTGCATGCATCTTTTTTTTGGAGGACCTGATTATGACCATCTAAAAATTATTCTTATAAAATTACAGTTCAATTTGAACAGTGGAGAAATTTGCTTTAAATATTCACCTAATCAGAAAATATTATTGTCAATAATGGCAATACTGGATATCATATTCAGCTAGTCAGAGAATTTTAATTCCCATGGTAGCCTTATTGGATGTTGAAATGAAACGAAATATGGATTAAATTTGGCATACCATATATAGATAGATTCAATTGTGGCTTTGTGGTTTTAAGAAGAATACTAAAAGTTGAAAAGTAATGGCAATAGTTTACACCGATGCTTGATCCAGGGGAGATAAAAAGAGAAAAACTATAAATACATATACGCTTATAATGTAACCACAACAGAAAAAAATTAATTACCAACAAATAAAAAAAACACGAAAGGATGAAAAAGACAAGAAACGAAAGGGAGTGCAATCTGCAGTAATGTCTCTTCCAAGCCATTATTTGACAGATACTGGCTTGGAACAGACATTACTGATTTAAAAACAGTTATAGATGATTCCAACATTCTTCCTTTAAAAGGTCTGGACTTCCACGTGCACAGGTAAACAATAAAAAGTTCACGTAAGATATTTTTGCAAAAAATAAAAATTTCAGAAACAATTCTGTGCCCTTCAGATTTTTATATACACATATATTAATTAACTATATCACTTTAACCTTTAAATAACTACCTATGTAATTTACTGTTGAAATATAAGGATTGACGTTCTTCAGACGGGTATCACTAGCAATAAAATAATATTTTTAGCCAAAATTAATAGCAACCAATAATGACCATGGAAAAAGTTGAAAGCATTTCCCACCCTATTTGTTTTTTTTATTTAGGGCAATGAGTCTTACAAGCATCTATCATTTTTTAAAGTAAAGATTTACCATTATATATTTTTCAGAAATTGGTAAAGGGGGAGGAGCCCAGAGGATGCTGAAGTTTCAGTTATTCTTAAAAAAAAAGGGAAGGACAATTTGACATACTCCCATCCTTAAAATCTAAGGACAAAAAAAAATATTGAAAGTTTCAACAGAACTACTTAAGGTATAATAGTTTAATTTTAAGATACTTTTGTCACTGAAATAAAACTAATTACCAGTATACAACCACAGGATTGAAAATAAATATTATCGTGAATTTTAACCTTAAATTTAACCTTTGTACTCTTGTAAACATTTCATGCATATTATAAAATCTGACAAATAAGAAATTAGCTTATCTTAAAAGAGTACAATATCTATGTTAAAATTATCTTACTGTAAAACTCTATCAAATAATACCTTTATAACTAAATCATAAACATATCATTACAAATTAAATATAGGTATTTAAATAATTAGTGTTAAGCTGATTAAAATCATTACAGACCAGTAACATAATAAATCCTAGGCCTACTGTCAATGTCTTAACTGTGATAAAAGGTTGACTGATTTAAATCACCATTAGACATATATTTGTACATGTATGTCATGCTGACCTACATTTTTTTTTATTAGAAGATCAATTTTTTTTTGGTCACTGTATAAATTGAACACACAGGATGTAAAAATATACCTTGAAATGACTGTTTGTGATAACAGTTTCAGAGATACTCGCACTCTCACAACTTGTCTAGGTGAGTCGTGGACGCATCACTTGTATTTAGGACTCACCATTTTGTACAAAAAATAACAAAGAATACACTAGTGCCAGTGGAACTCATGATTTTTGGTTGGGACTTGTCAAAAGTTTATCCTACAAGAATCTAAGTTACACAAATTTTATGTTTTTGACTAATTCACAAATTCATCACGAAACAACTCAGTGATTTCTAAATAGGGTTACTATCGTATTAAGAAACACTTCGAAAGCAATGAATTTTAAAATTCAGTGTCACGGCCGACATGGGTCAGTAATGGCCAGGAAAAAACATAAACTTCTTACAAGAAAATAAACAAACCTCCATTAATGACCTGAGTAATGCACATGTATGGATTCTTATTGTACTAAAGGGAAGTAACTTCTACAAACAAAGCCAATCAACAATAAAAAAAAAAAAAACTCCTATCTAAATGAGTCCACTTATACGGTATACATGTACCTGCTACATGTATGTACAGGGATTTATTCACATTTAGAAAACATATAAAATTTGAATTGTGTTTAATGTAAGGTGTACCCTCTAACACAAACTACTTCACACAGACAACTAAATATACCAAAAGTGAAGAATAAAAACAAAACAAAATAAAATAAATGTAAATGAGTAAAAACAAAGCATACTTTACCTGATTGCTTTTTGTTTCCTAATATAAAATACACCCATTCTAATGTCAATGATAAGTTGGTGATGATAAAACTTTAAATAAGCATAAGCAAGAAAAACCAATTTTTTTAAAATCCAGTACAGTTAGACATACATATAGCAAGGTGTAATGTGATAAAGCTTGTCAGTGACTTGCGACAAATCAGGGGTTTTTTTGCTGGATACTCTGGTTTCCTCCATCAATAAAACTGACCACCACGATACAACTGAAATATTGTTGAAAGTGGCATTAAACACCATAAAACCAACCAACTAAAAAGTAATTTAGCAATAGACTGAATCAAAATGATGTGATGTAGCATGTGTCTTACAGTATGCAAGTGTCAACTAACACAGGTCTCTGATTTAGCACTGGTATGCTCAACAGTAAATCTAAGCCATTATTATTACAATATTAAACAATCTATATGATCAGAATTCTTCTATCTGACTGAATGTTATATTATATCAGGTGCTAAAATCTAAACCAACTATGGTGAAACCTGTGTAAGCCAAACCCTGGATAAACCGAACTTTAAATAAAGTCCCAATGTAGAAAAACTTTGTTATTTAACATGTAAAAAGCAAACACCTGTCTATTCTGAACACATAAGCTGGTCACAAGGAGATTTGGTTTATACAGATTTCACTGTATAATTCAATTGCAGCATGTGACATGTATTTACTTCAATTTTATTTTTTTCTGTTATCTCTTGACAATAATTAATATTTGATTTTAGAATATGTACAACAAATCAGATAGATAATCAACAAAGGAATAATAACAGAGAAAAATCAGCATTTCAATTTGGATACTATCTATGCTGGAAATAAAAATAAGTAGAATACAAGGGTCCCATTGTACCGTGGCAGTGAAAATGGGTTAAAATTGCATGTGAATACATGGTATACCCTAGAATCTGACTATACACTATGGATCAAATACATTGCACACTGATTTATTTGTGATAGTAAGATGTGAAATACCAAATATATTTATCTTTCAGAAATCTTATAATAAATTAAGTACCTGTTTTATGTGGTAACTTTAAAACATATGGTTTCATGTCTGCCAGAACTTTGTCAAATTTTTGGTCCAAGGACACATATACAGGATCTTCAGAAAAAGCCATCTTTTAATTGCTACCGATATATCCTATAATGAAAGAAAAAAACCTATAAAAATATGAAGAAATTTGCAAGAAACACCCAGACTGTACTTAATTGGACATTACACAACTATACATCATCAGCGGCCATGCTACTTATGATGTCCCATTTGAAGCATTTCCATTAGTGAAATGCCCATTAATACATTGTTATGGTACAGAATTCAAATATAAAGTAAAAAGTAAGACAACTCACAGGGTTTCAGCTGGATTTTATTATACTATAACTAAGGTCAAATTGACCTAACTCATATCAATTCCTCAGGCCTTTTATCCTGAAAGGCACTTACTCAATAGGTCAATTGTGTCTTAATTTGCCTAAAACTTATAGGTCATTTAATGATATATTAAGGTGTGGTTTGATTCATTAAGATGCAGCTGGAGCTTAATTTAATATTTATTAGTTTCAAACATGCATACTTATTATGATATTTGGAATTGACAGCCAGACAGGTTTTCAGAGGTCACCATCTCTTTCCAAAAAAAAGTTAAACTTAAGTGAAAATAAATAGAAATTAAAATCAAATTCCCCAATGAGGAATGAGTCAAAGACTTAAGAGAAAGCTACCCTAAATAGGTTACAAAAAAAGTCAAAAGCTGGCTAAAGGCTATTACAGAAATAAATGAATGGGAAGGTTGGATGGCACTTTTATTTAACCTCACCACAAATATCATATTTTGAATAGGTTATTTCATCGATTATGATAGACCAGAGATTTCGCCTGATTTGCATCATTACTGACATTAGATGTATCAGGTTCAGAATCAGTCTGACCGGGACTGGGAGGCTGAGACTTTCCAAATCCCATTGATTTAAGCGTCGACTGGTCTTCGAGCAATCAAAGTATCTTCTTTGGTGGCATGTTTTGTAAAAATGACCTCGAACGTAATGCATCGGGTTATTTCATTGGTTGAAGTACGGATAAAGAACCAATCAAACATGATTTAACATATGTAAGGGAAAGATAAATTTTTACTAAAGAATTTTCCGATTGGGTAATGGGGGGGAAATTGACCAATCAAATTAATTGTTACTAATAGACAGCTTGCAATTCTCGCTTCGCAACAATGAGTAGCGGATTCAGCCGAGGTTTGCCGATTGAGACAGCTTGTCAACAAAAATACTTGATCACGTGTCCGATGCATACGTAGCATGTATCGGTCTTTTTGGCCACTTATTTTGGAACAAACGGTCATTTTGCCAGCAATGTCAAAAAAATTCCTGTTATATATGCGAATTATCGGCCCATGGCCGATGACCGACGCCAAATGGAAACCCTGAACTCATGTGATTCCATATGTAGATATCGGAAATATAACATAATAATAAAATTATTTTATAAACAAAACTAGCAAATAAATATGCAGTCATTTTTTTATTTATTTAAATTTCACATGCACCATATTTGTTTCGGGATAACAAAGTAATGACTGTTTCACTAATGGAAATAAGACAATATGTCTTAAATATAATAATCTTCAAATGGTTTAAAACTTACATAGAAACATATTTAATTTAATTTAGTTAAATACCTTTGTAACTTTTAATTTTTGTTCATTTTCAAATAAAATACTGCTAAATCTGTAAGTGTAAACTGACCTCGCTCTTTAAAAAAAAAATGCTATATGACAATTATAACACTTTCATATCTGACTTCTTTATTAAACAATCTTATGAAATAAACAATGATTTCCAATCATGATCAATAAATATTTTCTTTATGCTAAAAAATGGCTTTACGAGTTTACAATAGTTTTTTTTACCATGATGTTGACTAATAAGTTTCAGAAATCATGATGCGTACAACAAAAATACAGATATACATATGAAATATAAATGGTGTGTCCTAGATTACAAAGGCGCGTTCATCTAGATGTGTTGCGAGTATCTCCGGGGTACTCTTGCAATGTAAACATACTAGTATATGCATATAGTTTTAATGCAGTGTGGGAAACCACCGCTCACCAACGGCGAGTGGAAATTTCGGGTGGCGAGTAACATCCACTTTATACTCGCCGGTCTGGCGAGTAACAGTTGTAAGGCGAGTAGGAACTTGAAAACGCTCGCCACGATAACTAATTTACAGCTTTAAAATATCAGCTCCCAAACAGTTATTTTTTTTGTTAACTGTGTCATTTATCCAACATTTTATTAATCATTGTACTCGATAAGAAAACATTCCGCCATGAGTCATGACACCTCATTTCTGTCAACAGAAAAATTAAGTATACAATCCCGACCCCGCATAATTTTGCCAAGGTCGATTTCACGATTAAATGAAATATTGTTTCATTACCAATAGATGTGATGACTTTTAAAATTAATGTAAATAAAATAATTTGGTTTTGAAATATTTCAAATGAATTCGTATCGAAAACAGGGGAAGTCATAGGGAAAGGAGATGGAATCAGCAAATAATGATGCTAGAAAATGGCCGATTTTATCATTCGATGTATCTCAGGATTTTATAATAAGTAAGGAAATTCTCGTCTAGTTCTCGTATATTGAGAAACTTTTCATTGGATAATTTTTTGACGTATTTGAAGTGTCTATGCAAATTTAGAATCGAACGAAATAAATCAGAAAATACCGAAGTATAATTGTGATATACGGAAAATATCGAAGGGAATTCGGCAATATATTTATAAGAAAGTGGGCGTTGATTATATAAATAAATCGAAAGTTCTTCAAGGTAGATATATTTAATTTAAATAATTGCAACTATAATATTCATATAAATATGAACATAAAAAAAATTATTGTTTAATATTGATAACAATTTCAAAATATAAACAATTAAATGCAAAAAGTTGAATTAACAATAATTATTGGAGAAAATGCTTTTTAAGGAATATAAATAAAGGGAGATAATCATAGTACTGTATAGTATTATAAAATTTACTACTGAAAAACTTTAAAAAAAAAAATTGAACCAATAGTGATTAAAAAAAAATGAAATAAATATTTTACAATACTGTCTGTACTCCTGTAGGAGTGTGAAGCCCATCTATGATCTAAATAGATCCTCTGTATTTAATAACAATTTATATTCATAAAATAAAATAATCAAAATGCATATGTATGCTAAATAAAATTTGGATTAAGTGTTAACTATGTTAGATACAATGTATCTACGTACCATTAGTTGTTTACAACATACACTTATATATATAATTATTGTTTGTAAACAAACATCTGCTTTGCATATCATAAATCCTCGGATTTACCATATTCTAAGAAAACACATGTTTTTTTTAATTAATTTATTTCATAAAAATATATAACCTATATTTTCTGTTTTTATATATAATTATTAAGGTAAAAATACCTTACAAAAGAACAAAAAGCCATTCAGAAAAATTTGTCAAACTAAAAATCTTCCCGATTCTGATCCTGATCTTATCAGCAGCTCGCTGGTAACATTTGGCCCAAATTTTGATTGTATTTTACTTCACATCCAAAATTTTACATGAAGACGTATGTTGAATGTAAAATAATACAAACCTCCTTGGGAAATATATATTTCAAACAATTACATCCATATTTTGTCACAATATATCCATAAATAAATGTTTGGCAAACTCATTTACCCAACACGATACACACATTAGCACCCCCCTATAATTTGTAATGGCCGAGTATATAGCCAAGGGAGATAATCGTTTCCATAGCCTGGCGAAAACATAAAGTTAAATATGTGTCGGAACCGAGTTTGACATACATGTTTTATACCGCGCATTAAAATTTAAAAGACGAAGAAAACGAAATTGAGGAAGAAGAGATCGACGCAGCTCTTAAGAGAGTGTTGATCCTTCTTGACCAAGTTAATGACTTGTCAAAATCTGCAAAATAAATTGTTGAACATTACTGTATTGTTTATTTGGTATTTGTTGGCGAGTTCAAAAAAAAATGTCACTCGCAAAACATGGCGAGTTCTTTTTCATCTTGGAGAGTAATAGTTTCAGTCCACTCTGCATTTTGGCGAGTGTTTGAAAAAAATGGTTTCCCACACTGTGATGTTATGCAAAAATTGGTCAGAAATTAAGATAACATCTACATTAATTTATGATTGATGTAGTAGTAGAATACATTTATTTACAAAATGTATGTTGGGTCTATCAGATATTTTAGTTGACGAACAAGATGTGCTTCCTGCAAACAGGGTATATAGATCATATATAATTTTGTAACTTTTGATTCAATTTGACACATAGTATTTACCTGTTTTCAATTATGTGTAAATATGTTTGCTTGGAATAAAAATTCTACATTTCCAATTCCAGTTTCAGACATGAACAGGCACGTCAAATTTCTCAAAATGATATTTCTTTCGTGAAAATTATTGCTCAAACAGAAAGTATATACCGAAACAGTTGTAAAACAATCTTACTAGTAAATACAAGATAATATGCTACTGCAAATCAACGTAGCAACGAAAATTTTAAAGAGAGCTTGAAAAGAAACAAATCCGGATGTTTGAATTTTCAAGTTTATGTTTGAAGAATAAAAGAAAGAGAATAATGATAATGAATTCCAATGTTTATCCTTATCATTATTTCTAAGATGCGCAAAGCTTTTTAAAAATTAACATTTACATATATTCTTCTCCAATATATGTGATATTACACGCAAAAGACACAAAGGGATGAATATGCTTTTCAATTTAATTCAGTCCTTTATTCTCACGAAGTAACATTACTTCCGGTTTCACTTTGCAAACCGGGCACCTGTCCGCAGGTCAACAAGAATGCAACATGACAACTGTTCGTCCATTTACATGTGATGATCTTTTTAGATTTAATAACGTGTAAGTTTCAATTATTATTATGAGTAGACACAACCTAATATGAGGCAGGTGCAACCTGAAACGCTCCCAAAGAACAGTAATTTTTCTTTCTGTTTACAAAATATCAAGCTTAAAAATAACACTACCTAAAACTCTACAGCTGAAAACTTTGGATTTCTTGCAGCAGACGATCACAATGAATGAGAATGTGCAGTGGCAAATGATTAAAGATTCGGTGTTATTCGCTTTGAGTTCGGGATTTTCCGTTTCATTGTTTCATATTATTATTTGAAAAAAAATCGACTAGAGGTGTATTGTTCTGTATTTCTTCTTTTTTCTCGTTGCATCGATCACTTTATTTGCTACTTGCGTATTGTTTATATTGGAGATAGTTTAGGTCACGTGATTTGTCTTTTAATTTATTTCCGGTTGGCAGCCATAGTTTAGGTTACGTGATTTGTCTTTTAATTTATTTTCGGTTCGCAGCCATGTTGTTGAACATTTTGAAGTGCATTAGTATGTTCATACTTCTACCATTAACGCTCCCGAAAGGGTGGAACGAAACATTAATTAGCAACTGGAATGATTTTTCTAATAATAATCATATTTATTTATATTTTTCCCTTTAATTCTTTGTACAGCCTATGTTAGTCCGAGATTCCTCAGCCGTCTGACGGCTTTTTGTTCGGCTTGCTGGAGCCGTGGGACGTCGGAGCGCTCTCCATAAGGAAAACAGCAGATTTGCCGCTCCATCTCTGGGTCGGCACATTTCCACGTTTAGTGGCTATCGGAATTTATTTTCTATCCGAAACCCTTATATAAATCGCTTCACCAATCATTTTTCTATTCATTCACAACCATCTTACATACCTGTGAACCTTCCAGCAGGAGCATTTTTCTCCCGATTTTGAGGGTCCCTCCCGTCAACTTTCAAAATCTTCCGCCCGTGAAAAAAATCAAGTACAATAAAATCTTGACCTACAATTTGCGATCAATATTTCTGGAAATTCCCCATTTGGAACTCTCACGCTGACGAAAAACGCAGAGAGATATGAATGGTAAAGGTGAATGTCATATTTAATGATATCCGGTTATTGATCTGTTTGACACCTTTACAGGTAAATTGGGTCATGGTGATTAATTAAGGTGTTGATGATTATACAACAATTTTACACTGATTGACAGTTAATTGGGGATAAGGAAGTGGGTTTGTGGCACACGCTTAGATGATTAGAAGTGTGATAGCAGCAATTAAAAATAGTTATTAACCGTTGTGCAAACAGGAGTCGGACAACCTTTGATGCCGAGGAAAACTTCTTATTTCGATCAAACGTGCAATGAATTCATCTCGGATTGAGTTGTTATGGCTTGTTTGGGACCAAAGCCGATCAAAGTATTATTTAAGGACTAAGTTCCAGGATGGAATTGATAAACCACAAAAATGCCGAAACGTATGCTATCGCCCAACGCACCAGCAGCAAAGTGACTTTTTAATTTTAGTGCTCTACGACTTTATTGTTCAGAGCATTCTGTCTTCATTGTTATTGCTTTGTTATAACCTTATGATTATGAATAAATTATAAATACAGTTTTTATCCTTCATTCGTCATATGAAACACTACTAATAAGACAGAAATGTAAACAATATATATTGAAATGGGATGCAGTTGGTTCAATACTGAAACAAACAAAAGGAAAACATCAATAAACAATAAAAACACGTATCAAATATGTCGATAACAAATCTCCAGCCAAAAATTTGCAAATCTCCAGTTGTAGCATACATGTAGCAACTCTATCACATGTATGATCTTACTATCAGAAAGTGGTGTTGCACTCGATTACAGCACGATTTTGTCTTAGACCCTATCATTTCGCCATTTGACTTTCATTTTCGAACATTTGTCACATGACTTCGAGAAAACTACGATTACCGCAATGTATACTTCATGGGAGATGATTTGCATATATGATCTTACCTTGTCCAATATGAGAGGGGAGGAGAACGTAACACATGCTCTTTCCGAAGCCCATGGATAACACTGCCATCGAATCTTTTCTTTCCAACACATTTTGTATTATTTCCTTCTGCTCTGATTTGAGCTGTAGAATACACTTTATATCATCTTCCATGTGATTTGTATGTTGTTGTTTACGTATGCAAATAATTTGGCGCGCTGCATTAATTAGCTCCCATCATGCAATGCGTTGCTGTCATCATTCAGTTACAAAAAAATGTAGCATCGCGAGATCACGTTTGTAGGTTCGAAAATGAAAGTCAAATGGCGAAATGATAGGGTCTAAGGCAAAATCGTGCTGTAATCGAGTGAACACCACTTTCTGAGGGTAAGATGGTTGTGAATGAATATAAAAATGATTGGTGAAGCGATTTATATAAGGATTTCGGATAGAAAATTAAATCTGATAACCATGAAACGTGGAAATGTGCCGACCCAGAGTTGGAGCAGCAAATCCGCTGTTTTCCTTATGGAGAGCGTTCTGACGTCCCACGGCTCCAGCAAGTCGAACAAAAAGCCGTCGGACGGCAGAGGAATCTCAGACTAAGTCTATGTATGGGGATTAGTATTGTAAATCTGTGGGTCAATAATGGTTCTGCTTCCGTTTCTAGTGTAGACATCATCTGCTTCACCAAGCTCTTGCCTACCAAATATCGTATTCGTCACTGACATTTCAAGCCAATTTTTGCATTCAAATGACAAAGCCCTCCATGCCTGGAGATATATATGGGTTCATATTCATAGGTTGGTTGATTTGATTTGATTTATTGTGTTTAATGCCACTTTCAGCAATACTTCAGCTATTTTTGGTAATTTACAAAGCCGGGCACGAACCCACGCCATATTGGTGATAGGCTTGTATGAATTGTTAGGTAATCAAACTACCTAACTCATTGAGCCACCCAGGCCTTCATACGGTGTAGGTTGATAAGCACTATATTTTTAAGGAAAAATTTAATATTGATAAAAAACTGACCCAACTTTTACTACACCTTTACCTTTTACTAAATATTCAAAAACAACAGGGACCTGGTGGCTCAATGAGTTAGGTAGTTGGATTACCTAACAACTCATACAAGCCTATCACCAATGCAATACGGCGTGGGTTCACGCCCGGCTTTGTAAATTACAAAAAAGGTGCACTCGACTCGCAGCCACAAGTGATAAAGTTTACCAGTTGCTTGCCCATGGTCAGTGGTTCTCTCCAGATACTCCGGCTTCTTCCACCACTAAAACTGTTTGCCATGATATTGCTGAAAGTGGAGTTAAACACCAAAAATCAAATCAAATCAATCTAAAACAACACACCAAAAGTATCATATCAGGGATTAAGATTAGCGGTCACCCAGTCGCAAATGTGAGTAACATTTGTGTTGGGCGACATATAATACGTATAATCGTCGCCCAGTTGGCGATTGCACAATTTAATTGAGTCAGGTGCAGATCGAAGTTCTGCTGGTCGTAAATCAACATCTTGGAATTCCCCTTTTTGTCAAAATAGGTTTATCGTATGATTGTCTGTATTTTGTGTGAATATTAAATGAATAAAACCGAGACCTCCTGAGTAAGTCTGATAGAACAACCAAATTTTGGCTGTTCCCGTTATGTTGCGTTCCGAGATGTTTTGGGTAAAATAGAAGGAACAGCCGCTGTTCTCATTATTGACGTTTAACATACTTTCGTGTTATTTTCATAGTAGTTGTTTATGAAAAAGTTCTTGAGAGAAATTTTAATGAAATATTTCTTTTATTAACATATCGTTTTCATTGATATTTTTATGTTATTATTGCTTTTTTCTTTGTTTTAATTACCAAATCCGTAATATTATTCTAGTCAATTCCGTAACATAACGGTATCGATCGTTTAACACATTTCGTCAATTTCCTGTCACAAAAAAAGAATGTGGCGATTCATAAAGGGCACAAGGCCTGGTGATGTCTATTTCAACACCCTTTGCATTTTTTTGTCTGAAATTTTCCCTTCAACAAATAGCAATACATATATATTACCAGATAAAAATAGCTTGCAATCGACCTGGTATTATTGTAGTGTCTAAACATTATTCATTTAAGCAAAAAAATAGTGTTACTCATCTACATTAACCATCTTAAGTTTACATAACATATTCGATAAAATCAAAACCAAATTTCAGGAATTGGAGTGCGAGTGGACAAGTCAGATGGAGGAATACACCAAGAAAAAATTCTCCCCCCAAAAAAGGTCTGTTTCCAGTTCAATAAAATCACTTTCAGTTCACTCAGATTGCAGGATTTAGAGTCAAATTTTTCAAAATTTTCCCAAACCCCCCCTAGTAGCATGTTCAGATTGCTTCGTGATCCTCAACCGGTGATGCTGATTTTTTCATAAAAAGTTGGGCTATTAACTTTTTGTCTGAGCTACTACTTTTTTTTTCCCTGGTAGCCCAGTTGGCTACTAGTCTGTAAAAGTTAATCTTAATCCCTGTATATACATATTAACATTCAGAAAATGAAAAAAATCGGGCATATTTTCAATAGATTATAGATAAAAAAAAATTCTGTGGCTTTAAATAGGGGGACCCTCATACTTTTTTTTATATGAAAAATACACTAAAATGTAACAAGAATAATAGAATTTTTCACAATTTTCAATATTTTTTAACTTTGAAATACAAATACACAATCATGTGTAATTACCTCAATAATTGTAATAATTTCAATGGATGCTCATTACATTCTCGGTGCACATTTAAATGAAAAATATACCAAAAAATGAATTCCTTATTCGTTTGGCAAGTTTTCAAAGCTGTGCAGCAAAAAATGGGGCATTCAAAGCATACCTTTATCTTTAAACTGTTGGTTAACTGGACAATATCTGCTTCTATACTTAAAAATATTTTTTTCATAACTTTTATGCTGTAAATATCCTGGGGTTTGTATGGTCAGAATTACCTCTCATTGTACTTGAATGTAATGCTTAATTATATTTTCCTGAATTTACAGATATGTTCCGATGTTATCTCTCTCTTGTATAATTAGTATTATGAAGAGCAAGGAGCTTATATAAATGTTAGAAGAAATAATTCAAACATATTGTGAAGTATGTTATATCAAAATGATTTTAATACACGTAATCCTGACTGCCTGAGTAGAATTCTGTAATGCAATGTATTAAATTGAATTTATTTTTAGCAATAAATCTTTAAAATATATCTACTGTAGACAAGCTTAGGTAGAAAGAAAAATCAGAGATTGATGAATTTGATTTTTCCTTTTGAATAACTGTAAAAAGAAATTACATCTCCCCTGTACAGTTTAATATTTTATCCATAGTTTTCCTAGCAAAAATATTCCAGTACAACATGATGATTGTAATATCCATATGTACCATTACTTTTTATCATTATATATCTTGTATGACACAAAGGGCTACTGTCAGCCATTTTTTGTCATCTGTTATACTTTGTACAATTCGTTTTCTGTACTATGTATATATTACCAGTACATGTTGCAAGCATTCTTGGTAGAATTGTTCCTAAGAGACTTGTCTATAAAGATTGTTATTTTGTTGATCAGAAGTTCAAGAATGTTAATACGACATGGGTTGCTGAAAGTGGCATTAAACACCAAAAATCAATCAATCAATCAAGAATGCCTACACTCACCTACACTGCAAGATATTTAAGAAATAAATCATGGAAGCCAGAATGTGTTGGGAGTTTTAACATGGATTGGCGGATATTAGTATTTTATCCCGAGCCAGAAGCAGAGGATAAAATTTACTAATATCCACCAATCCATGTTAAAACTCAAAACACATTCTGGCTTCCATGATTTATTTCGATTCTGATATGTCTAAGAGTACAAATACGGTAGTATACTTTGATTGGAAGACGGTAATTTATATTTACGCTTGCGGAAAATGTCGCACACAATTTATGTAACTCGAATAATACTGCACCCTCTATCTGCATTATTCGGGTTACAATTTATGCTGCCAATGGAAAAGTCAGTCACATTCACCGGCACATGTGCTAATGAGATTATACCGAATGGATAACTCGCTCATTTGTTAACAAAGCGAAAGAAGGAGGTTATGTTAGAATATAATTTAATTTAGGAAAGGACCTTGATTAGATTTTTTTTTCATCGTCACAATGACTACCCTTGGGTAACATAAATGATTGTTATACAACTCCTACTCTGTTCCAGACAAGACTTAGAACTTGAGTAAACAATTTATGCCTCCGTATATGAGTAGACTTCTGGTATGTCGTTGGTTTAATATTTTCAATAATTTATAAAGATAGGGACCATATGGGAAAAATATGCAAAAACTTTACCTAATAGGTTTAAAGGCTAAGTATGGTCATTTTAATTTCACTGAAACATATATCTTTTTATTAAACTTATCATTCATTTTAGACCCAATTTTCCCCAGGCAAAAATTGTTGAATATTTGAGTTACTTCCCTTTAAAACAAACATTGAACATTGTCTCTGTCATTAAGAATCAATAATGGTCGAAAAAATATCTTACAATTGTTTTTAACTGCGAATTTTCATCTCTTGCATATCTTTGGCTGAAAAAAAGATTTAATCAACTTTTTCTAGCATTATAGTTACACTACTGTAAACAACATGTTGTTTATTCATGTAGAGATTGCACTGACCAAATGAAAAATAATGATATTTCTACTTTTCATACGAATGCAAGATATTGCGCTCGTAAATATTATTGACAATTTGTTAAATCAAAACAAATAAGGTCTACATGTAAATGAAACCCAAAAAAATCCCAAAGCATGATTGATCGCAATTTCCAGCAGGTATATTAACAAACTTCTGTTAAAACGATGCCATGGTCATTTTTTTTTATATTAAAGTGAATAGAAAGCAGTTTAGTTGTGGTTTTGTATAAGATAAAGTACATACAGCTGGCATGAGATTTATTACAATGTATTACCGGTATATGTGTACTGACAGATGTCAATATAAAATGTGAAAGAAAGGAATGTGCCTATCAATGATTACAGCAGGTGTGTTTATCTGTTACTTGTTTGTGTTTTTGTCTCATCTGTAAAACAGTTAGATCAAATACTTATACAATTGTCTCCTCTTATAATGTCACTTCATCTGTAAAACAGTTAGATCAAATACTTATACAATAGTCTCCTCTTATAATGTCACTTCATCTGTAAAACAGTTAGATCAAATACTTATACAATAGTCTCCTCTTATAATGTCACTTCATCTGTAAAACAGTTAGATCAAATACTTATACAATAGTCTCCTCTTATAATGTCACTCCTAACAAACATTCAGACTGTAGAAATGTTTCTCTAGGGATCCTTAAGTAGTAGGGTTAATCTTAGAGTTATGATGTTTAATGCTACTTTCAACAATATTTCAGTTATATCGTGGCGGTCAGTTTTATTGGTGGAGGAACCCGGAGAAAACCTCCGACATGTCACAAGTCAATGACAAATTTATCACATACATTTGTATTCCTAAAGTAGTATATAGGCAACCAAAGAACACAAAGTCAATTTCTTACTTCTTTTCAAGAACTGCAGCATGCGAAGTCAATGAATTTGAAGTTCCGGTAGTCATTCATGTTGCCCGAGTGGTCCTGAACAAGTGTTAAATCGTTTGAGAGCAAATACAAATTCATGATGCTGTCATGGTTCCAACAGCAACTTTCAACTTGGAAAATATGTTAAAAACAGGAAGGTCATTGGCAAAACTTTTACAAAGACATCCTGAATATGTACATGTACCATACATGTATATTCAATTTTGTTTAAATGAAAGCTGCCCATTCAAGGGTGGGACCAAAGTTTGTATACATATGTAGGTAAATATGTTAAAATCATTTCTGAATTATTTCAATAAAGGCTTCATCAAGACAATGTTTAAAAGTAAAGATTAATATTTGTTTAAAATTACTAGTAAAGATCCAAAGAATGCACAGGATTGACTATAGTAGCCTATGAACTGTTAAATTTTATAAAGTATAAAACATGTATACCAATCCCTCCAAAAAAGTTGTGGTCGGGACTGACTCAAGAGTTGAAAGGTTTATCAGAAAATTTTGACATTTTTATTACTGTATACGTATTCATTTGCAGTGTATCTAGTAATTATGGTATATCATTATCAAATGCCAGCATGCAACATTTGTTTTCATATGAAATACAAAAATGTACTAAAATATATATTATGATCTAAATTTTGAACAGTTGCAAAAACAATCATGACAGTTTACCTCAAATGAGTACACATGTGTCAAATATTCATTTCTTAGCTCACATGAACCACTGTCGGAGTGTCCATGTGAGCTATATTGTTATCACTTGATGTCTGTTGTCTGTCCATAAACTGTCTTAGATTCAACATCACTGAGCCAATTGGAACCAAGCTTGGTTAGTCATCTTTAAATATTGTGTCTGACATATCTACCAAGCAGCATCATGATAAGAAGATTAAATTGTGTACCAATGAATGCCCGCCCCGTGGTCTATTGGGTTTAAATCCTAGCAATCAAGATTTGACATATGCAATGATAGACAATTGCTTAGTAAATCTTCTTTACCATGTGAGAGATACAAGCTCATGTGAGCCTCTAGTTTTTCATCCTCAAAGACGGATGATCTTATTGTAAATTAAAAAGTGTTAATGGTTTAATTTGACATCAATAAACCTTGGAAAACAGTAATTATTAGTAAATACAATAGTTGTCAGGTATACTTTGTTGGAGAACTGTTACATAGCTCTAAGTCTAAGTGGTCTTTTTCTTCCTTCACAATTTTAACACTTTGCCAAAGACCATATGACCTTTTGCCCTCAGGTGATATTTGTCTTCATTTGCTTTTCACATAACACAATTTTTGTTCTTCCCAGAAACCTGAAATCAAAATTGGCTGGGGTTGGATACCTTTCAAAAATAGATCTGATAGTTACACCCAGCATCCAAGATGGCCAGCATTACTAACATTAATTTCTAAAACTGTATGCTATATTTTTGTAGTACATGAATTGGCTGAAATATGAGCTCTTGTTTTATGATATACCAATAACTGGTAAAATAAAAGTATTCCATATATATCAGCTGTCCTTAGATAGATATATTTATTAAAAAAATTAACTTTTTTAAATGCCAAAAAGATATTGCCTCTCTTAAATATATATGGTTTTACGTTATTGTTATAGTTTTTATTTTCAACAATATTTCAGTTATATTGTGGTGGTCTGTTTTATTGGTGGAGCAAACCAGAGAAAACCACTGACCCGTATCAAGTCACTGACATATTTTATCACATAATGTTGTATAGAGAAAACCACTGACCTGTATCAAGTCACTGACATATTTTATCACATAATGTTGTATAGAGAAAACCACTGACCTGTATCAAGTCACTGACATATTTTATCACATAATGTTGTATAGAGAAAACCACTGACCTGTATCAAGTCACTGACATACTTTATCACATAATGTTGTATAGAGAAAACCACTGACCTGTATCAAGTCACTGACATATTTTATCACATAATGTTGTATAGAGAAAACCACTGACCTGTATCAAGTCACTGACATACTTTATCACATAATGTTGTATAGAGAAAACCACTGACCTGTATCAAGTCACTGACATACTTTATCACATAATGTTGTATAGAGAAAACCACTGACCTGTATCAAGTCACTGACATACTTTATCACATAATGTTGTATAGAGAAAACCACTGACCTGTATCAAGTCACTGACATACTTTATCACATAATGTTGTATAGAGAAAACCACTGACCTGTATCAAGTCACTGACATACTTTATCACATAATGTTGTATAGAGAAAACCACTGACCTGTATCAAGTCACTGACATACTTTATCACATAATGTTGTATAGAGAAAACCACTGACCTGTATCAAGTCACTGACATACTTTATCACATAATGTTGTATAGAGAAAACCACTGACCTGTATCAAGTCACTGACATACTTTATCACATAATGTTGTATAGAGAAAACCACTGACCTGTATCAAGTCACTGACATACTTTATCACATAATGTTGTATAGAGAAAACCACTGACCTGTATCAAGTCACTGACATACTTTATCACATAATGTTGTATCGAGTACTCCTCGTTAGTAGTGATAGGCACTAATTGCATAGGTAGCTGTAAATCCAACTACCATAAATTAACGACCACAACAGCCACCCTTTATATATTTATAATTGTTTACTAGTATTAATTATGTTGTATAGTATTTCTAGACATAGTTACAATTTTATTATGCCCCCGCGACAAAGAGTCAGGGGCATATTAATTTACCCCTGTCCGTCTGTCCGTCCGTTCGTCCATATAGCTATATGGTTTGTCCGGCTATCTCCTCCTACAGTTTTGGAGCTACAGCTTTAATATTTTGTAGGATGTTTATGAACATAATGGAGGTGTGCATGTCCACAGGATTTTGATTTTCTTCACAAATATTCTCAAAATGACAGGCACATTTGTAGTTGGACTTAGTCATTTTTTTCGTACTAGCTGCATAAAGGGAACATGGTTTGTCCGGCTAACTCCTACTACAGTTTTAGAGCTACAGCTTTAATAATTTGCAGGATGTTTATACACATAATGGAGGTTTGCATGTCCACAGGATTTTGATTTTCATCAAATATTCTCAAAATGACAGGTAGTTGGACTTAGTCATTTTGTTCGTCCGTCCGGATATAGATACATGGTTTGTCCGGCTATCTCCTCCTACAGTTTTGGAGCTACAGCTTTAATATTTTGTATGATGTTTATACACATAATGGAGTTTACTTGTTTATAATTTCTTATGGTCAGACGGGGGCATCATTTGTGTCTTACAGACACACTTCATTTTTAAAAAATCACTCCTAACAAAACAACTTTGTCCATAATTATCAAGTGCGAGGGCATACTTCTTTTCTAGTTTTATCTAAGATGTGTGCATGCTTTTTTTTCTTTTTTTTTTAATAAGTGTAATAAAATGAAAAGCAAAAAAATACCACACTGTCGAAACAGTTCCAAAATCTGATTGAAAAATCAGAGGCAAAATAGATGCCCCTAACACACGTATACCCGGTACATGACCGCTCACTTTCCTGGCTTGTAAATAACTCAAACATATAAATTTTTTGAAGTTGTTATGTACATTGTAGAACCTATTAATAAATACTTACAATTTCTCATGTTAAACAAATTGAAAGCAACTGTTAACGAGGAAGATAATATAGATTAATGGATCCTGTGGTTTTTTAACATACTGTTCTATTGCTATATAGATAGTTTATGCTGATTAATTTGTCCATTGAAAAGATTGATGCTGTATTTCTTCCATAAATTTTTCACTATTAATTACTGATTATGACTTTGATTCATGATGGAAAAAATATTTTTGAAGAATACCTAGTATTTGAAGAAAATTTTTAGGTGTGTTTTTTAGTTTACATTGCAATGGAAGCATAGGGGATAATTTTGATCATTTGTGAAAAAGGAACATTTTGGGAGAAAAGAAAGTTGTCTGAAAAACCCTAAATAACTAATTCTGTCAAAAGTACAAAGTATTAGGTTGGAACTTTTGTATTATTTGTACACATACAAAAGTAATGATTTCTTCAAATATTTTTGGCATTTCCCCATGATTTTGACAGGGAATTTCTCTGATTTTATAATGGAATAAAAAAAATTGTAAAAATAATTTCAAGAAGAGTGGGTTTAGGTTATATTGGTTAGCATTACGGTTATGGTGTTTAACACCACGAACAATATTAAAGTTATATCGCGGTGGTCAGATTTATTGGTGGAGGAAACCTGAGTACCCTGAGAAAACCATAGGCCTGCCATAAGTCACTGACAAACTTTATTGCATAATGTTGTATCAGTACACATTGCCATGACAGGACTGGAACTTTAGTGGTGATAAGATTACACTGGTCAAATACAATCTTAGTTATAGCATGTCTTTGTCTTCATTTACCTTTTATATGAATACTTTTTTTTATGTTGCAGAAATCTAGATCCGCTGACAGAAACAGTATCCTTGTATATTAATTATAATAAAGAAGTGCTATTGAAGACAATTAATTAAGATTTATACCTACATATTAGATAGAAAATAATTGAAGTTTCACACCCTGTATGAAGATATAATATGATTATCCAGTGATTTTTGTGGGATGAAATTTGATGAGTCCCAGCCAAAAAGTAACGAGTCCCACTGGTGCATCCTTTGTTATTAGTATTGTTTGTAAAAAAAAATATCCAAAACACTAATGTTTAGTCCAGGACCCATCTAGACGAGTTGCAAATCTCTCTGTAAATACATATATATTACATTAAGAATTAATCAAAATTTTCCTCAAACAAAACTGGTATATTTGTAAGTAAAAAACTTTTACTCGTTTCTTTATCCAATTCTAACCACAAGTTTTGAATCATTTTCTTCCTTTTTCTATCACTGTTCATTTTAATTTTAGTTGATGAGAAATTATTTACAGTATACAATTATTTAAGACCAAACATTTGAGTTAAGACAATTTGTCAATAATCCGTCTTGTACAAGATATTTGAAAAAATTTATGAGTTAACCAGTGAAGTGACTTTTACTAAATGTTGAATTAATTACATGTATATTGAACATATTAAACTAGATGAAAGGAACCTTGACAGAATTTTAGTATGGCTTGCCATTCTATATGCAGTACCTTGCCCATTGGCCAGAGTATTTCCAAGTGGCTGAATCACCAGGAGGAGTTATTATGGGCTACAGTAAGTCCTGTAGTCAAAAAATATAGTTGAAACAGACCAACTGCAATGCTACCACTTAAAATAGTCCAACCTCATTGTGTCAAAATCAAAGGGACCAATAATATACAAGTATTCTAGTCACATGTACAGTGAAACCTGTCTAAGCTGAACTTCCTTGGAACCAACTTTTATGTTCAGAATAGACAGGTGTTTGGTTTATACAAGCTATTTAAACAAGGATTTCCTACATTGCAACTTTATTTAAAGTTTGGTTTATACAGGATGCTGTTTTATTAAGAGTTTTTTTTTCATTTTATGAAGGTTTCACTGTAATGAAGTTTGACTCCTCTTTTGTCCCATAAAAAAATTTGACAAGGTAAATACATGTACTATACATAAGAAATCAAAATAGATTACAATAATAACTAAAAATCAAGAGAAGGTGTACGATAATTATTAACATGTTGTTCTTTTTAGTTATGGGGAAAGCTGAAGGATCAGCTGATCTGTGGCATGGTCATGTGACTGCTTTAACAGTGGCACCAGAATACAGACGTTTAGGTTTGGCAGCTAAATTAATGAATATGTTAGAAGATATTTCTGAAAAGTAAGTTTGATGAAGAAAAAAAAAGATTAAAGAAATGATTAATTTACTGGTTAATTTCTTTTTTTTATCCATGGTTATATATATCAAAGACATATTCTACTTCTCCAAACCTTATTAGGAGTCTGGTTGGTGGAGTGGATATGGTAGTGGATGTCTGACCATCAGCCTAAAACTACTGACATAGGTTTGCCCCAGATACCTACTTTAGCATTAAGGTTTCAGTACACATTATCCAAGTTTCTACCATCAGTTTGATATATCTGTCTTGGCTTTCCCCCCTCAATAAGTGGCAGTCATGATACATGTGTATAAAAAATGTAGGTGCAAAATTGTTACAGTGATGAATAAACACCAGAAGCTGTAAGCCTCTAGACCCTACCAGCATTATAATGATTTTTAAGTCTGTTTATATGCCCCTAAAACTTTACAGTATTCCTCCTCTTAAAAGACCATCCATTCTGCAAAGAAAAAGTGGCCATACAAAAGGGATGGTCTCACTTGAGGGTGCAATTTACTAGTATTTAATTATCTTAGTTATTCTGAAATCTGACCTGATATGAGGGTTGGCCTTTGGTGAGAGTGGCCATGTAAGATGGAAACTACTGTATTTTTAATTTTACAAAATTATAAAATAAACTGAAATTTAATCAATAATTTTCGTCCTGTTTGTTTTTTTAACAGAAAACGGTGTTATTTTGTGGATTTATTTGTGAGAGTTTCTAACAAGGTTGCTGTAGACATGTACAATAAACTGGGATATACAGTGTATAGAACAGTGCTAGAATATTACTCTGGTGAGGTGGATGAAGATGCTTATGGTGAGTAACTCTTTTATGTTGGAGGTTAATTTATTGAGGAGTGTATTAATGTCTTTAGATGGTTCAAACATGTCAAAGTAAAGACTGATTTGTATTGAATACTAGTATATAGTAAGGTACCAAGGTGTTGTTTCAGAGAGCATTGAATGATAAATGATGTGTTGACTTATTTTGTCAGATCAACCTACAAAATGGAGCTCTTTTTCTAGAAAAAACGTTCTTGGAAAAATTACTGGTATAAAAACAATAGAGAGTAAACTTAAGGCTCTTTATCATACTGTTGTTGGTCAGTTTCACCATTTTTTCCATTTTTCCATACACATTGAAATAATCCAAAATTCAAATCCTGTATTCAAAGTACATGTACATGGTATATGATTCTGTAGTTATATCATTGAAAATTAATTGGACATCCTTTATTTACTAGCATTTTACACCAAAATATATACTGGATATGTATGAAATAGCTAATGAAAAAATGGCTATTACATATAAAGAGAGACTTAAGCCACCCTTGAGACAATTGCGACACAGCATTCCTCGTCTTTCGTTATTCTTCCTTGTAAGCCTTGACAAAGACAAGAATCTTCTTTCCTTAGCATGATATTTGACTGGATCTGGCTGACACAGCCCATAGTGATGAGTTGCTCAGTTGAAGCATTCAAAGCTGTTGTCTACTCTATCAAATACTAATTTATTAAACCTGTAAATAGTTTTAATATTTTTCAATTGTCATGTGCAACCTCTAACAGAATATTCAACTTGTTGCAGGCAGTCAGTATTTGGAAGAAGCAGATGTATATTTTTGTAGCAGATTCTTTCAATTAATACAATCTTTTTTTTTGCAATTTGATCTAGTCCAACTTGTACAGGGAGATAACTCTGACATAAAAATCTCTCACAAATTTAAATGAATACAATTATTTGAGGAAATCAGAATCATGCAAATGTTCTTGTACCTTGTTATTGATGTCTAACTAAAAAGACAACAATGGTTATTTTACAGGAAGATATGATAGATCAAGGAAATAATTCTAGCTTAATTGTATATTACATACATATCACTGAATATTTTTTTATTTTTAGCCCACCTTACACAAAGTGTCATATAAACTATTGCCATCACTTGGTGTCTGTTATCCTCCACAATCTTGACCAAATTAAACCAAGCTTGGCTGAAATGGATCATGGATACTCCTCTTTCAAAACTGTGTCCAGTAGTCCTGCCCTTAATTAAAGATGGTCATCATTGCTAAAAATAGAAATAGTTACCTTCGATATGACCTACAAAATAACTAGGCCAATTATAACTAAACTTGGATAGAAGGGTATAAAGAATCTCAAACTTACATACAAAATCATAGGTATATGCTGGTAAGGTTTACAGCATTTATTTATTAGCTCACCTGACCCTTTGGGTCAGGTGAGCTATTGTCACCACTGAGCGTCCATCGTCCGTCCGTCCGTTAACTTTTCACATTTTAATCAACTCCTCTGAAGCCACTGGGCCAATTTGAACCAAACTTTGGTGGAATGGTCCTTGGATGGCCCCCTTCCAAAATTGTGTCCGGTGATCACGACTTTCAACCAAGATGGCTGCCAAGCTAAAAATAGAAAAAAGGAGGGATGAAATTTTAATTGTTGATTGCTACTTTAGTATAAGTCAAAATGAGCTCAAATTTTAACTGCAGCTACATGGCAAAGAGTAGTTTAACATATATTCCGGGTTTTTCTGTGAAATTTTTCTTTCAGCCGATTTATACCGATTATGCAAATTAGGCATATTTTGATAAAAGATCACATTTAAATCTTCTCCTCTGAAACCGCTGAACCAAATTAAAACAAATTTGGCTGGGATGGTCCTTGGGTGGGTCCCTTTCAAAATTGTGTCCGACAGCCCCACTCTCCATTCAAGATGGCTGCTGTTACTAAAAATAGAAATTTCTTCAATTGTCCATTGCTGCTTTAATATAACTCAAAATGAGCTCAAATTTTAGCTGCAGCTACATGGCAAGGAGCAGTTTAACATATATTCTAGGTTTTTCTGTGAAATTTTCCTTTCAGACGATTTATACCGATTATGCAAATTGGGCATATTTTGATAAAAGATCACATTTAAATCTTCTCCTCTGAAACCGCTGAACCAAATTAAAGCAAACCTGGCAGGGATGGACCCTGTATGGGTCCCTTTCAAATTTGTGTCTGACAGCCCTGCCCTCCATTCAAGATCGCTGCTGTTACTAAAAATATAAATTTCTTCAATTGTCCATTGCTGCTTTAGTATAAGTCAAAATGAGCTCAAATTTTAGCTGCAGCTACATGGCAATCAGTAGTTTAACATATATTCTGGGTTTTTCTGTGAGATTTTTTCAGCCAGTTTATTCCGTTTAGGAATATTATGATATAAAAATCACATCTAAAAAATCTTTTGCTCTGAAATTTGAGTTGAAATGATCTTTGGGTGGCCCACTTTCCAAATTACATGCAACACCCCCATTTTCTATCAACTTTAGATGTCAAATTGAAAACCAGGTGAGCGATTACAGGCTCCTGGGAGCCTCTAGTTCTTAATATTTTCATGCTTCATTATTAACTCTTAAAGTATTAAAGAATTTATCATTCAGAGATGATAGACTAGTTGAGTACATCATATTTACAAGGTGAGAGATGTACCGGTTCCTTTGAGCCTCTAGTTTTGTAACACAATACCTTTGCTGACAAAACCTTGCTCATCAGAACAATGCATTCAGCAACTTTCAATCATATTTTTATCCACAGACCTAGTGATAAATAAACAAATTTAGCTTGTGATATCTTATTTACAAGAGGTCTATCTGTGCAAATTGCATACTTTTGCTTCTCTTCAAAACGTTATTTATTATACAGTAAGCTCCATGTATCAGAATGTCAAAGCGTTATTTATTATACAGTAAGCTACATGTAGCAGAACGTCAAAGCGTTATTTATTATACAGTAAGCTCCATGTATCAGGATGTCAAAGCGTTATTTATTATACAGTAAGCTCCATGTATCAGAACGTCAAAGCGTTATTTATTATACAGTAAGCTCCATGTATCAGAACGTCAAAGCGTTATTTATTATATAGTAAGCTCCATGTATCAGAATGTCAAAGCGTTATTTATTATACAGTAAGCTCCATGTATCAGAATGTCAAAGCGTTATTTATTATACAGTAAGCTCCATGTATCAGAACGTCAAAGCATTATTTATTATACAGTAAGCTCCATGTATCAGAATGTCAAAGCGTTTTTTATTATACAGTAAGCTCCATGTATCAGAATGTCAAAGCGTTATTTATTATACAGTAAGCTCCATGTATCAGAACGTCAAAGCGTTATTTATTATACAGTAAGCTCCATGTATCAGAATGTCAAAACGTTATTTATTATACAGTAAGCTCCATGTATCAGAACGTCAAAACGTTATTTATTATACAGTAAGCTCCATGTATCAGAATGTCAAAGCGTTTTTTATTATACAGTAAGCTCCATGTATCAGAATGTCAAAGCGTTATTTATTATACAGTAAGCTCCATGTATCAGAACGTCAAAACATTATTTATTATACAGTAAGCTCCATGTATCAGAACGTCAAAGCGTTATTTATTATACAGTAAGCTCCATGTATCAGAATGTCAAAGCGTTATTTATTATACAGTAAGCTCCATGTATCAGAACGTCAAAACGTTATTTATTATACAGTAAGCTCCATGTATCAGAACGTCAAAGCGTTATTTATTATACAGTAAGCTCCATGTATCAGAACGTCAAAACGTTATTTATTATACAGTAAGCTCCATGTATCAGAACGTCAAAACGTTATTCATTATACAGTAAGCTCCATGTATCAGAACGTCAAAACATTATTTATTATACAGTAAGCTCCATGTATCAGAACGTCAAAACGTTATTTATTATACAGTAAGCTCCATGTATCAGAACGTCAAAACGTTATTTATTATACAGTAAGCTCCATGTATCAGAACGTCAAAACGTTATTTATTATACAGTAAGCTCCATGTATCAGAACGTCAAAGCGTTATTTATTATACAGTAAGCTCCATGTATCAGAATGTCAAAGCGTTTTTTATTATACAGTAAGCTCCATGTATCAGAATGTCAAAGCGTTATTTATTATACAGTAAGCTCCATGTATCAGAACGTCAAAACATTATTTATTATACAGTAAGCTCCATGTATCAGAACGTCAAAGCGTTATTTATTATACAGTAAGCTCCATGTATCAGAATGTCAAAGCGTTATTTATTATACAGTAAGCTCCATGTATCAGAACGTCTATACAGTAAGCTCCATGTATCAGAACGTCTATACAGTAAGCTCCATGTATCAGAACGTCAAAACGTTATTTATTATACAGTAAGCTCCATGTATCAGAACGTCAAAGCGTTATTTATTATACAGTAAGCTCCATGTATCAGAACGTCAAAACGTTATTTATTATACAGTAAGCTCCATGTATCAGAACGTCAAAACGTTATTCATTATACAGTAAGCTCCATGTATCAGAACGTCAAAACATTATTTATTATACAGTAAGCTCCATGTATCAGAACGTCAAAACGTTATTTATTATACAGTAAGCTCCATGTATCAGAACGTCAAAACGTTATTTATTATACAGTAAGCTCCATGTATCAGAACGTCAAAACGTTATTTATTATACAGTAAGCTCCATGTATCAGAACGTCAAAGCGTTATTTATTATACAGTAAGCTCCATGTATCAGAACGTCAAAACGTTATTTATTATACAGTAAGCTCCATGTATCAGAACCTCAAAGCGTTATTTATTATACAGTAAGCTCCATGTATCAGAACATCAAAGCGTTATTTATTATACAGTAAGCTCCATGTATCAGAACATCAAAGCGTTATTTATTATACAGTAAGCTCCATGTATCAGAACCTCAAAGCGTTATTTATTATACAGTAAGCTCCATGTATCAGAATGTCAAAGCGTTATTTATTATACAGTAAGCTCCATGTATCAGAACGTCAAAGCGTTATTTATTATACAGTAAGCTCCATGTATCAGAACGTCGAAACGTTATTTATTATACAGTAAGCTCCATGTATCAGAATGTCAAAACGTTATTTATTATACAGTAAGCTCCATGTATCAGAATGTCAAAACGTTATTTATTATACAGTAAGCTCCATGTATCAGAATGTCAAAACGTTATTTATTATATAGTAAGCTCCATGTATCAGAACGTCAAAACGTTATTTATTATACAGTAAGCTCCATGTATCAGAATGTCAAAGCGTTATTTATTATACAGTAAGCTCCATGTATCAGAATGTCAAAACGTTATTTATTATACAGTAAGCTCCATGTATCAGAATGTCAAAACGTTATTTATTATACAGCAAGGCCAAAAAAAAAAATATGTGTGTTTACGGTCACCCGACCTACCCTAATTTTTGCTAGCAACCCTATGCATTTTTACACAGAATTCGGATAACCATTTTTGTTGTTTAACCAGCAGCAATGTTTTATTTATTCAACTGCTAGCTTTTTGTCGAAATTGAGAGCAAAGAAGGTAGAAAAACTGCATAATTCGTCATTTTACCGGAATTTTCGAAAATTAAATACCGGAACCGGGAACGACTATTTCCGGTTTTGTCGATAATGAAAAAAAATTTAAAAAAAAAATTTATCCCAACCGACCGACCCTAGATTTTTTTGACATGTGACAGTAAACACACATATATTTTTTTTTGGCCTAAGCTCCATGTATCAGAACGTCAAAGCGTTATTTATTATACAGTTAGCTGCAATAATGTAGCTCCTGTGATAAACTTGTGTCTCAGCAGAGCTACAACGCGGTCCCATTCGTCACAATGGAGCAAAAAAAAAGTTGCAGTTGAAACATAAAAACTCACTATTTACGCTTCAAACATTTCATTATAACTATTACTGATGATCCCAGCCCTTGTTAAATCGCTTTGGCTGAGAAATATATGCTTTTCAAAGGTAGCAACAACCTTGTTCAAATTTATCGATCGTTTGTCATAACCGGAAACTACGGAAGGCGGAGCTTTTCTAAATATGGTATTTCTTACTACGATGCTTACGACGGCTGATGTAAACATTCACGCCTTAATCGCCAAATATGGTATCGACATCCAAATACTGAGGCCGGAAATGACGAAATTCAAAATGTTCAGAGAGTTTAGTAAACATGGATTTTTATTTTGTGGGAATTACATTCTAAAATACTGGTAGGTGATAAAAACTTGTTATAATAATGGACAAAAGGAAAGGTTATGTCTTATTATTGATAAATGCAGGCATCAGAAACTCTGTAAGCGAGCGCAAAAAATCTCGGCGGCTGCTCCATTACGTGTAATGACATCCCGTTATATCCCTTGCGAGTAAGCGAGCATTTAGGGTTTTATTATTAGAACTATTATACAATAAGCTCCATGTATCAGAATGTCAAAACGTTATTTATTATACAGTAAGCTCCATGTATCAGAATGTCAAAACATTATTTATTATACAGTAAGCTCCATGTATCAGAACGTCAAAACGTTATTTATTATACAGTAAGCTCCATGTATCAGAACGTCAAAGCGTTATTTATTATACAGTAAGCTCCATGTATCAGAACGTCAAAACGTTATTTATTATACAGTAAGCTCCATGTATCAGAATGTCAAAACGTTATTTATTATACAGTAAGCTCCATGTATCAGAATGTCAAAACGTTATTTATTATACAGTAAGCTCCATGTATCAGAACGTCAAAACGTTATTTATTATACAGTAAGCTCCATGTATCAGAATGTCAAAACGTTATTTATTATACAGTAAGCTCCATGTATCAGAACGTCAAAACGTTATTTATTATACAGTAAGCTCCATGTATCAGAACGTCAAAACATTATTTATTATACAGTAAGCTCCATGTATCAGAATGTCAAAACGTTATTTATTATACAGTAAGCTCCATGTATCAGAACGTCAAAACGTTATTTATTATACAGTAAGCTCCATGTATCAGAACGTCAAAGCGTTATTTATTATACAGTAAGCTCCATGTATCAGAACGTCAAAACGTTATTTATTATACAGTAAGCTCCATGTATCAGAACGTCAAAGCGTTATTTATTATACAGTAAGCTCCATGTATCAGAACGTCAAAGCGTTATTTATTATACAGTAAGCTCCATGTATCAGAACGTAAGCGTTATTTATTATACAGTATGCTCCATGTATCAGAATGTCAAAGCGTTATTTATTATACAGTAAGCTCCATGTATCAGAACGTAAGCGTTATTTATTATACAGTAAGCTCCATGTATCAGAATGTCAAAACGTTATTTATTATACAGTAAGCTCCATGTATCAGAATGTCAAAATGTTATTTATTATACAGTAAGCTCCATGTATCAGAACGTCAAAACGTTATTTATTATACAGTAAGCTCCATGTATCAGAATGTCAAAATGTTATTTATTATACAGTAAGCTCCATGTATCAGAACGTCAAAACGTTATTTATTATACAGTAAGCTCCATGTATCAGAACGTCAATACGTTATTTATTATACAGTAAGCTCCATGTATCAGAACGTCAAAGCGTTATTTATTATACAGTAAGCTCCATGTATCAACGTCAAAGCGTTATTTATTATACAGTAAGCTCCATGTATCAGAACGTCAAAACGTTATTTATTATACAGTAAGCTCCATGTATCAGAATGTCAAAACGTTATTTATTATACAGTAAGCTCCATGTATCAGAACGTCAAAACATTATTTATTATACAGTAAGCTCCATGTATCAGAACGTCAAAACATTATTTATTATACAGTAAGCTCCATGTATCAGAATGTCAAAACGTTATTTATTATACAGTAAGCTCCATGTATCAGAACGTCAAAACGTTATTTATTATACAGTAAGCTCCATGTATCAGAATGTCAAAGCGTTATTTATTATACAGTAAGCTCCATGTATCAGAATGTCAAAACGTTATTTAGTATACAGTAAGCTCCATGTATCAGAACGTCAAAGCGTTATTTATTATACAGTAAGCTCCATGTATCAGAATGTCAAAACGTTATTTATTATACAGTAAGTTCCATGTATCAGAACGTAAGCGTTATTTATTATATAGTAAGCTCCATGTATCAGAATGTCAAAACGTTATTTATTATACAGTAAGCTCCATGTATCAGAATGTCAAAATGTTATTTATTATACAGTAAACTCCATGTATCAGAACGTCAAAACGTTATTTATTATACAGTAAGCTCCATGTATCAGAATGTCAAAATGTTATTTATTATACAGTAAGCTCCATGTATCAGAACGTCAAAACGTTATTTATTATACAGTAAGCTCCATGTATCAGAATGTCAAAACGTTATTCATTATACAGTAAGCTCCATGTATCAGAACGTAAAAACGTTATTTATTATACAGTAAGCTCCATGTATCAGAACATCAAAAACAGATTACTCTAATTTCATTCTAATTTGATCACATAATATAGCTGCCATTGCTGGGACAAAACTTGGGATTTTTGCTGCAGTTGCCAGATGGGCTCCCTAAAATTACCATTTCAGTAGCCCAGCAACTGATTTATCGTAATATCCGATTATCGTAGCAACACGTAATATAATCAAAACGTCAGTAGCCATCTGGGCTACTGTATTACTATTTTCAGAGTCTCCGGCATACTTTTAGTGGTCTTGGACTATTGACTAAGCTTTATCCCTGCATTTGGCATTGCAATTTCTGGTAGCCCGTAGGTGGCTGTAATTGAATAAAAAAATATTTTCGAAACCTGGAGGTCTTATTAGCTTAACTATGTGATGTCTTGTCATCACTTTGTGTCTATCCCCATCTTCTGTGCCCCTAAAAGTTTTCATTTTTTGTGTGGATTAGAAATTTAAGATGGCAATGTTAAACATAGACATATGAGAATATAAATGAAAAGCTTTTTCTCAGAAAAAAAAGATTGAATATCAGGTGAACCATACAGGCCAGAGTGAGCCTTTTGTTTCAATTTATTTGGAATACTATGATTTATGAAAATGATTTTCAAAACTATTTTCTCATTTCAAACAGATTTATTATGCAATGGGGATGTCATAGGGCATACTATGTGTAGTCAATGAAACCACTAACTGAAAGTTTATAGAACAATTTTTGGATGGTCATCAACAAGATATATTTATTTAATGCTGATTTGACATCCAAAAAAGGTAAACCAAGATAGTTTGTAACTGAATGAATGACCACAGACTCCAATATGTCCCCTGGGTACTGGTGAAGGTTCACAGGGTTCAAACCCACAGAGCTGCTCAACATGTCACCAGGTGGAAAATAGGGAGCCTTGTCGGCGAACTGTGGACCATAGTGGGTAACGGTTTGGAGAATGCCACACTCCCTGTACACTAAAGAGCTCTTTTGTAGATTTCAAAAGAGTAGGTGCACTACAAAAACAAATAATTTCATCCCTACCCAACTCTGCATACTTTTTCAGTAGGATTCAAAAGTCATTGATCCGGTTGACCCATCCCTTCACTTATTTCTATATAGTTTTTATATATTCGAACGAAGGGAGACATATTGTTTTAGTCTGATTTGTTCTTCCGCTTCTTCTGCTTCTTCTCAGCGAAGCTTTTCCGGACCATAACTTTTTTGTCTTTCCAGATAGGTCAATTATATTTGGTATGTGGGTGCATGACCATAAGGCGGTGTGTCGCGTACCATAATGACCTTCGTTTGACCTTGACCTTTGACTTCAAGGTCAAACAATTTTTTTTAAATAGTATCACTTGTTAAGGAGAAACATAAGTTTTAGGTATCTAAAACAGTTCTTCCTAGAACTTGTTTTCGTCCTGAATAATATAGATGAAATACTGCTTGCTGGACGTTAATCTGCAATAATCAGTCGATAAATCAACCAATGTGCCCTTGTTAGCATTTAATATTTATGATGGTGTACAGACACTTAGAAAAGCTCTTAATGAATTTCCACTTTACTCAATGTACTCCATGTAAGCGAGCCATCAATAATAACTGGTTCAGCTTTAAACTTTAAAATGTGTGACTAAGTTGAAGAATTATTTGACCTTTGAAATGTTTAAAATGATTCTGCAATAACAATATATATATAATATATATATGAAAGGTACTCTATTAAACATAGGTAATTTTCTTCTATTTAGAAAATAAAGTACTGTTCCATATACTGTTTTATATTTTTGCATGTTATAATGTGCTGTCATGTGCCCTTTTACTTAATCATTGCTCTTTTTGTCAATATGTGACTATATATACTCATTTGCCCCTTGTAGACCCTTAATTGGTAATAAAAAATTTAAAAAATATTTTATTTGGTTTTGTAGTAAATGTCTAGATGTTAAGTTATCCCCCTTTAAATGTCTAAATGTTAAGTTAAATTTTAAATGGGAATGTGTTAAGTTATCTCCCTTTAAATGGGAATACTTGCCAACACAGCATACAAAATTTCCGAATAATTTCCGAAACGGATACTGATAAATAGAGAATATTATATGGCTCTTTCCGTATCACATCCTGTAACAACCCGAGACACCAATATCATCCTGAGAGATTTAATTCGAGGGATGATATTGGTCGAGGGTTGATACAGGATGTGATACAGAAAGAGCCATATCATATTATGTTTATTGTATACTTCAACATGAGAAAGTCTTGTTCTGTATTATGAATTGTGATGTCGACGTAGTCACATGATCAATATCATTTTAAGGGGTATGATAAAGGGGTGATGATATCGATATCAGTCACGGCAGACAAATACAGTCATAATGTTCTTTCAGTATCATATATGCAAATTTCCTTTATTTAGTACTAAGTATATGATAAAACCATATAACTATGAAAAAAATCATCATTATAAACAGAAAAAAACATTTTGACTTTTGATATTAGACATTGATTAATATCTGATTCTGTTACAATGTTTTCTGACAAACATCCAGAATTTCATCTGTAAGTGATTAATATTAACAGCTCTATTGGTTCTCAGGGATTATAGTGTTAATTAATCTTTATACAATTCTCCTAGTTTTGACATACTGACCTTCTGACACACAGATTGACAGATGTTTCAAGGAATGGGAATATTTACAGGAAATACTAGAATTCAATCAAGATTTTTTTACCGATCTCCTTTTAAATAAAAAAAAATTGGCTACATTTGCAATATGTATATATGTCCTCCTTTCGTAAGTCGGTAAGATGTAAAAGTTTATATGCATCAAAATATTTCCTTGCAAGTATCAATAGACCTTTTGAACATTGTCGATTTGATTCTAAAATTATATGTATTTTTATTATGAGAAGAAAGTTTAAACATTGATGGTCAGCAATTCTACCTATAACAACAAAACAAACAATCTTTTATATACCTTGTCACCTGACCTAAAGGGTAAGGGTCATGTGAGGTATTGCCATCATTTGGCATCCATTATCGGTGTCCATAAATTTTTACATATTAATCTTCTTCTCTGATACCAGTGGACCAATTGGAACCAATCTTAGTAAGAATGTTCATTGGATGGTCCTCTATAATTTATGGGTTGTTTTTTTTTAATCGCAATCACGCAGAAAAAAAGAGACTTAAAGGTGTCAAAATGGGTATTGTCTGTTTTTAATCTTCTTCTCTGAAACCACTAGACCAATTATAACCAAACTTGCATTGGTAGGAATGTTCGTTGGATGGTCTTCTTAAAAGTTTATGTATTTTTTTTTGTCGATCAGAATTACACCAAAAAATATGTTTAAAAGTTGGTCTTTTAATATTTCAATATGAAGTTCATCTCGTACATTTATTAAATTTTAACAACATTTTGAAGATCACAACTTTACCAGATGAGAAATAAGTGGTGAAAAAAAGGGAAAAATACTAAAATTAAGTGAAAAGCATATTATTTTATTTCCACTATGTTATCATTACAGTTGACAAAAATTAGCTTAAAACTTTTGATCTGATTGAACTAGAAATGTTTACTTAAATTACATTACCCAAGCTGATATGTGGATGATAAGTGAAGAAAATTGTATTATAGTACATGTATATATTCTCCTGTGTCATTGACATCATATATTCAAGAGGAAACACTAAGTGACAGGAAATTATATGTTCAATTTTGTCATATAATCTGATGCAGACAGATTTATAATGTAACAAGCAAGTGCTTTGGATCAAAGTACATTATATAAAATAGTAAGTCTATTTATAAAGCTGAAGGAGGTCAATGTGTATCACCATTAAATTGACAAAAGCTACAGTTTGCCTGTTTTGTACTACCTGTACTACAAGGATATTTTTCTGTGGTAAATTGATATGACTTTCAAGTTTGTCTATATGAGTTTTGGTCAGTTCTATTATTTTCCGTGGAAAAAAATAATGCAAAATTCTTCTCCTTTTTAAACCTTTTGACTGATTTTAAATCAATTTGGCTGGGATTACCATTGTGTGGTACCTTTTCAAAATTGTATATGACACTACCATTTTCCATTTAAATTGGCCACCATTTCTAAAAATTTTAAATTCTTCAACAGATGTGTAACTTCTAAAGAAGAATTGCTATAATCTGGAGTTATTATTATAATAGCTGCGACATGGAACAATTGGATATCAAAAGATTTGAATATTCCAATTTTTCCCCCATATTAATGACAATTAAGAAGAAGACAACTCAGCACCTGAGTTGACCCACAGGTTTTAGTGGGGTTTGTGTTGCTTGATATTTAGCTTTCTGTTTTAATATTTTGTAGATCATTATTTGTGATTTTGTTCTCTTTATTTTGGCCATTGTAGTGTTCGTCCTTCATTGATTTATGGCTTCTGATTACCCCTTTGGTATCTTCAAACTATTCTTATGTATCTACAATTCTTTCTATGATTTTGTTTAAGATGCTTTTATTTTAAAATCCAATGGTTATAACTACTCTTAATGTAAAGTAATGCTGAGGGCCCGGGTGGCTCAATGAGTTAGGTAGTTGGATTACCTAACAACGCATACAAGCCTATCACCAATACGGTGTGGGTTCGCGCCCGGCTTTGTAAATTACAAAAAAGGGTGCACTCGACTCGCAGCCGCAAGTGATAAAGCTTGCCAGTTGCTTGCCCTTAGTCAGTGGTTCTCTCCGGGGACTCCGGCTTCTTCCACCACTAAAACTGGTCGCCATGATATAGCTGAAATATTGCTAAGCATAATAAAATCAAAAATAAATAAAGTAATGCTGTAAAAAAATAATATTAGAATGTGACTTTAAATGATGATGATATTTAAAACCTCAACCCGTTCAGAAAAAAAAAACCAAAAAGGGATCAGGGGGGATTTTAAAATTGACTAAACTTAATAAAGATCAACCATAATGATTTATTTCAAACGTTTATTTATTACTGTATCTACACTCATTTTGGTATGCTTAAGATACAATACATTAATATTCCACTATGTTCCTTATAGCCTTTCAATGTAATTGTAGATATAACACAAGGGGAGATAATAATATAGATGTAAAATACAGTCAAACCAGTCGTAAAGAGCACCTCTATATCTCACTGCCCATTAATGAATAGTGCATATGATTTTAACCTATATATAAAAGGCAACTGATCATAAAGGGCACATTTTCAGGTTCCCTTGAGTTCCCTTTATATATATGTGTGTTTAACTGTATATTAAAAAAAAAAGAAAACTGCAGTTTTGGTTCCTTACGTTTTTTGAGGTTTTATTGTATAAAAAAAAAGAACATTTGTTCCTTACATTTTCTGAGGTTTTATTGTATAAAAAAAAAGAATGTTTGTTCCTTACGTTTTTTGAGGTTTTATTGTATAAAAAAAAAGAACATTTGTTCCTTACATTTTCTGAGGTTTTATTGTATAAAAAAAAAGAAAGTTTGTTCCTTACATTTTCTGAGATTTGACTGTATAAAAAAAAGAATTTTGGTTCCTTACATTTTCTGAGATTTGACTATAAAAAAAGAATTTTGGTTCCTTACATTTTCTGAGATTTGACTATAAAAAAAGTATTTTGGTTCCTTACATTTTCTGATTTGATAGATTTTATTTTGTTGTATACTATAACTATTTAAGTTTAACAGATGTTGAGTTTACCTGCAGCACACATGTGGCCTTGTCTGGTATGTTGATTCTCTAATTACTATCAGTAGAAGACGATACCTGGCGTTAATCAGACAACATTATGGGGCAGATCACATGAAACTTGTTAACACAAGATATGTTGTAAATAAAATAAAATTCTGCTTTGCCATCTGTTAATCAGTTTTATTTTAAATCTTTAACAAGCAAAGATTAGATATAAATGAACATGAAAGAATTTAAGAAACAGTTAAGAAACAGTGCTGTACCTGGTCTGAAAATGTCAAGGTCTTAAGATGGCCAGTGATTTTGAGGTTGTTGACTTTTGACCACAATCTTAAACATGCCTGACATAGGCCCCCCCCCCCCCCCCCCCCCCCCCCCTGATATGTTCCTCAAGTGTTAAGGTTTCCAGACACCTAGTAACCAACCCAAAACCAGCTTTCCTCTCCCGGTTAAATATGAGTGAGTCATAAATAAAAAGAATTTTGTCAGGATAAAGATGAAAAATTTGCTGATAATATACAATTATGGCATTCATCAAAAGTTAATATCCATAATTATCAAATTGTGAAGCTTGAAGGAAATAACCCTTTCAAAATTTGATAATTATTGATATTAAGTTGATGTTGTAATGGTTAACATGCTCGCCTCAATTGTGGTAGATCATGGGTTTTGAGCCACTGTATGTCAAACTAAAAACTATAAAGTTAGTAATTACTGCTTCTTCGCTGAGCACGCAATTTTAAGGAGTACGATCGAATACTGGTTTGCTCGGAATCAGGATAATGTGTCAGAGTGGAGCAACATCTCTACCAGTTGTAGTTGTACTATTTCCAATTTTCTTTGTACGTAAATGCTTGATCTGCAAAATTTAAATTTTGAAGTAAAACCTATTATAATTGATAAATTCAAATTTCTTTATCTAGACAGACTCAGCTTCCCTGGTATGAAGTTATTCGAATATCTTAAATACTCCCATTACATTCACGTTCAAAAAGATTGAAATTATTAAATTAATGAATACAATTATTTTCTTCACTCTGTAAAATCTAATGGGGTAGATTTATCTTAAGCTTTAAATATGTTTTTGTCTTCATCAGATAATATTTATGTTCAATAAAGTTTTAATATCTCTTGCGTATCAAGTTTTGTAATGGCACCTGTTTCTAAATTAACATATCTTATTATTTCATTTTACATTAAACTTGCACTCAAATCCATGTACTGACGCAAAGAGGTGAAAATCCTGATTTGTTGTTTCACTTGTGATATTTGTCATGGAAGGTACAGACTTTTGTTTGGTATTTCCTTCAGAGCATTGATGATAAAAAGGGGCAATGAACTTGGCAGCAATAATTGTTAAGTTTGTTCACTTGAATCTATGACTTTCTTTCATATCTTTTAACCACAATATAGCTGAAATACTGTTAAGGTTGGTGTTAATCACCAATTAATCAATCAATCAGATCTTTTAAAGTTTCCTAAAATACTAACCCAAAAAAATTGTTAAAAAATGAATTGATTGTGGAAAATTCAAATTATGGTTATTCTCTCCAAATTTTTACTATAATACATGTCCATGTATTCAAGTTGACGAGCTTTGATTAAACCTATAGCTACTGCAATGGATGATATATCTAAAACAAGCTATCCAAAGGAATGACATTTATGATAAGCTATCCAAAGGAATGATATTTATGATAAGCTATCCAAAGGAATGACATTTATGATAAGCTATCCAAGGGAACGACATTTATGATAAGCTATCCAAGGGAGCGACATTTATGATAAGCTATCCAAGGGAACGACATTTATGATAAGCTATCCAAGGGAACGACATTTATGATAAGCTATCCAAGGGAGCGACATTTATGATAAGCTATCCAAGGGAACGACATTTATGATAAGCTATCCAAGGGAACAACATACTAGTACTCACAATGAGCTATCCAAGGGAACGACATACTAGTACTCACAATGAGCTATCTAAGGGAACAACATACTAGTACTCACAATGAGCTATCTAAGGGAACAACATACTAGTACTCACAATGAGCTATCTAAGGGAACAACATACTAGTACTCACAATGAGCTATCTAAGAGAACGACATACTAGTACTCACAATGAGCTATCTAAGGGAACGACATACTAGTACTCACAATGAGCTATCCAAGGGAACAACATACTAGTACTCACAATGAGCTATCTAAGAGAACGACATACTAGTACTCACAATGAGCTATCTAAGAGAACGACATACTAGTACTCACAATGAACTATCCAAGGGAACGACATACTAGTACTCACAATGAGCTATCTAAGAGAACAACATACTAGTACTCACAATGAGCTATCTAAGAGAACGACATACTAGTACTCACAATGAGCTATCTAAGAGAACGACATACTAGTACTCACAATGAGCTATCCAAGGGAACGACATACTAGTACTCACAATGAGCTATCCAAGGGAACAACATACTAGTACTCACAATGAGCTATCTAAGGGAACAACATACTAGTACTCACAATGAGCTATCCAAGGGAACAACATACTAGTACTCACAATGAGCTATCAAAGGGAACAACATACTAGTACTCACAATGAGCTATCCAAGGGAATGACATACTAGTACTCACAATGAGCTATCCAAGGGAACGACATACTAGTACTCACAATGAGCTATCCAAGGGAACAACATACTAGTACTCACAATGAACTATCCAAGGGAATAACATACTAGTACTCACAATGAGCTATCTAAGGGAACAACATACTAGTACTCACAATGAGCTATCTAAGGGAACAACATACTAGTACTCACAATGAGCTATCTAAGAGAATGACATACTCACAATGACCTTTCCAAGGGAACAACATATTTAAAATGAGATATTGAAGGGAATGACATACTAACAATGAGCTATCTAAGAGAACGACATACTAACAATGAGCTATCTATGAGTACAACATACTCACAATAAGCTTTTCAAGGGAATGACATATTTAAAATATGCTATCCAAGGGAACGACATACTCACAATGACTTCTCCAAGGGAGCAACATATTTAGAGTGAGATATCCAAGGGAATGACATACTCACAATGACCTATCTAAGAGAATGACATACTCACAATGAGCTATCTAAGAGAACGACATACTCACAATGAGCTATCCAAGGGAACAACATATTTAGAGTGAGATATCTAAGAGAATGACATACTCACAATGAGCTATCTAAGAGAACGACATACTCACAATGAGCTATCCAACAGAACAACATAGTTAGAGTGAGATATCTAAGAGAACGACATACTCACAATGAGCTATCCAAGGGAACAACATATTTAGAGTGAGATATCTAAGAGAATGACATACTCACAATGAGCTATCCAAGAGAATGACATACTCACAATGAGCTATCCAAGGGAACAACATATTTAGAGTGAGATATCTAAGAGAATGACATACTCACAATGAGGTATCTAACAGAATGACATACTCACAATGAGCTATCTAAGAGAATGACATACTCACAATGAGCTATCTATCTAAGAGAATGACATACTAACAATGAGGTATCTAACAGAACGACATACTCACAATGAGCTATCTAAGAGAATGACATACTCACAATGAGATATCTAAGAGAATGACATACTCACAATGAGGTATCTAACAGAACGACATACTCACAATGAGCTATCCAAGGGAACAACATATTTAGAGTGAGATATCTAAGAGAATGACATACTCACAATGAGCTATCCAAGAGAATGACATACTCACAATGAGCTATCCAAAGGAACAACATATTTAGAGTGAGATATCTAAGAGAATGACATACTCACAATGAGGTATCCAAAAAAAACATACTCATAATGAGCTTTCCAAGGAAATTATTTATTAAAGTTCTTGATAACAAGGTTTGACTGTCAAACAAATTATACCTTTATAATTACATTATATGTTCATTTCATTTGGAAAGAGTCACATGATTGATCAAAAGGTTGACATGTGACTTCAGAGTTGAACCTTCATTAGTCAATGAAGTGCACAACCATTCTGAGCTATGCCCACAACCTGAAACTACTTTCCAATGTCATAAAAACTAATAACTACTCACAATAACAACAGTTGGAAATATGCAATATTTAAACAAATAATGATTTTTAATTGTATTTAATAATTAAAAAATATAATTATAAGTTTTGAATGTAATTTTTGTAGTTTTATTGGGTTGTAAAGCACATTTTTAATATGAAGTGCAATTGCACTTCTTACAAAATGTGCTTCAATCAATGCTTTTACGCAGCAATAAGCCTTCAAAAGATTACATTCAATTCTGAAATGAATATGATATATCAAAGCAGTTGATGCCTTTTGTGACTGATTTGCAGATACATTTTGAACATGCATTCAATTCAGCAATAAATATGCATATGAAATCAACAAAGGGAAAATGTACCATAATCAGATGTTGAGTCATTTTATTGCATTTTCGTTTTCTATTGAAGAACATTGACTGCACCTTGTGTGCATGTGAAATGCAGCATATAATCACAGGTACATATGGTTATTATCATAAAGTCAAAAGTTATTATCATAAATATAATTAAATACTTATAACTGCTACTAATTGACGAAATGCATGTCTTAAGACATATTGCCAATTTCTTATAGACAAAAAAATTATAATAGCTTTAGCAGTTTTTATTGATACTGCCAAGATTTACAGAAAGAAGTGTTCTTTGACAAGTTTTATTTTACACTGATTAAGTTTTACATTCACAGTTGATACAGATCCAATTTTCAGTCCATAATTTCATTTTTTTTAAATCTGGGAAATGTAAGAAAAAGACGGTTAATGATGTAAGATGTATATGTAAGATACAAATTGATAAAACATGATATTTAACCCTATTTTTTCTTTCTGATAAAAAACACTTTAATTGTATTTTACGTCTTAAACCTCATTTTTTTTTCAACAAAAATTACATTATATGGCTGTTTAACCAACTTGGCTTACTTTTCAGTCCTTGATAAAAGATGAAAGGGAAAGTAACTCCTTGTGTTAATAATGTAATTATGGGTCATTGTATCAGATCTTATTTTATATGCCTCGGCCATATAATATTTATTTCTTTGCCTTCTTTTTATTTTCCTCAAATTTTTTTTTAATTGACACCTTACCATACATATAAAAGTACAATTTTAAGATGGGGAGAATTTTTATGCAAATTAAGGGGAAAAGTCTCATTTAAGATTACTTGAAAATATATGAATTTAAAAATTAAATCAGCTGAAAAACCTCTTGAAAATTACTGGGCATATTTTGCCCAATAAGAGATACATGTATTTTGACTGGTTTATATATCCAAGATATCCATTTCTCCTAATTAAAGGATAATGGTAATTTTAAGCTACTGTTGACCAAATAAATATTTCATGGTCATGAAATGGCAAGTACAGGTACATGTACATTTATTGCTATTTTTTATTTCAGTACAAATATTGACCTGTATACCTTTAAGTGCAGCTGTACCTTAAGATGTTAGTAACTACATGCATGCAGGTTTATTTCAAAGAGAAAAGTTTTTATTATGTCATAATTACATAATATACAACTTGTTATCCTAAGGCCCTTGTATACTGAGTTTTTGTAGATAATGAGCTTGGTTTATTTATGTTACTTATTACATTAAGGTTACACAGAAGAGAGAAACACTTGTTTGTCTAGACTGCTGTATGTACTATATTTTTTTTAATTATAGATATGAGGAAAGCGTTATCTAGAGACACAGAGAAGAAATCTGTTGTTCCATTAACACATCCTGTCCGTCCAGAGGAGTTGGATTGACCATGAGCCAGGTGAACTATGATGGAGATCAGTTGCTATGGTTACTTACAGTTCTAGGTCTATGTTTCACTGCAGTCATTATGACTCTAATTTTGTCAGCAGTGACTTACATAGACCCCTCTACTGACAGAGACTTGTAATAGTGAAAATACAGAACAGCAGCTTATTAAATACCATGGAAGTACAGTGTAGTATTCTTTTGTGGTCTAATCTATCAATCTTTGATATACATTTTACTAAGCCCTTTTAAGGCGTACATGTATGTCTTTAACAAATGAATTGGACTTGGTTGAACTCAAGTCCTCCAGATGATTCCTTAAATGGTTCTTAGGTCATGCATCACATGATCTGGGTACTATTTAAGGGAACAACCATTTTACATTTAGGGGAGGGGAGAGGAAGATGTGTCTTTTTTTTGTCTTTTTTCTCATTTTTGTTGCATATTTTAGTGGAAAAAAATATTTTGACCTACATGTAAAAGATGCAAAAAAATAAATAATCAGACAGTGAGACCCTGCAATATTCAAACAGAAATTTTGGTTAAATATGATATGAAGAAAAACTACAGATTTTTGATGTCCAGAAAAATATCTGGTTTTGTTTAGTGTGGAAAAATATCTGGCTTGGGGAAAAAACATAACCCCCACCCCACCCCCCCTCCTGAATGAATTGGTTGGTCCCTAAATGTCACATTGATTCTATATTGCTATATAGTATCAGAGTGATATTTATTACAATTTTACAGCCTAGAAGCTGGTATCCATCATTTTTCACCTGGAGATCAAGTTTTCTTATGATGAAAGCAAATTATCATAAGTTTTGTTGTGCATAATAAATAAAATGATTAAATTGAAAACAATAGTAGAATTTATTCTTATATGTATACATGTTTTCAAGACTTCATTATTCTCTCCAGAATATTTAAACAGCAAAGATATGATGTAATGAATGGTAACTTTGCAGTTGTAAATTCATTTTATCAAGTACATAGTCCATTTCTTTAAAACATTCCTAAACAATTACTTTTGTATATTTGGTAAATCTTGCTCATTTGGCGTTTGACAACAATCATTGACTCATTCCTTTCTTAGTAATCTGTGCCTACCACCACTAGCGTTACGAGTTCGAATCCCGTTCAGGCGAGTGACTCCATACAATATTATGTGATAAAGTTTGTCAGTGACTTGCAGCAAGTTGGTGGTGGTTTTCTCCGTGCTCTCCCGTTTTCCTTCACAAATAAAACTCACCACCGCTATATAACTGAACTATTGTTGAAAGTGACATTAAACCCTTTCTTAGTAATGAACTTATGATCATCCGGGGACCAACATTTATGTAATGTTTACATTTAAGGGTATATTAATCAACAAGTCACTCCATCCAGTATCAATAGCAAATCTGATTGCATATGATTGGAGTCTGTGGTTGTCTGTTCATTATTTTGACATGATAAACTAGTTTTTTTGTTTGGTTTGGTTTTTTTGCGCAGGCGTATCGAACATCCAAGATGATTGTCGGAGCAAATGGTGTCCCTCCATAAGATGATTGTCGGAGCAAATGGTGTCCCTCCATAAGATGATTGTCGGAGCAAATGGTGTCCCTCCATAAGATGATTAACATTGACCTTAATTTGGAAAATGCCTCAAATACACAACATTATGAAAAGAAAGTTTCAACAGTCACATGATCAACAATTCCATCAAGATCAACAGTCACATGATCAACAATTCCACCAAGATCAACAGTCACATGATCAACAATTCCATCAAGATCAACAGTCACATGATCAACAATTCCACCAAGATCAACAGTCACATGATCAACAATTCCACCAAGATCAACAGTCACATGATCAACAATTCCACCAAATTTCAACAGTCACATGATCAACAATTCCACCAAGATCAACAAGACAACTCACTTCAAATCATTGAACACAAAAAGTATAGTGACATATGCTGATATAAAAATCCAGGTCCTGGCTTAGGATGGGCACACAACTGTGATGGGGTTAAACAGGTCAAGGGGATCCCAACCATATCTAAATTACTGTGTCATACTGTGACGGGGTTAAACAAGTCAATGGGATCCCAACCATATATAAATTACTGTGTCATACTGTGACGGGGTTAAACAAGTCAATGGGATCCCAACCATATATAAATTACTGTGTCATACTGTGACGGGGTTAAACAAGTCAATGGGATCCTAACATATATAAATTACTGTGTCATACTGTGACGGGGTTAAACAAGTCAATGGGATCCCAACCATATATAAATTACTGTGTCATACTGTGACGGGGTTAAACAAGTCAATGGGATCCTAACATATATAAATTACTGTGTCATACTGTGACGGGGTTAAACAAGTCAATGGGATCCCAACCATATATAAATTACTGTGTCATACTGTGACGGGGTTAAACAAGTCAATGGGATCCCAACCATATATAAATTACTGTGTCATACTGTGACGGGTTAAACAAGTCAATGGGATCCTAACATATATAAATTACTGTGTCATACTGTGACGGGGTTAAACAAGTCAATGGGATCCCAACCATATATAAATTACTGTGTCGTACTGCGACGGGTTAAACAAGTCAGTGGGATCCCAACCATATATAAATTACTGTGTCATTGTTTATTTACCAAGTTTGTGTTTCCTTGTCAATTGGAAATCAAGCTGCTCACTACTGCTGAGCATGTGAATATAGGGAAACAGAAAATATGTTTACCTTTTCAGATACCACTCGCCCCAACTGTAAGCAATTGGAAAATACACTTGTTGAACTTTCCCTTGTTGACATGCTACGGTCGTATCATGATTAACTCTGAGTAGACCTTTATTTTTTTTTCCATTTCAAGTGGAAGTTTAATAAATATGATAATTGTCCTATATATTTTACCTGTAGATACAAGTATTCGTTAATACATGTTTGTTTATCACTAAGTCTTGGTCTTCCCCACAAAAGGCAAGCTATATATATGTTTGTATGTATGACAAATAACAAATATGTACCGACTATAGATCACAAATTACCTGTTGATGAACGGTATCGGGTCCGTTCGCTCTAACTACACATTCGCCCTGGGTTTGTTGGCCCCGATAATTAAAAAGTATTTTAATGAACATAATACATATCTTAATTTAAAATAAGGAAGTAATGATATAGAAAAGTATCAATTTAAAGAAAAAATGTGAGCTTTTGGAAAATAATTAAGTTCTTTTCAAGCAATTATTAGGTATATTGTTTGAAATGCTTAATTGAAATTAATGTTTGTTGATATAATCATTAGAATTATTGATTTGGGATTATTGTATATCTTTGATCTCTTTGTTTTCATTAATTGGTGGCTTTGATTGATTCTGTAATTAAGATTTAAGACGCATGCTGACAAAATTAAGAATCAGCGCACATTCTTTGGCGATAGAAACTGGTCGATATGGTACAACAAAAATACTATTTAGAAGTGACTTATTATTATTATCAGAGATGTGTACATGTCTCCGTTTTTTAATACTTTAACAATTATTTTATAACTAAATGTCTTTTATCTTGTGATGTACTAAAATATTGAATTGAATTGAATTGTAATTATGCACTTTCGATGTAAGCTTGATATGAGTAAGAGAACGACCATTTAACTTGAAAGGGGGGGGGGGGGGGGGGGGGGTTATGGTTTTTTTCAAAAAAAAAATATTCTGATTCCCAATGTTGCTGAAAAAAATATTCTGATTATGGTGGAGGGAAAAAAAAAAATCTGATTCAGAGTTTTTGTCATAACCTAATTCTGGTAAAAAATTCTGACAAAACAAATAAATATTCTAACTCGTGTTGTCCGAAAAAAAAATTCTGAACGAAACAAAAAACCATAACCCCCCCCCCCCTTTCAAGTTAAATGGTCGGTCCCCAAAACAACGTTGAAACAAATTATAAACATAAAAGAATTTCTCAATTTATTATCTATAAACCATCAAATATCATTTATACTTCATTTAATATCCTATATATAATTATCTGGGCGAACAGGTAATAGGGCGAACGGACCCGGAACCTTGATGAACAGTAGCTATCCGGTGGGCTGTTTTAAACCGGGACCGTGGGTATAAATAGCTGTGGGCGGAGCAAACATTCAGATTGTTCATTATTTTGACCACGGTTTTCTCGAGGAGGAAAAATCAATGATACATAGTTTCAGTTACTTTTGGTGCAAAATATTTGACAGACATGGTCACTAGTGTTCCTCCCTACGAAACTTTCAGTCTTATTAAAAATAATATTCTTCATCAGTCTAAAAACTACAAAAAATCACTTCGAAAATTCAAATTTCTGGGGTATGTGACCTTTAGGTCACGTTCCCATTGGTCATGTGACATACAGTTTCATAAATATGCTGTTCGTATCAACGGGGTGATCTGATGATAAGCTCCGCCCACAAATTTTGTCGGTAGGCACTACCGCAAATGCCGGTTTAAGTGTGCATGTTGCCCGTCACAAGATATAGTAAACCACCACCCACTAATGAAATCGACACGAATCAAAAATGTTAGTGAATTTCTTACAGCATGTGGTATATTAAAGTGGCATTATTTGCCAAAATCGTAAATTTTTGTTACCCATAAAAACTATCAGATATGATTGATGCCTTAATAAAACGTGTTTCTGTAACTTATAAATGTTATGAAATGTACACGTATCGGGGGGAAAATGGTGCAACTGCTCGTGTTTTGAGATCGATCAAGAAATGGACGCCATCTTATTAATTATCGGCATTGTTTACGGAGTTTGCCGAATCGTCATTAAATCAGTACAACAATGCAATTATTTCTTATTTTCTGTGAATCTGCTTTTAGTCGACGTTAATTACGAACAAAGAACCATGCAAGTTTGCAGTTAAGCGACAAAATACAAATTATTCGTTTTTACCTGTCACTAGTAAGGTCAGTTGCATACGGAGAAAGCGAGGTCAAATTATTTGCTTGCAAGGCAATAATAAATCGATGATAATTTTCGTTCTCAAAAGGCGAAAGGTGGTACGATAAGCTGTTTAATGTGAACTATTTACCTTTAATTCATCATTTTAAAGCTATTTACCAATTTCCGAAACATATAATGTTTTTCGTCAAAATCGTAGCTAATGCCGCTTTAAGTTATCACATATTGACTAGATTGATATCTCGATGTGCTGACTTAATCTAATGATTGAGCAGAAATATCCAAAATTGTATTCATGACATGACATCAGTGGTGTAATGATTAGCATGTTCGCATCGAGTGTGGTAGATCATATGTTCGAGCCCCGATCGGGTCAAACCAAAGACGTTAAAATTGGTGTTTGTTGCTTCTCTGCTGAGCACACATCAATAAGGAGTATGAGCAATGACTGGTTGGCTCGGAATCAGAACAATGTGTCTGAGTGGAGCAACATGTCTACCCGTATACTGTTGTTTCACTAAACTAACACTATAAAAATCCAACTCGGCTTGTTGGACTAGTACAAAGAGGACATCATCAAAATGTAACTTGTTCTCATCATAATATAGCTGAAAAATTGCTTTTGTGGCGTTAAACAATAAACACTCTCTTACCATTCTTTCACATGGAGAAAGTTTCGCTCTAGATGTAGACCTATGTAGCATATTGCACAAATAAATTAAATATTTCAGGACAATATTTTATTATTAATGTTTGGACGATGTCATTTTATATTTTTCCAAAACTAATTGTACATAAAATAATGGTTGTCAGTGTGTGTTTTATATTAGTTTGCTAGTACAGAAAAACAACATTTCCCATCAAGGAACGACAAGAAAAGTTTGAAGATACCAAAGGGTCAATTAGAAACCGAAGAAGGACAGACAATACAATGGCCAAAAGAACGTTTTTCCTTAATTAGTTACAGTAGTAAGAGTAGTTTCCCCTGTATGGTGGGATTTTTGTATGTGTGAGTATTTTGTACTTGTGCTCATTCAGTGTTCTGACATGTTTTTTCTTCTTCAATGTTATGATCCTTGTAGTATAGCTGGATTGTTTAAATAAGCCAGTGACAATGTCATTTTGTTTTACAGTTCAATTGATCTTACAAATGTCTTGGTGAGAAACCTGTCTTTCATTTTCTGATTTGATTTGATGTTTAACGCCACTTTCAGCAATATTTCAGCTATATCATGGCGACCACTTTTAGTGGTGGAAGAAGCCGGAGAGAACCACCGACCATGGGCAAGCAACTGGTAAACTTTATCACTTGCGGCTGCGAGTCGAGTGCACCCTTTTTGTAATTTACAAAGCCGGGCGCGAACCCACGTCGTATTGGTGATAGGCTTGTATGAGTTGTTAGGTAATCCAACTACCTAACTCATTGAGCCACCCGGGCCATTCTTTTATTTTCTGTATTTGTTGCAATGTCGAATACACAGAAATAATATTTCCCTAAATATGTTCACCTCTGTTTAAATTTCTGAAGACTCCTGCTTAATGTACACAATTAATATAGAGTCGTCCCTTTATGCGTCGTTTAATTTTATACAAATTGTAGGTCACACAAGCCGCATCGTTGATGTAATGGGTTGTGTGATTCCCTTCTGTGTGGTAGATCGTGGGTTAAACCAAAGACTAGAAATTGGTATTTGCTGCTTCTCCACTAAGCAGGGAGACTGATAAGTCATCTTTTGAACTTTGTTTTTATTCACAAATAATACAATATTAAATGAAAGACGGTCCCTTTAACAACATTTGTAGACAAAAAAACAATACCTATGAATAATGCTCAAATTAATAATAAACATACCTTTATATTTTTAATTGTATATTCTACAAGATAACTAAGTTTATTTTTATATAAAAGTTCAAATATTTCGTTTTTATGCAAATACATGAATATATATTTTGGAAATATTTCTATTCCACTTAATTACTGAATAATCCTACATAAATGGAGAACTTGGGAGTAATATAATGATATCACAATTACCAAGGAATGTACTGGTAGAAAGCCTGTGAATCTATAGTACAGTACGTGAAATAAAAATAATTGATCTGTAAGAGGTAAAAAATAATAATAATAATATGACCTTACAGTTTTCTAAGAAGTTTTGGTAAAATTTGACGAAAAATTACTGAATTTTCATGTCACCAAAAATAAATAATATGATTTTTGTTTAGTGAACAAAAAATTCTGGGAAAAACATGGCTCTCCCCTTAAAATTAAATAGTCGGTCCCTAATACATACCAACGTGAAATGCAAGATATATAAATAAAAAGGTGTGTTTATATACTCTAAGGCATTATTCTTTACAATCTTTTGAATAAATTAAAAGTTTTTTTTTTTTTTCAATTATCGGAATTGACACTGGCATTAAATATGAGATCGTTCGCTTGGATACTTATTTTTAACAGATTTATCCTTGCCTTTTTATTTTTGATTTAAACTTTTCCTTCCTTTCCTTATGTGTTTTCTTTTGACCGCGTCTTCTTTTCGATTTTCTTTGTTTTCTATTTCTCTGTTTCCGTCTTCGTCTCTTTAGAGTTTTCCTGTTTTTCCTTCTTACTTGTTTTCTGTTCTTTCGTCGTTTAGCACTTATATCAAATTCAGTTTCTGCATATTTTACATTGCTCCCATGTTGCTGAGTTCCTACCATTCCACAAGCACCTTTATGGGCCATTTTTATACGCTTTGCCTTGTGACAAGATATAACTCTCATATGACACCGAGATTCGTATGTTGTACCGTCCTTGCCACACACATGTCGTCGTCGTCCACGACATACAAATGGGTTTGGACATGTACAAAGTGGAAGTCCTTGCATATTTTCCATGCAAACTTTAAATCTGGGACATGTAACTTGCTTGCAAGCCCCATCTGAAACGAAAAAAAAAAAACCTATTTTTTTCTAATGCACAAATTTAATTCCTACATTCCGAGGATACATTTTTTCACTACTGGTTTTTTTTATTCGTTTTGGTAAATATTTGAAATATTGTTGAAAGTGGCGTTAAACATCATAACCATAATCCTCCTTTTGTTAAATGGATTCAACCATCTTCTAGCAGTTGGTTAACTACGACATTAGTCGATCACAGGCACTTGGGTCCAGGATTTTTTTTTTTTTTTTTTATTAAAATAAGTTATCTAGAGTGTATGTTTAATTTTAGAGCCCCCTGGCATATTAGTTAGATGGTATATAGAAATTTTTTGGAAAATGTCAACATGCCCTAAAACTAAAATAGTAATAAAACATGCCAAGGGGGTTCTAAAATAACTTCTTCTTTTTTAAATTAAATTAAAAAAAAAAATCCTGGACCCAAGTGTAGTCGATACCTATTTTGTACTGTTCATGGTTATATTATCGTCGTTTCTGTTAACCCGAATAATCCAGTCGTTATATTACGCTCCCGCTGGTCGCTACATTAATGTCTAGCGATAGTGCCGATAGAGGCCGCAGTATTATTCGAGTTACGTTTCTGTGAAAGTGTTTGATCTTTTGAGTTTTAGTTAATCCGTTCCGATTTTTGTTTTTATTTATCTTTGTTTGGTCAATAATGTTCTAGATATCAGGAAGGGAGGATTGGGATACCATCAAACGGTTTAATCCGTCGTATTTTGTGGATGTCCTTAGCCAGGATTTTTATTTCTCAATCAGCTGTCGCTGTCATTAGTCTTAAGAAATTCGAGGCTCGGCAGACAAATACGTGTAGTTCATATTGCTGAGGTTGGTAATATTGTCGACCATTACTGTTTAACTGCATGGGCTATAAGAGGAATAATTTTCATGTAAAGGCATCAGAGTTTTGTGTGTGTGTGGTTTGTTTGTTTGTTTGTTTGTTTTTATTGTAGTTTAATTTGATAAAAACGTAGGCCTACAGTATACAGTATATGGACACGACGCGTTTCTGAAGTAACCATCATCATCAGCTTTGCGTTCAGCCTGTAAGTCAAAAGATAATATAAAAGTTTGTGTAGTTTTCTAGTTATAGTTTTAATAATAATTACATTATTTGGGAACTGTAAAATTCAATAATAAATGTATCTTATAAACCATGTCAGTGTCGAAACACTTACTATTGGACGGACGATACCCCAGGGAACTAATAGTCCATCAGCAGAGGTATCGACCCCGTGATACTAATTAATAAAAAGGTAGAAATCTAATTTAGTGGGCACAAAGTGTTTCTGGATTGTTTTTCATTAGCTACGCTCAATATACTACTATATTTAGTTATTAACTGTCGTAAGGCAGTTAATTCAATTATTATGCAAATGTATATATAATATCGGTAATTGTACATGTCATAATTGCGACTTTCCTTTTCTAAGAACTGGTCGATGGGTGGTTGTGGCTCGTTAACCATTGATAAATATCCAGTAGAATTCATATCAGAATAAATTGGACAATTTTTCTTTCCGTTGTATCGGAATAGGCGATTGTATCTTTGGTTACAGTACAATTAAATTCTATATACGGGTTGAACATGGGCGATGTATCCTCAAGATTATAATTTTCATTTGCTAAAATTGATATGTAATTGGAATGGACCCTTTCAGGTTTGTATTAAAGATAATCTATTCCAATTTTCGAGTGGGCGCAGTACTATTTTGATACACGCAACAGTCGATTATCATATTTGATTGTGTCTGTTTTTATCCCCTCGCCAACGAAGTTGCGAAGGGATATAGTAACGCTTCCGTCCGTCCTTCCTTCCGTAACATCCTTGTGAACACTAGAATCAAGATCCTTCAATGGATTTTGACCAAACTTGGTACATACTTAGTCCTTAAGAGAATCTGGAACCCTATTGATTTTCAAGGTCAAAGGTCAAGGTCACCGGGTCAATTTTTTACCGCGTAACATCCTTGTGAACACTCTAGAATCAACATCCTTCAATGGATTTTGACCAAACTTGGTACATACTTAGTCCTTAAGAGAATCTGGGACCTTATTGATTTTCAAGGTCATATGTCAAAGTTCAAGGTCACCGGGTCAAATTTTTACCGCGTAACATCGTTGTGAACACTCTAGAATCAACATCCTTCAATGTATTTTGACCAAACTTGGTACATACTTAGTCCTTAAGAGAATCTGGAACCTTATTGATTTTCAAGGTCAAAGGTCAATGTCACCGGGTCAAATTTTTAGGCGAGGTGATACGCCACGCTTTGCGTTGCCCTTGTTATTCGTATGTCTGGTGTTTAACGTCATTTTCAAAAAATTTTCAGCTATATTGTGTCGGTCAGTTTTATTTGAGGAAACTGGAGTACCCAGAGAAAAACACCACTGACACACTTTATCACATATTGTTGTATCGAGTGCACCTCGCCATGAGCAGAATTCGAACTCACAAACTTTAGTGGTGATAGGCACAGATTGCATAGGTAGTTGTAAATCCAACTATCATACGATCACGGCCACGACGGCCCCCACAGGTATACAAGTCAATTAACCAAGTGCATATGAACCGGGATTAATATTGGATTCTAGAGGTTAATCTAGCTTCTTAGTTGTAGAATTTATTTTTGGAATAATTGATTGGGACCATAAAACTGGTTTAACTTTTTATTGAAGTGTCTGTGCTAAGCCAGGAACGTAAGTTATCGTGTATTTGTGTGTTAAGGGAATCGAATTTGCCTCTTTCTACGATTTTGTTTAATTCCGGATGTTGAAACTGTTCCGACAGCGTGGTATTTGTTGTTTCTTATTTTATTGATAAGTAAGTTAAATATTATATACACCAATAATCACCTTTTAGAAAATATGAGTGTCCCATAATGGGCATATAGTACACTTTTACTTGTTACTTCTCGTTTTCTTTTTTCTTTTTCTTTATTTTTATTTTTTATTATTATTCCTTTGTCAAGTGTGATAAATCGACCTATTTTTTTTTAAAGTATTTGTTCTTCATATATTTTAAATATCATTGTCATATTTGTGGTTGTATAAGGATAGGCGATATATCTAAGTAGGGTTATCACATTTCATTGAAATTTAGTCGAGTGGTTATAAACAAAAATCAGTTACGTTTCATATTTTGAGTGAAGGTTTCCAGTGCGGAAATATATTACATAACGGTATATACTTATCTAATATTACTCAAATTCAATGACAATAAAAGTCAATTTTATAACTTTCACACTACTTTACTGCTAACAAAACTAATCGTTATGCTGAATAAATATGATGAATTTACCACAAAGAATTCTTTTGGTGGCTTTAACACCTTTATAAATCAACATTTCATAATATCTGTAAACAGAATACTTAATGAAAGTCTATCCTACTTGTCTGAACTATGTTTTTACATGTTCATTTGTCAAACTTCTACACAAATACCGTCTGACATGGTTATCATGAGCTGATAAATACAGGTTTAAAAAATAAGTTATTCCGTGAGAAAAAAAGTATGTATAATTCAAATAAACTAGTTCGCCTAAAAAGCACGTACCGTTATTTACTATTTGAACAAACAATTCAGCGAAATGTTAACTATCTCTCTCTCTTTTAGCTAATAGACGTTATCTGTTTAAAGTGACATTATTTTTTTAACCAAACAATGATTCATAATTTCATGCAAAAGATATTCAAAATTACAAAAAAAAAAGATAAAAAAGAATAACGCCACGGTATAGCTGAAATATTGCTAAAGTTGGGGTTAAACACCAATTAATCAATCAATAAAAATGAATAAATATCATACCTTTTTGTGTATATGTACTATTGAATCCTATATTAGTTGAGCAGTCCGGACAACAGCCACATCTGTCTTTCACAATTTCACCATTACAGAATTGTAATTTTGGACACTTTTTTAAGTCACATTCATTTGGACAAGGACTTTTGTATTTTTTTATTTGTTCACCACTAGCAAGTTGAAAAAACATCCAAAGGATGAAATTCGATAATATATAACTAAATTCCATCTTTTTTTCTAATAGTGTTTAGTTTTATGATTAATTATTAAACATTTTTATGATCGTTGTTCATCTTTCTACGTCTAACTTGTTCAAAAGACTGAAATTTATATACAGATCAAATTGCTTATTATCCCATTGGTTCACCTCGGACAATACTGGTTCGGTCTAATATGGAGGGGGACAAAGAAGTAAAATAAACTAAATATCCCTTCAATTAAAGTTATTAAAATGTAGTTAAAACAAACCGATCGATACCTGATAAATTTCATTATCAATAAGTAAAAAAGAAAACAAAAACGTACCGAGTTATTGGTTTTAATAATTCATTTATTCACTTTCCGACAGACATCACCCCTTTAAAATAATGGTTTGTCTCGTTATTTTCCCATCATTTCTTAAATACAATATTGACAAATATGAGTAACTCATCATCCACGCCGTTAATCAAATCAAGGTTATGTCTCATTGAAAATATAGATCCTGGAGACTTATTAACTATCAGGGAAACCGTATGCTGAAGTCTGCAAACATATTTATGTATTAGATTTGGAGCTGGACTACATAATGTCATTCCAACTAATGTATTCGGGGGAAAAGGGGGGTATTTTAATTGTCATTCCTTCAAAGTTCAATAAACACCTGATAAAGATTAGATGTAACGGGGGGATAGATAGAAGATTATGCATGTCACAAGCTCGAGGAACATTTATTTTAAATACAGAACCTCTCAAGGCTATAGACAACTATAGTATAAATTTAAAGAATATTTCCATTTTAATTCCTATAAATGGAATATGCTCACAATCCTAACGCAGTATAAATGTGTTTGTATGTCCCAAAACATGTGTCAAATTATGGTTAAATCACGTTGAATACATAATATCATTGTTATACGTAAATTTGATTTAAATACGTTTGCCTCCATGCTATTAAGATATTTGATGTAAAAATGGACTATACCGGTACTTTATAGTCAGTGACGGTGGTTAGGCTCGTTGTCTTTTGTCCACAAGCCTAACGCCCTCGGCTAACACCACTGAAATGGGATCCCATCCAGATATCCACCTCAATTGATAGCGAGTTTACAACCCCCTACCAATGACAACGGGTTTTACCGGTCAGTTCGATATATAACTGTCCGAACGACCCTTCCCCGCCGGGCGAATCATGATACGACGAAGTATATCGACAAGGGCCTCCTCTTGCACCAGTTTTACTGGAATCAAGTGTAACTCCAAAACCACAACTGATAACTGAAATACTACCTTTGTGTAAAATCAATTTAGAAAAGAAAAAGAAATGAATAAAATCGGAGTATCAGAAGAAAACCACCGACCTGCCGATAGTCACTGATAATCTTTATCACATAAAGTTCTATCAAGTACACCTCGCCATGAGCGAGCTCGAACTCACAACTTTAGTGGTGATAGGCACTGGTTGCACAGGTAGTTGGAAATCTAACTACTACGCAGTGGTACATTAAAATTGAATATTGAACTTGGTCGTTATAACTACCCCAAGAGAATCACGTTTATGTTTGTGTTGCAATATGAATGTTGTTGAAAACGAATATCATTTTGTGTTAGTTTGTCCTGCATATAGATCTGTACGTACGCATTTTTTGCCAACATATTACTGTTCTTGGCCGAATATTTATAAACTTGAACATTTATTAACAGCTGCCAATAAAAATCTCGCTATAAAATTATATAATTATCTAACGGCAGCTTGGAAAATCAGATGTCATCTAATTAGTTAATATTGTTGTCGATATATAATGTGTTTAATTGTTCTCTGCTTTTTGTCATTGTGTTACATGTGTATATATCTGTTTGATTGCTATAGCATATGTATATGCTTTTTGCAAATAAAGAATTCATTCATTCATTCATACTATACGATCACGATCACCAGACCCCTGCAAATTATATAGACATTCTCTTTTACATAATGTTTTCATTAACTGTAATTTTGAATATATTTGTTTGTTATTATTTCAATAAAAGTATTTGTTAAACATGATCTCCAATCGCTTAAACACATTGACAGATGTTCTTTTTCATAATGAATAAAAATAAAGGGGTGGTAATTCTACATGATACTAAAAGTTACAATTAGAAGAAAAATAACAATTGCTCAACCGGTGACCATTTTTCTTGTCACATTGTAACAAAATGAGGATTTTTTTTTATTGAGGAGCTTTCAAACACCATTCCTGCAAAGTTTAATTCCAATTGGCACGGTAGTTTCAGAGACGATTATTTTTGTACATTGACCAGTCAGAAACAAGAATGCCTGTTCCCGCCATGCTGTTTGTCTGATCAAAAAGAAATGATATTTTTTTTTTGTAGAGAACCATATATACATCATTCCTGTTAAGGATTGATCGCAATTTTTGTTCGGTTCATGAAGAAATAACCTCCATAAGGTTGTACACGCCGTGTAACCCGCGTAGCGTAGCGTAGCGGGTTGTACGCAAGGGTGTGTACAACCTGATTGAGGTTATTTCGAATGAACCGAACAAATAATTTCGATCAATCCTTATAAATTAATTCAAACTTTTTTGTTATGATATTGAAAAATATATTTATTTAAAAAAAAAGGTAAATAATCGGAAATAAATTTAAATAACCCCAAAGGTGCCTCATTTTGAAAAATTTGATGTTGGTAAGTTACAGGACCCAAAAATTCTACAAGAGTTTAAACTAGAAATAAAGAACAGGTTCCAGCTATTAGAAAACCTAAGCACTGAGAATACAGACACCATACCAGTAAATGATGAATGACAGCAAATACACAAGATCTACATAGAAGTCAGTGAAAAGGTACTAGAATTTAAAAGACAAGTACACAAAGAATGGATAACACCTGAAACTTGGAAATTGATTGATGAAAGAAAAGTAATGAACAACAAAATATGTCAAACACACTCTGAGAGAATTAAAGAAAAACTAAGAACAAAATATACAGAATGCAACAAGAAGGTAAAGACAGCAACACGTAAGAACATGAGGGATTTTATGCAAGAGAAGCAGAAAGTGCAGCTTCAAATCAGAGAATGGGACAGATATACCAAGTAACTAAACAACTAAGTGGTAAAAAAGCTCAAGTAAACATGGCAATTAAAGACAAAAAAAACAATACACTAACAACAGAACGAGAACAATATTTAAGATGGAAGGAACATTTTCAAGAAGTTCTTAACCGAAAAGATCCGGATGAACTTGCAATTATTCCTGAAGCACCAAATGGACCTAGAAATAGATACCGATCCACCTTCAAAAACTAGAAATACAGAAAGCCATTAAAAGTTTGAAAAACAAGAAGGCACCTGGCACAGACCAACTAAATGCAGAACTTTTTAAGATAGATCCAGTTCTTGCAGCGGATACTTTACATCTAATATTCCACAAAATATGGGAAAAAGCTGTTATACCTAACAGTTGGTCTGAAGGTAACATCATAAGAATACCAAAATCAGGAGACTTGACTAAGGGACTGACAATTTAACTTGAAGGGGGTGGTTATGGTTTTTTGTTTCGTTCAGAATTTTTTTTTCGGACAACACAAGAGTTGGAATATTTTTTATTTAGTCGCGCATAGCGCGAAAGTTTTTTGTCCAGAATTTAACATTATGTTATATGACAAAAACTCTGAATCAGATTTTTTTTTTCCTCCACCAAAATCAGAATATTTTTTTCAACAACATTGGGAATCAGAATATTTTTTTAGAAAAAAAACATAACCCCCCCCCCCCCTTCAAGTTAAATGGTCGTTCCCTAACTGCAACAACTGGAGAGGAATCACCTTACTATCCATTCCGAGTAAGGTCTTCTACATAGTTTTAATATCAAGAATTACAGAAGCTGTGGACAAGAAACTACGACAAGAACAAGCTGGGTTCAGAAAAGGTAGAGGTTGCATAGACCACATATTTGTCCTCAGAAACATCTTAGAACAGTGTCATGAGTGGCAGAGAAAATTACTTGTTAATTTTGTAGATTTTGAGAAAACCTTTGACAGCCTACACAGAGACAGTCTATGGGAAATTTTGAGAAACTATGGAATACCAAGTAAGATAGTGCAACTCATCAAGCAGTTCTATACAAATTTCTCATGTACAATCAACTCTGAAGCTGACACTAGTTTCCTTGTAAAATCAGGAGTAAGACAGGGATATGTTATGTCATCTGTACTCTTTATAATTGCCATTGATTGGGTAACGAGAACAACCCTAACAGAAGGTAACACCGGACTGAGATGGACACTATGTACCACACTAGAGGATACAGACTACGCTGATGATTTAGCGCTATTATCACATATTGAAGACCATATGCAGGAAAAGACCAGAAAGTTAGAAGAAAATGCTAGAATAGTTGGCCTTAAGATCAATGCCAAGAAAACAAAGTTAATGTACCTCAGATTAGGCAACATCTGGAAGACAACAACCTTTTCAAAGAAGACCAAACTTAAACTTTATAACAGCTGTGTACTATCTGTGCTCTTATATGGCTCAGAGTACTGGAGAATGACTGATAAAGACATCAACAGACTCTCCAGCTTCCATAGCACCTGTCTGAGAAAGATAATGAAGATATTCTGGCCGAACAAAATCTCCAACCAAGACCAGCATAACATCACAAACACCAATGACATGGAGACTTTGTTGTTTCAAAAGAGATGGAGATGGCTTGGTCATGTTCTACGTAAACCATCTGAAGACATGACAAAGGTAGCCCTAAGATGGACACCAGAAGGGAAAAGAAAAAGAGGAAGACCAAAAACAACATGGAGGCGCACCATCGAAAATGAAATAAAGGAAACCTGGGACACAATTGAAAGAAAAGCCAACAACAGAGAAGAGTGGAGGAAACTTGTCCTTGCCCTATGTGCCATGAGGCATAGCAAGAACTAAGTAAGTAAGTAAAGGTGCCTCATTTAAAGAAAATCACCTGATAACAACGGCACGCGACGCCTTGAGAACGACTCGCGTCTATTTTCAGATTCCGTACATTGGAAAATAACCTCAACTTTTTAAACTAATCAAAACACGTATACAATGACTCTAAAATGAATTTATTAAAGTATGGTTCCAATTGCTACAGTAATTCCAGAGGAAAAGATTTGGTTGTACAGAAGCAAGAATGCCTGTACCTGTACTTTATTGTACGATTAAAACGAATTGAAAACATTTTGTAGAGGAACTTATAAACATCGTCAATGTAAAGTTTGGTACCACTTGGCACAGTAGTTTCAGACGAAACGCTTTTTAGGTATTTTGGCCAATCAGAAACAAGAATGCATGTAAGGGACCGACCATTTAACTTGAAGGGGGGGTATGGTTTTCTGTTTCGTTCAGAAACTTTTTTTCGGACAACACAAGAGTTAGAATATTATTTTTTTTGTCGCGCAAAGCACGAATTTTTTTTCCAGAATTTAACATTAGGTTATATGACAAAAACTCTGAATCAGATTATTTTTTTTTTCCTCCACCAAAATCAGAATATTTTTTTCAGCAACATTGGAAATCAGAATATGTTTTTTAGAAAAAAAAACATACCCCCCCCCACTCAAGTTAAATGGTCGTTCCCTAACCGCTAAGTTTTTGTCAGAACGAAATGGGGAAATTTGTAGAGGACTTTCTAAACGTCATTCATGCAAAAACTGACACTACTTTTGGGACTATTATTTTATGAGCTTTGGAAATTTAGACGAGTTTCACTTCTGAATTGAATTCAAGAAGTTATTGGAATAAAAGTCCACACTCTGCAGTATTTAATAAGAATGGATATGGATGTAAATGAACATGGGAGACTATCCAATTTTACGCTTGAGACAAAACTTACAGTAAAGGAACATAAATTGTATTGCTGCTACCCATCTCACAATCACAGGAAGGTCTTCAATAATGAACATAGCTCATACACTAATATGAGTGTGAAACGGTCCCTAGGCATCAGTTTAGTATTTACTTCTGTTGATAAATGTTAACATAACCATACCAAATTGATCACCAGCACTATTATGACTTTCAACTAAAATATAGTTGAATTAGTTGAATTAAAACATGTCTGAAGCAAAATTGAAAGAAAAAACGAAATTATTTTTATTGTTTAGTCATTGTTTCTCAAAAGTTAGCAAAGTAAATACATATAGAACACATTCCATCTTGCTGAGTATGATGACTTCTACAGAGGCATCCAATAGATGGTAAAATACAAAACGAAAGTCTTCTGGATGGGACTTAAATTCATCCACATTTCGGGAGAATGCCATGTTCATTGAGTACTGAAAACAATTGTATCAACTCTTGATGAGCTATATTTCATTATGAATGATCATCCATAGTCTGTTAATAAGTGAAAATTTCCAACCCTATCCACAATATCATATTGTACTCTTGGTCATTATGAATTCCACCCATAGGTCAATTTTACCATAATGTTTGAGTAAAATGCTAATGTTCTTGTCATAAATATCACTGAAATACCACTGGAATGACTTTTTAACAATCTCACAAGAGTAAAATTCACAATTACCACTACCCAGTTTCACTTTCCAATATGAGAATTATAACAATTTACAACCATTAGAATTACCTTGTGTGACAATTCCTGTCAGTGTCAGTGACTTATAATGACATTGTGTGATAATGTCTGTCAGCAACTAATAACTACCTGTGTGATAATGCCTGTCAATGTCAGTGATTTCTGACATTGTATGATAATGTTTGTCAGTGTCAGCGACTTATTACCTTGTATGATAATGCCTGTCAGTGACTTATATTTGTGATAATGCCCATCAGGGATTTATAATTACCTTGTATGATAATGCCTATCATTTTCAGAGACTTATGACTTTGTGTGATAATGCCAGTCAGTGTCAGTGACTTATAATTACTTTGTGTGATAATGTCCATGAGTGTTAGTGACTTGACTTATAATGACATTGTGTGATAATGCCTGTCAGTGACTTATAACTACCTTGTGTGATAAAGCCTGTCAATGCAGTGACTTGTGACATTGTATGATAATGTCCATCATTGTCAGTGACTTATAATTATGTTGTATGATAATGCCTGTCAGTGACTTATGATTACCTTTGTGACAATGTCTGTCTGTCAGTGACTTATAATTACTTGAATGATAATGCCTATCATTTTCAGAGACTTACAATGATTTTGTGTGATAATGCCCATCAGTGTCAGTGACTTGACTTATAATTACCTCAAATAATAATGCCCGTCAGTGTAAGAGACTTATAATTACCTTTTTGTGATAATGCCTTTAAGTGTCAGTGACTAATAGTTTCCTTGTATGACAATGCCTGTCAGTGTCAGTGATTTATGAATAATCAGTGGTTATCTAGATAGACTGGACGCCCCACAGCCATCAATGAAACCAGACATCACAATATAACTGAAATTTGGTTAAAAATGACAAAATCTTCAAAAAGATTTCAATATAGGGCCCTATACTCGTATCATTATGAGTTCAATGATGTGCTATATTCTTGATTTTAATCGATTTTGAAAAATGATTGGGATCAATCTAAATTTCACAGAGATATGTTAAAGTTAAAACAGGTGGATCACGGCCACAACGGCCCCAGCAAGTCACTGAATTCTATGATTTGGTATAAATAACTATCATTAAAACACATTACAAAATTGTGTAATTATTTTATTTTATTTGCATATAGAGACATACTTTATTGACAAATCTCACCTAGAAAAGAAAAAAAATCTCTTACTTACAATACTTTCATACACATTATCACACAATTTACATACAAATAGCACTATCATAATACACTTAACTGCTGACTTACTCACACAAGACATCATATATACATAATTTTCCATGAAGGTTCATCAAATGTATATACATATGTATATAATAAAACAACAGTATATTAACAAGAATTAATCATGTCAAATGCCAAAATGTCTCATGTAAATGTAGAATGATGCAATTTTTGTGCTCTTCAACATCAAAAAGCTCCACAAAATGGTGACATCCATAAAGTCAAAATCGTTATTTTTCAAATGTCTGCACTACTATTATTTAAGAAAGATAGAAATACCTAAACTATTTTGTAACATCTATTGTTTGAAATAAAGACACATCTTATGTTTGTTTTCTTCCCCCCTTTAAAACAGATAACTGAGCTTTAAACCTACAACAGGTTTCGTGTTAGTTAGGAAGTTCACCACATAGATTTGACGTAGTTCTGATAAGAAATTAATGCTTTACAGTGGTGACAAGATATGATTTTTCAAAGCCTCTCTACCAAAAAAGGGTTACCAACTGTTAAAAAATTACTGAAATTAGCTGTAGTATTGGTGATTTATATTTATATACAAATTTAATAGAATTTCAACAGAAATGAATGTATTTTATAGAATAAAAACAAGACGTTATGAGATGATAAGCAAAAACATGATAGCCCTTAACTACATGATGTGTGGGGTATAATAATGAGTGGATGCAAATATTATCTTGAGTCACAAATGTAGTTGTCAAGATCTCCTCCCCTCACCCCCCAGAAAAAGGTAGATGTATCCTTTTACCATTACCTTGTTTTTGCTTCATATTGCAATACTGAAACATTTATCTTTATGTAGCAGATAAAATTAATGTTTGTATGTTAAAAATTTATATCTCTATTATTGAACAATCTAAAAAAATTAGATGGTTCTTGTATCTTTTATAAAGGTGTTTTCTTTGGTAATACACTAACATCCTGTATGGGGTCACTTCGTTTTCAATAGACCAATCAGCGATGAGCCTACAATTTAAAACTGAGTATGCACCAAAAGCTTCTGTTTGATTGGTCAATATACTTAATTGTCTTGCATATGATTGGGTGGTCAAAGATGAATGAAAGATAACCTGACCTGACTCCACAAGAGATGTTGTTAGATATTAGTATATCGCAAAATAAAAAATATAAAAAAGATACAACAAACATCTACTTTTAAGCTTGTATCACTTTTTTGTTTTGTATAGTTCGATCCTATGGTACCGCAGGTTCTATTGTATTCACATGAGATTTCAATCAATTTTTACTGCCATATTTTAAGTTTAACTACCATAGAATCCTAATTTAAACATTATTAAATATCATGAGAAAACATAAGATAGAGATTCCTACATATCATGAATTTGGAACATTATCACATTCTAACTCATTGATTAGATATAAGTCATTGATGAAACTGTTGATTTTACTGGTCGCTATGGTGATGGAGCAACTTTACCATGTCAGCTTTCGTCTTCCTCCTCAACATGTTGTTTCCATCTTTTAGCCATGGCTAACAGTTTAAGATTAGGTTGAGCAGCTTCTTCATCAGGGAATATATAATCATAATACTCTTCCCATCCTGCATCAGACTAAGCAAAAAAAGAAAAATAATACATTATGGTAAAGACGTTATATTAAAAAATGTTATTTACGATAATAGAGAAAACTTGATTGGTTATGTTTATATGTATATATCAAAGGGAAAGTGTACAAATCATCAATAATATACAGGGCTCTCACTACTTTCAAATTAGAAGGAGAAGTGACTTCTCTTTCAGAGAGCTCACAGGGAGAAGTGGGAGACAACAGAGAGAAGTGGGGAGACTTCTTGGAGAAGTTAATTGCGATTAATCGAAACATTGTTTCGCGACCTCTCTGACGTTACCCTGCCCAAATTTAGTAAATAGTTAAATAGCTGTCTGAACAGATTTGTTCTAGGTTTTTTTTATTCATAACTACCTTAAGGACATCTATTCAATGTCACATTTTTATTTCTGTTTACGTTGACTATTGGAGTCTTGCATACCAGTGTCAGTGATTTTTTATATGTACCCCCCCCCCTCTTTTCCTTTTGAAATATCACTGTGCTGTGAGCCAATATCACAGAAATTGTAATAACTCATATTTGTGTAATCTTCAGCAGAAGAACGATGTCTCTATCAATTTGCTCAATGGTCCAACTATATATAGCTAGGGAATGAATATATAGCACAAACGTATATTGCCACTGTCAGTCAAAAACTGAAGAAAGTAAAGGCTGTAATTATTATTCGCCAGATCTCAAATCAGATTGCAACAATGGAGGAAAGCTACTGTAGTTTAAAGTCTATTTTTTAATTGGATATGCATTAACGTTTACACATGTAAATAAACAGTTCGATAGATTGTAATATTAACCCGGTGTCGGGTATAAAATACCAATGCGGGTGGATAAATATCTGAAGTGTCCCCGTGCATTTCAACGAATTTTGAATTGCCAATATTCGTATATATGAACATATTTGATATGAGAACTATGATTTTATGTCAAAGAAATGAGAAAAAAATATATCAAAAGTTCGTTTTGTTGAAAGTAACTTCGGACAAAAAGTTCGCATTGCGTCCCCTTTCCAAAATGGCGCCAATGTTGTTTGTTTACGAAAAACAAATACAAATAGTTTTATTTTAAGTTGGGCATATATAAACATAAGCTCTAATGAACGAAATTAAAGTTTCTATAAACTGTACTGGATTACTTTCCAAGAAAATCACTTTCAAAATACCTAACGGATACGATAGATTTCAATAAACATGTGCACGATATCGACATTTTCATAAATGACAAGTGGAGAAAATACGAGGGCGGCGACTCTTCAAAATTACAAGGCGACTTGAACTTCGCTTTTGGCCAGCGAGAAAGCGAAGTCAACCTTCACAAGGCGATTTCTTTGCCCTCCAACGTGAGCCCTGAATATATAATTTATACAAATCAGCAAGAACTGACAGCTATAGCAAGTTGTATTTCAATCAGATGATGATGTAGCATTAGTTCACTGAAACAACAGTCTGCGGGTAGACATGTTGCTACATTATTTTGATTTGGAGCTGACCTGTCTTTACTCTTATTCCTTAATGCTATGTTCTTAACAGATAAGCAGCAAATACCAATTTTATAGTCTTGGGTTTGATCTGACCAGGGCTCGATCCCACGATCTACCGCACTTGAGGAGAGCACACAAACCATTACATCACTGATGTGATCTGCATCAGCTAAGAAGATTATAAACTAATGATTTGAAATAAACACTTACTCCATCTTCAGTTTGAATCTTCCTCCTTTTCTTAACTTTCTGTGGCATTAATTTGTCCACATTTTTCTTGGTTTCTTCATCTCCATTGTCAGTCTATAAAACAAAGGACATGTTGGTTAGCAGTAATTATTTCATACCTGATTTAGCATCAATACATAGTTAAACAACCTTCTGAATTTCCCTGCAACCTATTATGTTTTTTTTTTTTTTTAAATACAGCTGCTACAAGATTCCTATTTTTTTTAGATGAATTTAATTTGAACACTTGTCTATTCTGGACAAAAATTGTTGATCACGTCGGTGTTCAGTTTACACACTGTAAGCAAAAAAATTGCATCTAGATAATTCTTTTTTAAACTCCACTGAAACTGGAAGTAAAATTAGGCCCTTGCAGCATTTAGTTCTTTAAATACTTGGTTTATTCCAAGTATAATTTTTACTTTTGACACAATAGGCTTGAATTCAAACTAACCTCAAATTCCTGCCAAGATTCTAACAACATTAATCTCTCTTCTTTTTCTCCTGAATTTTTCATTGCATTATTAGCCTCTTTATAAACAGTTCGAGCCTTTCCTATACAGTTGTCTTCTCCTGTTGTTTTCTCAAACTGACCAAAACTTATCCAAACCTGTTAAATAAAATATATGGTTTCAGTTAAAATTACAGATATTTCTTTGTTCAAAGTAAAGCATGAAAGTTAAACTCATCAATAAATATCAAGATAAAATGTATTTTTAAATATATAATACCAGGTATGATAGATTTGTTTTGTGAGAATGGATTTCTCAGAGCAATATTGAAGACAAAGCCTGAGAGGTGAAATGCGATCAATGAATTTGAATTTTTGGTGTTTAACGCCACTTTCAGCAATATTTCAGCTATATCATGACGACCAGTTTTAGTGGTGGAGGAAGCCAGAGTACCAGGAGAGAACCACCGACCCTGGGCAAGCAACTGGTAAACTTTATCACTTGCGGTTGCGAGTCGAGTGCACCCTTTTTTGTAATTTACAAAGCTGGGCGTGAACCCACGCCGTATTGGTGATAGGCTTGTACGAGTTGTTAGATCCCAACGACCTAACTCATTGAGACACCCGGGCCCCGAGATGCGATCAAAGTCAAGGATTCGCTAAAGTGACTTCAAAATAAGGTCATGTTAGCAATCAACAATAATTGATTAGTATCACACTTGCTGCTTGATAAAAGATATTATCACATGTTAAGATCAAAGGGAAAATTTACAAGTCATCGATAAATTTCACTCACATTCTTATGTTGTGTGTTCATTTAACGTTTGTTCGCAAGGATACCAGTTAATTTGAATTTTTGAAACTTGAAACTGTTTTTCAACAAATTATGTTAAAGTAGTAAGAGCAAAGATTGGCTCATTAGGAGTTAGTAATATACCAGGAATGTATGATATACATACAGACTAATGCTTCACAGATAATATAAAAATAGTCTCCCACATAGAAGAAATTAACATTATTTCAATAAACAGTAGTGATGGGAATCAAAAGGTATTTCATAATCGATCATCGGTTTCACATGAATAACTAATTATCAGTTATAATCGGAAAAAAGGATGTTTTGTTGAAAACGACCTATTTTATGCAAATTTTACATTATACCTCTTATATGTAATGTGGTGTATGTTTTTTGTCATGTTTATTTTAAGGTTGTTTGTAAGGAATATATTAATGTATTGTTTTTATATTATTGAGGCCTGAATTATGTTTCATTACTAGATTGATCAGAGGTACAGTACCTTAAATAATTAGTGGTAACTGACTCACAGACTGCTTTTATCACATCAGATTATAAATCCAGACAGTGAACAAACTTAATAAATTCTGGGAAAAATTAAACAAATGACAAACAATATCAAACATAAATAAATTTGATTGAACAGTCCATAGAAAACAGAACATTGTCAATCCACACTCTTATAGTGTAGTTATCAGTATTATTCCATGTTTTTATTCATGAAATGATATTGCCAATATTTGAAGGACTGAGTTTTTGTTCACTAAGTGACCAGCAAGACTAAATACTCATTCCGATGGTACATACGATGCTGGAATGGCAAAATATTTTTTGGCTAAAATGCTTAATCTTGGATAGAAGGCTGCATTTTTTCCCATCACTGCAGTATTGTTAAGTCAGTATAAGTTCAAGCAGCACCATGTTATAGCCGTGAATGCGTATTAGCTTCTGGTCAGAAATCTACAAATTTGATGATTTTTTTAGTTTTCACTGTACTTATTATACTTTTAATGGACGTTAGAAATATAATTTCATTTGCAAATATAAAAAAAACCCAACTATTTAACACGATTTGATAAAATATGAAACTGTTATTTTCTGCTTAATTACGTCACAAGATTTTCAGAAAATCAAAGTGAAAGTAAAATTGTTCGATTAATTGGAAATATATTTTGGGCTTGAGTGCTTGCTTTAAGACACCAACCAACTGATTATCGGTTATAATCGATCATTGGAACACCACTAATAAACTAACTTGTTCTCCCATGATAGAGCTGAAAAAATTGCTAACTTAGTGTTAAAAACAATTATTCACCCAACAAACACTCTTACAAAATTAGGCTAATTAAGTGTCATCATCCGATGGATAGCATAAAATGACAGATAAGTAACATTACAAACATACCCCTGATTATTTTTTTAGGGGGGGGGGGGGGTTAAAATATTTACCTAGATATACCAGTTCTGTAGTTCTCTAAGACTGGCACCTGAGAAACAATTTATTTAATTCATTTGTCAGACCAAGAACAACATGGAGGAGGCTCAGTAGGTACATTGCAAAGGACAGAGGAAGATGGTGGCAAATTGTTGATGCCTTATGTTTCATCGTGGATGAAGAGGATAAGTACCAGGTAAGTCTGTCCCTCTACACTATCTATAAACTCACCTTGACATGTTTTGACCTTTGTAATAAACGTCTGTACAAATTTCTCACTTTGTCATACTCTTCTTGTTCAATTTGAAAATCAATATATGATTTCCATAAAACTTCAGGCATGTCTAACTTTGGTTGGTTAATAGCTAACTCATAAATTGACTCAGCCCTATCAATATCACCCAAAATTGTCTCTAATTCAGCATACTAAAATTTAAAAATACAATAAAATTTAGATATTCACCTTTTCTTCTCACAAAGAGCATTACATATAGAATAACTACAGTTTTGCAGGTTGAGAAAGACATTATCATTATCATCACAGAGAGTTTGATAGGACATACTGTGATACTAGTGATAATATCTGACCAGTTCTAAAAACTGACATTATTGTTTTTATCATTAACGTAATAATGTGTTTGACGTCACACTGACAGATAATTTCCAATATCCGAGTCAGTAAGTTGATACTAATAATATCAGGAACATTTTCCAAATTACCGATAAACACTTCTATTGCATTGCACAATTTCAATCAGGAATTTTGTAAAAGACATTTACTCACATTGTATTGATGAGTTACTATTTAAATTCAGCTATTTCTTTCAAATTGCAAAATTTTCAAAACCAAAAAAAAACAACCATAAAAATGATAAAACCAACATATCTTTCACTGGATACAAAGATGTACATAAAGCTTGCTCATAAATCTATGAAAATCATCCGAGAAAAAAACAGGTCTCAAAATACAGAATTTATATCGGTAACAAACATGAAACAAAAAGGAATGGAATGGGGGATTTCTACAAAGTGAACAAATTAAATACCAAGATTTACAATATACATTGTAAATACAAAAACATGTACATAATTACCATATCAATACATATACAATGTTATCTATTTTTATTATTAATGCTGGATGTCAGATTTTGGATATCAAATTCTATGAGTATGCTTTAATAGTTCATTTTCTTTATATTACTATCCACACAATTACTAAATTCCTAATTTGAATAGATTTGAATTTTCAATGCATAATTTGCAAACATTACTAGTAGAACTGTGATTTCTATCAAATGTCTTTTGACAAGAGTAATTCCCCTTTTTAAGAAAATCTTAAAATTCAAATAAAATCATTAATATATATAGAAAATCAGCATAGGTACATATTGTATGTATAAATTCAGCTAATTTGTTGGATATTAATATTTTGCTAGTCAAATGTTTCTTGTTTGGTGTTTTCCTTTTTGTATATTCTTTTATTTTAGGTACAAAAACCATTAAAGTTCATCAACTCTGAACCAAATTCTTGGAAAACTGAGAAGCAGTACACATATAGGGGGAGGGCTAGGGGATATGTAACGCCACTAATATTTCAGTCATATCGTGGCGGTCAGTTTTATTGGTTGAGGAAACCAGAGTACCCGGAGAAAACCACCAACCTGTCGCAAATCACTGACAAACTTTATCACATAATGTTGCATAGAGTACACCTTGCCTTAACTGGAATCAAACTCACAACGTTAGTGGTGATAGGCACTCATTGCATAGGTTATTTTAAATCAATCTACCATATGATCACGGCCACGACTGCCCCTAGAACATAAACCATGTTTGAATAAAATTAGAAAAAATAATATAAGAGTAAATATGTTGTTATCTGCCTCAAGTCATACCTTAATCCATGATGTACAATTTTCAGGACCAAATTCTAGAAACTTTTCGTACAATATTCTACATCTTTCAAACTCTCGCAACTGAAGTTCTAGGTCTATGTATCCTCTATACAGTTTGTTTTTAGGACATTTTCCTACTGAAGTACCCTGAAAGTATACATTAATTAATTAATTACAACAATCATTGCTTTAAATTAAAATTCCATGAAGTCAACGTAATGCCGGTACATTTTTTGTACAGAAAAAAGTTCAGATACTTCACAATGAGTAGAGATCCAATTTATACAATACACCACACCTGATAAAACAAATTTTAAGAATAACATATTTGCTTAAGTGTTATGTAATGTTCAAAATAACAAGGATAACATGAAACCAGGAAAATATTAAATCTAAGACTTGTCATCCTTTTCAGGTGTGAACTTTGTAGATCATGTCCAAATCTACACAATTTCAAAGCAAATCATGTTGATGCCTAGATACTTAAATAGTACACTACACATATACACACCAGTACATAAAACAGATCACAGTAGGCTATAGGTTGGCTTATGGTATTTAACGCCACTTTCAATAATATTTCAGTTATATCATGGCAATCAGTTTTATTGGTAATGGAAACCGGAGTACTCAGCGAAAAACCACCGACCTGCCACAAGTCACTGACAAACTCTATCATATAATGTTGTATCAAGCACACCTCGCCCATGCAGGATTCAAACTCACAACATTAGTGGTGATAGGCACTGATTACATAGGTAGTTTTAAATCCAACTACCATGAGAACAGGACAAAAGCCTCCGGGACAAAAGCCACCCGGAAAAAGCCCTGCTGACAAAAAGCCCCCCAATAATGAAATAATCATACAATCTTATTACATTTGTTTTATACTGATGGTGATATTAAAAGATATCTTAAAGAATTAATACAAAAAATAAAATACTTTAAAAACATATTTTTCCACATTTTGTTCATTTATAAAGTGTAAATTAAAAAAAAAACACTGCTTAATTCTTAGTTGAAATTAATCAGGTAAAGTTAATCAGGAATTGTTTTTATTGATAAACAATAATTACCTTTTCAACCTCTGAAGTTCTTAAAAGTAATGAGTGAGTTATTTGCTCATTTTGTTTTTTTTATAGACTATGATTTTTTAAAGATAAAACAACTACCATACAATAACAACCACGACGGCCCCCAGCCGTCTATAACATAAACATTATTCTTATTTGACTGCTTACCAAAACTTTTCTTGCTCCTTGTAAGTTTTTTTGTCGAATTTCAAACTGTGCAAACAACAACCAGACTTTAGCAAAAGTAAATGATTTATGTGGAATGACATCTAAACAAGCTTTATACACTTCTCTAACTTTTTCTGCATCATCATTTTCCAATTCTTCGTAAACACCATAATTTATCCACAGGTAAATATATCTTCTCCAATGTCTCTTTTCCTGAAAATATTAAATTGTGTTCATTATTTTAATTGTTATCTATCTCAACATTAGATTAAATATCTAGCTGTGTCAGACTTTACACTTTATAAATCCTCAGTGTTTCTAAATATTTTTCTTTTAAATAAACAAAAACTGGGTCTAGGACAAAAATCCCACAGACAAAAGCTTCCTAGGCAAAAGCTCCCATCGGAAATAAGCCCCCTAATAATGAAAAGTATAAGTTAATGTTTTTAGTGTCAAACATTTGATTATTTATTCTGTGTCTTTGTTTAACTATTCGAATTTGTAAAATTTTCTTTGTATTTTCTAATATGATTCAAGACAATTTAGAAAATCACCTACAATACTGAGAACTAATCAAATTAACATTTCATGGTCTAAAGGTTCCCAAGAAAAAAGACTGACACATGAAAATGTTAAGAGATGTATATTGTGATACTGCCACTGGAAACAAAGTGATGACAATATCCCACACTTGGAAAAAGTGAGCTTAATACAAAAAGGTATTATCAAGCTGCAATTCTTTTAATGGTTTATCTGTTTTTGCTTGGCTGTTGGAGAAATATTTATTCTGAAAGAAAGTGGTTCCAAACCCATTAATATATTTTACAGTACAGCACCATATTAATGTACCTGCCAAAAACAGGATATAGAAACAAGTTCTCATGGTTGATTGACCACCACTGTTTATTTTTATTTTTTTGTTTATTTTTATTTTTTAACTATCAAGGAATACCAATATTATATTTCATTAACATTAGTGAAACTCTTATTTATGTGTTCCTTTTTCTACAAAATAATAGTGATATTCTGTGGCAATGTAAATATTCTGTATACAAGGTATTTAAAATTTGACCGTTAATCTTACTTTAGATGGAGGTATATTTGATATGGCTCTTTCATAAGTTTCTCTTATTTGTTCTACATTGCCGTCTGCTTCTAATAATCTCAGATAATCAAACCAAGCATCATAGTTGAAAGGGTTTGTCTTCACTTCCTACAACATAGTAACAAGATCAAATGTTTGTTAACTTTACTGTAAGAAAAGTTTAATCACATGTTCATTGAAATAAAAATTAAAATATATGCATTTATGTAGATGGACTACATGATTCATATATGATATTGTATGAATAAATTAGTCATAGAGACTGCATCGGTGATGTAATAGCGTGCTCGTCTCGAGTGTGGTAGATCATGGGTTAGAGCTCTGGTTCAGTCAAACCAAAGACTATAAAATAGGTTTTTGCTGCTTCTGCACTTTGCACATAGCAGTAAGGAGTAAAAACAAAGACCAGTTTTCTCAGAATCAGGATAATGTCTCAAAGTGGAGCGACATGTTTACCCACGGACTGCTATTTCAGTGAGCTAGCACTATAATAATCCAACAGTGTGTTGGTCTAGCACAAAGCAGACATGATCATATCATCAAAGAGTAAATTGTTCTCTCCTTGATATAGTTGAAAAAATTGCTGACTTGGTGTAAAACAACACTCACTCACTCAGTCATAACAATCAGAAAATAACAATATATATGACTTAACTGTAAAATCTGTCTGATTTTTGACTTTCTTGTTTGAATTTATTTTATGTTAAATGCCTTTATACAATGTATTATTAAACAAGGTTCGGTTCATATGGCTAAGCAGTTCCAAAGGAGAAGATTTTTTTAGAAATCGACCAATCAGAAACAAGAATTGCATGTGTTGGCCATGTTTGCTAACCGATCGGGACGAAATGAGCATTCTTCATAGAGGACATTCCATAGATGCTTCCTACCAAGTTTCGGTGGTAGCCATGTTTGTTAACCGATGGGGATGAAATGAGCAATCTTCATAGAGGACATTCCATAGATGATTCCTACCAAGTTTCCATGGTAGCCATGTTTGGTAATCGATCGGGACGAAATGAGCAATCTTCATAGAGGACATTCCATAGATGCTTCCTACCAAGTTTCGGTTCATTTGGCCAAGCGGTTTCAGAGGAGAAGATTTTTTTAAATCTGCCAATCAGAAACAAGAATTGCCTGTGGTGGCCATGTTTGGTAATGGATCATAACAAAATGTGCACTCTTTAGAGAGGACATTCCATAGATGCTTCATACCAAGTTTCAATTCATTTGGCTGAGGGTTTTTAGAGGAGAAGATTAAAATGTGAAAAGTAAACGGATGACATACAACGGACACCAAGTGATGGAAAAAGCTCATATTGCCTTTGGCAAGGTTTGCTAAAAAGAAAATTAAAATGTGAATACCTAGTTGTAATGTATAGAATAAACATGTTACACTATATCAGCATCAGTTAATTGCTAAGGGAGATAATGGCAAGAGTTATCTTTCTTTTAACAGAGAAGATTTTTTAGAAATCAACCGATCAGAAACAAGAATTGCCTGTGGTGGCCATGTTTGTTAACCGATCAAGACAAAATGAGCAATCTTTATAAAGGACCTTCCATAGATGCTTCCTACCAAGTTTCGGTTCATTTGGCCAAGTGGTTTCAGAGGAGAAGATTTTTAAAATCAGCCAATCAGAAATAAGAATTGCCTATGGTGGCCATGTTTGTTAATGGATCAGGACAAAATGTGCAATCTTTAGAGAAGACCTTCTTTAGATGCTTCGTACCAAGTTTCAGTTCATTTGGCTGAGGGGTTTCAGAGGAGAAGATTAAAATATGAAAAGTTAACGGACGATGGACTCCAAGTGATGGCAAAAGCTCACATTGCCTTTGGCAAGGCGAGCTAAAAATGAGACAAAAGGACCAATAAAGGTTTGATTTTTCTTACTACTTACCTCCTCATACTGAAATCTCCTCTTACTGACAATAACGTCTTCTATGGCTGCACGACTACCAAACTTTTTCTCATGGACAGTGTAGTTTTTATAAATATCCTGACATTTATCTTTTGGAAGATGATCCAAGGCATATTTATATATAAGTCTAACTCTTTCATGCTGAAATGATTCAAATTGATTTACAGATTTAATAAGAGATTTGTTTGTCATATCATTGAACATTTTCTATATATCTTTTATTCTCAATAAACCATCATTATTTAACAAGGTATAGAGAAATACATATGTACAATAGTTGTAGTGAACGCTTGCTCCAATTTGGTAACACTTCATCATGAGCTACCCTTAAAAGCCTTCCTGAGTGGTGATAAGCAATAATTTCTATTAAAACAGATACTGTATCACAAACATGTTATTTGGACAAGTGAACTAACAACAATTTTCAGGACTCACCACAATAAATAGGGAGACTAGAATTCTCTCTCAGAAAACATGAAGGAGAAGTGAATGCATGACAGAGAGATTTCCAAAATCTTTCACCAGTACCAAGACAAGTAATATTAAACATCAATTCTTATTCTTAATTACAAACTGAAGAAATTGCTATTATATTTCATTGTAAAAAGAAACATTGCCCAGTAAATTTTAGTCGAATTAACTATTAAACCGTGGATTAGTGAGAATTTTTTTTTTAAATTACTTCTTTTTGTCCTTCCTCAAATTTAGCAAATGCTATGAGCATTTTTTCATCCATATTATCTTCACCAAAAAATTCCACAGCTCTTTCATACACTCTTCTTGAACTACTGATATAATTGTGTTTCTCTTCAAACTTGGCATATTTGATCCAGTTCTTTACTTCAGGGTGAATAAGAACGAGTGACATGGTTAAGGAAACATAAAGATGTAATACAGTATTAAAACAAGGAATCTTCTGACAAAAGAACAGGTATGAATACAATATGAAAAGGCTTCCAGTAATGAGTGAGTGATTGTAGTTTTCTTCTCTTTTTGCTTAACCCCAAATGAGCAATTTGTCAGCGATATCATGACAAGAACAAGTTATATTCAATGAAATCATGTCTGACTTTGTACTAGACAACATGCTTAATTGGATCATTATAGTGCTAACTCACTGAAACAACAGGTCGTGGATAGACATGTCGCTCCATTCAGCCACATTATCCTGATTACGAGCCAACCAGTTTTTGTGTATAGTGGAGACGCAGTAAATACCAATTTCATTGTCTTTAGTTTAACCCTCTTTAGTTTAACCCGACCTGGATCCACGATCTACCACACTCTAACCATTTCACCACCAATGCAGTTTTCCAGTAGTGAAGTACCAGTATGATACAACCAAAGCATATAACTGTCCCCCTCTTATAAGGCCACCCCTCTTATAAGGCCATCCTTCTTATAAGGCCACCCCTCTTATAAGGCCACCTCTCTTATAAGGCCACCCCTCTTATAAGGTCACCCCTCTTATAAGGCCACCTCTCTTATAAGGCCACCCCTCTTATAAGGCCACCTCTCTTATAAGGCCACCCTTCTTATAAGGCCACCCCTCTTATAAGGCCACCTCTCTTATAAGGCCACCCCTCTTATAAGGCCACCTCTCTTATAAGGCCACTCCTCTTATAAGGCCATTCCTCTTATAAGGCCACTTTTTCATTGTAGAAGAGGTGGCCTTATAAGAGAGGGATTACTGTGCATTTATGAACTGTTTTCTATTTGTGAATTTTCTACAACTGAAAGGATATATCGTTCATATATGACTCGAGCTCTGTCCAATTCTTTATATCTTAATTCAAAATTGATAAAGGAGTGCCATGCTTGTTCATCTGGTTCCCATTCCATCCATCTCTCAAATACTTGTCTACAACCTGAAACATAACATCATACTTTATAAACTGTAAAATAAATATTACAATAATATAAACTGTAAAATAATTATTACCATAAATAACACTATCAGGGTAGGATTAGGAATATGGTGTTTAACTCCAGTTTCAACAATATTTCAGTTATATCGTGGCAATCAGTTTTATTGGTGGAGGAAACCAGAGTACCACAAGAAAACCACTGACCTGTGCAAGTCATTGACAACTTTATCACATAATGTTGTATCGAGTTCACCTCGCCATGAGCGGGATTCGAACTCAAAACTTTAGTGGTGATAGGCACTGATTGCACAGGTAGTTGTAAATCCAACTACCATTAGATCATGACCACAACCGTCAACGGCCCCTGTTTATCCGAGTATATTTAATCTCAACTCTCAATTTTTTAAAGACAACAACCACATCTCCATTTAATTAATAAATCAACAAACTAATATCAATACAATGACTAAGATTTTCACAATTCTTCATTAGATTTAGGGCTACCATGTAATTCATTTTTCCAGGGGTGAGAAGAAAACATATTTTCTCTTTGCAATAATGATTTATAAAAAGTGACGAAAATGGTATGTGTCTGTAGATATCAACTATTATTGAGATCTGTGTTTTCTCTAACCAACTATGATTGGGAAGAGTTACTTATTTTCCCCATATGTCTTCTTCCCTATACAACTATGATTGTGAGAGAAGAAACATCAAAAGATGATAAGAATATGTATCTTCTATAATCAACTACGACTGAGAGAAATTACTTATTTTTCCCATGTGTCTTCCATAACCAATTATGATTGGGAGAAGCAACATAGAACACTGATTAGAATATGTGTCTTCTCTAACCAACTATGATTGGTAGAAGTCACATTTTTCCAATGGGTCTTCTGTATCTAACTATGACAGAGATAAGTCCCTTTTCCCCATGTGTCTTCCCTAACCAACTATGACAAAAAAGGAGTTGTTTATTTCCCCCATGTGTCTTCCATAACCAACTATGACTGAGAGAAGTCACTTATTTTCCCAGTGTGTCTTCCCTAACCAACTATGACTGAGAGAAATAACTTTTCGCCATGTGTCTTCCCTAACAAACTGACAAAAAGGAGTCACTTATTTTCTCCCATGTGTCTTCTCTAACTATGACTGAGAGAAGTCACTCATATTTCCCCCATGTGTCTTCTCTAACCAACTATGACAAAAAGGAGTCACTCATTTCCCCCTATGTGTCTTCCTTAACCAACTATGACAGAGAGAAGTATACTAAATCAGTGACGATAAGGATATACATTTTCTTCCGTAAATGGCAGTTTTCGGGTTGAGACGACCGAGTTAAGACGAGTGCACGTGCACTCGTCTTTACTCGTTGTGACATCCAATCAGAACGCCTCTAACAAGAAAAAAATCGCTTAAATATAAATCCTAAGCCGGGAATGTCACATTATATACCCTGTCTGATAGCTGAATAACAGATATATTACGGATTTAAGCATTGTTTTTTTTTCAAATACAGACTCCAACTGTATTAAATATATTTGTGTCTTTTATTTTCATTTTTTCGTATTTCTTGATGTTCTTTTCTGTACCTTTGACATCATTTTTCATTGACGTCAAAATATGTGTCACGTCATATTTCATGTAGGAAAATACTGTACTTTCAATAAAATATTAGTGAGAAAAGCTCAAATATCAGTAGAAAGCTACTTAGTTTATCAATCGGTGTCACAAAAGTCAATTTTATGTGATGTGTATTTCATAACACTCAATTTTATGATATTGATCTGATAATTTATGCAAATTAGTTACCAATCATTGGCGGGGGTCTCTAGGAGTTCGCGATAGTGAAAGTTGCTGGTTTACGGAAGAAATAGGTACTTACATGCGTTGTTGAGAAAGCCCGGGTGATCTTCCACTCGTGATAGAAATTTTTGTTTCTTTTCGCTCGTTTTGCTGCGCTCCACTCGCGAAAAGACATAAACTTTCTATCACTTGTGGAAGATCACCCGGTCTTTCCCAAGAACGTATGTAAGAACCTATTAATCTCTAACCAACAATTACTGGCAGAAGTTATTTATCTTTCCCATGTGTCTTCCCTAACCACCTATGATTGCGAAAAGTGACTTATTTTTCCAATGAAGATATAGGTAATGGAAAATGATATTTGAATCTTACCAGCAATGTTACCCAACATTTCTTCCATATATGTAAATTTATACCAGAACTGATTGGCCCTCGGTAGGATTGTTAATGCTCTGTCCCAGATATTTCTCGCATGATTAATTTGACGGTTTCTAGAAAGGAAAGAGAGAAAAAATAATAATTTCAAGACAATGTATTTGTACTTTTGCAAATTATACAGGTTAATTAATACAAGATTAATAATCAAGTTCAATATCATAGGTAATTAATTTATACGAGATTAATAATAAATATGATACTAATTAACCCTGTTTCATATTACTTTCATTGTATGGATTCCTTATACCAAAAAAAATATATTGTAAAATTGCAAAAATATGGACTGATTGTATTAAGGTCAAACTATTTTTTATTAATTAATTAGCCATGTTTGTCATTGTTTTTTTTTCTAATATATATCAGTTTTATTACCAAAACAATTTACTAGAAATCATGATGGTTTATTGGTCATGTAAGTACCTGAAGGTTATCTCTCCAACACACATCACGTAGGCCTTCCATAAATAACTATTTTGTGGAAATGTAGTGAGTGGGTATTGATTATAGGTAAATAAGTTACTTCTTGATGAGATGAAGTCTGTAATAGACAAACTTCTTAGTTTTATAGTGCTAGCTAACTGAAACAACAGTCCACAGGTAGATATTTTAATGTTGCTCCACTTGGACACATTATCTTGATTCCACCAGTCTAGCTCTACTCCCATATACTGCATGAGTAACAGAGAAGCAGCTACAGTAATACCAATTTTATGTTTTTTGGTTAGACTAAGCAGGGAATCACACCAGCGATCATTAGCACTTAAGGCCAGAATACTAACAACAGGCAGTCCTGGAAAAATAGTTTTTTTTATAATGAGTCAGTTGGTAAACGTTCTTGTGGATTACATGACAAAATAGCATATTGCTTTATATCAAGCAGAATAGTGTAATTTCCTGAGAATATTAAAGATTCTTGCAAATAGTTCACAGCACTTCGGGTCAAATGACCCTCAGTACCATGAACTATTTGTTAAATATTGCTGTTGCAGATCCTGTTATTAGGAGTGGAGGGTAGAAACCCATAAACCAGTTTAACCCCGCCACATTTATGTGTCTGTCCCAAGCCAGGACCTGGATTTCCAACATCATATGTCATGGTCTTTTTTTATATTCAGCGAGTTAAGATAGTGATGATTGTTCATTTTGTTGATATAGGTGGAATTGGTGACCATTACTGTTTAATCTTTCTTTTCATAAAAAATATAACTGATTTTTCAATATTCATGTATTACATTTTGTAATACTAATAAAAATACATTTCTTTCATTATTTGATGTTAAAATAAATGTTGAAAATTTAGGAATTCATGACTTTGGAATTCATAACATATGAATACAATGTACATCTCTTAAAAAATATCAATGAAAAAAATTAGTCACTGGTGAATAAAAGTCCACAGTACATATTTATTACAGCTTCAAAAGTCAACATCTTTGCTTTCTGCTACATGTATACTATTATGCATATAGAGATTTATTTCACACTTTCTCATTTTTCTTTCTATGTCTTCTATCAGCAATTTAAAAAAGCACTGGTAGTTTTAATAAAATTTCTAATAAAGAAATATAATTTCCTTAAATAATCTAGAAATTAAATATGTTACAAAAAATAGTTGTCCTGTTCAGGAGATCATTACACCAACTGAAAAAGTCACACTTTAATATAATTAGAGGCTCAGTGGGCTGAGCCTGTGTCGCTCACCTTTCATTCTGCTTTGAGGAAATTTAATACAGAACCTTCCATAGGTGCTTCCCACCAAATATCGGTTCATTTTGGCAAAGCAGTTTCAGATAAGAAGATTTTTAGAAATTGACCAATCTAAAACAGGAATTGCCTGTGGCAGCCATGTTTGTAAATGGATCAAAACGAAATGAGTAATCTCTATAGAGGATCTTCCATAGATGCTTCTTACCAAGTTTCATATCATTTGGCCAAGCGGCTTCAGAGGAAAAGCTGTTTTAGAAATTGACCAATAAGAAACAAGACTTGCCTGTGGCAGTCATATTTGTTAATTGATAGGGACGAAATGAGTAATCTTTACAGGGGACCTCCATAGATGCATCCTACCAAGTTTTGGTTCATTTGGCCAAGCGGTTTCAGAGAAGATTTTTAGAAATCGACCAATCAGAAATAAGAATTGCCTGTGGCGGCCATGTTTGTTAATGGATAGGGATGAAATGAGTAATCGTTGTAGAGGAACTCCCATAGATGCATACTACAAAGTTTCGGTACATTTGGCCAAGCAGTTTCAGAGAAGATTTTTAAAAATAGGCCAATCAGAAACAAGAATTGCCTGTGGTGGCCATGTTTGTTAACGGATCAGAACGACATAAGCAAGCGCAACAGAGGACTTTCCATAGATGCTTCCTGCCAAGTTTCGGTACATTTGGCCAACCAGTTTCAGAGGAGAAGAATTTTTAAAATCAGCAAATCAGAAACAAGAATCACCTGTGGTGGCCATGTTTGTTAATGGATCGGGACGGAATGAGCAATCTTTATAAAGGACCTTCCATAGATGCTTCCTGCCAAGTTTCGGTACATTTGGCAAACCAGTTTCAGAGGAGAAGAATTTTTAAAATCAGCCAATCAGAAACAAGAATCGCCTATGGTGGCCATGCTTGTTAACAGATCAGGATGAAATGAGCAATGAGGGCCTTCCATAGATGCTACCTACCAAGTTTCAGTTCATTTGGCTGAGGGGTTTTAGAGGCATATTTATCTGTAATTCAATTCATAGCTAACTGTATTTTACTAATATCTATATTTAAATTAGAGTTATCTCCCTTTCCACAGAAAAACAGTTTTTTTTATACAGCATACAATCGTAAACATGAATTGCCTGGGCGGCCATGTTTGTTAATGGATCGGGACGAAATGAGCAATCTTTATAGAGGACCTTCCATAGATGATTCTTACTAAGTTTCAGTTCATATGGCCCAGTGGTTTCAGAGGAGAAGATTTTTAAAAATAGGCCAATCAGAAACAAGAATTGCCTGTGGCGGCCATGTTTGTTAATGGATCGGGACAAAATTAGCAATCTTTATAGAGGACCTTCCATAGATGCTTCCTACCAAGTTTCAGTTCATTTGGCTGAGGGGTTTCAGAGGAGAAGATTAAAATATGAAAAGTTAATGGACGACGGATGCCAAGTGATGGCAAAAGCTCACATTGCCTTTGGCAAGGTGAGCTAAAAATGTTAAAATAAATAATATCTAACCTCATTTCCATTTCTGCATACTTCAACCACATTGTAATATTTCTGTGTTCGACATCTAGCCCTCTCTCATATACTGATCTGGCCCTAAAAGGAAATAGTTTAATTTATTGGTGGTATTTACCAAAGTCAAAATGGTAAGTGGATCAAGGTACAAAATGTATAGGGTTCGGGGGTCACGAGCTTAAAGTCACTTTCAACAATATTTCTGCTATAACGTGGAGGTCAGTTTTATTGGTGGAGGAAACCGGAGTACCCGGAGAAAGCCACAGATCTGTCGCAAGTCACTGACAAATTTTATCACATAATGTTATATCGAGTACACCTTGCCTGAGTGGGATTTGAACTGACAACGTTAGTGGTAATAGGTACTGATTGCACAGGTAGTTGTAAATCCAACTATCATACGATCACAACCACGGCGGTCCCATAAGTGGATCAATAAAGCATTTGTAATCAAGTTTTGTTTTTGTTAACTGTATACTTTTAAAAGCAAGTAATGTATATTATAATTTCTAGCTCTTGATATACATGCCAGATCAAATTTGAATCAATAAATTGTGCCTGTCCCAGGCCAGGACCTGAGATTTCAATCTGCAAATCTTGTGGTATCTTTCTGTGTTCAATGATTAAAGGTGAGAGGTGGTTGTGTTCGTTTTGTCAACATGGGTGGAATTGTTGACTATTACCATTTAAAACTTTCTTTTCATAATGTACTCTTTGTGAAAAAGTAAATATGGTTCTTACGATTTTTCACCTATATATTTATATCGTAAATTGGGATATTTTGGCTGTAGTTTTATTTTGGTTTATTTGGTGTCTCTCTTGAAAGTGTCAAAAATTAAACATGCCAAAAAATAACGTCCGCTAAAATATAAAATACCAATTTTTTATAAAAGTTCTAGTACGATATTGATCTTACTCAAACTAATCAATCTTAAAATTATCAATAGCATTATCAACTCAAGTATTTATGTTTCCTCCGAAAGTTGTGGGTAGATATCAGGGTCATGTGGTAAATTTAAAATTTAGTAGAATTCGTAGGCTCGTAGCCATTTGAATCAAATCACGGGCGAGTCTTTCATTTGTATTCAACTTTGCGAAAAAAATTATAAATCAAATCAGATAGTCCAAGTAACACAAGACGCATAAAACAAGCAAATACATCAATAATCCACAGCTATCAGTTATAATGACTTAAAGCAGATCTACTCCAGACATAAATAAAGCTTATAATTTAACAATATGTGTATAATAATTTTCACGAGAAACTAAATGTTAATTGTCAATTTAGCTCTAGGGTCTTAATCATTGACATTTTTATTGTATGATTAGTATACGGCAGTCGTCAGTCAAATAAATTGTTACGGATTTCACACCTGTTGTAAAAACACCTATTGACAAATGTTAATTAAGGTAGCCTATGCATGTAGACCATTACGGATCAGTGGTTTGATAACGGACTTAGTGTAATTGTGAATTTGAGTTTCATGTTGTTTTAAAGTTCATCTTATCATCTTAGCTAATAAATATTTTATCACTATTTATTAATTTTCATCCACAGATAATGCCATCCGGAAAAAGTATTTGTATTTCGCCCGTATCCAATTTCTTAGTTACTTTTTTAAACAAACTTCCGGTGAGATACCGGTGGTACTTGACTTTATCTATGATAAAAAAAAACATTGGTCACAAGCATTTATTTTTTTCTAATCATTTGAAAAGCACCAAAATAAAACAATCATCTTTTGGAAAGCACCAAAAATTAAACATCCACATTTTGACAGAAAACCGCCAAAATATCCCAATTTACGGTATATCATTGTGAAAACAATATATAATTGTAAACTCGGGGTGGTCATGGTCGTGATGGTATAGTAGTTGGATTTTTTTTACAACTACCTGTGGCTGTGCAATCCCACTCATGGCGAGGTGTACTTGATACAACATTATGTGATAAAGTTTGCCAGTGACTTGCGACAGGTTGGTGGTTTTCTTCAGGTACTACGGTTTCCCCCATCAATAAAACTGGCAGCCACAATATAACTGAAATATTGTTGAAATTAGACTTAAACACCATAACCCTAACCCTATAATTATGAACTGAATATTTTACTTTCTGCTTGTACTAAACAAGTTGATCAACTGGCCAGGGATATTGATAGTATTAGATCATTACATGTATAATAACAGCTTTCAGTTGAAATGACAACCCACCAGGACAGTTGTTTGTCTCAGTAATGCTGCCAGAAATTTAAATGATTTTTGGTCAAAACAAGTCTACCGGTAAATTGCATCATAAGCAAAATTACAAATTTCACAATAAAAAATTTGTTAAACAAATCATTATTATATATTTCAACTCATTCCAAATTTTTATGTAGCTATGGGTCACAATGTTTGTGATCATGTAAAAAGGTACAGACCTCATGGGCCGAGTACTGTGGATTGTCGTTGAGATGACATGTGTCACTCCATTCCAATGTAAACGTTTTTGATGATCTAAAAATGATATTATATGTTCCATAGCAAGAGTTTATACACTGTTATTTACCTTTGAATTTCTTGTTGTGAGTCTTCCCACTGAGCATACTTTATCCAATTTATCATTACTGTTCTGTTTTTCCTGATGTTATCTTCAAACATCTGAAATATATAATAGTTGTTTGTGAAGAATTTTTTTTAGCAAGATATTTTCCAAAAAATAATGTATTACCTTGGTAATAAGAATGTAAATATTGAGAATATGAAAAATTCAATATCTTCACATGAACCACTATAATGTGTAAGAGAAAATATGATGTGAATCTTTAAAACGTGTGTCATAAAAATGTAACATGTAGATCTACATCAGGTTATATGAATATGTGAAGTGTAAATCCATAAAGTGTATAATATGAGAAAATTTGGCATGTGAACCTAAATAAAGTGTAAAAGATAAATGTTATATATGAATCTACATGAGGTATATTAGACAATTGTTGTATGTGCATCTACCTGGTACATTTATTCTACATGGGGGCGATTTACACCTTTGAAGAGATTTTCTTTAATCCTGAATGCCACAGGAGTGAATTTCTCTTCAAAACTTTAATCACAGGATATTGTCATTTGTACTAAAAGAAACAGAAACAGAGATTCTAATAGAGTATTTCATTTATTATTTTATGTATGTGGCTCAATTTTAAACTGTGAACTTGTGACAAATTAACTAGTGACAATTCACTGTGTGCCAGTCCTTATTGAAATCCCTACATCTACATGAGTTGTATAGGAAACATGTGAGACAAATAATACAGACATAATTGATCTATGGAGAAATTATGGTGAAAGAGTTTACAATGTAGTAGACAACTATCTGTTACTGTAGATAAGTCAATTGGTTTATCACATGTCTGTCTGATCGTCTTGCAGTTATTTTTGTTTTTTTCATTAATCCAGAGCCACATTGCTTACCTTTCTTTTCCTCATTTTATAAGCTGCCAATTCATCTGGGTCAGAAATCTTCTGTTTTGGAGGCTGAAAATCCAAGTTAAATATTGTGTTTTAAAAGAAGAATACAACTACACACATGAATGAAAGTTTTTTTTCAAGCTCTATACATGGTATTTGCAAAGATCTAAACTTACACCTTTTTGCTATTAATTGCAAGTGAGATTAAATTCATATTATATAAATAAATATCAAACAATAACTTACTATAAGGTCAAGGACTCCCAGACATTTATAAATACATGTTTTTTTCAAGAAAGTGAAGAACCCTTAGAAATGCATTAGTTTTTGATGTTGGAGCTGAAACTACTGTAAACAATATTTTGTTGTTTGGTGAAAATATTTAAGTCTCTGTAATCTCACCAGTTTTGAAACAACAATTGATATGCTTCCTATATATATATGTTAACTATAGATTTGAACATTGACTGATTGTGATTATTCAATTGAACTAAAGAAAATATATACCGGGGGAACAAGTTCTAACTCCCTTTCTTTGGCTTCTCTAAGTAACTGTTCTGCTGTAATCTGTACAGGGGCAGGCATCTTGTTTTTAACCTAAAAATAAAAGAAATACATGTAGTTGTGTATCATGAAAAGCTATTTGAACAAAACAAGTACTGAATTCTTGAAATTATATAAATATTATCAAATTTTTTTGAATGAAAGCATCGTAACTACATTTTACGATTTTCTACTTTTATTGTTAATGTGTAATAATGTTAAAAATAAAGAAGTCTAACATCTATATGAACATAACTGACAAATAAGGCCACTGTCACACAGAAGATTTGGATGTCAAAGGTAGTAAATGATTAGATAATATTAAGGTACAGAGAACAGTTTGTGACAAAATATGCATCGGAATTGGGGGTCATATTTCAAATTTCCAAAATACCTTTGTTAGTGCTTGTGATGAGATTCAGGGATCGCACTACTTTCAAATTAGAGAGCTCAAAGGGAGAAATGGAAGACAAGAGAGAGAAGTGGGGAGACTTCTGGGAGAAGTTAATTGCGATTAATTGAAACATTGTTTCGCGACCCCTCTGAAGTTTTAGTAAATAGTAATAAAGCTCTCTGATCTGATTCTGTTCTTATTATTCATAATTACCTAAAGGACATCTATTCAATGTCAAATATTTATTTCTGTCTATCTTGACTATTGGAGTCTTGCATACCTGTGATTTTTTTTATATGTACCCCCTTCCATACCTGTTAACCCTCCCCCTTTGCACGGGAGTCTCCCGCGTAAGAGTCTTATCTCCCGCATGGATTGGGTCTCCTGCGCGGGAGACATTAATCTCCCGCACACACCTTTTCCTCCCGCACGATCTCCCCCCAACATAAAAATCAAGTACAATAAAATCTTGACCTATATTTTGCGATCAATATTTCTGGAAATTCCCCATTTGGAACTCTTGCGCTGATGAAAAATGCCGAGAGATATACGAATGGTAAAGGTGTTTAAATGATATCCGGTTATTGATCTGTTTGACACCTTTACAGGTAAATTGGGTCATGGAGATTAATTAAGGTGTTGATGATTATACAACAATTATCCACTGATTGACAGTTAATTGGGGATAAGAAAGTGGGTTTGTGGCACACGCTTAGATGATTAGAAGTGTGATAGCGGCAATTAAAAATAGTTATAAACTGTTGTGCAAACAGGAGTCGGACAACCTTTGATGCAGAGGAAAACTTCTTATTTCAATCAAACGTGCAATGAATTCATCTCGGATTGAGTTGCTATGGCTTGTTTGGGACCAAAGCCGATCAAAGTATTATTTAAGGACTAAGTTCCAGGATGGAATTGATAAACCACAAAAATGCCGAAACGTATGCTATCACCCAATGCACCAGCAGCAAAGTGACTTTTTAATTTTAGTGCTCTATGACTTTATTTTTCAGAACATTCTGTCTTCATTGTTATTGCTTTGTTATAACCTTATGATTATGAATAAATTATAAATACAGTTTTTATCCTTCATTCATCATATGAAACACTACTAATAAGACAGAAATGTAAACAATATATATTGAAATGGGATGCAGTTGGTTCAATACTGAAACAAACAAAAAGAAAACATCAATTAACAATAAAAACATGCATCAAATACGTCGATAAAAAATCTCCAGTTACATGTATAAGACCAAATCTCCAGCCAAAAATTTACAAATCTCCAGTTGTAGCACAGCAACTCTATCCCATGTATGCAACTACAAGGTACAATTTTGTGCACTTAAAGGCGACGCACAAAATCTCCCCCTTAGAAGAGTTGGTACTCCCCCCTAGCAGTTCCCAGAGGTTAACAGGTATGCCCCTCCCCTTTATCCTTTTGAAATATTATCACACAAATTGTAATAACTCATATTTGTGTAATCTTCAGTCTCTGCCAATTAGCTCAATGATCTAACTAAATATAGATATGTAGCTAGCCTAGATAATGAAAATATAGAACAAACGTATATTGTCATGGACACTGGCAGTCAAAAATGTAGTTATTATTTGTCAGACCTTAAATCAGATTGCAACAATGGAATAAAGCTACTGTAGTTCAAAGTCTATTTTTTAATTGCATAGGCATTAACGTATACACATGAATGTATATAAATAAACAATTCGATAGATCGTAATATTAACCCGGTGTCGAGTATAAAATACCAATGTGGATGGATAAACATTTGAAGCGTTCCCGTGCATTGTATAATGTAGATGTTTTCAAGAAAATCACATTCAAAATACTTAACGGATACGATAGATTTCAATAAACACGATAGCAACATTTTCATAAATGACGCGGGCGACTCTTCAAAATTACAATGTAAGTGTATATATACCAATAACCAGATATTTTTAGCATTACCCCTATGATGACAAAAATGCACCTATAGTACAAAATGTATATATAGCTATAGGGGTCCTATTGTACAGTGGTAATAATTTTTTTTAAATGGCATCACAAATTGGTTGAAATATCATGTGAGGCCAAAAAAAAATATATGTGTGTTTACTGTCACATGTCAAAAAAATCTAGGGTCGGTCGGCATTAATTTTTATTTTTTTTTTTAACTATCAGCAAAACTGGAAATAGTCGTTCTCAATCCGATATTTCATTTTCGAAATTTCCGGTAAGCCGTCATTTGTAGAAACTGCTTTATGACGAGTTTCACAGTTTTTCTACCTTCTTTGCTCTCAATTTCGACAAAAAGCTAGCGGTTGAATAAATAAAACATTGCTGCTGATTAAACAACAAAAATGGTTATCCGAATTCTGTGTAAAAATTGATAGGGTCGCTAGCAAAAATGATTGTCGAATAATTGCCGATAAAAAAGGTTAGGGTCGGCGGCTGAAAAATAGGGTGGGTCGGGTGACCGTAAACACACATATTTTTTTCTTTTTGGCCTGAATATATTCAATGATTGTATCATAGAACCTGCAGTACCATAAGCAGGCATTGGGTCAGAATATACATTGTAAATGATGCTATGACTAGTCTTATCTATCACTCACTTCTCGGGTCCCACTTGCTCTTAATAAAGAATACTCAAATTTAAAACTGAATAGAATAAAATATAATATTCTTATTTACAAATAATGAGTCCATAGAGCCTAAAAGTAAAAATAAAGGACAATATTCAATAATGATTTGATTGATTTGATTTTTGGTGTTTTAACGCCACTTTCAGCAATATTTCAGCTATATCATGGCGACCAGCTTTAGTGGTGGAAGGAGGCGGAGTACCCGGAGAGAACCACCGACCATGTCCATGGGAAAGTAACTGGTAAACTTTATCACTTGCGGCCGAGTCGAGTGCACCCTTTTTTGCAAAAGCCGGGCACGAACCCACGCCGTATTGGTGATAGGCTTGTATGAGTTGTTAGGTAATCCAGCTACCTAACTCACTGAGCCACCCGTGCCCTCTATTCAATAACAATGCTTGAATGAATACTAAAATTTATCATTATTAACCTTTGCCACTTTCGGCATTTTGCGTTTGCCATCTTCGTCAACTTCGTGCATCTTTCAAAACATATGTTGTTATTTGCTTTTAAACTATTATGGAGATAAATCTTTAAACCTAATGATGAACGTTTTCAAACGTGTTTATGAAGTTTGTTTTTCCGGAAACGGAAATGGAAAAGTTCGCAAATAAAATTTCGAGAAACTTGAATCATAACAATAAATGCATACAAAATATATTATCTTTTTTATCATACCATAAATTAATTATATTTTAATTACTTATATATGTATTTCACCCAATTTGAAATAATACGCAACTAACAAAATAACGTTGCTAAGGGGCACCTTGCAATGGCGGAGAAGCTTTGAAATATTTACAAGAAACGTGAGAACAAATAGCAAATTTTGGTTGTAGAATTTGTTTGACAATAGTCATTATTACAAATAATTAGCTCTTTATTCATTTTTAAAACAGTAACATAAAGGTAGAAACGAGAGTCTTCTTGGTGCATTTACAAAACACCGCGTCCGACGGCGTTTTGTTCGACTTACTGGAGCAGTGGGACGTCAGAGCACTCTCCACAAGGAAAACAGCGGATTTGCCGCTTCAACTCTGGATCGGCACATTTCCACGTTTCGTGGCTATCGGATTTTATTTTCTATCCGAAACCCTTATATAAATCGCTTCACCAATCATTTTTCTATTCATTCATTCATAACCATCTTACGATCAGAAAGTGGTGTTACACTCGATTACAGCATGATCTTCCCTAACATTAAACATTTGAATAGGGTATTGCTAAAACCACAGGGGCTCGCAGTTATATTTTCATATCGCCAGGGTATATGTAGTCCGAGATTCCTCTGTCGTTTAACGTCTTTTATAAAGTTGCTGTAGCCGTTCAATGTCAGAGCGTGATATATACGGATTACAGCGGGTTTGCCTCTCCAGCTCTGGATCGGCACATTTCCACGTTTCGTGGCTATCGGATTTTATTTTCTATCAGAAACCCTTATATAAATCGCTTCACCAATAATTTTTCTATTCATTCATAACCATCTTACCCTCAGAAAGTGGTGTTACACTCCATTACAGCTCGATTTTGCCTTAGATCCTATTATTTCGCCATTTGACTTCCATTTTCGTATCTACACACGTGATCTCGCGATACTAACTGAATGATGACAGCAACGCATTGCATGATGGGAGCTAATTAATGCAGCGTGCCAAATTATTTGGAGCATTATTTGCATACGTAAACAACATTCAAATCACATGGAAGACGATACCTTTAAGCGTATTCTGCAGGACAAACAGTCCATCTACAGATCAAAGCAGAGCAGAAGGAAATAATACAGAATTCAATGGCAGAGTGTTACCAACGGGCTTCAGAAAGAGCATGTGTTACGTTCCCCCTTTTTGGACAAGGTACTACAACATTTTTTTTTCTTATGGTTATCTGTAATTCACTAAATTTGCTGTTAAAATCATTACCAATCAATATAATCAACTGTATTAAATTTTATGTTAATTGTTCTGCCTTAACAGACACCTATCATTGGCAATAAAAATATTTGTTTGTTTGTTTATATGCAAATCATCTCCCATGATACATTGCGGTAATCGTAGTTTTCTCGTAGTCACGTGACAAATGTTTGAAAAATGGAAGACAAATGTCGAAATCATAGGTTCTAAGGCAAAATCGTGCTGTAATGGAGTGTAACACCACTTTCTGAGGGTAAGATGTTTATGAATGAATAGAAAAATGATTGGTGAAGCGATTTATATAAGGGTTTCTGATAGAAAATAAAATCCGATAGCCACGAAACGTGGAAATGTGCTGACCCAGAGTTGGAGAAGCAAATCCGCTGTTTTCCGTATGTATCACGCTCTGACGTTGAATGGCTACAGCAACTTTATAAAAGCCGTTAAACGACAGAGGAATCTCGGACTAGGGTATATGTTAAAAGAGAAGGGAGGACACTTTTTTTGCTGCCCAAAGTGAAAGTAGAATTTCGGCACCTTTTTTCGCTTCAAAAACGGTTTAGACTTTGTTCTTACCATAAGGCCAAAAGAAAAAATATGTGTGTTTACGTTCACCCGACCTACCCTAATTTTTGCTAGCGATCCTATGCATTTTTACACAGAATTCGGATAACCATTTTTGTTGTTTAACCAGCAACAATGTTTTATTTATTCAACTGCTAGCTTTTTGTCGAAATTGAGAGCAAAGAAGGTAGAAAAACTGCATAATTCGTCATTTTACCGGAATTTTCGAAAATTAAATACCGGAATCGGATTCCGGAACCGGGAACGACTATTTCCGGTTTTGTCGGAAAAAAAAAATTAAAAAAAATTAATCCCGACCGACCGACCCTAGATTTTTTTGACATGTGACAGTAAACACACATATTTTTTTTTGGCCTAATATTAATGCAAATATCGTTGTTTTTTGCTGATTGACTGGTTTACAGTAGAATAACACTCGTTTTTAAATTCCAAGCGGTCTGGACAACTTCTTATCATACTCATTTCCGGTTTATACGGACTTAATAATATTGATAGAAATAAAAAAATCGAAATATAATTTGAAAAAGTAGGAAAAAAGACAACTTAAATCTCTTGCATTAAAATATATTTTTTCCTTGTCTCAATCAATTTGGAAATATAGGAAGACAGCATTTTAAGAATATCTTTTGACAAGATGAGTAAATAATTTCCCGCAAAAATGCCAGTTTAAATCCTTCGACCAATGAAAACTCACCTTGATATTTAGTCCGTATAAACCGGAATTGAGTATGCTAAGAAGTTGTCCAAACCGCTTGGAATTTAAAAACGAGTGTTATTCCACTGTAAACCAGTCAATCAGCAAAAAACATCGATATTTGCATTAATTTTATGGGAAGAACAAAAACTAAACCGTTTTTGAAGCGAAAAAAGGTGCCGAAACTCTACTTTCACTTTTGGCCCCCAAAAAGTGTCCTTCCTTCTTCTTTTTAATACATACCTGGTGATGTGAAAATATAACTGTGAGCCCCTGTGGCTAAAACATCAGATCCTGCCGCAATGTCACAGTGTTTTCACATCATCAAAACTTTTATGGGCACACGATAAATCAGTTCTGCATTGTTCTCAAAAGAAATAATAGTTGCTTTAATACAGGAGAATGGCTTGTCCAGCATTGTTTTTATTGGCCAGTTTTCTGATATTTGTGGAGCATAGGGCATAGGGCTATGGATTTCACCCTATCAAAAACTTTCGAAAAGATAAATATTTAACAAAGCTAATTATATATGTTTGATCGTTCTCGCACTCGATTTCATGACAAAAATTTGCAAAAAAACGGCGCAAGATTTTCACCACGCAGTTTCGAGAGTTTTTGATAGGGTGAAATCTGTAGCCCTATGGTCCGCAAATATAAAAAAACTGGCCAAGGACCATAAGGGCTACAGTTTCGCAGCTAGATTTATCTGGCGTGCGAACGTTATATATATGGTTATATAACATGAACAATTGATCATTTGTTTTTGATTTACTAGATTAAACACCAAGTATTTTCTCTCAGTTTCAAAACGTTGGCATGTAAAAGCAACACATATGCTTATTCACAAACTATAGTGTACAGACTACAGTACAGTCAGAGACATAGCGTTATAAATCACTGTGATAGACATATCACTCTTCTTGGTGATTTGGATATATCTTTTGTAAATATATCTTCCAAATTTTGTTTACATTTGGAGTGTTACTTACTGTCACCTAAAAGACATATCAAAATAAGTACCGTAATTACTGGTGCATAATGCGCAGGATTTTGCCCAGATTCTTTATTTTGTAGGAGGGGTGCGCATTATAAACAAGAACAATGTGTTTCACTCTTTCCCAGACCGAGAAATCACATGTCCGCCATGTTTTTTTGTTTACTATGGCCAACATGCAATGTTAAATATTTCTTAAATTGTTTGGATACTATTCCACAAAATAATTAATTTTATCTACTATGTTTTTGATTATTGAAGAATTAAAACTGTCTAGTGCAGTTTTGTTTTGTACTTGTAAATATTTACCTTTGATAGATATGAAAATAAGCTAAATATAAACGTCTGACTATATCTAGCCATGTGTAAAATAATCAATAATCTTGCCGATAAGATTTCAATGTGTGCAAATATAAAGGTGTCATAATTACTTAGTGTATAATTAGACTGTCAGACTGTGTTTACACAAGTTATAGTGATTGAAATAAAAAGAAAAGAAACAATAAAATGTATTTGTCAATTTTTATGTCTAATAGCTTGATTGCTCCCAGGTGAAGTTAAATCCGATTAACACAAAATTACAACATATAACAACCTGTTATGATTGCATGGCTTGGATGCTATTTCATCACTAAATAATAAGGCATTGTTTGTAGTTCATTCATGATCATTAATTATTTGGTCAATTTTAAAAATACAAAAAAATAACGGATTGTCGGCGCTCTTTGATGTATGTAACAACCGTATTTTCAACAACTCCTCACAAGCTTAGCAATGTTCAACAATGTCATAATAAGTGACAATTGTTTGCCTTTCTTTATTCTATATCATTATTTTCTGTCATCTTCAACTATCAACTGTGTTAATTTACGTTCAGATCCGGAATTTAAACTTATATTTACCGATGCTGTACTAGATTTCGAATCCATTACACAGCATCCGGATAATAAAAACACCAATAAAATCCAACACATTTAATATTTTGCAACTTTATTGAAGAAGAAAAGAGATGAATGGTTCTTAAATTCTCTCAGCAAGTGAAACACGCTCAAAGGACTGAAAAATATATACGATTGATATTTAATTGTTACATTTCTGACAGCGATTTTTTTTGAAATTATAGACACAAACTAGTTTTTTTCTGGAGATTTTCAAGGCCAAGAGGGGGTGTGCATTATGCACCAATGTGCATTATGCAACCCTAATGACGGTAAATAGATTAAACAGACCAAAAATGGCAAAAGATATATCAGTATCACTAAGAAGAGTCATACGTCTATTACAGTGATTTATCAAGCTATGTCTGACTGTACTGTACAATGTCACCAGTATTTGACAGTCAATGTAAATAAAACATGAAGGCTCGTTACTCATTATTTCAGCATCATACTATAACCTCTGACCTATGAACCGACCAAAATAATGTGAGATTTTATCACGTGAAGCAAACCGTTGAAAACTTTTGACCGTCTAAAATGGGTGATATTACGATATATGGGGTTCTATGGTACCATGGTAATTAAATTTAAAAAATGGCTGTGAAAGTTGATTGAAAATAGCATGGGAATACATGTTATCGTAGAACCTGCTGTACCATAGGGTTGGACTATGTACTCTGTGTCTCATGAACCATTTTTCCAAATTGTGGTATTTAGTTTTTATATTCCAATTCCTTACCCTTTAGCATTGAAAAGTTGTGTCAAAGCCAGTATTGGTGTCTACAACTTACTCATACAGATACAGAAAATCTAGGTATATAAACACTAGTTCATCAGTTCATCAGAGCTTAGAACATAAACAAAAAGTAGTTGTTTTTAAAGTAAAAAAATTCTTTCGTTTTGTTGTATTTTAAAAAAATATTAAATGTAATGGCATTTATAAAGTTGGTAATTGAAGGTCAATATATAAAGATTATATTGAGCCCAAATTTGGTTCCATTTAGTTGTATTTTAATCCTTTATGGATGTCTTGATGCATGACCTATACATTTCCAGAAATGATGTGCTATTTATAGAGTAGGGAATGTCTCAGAGCATCGCATTTCACTGCAAGATTTTAAACATCCCATGACAGAATGTAGAGGTACTAGAGGAATCATGTATGTTTCAGAAAATATATGATGTTGGAAAGGTTAAACTTCAAGCAAAATGGTCAGGTAGACTCGAAAAAATACAAATTTAGTACAAAATTTTAAAGAAATTAAATACACTTCAAATACTACCAGTATTATACTCCATCACAAGTTAATTGGTCCGTGTTTTATATTTGACAATTTGAATGATTGGATATATTATATCCTTGGTCCTTTCTATAAAATTTAACATTACATGGTCACCATCATTGTAAAATTTAACATTACATGGTCACCATCATTGTTTATTATGGGATGCTGAGTTGTTTATCTCACTTTGATCAATTTGCCTCAACATTTTCAAGAAGAACTCATGTTAAATCTCAGTAGACAAACAAAAATCAAGCAGTTGACGAATTATGTTTTTTTGCTTACCTGGCCAAAGACCATGTGAGCTTTTACCATCACTTGGAGTCTGTGGTCCATCGTACATCGTAAACTTTCATTTTCTCCTCTGAAACCACTTTACCGAATTAATCCAAACTGCAACTTGGCTGGGATTGTCCTTGGGTGATCCACTTTCAAAATTGTTTTTGACATCCCCACCCTCCATTCAAGATGGCTGCAGTTACAAGTCATATTGAAAACTAGGTGACCAATTACAGGTTCCTGGGAGCCTCTAGTTTTTTAGATGTCTTTAAGTCTAATAATTCTTAATAATTCTTTTTTTTTTCAGAATATTACTACAACATGGCAACAATAACACCTGTGGATGGACCTCCCGAGGTTGTTAATGCAAGGAGGACAGAATCATTAGATGCACCACATATAATTAAACTGGTCGGTGATTCTACGAATCAGCTGTTTGGAAGAGTGAATGTTGTAAATTTAATGTAAGTAATTTTTTTTTACCACATAACATACAAATTTTGTTTTTGTTACAAAAAAGTTAACAGTCCTACTCCAGTTATATATAAATTAGAAGATATGGAAATAAATAGAAATTTATGAAAAGAAAGTTTAAACAGTGATGGTCAACAATTCCACCAATATCAACAAAATGAACTATCACCTCTCACCTTCACACTAAACACAAAAAAGACAACAGGTATAATATATACAGGTAATATACATGTACATTGGGTGATTGTTGCCGGCCATAGATTTTGGTATGTTTTTTGAAGTTCTATCAAAAATGCAAATTTTTTTATTATTATTAGGTATAGTAAATCTGACAAAATGAAAAGCTAATAAATGATAATATAATTTTATCATGATCGTAAAAACACAAAATGCAAAATATTATTTTATGTTGGTTTTTTCTTTTTTAACAAATTGCAAAATATTACATCCGTTACTCTTTATAGTATTGATTATAATCATTCTTGTGATCATTATATTGCTTTTACAAATTAATCAAGATCTAATGAAAGAATTTGATTCTTGTAAGATATTTCTACTTTTTATATTTTCTAGAGAAAAGGCTGTTCTGGCTGTTACACTTTGTAATGACAAAGAAGAGATACTTGGTCATGCAGCATTTTTTGATTATCCAAATATTGATGACGTGGATTCAGCTACTTGGGAGGATTGGTTTCATAAGCATTATGACGATCCAAAGATAAATTCCCTTAACTCCTTGTACATGCACTATTTTGTTGCAAAGTCGGAATATTCCAGCGGTTGTGCCAAGGAGATAATTCGTACTGCATTTAATGCTGTACCTGATTTACATTATTTGTTTCTCAATGTACCAATGGGAACATATCCTGGTAAATATCGTTGATATCATAGTAAATGAAATTCTGGTTGTTTTTGGTATTGTTTTGTTTTATTTGTTTTTGTTTTTATATTTTTAAATGTGTGTATTTCCTTCTGAAGTAATTTCAAGTATTTTAAAGGAAAATTAAATTTGTGGTTTCATTTATAAAGCTATCACATTTGTAATGTAACCATAAAAAGAGCATTTTTTGGCAATTGTCATCACTGATCTCTCTCTAGATTTTTATGTATTTATCATTATATGTGAAACAAAAATCTTTTTAATATTTATTTTATCAGATGCTTCACTTGATGGTATCTTTAAGCAGTTAGATAAAAAAGAAGGTTCTACCAATACAAAAGGTGCTTTGTTTGCCTGTTATAGACATAGCCATGTCCCTGTTCTCCATGTCAGGAAAGCCACGTAAGTAAATTTTAAACAAACAGAATGACTTGGGGAAAAGAAACAATGAAGGTCACAGTTCCCCTAGTATCAACAAATGGGACAACTACCTCTCACCTCAAGGCATTGAACACAAAAAAGATCATGACATATGACATTGGAAATCCAGATCTAGGCTTGGGACAGGCGTAAAAATGTGGCTGTGTTAAATCGATTAATGGTAAACTAGGTAAAACAAGGTGCATTATAGGTTATAGGTGGCTAACAACACTTTCAACAATATTTAAATTATATTATTGTGTTCAGTTTTATTGGTGGAAGAAACTGGTTTATCAGGAGAAAACCACCGATCAGATGCAAGACACTGACTAAATTTGACTCATAAAGTTTTATCATATACACCTTGCTATATACAGGCATAAGTAGTGATATATAGGCTCTGATAGCATACAAGTTGGTAGATGTAAGACTATATACCCTAGGATTTCTTGATCACAACTCACAATGTTCCCCTTTTATAAATAAAATACAAGCTGTATTATTACTATTAAAAAGAAATTAAAAAGGTCAAAGTCGGTTGAAGTTAAAAAAATCTGACTGATCACAACAAATACTAACAACCTTTGCTGTCAAAGCATAACAAAGCCAATGACAAATGTTTTCTGGTTGCTGGCTTGAAACACGGTCAAAAATGTAGCATAGCCAAAATGGTAAATGAGATCCTTTACCTAACTCTTTTGTATTTATTTCTTAGACAATTACTCAGCCAGTTTCAAGTTATGCAAGGAAATTGGTAGCAGTTTTGAAATATGTTTATAACTCTTTGTGAAAAGTTTTAATTTTTTTTCAACTAAAACTTTAATACTTTAAATCAATATAATTTGTATTAACGTTGATATTTATTACAGTGTTGAAGATCACGATGACTTGACACCAATCTTCAATCGTCACAGTGACATGTTAAAGATGACATATGGAGGGTATTTCTTGGCTGAATTAATTGAAGCACAAGATGAGCATATGCAGTGTTTAGTAGCGGAGGTATACAATGTATTTGAATTATCCTGTTTATAATTGTAATGAAAATAACAAATGACGTGAAATGTGTTTTTAATAAATGTTCAATAATGATATACACAGTCAAACCTGCCCTAACAGTCATCTTTCTTACTCAGCCATTTTTTTTTTATCCCATTAATGATTTTCATGTGCAAATTTAACTGAAATAAGTCGTTATCTCCAAAACTCAGCCAGAGGTCTGCTTTTTTTCTTATGAAATTTGCTATATTTCTTTATTAAGCAGCCTTTGGCAGGAGTGGCTTAAAAGAGAATATTATACAAATATTCCATGTGACTGTGGTCAATATACAAGAATATTTTCCCGAGGTACACATCCATGCAATTCAAGGTACCGAGGGAAAATGTTCTTGTATATTGACCAGTCACATCGAATATTTGTTATATTTTATTCTAATAGTAAAATAATTAATCAAAACATTAACAGTACATGTGCTGTTATTAAAATTAAACCGGAAATCGTCACCGGGTAATATAACTCACGAGCGGGAATTTCAAACGTTATATTTCCTGGTGGGCGTGGCAAGTGAAGCAAAAAATATTGAATTTATAATATTAAAAGATATCTAGTTCTAAAATATAATATTACCAGATATTTCAAGTTTTCACCTTTATATTCACAATTCTTTATTTGGTTATAAATGTAAAACAAATTGTGACCAAATTTTAAAATTTAGAAAATAAGTTATGTCTCCTAGAAATGTAAATTTTAGACAAAATATCAATTCTTGATTTTCTTTGGGGAAATTATGAAAAGTTTTTATGTACTTACAGGTTGAAGGAACAGCTGTTGGCTTTATGAGTATCAGTGATGATGTTAATACAGACATGTTAAATGAATGTTTTGAATTAGGACCATTCCATGGTTTAAAGAAACCACATCCTGATGATGATCTTATTCCACCTAAGACACCATCACCAAGTCCTCCTCCAGGTATGTCAAACTTACAAACCCTCCTCCAGGTATGTCAAACTTACAAGTCATCTTCCAGGTATGTCAGACTTACAAGTCATCCTCCAGATATGTCAAACTTACAAGTCCTCCTCCAAGTATGTCAGACTTACAAACCCTCCTCCAGGTATGTCAAACTTACAAGTCCTCCTCCAGGTATGTCAGACTTACAACTCCTCCTCCAGGTATGTCAAACTTACAAGTCCTCCTCCAGGTATGTCAGACTTACAAGTCCTCCTCCAGGTATATAAAAATTACTAACCTTCCTCCAGGAATGTCAAACTTACAAACCCTCATCCAGGTATGTCAAACTTACAAGTCCTCCTCCAGGTATGTCAGACTTACAAGTCCTCCTCCAGGTATATCAAACTTACAACTCCTCCTCCAGGTATGTCAGACTTACAACTCCTCCTCCAGGTATGTCAGACTTACAAGTCCTCCTCAAGGTATGTCAAACTTACAACTCCTCCTCCAAGTATGTCAAAATTACAAGTCCTCCTCCAGGTATGTCAGACTTGCAAGTCATCCTCCAGATATATCAAACTTACAAGTCCTCCTCCAGGTATATAAAACTTACTAACCTTCCTCCAGGAATGTCAAACTTACAAACCCTCCTCCAGGAATGTCAAACTTACAAACCCTCTTCTAGGTATATCAAACTTACAAACCCTCCTCCAACAAAATCAACTCCATTTTTCTCTTTGTCGTGTAAAAATAGTGTGCTGCAATATTAAAAAGATTGAAATGTAGCTATAATACCTTTTTTCCATAGCCATTGTAGAACTGAAATAAAGTGATTATGTTAAAGAAAAAAGGTTAAAGAGAATTACCTTCATATTACAATTTTTTTATAGAACCGGCAGAGGAAAGACCTCCATCTAAGGCTTCGTCAACTAAATCTACTGAATCAGTAAAGGAAACAACTGGTGCACCCAGTGAGCCGACAGATACTGGTACAGAGAAAAAATCAACCAGTCGACAATCAAGTAAACAAAGCTCCAGAGGTAAGTAATAATTTTTTTTTTTTTTTTTTATGTTTTAAGCAATTCTAAATCCGATTATGGCCATCTTTATATTTATCAGCTGTGAATAAGCGGGCACTCCGGTTTCCTCCACCAATAAAACTGACCGTGACGATATGACTGAAATATTGTTGAAAGTGACGTTAAACACCATAACCCTAACCCTATATTTGATAAATGCAGTTGCATTTTCTTTTGTAATTAACATATCAATGCTTTATTAAGTAGGTGCAAAATTGCGGAGAAACATACAGACGACGGATGCTTAGTGATACAAAAAGCTCAGTTGGCCTTTGGCTTGAGCAACACAAACTTGTACAAAAACCTTTTTCTTAAAGATCAGGGACAGATGATGTTGCTGATTAGGTTTTAGTTTAGTTGAAACAGACATCTATAAGTACTCTGAAATTATGTATAAAATTTACATTTGTATTTTTTTATTATTATGCATATCTTCATTGTAAAATATTGACTGAATTTTTACAGCTACCAGTCCTACAAGTGAAATGAAAGTAGAAAAGAAGTTAAGTGATGCCCATATGAGGGAAAGTTCTACTTCTATGTTGAGTGAAGGACAAGCAGAAGAGATAGCTAAGGAGGTAGAGAGAGTTCAGTCCAGGCAGTCAAGCAGAAAGAGCTCTGTCAAGGAGGAGGTATTACAGATAGTTTTAATTTTAAGCTGAGAAAAAGTTATCATTGCAGATCTTCTATCTTATTTTGTATTGTGAAACTTTTTATCTTCCATTTTACCGTTATTCGCTCACTATCTGTCTTGCAAGTATTTTATTTTTGTAATAGAGTCAACCTTACACTAACGGTCACCTTGAATTAGTGTTCACTTACTGTAAATGGCCAGTTTAATTCTCTCCCATGCAGATTTACATGTTATTTTATCTCAATTAAGTGGTCACCTTATTAATGCTGTCCACAGTCATGATTTGTTTTATCTGGTCATTATTCCTTTGTCTCAAGAGTGACCATTGAATACAGGTTTGACTGTATGATGTTGTACATATAATTTTTTATGCTTTCAAAAAAACATTATTAGGAGCATGTAGTTGTCCCTTCCTTCTGTCCAATCAACGATATCCGGGAGTTTCATTTGACATACAGTCAAACCTGCCCATGCAGTCACATGTATTTTAAGGTCACCTTTTTCTTGTCTTGACATAGAAAATTGCATATGAATTTACATTCTCTATCCAGTTGTTGTTCCTGCTATGCTACACTCCATCTCTGTCAATGCCCATTTTACAAGATTTTTGTAAAATTTAGAAACAGTAAAAAAATGTACTTAAAATTGTTTTTAAGAGAGAGAATTGATTTGAAATGAGTGATTTATTTTCATCTTTATTGATATTTACAATAATAAAAACAATTTTAAGTACATTTTTTTTACTGTTTATAAATTTTACAAAAATCTTGTAAAATGAGCATTGACAGAGATGTTGTGTAGCGTAGGAGGAACGACAACTCTGGATAGAGAATGATGAATTTATCCTCTTTTAAGAGGTCACCTGTTTTATAAGATCATTTTTTGTTTGTCTCAAAGGTGACCTCTTAATACAGGTATCACTGTACATCATTTTTTTTTTATATATATATTTATATATAGTTTGTACTACCATGAAAGTTCACAGAAGGGAAGCAATGGGCATATCTTTACGTTAGTGATTTTATTGTTAGACTGTTTTCTCAGTAATCATACATCTTAGGTTCACCAAAATTTTTCAGCTAATTCATCCTGTTTTTTTTTATATTATAGGTTGTATCTCGTCTTGGTACACCTAAGCCTATTACACCAATGGCACAGTTACCCAAACGTTTTGTACCAACATATAAAGGTGCACAGAATGCATTCAGTATCCAACTATTCTGTATTGATGAGAGATATGAAATGAGGTATGTATTATTTAACATATTTTTATATATCTGAAATTTGTTGTTCTCTTTCGGATTTCATGCTTTGTCAAAGTAATACAGATTTTGAATTCTATAGTATTTAAAAAAATTATCATATTTTAATACTATATGTCATTTCTAAAAGATTTTTTTTGTGTTACAGATCATCAGATTTCTTATCGTCTGCCTTTGGTCTGTTTCCACAGTGTGATTTCTGTGTCATTACAGTTCCACACCTAGTACCAGAGTTCCCATTAATCCAGGGATTTGTTGTAAGTTTATAGTAATTATATCCAGTTATTACTTATTGATATATTAAAAATCTGCATGCATTGATGTTACTAAAATACTTGTGAAAACATTCATTCTCTTTTATTAGATAATCTAAAATGCATGTCACAAACTTTTTGCTTTTTATTTGTAGAGAGTAACAGGAAGATCTCCAAGTACATTGCCACAGGAATTGTATGTGTTCCACAGATCTGGACTTCTTAGGTGAGTACAGACTTCCCGAAAACCGTCGGTCCGTCGGTCCTGACCGACAGAAATGCAGTAGGACCGACGATTTCAAAATATATATCAGACCGAATGTCCGGTAAAACATAGATATTTGAAAGAACTGGCGATTGAAATTTATTCCCTTCCAGTTTCCACTGCCAATGGCATTAAATTCCGTTTTCAGTTTTATTAAAATGTCAGACAGAGACTTTAAATTTGTTTATTTATTCTGTCAGACCGACACGTTCCTCTTTGTAATCGAAACTCCTATACGTAAATGTAAATATCCTTTTAGTACGAACGAGCACCTGCAAAACGTGGAACATTAAAACTGAAATATATTACTGAGCACAGAAATATGTTGACTTCCACACTCCCCAAGTATCAAAGATTGTTTGTGTTTAACTAAATATGTTTTGAGATCCTTGTATATTGAAGATGACAACAGATTCATATTCTCAACTGAAATTAAAAATGTAGATAAACCGGAAACTGACATTGAGGTATAATATTCGGAACGTGATCGGACCATTAGATACGGATTGTTGGCTATATCTGCCTTATCTTTTTAGATAAAAATATGTATAACTTTTAATTGAGTTGTTTAATGATCATGACTATAGGTAATCTTGCATTCAGTTCTGTATAAAAAAAATAAAAATTTGACAGGTTATATACAATATTACAAAAAAATGGTGGGACAGACACAAAGCCCATGGGTAAGACAACTCTGTAATACCAAATGTTTGGTATAATAGTTACCTCAGATTTTGTCCGAAAGGCCTTGATCAGTGTTTAATTTTATTTTTAAATTACATAATTTTCATTGTTTTCACCCCTTTTATACATTTCCGGTTTCAACCAAACCCATTTGTGAAGACGATCATGACACGATTGGTTATTTGTATATATATTAGCCAATGGCACGACGTCTTTCATACAACCATTGACCTATAGTACAAGGTCATCAAAGCAACAAAACTCGAGACACACACTATATACAATTTTGAACAACACTGAAAACTAAAAATTGAATTACTTTAACCTCTATAAAAACCAGAGGTGAAATCAGGTGCCCAATTGCTAATAATAGGGTAAAACACTCTAAAAAGGCCAAACTAAACATAATGCACATGACAGTGAATTTTTGGGGGCTTTTTTTTCGGACCGGCAAAATATTTTTCGGTCTGACAAGATCTTCATGTCTGTCAGTCCGAATGACTGACAACTTCTCAGCAAGTTTCGGGAAGTCTGTGAGTATAGTAAAAACAAGATCTAGTACATTGCCACAGGAATTGTATGTGTTCCACAGATTTGGACTTCTTAGGTGAGTATAGTAAAAACAGGGTACTGACACAAATTATATACTGTATAAATCAAGCGTTCTAAAGAAGTTCAGATGATGTGAAACAAATAGAACTAAAGTTGTATCTTAAAGTTTTTGCAATTTTAACTTCCACTTCATATTGAGTATGGAATATGTATATCATTTAGTAGATATTGTTCTCTGATTGTCCATGTGTCAAGTACTAAATGTTGGTTAGGCTAGATCTGTAAAACACAAACAATATCTGTGGTAATGGACTAGATCTTATTTCTTCTGTGATCCCTTTATCAACTTTATTAATCTTCATTTTCAAACAAGATATCATGCTTTTTCTGAAAATGAAAATATAAGGTATTAAACTTATACAGTAGAAAATTGAAATTTCTGCAATCACAAAGAACTCTTAAATCATTTATAACAGACCTTTTAATATTTTGTGAGATTGTTCATTAAAAAAAAATTCAGAAAGTAATAAATTAGAAAAAAGGATATGAATGTAAACAAACATGAAAGACTGTCTGAGATTACACTTAGACAATAAAATTAAAGTAAAGGAACAGGGCTTTTGTTGTTGTTATACATTCCACAGTCACAGTAGTTTCTTCAACAATGAGAATAACTCATACCCTAAAATGAATGTGAACACCCTACAGGTGAGTGTGAACAGCTCCTACCCTACAGATGAGAACTACTTTGTTCTTCTGTAGATGAATGCTCCATCTGAGTTTATAAGCAAGCCTCATATTCTAATGGCAAAGTGCACAAAATTGCTTATTTTTTTTTCTCTATTTTCAATTCCGTAAGTAGATAAATAATATATACGGGGGTAACTGAATTTATTTGTATTGTTTTACAGAGATTTCCATGTACGACCAGTATGTTCTAAAGATCTTGCTGGTATAGAACAACTAGTAAAGACAATTGATTTGAATGAAAATCTTATCAAAGACATAAAACAATTCCACAAAGTTAGGAGAGATGAGGTGATTATATCAATAGCATGCTGTTTTAATATAATTATACACCAAAAAACATGGTAATAAATTTCAATACAAAACATTATTACATGAACAGCCACAGTTCCCAGGGTTCTCAAAATGTGCCGGCGACCGGCGATTTCGCCGACTACTTCTGGTTGAGCGCCGTCTACAAATTTGTCAAAAATAAAAATAGAAGTTGATAAAACTGAAATGTTATCAAGATATTTACTTTTTTCCTGTTCTCTGTTATAATTTCATTCCGCGTTAGAAAGCAACAGATCGCTCTTGATCTTTTTGAACCAGTGTAACCTATGACCGCAAAACGTTTTGTTGATCGCGGATTTTGATTCGGAGTCATCCCGAAATTGGAATGTATTAGAAGTTACCGATTTCCGGTAATGAATGAAAAACCATGATGCCAAGATGTTATCCTAACATCTACAGGTGTATTCAGTGTTTGCCATGGCATTGTCAGTCGGTTCTAATGTTGTGGCATTTTGACTGTAGCTTGGATTTCTTCAATTTCTCTTTGAGAGGAACAAAAATTCACCCTAAAAAACCTGCATTTTTGAGACCAATTAAAAGCTTCATTTTCCTCAAATATATGCCCAGATTGCATCTCCTGCCATCTAGAATTTCCCCCCACCAATCAAGAGGAGGGGCACCCCCCTCTCGGACTCACCCCTCGCTCATGCCTACAGCGCTCGGGGACTAGCATGTCCAATCTTCGCTTACTTCCAAAAATTCTCCATCTACTTAAAAACTTTTTGAGAACCCTGTATTACACGGTCATTCATCCATGACCTATCGTGGTCCAGACCTTAAGGTATTGTGACTGTATACTTATATTCAGGTCTCTAGATGCCAATGGTAAACAGTTTGACAATTTGAAAGGCACATGTTTACTGGATGTTTTAGGTCAAGAATTTATATTCATTATGTCCATAGATCATGTTTGTTCTGCTTAAGACATTTTTTTCTATCTTTCTTTCATTGGTTCATCATTGTCAATAAACCTAAAATGCCATGAACTGAATTCTTTGCATTTTATATTATAAGTGTGAGAAATAAAAGCAAATACTTCTGAAAATTCATCCATCATCTTATACTCAAAGCAAGCCATACATTTTCACACAATGAAGTATCCCTGGCCTATTCTTATACATTGTACTGACATAAGATTCTATATATCTACGAATACTTTGATCTTCTTTCTTGTACTGATTTCTATAAAAATGTGGATTGATACTGTAATTTTAAATGTCAATTTAAATTATTGAAAATAATGTTTTATATTTCGTAAATAAATGGAAAAATTAAACCGTTCAAAAATATGTAACATTTCTAGGATCCACCTTGAACTCTATATGAAAGTAAAAATGTTTTAAAGAAAATGTACTGGTTTGATTTGGTGGCAGGGTCAAACTAGTTAACAGAATTACTAACTGTCTACCAGAAAATGTAAATATGGAATGATTTAGTGGTATTTCTGAGAAAAACATATATTTTTTTGGTAATAATGTATTTTTCTATCTCAAAATTTGTCTTATTTACAGGATGGAACAGAAATCAAAGCTTTTGTTGCACAATGTCAAGGTCAAATTGTAGGCGTGGCTGTTGTCAGAAGAGAAGAGGTTGGGTAGACACAATGTAGACATGTTATAAACTTGTTTTATAGTAGATATAATACAGTAACCAGATTTATCAGAATCAAGTAGAAACTTTGTCGTTCAAGCATTTAGATGTTTATTAATTTTTTTAAACATGACTGATTTTGAGGAAACTTGTATTCATATGTATATTACAGTTGATACCTCTATAGTAATTACACTTTTTGTCAGAGAATTATCATCTACTACCATCTACATGCTACTGTGATTGTGAATGGTAGAACAACAATATCAAGTTCTGTACCTTTACTTTTATTTATGTCTGAGTGTAATGATGGATAGTCTCTAAAGAACATGTACATCCATATATCCTTTCTTACTAATTTTAATCACAAAAAGTTGTACCGAGTACATGTTACCATGAGCTGGAATCACTCTCATAAACCTTACCGGTAATAGACAGATGTAAATCCAATTTATAATGGAGCCATGGTGGGTTTATAACTTTCAGTTTGGTATCAGGACACTTGACATTTTTCATCATAAAACTGGAATTACTTGCTTGTATGACTAATATTTGACACACACATCTATAAATATATATATATAATGTATGTATATTTAATTTACAGAACATTGAATACATCAGATCACACTACAATATTGAAGATTTTATATACTACAACCATCATAAGCGAGAGGAACATGGCCATCTCTATCATTTTGCTTTGAATCCTGTATTTACCCATATGTCTAAAATGTTTATCAAGGTAAGTTCATGTATTATTAAGTATTAAGTATATTAAGAGTAGAGATCTGTATTGTCTTTCAAATTAAGTCTTGGGACCTCTGGCACACTCATAGTCAAAACACTGGAAAGTCAAACAATTTAAAAGTGGATGCAAGCAAACCAAATGGTGTAAACATGACAAGGAAAATCAGCAAAGGTTATCTATGCCTGAAGTAGCATTTTACTAATAAAATGTCAGAAAAGCTTGTATGAGTAACCACCCTTTATCAATGAGTATTCATAACATCATTTGTGTTGTATAGACTGAAGGAGTTTAATATACAAGCAATATAACATCGTGAAAAAACCCACAAATGGCTATCAATAACAAAGTTCAAGAGGATATAGCATTTGATTCTTAATATATAATGCAATAAGAATAACATGATGGATGAATGACTGTACATTTTTTATTATCGATACACTTATTTTGTTTGTATTCCACAGGAAATTCTAAGACAAGGGAAGAAAACCAGTTTATATTTCCCACTGTATCCATCTTACATGAACAAGGAAGTAAGTTTGATGTACATATAAATAGACCATTTGCACATTCCTGATTTGATTCTGAAATTATGTGGTTTTTTTTGTAAGAGTTATTTCCCTTATTTATGGCGGGAAACATGGTACCTGTTCTAGCAAAAAAACAACAGAAATTACAATTTTCTCATAATTTGTAGAGAATTGAACCATGTAAAAAAATCAGACGATACTTAGCAAATAGAACATTTACAAGTTGTTACAACATTAAATTTTTTTTGCAGATTATGGGAAATATATATGTTATTTTCATTGATTCTTGCATGAAAGGTGAACCTTTTTAACCGACATTAAGGGAAATAACTCTTATAAGAATATATATAATTTTAGAATCAAGTCTGAAATGTGCAAATGTCTATTTTTATAGCAGTTTATATCAGACGAAAGAAATGTACAAATGATTAACACATTTTCCCTTCCTTATTATTTGTTTACTGATCAAATTTTCTGTAGGTATTCTTAAAAGACAATGATGTCCAAAATATAATGATACTGAAAAGTTTGTTTTTCTTGAAATTTGAATGAAAGAATAATTAGATGATGTTTAATGTTACTTTGTTATTAGTGATAAATTCATTTATCTACTGTTAGATTGTTTCAAGAGGAAGAGGTCCTTACCAAAGACAAATTGAATGTAAAAATGGCAAAACTACAGCCAGTACAATAAAATATAAAGGACTTTCAATTGAAAGTGCTCTTTAAAAAATTAATGAGAGGTAGAAAGGGAGGCAAGTTATTATAACTTACTAAGAAATTGTATGAAATTGGTGAAATCATTGTAATTTTTCCTATTTTTAATTATTTATTCAATACACAGGTTGTAGAGCAGCATTCCTTGGTGACATGTTTAAATGATATGGTACCTGTTAGAGCTAGAAGACAAATTATATATCCTCTGGAGCAGTTAGGAATTAATGCTCCATCTGATAGAGTGCTGAAAAATCAGCAACCATATGCCCTTAACCATGTCAATAGAAAACTTGTTCTGGAACCAAAGGTAAGAAGGATGGATATCTTTGTAAAAAAATTATATATTAAAGTTTTGTGGATACACATTGAAGTATAACCACAATTAGATACAGAATGAAAAAGTTACATAACTTACCTCATGTCAAAATGGGTTAAGTTTACCAGGAGGAATCACCAACATCAAATTATATAAGATAGGAAGATATTTAGTAGAAATTTATAAAGTAAAAATTGTTTTATTTGTATGGTGTTCATACACATTTTAAGTCGTGAGAATGCTTTTATCATAAGTACATATTTTGGATGCAAGTCGGACATCTTTTATATGGATTTTGATTACCCCTTTGGTATCTTCAAACTCTTCTTAGTCACATAATCATTTATGCTTTAGTCACAAGTCATTCATGTTATAGTTACAAGTCAGACATGTTTTATAGTCACACAACATTTATGTTTTAGTCACAAGTCATTCATGTTATTTTTACCAGTCAATTATGCTTTTTGTCACTAGTCACAGTTATGTTTTTGTCACTATTCATTTATGTTTTTGTCACTAGTCATTTATGTTTTTGTCACTATTCATTTATGTTTTCGTCACTATTCATTTATGTTTTTGTCACTATTCATTTATGTTTTCGTCACTATTCATTTATGTTTTTGTCACTATTCATTTGTTTTTGTCACTATTCATTTATATTTTTGTCACTATTCATTTATGTTTTTGTCACTATTCATTTATGTTTTTGTCACTATTCATTTATGTTTTTGTCACTAGTCATTTATGTTTTTGTCACTAGTCATTCAAGCGTTAGTCACACATCATATAAGTTTGATAACAAGTCATTATATTTTTATAGCTAGTCATAGGTCATGCATGTTTTTGATCACTAATCGTGCATGTTTTAGTCACACATCATACATGTTTAGTCATAGATCATGCATGTATTAGTCACAAGTTGTGCCTGTTTTAGTTACACGTCATAGATGTTTCAGTCACAAGTCAATTTCTATGTATTGTTCCTATTGTTTTTATCATTACAGGTGACTATAAATGCCAGAATAGTTGTTGTAGGGGCCTCCAATGTTGGTATTGGATTTTTGGAGCAGTTGGCCTATTGGTAAGTTCTCTATATTTGTGCAGCGAATTTGATCCCATTTTGATATTATATCTTAAAAAATTAAGGTTCTATGTATCATTCATGAGAATATTTTAGAATCAATGTATTAATTTTTCACAGAAGATGATAGGAATAATAAGAAAGGATGTATAAACTTCTAACAGCTACATAAATGAATGCAGTGTATGGTTCAAAAGTATTGAAATGTGCCGTATTCCATAGTTTTATACAACTGTATTTCTAATTCATTTTTAAGACCATCAGCTGCATTAATTCTGTCTTTGATATAATTCCTTTTTTTCAGCCCTCACTTGAGATTTAACAATTTAACCTTAATATCACCACACGGACTACCAGGTGAAATGCCACCAGATGAACTTAGGGATCAGATGTTGGTCAACGATTTCTGTTACGGACAAGATAACTATGCTAGAATTTCACTTCGCACATGGATTAATGTTGTGTATGGTAAAATGACAAATGTAGACAGAAAGAAGAAGTTAGTTATTGTTAACAATGGAACTGTAGTGCCGTATGATCATCTTATTATTAGTGTTGGACTTCAGTATCAAGTTCCAGCACCAACAGAGGCAGACCTGGACTCGGCTGTTACAAATGCAGAACTCCCAAATCCACCAGACAGAAGATATTTAAAAAATCCACCTAAAAATTTGTTCTTGATTAACGATGCTTATGATGCAGCAGTTGCCCTCTACTGGATAGAAAATTATCTCCTGAAATCTCAAAGTAAGTCTTATATAACTTAAAATAATGTCAGATGTGGAGTTCCCAACATGAAATGTCACAACCAACTACCAAATGATATACCCTACTTGCTGTCAGACCAAGTAGATTCTGTTGAAAAAATAATAACAAGACATTTAAACCCTTTTTCATGCATTTTTACAGCATGAACGATTATTATTGATAACATTAAGAAGTCAAATATTATCTTTGTGTTGAAAAAAGGCCGATAAAAGTCTGTCACACGTTATGACCTGCTTTTTTTGGTCCAGTGCAGATCATGACCTGATTTTTTACTTTCAGAGGTTGGCAGGAATGGTAATGATGTTCATTTACATGCATTGTAACCTAACAGGCCTCTACATTAGTATTTTTTTATACCCCCCACAACAAAGTTGTAGGGGAGTATACTGGTTTCACCATGTCCGTCCGTCTGTCTGTCCGTCTATAGACAAATCCTATGTCGTACGATAACTTGAGTTGTGTTTCTTAGAATCTTTTAAAATTTTATCAGCTGTTTACTGGTGAAGAGAGGAGGATCCCTTTTATTTTTGACGATTTTCACTTTTGCCGTTCCAGAGTTATTGGACTTGATAATGACGGAAAATAGGATTTTTACCCTATGTCATATGATAACTTGAGTAGTGTTTCTCAGAAGGTTTTGAAATTTTATCAGCAGCTTACCGACGAAGAGAGGAGGATCCCTTTCATTTTTGTTCGGAACAATCAGTAATGTTTTGGTTATGGAAATAGGTTTGATAGATGTGGGGAGTGAGGGGTATATCTTAGTGAGCTGTGCTCACAGTAATACTAGTTTAACTTGTCCCTTCGGACAACTAACTAAAATAAGTACTTGTCCGACTCAATTTTTTAGTTGTCCAAAAGAAATTAATAAATATTATAAAAACCAGAGAATAATTATCAGCAATTTGTGTAAAATGTTTTGGTTATTGTTTCACAAACATTATCTTGTCCTGTCATTATTAATACTAACAGACATTATGATTATGACATCTTTATTCGACAAATTAACATACACTTAGACATAAAGTCATTGGTATCAAGCGATACCATCATGGTATGAGTGTCTAATCATCAATTGCTAAGTTTGGTTCTCGAATAGCCGATCTAAGTGGTAATCGCATAATGCGGATTGAATCCAGGATGCTTTGAACGTCATTGTTCACCATCTATTGAATGCAGATTGTGTATCAAAATCAGCTACTGAATGTTCCTCAATGCAAATTATCATCAGACACCTTAACATTTCTGGTTGAATTAAACTCCGCCGCTTGTTGTAAATCTGTATTTTCTAAGATTAGGAGATAATTTAGATCCACGCTGATATGGGCATGGTATTTACGTTTCCAGGGAATTATGGTATAGGGGAAGGAAACACTATAAACAAATCTATTTCTATTTCATCATTATTACTTAATGCCAGTTGTCGTTTAATCAAATCGCAGAAAAGATATGGATCAAGTATATGTTCGGAAAATCTCTTGGTTTACCGTTGTAATTAGTGATAGTGTACAGTACTTCAATGGAAACCACTATTTTTTAGCACATTCAAAATAATTATTTACGAAGTTTAAGTCTGTAAAAATGACAAAGGAACACATTTTTATCATAGAAAATAACCTTCAAAAGGTAGGACAGTCATTTTTTCACTTGTCCCGTCGGACAACCGTGATACAAGATCTACTTGTCCAACGTCAGTTTTCACTGGTACCGCACAATCAGACAAACATAATGTCGAGGCCTGCCTAATTTGAATTACTTAGGGTAAAGAAAACATTTTGAGCTCAAGATCTTGTTTTAATAGTTGAAAATGCACAAATTGATATCAAAATTGTGCTAAGCTGAAACTCAGTCTTTTATATTCCTTGTCTGTTGTATACTCAATATCTTATAATAAAAATAATATTAGGTAGCAAGAAAAATAATCATCTTTGTGCATAATCAACTAATATTTAGTCATTTGATAACTTTTTATGCCCTCGTGACGAAGAGTAAGGGGGCATATTAATTTACCCCCTCTCCGTCCGTTCGTCCGTCCGGATATAGATACATGGTTTATCTGGCTATCTCCTCCTACAGTTTTGGAGCTACAGCTTTAATATTTTGTAGGATGTTTATACACATAATGGAGGTGTGCATGTCCACAGGGTTTTGATTTTCTTCAAATATTCTCAAAATGACAGGTAGTTAGACTTAGTAACTTAGTCATTTTTTCATACTAGCTGCATAAAGGGAACATAGTTTGTCCGGCCAACTCCTCCTACAGTTTTGGAGCTACAGCTTTAATATTTTGCAGGATGTTTATACACATAATGGAGGTGTGCATGTCCACAGGATTTTGATTTTCATCAAATATTCTCAAAATGACAGGTAGTTGGACTTAGTCATTTTGTTCGTCCGTCCGGATATAGATACATGGTTTGTCCGGCTATCTCCTCCTACAGTATTGGAGCTACAGCTTTAATATTTTGTATGATGTTTATACACATAATGGAGGTTGACTTGTTTATAATTTCTTATGGTCAGGCGGGGCATCATTTGTGTCTTACAGACACACTTCATTTTTTAAAAATCATTCCTAACAAAACAACTTTGTCCATAATTATCAAGTGCGGGGGCATACTTCTTTTCTAGTATTGATAAACAATTAATAATTACCTTTATAACCTTTGAAGTTATTAAAAGTTATAAGTGAGTTATTTTCTCATCCTGTTTGATATCCTATAATAAGTATGTCTCCCCTTCGAACGAAGGGAGACATATTGTTTTAGTCTGATTTTTTCTTCCACTTCCGCTTCTTCTGCTTCTTCTCAGCAAAGCTTGTCCGGACCATAACTTTTTTGTCTTTTGAGATAGGTCAGTGATATTTGGTATGTGGGTGCATGACCATAAGGCGGTGTGTCGCGTACCATAATGACCTTTGTTGGACCTTGACCTTTGACCTGAAGGTCAAATAATTGTTTTTTAAATAGTATCACTTGTTAAGGGGAGACATAAAACAGTTCTTCCTAGTTTTTTTTTAGTTCACCTGGACCAAAGGTCCAGGTGAACTATTGCCATCACTTGGCGTCCGTCGTCTGTCGTCTGTCGTCTGGCGTCTGTCGTCTGTCGTCTGTAAACTTTTCACATTTCAAGCTTCTTCTCCGAAACCACTTGGCCGATTGGAACCGAACTTAGCAGGAATGTTCCTTGGATGGTCCTCTACAAAGTTACTGTTTTTCGTTCCAGTCGAATATTCAATATGGCTGCCAGGGCCAATAATATGCTCTGATTGGCTGAAATTTCAAAGATCTTCTTTTCTGAAACTAATGAACTGACTGAACCCAAACTGTAAAGGAATGATCATTGGAATGTCCTTTACCAAGTTTCTGTTTTTTATGCCGATCGGAAATCCAAGATGGCCGCCATCGCAGGACATAGATTAACATTGGACCCTATGGGAAAATGTTCAAATGCCTTCTTCTCAGAAACTACAAATATGATTAAAGCCAAACTGTACATGAATGTTCATTGGATGGTCCTCTACAATCTTAAGGTTTTTTGTTCCGATATGAAATTCAAAATGGCGGCTACGGCAGGACTTAGTTTAACATTGGACCCTATGGGAAAAATGTTTCAAAATGCTTCTTCTCTGAAACCACTTGGACAGTTGAAACCAAACTGTAAAGGAATGATCATTGGAACGTCCTCTACAAAGTTTCTGTTTTTTATGCCGATCGGAAATCCAAGATGGCCGCCACCGCAGGACATAGATTAACATTGGACCCTATGGGAAAATGTTCAAATGCCTTCTTCTCAGAAACTACAAATATTATTAAAGCCAAACTGTACATGAATGTTCATTAGATGGTCCTCTACAAACTGTACGTTTTTTGTTCCGGTATGAAATTCAAAATGGCGGCTACGGCAGGACTTAGTTTAACATTGGACCCTATGGGAAAAATGTTTCAAAACGCTTCTTCTCTGAAACCACTTGGATAATTGAAACCAAACTGCCCAGGAATGATCATTGGAAGGTCCTCTACAAGGTGTGTGTTTTTTATGCCGATCGGAAATCCAAGATGGCCACCACCGCAGGACATAGATTAACATTGGACCCTATGGGAAAATGTTCAAATGCCTTCTTCTCAGAAACTGCAAATATGATTAAAGCCAAACTGTACATGAATGTTCATTGGATGGTCCTCTACAAACTGTACGTTTTTTGTTCCGATATGAAATTCAAAATGGCGGCTACGGCAGGACTTAGTTTAACATTGGACCCTATGGGGAAAATGTTTCAAAACGCGTCTTCTCTGAAACCACTTGGACAGTTGAAACCAAACTGCCCAGGAATGATCATTGGAAGGTTCTCTACAAATTTTATGTTTTTTATGCCGATCGGAAATCCAAGATGGCCGCCACCGCAATACATAGATTAACATTGGACCCTATGGGAAAATGTTCAAATGCCTTCTTCTCAGAAACTACAAATATTATTAAAGCCAAACTGTACATGAATGTTCATTGGATGGTCCTCTACAAACTTTACGTTTTTTGTTCCGATAAGAAATTCAAAATGGCGGCTACGGCAGGACTTAGTTTAACATTGGACCCTATGGGGAAAATGTTTCAAAACGCTTCTTCTCTGAAACCACTTGGATAATTGAAACCAAACTGCCCAGGAATGATCATTGGAAGGTCCTCTACAAGGTGTGTGTTTTTTATGCCGATCGGAAATCCAAGATGGCCACCACCGCAGGAAATAGATTAACATTGGACCCTATGGGAAAATGTTCAAATGCCTTCTTCTCAGAAACTGCAAATATGATTAAAGCCAAACTGTACATGAATGTTTATTGGATGGTCCTCTACAAACTGTACGTTTTTTGTTCCGATATGAAATTCAAAATGGCGGCTACGGCAGGACTTAGTTTAACATTGGACCCTATGGGGAAAATGTTTCAAAACGCGTCTTCTCTGAAACCACTTGGACAGTTGAAACCAAACTGCCCAGGAATGATCATTAGAAGGTTCTCTACAAATTTTATGTTTTTTATGCCGATCGGAAATCCAAGATGGCCGCCACCGCAATACATAGATTAACATTGGATCCTATGGGAAAATGTTCAAATGCCTTCTTCTCAGAAACTACAAATATTATTAAAGCCAAACTGTACATGAATGTTCATTGGATGGTCCTCTACAAACTTTACGTTTTTTGTTCCGATAAGAAATTCAAAATGGCGGCTACGGCAGGACTTAGTTTAACATTGGACCCTATGGGAAAAATGTTTCAAAACGCTCCTTCTCTGAAACCACTTGGATAATTGAAACCAAACTGCCCAGGAATGATCATTGGAAGGTCCTCTACAAAGTTTCTGTTTTTTTATGCCGATCGAAAATTTAAGATGGCCGCCACCGCAGGACATAGATTAACATGGACCCTATGGGAAAATGTTCAAATGCCTTCTTCTCAGAAACTACAAATATGATTAAAGCCAAACTGTACATGAATGTTCATTAGATGGTCCTCTACAAACTGTACGTTTTTTGTTCCGGTATGAAATTCAAAATGGCGGCTACGGCAGGACTTAGTTTAACATTGGACCCTATGGGAAAAATGTTTCAAAACGCTTCTTCTCTGAAACCACTTGGATAATTGAAACCAAACTGCCCAGGAATGATCATTGGAAGGTCCTCTACAAGGTGTGTGTTTTTTATGCCGATCGGAAATCCAAGATGGCCACCACCGCAGGACATAGATTAACATTGGACCCTATGGGAAAATGTTCAAATGCCTTCTTCTCAGAAACTGCAAATATGATTAAAGCCAAACTGTACATGAATGTTCATTGGATGGTCCTCTACAAACTGTACGTTTTTTGTTCCGATATGAAATTCAAAATGGCGGCTACGGCAGGACTTAGTTTAACATTGGACCCTATGGGGAAAATGTTTCAAAACGCGTCTTCTCTGAAACCACTTGGACAGTTGAAACCAAACTGCCCAGGAATGGTCATTGGAAGGTTCTCTACAAATTTTATGTTTTTTATGCCGATCGGAAATCCAAGATGGCCACCACCACAATACATAGATTAACATTGGACCCTATGGGAAAATGTTCAAATGCCTTCTTCTCAGAAACTACAAATATGATTAAAGCCAAACTGTACATGAATGTTCATTGGATGGTCCTCTACAACCTTTAGGTTTTTTGTTCCGATATGAAATTCAAAATGGCGGCTACGGCAGGACTTAGTTTAACATTGGACCCTATGGGGAAAATGTTTCAAAATGCTTCTTCTCTGAAACCACTTGGACAGTTGAAACCAAACTGCCCAAGAATGATCATTGGAAGGTCCTCTACAAAGTTTCTGTTTTTTATGCCGATCGGAAATCCAAGATGGCCGCCACCGCAGGACATAGATTAACATTGGACCCTATGAGAAAATATTCAAATGCCTTCTTCTCAGAAACTACAAATATGATTAAAGCCAAACTGTACAAGAATGTTCATTAGATGGTCCTCTACAAACTGTACGTTTTTTGTTCCGATATGAAATTCAAAATGGCGGCTACGGCAGGACTTAGTTTAACATTGGACCCTATGGGAAAAATGTTTCAAAATGCTTCTTCTCTGAAACCACTTGGATAATTGAAACCAAACTGCCCAGGAATGATCATTGGAAGGTCCTCTACAAGGTGTGTGTTTTTTATGCCGATCGGAAATCCAAGATGGCCACCACCGCAGGACATAGATTAACATTGAACCCTATGGGAAAATGTTCAAATGCCTTCTTCTCAGAAACTACAAATATGATTAAAGCCAAACTGTACATGAATGTTCATTGGATGGTCCTCTACAACCTTAAGGTTTTTTGTTCCGATATGAAATTCAAAATGGCGGCTACGGCAGGACTTAGTTTAACATTGGACCCTATGGGAAAAGTGTTTCAAAATGCTTCTTCTCTGAAACCACTTGGACAGTTGAAACCAAACTGCCCAGGAATGATCATTGGAAGGTCCTCTACAAAGTTTCTGTTTTTTATGCCGATCGGAAATCCAAGATGGCCGCCACCGCAGGACATAGATTAACATTGGACCCTATGAGAAAATATTCAAATGCCTTCTTCTCAGAAACTACAAATATGATTAAAGCCAAACTGTACAAGAATGTTCATTAGATGGTCCTCTACAAACTGTATGTTTTTTGTTCCGGTATGAAATTCAAAATGGCGGCTACGGCAGGACTTAGTTTAACATTGGACCCTATGGGAAAAATGTTTCAAAACGCTTCTTCTCTGAAACCACTTGGATAATTGAAACCAAACTGCCCAGGAATGATCATTGGAAGGTCCTCTACAAGGTGTGTGTTTTTTATGCCGATCGGAAATCCAAGATGGCCACCACCGCAGGACATAGATTAACATTGAACCCTATGGGAAAATGTTCAAATGCCTTCTTCTCAGAAACTACAAATATGATTAAAGCCAAACTGTACATGAATGTTCATTGGATGATCCTCTACAAACTGTACCTTTTTTGTTCTGATATGAAATTCAAAATGGCGGCTATGGCAGGACTTAGTTTAACATTGGACCCTATGGGAAAAATGTTTCAAAATGCTTCTTCTCTGAAACCACTTGGACAGTTGAAACCAAACTGCCCAGGAATGATCATTGGAAGGTCCTCTGTTTTTTATGCCGATCGGAAATCCAAGATGGCTGCCACCACAGGTCATAGTATTAACACAGAACCTTATGGGGAAAATACAGAAATATATTCTTCTCTGAAGCTATTGCACTGATTGAACCTAAACTGTGCATCAATCATTGGAAGGTCCTTTACAAACTTTGTGTTTTTTATGTTGATCGTAATTCCAAGATGACTACCACTGCAGGACATAGTTTTTACATAGGACCAATTGGTTTTTTTTATTACCAGGTGAACGATACAGGCTCTTGAGAGCCTCTGGTTTAAGATAAAATAACTTTATTTTTGTTTTTGCTTTCTTTAACAAGGGTTATTATAATTCTTAAACAAAAGCTTCAATGGTTTATGATATCTTCAAAAATATCTTATTATGATAAAAGGAAATTACAAAGAAATTTTTACATATCTGAACAGTTAAACAAATACACATAAAACATTAACTTCTACTTTTCATTATTGGGGGGCTTTTTGTCCAGGGGCTTTTGTCCTGGGGGGGGGGGGGGGGTTGTCCAGGAGGCTTTTGTCCGGGGGTTTATGTCAGGGGGGCTTTTGTCCTAGACCCATATCATTGAAACTTAAGGATTATTTTTCTTATGAAATATTTAGATTCCTAATTTTTCAAAAACCGCATCGGTAGTGTAATGATCAGCGTGCTTGCCTTGAGTGCGGTAGATTGTGGGTTCAAGCCCTGTTCGGGTCAAACCAAAGACTGTAAAATTGGTATTTGTTGCTTCTCCACTAAGCACGCAGCATTAAGGAGTAAGAGCAAAGATTGGTTGGCTCGGAATCAGAATAATGTGTCCGAGTGGCCATGGAGCGACATGTCTCTCTGCGGACTGTTGTTTCAGTTAGCAGATCTCATCATCATCTCATTGAAAACTAACTTGTTCTTGCCATGATATATAGCTGAAAAATTGCTGAGTTGGCATTAAACAACAATCACTCACTCACTCACCAATTTTTCAAATTCTACCATTTCAAATATGGCTACCATGAATTGAAAAAAAATGGCTGCTAATATACATGCTCAAGTTTGTTGTAAGCTGAACCTAAAACATCACTTCATATCTCAAGGAAATTTATGGTTATTTCTTTTATAATAAGATATTGAGATTTCCACTTTTTGGAAATGATACCATTTTAAATATGTTTGTTGTGTTTTAAAAAAAAACTTTGCTGTCAAATCAACAATTTGATGATATATCTCAAAGAACTTTTTTTTATCATAAAATATTAATATATAAATGTTTAAAAAGTTATATTAATCAACACCAAATTAAATTACGGAGATAAATATTTCAACTAACTAGTGTTGCAGTCTTCATTATTTGCTAGCTTTTCTCTGAAATTTTCAGTTTAAGTTTTTGGTGTTGTACAACCTTTTTAGCTCACCTGACCCAAAGGGTCATGGTAGGTACATGTATTGTCATTACCAACTGTTGCAATGGTGGCAGCGTTATTGTTGAATGTAAGCTTTTCATATTCTAATTTTCTTCAATTGCAACCAAACTTGGTAGGATTTTGTACTTTGAATGGTTTTTGGAAATCTACTAAGAAAAAAAGAAACCCAAAAGGGTCAAAAAGAGTGTTTTCTGTGTTTGTAATGGGCCGTTTAATTTTCAACGGTATACATTTCTTATAAAAATTCTCAATGTAGTATTCCAACAGATTTTTATGGCTTACACTGTTTCCAAGATTTAATGAGATCAACAATCAAAATTTTGATATTTTTGGTACCATTTTTAAAGTTTTTTTTTCATTATATTCATTTTTTTTTTCTTTTTAACAACAATAATATTTAATTCAAACGCTTGTTACAACCAGCTTCATAAGCCCAAGCTTCTTATGAAGCAATATAATATAAATATAGAGAAATTTGCGACACAATTATATTAAAATAATTCATATTCAAATAGTTTACAAATAATTCTGTAGTCTTTTCAGAAATGAACTTTTCTGAATTATTTAATTTCCTCTATATATTTGAAGGTATTCCCTAACAAACAATGAGTAAACATCAAGCCTTTTAGTTTTTTGCTCTGAAATGTAATATGCCTTATATATTGAAAATCCAATGATTGTAAGAAAATAATTGAAGTCATAATAGCTTTTATCGAATATTTTATAACCGAATACAAGATGATATAAAGTTATATCATTTTCTATTCCACTTATTTTTTTAACAATTCTTTTATTTTCCCCCAAAACTCTGAAAAAAATACAAGTCCTAAAGTAGTGACTATAGTCTTCCACTATATTACATAAATTGCATAAACTATTTTTCATGATTTTCCATTTTAAAAGTAGCTTTTTAGTAGAAATAATGAAATGTAATAATTTCCATCTGAAAACCTTCAACTTATTTTCACTTAAATAATTGAATATAAAATAACATACTGTTTCACATTTTGGTAGTTCTTTTTGTAAATAGGTATTCCATGTATTAAAACCAATTGGTTTTGTAAATTTCTCATTGAGAAGCAATTCATAAAAAAAATTATTCTTTAGAATTGAAAATCTATAGGGATTTCCCTTAATTAATACATAATTTTTACAAATATTGACTACACTTTTTTTGGAATTTTCTGTTTTAATAATATCTACCCATTCTTTTGGAATTGCTTTTTTCATAATGGTGAATTCTGTGATCCAATTGATCCATTATATTCATAATGAAATTTCCTGCCTGCTTTTTTCAAACAGATTTGACCTAGCTCTAGGGACCAACACTCAAAATGATCACTTTTTTATTTTAAGTCTGATTTGTAGTAAGTTTTTTCTGTTGAATTCCCTGAAAATTTTTCTGTCTGTAGTTCACCAACAGATTTGTTGTAGCTCTTAAAATTTCAAAGATATGATGTGGCTGATGAGAAAAATCCCCCAAAATTTTAATTTTATTTTAAGTCCGATTTTTATAGAGTTTTTATCATTTGATTCCTTATGGAATTTCCTGTCTGTGTATTTAAAACAAATTTGACACAACTCTTATAGTTTCCATAATAAAAGAGATCAAAGGGAGTCAAAAAGGACCAACATCCAAAATGTTAAATATTTTATTTTAAGTTTTATTTGTGTGCTGTTTTTGAAGTTGGATTTCTTGGGAAAATTACTGTGTGAAGTGTTCCAAAAGATTTGTAGTAGCTTTTACAGTTTCAAAGATATGAGAGGATAAAGTCACCAATGCATGAAATGTATATTTTTTTTTTAAATTCAAGCCCAATTGGCCTATTCTTATGGATTAGAATTGATCAATGTGAAAATAAATAAAATATATTTTTCTCAAAATCTTGACTTGATTGAACACAAAATGTGTATAAATAACCAGATGAGCAAAACAGGTTCAAGTGAGCCTCTAGTTAGATATTTTTATAAGTTTAATGATAATCCAACATCATGTACCTGTAAAGTTGATTGTTTGCTCACTTATTGTTAATTAAGCATTTTAAAAAGTATCATTATTGATGTTTATATAATTTTGGTATAATTTGTTTTTCAGGAAATGTGATTATTTATGGTAGTAGTTTGGATGCTTTCTGTTGTATACAGACATTACTTACCTTTGGTGTGCCAGGTGACAGGATACATCTAGTACAGCCCCCACTGACTTTCCAGGTTAGTTTAGATAAAAATAAATGAACTGGTTTAGAAATTCTGTTTGATATTTTTATGTCCACAGTATGACAAACATGGCTAATCATTTTGTTTGTCGAGTTATCTATTTTATATGGCATGCTTGGTTGCTAACCACTGTGAAACTTTGCTGGTCATAGCGACGTTTTTATTTGCAGATTTAAACTCTATTCATCCAACAGTTACTTAATATAGATTTGAGTAAAAAACACATTTTTCTCTCAAAAACTACAATTTTTACTCGTTCAAATTTTTTTTTCCAAAAAGGGAAAATAACACTGAATGTTCAACTTTATCGTTCTTTTATTTTATTCAAAGTTTCAGCCATCAAGCCTTATCAAGAAGGATACAATTTTTATTATATCAAACTTTTTTTCTCAAATCAAATCTGAGTATTTAAAAAATGATATTGACAACAATTTATAGGGAGCATATTCAATGCCAAGGTATTTCACAAGTTCAATAATGGATATTATTATATGACTATAAATATTTCTTTTATCTGATTGCCAAAAAACATGAGATTTTTTCTTGATAGAACTTTATGAATACTACTTAAGCCTACAATTTCCGCAAAGATTAATTTAGATCGTTCCAGAGGAGCCTTTGGAACGTTATATTAACCTCACGTGACTCTAAAATTAGAAATAGGGGGTTTTCCGATTTTCTGTCTAAATCTTGTACCATTAAAATTTGCACACAAAAAAACCCACAGGTAGTGTTTAATGCCAATGTATAAAACATGACCCAGAGGACATTAATAACAGTTTCATATAATAAAACAATTACTGATTTTCATTTTCGGCCTCGGTAAATATCATATATCTTGGAATGATAGATCCTTTTATTAACCTCAACAAAAGTCAATAATTGTATAATATTACCTAGTTCATTTTACTTTATGGTATATAAAATAAATCAAGTTTTCGATAATTAACGTTATTGACATGGTTTGAATAATTGCCATTATATTCTGATAATATTTTTTAATAGGTAGCATATTTATTCTAGACCTTACTCAAGTTACCATAAAAATGAATTATATCAAGCCATAATGTTTGGTGTCAGAAAACTCAGGTTTATAATTAGATCTGACACAGTTGTAGTATTTTCCATTAGATACTGATAAAATTTTAATAAAATCATGACAATACCTTGTTTGTAAATGGTTTATATTACTTGGATGAAATTGGACCTTTTGTAAGGGACACTACAAAGTCAAGAAATTCTGAACAGACCAGTTTTTATGCTAGATATTCTGAACATTACTGAAAATTCTGAACATTGACTGAAAATTCTGAACATTCTGAACATTACTGAAAATTCTGAACATTGACTGAAAATTCTGAACATTCTGAACATTAACTGAAAATTTTGAACAAATTCTGAGCATTGACTGAACAGAGTCTGAACATTCTGAACATTGACTGGAAATTCTGAACAGATTCTGAACATTTTAAGTAAATATATCATGTGATATTTCATTTATTAATTACTTTTTTAAAATCAAATTACAACAGATATATTATTTCATTTCTCATTAAATTTGTCATTTTCTCTATTTCAATTCTTCTTCTTAAATCAATATATTTTACTTCATTTTCATTAGATTTTAACTAAATATAGAAAGTGATATTTCACTAATTAACTTTTTTTTAGATTAAATTACAACTATATTATTTCATTTCTCATTAAATTTGACATTTTCTTTATTTCAATCTTTCTTCTTAAATCAATATATTTTACTTCATTTTCATTAGATTTTAACTAAATATAGAAAGTGATATTTCACTAATTAATTATTTAAAAAAAATTAAATTAGAACAACTGTATTATTTCATTTCTCATTAAATTTTACATTTTCTTTATTTCAATCTTTCTTCTTAAATCAATATACAGTTGACTCTCATTGTCTCGAACTCGGTTGACTTGAATTTCCGGTTGAGTCGAATTTTTATCGAAGTCCCGAACTTTGTTGTATATAAATATATGTAATTTGACTCCTGTTGAGTCGAAATTTCGGTTGTCTCGAATAAAAGTTTTGGTCCCGAGATGTAGAAAGCCATATTATTTACATTCGTTAAGTCAAATTTACCTGTCAAAACATGTGTATTACCTTGGGATTAAAATCAGATCACAGGTGAAACATCTGGTCATTGACTTTGACATTTTTACCTTAGGCTATTTCACATGTTTATTTCACAATCTGTCAAATTAATTAGTGATAATATTTGAATTGGCTTGGTATTATGACACAGGTTAGATGTGTACAATCAAAAATTATCGATTCATAATAAGTGCGCTTGGGTCGGCATACATCAATGATTATGAAAAGTACACAAAGGAAGCGTTTTATCTATTGAATTATTTGTTGGAAATTAATTTTGATTAAAGAATAGTTTTCTTCTACACTTTATTGAATAATAAAAACACACAATTTATTGTAAATAAACAGTATTGCACAAAGAAAAATATGTCATGATGGGTGAAGTTTAATGACAATGCAACAGCTGAAAAACATAAACAAAACAGATAAACATATTCTTACACACAAAAAAAAGATATCTAGAAGTTATCAGTCGTTCCACAAGATTCAAAGAATTTAACAGAGAGAAAAAACAGCAACAAAAACATCGAAAATGTTTTAAATAGTTCCGAGAATAGGGACATGCGATGCTGGTTTTGGCTCTTCAAAATTTCGCTCGAGTCGTCTCCCTTTTGCGGTTAAGCAAACTACACTTCCGGTATTTTCGTAGCTCCTCTTGAGTGGAACTACGGTTGACTCGAATTTTTTCCATGGTCCCATCGAATTCGAGATAACGAGAGTCAACTGTATTTTATTTCATTTTCATTAGATTTTAACTAAATATAGAATGTGATATTTGACTAATTAATTATTTAAAAAAAATTAAATTAGAACAACTATATTATTTCATTTCTCATTAAATTTGACATTTTCTTTATTTCAATCTTTCTTAAATCAATATATTTTATTTCACTTTCATTAGATTTTAACTAAATATAGAAAGGGATATTTCACTAATTAATTTTTTTTAAATTAAGTTACAACAACTATATTATTTCATTTCTTATTAAATTTGTCATTTTCTTTATTTCAAATTTTTCTTCTTAAATCAATATATTTTACTGCATTTTCATTAGATTTTAGCTAAATATAGCATGTGATATTTCACTAATTAATTATTTAAAAAAAATTAAATTACAACAACTATATTAATTCATTTCTTATTAAATTTGTCATTTTTAGCTCACCTGGCCAAAGGCCATGTGAGCTTTAGCCATCACTTGGCATCCGTCGTACGTCATAAACTTTCACATTTAAATCTTCTCCTCTGAAACCGTTGAACTAAATTAAACGGAACCTGGCAGGGATGGTCCCTGGGTGGGTCCCTTTCAAAATTTAACTGCAGCTACATGACAATGAGTAGATTAACAAATATTCTGGGTTTTTCTGTGAAATTTTTCTTTCAACCGATGTATGCCGATTATACAAATTAGACATATTTTGATAAAAGATCACATTTAAATCTTCTCCTCTGAAACTGCTACACTAAGTTAAAGCAAATTTGGCTGGGATGGTCCTTGAGTGGTCCCCTTTATATATTGTGTTCCATCCTATATTCAAAATGGCTGCTGTTACTAAAAATAGAAATTTCTTTAGTTATCAATTTCTGCTTTATTACACATCAAAATGAACTGAAATTTTAACTGCAGCTACATGGCAATTAGTAGTTTAACATACATTATGGGTTTTTCTATGAGATTTTTTCAGCCAGTTTATTCTGTTTAGGAATATTATGAGAAAAAAATCACATCAAAATCTGTTGCTCAGAAATTTGAGTTGAAATGATCTTTTGGTGGCCCACTTTCAAAATTATGTGTTACACCCCCATTTTCTATCAACTTTAGGTGTCAAATTAAAAACCAGGTGAGCGATTACAGGCTCCTGGGAGCCTCTAGTTTTATATCAATTTCTCCTTAAATCAATTTATTTTGCTTCATTTTCATTAGATTTTAACTAAATATAGCATGTGATATTTCACTTATTAATTACTTTTTAAAAATTAATTAAATTTTTTTTAAGTGGCCCCAATCTACACTATACCGGTAAGTAAGAGCAAAATAATTTTATTGACCTATATGTCATAAAACAGTATGGTATCAATTGCCAATTGATAAACCTGCATCCAGTTTGAATGTATTAGAGAGATGTCATATCCCTGCATGGATTCTGCTGAAAATTCTGAACAGATTATGAACATTTTAACTAAATATATCATGTGATATTTCATTTATTAATTACTTTTTTAAATTAAATTACAACAACTATATTATTTCATTTCTTATTAAATTTGTCATTTTCTTTATTTCAAATTTTTCTTCTTAAATCAATATATTTTACTTCATTTTCATTAGATTTTAACTAAATATAGAATGTGATATTTCGCTAATTAATTATTTAAAAAAAAAAAATTACAGCATTTATATTATTTCATTTCTTATTAAATTTGTCATTTTTTTTTATATCAAATTTTTCTTCTTGAAATATCACATGCTATATTCAGTTAAAATTTAATGAAAATGAAGTAAAATATATTGATTTAAGAAGAAAAATTTGATATAAAAAAATGACAAATTTGATAAGAAATGAAATAATATAGTTGCTGTAATTTAATTAAAAAAAAATAATTAGTTGAAATATCCCTTTCTATATTTAGTTAAAATCTAAGGAAAATGATATCAAATATATTGATTTAAGAAGAAAGATTGAAATAAAGAAAATGTCAAATTTAATGAGAAATGAAATAATATAGTTGTTCTAATTTAATTTTTTTTAAATAATTAATTAGTGAAATATCACATTCTATATTTAGTTAAAATCTAATGAAAATGAAGTAAAATATATTGATTTAAGAAGAAAAATTGAAATAGAGAAAATGACAAATTTAATGAGAAATGAAATAACATATCTGTTGTAATTTGATTTAAAAAAAGTATCACATGATATATTTACTTAAAATGTTCAGAATGTTCAGAATTTTCAGTCAATGTTCAGAATAATCAGAATCTGTTCAGACTCTGTTCAGAATGTTCAGAATTTTCAGTCAATGTTCAGAATTTTCAGTAATGTTCAAACTCTGTTCAGTCAATGTTCAGAATCTGTTCAGAATTTTCAGTCATTGTTCAGAATTTTCAGTAATGTTCAGAATATCTAGCACAAAAACTGGTCTGTTTAGAATTTCTTGACTTTGCAGTGGGGTGTAGATGGGTTCAGCTATTTTTCATTGATTTTCAGTTATTTTATTTTCTAACCAGAATCCTACCTGAATTACAACTCCTACCATACCCAGACTTATTACTTTTTTATGCCTGTTAGTAACTACAAGTAAATGTATATACATGAATTACTTATCAAATGTTTTTATATACATGTAGTCAAATTTTATGTTTTTAAAAACTGAAATGTTTTGATAAATTATTTTTTTAAAGAATTTTCAGATTTGTAGAGTTAGTATACTTTTTCTGTATTTTTATAAGTTGACTTCAACTTTACTTTAATTTTACAATTAAAATCTAATTGTCAACATTGTTAAAGGATTCCTTATACAAATGTAATGACTTTAGTAGTTTCAGTTTTTATATATTTTTTGCTAACTTTATTACAGTTAACTTTCAGAGAAATTTATTTCTGTATAAAATTTGTAATCAATATATCTTCAATCAGATGATATCGGTAAAAGTAAAAAAATAAATCGTTCCATTACAGCTTGTTTCCTGAATGATTTATGTTTTGTTGAAAGTTTACAGAATTGCTCACTTTTGTCAAATTATCCCACAAGAGAGAGATGTTTTTAGTTCTTATTGTATTTTTAAACAATACTGTAATCAAGGTCTTTACAACATATACCTGAGAGAATGCTATCACTTTTGATTGAATTAATTGGTCTTCATAAACTGATCTATTATTAAAGTTGACCTAGTTTTTAACTCATTAATGTCACTTTTCATCTGTTGTCGTTCATATGTAAGCTTTTCATGTAAGCCTGACCCAAGGGACCATGTGGGCTATTGTTAATACTTTGTGTACATCATCATTGTCTGCATACATTAATATAATCTTTAGCTAATTATGTTCCAAATGGAAATCAATTTTGCAGGAATGTTCTTTTGATGGACCTCATAAGAACAATTTTATTTTGATGGTAATTTGTAATTCAACATGAGCACCAGTAATATGACTTGATTGGCTGAGACTTCAAGCTTTGATGTTCATAAAAGTAATGAGTTTTGTTTTTTTGGAGGGAGGGTCTTCATCCACTTTATGCCAATGATAACCAAGTGGTTGGTACAGGCTCAGGTGAGCTTCTAGTTTGATAATACCATTTTTTTTGCTTCACCAGTAAATGAAACCCAACTAATGTATTTTTGCTTGTTCCAAGCTAAGATCTGGATATCCATTAGCTTTAGTTATTGTCTTCAATTTGTTTTTAAGGTTTCATATATGTCAGTTATACCAATAAAATATGTTTATACCAAGATTTGAGTTTAAACCCCCCCCCCCCCCCCCCCCCCCCCCTCTAAGTCTGACACCTTTACTGGTTGATATGTTTCTATAAATATGACCTGATGATCTTTTTTACAGGCTACATGTTTTAACAACCCACTCATTGATAGTACTGTTCTCAAGTCACTAGAAAGTAACGGTGTCCATGTATACAGTGATCATGTTCTAGCACAGTGGAATGATGGCAATGAAGACGTTACTGAAATATTATCTGCTAGCTTTACAACAAACAAACAACCATTACGTTTAGAATGTGGTGTAAGTTTATTTTTATTACATGAGTGAATGTAGATTTCAGTGTACACGAGAGGAAAAATTGTCAAAAAAGTTACTATTGAAAAAAAATAAATCTAAAAAGCGTTTTATAAAAAATGAAAATAATAAATAAAATGTAATTTATTTGAAATTTAGATATATGGGAAATGAGTAACATAATATTTTTCTATTACCTGTATTATATTATAGCATTTTCTGCTCAATCTAATTAAAATTAGATGTTTGTTGTATTATTTTTCTTGAGATATTTTATGAAGATACACTAACATTTAACAACATTCATTATGGGGTCACGTTAGGTAACCCTTCATTCATCTTTGACTGTCCAATCATATGCAAGGTAGTAAATATATGGACCACTCGGACAACAGCTCTCAGTGTGTGGCCAGTTTTAATTGATAGGTTTATTGCTGATTGATCGGTTTAAAATATGAACCCTGACATGACCCCATATGGGATGTCGTTAGATGTTGGGATGTTACGTGTATCGCCAAAAGAAAATGTAAAAAAAGATACAACAAACATCTAATCTTGATTAGATTGTTGTCAGCTTTATTTTACCTGTACGAAATGTATATGCTACAGTACAAATTGGAATCCAGTAGGATCCAGAATTCTACTAGTACAAATTGGAAATCCAATTTCTACTAGTAGAAATTGGAATTCTGATTTGTACTGGATTTAAACCAGTATAAATCAGAATTCCAATATCTACTAGGACAAATCAGGATATCCAGATTTGTACTAGGAGGATCCAGGATCATACTGAAACAAAAAATTGAAAAAAGGAGAAACATGAAAAAATAAATATGAACACTTTTTTAATACAAATCTTCTGTTTTATGTCCTTTAAGTTTTCAAGGTCATAGGTCAAAGGTCAAGGTCACTGGATCAAGTTTTTATCCTCTCGCCAACGAAGTTGCGAAGGGATATAGTAACGCTACCGTCCGTCTGTCGTTCTGTAACATCCTTGTGAATACTCGAGAATCAACATCCTTCAATGGATTTTGACCAAACTTGGTGCATACTTAGTCGTTAAAATAATCTGGAACCCTATTGATTTTCAAGGTCAAAGGTCAAGGTCACTGGGTCAAATTTGTAGGTGAGGGGATATGCCACGCTTTGCGTTGCCCTTGTTTAAACTATATGCAAGAAGCTAAACGGAGACGTGTTCGACATGAATCAGAACCATCATTTATCAGAAAAACATATTCTATTGGTGACACTGTCGGTATAAGAATTCACAAAATAGACAGAACTAACACTGACTCAAACATATTGCCATGCAAAGTTCTTGAAGTAAAAAAAGTAACCGATTCCAAATCCATTTACAAAATATTTTCAAAAGATGGAATACCGAAAACCTATTATTCAGATGAAGACCTAGTTGACTTAAGAACAGTTTGCTTCCTAGGATTAAATTCTATTGACCCTAATTTGCTATTGGAAATTTCTCACATTCAAGCTTGCCAGAAAAACCGGACAGTAAATGAAACTGCTAATCTGGTATCCACATGTAACGGTGCTAGAAAATGTAATACAATGCGATGTTCATGCCACAAATTTAAGATACCTTGCTCAAGCAAATGCCACAAACAAACTTTGGCCAAATGTTGTAATAAATAGGAAACTTAATCCAAAATTGTATTAAAATGTATTTTTCTCACTATTTGTAATTAAATTATCGCACAAGACTTATTTTATATTTCACAAATTTTACATATTTTTATGTTTTTCAATTCAGTAATATCCAGAATCGTACTAAGCTTTAAATTTAGTAATATTCTGAATCCTACTGAAAGCTTAGTAGGATCCAGGATCCTCCTAGTACAGATCTGGATATCCTGTCCTAGTAGATATTGGAATTCTGATTTATACTGGTTTAAATCCAGTACAAATCAGAATTCCAATTTCTACTAGTAGGATTCCGGATCCTACTGGATTCCAATTTGTACTGTAGCATATACATACAGGTGTACAACGATACTACAGTGCTCCCTCTGTCTATTGCCCCCCGTTTTATCACTAACCTCGCCTATCGCCAACATTCTCGTCTGTCCCAATTTCCCCCATTAAAAATACCCCGTTATACTGCCAAACTCAGCTTCTGCCACAGGTTTTCAGTCGTAAAACCAATTTAAATTCCCCCATTAGTTCCGCCCACAACTACCTTTTGACAGCTGTGTATTGATCGGTAATTATGGAATGTCAAAACTGGTCATCGGACAGGGTCATTGATCTCATAGTTGAGGGTCGGAACAGGTGATCAGTTGTTTTGATTAGAATAATTACCTGTATTTACTTTTCTAGTGATTACATTTGTACTTTTAAACCTGAGTAAAATTTGTAATTTAATTAATTGTCATAAAAATGTCGTGCTTGAAGAGAAAGCATAATTAATTAGACGACAAACAAAAACGTGCAATTATAAGTTATGCAAAGGAAAATCCAAAATTAACATAACAACAAATTGCCGATAATTTGACAATTAAATGGGATCTTCCAATAACCCCACAAATGAAGATGAACTGTTGCTGTCACGTGTTTATAATGACCTTGATGTCCCGAGCTACAAATGACGGTTCAAGAATTTGTCAACATTGACAAAGATCTGCAAACTGTACAGGACATTTCCGATGTGAATATAATTATTCTAATTTATTTATTTATTAAACATGTATTATTTATACTTATGTATTTGTACAAGTGCAAAATGTATGTCAGTCGAGTTGAAAGTTTATCTTTTCATATGATCACATAATTTCCGGTTTTCAATGTCCCTCAGTTTATCGCCAAACTCGTTATACCGCCAAACTACTGACTGCACAGAAGGTGGCGGTTTAACGAGGGAGCACTGTATATTTATACTGTTTATTTCTATGATATAGTTTCACTAGCTTTCATGGACATTTTCTATTCCAGGCCTTTTTCTCCTACTACAAGAAAGCTGTGGATTATGAGGCATTCAGAGGTATTTGCTATTATAATATCAAATTATTTAGAATCAATGTTTCATTTTTATCTGTATATCGATATTGTAACATGTGTTTTCTTTGACCAATGAACCTAATGTTTTTACACAATAATACTGATATTTAAGGAAATCTTGGACAAATATATGATCATGATTTGTTTCTTTTGTTTGACAACAGCCAGTGAATGTGACACATAGATTTTAACTTTTCTGATTCTGATGAAATCAACAATGTGCAGTGCTAATCTTTTAATGTGCTGAAAATGACATAAGTGTTGATGATGTCGACTGTTAAACAATAACATTGAATGAATTGTTGTGACTCTGTCAATTCTTAGCAGCAACAATATCCTAGATCAACTGTGATTGGGCCACAAACAATATCCTAGATCAACTGTGATTGATCCACCAGCAATATCCTAGATCAACTGATTGATCCACCAACAATATCCTAGATCAACTGTGATTGATCCAAAAACAAAGCCTAGATCAACTGTAATTGATCCAAAAACAATATCCTAGATCAACCGTGATTGATCTGCAATTGATCCACAAACAATATCCTAAATAAACTGATTGATCCACAAACATGATCCTAGATCAACTGATTGATCCACCAACAATATCCTAGATCAACTGTGATTGATCCACAAACAATATCCTAGATCAACTGATTGATCCAAAAACAATATCCTAGATCAATGTGATTAATCCACCAACAATATCGTAGATCAACTGTGATTGATCCACCAACAATATCTTAGATCAACTGTGATTGATCCACAAACAATATCCTAAATCAATTGATTGATCCACAAACAATATTCTAGATCAACTGTGATTGATCCACAAACAATATCCTAGATCAAATGTGATTGATCCAAAAACAACATCCTAGATCAAATGTGATTGGTCCATAAACAATATCCTAGATCAACTGTGATTGATCCACCAACAATATCCTAGATCAATGGTGATTGGTCCACAAATACAACTAAGAATGTATATCACTGTATGTCAAGTAAGCATATGTTATGTAATTTATTTCCTCCCAACGTAGTCAACAAATGAGAAAATTAAAAAAGTTTGGAAATCTCAAAAAATGAAAATAGTCAAAAAATTAAGCCAACGAAAAATTAGAGTTATTACAGTAATAGCATTTTCACAATAATGTTTTTAGTGATTAATTAGGTCTCTGTCTCAGTAGCTGTATATTATTGGTTTATAGCTATGATTGGTCTACAATATTTAACCACTGTTCATTAACTGTTATTGAAAGAATGAATGGTAATGCGAAATCAGGGTCCATTACTCAATCAAGATTTACAGTTGTCAATGCCTATTGTATCATCCCATGAGATCTCAAAAATAATAGGAGATAGAAACCAGTTAAAACTTTGGCAACTAAAAGTTTGTGTTTTAAGCTTGAACATTTTGGTACCATGCCATGGAACAAATTAAAAGTTTAAAGCAATGTTTGTGATAACCAGTTATTTAATGTCTTAAATGAAAACCAACAGAAACTTGAAGCTTTGATCAGTTATTACGCTGTATTTGTGCGCATTTTTAAAGGCTTTTTTCTTTTTCTTTTTTTTTCTATTTAGAGCGGGGATTTATGATTGCCAAACAGCTACTCTTTTAATAGTCCTGATTAGATAAAATATAACTCAATAATTACTCTATTTAACTAAGCTGCATTCAATGTTGTAGACTTTCTGTTTCAATTGTCCTGAAGTGGTGGGTGATATATATGATTGTACAATTACACTTGGCCTTAGTTTCTTATAAAAATTTGTAATTGTAATTTAGTAAATACAGATCCCAAAAATAATATACGATGGCAGTCTGCGATTTTAGCCACTAGTCCGATGCCTGCGGCTAGTTAAATAACGAGAGGGCTAGTTAAAGTTTTATAATGCTAGCCCGAATGGGCTAGTGAAAATCGATGACCTTTATCTACAAAAAAAGCTCTGAGTATTCAGATAACTTCTTGGTACGATTATTTGTATGCGTGAACGTCTCGCCACTGTTTGTTTACCCTTACAAATGCATTTGTCACGTGTTAACCTCGTGGAGTTCACCTGAATCAAGTTCGGAATATGCTTTGTATCGTGGTTAACAAGAGAAAAATCCAGAGAGATTCCGTTTTGATAATACGACTAATTACCGATAAAAATATTCCAACAACGACTAGGAAGAGCTCCGGATTCCTCGTAAAACAATTTATATCTTTTATTCGGGCTATTTAAAATCAGGGAGGGCTAGTGAATTGTGGGACCTGACTTGCCCCCTGAGCTAGTTGTTGAAAAAGTTTTTGGTACAGACTGCGATGGTGGTTTACCAATGTTAGATGAGTTTTCTGGGTGAGTATATTGAGGAGATTTTGTACTTCAATCACCAGTCCCAGGGAACAAGTGGAGGGGGGGTATGGTGTTTAATACCACTTTCAACACTATTTCAGTTATATCATGGCACTTTTATTTATAAGGTTAGTAGTTCTCCAACTTATTATACAGAAAGTCAACTACAATGTACATGTATTTTCTTTTTTAAATGACGTATTTGCATTACAGCAATCAATGATGCCTGCCTGGTGTATGATGGGAAGTTAGTAATTGACGCTGCTTTCCACACAAATGATGTGTCTATCCGTGGAGCAGGAACAATAACAAAGTTTCAGAGAAAGTACCATGCTGATCAGTGGACACATGCTAACTTTAATTCTAAAGAAGTTGGTGTTCATGTGAGTATATTAATATTGTCAGTACAGTGAAACCTGTCTAAACAGAACCTCCTTGGGTTCAACTTTTGCATTCGTAATAGACAGGTGTTTGGTTTATATGAGCTAAATTAACAAAGATTTCCTACATTGGGACTTTATTATACCCCCACTCATAGAGTGGGGGCTATATTGCAATCACCTTGTCCGTCCGTCCGTCCGTTTGTCCGTCCGTTCACACTTTCATAACAGATATCCCAGCTTCTACTGGAAGAAATGATTTTATATTTGATATATGGCTTTGGCATGGTGACTTGTACCGTGTCTCCCCTTTCCAGGTTTACCGCACATCTACCTCCTGTTTACAGTGCAACTTAGAATTTTTCATGTTTGCCGTAATGAAAACTTTCGTAACAGTTATCTCAGTTTCTACTGGAAGAAATGATTTTATATTTGATATATGGCTTTGGCATGGTGACTTGTACCGTGTCTCCCCTTTCCAGGTTTACCGCACATCTACTTCCTGTTTACCGTGCGACTTACAAATGAACGAGTGGGGGTATTCTTAGCACGATGTAGCGTGCAACATCTTGTTTATAGTTTGGGTTATAATACAGGGTTCCGTTTTATTCATGGTTCTGTTTAGACAAGTTTCACAGTAATATCTTTTGATTATGTATCTTTGTATTGGGTGTTATTAACAAATGATTTAATTTGATTTGAATATTTCAATCTGATTGGCTAATCTGCCTGGAGGAAATTTTGGTTATACTCGATAACCTGGATTGGTATTGTGACGTCACCAACGTGTTCATCTGCCAAAGACAAATTCAAATAGTCACATGAAATAATCGTAATTAAAATCGAGGAATCATTAAATTTTGTTGTAAAAATTAAGTTATAAGGAATATTTGAAATTGTTGAACAGGTTATACTTGCATAACCTGGTTTGGGTCAGTTTACACTTTTCGTAAACAGATCCAAACCAGGTTAGTTCAACAATTTCAAATATTCCTTAATTAGATTTTATATTTTGAACTTTTAAGTTCCTTGAAATGCTTTTGAAAACCATAGAATTTTTCATTTCTTACTAGCATTGTGTGAATGTATGATTTGTATATAACTATACTGTTAACCATTGTTTGTACTATTTCAAGGTTTGCACAGTGTTCATTTTTTTAACACTGTATACTTGTTTAAATACTTTTCTAATGCTTTCAGTTGTTAAATGTACAATTATTTGGTGAGAGAATGTGAGATCCTTGTAAGGTGGTACTGCTCTCATATATGAGGTTTAATTTAAAAGATTAATAATGTAACTAATTCTACATATTAAACTGAAATTAACTGATTTACAAAATGTAGGTTATTGCAATTGATTGATAAAATTATAATTTTATATTTGTATTTGACATATACAATTTTATTGATTTTTTATGGTGATATATATTTGATCTTTTTAACAAAAAGTCATATTTTACACCCATAAAAATCATATTTTTTCTGAAACACATGTAATTTATGTATTTTAGTGAAAATATTTTAGTGAAAATTGTTATTTTTCCTTTTTTTTTCTTCTTTTTATTTTATCATTATGGTCCACTCAAAACTAGGTATGAAAGCCATGCCATTTTTTCAAGATGGCTACTGTTTTGTTTGAAATTTTCTAAATATGGTTTTGTGATCAAAATACTTTAGGCTTTTCTTTTGAAATTAATAGTTTTGATAATTATGCATATAAGATATATTTGACAACAATTTATGCTAAATATTTTTTTATCTGAAACCACTGAACTAGATTAGACTGATCTTGGTAAAATGGTTATTCTTTTTTCTCTTTTCAAAATTGTGTCTTTCATCTTTGCTATAATTACTAAGATTAAAATTGTTTTTTTCATTTTGTGCTGACATAGACTGAAATCTTAATGTAGCTTTGTGATAATTAATTGTTAAGCATATTTTTTCTGGGTTTTCTGTAACGTTTGTTATTTTAGGTCTATTCTTTAAAAAAAAATCTTGGGTTATTAAAAAATGGGTAAAATTTTAATAAACTTAGCTGCTAGTGATGATACCTTTCAAAGTTATTTGGGGGAGTAGTTACCACAAAATGGCTTCCGTTACTGAATTTAAATGACTATTAATTAATTAGCTTTAAGATGGAATATGAGGTGTTAACCTAGTAGTATAAAATAATATGCAAATTAGGTTAGTTATTAGTAGTGATTACACGTGTACTGGATACTGGGAGCCTCTTGTTTAATTTCCATTTGTACCTAATTAGGAGTGTCCTTTTAAAAGCTGTATAACAATACACAACAAACAGAATACAATTCCTGGAAAAAATCCATTTCCTTTGAAACTTTTACAGATTTGTATGCATTATGTATTCTTGGACAAATTAATTTTCCACACAGTCCCAGATGGAACAGCTAAATGTTTTAATTTAAATTTTCCCAGCAGAACAAACTAGTTAGGTATTAATGACATTTAGTAGTAATTATTCTATATTAGTAAATTCTATTATTATAGATTTCAACTAAAAGTCATTTTTGAATTAAAAAAAAAATGTATTAATTGCCTCAGATTTAATATTCACTGGCATTAAATGCCACATGTTACTTTTTGTTAGTAATTTAAAATAGAACATGTCTGGTAGAATTCCCAGTTCTAATTAAAGTAACATGTGACATTTACCGCCAGTGAATATTAAATCTGAGGCACTGAATACATTTTTTTATTCAAAATATAGAATAAATTAATCACTGTCTTTTGATCTGTATATGTGTTAATTGACTTTTGAAAAAAAATTATATTCACTTCACCCTTTGAGCTCAGTGAATATCTTTTTTTCTTTCAAAAGTCAATAAGTCCACTCATTTACCTCATCAAAAGACAGTAATTATATAATATTTCATAAAGTTGTTTTACTAGTGAGTCAATTTTTGTTTATTTTGATAAATATTCCATTTTTTATTGACATTGTGTTTTTTAACTCCCACATGTGGGTTTGTTTTCTAATTTCATATTAATTTGAACATTAATATCTGTTGGAATGAACATTTCTTTACATTTAGTACTATTGATTGAATTATTTCACATCATTTATTGTGCATCTACTTTCTCTCTGTCTTTGTTATCTTCATGCTAAATTTTACACTTTCGTCTTCTCTGAAATCTGTGAATCATTATTGCCATGTAAGATTTGCTGGAACCAGTCTAATTAAGATTAGGTGTTTGTTGTTTCTTTTTTGTTCTTTTGTAATACACTAATCTCTAACAACATTCTGTATGGAGTCAGTCCAAGGTTCATACTTTTCAACTGACCGATCAGCAAAGAGTCTACTAATTCTTTAGATATCAAAACCAAGTACATGCCAATAGCTGTTGTCCAATTGGTCAATTTATTTAACTGTCTTGCATATGATTGGACGGTCAAAGATGAATGAAAGGTTACATGACATGACCCCAAATGGGATATTGTTGGATGTTAGTGTATCGCCAAAGAAAAAAAAGGGCCCGGGTGGCTCAATGAGTTAGGTAGTTGTAGGGACCAGGTGGCTCAATGAGTTAGGTAGTTGTAGGGCCCAGGTGGTTCAATGAGTTAAGTAGTTGTAGAGCACAGGTGGCTTAATGAGTTAGGTAGTTGTAGAGCCCAGGTGGCTCAATGAGTTAAGTAGTTGTAGGGCCCAGGTGGCTCAATGAGTTAGGTAGTTGAAGGACCTGGGTGGCCCAATGAGTTAGGTAGTTGTAGGGCCCAGGTGGCTCAATGAGTTTGGTAGTTGTAGGGCCCAGGTGGCTCAATGAGTTAGGTAGTTGTAGGGGCCAGGTGGCTCAATGAGTTAGGTAGTTGTAGGGCCCAGGTGGCTCAATGAGTTAGGTAGTTGTAGGGCCCGGGTGGCTCAATGAGTTAGGTAGTTGTAGGGCCCAGGTGGCTTAATGAGTTAGGTAGTTGTAGGACCCGGGTGGCTCAATGAGTTAGGTAGTTGTAGGGCCCAGGTGGCTCAATGAGTTTGGTAGTTGTAGGGCCCAGGTGGCTCAATGAGTTAGGTAGTTGTAGGGGCCAGGTGGCTCAATGAGTTAGGTAGTTGTAGGGCCCAGGTGGCTCAATGAGTTAGGTAGTTGTAGGGCCCGGGTGGCTCAATGAGTTAGGTAGTTGTAGGGCCCAGGTGGCTTAATGAGTTAGGTAGTTGTAGGACCCGGGTGGCTCAATGAGTTAGGTAGTTGTAGGGCCCAGGTGGTTCAATGAGTTAGGTAGTTGTAGAGCACAGGTGGCTTAATGAGTTAGGTAGTTGTAGGGCCCAGGTGGTTCAATGAGTTAGGTAGTTGTAGAGCACAGGTGGCTCAATGAGTTAGGTAGTTGTAGAGCACAGGTGGCTTAATGAGTTTGGTAGTTGTAGGGCCCAGGTGGCTCAATGAGTTAGGTAGTTGTAGGGCCCAGGTGGCTCAATGAGTTAGGTAGTTGTAGGACCCAGGTGACTCAATGAGTTAGGTAGTTGTAGGGCCCAGGTGGCTTAATGAGTTAGGTAGTTGTAGGACCCGGGTGGCTCAATGAGTTAGGTAGTTGTAGGGCCCAGGTGGTTTAATGAGTTAGGTAGTTGTAGAGCACAGGTGGCTTAATGAGTTAGGTAGTTGTAGGGCCCAGGTGGTTCAATGAGTTAGGTAGTTGTAGAGCACAGGTGGCTTAATGAGTTAGGTAGTTGTAGGGCCCAGGTGGTTCAATGAGTTAGGTAGTTGTAGAGCACAGGTGGCTTAATGAGTTAGGTGGCTTAATGAGTTAGGTAGTTGTAGAGCACAGGTGGTTCAATGAGTTAGGTAGTTGTAGAGCACAGGTGGCTCAATGAGTTAGGTAGTTGTAGAGCACAGGTGGCTTAATGAGTTTGGTAGTTGTAGGGCCCAGGTGGCTCAATGAGTTAGGTAGTTGTAGGGCCCAGGTGGCTCAATGAGTTAGGTAGTTGTAGAGCACAGGTGGCTTAATGAGTTTGGTAGTTGTAGGGCCCAGGTGGCTCAATGAGTTAGGTAGTTGTAGGGCCCAGGTGGCTCAATGAGTTAGGTAGTTGTAGGACCCAGGTGGCTCAATGAGTTAGGTAGTTGTAGGGCCCAGGTGGCTTAATGAGTTAGGTAGTTGTAGGACCCGGGTGGCTCAATGAGTTAGGTAGTTGTAGGGCCCGGGTGGCTCAATGAGTTAGGTAGTTGTAGGACCCAGGTGGCTCAATGAGTTAGGTAGTTGTAGGGTCCGGATGGCTCAATGAGTTAGGTAGTTGGATTACCTAACAACTCATACAAGCCTATCACCAATGCGGCGTGGGTTCGCACCCGGCTTTGTAAATTACAAAAAGGGTGCACTCGACTCGCAGCTGCAAGTGATAAAGTTTACCAGTTGCTTGGCCATGGTCGGTGGTTCTCTCTGGCTTCTTCCACCACTAAAACTGGTCGCCATGATATAGCTGAAATATTGCTGAAAGTGGCATTAAGCACCAAAAATCAAATCAAATCAATCAACCAAAGAAAAAAAAAATTTAAAAGATACAACAAACAGTAATTATAATTAGATTGTACAGGAATATTATTTGAATATTTTGTGTTTTGATGAATTAAGATTCCTTTTACATGTAATTACCTTTTAGTCGAGTTTTAATGAAGTTGAGCTCAGCCTATATTTTGGTGAAATCTAGGCTATATATAGAGAAAATATCTCAGTCTAAAACCATAATTTTTCATCAAATATTTTATGGGTTATGCCCCTTTGGAGATGTTACGAAATATGAAAATGTTCTAGTTTTGCAAACGCAAAATAGTTCCTCAACAAATTCAAACCAAATGTATACATGACCTATATATCATGAACATCTCAACTGAATTCAAAATCTGGCAGTTTAATAATATAAAGTATGTCAGTTTGTGCGACTCTGATGCATTTACGGTTTGTTTGCTAGTTTTCCGTTTATCTTGACATCGACAATGATACATTTTCTGACTAATGATTTTTAAATTAGATATTTACATTTCATTTTTTTCCCATCATACAGGATGATGGTAAAAATATATTTTTCAGTTGTTTAATTTAGACTTCAGCTGTTTTTCAAATACGATAATTAAAATAAGAGTATAGCACTGCGATACAATTAACGCGAAAAACCAATTACTGATGAAATTCGTAGCACGTTATTTTATTCTTTTTTACAATTTGTTGCCAGCAAACAATAACAATATAAAGTGCAGTCATTGATTTTACCATTAATATGAAGAGTAACTGGTCCTATTTGTTACAGATCCCTCTCTTGATGACTATATATACTGTAATCTATTTTATTGTTGACATATTAGTTCTAACTCATTCTTATTTGTTCATCAGAATACCTGCCCTCAACATTCTGCATGATAATTTCTCTATATTTTATGGCAATACAACCTACCTTCACAAGGCAGTAAAGGAAGTAAAGATGGAAATTATAACAATGCAACTTTTCACATTTGTATATCGATTACGAATGTTCATTGCAATTTTCATCCATGAAAAAAATGTATATTTCTGATTTGTTGAGAAATGAATTAACTACTGAAACATGATGCATATAAATATTTCATGTAGCATTATAATTTTTATTTAGCAACTCCTTTTGTTTTATGATGTTATGATTGTAAATTCTTCCTTAAAAGGAATCAATGTTTATTGTGTGTTTGACAAGTTACATGATCTATTGGCAAGCCATATAAAGAAATGTCTAAATGTTTTGTTTTTCAGATTCAATAGATATTTCTATTTATAGACTGAGTATGGTAATTATTATCCATCATACTTTTATACAATAAAAGACAATACATGAATTTGAAGCATAATTGCCAGTTTAAGTCATCACAAATGTTTATTTAAAACTATCCACCCACATTTTTTTTAATTAAAAGGCATTAGAAACAATCTTTTTGGTTTGATTTTCTATTTGCAATTTTAATTTTTTTTAAAGATGGGTACGTATGTCACATTTGTGTGATTAAAAATAGTGTGATGGTCACCCATATTTTACATCTTCAGGTTACTTTTACTTCAACCATTCAAGTAATTCATTTTCAATTGACCAGTCTTAAATATTTGACCTCAGGTATTCTGTTACTTTGCAGAGCATGTGATCAAGTTGTTCTGCTATAATTTTTTTAAAGTAAGAATTATCTCATTGTGGATCTTTCTTTTATTCTCAAATATTTACTAATAACTTCCTTGTACAGTTGATAAAATAGTGTGTTATTTGAGAAAATCACTTATTACATAATGAGGTCTTTAAATTTAAATTTTGATTTTAACAGTAAATCTGAATCCCTGCTGAAAAGGGAAGCAACTCTTGATCAAAGAAAGATTTGCAAGTAGAAATTACTTATTGAAGTATAATAAATATTGGAAAACTGGATATCAATGCTCCCACTTTTTCCAGTTTAAAATATATTTTTTTATGTCTCCTCTTCGAACGAAGGGAGACGTATTGTTTTAGTCTGATTTTTTCTTCCGCTTCTTCTGCTTCTGCTTCTTCTCAGAGAAGCTTGTCCGGACCATTACTTTTTTGTCTTTCCAGATAGGTCAATTATATTTGGTATGTGGGAGCATGACCATAAGGCGGTGTGTAGCATACCATAATGACCTTCGAGGGACTTTGACCTCAAGGTCAAATAATTGTTTTTTAAATAGTATCATTCAACTCATAATGTGTAACTTATTGTTGTACAGATGGCTGCATTAAGGGGAGACATCAGTTTTAGTTTTCTAAAACAATTCTTCCTAGTTCAAATGTCCAGTTAATTACATTGATGTTTGATATTTGGTGATTACAGCTATTGTGCAATGTTTTCATTACTAATATGTTTCATTACTTGAAACATATTTTATTGTCAAGCAATTATACAGACAATTGATCAGACACAAGTTATAAATTTACATGGTCTTCTCCGTTACATATAAATCATTAAGAAGAAAATATATTACAAAAGCATAACATTATTTTGTTCATAATTATTTGAGAAAAATGACATAATACTGCAAGAGATATTATTATTGATGTTGAGTCATTACCGTCAGACGAATAGGGATTATATATTTTTCAATTATCACTAAAGAATTATTAAACCTTCAATGAAGAACTATATAAAAAGAAAGTTGTCTGTTATTTTCTGAGGTTGTAGATAAACAAAACATACATTTTTATACTTTCAAATTTTGAGATTACATGAATGTCTTGTGTCTTATGTTGATATTGAGATTTTCTTCATAAATAAATGTATTTCGTTACTAACTAGGGATGGGATTTGGGGAGGGGGGGTGGGGGCAGGGAAGAGGGGGGTGGTGTAAAATTTATCTTATATCAGCTGATAAACAGGACATTGCATAAATGAAATTTGCCACCAAAAATAATGCTACTTTTGTATGAATAATATTTTTCTTTTACTGCATATTATAGTAGTATAGCATAGGTCTATTAATTAGTAATATTTTCAACTTGTAAAATTATTGCTATTGTTAAAGGGGCATTATCTGCCATAATCGTAAATTTTTGTTACCCATAAAAACTATCAGATATGATTGATGCCTTAATAAAACGTGTTTCTGTAACTTATAAATGTTATGAAATGTACGTGCATCGGGGGAAAAATGTGCAACTGCTCGTGTTTTGAGATTGATCCAAAAATGGACGCCATCTTATTAATTATCGACATTGTTTACGGAGTTTGTCGAATTGTCATTAAATCAGTACAACAATGCAGATATTTCTTTTTTTTTGTGAATCTGCTTTTAGTCGCTGTTAATTACGGACAAAGAACCATGCAAGTTTGCAGTTAATAAGCGACAAAATACAAATTATTCGTTTTTACCTGTCATTAGTAAGGTCAGTTGCATACGGAAAAAGCGAAGTCAAATTACTTGTTTTCAAGGAAATAATTAATCGATTGTTATTTTCGTTCTCAAAAGGCGAAAAGTGGTTCGATAAGCTGTTTAATGTGAAATATTTACCTTTTTTTCATCATTTTAAAGCTATTTACCAATTTCCAAAACATATAATTTTTTGGGTCAAAATCGTAGCTAATGCCCCTTTAAACTTGATGTACTTTTGACTAAAGAACTTGTAATTCAGTTATTAAGTATTATTATAAACTATGATAAGGAAGTCCAAACAGTGATGGTCAACAATTCCACCAATATCAACAAAACGAACGATAACCTCTCACCTCAAACAAATGAACATAAAAAAGACCATGACATATGATGTTGGAAATCCAGGTTCTTGCTAGGGACAGGCACAAAAATGTGGTGGGATTAAACTGGGTATTAAGATCCCAATCCCCCCATCTTGATAATTGGATCTTCACAGGAAATACAAATGTAAACAAACGATAACAATTCTGCACATGTCAGTTTAGTTTGATGCTTCATCAGTTTAAAGTTCTATCACTTCACATGTCAGTTTAGTTTGACGCTTCATCAGTTTAAAGTTCTATGACTTCACATGTCAGTTTAGTTTGATGCTTCATCAGTTTAAAGTTCTATCACTTCACATGTCAGATTAGTTTGATGTTTCATCAGTTTAAAGTTCTGTCACTTCACATGTCAGTTTAGTTTGACGCTTCATCAGTTTAAAGTTCTATGACTTCACATGTCAGTTTAGTTTGATGCTTCATCAGTTTAAAGTTCTATGACTTCACATGTCAGTTTAGTTTGATGCTTCATCAGTTTAAAGTTCTATGACTTCACATGTCAGTTTAGTTTGATGCTTCATCAGTTTAAAGTTCTATCACTTCACATGTCAGTTTAGTTTGATGCTTCATCAGTTTAAAGTTCTATGACTTCACATGTCAGTTTAGTTTGATGCTTCATCAGTTTAAAGTTCTATGACTTCACATGTCAGTTTAGTTTGATGCTTCATCAGTTTAAAGTTCTATGACTTCACATGTCAGTTTAGTTTGATGCTTCATCAGTTTAAAGTTCTATCACTTCACATGTCAGTTTAGTTTGATGCTTCATCAGTTTAAAGTTCTATGACTTCACATGTCAGTTTAGTTTGATGCTTCATCAGTTTAAAGTTCTATCACTTCACATGTAGGTTAAGTTTGATGTTTCATCAGTTTAAAGTTCTATCACTTCACATGTCAGTTTAGTTTGATGCTTCATCAGTTTAAAGTTCTATGACTTCACATGTCAGTTTAGTTTGATGCTTCATCAGTTTAAAGTTCTATGACTTCACATGTCAGTTTAGTTTGATGCTTCATCAGTTTAAAGTTCTATCACTTCACATGTCAGTTTAGTTTGATGCTTCATCAGTTTAAAGTTCTATGACTTCACATGTCAGTTTAGTTTGATGCTTCATCAGTTTAAAGTTCTATGACTTCACATGTCAGTTTAGTTTGATGCTTCATCAGTTTAAAGTTCTATGACTTCACATGTCAGTTTAGTTTGATGCTTCATCAGTTTAAAGTTCTATGACTTCACATGTCAGTTTAGTTTGATGCTTCATCAGTTTAAAGTTCTATGACTTCACATGTCAGTTTAGTTTGATGCTTCATCAGTTTAAAGTTCTATGACTTCACATGTCAGTTTAGTTTGATGCTTCATCAGTTTAAAGTTCTATCACTTCACATGTCAGATTAGTTTGATGCTTCATCAGTTTAAAGTTCTGTCACTTCACATGTCAGTTTAGTTTGACACTTCATCAGTTTAAAGTTCTATGACTTCACATGTCAGTTTAGTTTGATGCTTCATCAGTTTAAAGTTCTATGACTTCACATGTCAGTTTAGTTTGATGCTTCATCAGTTTAAAGTTCTATGACTTCACATGTCAGTTTAGTTTGATGCTTCATCAGTTTAAAGTTCTATCACTTCACATGTCAGTTTAGTTTGATGCTTCATCAGTTTAAAGTTCTATGACTTCACATGTCAGTTTAGTTTGATGCTTCATCAGTTTAAAGTTCTATGACTTCACATGTCAGTTTAGTTTGATGCTTCATCAGTTTAAAGTTCTATGACTTCACATGTCAGTTTAGTTTGATGCTTCATCAGTTTAAAGTTCTATCACTTCACATGTCAGTTTAGTTTGATGCTTCATCAGTTTAAAGTTCTATGACTTCACATGTCAGTTTAGTTTGATGCTTCATCAGTTTAAAGTTCTATGACTTCACATGTCAGTTTAGTTTGATGCTTCATCAGTTTAAAGTTCTATGACTTCACATGTCAGTTTAGTTTGATGCTTCATCAGTTTAAAGTTCTATGACTTCACATGTCAGTTTAGTTTGATGCTTCATCAGTTTAAAGTTCTATCACTTCACATGTCAGTTTAGTTTGATGCTTCATCAGTTTAAAGTTCTATGACTTCACATGTCAGTTTAGTTTGATGCTTCATCAGTTTAAAGTTCTATGACTTCACATGTCAGTTTAGTTTGATGCTTCATCAGTTTAAAGTTCTATGACTTCACATGTCAGTTTAGTTTGATGCTTCATCAGTTTAAAGTTCTATGACTTCACATGTCAGATTAGTTTGATGCTTCATCAGTTTAAAGTTCTATCACTTCACATGTCAGTTTAGTTTGATGCTTCATCAGTTTAAAGTTCTATGACTTCACATGTCAGTTTAGTTTGATGCTTCATCAGTTTAAAGTTCTATCACTTCACATGTCAGATTAGTTTGATGCTTCATCAGTTTAAAGTTCTATGACTTCACATGTCAGTTTAGTTTGATGCTTCATCAGTTTAAAGTTCTATGACTTCACATGTCAGATTAGTTTGATGCTTCATCAGTTTAAAGTTCTATCACTTCACATGTCAGTTTAGTTTGATGCTTCATCAGTTTAAAGTTCTATGACTTCACATGTCAGTTTAGTTTGATGCTTCATCAGTTTAAAGTTCTATGACTTCACATGTCAGTTTAGTTTGATGCTTCATCAGTTTAAAGTTCTATGACTTCACATGTCAGTTTAGTTTGATGCTTCATCAGTTTAAAGTTCTATGACTTCACATGTCAGTTTAGTTTGATGCTTCATCAGTTTAAAGTTCTATCACTTCACATGTCAGTTTAGTTTGATGCTTCATCAGTTTAAAGTTCTATGACTTCACATGTCAGTTTAGTTTGATGCTTCATCAGTTTAAAGTTCTATGACTTCACATGTCAGATTAGTTTGATGTTTCATCAGTTTAAAGTTCTATGACTTCACATGTCAGTTTAGTTTGATGCTTCATCAGTTTAAAGTTCTATGACTTCACATGTCAGTTTAGTTTGATGCTTCTTCAGTTTAAAGTTCTATCACTTCACATGTCAGTTTAGTTTGATGCTTCATCAGTTTAAAGTTCTATGACTTCACAGGTCAGTTTAGTTTGATGCTTCATCAGTTTAAAGTTCTATCACTTCACATGTCAGTTTAGTTTGATGCTTCATCAGTTTAAAGTTCTATCACTTCACATGTCAGTTTAGTTTGATGCTTCATCAGTTTAAAGTTCTATCACTTCACATGTAGGTTAAGTTTGATGTTTCATCAGTTTAAAGTTCTATCACTTCACATGTCAGTTTAGTTTGATGCTTCATCAGTTTAAAGTTCTATGACTTCACATGTCAGTTTAGTTTGATGCTTCATCAGTTTAAAGTTCTATGACTTCACATGTCAGTTTAGTTTGATGCTTCATCAGTTTACAGTTCTATGACTTCACATGTCAGTTTAGTTTGATGCTTCATCAGTTTAAAGTTCTATGACTTCACATGTCAGTTTAGTTTGATGCTTCATCAGTTTAAAGTTCTATGACTTCACATGTCAGTTTAGTTTGATGCTTCATCAGTTTAAAGTTCTATGACTTCACATATCAGTTTAGTTTGATGCTTCATCAGTTTAAAGTTCTATCACTTCACATGTCAGTTTAGTTTGATGCTTCATCAGTTTAAAGTTCTATGACTTCACATGTCAGTTTAGTTTGATGCTTCATCAGTTTAAAGTTCTATGACTTCACATGTCAGTTTAGTTTGATGCTTCATCAGTTTAAAGTTCTATGACTTCACATGTCAGTTTAGTTTGATGCTTCATCAGTTTAAAGTTCTATGACTTCACATGTCAGTTTAGTTTGATGCTTCATCAGTTTAAAGTTCTATCACTTCACATGTCAGTTTAGTTTGATGCTTCATCAGTTTAAAGTTCTATGACTTCACATGTCAGTTTAGTTTGATGCTTCATCAGTTTAAAGTTCTATGACTTCACATGTCAGATTAGTTTGATGCTTCATCAGTTTAAAATTCTATCACTTCATATGTCAGATTAGTTTGATGCTTCATCAGTTTAAAGTTCTATCACTTCACATGTCAGTTTAGTTTGATGCTTCATCAGTTTAAAGTTCTATCACTTCACATGTCAGTTTAGTTTGATGCTTCATCAATTTAAAGTTCTATCACTTCACATGTCAGTTTAGTTTGATGCTTCTTCAGTTTAAAGTTCTATCACTTCACATGTCAGTTTAGTTTGATGCTTCATCAGTTTAAAGTTCTATCACTTCACATGTCAGATAAGTTTGATGTTTCATCAGTTTAAAGTTCTATGACTTCACATGTCAGTTTAGTTTGATGCTTCATCAGTTTAAAGTTCTATGACTTCACATGTCAGTTTAGTTTGATGCTTCATCAGTTTAAAGTTCTATGACTTCACATGTCAGTTTAGTTTGATGCTTCATCAGTTTAAAGTTCTATGACTTCACATGTCAGTTTAGGTTGATGCTTCATCAGTTTAAAGTTCTATGACTTCACATGTCAGTTTAGTTTGATGCTTCATCAGTTTAAAGTTCTATGACTTCACATGTCAGTTTAGTTTGATGCTTCATCAGTTTAAAGTTCTATGACTTCACATGTCAGTTTAGTTTGATGCTTCATCAGTTTAAAGTTCTATGACTTCACATGTCAGTTTAGTTTGATGCTTCATCAGTTTAAAGTTCTATCACTTCACATGTCAGATTAGTTTGATGCTTCATCAGTTTAAAGTTCTATGACTTCACATGTCAGTTTAGTTTGATGCTTCATCAGTTTAAAGTTCTATCACTTCACATGTCAGTTTAGTTTGATGCATCTTCAGTTTAAAGTTCTATCACTTCACATGTCAGTTTAGTTTGATGCTTCATCAGTTTAAAGTTCTATGACTTCACATGTCAGTTTAGTTTGATGCTTCATCAGTTTAAAGTTCTATGACTTCACATGTCAGTTTAGTTTGATGCTTCATCAGTTTAAAGTTCTATGACTTCACATGTCAGTTTAGTTTGATGCTTCATCAGTTTAAAGTTCTATGACTTCACATGTCAGTTTAGTTTGATGCTTCATCAGTTTAAAGTTCTATGACTTCACATGTCAGAATAGTTTGATGCTTCATCAGTTTAAAGTTCTATGACTTCACATGTCAGTTTAGTTTGATGCTTCATCAGTTTAAAGTTCTATGACTTCACATGTCAGTTTAGTTTGATGCTTCATCAGTTTAAAGTTCTATGACTTCACATGTCAGTTTAGTTTGATGCATCTTCAGTTTAAAGTTCTATCACTTCACATGTCAGTTTAGTTTGATGCTTCATCAGTTTAAAGTTCTATCACTTCACATGTCAGTTTAGTTTGATGCTTCATCAGTTTAAAGTTCTATCACTTCACATGTCAGTTTAGTTTGATGCTTCATCAGTTTAAAGTTCTATCACTTCACATGTAGGTTAAGTTTGATGTTTCATCAGTTTAAAGTTCTATCACTTCACATGTCAGTTTAGTTTGATGCTTCATCAGTTTAAAGTTCTATGACTTCACATGTCAGTTTAGTTTGATGCTTCATCAGTTTAAAGTTCTATGACTTCACATGTCAGTTTAGTTTGATGCTTCATCAGTTTAAAGTTCTATGACTTCACATGTCAGTTTAGTTTGATGCTTCATCAGTTTAAAGTTCTATGACTTCACATGTCAGTTTAGTTTGATGCTTCATCAGTTTAAAGTTCTATGACTTCACATGTCAGTTTAGTTTGATGCTTCATCAGTTTAAAGTTCTATGACTTCACATGTCAGTTTAGTTTGATGCTTCATCAGTTTAAAGTTCTATGACTTCACATGTCAGTTTAGTTTGATGCTTCATCAGTTTAAAGTTCTATCACTTCACATGTCAGATTAGTTTGATGCTTCATCAGTTTAAAGTTCTATCACTTCACATGTCAGTTTAGTTTGATGCTTCATCAGTTTAAAGTTCTATGACTTCACATGTCAGTTTAGTTTGATGCTTCATCAGTTTAAAGTTCTATGACTTCACATGTCAGTTTAGTTTGATGCTTCATCAGTTTAAAGTTCTATCACTTCACATGTCAGATTAGTTTGATGCTTCATCAGTTTAAAGTTCTATCACTTCACATGTCAGTTTAGTTTGATGCTTCATCAGTTTAAAGTTCTATGACTTCACATGTCAGTTTAGTTTGATGCTTCATCAGTTTAAAGTTCTATCACTTCACATGTCAGTTTAGTTTGATGCTTCATCAGTTTAAAGTTCTATCACTTCACATGTCAGTTTAGTTTGATGCTTCATCAGTTTAAAGTTCTATCACTTCACATGTAGGTTAAGTTTGATGTTTCATCAGTTTAAAGTTCTATCACTTCACATGTCAGTTTAGTTTGATGCTTCATCAGTTTAAAGTTCTATCACTTCACATGTAGGTTAAGTTTGATGTTTCATCAGTTTAAAGTTCTATCACTTCACATGTCAGTTTAGTTTGATGCTTCATCAGTTTAAAGTTCTATGACTTCACATGTCAGTTTAGTTTGATGCTTCATCAGTTTAAAGTTCTATCACTTCACATGTAGGTTAAGTTTGATGTTTCATCAGTTTAAAGTTCTATCACTTCACATGTCAGATTAGTTTGATGCTTCATCAGTTTAAAGTTCTATGACTTCACATGTCAGTTTAGTTTGATGCATCTTCAGTTTAAAGTTCTATCACTTCACATGTCAGTTTAGTTTGATGCTTCATCAGTTTAAAGTTCTATCACTTCACATGTCAGTTTAGTTTGATGCTTCATCAGTTTAAAGTTCTATGACTTCACATGTCAGTTTAGTTTGATGCTTCATCAGTTTAAAGTTCTATGACTTCACATGTCAGTTTAGTTTGATGCTTCATCAGTTTAAAGTTCTATGACTTCACATGTCAGTTTAGTTTGATGCTTCATCAGTTTAAAGTTCTATGACTTCACATGTCAGTTTAGTTTGATGCTTCATCAGTTTAAAGTTCTATGACTTCACATGTCAGTTTAGTTTGATGCTTCATCAGTTTAAAGTTCTATGACTTCACATGTCAGTTTAGTTTGATGCTTCATCAGTTTAAAGTTCTATCACTTCACATGTCAGATTAGTTTGATGCTTCATCAGTTTAAAGTTCTATCACTTCACATGTCAGTTTAGTTTGATGCTTCATCAGTTTAAAGTTCTATGACTTCACATGTCAGTTTAGTTTGATGCTTCATCAGTTTAAAGTTCTATGACTTCACATGTCAGATTAGTTTGATGCTTCATCAGTTTAAAGTTCTATCACTTCACATGTCAGTTTAGTTTGATGCTTCATCAGTTTAAAGTTCTATGACTTCACATGTCAGTTTAGTTTGATGCTTCATCAGTTTAAAGTTCTATGACTTCACATGTCAGTTTAGTTTGATGCTTCATCAGTTTAAAGTTCTATGACTTCACATGTCAGTTTAGTTTGATACTTCATCAGTTTAAAGTTCTATGACTTCACATCATTTACTCTTATGTGTCAGTATTGTAGTGGTGATTCACATCATTTACTCTTATGTGTCAGTATTGTAGTGGTGATGCACATCATTTACTCTTATGTGTCAGTATTGTAGTGGTGATGCACATCATTTACTCTTATGTGTCAGTATTGTAGTGGTGATGCTATTATAGTAAGTACTTTGTACAACCCTAAATGTTTTTATGTTTTTATTTACATCATTTAAAAAACTGATCAAAATCATTAAGAAATAAATTAGGTTAAAGTATCTCAAATTTACAATGATAACTCCCCTGTTGTTTGTTGCCTATCACCACTAAAGTTATGGGTTTGAACAGAACATAGTTTTTATGCAGAAATAGCCACTCTGACTGAAATATTGTTGAAAATGGCATTAAACTCCAATGACCCAATTTTGCAAAGGGATTAATATCTAAAAAAAAGTTTCATTTTATTTCCAAATGAAAATGAATATGCAAAGAATATTTGACATAAGACTGATCGAATAGGAAACATGATTCTTCATTTTTATTAAAAAAAATAAAATAAAGTTTGAAACATTGTAACAGTTATTTGAAACAGTTATTTTTATAGTTGAAATTTTATCAAGTTTAAACCACTCGTTTGTTTTCATTTTATATTAGTATATACTGTTGTCTAATATTATTGAAACTAGGCACTGATTTTCTGTGAATCAATGTGATTTATGGAAAACTAGGTTTCTATGTTATATAAAACACTGGATTATCATGACAATTTCCTGTTTCTCCATGAGAACTTTTTTTCACCTCAGTATTGTATTCTTTTTCTGACTGCGAAGAGCTATGAATATTGTTTTCTGTATCTGACTGAGAAGAGCTATGGATATTGTTTTCTGTATCTGACTGAGAAGAACTATGAATATTATTTTCTGTATCTGACCGAGAAGAGCTATGAATATTGTTTTCTTTATCTGACTGAGAAGAGCTAGAATTGTCAGTTGGTTTTGATTCTGAATTCAGTGGTTGAAACTCATTATTTATCCTTTTAGCCTTGGCAATGGCAGCATTTTTAGCCATAGATGATATCTCTGCTTCTGTCATATTATGATGCCAAGACACTCCTTTCCCACAAAACATTTTTTTAAAAGCAATTTGAAACTGGCTGTTACCAATGGCATACAGGAATGGATTTACTGCAGAATTGATGTGACTAAGTAAAATGGCTGCCAATAAAAGGTTGATATGATACACACAGTTACTTCCCCTACATAACAAGGATATACAGTTCAGTATATGTATTGGTAACCAGCATAAAGCAAATATGCCTATGACCACAGCTAAAGATTTTGCTGCTTTTACTTCTTTTGCGAACATCATTGTTTGTTTTTTCTGTTCGTTATGGTTTACGACTTCTAATGCAGCTATTTTGTGAAGTTGCTGACGAACAATGAAAAAAATGTACACATAAATAAGGAACATTATCACTAATGGTGTTAACACAAAACCGAAAAAGTTGAAATACACCATATATTTCATGTCTATGACTTTAACAAATGCACATTTATTGTCGGCCATAGGACCAAGATTCCAACCAAATAACGGAACAAATCCTACTATGACTCCAGCTATCCAAGCCACAATGACTATGATGATAGCTACTCTGATCGTCAAATATTCTTGATAAAAGTATGGACTTTTAATGGCCATAAATCTTTCAACGGCTATGGCACATAAGTTAAAGATTGAGATTTGAGTAAAGACAACTATCACAGAGTTTGTGAACACACACCACATGTAATTATTTGGCAGTCCAAGATAACTCAGTGCTGCTAATGGAGACACCAATATTCCTACCAATAAATCGGCTAAGGCTAAACTGGCGATGAATGTATTTGTTACAGTTTGAAGCTTGATGTTTTTATATATAGCCAGTAGTACGAGAGCATTTCCCACAATAGAAAAAGCTCCAATTACAACTTCTAATGAAATGTAAACTTGCGATGTTGTATCCATTGTTTTTCAATTTATGTAGGGTCGTGCACTTGGTTTTTTGTGTGCACTTTTACAGATTTCAAATAATTTCCATTGCTTTGAAGATTTCATGCAGATATAGAAATTAACAAATCTTGTTATGACATTATACTATAGATCCCTTTTAAATCATATTGATCTGGTAGAATATTACTTTTGTCACATAATTGGTTTTTTTTGCCACCGATCAAAGCAGTACAATAAACAAACGGCAACTTTTAATCCTTCTTTGTTGACTGATGAAGCCTTGTCTAAAACAGAAAAATACAATAACTTGTCAAATGCTTTTAATATCAGTTGTTATGAGAATATTTTTTTATTGTTGATGCGAATAAAATTGTTTTAAATGTGATTTGTTTTTTATTTGCAAAATGTATTTAGTTTATTAATTAATGAATTCTCTTGTGTATATATATGGAGAAATAATTGTTCTAGAAACATTTATATTGGTTTCAGAGAAAGTTATGATATTAAGGGTATTTATCTATACTTTGAATTCACTGTATTTTAAATAATGTATGATATGCAAAATATTAATACATTAGGTAGGTTTCAAAATTTCAAAAATATGATTGTTTGAAGATTTTATTGATCATTTCTAATGATAGCAGTATCTTTTAGATTTTGGCTATCCTGTTTAGGCCGGCTCTTTGGTTTACTTGCTCCCAAAGCTTTTAAAATTATTTGGCTTTCCAACCTTTCGACCTTGAGCGTATCTGATGATGGCTATTCCAGAAACGTGTCGTGCACATTAAATCTGATATTTACGTTTCTAGTCATATTTAGAGTTAAACCCTTGGAATATTAATTGGCAAATAGATGAAATTCAAATATATTAAATTTTATATTAAATATGACATGTCAGTATGACAGAAATATGACATTTTCTGCATGTTTAGTTGATGAAAAGATGTATATAGTACAGTGTGAATAGTGTTATATTATAGGGTTATTGCATGAATATTGGTGAATATTGTCCAGAGCAATATGATATATTGCAATGAACAATATTTACAGATTAATACATGGGCATTTCCATATTGGCCTGGTTATCATCCCTAGACCCCCATATTGGCCCGAGATGCAGTCGAGGGCCAATATGGAAATGCCCATGTATTAAACTATTTATTACATAATGATTTTATTTAAACAATTTTATTGGCTATCATGCTGTCACCTGACATTCCGTAAAATTTGATATTGTTTGATTAAAACTCATATTGACTTGGTTTCACTTTCGTTTTCCATTGCATTATGTATGACGTCATAATGAAGTGATTAATTTCATATTGACTTGGTTTCACTTTCACTTTTCATTTTAATGTAATAACACAATTACAGTCTTTTGTATCGGTCAATACGAGTTTTTATGGACCTTAGAAATCAATATTCACCTCAGCCTAGAGGCTTCGGTGAATATCGTTTTTAAGGTCCATAAAAACTTGTATTGACCTCATCAAAAGACTATAATTGTATATTATTACATACTTCCGACATCTAGAAAAGAGACACCCATATTGGCCTGAGACGAAGTCGAGGCCCATATTGGCCTGGGCCAATATGGTCCTCGATATGGAAATGATCTTGTAGTAATCCAATGACCGGTTATTTTCCCGGGGTGTGAAAATATGGACAGTTTACTTCCGGTCATATTGGTCATACAAAGATGCATTTATTTGAACTAAGTATGTAATAATAACCAATATTCATGCAATAACCCTTTTATTATATAGTAATAAATATTTTATGCCTAAAGCATTTTTTATATAATTATTGTGTATTTTATTATACTTAAGTGGAATATTGAACTACTTCAAATATTCATATTTGAACTAGTGCAATATACATTTTATAGCTTGCAAATACAAGGATATATTGCACGATTATTTCCATTGAAATTAATAGGAAAATATTTATTACTATATAATAAATTCTGATATTATAACATAACTACATGTGAATGAAATGTTTACATGGTACTTGTGTGACCACTAGTTGACATTAAATGACAAAAAGGGCCAAAATTATTGACCAACCACAACAAGAACAATGTATAAACATGACCATGAACAAACTGTCAAATTTCACAGTCATGATTTATGTTATAACAAAATGCAAATGAACTCGGTATATTTATTTTTCATGTTATACAGAAGAAAAAAAAATGTTTTAATTAAGGAAAGTAAACTTACAATTTTGTGTGTAAAAATTGCTGACATAGCTTCCTTAACTTCCTTATAAAGTAGTTATTTGACCTGTAAATTCTTTGTAACATAGCCTTAAGGTAGTAAATAATCAGAATAATACAATAGATTTTTTTCTCATTGTCAACAGTTTAGTTATTTTTTTTATAAATACCTTTAAATTGTAATACATGTATAACATTAAGACAGATATTTAATATTATATAATATCACTTTAACAGGAATTCTGTAATTTTTTGATTTATGGAGATTATTAATGCTTTACATATATATTATTTTCATTTTTAAACTTTTGTTATATTTATGATTTGAAACACGGTACTTAAATTTACCTTTACAATATTTGTCAGCACTTTTTCTTTGTAAGAAAGAGAAAAAAAAGTTAGTTTGGTGGAAAGAACAGCACAAATAAAGTCTTTTAAGAGTTTATTTTTACTACTATAAAACTTGAGGTGGTCTTACCTTTAAGAACAGGTGTAAATACAGGTAAAAATAAGAAAATAGTATTGATGACAACGATAATATATAGATGCTTATTGATAGTGGGCGTAGATCTCTCTCATCATGTGCTCCTTAAGGTATTGGTAGAAATCAAAGTCACATGTTAATTTTAATCTGCCATTATAATTATCTTAATATTTGTAATTAAAATTAATTGATATATCATTTATATTTGTAATTTAAAATTCATTATCTTCTAATATTTTTGAAAGAGGGTGTCAAATATATTGTTCAAAAGTTTGTGACAATACAGTATGTATAAAATAATGTAATTAGTTATTGATATTATTGATTTTATTAGAGAAATTATCTTTATTGTAATCACTGTAGTAAAGAATAACTGTATTCATATCAAAAAGAAAAAGTATTTCATGAGAGGATTACCACTAACACTTCATTACAGATGAAAAGATGTTTTTTTTAAACTGCCATTGACCATTTTTTAAGATAAATTTCTAATAAGGAATTAAAAAATATAATAAGGTAATTTTACAGGTAGAAAACCAAAACCAAGCAACATGGAAATCCTTACTAAGTGTTCCTGCTTGGTCATTAAAAGTCATTTATATGTTATCATTGTTGTGTCTCATTCATGTGTCTGATGAATACTTCCTTGCATTTTTTTTGTAGCTAATAAAACATTTCATCAAATGTTATCAACTACAGTCTAATCGTGTTACTTCAGTCATATCTTGTTATCTTTTACTTCAGTCAAATCTTATTATCTTTTACTTCAGTCAAATCTTGTTATCTTTTACTTCAGTCAAATCTTGTTATCTTTTACTTTAGTCAAATCTTGTTATCTTTAAATACAGTCAAATCTTGTTATCTTTTACTTCAGTCAAATCTTGTTATCTTTTACTTCAGTCAAATCTTGTTATCTTTTACTTTAGTCAAATCTTGTTATCTTTAACTAGTCAAATCTTGTTATCTTTTATTTCAGTCAAATCTTGTTATCTTGAACTACAGTCAAATCTCATTATCTTGAACTATAGTCAATTCTTGCTATCTTGAACTACTGTCAACTTTTGTTATCTTTAGCTTAAGTCAAATCTTTATATCTTTTACTACAGTCAATACTTGTTATCTTGAACTAGTCAACTTTAGTTATCTTTAACTACATTCAAATCTTGTTATCTTGAACTACAGTCAATGCTTGTTATCTTGAACTACAGTCACCTTTTGTTATCTTTAACTACATTCAAATCTTGTTATCTTGAACTACAGTCAAATCTTGTTTTCTTGAACTACAGTCAAATCTTCAAATCCACTAAGTTATTTCCTTGGATAACTTGAAGTAACAAAAAATGGTCAGTGTGTAGTACCACGAAGTCTAATTTATCACATATAACTCAATTACTCTGCTAACTCAAAGTGAAATCATTAGTTCTTCAACTTAAACATGAGCTTTGACTGTAGTTACAAGTTTTATCTACTTTTACTCTCACTTTCCATCTGACATGTGTATGTCTATTTACTAAAAAAATACCCCCTCTCTTATGAAGAGGGGTCAGTAAGATTCCTAAAAGGGGGAAAATTAAGTTAGAAATTTCTTCTAGAAACCCAATGATATAAATAATGCAGTATTTTGGTGTATATCTTCTATCTATTTATCCAAATGAAGGGTCTATTGGACCACAGTCCTAAGGTTCAAAGTTGAACACAGACTGAAGTTTGAAAAATCACAAATAAATGAATTGATTTGATTTTTTGTGTTTATCGCCACTTTCAGCAATATTTCAGCTATATCATGGCGACCAGTTTTAGTGGTGGAAGAAGCCGAAGTACCCAGAGAGAACCACCGACCATAGGCAAGCAACTGGTAAGCTTTATCACTTGCAGCTGCAAGTCAAGTGCACCCTTTTTTAGCTCACCTGGCCTTTAGGCCATGTGAGCTATTGTCATCACTTTTCGTCCGTCCGTCAACATTTCACATTTTAATCTTCTCCTCAGAAACCACTGGGCCAATTGCAACCAAACTTTGGTGGAAGGGTCCTTGGATGGCCCCCTTCCAAAATTGTGTCCAGTGATCCCGTGAGCTCACATTTTAACTGCAGCTACATGGCAATGAGTAGTTTAACATATATTCCGGGTTTTTCTGTGAAATTTTTCTTTCAGCCGATTTATACCGATTATGCAAATTAGGCATATTTTGATAAAAGATCACATTTAAATCTTCTTCTCTGAAACCACTGAACCAAATTAAACCAAACCTGGCAGGGATGGTCCCTGGGTGGGTCCCTTTCAAAATTGTGTCTGACAGCCCCGCCCTCCATCCAAGATGGCCGCCATTACTAAAAATAGATATTTCTTCAAATGGCCAAAACTGCTTTATTTTAAGCCAGAATGTGCCCAAATTTGAACTGTATAAGCATAATGATGAGCTTTTTAACATATATTATGGGATTTTTTTATGAACTTTGAACTTTTGCCGATTTTGACCGATTATGCAAATTAGGCATAAATAAGCAAAAAATCATTTAAAAATCTTCTTGTTAGAAACCACTAGGCCAATTTCAACCAAGCTTTGTCTGAATGATCCTTAGGTGGTCCCCTTTCAAATTTGTGTCCGGCAGCACCGTCCTGTATCCAAGATGGCCGCCGTTACTAAAAATAGAAATTTCTTCAAATGGCCAAAACTGCTCTATTTTAAGCCAGAATGTTCAAAATTTGAACTGTTAAAGCATAATGATGAGCTTTTAAACATATATTACGGGATTTTTTATAAACTTTTAACTTTTGCCACATTTGATCGATTATGCATATTAGAAAAAAGAGGGGATGAAATTTAAAAAAAATCTTCTCCTCTGAAACTACTGAGCCAATCTCAACCAAACTTTGCTGAAATGATTCTTGGGTGGTCCTCTTCCAAAACTGTGTCCGGCATTTCAGAATTTCGACCAATATGGCCGCCACAGCCGAACTTAATTTAACATAGGACCCTATGAGAAATTCCCATAAAAATCTTCTTTTCTGAAACCATTTGCTCAATAAGAACAAAATTTTGATGAAATAGTCATTGGATGGTTCTCTTCCAAAAATATGTCCGGCAGTTTGGCCCTTTGATCAAGATGGCCCCCACAGCCGAACTTAGCTTAACATAGGACCCTATGGGACATTCACATAAAAATCTTCTCCTCAGAAACCACTGGGCCAATTGCAACCAAACTTTGGTGGAATGATCCTTGGGTGGCCCCCTTCCAAAATTGTGTCCGGTGATCCTGACTTCCAACCAAGATGGCCGCCAAGCTAAAAATAGAAAAAAGTGGGGATGGAATAAAAAAAAAATCTTCTCCTCTGAAACTACTGAGCCAATCTCAACCAAACTATGCTGAACTGATCCTTGGGTGGTCCCCTTCCAAAATTGTGTCCGGCATTTCATACCTCCGACCAAGATGGCCGCCACAGCCGAGCTTAATTTAACATAGGACCCTATGGGAAATTTCCATAAAAATCTTCTTGTCTGAAACCATTTGCTCAATAAGAACAAAATTTTGATGAAATAGTCATTGGATGGTTATCTTCCAAAAATGTGTCCGGCGGTTCGGCCCTTCGACCATGATGGCCCCCACAGCCGAACTTAGCTTAACATAGGACCCTATGGGAAATTCACATACAAATCTTCTTGTCTGGAACCTGTGAGTTGCTCAATTGGAACCAAACTTTGATAAAATAGCCATTGGATGGTCCTCTTCCAAAATTGTGTCTGGTGGTCCCGCCCTCTGACCAAGATGGCTGCACAGCTGTACTTAGTTTAACATAGGACCCTATGGGAAATTCACATAAAGACCATCTTGTCTGGAACCAGTAGCTCAATTAGAACCAAGCTTTGATGGAATAGTCATTTGATGGTCTTCTTCCAAAATTGTGTCCGGCAGTCGTGCTCTCCCACCAAGATGGCTGCCGCAGTGCAGTTGCGTTGTTATTGAAAGCAGCTTTGATCCAGGTGAGCGATTACAGGCTCCTGGGAGCCTCTGGTTGTATTTTACAAAGCCGGGCGTGAACACGTGCCGTATTGGTGATAGGCTTGTATGTGTTGTTAGGTAATCCAACTACCTAACTCATCGAGCCACCCAGGCCCTCATAAATAAAAATCATTTTCTTAAGTACCAATAATTGAATTGTAGTTGTTAATGACATGAATTATCATTGTGTTATTCAAATTCAAGTTCTCCATAAATATAGACTCCAAGGTATATGAGGGTCTGAACTCTGGGTATCCAAAATTTGAAATAATGCAGCAATGGGGAAACATTTTAGATTTGTTTTCATGCACACCAGCTTGAAAATCTAGATGTATATGGCATGAAATATCATTGAAATACATGTATGTAGATTCAAACCTACGGTCTATGGGGCCGGTGGCCTGGGGGTCTAAAGTTAAACATAGGCTACAATGGGAACTGTTTTTAATCACGGTCTGAAAAACCAACTGTGGAAATGCTATTGTAGTTGTTTTGAAGCATTGCAATATAAAGATAAAATATTTATATATGGATGCTCCAGGGATCCAACCCTTAGGGTCCAAAGTTTAACATGCAATTTATTTTTTTAGAAATACTGATTTCTCACAATCATTTTATTTGTTTTGATTAGATATCTAAATGAAATACAGTAAATGTTTTAGATGTATTATTAATTATTTAAAATACCCCCAATTCTTTAATTACTATAAAACTTCCATAGGAGATGATTATGTATTACAGTAATGTTTGTTTGATAGAACTGGTTGTATGTTGTTTTCAACTGTTAATAGTCTTTAAACATCCCCTAAGGCACTTTACAGTGTCATCAAATAATAATCTGTTAAATTAAAATTGCTCTGATAATTGTTCAGAAGCCAAAACAATAGTTTTTTTTTTACTTAAATGTTTGAATGTAACAATTCAAAATAAGAAATTTTGTTAGAATTGACAGGCTGAATCAATTTTAACTGTAGAAATGATTTACGTCCACAAACTGTTCACACTTTTCATGCTTATTTTGGTACAAGAAATCCCTGTCTGAATCTCATAAAACCTTTATTTAAAACTGCTATCACTCTTTAATCAAAATATTTTAAGTAAGATGTATGCATTGTCTTTAAAAAAAACACTTTAACCTTGTCAATGTTAATCTGATATGAATATTTTAACTTGTGTGTTGGTCTAGTACAAAACATACATCATCTCATCAATATGTAACTTGTCCTTGCTGTGATATAGCTGAAAAATGCTGAGTTGGCAATAAGCAACACTCGCTTACTAAATTACTTGTTTAATCATATAATTATGTAAAATACTTTTAAATCGTAGAATTATATAAAATACTTGTATATTATATAATTATGTAAAATACTTGTAGATCATATAATTATGTAAAATACTTGTAGATCGTACAATTATGTAAAATACTTGTAGATCATATAATTAGGTACAATACTTGTAGATCGTAGAATTATATAAAATACTTGTATCTTATATAATTATGTAAAATACTTGTAGATCATATAATTATGTACATTAGTTGTAGATCATATAATTATGTAAAATACTTGTAGATCATATAATTATGTATAATACTTGTAGATCATATAATTATGTAAAATACTTGTAGATCATAGAATTATATAAAATACTTGTATATTATATAATTATGTAAAATACATGTAGATCAGATAATTATGTAAATACTTGTAGATCATATTATTATGTAAAATACTTGTAGATCATAGAATTATATAAAATACTTGTATATTATATAATTATGTAAAATACATGTAGATCAGATAATTATGTAAATATTTGTAGATCATATAATTATGTAAAATACTTGTAGATCATAGAATTATATAAAATACTTGTATGTTATATAATTATGTAAAATACATGTAGATCAGATAATTATGTAAATACTTGTAGATCATATTATTATGTAAAATACTTGTAGATCATATAATTATGTAAAATACATGTAGATCGTATAAATATGTAAAATACTTGTAGATCATAGAATTATATAAAATACTTGTATATTATATAATTATGTAAAATACATGTAGATCAGATAATTATGTAAATACTTGTAGATCATATTATTATGTAAAATACTTGTAGATCATATAATTATGTAAAATACATGTAGATCGTATAAATATGTAAAATACTTGTAGATCGTAGAATTATATAAAATACTTGTATATGGTATAATTATGTAAAATACTTGTAGACTATATAATTATGTACAATACTTGTAGATCGTATAAATATGTAAAATACTTGTAGATCATATAATTATGTAAAATACTTGTAGATCATATAATTATGTATAATACTTGTAGATCGTATAATTATGTAAAATACTTGTAGATCGTAGAATTATATAAAGTACTGTATCTTATATAATTATGTAAAATACATGTAGATCAGATAATTATGTAAATACTTGTAGATCATATTATTATGTAAAATACTTGTAGATCATATAATTATGTAAAATACATGTAGATCATATAAATATGTAAAATACTTGTAGATCATATAATTATGTAAAATACTTGTAGATCGTAGAATTATATAAAATACTTGTATCTTATATAATTATGTAAAATACTTGTAGATCATATAATTAGGTACAATACTTGTAGATTGTAGAATTATATAAAATACTTGTATCTTATATAATTATGTAAAATACTTGTAGATCATATAATTATGTACATTAGTTGTAGATCATATAATTATGTAAAATACTTGTAGATCAGATAATTATGTATAATACTTGTAGATCATATAATTATGTAAAATACTTGTAGATCATAGAATTATATAAAATACTTGTATATTATATAATTATGTAAAATACATGTAGATCAGATAATTATGTAAATATTTGTAGATCATATAATTATGTAAAATACTTGTAGATCATAGAATTATATAAAATACTTGTATATTATATAATTATGTAAAATACATGTAGATCAGATAATTATGTAAATACTTGTAGATCATATTATTATGTAAAATACTTGTAGATCATATAATTATGTAAAATACATGTAGATCGTATAAATATGTAAAATACTTGTAGATCATAGAATTATATAAAATACTTGTATATTATATAATTATGTAAAATACATGTAGATCAGATAATTATGTAAATACTTGTAGATCATATAATTATGTATAATACTTGTAGATCGTATAATTATGTAAAATACTTGTAGATCGTAGAATTATATAAAATACTGTATCTTATATAATTATGTAAAATACATGTAGATCAGATAATTATGTAAATACTTGTAGATCATATTATTATGTAAAATACTTGTAGATCATATAATTATGTAAAATACATGTAGATCATATAAATATGTAAAATACTTGTAGATCATATAATTATGTAAAATACTTGTAGATCGTAGAATTATATAAAATACTTGTATCTTATATAATTATGTAAAATACTTGTAGATCATATAATTAGGTACAATACTTGTAGATTGTAGAATTATATAAAATACTTGTATCTTATATAATTATGTAAAATACTTGTAGATCATATAATTATGTACATTAGTTGTAGATCATATAATTATGTAAAATACTTGTAGATCATATAATTATGTATAATACTTGTAGATCATATAATTATGTAAAATACTTGTAGATCATAGAATTATATAAAATACTTGTATATTATATAATTATGTAAAATACATGTAGATCAGATAATTATGTAAATACTTGTAGATCATATTATTATGTAAAATACTTGTAGATCATAGAATTATATAAAATACTTGTATATTATATAATTATGTAAAATACATGTAGATCAGATAATTATGTAAATATTTGTAGATCATATAATTATGTAAAATACTTGTAGATCATAGAATTATATAAAATACTTGTATATTATATAATTATGTAAAATACATGTAGATCAGATAATTATGTAAATACTTGTAGATCATATTATTATGTAAAATACTTGTAGATCATATAATTATGTAAAATACATGTAGATCATATAAATATGTAAAATACTTGTAGATCATAGAATTATATAAAATACTTGTATATTATATAATTATGTAAAATACATGTAGATCAGATAATTATGTAAATACTTGTAGATCATATTATTATGTAAAATACTTGTTGATCATATAATTATGTAAAATACATGTAGATCGTATAAATATGTGAAATACTTGTAGATCGTAGAATTATATAAAATACTTGTATATGGTATAATTATGTAAAATACTTGTAGACTATATAATTATGTACAATACTTGTAGATCGTATAAATATGTAAAATACTTGTAGATCATATAATTATGTAAAATACTTGTAGATCATATAATTATGTATAATACTTGTAGATCATATAATTATGTAAAATACTTGTAGATCGTAGAATTATATAAAATACTGTATCTTATATAATTATGTAAAATACATGTAGATCAGATAATTATGTAAATACTTGTAGATCATATTATTATGTAAAATACTTGTAGATCATATAATTATGTAAAATACATGTAGATCATATAAATATGTAAAATACTTGTAGATCATATAATTATGTAAAATACTTGTAGATCGTAGAATTATATAAAATACTTGTATCTTATATAATTATGTAAAATACATGTAGATCAGATAATTATGTAAATACTTGTAGATCATATTATTATGTAAAATACTTGTAGATCATATAATTATGTAAAATACTTGTAGATCATATAATTGTGTAAAATACTTGTAGATCGTAGAATTATATGAAATACTTGTATATTATATAATTATGTAAAATACTTGTAGATCGTATAATTATGTACAATACTTGTAGATCGTATAAATATGTAAAATACTTTTAGATCATATAATTATATAAAGTAATTGTAGATCGTCTAATTTTGTGTAAAAATGCTGTAGTTTTCAATTTTAGAATTGATGTCAAATACAATTATAACTTTCAGTAACTTATTACAACACACTATATATGGTACATGAGGATTTTAGTCAAATTTAATCTTTTTAGAGAATGAATACATGTAAAATGTGTGGAAAGGGTACAACTTTTGTTGGGTTTTTTTTGTATGAATATTAAGTTTAATATATGTCTTTTTTTATGTTTAGCTTGCTACAGAGCTCCTGAGATTGTTTGATCCTACAATGGAACCCCAGACAGCACCTCCAGAAGAAACCCTTAATCTCATACCAATATACAGAAATCCAAAGATCCAAGGTGGTGTCTTAGCAGGTAAATATCATTTTATATCTTCTCAAATTTTAAGAAATTGTCAATTGCAATTAAATGCAAAAATCAAGTTATATTACACCTTGGCCTAATTATTTTCAGTTATGGCTCAAATATTTAACATTGCATCACATCGAAGGCGAAACCAGATATGTGGGGTGTGGTGAGAAGTCCATTTCGAGTAAAACATATCAATGATAGTATGATTATGGAGGATTTAGTAGCATGATGTCAGTGACGTCATTATAACGTCATATTAGAAAACAATGGTATTATGTTAATATCATGCTAGTTGCTTGATAATAGATATTATCGCATTTGAAAACCAAAGGCAAAATGTACAAATCATTGATAATGTTTTCTATATCTATGTCTTTATCAAACTATACACTGTGCTGAGAGAAGCTGTTTAAATTTAAATTCCAAAAAAGAGGGAGACAAGTTTGAAGTGAGAAGATGTTTCTTTTTTTGTATTTTAAATTGTGAAATTGACATACTTTTTTTTATGAATTTTATATTTGACCAAGCAGTAGATAAGTAAATTAAAAATTGATGACAAGATGAGAAAGAATTGTAAATTTCTTTGTATCGTATTGATATCAAATGCTGAATAAAATACAGGGGGAAAAAATCCTGTTTTTATAATATTCTAAACTTCAAAGAAATTAATTAATGAAGTATGTAATCATAGATATTGTTAATTACATTTTATGACAATATTTGTGGTTTCACATCCTTTCATTTTAGTGGTCTCTATTGATGAAAATTGTCCTTCATTTTACAAATGGTTATTTTTTTCATTATTTCTAAGATTTACCGTTAGACAAAAAATCCTAAGACTTCATTAGGAATAAAAAAAAACCAAGACATTAAAGTACATTAATGATAATAAAATGAAACATCATCTACTGTTAAATATTTGAAGTGTATTGCAGTATGTTTACCTTAATTAAAATCATCCCCTCATTAATAGAGGATTTAATAACAAATTATAATGACAAGTAATGAATACACCATATGGGACCATAACAAATTAAGACTGTTTTACCTTCTTCTTCTTCTTCTTCTTCTTCAAAAACATAGTTAACTCAAATTTATATTATTTGTCTAATGAGCTCTACTAAGGAATTATAAGTTTGTCTAAAATACCAATACACAAGATAAATCATGACCAATTTGCAATCGTTTTAAGTTGTTTATATTACAAATAGACTGCCACAGATTGACCAAGTTTAGTATTACATGTATATATTATTGTTGTATTATATATTATGGTCAATTTTGATAGTTGATATTTAAACCAGAAATATACATTACTCTTACTATCCATTTTATAAATTTCACATGTAATTGATTACCATCAAGGCAATCGTAACTACTCGGCCATTCTCGCTACCCTGCAAATAACCTCGTACGTACATAGTAGAAATTCTTCTTAAATTGTTTGCCGGAAGTTAAGTTAAGTTAAATTAAGCCGCACAAAAGTATAGTCCACGAAAATCCAATATGGAAGACATACTAAGTAAAATCTAATCATGCAAAACTAATTAAAACTTTAATTGAAATATAGAAAATTGTTTAAAATATAACTTTATCAAACTTTCATGTACCTGACATGTGAAAAGTAGTGCGATTTATACGCCTAATGCATACGAGGTTATTTGCAGGGTAGCGAGAATGGCAGAGTAGTTACGATTGACCATCAAGGGGCCGTCATGGTCGTGATCATATGGTAGTTGGATTACAACTATCTGTGCAATCGGTGCCTATCACCACTAAAGTTCTGAGTTCGAATCCCGCTCATGGTGAGGTGTACTCGATACAACTTAATGTGATTAATATTGTCAGTGACTTGCAACAGGTCAGTGGTTTTCTCTGGGTACTCCGGTTTCCTCCGCCAATAAAACTGACCGCCGCAATATAATTGAATTATTGTTGAAAATGGCGTTAAACACCATAGACCCAAGCCAAACCTATCACCACTAAAGCTGTGAGTTTGAATCCCGCTCATGGAATATTTATTATTAAAAGTGGCATTAAACACCATAATCTTAACCCTAATCCTTGATTACCAGCATCAGTTTTGAAGCACTTTGGATATTAACAGTATTATTTGTATTGTATTTTGTTACAGGATTAACTGTTCTTGTCATGTTTCATACTTCCTTAAGAGTTCCTGTAACCAATGTTAATCATTTCCTGCTTTGTCTACAATAGTATAGATAAGTTAGCTGGTAGTTATAGTTCATGACCTTAATCCAACTTCAAATGATGAAAATGACATTTCTATGTAATATTTCATATCAAACTGCAGATTTATTATTCAATGTAGAAATTTTTTCATTATTCATTAGATATGTGAGGAATTTGCAGTCTATTGGTAACACATTTGATCTTGTTTTAATTTTTAGTGGAAATTTGTATTGATTTTAATCATGATGCAGTATCTTTTCATCTTTTAAAAATTAAGTTCAAAAGATCCAACATGAATTGAATGCAAGATAGCTATTTTACCGTAAACTTCCCATACTGAAATAAAACAATACTCTTCCCCAGATATTTTACTTTAATTCAAACAGATTGAACATTAGCTGTACATTTGTATTTTAAACAATTAATTCTGGAGGGGGGGGGGGGGGGGGGGGTAGATTTTACAACTGTGAAAACATATTTATTACTTCATCTTTCAAATGTCTTCTTAGATATTATATTGCCTACCTTGTGGACTAAATCTTTTATGAAAATACATGATTCAGTAAAATGGTTAGTAAATTTACTAAAAAAAAATCCTCAAAATAAAAGAATTCTATTTTACATTTAATAAGAATTTTGATGGTGTTGACTGTATAAAGTTTTGTGTTGTACATCAACTGACTTGTTGACTGTATAAAGTTTTGTGTTGTACATCAACTGACTTGTTGACTATAAAGTTTTGTGTTGTACTTTGACTGACTTGTTGACTGTATATACAGTTTTGTGTTGTACATCAACTCACTTGTAGACTATAAAGTTTTGTGTTGTACATCAACTGACTTGTTGACTATAAAGTTGTGTGTTGTACATCAACTGACTTGTTGACTGTATAAAGTTTTGTGTTGTACATCAACTGACTTGTTGACTGTATAAAGTTTTGTGTTGTACATCAACTGACTTGTTGACTGTATAAAGTTTTGTGTTGTACATCAACTGACTTGTTGACTGTATAAAGTTTTGTGTTGTACATCAACTGACTTGTTGACTGTATAAAGTTTTGTGTTGTACATCAACTGACTTGTTGACTATAAAGTTTTGTGTTGTACTTTGACTGACTTGTTGACTGTATATACAGTTTTGTGTTGTACATCAACTCACTTGTAGACTATAAAGTTTTGTGTTGTACATCAACTGACTTGTTGACTATAAAGTTGTGTGTTGTACATCAACTGACTTGTTGACTGTATAAAGTTTTGTGTTGTACATCAACTGACTTGTTGACTGTATAAAGTTTTGTGTTGTACATCAACTGACTTGTTGACTGTATAAAGTTTTGTGTTGTACATCAACTGACTTGTTGACTGTATAAAGTTTTGTGTTGTACTTCGACTGACTTGTTGACTGTATATACAGTTTTGTGTTGTACATCAACTCACTTGTTGACTATAAAGTTTTGTGTTGTACATCAACTGACTTGTTGACTGTATAAAGTTTTGTGTTGTACATCAACTGACTTGTTGACTGTATAAAGTTTTGTGTTGTACTTCGACTGACTTGTTGACTGTATATACAGTTTTGTGTTGTACATCAACTCACTTGTTGACTATAAAGTTTTGTGTTGTACATCAACTGACTTGTTGACTGTATAAAGTTTTGTGTTGTACATCAACTGACTTGTTGACTGTATAAAGTTGTGTGTTGTACATCAACTGACATGTTGACTATAAAGTTTTGTGTTGTACATCAATTGACTTGTTGACTGTATAAAGTTTTGTGTTGTACATCAACTGACTTGTTGACTGTATAAAGTTTTGTGTTGTACATCAACTGTCTTGTTGACTGTATAAAGTTGTGTGTTGTACATCAACTGACTTGTTGACTGTATAAAGTTTTGTGTTGTACATCGACTGACTTGTACAAAGTTTTCATTGTTAAATCACAAATTATACATATGATAGCACAGAGTTCTATTTGTTGGCTTATAAAATATATGACATTTTCATGCTTAAATACATCTTTTTAACAGCCAATATAAAAGTGCATACATTGTCAGGTGATATTTATTTTCTTTTGTACTTGGCTCAAAGAGCGAAATTTGCTCAGTGAATCTCACATCTTCAGTTATTTTTATGGATGATAAAAAAAATATAGGTAATTGATATGGCAGTACTACATCATCTATATTCATCTTCCCAATAAAATCAGTGATGTCTATTTGGTTTCTGACATGATGACACAGACTAAGTATGAAAAGAAATTTTTAACAATGATGGTCATCAATTCTACCAATATCGACAAAGCAAACAAGCACCTCTCATCTTAGCTCATTGAACACAAAAAAAGACCATGCCATATGATGCTGGAAATCCAGGTCCTGACTTGGAACAGGCACAATAATATGGTAGAGTTAAACTGGGAATGGGATCCTAACCAACCCATATTGTTAATTGGATCTCCAACGACAATACAGATATAAAGAAAGGATAAAAAACCTCCACTGAATCGCTTCCACTCAACAAGATCACACAATATCACAAGAATTAACAACATAAACATAAGCAGTACAATTATGTTTATCTTTGCTAAAATAGTTCTACTGTTACTATATTTGAACTTTTTTTTCAGGAGGTTATAATTACCTTCACATTGGCAAGCCTGGACTAGATATGCCTTTAGCTGATCAGATGGCACTACATGATTATGTAAGGCATTTGTTCTTGGTTCGGTACAGTTTACTTGTTTATTCAATTTCTCCCAAAAAAATGACATTTTAAGATGTATCTCATCAACTCTCAACAATTTCTTTATAGTCATATTTTTCTCACGTGTGTCTAGAAACAGGATAATCTCATGGTTTCTAGGGGTGTCAGATCAGGTTATCTTACACCTTCCGTTCTTAGCAATGCTTATATTACTTGTAAAAATGTTGCATGAGAGACAAATTGTCAATCTTATTTTATTTACTCCGGTTTCCTCCACCAATAAATCTGACTGCCACGATATAACTGAAATATTGTTGAAAGTGGCATTAAACACTATAACCCTAACCCTTATTTTAATGAGACAAGGCTATCTAACACCCTCGAACTCAAATGTTTTTATTTTTCAATGTCTGCAAATCTCGTATTTTACATAAGAAAAATTTGAGTCCCCGTGTGTTAGAAGATCTTATCACACCTTTATAAGGGTGAAAGATACTATTTATCTCATTTAATATTATATTTTACATCAGAACCAAAGGTTGATGTTCATAATATCCCCAAAATTAAAATAATGTCTATTAAATCCAATCTCCTTGGAAGATATTAGCCGTTACATATGATTGACTCTATCAGTTATTTTAGTAAAAATTTAATATTTCACTAACAAAATTGTTGAATTATGTTTTACCCCCTCTAAGTAAGAAAACTTTAAAATTCTGTTCTTTTAAGAGAAGTGCTGTGAATATATATACATGTATATAGCAGATTTTATGTAGTCATTCATTATCTGCAGCAATTTCAATAGCACATCTCTTACTTGCCTATACTTACGTCTCATTCCTTTCTGTGGTAAATTGATGCCTGTAATGGCTGTAAGCTATAAGCATGATTTTGATAAATGGTAACCTCATTTAAGAGACATTGATTGTTCTAGTAAAAAGATAATTATTAAATAATTGGACACAAATTTACAAACAATTTCATATTTTATTGCAGCGATTTATTTAATAGGGTAGCACTTTTTAGTAACCAGTCATGCATGTCTTCATACATTTTGTTTACCAGTACAACAAACTTTCAGCCTGAGCTCTCTGTTGTGGGTTAGGGTTAGGGTGTTTTTAACGCCACTTTCAACAATATTTCAGTGATATCGTGGCGGTCGGTTTTATTGGTGGGGGAAACCGGAGTACACGAAGAAAACCACAGACCTGCTGCAAGTCACTAACAAACTTTATCACATAATGTTGTATCGAGTACACCTCGCCTGAGTGGGATTTGAACTCACAACATTAGTGGTGATAGGCACTGATTGCATAGGTAGTTGTAAATTCAACTACCATATGATCACAACCACGATGGCCCCCTCTCTGTTCTGTAAATGTAGCCATTTTGTTGAATATACCAGTACAATGTATTTGAAAGTAAAACCAGAACTACCCCTATTTAAGTGAAGCCCTACTCAAGTCTCTCATATCAATTTCATTATGAACTCACTGTATTATGAGTTATTGTTATTTTTTCATCACTTTCATATTAAAGTTATGGAAAAATAATTCTGAAGAAAAATATGATTTGAAAAGCTGTAACAATGTTTAAAAAAACTTTAAAGAATTAAAATAGGTTGTACCTAGCCTGTAATTAATTGAATGAAAATAAATTATGTTCTCTAGGGAAAGGAATATGTGACTGGGTCACCAGATGGAAGTCTAGAATATTTCCGTATCCATGTGAACCAGTACAACAATGTAGAAACCATTACCTGTCTGTCTAAATCAGTAAGTACATTGTAATTGCAGACTCCTTCACTTACCCCCCCCCCCCCCCCCCAAAAAAATGTATGTGTTCAAATGAAGGGGTAATGTGGTTAATTTTTTTTACATTGTTTATCAACTATAGAGACTTTGCCAATGAGGTAAAGACATGTGCCAAGCTTCATCATGTAAAGTTATAAAGGAAATACTGTGAACTAGGCATGTGATTTCAGATTTCAGGGAAATTTTGTTTAATGATATATGAAAAAAACAGATCGTATATATGTGCCCTGACCACTTTCAAAACATGTTTTTTAATGACATGCATATTTAATTTGCACTTTGAATTGTCTTTTAATGTAAAATAAATAAATTGTATAAGACAAACTGACTTACACCAAGTATAATACCTATTTTCAGCTTATGCCATGCAGTAATTTTATACTTATTTTCAGCCTATACCATGCAGTAATTTGATATGTCTCTATGGACTCCACGAGAGATGTTTGAATAATATGGTGTCCAGATTTAATGAAGGTCTCATCAAGGACTTCTACAAGTAAGTTTAGATTTAGATTTAGGTTTATGGTGTTTAACAGCACTTTCAACATATTTCAGTAATACTGTTGCAAGTCACTTCCAAACTTTATCACATAATGTTGTATCAAGATACCTCGCCTGTGTGGTGTTCGAACTCACAACGTTAGTGGTGACAGGCACTGATTGCATAGGTAGTTATAAATCCAACTACCATACGATCACAACCACGACGGCCCCTTACAAGTAAGTGAATACTTTTTAATTATTTCGATATCCAATCTTTTGACTTTGAGCGTACCTGATAAAGGTTATTCCAGAAAACATGTTATGCACACTAAATCAAATATCTATGTTTTTATAAAGTAGGTGTAAGCATCTATCATACTGACACAAAGCAATTTTAATTGAAGTACATACATTTTGTGTGTCATTCATTTGAATTATGCCATAGAACTGTGTATTTTGAAGTGGGTAAAATTTGGAGGAATTGAATGCAGTAGTCCCCTCTTATAAAACGACCTGCAATGGAAAAGTGGCATAATAAGAGGCAGAGCCTCTCTTGAAGAGTACAATTTAGTAGTATTTTACTATCTCGGTGCATCTGGTCTGATAGGAGGGATGGTATTTGGCGGGAGGTTCCTTAATAAAGGGGTACTACTGTAGAAGTATTTGACATTATCTGTGATATTTTGTATATTTATATGTATATATATTTATAGAAAGAGAAAGGTGGTGTTATTGGCAGGAACAAGTTGTATGTATAAACATACCATCAAATACTCCAAAATGGGTTTTTTTCTCTTGAAAAGAAAATGTTTAACACTGCTAATTAAGATAATTTGCATTTTAAAGAGTGTATTGATTGAAGAATTTTGTTCAAGCTTACTTATATATGTAGACTTTAACTCAAGAATATCATACTCAATGTTATTATTATATTGTTACAGATATTTCATGGAAACTTGGTGTCTGGCAATGTACCACGACAGATTTACAGATTTCCGTGATGAAGTTAGAGAATTACTCAGCAACAGTCCTGTAAGTTTTTAACCCAGTATTCTTATATATTTGTCATCAACAAAAATTATTGAAATCTAAATTATTTAAGGTTATCACAAAAAAAAAACCACTGTTCAAATTTTTTTTACCATTCTGTAAATTTAATTCCCTCTATGTCGTTTAATTTATCATTATAACTGATAAGCAAAATGGATCTTTTAATTACATGAGGTTGACGTTTCCACATGAGTGGTTCTGGTTGTTGTGGTATACATATATTGTAAACCATTGCTTCTTGTTTGTCTTGAATGCCTCAGAGTAACGGTATTTACAAGAGCAAACAAATAAAACTGACGGTTATAATGTGTTTACTAAGGAAGGCATGCCAAGAAAATCTAAAATAGATCTTATCATAACACTTTCTGACCCTATTGATGATAGCTTGTGTTGTGTATTATGTAAGTCGAGTGTTATGATTTCTGTATTTATCAAATTTATCTATATTTAGCCATGTTGTCACTGAAATTTACTTGTAAGCTCACGTTACGCATGATGAGTCTAAATCAAGAAATTACAGGAATACAGAAATTTTTCAAAACAAATCGGACATTTTTATTATTTGATCCAAATTGATATCTGCTTAAAGATTCTGACCCAATTAAAATCCAAGCATCACATGGACTGTACATATCTTGTACACTGTCAGCTTATTACAGACCTACTACATTCAACTAAATTCCTTTTGGTTGCTACCAATTATCAACTTTTCTCCTGTTCTTAGCGTGTTTAACCAGTTGGTTAAATTTTTCGAAATATTTGTTATCACTATGGTGGTTAATTATCTCTGTGAGAATTCTCGCCAATCTCCTTTTGATGGTCATTAACGACAGAAATTAACTACATGTACTTGAAAATATTTTTGACGTTTTGATCATAGGAGAAAAAGATTATTTTTTGCTGCCAGTGGAATATGATATATTTCTCCACTCTCGAAAGTTAAATTTTCAAACTCATAAAGCTCAAGCTTAAAATTTGAAAATTTAAACTATTTCGAGTGGATAAATATTGTAATCCACTGATAGCAGGAGAATCTATATTTATACATTTAAGGTTTAACTACATTTAATCATTATAAAACCTGATCCAATAAGTCAGTGTGCAAATCACTAAATGAAAACCAGATATGCTAAAAATTCAGAAGAGAAATATTCTGGTCAATAGGATTCTTTACCAGCCAGCTGTTCCATTTAAATTAATCAGTATTTATTGGAAAGTAATAATGTAGTAATGATCAATTATTTTTCAATCTACTGGTAATTAAATTCAGATGTTTGTTGTTCTTTTTATACCCCTCGCAACGAAGTTGTAGGGGGGTATACTGGTTTCACGATGTCCGTCCGTCTGTAGACAAATCCTATGTCGTACGATAACTTGAGTTGTGTTTCTTAGAATCTTTTAAAATTTTATCAGCTGTTTACTGGTGAAGAGAGGAGGATCCCTTTCTTTTTTGACGATTTTCACTTTTGCCATTCCAGAGTTATTGGACTTGATATGACGGAAAATAGGATTTTTACCCTATGTTGTATGATAACTTGAGTAGTGTTTCTCCGAATGTTTTGGAATTTTGTCAGCAGCTTACCGGTGAAGAGAGGAGGATCCCTTTCAATTTTGACGATTTTCACTTTTGCCGTTCCAGAGTTATTGGACTTGATATGACGGAAAATAGGATTTTTACCCTATGTCGTATGATAAATTGAGTAGTGTTTCTCAGAATGTTTTGAAATTTTATCAGCAGCTTACCGGTGAAGAGAGGAGGATTCCTTTCATTTTTGACGATTTTCACTTTTGCCGTTCCAGAGTTATTGGACTTGATATGACGGAAAATAGGATTTTTACCCTATGTTGTATGATAACTTGAGTAGTGTTCCTCAGAATGTTTTGAAATTTTATCAGCAGCTTAACAGTGAAGAGAGGAGGATCCCTTTCATTTTTAACGATTTTCACTTTTGCTGTTCCAGAGTTATTGAACTTGATATGACGGAAAATAGGATTTTTACCCTATGTCGTATGATAGCTTGAGTAGTGTTTCTCAGAATGTTGTGAAATTTTATCAGCAGCTTACCGGTGAAGAGAGGAGGATCCCTTTCATTTTTGACGATTTTCACTTTTGCCGTTCCTGAGTTATTGGACTTGATATGACCGAAAATTGGATTTTTACCCTATGTCGTATGATAACTTGAGTAGTGTTTCTCAGAATGTTTTGAAATTTTATCAGCAGCTTACCGGTGAAGAGAGGAGGGTCCCTTTCATTTTTGGTCGGAACAATCAGTAATGTTTTGGTTATCGAAATAGGTTGGACAGATGTGGGGAGCAGGGGGTATATCTTAGTGAGCTGTGCTCACAGTAATACTAGTTTTTTTTTCGGTTTTTTTCCCATACACTAACAACATCTAGCCAAATTCTGTTTGACATCATGTCATGCAACCTTTCATTCATATTTGACCATCCAATCAAATGCAAGACAGTTAATTTTATTGACCAATCAGATAAAAGCTGTTGGTGTGTACTTGGTTTTGATACTCTTAAAGATTTAGTCGGCTCATCTCTAATTGGTTGGTTGACAATATGAACCCAGATGTGACCCTATACAGGATGTAGTTAGATGCAAGTCTATCTCTAAAGAAAGAAATGTAAAAAAAAAAAAAGATAGAACAAACATCTAATTTTAATTAGATTGATCATTTATGAGCCTTTATATTCTATCCTTGAATGTTAAATTTGCAATCTTGTATTGTGACCAATACGGTTGGGAGTTTTTTACTCTAGTATCAAAATAAAAAGTAGAAATATTTTATTTGAGGCAAATATTTTATATCCTTTTTTGGGGAAAAAAATTATGCTGAAGTCAAGAATGGAAAAAAAGATCTACCGGTATTATTGAAATCAATTATCATAAACTCTGCAGTTAGTTGGACTCTTTACCTGAAATTAATTAGGGAATAACTATTGTAAAACAAAATGCCATAAAAATTACATAATTCTGGAAATAACTGGTTTGTCTTAACTTATTTGAATTTTGAAGAAAAAAGGATGATTAAACTATTTAGCATTCTAAAAATATGCCCTGGTTGGGTGACACATGGGCTGTAACTAATATCAGCAAACTAGAACCATGTAAAAAAAAATCTGACTTAAGTGTTCTGGTCTGTGGCACTGTATTAATGTAAATGTAAATTATTTATGGCTAGCCTTAATTCGAATTCAGGCTAGTCATTAAAAAGTTATTTGTTATGCTAATACAGCACCATACTGGTATAATACTTGCCGACAAAATAATAAATTAATTTTACAATATGATGTAATTTGTCAGTAGACCTCCATTTCTTCTTCTTGTAGTGACTTTATTAATTGATAATGACATTGCTATTATACAGACTGATTTTTGATGAAGATGTTTTAGTTACAATAACAGCTCTTGACAAAATCAATATATAATTTTACAGGAGACAGGTGTAGAGTCAGTAGAAGAGAAAGTCAGACAAATCATTGATGAGGATGTTCCTGTGAGTATAAACAAAATTGTTGTCAATATCACAAAATTAGTTTCACTGTATGCATTATTGTAATATTTCATCTGCATGTACAAAATTCTAACTAGTTGTTCAGTCTTTTGATAAGAAAGTTTGAGTAAGAATACCTGCTCTGACTGTGAGCATAACTTGATTACTCTATAGACATACAATATTATTATACTTGAATGAAGCATTAGTAAATTTGTAGTGACATTTTGGTCACCACGTAGTAGTTTTTACCTATAATAACCACAATACTGGTTTAGTTCATATTAATCATAATAAAATCATTAGTTTCTTCCAATATAACAAGGTTTTATAAGAAGTTCAATTACAAAATAATAAGTCATCAAGCTTGTTTGTATGCATAATCCCCATTCACTCTCCTCTCCCAAATAAAGTCAACCAGTTTTATGTGTATAATTCTTATTCAGTCTCCTCTGCCAAATATAGTCACCAAGTTTTATGTGTATAATTCTTATTCACTCTCCTCTGCCAAATAAAGTCACCAAGTTTTATGTGTATAATTCTTATTCACTCTCCTCTGCCAAATAAAATCACCAAGTTTTATGTGTATAATTCTTATTCACTCTCCTCTGCCAAATATAGTCACCAAGTTTTATGTGTATAATTCTTATTCACTCTCCTCTGCCAAATAAAGTCACCAAGTTTTATGTGTATAATTCTTATTCACTCTCCTCTGCCAAATAAAGTCACCAAGTTTTATGTGTATAATTCTTATTCAGTCTCCTCTGCCAAATAAAGTCACCAAGTTTTATGTGTATAATTCTTATTCACTCTCCTCTGCCAAATAAAGTCACCAAGTTTTATGTGTATAATTCTTATTCACTCTCCTCTGCCAAATAAAGTCACCAAGTTTTATGTGTATAATTCTTATTCACTCTCCTCTGCCAAATAAAGTCACCAAGTTTTATGTGTATAATTCTTATTCACTCTCCTCTGCCAAATAAAGTCACCAAGTTTTATGTGTATGATTCTTATTTGCTCTCCTCTGACAAATAAAGTCACCAAGTTTTATGTGTATAATTCTTATTTGCTCTCCTCTGACAAATAAAGTCACCAAGTTTTATGTGTATAATTCTTATTCGCTCTCCTCTGCCAAATAAAGTCACCAAGTTTTATGTGTATGATTCTTATTTGCTCTCCTCTGACAAATATAGTCACCAAGTTTTATGTGTATAATTCTTATTCACTCTCCTCTCCCAAATAAAGTCACCAAGTTTTATGTGTATAATTCTTATTTGCTCTCCTCTGACAAATAAAGTCACCAAGTTTATGTGTATGATTCTTATTTGCTCTCCTCTGACAAATAAAGTCACCAAGTTTTATGTGTATAATTCTTATTTGCTCTCCTCTGACAAATAAAGTCACCAAGTTTTATGTGTATAATTCTTATTCGCTCTCCTCTGCCAAATAAAGTCACCAAGTTTTATGTGTATGATTCTTATTTGCTCTCCTCTGACAAATAAAGTCACCAAGTTTTATGTGTATGATTCTTATTTGCTCTCCTCTGACAAATAAAGTCACCAAGTTTTATGTGTATAATTCTTATTCGCTCTCCTCTGCCAAATAAAGTCACCAAGTTTTATGTGTATGATTCTTATTTGCTCTCCTCTGACAAATAAAGTCACCAAGTTTTATGTGTATAATTCTTATTCGCTCTCCTCTGCCAAATAAAGTCACCAAGTTTTATGTGTACGATTCTTATTTGCTCTCCTCTGACAAATATAGTCACCAAGTTTTATGTGTATAATTCTTATTCACTCTCCTCTCCCAAATAAAGTCACCAAGTTTTATGTGTATAATTCTTATTTGCTCTCCTCTGACAAATATAGTCACCAAGTTTTATGTGTATGATTCTTATTCGCTCTCCTCTGCCAAATGAAGTCACCAAGTTTTATGTGTATAATTCTTATTTGCTCTCCTCTGACAAATAAAGTCACCAAGTTTTATGTGTATAATTCTTATTTGCTCTCCTCTGACAAATAAAGTCACCAAGTTTTATGTGTATAATTCTTATTTGCTCTCCTCTGACAAATATAGTCACCAAGTTTATGTGTATGATTCTTATTCACTCTCCTCTGCCAAATAAAGTCACCAAGTTTTATGTGTATAATTCTTATTTGCTCTCCTCTGACAAATAAAGTCACCAAGTTTATGTGTATGATTCTTATTCGCTCTCCTCTGACAAATATAGTCACCAACTTTCCATTTATATGTAGCAACATTCCAGCAGAACCTACATATGGAGTAGATATCTCTCATTTGATCCTATATTCCAGAGCATGTGGTTCCTATCAGGATTTCCTTGATAGAGGGTTGCTGCTAACAAGGAAGCTACTGAACCAAGGGTTCCTATTGGTTATGTTGAAGTCATCATGTGAAGTTTTACGGTTGCCACCATGACTTGGTTAAACGTTACAAAAGAACAAGGATATGTTCCACTTGTCGTAAATACTTTCCGGTCCTTTCCTCATTCATGACTTATCACCAGGTTTGTACAGGTGCCACTTGTGGAGCAGGAAGTGCATACCCCGGTTTTTAGTGGGGTTCGTGTTGCCCGACCTTTAGTTTTCTGTGTAGTGTTTTGTAGATGTTTTTTTTTTCCTTTTTCTTTTGGACATTGTGTTGTCTGTCCTTCGTTTTACGGATTCTGATTACTCTTCTTATGTGTATGATTCCTATTCGCTTTCCTCTGCCAAATGAAGTCGCCACACTTGTATGCATAATTCATGTTTGTTCTTCTCTGCCAAGTAAAGTTTTTTAATTAGAAATATATATTTTTATTAGAAATAGATATAGTTCTTGTGTCATTTAAATGTTATTTATCACAAATATTCTGCATTTCAGATGAATGAATCCCAGAAACAACAGTTGATGAAGATATATCAAGTAACAGGAACCAAACGTGCTGTAGATACCAGATTTCTCAACTTCCTCAGTTATAACTATTATCATCTGCCAATGTATGCTAAACCTGGAATGGTTTAGTAGGGACAACTAATGAACATACAGTATTGTGAATGAATTAGGGGAGATAACTATGTACTTATTGTGTCAACTTGATTTCAGATCAATATTTTTCGCACTTGTCGTGAATTAATATTGCACTTACTTCTGTTGACTGTGAAATGGTACAGCAATATTTTGATGTGTATGGAATGGAATTGCGGTGGGAAGGGGGGTGCTGAATTCACTCATAATGTCACTCATAATGTGGGACGTGACAGAACTAAATATAGATTTATTAGATTAAAAAGTTCTTAATTGAGTCCAAATCAAAAATATCTTTTAGGAGTGTGAGAAATACCCTGTCACCTATAGACTGTGTCACATGGAAAACTCCATTTACGGAAGAAGTTATACATTCCATGATTTGTAAAATATGCTGAAACAATTTCAGTGAGAATTTTTTTTCAATAACGATAAATGATCTCCCTTTGTAAGCTGTGATATGAAACAAATCCGTCCTGAATTTTGTGATGTTTTTCCTTGTGTTATATGTTCAGTTCTGCAAGTTATTTTGTATTTTTTGCAGAGAAACCTTTAAATTCTATATAAGTAGAGCTGACTTTAAAGTTCTAACTTACTATTTTTCTCATTTTTATATTATTAATGTTAGCTTTGTTCTTTTAGGAAGCCATTGATCAGATTTCTTGTTGAATTGTATAACTTAGATCAATTTCTTTTGATGAACTTTTGCTATCCAAAGAATTATGTCTACATTTTTTTCATAAATATAATATTTCCCAGGTAACATTTTCTGAAGTGTATGTCAAATTGTATATTTGTAATAATACTGATTAAAATATTTATTTATTCTCTGTGTAAAAATTGAAGGAAATTATAAAATTATTCCAGTCTTATGAATATTCATTTCTTATTTATTTGAATTATGAAAAAAATGTAATCAGTGATGGTCAATAATTCCTCCAATACTTAAAAAAAACACAACAAACAACCACCTTTCACCTCATATTATTGAACACCAAAAAGACCATGACATTTATGTATGAAAATCCAGGTCATGGCTTAAGACAGGCTCAATAGTGTGAAGAGGTTACACCGTTTAATGGGATACCACACCTTCCCCCTGTTGATTATCACGCCCTTTCCTCATTCATAACTTATCACAGGGTTTGTAACAAGACGGGTGCCATGCGTGGAGCAGGATCTGCTTACCCTTTCGACAAATCCAAGTTCACCCCCAGTATTGCTCAATCTTTAGTTTTTTATGTTTTGTAGATCATTGTTTGTTCTTTTGCCCCTTTTCTTTGTCTATTTTATGGTCTGACCTGAGTTACGACTTCTATGATTACCCCTTTGGTGTATTTTATGGTCTGACCTGAGTTACGACTTCTATGATTACCCCATTGGTGTATTTTTTTATTTGTCCTGAGTTACGACTTCTATGATTACCCCTTTGGTGTCTGCAAACTTTTCTTGCATTTGTCAAGCATTGTCGGGATGGACCAAAATGGTTCTTTGTCAATTAAAAAAAAATCACATAAGGAATGGTACTGATCACAGGCAGCCCTGGATCCTCTTATGGATACATACATATATATTATTTCAGCATATTCTTTCTCTGTTAGCATCAAAATGTTTGATATGTTTTTGTACTTAGGAGCAGGTAACTTCTTCAATCCAAGTTACATCAACTTCCTATGATAATTAAAAGTTATATTCAAAATAAAATAAAATATGATTGTTCTCAAAAGATATTCACATTTTGGGACTTCGTAAAATCAACAATTTATTGTTATAGCATGAACTTCTTTTGTATGCATACACTGCAACAAGAACATGACAGCAATTAAACAACCGTATATGATTTTATTTCATTGTTGTTACTGAATAGACAAAGCAAAAAAAATATGCAGTACTGTGGAGATCCAATTATCACGAGTTTTTGAGTTCCATTATCAGGATTTTTACCACTGTTTTTTCCTGTCCTAAGTTAGGGCATGGGTTTCGATCAGTATGTGTCGTGGTTTTGTTTGTGTTCAATGATATGAGGAGAGATGTCGTTTTTATACCCCCCGCAACGAAGTTGTAGGGGGGTATACTGGTTTCACCATGTCCGTCCGTCCGTCTGTAGACAAATCCTATGTCGTACGATAACTTGAGTTGTGTTTCTTAGAATCTTTTAAAATTTTATCAGCTGTTTACTGGTGAAGAGAGGAGGATTCCTTTAATATTTGACGATTTTCACTTTTGCCGTTCCAGAGTTATTGGACTTGATATGACGGAAAATAGGATTTTTACCCTATGTTGTATGATAACTTGAGTAGTGTTTCTCAGAATGTTTTGAAATTTTATCAGCAGCTTACCAATGAAGAGAGGATCCCTTTTATTTTTGACGATTTTCACTTTTGCAGTTCCAGAGTTATTGGACTTGATATGACGGAAAATAGGATTTTTACCCTATGTCATATGATAACTTGAGTAGCGTTTCTCAGAATGTTTTGAAATTTTATCAGCAGCTTACCGGTGAAGAGAGGAGGATCCCTTTCATTTTTGACGATTTTCACTTTTGCCATTCCAGAGTTATTGGACTTGATATGACGACTCGGAATGTTTTGAAATTTTATCAGCAGCTTACCGGTGAAGAGAGGAGGGTCCCTTTTATTTTTGGTCAGAGCCATCAGTAATGTTTTGGTTATGGAAATAGGTTGGACAGATGTGGGGAGAGGGGGGTATATCTTAATGAGCTGTGCTCACAGTAATACTAGTTTGTTTTGTTGATATTGATAAAATATTGACCATAACTGTTTAAACTTTCTTTTCATAACATCAAAAAACAAAATTGTACCTACATAATAAGCCATGTAGCCACCTTTTCCAACAAAACAACAAGAAAGGTTAATATTTCAAACTAATGTATACCATTTAACTAATAATTTACCACTATTTTACCCATTAACTACACAATATTTTTATTTAGATCAGAACAAATATATTAGATCAACAACTTACATAATACCTAAAATATATAAGAATAGTATTAAGATACCAAAGGGTCAAAAGCCGTATATCAAAGAAGGGCAGGAAATAAAATTGACAATAGAAAAATGACAAAAAGGCAAACAAATGTGGACAAAACACACTACACAGAAAACTAAATAAAAGTCTTGTTACTGTTAACGGCACGAAAATCATCTAATATGAAAATGGTGTTGGACAGGAGTATACATAAATAAATACAAATAACATAAAAATACATGAATCACTACAAAACAAATGGGAGTAAAAAAAAAACGAACATCGTTCTACGTGGAAAACTAAGTGGACATCACAACACGGAACTAAATACATGAATACAAAATTGGACAAAATGAGCAACATGAACCCCATTAAAACAGGTGTGAACTCTGGTGCTCCGGAAAGGTAGACAAATCCTGCTTCACTAGTCAGTGGCGACCGTTGTGCTACTCTTGTTGCAAATCCGGTGATAAGTCATGAGAGCAACGCTGTGACTAGGAAATACGAACATATCAGTGGTCATCTATGAAGAAGATATTCCCTAACGGTTACCCAAGTTAACTTTCGAAGTGACGCCTTCAACGTAACCACTAGGAACATTTGTTTCAGTAGCTTCCTTTTTAAGAGCAACTTCCTTTCAATGAAATCCTGATGGGAACTGTCAGCTGTGGAATATCGCATCAACTGAGAGATATATACATATGCAGATGCTTCTGGAATGTTGCTATATATAAATTGAGAGTACACAATAGCAAAAATGAAATAATCTCTATTGTCGTAAAGTTTCGTTCATAACTGGCTCTCATTGTCAATTTGTAGGGGTATGTCAAGGTATGGAGCAAACATGGTTGTATTTGCCTTTATCTCAAATTGAATGGGATAGATGTGATCAACAAGTGCATTTGTGTAAACATTTCGAGATATGTTTACAAAGAGGCTTCACAAATTTTTGGATAAACAGTACTAGTGCAGTGTAGTAATTAGTTGTGTCAATTTGTCTACAAATACACAAATGTTTGATTCTATCATCTTAAACAAAAGATCTTTGATGCCACCGTATTCTGTAAGAAGTCTAGTGTGGTCAATTATGCATCATAGTAAAAATAATTAGAAACAGAAGTGCGTTGGCTTAAAAACTTAATAACAGTGACACAGCTTTGCCATGTTTAATGCCAAAGTATCTAAAAGGTGGGATTAATCCAAAGTGTTACTGTTGAAGTTCTAAAGTGATAAGAGGAAACGCTGCTACAATGGTTTTTTATGTTTTGTTCCATGCTATCACGGAGTGACTTTTGGACTTATTCTATTTTTGACATTTACTAAAAAGTTTATTTTTTTATTTCATATTTTGAATATTTGATCTTAATTATTACTATTTTGGAAACATTATTTTGAAAATTCATATAACCCGAGCACATAAAGCGGATGAGAAACTGTAAGACCACTACAAATAACAAGCGCCCTAAATCGTAAATTTCTTCTTTTTTGGGGTTTTTTTTTGTGCTTTTTTCCTCCTCCGCTTGACGGATGTTAAACATTTGGATTAAGTTAATATACTATATATCGCAACTTGACATTTATCATCAGTACAGTGAAGTTTCAGCGCTAGTTCACACGGTTACAGCTACATACAGGAATACAGAGAACCCAGGTCCTCCACGAAAAATTTTGCAAGGCGGAACAAGACTGCTCCCGGGACCCCGGGGACAAACGGAGACTTTTCTCAAAATTGAGGATTTAAGGTCCAATACAACCACTGGTAAACTTTCATATGATCTACAACCAGGATTCAGAAGTCTAAGTGAATTTTACATAATTATTTTTCTAAATAAACTTAAAATAGTTGAAAATACCCCAAAAAATGAACAAATCAAAATAAAACGTCTATGGCTAAGGTTATTGGGACCCTTCAGAGATTCACGGGTCCCCTCTTGGCTCTCCGAGCCCCGGACCGATGTACCGGCTGAACATCCCTCTCATAGGCCCTCAGAGACCATACCAAGTTACAATACACAGAAAGATGGTAAACATAACTAGAGTTCCAATTATATCCAGTTTATTTAACTGTTGCATTTTCGCATCTTCTAGCTGATCTAAATAATTGTACATGAAGTCGTCTGCAAAATGAAACATCTGCTGCAAAGACAAGAGAGCTAGAATGTTCACGTAATCATTCACATCAATTTCCAACTCGTAATTCTTTATTGGAAGAATATGTGACCTAGGCAGTCCCATTATTTGTGATACTCGGTCTACAATCTCCATGATTGTTTGACTGTGAAATACCTGAGACAAATCTTCACCTGTAATCTCACACACTCTGTCAATCTTTGTTAGTAACACAACCTGTGGTACCCCTTTAAATAAACGGGAAATAAATATGTTGGTTGATTGCCTGGTGTTTAACGCCACTTTCAACAGTTTTATTAATGGAGAAAACGGAGTACCTGGAGAAAACCACAGACCTATTACAAGGCAATGACAAACTTTATCACATAATGTTGTATCGAGTACACCTCGCCTGAGTGGGGTTCGAACTCACAACAATAGTGGTGATAGGCACTGATTACACAGGTAGTTATAAACCCAACTACCATCCGATCACGACCAGAATGGCCCCGATAAATAAAGATACTATATATTCAATTATGCTGTTTATATATGAAAACAGTATATAATTTTGAATTCATGTTGTCTACAATAAAACAGAGACAGACATTATAATTATATAAACTGTACTGTTTTTTGTATTTGTATTTGAGATAATGGAAGCTGGATACAAAGGAACATGAAATGTGTAGACTCAACATCTGCCGAGTTAATTATGGGAAAATAATATACACATATTACACATTCTCGCATACTGAATAGTAACTTCCAGTTGTTTATATCGTCCAACAACATGTCTTCACGTTTTTAGTTCCGGGTGTGACGTCCGCCATAATTTCCGTCTAAAATTATTTTCGGTTCGTCTTTATTGTCATTGTTTATGTTCTATCTATGTTGTTTGTATCTACTTACGTATATTGGTGTCCAACATGATTTCTATATCTGATGATGTTCGTTTCGTTTAACGGTAATACGATGGCTGCTACTAGTGGAGCAGAAACTGCTTACGTGTCCGGAGCACCTGAGTTCACTCCTGATTTTCAGTGTTTCTCAATCTTTAGATTTCTGCTCGTATCATTGTTTGTCTCTTTGTACCTTTTCCTTTGGTCATTGTATTGTCTGTTCATCTTCGATTTACGGTTTTCAATTATCATTTTGACACCTTTAAGCTTTTCTTCCACATCAGTTTACCTAAATATTAATATACTCTGATACACAAGAAGTATAACGGAGCTTTGGCCAGTTTGGGCATTAAATATTATACAGTTATTTAATGGGAGTGCAGGCAATAGATCAAAATATATGTATTTGGAAAGACCAAAGTGTTCTATTGTCCGAGGTCAACGACCGAGGACAATAGAACACTTTGGTCTCTCCCAATACCGAGGGGAAAATTGCTTGATCTATTGCCTGCACTCCCATTAAATAACTGTTTTATTACCTAATTATATTTTTGTAGACAGATAAAAAAAACTACTGTTTTCAATATTTAAATATTGTTTAACAATTTTAACAAATACAAAATTATCTTTTTCATAATAAACATGAATATTCTTTAAAATTTTAATCTGCGCTTGTTGGTAGACTGCGCTAGGGACATATATTTCCCATGGGAAAGAAATTTACGTTTATTTTCTTTGAGAATAAGTCACGCAAATACGTTATAATTAGATTGCACAATTTAAGTCAGATACAGATATAGCACATAAAGAACCTCTTTAAAATGAAAAGAAACGGTAAGTAACGTCAAAATGCTGTTAAGATGGCGACATGATATAAATAACGTCAAAATGCTGAAAGGATCATAACGTCAGGAATCATAGCGCACACGAAGCTACGATTATACACGAAACATCGCAGTCAAAGGGTTAATCGTTTTAGATTACGAAGCGGGAAACGTCATGGTAGAAATTCTGGATTATCGATCGATCTATTGACTGATTCGTTGCCCGGGGAAATAGGCAGCTTCTGAACGTTAAACAAAATAGTCAAAAATAAAAAATACCTAATAATAGTATAAAAATTATAATTAGGTAATAAATCATTTTAGTCATCGTCGGAAACCCACGGCTGATTACGCTTCGTTTCTCGCATGATGGAGTGAGGAACGAAGCGTAATCAGTCGTGGGTTTCCGACGATGCATTTTAGTCAACTTGTAAATTTTGGAAATATGGTAAACCTATCATTACTTCCAATATTCTTGTGTTTTACATACCTCTTTGGTTCATACGCTTTTGAAGAGTATTCAATTTTTCTATAACCCTCTCCGGCATAACGTCAACAGTGCTACCATCTATGACAAACACCACACAATGGATCTGATCTGATAATTGTGGGCTAGTCACTAAGCCAGCTGTTTCTGATGTTACAGGCGCAGATGGGTTAAACTGAGAGAGAAAAAAAGTTGTACAAAAAAATGAAATAGAAGGAAATGTTTCTTTTTTTCCTTGAAATGCAGTATTTGACCTGAGACCATATACACAGGACCATAGGTCAGGGTTATGCAGAAATTATATTTTTCTGGAGATATGCATCCTATCAAGGTGTTTAAACTACAAACACTTTCTACAGGGCTCTTTTATACATCTTAAAGTAAAAATCAGACATCCAATGAAATGTTTTCGGAAGACAACGAAACAGGGAATATCATGTTGGCATTTTGTTTGTTTGCTTTTTGTGTTTCATAATTTTCTAGCACAATTAAAAAGACTTATGAAAGAGACATATGCTGACTCGACAGCTTTGATTTCATGGACAGTCACAAGATCAAGCATACCGTGAAAAGTAACAACAATTTCATGTGTATCAAGACAGAGAAGCTGAAGTTTCTTAACATCGCCAACTACCTGGCTCCTGGTTTTAGTTAGTCAGTACCTGAAAGCCCACAAGTGTACAGAACAGAAGGGGTTCTTCCATGGGTATTTGCCCTCCAATACGGAGCAAATATCCGTATTTGTCCTCTGCCCTCAAATATCCGTATTTGCCCTCATATATCCGTATTTACCTCCGAATTCAACTTCCGGTATCTGCGCAGTGGTCTCAAAGATTATATGTCCAAGTAAAAGGAAAGATGATGCATAAAAATATGCATGAAATCGTATTTCAATCAAATTAACACATTTCAACATATTGGAATAAAGTTTAAATAACTTGAAACTGACTAATTAGCTGAAATGTATACATCGTGCAGGTGTTGAATAGGAACTTCCATTCAAATGTCAACGTCTTGAGTAGATTTTACAAACAGTTTCTAACGTCATTGTACAGATCGACATTGTTTGGCATATTTTTGAAACAACTCGAAACAAAAATATTTGCAAGTTGAACAAAGTCAACTCTCTTAAGGATTTATTTTCGCACTTTGTCGGTTCAAAGATCTTTTTTGCAATATAAAAGTCAATACTTGGAAAAGGTCAATGTAAAATATGTGATAAAAAGATCATGACATGAAATTTTCCATATCGTCCCTGGTATCAACTCTCCACCCATATCAGTCCTCCAGCTTCACTGTCGGGCTTGGTATGAGAGTCTCGGGCTAATACCAGGGCCGATATGGAAAATGTCATGTAATAATCGAGCGCTGATACCAGGGACAATATGGAAAATTTCATGTCATAATCTATTTATCACCACATATTTTACATTGACTTTTTTCAAGCATTGACTTTCATATTGCAGAAAAGATCTTTGAATTGACAAATTGCGAAAATAAATCCTTAAGAGAGTTGCCTTTGTTCAACTTGCAAATATTTGTGTTTCGAGTTTTGTACAATGACGTTAGAGAGTGTTTGTAAAATCTACCCAAGACGTTGACATTTGAATGAAAATTCCTATTCAAGACGACGTATACATTTGAGCTAATTATTCCGTTCCAAGTTATTTAAACTCTATTCCAATATTTTGAAACGTGTTAATTTGATTGAAATACGATTTTATGCACCATCTGACATATTTTCTTTGAGACCACTGTGCAGATACCGGAGGTTAAATTCGTGGACAAATACGGATGCTTGAGGGCCAATACGGATATTTGAGGGCCAATACGGATATTTGAGGGCAAATACGGATACGGATATTTTCCCTGAGGGCAAATAACCAACACTGACTTCTAGCTATTATTGGACATGCAAAAATGAACATTTTGCAACAAAATATGTGATAATCTCTTATTTTATATATCCCGATATGCTTTGTTATAGTGCCTCAATTAGCAGCATAAAACGTCATGAATACATATTGCATGATCAGTTCACCAGATTGGTCTGGCAACAGGAGCATTCATACTGACCAATTTTCCATTCCAGTTTTGCTATTGCTCAACCGATTTTAGTTTTGCAATTCAATCTGTAAAATTGGTATTGAAATGGCTTAAAGTAGGAAATCTTCTGTAGCTATTGAACATCTTTAAACAGCTAATAAAGTGACAGATATTGTATTATTGAGTACTATAACTTTTTGTATTTTTCAAAAGATTTTATTACAAAAAAGGGAGCCGTCGTGGGTGTGATCGTTTGGTAGTTTGCTTTACAACTACTTGTGCAATCAGTGCCTATCACCACTAACGTTGTGAGCTCGAATCCCGCTGAGGCGAGATGTACTTGTTACAACATTATGTGATTTTCTCAGAGTACTCCGGTTTCCTCCACCAATAAAACTGACAGCCACGATATAGCTGAAATATTGTTAAAAATGGCGTTAAACACCATAACCCATTACAAAAACATTATTACAACCCAAAATAAGAAAACGCGTTATAACATTGTTTTGATCAATTGAAAGATTTCTAAGATAAAATGTTAATACTACATAACAAAATTTGAACAAAACGAGAAAATAACAGATTTGGTGAAGGGAGATCATTTGACTTGGAAAATCTTTCAAATTCACTTTTTTGTACTAAGTCATCATTTTCATTTTTTTAAAACAAATTATTGGCACATTTCTGAAATTATGTGACCGTGGTTTTTAAGGTTAAACTTTTTTATGTAGGATTTTTGTTATTAAGTCTAAAATAAAATTACCCTCAGGCTCTTATACCGTAAGTATTTTATATACACAGTTTCTATCTCTCGATCAACAAGTAAACTGAAGAAAATAGCCGGGGCGAGTATAAATGTCATTCTTTATTGTTCAAACTTACAATTTGATGTCCAAATTGCCAAACTGAAGTGACGAAAAGAACTGTATGAATGTTTCTACTTGGTCATCACTTTCGTACATTTATCAGGCAATATATGTTGTATGTATTCATAAACATAAAGGTCTATGGTAGTAATTGCGACTCGGTAATAATACAGTGATAAAATTATATGATATTAAAATGTTTATTGTACCTGGTGTCTGTCAGGTAAATTGCCATCCAGTAAATAACAAATTTCATGTTCAGCTATCCCTTGATCTGCTTCTAATCCTATGGTGTCATGCAGTTTAAAATTCATAGGTTTTCCAGAAATTCCAGTTCTAACTTGGTACATACGATACTGCACAAATAAGCATGAAATGTATAAATACGTCTGAACATTCAATTCAACAGTGTTAGAAATATATTTTTAACTGAAAATGTTTGCTGGGATTCGAACATACACCGTTGGTACACTGCCCAGTCGTATTGTTGATGGATAAGATGTTAAGAGAACTGCTAAAATGCAGTCGGGAGAGACTGTTTCATTTTCAATTTATGCTTTGATTTATTGCTTATTGGTATTGCACAAGAAATAATTCACGGAAGGCATAATGTGTCGGGAGTTTTAACATGGGTTGGCAAGATATTAGTATTTTTCCAGAGCTGCAGTGATGTTAAAATTTAATGATATTCTGTCAAACCATGTAAAAACGCTCAACTAATTATAGCTTCTATAAATTATTTCGATTCTGTACAAATTTGACAATACATTTTGAAGAAGAGTTTGAAGATACAAAGAGGTAATCAGAATCCGTATATCGAAGAAGAACAGACAACACAATGCCAAAAGAAAAAGTACAAAAGGACAAACAACAATCTACAAAACATACATATAAAACTAAAGATCGAGTAACACGAACCCCACTAAAAGCCGAGGGTGAACTCAGGTGTTGAAGAAAGATGACAATTTATGTTTACCAATGCGAACAAGGTCACACATAATTTACATGACGCAGTTGGCTGTTCAATCTTCAACCAAAATTAGAGTATATAAATAAAACGAACAATAAATCTAGAGACACTAAATAATACTTCTTTATCAGATCTTACAAAAATGTACACAAAACAAGAAATGAAGAAGTGTGCATTATAATGCTTCTTAAAAAAAACCCACTAACCACCATTCTTACAGTCGTATTTTTTTATTTAGACTTAATTCTATATACAATTCGAGTTGCTGACATTTTTTAATTTGATGGCATTTTGATATTAGCAACTTAAACAAAAGGCATGCTCAATAAATCATTAAGTAAATCAGTAACCAAGTGTCAATGTCGAAAGCGCCCATTTGAAACTACGTCATCGAAGACGACAAATTCCAAAAGTCAAAGTCGATAGATGGTTATATTTAGTAGTTTTTTCTGGAAAAATGAATATGTCGAGAAACACATTTTAATGCTTGTTTGAGAAAAAGGACCACGAAAATACATGAAACCACTTAAAAAAATGATATCCACAATTTGTCCGACAATACGCATGTGCGAAGAATTTTTTTTCGGAAATTTTATCATGAAAATATACATGAAAAATGACATCAAATATTGAAATACATTTTGTAATAGATTTATGAGAATAATATTAAAATAAAATAACCGTCTACATGAACTGTCCAAGCTTAAGCAGAAAACATGTCCAAGTGGAACGTTGACGACTTTCGAGTAATAAGCTAACATGCAGATATCTTTATTTATTGCAAATTATAGGTATCTGCATTTGTAATCTGTAAAAATATACAATATTTGAAATGCAGATATCACTTTTTACTAAAAAAAAAAAAAAAGAAGAGATATCTACACACAACATGTATATAATTAATTGAAATATCTATATTTCAAATACAGATATATCAATTTAAAATTTATAGAAATCTCTGTTTCAATGTAGACATAGTATGCAATGTAAGTTGGACTCATTGCTACAAAAATTTCACGGAGTCATCACGAACTGGTTAACCATTACGAAATATCTATTTCTCGCATGGCAATGGATCTTTTCCCTTTCTCGTAGATTTTTTATTTCCTCCATCACCGACGAACTTGTTGCTGGACTAGACTATATGAGTAACACGGCGAGTTTCTTATAAGAAACGGTATTGCATACCCTTCGCGAGCACCATTTACTTACCATGGTTGTTAAGCTGTGCTCTGCATTTCCACTACATGCTTGGCTAGTTATATATCCTCTGAAGATAGAATTGATAGTGTTAAAGAAACTGGATTTCCCTGCGCCGATTTGTCCAATCATCAGAAAACGAGCATGTGGAACCTTCAAGGCTTTCAAAGGTTTATATCTCACTATTTTTTCTTTTAATTTGTTCATTTCCTGGAGAAAAACATGAAACAATTTTTGCACTGGAAAGGAAATAAGTATCTGTTATTCGGGATCTTCATAGGGGATATGGGTTCATATTCCCCGAGCCGCCAGGCGAAAGGGATACTGTATAGAAAACAGACAGGGAATATGAACCCGTATCTCATGTGAAGCCCGAATAACAATTATAAATTATAATCTACTGGCGTGTTCTGATTAAACTGGCACTAGATAATCCACTCACAAACTGTGACGCTTTTCCGGATAATTATAGATTAATACATGGCCTTTTTCATATTGCCCTTGTCATCAGCCCTCGACTGATATCGTCCCTCGGGCTAAAGCAATCGGCCCCGAGGGTTTTAGCCCGAGGGATGATATCAGTCGAGGGCTGATGACAAGGGCAATATGAAAAAGGCCATGTATTAATCTATTTATCACATATTTTGCCAGGGCAGATAACATGTTATTGCCCTTCACAAGAGTGCAGATAACATGTTATTGCCCAGGAAGCAAATAGCACGCCGCAAATTATGCTTTTATTACACATGCAAATTCGGCGTTATTTCAATAAAATATGTGATAACAATCATTATCATTGACATTGACATTAGTAAAATATAGAAAAAGAGTCTTGACCAATTCTTGAATATCGGACTCGTCAAAATTTGAATCTTGTTTAAGGTCCTCTAAATAAATTCTCAAGAGTATTTGTTTTTGTGGTGTTCTTTGGTACCAGGTTTGCTTTTTGTGTTTATTTCTTCAACGGAATGCGATCCAAACCGTTTGCCATTTTTGTTTACTAGCAGACGACACATTTCGATTATCTTCCTTCCCTTTGTAAGATTGTTCGGAGTTCAGTAATTTTGTTATTACCCTTACTTTTTACTACGGAAAGCGAGAGGTATCTTCAGACTTCAGACTTCGGACTTCACACTTCTACAACATCTCTGATAGGAGTGTCAAAGTGTCGTTTCCTTAAATTCATTCTCTTCATCAGGTCCCGGTTGTTCAACTTGTTGTTAAAATAACCATATGGTTATATTTAACCATGGGTTAGTAAACCCAGGGTTAAAAATGAGTTTTTCAACTTCATTTAACCACTTGGTTAAATAACCATTTGGTTAAAATTTAACCAACCAATAACTGCAGGTTTGATATTTAACCAAGACCAATGTATCCCACAATTCCTTGTTTTATCCTAGCAGCCGATAAATAACAAAATGAATATGGCTGACTCAATACCCCCTTCTCAGGAGAAAAAGCAATACAGTTATTAAAATTTAAAAAAAGAAATGTGAAATCTTACTTACATGTCATTGTCTAAGGTTATTTGTCCTATATTAAAAGTATTTTGTACAAGTTAGTACGAAGAGTATATGGACCTCGTCTTAGTTACTTAATAACATTAAAAGAAATGTTAATAAGACGTGTTTAGTGCAAGGGTGTGTTATATGGGTGACGATAACTTCTTATAACTCATTAAGCTACTTTTAATTAAATCTTTTTATTGTCTTACAATTTCAAGGACTGTTAATTTTCATTATGTAAGTTAGCCGTAGAATATTTTCTTTAGTTTCTAGCATCTCATTAAAATTGGGTCCATGCATGCATGTCAAAAGTCTGTTTTTCTGTCTGATTTTAATGTGTGAATTTCTTTTTATTTCAATTAACATGCACAAAGTTTTTCATGAATAACAATTAAGAAAAAAATATAACCCCCTTTTCAGTATGAAATGATTGGTTGGTGTCTCATATGTAAATTATCCAATTTCTCCAATTCCGGCAATTGACGAGGAATGTCCATGATGTCATAGAGGTACCTCATGCTATTTTTGAAGTTTTATAATTTTGTTTTTCCAACGCAATTGTACGACCAGCGTATTTTCTGATTGACTTAGATTTTTGGTCGATATTGATTTTTGACATTGTTACTAAAAAGGGGGGATGATATGACTTTTTTAACCCCGTCACATTCATATGTGCCTTTCCTATGCAAAGAGCCTTTGTAAAAGTCCTTATTTTTCACTATGGTTTTTGTTTTGAAAGGGGTCTTTTTCTTCGCCTTTCTTGGTCTGTTGTTAATTTACTCTACTTAGCTTTTGTCTAGTCTGTGGCCATATCGTCTTGTAGTGTGGGCATATGTTCCTTGTTATAGACTGCTAGTCGTTCCCTATTTGAGATTTTTTATTTAGGTCTTTTCTGGAAGGTTGTCTCATGGATATTTATTCCACGTCCCAGTAATTCGTTCTTTCCGTACTATTTGACTAATTACACTGACTCAAATTTCGAGTGAAGGGCAAGAATCATGAAAAAAAATTAGATACCTGTAAATTTTTCCATAAAAACGAAAAAAGCAACAACAAAAACTGCCCCCGCTTCCGCCGCCTATGCCCCGACTATTCATGGGAAATACATGCAATTTCTCTCACCATAAACAGCGAAGGATATATCAATTTATCATAACTTGAAACACAAGAAACATCCCTGTAAACCCGCGATCGCTAACGATTTTAAAAATTATGTGAAACAAATAGAGGGAAGGGGTCGACTAACGGAAGGAGTGCAATACTACTTTATAAACATTGTTCTTAGAGTAAATTTGAAGAAAAAAATCTAATTGAAAATTCGTAAGTAATTTCACTATTTTCATCTCAATTTACCTTGATTTACCTGTATTTACCTTGAAAAAAAATAAGTGCAAATGTAATGGTGTTATGCGCGCAAATGTAGGATTTTTCCTCGCAAATGTAATGCACTGTTTTGAACAATGTAAATGGTAATAGAAATTTAATTTCATTTGAAATGCCAGCCATCTCAGAAACTTCTATTTCAAGCAAATTTGCACGGAGCTCAATTGCCCAAAACACTCTGCGTTTCCTGTTTTGTACCGGAGGCATCATAGAAAGAACATGTCTGGCAGCCATTTTGAATTGATAACCAATGGTTAGATATTTTAACATAGCCCCTATACTGTGGTTAAATATTAATCAGTTTAACCATGCTTTAGCCAGTAGTTAAATTTAACCATAAGTTGAACAACGCATTACGTGCTTTGGTTGAATTTTAACCATAGGTTATCATTTTTAACCATTGGTTAAAATTTAACTACAAGTTGAACAACCGGGCCCAGGCGTTTCAAATGAACAAGGCTCACTATATGATTATGACGACACATCAATATATTCCGGATTTCTTTCTGAGTTAATCCTTTGGTAAAATAGTCTTTTATAAGAATATTTCTTTCCTCTGTGGACAACTCCCATCTTACAAATGTAGCAATACCGGTCTAAACTAGAAATGTGAGTGACCTCACTGAGTGATACTCCCCGCTTGCAATACTATGATGTTCAAACTTTGGAATACAGGTATATTAGCAAGTTACCTATGAAAAATGAACGGATATGGAGTTATGTCAAGGAGACAACATCCCATCTCCAAAATAACCTAACCAAGAACATACATCTAAGGGTCGCCACAAGGTCTTCAACAAAGTGGGATTGTTTAAAACCAATACGGTTTCATCAGTATACATGAGGATTACAACATTTCCTAACTGTTTTACAAGAGGATATAGGTCACATCAAATGTTATTGATTCAAAATTAGCTTACATCACCTTCAAAATTTTTGACAGGAACCATATTCCTTCATGCACATCTGCAGGCAGTGTATTACAACTGTGTAAAGTTTCATTTAAATCCAATGAGCCGTTTAGGAGGAGTTGCGCTTACAAGCCTATCTCTCCATACAGAACGTATTTCAGAGTATACGTTAAATTATCTCCCCTTCCAAATTTTGGATAGCAACCATATTCCTTCATACATCTGCAGGTAATGTATTACACCTATGTAAGTTTCATACAAATCCAATAAGCTGTTTAGGAGGAGTTGCGCTTACAAGGTACATGCCCTCCTTCTTTTCGTGAAAGTACAAGTTGAATTATCTCCCCTTCCAAATTTTGGACAGCGACCATATTTCTTCATGCACATCTGCAGGTAGTGTACTACAACTGTGTAAAGTTTCAAAAAACTCCAATAAGCCGTTTAGGGGGAGTTGCGCTTACAATGTACACGACCCCCCTTTTCGTGAAAGTATAAGTTGAATTATCTCCCCTTCTAAATTTTAGACAGCAACGGTATTCCTTCATGCACATTTGCAGGTTGTGTACTACAACTGTGTAAAGTTTCATAAAAATTCAATAAGCAGTTTAGTAGGAGTTGCGCTTACAAGGTACATGCCCCCCATCCCCTTTTCGTGAAAGTATAAATTGAATTATCTCCCCTTCTAAATTTTAGACAGCAACGGTATTCCTTCATGCACATCTGCAGGTGGTGTACTATAAATGTGTAAAGTTTCATAAAAATCCAATAAGCCGTTTAGGAGGAGTTGCGCTTACAAGGTACATGGACGGACGGACAGACGGACGAACGGACGGACAGGGTGATTCCTATATACCCCCAAACTTTGTTTGCGGGGGGTATAATAAAATGCCGTGTTTTCAATGGCTGATAATAGCGCTTATATCACAATAGCACTCAAGTCTGAAGTGTGAAGTCCGAAGTAGAAAGAGTGAAATAAAACATCTAAAGTCTGAAGTCCGAAGTCTGAAGTCTGAAGTCAGAAGTCTGAAGTCTGAAGATACCTCTCGTTTTCCGTATTTTACACACCGAAAAATTAATATTGGAACGGAAATGGGGAAAAAATCCGTACAAACAAATTGTTTTTTAGCATTTTCTTATTATAATTTATTTTTCAAAATGAGTAAAAATATGAAGCGGTGATGAGACGCCATTTTACAGAAAAAATCCTGTCCATATCCCAGGCCCTACCACGGGGATACGGGCTCGGGAATACGGGCTCTTATCCCCGGCTTGATTAACCAATCAAATTACAGAATTAGCCAAGATATTTCACTCCAGTAGAATATAAGACAGTAGCGCGTAGCAAAGTGATGAAATTAGACTGACTTAAGACAGGTAAAATGGAAGGTGAGTTATGATATTTCGAAATAAAATATTAAATTATTTTATTGTCCAGCAACAACAAATAAAGATGATCATTTTGCAAAAAACTGCCTTAAATATTAGAATTGGTTGGAGATTTAATCGATCAGTAGTATAGGTTTGTTCTGACCCTTATCGTAATGAGGACTTCTGATTTAAAAAAAATACGTTTATTTATATAAGAAATTCCATTTTGACAGAAAAAGTAGGTGATACATACATGTAGTGAAACTACGCTTCATACTAGCCTAACCCGTAGAAATCGTTTGTGTAAAGTCAGAGTACAATGAAGCTGACATAATACCTTCATCATCAATTATGTGGACCGATTGCGATGATTCTATGTGTATGGCAGTGAACAACTGATCTAATTTTCTAAAAAAAAATGATCTGTTTTATCTGTGTAAACCCAATCAGTCAATGTCCATCTTGTGTAAGTGTTGATTTTTAGTGTATATTAGAAATGGAATCTTGGATAGCTACCTTTAGTAAAGTTACAAATTTATGATTATTTGACCGAAAAACTAACAAAGAAAGGACGAAAAACGTCAACTTTACAAGCTTATATTGATGTGCTAATCCCCTAAAACCGCCAAACTTAAAGGTTTAACCCCTAGACCCCCTACCAGGGCTTTGTCCAGACCGTCATCAGACCTTTCTCTCAATTTTATGCATCCAAATGATCGTTACCGTATCTAGGCCCCTGGTGACTTGCGGCAGGTCGGTGGTTTTCTCTGGGTATTCCGTTTTCCTCCAGCAATGAAACTGACAGCCACAATATAACTGAAATTTGTGGAAAGTGGCATTAAAACCCATAATCTTAATCTTAACCTTATATTATGATGTTTCCCATTCTAAATGATATACCTTAGCACTCCATTCTGGTGTCTTTCTCCATGGTGTTCCTAGTGGTGCACCATATGGTAAATCTAACAATAAATATTACAATTTTAATATAAGTGATTCCTTAAATACTGTATGATTGGTTTCCGGATATACTCGCCTGTAACACAAATTGTATCGACTCGCCCGACAGGCCACAATTTTCGTCATCAAAATACTGTATCTAACTAGTACAAAAACATCGATAAAGTTGTGTTTTATTAAAATCTGATAACTTCCACAGTGATTTTATTCATAAAAGTAATATTATGGTGGCTAAAAAGATTAACAATCATACCTATGATGATTTGGGTGAAACTTGGTGAAGAATCTATCTAGTGAAAGTTACATAAATTAGCACATATCACTATTTAAAAAAACCTTCTGAATCAGCGACTGAACGTTAACCTCAATCTAAATTGTCCGATATGTTTGTTCATTGTACAAGGTTGTCGTACGATTAATATTAATAGAATCACTCATGCAAAAAATAATGTCTTACCAAAACTAGAGGTCACTTTTACAAGGCTCTGTAGGGTGTACTTGTGTACCATAGACACCAGAAGAGTGAGTGAGTGATTATTAACTTTTAACACTTGACCAACACGCTGAGTTGGATTTTTACAGTGCTAGCTCACTGAGACAACAGTCCGCGGATAGACATGTCGCCCCACTCGGACACATTATCCTGATTCCGAGTCAACCAGTTTTTGCTCTTTTTCCTTAATACTGTGTGCTTCATTTAATAGTCTTTGGTTTGACCCGACCGGGGCCCGAACCCACGATCTATCGCACTCGAGGAAAACACGCTAACCATTACACCACCGATGCGATTACGGCCAAAGAAGAATAATAAAACTCAAAGATCCCACCACAAGCTTTATATGTACTCATCACCTCTGAAGTGTTGATACAATTGTAAATAACGTCACGTTTATTGGTGATATTGTTAATTTAAATATAACACGAACAAGATTACATAAATATTGTCGGAAGTAATGGCAAAGAAATGTTGTTTGCAAGCAAGATATTTCATGCATGAATGACTCTGCTTCTGTCTATTAATTACAACAAAGTTGCACTCAAAAGTTTATTAGCTAATGCTCCTAATACTCCTACTTTTACCAAATACTTGACCGCCTTCAACCAATCTAATTAAAATTAGATCTACACACTTGCTCCCTATTTTCTATGCTTTTTTTGGTCGCTCGTGTAGCTATATTCTTTTTTTTGAGTCGCTCGTGTAGCTATATCCTTTTTTTGTGTCGCTCGTGTAGCTATATCCTTTTTTTTTGTGTCGCTCGTGTAGCTATATCCTTTTTTTTTGAGTCGCTCGTGTAGCTATATCCTTTTTTTTTGTGTCGCTCGTGTAGCTATATCCTTTTTTTGTGTCGCTCGTGTAGCTATATCCTTTTTTTTTTGTGTCGCTCGTGTAGCTATATCCTTTTTTTTGGGGTCGCTCGTGTAGCTATATCCTTTTTTTTTGTGTCGCTCGTGTAGCTATATCCTTTTTTTTGGGGTCGCTCGTGTAGCTATATCCTTTTTTTTTTGTGTCGCTCGTGTAGCTATATCCTTTTTTTTTGGGTCGCTCGTGTAGCTATATCCTTTTTTTTGTGTCGCTCGTGTAGCTATATCCTTTTTTTTGGGTCGCTCGTGTAGCTATATCCTTTTTTTTTGTGTCGCTCGTGTAGCTATATCCTTTTTTTTGGGTCGCTCGTGTAGCTATATCCTTTTTTTTGGGTCGCTCGTGTAGCTATATCCTTTTTTTTGTGTCGCTCGTGTAGCTATATCCTTTTTTTTTTTGTGTCGCTCGTGTAGCTATATCCTTTTTTTGTGTCGCTCGTGTAGCTATATCCTTTTTTTGTGTCGCTCGTGTAGCTATATCCTTTTTTTTGTGTCGCTCGTGTAGCTATATCCTTTTTTTTTAGTCGCTCGTGTAGCTATATCCTTTTTTTTTGTGTCGCTCGTGTAGCTATATCCTTTTTTTGTGTCGCTCGTGTAGCTATATCCTTTTTTTTGTGTCGCTCGTGTAGCTATATCCTTTTTTTTGAGTCGCTCGTGTAGCTATATCCTTTTTTTTTGTGTCGCTCGTGTAGCTATATCCTTTTTTTGTGTCGCTCGTGTAGCTATATCCTTTTTTTTGTGTCGCTCGTGTAGCTATATCCTTTTTTTTTGTGTCGCTCGTGTAGCTATATCCTTTTTTTTTTGTGTGTCGCTCGTGTAGCTATATCCTTTTTTTGTGTCGCTCGTGTAGCTATATCCTTTTTTTGTGTCGCTCGTGTAGCTATATCCTTTTTTTTTGTGTCGCTCGTGTAGCTATATCCTTTTTTTTGAGTCGCTCGTGTAGCTATATCCTTTTTTTTTGTGTCGCTCGTGTAGCTATATCCTTTTTTTGTGTCGCTCGTGTAGCTATATCCTTTTTTTTTGTGTCGCTCGTGTAGCTATATCCTTTTTTTTTGGGTCGCTCGTGTAGCTATATCCTTTTTTTTTGTGTCGCTCGTGTAGCTATATCCTTTTTTTTGGGGTCGCTCGTGTAGCTATATCCTTTTTTTTTTGTGTCGCTCGTGTAGCTATATCCTTTTTTTTTGGGTCGCTCGTGTAGCTATATCCTTTTTTTTGTGTCGCTCGTGTAGCTATATCCTTTTTTTTGGGTCGCTCGTGTAGCTATATCCTTTTTTTTTGTGTCGCTCGTGTAGCTATATCCTTTTTTTTGGGTCGCTCGTGTAGCTATATCCTTTTTTTTGGGTCGCTCGTGTAGCTATATCCTTTTTTTGGGGTCGCTCGTGTAGCTATATCCTTTTTTTTTGTGTCGCTCGTGTAGCTATATCCTTTTTTTTTTTTGTGTCGCTCGTGTAGCTATATCCTTTTTTTGTGTCGCTCGTGTAGCTATATCCTTTTTTTGTGTCGCTCGTGTAGCTATATCCTTTTTTTTTGTGTCGCTCGTGTAGCTATATCCTTTTTTTTGAGTCGCTCGTGTAGCTATATCCTTTTTTTTTTGTGTCGCTCGTGTAGCTATATCCTTTTTTTGTGTCGCTCGTGTAGCTATATCCTTTTTTTTTTGTGTCGCTCGTGTAGCTATATCCTTTTTTTTTGGGTCGCTCGTGTAGCTATATCCTTTTTTTTTGTGTCGCTCGTGTAGCTATATCCTTTTTTTTGGGGTCGCTCGTGTAGCTATATTCTTTTTTTTTGTGTCGCTCGTGTAGCTATATCCTTTTTTTTGGGTCGCTCGTGTAGCTATATCCTTTTTTTTTGTGTCGCTCGTGTAGCTATATCCTTTTTTTTTTTTGTGTCGCTCGTGTAGCTATATCCTTTTTTTGTGTCGCTCGTGTAGCTATATCCTTTTTTTTTGTGTCGCTCGTGTAGCTATATCCTTTTTTTTGAGTCGCTCGTGTAGCTATATCCTTTTTTTGTGTCGCTCGTGTAGCTATATCCTTTTTTTTTTGTGTCGCTCGTGTAGCTATATCCTTTTTTTTGGGGTCGCTCGTGTAGCTATATCCTTTTTTTTTTGTGTCGCTCGTGTAGCTATATCCTTTTTTTTTTGGGTCGCTCGTGTAGCTATATCCTTTTTTTTGTGTCGCTCGTGTAGCTATATCCTTTTTTTTGTGTCGCTCGTGTAGCTATATCCTTTTTTTGTGTCGCTCGTGTAGCTATATCCTTTTTTTTGGGTCGCTCGTGTAGCTATATCCTTTTTTTTGGGTCGCTCGTGTAGCTATATCCTTTTTCTTTGTGTCGCTCGTGTAGCTATATCCTTTTTTTTTGTGTCGCTCGTGTAGCTATATCCTTTTTTTTTGGTCGCTCGTGTAGCTATATCCTTTTTTTTTGTGTCGCTCGTGTAGCTATATCCTTTTTTTTTGGTCGCTCGTGTAGCTATATCCTTTTTTTTGTGTCGCTCGTGTAGCTATATCCTTTTTTTTTTAGGTCGCTCGTGTAGCTATATCCTTTTTTTTTGTGTCGCTCGTGTAGCTATATCCTTTTTTTTGGGGTCGCTCGTGTAGCTACTACACGAGCGACCAAAAAAAAAGGTATAAAATAGGGAGAAAGTGTTTAGATCTAATTTTAATTAGATTGGCCTTCAACAAGTTGAAGATTGTGTCAGAGGTTACACATGACAATTGAAACAGGTTTGACAAGTTTGTTTTGGAAAACTTATAATTTATTTATTAACCAAAGGGTTTAAATAGTGAGCCTAATCCATAAATTGGAAACATGATATACAGATTTATAATTCTTAAGGATTCCGCCGATGATTGTGCCAGACGATGGAAAAAACGTGAAAGAGAGGCATATGTAATCTTTCCGAATGCACATGTTAATTCTGTGGGGTAATTGATACAAATTTGGGGAAAAAATAAAAAGAATTAATGGGTCAATGAGCAATCGCACAACATCTTCAACGACCTAAATGTTGCTAAACCCCTATCTGACCTCCATGACAAGTATGTTGTCCCTGAAGACAAGGCACCCAACTATATCGTTTAAGTGTGTAAATTGCATTACATAGATTGACAAAGGAATTAGGTATTGTCAATTCACTTGGCAACCCTACATATACACCGACGACACTTGCGAAAGAGGAAATCCTGGACAATCATAGGTCTGTTTTTTTTTTATTTTGTTCCTATAGAATAACAACTAAAGATGAAGAATTGGACCTTCCGTCACCCCACTTGAATCTAAATTGCATAAGTGTTCTTACAAACAGCGTTCGTTTGCTGAGACTCCCAAATTGCTCCATGAAACTTTTTTTTCAAATTAGTAACATTTCAGTCACCGGTCAAAACCGGGCTTCAGAGTTACTGTGATATTAGCTACTACAGATGTGAATTCTAAGAAAATCTAAAGATCTGCTAGAGTTCATACAATCATGCAGCAACATTAAAACATTTGACTTCTCTACCATTTAATTTACATAATTATTCCCCACTCAAAACTAAAAGATATATTAAAAGTATTAGTCCAACTCTGATTTAAAAAAGGGTCGGCGTTGTGGTCGTGATTGTATGGTAGTTGGATTTACAACTACCTATGCAATCAGTACCTATCACCACTAAAATTGTACTCGATACAATATTATGTGATCAAGTTTGTCAGTGACTTGCTGACTTGCGGCAAATATCATGCAATCAAACTTTGCACACAAAAAAACCCACTCTGATTCTAGTAAAACGTTTTCTGAATTAATTGATATCATCAAAATGCTTGATTTTTTTCAAATTTTTATTGACAACATATTTATGTTTTGTGGACGTGTTTTTCAACAGACAGTCGGCATCGTTCCTATGTATACCAACTGTGCTCCTCTTCTCGCCAACTTGTCCTTTATTCGTATCAGGCAGACTGTGTGTAGGAGTTGCTCATGAAAAATGAAAACAAGCTAGCGCGATCCTCTAATTATTTCATGTCCCGATACACAAATGATGTTCTTTCACTAATAATGCTAAGTTTGGTGCTGAGGTTGATCGTATCTATCCCGTTGAGCTTTTGAGGTAAAGGATTCATGAGATGCAGCTATGTCTACACCATACCTAAACCTACACTTAGATCATGACAGTGAAGGCCGGATGAGAACGAAACTTTTCGACAAAAGAGATAATTTCAATTTTCCCATTGTGAAATTTCCATTTATATATAACGACATTCTAGCAGCACCTGCATATGGAGTATATATCTCTTAGTCAATACGATAATCCAGAGCATGTGCTTTCTATCATGATTGTCTTGATAAATTGCTGCTAACAAGGGAAATATGGAACTAATGGTTCCTAGCGGTTAATTTGAAGTCATCATTTCGGTCGCCACCATGACTTGGTTAACCGTAACGAAATTTCTGTGTAACAAATGACACGGGTATGTTCCGTTTGTCGTAATCATGATCAAGTTATTTCCTCTTTATTGACTAATCACTGGATTTAAGGTATCAGAATGTGCGGCACTAGTGGGGCAGGAACTGCATACCCTTCCGGAGCTACAGAGTTCATCCACGTTTTTTTGTTGTTGGTGGGATTCGTTTTGCTTAATCTTTAGTCTTCTGTGTCGTGCTTTGTAGGTCATAGTTTGTCTTTTGTCATTCTTCTTTTGCCAATTGTATTGTCTTGTTTTTCTGATTACCCTTTTGGCATCTTCAAATTTTTCTTGTAGAAAATATTAAAATCAATAGTGCAATAGAGATTTTATTTACTTTATGGCATCCGCTTAAAACTTAATAAATTATATTCCCTGCCTTGCCCTTTATAAAATGAACAAGCAATATTTTACACAAGTTTTAACAAAATATTTATTCTCCTTATCCTACTATATAACATATAACTTACCCTCTACCAGATAAACTTCCAAGTCTTTTACTTGAATATGTCCGTTAGCAATTGAGTTGTAATTTTCTTCCTTGGTTGCGTACGAATGTCCAAAGTTGACAGACCCATTTAAGGGAAAGTATGTTCCATTTGTGTTGACCGTGTTTGAAAAGGTATGTAGATCGTGTCCACCAAAGGTTGGTCCGTATGACGCTTCATCATAGATTGCTTTAGCGGTAGTTTTAACAGTCATTTGTACTGGCTTCCACGCTCCATTTTGGTAAAGTCTGAATAAGAAGGCCTTAGCATCCTGTAAATAATCGCCATAACTCCTCCAGTTAACTGAAGTATATCCCCCATATACAGAGTTATTTGTGTTGTACAGGATTGTTACAGTTGGACCTTTATTGTTACATTTATTGTGGAAGGCCGTCGAAGAACATCCATCTCTGGATGCTTTAAACAGTAGAGTGAATTTCTTCCTTTCACCGATCCACCTACTCATTTGAACTTGGTCATTCTTTTTAAACTCCACTGCCATTGTTACAATCTTAAGAAGCTCTAGGGGAAAATAAATTAAGAAAATCAAGTATTTAAAACATATGTACATTGATAACAGGTCCAAAAAATGCTTAAAACACATTCTAAATAAAATTAGCATCCCCCAAACCACCAGATAAAATAATATTTTTGTGTTTCGATAGCCTGAAAGTTAGAAAAAAATATATTACACCACAAAGTTCAACACATTTTAGTCCAAAAGTTTTTCAAATATATTCTTATAGTAGCTTTAATATTAAAATAATGGTCTGAAAAGTTGTTTAGGCCTTCGTGCTACTTGACATTGTTTATTTTAGGTGAATATTGTTTCATATACCAGCCAATTATAAATTGCTTTGTCCCCCGACAGCCACATTGGATGTCGAATCAGAATGAAATGGGGATTCTTTACTGGGACCACTAATAGATCATTCAAACAAAGTTTCGGTACAAATGTTTTAGTGGTTATTGTAGAAAAAAAATTGAAGTGTGGATAGCTTACAGACAACTGACATCAAATGACATGAAAAGGCACACATGGCCTTTGGTCAGGAGAACATCTAATTATACCAGAGTCAACTTTAACATTTAGGGGCACAGGGCCAGCATCGAATTAAATTTTGCATTATGTATGGTATCCATGTTTCTTAACTGCCATTTTTAATCATTTTCATTAAATATCAAAATGCTAACCAATTTTTTTTTCAAAGTTTTGTTACTATTTCAATCAAAGTGTATTTGTTGAACCTGATTTTAAACCTCGACATACTTTTTCTTCATAATGGATACACATTAATAGGAGGTGTACCTACATGCTTATTGAAAGTTACAGTTAGGGAACAAATTCTTACTTGTCAACACCTTGGTTATTATAACAAAATAAGGAAAAAATTTAAAGAGAACATTCCAAACACGGATGTCATTATTTTGTCAGATCAAAACGACATGCACAGTTTTGTTGCTTAGAACATATTCCAAGCATCATTCCTGCAAATTTGTGTTGCTTAGAACATATTCCAAGCATCATTCCTGCAAAGTTGTGTTGCTTAGAACATATTCCAAGCATCATTCCTGCAAATTTTTGTTGCTTAGAACATATTCCAAGCATTTCATATACTAATGACCAGGTATTGTATAATCAAATTAGCCCATACTTTCTTTGTCGAGTGTCATGATTACCAATTATTACTAATTTAGGCAGTCTAAGTCAGATTAGATTGAATGAGTATCAGCTCAAAAGCATGTCCTTCAATTACATCATATGTGGTATATGAAAAATATTCAATAACACAAGACAAAGAAAGTATAGGCTAAAGGAGCATAATGATTTCACTGGATAATATTATTATTATCCATTTCGGATAATATGAAGCAGCCGGCCGCGATACTGGTATTACCAGTATTGTAAATATTACAATATTGTAACACTGTACAATACTAGAAATACCAGTTTTGTAATGTTACAATACTGGTAATACCAGTATCGTACATATACAATACTGGACGTACCAGTATCGTGCATTTACAATACTGGAATACCAGGAATCGTTGATCTATACACAATACTGGAAGCTCCAGTATTCTTCATCCAACAATACTGGTAATACTAGTATTGTAAAGCACACAATACTGGTAATACTAGTATTGTAAAACACACAATACTGGAAGCTCCAGTATTCTTCATCCAGCAATACTGGTAATACTAGTATTGTAAAACACACAATACTGGAAACTCTAGTATCTGGTAATTTGACACGTGTGGGCAGAGCCTAATTCTAACTGTAAATCACAGCTCATTGTATTTACCGTTAGTATTAGGCTCCGCCCAGTCATGTCAAATTACCTTACCAATACATATCAAACTCCAAGGGACCATACAAAATATTTTGATATTACAGGGCTTTTGCCTCTTATGTTATGTACAGCAGAAATGACGTATGAGTATGAATTATATTCAATTCTTTTAGTATAATGTAGACATAAAAACTCGGGTTAACCGGAATTCTACCTAATCTTCCAATATCTGCAATACTGGTATAACCAGTATTTTCCAGAATCTTCCAGTATCTGCAATACTGGTATTACCAGTATTTTCCAGAATCTTCCAGTATCTGCAATACTGGTATTACCAGTATTTTCCAGAATCTTCCAGTATGTGCAATACTGGTATTACCAGTATTTCCCAGAATCTTCCGGTATCTACAATACTCATATTTTGGCAATGACCAGTATCTTCTAGTATTGCAGATACTGGAAAATTCTGGAAGATACTGGGTAACTAGTATTTACCAGTATCTGTACCAGTATTGCAGATACTGGAAGATACTGGTAAAATACTGGTATTACCAGTATTGTAGTACCAGTATCGCGGCCGGCTGCTTCATATTATCCATTTCACTTGTTGTGAAGAAGTAGGATTAAGAATATCATTTAATGTATTAATTCTAGACCGATATAGAAAGTCATCGAGAAAAGATGTTCTTAATCTGTCATTAATTGTACAATATAAAAGGAAATGTGCCTCGTCATCGACTACTCCACATTTTTCACAAAGTCTTAAATGTCTAGGAATTTTATAATATCGTCCCTTTTCAATGCCTAAAGAATGGTCACTTACTCTAAATTGACATATCAATTTTCTGATCGCATTATCTGGATATTTTAAGTAAAATTCTAGTTTGTATTCAGTTTTTAAAGTTTTAAATAAAAGAAGTTTATCTTTATTATCTATTGATTCAAGTTTCTTATTATACATATCTAGATATTCCTGTTCAACTGCATTTTTATATTTTCTTTTAAGTTTATTTTTATTCTTTTTATTAAAAATTCTTCATTTGAGTGATTAATTTTATTTTCATATCTTACATGATTGACATACGAAAACCAAGAGTAGGTTCCTTTCTCATGAAGGGATTTGGAAAGTGAACAACACTCTTTCAGTATAAGAGGCGTATCATTGGCTAAGATGCGGTCTTCATATAACAATGACTGTGTTTTAATAAAACAATCAATTGGTAGCCTTCCAAGTTCAGATCTAGATGCAATGTTACTAGCCCATTTCTTTAATCCTAAAATATATTTACAAAATTTGTTGTGAACTTTGTCAGGAGGGTTTTTATCAAGAAAGTTAAAGTGATTAACAACATTTCTATTTTGGGAGATTACATTTCCTAGGAATTTGAATTCATTTACATTTTCAAGTAGATTGTTGTTATATGTAAAGTTTGGTTTAGGTTTTCTATTCAAGCTACCAATGGTTATTGGGTTTTTTTCTTGCAATTGACTGACAGTTGCCATTTATTATAATAAGTCAACAATGTATTGACTTGAGACTTTCCTGTAGCCCTTCCTTTGATTCAGAAAGAACTAAAAGGTCATCTGCGAACATCAAACTTCCAATACTAGATTTTTCTAAAATTAGTGGATCACAATTGTTGTCCAAAAATAAGTCTGAAATATCATTAAAGGAAAACTCCAGTCAGTTGAACAATTATTATAATTCAATACATTGTAATTTTTTATTCGTAAATAACTAATTATTAAACAAAAAAACACCTTTATTAACATTAATTAGAAATATGAATATTTGGAATTTTCTGTCGTAGTGTAAGCGGCCATGACACCTCTTTATGTGACGTCACGGGGATGGATCATATTAGTTGAATAAATAACATGCATCTGACTCTTCCCAACATCGTGCCCGTTTGGTTATGTATTAATATCAGATCAACTGCAATACAATGTTTATAGTTGTATATCGTTCTAATTTTTTTTCTTAATATTCCCATCCCATGTTACATTTTCATAAAACAAAGGAGTTTATTTGTATTGAGGGGGAGGGCGTGTTCTACGTATAATTTCATGTTTTACGTAATTGGCCGTAGGTTAAATAACTTATCAGTTTTAACTGTTTTATGTGTACACATGCTTCTTTCTTTGTTGTCCCCAATGCTGTCGTACTTTCCCGTGTTTTCCGAGGTCACTGGTTGATGTGTTGACCGTGACAAGGGTAGTCCTGATCGGTAATTATACCAAACTAAATCTTCTCACACTTTCCCTTTTCGTTAGTGCAATAAAATGCTTAACATGAAGTCTAAATGATTTTGTAAATATCAAAAGATAAAAATACGACGTTATCACATATTTTATGGAAATAACGCCGAATTTGCATGTGTATTAAAAGCATAATTTGCGGCGTGTCATTTGACCCGGGGCAATAACATGTTAACATAGCAAAATATGTGATAAATAGATTAATACATGGTTTTTTTTCATATTGCTCTTGTCATCAGCCCTCGACTAAATATCAAGGTCTCGTGCTGATAACAAGGGCAATATGAAAAAGGTCATTATTAATCTATAATTATTTTACGATTTACATAATTTGTAATGATAAAATTGCAATTGATCAAGGCTGATATAATATACGATACCGCTATTGTGACGTCACGGCTCTTTCGGAAGAGCTTTAATTGCAGGCATAATCCGAGAATGGATTGTGCCTTTTGTCTCCTTACATTGAAGAGTTCTGAAAAATGGCGATCCCCATTATTTGATGCTACAGGCAACTTCAATCACCAAATTCTACCTTACGGTATACTATTTTTAACAATCATTAACACAAATGTCTTTTATTTACTGTCATTTAAATTTTCACGCTAACTTGTTAAGACCATGGCGTTTTCCTTTGATAGAAATGTTACAGAGTGGGACTTAAAAAATATTTTAAAAAAATAAGTGACGATTGAGTTTCTGAATACATATTTTGAATTATATCATTAGTTTTGTGACCAACTCCTGATGCTAATAGCTTGTAGAAAAGACCTTTGCGCCAGACTGAGTCAAACGCCTTTCTTAAATCAATAAAGCAAGAAAAAATTTGCTTTTTGTTAGAGTTTATATACTTGTTTATCAATATTTTGAAAAGAAATAAACCATCTGTGGTTCTCAGGTTGGTTCTAAATCCAAATTGTGCATTACAAAATGTATCTCTCATACGAGTCATAATTCTATTATTGAGAATAGCACTGACAATTTTGCTATTCCATTTAGAAGTGAAATGCCTCGATAATTATTTGGATCCAGTTGATCTCCACTTTTGAAAATAGGGACTATATATGAATTTAACCATGATTTGGGTTAGATTCCGGATGAAAATATCAAATTAAAAAGTGTTGTTACTGACTTGACAATTACTGGGCAGCTACATAATTTGATTATTTCATTCAGAATTAAGTCAGGTCCACAAGATTAACCTGTTTTTACTGAGTTTACAATTTGCTTAACTTCTGATACTGTTATAATGTCATTTTAGCGATAATTTTTTTTCGCTTAATAGAAAGTCATCTATTTTTGATTCATGATGCGAATCAGTTTGTTCTTTCCAATCTCCTTGAGAATGAAAATGATTCATTAGATCAATAGGTTCAAATGTGACATCATTTTCTTTATGTGATTTTGAACTGTTAGCTTTTCTCAATAACTTCCATAACTATTGAGGGTTGTCTGCACTTGCATGTAAAAACTTTTTAATACAATTTTGCTTAAGCTGATATTTCTTCTGCTTTGCAGTCTTTTTAATTTTTTTTTTTGGTTGCTGTTATAAAGTAATCATTTCTTACGGCTCTATCAAAAGGTCTTTGTTTTAATTGCTTGCCAAGTAAATTTATTTTACTTTTCAAATATTTTATGTCAATATGTGATCATGGTTTTCTGGTCTTCTTCTTTTAACAAATTACTGAACTTGCGGAATTGCCGACTCCAACTGAGATCGAGTTTTTCGGGAAATATATAAAAAAAATATTTTGTTGAGGTAGTATATTTGGGTAATTGGGTAAATTCCCCACCCCCTTCGACTTTTAGTAAAAATGTTTAAAACAAGTTTACCTTTTTCAAATTAAGTCAGATAAAAATCAACACGTACACAAGATGGACATTGACCGATTGGGTAAAACATATCGTTTTCAGAAAATTACTTTGTGTTCATGTGTATTATGGAACGCCGTTTTAACATGTGTAAAACTCAAATACAGAGAGATCTATAATTAATTAACCTCAAATTAATGATCTACCGACTTATATCTACATCATGTTTTTGTAATTAGGACAGTTGATTCACAGTTGTCCATTGTCATACTATATAAAATCATCATAGTCCGTCCACATATTGATGATGGAGGTATCGTGTCACCTTATTTGGGTCATTATCAAAATACACGCACTTTTTCCTGTTCATATTTTGGTGACATCAAATATTTTCGTTCCCGTTTTGCTTTAGCCTATTAGTTTTTCCTACATTACAATGACATATTTACATAATATGCAGTCGGGAAAACCGCCATGAAAAAAAAAATCTAGATATGTAGCACCCCCTAATACCTTTCAGTCTGTGGTGTTACCAACATAAAATTATTCTTTTTAGGAAAATGAAAAATAATTTTTATGTAAAAAGTGGTTACATACATAGTATACAGGGAAATTATGCATAATGTAGGATATTTTCTTTGGAACACTAGTTTTTTTTTCACAATATTTGCATATGGTGCACCGTATGAAGATTCAATTCATTATCTAATGGAATGTCCATTATACCAAAACGAGAGATATTGTTTTTTTAGAAACTTAAGAGAAACCAACAAAAATATAGAAACATTACTCTTTGGAAACGATGAAAATAGTATAAACGAAAATTCTAATATCTTCAATAAAGTTCGAGCATATATTAGACAAACAAAAAGATTCTAATCAGTGGTCGGTCATCTGGTCTCCATCAACATCAATTTATTTCCCATGTTTCACTACATTGTGTTAAATATTATTTATATTTGTGTATGTGTTATTTTTGTTGACATTATTATATGTGTATTATTTGTAGGGAGAGGACAGTCCATAAGTTGTGATAACTTTTTGTCCAATCCCATTGCTATTTTATTTGCAATAAAATAATATTAAACTATATGTAGTTGTGGAATTCCATTTAAGCTGCATTATGAAACAAACAAGTTTTCATAATTGTATTTTGTTTCACTTTATATAAAGAAAAGATGACTTATACATAGTTATCAAAGTCAACTTTATTCAACTATAATATAATTTACTTCAATTATGTCATGTATCCTTTTTATGAAACAATTTACATGAGGTAACACTATTGACAAGAGGTAACACCACAGATGACAAAAGTAACACCAGGGACATCTTCATGAATGTACACATTTAATTCAAGAAAAAAAACACACAACTATCAACCTATATTTGTTGTTTTCTTAATGTTTTCAGTACAATATTCAGTTTTTCAACATATTGGTTTGATGCATGAGCAATATCAATTTTGTCCATGGTGTTACCAGGTCTTAAAAGTATACTCCCATCAGCTTGTTAAGCTATATCTTAGACGTAAATGACGATGTTTGAACAATTTTTCTGCATAGGTTAAAGAGTAATATTTTGTTCTGTATATTACTGTTTATGGAATAATGTGTTTATTCACAATTTTAATGCTACATGTCTGTGGTGTTACACAATCTTTATGGTAACACCATTGACAGTAACACCACAGAAAACAGGTAAGTATTTTCAGGATAAAAGGATAATAATATCTCCCTGACTATATTTTATATGTATATCCTGTGAAGAATACCTAATGTAATGTATTGTATATTTTTACATTATCAGGAAGACTAACCGGTTAATCGAGAAAAGTCGTTCGTGTACGATTGTTAATCGGGTTTTTTAATTCGTGAACGATTCTGTTACTAGTTCGTGTACGATATTTCCGGTTTTTAAAAGTAAGGTAAGACACCAAATTTCAATACATTTTTTGTATTCTTTTGTAAATATAAGCATAAAGCAAAAAAAGGCTTCGTAGTTCCTTAAATGAATAATTAATAAATTTAATTCGAAAGAGTAAACTTCATAACAGACTTTCATTTTTCAATAATTTGGTCAGAAACGTAGATCATAATGTCACTCTATTTTTTGTTTTCAGAGTTTCCATTTTCTAGCAAAAAAACGCAAATTTTCTAATAAAATTAACATTTTATGACAGAAAATAAATTTGGACTTCAAAGTTACTTTATCTTATACTTACTTTTCGTGACAATTCTTAACTTAAGCAAAGATATAGTTTCCTTTTTGCATATTTCCAATTTTTTTGTTCGTGAACGAACGTGTTATTGAAAAAATATGGTCGTGTACGATGGGGGGCTTCGGGGAGGGTCCGATAGTCCGACGGCCCATTAGTCCGACAACCCATTAGTCCAACATGTCAGTTCGTCACGGTGAGGGACTAAATTCTACATCGCATTACCATTTTTACTATTAGTTTCCTTTTCTGGTTTAGTTTCTTTCCTTGTAATAGTAGTCTCCGTCTTTATGGAAGTCTTCGGGATGTCAGTTAGTTGGGAAATAGAAAAATCGTAAGCTCGGGTGGTACATACATGTGTACATGCATGTTTAATGGCGTTCACCTATCCCATTCCCGACAGGTGGCGCATGTGTACTATCAGTTATTCGATTCCAAGATGCTAACAGGAACATACATGCCACAAACACTAAAGAGCAAGTTCAACCAGTCCGAGGTGGATCCGACCTGCCCAATATGCAGACTGGAAACAGAAACCATAACTCACATTATTACAAGCTGCCCACTATATAATGAGATCAGGAAAGAACACTTTGTAAAAATTAAGGGAACTGTTATAACTGCTATTGGCTTTGATAGTTGGAAAAGAAATTTCAATAAAAAGGACATTATATGCCAGCTAGTATTGACTGTCAAAAACTGGTGGATACTGATTTGCTGCCAAAGATTGATGATCTTATATATGATATTGAAACAGCATCAAATGTCCTATGTCACGCCATACATACAAGAAGACTAAACTTCAACTGTGCCGAATAAAGGCTAGTATGGATGGCAGTCTCTGTGTAACATCCGCCACATCTCTATCCATTTATGTCACCATCTATTAGACTATTAGAAATTTACTTATCGTTACTTTATTTTTAGATTTTATAATAAGTTCTTAACTTTTTATTCCTTTCTGTCACTGCTTTTGATATGATTTGTATGAATCCTCAATATCGTTAATTGAGCTTTTAGATTTTAAAATAAGTCAACTACACGTTCCACAAGTTAGGTTTTTTAGATTTTAAGAATAATATAGTTTTATATTTTACTATAAGCCCAATATATAGGATAGGTCGATTCAGGTGCGTCTGAATCCTATGAAAATTACAGGAACTTAACCGCCGTTGCCTATTAATGACAGTAATAAGCAAATAGTAAAGTAGTAGCAGGACATTATAGAGTTAACGTTTCTTAACTTTATTGCTACTCTATCTGCCCGTGCGGGTTCCGCAAATATCTTTGTATATAATTCCAGTGTACATATACCTGATTCATTCAAATTGGTGGAGGAATTTCATGGTCAACTCAAAATTGGTGGTGGAAAAAAAAAGAGTGCTCCTAGACTGGAGGGAAAACGGAAAAAGAAGAAGAAGAAGGATGGCGGACGGCGATCAGCTGTGGTCAGTGCCGAAGCTCGAATATGATCTACTACGCCGAAATGCATCGACAAACGTTCGAAAAACTGACTTGATTGAAAGGTACATATTACAACGAAAACCCAAGCATACGATTTATGTTCGTTACTTTTCAATATTATTGTATTTGTTGAATGTCCAAGTTGCCCCGACTGAAAAGAAAACATCATTAAAATTATGATGACGGATCAGTTTGAATGTGCTTTCGTGACAGGATTCAGAGACAAGACCAGGAGATTTTGTCATATTTATGCTATCCATTATAATTGAAAAAGAAGATTTTGAAGTTAACTGCCTTTATAAAACCAGATGGGATTCATATCCAGGCATAGCCATAGGTGAGGGAAAAAAATCATTTTTATTAAAAAAACTGACCCAACTTTTTACACACCTTTTCTTTTTATTAAATATTCAAAAACAACACACTGAAAGCATCGTATACATGTCATCATTCAGAATGTGAAAAAACGGGGCATATTTTCAATAGAAAAAAAGTATGGGGCTTTCAAAAGGGGTACCCTCATACGTTTTTTAAGAAACATTTTACATTTAAAAAAAAAAAACATTATTTTTTTCACAATTTTCACAATTTTTTTTATCTTTGAAATTTAAATACACAATCATGTGTAATTAACTCAATAAATATACTAATTTAAATGATGCTCATTACATTCGGTATACATCTTTATGAAATTTGTACAAAAAATGTATTACTTATTTGTCTGGTATATTTTCAAAACTGCAGCAATAGAAAAAAAAAAGTCACTATGGTTTCAGAGCATACCCTTGTCTAAATATCCTTATACCCTATGCTTCTATACTATAGTAAAAAAGGTTTTTTTCTTAAATTTAATGCCAAAAAGGGGGGCAAAACTATTCCCCCCCCCCCTCCCTCAATTTTTAAAAGTAGGGAGGGCAATTGCCCCCAGCTCTTTCGCTCTTGAAGTGGTATTAGTGAAGTTCGAACTGCAGTCTCATATGGAGCATCTGAGTTCATGTCAGTTCGGATTTTTAGTTTTAGTTTAAACATATTTTTATTTGCTAAATATAACAAATAGGGATCGGACACAAGTTTTTCCAACTTATGAAGTCTTCTCCCGAATACAATAATTTACAATATGGATTAGCATGCGCAATGAAATGATATAATATGTATATAATAGCATAGAGTTAAATATACAAAGAATGACTATATACAAAAACATAATTATAGACAATATACGAAAAAAGAAAAAAACTAAAGAAAAAAGAAAAGAGAATAAATACTTTTGGAGATGTGTGTTGGTTCTTTAGATCATTTAGACAATTGTAAATCTTTTGGAGTCTTTAATATATTTAAAAGCATGTTTAAAAATGGTTATATTTTCTTCATATGTTAGGAGATCACTTCCTTTTGTCAGTAGATTTACATCAATATTAATGTTAGAAGGTAGCCAGTTAAGACTATTAAATAATATTTCCCTATTATCTGTATATTTATCACAATCAAAAAAGAAATGGTGAGAATTTTCACATGGTGCGCCACAGTTACAGGAAGCATTTGATAAAATTTTTACTTTACATAAATCGTAATTCAAGAAGGATGCATTGCAGCGAAGCTGTGTTAGAATTATATTTAGTTTTCTAGAACCATAAGAATAGTGTCTCGGAATTGGCATTGAGATTGAACTGCGGATTGCCTTTTTAAATTTAGATAGTGTGTCAAGATTACGCACTGAAAGATTAAGGTTATTCCATTCCCTTACTGTAGCTGAGACGAAAGAATCTCTAGTTAAAGATAGTCTACAGAATGGAACAATAATATCGTTGCCATTTCGAAGGGGATAAATAGTCGTACTTTGGATTGTTGGGGGAATAAGATCGAGTAAATAAGAGGGTGTGCTACCGTTTTGGATATTATATAATAATTGGAGCTTTCTCCTAGTTCTTCTTTCTTCCAATCTCTCCCAGCCAGTTTCTCTATATAGATATTCTGTGTTGGTAAAGATTGGAAGTCCGGTGATAATTCTAGCTGCCTCCAACTGTAGCCTCTCCAATTTGCACGAATTAGAGACACCACAGTTGTCCCAGACCTCACATGCATACTCAAATATTGGTCGAATGTAAATTAAGTATAATTTCTCTAAATTTTTTCTATTTAATTTATATTTCAATTTACGCAAAACACATATGTGTTTAGAGACACTTTTTATTAAATTTGCTACATGTTTATTCCATTTTGCTTCCTCGCTAAGTGTTATCCCCAAATGTTTATGGTTTGATTTAAGTGGAATTAATTTTCCATCAAAATAAAAATAAAAATTTGTTGAGTTTTCTACATTTTTAAAAAGCATGATTTCAGTTTTGTCTGGGTTGAAAGACATCAACCATCTCTTTGACCAGTCACCAAGTTCATGTAGATCATGATTTATGACATATTTTATTTGATCTTCATCTTGGCTTGCATAGCCAAGGGAAGTATCATCAGCAAACAAACGGCTTAAGGAAAGAAGCTTATCACCAATATCATTAATATAAACCAGAAATAACAGAGGACCGAGGACAGACTCTTGGGGGACCCCAGCGGACACAGACACATATGAGGACGACGAATCTCTGTTTACTACTTTTTGGTGTCTACAATATAAATAATTTTCAAACCATTTTAATAAATTCCCTTTTATTCCATAACAATTCATTTTATTTATCAAACCTTTGTGCCAAACTTTATCGAAAGCCTTTGAGAAATCACAGAAAACGAAGCAACATAGTTCTTTTTTTTCAAGAGAGTTTAAGATAGTATTATATAGTTCTATTAATTGGTGGACTGAGGAATGCTTAGGCAAAAAACCAGATTGATACTGGTAGATAAGCTTGTTTTGAATTAAATGGTTATATATGTGTTTGTATATAATCCTTTCCATTACTTTTCCGACACAGCTAATCAGTGATATTGGGCGGTAATTAGAAGGTAAAGATGTATCACCTTTTTTAAAAATCGCTATGACATGCGCATTTTTCCAACTAGAGGGATATTTACATTGGCGGAGAGATTTGTTAAAAATAATTTGTAGTGGGATGGGATGGGATTTTTAGTTGTTTGAGCGTCTCAGTCTTCAGTTTTCTGGGTATTCGTAATTTTTTGTCCGCCATTAAATATTTGTCTTTTTGTCATGTTATACTTGTATATTTATATCATATATTGTTATTAAAGTAATATATTGACCCTTTAAGTTTAAGACTATTTAAGCGAAGGGGCTAGTCGCTACTAACTCGCTAGAGAAAAAAAAGGTTTCATGAATCACGAAAACATTAACAACTTTTTAATGAATATTATTACCTGATGTAATCAGTGTCAATAAATACACAATTTAAACATTTAACTATCCTATGGTGAAGATTAAAATACATGTACATCTGTAGTTAATAATATATCGTAAATACAGTCCTTTGTACAAGATGCTTTTGAAGTACTTGTTTGAGTGGTTTATTTATCTGTATGTGTACTTTGTGTAACATTACAATCATTATGGCTTCTATAGTACAAGGTAGTACATTTCAATAAAGTTGAAAAGATGTCAGTTCAAATCTGACTGGAAGCTAATCTATGATCTTTTTAATGTTTGTTTGATGATATTGACTGTATTAACTAACTTCAACTAAGCAACTTGGGCACAAGTCCCTTGCTTAATGAAAGTTTTGAAGGACTGCTCCTTTTTCAGTGTGATTTTTATACGACCACATAAATTTTGTTGTGGTGGTATTATGTTATTGGTCTGTAGACAAAATGGTTTCCTATCTCATCGGTGGTGTAATGGTTAGCATTCTCACCTTGAGTGTGTTAGATCCATGGGATAGAGCCCCAGTCTGGTCAAACCAAAGACTATAAAATTGGTATTTGTTGCTTCTCTACTATTAAAGAATGCAAGTAAGAACAAAGACTGGCCGGCTAGGAATCGGAATATTAATTAGTGTGCCCGAGTGGAGTGACATGTCTTCCCACTCACTTGTTTTCTTTATTAGACACCAACAATTTTATTAGTGAAAGAGGGAGGGGGGCATGGGATTTTTTATGTGTCAGTAGAGAATCCAATTTTTTTTTCAAGCATCGGTAGATCAAAAATATTTTTTATACATACATGAGATAAAAGATACATGCATACGAGACCTAAACAAATAATTGTGTGTTTAGGGTTACCGGTAACCCTGTGAAAAAGGTTAGGTAAAGGTGACAAGGATTTTTTTTTTTTTTTTTTTTGCATTGGATATATTGGGCATGCAGATGTTCCAAGACTGTGCTTGTTGAGAAAAACTAATAAAATAGCTAGGATTATAGGCACTAAATTTTAGGTAAGGTCGAGTTAACCTAAACAAGCAATATTTTTTAGAGCTGAGGTGTATTCAGGTCTACTTTAAAATTTGGACATAGTGGAAAATAAACGATTTTTATTCTAACCCCCCCCCCCCCCCCCCCCCCTTCTCAGTAGTAAAATGGTTAGTGCTTTATGTCTTATTAAATATATTGAACACTATGCTTAGAGGAGCCATTCCTTAAGTAAAAATGATATAAACTTTTTATTCAATCAACACTGGAAGACATCTAACATAATAATCCCGACACTGAGAAGCCGATGTCCTTGAGATGTCATTATGTGCCGAGCAAACCACGTCGTATTTTCCTGGGGTCCACGGACCTCTCGTCGCATGGCCAGTCTTCTTGATAGCTACCCTCATCTTGTTAAACACAGCATTTGTGGCATTTTACACGAATACATACATTTTTGTAAATCAATATCGTAGTTTACATTAGTTACGTTATTGATGCTAGCCGAGGAGTTCCGAAAGTAATAACCTATTAGCGTAAAAATCGTAGGTGAACCCCATTACCTTTTGGGTCAGTTAGGAATGGGGATTACTATTACAAGGAACAAAACGAAACGAAACGGTTTGTTTCTCTTCACTTTAAAGACTTTACGGTTCCGTTTCGTTTATTGAATTAGCAAGTAAACAATCCATGTTTTTGGTTTAAAGTAGCGGATCCAGAGTGGGTCTACTTTCTTCCAGCGATCGCGTCAAGCGAGTTTTATCCCTCGTCAGCCGAGCTCGACACCTTGTTACCCTGGCTCGACCCCTTATTAGGCCCCTCAAGACAGTGGGTTTAAAATGGCAGGTTTCTCAAAAGGACAGGTTTTGTCGGGATTAACATTTGATAGCGTCTGAATCTGAAAATATATTAAACCACTAATAACTGTTTGAAATAGCCCCATGGGGCCCATCCTATATACATGTAATAAGAGAGCTCTAATTTGATCAGTTTCGCATATTTTTAGTTGAAAAAGGGAGAAAATTAAGATAATGATAAAATCCATGGTGTCGCTTTAAGCAAAAAGGAGAGGTGTTGACCCCAAGTACCTGTGTCGTGAACAAATGAGCTAATGGCAGTTAGGTTAATATATATATTCGTGTCAAAACGATATCGATGTTCGTGTCGTCATTTTACACGACGGGTGTTGTTAACAAGGCAGGACTTGCCAACTCTTCCGGAGCACCTGAAATCACTCCCGGTTTTTAGTGGAGTTCGTGTTGTCTGTTCTTTTTAGTTTTATGTGTAACGGATTTGTCATATGTGTCCCTTGATTTTCGATTTCCTGTTTAACGGATTGGTTGCGTTTGTCTCATAGCCAAACTGGTTAATCAAATTGCATTATTGGGAAATTGTTTCAATATATTTCCATTCTAAAAACTGGATACAATCCATGACAAGAAGACGGGTGAAAACGGGTCACTTATCGAATTCCCGGGACCCGTCGAGTGATTGAAAAATCTCGGGTGAGAGGACACATTTCGGCAAATTCATGACCGGTGTGACGACGTACAGTTATATAGGGTACATGTATATAGGAACCACTCTCATGGTCTGTCGAATGCCTTAAAGGATATTAATGAGACTTGGAATGCCTCTTGCATTTATAGGTTGTCGGACTAATGGGCCGGTGGACAAATGGGCCGTCGGACTATTGGGAGGACCCCCCCCCCCCCCCGTACGATGTATTAACATTTTTGCAGACTATAGCTTTTGTGTGTTCCACTTGTGTTGACCTTGATATTGGCGTGGAAAGTTCTCTTTTAGTACGATATGGTTTATTTGGTGTTGTCCTTATATCATTTTTGCTGTTTTCTGAAGCTTGACAGTTTTTCCAGTAATGTTTTTTTCGGGTAATTTTTTTTCTTCTTGAAACAGGTTTTGGAAGTTTAGTCATGGTTTATCTGCAAACATATAAATTATGCATACTTACTTTATTATGTAGGTCTACGGTTCTTTGGCTTTCACCTTTTGGTAATTTTGGCTATATTGTGTTCATATTTTTGACTTATTATTTGGGTTTCCAAACTTTTGGCGTTTAGCTCTGCTGACGAGGAATTATTTTCCGAAATGGCCATCCAAGACATCAAAATTGGTATAGATTGGTTTTTTTCTACATGCAAAAGTTATTGTCGTTTAAGTACTGTTCCATGTAAGAGTCATCAATTGTTTAACTTTTCATTAAAACTGGTTAAAAGTGTTCATTTGGTAATCTAAACATTTCCTTCTATTTCGGATTTTCATAAAATTAATAATTTTTTAGTAGTTATAGATTGAACATTATGGCGGGAAAGTTTTCACGTACTTTTTACTGCATAATGAAACCAAATATTTGCGTGTTAATATCTACAAAAGGCATTTTGAGCCATAGCATCGTATGCATACATGTAAGGGCTCCTGAATATATTTCAGTCATAACTTTTTTGCTTAAATAAAATTTGAATTCTTGACTGGTTTTATAGGGAAGACATTTTGGCGAAAATGTTCCCGTACTTTATTATGATTGTTCCAGTATTGCAGGAGTTATTGACCTTTTCGTGGAATTTGTTGTGTGTGGGGGGTATTAGTTATCCTTTGGCTTACAGTTCTAGTTTGAGGTCAGATGTGTTTCAGTACTCAACATAATAGTTTCTTAAAATGGATGTGTACTTACAATTGGTGTTGCCTGATTCTTACAAAGAATAGTACATACAAATGTATTCATGAATATCTATTAGTAATTACTTAGAAATAGGTTTTCGATGACGCAAAACACCGCAAATTATATCTTGCCGCGCTCATATTTCATGAGACACACTTATAAAAAGCAACATTAGAAAATAATTCATTTAAATTGCTAAGAAAAATGCAAGTATCTTATATTGAGTAATCGTTCACGAACATTGATCACGAACAAGAAATTTTTAACCTGTTCGTTCATGAACCAAAAAATGAAAAAAATATAATTTTCCCGTCATATTTTGTATTTTTTGTGAAAAAGGTCTTTTAACCACTCTAATATAGAAGAATGTTTCCATTAAAGTGATGTTTCAGTCATAAAAAAGTGTAAATGTGTGAATATAGGAATATTATAATTCTTGTGACATTTTGATGCAATGCTTTTTAGACTTTCTGACCACATTTCACGCAAGGTTTATATCAACGAAAGTTTTGGATTGATTGATTGATTGATTGGTGTTTAACGTCCAGCGAGCAATTTTTCAGCTATATTCAGGACGAGAACATTTAAAAATTTAAAAGCCACGGGACTCGAAACAAGGAAAGGTGATGGGTAGGGACGGATAATTTTGCCTGTGCAACAGGTCTCTTATGGACCACTCATCATGAGCATAATGCTCATAATGAGCTTTTACACTGGGTTCTTCAACGTGCGGAGAGGGTGGCAATCTCTCAACACGGGACCTCGGTTTTATTTACGTCTCATCCGCAGGACGGGTTGGTTGTGAATTTCTACATCCCGCACAACCGACGGACGCCCCTTCAAGCCGAAGAAGCTCTCGATCCCATTTCTATACCCCGGGGTTACCGCGGGGTTCGAAAGTTTTGGAGCATACACCACCAAAGATATACAATAAAGGAAGGGAACTGCGAAGAGATAATTAATAATTGTTTCCTTAATTAGTAATAATTGAGGATTACCGTCAAGGAATCATTTCCGGATCCTCAAAATAATCGTACATGAACTAGTAACCGAATCGTTCACGAATCAAAAAACCCGATTAACAATCGTACACGAACGGCTTTTCTCGATTAACCGGTTGGTCCCCCTGATTATGTTCAATTCTAACAAAAAGAAGTAGTGAGAAGTACACCACAGACATAAAATTTATATACTATACCCATCGCACGTACCTTTTCGGCTCTATATTTAGTTTATGGATCACTTTTGTTTTTGTCGTCTGCACATGTCATGAAACAGGAAATAAGCAAAGGGAGAAACTATTTTTGCTTCAAATATGACAAGACAGATAACTCTTACCAGCCTTAATAGGAAGGGTAACACCACAGACATGAAAATCTACAACAGCAGGTTTTTGCTAATTTTCTTTTTAAATTTCAAAATATATCAAGCAAAAATAATGTTGTGCTATTAGAGTTTTAGGAATAGTTCAAAAATAATATAAAGATCGAATAAAATCATAACATCTGAATAGTACAAATGACCAAAAGTAAGTCATTCTGGAAAAATAACACGTAACACCAAGGAAAAAACAGGTCTGGCCAGAAAAAAAAATATGTGTGTTTACGGTCACCCGACCGACCGACCCTAATTTTTGCTATCAATTTTTACACTGAATTCGGATAACCATTTTTGTTGTTTAATCAGCAGCAATGTTTTTTTATTCAACCGCTAGCTTTTTGTCGAAATTGTAAGCAAAGAAGGTAGAAAAACTGTGTAACTCTCATAAGACAACTTCAAAACAATTGACAGCTTACCGGAAATTTCGAAAATGAAATACCGGAATCGGATTCAGGAACCGGGAACGACTATTTCCGGTTTTGCCGATAGTAAAAAAAAAATAAAAATTAATGCCGACCGACCGACCCTAGATTTGTTTGACATGTGACAGTAAACACACATATATTTTTGTTTGGCCTCTTTGTGTAGCTAGTATACATTCGCAATTGGACCAATCTGGATTTAGATGGTAAAACTATAGAAAGCTGATGTGCCTTCATGCAAAACATGTTTTCTCCAATCAGTTTGGTTGATATTTGTCTTTTAATTGCGTAATAACAGAAAAGTGCGTGTTTTTTTATAATGACCCATTTAGACCAAGGCTTAGTTTCAGTTTCATTGTTCTCTGACTTAACACAAACGATTTCTAAGGATTAGGCAAGTATGAGGCGTAGCTTCACAACATGTACTTAGCACCTGCTTTTTCCTATCAAAAAGGAATTTCTGGTATAAATAAATTAAGCGTATTTTATATCAGAACTTCTTTCGTATGTAGAAAAATTGAGGACGTAAGTCCTCATTACCGTAAGGGACAGAACAAACCAGTAGTACTACTGATCGATTAAATCTCCAACCAATATTCTGATAGTTATCCAATTTTAATGCATTTTTTTGTGTGTGACAAAATGGTAATCTTTAATTCATTGTTTATTGCTAGACTATAAAATAATTTGCTATTTTATTTCGAAAAGAGTCTTAACACGGCTGGTAATCGGCACAAGCAGAACAATAGGTTCTGCAAAGAAATTCGTGAGGATAACTTCCTGTTTTGGTGGAGGAGAGTAAGCGAAGACGCTTCGAAAGGTATGTACATGTCAAAAATTGAAATTTTCTTTTTTACTGCTCGAATATTGCAAAATCAGAGAATGCTATGCTGTCGGCGAATGCTTTCACGATTAGAAACATGCATAGTTTATTCTTGTATATGAAGTGTAACTCTCGCAAAATCAATCGTCCCACGAAATACATGACGAAAATTGTGACACTCTTACATTTCTAAGTTGTTCTTGACAAAGATGCAAGTTAAATTTTCAATATTGTTTCATCATGGGAGTCTAAATGTAATAGGGGATAAATTCCGATTCGTCAGAAGTAAATTGAAGTCTAGATAAATGAAAGTGACATTTTAACAGGATCTTCAACGTCTTTGTCCCTTTTGAATTCAAGAGTGAATTTTGCATGTCCGAACGAAAACATACTAAGGGGAATCAATACACTTGGGTCCGGCTTCCCGTCACGGTTTAGTCCAGGATTAATTGATTCAATGATTGAGTTAAAGATTCAACATCCTTCACCTATGTATTGGTGTTTGACGGTAAGAAGGTCCTTAAAGGAGGAGATGTAGAACTTCTTGGTTTTGAAGAAGGACAAACATTAGAGTGTATCATTTGTATTAGAAATTATAAAGATATGATTCACATTAAGTTTAATTATTCTTGATTATAAAATTATTTCACAGTGCATTTTCAATTTTTTCCAATGTAAGGGAAGTTAATCGTGTGTATCCAATACACAATGGAAGTTGTCACAAACAACAAATGATCAATAATGACAAGTTAAATCATGGGAAACCGCAGTTACAATTATGAATTGATTCCTTAAATGAAATGTTTCTTTCTAGGTGGACAGCCCATGAACAACGAAATATTACTTTTATACTTTTAAAAACCCGACGGGAAGAAGGGCATCAGTTCGTGAATTTATTACCAGACAGACATGCACAATTTGTGATTATACAGTGGATTACATGTGTCGTACCAAAACTAGCAAATCTCCTCATGCATTCGCAATGTACTCTATCAGAACCGATCTCCTCAAGCAGGAAAACGAGAAAATTGACAGTTTGTAGATTTATCTAGACTTCAATTTACTTCTGACGAATCGGAATTTATCCCCGATTACATTTAGACTCCCATGATGAAAAAATATTGAAAATTTAACTTGCATCTTTGTCAAGAACAACTTAGAAATGTAAGAGTGTCACAATTTTCGTCATGTTTTTCGTGGGACGATTGATTTTGCGAGAGTTACACTTCATATACAAGAATAAACTATGTATGTTTCTAATCGTGAAAGCATTCGCCACAGCATAGCATTCTCTGATTTTGCAATATTCGAGCAGTAAAAAAGAACATTTCAATTTTTGACATGTACATACCTTTCGAAGCGTCTTCGTTTACTCTCCTCCACCAAAACCGGAAGTTATCCTCACGAATTTCTTTGCAGAACCGATTGTTCTGCTTGTGCCGATTACCAGCCGTGCTTAAGGGGGTCCAAATTCCAAGCATTTCCATATTTGAAAAGCATACATTTGTATTTAAAACTTGTAATAGTTAAGCAAGACAAATGTCCAAAATACAATTGGTCCAGCAAATTATTGTTTCCTTGCTTATAACTATGTACAACACATTATTGTGTTCAACAGACATCGTGTCCACAACAGCTTTTAATACACTTGATCATTATTTCTTTGTCGACATGCTACGGTCGTATCATGCTTCGCTCTGCACAGCCCTCTATTCTACATTTGTAATGTGTTACATGGCAAAACTTAACTTGCGGAATTCCGGACTCTAACTGAGATCGATTTTTCGGGAAATATAAAAATCACTTATTGAGGTAGTAGATTGGGTAAATTGCCCCCTTAGACCTTTAGTAAAAAGAACAAAAAGAAAAAAAAAGAAAAACAAAAAGAATAGATTAGCGCTTACCTGTTTTCAATTTTGTCAGATAAAAACACTAATGCTGGACCTTGACCGATTTGGGTTTATCCAGGTAAAACAGAACGTTTTCAGAAAATTACATTGTGTTCATGTGTATTATGGAACGCCATTTTAACATATATAATGTTCAAATACAAAGAGATCTCTAATTAATTAACCTCAAATTAATGATCTACCGACTTATATCTACCGGTATATCATGTTTTTGTAATTAGGACAGTTGTCCATTGTCATACTACATAAAATCATCATAGTCCGTCCACATATTGATGATTGAGGTATCGTGTCACCTTATTTAGACTAAGGCTTAGTTTCAGTTTCATTGTTCTCTGACTTTACACAAACGATTTCTAAGGGTTAGGCGAGTATTTAGCACCTGCTTTTTCCTATCAAAAAGGAATTTCTGGTATAAATAAATTAAGCGTATTTTATATCAGAACTTCTTTCGTATGTAGAAAAATTGAAGACGAAAGTCCTCATTACCGTAAGGGACAGAACAAACCAGTAGTACTACTGATCGATTAAATCTCCAACCAATATTTTTTTTTAAAGTAATAATTTTTTGATTAGAAAACGGAAAATTTGAGTTTTCTCGAAAACAATACATTTTTTTAAAACACAGTAAACGAGAGTTTTGTGCAGAATTTTACTACCATTTTTAAAATATGCATTTCATCTAACAATAACCTTTCATTATTGCTGCACTCATCTGAAATTTGACATTTTCCCCGATTTTTACCGCCAAAATAGAGGTGGGAGTAAACTAACTAGAGGTAGCAGCCAGGTAAATCTTACCTTGATAGAGACAGAGACACGTGTACAGGCATATTTTGACACTCCATTTTTAAACTTTAAAATCTTTCTAAAAGTTCACATAAAATTTCTTCATAAACCTATTTTTTGACATCTTAACATATATATAAACATCGCAAGAATGGGTAAAACAAAGGACTTGTCAAAAGATTGTAAAAACATTGTGTTAAATCTATTCAAGTTTTTTCAGCTTGAGAAGGCCAGGGGAAGACCATTTTATTCCCCAGATAATTTGATTAAAAGAACATGCAAGGCTGCTGGCATATCTTACAGTTCTGTGTATAGAGTTGTAAACGGTAAAAGTCCTCCTGAATCCAACAGACCGAAAGAAAGAAAGAAAACTCTTGATGATTTTGATCGTTGCGTGTACAACAGGAAAATTGCCCCAACAGTCTCAAAAATTAAGAAAGAAATTGAAGATACAATTAAAATCTCGAAATCAACGCTTACTTTAACTTTATTAGATCTTGGTTATAAGTACAAACAATCCGGCGATAATAGGAGGCTTTTATATGATCAGAGGTCAGTAATAAATGATCGGTGTAATTACCTCCGAAAAATCAGGAAGTTTCGAGAGGATGGGTATGAAATTGTATATTTGGATGAGACCTGGGTTATTCAGAATCATGCCACTGACTACATGTGGTTACCAGTTGATGGTTCTGATGCCCCAAAGATCCCTTCAGGAAAAGGTAAAAGGTTGATAGTTTTGCACGCTGGTAATCGTGAGGAGGGTTTGATTGATAGGTGTGATTTGGTTTTTCTTGCCAAAGCTAAAGATGGGGATTATCACCAAGAAATGAACGGGCCCATCTTTCTAAACTGGTTCGAAAATTAGCTTATGCCAGCATTAAAAAGCCCAAGTGTTATCGTTTTAGATAATGCCAGTTATCACAATATCAAGACTGAAGAAACTGTTGTGCCAAACTTTAATCAGAGAAAAGCTGTCTTACAATATTATCTTTCAAAACACAACATGCCTTTTCAGCCCCTTGAAACTAAAAAACAACTTTATGAAAAAATCAAATTTAAGAAACTCCTTTCCGTTTTTAAAACTGATAAAATTGCCAACCTACACGGTCACGAAGTTCTAAGAACCCCTGTTCGCCATTGCGAATTGAACCCCATAGAACTTATTTGGGCACAGGTTAAAGGGTTTGTTGCAGAAAACAATACAACTTTTCGTTTGAAGGATGTGAAAGAACTTGTTTATGGGGGGTTTGGCAGAATTACAAAGGAAGTTTGGGCGAAGGCAGAAGACCATGTATTAAAAATAGAAAAGGAGTATGGGAAAGAGAATTGCATTGATAGGAGTGAGATTCTCCCAATAATAATTGATTTTGATGACGACGAGTCCAGCGACGAGGAAAGCTGAATCCAGTCCAACATGATTACATATTGAACGGGTATATCGGTTGTAAATGACAGATTGTACATAACGTTTTTACTTATAAAATTTTATTCATATCCAATAATTGTGTACTCTATGTCTAACTTCAGTGAATTTATTAGCAGAAAAGACCGTTCTTTTTTTAATTATTTCCGAAAGATTGAAATAGCTTGGTCAAATTAAAAATCAGTAATTATGGAAATTTATGATTTCACGTTTTTTTCAAAATTTTCGAGGTAAATCTCAGGTAAGCATGTGTATAAATGTCACGTAGTCAAATGCATTAACCATGAAGGGAACAATAGCCTTCTCCGGCACTTCGACGAGAGACAATAGACCAGCTGCGGGACCACCGTCGTTCCTATTGTTATATGGGATTACGTCCACGGTGAGTTGGCTGTCACATTTAACGAGCAAACTTGGCCTATTTTGAAGAACTTAGCCTGAAATAAAGACCTAAATAACGCCAAAAATTGGTAATTTTTCAGATGAGCAGGGCCTTCAGAATAATTTCAACCGTAAATATTTATACAATTCCAAAATGGTAGTAAAATTCCTGACAAAACTCTCGTTGGATGCGTTAAAAAAAAATCTACGCTTTACGAAATATTTAGATTTGTCCGTTTTCTAATAAAAAAATGATTACTTTAGTTATCCAATTTTAATGCATTTTTTTTTGTGTGGCAAAATGGTAATCTTTAATTTATTGTTTATTACTAGACTATAAAATAATTTGCTATTATATTTCGAAAAGAGTCTTAAGGGGGTCCAAATTCCAAGCATTTCCATATTTGAAAAGCATACATTTGTATTTAAAACTTGTAATAGTTAAGCAAGACAAATGTCCAAAATACAATTGGTCCAGCAAATTATTGTTTCCTTGCTTATAACTATGTACAACACATTATTGTGTTCAACAGACATCGTGTCCACAACAGCTTTTAATACACTTGATCATTATTTCTCGGACTCTAACTGAGATCGGATTTTTCGGGAAATATAAAAATCACTTGTTGAGGTAGTAGATTGGGTAAATTGCCCCTTAGACTTTTAGTAAAAGTGAAAAAAATAAAAAAAAAAGAAAAACAAAAAGAATAGATTAGCGCTTACCTGTTTTCAATTTTGTCAGATAAAAACACTAATGCAAGATGGACCTTGACCGATTTGGGTTTACCCAGGTAAAACAGACCGTTTTCAGAAAATTACATTGTGTTCATGTGTATTATGAACGTCGTTTTTTAACATATATAACGCTTAAATACAGAGAGATCTCTAATTAATTAACCTCAAATTAATGATCTACCGACTTATATCTATATCATGTTTTTGTAATTAGGACAGTTGTCCATTGTCATACTACATAAAATCATCATAGTCCGTCCACATTGATGATGGAGGTATCGTGTCCATAGGTACCCGATTTGTGGACCCCCCTTTTTATTAATTTTTTTAATTCATCACTTTTGTGTGACGTTTTCATTATAAACAGTGTTGAACAACTTCAAACATTACCAAAAACTCAATCCGAGATCGATATAAGCCCATTTCTTAAAACACAAAAACCCTCGATCTTCCACTCTATTATATTAAACACAGGAAAAACCGTTAGCCACTTGGTTGATGGAAAATATTGTAAAAGGTGATGGTTCTGAATACCTAGATTTTGAGGAAATATCTTCAAAATTTGTATTTAAGAACGACAGGTAGAGAGAAGAGGATCGGGAACCAGTAGCGCGGGGTATTTTCTTGATAACGTTGACGATAATTGAAAGTGAAGCACCCGGTCGCGAAAACCTCGCCGATTGCGCAAAAGACGACCGATTTGTATGTAGTTTTTGCATGGACATCGAGATGAGTGATTGAGGAAGGCGTGCATGCATGGATATTGCTGGTAATTGGATTTTTATATTTTTAATTATTGTTTTCGTCAAATATTCAACTTTCGCTGTTCTAGAGTTGATAGTCCGAGATTCCTCTGCCGTCCGACGGCATTATTATTTTTTGCTAGAGTCGTGGGACGTCAGAGCTCTACATACGGAAAACAGCGGATATTCCCTCCAACTCTTGGTCAGCACATTTCCACGTTTCGTGGCTATTTGATTTTATTTTCTATCAGAAACCCTTATATAAATCGCCTCACCAATCATTTTTCTATTCATTCATAACCATCTCACCCTCAGAAAGTGGTGTTACACTCCATTACAGCACGATTTTCCCTTAGACCCTATGATTGCGTTATTTCACATCCATTTTGGAACATTTGTCACGTGACTTCTAGAAAACTACCATTACCGCAATGTATCATGGGAGATGATTTGCATATAAACAAACAAACAAATATTTTTATTGCCAATCATAGGCGCCTGTTAAGGCAGAACAATTAACATAAAATTTAATACAGTTGACTATATTGATTGGTAATGATTTTAACAGCAATAGATAACCATAAGAAAAAGAATATGATGTAGTATACCTTGTCTAAAAAGGGGGGACGTAACACATGCTCTTTCCCAAGCCCGTTGGTATGCTAACACTTTACCATTGCATCTTTTCTTTCCAACACATCTGTATTATTTCCTTCTGCTCTGCTTTGATCTGTAGATGAAACTGTTTGTCCTACAGAATACGCTTAAATGTATCGTCTTTTCATAATTACATGTAGGATAGTTATCCATTGTCATATTCGGTCCACACATTGATGATGGGCCGGGGGTATCATGTCACCTTCTTAGTTTCGGTTTCATTGTACTTTGTCTTCTGATATAAATGAATACTACATATTTTGTTTTTATATCAGAAATACTTTGTAGTTAGAAAAGTTGAGGACAGTAGTCCTCATTACCGTAACTGAGAAACAAACAACGAAATATTATGTATCATACCGATCGCTTAAATCACGGGTCCTCGCGCGAGACTAAACCGAGAGTGTGCATGCTGACACTAAAAAGTACGGTCAAAACCAACATAAATACTTTCATGAAAAGATTTAACCAATATATTTTAAAGAATTTTTTTAATAGAATATCCGGCCGATGTAGTAGTTCAAATCTTCAGTCCAAGTACACCTAATTTTATCTTTTACATAATGAATCAGATGAAATCGTCATTTCTCGCTTCATCAAATATCGTTGTAACGTCTATTGGTGTCAAACCACCAATTAATTTCTTTAAGGTTTTCTACTAAATTTGTGTTTTTTCGAGCCTACCTGGTCATTTTATCTTAAGTTTAACCTTTCGAAGACCATATATTTTCTGAAACGTACATGATTCCTCTACGTTCTGTCAAAATATCAGGGCATGTTTAAAATCTTGCAGTGAAATGCCATGCTACGGAAAGCACCTACTCTAAAAATAGCTCGGTCATCCCCAAGAAATTCACTATTTATAGGTCATGCATCAAATCCTCCATAGAGGTATTAAAATACAACTAAATCCATCAAATTTGGGCTCAAAATAATCCCTATTTATTTAACTTCAATTATCAATTTTAATTAGTCCATTCCATTCAGTAGTTTTCACAATACTACAAAGTGAAAGGAACTTTTTTCTTGAAAAGCGACTACTTTCGTATATGTTCCAAGCTCTGATTGGTGAATTAGTGGTTTGACACCTATTGCAGTACAAATTTTATTTTGCATATACAGCAGAAGTTATTGGTGTCAGACGGTCACCACATACAATGACTTGACTAACCACTACAGAATAACATTACAAATGGCCACTGATATGTTCCGCTTGTCGTAAGCAATTGTGACAGCGATAAAATCATGATCAAATTGGACATTTTGTTATTTTCACGGACTTGACAAATTTATATATTTTAACATTCTTTTCTAAATCATTGATAAGGTTTTATTTAATTCGGACTTTATTCTTTCAATTATCTTCCGGACATAATGGTCAATTAATCTGTCGTGCTAATAGCATTAACATGAATTATGTAACATGTTGCTTTTGAAACCTGTCACTCTTTGCTCAAATCAATTAATTGTATTTATTGTGTCAGTTTAATTGTATTTACTCTTTTCGGCAAGTCTTATGTACAGTATTGTTATATAAACGGTTGTGTTTGAATTGGTAAAGGAAGTTGGAATCCAACTGGCACTTAGTACGGATGCCGTATTTTTATGTGATACACTTTAAGGAACATTTTAACCGATAACCGTATTTGTTTGTATTATTGGAGTATACCGTATTTATGTGGGTTGTACTAAACTACGAAACGAAATCGAAACGCAACGAACGAAACGAAACGAAATATTACGAAACGCAACGAAATATACTAAAATGAGAAACGAAAAGCAACGCAACGAAATATACTAAAATGCGAAACGAAACGAAAATATACTAAAATCCAATAAGAACAACATGAATGGAACGAGAAGTGATGAAAAAGTATAAGCAGAATTTTATACTGATATGCATGTATAAGAAGATTTATGAACCATTCTTCAAGACAAAAATTTAATGTATAAGATTTATGAACCATTCGTCAAAACAAACAAAATAAAAAATTATCAACGACCATTATGCCAGGTAGAATCCTCCTTTCTATAAAGAGCACCCTCAATAAATGAGGTAAGAAAGATATCCAGGCATTCCTGTCAGGGTTTCTGTAGTATTTCCAGAGTCGGACCTCAGGGTCTATGCGTCTGGTCTAACAGCTTAAAAGGGGGTGCAGGAAATACTTACATGCCACTCCATGATCACCCATACAGTGATGTGAACATTATTTACAGTGTAGTGCAAACGAGGGAAAGAACCATGGACCGGGGGACAAATTCAGCCCCAAACATTAAAAGGCTCTGTAACGGAGAATACCGACCTGGACAACTACATACTATCCAGTCGAGTAGCCCCAGATACCACTGATGCCGATGTACATGCACTATGTACAAAACCGGCTGTATTAAAGATGGAGGAAAGCGGGAAATCCTCAATGGGGTTTCCGAAAGAAACCATCGAACTGTCATGGGAACAACCGAAACCTGCAGACATCAAGTAAATGAGAGGTCTGCTTGACTTCCGCAGCGTTCAATGAAAGTCAACTGACAGCCCCACGTTTTCCATTTTCACAATAAAAAAGAAAAGAAATCCGTTCGTTGTAAAAGTGAATCAGTTTACCACAAAATTTAAAAGCGTTTTCGATTCGCATTATCAGATTCATATTCGTCTGACACACAATCGATCTAGACGTTTTCATATCAGTGTGGAAACAATGTTTTCATATCAGTGTGGAAACAACGTTTTCATATCAGTGTGGAAACAAATTTATTATTGGTGCACATTTCAGTACGTACATATATACTTATATTTGATATAAGCATACAGAGTACGTAATAACACATCATTTATTATAGTAAATCCGATTACTATGGGTTCAATTATTTTTGTGGGTATCGATTTTCGTAAACTGAAAAAAAATGGCAAGTTGTGGATACTCAATTTCGTGGTTTGTGGAATTCTACCAGATCATATTTTATAGAATAATAGAATAAACAGGTCGTTGGAAAATTGGTACCTATCAAAATTAGATGAAACCACAGTTAATAAGAGTCACGATGATATCTTAATAGAATATCTTAAGAACATCTCTACGGAAACGATATCTCCTCAAAACTCGAGAGAAAAAAACTTCGTTTGTTGTTATTTTACATTCGCATTTTTTTTTTATAATGTTTAGTCGGTTTCGAATTACGAAGAATAAATGTTGAATTTTAGAGGATCACTTTGTGGTGCAAGGACAGTGCAGTTTTTTTTTCAATTTAGAACTGATTAGTTTCCTAATTAACTCGTAGTTTTTTCTGTCGTCTTACCGAACTATGACATAAGCAACGTCTTACCGGACTATGACACGAGCAACGTGGTGGATGTTTCATGAAAAGCAGAGAACACTTACCCAACCGGTACATCTGGTCTAAGCTCCACATATTTGGCAGAGTCCGAGTTGCTGATTACTCTTTAGTTTCTGTTGTTGAGATTTCAAGTTTTTGAGAGTTGAATTTCGTCTTTGTCATTGTTATCTTGACCTTGTCCTTGTCTCTGGATTTTGAGATTGATTATCATTAGAATCGCGGTTTTTCATGACCTCTCTTGATTCGATATACATATATGTAACTACTTAAGTTTATCTAAGGACCGCAAAATGTCACTTTGACCTTGACATTTTACCATTGACATTGCAAATAAACATTCATACAATCTCAACGATTAATATTTACAAGATTGATTAAAATCCATTGAAAAACACAAGCTTTGTTGTGTCAACAAGGCTGTAAAAGAAATTAAAAAATATAACGGGGACCTTGGCATTTTGACCTATGACATTAAAAATACGATAAACTTCTTGCTCTCTAAATGGTTAATGTTCTAACCAAGTTTGATCGAAACCAATTAAAAAGGCTATGTTGTGTCCGCTAGGCTATATATGAAAAGACAAAATGTCACCATGTCCCTGACCTCTGAATTTAAAAATTAAAAACCTACTTGCATTCTCAGTTGTTGATGTATTCTCCAAGTTTAATTGAAATCCATCGAATGAAATAAGGAATAGCGAATAAGAAATAAGTAATGAATAAGGAATAACTTACGAGCCAGGAATAAGCAACCAACTTGCGGATGGTTGAAAAAATAATCTTTGTAGTGTTCACATGGCTGTTAAAGAAATGCAAAATAGGACGACGAATTGGACATTTGACTTACACGTAGAAAATCAACTAGTTTGTTCCACTCTTAATGAAAAATATTTTCAGAGAGTGGAACAAAGTACGATTGAAATTCAAGGAAGAAAAGCTATGCTGTGTCCACAATGCTGTAAACTTAGCAAATATGTATTCATGATCTTAACCTTTAGCCTATGACCTTGAAACTCGAATAGGGTTTGCTGCTATTATACTGAATATGTTTACTAAATTTGATTAAGATTGGTTGAGAAACATCCAGGATATCCACAAGAATTAATGTTATGGACGGACACACAACAGGACTGGTATTGGTATGCAGGGAGTGAGGACAGTCCAGATACAATACACCATGTGCAATCTCACTGCTTGGGGATAACTAAGGTGCTGATAAATACATGCATGTTGGACACGTTATGAGGACCGTATAAGGTCTATTTCTGTCATGTTTGGTTTCAATCCATGCAGTGGTTCTTTTGTAACATATTTCAAAAGGGTCCAATTTTAAACTCTATTCCAGGGCCTGGGTGGCTCAATGAGTTAGGTAGTTGGATTATCTAACAACTCATACAAGCCTATCACCAATACGGCGTGGGTTCGCGCCCGGCTTTGTAAATAACAAAAAAGGGTGCACTCGACTCGCAGTCGCATGTGATAAAGATTACCAGTTGCTTGCCCATAGTCGGTAGTTCTCTCCGGGTACTCCGGCTTCTTCCACCACTAAAACTGGTCGCCATGAAATAGCTGAAATACTGCTGAAAGTGGCGTTAAACACCAAAATTCAAAATAAATCAATCAAATCAATACGATGTACCTTTTGTGAAATCAGCATTGAATTTTACAGTACTAGCACAGAAGCTCCTTTTGGTCAATTGATCAAACAAAAGGTTTCGAAAAAACTATTATCACTAATAACTATTTTTATTATTATGACATTGCACTTGGTCTGATAAATTCACCATGAAATGTATGCCCGCTTTATTTTGGACAGGGGCCACATAGACAATACCCATGTTTGTGGAAACCCCCATTATTTGTTTGCATGTGAAGCGACAGGGTTTTCATCATAATAAATGATCCTCAGTGTCTTAAGATATTTAATTTCTTTTGACGCCAGATAATGTATATATAGTACTTGAAACATGTTCGCTGCTCCGTTAATTACGGGTATTATGATGGAACCGTAACCGATGCCTATCAGAGAAATTCAAAGGCAGATTAGATTACACTGAATTCTGAGTTTTTAATTAATAATGAGAACTGCCTTGCTTCTGATGAATGATAATTATAGGGAAAACTTCATCGCGTGCTAAATTCCGTTTCGTTCTATTGCGTTTCGCACTTTAGTATATTTCGTTTCGCTTCGTTGTATTCATTTCATTTCGTTTTGCATTATAGTAAATTTCGTTTCGTTGCGTTGCGTTTCGTTTCGCATTTTAGTATATTTCGTTTCGTTTCGTTTCGTTCGTTGCGTTTCGATTTCGTTTCGTAGTTTAGTACAACCCTATTTATGTACATATTCTTCTACAATTGCAATATTTAATACAAGTTGCACAGTAACATTTTGCGTTTTATTTAGTTTAAGTTTGTGAGCTTCCCCAAAACATTAATAGTAACGGAATTCGTCAAGTACCGCCGTTACAAATTGGTTGGAGAACCCGCTCAAAACTAGTGGAGCAGGAACTGCTTACCCCTCATGACCACCCGAGTTAATTCCTGGTTTTTAGTGGGGTTTGTGTTGCTCGATATTTAGATTGCTGTGTAATGTTTTGTAGATCGTGGTTTGTCCCTTTGTCATTTTTATTTAATTTTGGTCACTGTGTTTTCTGTCCCTTCGATTTACGGATTCTGATTACCCCTTTTGGCATCTTTAAACACTCCTTAAATACCGTATAGCAGAAGATTGCACAAAATTAAAATCACTGGAACGCGTGATCCGTATTGTTAACCATATCAACGAAGCAAAAAAGCAATATCCCTCTCCTTTACACGATCTTTTCATGTACTTGTACAAAAATACCCCCTGCAGAGCTATTGAAAAAGTAGCCTCTAGTTTTGATAAGACACTTCTTTTTGCAGGAGATATTCTATTCATAGAGGTAAATCATATGACAACCATGTCCAATATAAAAGTGAACAAACAGGGTCAGCAAATATTACCTGATATAAATCGAAGTTAGAATTCAGTTGTTGACCAAGGATGTTTTTTTAAACTGTGTAGTCACCCTTACTTTGAAAAATGCCATCATACTATGTCAGGAGCGGATCCAGAATTTGTGGTTAGAGGGGGCGTGAGTAGGCGAGGGGTCTGGGGATCGCATACGGTCCCCAGCGGGTCCAGGGCAGAGCCCCGATAGGGGGACCAGGGGGTCCAAGCCCCTCGGAAGCTCTGGGGGTTTGAGGAATTACAGACATTTATTTGAACGACAATTTTGAACCAACCACACCATTTTTATCAGACCAAAAAAACTTGACTTTGAGTCTTAATTTTGTCGGGGACTATGGTTATTTTTTATCGGACAACACGAGAGTTAGAATATTTATTTTATTTGTCGCGCAAAACGCGAATTTTTTTCCAGTAGTTAACATTAGATTATATGACAAAAACTCTGAATCAAATTATTATTTTTTTTCCTCCACCAAAATCAGAATATTTTTTCAGCAACATTGGGAATCAGAATATTTTTTTAGAAAAAAACATAGAAGTTATGAATGATACTGATGTTGAAAGAACATCAGTATTAGGATTTAAGTTTACTAAATGCTTTGATCTGCAAAGATTAGTTTTTCTTATAGTTGTAAAATTGACTGAAGAAATAATGTTTACTTAGCGTGAGAAAATAGTTGATGTCTGGTACCTCGGAACCAATCAGAATGGAATAATCTTTGAACTACTGACAGCAATCCATATATGATTCAGCGAACACACCCAACGTGTATTTACAATGTGTAGGAATATTTTACTACAGGTCACGAGTCAGTCATTCATGAAAAATTTGTTTGTTGAACTGCTTAATTAACGTTGTATAACATATGCTTTGCGAATTTTAGGGGGGGGGCCGCACGCCCCCTCTAAATCCGCCTATGTATGTCCCTTTATGATTAAAATCACATTTATAGTAATTGGATTTGATCAAAGCACAGTTTTATCCATATTTTTTGCACAAGCAAGATACATTTCTTTGATAGCAAAAGAAGTGGACTACATGCACTTGTTTTTTTTCCGGATTCACACCCAAGCACCTCACATTCTTTGGCATGGCTATTCATCCAATAAAACAAGCCTCTAAATTCTAAATTAATGTTCAATACAGGCTACTTCTACTGTTATCAAAATACTGTATATATTACATATATTTCTGTTTCTCTTTTAAGTAAAACATATATATATATATATATATATATATATATACCAGTAACACTGAAGAAGACCTACTACTGGTTAACTACAAACATTTAGTGGCACTGCTTATTTCTTCTTTCTATATTTAAGTTGTTGTCCATGGTCTTTTTGAGTTGAAGTGCAGGATTTCTAATTGTGTTAATATTTTGTAGACATAATGGATTTAATTATCAAGAAGGGAAAGTTGAGATCCTATTAAATGATTTCCATGTACTTGTGATATATTTAATGATTTCTATGTACTTGTGATATATTAAATGATTTCCATGTACTTGTGATATATTAAATGATTTCTATGTACTTGTGATATATTAAATGATTATATGTACTTGTGATATATTAAATGATTTCCATGTACTTGTGATATATTAAATGATTTCTATGTACTTGTGATATATTAAATGATTTCCATGTAGCGTCACTTGTGATATATTAAATGATTTCCATGTACTTGTGATATATTAAATGATTTCCATGTACTTGTGATATATTAAATGATTTCTATGTACTTGTGATATATTAAATGATTTCTATGTACTTGTGATATATTAAATGATTTCCATGTACTTGTGATATATTAAATGATTTCCATGTACTTGTGATATATTAAATGATTTCTATGTACTTGTGATATATTAAATGATTTCCATGTACTTGTAATATATTAAATGATTTCTATGTACTTGTGATATATTAAATGATTTCTATGTACTTGTGATATATTAAATGATTTCTATGTACTTGTGATATATTAAATGATTATATGTACTTGTGATATATTAAATGATTTCCATGTACTTGTGATATATTAAACGATTTCCATGTACTTGTGATATATTAAATGATTTCTATGTACTTGTGATATATTAAATGATTATATGTACTTGTGATATATTAAATGATTTCCATGTACTTGTGATATATTAAATGATTTCTATGTACTTGTGATATATTAAATGATTTCCATGTACTTGTAATATATTAAATGATTTCTATGTACTTGTGATATATTATATGATTTCTATGTACTTGTGATATATTAAATGATTTCTATGTACTTGTGATATATTAAATGATTTCTATGTACTTGTGATATATTAAATGATTATATGTACTTGTGATATATTAAATGATTTCTATGTACTTGTGATATATTAAATGATTTCCATGTAGCGTTACTTGTGATATATTAAATGATTTCCATGTACTTGTGATATATTAAATGATTTCTATGTACTTGTGATATATTAAATGATTTCTATGTACTTGTGATATATTAAATGATTTCCATGTACTTGTGATATATTTATTCAACCACAAAGTACTTTTGGTTTTCACTGGATGAACTTCATGGGAGAAGACTTCATAAGTTGGTAAAACTTGTGTCCTATCCCTTTTGTTAATTTAACAAATAAATTCATCATAAACTAAACTGGATGAACTAAAGAATCAAAAGTTTAATGACAGATAGGATGCAGACAAAGTTGTTATTTATTTCCTTGAAATAACTGTTTTGAAATTGGACTTTACATGAGCTCTGTATGTTCTCTTTTCCAGTGTGACATCACATCATGTATTGATTTGATTGGATTTATTGTGCTTAACGCCACTTTCAGCAATATTTCAGCTATAACATGGCGACCACTTTTAGTGGTGGAAGAAGCCGGAGTACCCGGAGAGAACCATCGACCATGGGCAAGCAACTGGTAAACTTTATCACTTGTGGCTGCGAGTCAAGTGCACCCTTTTTTGTAATTTACAAAGCCGGGCACGAACCCACCCCATATTGGTGATAGGCTTGTATGAGTTGTTAGGTAATCCAACTACCTAACTCACTGAGCCACCCGGGCCCTCATTATGTATTGACCCGTCAATGATTGGCATTTGTGATATGAAGAAAATGTTAGGTGTAGCAAAGCAAAATCCTCACGTTTCTACATATACTGTAATGTTAGTGAATTATTTGATATATATATATGAACAGAAGTTAAATATAGTAATTAAATTCACCTCTGGTCCTTGTTGCCACTCGATTTTGATTTTTCTTAACATTATATATGACAGGTTTATTTTAAATTATAAATATATAATTCAAGTATTCTATTTAAAAAGAGGTAAAATCCTGAGGATGCCTGCTGGCTTCACCTCCTTTGATTATAAAATCCCCGGATATCCGGAAAAGATAATTCAAGGGTCAGGGGGGTTATGGTGTTTAATGCTACTTTCAACAACATTTCAGTTATATCGTGGCAGTCAGTTTTATTGGTGAAGGAAACCGGAATACCCGGAGCAAACCACAAACCTGCCACAAGTCACTGACAAACTTTATCACATAATGGTGCATCAAGTACACCTGGCCATGAGCGTGATTCTAACTACCATACGATTACGACCACAACGGCCCCCAGTAAGAGAATTCACAAACGGTTCTCCATGAGAAATCACACAATACACAGTTAGTTGACAATTGTTTGAACAAATCTTTAATAAAATCTTTTAATAATAAAAGGGAAATAACAATATATTAACTATAAAAAGTATGTCATAAAAGCACTAAATACTTGATTTTTATCATTCATTCCAAAAAAAATATTTAACACAATAAAATTTGATTTTTTTTTTTCACAAATTTGTTTGATTTTTTCCACACAACGTGTGGTAATCTAAGGTCCTCCATTGATATATGATAACTTATTGCACTTTGCCCGTATGTACCAGTAATCACGTATTTTTGATGCATTAAAACATTGAAATCTTGTTTTGTTACCAATTTTAATACATTTCCATGGCAACCTTTTTTTATGTCTTGTTTTGTAAAGACAAAAGTAAAGCTTTACTACATAATGCTTGATCAATGCCTTCTTGGGGTAATATAAATCCGATATCATCATCTTGTCTATTTGGGTCTACTTCCATCAGATTTCTATTGCTAGCTATAAGACTGGACAAAGACCAAACTCCTGGATACTGACTCTTTCCTTGTAGGCCATATACTAAAATATCCTCTGAATCAGTTAGAAGGTTGTGAGAGAGGATGGTGTCTGAAGAGGCAGTGAATACACACCCATCTTCGGTTGTCAATTCCTTACTACTACATACACTGGTATCCATAATCAATCCACATCCTATCAATATATTAAGAAATCATCTTCATTTAAAAAAAAAATTCAATTTGTATATTGGATAAAAGTTATTGGTCATATGATAACCAAAGTATTAAATATATATACATATTAAAACTTTAAACTTCACATTCTGTTGTGGACGTTTTGGCGGAGACAGGCTATGTACAGCCGAAACATCCTGAGAAAAATGTAGTCTTCATTATTTATATTTAGGCTTTATATATGTCTTACAATTTAACCCAACAGTGTTGGAATTATATACATATATATATATATATATATATATATAAAACTGCATCGGTTAACATGCGGTAGATCGTGGTTTCGAGCCCTTATCGGGTTAATAAAAAATTGGTATTTGTTGCTTCTCCTCTAAGCACACAGCATTAAGGAGAAAGCAAAGACTGCTTGGCTTGGAATCAGAATAATGTGTTCAAGTGGAGCGACATGTCTACCTGCAGACTGTTATTTCAGTGAGCTAGCACTATAAAAATCCAACTTAGCATGTTGGTCTAGTACACAGCGGATCTCATCATCTCATTGAAAATTAACCTGTTCTCGCCATGATATACCTGAAAAATTGCTGAATTGGCGTTAAACAACAATCACTCACTCACTATATATAATATGGTAGTTGGATTTACAACTACCTGTGCAATCAGTGCCTATTACCACTAAAGTTGTGAATTTGAATCCCGCTGATGGCGAGGTGTACTCGATAGTTTAGTTTAAATATATTTTATTTGCTCAAATATGCAAAAAGGATAAGACACAAGTTAAACAAACTTATGAAGTCTTCTCCTATATACAATAAGTTACAACATTATTTGATAGAGCATGCATTCATATGAATATTTCTTACATTAATATGTGTACTCGATACACCATTATGTGATAAATTTGTCAGTGACTTGCGACAGGTCAGTGGTTTTTCACCGGGTACTCTGGTTTCCTCCACCAATAAAATTGACAGCAATGATATGAATGAAATATTGTTGAAAGTGGCATTAAACACTATAACTCTAACCCATTAGGGTCACATGGTACACACAAGTAAATGAAAAAAACATTATAAACATTCTTTACATAATAATATAATACTTATATTTAGCAAAATTCATTAAATAAACTGAGAAACAATACCTATTACATATTAAGACACAAATTCAAAATATTTTGGTCATTCTTGTTGATTATGGTTCATGCAGTTCAATTGTAAATTTACAAGAACAGAGATTTTATATCAGTTATGAAATTCTGGATAAATATTTTGGCCTTTGAGCAAACAGAGCGAAAACAATCAAGCATACAAATATATAAAAATTTGATTTGTTCATGCTATGATATACCGCAATCGACCATATATTATCCAGCACTTTTTGACGGTTATACATTGCCGTTTACAGTAGCACAACAATTTATCACTTGATGTTAGACAATATATAATTACGCTAACTAAGATAAAGGATGTCCGAGTTCATAATGTTTGTTATTATCAAAATAACACACTTGTATATAGTTTACCAGTATATTAAATTAGAAACAGCTTGTCTGGTCCTGACTAATTAGCCTAAACATAAAAATTTGTTTTTTATTGACAATTTAAAATTATTTTTTTTAACTTTTTTTTAAACATCAAAATGAGAATGAAGAGTGTTAAAAATTGTTTACCTGTTAGTAAAGCCCAATGTGCTTTATGTCCTCTTTTGTTGCAGGGTTCATGGTTAAAATCTGAATCATATCTGTGTAATGTTAAGGCACTGCTTGTACATTTTGCATTAAAGCCAAGTGTAGGGTTCAAAGGTTATATTCCTTATTTCAAGTTTATATTAGGTTATTCTATTTAGTGATTGATTGTTGATTAATGTCAAGTGAGCAGTATTTCAGCTCAATTAACAAATTGTTGTTCATCAGAAGCTGTTGCATTTTTTTTCTTTTACATGCAATGACCATGGCTTTCTACATATACGAGGCAATCATTGACACCCATTTCTTAGTTTGGTACTTGATTTGTCCCTTACAACTAGAAAATTATGCCCCTTTCATTATTCATGAACATGAAAGATAACTGTGGTTTAAATAAATTGTGTTTTAACAGAGTTGTCTCCCATGTACAAAAAAAATCATCTGGTAAAATAGATCTTTAAGATATTTGTTTGTTGTTTATTTTAAATACTTAATTCTGGTCCATAGCCTAACAAGGGACTACAGTAAAGAACTCAAATGGTTTGGGGGATGTCGTGGCCATGATTGTATGGTAGTTGGATTTATTTTGTATATATATATTATATTTATATTTATAAATGTCTCTTATTAGAAAACATATTATATTCAATTAATCCAAGGGCCGTCGTGGTCGTGATTGTATGGTACATTGTAGTTGGATTTCTCCGGGTACTCCAGTTTCCTCCACCTATAAATCTGACCATCACAATATAACTGAAATATTGCTGAAAGTGGCATTAAACACCATAATCCTAACCCCCAAATGATTTCAATAGCACCATTTTATTCATAATCTGTTTGGTATTCCAGTACATATAATTGACCTTGTTTGCACAGGAAGATTACAAATCTTATGTGCAACTTACTTTCTATTAAATAGCCTTTTTAGTGTTAAAGAACTTGATCAGAAAGCATATATTGCAAAAAGATGAGAAAAATATACCCTTCACCAAGCATAAATCTATAAGTCAGTAGCTGTGGGCGAAGGTATATTAATGATGAGATGTTCTAAGGATACGGTATAAGACACAAGCCTCCTCTTATCAGATGTTGCACAAGAACATATGTATCCTCATTCATATCAAGGGAAGTAACTACTGTGCTGTCAATCAAATCTTCTACCAATATTTTCATATTATTAGCTGAAATGTAAAAAAAAAAACAATTAGAAAAATGGATATAATTTACAGAGACTATTCAAATTAAACTCTCCAGTAGTGTCCTATGACCTACATATGCTACAACTCATCTATGCACTATAGACATATTGGGTGCATAAAACTACTTCAAAGAGCATTTCAGTTATATTGTGTTGCTCAGTTTTATGGGTGAATTACCACATTCAAACAAACTTTATCACATGAAGTTTTATCAAAATACACCTCACTCGCCATGTATTGTCCAAGTATCAGTATTTCATTTACCTGAAAAAATCTCTCCTTGTCTTGTAAAACCTCGGTCCTTTGCTGCATTAAAGATATAATCAAATGTCAAATTTATACCAAAACTCTTAGCAGCCATAACAACAGCTACTAAGCCACAACTGAAATGAAAAAATAAAGTTGTATGTTTTGTTTTTATGAATGTAATATTATTATTATTATTTGATATCTTGTATGCGAGCATACTATTAATAAAAACCTTTCAATTGTTGTGGTTTTGTCATATTGTAGATAATAGACCTTTGCACATTCTCAATTATATTCTAAAATTATATGTTTTATAGTTTTTATTATAAGAGTTATTTCCCTTATGTTCCTGGAAAACCAAAGGAAAGGACAAAGAATTTGAGTAATTTTTCTGATATCGGTAATTTGTAGATAAAGGGAAATAACTCTTTTAAAAACAAGAAAAAATGAATCATTTCAGAACCAAGTTATAAAAATGCAAAAGGTCTATTCCTGTTTCCTTTTTATTTTTAATTTTACAAATAAAACTATCATTTCAGTGGTTCCACTATTAAATTCTGTACAAGATCTAGCTAGTAAATAAAATATTATTTGTTTACGGTTTACACACAACAAAATGTATTTTCAATATTAAATAAAATTATATTTAAACAAATTTAATTCTATATTTAGTATTAAGTGATGAAGAAATAAAATAAATTTTGTCATATCTACCCACAAAAATAAAACTGTCAGTCTGTAAATAGCATACAAACAATTATTTGAAAGCCATCCAACAAAGTCAAGAATGATTTAACAAATACTAGTTATTGGTACTATATGTACTGAAATAGACATGAGGAATTTCACTACTTTAGTAATTACAAAGACAACATTAAAGTTTGTAGAACAAAAGCTTAAATGTATTTCTTCATAAACAGTGGCGTGGGGACCAATTTTTTCATCCAAAATAATTTTCATTATTTTTCCCTGACTATATTTAGTTGCAATATCTAGAGTCAATGACACTAACCTTGGGCCATCTTGTAATACTGGTGTAACATCTTTATTGATAGATACTACAACTTTCTTCCCATCTCTTCTTTGTCTAAAACAACAATTTCTTCATACATTAATCCATTACTTGTATCATCATTCATGTACATTTTTCATATCTACCTTCATCAAATCTGATATATAACTGTGGATTTTATATATATTTTTTAAAGTTTATATTTAGAAGCAAAAGATTTAACCCTTAATTACATTTGCATTTTTTACATTATTACTCATAAAAAATTTCCACAATTTTAATATCATTCATCCTCTTTTTCCTTTGCCTTTAAGATTTTTTTCCAGCTAAAAATTCTTTCTCTTTTTCTTTAACATTTTTTCCAGCTACCGGTACCGTATGTATTATAATACATAGTCAAATTTGAAAAAAATGTATTGTGCATGCAATTTATGAAGTTGATTTAACATGCATATTTTATTTTAGGTAGTACTATGTCTGAATTACAAAATGACAATAAATGTATCACATTATTTTAGGTAGATCCTAATACATACACATTCTTCTTTAGTCTTTCATACATTGCTAATCTTATGTCTTCTGTACTGCTGATCTGTGTAACAAATGTTGTCTGTCTGGTAATCTTGGGAGGTATGGGCACTTGACTGGGAGTGTGTGGAATCATGGGGGGTTCAGGAGGCTTAGGTATATTCTCTGACATCTCAGTGTAGCGAATTCTCAGATTCAATCATACCAAATCATATCTCAATATAAAAATCTGCCAGATAAAATGTTGTAATCTATTTACATTTAAAAAACAAAAATTTTATATAGACAAGTTGGCTAAGAACAGTGTGGTTTTTTTCCTTCATAGTCATAGTAAGTGAATGAGTGATTGTCGTTTAACGCCAGATGAGCAATTTTCCAGCTACCGGTATAGCATGGTGAGAACAAGTTACATTAGACATGCTTGATAAGATGATCATGATGTCTGTTACATTTGTGTGTATGTACTAGAATAAACCAATCGATTAATTGATTATGTTGTTTGAATAGACCAACACAGTTAGTTGGATTTATAAATTGCCAGATCACTGAAACAACAGTTTGTGGGTAGACATGTCGTAACACTCAAACACATTAACCTGTTTCTGAGCCAATCAGTCTTTGCTCTTACTCCTTAATGGTGCATGCTTAGCAGATAAGAATCAAATACCAATTTATAGTCTTTGATTTTACCGGACCAGGTTATTCTCACTACTGAGTAAATGTATGTGATAAGGCTTCTCCATACATTCATTCCAAAGTTCTGAAAAAATTATGACACGTCTGTTTTCTTAAATTGTTGAAAAACAATAACAAATAAAACTTTATTGAAGTTTTAAAATGTCTGTGTTATCTCTCTTTTTCCACCAACAATTTGATTTCATAATCAGCTTCAAATACGACTAAATTGTAGCCCATGATTTAATCCATAATGATATATTACCAAAAAATCATTTCGAGTTCAACTTCTTTGATCTTGAAGAAAAGAAAAAACAATTTTGAATTAAATACTGGGTGGCTATTAACTTTTGTCGAAGTGTGTATCACATCATTCACATGCTCACGTTACACCTCTTTCTATTGTGGCAGGGGACATATGGCTGTGTGTAGCAATCTTGTTGAAGTAGTTCTCGTACTGAATATAGATGAAATACTGTTCACTGGACACTAAGCAATAACAAATCAGCATATTGTTGATTGAAACAAGTGCCTGTGGTTGGTGTACACGTTGAGATTTGACTCCCGAAAAAAATAAAGCTTTGCAAGACTGTATGGAAAGAGTTCCTTATGGCACACCCACCTAAAAATAGTATAATTACCCGAACCCTAACCCTTTATGGTCAAAATAATTAATTTATATACTTATTGTAAATTTTTCGGAAATTAATCAAATCTCAATGAGATTAGGCCCTTGTTCAATAGTTGTTGGCTAGCCTATGATTTCGAGTCGTTCCGGCCTCAGTTTTTCATTATCATTATTATTGTGTTTATAAGTCTTTTTTTTTTTAAATATATAATAAAAATATATAATATATTTTAGGTTTTGTAATATCGGCGTTTGACGGGAGGTAACTCTTCAGAAAGAAATAAAAAGCAGACAACTATCTATATTTCAATGAAATTACCATTGTGAGTTCAATAGTGTGATTGTTTGATGAATTATTTGATGTCCTATATATAATATAGGATATATGAAAAATAAACAAAACAATGAGTTTTCACCTTTTTTTTTTATTGATGACATATTTTATATGATAATAAAACTACAAACTTAACACTACAAAAAGTTCCCAAAAAGCACTAACACTGTGTAACACTCACACTAGCACATGATCTTAGATAGGTTTAATCAGTCAAGAGGATGCTGTTGTACGAGATACCGATGGCGCAAAGAGGTTGCCAACTTCACACAGAAACTCAGACGTGCGGAGTCTTTTCCTCGTAATGGTCCCAGGGTGTTGTAAAGAGGGCCTTGAGGACTTTTTTTTCAAACTTTCTTTTTATAAGGAACAGGAATTTCTCATAATTAATCCTCTGCTTGTACAATAAATGGCTTGGGTTTTGAGTTCTTGATAGACAAAAATTTCTTCGGAATGCTAATCTCAACGAGATTAATTACCAATACATATATAATATAAATAAAGAACAATAGACTATAATTAAGCGAAACGACTATATATAGCTGTTATTTGGGGCCGGACGGATATTGGGGCCGCATCGACCTGCTTCCCTAGCCTATATTAGTCACAGGGGCTCGCAGTTATATTTTCACATCACCAGGATGTGAAAATATAACTGCGAGTCCCTGGACCTGTGAATGTGATATTACTAGTATTGCACGTCACAACACTATGTATAGTCCGAGATTCCTCTGCCGTCAGACGGCAGAGGAATCTCGGACTACAATACAATACAATACAATATTTTTATTCCAATTAGGGTCCCTCAAGGGGCAATAACAAATATACATTCATAATTATATCAACAGTTACAACAATACAGAATGGAGATATATGTTTTTAAACAAGACAATTCTAACTATTTAAATGATATATGTTACAAAAAATATATAAATAAATAAATAAATAGGCCGTGTTCGGCAGCACGACCCGATGAGAGGCAATGAGTAATGTATAGTTGCAGTGTATCATATGGTTGAAGAATGGACTACATGAATGCTACAATGTACAGAACGTATTGTTACTGAAATACGATTACTGACTAGAGTCGTTACATTTACTGTCTTAGCTAGACATGGCTTTGTATAATATTACAACATTCTTTTGTGTGATCCATATGCATTTGGCTGGCATTCCTAGGCCTGTCGCCTACTTCAAGTTCTGTGTTGTTTGTTTGTTTATGTAAATGCATGTACTATCAAGAAAAGTTCCGAAAGAGCAACACAGAAAATGTTTCGAAAATCAAACTCCCGCCAAAATTCTATCGGTGCATGTGTACATAATTTCTTTCTCGTGATTGGAAGAAACAATAATTGCAAGAAATGACCCAAATCCATGTTTAAACTATTATATCAAGAATGGTAACAACGAATTTTTAACCATTTCAATTCAAATTCTTGTATATCTACAAATACCGAGCAGAAATGGGGGTCCGTCGTGATCGTATATAATTATGGTAGTTGGTTTTACACACAGTGGTTTTACAACTACGTGCGCAATCTGTGCCTATCACCATTAACGTTGTGAGTTCGAATCCCGCTCAGGTGAGTTGTACTCGATACAACATTGTGTGATAAAGTTTGTTTTATAGTGACTTGCGGCAGGTCGGTGGTTTTCTCTAGGTACTCCGGTTTCCTCCGCCTCGATTAAACTGAGAGTATTGTGGAAAGTGGCGTTAAGCACCATAACCCCGGAGCAGAAAGGAAAAAATGTTCAAAATTACTCATAAACTGTAATAGTTCAAGAAACAAAGTTTACTTACCTTCACTTGACTAGATTGTATTTTAAAACATTTTACCACCACTGTTTTAATACATAATTGTTGTGTGAAACTGGAAGTACTGTTATGTCATGATGTAGTCTGGGTTTTTTTTAGTTTCTGATATGTTTTAACTAATCTCGTTGAGATTATGTTTCAACATTTTACCATAGGATCACATGTACTAGCCATCTTAGTTTTCCGATCGTAATGAAAAATATAAATTTGGTAAATGGTCTTCCAATGAATATTGTTCTTTTCTGTTCCAACTGGTGCTGAAAAGATGTAGACAATGGAAGATGACCATTAAATGAACATTCCTAAGCCATAAACTATATCAATCCCATCAACAAAGTGGTTTCTTAGAATATTTAGAAAAATAGGATTATAAAAGAAACATACCTGCCAAGTCAAGTTAAGTAATTGAACCGTTGCATATCTCAGCAAATTTAAAACTTTGATCTCCCAAGGCCAGGATGCTTCATTCCAAACACAATTCAGAAGCATAGGAGTGGGTCAGAAAATGGGGGGGGGGGAGGGGGGAGTCAAGCTTGAAGAGTGGACATGAAAGAAAGTGTGGAGTGGAGGGGACAAGCTTTGGAAGTGGAATGAAAAGGGGGGCTTGTATAGGGAACATGAAAGTGGGGGGGGGGGGGGTAACTTTGTAAGTGAACTGGAAAATGGGGGGGGGGGGGGGGGGTGGGGGGTGGGGGGGTGGGGGAGGGAGACATTATAAGTGGACTAGAAAGTGGAGGCAAGCTTTCGATACTTACAATAAAATAAATGTCATTTGGCTTCAAACATATCCTTTTAACTCATAATCTTTCTTTAGCTTCAATGCTAATAGTTCAGCCTTGAGCTTTTTTAAATCGAAAAAACAACGTTTCGTAGCGTATTCGCCAATAATTCGGTGTTTAATCTTCATTTTATGAAGGTCAGTACGGAAAACGACAATAATTTTGGGTATGAACAAATTTACGATTTTGGTAGACAATATGCCTTTAATATTTGCCAAAAAACAAAAAAGAGGAGTGGGGACAAAAACATAGTCTAATATCAGTATATCAAATTGATTATTCCTGCCATTTATACATTCATTTCCATTGCTAGTTCTTCAGAAAATGGAACGTTTGTTTTCATAACCTATATCTACATATCATGATGTTACACAATAAAACAGTGTAGCATTTCTATGGCTGGTTCTTGAAAAAGAATTTTGTCCTCCCTCTACTACCCCCTCATCATTGAAGATAAACTTGTTTGCATAAATTTGAATCACATCTTCCCAAGAATCTTTCCTGCCAAATTTGGTTTCTTTTGCTTGAGTAGATTTAAAAAGATTTATAAGACAAAGAATGATGGATGGACAGAAATGGACACCAGCTGATGCCAAAATATTTGTCCAGATTGAGTTAAAAAGGAGATAAACTGTCAGAATACCATGTATGTTTACAAATGTTTTCCTAGTGATAAGGATAAGCATTAGAAAAACTCAATACTGATAGAGAAATTCAACATTGAACCTAATATCTTGTCTTCATATGAAATATGTATGCTCTATGACGAGTTAATGATTGTTGTTTAAGGTGTAATACCACTAAAGAATTCTCCATAGCCTTCTATGTTAAATTAAAAAAAAATTGAGCTTTCATACAGGATTCATCTTAAGTTTAATCTAGGTGACACTCATTTCTCATGGAAGGGGTATCTAATTGGAAGCTTAACTCCGAAAATCAACATACATTTAATGGCATATAAGAAAAAACAGACAGTCTGAAGATATCTACCGACAAAAATCCTACTTTCACTTTCGATTTAACACAACTTCAAGTGGTTTCTTTCCAATGCAATCAATTTTTTTTATCTAAAACCACAAGGACATCAAATATGGGCTTACAATTATCCTAAAATATGTAGGTTTCTGCTGACATTCAGTATTTTGCAGTATCTAATAGGGTTTATTTTTTATCCAACAATGTAGGAATCCATTTTCTGTTTACGTACTACTTTCCCGACTTTCGACTGGTACCCATGTTTAGTGGTAATACACCTTAATGCCAAATGAGCTATTTTCCAGCTATAGCATGGTAAAAATAAGTTATATTTCAATGAGATGATGATGATGTCGGCTTTGTAATAGACTAACACATTTTATAGTGTTAGCTCACTGAAACAAGTCTGTGTGTACACATATTGCTACATTATCCCGATTCCAAGCCAACCAGTCTTTGCTCTGACTCCTTAATGCTGCATGCTTAGCGGGGAGAAACAGCAAATACCAGTTTATAAAACTTTGGTTTGACTTTGACCACTACCACACCAGGGGCCGGCATGCTAACCATTACATCACCGATGCAGTTTGCTGTGTGGTTATAAATATATATTGAAAAATATGTCCTGTTTAACTTTATATGATTTTTTTTTAAATACAAGTATAGAAATTGCTGTATCATTAAGTAACTCATAAATATATTGAATGGGCTTTCCTTTTATGTATAAAGTGACAAAACTACAGTAGTAGTTGACAGACAGTTGTACTTGATCCCTCCAATATACATCTATTAATACACATTATGCAAAAACAAGACACTAAAAATTTGTATATAAATTACTATTTAATAGTAAAGTTTATTATGTAAACATAAACTGTGAAAACTAAATAGTAATATTAAAGCACGCTTAAAATATACATGTAATAACAAATGTGTGAATAAATTAAACTTGTAAAATGTAAAGAAATTAACAAAATAACAAACTATAAAATACACCTGTAAACTGTGCATTACAAAGTTTTAAAATTTAAACTGGCTATACATTGTAAATTGTGTATACCATATACTATTACTATATAAAAAATAAATAATTCTATGATAGATCTATGTAGCATCTAGAAAATGATCTAGCTAGATAACCAACAAATGGCCATAAACGTGACTGTGATAAAGTCAAAACAGATAACTTATGTCTATTTGACAAAAAATGTATGTGAACAATATTTTGATTTCTAGTCATTGATCTCTGATGCATTCAGTTGGTTGGTTGGTTTTATGGTGTTTAACACAACTTTCAATAATATTTCAGTTATATCGTGGTGGTCAGTTTTATTGGTGGAGGAAACCAGAGGATCCGGAGAAAACCATCAACCGGATGTCACTGACAAATTTTATCACATAATGTTGTACACCTCGCCCTGAGCAGGAGTCGAACTCACAACATCAGTGGTGATAGGCACCGATTGAATATGTAGTTGTAAATCCAACTACCATACGATCATGGCCACTCTGATGCATTCAGAGGTAACCAACAATGACAATATAAATCATAATGATACATAGATTTATCTATAGTTTATACATTTTTTCTTTTGATCTCACCAAGTGATATTATCAGAATCAACAAACCGACTGAAAATTATTTGTCAGTGTGAAGTCAAACACAATTCGCTATAAGGTAACCAATAAAAACAATAACGTCAGTTTTGAATGTATTGACAAACTTTATCACTAGTATCACAGCTTATCCTATCTGACTTACTGTGGTACTCAGTGGTGGATCCAGGGGGGCGCCCCTCTAAAATTGGAAAAAATATGATTTTTTGGCGTAAAATCGTGATTTTTCACACGAAATACCCCCAAAATTTTCGTTTTTGGTGTAAAATTGCGATTTTTCACAAGAAATACCCATTTTTTTTTCTTTTTTGGCGTAAAATCGTGATTTTTCACACGAAATACCCCAAAATTTTTCGTGTCTCCCTCTGCTCGGCGCAATTTTTTTAACTGCACCCCCCCCCCCTAACTTGAAATCCTGGATCCGCCCCTGGTACTAGCACTAATGTCGGTCTCAAATTTCAAATTTAAATCTACCTATGTAATCAGTACCTTTAAAATTAAGCTTCATTCACGTAAAAACAAATTTCATTCTATTAGCTGGATTTGAACATAATTGGAAGGTTGAGATGTCAGATGTAGTATTTGAAAAGGTGTCGATGGACACTGACGATACCATATACTGGTGTCAAAGAAAAAAATACAGTCAAACCTGTCTTATGTGACCTTCCAATGTGGTCATTTAAGACAGGTGGTCACGTAACACAGGATTAATTGATATGAAATGCACTGTGAAGGGAAATAAGAATTAAGGTCACATAATACAAGTTATTGCTTAATAGAGGTGGTCACTAGAGCAGGTTTGACTGTATATAAATGTGAAAGCTTAATTTTCAACTCGATATAATAATTAAAAAAATTATAATGATCATGAAGGCATGTTATCCTATCACAGTTTCACACTGTATTTTTGTTTATCAATAATTGTAAGTGTTAAAATGCTAAAATTAGTTAATATTCTTTCAGATTTGATTCCCGATTTTGGCAATCCTAATGAGGCCCTTTGGTTTACTTGTTCCCTAAGACTGTTAAATTATTTGCCTTTCCAATCTTGAAATGATGAGCGTACCTGACAAAGGTTATTCCAGAAACATGTCATGAGCACTAAATAAGATATCTACGCCTTTATTATAACTATCGTTGTCATCAAATTTGAGCATTACCATCAACAAACACTCATCTGCAACCATAAAATTATTAATAGTTATGATCCAAATAAATCACATATTACCTTGTTAATCAAAAGTACACGTCTTAAAACTATTTTGTGTAAATTACAATACTTCTTTAGTCTTGATGAGTTTTTCATCCACCTGACATGGATTGTGAAATACCTGTAATTTACTAGTGACCGAAATTTTGTACGAAAATCACAAAAACACGAAAGAATATATGCACCTTTTTATTCTCGGAAACATCCCATCGCCTCCAAGCTTAATAATTATCTAGACATGCTACTGTTGTAACACCTTTCTCTTCATAATATAATTGAATGGCACTTTTGCAGTTAAGATGATTGTCAATCAATGAGGACACACAGGGATAATGCAGCATTACTGACCAATAGAAATATACAGTACATTTAGTTACTTGTTCTATAGGACTCCACCCCTAAAGCAACCAAGCATGGGGCCGTCGTGGTTGTGATCGTATGATAGTTGGATTTACAATTACTTGTGCAATCAGTGCCTATCACCGCTTACGTTGTGAGGTCGAACCCCATTCATGGCGAGGTTGTGACATGTCGGTGGTTTTCTTCAGGTACTCTGGTTTCCTCCACCAATAAAACTGACCGCCATGATATAACTGAAATATTGTTGAAAGTGGCGTAAAACACCATAAACCTCAACAATACCTAAAGCAACCAAGAAAGCTGCCAGAAATAAAGTGGTATATGGTCAGTAATGTTGCATAAACCCCACCTCTTGCTTAATGTGATCTTATTGATTGACACAACTATTTCTACATCTTAAACTGCAAAAGAGCAAATCAATTATGTCGCAACACGAAAGTAGTACAGACTAGATAATTATTAACTACAACATTGTAAGCTTGGATCCATCTATATGATTCCTAGAATTTTTTTTATAATTTGATTAGTACATCAAACAATATAAAGGAGTTAGTAGAATGAGGCAAGAAATCTAGGCAAATATCACAGCATAATAAACAACGCAAATGTATTCATTTTTTTGCTAAAATATTAGTCAGGAAAAGAATTTCTTTTTCCAGAAAGTGATTTAGCTTCAGGGGTGATACAACTGCAATCTTGATATCATATTATGGTAAATATTGACAGCGTACAGGATATTGATGTAACAATCTTTTATTATCTTTTTTAGAATAAAATTTTGTGTTTTTTAATATATGAATTTATAAGCTCTGTCTACTCATCTCAAAAATTGAAATAGAATCGGGTTCAGAGTACTTTATGTAATTTTTTTCATTGAAGTAAACCACAAGAATCACAGAAATTGTATATCTGCTCGTTTTCATCCCACTAAAATAACTCAAACATGAGTATTTTTAGATGCATTTTATATTTTTATCACAGATATAGTAGGTTTACACTCATATAAACATATGTAATAACAATTCTATTTTTAGGGTAAAATAAACAACGATCAAAAACTTTATCGTATCCATTTTACAAATACTTTGGTACCGGTAAATAACATTAGTACGGTACTTGGACATCTAATGTTCTTTTAATCTCAGCTAATCTATACAAAATAATTCATCACAGCAAATCATAAAATCAAACTTGAACTCAATAAATTTCAATATTGAACTAAAATATTTTGATTATTGAATATTCCTGATAACTAAAAGAGGACAAAAAAATTGTACCATATATTCTGTTATACTAATGTCCTTGTTTCTTCCCATTTGGATCAAGGGACAAAACTAATGTGCAGTAAATCGAAAAATAATGTTACTTTCTATTTTGATTTGGTGATACTATAAAAAAAAGTTTTTTCTTGAAGTGTTCATATACATTACAAATAAATGTCATGCACATTTTAACTGTAAATATCAAAAAGTGTAACTACATCAAGATTATTACATTATATTGTGAATTAATAATTATAGAATAGATCAATACTGTTCCTGTGTATAATTTGAAACCTAATTTGACTAAAATATGCTTGTTTTGGAATATCATTTCTCGCTAACTTCTAAAACTTGTGATGCCAATATAGGCTTCAGAAATCTCTGATGAAACTCATCTTTGGTCATTTGATGAAAGCTAACAGTGTCCACATTATCTTTAACGAAATGATCAGCATGAAAATTTGCACTGGTTTGTAGTACTTTGACAGTACCTTTGTTAATGCATGCAATGAATTTACATTGAAATGGAGCTAAAGGATAAACAATGTTGCTGTAGATTTTATACTCTATAAACACTTGATCTTTACTAAGGAAACTTGTCTGGACACTGTGTTTAACATCACCAATATTCTCAACGGGATCACATTTCTGATGAACATACAACGCTTCCAGGTTTGCCGTTAATCTGTTTTTCAAAACTAGTTGACAAATATCTTTGAGACGATCAACATCTAACTGTGGGGTGACAATGTAAACTCTGTTGGTAGAATCTTTAAACCACTGTTCTAGCAGACATTTCCACAAGATATAAATGTATTCTGGGCCATGTTGTACACATCCATCATATAAACACGTAATCTGTTTTTCTATGTTGTCATCAGATCCCTGTAAGTATTAATAATACAACACATATTTAATATCTGTTTCCAAATAAGAAAATTCTATATTTAGATGAACTACCTAGCCTTACGGTCATAAAACTTTTGAGTATAAGTTTGGTACTCAAACTCGAAAAATATCCAATCAGAACATCATATTCAAAAAATACAGTGTTCTAATTGAACCATGAGTATGACCGTTGGGTCTAGTCAAACAACAGGATGTAATAGAAGGAAACTACAGATCTTACAGTCCTTGAAATGAAAATTTGAAATTAACTGTTCCAAATCAAATTTCTTGAATTTATTTTTATATAGTTCTAAAAACTGAAAAAATGACTGGTCTTGGTCTGGAGGACCACTGCTCATCATGAGAACTGATATTATGCTAAAACTGCTAATATATTTGCATTAACCCATACAAAATAAATCTTGTGTTCTTAGATCATATATATTTTTAAATAAAATGTTGATTGCCTTTGAACTTTGCCCTTTTGAGCATCAATTGATAACATATCAATTGATGCTCAAAAGGGCAAAGTTCAAAGGCAATCAATTCAGATGGCTATTTAGAAATATAAAAAATCAATTTCAAGTAAGATAAAATGGCAGGCACACAATGGTTAAATTTCATAATAAGTGGTTAGAGGAGTTGTAAATTAACACTTGTGTACCTATGACATCAAAAATAAGTGTTCTCATCAATGTCAGCTCTCAACAGTTGACAAAAAAATGGCTCCTTTTTTATTTCGTTAAGAATATCTAGTAATCTATGATTTCTGATTACATCATTTTATTCTGTGGAGCATTTCCTGGTTGATAATTCAGTGACAATCACTGATTTTTTCAGATAATTATCTAGAAGTCATAATCACTCTCTTTTGAAAGTGATAACAGTGATGGATTTAAGTGGGAAAGGACATAAAATTGTAAAAACTAGATCAAGATCGGAAAGTGACAGTATGTTGGCTCTATTAAGAGATTGTCATTCCAATTGAATGGGATAAAATATGATATGTATTATTTTTAAACACTAAACACAAGTAGATATGCATTAGACCATATAATTATATTTATAATGTTTTTAGCAAATTTTACATGCTTGTAAATAATGATGTTCAGAGGCAGGTGGTAAGCCTTGTCTGGCGAAGATGCACAAAAGAGGGGAGCAATTAAAAATTTAACTTTAATTACATTGAGTACATTTGGTATTATATCAAAAAGTTGTAACATACAAATTCAACAAGAGATCATGTGACCTAATGTTGATAATGTAAACAAATAATTGCACACAAGAACATACCTTTTCTGCATTAACATTTTTTAATGCAACAGTTAAATCTTCATTATCATGAGATGGTTTCTTTGTTAAATCTTCATTTTCTTGAGATAATTTCTCTGTTACACTATTGTCTTTCTCGTCTGTTAAATTTGGGTCATTTTTCTCTGTGATAACTGCATAGCCTTTACTGTTTTCAATATACCATGCCTCCATAATGCTGTTTTCTGCTTGGTGTACTACATCTGAAAGAAAAAGATAAATAATCATCTTCAAGTCTAAATGATAAATATAATGTTAGATATGTAAGAAATTTATTCAAGAGTAAGAAATTGATATAATATGCATAATAATGAAATTATTTAACAACAAAGGGAGATAATTATGGTTATAAAAAATATAATAAACAGGTAGATATACTATACTAAGCCTCATGTCGAAATGTTTCATCACAGGATATGAAATTGAACAGTGTGCTACTTTTGATTTCCCTAGAACTGTTCTTCTTACCATGGAGTGTTAAATGACGTGCTAATTTTCCTTTTCAAAGAGAAAATGATGGGCCAATTTAAAGCATTGTTTAAATGGTCTTAACTAGAATAGATTGCGAACATAAATCCACTTGATATTAAATTTTTCTTAATATTCTAATTTATCTATTTAGGAAACCCTTTTTTCCATGATCATAATTTTCTAGATAAGGTTTCAAATGTTTTAGCATTGATTAAAAAAAAAGAAACTTTGGTCATCTGTTTCATTTCATTTCTAAAATCAATGAAACTTGGTCTATATATCTATGTTTACCTATTTCCTTTTTACTGACTTTCCAGCTCTTTTTCATCTGTGAGTATCTATCTGCCAAAGGCTGTGGTGATGACCATGTTTTCTCAAATGAATCAAGAACCTTCAAGAACTGGGTCTGAAACCAATGAAGAATAAATTCTCCCTTCATCTTTAGGAACCCTAATTCCATGGAAACAGTTAAAGTAACATCATCAACGGCCAACATGACTTTGTACATGCCATTTTTCTGGTATAATTTTATATATGGGAAGCGTTGTACAGGATAGTTATTTGGATGTTGAAGGATGTTTAACCACAGTGCTGCAAGGGCAGTAGATCCGTGTGTTGTAATGTCTCGTATCAAAACTACTGATGGTGTTGATAGATCAATATAGACTGTTTCACCTGTCCTGGCCCACACAAAATCCTTAACAAATGTCTCTATTGGTGCCTCCATAATATCTGCAATTCAAAATTTATATATTTCTAAATATTCAGTACCTGGAATAAAAAAATATACAAATGATGATGAGGCGCTAGCATGTAAACAAATAAAAAAAAACAATCTTCCATAATTTTAAGATTGACAATATGATAGCACAGTGAAACTTCTCTAAACTGAACCCCGTATAAACCAAGCTTTAAATGAAGTCTCAATGTAGAAATTTAACCTGTATAAACTAAATGCCTGTCTATTCTGAACACAAAGCTTGGTCAAAAGGGGGTTCTGTTTAGATAGCATTCACTGTAATAACAAAAGGCACACATGAGCTAATATCATTTACTTGGTAATTCATGTATAGTTTAGATTGAATCAATTGTGTAGTTTCTGAAAAGAATCTTTTGATTCATATTTCCCGGGTTCTATGTTGATTATTTCTTGTCATATTTGGATTTTAAAGAGGAACATTCAACTCAAATGAACCACCACTTTCATATGTTTACAACTTTACCTAGAGGCTCACTTGGGCCTGTATTGCGCACAGTTTATGTCTAGATATTAAGAACAAATATTTTATTCATTTCACAAAGGGCCCTATGTTAATCTTTAAACCCATTAAAAAAGGGAATTTTGGAAAGTGTTTGGTTCTCCAATATCTCTGAAACAGTAAAAACTACACCAAATCTGTGGGGAACCTTCCAAAAACAAATTATTCAAAGGAATTGATTTCAAACGTCATATGTCTTGTTCTTTTTTTGTTTTGTTCAGCGAGTTAAGATGAGAGGTAATTGTCCGTTTTGTGAAATTAATGACCACCACTGTATAAACTTTCTTTTCATCATTTTGATTTTATTTTAATCCAACTTATGCTTGAATAATGTACAAAGCTGATAGCATCATGATGACATAGATTATAATTTGTTGTCGCTATGATATAGTTAAAAAATTGCTCATTTGGCAATCACTTACTCTTTTTACTTTGAAGGACACAAAGAAATTTTAGATAAAAAAACAAAAACTTTGGCATATTGAGTGCATCCTTAATAAGTGTTATAATGAACTGGCTGCATCCATTTAAAAACCACCACTGTGTGTCCACAATAATTCAGCTAATGTTACCAAGATTGAAGAGGTCGAGAAAAGGAGGATTATAATCCTTGGTTGGCGAAGATGTAAATAAAGTATCTCACAGGAAGAAATTTGGAAAACAAAAAATAGTTACTGTCCACACATTACATTCAGTGATTCACATTGTATTTTGATCTAAACGGAAGTCTTGTCGGTGTTGTGATGCTCTGACTAGCCTGCCACAGTTCCTTGTTGACTATCTGCGTATGTCACTATCCATGCATATGCATGGATAGTAACATATGTGGATAGTCGACAAAAGCTCTGTTTTAATACCCCCCCCCCCCCATTCTTTTTTTAAAAATAATTTCTATAGTATACCACGATTTTATTTATCCCAACGCTAACATTAGTGACGATAATTATTGTCAACGTTTGTATTCCTCTTGTGTTAATTTTAGAAGCATGGGTAATAGCAATGATTATCAATATTTCTGCATTTTCGTTGCACCCAAACAAAATCTGTCGCTATCTGCTCGGAAATCTTTTATAGTAACGTTATGAAGTGGATTAGTCAAAAGAGGTTTCGACAAAACGGAAGTGGAAAGGCGGAGCCAGCAGGTTCCCGCCAAATGTAAACACGTGAGTCAAAAACATCAACAACAATGGCAGGGTTTGATGATGCGGGTGTTTTCTTTAGTGACAATTTTGGATCCGAGGATCAGAATGATGATAATCAAATTAGTCGCCAGCAAGTGAAAAAAAGACTCAAAGATTTTATCAGACAATTTCACGAGGGAAATTTCACATACACATACAGGTATACATAATACAGTCAGTACCGACAGTAGTAGGGTGGTCAAGCCAAAAATTGAAATGCTAATAAATCATCCAATCATAGTTTAATATGACAGTACATACAAAATGGGAAATTTTGGTGCAAAAATTATTAAAATCGGTTGAGCTGTTCAAAAGTTGTGGCCTTTTCGGTGAGCCAAAAGTGGTCGATTTTCTGTTTTTTGGAAAAATGTAAAAAAAATGACATTTTTGGACCGAAATATATTATTTACGCTACCTAATAGGTTATCATGCTTTCTTCTATAGTAATGTATCCTCCTTATGCTTCAAAAAGAGGTATTATACACACCTGTAGGTGTTATATGAAAAAAATGTCACAGAATTTAAAACATTGAAAATAGCCTTTGGACTTAGTTTTTTTAATTTATGTGTCGGCCGTCTGCTTGTTCAAACTACCAGGTTTGTGGTCAAATATCTTCAAAAACCTTTAACTTGCAAGGCTGAAACTTGCAGCACTGTCCACAAAGTTCCCAGTCTCTAGGTAAAAATATCAAGAATATCATTTATTCAATTAATATATATATTTTTTTAATATTATTTCCTTTGCGCAGGCCTCCATAATTTTAACGTCAAATTTTATTAAAAAAATCAAGCTTTTGGTCATAAAAAATCTGAAAAAAGTACTAGAATTTTTCTGAATACTGATTTTGGTAGGGAAAAGAACCCTCTAACAGGGAACACCTATATTTATCAGCAAAAAAAATTCTCAAATACTGTAGCGACAGAATTATAAACTCTGCAGATTAATATTTTGAGCTCCGTAAAGTGTAAAAATAAGTTATTTTAAGGAATTAATTATATTTTGTATGTTCAAATTGATATTTTTATGGTAAACAACCTCAATATCCATACATCAATGAAGTTATTATTACAGTTTGTGTAAAAACTGCCATTTTTTCCTTTGAAAAGGTCAATTTTTTTTGTTCAATCAAAATTTCAGATAATTCCCGAAATTGATACAATTTCAATAATTGTCGAATATTATAATATTAAATGTTCAAGTGTTTGGTATTATTTTGATCCTATAACTGTATACTACAAGGAGAAAACTATCAGCAACCCCAATTCTGACACTGGTATGAACTATGTCCTGGTTCATTAGCCCTCTACCTGGAAATTTAGTAAAAATAATATTTCAATTATGGCCCCGTATTCCATGAAAAGTCTTATTTGGATTATCAGATATGTTCTCTGTACAATTTATAAGCCAGCCTTGAAGTTATTTTATCTTTTAAACATTTAATTAGCACATTTTATACATGATTTTCATTTTTTTGTCTGGGAAAAACCTCAAATTTGACAATTTTAGCTGATTTAAACGAACAGTTCATGCGATTAGAAAGTCCCAAATTTTCAAAGTTATCATTTTTATTGTCACAAATCAATAAACTGTTATCTTCTACTATTATTTATAATCTTAATTCACAACAGTCTTCAATGTCACTCTCTTTTCCTTTATATACTATAATTTTACATTTGACGACTATAAATAGTGCTGTGTCCCAGTTCATGACCAACTTATTCCAAATGAAATCTTTGTGATTTCTTTAAATTGTGTGTTTTGTGATCCTATGCATATCCTATGCATATTTGATTAACTGAATCATAATCAACAGCATCAACTTTCAGAAGTGTAATTTTAATGATTTAAAACTCTTAATGATCTACTGAGATGCCACGATCACACCTGTAAAATAAAAATAAAAATAAACATTTAAAATATGTTATACAGAATAAAAATAAAGAACTAAAAATAATTTATCTTTTCCAGAAATAGTTTATCATACATGTACAAATGAAAAAAGCTTTAATACAATGTACCCTTCGACTAAAAATTATCTTTATGCATATATGCTTGGTGGCAAATAGATTCTATATGAAAAATAGCATTATTCCAGAAATGTTTGCTGCATGCATCATAAATGTTCTGTCATACCAAACAAGTTATCACACAGTAATGCCAATAATGGTGTAATGAAAAAAATGTAATTAATTAAACTTAGCATATCACATTGTATATAGCCAGAATGTTAATACATTCATTAAGCATATATTTCATAAAACTTCCCTAATAGCACCGAAACATAATAATTATGTTTTATAACAATTTAAATAAATTGTTTCAAAAATGTTGCATGGAAATTCATGTTACTATTTAAAAACAATTGTCCTATGTATTGCTACAATATACACTAGGAACTTAATGAGAAATGCATAAAAATTTTCATGTAGACAAATTTCATTTAAAACCAAAAAATATAAAAAACTTGAACATTTCACAAAAGATCCCCCCTTTTCTAAAAATATCAAAGAATACCGGAACAATTCCTTTATATAGATGTATTAATAAATCCCGACAATTTCCGAACAGCCATGATTACGTCACCAAAGCTCTGCTTGGATAAAGTTATTTATAGATTGGGAGAATTTGACAACTTTATATTGATGCTTGCCGTTTTCGCCATTTTTCGAGTAAAATAATAAAATCGTGAATTAAATCCCATCTCTTTTTCATTTATCGAAGCAAAGATATATATTTATTCAGTTCGTGTAAAGTTTCTGTGCGGTTTTTGTGCATCTTTTGTTTTCAAAATTAACCCCCATTTGATCCGGTTGAAAACGATATTTCTTTTGAGAATAAAACTATATTTTAGAAGAAGTTTTGTTACTTACCGTGCATGATTGACCTCCGTGGTCTGAATACATCAATGCTAGATAATTATTGTATCAATTGGTAGAACAATACGTCGGTAAATTCTATTTTTCTTTGGTACAACTCTGAAATTGTCCTGGCCAAAATGGCGGAAGACATACATCCCGGTCATGCGCCACACAACGTCCGATAACTCTTCCCGCTCAACTCTGATTGCAAAGTCAGAAAATATGGACCGAACATCCAATGATTTCCGGGAGCTATTACTGCTTATCCATTGAAACCTTGGCGACATATCTTTAGAGGAAGGTCCAGTTTATTGATATTTGACCCCCAATTTTTTTCGGAAGTGTGGTAAGCGAGTTTAAAAACACTGTTTTGTAAACTTTTATATTTTACGTTACGATTTCGATTGTTTTTAATTTTTGGCGGTCGGATTGGTAAAATTGAAGACTTTCTGCAAATTTTAAGCCATGCATGAAGAATATTGGTCCAGGGATAGCTCCCGGAATTATTTTTGAAAATGGGCTGTTCGTTGACACATAAATCAAGATGGCGTCCGATTTTCTCGAAACGACTTCACTTTGGACGTTCAGTAGTAATACCCAATCATATTTTTAATGCTTATAACTACCAAATTAATAAAGTTCTAGTTTTCAAGTTTTATCCGATATTTTTTTTATCACGAAATAATAAATTTTAGGTGCTTTTCTAATGAAATGAAAAAGGCGAAAATTCGGGTTTTTTTACTCCGACAGAAAATAATAACGCTATCGACGACTACGTTTGTCCTCCCTATCAGTAGGGTGGTCAAGCCAAAAATTGAAATGCTAATAAATCATCCAATTATAGTTTAATATGACAGTACATACAAAATGGGAAATTTTGGTACAAAAATTATTAAAATCGGTTGAGCTGTTCAAAAGTTGTGGCCTTTTCGGCGAGCCAAAAGTGGTCGATTTTCTGTTTTTCGGAAAAATGTTGAAAAAAATTACATTTTTGGACCAAAATATATTATTTTCACTACCTAATAGGTTATCATGCTTTCTTCTATAGTAATGTATCCTCCTTATGCTTCAAAAAGAGGTATTATACACACCTGTAGGTGTTATATGAAAAAAATGTCACAGAATTTAAAACATTGAAAATAGCCTTTGGACTTAGTTTTTTTAATTTATGTGTCGGCCATCTGCTTGTTCAAACTACCAGGTTTGTGGTCAAATATCTTCAAAAATCTTTAACTTGCAAGGCTGAAACTTGCAGCACTGTCCAGAAAGTGCCCAGTCTAGGTAAAAATATCAAGAATATCATTTATTCAATTAATATATATATTTTTTTAATATTATTTCCTTTGCGCAGGCCTCCATAATTTTAACGTCAAATTTTATTCGAAAAATCAAGTTTTTGGTCATAAAAAATCTGAAAAAAGTACTCGAATTTTTCTGAATACTGATTTTGGTAGGGAAAAGAACCCTCTAACAGGGAACACCTATATTTATTAGCAAACAAAATTCTCAAAGTCTGTAGCGCCAGAATTATAAACTCTGCTGCTTAATATTTTGAGCTCCGTAAAGTGTAAAAATAAGTTATTTTTAGGGAATTAATTATATTTTTTATGTTCAAATTGATATTTTTATGGTAAACAACCTCAATATCCATACATCAATGAAGTTATTATTACAGTTTGTGTAAAAACTGCCATTTTTTCCATTGAAAAGGTCAATTTTCTTTGTTCAATCAAAATTTCAGATAATTCCCGAAATTGTTACAATTTCAATAATTGTCGAATATTATAATATTAAATGTTCAAGTGTTTGGTATTATTTTGATCCTATAACTGTATACTACAAGGAGTAAACTATCAGCAACCCCAATTCTGACACTGGTATGAACTATGTCCTGGTTCATTAGCCTTCTACCTGGAAATTTAGTAAAAATAATATTTCAATTATGACCCCGTATTCCATGAAAAGTCTTATTTGGATTATCAGATATGTTCTCTGTACAATTTATAAGCCAGCCTTGAAGTTATTTTATCTTTTAAACATTTAATTAGCACATTTTATACATGATTTTCATTTTTTTGTCTGGGAAAAACCTCAAATTTGACAATTTTAGCTGATTTAAGCGAACAGTTCATGTGATTAAAAAGTCCCAAATTTTCAAAGTTATCATTTTTATTGTCACAAATCAATAAACTGTTATCTTCTACTATTATTTATAATCTTTATTCATAACAGTCTTCAATGTCACTCTCTTTTCCTTTATATACTATAATTTTACATTTGACGACTACAAATAGTGCTGTGTCCCAGTTCATGACCAATTTATTCCAAATGAAATCTTTGTGATTTCTTTAAATTGTGTGTTTTGTGTTCCTATGCATATTTGATTAACTGAATCATAATCAACAGCATCAACTTTCAGAAGTGTCATTTTAATGATTTAAAACTCTTAATGATCTACTCAGATGCCACGATCACACCTGTAAAATAAAAATAAACATTTAAAATATGTTATACAGAAAAAAATAAAGAACTAAAAATAATTTATCTTTTCCAGAAATAGTTTATCATACATGTACAAATGAAAAAAGCTTTAATACAATACACTCTTCGACTAAAAATTATCTTTATGCATATATGCTTGGTGGCAAATAGATTCTATATGAAAAATAGCATTATTCCAGAAATGTTTGCTGCATGCATCATGAATGTTCTGTCATCCCAAACAAGTTTGCACACAGTAATGGTGTAATGAAAAAAATGTAATTAATTAAACTTAGCATATCACATGCACTGCCACTGATTACATTGTATATAGCCAGAATGTTAATACATTCACATACTGTAATGTATGCATTAAGCATATATTTCATAAAGCTTCCCTAATAGCACTGAAACATAATAATTATGTTTTATAACAATTTAAATAAATTGTTTCAAAAATGTGCATGGAAATTCATGTTACTATTTAAAAACAATTGTCTTATGTATTGCTACAATATACACCAGGAACTTAATGAGAAATGCATAAAAAGTTTTCATGTAGACAAATTTCGTTTAAAACCAAAAAATCTAAAAAAAAATCTTGAACATTTCACATTTTCTAAAAATATCAAAGAATACCGGAACAACTCCTTTATATAGATGTATTATTAAATCCCGATAATTTCCGAACAGCTCTGCTTGGATAAAGTTATTTATAGATTGGGAGAATTTGACAACTTTATATTGATGCTTGCAGTTTTCGTCATTTTTCGAGTAAAATAATAAAATCGTGAATTAAATCCCATCTCTTTTTCATTTATCGAAGCAAAGATATATATTTATTCAGTTCGTGTAAAGTTTCTGTGCAATTTTTGTGCATCTTTTGTTTTCAAAATTAACCCCCATTTGATCCGGTTGAAAACGATATTTCTTTTGAGAATAAAACTATATTTTAGAAGAAGTTTTGTTACTTACCGTGCATGATTGACCTCCGTGGTCTGAATACATCAATGCTAGATAATTATTGTATCAATTGGTAGAATAATACGTCGGTAAATTCCATTTTTCTTTGGTACAACTCTGAAGTTGTCCTGGCCAAGATGGCGGAAGACATACATCTCGGTCATGCACCACACAACGTCCGATAACTCTTCCTGCTCAACTCTGATTGCAAAGTCAGAAAATATGGACCGAACATCCAATGATTTCCGGGAGCTATTACTGCTTATCCATTGAAATCTTGGCGACATATCTTTAGAGGAAGGTCCAGATTATTGATATCTGACTGTTAACTTTTTGCAGAAAAGCGGTAAGCGAGTTTAAAACACTGTTTTGTAAACTTTTATATTTTACGTTACGATTTTGACTTTTAAAGAATTCTTAACAGTTGGATTGGTAAAATTAAAAGAATTTCTGCCAATTTTAAGCCATGCATGAAAAATATTGGTCCAGGGATAGCTCCCGGAATTATTTTTGAAAATGAGCTGTTCGTTGACACATAAATCAAGATGGGGTCCGATTTTCTCGCAACGACTTCACTTTGGACATTCAGTAGTAGTACCCAATCATATTTTTAATGCTTATAACTACCAAATTAATAAAGTTCTAGTTTTCAAGTTTTATCTGATATATTTTTTATCACGAAATAATGAATTTTAGGTGTTTTTCTAATGAAATGAAAAAGGTGAAAATTCGGGTTTTTCTACTTTGACAGAAAATAATAATGCTATCGACGACTACGTTTGTCCCCCCTATATATACAGGCCTCTACATTAACATATTTTTCAACTTGTCCCTTCGGACAACTAACTAAAAAAAGTACTTGTCCGACTCAATCTTTTAGTTGTCCGAAAAAATTAATAAAAATTACGAAAACTAGAGAATAATTATCCAGGGCTCCCACTACTTTCAGAGAGCTCACAGGGAGAAGTGGGAGACAACAAAGAGAAGTGGGGAGACTTTTGGTAGAAGTCAAGATTTCCAGTCAATTCGGCCCCAGTTAAATCGACCTCAAAATGAAAGTCAAATCTGCCTCAAAAATAAAAATAAAAAAAGAATGAATAAATAAAAATTATGTATTGATATAAATTAATATTTTTGGTTAAAAGATGTAAAATTTAAATTTTATTGATGAGCGGATTCTTTTATTTTCGTATCAATGGTATTTTAACATTTACTGGTACAAAACACAACTGTACTAGACAGTTTTAATTCTTCAATAATGGGGTTCACCTACGATTTTTACGCTAATAGGGGGCACTTGTGTTCTATCAGTTATTACTTTCGGAACTCCTCGGCTAGCATCAATAACGTAACTAATGTAAACTACGATATTGATATATATGTACAGAGCTATTGCTTTATTTAATACAAATGATTTGTGAGAATGTCTTGTGAAGGATGAGACAGCAGAGCTATTGCTTTATTTAATACAAATGATTTGTGAGAATGTCTTGTGAAGGATGAGACAGCAGAGCTATTGCTTTATTCATTATAAGACATTCTAAGAGAACACAGAGGAAATCTGGGATTTTGGCTGAGCTGTAGTCAAGATCTTCGTTCCCCCTCTGACATCATGAAGTGCACTTGATGTGCATCATTCTTATCAGAATTACATGTTAACAACATTTGACATCACTTGGTGTTCGATGAAGGGTGGAAATATTGTCACTTTTACAGTCTATCAGGGGTTTCAAAGTTTTTTATAATAAGAGGTACTTCTTAAATTTTAGAAGGTACCTAAACAATTAGGCTGAGGGCCGTAAGGGGTCCAGGGAGAGGAAGCTCCTGAAATCTAGCATTTTGTGGCCCAAAAAATGTACTTCAGAGACTGCAAAACATTAATTTTTTTTTAAAGAAAAATCCCATTAACTTTCTCTTTAGAGTTCAGATTTCACTAGTCTAATAATAAAACCCTAAATGCTCGTTTGCTCGCAAGGGTTATAACGGGATGCCATTACACATAATGGAGCAGTCGCCAAGATTTTTTTGCGCTCGCTTACAGAGCTGATGCCTGCATTTATCAATAATAAGACATAACCTTTCCTTTTGTCCATTATTATAACAAGTTTTTATCACCTACCAGTATTTTAGAATGTAATTCCCACAAAATAAAATACTTCTCTCTGAACATTTTGAATTTCGTCATTTCCGGCCTCACTATTTGGATGTCGATACCATATTTGGCGATTTAGGCGTGAATGTTTACATCAACGTGTAGTAAGAAATACCATATTTAGAAAAGCTCCACCTTCCGTAGTTTCCGGTTATGGAAAACGATCGATAAATTTGAACAAGATTGTTGCCACCTTTGAAAAGCATATATTTCTCAGCCAAACCGATTTAACGAGGACTGGGATCATCAGTAATAGTTATAATGAAATGTTTGAAGCGGAAATAGTGAGTTTTTATGTTTCAACTGCAACTTTTTTTTTGCTCCATTGTGACGAATGGGACCGCGTTGTAGCTCTGCCGAGACAAGTTTGTCACAGGAGCTACATTATTGCAGCTAAGATTTCACCAAGAGTGAAGACCATGCATAATGGATTTTTTCCCCCCAATTTCTTTATTGTATATTTCAGTTTACAGACTTCAGTCAAGATTACTCATAGATAGTCCGCCATATCTTAAAAAAAACCTAAAGGACCACAGGGGTTAACAAATCTTGGACCACCTCACTAGCCCAGGGCTAGCATACTCCCAAATATTACTAGCCCGAATCTATGAACCACTAGTCCTGGTCAATACCGTGATTTCATGAATCCGACTTGCAGACTTGAACCCTTGTACAACATGTACAATGTATATTAGTTTGATTATCTTTCTTTTCAGATCTGGTATTGCTTTTATTAGCTCACCTGGCCATAGGCCAAGTGAGCTTTTGTCATGGGTAAGCGTCTGTCCGTCCGTTAGCTTTTCACATTTAAATCTTCTTCTCTGAAACCGCTGAACAGATTTCAACCAAACTTGCCAGAAATGTTCATTGGACGGTCCTCTACCAGATTTGAAATCCAACATGGCTGTCAGGGTCCATAATGTGTTCTCATTGGCTGAAATTTTAAAAATCTTCTCGTCAGAAACCACCAAGCCAATTGAATTGTGACTTTGCAGAAATGATCATTGGGTGGTCCTGTACTAAAATTGTGAATCGTTTGCCGATCGGAAATTCAAGATGGCCGCCATGACTCGACTTAGTTTAACATTGGACCCTATGGGAATTTCACATTTTCATCTTTTTTTCTGAAACCACAAAACAGATTTGAACCAAACTTGGCAGAAATGTTCATTGGATGGTCATATATAAGATTTTTGTTTTTGGTGCTGATCGGAAACCCAACATGGCTGTCAGGACCCATAATGTGTTCTGATTGGTCGAAATTTTAAAAATCTTCTTGTTAGAAACCAGTAAGCCAATTGAATTGTGACTTTGCAGGAATGATCATTGGGTGGTCCTGTACTAGAATTGTGAATCGTTTGCCGATCGGAAATTCAAGATGACCGCCATGACTAGACTTAGTTTAACATTGGACCCTATGGGAATTTCACATTTTCATCTTTTTTTCTGAAACCACAAAACAGATTTGAACCAAACTTGGCAGAAATGTTCATTTGATGGTCATATACAAGATTTTTGTTTTTGTCGCTGATCGAAAATCCAACATGGCTGCCAGGGCTCATAATGTGTTCTGATTGGTCGAAATTTTAAAAATCTTCTTGTTAGAAACCACTAAGCCAATTGAATTGTGACTACAGGAATGATCATTGGGTGGTCCTGTACTAAATTTTGAATCGTTTGCTGATCGGAAATTCAAGATGGCCGCCATGATTCGAGTTAATTTTAACATTGGATCATATGGAAAAAAAATTTAAGTCTTCTCCTCTGAAACCAGTAAGTCAATTTAAAGCAAACATGGCATGAATGATACATAGGTGGTCAACTTTCAAAATTATATCCTGTGACCCCGACCTCCATCCGAGATGGCCACCGTCAGCATACATAGTTTTAACATAGGACCCTATGGGAAATATGTTTAAAAATCTTCTCCTCTGAAACCAATAAGCCAATTTAAAGCAAACATGGCATGGATGGTCCTTAAGTGGTCAATTTTCAAAATTGTGTCCGGTGACCCTGACCTCCATCCAAGATGGCGACCTTCAGCGGACATACTGTAGTTTTAACATAGGACCCTATGGGAAAAAATGTTTTAAAATCTTCTCCTCTGAAACCAGTAAGCCAATATAGCAAACATGTCATCGATGGTCCTTAGGTGGTCAACTTCCAAAATTGTGTTCAGTGATCCCGATCTCGGTTCAAAATGGCTGCCGTCAGCGGACATCGTTTTAACATAGGACCCTATGGGGAAATTGTTTAAAGTCTTCTCTTCTGAAACCAGTCGGCCAATTTAAAGCAAACATGGCATGGATGGTCCTTGGGTAGTATACTTTCAAAATTGTGTCCGGTGACCACAACCTCCATTCAAGATGGCTGCCATGAGCAGACATAGTTTTAAGATAGAACCCTATGGCAGTATGGGATTTGAATAGTAACTTAGATGTATTCGACATGCAGACATTCTTAAGAGGACTTATTTATGTCAGGCGAGCGATACAGGCTCACCTGAGCCTCTAGTTTTTTTTATTCATAACTACCTTAAGGACATATATTCAATGTCACATTTTTATTTCTGTCTACCTTGATTGGAGTCTTGCATACCAGTGATTTTTATATGTACCCCCCCTTTTTAGCTCACCTGACCCAAAGGGTCATGTGAGCTATTGCCATCACTTGGCGTCCGTCGTCGTCGTACGTCGTAAACTTTTTCAAAAATCTTCTCCTCTGAAAGTACTAAACCAATGGAAACCAAACTTGGTCTGAATCATCACTAGGGTGTCTAGTTTCAAAATTGTGTCCGGTGATGCCGTGCACCAACCAACATGGCCGCTGTTACTAAAAATAGAACATATGGTAAAATTGCAGGTAATAACTCAAAAACCGTTAATAATATCAAAAATCTGACATGGGGTAAAAATGATCAGCACATCAAGATCTACCTACCCTGCAATTTTGAAGTAAATCTGATTGCCCATCTTGGAGTTATTGCCCTTTTTTCATCAAATTTGTAAAATTTTAATACTTTTCGTCTTATATTTCAAAAACTATAAGAGATAAAGGTTAACTTTAAAAAATGTGCGGCATATCAAGATCTACCCACCCAGCAATTTTGAAGTAAATCCCATTATCCATTTTGGAGTTATTTCCCTTTTTTCATCAAATTTTCAAAATGTTAATACTTTTCGTCCTTTATTTCAAAAACTATAAGAGACAGGTGGTAAGTTGAAACTGCAAACATGTTCAGCATGTCAAGATCTACCTACCCTGCAATTTTGAAGTAAATTTGATTACCGATCTTGGAGTTATTGCCTTTTTTTTTTAATACTTTTCGTCTTATATTTCAAAAACTATTTAGAGATAGATGTTAAGTTTAAATTGCAAAAATGTGCAGCATGTCAAGATCTACCTACTCTGCAATTTTGAAGTAAATCCCATTACCCATTTTGACAGATTATGCAAATTAGAAAAAAGGGGGGATGAAAATTAAAAAAAAATCTTCTCCTCTGAAACTACTGAGCCAATCTCAGCCAAACTTTGCTGAAATGATCCTTAGGTGGTCCCCTTTCAAAATTGTGTTCATCAGTGCCGTCCTGTATCCAAGATGGCCACCATGACTAAAAATAGAAATTTCTTCAAATGGCCAAAACTGCTCTATTTTAAGCCAGAAAGTGCCCAAATTTGAACTGTATAAGCATAATGATGAGCCTTTTAACATATATTATGGGATTTTTTATGAACTTTGAACTTTTGTCTATTTTGACCGGTTATGCAAATTAGAAAAAAGGGGGGATGAAATTAAAAAAAATCTTCTCCTCTGAAACTACTGTGCCAATCTCAACCGAACTTTGCTGAAATGATCCTTGGTGGTCCCCTTTCAAAATTGTGTCCGTCAGTGCGGTCCTGTATCCAAGATGGCCGCCATGACTAAAAATAGAAATTTCTTCAAATGGCCAAAACTGCTCTATTTTAAGCCAGAAAGTGCCCAAATTTGAACTGTATAAGCATAATGATGAGCTTTTTAACATATATTACGGGATTTTTAATGAACTTTGAACTTTTGCCTATTTTGACCGACTGCAAATTAGAAAAAAGGGGGGATGAAATTAAAAAAAAAATCTTCTCCTCTGATACTACTGTGCCAATCTCAACCGAACTTTGCTGAAATGATCCTTGGGTGGTCCCCTTTCAAAATTGTGTCCGTCAGTGCGGTCCTGTATCCAAGATGGCCGCCATGACTAAAAATAGAAATTTCTTCAAATGGCCAAAACTGCTCTATTTTAAGCCAGAAAGTACCCAAATTTGAACTGTATAAGCATAATGATGAGCTTTTTAACATATATTATGGGATTTTTATGAACTTTGAACTTTTGCCTATTTTGACCGATTATGCAAATTAGGAAAAAGGGGGGATGAAATTTAAAAAAATCTTCTCCTCTGAAACTACTGTGCCAATCTCAACCGAACTTTGCTGAAATGATCCTTGGGTGGTCCCCTTTCAAAATTGTGTCCATCACCGCCGTCCTGTATCCAAGATGGCCACCATGACTAAAAATAGATATTTCTTCAAATGGCCAAAACTGCTCTACTTTAAGCCAGAAAGTGCCCAAATTTGAACTGTATAAGCATAATGATGAGCTTTTTAACATATATTACGGGATTTTTTATGAACTTTGAACTTTTGCCTATTTTGACCGATTATGCAAATTAGAAAAAAGGGGGGATGAAATTTAAAAAAAATCTTCTCCTCTGAAACTACTGTGCCAATCTCAACCAAACTTTGCTGAAATGATCCTTGGGTGGTTCTCTTCCAAAATTGTGTCCGGCATTTCAGAACACCGACCAAGATGGCTACCACAGTCGAACTTAATTTAACATAGGACCCTATGGGAAATTCCCATAAAAATCTTTTTGTCTGAAACCATTTGTTCAATAAGAACAAAATTTTGATGAAATAGTCATTGGATGGTTCTCTTCCAAAAATGTGTCTGGCGGTTCGGCCCTTTGATCAATTTTTTTTTTATCTGCAATTTTGAAGTAAATCTGATTACCCATCTTGGAGTTCTTGTCCTTTTTTCATCAAAATGTTCTCAATTTTAATACTATCATCTTGTATCTCAAAAACTATTAGAGATAGAGGGAAAGTTTACACTGCAAAAATGTTCAGCATGTCAAGATCTACAAAAAATTTCCCACAGTTAAAAATATGCGACAACTGTGAAGAGTTATTCCTCTTGAAATGCATTTTTTTGTTGACTCACTGCTTTTGGTTACTCAAATAATCAAAGGGAAGCAACTCTATTACAAAATGTGAAGTAAGAAAAGCTAAATTTTGAGAATCATTGACATATATGTTTTTTTACAGCAATTTTGATAACTTACATTAAAGGGGGAACCCCTGCCCACATTTTTTTGTAGAAGGGGTCTGCAATGACGAAGGCTACATTTGTTAATTTTTTTTGCCGAAGTTATCAAGTTTTATTGACTGATGTTGTTATTATACCCAGGTGAGCTATACAGGCTCCTGGGAGCCTCTAGTTTTCCTTTTGAAATATTACTGTGTTGTGATCCAATACCACACAAATTGTAATATATGTAACTCATACAGTACAGAAAGGGACATACCGTGATCAATCACCGTGATAGTGGTCATGTCTAGGAGAGTGATGGGGATTAAAAATTTTAATTCATGTCGGTGATCAGGGGGCAATAAAACACCAGGTGTTAATCTTGTAATCAAGTGTGTCGTTTTACAGGTAAACTAGTCAGATAAGATGTACACGTGAAATTATGTTTTTATATCGCCTATTTTTTTTTCAGGTACCGTCTCAGATTCCCTTCAGAATTTTACGTTTTAAGGCGTATTTCCAGTTCAATATTACATTTTGGTTCACTAATAATTTTTATACGTTCAGTAATTTTTTTTATTTTAATCATCGTAGAAAACCCAGTTAAAACCCTTTTGGTTGTAGAAATACGTACTAAATAATTTTTATACGGTCATTGAAGAATTTGATTAAAAATTAACGAAACAAATATTTATAAACAGATCGTTCAAAGAAGTACTACATGTCCAAAAGTCACTAAATTTACGGATATATTTTGGAAATTAGCGGCTAATCTGCAGAAAGTTTAGAAACGTGAAAGGAAATAAGGAATTAACCTTTATCATGATTTTACCCCTACAAATGTTTGACATTACACAGTATCTGACCAAAATCAAATCTCACCAGTTTATTTATTTATTCAAATTCAAATCTTAATTGGCTTTCAACCCAATAGATTTGTGACAATATACAGCCAAAAAACCCCTAAGTTATAGGTTTTTGTTTGCAATTTTAAAGAAAATTATTTTCATCTATAACGGAATTACGTAACAAGCCAAGTGTGTAAAACAGTTTACTTGAATTGTTAATTTTTTTCAATACGAGAGGTTAAAAGTCCAAAACACAAAATAAACCAATAATCAATTTTAAGTCTGCTCTTTACCAACTAAACACTACAAAACCCGTGCTTCAAAACCCCGCGCTTGCGGTTTAACTTATAAAAAAAAAATACATTTATGAAGTAGCCCGTATTTACGAATAATTCAATACATACTGAATTCGACCCAACAGAAGAAGAAAAATGAGAAATTAAAATTAAACAAGATAAAGTTCAGTTGCGGTTTCAACAAAATTCTTAATATAGAACTCGAGGTCATAAAGTAGAACTTTCTAAAACAAACGAAAACGAGACAGACATTCTTTGGCAATGAAAAGCAACAAACAGTCAAATATTAACAGCAAGAGGATACAAAATTAATTGTCAAAAATACATCCTTCAGTAGCAATAATTACGGCTTACGATATTAAAAGTCAACAGGTAACGCTAATCTCTTAATTGGTGGTAAAATATCAATCGGCGCACAAGTGACCTAGAGCCATAAAATTTAATCCCCACCACCTTGTTTTATGGTCCTTTTTAGGTCTATCACAGTGGGTTTATGTTCGTGATGATATGTCTAAAGGATTAAAAATTATGTCTCTTGGAGTGATCAATCACGGTATGTCCCTTTCTGTACTGTATTTGTGTTATATAAATCCTTGTTTCTGGTAAGCAAAATATACCTAGATACTATATATACCAGTATCTAGGTATATTTTTTTTAACCAGAAACAAGTGCCTGTGATATAAATAAAGCAAAGTATTTTATTTAAATTCACAGAGAAATAAAAATTTTAGTGGATCTTTTCAACCAGATGAGGAAAAAGCTTGTAATATTTGTCCATTTCAAAGGTTTCAATATTTCCTAAAAGCCTAAATAAAGTCCTCAATCGTATTTTGCACAAAAGACAAGTTTAAATTTAGCGCCAAATTGATATCCGATAATTTTTACATGTCCGCTCCGGAGTGATTTTTGTTTTTATATTTCAAATATTGATATTTCAGTTCATTAAAGCGTTTCTGAGATTGCGACTTTAATCTTGTCAATGTCCTTGAACTTCATCAAAGCATGTCTGGAGGAACGATAAATGATACAATTAAAGAGTTTTGATCTGGCGTTTCACTTTAGTTTTAATCAAAATAAATTATGGATAAATTGGAGATCAAACGGGGCTCTTTTATACAACAAACCCAGTATTTTATACCAGTTGAAATAGATTTGTCCGTCGTACCGGCACGTTCGGGAATCTGATTTGTTCACTTGTCCCGTCGGACAACTATAATACAAGATCTACTTGTCCGACGTCAGTTTTAACTGGTATCGGACAAACGTTAATGTCGGGGCCTGGTATATTTACCGATGGATAATCCAAAAGGTCGATATTAATTATTATTATTGGCTGGATTTTTTTTAGTAAAATTTGCAGCCAATTATGAATATATATGCTTTATTTTTAGCTCGTCCACAGACACTACACTATCAATACTAATTCCATAAAGGCAATAAGAAGGGAAAAAAATGACAATGGATAATGATAAGTAAAAGTTGTGAAACTTAGTGAAAGGACAATTAATCTTGTCCAGATTTGACTTTCGAAAGAAATGTTCAGCTATGTATCTCCAGTCTTAATCTTGTCACAAGCACTAATATTAGGTATTCTTGAAATTTAAAATCGTGATGATTTTTGTATAGTCCATTTCTCGATGTCAAATTGAAAATTATTAAACACTTATAAAATCAGGCATAGAGAAATAGTAATGAACATATATCGTTGATTTTATGGAATTACTATTGATATACAGATTGTTGTCGTTAGATTTTTACATTGTAATCTTCTCAGAAACCACATGGCCAGTTTAAATCAAATTTGACATGAATAGTCCTTCGATGGTTCCCATTCTAATTAATTGTATCTGATAGTACCAAACTGTATTCAAGATGGCTGGCATTACTTAAAATAGAAAAAAAAATTAATGAGCTAAAACAGCTTTATTTTATTAATTTGAAGCCAGAATCTGCTTATATTTTTACTGTTAAGATTATGAGCTCTTAAGAATATATTCTGGGTTTTCTCGTCAACTTTAAACATCTGTTGATTACAGAAGTAAGGCATATTTTAAGGTTTGTCAAGGTGAGTGATTCAGTCTCAAGTTTTTTAGTAAGTATGAAAAAAATCAAGACGTTAACCACTGTTTCATATATAGATCTTCATGCAGATATATCCATTTTATGCATTTAAATATGACTATTTTTTATAGAGACCAACTGAAGCGTAATTACAACTTGGGACAGTATTGGTTAGAAGTTGATATAGAAGATGTTTCAAGCTTTGATGAATCTCTAGCTGACAAATTGTATGCAGTACCTACAGAAAACTTGCCTCTTGTAAGATAGAACTCTCACTACTTTCAAATTACATTTTGCTAGGGAAAAGTGTCATCTCTTTCAAAGGTCTGACAGGAAGATGTTGGAGAATCACAAAGAGAAGTTAGGAGACTTCATTTAGTAGATACTTTTGTTTTGACATTCTATTAAAAGTTATAAACCTTGCCCAAATGTAGTCTATCATAACAGTGTTCGAAATTAGCGGTAGTCCGATGGTGTGCGACCAGTGGAAATTTGTAAACCACAATTCCGAATGGCTTGTGGAATTTTTTTTCATAAAAAATTATTGATCATGTCAATTGCTGAATTGTCGCATAAAATCGAATATATGCATTCAGTCACGACCAAGTTGTTGACTGGATATTCCCCGTTTTAAAAATAACTTTACGTCAGAATCGTAAATAGCAGTTTGCGCATGCGGTAAATAGATATGTGTTCGTCCCAAAATCTTTTCATCCTTGTATAAAACTCGGACCAGAACAAAGCTGACCTCATTTTAAAAAAAAAATACCGATTACAAATTATGTTCAAACACAGACTAGTGTAATTTTCAGTAATATAAGTATGAGGTTAAAATTAAAAATAAGTTTGTTTCCCCTTACCTGACTGACTGAAATTTTTTTATTGGAAATTTGTCGTCACTTTTTTTCTTTTCTGTTCGTTCAAAATTCGTTTTGCTGAAAATTCCGTATTCTTCAGGAGGTCATGATCGGCAATCATCGGACCAAAGCTTTTCTTCACGAGGTCATGATCAGCAATCATCGGAACAAAACAACCGAAAGTTAATCAGTCTCCACAATAATGGCGGACGATAAACATGCACACAGATTTGCAGATTCTAGTTGTTGAGAACATATTTCGACTTGAAACATGCATGAATAGCTTAGTAAAGGTACCGCCGTATTCCAAATCGAATTTTCTTCATATTCTCATAAGTACTGGCCCGAATGGGTTGTAAGTTCCAAATCCCAAAGTCATTGAATCATAATCAAGCAGGGTAATTTGATTTTTTTGTCCTGTTCGTTGGACATAAAATGTCAAAAATGCTTTTTCTGTTCCATTAGCCAGGGGCTAGGATCTCCTCCTCTCTTCTTTACCCTTGGCAGAGTTGGCACTGCCATTTGCTGGATTTTTAGCTCACCTTGCCAAAGGCAATGTGAGCTTTTGGCATCCGTCGTCTGTCGTCCGTTAACTTTTCACATTTTAATCTTCTCCTCTGAAACCCCTGAGCCAAATGAACTGAAACTTGGTAAACAGCATCGTAGAAGATCCTCTAAAGATTGCACATTTTGTCCCAATCCATTAATTCTTGTTTCTGATTGGCCAATTTTTTTAAATCTTCTTCTCTGAAACCACTTGGCCAAATGAACCGAAACTTGGTAGGAAGCATCTATGGAAGGTCCTCTATAAAGATTGCTCATTTTGTCCCGATCGGTTAACAAACATGGTCACCAACGAAACTTGGTAGGAATCGTCTATGGAATGTCCTCTGAAAATTGCTCATTTCGTCACGATCGTTTAACAAACATGGCTACCACCGAAACTTGGTACGAAGCATCTATGAAGATTGCTCATTTCGTCCCAATCGGTTAGCAAACATGGCCACCACATGCAATTCTTGTTTCTGATTGGTCGATTTCTAAAAAATCTTCTCCTTTGAAACTGCTTAGCCATATGAACCGAAACTTGGTAGGAAGCATCTGCATGTATGGAAGGTTCTGTATTAAGGGTCCTCAAAAGCAGAATGAAAGGTGAGAGACACAGGCTCAGCCCACTGAGCCTCTAGTTTCAATTATGTCCCTTATAATGATATCATATTCAGCCAATCGTCACAAGACAATCATTTCTCCTCATGTCTAAATATGTACATAGTTGACTGAAAACACTAAATGTGTCCCCAAAAATTATTGTGCCTTTTTGGCAGTCTCTCTTGGCAAAACCTACACATATCCATTTCACAGTCATCCATGAGATACTGTCTGCTTGTTAATTATTTTACTTGCCATGCTAAGCAACAACAAAAATAACTGGTGACTACATTTGTATATCAGTGTTCTCGCTAGCCCGTTTTTACAGGGTGCAGCGCCCGCCCTTGTCCGAGTGACGCCCTGCTCTTTTTCTCTATTTGTAGCAGAGCCCTGCCCTTTGTGACTAACGTGGATGTCTTTTTCCATACCTGTTGCTAGTTCATAATAATAGATTTTTCATATTGAATGCATAATGTCACGATTAGCGTTATTGTGTAAGACCGCCATATTTTTTTTACAGGTAAGTTGTTCACATGATGATTTATTATTGTTGTTTTGGTTTATTTGGGTTTATTTCTTATTTATATTAAATATTTAAAATTGCTTACTATAGAAAATATCGTTTTAATCTTCAATTTTATAAATATATAAAATAATCATGATTTTGAAAATTATTGAATTATGAAGTACTGGTTCCCAGCATATATTTCTGTCAACATTCGTTTAACGTGCGGTAACAGATCGAGGTAAACACATGCTGATTGTGTGATTAGGCTATTTATAGCTTTCGGCGAGTGATTGAAGTTGAATTTTAACGTTTTGTCAGGAAATTTCATTCTTCTAATCATAACGATTAATTCTAATTACGATGACAATTAAGATAACAATAGCTGTTGAAAGAAAGTAAAAAAACTCGATCATTTAATATAATTATTATTATTTATTTATTTTTCACCCACAAAGGACGGAAATATATAAAGGGATATTAAAGCTTGTTTTAACATATATTTTTTCAACTCGTGACGAATGTTGGTTCTTTTCAATTTAATTGTAAAAACAATCCAAAAATACTTTGTAGTATGCATTTCCACAGTGTTTGGATGGAGATTATATTAAAATGAATGTCTTTGAATAAAGTTACCTATAGTTATACTAATATAAAAAAAAAGTTTGAAGTATAACTATATTACAGTTGTGGAAATATGCAATTGTAAGAAGTAGAGGTAGAAAATACATAATTAAATAATAAAAAAAACATTACTTATTGACTTTTATTTACCTCAGCAGGGGTTGAAAATTCCTCAAGTGCAACGCCCGGGACTAGAAAATTGAAACTACGGGCTTGCCGTTTTTCCATGGAATAAAATAAAAACTCCCCTTTTTACTAAGCATCTTGTTTTCAATTCAAATCACATGCCAGTTTTTGTCAATCGTCCCCTTTCACTGTAAATAGGTACTAAAAAGCTATTTTAAGAACGGTAATACACATCCTTGACGGATCGATATTCCTCATGAATATTAGTTCCGAATCACCTACAATATATGCGCTTCCTACATACCCATGTAAAGTCAAGAGTCGGAATAACATTGATCAATCGTATGTTTATGTTGACAACTTTTGAGAAAAATGTTGTTGCTTAATTTTAATTTTAGTCAAAAAAGCAAAAAAACGGAAAGCGAACGGCGAGCCAACTGATCCTGAAACTCCCAGAAATAAACATCTTACGTAGAATAGAATAGAATACATTTTATTGCCTAATCATAGGGCCCACATGAGGCATCATTAACAATACAAACATGAACATGAACGAGAACATTTCAAAACTCTGAATAGATAAATTTCCTTGGGTCGTCTCTGACGAGAATGCTCAGGAAATGTACTGCAAGTACTGTAGAAAATTTCCACACTTGTCAGATAGGAAAGATGCCCTTGCTCGGGGAACTAAAAATATACGAATTGATGGACTTAAGTTACACGATAAACACCAGGAGCACTTGTTATGTGTCAAGCACTGGTTTAAGCTAAGGAACTTGATGATCCCCAGGCAGCTGCCGTCCCTTCACAGGCCTTTGCTGACACCCCAATAGGCCAGTCATTATTGAAATTAGATGAAAGTCAGAGAAAACATCTTGAAAGTTTGTTTAATACTGCCTAGTGTTGTCAAAGCTGGAAAACCATTTTCAGATTATGAATTGATATGTGAAATACAAGTTAAAAATGAACTTGACCTGGTGAAAACTATAGAAATATTAATGGTTGTAAAACTTTTGCTGCATCAATTGCACAAACTTTAGTTGACAAGCAAGTAAAATTTCAAATTTTATCCTACAAATTGGGACTTGGCAAATCACTGACTGGACTTGGGTTAAAAAAGTTTAAAAAGCCCTGGGCTTGGACATGCCCAAAAATTTGTTCAACCCCTGCGAAGAGAAGTGTCCTTTTCAAGTCAATCTTTGTACATTAAAGTGCCCATTTTCAGCCAACGTTTACGCATAAAAGTGCCCTTTTCAGAAGTAACACCCTGCCCTTTTGAAATCCTAGCTAGAACACTGTATCTGTGTTAGCGGTAGACGATCGCCACGTCGCATTTTGCGAATATAACGGTAGTGTGGCGAGGATAATTTGTGTAGCAGTAGCCACACTGGCGAACGAAAAACTTTTAAGAGTGTGCATCTGACAACGATCTTTTATTATGTAGAAAGTCAACTTCGAATAAAACGCGTTATAGACAATGATTTGATCGATGTATAATATCCAAAATGATTTTAAAAAGCGGGTCAAATTGATTATTTCCGGTAGTTTTTTCAGTTGAAATAACATTACCCGGGTCCCATTCCGGAAATAATTTCGAATTTAGTCACCGACTGACTAGTTTCCTAAATTACACTTTATTCTGTCTGTCCTTCTGTCTACGCTTGAATCTAAAACCAGTAAATTATTTCACAATGAGAAGGTCAAGCATGGCAAAGCGCGAATCCGGGTCCGTTCTCCCTGATAATTATAATTATGTAGGGTATTAAAAATAATAGAAAAATAAGTGATATTTGATTGCTTAAAGCTATTAAGTTGAGAAATTTAAATATGCGGCATGCTAAAAAGTACAGTCAATGAACATAGGTATTCGTCACTCGAATTTACGCTATATATTTCATATAACCACATTGTTAAAAAAAAAAAATTTGAAGTCATTTCTAAACGGATTTTGATAATTTTTGCACCAGAACAAAGATTTTTGTTTATTTTAGCATGATTTTCCGTTAGATTTCCTTTATTTTAGCATGATTTAAAGACAATTTTTGCTATATACTGTATTTTAACGAAAGTGACAAATACTTATACATGTATATGTTCACGGACTGTATGTTTCGATAATGGGCAAAGTTAAACATTTCAGTCCTTAGAATAAATGAATCGGGTAACGATTAGTGAATCCACAGTCTAGAAAATGTAGGATATTAAAAATAATTGGTATGCTAAAGTGTATGTTTCTATAATGAACAAAGTTAAACGTTTTAGTCCTTGGAATAAATGAAGCAGGTAAAGACGAGTGAATCCAGAGTCTGTAGAAAATATATGTGTCCTTGGAATTAGTAAATCAGGTAAAGATGAGTGAATCAAGAGACTGTAGTCCATTATACTTTATTAAAGTATTAAAAAAGTAATAAATATAACAAAGATAGTTTAAGCAAACTACAATGTATTAACATAATGTTCAAGTTACAAAACAAAGTTGCATAGTATAGAAGCTGTAATGTTTTAATTCTGTTGTGCAACATGGTCCAATGTGTTGTTTGTTGGCTTATAAAGACCCGATATCATTTTTAATAATCAGGGTGAACTGACCCAAATGTAGGGCAAACGGACCTGATACCGCCAAGCATCTATTTTATCCTTTTTTGGCAACGCCTACGGCCCTACACAACAAAAAACAACAAAATCATACGAATATTGAATGTTCTGTTTACACATGTATCTAATGTTCAAAGTTTGTTGTTTATCATGATAATATATGAATTATTATTGTTAGTTAATTACATAATAAAGTTTTGAACTTTCAACTGTTTTATGCTCTTTGTTTATATTTAGTGTGGCTAACTGAAATTGAGTGGCTAAAAGAAATTAGTACCCATTAGCCACAGTGGCTAATTAAAAAAAATGTCTACCGCTAACGCAGTGTATATTATATTCTATAACTATATGATTGTGATTTATATATCTTGCGTTTATAGCTCAGTTTGGAATAAAAATGTATGACTTTTTTTTTTAGTTTGAAGATGCTGCTAAAGAGGTTGCAGATGAAATTACAAATCCTCGACCAGAAGGAGAGGAGGAGATTCAGGACATACAAGTGATGCTGAACTCCACAGCTAATCCTTGTAATATCAGGACTTTAAAAGTTAGTCTTCACTTTACTATTAGAATAATGTTTTACCTTAAAGTTCAAGACATTCAAGTTATGCTTAACTCTACAGCTAATCCTTGTATTAATGTAATATCAAGATTGCTCATTTTGTCCCGATCCATTAACAAACATGGTCGCCACAGGCAATTCTGGTTTCTGATTGGCCGATTTTTTAAAATCTTCTCCTCTTAAACCACTTGGCCAAATGAACCGAAGCTTGGTAGGAAGCATCTATGGAAAGTCCTCTGTAAAGATTGCTTATTTTTCGTTCCTATCTGTTAACAAACATGACCGCCACAGGCGACTCTTGTTTCTGATTGGCTGATTTTTAAAATTCTTCTCCTCTGAAACCGTTTGGCCAGATGAACCGAAACTTGATAGGAAGCATCTATGGGCGGTCCTCTCTACAGATTGCACATTTTGTCCAGATCCAGTAACAAACATGGCTGCCACAGGTAATTCTTGTTTCTGATTGGCCGATTTAAAAAAATCTTCTCCTCTGAAAGCGCTTGGCCAAATGAACCGAAACTTGATAGGAAGCATCTATGGAAGGTCCTCTATAAAGAATGCTCATTTTGTCCCGATCGGTTAACAAACATGGCCGCCACAGGCAATTCTTGTTTCTGATTGGTTGATTTCTAAAAATTCTTCTACTGTTAAAAGAAAGATAACTCTTGCCATTATCTCCCTTAGAATAGATTGAAAAAAAGTAAAACATCACACGTCTGATTGCAAACATTTGACAGTTATTCCTGCATTCGTATGGACAATTAATTCCGAACAACAACACCAATGCACAAGTATGATTATTGACAAACATCGAGAATATTTACATACCTTTCAAAAAGGCAATGAACAAGCAATAAATATAATTTTTATGCAATTTTGTTTAAAATAACACATATATAATGAACACAATTAATGTTATTTGAACATTAATTCATCAATCATTGGGAATATTGCCGTTCGTGAACTCGAAGCTATGCTACCGGCAACTCTCTGCGTGACCTGAAAAAAAGTGTGATACTTGCTCTTATGCATAAAACGCACCCCACCTACAAATTATCATTTTAAAGCACAAGACCGCGTTCTAAACGTACCAAAAAACGGTAATGCTGATATAGTGTAACATGTTTATTCTATGCATTACAAGTCGGTATTCACATTTTAATATTCTTTTTAGCAAACCTTGCCAAAGGCAATGTGAGCTTTTGGCGTTCGTCGTCCGTTAATGTTTCACATTTTAATCTTCTCCTCTGAAACCCCTAATTGAACTGAAACTTGGTAGGAAGCATCTATGGAAGGTTCTCTATAAAGATTGCTCATTTCGTCCCGATCCATTAACAAACATGGCCGCCACAGGTAATTCTTGTTTCTGATTGGCCAATGGCCAAAGGCCATGTGAGCTTTTGCCATCTCTTGGCGTCCGTCGTATGTCGTAAACTTTAATCTTCTCCTCAGAAACCACTGGGCCAATTGCAACCAAACTTTGGTGGAATGGTATTTGTATGGCCCTCTTCCAAAATTGTGTCCGTTGATCCAGACTTCCAACCAAGATGGCCGCCAACCTAAAAATAGAAAAAAAGGGGGATGAAATTTTAATTGTCCATTGCATATATAATATAAGTCAAAATGAGCTCAAATTTTAATTGCAGCTACATGGCAGGAGTAGTTTAGCATATATTTCGGATTTTTCTTTCAGTCGATTTATACCGATTATTAGTTCACCTGGACCAAAGGTCCATGTGAACTATTGCCATCACTTGGCGTCCGTCGTCTGGCGTCTGTAAACTTTTCACATTTCAAGCTTCTTCTCCGAAACCACTTGGCCGATTGGAACCGAACTTAGCAGGAATGTTCCTTGGATGGTCCTCTACAAAGTTGCTGTTTTTCGTTCCAGTCGAATATTCAATATGGCTGCCAGGGCCAATAATATGCTCTGATTGGCTGAAATTTCAAAGATCTTCTTCTCTGAAACTAATGAACTGACTGAACCCAAACTGTAAAGGAATGATCATTGGAATGTCCTTTACCAAGTTACTGTTTTTTATGCCGATCGGAAATCCAAGATGGCCGCCATCACAGGACATAGATTAACATTGGACCCTATGGGAAAAATGTTTCAAAATGCTTCTTCTCTGAAACCACTTGGACAGTTGAAACCAAACTGCCCAGGAATGATCATTGGAAGGTCCTCTGTTTTTAATGCCGATCGGAAATCCAAGATGGCTGCCACCACAGGTCATAGTATTAACACAGAACCATATGGGGAAAATACAGAAATATATTCTTCTCTGAAGCTATTGCACTGATTGAACCTAAACTGTGCATCAATCATTGGAAGGTCCTTTACAAACTTTGTGTTTTTTATGTTGATCGTAATTCCAAGATGACTACCACTGCAGGACATAGTTTTTACATAGGACCAATTGTTTTTTTTTATTACCAGGTGAACGATACAGGCTCTTGAGAGCCTCTGGTACAAATTAGGTCTATTTTGATAAAAGATCACATTTAAATCTTCTTCTCTGAAACCGCTGAACCAAATTACACCAAACCTGGCAGGGGTGGGTCCCTTTTAAAGTTGTGTCCGACAGCCCCACCCTCCATTCAAGATGGCTGCTGTTACTAAAAATAGAAATTTCTTCAATTGTCCATTGCTGCTTTAGTATAAACCAAAATGAGCTCAAATTTTAGCTGCGGCTACATGGCAATGAGTAGTTTAACATATATTCCGGGTTTTTTTGTGAAATTTTTTTTTCAGCCGATTTATACTGATTATGCAAATTAGGGATATTTTGATGAAAGATCACATTTAAATCTTCTCCTCTGAAACCGCTGAACCAAATTATACCAAACCTGGCAGGGATGGTATCTTTGTGGGTCCCTTTCAAAATTGTGTCCGACAGCCCCGCCATCCATTCAAGATGGCTGCTGTTGGTAAAAATAGAAATTTCTTCAATTGTTCGTTGCTGCTTTAGTATAAGTCAACATGAGCTCAAATTTTAACTGCAGCTATATGGCAAGGAGTAGTTTAACATATATTCTGTTTTTTTCTGTGAAATTTTTCTTTCAGTCGATTTATACAGATTATGCAAATTAGGCATATTTTGATAAAAGATCACATTTAAATCGTCTCCCCAGAAACCGCTGAACCAAATTAAAGCAAATTTGACTGGGATGGTCCTTAGGTGGTCCCCTTTCAATATTATGTCCCCCATTTTCTATCAACTTTAGATGTCAAATTGAAAACCAGGTGAGCGATTACAGGCTCCTGGAAGCCAGGAGCCTCTAGTTTAAAATCTTCTTCTCTGAAAACGCTTGGCCAAAAGAACTGAAACTTGGTAGGAAGCATCTATGGAAGGTTCTCTGTAAAGATTGCTCATTTCATCCTGATCGGTTAGCAAACATGACCGCCACAGGCGACTCCTGTTTCTGATTGGCTGATTTTTAAAATTATTTTCCTCTGAAACCGTTTGGCCAAATGAACCAAACTTGGTAGGAAGCATCTATGGGCGATCCTCTCTAAAGATTGCACATTTTGTCCCGATTGGTTAACAAACATGGCCACCACAGGCAATTCTTGTTTCTGATTGGTTGATTTCTAAAAAAAAATTATTCTCTGTTAAAAGAAAGATTATCTCCCTTAGAAATTAACTAATGCTGATATAGTGTAACATGTTTATTCTATACATTACAAGTCGGTATTCACATTTTAATATTCTTTTTAGCAAACCATGCCAAAGGCAATATGAGCTTTTGCCATCACTTGGTGTCTGTCGTCTGTTTACTTTTCACATTTTAATCTTCTCCTCTGAAAACCCTCAGCCAAATGAACTGAAACTTGGTAGGAAGCATTTATGAAAGGTCCTCTCTAAAGAGTGCACATTTTGCTTTGATCCATTACCAAACATGACTGCCACAGGCAATTCTTGTTTCTGATTGGCCGATTTTTAAAAATCTTTTCCACTGAAACCGCTTGGCCAAATGAACTGAAACTTGGTAGGAAGCATCTATGGAATGTCCTCTATGAAGATTGCTCATTTCGTCCCGATCGGTTAGCAAACATGGCCACCACATGCAATTCTTGTTTCTGATTGGTCAATTTCTTAAAAATCTTCTCCTTTGAAACTGCTTAGCCATATGAACCGAAACTTGATAGGAAGCATCTACATGTATGGAAGGTTCTGTATTAAGTTTCCTCAAAGCAGAATGAAAGGTGAATGACACAGACTCAGCCCACTGAGCCTCTAGTTCTAAATGTAACCAGCATTGTAATCAGGTTGATATTTAATTTTGTAGTCGGAACAGATGTCAAAGCTTGTTAGAATTCCTGGAATAGTAATAGCTGCCTCATCCATTAAAGCCAAGGCAACAAGACTGACAATACAATGTAGAAGTTGTAGAAATACTGTCAACAACATCAGTGTTAATGCAGGTCTAGAAGGATATGCCCTACCTAGAAAATGTAACACGTAAGTTTGCATATGGCCATTTAATTCAGTACGATTACACCCAGGGGTCGAAATAAGCGGTGGCCCGAGGCTCCTAAATTTTCAGAAGGACTCCTTGACATCAAATGTAGATATCCCGCCAGGCTCCTTACTTTTTAGTATCTGTGCAAACCATAGAATAGAGGAAATATTTTATTGCCGAGATTTGTTGATGATTTGTTTGCTGTCTAACCTTTATTTGCATGAATCAATCCGATTGGTTTCAAGTGCCTTCTTCGTCAAGTTTTGCACCAACCCAGTTTTTACAGTTAAATAAATGTTATGTTTCGACAGTTTAAAGAGAAAAATAAAAATTTGTTGCGACTAAAGCTTAAATCAGCGTTAAAAATTGAACAAATATCAGTGGTTTTGTAAATGAAATTTATTTTAAATAGAAAATCTGAATTTATTATTTATTAATTTATTATTAATGATACAATTTTATATCCCTTGGGAGGGGGGCTATGCTGAAAATTTGAAATAAAAACACAGGACCGGATTTTAAGCAAAAATAATCCAGGATTAGTTTTTTTATTAAGAAAAATCCAGGAACCTGTGTCCATGATTTTTTTTTTTTTAAAGTTAATAATATGAAATATTGACATCCACACTTGCCTTTTGGACAGCACATTTCTGTGTCCACACTTGTTTGAAATAGAAAAAAGGGGGGATGAAATTTTAATTGTCCATTGCTGCTTTAGTATAAGTCAAAATGAGCTCAAATTTTAACTGAAGCTACATGGCAATGAGTAGTTTAACATATTCTGGGTTTTTCTGTGAGATTTTTTCAGCCAGTTTATTCCATTTAGGAATATTATGAGATAAAATTCACATCTAAATCTTTTGCTCAGAAATTTGAGTTGAAATGATCTTTGGGTGGCCCACTTTCAAAATTATGTGTAACACCCCCATTTTCTATTAACTTTAGATGTAAAATTGAAAACCAGGTGAGCGATTACAGGCTCAATATAACGGCAGTGTGGCGAGGATAATTTGTGTAGCAGTAGCCACACTGTCGAACGAAAAACTTTTAGAGCTTGCATCTGACACTGATCTTTTATTATGTAGAAAGTCAACTTCAAATAAAACGCGTTATAGACAATAATTTGATAAATATATGATATCCAAATTGATTATTTCCGGTAGTTTTTAGCTCACCTGGCCATAGGCCATGTGAGCTTTTGTCATGGGTAAGCGTCCGTCGTTCGTCCGTTAGCTTTTCACATTTAAATCTTCTTCTCTGAAACCGCTGAACAGATTTCAACCAAACTTGCCAGAAATGTTCACTGGATGGTCCTCTACCAGATTTGTGTTTTTGGTGCTGATTTGAAATCCAACATGGCTGCCAGGGTCCATAATGTGTACTAAAATTGTGAATCGTTTGCCGATCGGAAATTCAAGATGGCCACCATGACTCGACTTAGTTTAACATTGGACCCTATGGGAATTTCACATTTTCATCTTTTTTTCTGAAACCACAAAACAGATTTGAACCAAACTTGGCAGAAATGTTCATTTGATGGTCATATACAAGATTTTTGTTTTTGGCGCTGATCGGAAATCCAACATGGCTGCCAGGGCCCATAATGTGTTCTGATTGGTCGAAATTTTAAAAATCTTCTTGTTAGAAACCACTAAGCCAATTGAATTGTGACTTTGCATGAATGATCATTGGGTGGTCCTGTACTAGAATTGTGAATCGTTTGCCGATCGGAAATTCAAGATGGCCGCCATGACTCGACTTAGTTTAACATTGGACCCTATGGGAATTTCACATCTTCATCTTTTTTTCTGAAACCACAAAAAGATTTGAACCAAGCTTGGCAGAAATGTTCATTGGATGGTCATATACAAGATTTGTGTTTTTGGTGCTGATCGGAAATCCAACATGGCTGCCAGGGCCCATAATGTGTTCTGATTGGTCGAAATTTTAAAAATCTTCTTGTTAGAAACCACTAAGCCAATTGAATTGTGGCTTTGCAGGAATGATCATTGGGTGGTCCTGTACTAAATTTGTGAATCGTTTGCTGATCGGAAATTCAAGATGGCCACCATGACTCGACTTAATTTTAACATTGGACCCTATGGAAAAAATGTTTAAAAGTCTTCTCCTCTGAAACCAGTAAGTCATTTTAAAAGCAAACATGGCATGAATGGTCCTTAGGTGGTCAACTTTCAAAATTATGTCCTGTGACCCCGACCTCCATCCAAGATGGCCGCCATCAGCAAACATATTTTTAACATAGGACCCTATGGGAAAAATGTTTAAAAAAAATTTCCTCTGAAATCAGTAAGCCAATTTAAAGCAAACATGGCATGAATGGTCCTTAAATGGTCAACTTTCAAAATTATATCCAGTGACCGAAAACTCCATCCAAGATGGCCACCATCAGTGGACATAGTTTTAACATAGGACCCTATAGGAAATATGTTTAAAAATCTTCTTCTCTGAAACCAGTAAGCCAATTTAAAGCAAAAATGGCATGGATGGTCCTTAAGTGGTCAATTTTCAAAATTGTGTCCAGTGACCCTGACCTCCATCCAAGATGACCGCCTTCAGCGGACATACTGTAGTTTTAACATAGGACCCTATGGGAAAAAATGTTTTAAAATCTTCTCCTCTGAAACCAGTGAGCCAATATAGCAAACATGTCATCGATGGTCCTTAGGTGGTCAACTTCCAAAATTGTGTTCAGTGATCCCGATCTCGGTTCAAAATGGCTGCCGTCAGCAGACATAGTTTTAACATAGGACCCTATGGGAAAATTGTTTAAAAGTCTTCTCTTCTGAAACCAATCAGCCAATTTAAAGCAAACATGGCATGGATGGTCCTTGGGTAGTATACTTTCAAAATTGTGTCCGGTGACCACGACCTCCATCCAAGATGGCTGCCATGAGCAGACATAGTTTTAACATAGAACCCTATGGCAGTATGGGATTTGAATAGTAACTTAGATGTATTCGGCATGCAGACATTCTTAAGAGGACTTATTTATGTCAGGTGAGCGATACAGGCTCACCTGAGCCTCTAGTTTCAGTTGTAATAACATTATCTGGGTCCCATTCGGAAATAGATTCGAATTTAGTCACCGACTGACTGATTTCCTAAATTACGCTTTATTCTGTCTGTTCTTCTGTCTACGCTTGAATCTAAAACCAGTAAATTATTTGACAACGAGAAGGTGAAGCATGACCAAGCGCCAAGGATCTATTTTATCCTTTTTTGGCAATGCCAACGGCCCCATACAGCAAAAAACAATAAAATCATATGAATATTGAATGTTCTGTTTATCTAATGTCCAAAGTTTGTTGTTTATCATGATAATATATGAATTATTATTGTTAGTTAATTAAATAATAAAGTTTTGAACTTTCAACTGTTTTATGCTCTTTGTTTATATTTAGTGTGGCTAACTGAAATTGAGTCTGGCTAAAAGAAATTATTACCCATTAGCCACAGTGGCTAATAAAAAAAAATGTCTACTGCTAACACAGCCTGGTATTGGTTGTGAATTTGGAGGAGCCTGAGCAAACCATTGACTTTCCACAAGTCACTGACAAACTTTATCTGCTATAAATGTTTGAACCAAACAAAATATGACATCCCTATTTTTATTTAAGCACAAGACTTATAACTATATATTTTTAACTGAGATGTTTAATAATTATTCTATACAATCCAGTGGTGCGGAGTCAAACGATAAAGTTGCAGTGGTAAAGTTCGATTTTAAAGATCTATAACAAACAACTTTTTCTTATTTCTACCCCTGTACACTAACTACAGGGGTCCAAATTATCGGTCGCCCATGGCAACCAAAATGTCACCTGGGCAACTTGAAACGTAGAAAGATAGCCCAGCTGGCTATTAAAAATTCCAGTAGCCCTGTATCCCTAAAATATCGTTTGTCCGTTTGTATTGTGATCGTTTTTCTGTTACCTGTTCAACTGAAATGTTTCTAACTCAAAGGAACATCAGTTATGGCTTTTCAAACACTAACAGGGATCCAGAATGCGTAGTTTATAGAATAATTCTCCGGCTAAGGAGCACTCTAAATTTCGGTCAATTTCCAAAGTTCAAAACATGCCAGTGCGGTCGTAAAGCTTACGGAGGGATTCGAGAAAAGGCCTTTTTTTTTTTGTAATTAATTAATTGTTATTGTTTAGATTATAGTAATTACTATGTCGTTAATATATTAGAATGTACCAAAACACAATTAAATTGAGACAATTCCGGAATTGTTTTTTTTATCTTTAATCTTTTATCAACATCCGTGTTAAGTCTATCGAAAATTAAAGTTAGCAGTTAGTGATCAGCATGCCCATTCACGTACTGTAGTACGTGTTTCACGTAGAATAAAAATCATGCACGTATAATTGAAAGAACCCTACGTGCGTGCACGTAGAGAACCCGTTGTGAGCACTGTATAAAAATTACCTTTTGTTTACAATTCACTTCAAAGTACGTTTAATAGAGTTGTTCTGATTAGTTAATTTCGGCAATATTATCCAATCAGAGCGTTCCTTGCATATTTTAAGTGAGATGATATGATTTATAGATTGCCCAATTCTATTGGCTCCTTATTTTTTAATTGTCCAATCTTAAGAACTGTTACTGTTAAAACCCGTAATCAGAGTTGGCGAAAATCGGCGGACCGGCAGAATAACGGTCGGTCCGATTAATTAATGAACCGTGTCTGTCCCAATGTCCGTCACGAAAATATTACTTTGTGGTCGTCCAGTTGACGATTGAAATTTATTCACTCCCAGTTTCCACTGCCAATGGCATTAAATTCCGTTTTCAGTTTTATTAAAATGTCAGACAGAGACTTGAAATTTGTTTATTTATTCTGTCAGACCGACACGTTCCTATTTGTAATCGAAACTCCTATACATAAATGTAAACATCCTTTTAGTAGGAACGAACACCTGCAAAACGTGGAACATTAAAACGGAAATATATTACTGAGCACAGAAATAAGTTGACTTTCACACTCCCCAAGTATCAAAGATTGTTTGTGTTTAATTAAATATGTTTTGAGATGCTTATATATTGAAGATGACAACAGATTCATATTCTTAACTGAAATTAAAAATGTAGGTAAACCGGAAACTGACATTAATGTATAATATTCGGAACGTGATCAGACTATTAGATACGGATTGTTGGCCATATCTGCCTTATCTTTTAGATAAAAATATGTAATCAGAAAAACATTTAATTGAGTTGTTTAATGATCATGACTATACATAGGTTTGCATACATTGCATTCATTTCTGTATAAAAAACAAAATTTGACAGGTTATATACAATATTACAAAAAAATGGTGGACAGACACAAAGGCCATGGGTCAGACAGAACCCCACTTCCTCTCTGACCCAATGTCAGACAGAAAAAAAAGTTTTCGTCAACTCTGCGTAATATTTACAGAAAACAGCATGGTGCACGACCTTGCGTGGAGAAAATGCAGTTAATTTTCTTTGTACCCCCAAATGAAGAGTTAGAGGGTACATTGCACCCCCAAAAATTTGGATGTACCCCCAAAAATGAAGGTAAAAGGGTACATGTACCCCCAGATGAAAAAACCTGTGGGCATGCTGAGTGATGTCTCTAAGTTTAAATGTTGCAAAAGAGAAAGAAAAGGAGGAAGACATTGAAAAGAAGGGACAGAATGAAAATGAGGGAGATATTGAAGAGAGCCAAGTGAGTATGGTAATTGATGAGGATGTGGATAGTGATAGTCAGTATGAAATGGAGAATGAGAAAGACCTTAGTGATAGTGAAATTGAAAGTGATCTGGAAGAAGATATAGTGTTTGGCAAACTTTTTGACTTTTCTAGAGACTGAGTATTTATTGTGTTGACAGTTCTGATCATGAAAATGTTTGATATTCTGCTTTGAAAACAATAAAAAAAAAAGTTCATTACTCGTTTAAATTTATGTGTTTTATTTATTTATTTTCTATTTGCAACTCACACAAATTAAGATAATAAGACCATACTACTATTCTTGTAGTTGATTTTTTTTTAAATCAAGAAAAATGTACCAAATGTTTATATATTGGGGAAAATCCACTTTTTCAACCAGTTTTATTTCTGTGTAAAATGCAGGATTTGGCTTAAAAAATACAAAATTTTCTTGGGGGGAGGGGGAATAACCCCCCTAGCGGCCCTCGTCATTTTCACCTGGGCTACTGCTTTGTAATTTGGGCTAGCAGTCTCAAAATTGCAGTAGCCCAGTTGGCTATTATGCACAAAAAGTTAATCTGGAACCATGTAACTACATGTAGGCAGACCTCTTACAATATTTTTTATGTTAAAAAATCCTGCTGTTTTGGGTTTAGCAACAGTTCCTGAGATTGTTAATCACCGCTTCTTAAAAAAAAAATATTATATAGATTGCATCACTTTAAATATTCACATCAGTCGGGGCTTTTAATATTTTTCAAGTGTACCAGTACTTTTTCTTAAAATTTGAACATTTATCATGAATATCTTATGCAACAGTCTTTGAAATTAGGAGGTACCAATTACCATTTTAAATGGGTAAAAGTACTTGGTACTGCCCCTTATTGAAAGACCTTATCAATACAGGTCTTACGAAATGGAATGAAGAATTTTCCATTACCATAATTTTCACAAATCGGCTCCTTTTACTGTTTAGATCAAATATGCAAATATAATGTATTTTTTCCGCTGATTACTTTATCTTATGTTTATTGAATTTACCTCTTGAAAATTCAATAATTTGTTAACTTATTATTTTACCCATGCATACTAGTTATGCACCACATGTTTCAGAACAGGAAGGTTGAGACACATGCACATTTTAATTCTGTTAGAACAAAACAATACCTTAGGTTAAGAAGAAGAATATATTCTGTTAGAACAAAACAATACCTTAGGTTAAGAAGAAGAATATATTCTGCTGGGACATGTTATCAAGGTGGATTGTGTTAATTCCACAGGCAAAAAGTTGGACTACTTAAATTCCTGAACTTTTGGGGAAAATGTCTTGAAAACAAACCTACTATAAAAAAAAGAAAAAGCAATTATTAAAAAGAAATTTTAAGTAGTGATGGTCAACAATTCCATCAATATCAACGAAAAGAACAATCACCTCTCATCTCAAATCATTGAACACAGTTTGTTTATGGAAATCCAGGTCCTGGCTTGGGACATGCACAAAAATGTTTTTAGATTAAATTTGTTAGAGGGTCTGCGAAAAGCAATACAGTGTAAGCGAAAAAGGAAATAACGACGAAAAAGACGAAAGAGGTCATGACTGACTGAAGATTTAAATGCCTGAATTTGAATGAATATTCGGCAAGATATTATAGAGAAGAAAACATTAGGATGTTTAATTTCCTAATCCTAGTTCTAGACATTTAAGTCTCTGGGATTTTTATTTACATTAAGCACACAGATTGTGATTGTTTGCATGTATTAAAAGATCCCTTGATATAAAGCTCATGGATATTTGTAGCAATTTATATTGATGATTCCAGAAAACATTTCTGAAAATTTGAATACTTTGACTGAGTCCCAACTGAAAGTGGTGAGACCACGACTCATTTAGGTAAGTTGCAAAGATCTCTGAAGACTCATGTGGATCATTTGATATAAGGTGGAAGACTTGAATATAATGTAGGTTATGTTTTAAAAATCCTTTAATAAATAATATAAATCTTTCAGGGAACAAGCAGGAAGACCGAAATGTCCTATAGATCCTTTTTTCATTGTACCTGACAAGTGTAAGTGTGTGGACTTTCAGGTGTTGAAATTACAGGAAGCTCCAGAGGGTGTTCCAAATGGAGAAATGCCACGCCACATGCAACTATATGCAGACAGGTAAGAATGCAAGTCCTTTGTGTGACTGGTTGAAGTTTTATTTAACATCACTTTTGACTGACAGTTTGTCGGGTTTAACATAGGGCCAAAAAAAAAAATGGGTGTTTACGGTCACCCGACCGACCCTAATTTTTGCTAGCGACCCTATGAATTTTTACACAAAATTCAGATAACCATTTTTGTTGTTTAACCAGCAGCAATGTTTTATTTATTCAACTGCTAGCTTTTTGTCGAAATTGAGAGCAAAGAAGGTAGAAAAACTGCATAATTCGTCATAAAACTGCTTCAATAAATGACGCCTTACTGGAAATTTCAAAAATGAAATTCCGGAACCGGGAACGACTGTTTCCGGTTTTGCCGATAATAATAATCCCGACCGGCCGACCCTAGATTTCTTTGACATGTGACAGTAAACACACATATATTTTTTTTTTTGTCTAATGACTAGGTTTAAAGGGATATTGTCTACCAGCTGCGTAATTTTTTCATACCCAAAATTATTGTCGATTTCCGTACTGACCTTCATAAAATGAAGATTAACACCGAATTATGCTGTAAAAGATACGATTTTTTGACAAAAAAAGACCCCAAACTATCGTTATCAGAATTATTGTCTGGATGACAATATTCAAATCTATTCATATGGCCTTCTATGTGAACACGTCTTGAGCATGCGCACTGTTTAGAAACGATAAACAACATGTGGTTCTTGGGCAAAAGAGAAACTGTCAACGCGTGGAAGAAAGCGGACTTTGACGGATTCAGAAATAAAAAGGAATAGAAGTGAAGTATCTTCCAAATAGAACAAATGCAGGATATATGGAAGGGATCAGTTGGACTGTTGCCGTTGGATGGAGCAAACTCAAGGAAGTGCTACACGTCAAATCTCACTCTGAAGTGGCAAAGATTTTGCTTGATTATTGTTGATAGGTAAGCCGAGCATGTTGCCTTCTTTTCTCAATCGTTTTTCATATTTTATGAATTTATGATGATGCCTATGATCATTTTCGGTAGATATTAATTAATATATGTAATTTTGCACCGGGCAACAGCAAATTATTGTCAATGAGTAGCATAAAACGGCCGTATTTGCGAGGTAAACAAACGCACATTTTAGGAGGCCAGCAAAGGGGAAATGGGAGTGCAAAAATGATATCAATGGCAATGCAGTTTATTATTATCAATTTAAAAAAAAAATCGAATCAATTCATTTTTAATGCAAGAATTAAAACTGTACATGGCTTAATGAAAACCCTATAAAGTTCTTTTTATTCAAGCAAATTTATTTCTTTGATATACAACATATAATTAGGCTTTTAATTTTATCAAATTTCAGCAACTTCTTCTTCTTCCCGTCAGGAGTGTACTCATACTTGAGTGTTGATACTCCGAGCATGACCAAACTGTACAGGTAAAAACCAATCCTATATAGAATTAAAAACTGACTGTTATTTACACTTGGGACTGCACTGGGAGAGTGACAGACCCAAGTCCTGCTCGCAACTGGTCGATGGTAGGGACCAGTCTAAGTTCTTGAGGTATGTGACTCCAGGTGAGTATGGTACGCGGAAAGGAGGAGTATTTATAAACGTCAATTCGGATGTAGATTACTCTATATACAGTAGTTCCTCGGGTTCTTCAATCAGGTGGTATAAGTAGTGTGTGTGATGGTATATCTACTAAATTGTTTATGATCTTATACATGAGGATGGCCCTTGTCTTAGCTCATCTCTGCTCTAATGTTTCCCATGAAACTTAAGTTTTGGGAACCAAAAGTATATACCTTACTTTCTGTGAATTATCACTATAATGGAAAATCAGTATGTATTTTTCAAATAAAAGCTTTCTATTTAAAGAAGCTTCATTTCAATTGCACTTTTAGTTTGGATCCTGTAAGTATAATATATAATTATAAACAAGGTTTTGAAGAAATGATATGAATATCCATTGAAATTTTCAAGTTTCAGAACTTTTTTTATATATGACTACAAAATTTTACTGGAAATTTCAGAAATGTCCTAAAATGCATAATGAAAATCATTTTCAATTCCTTTATGCAAGCAAGTTTATATCTTGGGTACTGGAAATACATTACATAAATAAGGTTAAAAGTACTTTTCAACAAGTTTGAACATAGAACTTTGTTATGGGAGCCAAAATTATATCTTCCTGTCTGTGAATTATCACCATAGTGGAAAATCAGTATGTATCTTTTATATAAAAAGCTTTCCATTTAAATAAGTGTCATTTCAGTAGCATTTTTAGTTTGGATCCTGTAAGTATGATACATAAACAAGGTTTTTAAAAAATAATATGAAGATCCATAGAAACTATAAAATTTTACTGAAATGTCCTGAACTGCTTATTTTAGACTATGACTAAATGAAAACCGTTTTCAATTTCCTTATGCAAACCAAGTTTTATTTCTTGACTATTCTAAAAAACATTACATTAACTAGTTTTTTTTTACTACATTTCAACAATTTTGGACATAATTTTTAGTTCAGGGAGCCAAAATTTTACTTTACTATCTTAGAATTATCAATATGTATTTTTCATATAAAGGCTTTCTATTTAAAGAATTGTCATTTGAACTGCTTTTTATCCCCTCGCCAACGAAGTTGCGAAGGGATATAGTAACGCTACCGTCCGTCCGTTACATCCTTGTGAACACTCTAGAATCAACATCCTTCAATGGATTTTGACCAAACATGGTACATACTTAGTCCTGAAGAGAATCTGGAACCCTATTGATTTTCAAGGTCATATGTCTAAAGATCAAGGTCACAGGCTCAAATGTTTACCGCATAACATCCTTGTGAACACTAGAATCAACATCCTTCAATGTATTTTTGACAAAACTTGGTACATACTTAGTCCTTAAGATAACCGAAACCCTATTGATTTTCAAGGTCATAGGTCAAAGGTCAAGATAACCGGGTCAAAATGTTACCGCGTAACATCCTTGTGAACACTCTAAAATCAACATCCTTCAATGGATTTTGACCAAACTTGGTACATACTAGTCCTTAAGAGAATCTGGAACCCTATTGATTTTCAAAGATCAAGGTCACCGGGTCAAATTTTTAGGCGAGGGGATACGCCACGCTTTGCCCTTGTTTAGTTTGGATCTTGTAAGTATGATTTATAAACAAGATTTTTAAGAAATAATGTGAAGATCCATAGCAATTTGCATGTTTCACAGTGTGTGAATTTAACAGTAGACCGATGGCCCATGTCTGTGTTAAAATCATGCAGGTTTTTGTAAAATTATCTTAATTTTTTAGGCAAATTACTACAAAAACTGGTAATTTCAGACAAATGTGATTTTGTAGTGATTGATATTTGTACTTTTGATTTAGATATTCTGACCAAGGTATTTCTAGAGTAGAAGAAATGAGCAGTCATCACATTTCAATGAAACTGGAGAAATCGAGTTCATTTGTGAACCCATTTGAGTATGTTCATTTTGTTAAAGATTAGACATATTCTACATTATGTTTATAGGTAACATTGTCAATATTGTTCAACACAGTCACTTGTATAACAGTTTCCTATTAATTATTGTGGCTTGCATAGTGATACTACTAGTAGCTATATTATATAGGGATCATGTTGGCTTCTGCATCATCATTACATTTTCATCAATCCAAAAACTGAAATGGCCAGTCCTCCTTAGCTACTTACGGGAATGAAACCAAACTGGGACAGAATTGGCACACCAAATTTTTTTCTGGAACTTTGATGTAATTTTGTCTCTTTATATTCGGTTGTGTAGATGTGTGCTGGATACATGTATATAGATTTAATATTATTTTGAAAAGCTTTTTCGTTATACAGCTGCACATCAGAACCATATAACGAAATTTGTTTCGATATTATACACATACACTGTAATAAACAATTATTTTTTATTCTTACAGTCTCGCAATAGATATTACTGAAGAGGGCAGTGATGATTCTGACGATGAAGATTTTGAACCTAGCCTCAACTTTACTCTAAGGTTTGTCATGTTAATTTCATATGTTTCAGTTGTAACTTACATACTTGAAATTTTGTCCTAATAACAGAACCATGCATGATCATATGTCATAGGAGCTTTATTATACCCTCACTCCACTGGAAGGGGGGGGGGTATACTGTTTTACCTCTGTCCGTCCGTTCGTCCCAAGATGTTCATAACATTTTTCTCAGTAATTATTTATGGCAGCAATCTGATATTTGATCATAGGCTTCAGAAGGGTCAATCGAAAGTCGCAAGCCTGCTGCGTTGTCCATGGTCAAGTCTGGTAGAAGCCCCATCCGATGAAGGGAAAGACATCAACAACAAATGAAGATCAGTTCTGATTTGGGTAACAGACACCCTGTAACTATTGGCCAGCTCGTGATGCCTGCTGTAGAACTTCTTGAGGGATGACCACAACCTAAAATCTGTCTACAAATCACTCAAATCCTTCATAAAGTGAACTTGTAATGATATGTTTAGTTGCTCATTCACTATACATTCGAGATATTCATCTTGAATTGAAAGTTAGGGCTCCATAGATCATAATCTCAATTCTATTGTTTTATTCTTGTGAATTACATTGTATGTATTTTTCTACTTCAGGTGGCAGAGAAGTTACAACAAAAAGACAGCTAGATGGTCTGTGCAGCCTGTTAAAGCTGACAAGTCATATTCCTATGTTCCAAGACTATTAAGGGTCATCATTTGTATGAGACTGCAAGATAATGAAGGAATGAATTAACGTGTGCAGTTGGAAGTAGACGATCCCAGAAGAATCTCGGTCCATCTTGTACCAATTCCACAACCTCCAACTCGGGTAATATTGTAGCATCTCAGAAATCCAGATTTGAAGACCAAGACAAAACAATTTACGATATTGTCGCATAAAATAAATTTAGATTGTCACTCTTTGTTTTTCCTGGTCTAACAGAAGTTCTGCACATTTAGAGTGGAAAAGTACCCAAGTCAGGATAATGGGCATTACAAATTGTCCAATGCACAATAATGATAGCACTCAGTGTGTTGGTCTAGTTAGTACAAACCAGGACAACTTTTTAGGACCTCACAAGAAACATATCTGCCAAGTTTGGTTAAGTTCTGTTCGGCTGTTCTCAAGAAGATGAAAATGTTGTTTCCCATAGGGTTTCAATGCAAACTTTGACCTCCGCTGGTGGCCATTTTGAATTTTCAAATGGCGCAAACAGTAACAACACATGTTACAGACATTCATAGAAACATATATACCAGATTTCAATTCAATCCCTTCAGCGGTTCTTGAGAAGAAGTTTCTTGAAAATCGACCAATCAGAATTTTCAAAGTCACATGATGGCCATGTTTTTTGACGAATCTGCACAAAAGTATCAACTCTTGTGTAGGACCTCATAGAAAACATCTCTGCCAAGTTTGGTTTTGAATTATATAAAAGACTGTCAGTCCATTTTAGAAGAAGTTGTCAGTACTGATAGAACAAAAAATAATAATAAGATGGCAAAACTTTCAAATTAAATTTACAATTCCAACTGACCAACTTGTGAAATTAACAACTCATTAGGGTTGATTTATTTTTTATTTTTGGTGTTTTAACGCCACTTTCAGCAATATTTTAGCTATATCATGGCGACCAGTTTTAGTGGTGGAGGAAGCCAGAGTACCCGGACAACCACCGACCATAGGGAAGCAAGTGGTAAACTTTATCATTAGGGTATATGGGATAAAATACAAAATATTTCATGAACAAGTTTTAATTAAATCGTCTAGGAATGAAACCCTTGTATTGTCCATATAGATCAGGATACTTGTCCCTAATTTTCCAAGTACAACAGCTTGGGATCACATGTCTGAACCCAGCTCCAAGTCGGCCATGTGCCCAAATGGTATACTGGCGGTAGGCTGCATACCTATTGGATCTGTTGTAATCCTCGTCATGGGGCATTACTACAAGTTCCTCTCGAAACATTCTAGCAACCCCCAACACTGCCTCATCAAGGACAATCCGATCAAAGTCCTGTAATAAAGACAAGATATTTAATAAAAACAGAGTAAAGACAGATGGTTATACATTCATCTAGAAAAATGAGCTCTATTTAAAAAAGAAATATAATTCTTTATAAGTGAAATAGTTTGCACAAATTCAGTTTAGAGAAATAAAAAAAATCTTATTTTGGAAGGGAAGATTTTCTCGTGGATTTTCTTATGACCACAGTTTTATTTCTGTTTTTTTGTTGGTATATGGGAGAACCATTTTGGTCTTGCAAATTTTTTTATCAATATACCCCTCAAGCTATTCAATTTTAATTTTATATGGTTTTTTTTCCTAAAAAAATATTTTGGTTCTGAATCTTGAAAAAAAAAATTTGGCTGGCCAGGAGAAAAAAATATATTCCGACTTGACATTTTCACAGTATAATCATATACAAAATTTTGAAGAAAACAAATTATTCCAGCACTTCGCCAATCTAATTAAAATTAGATCTATGCACTTGCTCCCTATTTTAGATCTAATTATACCCCCGCTCCCTGAAGGGGGAGGGGGGTATATTGTTTTACCTCTGTCCGTCCGTCCTTCCAAAATATTTTTCGTCACATTTTTCTCAGCAACTATTGATGACAGAAATCTGATATTTGGTCACAAGCTTCACATAGGTATGCCATATCGTGGGAAGCGTTTTTGGAACCATCAGATTCCTACTTCCTGTTTGCCGATTTAGTTGGTTTTTATCCACATTGAACATATATGCACATTTTTCTCAACAATTATTGATGGCAGAAATCTGGTATTTGGTCACAAGCTTCATATAGGTACCCCATATCATGGGAAGTGGCAGGGGTATCATAAGTGAGCATTAGATCACAGTTCACCTTGTTTTAATTAGATTGGCACTTCGCCGGAAAATAAGAAAATATGATTTCAGTGGCATCTGAAAAAAACATTTCTATGGCGAAAAAACGTGACATAGCCCCCTTCAAGGTAAATGGTCAGTCCCATATTATTTTGCAGCAACTGTCTTGTGGAACTAGAAGTAAGGTCTCTTTTGTTTCTAATCCAGCCCAAATTTTTCTGAAACATTCCAGTCAATTAACAAATAAAACAACACTGTTTTCATCAGACATGTATTTCACTGTGTTCTACATGTATGTCTCTGTTTTCATATTGTCGGTAAAACTGGCTAAAATAAATTAATTTAACACGTGTATCAAAATCTCGGGGAACAACTTCATAACTTATAAGAAGAAAAAAACTAATTTAGTTATTTTTAACGCCGGCAAAATTTTTCGATCGAAAATACGTAGTTGAGCTTGTCCCCATGGGGTGCCTCCTGGCATGTTTTCAATGGTTATCGTGGAAATATTGGCTGAATCTGTTAAGGCATGTAGTTTTCATCAAAGAAAATCTATTCCTGTTACAGAAATTATTTATTCTACGTCTTTTAGATACAATCGGTTCGCAAATAGCTTTTTTCCTCAACTTTTATAGAAACTTACCTCAATATCCATGCTGCAGCATCCGGGCTACTGACATAAAAATAGATAAATAAATAGAGTTGGCCTTGCCCAGGTCAGTGTATAATTAATTAGCTTCCGGTAAAGATGGTCAGCTTTTTTAATCGAAAAAACAAGGTTTCGGAGCGTATTCATCAATAATTCGGTGTTTAATCTTCATTTTATGAAGGTCAGTACGGAAATCGACAATAATTTTGGGTATGAAAAAATTACGCAGCTGGTAGACAATATCCCTTTAAGTTCTGCAGGAACGTGAATTACCACAAACACAGAGCATCAGAAAAGGTAATTTTTACTTGCATTGCTAGAAGCTAGTTCAGGTCTATGAACAACTTTTTCCATCTGTCAGAAACACGAGAGGGGGTACCTAGTTTGTGTAACACTGTACACCTTCTAAGTTCTGTTGTGACATTTGAACAATTTAAAAAAAAAACACACACACACAAAAACTACCGTATAAGTGGTTTTTTTTCGCGGAAGCCGATTTTCTCCCAAATTGGTGGAATTTTTTTAGCGGTATTTAGATGCATCATTTCAACAACATTAAGAATGGCAGTGACCATATAATTGTTAAATATTCGCTATACTGCTATGCTATAGATCTTGTACAATTATTTTTAAAAAATTAAGATATTTAAGTAGTAAAGGGTGGAAATTTACGCGGATTCTTTTTTTCGCTGATCGATGACTCACGAAAATTATGTTCCTGTGGGGGGATAAAACCACTTATGCAGTATTTTCATGTGTCCAAATTAATAGTTTTTGTCATTTTGCATGCAATAGAGGGTACCTAGTTTATGTTATTTGTAACAGAATCAGTTTTCATAAAACATTATTCAAACTTTGCATACACATTGAAGATGTACAACTATTTTGGACAGATTTGAATGATTTATATTTGGAGAAAAATGATGCATGCTTTAGTGATTTATTTCAGTTGATGTATTTTTAACCAGGAACCGTAGCCCTTTATGGTTCTTCTTTCTTCTTTTTTTTTTGGCGGACCATAGGACTCCGGATTTCACCCTATAAAAAATTTGCGGTAGTGCAACCAAGAATTCGTCGCACCTTTCAACAGTAATTTTCACAACAAAACTCTTTGTGAGAGCGGAGTCATGTGGATAACTCGTTTCGTTACATATTTATCTATCGCTTTTCATATTTATTTACTTATTATTATTCATTTCTAGCTCAAAATGTTGAATGAGAGTTCACCTCAGTTGGAATAATGATAGAAGAAAATAACATTTCTGGTTAATATATGTAAAATATTTCCCTCTAGGTTGAATAAATATTTTATTTCAGATAAAAAAAAATCGCTGTGCAAAACCTCCGGTAAAACGTAAACAAACCTAACACATGTTTTGCTGTTAGAGTCCTCTCTCAAAAGTCATGTGACCTCAAAGCGAGAATACCACAAAAACAAGATGGCAGGACTAAGTAGGTGAAATCAGTTAATATCGAAACATTTTTTATTATAATGAGCTAGAAATGAATAATAATAAGTAAATAAATATGAAAAGCGATAGATAAATATGTAACGAAACGAGTTATCCACATGACTCCGCTCTCACAAAGCATTTTGTTGTGAAAATTACTGTTGAGAGGTGTGACGAATTCTTGGTCGCAGTTCCGCAAATTTTTGATCAGGTGAAATCTGTAGCCCAATGGTCCGCCAAAAAAAAATGGACCATAAAGGGCTACGGTTCCACAGCTACTAAAAATCTTAATTAATCTGTTGTAGATATCTGTGTGATAAAGTTGTTCCTGGTAATCGTGTCACAGTTGTTGGTATATATTCCATAAAAAGGACGTCAAACCCTTCCAAGGTAGATATGGGATAATAATTTAATTAAAGTTTCCAATTTAATTGAGCTAGATATGTATAAGATACAGTACTATTGAAACAAAAGAAGTGGCCCGTATTGGATATAACGGGTTTCTTTTTCCACATGAGTACTCAGGTGAAGGCCGAGGTGCATAGCTATGCAAACAGTCCCTATCACCACTAATGTTGTGAGTTCGAATCCTGATGATGGTGAGGTGTACTCGATTCAACGTTATGTTATAAAGTTTTTCAATGACTTGTGGCAGATCATTGGTTTTCTCCAGATACTCTGGTTTCCTACACCGATAACACTGACTGCCATGATATAGCTGAAATATTGTTGAAAGTGGCATGAAACACCACAACCTTAACCCCTAACATTGAAAAATAAATTACGAGTAACCGAAAAATAGAGCAATTCATGAATGATGTTTAGCGCATGGGTGAATTACAGTAGTTTTTCTGTTACGAGTGATTTATTTCAATATTTAATAATTATACTTTTATTACATAGATTTTACACTTTGTTTGCCGTAATAAGATGTTTAAAGAAAAAGGAACTTATTTTCCATTGTTGGAAGTTCAGTGCTATTTTCAATTGTGATGACATTGATACTGTGACATCACAGTGAAATAAATGTTTATATTTCACTGGGTGAAATCCCGTTTTTTATTTCACTTGGAAAACTTTATTTCATTTACGTATATGTAATAAATACATTCTGTAACTATGGTAATAGATGGTTGATCTGTTGTAAGTCTGATTTATATCTACAACATTAATAGCCAAAAAAAAGACATAAAATTTGGTATATTTCAGTAAAATAGATCAATTTGTACAGAATGTGATTAGTATTATTTTATCAATCATTTTGTTTTACAGAAAAATTCTCGTGAAAAAGTCAATGTGGGAATAAGAGCACCTTATTTCCGTATTGTTGGTATACAAGTTGACACTCAGGGAAGTGGCCGCAGTACTGGTGCTCCTGTCAGACCAGAGGAGGAGGAGGCATTTAGACGTCTTGCCGCACAACCTAGTATTTATGAAACTATTGCAAAGAGTATAGCGCCATCAATTTATGGAAGTATTGATATGAAGAAAGCTATAGCATGCCTCTTGTTTGGAGGATCACGTAAAAGGTTAGGTTTGTTTGTTGAACATAGATACAGTGTCTGATATTATACAAGGCTAGAATATAAATGATCTACTGAATTTCACACATTTTCAAAATTTAAATATGACTGGATCATTTAGCTCAGAGCTCCAGATAATGTTCAAGTGCAAGAGGCATGTACTCTTCATTTATGAAAGTGGAGAGTACAGCTTGTTTCCTGTTATTTTTTGGACTCCTTTCTACAGATGTGTTTGTGTACACATTGCTTTTGACATTTTTTCAGGGGTGTCTTAAATTCTCTTATGTTTTACAGGCATTGCAACTTAAGGTCACATTTGATGAGAACACCATTGACCATTTTATAAATAAACATGATATTAAACTTGTTGACCTAGTGTCCAGTGTGTTTTCTCTTCTGACTCTCCTCACTTATTTCAACTGCTGAATTTTTTTTTCATAGTTGATTATTGTCTTGGCAATATATTCCAATGGAAACTTGTTAAAAAAAAATCTAAATTTAAAATCCATTGCATATTTTCGCACCCTCTTCAACATGACATTTTGATTTGTTTACATTTTACCGCAATTGTAATTTTATTTACAATTGCTCTAGCTTCGAGTCCGTACATAATCAGATAACAGTTTACATTAACAAGAATCTTTATCTTTTGTATGATTACATTTATCTTCATACGCATGGCTTTGTAAATTACAAAAAAGGGTGCACTCGACTCGCAGCCGCAAGTGATAAAGTTTACCAGTTGCTTGCCCATGGTCGGTGGTTCTCTCCGGGTACTCTGGCTTCTTCCGCCACTAAAACTGGTCGCCATGATATAGCTGAAATATTGCTGAAAGTGCCATCAAAAAATCAAATCAAATCATACTAAAGATGAAGAAAATTTCACAACCGTTGTATTTATTTGAATTAACAATGACACGTACCAGTATGTACACATTTTGTTATCAATGTTATGTATGCGTAATTGTACACTGATTTTTTACAACTCGTGTTTTTTTACCAAATTATGTATATATAGAATAATGCTATACATATAAAAATTCTTGACTATTAGATTGCCTGATGGTTTAACAAGGAGAGGAGATGTAAACTTGTTAATGTTAGGAGACCCAGGTACAGCTAAATCACAGTTATTAAAATTTGTGGAGCGATGTTCACCTGTGGCTGTGTATACATCGGGGAAAGGCAGTAGTGCAGCTGGTTTGACAGCCTCCGTTACCAGAGATCCTGCTACGGTAATTTTTCACTCTTTATGTATTAATCTCTAAAATAAGAGCATAGTTTTTAGAAATATGCTTGTTTCATATATAAAAATATGTAGCGTAGGTCAGTATGTTTTGTTCTTGAAATCTGATTTGTTTCAATAACAGAAACCGTTAGCAAATTATGAATAACATCTACACAAGTTGTTTCATTTGTAACATTTCATCCAGAACCAGAAATGTTATTAATTTCCTCTCACATCATATTGTTAATCCTAATAATAAAAACGTAGATATCTGATTTATTGCACACCACATTTCTGGAATAAACTTCCATCAGGTGCACCCAGTCAAAAGATTGGAAAGCCAAATAATTTAAGTTTTTTTGGAGCAAGTGCCCAACCAAGATAGCCAAAAGGGAGGAGAACCTTAGTTTTAATAATAATTACATCATTTACTGTAAATTTTAATGCTAGATATATTCATTAACCATGTCAGTGTCAAATCACTGGCTAGGGACTACTGGGTGAATGATACCCTTGTGATTTTCTACTATTGGCCGAAATACTATTTTTATAGTAGATGCATAAAGGACAATGGGTTTAAACTAAAGTAACATGTGTATATCTAATCTGTTACAGGGGTTCGAAAACTAGTTGTCAAGAGTAACAGCAATTAAGTAGTGGAAGAACGCTACTTTGCATTGTATTTCTGTTTCAGAGAAACTTTGTAATGGAAGGTGGTGCTATGGTTTTGGCTGATGGAGGAGTTGTTTGTATTGATGAGTTTGATAAGATGAGAGAAGACGATCGTGTTGCTATGCACGAGGCAATGGAACAACAAACTATTTCTATTGCCAAAGTACGCATTTACCTTATCTATTAAAAAAAATAATTAAATTACTAGTTTAAAAAATGTAATATCTCCGTAACATCACCATAAGAAAATGTCATAAATGTATTCATGGCGGGTGTATATTTTTGTCATTATGGAATTAACTAGGGGAAAAAAACTAGATTTGACTGCAACTAGCTTTTCTTATTCAGAAGTTAATTGTGCTTTTTTTCTTGCCAATAATGTAGCCTAACCAATACATATGACCACAGATTAAAGAGATAAATATGTCAGATGCAACGAGAAGTCCATTTTCAAGCAAAACATCAACAATAGCATGTGTATTGATTATTTGTCAAGATGATGTCAGTGACAGCAATATAACATCACATTAGAAATCAGCAGTAATATGTTTGTATCACACCTGTTATAGGGGTTATCAAAAGCAGCTCGTTATTCTGTGTCATTTATTTACAGGCAGGTATTACTACAACCTTGAACTCTAGATGTTCTGTGCTAGCAGCGGCCAATAGTGTGTACGGCCGCTGGGATGACACTAAGGGTGAAGAGAATATAGACTTCATGCCAACCATCTTGTCCAGATTTGATATGATCTTCATTGTAAAGGATACACACAATGAGGCCAGAGATATGGTAAATTAAACAAATGATAAGTTGTCTATTTAATAAACAAAAACTATGTCATATCACCAAGAAAAACCTTTATATCATAACATACAAGCTACTACCATTGTTGTAACACCTTTATATCATAACATACAAAGCTACTACCATTGTTGTAACCTTTATATCATAACATACAAAGCTACTACCATTGTTGTAACACCTTTATATCATAACATACAAAGCTACTACCATTGTTGTAACACCTTTATATCATAACATACAAAGCTACTACCATTGTTGTAACACCTTTATATCATAACATACAAAGCTATTACCATTGTTGTAACACCTTTATATCGTAACATACAAAGCTACTACCATTGTTATAACACCTTTATATCATAACATACAAAGCTACTACCATTGTTGTAACACCTTTATATCATAACATACAAAGCTACTACCATTGTTGTAACACCTTTATATCATAACATACAAAGCTATTACCATTGTTGTAACCTTTATATCATAACATACAAAGCTACTACCATTGTTGTAACACCTTTATATCATAACATACAAAGCTACTACCATTGTTGTAACCTTTATATCATAACATACAAAGCTACTACCATTGTTGTAACATCTTTATATCATAACATACAAAGCTACTACCATTGTTGTAACCGTTATATCATAACATACAAAGCTACTACCATTGTTGTAACACCTTTATATCGTAACATACAAAGCTACTACCATTGTTGTAACACCTTTATATCATAACATACAAAGCTACTACCATTGTTGTAACCTTTATATCATAACATACAAAGCTACTACCATTGTTGGAACACCTTTATATCATAACATACAAAGCTACTACCATTGTTGTAACACCTTTATATCATAACATACAAAGCTACTACCATTGTTGTAACCTTTATATCATAACATACAAAGCTACTACCATTGTTGTAACACCTTTATATCATAACATACAAAGCTACTACCATTGTTGTAACACCTTTATATCATAACATACAAAGCTACTACCATTGTTGTAACCTTTATATCATAACATACAAAGCTACTACCATTGTTGTAACACCTTTATATCATAACATACAAAGCTACTACCATTGTTGTAACCTTTATATCATAACATACAAAGCTACTACCATTGTTGTAACACCTTTATATCATAACATACAAAGCTATTACCATTGTTGTAACACCTTTATATCATAACATACAAAGCTATTACCATTGTTGTAACACCTTTATATCATAACATACAAAGCTACTACCATTGTTGTAACCTTTATATCATAACATACAAAGCTACTACCATTGTTGTAACACCTTTATATCATAACATACAAAGCTACTACCATTGTTGTAACCTTTATATCATAACATACAAAGCTACTACCATTGTTGTAACACCTTTATATCATAACATACAAAGCTACTACCATTGTTGTAACCTTTATATCATAACATACAAAGCTACTACCATTGTTGTAACACCTTTATATCATAACATACAAAGCTACTACCATTGTTGTAACCTTTATATCATAACATACAAAGCTACTACCATTGTTGCAACACCATTATATCGTAACATACAAAACTACTACCATTGTTGTAACACCTTTATATCATAGCATACAAAGCTACTACCATTGTTGTAACCTTTATATCATAACATACAAAGCTACTACCATTGTTGTAACCTTTATATCATAACATACAAAGCTACTACCATTGTTGTAACCTTTATATCATAACATACAAAGCTACTACCATTGTTGTAACACCTTTATATCATAACATACAAAGCTACTACCATTGTTGTAACACCTTTATATCATAACATACAAAACTACTACCATTGTTGTAGCATCTTTATATCATAACATACAAAGCTACTACCATTGTTGTAGCATCTTTATATCATAACATACAAAGCTACTACCATTGTTGTAACACCTTTATATCATAACATACAAAGCTACTACCATTGTTGTAACACCTTTATATCATAACATACAAAGCTACTACCATTGTTGTAACCTTTATATCATAACATACAAAACTACTACCATTGTTGTAACACCTTTATATCGTAACATACAAAGCTACTACCATTGTTGTAACACCTTTATATCATAACATACAAAGCTACTACCATTGTTGTAACACCTTTATATCGTAACATACAAAGCTACTACCATTGTTGTAACACCTTTATATCGTAACATACAAAGCTACTACCATTGTTGTAACCTTTATATCATAACATACAAAGCTACTACCATTGTTGTAACACCTTTATATCGTAACATACAAAGCTACTACCATTGTTGTAACACCTTTATATCGTAACATACAAAGCTACTACCATTGTTGTAACACCTTTATATCGTAACATACAAAGCTACTACCATTGTTGTAACACCTTTATATCGTAACATACAAAGCTACTACCATTGTTGTAACACCTTTATATCGTAACATACAAAGCTACTACCATTGTTGTAACACCTTTATATCGTAACATACAAAGCTACTACCATTGTTGTAACACCTTTATATCATAACATACAAAGCTACTACCATTGTTGTAACCTTTATATCATAACATACAAAGCTACTACCATTGTTGTAACCTTTATATCATAACATACAAAGCTACTACCATTGTTGTAACACCTTTATATCATAACATACAAAGCTACTACCATTGTTGTAACCTTTATATCATAACATACAAAGCTACTACCATTGTTGTAACACCTTTATATCGTAACATACAAAGCTACTACCATTGTTGTAACACCTTTATATCGTAACATACAAAGCTACTACCATTGTTGTAACACCTTTATATCGTAACATACAAAGCTACTACCATTGTTGTAACACCTTTATATCGTAACATACAAAGCTACTACCATTGTTGTAACACCTTTATATCGTAACATACAAAGCTACTACCATTGTTGTAACCTTTATATCATAACATACAAAGCTACTACCATTGTTGTAACACCTTTATATCATAACATACAAAGCTACTACCATTGTTGTAACACCTTTATATCGTAACATACAAAGCTACTACCATTGTTGTAACACCTTTATATCGTAACATACAAAGCTACTACCATTGTTGTAACACCTTTATATCATAACATACAAAGCTACTACCATTGTTGTAACACCTTTATATCGTAACATACAAAGCTACTACCATTGTTGTAACACCTTTATATCGTAACATACAAAGCTACTACCATTGTTGTAACACCTTTATATCATAACATACAAAGCTACTACCATTGTTGTAACACCTTTATATCGTAACATACAAAGCTACTACCATTGTTGTAACACCTTTATATCATAACATACAAAGCTACTACCATTGTTGTAACACCTTTATATCGTAACATACAAAGCTACTACCATTGTTGTAACACCTTTATATCATAACATACAAAGCTACTACCATTGTTGTAACACCTTTATATCATAACATACAAAGCTACTACCATTGTTGTAACACCTTTATATCATAACATACAAAGCTACTACCATTGTTGTAACCTTTATATCATAACATACAAAGCTACTACCATTGTTGTAACACCTTTATATCGTAACATACAAAGCTACTACCATTGTTGTAACACCTTTATATCATAACATACAAAACTACTACCATTGTTGTAACCTTTATATCATAACATACAAAGCTACTACCATTGTTGTAACACCTTTATATCATAACATACAAAACTACTACCATTGTTGTAACCTTTATATCATAACATACAAAGCTACTACCATTGTTGTAACACCTTTATATCATAACATACAAAACTACTACCATTGTTGTAACCTTTATATCATAACATACAAAGCTACTACCATTGTTGTAGCATCTTTATATCATAACATACAAAACTACTACCATTGTTGTAACCTTTATATCATAACATACAAAGCTACTACCATTGTTATAACACCTTTATATCATAACATACAAAGCTACTACCATTGTTGTAACCTTTATATCATAACATACAAAGCTACTACCATTGTTGTAGCATCTTTATATCATAACATACAAAACTACTACCATTGTTGTAACCTTTATATCATAACATACAAAGCTACTACCATTGTTGTAACACCTTTATATCATAACATACAAAGCTACTACCATTGTTGTAACCTTTATATCATAACATACAAAGCTACTACCATTGTTGTAGCATCTTTATATCATAACATACAAAACTACTACCATTGTTGTAACCTTTATATCATAACATACAAAGCTACTACCATTGTTGTAACACCTTTATATCATAACATACAAAGCTACTACCATTGTTGTAACACCTTTATATCATAACATACAAAGCTGCTACCATTGTTGTAACCTTTATATCATAACATACAAAGCTACTACCATTGTTGTAACACCTTTATATCATAACATACAAAGCTACTACCATTGTTGCAACACCTTTATATCATAACATACAAAGCTACTACCATTGTTGCAACACCATTATATCATAACATACAAAACTACTACCATTGTTGTAACACCTTTATATCATAACATACAAAGCTACTACCATTGTTGTAACACCTTTATATCGTAACATACAAAGCTACTACCATTGTTGTAACACCTTTATATCGTAACATGCAAAACTACTACCATTGTTGTAACACCTTTATATCATAACATACAAAGCTACTACCATTGTTGTAACCTTTATATCATAACATACAAAGCTACTACCATTGTTGTAACACCTTTATATCATAACATACAAAGCTACTACCATTGTTGTAACATCTTTATATCATAACATACAAAGCTACTACCATTGTTGTAACCTTTATATCATAACATACAAAGCTACTACCATTGTTGTAACACCTTTATATCATAACATACAAAGCTACTACCATTGTTGTAACCTTTATATCATAACATACAAAGCTACTACCATTGTTGCAACACCATTATATCATAACATACAAAACTACTACCATTGTTGTAACACCTTTATATCATAACATACAAAGCTACTACCATTGTTGTAACCTTTATATCGTAACATACAAAGCTACTACCATTGTTGTAACACCTTTATATCGTAACATACAAAGCTACTACCATTGTTGTAACACCTTTATATCATAACATACAAAGCTACTACCATTGTTGTAACACCTTTATATCATAACATACAAAGCTACTACCATTGTTGTAACACCTTTATATCATAACATACAAAGCTACTACCATTGTTGTAACACCTTTATATCGTAACATACAAAGCTACTACCATTGTTGTAACACCTTTATATCATAACATACAAAACTACTACCATTGTTGTAACACCTTTATATCATAACATACAAAGCTACTACTATTGTTGTAACCTTTATATCATAACATACAAAGCTACTACCATTGTTATAACACCTTTATATCATAACATACAAAGCTACTACCATTGTTATAACACCTTTATATCATAACATACAAAGCTACTACCATTGTTGTAACACCTTTATATCATAACATTCAAAGCTACTACCATTGTTGTAACACCTTTATATCATAACATACAAAGCTACTACCATTGTTGCAACACCATTATATCATAACATACAAAGCTACTACCATTGTTGCAACACCTTTATATCATAACATACAAAGCTACTACCATTGTTGTAACACCTTTATATCATAACATACAAAGCTACTACCATTGTTGTAACATCTTTATATCATAACATACAAAGCTACTACCATTGTTGTAACACCTTTATATCATAACATACAAAACTACTACCATTGTTGTAACACCTTTATATCATAACATACAAAGCTACTACCATTGTTGTAACCTTTATATCATAACATACAAAGCTACTACCATTGTTGTAACACCTTTATATCATAACATACAAAGCTACTACCATTGTTGTAACACCTTTATATCATAACATACAAAGCTACTACCATTGTTGTAACACCTTTATATCATAACATACAAAGCTACTACCATTGTTGTAACATCTTTATATCATAACATACAAAGCTACTACCATTGTTGTAACACCTTTATATCATAACATACAAAGCTACTACCATTGTTGTAACACCTTTATATCATAACATACAAAGCTACTACCATTGTTGTAACCTTTATATCATAACATACAAAGCTACTACCATTGTTGTAACACCTTTATATCGTAACATACAAAGCTACTACCATTGTTGTAACACCTTTATATCATAACATACAAAACTACTACCATTGTTGTAACATCTTTATATCATAACATACAAAGCTATTACCATTGTTGTAACCTTTATTTCATAACATACAAAACTACTACCATTGTTGTAACACCTTTATATCATAACATACAAAGCTACTACCATTGTTGTAACACCTTTATATCATAACATACAAAGCTACTACCATTGTTGTAACCTTTATATCATAACATACAAAGCTACTACCATTGTTATAACACCTTTATATCATAACATACAAAACTACTACCATTGTTGTAACACCTTTATATCATAACATACAAAGCTACTACCATTGTTGTAACACCTTTATATCATAACATACAAAGCTACTACCATTGTTGTAACACCTTTATATCATAACATACAAAACTACTACCATTGTTGTAACCTTTATATCATAACATACAAAGCTACTACCATTGTTGTAACACCTTTATATCATAACATACAAAACTACTACCATTGTTGTAACCTTTATATCATAACATACAAAGCTACTACCATTGTTGTAACACCTTTATATCATAACATACAAAACTACTACCATTGTTGTAACACCTTTATATCATAACATACAAAGCTACTACCATTGTTGTAACCTTTATATCATAACATACAAAGCTACTACCATTGTTGTAACACCTTTATATCATAACATACAAAGCTACTACCATTGTTGTAACCTTTATATCATAACATACAAAACTACTACCATTGTTGTAACATCTTTATATCATAACATACAAAGCTACTACCATTGTTGCAACACCTTTATATCATAACATACAAAGCTACTACCATTGTTGTAACACCTTTATATCATAACATACAAAGCTACTACCATTGTTGTAACACCTTTATATCATAACATACAAAACTACTACCATTGTTGTAACATCTTTATATCATAACATACAAAGCTACTACCATTGTTGTAACACCTTTATATCATAACATACAAAGCTACTACCATTGTTGTAACCTTTATATCATAACATACAAAGCTACTACCATTGTTGTAACCTTTATATCATAACATACAAAGCTACTACCATTGTTGTAACCTTTATATCATAACATACAAAGCTATTACCATTGTTGTAACCTTTATATCATAACATACAAAGCTACTACCATTGTTGTAACACCTTTATATCATAACATACAAAGCTACTACCATTGTTGCAACACCTTTATATCATAACATACAAAGCTACTACCATTGTTGTAACACCTTTATATCATAACATACAAAGCTACTACCATTGTTGTAACACCTTTATATCATAACATACAAAACTACTACCATTGTTGTAACACCTTTATATCATAACATACAAAGCTACTACCATTGTTGTAACCTTTATATCATAACATACAAAGCTACTACCATTGTTGTAACACCTTTATATCATAACATACAAAACTACTACCATTGTTGTAACACCTTTATATCATAACATACAAAGCTACTACCATTGTTGTAACCTTTAAATCATAACATACAAAGCTACTACCATTGTTGTAACCTTTATATCATAACATACAAAGCTACTACCATTGTTGTAACCTTTATATCATAACATACAAAGCTACTACCATTGTTGTAACACCTTTATATCATAACATACAAAACTACTACCATTGTTATAACACCTTTATATCATAACATACAAAGCTACTACCATTGTTGTAACCATTATATCATAACATACAAAGCTACTACCATTGTTGTAACCTTTATATCATAACATACAAAGCTATTACCATTGTTGTAACACCTTTATATCATAACATACAAAGCTACTACCATTGTTGTAACCTTTATATCATAACATACAAAGCTATTACCATTGTTGTAACACCTTTATATCATAACATACAAAGCTACTACCATTGTTGTAACACCTTTATATCATAACATACAAAACTACTACCATTGTTGTAACACCTTAATATCATAACATACAAAACTACTACCATTGTTGTAACACCTTTATATCATAACATACAAAGCTACTACCATTGTTATAACACCTTTATATCATAACATACAAAGCTACTACCATTGTTGTAACCTTTATATCATAACATACAAAGCTACTACCATTGTTGTAACACCTTTATATCATAACATACAAAGCTACTACCATTGTTGTAACCTTTATATCATAACATACAAAGCTACTACCATTGTTGTAACCTTTATATCATAACATACAAAGCTACTACCATTGTTGTAACACCTTTATATCATAACATACAAAGCTACTACCATTGTTGTAACCTTTATATCATAACATACAAAGCTACTACCATTGTTGTAACACCTTTATATCATAACATACAAAGCTACTACCATTGTTGTAACCTTTATATCATAACATACAAAGCTACTACCATTGTTGTAACACCTTTATATCATAACATACAAAGCTACTACCATTGTTGTAACACCTTTATATCATAACATACAAAGCTACTACCATTGTTGTAACACCTTTATATCATAACATACAAAACTACTACCATTGTTGTAACACCTTAATATCATAACATACAAAACTACTACCATTGTTGTAACACCTTTATATCATAACATACAAAGCTACTACCATTGTTATAACACCTTTATATCATAACATACAAAGCTACTACCATTGTTGTAACCTTTATATCATAACATACAAAGCTACTACCATTGTTGTAACACCTTTATATCATAACATACAAAGCTACTACCATTGTTGTAACACCTTTATATCATAACATACAAAGCTACTACCATTGTTGTAACATCTTTATATCATAACATACAAAGCTACTACCATTGTTGTAACACCTTTATATCATAACACACAAAGCTACTACCATTGTTGTAACACCTTTATATCATAACATACAAAGCTACTACCATTGTTGTAACCGATTACAAAAATAGAAAATTTCCTCAAACATGAATTACAAAAAAAACTAGGAATTACAGAAAACTGAAGTTATTAAAGTTCAAATTATTTATCATTGAGATTTCTGCTAACTAAATAAGCAATTGTTGTCATATCTGAAATTCACATAGTCGAGTCTCAGGTGGTTGTCGCAATTCCCTGTCATTATGTGGAACGATGGCTGTCTTTATATGTGAAGGATACAAGGGAGAGAATCAGACAATAAAGAAATAGATTATTAAAAAATCAAAAATTACAAGACAAAAATGCAAAACAACGAACCAAATAGAGAAAATTATTTAAAATGAAAGAAAACCAGATCCCATAGAATTAAGCATTTTCTTCAACTTTACTGTTAAAAAGATATATAGGTCATGAACTAGGAAATAAAAACACAGTTGCAGTGCATGCAGTGTGAATTGAAAACAATTTACAAAATAAATGCTTCTACCACTTAAATTTTATATTGCAATTTGAAATAATTAATGACAAGGTGTAATTAATTATTTGTATTACACATGTATCTTGGTTAGTACATCTGTCATATATTATGGCCTAATCTATTTTTAGACATTGGCAAAACATGTAATGAATGTTCATTTGAATGCCTTACAAATGACAGAAGAACAAACTGAAGGGGAGATAAATCTTGATACATTAAAGAAATATATTGGTTTCTGCAGAAAGTAAGTGCTAAAGTAGTAATTTTAAGTGTTTGATGAGGTAAAAGCTTTCTTGGTATTAGAAGCCAAAATGATTTCATGATTCTTTGGAAACATTCTTCCATTTGTAAAATATAAGCTGGGTTTTGTTAAATTACTAGATAATAGCCATGGTACTAATAATCACAAGTTTGTCGTCGTTATAATTTCATTGGAATTTTTTCCCCCTTAAAATTTATGAAATTTATATATTTTTGTGATATGTAAAGAATATGAAAGTTGCTTCAATCTACATCTGGCTACTTTTAAGTCTTTGTACATTGTTTATTATGTTTTCATGAAGGGAATTCTTTCCCTTTGGTAAATTAAAAAATTTCAAGCTATGAAAATTTTACAGGATGATAGTACTGATAAATTTGCGAAAACCAGATCTAGACCTTGGATAAGCTCTCTTAAATTGAAATATAGAATTACTTTGCATCGTCTCTTGTTAAATCAAAACCCATTGTTTTCAGGAAGTGTGGTCCCCGTCTGTCTGAAGACGCTGCAGAAAAACTGAAGAATCGTTACATATTAATGAGAAATGGAGCAAGTGAATATGAAAGAGAGACTGGAAAAAGAATCACTATTCCTATCACTGTCAGGTAGTTTTGTAAAATAAAAATGAATCGCCTAATTAAGCCCATCAGGCAAAAGATCATATGAGTTTTACATTTTAATGTACTCTTCTGAAACCATTCGGCCTTTTGAAATGATAATTTGCAGGAATGTTGTTTTTGGAAACTTCTGCAAAAATTCATCATTTCGTCTTGATTGATGGTTGTGTTAAAAAAAATGATGTAGTGTATCCTACAAGTTGTATGCAAAATGAGGTTACAGATATTTGTATCATAGGTATGTCCACTTCACTAATGTCTCTCAATTTCTCCTTTTCAACCTTTTGAATGAGAAGTCACTTGTCCCTTTACAGTGATTTTCTGACTGCGTTTTTGGGGCTGAATATCGGCCCCAGTCCCAATGTGAAAAAGGCTCTTTTTTCCCCAATTTCATGGGGGAAATTCCCAATAGCGTGGTGATAAAATTATTCGTAAAAATCGTTAATGAAAGTTTTTTCAAATGAAATTAAGTCGAACATTTTCAAATGTATGACCTGGTTACTGTTTGTTTTGATTATACAAGCGAAATGCTATGCACAAGATACCGGGAACCAGTACAGTATATTGGGTCGCTTGATTTGTTGAAGTGGCGTGTACCGGACTGCGAGAAAACTTCAGAAAAACAAAAGCGGAAATTGTAGTATTTGGAATAAATTTTTATATTAAAGATGTTTATTTAAATAAATTTAATATAAAAAATAGTAAATATGTCCTGGGATTTACGTTGCTTGATATTTTGTCAATTCATTGGGAATTAAAAATGGAAAACAGTTGATGAAGCAGAATATGCGAATTATTGTCAGTTGAGTTTTAAAGTTAAAAATAAAAATGTCACGATGTTGCATAATTCTAGATAATATGTTTAAAAAAAACTACCAGTAAAAGTTTTTACTGCCCGAGAGCAATGAGGTTGATGACATTAATAAAGCTAGTGAAACTGTTTGAAAAAGTGAGTTTGACCCACTAACAGTCACCAACACTAGCAGTAGTACTGATGCACGGTGTCAAGCCACTTTTGACAAAAATTATATTGAAAAATAGGATTTAAAAAAAAATGAAAATATAGGTTAAATTTAAAATATATTTAGCAAGATATACATGGCCTCCACCTCCCTTGTAGCCATGCCTCATCTCCTTTTTACTGACAAATGAAAAAAACCAGTATCATTAAACTCTAGTCTCCTATTGCTCTTTTAAAAAAATTAATAAAAACCAGAGAGTGAAAAAAATAAACATTTGTCTGATTGAACATTACGAGAACATGACAACTCCTTTAACACTTTAAAGGACAATTTTTGATATATTGTCTTCGAAATCATGATTTCTAAATTATAAATAATATTTTTTGTGAAGAAAAGGTACTATTCAACTTCACAAAGTTTGTTGGAGCAAATGCTCCGTTACAAGACTTTTTTTTAAGCATTTTTTTCAATACCAAAATCCCTGAGACCACTGTCAGTGTCGCTTCAGAAACAACAAATTCAAATTCTTTATTACCTAACACAGCTTCAAATCACATCCAACAACATGTAAATAGTGCAAATAGTGGCGATGTTGATGATTCACAATCTGACTGTCACTCTGATTCGGACAGTTGTGCTCCAGACGTCATAGTAACAGATGCCAGCGTGTTCATTTCAATAAAGAAGGAACAAAAATACCCATGGCTATATCACAGTGTGGTACACCAAGAGTATTTATGTAAGTTTTGTGAACTGTTTTGTGGTCATTCTTCCTCATCACAAGAATTTGTTACTGTTGGCGTTAACCTTGGTACAATATGTTTGCAATTCTATTACTGGACCTCCAAACTTATAAATTTATTGCTCTTCCCATCTTTTCCCAATTCACATCATTTATGCGCTAATTTTCCCAATTATAAGAGACCTGGGCCCCAGATACAAATGAGTAGGAAAATCACTGCTCTAATTTGATGATAATGAGAATCCTGTCTAGAACGATAATGAGAATCCTGTCTAGAACAAGTACATTTTTGAAGTTTGGGAATGCTGTTGGTTCCAGTTGCTTTTGTGAGGAAAATATTTTTACTTCCTCTAACCTAGAATTTTCTGTGCGATTAATTATTTTAATATTAATCTGTCAAGAAATTTTGTAATAGAATTAATATCAATCAAATTATGTGGCTGTTGTGATCGTATGATATTTGGATTTACAACTACCTATGAAATCAGTGCCTATCACCACTCAAGTTTTGATTTCGAATCAAAGCTCAGCAAGTTGTACTTGATACATTGTGTGGTAAAGTTTGTCAGTGACTTGATACATCATGTGGTAAAGTTTGTCAGTGACTTGATACATTATGTGGTAAAGTTTGTCAGTGACTTGATACATCATGTGGTAGTTTGTCAGTGACTTGATACATTGTGTGGTAAAGTTTGTCAGTGACTTGATACATTATGTGGTAGTTTGTCAGTGACTTGATACATCATGTGGTAAAGTTTGTCAGTGACTTGATACATTATGTGGTAAAGTTTGTCAGTGACTTGATACATCATGTGGTAAAGTTTGTCAGTGACTTGATACATTATGTGGTAAAGTTTGTCAGTGACTTGATACATCATGTGGTAGTTTGTCAGTGACTTGATACATTATGTGGTAAAGTTTGTCAGTGACTTGATACATCATGTGGTAAAGTTTGTCAGTGACTTGATACATTATGTGGTAAAGTTTGTCAGTGACTTGATACATCATGTGGTAAAGTTTGTCAGTGACTTGATACATTATGTGGTAAAGTTTGTCAGTGACTTGATACATTGTGTGGTAAAGTTTGTCAGTGACTTGATACATTGTGTGGTAAAGTTTGTCAGTGACTTGATACATCATGTGGTAAAGTTTGTCAGTGACTTGATACATCATGTGGTAAAGTTTGTCAGTGACTTGATACATCATGTGGTAAAGTTTGTCAGTGACTTGATACATTATGTGGTAAAGTTTGTCAGTGACTTGATACATCATGTGGTAAAGTTTGTCAGTGACTTGATACATTATGTGGTAAAGTTTGTCAGTGACTTGATACATCATGTGGTAAAGTTTGTCAGTGACTTGATACATCATGTGGTAAAGTTTGTCAGTGACTTGATACATTATGTGGTAAAGTTTGTCAGTGACTTGATACATCATGTGGTAAAGTTTGTCAGTGACTTGATACATTATGTGGTAAAGTTTGTCAGTGACTTGATACATCATGTGGTAAAGTTTGTCAGTGACTTGATACATTATGTGGTAAAGTTTGTCAGTGACTTGATACATCATGTGGTAAAGTTTGTCAGTGACTTGATACATCATGTGGTAAAGTTTGTCAGTGACTTGATACATCATGTGGTAAAGTTTGTCAGTGACTTGATACATCATGTGGTAAAGTTTGTCAGTGACTTGATACATTATGTGGTAAAGTTTGTCTGACTTGATACATTATGTGGTAAAGTTTGTCAGTGACTTGATACAATATGTGGTCAAGTTTGTCAGTGACTTGATACATCATGTGGTCAAGTTTGTCAGTGACTTGATACATCATGTGGTCAAGTTTGTCAGTGACTTGATACATCATGTGGTCAAGTTTGTCAGTGACTTGATACATCATGTGGTCAAGTTTGTCAGTGACTTGATACATCATGTGGTCAAGTTTGTCAGTGACTTGATACATCATGTGGTCAAGTTTGTCAGTGACTTGATACATCATGTGGTCAAGTTTGTCAGTGACTTGATACATCATGTGGTAAAGTTTGTCAGTGACTTGATACATTATGTGGTCAAGTTTGTCAGTGACTTGATACATCATGTGGTAAAGTTTGTCAGTGACTTGATACATCATGTGGTAAAGTTTGTCAGTGACTTGATACATCATGTGGTAAAGTTTGTCAGTGACTTGATACATCATGTGGTAAAGTTTGTCTGACTTGATACATTATGTGATGAAGTTTGTCAGTGACTTGATACATTATGTGGTAAAGTTTGTCAGTGACTTGATACATTATGTGGTAAAGTTTGTCAGTGACTTGATACATCATGTGGTAAAGTTTGTCAGTGACTTGATACATTATGTGGTAAAGTTTGTCAGTGACTTGATACATTATGTGGTAAAGTTTGTCAGTGACTTGATACATTATGTGCTAAAGTTTGTCAGTGACTTGATACATTATGTGGTAAAGTTTGTCAGTGACTTGATACATCATGTGGTAAAGTTTGTCAGTGGCTTGATACATTATGTGGTAAAGTTTGTCAGTGACTTGATACATCATGTGGTAAAGTTTGTCAGTGACTTGATACATTATGTGGTAAAGTTTGTCAGTGACTTGATACATTATGTGGTAAAGTTTGTCAGTGACTTGATACATTATGTGGTAAAGTTTGTCAGTGACTTGATACATTATGTGGTAAAGTTTGTCAGTGACTTGATACATTATGTGGTAAAGTTTGTCAGTGACTTGATACGTCATGTGGTAAAGTTTGTCAGTGGCTTGATACATTATGTGGTAAAGTTTGTCAGTGACTTGCGACAAGTCGGTGGTTTTCTCCGGGTACTGGTTTCCTCAACCAATAAAACTAACCCACCTCAATGAAATTATTGTATAGTTTATTTATTGTGTAAAGCAATACTATCAAAATAGAATGAACAAGTTTTAATTTATTTCAGACAATTGGAAGCCATTATCAGAATCTCAGAATCATTAGCTAAGATGAGATTATCACCATTTGCTACAAATGCTGATGTAGATGAAGCTTTGAGACTTTTCCAGGTGTCTACACTTGATGCTGCTATGTCTGGGAATTTATCAGGTTTGTCAAATATAATTATTGTTAGCCAATAACTTTTCGTGGCTATCAATTTTCCATGTTTTGCTGTTTGCTGCTTCAAGACTGTTTCGAAATTTAGATGGAACATTGCTTTGCCTGTGGTAAAATATCCAAAAAATCTTAAAATTTATTCAGGTTCTGGACCAACATCCATCAGCTTTATTTAATGAATTTATATAAGTACTGGGTTAATAGTATTGATTATAGAAGGGAAAATTACATAATAGACTTTCCAATGTCAAAATTAACAAATGAAATCGTGCCCTGACATTTGTTTTATGAGGGACAACCCATCTTGAATAAGAAAGAATGTGTCCTTCATTGAAGTTTTAATTTTGTTTTTGTACAATATTTTAGGAGTGGACGGATTTACTACAGAAGAAGATCAAGAACTGTTAAGCCGTATAGAAAAACAAATTAAACGGAGATTTATTATTGGTTCTCAAGTCTCAGAACATGCTATCATTCAAGACTTTGCACGACAGGTAATTAATTAGAGAAAATAATCTAAGACTGTTTTTCCTGGGTCCAGCTGTATATGCACTTTTCCACAATACACAAAGTTAGCAGTATGTGTTGACAATTGTTTTTAGTGCTTGTCCATATGTCTTTTATGTTTCTGTGACTTCTTTGGTGATTCTGTTCAAAATATATTCACTAGAGTTGCTATTCGTGACAAAAGGTTTAAACATGTGTTATTAAGCTTTTAAATTTTCATTCTGTTCCACATACATTCACTAAACTTGAGAGTTGCTATTTGTGACAAAAGGTTTAAAAATATGTAAATTAGGCTTTTAAATTCCTACATAATTACATGTATTTTTTTAGGACCTCAATAAGATAATGAGATCATTTAAACCCACCATCATTTCTATCACTAAATTCAATTTTCAAATTTAACTATTACAAAAAATATTTTCAACGATTAGAAATTATAATTCAAAAAGATCTGTGTGTTCTAAATACATACTTGTTAATTGGCATAATTTCTTTGTGTCATTGTCAAACCGTTAGAGTTTGAGTCACTTTTTATATATAAAATAACATTTGATTTCACTTGAAAATAAAAGAATTCTTCCACGATTAAAATCGCAAATTCATTTGATTTCTTTCAACTTTTCTCGGAACAAAAGTAAAAATATTGGAAATAAATACTTGCTGTCTATAATAATTAGCAATTGATTATTTTCTTTTACTTTAAAACAGAAGAAAGTGTTAAGATGAGAAGAAAAAAAGTTTGAAGATACCAAAGGGGTAATCAGAAGCAGGGTGTCAAGTGATCCTATATATTCCTATGTTTTCAAGATTTTGCTATATTTCCTATATGTGCCTAAAATTTCCTATATTACATCCCAAAATCCTATATTTTTCCAAAACTATGAGAGAAAAAGTAGAATCTTTAATTTTCAGTGGAAATCTCATATAAACATGACAAATAGAGGCTATGCAAGATATTAATGTTGATACATGAAAATTAATACTTGGCAACATGAACCCTACTAAAAACCAGAGGTGAACTCAAGTTCTTGGAAAGGGTTAGCAATTCCTGATATAAGTGAAAGAAAGCATTGATGATGTAAATCACAGGATTATTAAAAACTTGCCGACTACTCGGGACATCAGTTTTATAAAAATACTAATATAAGATGATGCAGGGGTTAAAAAATCTGCTGGTCCGGGACCGGCGATTTGTGGGTTCTGACCTAACATTTTCTAATCCTGTAACGACCGACAGACCAGTTGAAACTGTCCTATTACGGACTTGAATTAAATAGGAGGTTAAAAGTCCGAGTGACAGATATACTGCATAATTTTAATCCAACATTGATTGCCTCTTTTAATATTGTTAACATTGGATTACGTTATCTGAAATAATTATTCAAGATCGTCTTAGTGCTTTACCAAGTGTGTTTTGTTCCGTATGAACCTCCGATAATTAACAGAGCACACGCACCAGGGATAGTTATAACAGAATAACTCAAGATCAGCTTTGCGCTTTACGGAAATGGTAATTCTTTCGATAATAGTTTTAGTATTAGTGAAGCAAAAAAAACCAGTGCTTTATTTAAAGTACTGTACAACCAATATACGAAAATTGACTGTTTGATAGCCCAGACAAAATGAAAAGCAGGTTTTATAAAATTAAGTTTACAGAGCAACTGATCAGGTATTAAATTGCCAACCTAAAATAGTAATTTTAAATAATATATGTCACTCAGTTACTACTACAGGGGTAAGTTAATTTTGTGTTCAACAAATTTTATTTCCTCCATTCCGATATTCAGGACCAGTAGATTCCTGGACCAGTGAACTTTGGGGAAATTTTTCAACCCCTGATGATGGATATCCCAGGGCTCACCATACTTGCAAAAAATAGGGAGACTTGACTTCTCCCTCAGAGATCATGAGGGAGAAGTGAAGGCATGACAGGGAGACTTCCAACAGCATCAGAGAGACATGTTTTTGAAAAAATGTGGGTTTTTTTTTTCACATTTTTTTTTTATATTTGCATTTGAAGTGTGCCTTTGCTAATATCTTGTTAATATCCTTCATATTTAACATTAATTCATATTTTGTATTTGCTTTATTATTATTATTGATTTTTGATTTTATTCATTTTTGCCTTGAAAATTGTAAAGATATAGGAATGACATCTAAATGTTTGTGTCCTTCCCCCGATTTCCTACGTCCGTCCCCATGACCGTCGTGTTTAAAACTTAACAAGTTGATTGTTTAACTTTGAAAAGGCTACAAATAACTCAAGTTTTGTTAAAATAATAATAATATAACACAATTCAACGGCCATTATGGTACAGGAAGCATCTTTGTATATTTTTAGATTTGGGATTTAATTTTTACCTGGAATTTCGTCCATACAAATTTATTGAAGTTTGCCGTGATTCTTTTGTGTCAGCAAATTAAACCTTCTTAATGCTTGAATAAACCTTTTTCTCTTATTCTCATGTATCTTCCCATTGATTACAATTGCTTTGTCAATCAGCTTTATTATAAAACGAAGATTATTTACAAGGAAAGAGTGACTTGCAAAAAGAAACAAGGCGACTTTAATTTCACTTTGCAGTCGAGGGAGAGTGACTTTAGCCAATATAGGGCAAGAATTTCGCCTGATTTGGTGAGCCCTGGATATCTAGGTCCAGGATTGAACCTGTTAATGGGATTCCAACACTCCCTTCTTTATATACAGATCTACAACTGTCGGAACAGATTTATTAAAAAAAAAAAACAGTAAAACACCTGCACAGATTCTTTTTAACACCAACGGCCACATATTCTCCATAAAAAAAATGACACAGTAAACATGAAGTATATAAAAGCAGGGTAAGTGATGAATGTTTGTAGTTAATTCAGGACTGTTTTATTATCTATTACTTCAATTTCAGAAATATCCAGAAAGATCAATACAGAAAGTGCTACAAATCATGCTAAGACGAGGAGAAGTTCAACACAGGTTGCAAAGAAAAATGTTGTATCGTCTTAAATAAATTAATAACACTCGTTTCCTTATGTGGAGAAATATTCAGATATGTTCAATACAATTGTATTTATAGAAGATTGTTTACATGAAGTGACTTAACATTGTTAATGAAGATGTGCATGCAAATTTATCTCATTAGTGTTTATGAAATCAAGAACAGTGAATATGAACAGATTTCTTCGATAATCTTGAAATTTGAAGATATTTATTGTAAACGCATATTTTTTTTAGAAGTAATTTGATCAAATGCATGCTCATTTCAAGATATAAAATTGTATATACAAATATAGTCCTCTGTAATGAATATGCACTCTTTTTGTTTAGCTCACCTGTCCAAAAGGCCAAGTGAACCAAAACTTGGTATGAAGCATCTATGGAAGATTCTCTATGAAGATTGCTCATTTCATCCTAATCCGTTAACAAACATGACTACCATAGGCAATTCTTTTTTTCTGGTTGATCAATTTCTAAACAAAATCTCTGAAACCGCTTGGACAAATGAACCGAAACTTGGTAGGAAGCATCTATGGAAGGTCCTCCATAAAGATTGCTCATTTCATCCCGATCCGTTTACAAACGTACCCACAATAGGCAATTCTTGTATCTGATTGGTCAATTTATAACAAATCTTCTCCTCTAAATCCACTGGGCCATATCAACCGAAACTTGGTAGCAAGAACCTATGGAAGGTCCTCTATTAAGAATGCTCATTTCATTCCGATCTGTTAGCCTACATGGCTGCCATAGGCAATTCTTTTTTTCTGGTTGATAAATTTCTTTAAAAAAATCTTCTCCTCTGAAACCGTTTGCCAATGAACCGAAACTTGGTAGGAAGTATCTGTGGAAGGTTCTCTATGAAGATTGCTCATTTCTTCCCGATCTGTTTACAACAGTGTTCGTACAGGTGCTTGAAATCCTTGAAAGTACTTGAAAACGAAAGTAGCAAAATCAAGGACTTGAAAGTACTTGAATTCCAATAAAGGTGCTTGAAAACTACTTTTTCATTTGAACAATCTTATTCCTGTGAAATAAGTGCATGTTAACAGTCATTTTCGATCTCCAAGATGTTGAATTGATGTCAACAACCTCAGTTACCCGTGGAAATATAAATAGACCTTCCCGTATCACTATGCGCTATTTGTGGAAAATCACGCTATTTCTATAAAACGATGTTTTCCGGAATTTTACCACTGAAATCAAAAATATGCATTAATGTAATCCCATCACCTGGTTTCAAGCTTGTCGTTTTAATTGGTTTCTGTGATGATTCATGGGTTTTCCTGAACGTATTTCTTAATGGGCATAACATCAAACGTGTCCACTTATGTTCTAAATTAAGAATTATGAAAATAAAAAATCATAACATCACATGATCAGCCGTCGGTTGCCAGTTCAAGATGCTGGGAAAATGTAAATTCCTGAACAAATGGCTAAAGCAGCCACAATACCATGCCTGGCTTAGAAATAGCCCAGATATTCATAAAGCACACTGGCAAATGTTTTGACATTTCCTCCATGGGAGAATCGGCCCTCCAAAGTCATATGAAAGGTATTTTTATATCTTTATTTCTGCCATGTGTGAAAGGATCTGAAAAGGGGAGTTAAAACAGTTTTAGGCATTATTTTCCTGACTGGGTACAGGCATTTTCACTTGAAGAAAGGTAAGGTTAAACAAATGCTCAGAAAAAGGTGCTTGAAAACTGTAATTTTTGGCCTGGAAAGTCCTTGAAAATTCCTTGATTTTGCTCAACAAAAAAGTGTATGAACCCTGTTACAAACATGGTTGCCATAGGCAATTGGTTGGTTTATTTAAATCATTTCCTTTAAAAACGTTTGGCCAAATGAACCAAAATTGGTGGGAAGCATCTATGGAAGGTCCTCTATAAAGATTTCTCATTTTGTCCTGATCCGTTAACAAACATGGCTGTCATTGGCAATTCTTGTTTCTGGTTGGTCGATTTTTAAAAGTCTCTAAATTGCTTGGCCAAGTGAACTGAAACTTGGTAGTAAGCATCTATGGAAGGTCCTCTATAAAAATTGCTCATTTTGTCCTGATCCGTTAACAAACATGGCCACCCTAGGCAATTCTTCTTTCTTTTTGGTCGATTTCTAAAATTCTACTCCTCTGCAACCACTTGGACAAATAAAGCAAAAGTAGATATCCTTCATTCACATTTCACAACCCAATACTCACCCGAAGTGTTGCTTTCCAGAAATCTACCCATGGCCGAGGAATTTCACTGGTCAGTTCGTAATAACTGCCGGACTTTCCTTACCAATTTAAGTCGGATAGCCAAGATACATCTTCAAAAATGCTGAAAGTGATGATACATACCAATAACCAACACCCCTTCATTCACAATCCACCATTCAGTGTTGTCCCATTGAGGCAAAGTTATTCTGGTTGAACATGTCAAACTTTTTGGGACAACATATTCTATTGAAAGTATCAATATATATATACTTTGCGTTTCTGAATAGACTAGTGATTGTCATGCAATTTCCCACTTGTGCAGGGTTGAAATGAAATGGCTTTTGATGATGAAATGTTCACAAATATCTAGTCTAATTTCATGATTGTAAACAAGAATGAATGAAGCATAGTATTAAATTTGCACATACAATTTACTAGCAGTTATATATCAGTAGGGTTTCATTAAGACATAAGAAAGAGTCTCGTCAAACTATTTTGTGTACAAGTGTTTAACATTTTTGTAAAGAAATATGTAAATGGTATTGGTCAACAACATACCTAAACAAGACAACACAAACCAATCCGCTGACAAACTTTGAACTCCTTAAACAGAAGTAGATCTACCTACTGCCCGAACAATGGATAATAACTTGTGACTTTTAAGTAGAAACATTATAACAATTCCTGTTGTCACATCAGTTTAGCAATTGTTCAAGCAAAGCAGACATCATCATCATTTCATTGAATATATCTTGTTCATGCCATGTTAAGCTGAAAAATTGCTCATTTGGTATTGTCACTCGTCTCAATGAAAATAATTGGATCAATATGAACCAAACTTGGGCTAGGTGATGATTATGGTATATATCAAATGATCCCATTAACCAACCAACAAACCGCATCGGTGGCATAATGGTTAGCGTGCTCCCCCCGAGTGCGGTAGATCTTGGGTTTGAGACCTCGTCGGACCAAACCAAAGACTATAAAATTAGTATTTGTTGCTTCTCTGCTGCACACAGCATAAAAGAGAAAGAGCAAAGACTGGTTAGCTCGGAATCAGGATATATGTGTCCGAGTTGAGGGACATGTCTATCTGATGACTGTTGTTTCAGTGAGCTAGCACTATTAAAATCCAACTAAGTGTGTTGGTCTAGTACAAAGCCGACCTTGTCATCATTTCACTGAAAATTAATTTGTTCTCGCCATGATATAGCTGAAAAATTGACGAGTTGCTAGTTACAACAATCATTCACTCGTTTAGTAGTTGGATTTACAACTACCAGTGCCTATCACCACTACAGTTGTGAGGTCGAATCTCGCTCAGGCAAGGTGTACTTGATACAATAGTATGGGATACAGTTTGTCAGTAACTTACGATAGGTCAGTGGTTTTCTCAAGGTACTTCAGTTTCCGCCACAATATAACTAAAATTTTGTTGAAAGTGGCGTTAAACACAAGCCATCAATATGCAAAAAACTCCATTTCATAATCGGTCCACAAATTCATTACTATGTCCAGTGGTGGTAATATTTGCAGAGCATATGTGGTGAGATCAGGAAATCGTAAGAGTACTTTCATCAAAGTACATATCTAAATACCTACGCCATAAGTAAAAATCATGTGTCTGCTAAACTGTCATACCGTACAGTTTTCTAAATTCTTTTGCCGAAAATATCGGCGTAAAACAATAGCCGAATGAGGTTTTAAAGATTGCTCATTTCGTCCCGATCCGTTAACAAACATGGCTGCCACAGGTAATTCTGGTTTCTGATTGGTTGATTTTTAGCTCACCTGCCCCAAAGGGTTATGTGAGCTATTGTCATCACTTGGTGTCTGTCGTCCGTCCGTACGTAAACATTTCAATCTTCTTCTAGAGAACCACTGAAGCAAATGGGAACCAAACGTGGCAGGAATGTTCATTTGCATGGTCTTACCAAGTCTTGTTACTTTCATTATGATCGGTTATCCAACATGGCTGCCAGGGACCATAAAAGCCTCTGATGGCTGAAATTTTTAATGATCTTCTATACTACATGGAGGATGGAATTGAAAATTGTCATGAATGATCATTGCAAGCCGCTAACCAAGTGTTGTTACTTTTTGGACCGATTGAAAATCCAAGATGGCCACCAGTGGGGGACATAATTTAACATAGCGACCCTATGGGAAATATGTAAAACAAACTTCTTCTCAAGAACCACTGGATGGATTGGAACCATACTTGGCAGAAATGTTCCTTGCAAGGTCCTTATCAAGTGTTGTTACTTTTTGTTCCAACTGCCCTCCGTTCAAGATGGCTGCTGTTACTAAAAATAGAAATTTCTTCAATTGTCCATTGCTGCTTTAGTATAAGTCAAAATGAGCTCAAATTTTAACTGCAGCTAGGAGTAGTTTAACATATATCCGTTTTTTTTCTGTGAAATTTTTCTTTCAGCTGATTTATACCGATTATGCAAATTAGGCATATTTTGATAAAAGATCACATTTAAATCTTCTCCTCAGAAACTGCTAAACCAAATTAAACAAAACCTGGCAGGGATGGTCCCTTTCACAAATGTGTCCAACAGCCCTGTCCTCCATTTAAGATGGCTGCTGTTACTAAAAATAGAAATTTCTTCAATTGTCCATTGCTGCTTTAGTATAAGTCAAAATGAGCTCAAATTTTAACTGCAGCTAGGAGTAGTTTAACATATATCCGTTTTTTTTCTGTGAAATTTTTCTTTCAGCCGATTTATACCGATTATGCAAATTAGGCATATTTTGATTAAAGATCACATTTAAATCTTCTCTGAAACCACTGAACCAAATTAAAGCAAATTTGGCTGGGGTGGTCTCGTCCAATATGGGTTTTCAATACAATACAGACTCGTACAATATCTTTCCATATTGTACATAACACTGTATAATAACCTATTATTAATAGAATTTTCCATTTTAAGAATAAACACTGATAATTATATATGATATAATTTCTTTTCTTTGAATGATCAATACATATTTTACTATTTTAAAGTGTATTACTTCTGTTAAAGTTTTACTTATTTTTTATGGGTTTATTTTCAAAATTATGTCCTAGAATGATATATATTTTATATATAAAAAATCACATCCTCATATTATTGAATTTTTTTTTCGCATACAATTGCCATACTTCATTTTTATATAAAATATATTATTGTATTTCTCATAAAAGTTATTATTTTGTTTATTTAAATTTTTCATCTAAAAAGAGGAATAAAACATTCTTAAACCACTACATTTTACTTCATTTCATTAGATTAAAACTAAATATAGCATGCAATATTTCACTTAGTAATTATGTCTCCCTTTCGAATGAAGAGAGACATTGTTTTAGTCTGATTTTTTCTTCCGCTTCTTCTCAGCGAAGCTTGTCCGGACCATAACTTTTGTCTTTCCAGATAGGTCAATTATATTTGGTATGTGGATGCATGACCATAAGGCGGTGTGTTGCATACCGTAATGACCTTGATCTTTGACCTCAAGGTCAAATAATTGTTTTTATACGCCTGTTTCGAGACGAGCCGTATTATGTGATTGGGTATGGCGGGCGGCGGGCGTCCACACAGGTTTCTGCACGATAACTTTAGTTCTGTATATTGGATCTTTACCAAACTTGGCCACATGATTCCCCTGTGGAAGGGGAAGAACCCTATTTATTTTGGGGTCATTAGGTCAAAGGTCAAGGTCACCGTTACTATAAATATAATTTCTGACAACAGGGTCGTTTCCACATAACTTTAGTTCTGTATATCGGATCTTTATTAAACTTGGCCACATGATTCCCCTGTGGAAGGGGAAGAACCTTATTTATTTTGGGGTCATTAGGTCAAAGGTCAAGGTCACCATTACTATAAATAAAAAAATTGACAACAGGATCGTTTCTGCACGATAACTTTAGTTCTGTATATTGGATCTTTACCAAACCTGGCCACATGATTCCCCTGTGGAAGGGGAAGAACCCTATTTATTTTTGGATCATTAGGTCAAAGGTCAAGGTCACCGTTACTATGAATAGAAATTTTGACAACAGGATCGTTTCCACAAGATAACTTTAGTTCTGTATATTGGATCTTTACCAAACTTGGCCACATGATTCCCCTATGGAAGGGGAAGAACCCTATTTATTTTGGGGTCATTACCATTATACGGTATCGTTTGATAATTTATATAGACGGGCGTATTTTGTGATGCACACATTTCTTGTTTAAATAGTATTTTCATTAAGGGGAGACGTAAGTTTTAGGTATCTAAAACAGTTCTTCCTAGTTTCTTTTTGAAAGGTAAATAACAACCTGGCCCCAGCATTATTGCTAAAACAACAATGTACACTATATGTTGTTTTAAGAATGTTGGGTTCAGAGAACACCCCGAAACGACTTCGGGCCAGACTGTCCATAACGGGACCGAAATTGATTCACTTTTCTTAATCTCGGCACTAAGCTATATAATTTCTAACAAAGTTTACTTAATTAATTGATTGATTTTAACTCCTTTAATACTACAAATCTTATTTTGATATGTAAATTAAATGTACAAAAAGCTATGATCATATGCAAAAAAATACTGATTTGAACTCTTACCATGTAACGATCGAGCTACCGACAACACATGCTTTATATTTATTAAGAATGTTAAAGATATGAAATGAAGTTTGAAGTTTTTGTTAGAAAAATATAATTTTTGCTGTGATTGACACATGGACCAATTATTTTAAAACATGTATTTGTATGAAAAATTGGAACAAAGAAACCATTACTTTGTTTGGTTCTAGAAGTCCTTCATGGGGGAATTGGGGAAAAAAGCTAAAAATGACAAATTGCATTTTTCTAGATTTTTATCCACGGTTTCAAGTCATTTCTTGACATAATAATTCCTATGGCGGCCATGTTTGTTAATGGATCGGGACGAAATTAGCAATATTTATATATAGGACCTTCCATAGATGCGTCCTACCAAGTTTCAGTTCACTTGGCTAAGCGGTTTCAGAAGAGAAGATTTTTATAAATGGACCAACCAGAAACAAGAATTGCCTATGGAAGAAACACCAAAGGAAGCTTGGACTTTTGGCGTGTTAATTGTAGCAAGCATTTGAATAAAATATATTGCGTTGTTATAAAAAAAAAAATTGCCTATGGTGCCATGTTTGTTAACAGATCGGGACGAAATTAGCAATCTTTATAGAGGACCTTTCATAGATGCTTCCTATCAAGTTTTGGTTCATTTGACCAAGCGGATTCGGAGGAGAAGAGTCAAATGTGAAAAGCTAACGGGACGACGATCGCAAAGTGATGGCAGATGCTCACATGGCCTTTCGCCAGGTGAGCTCAAAAGGACAAACAACGATCTACAAAGCACTACGCATAAAACTAAAGATCGAGCAACATGCACCCCATTAAAAACCGAGGATGAACTCGGGTGCTCCGGAAGGGTAGGCAGTTTCTGCTCCACTAGTAACACTAGTGTTGCTCTGGTTACAAACCCAATACTTGAATATTGTCAGTATTAGTAATACTTGGTACATTAAATTTTGGTGATGTTCGTGTTGCTCATCTTTTTAGTTTTGTGTGTTGTGTTTTGTTTGTCTTCGTCCTGTGTCTTGTATGCCCAGTGTTGTCGGTGTCTCTGGATTGTTTGTCTTCGTCCTGTGTCTTGTATGCCCAGTGTTGTCGGTGTCTCTGGATTGTTTGTCTTCGTCCTGTGTCTTGTATGCCCAGTGTTGTCGGTGTCTCTGGATTGTTTGTCTTGGTCCTGTGTCTTGTATGCCCAGTGTTGTCGGTGTCTCTGATTTGTTTGTCTTCGTCCTGTGTCTTGTATGCCCAGTGTTGTCGGTGTCTCTGATTTGTTTGTCTTCGTCCTGTGTCTTGTATGCCCAGTGTTGTCGGTGTCTCTGGATTGTTTGTCTTCGTCCTGTGTCTTGTATGCCCAGTATTGTCGGTGTCTCTGGATTGTTTGTCTTCGTCCTGTGTCTTGTATGCCCAGTGTTGTCGGTGTCTCTGATTTGTTTGTCTTCGTCCTGTGTCTTGTATGCCCAGTGTTGTCGGTGTCTCTGATTTGTTTGTCTTCGTCCTGTGTCTTGAATGCCCAGTGTTGTCGGTGTCTCTGATTTGTTTGTCTTCGTCCTGTGTCTTGTATGCCCAGTGTTGTCGGTGTCTCTGATTTGTTTGTCTTCGTCCTGTGTCTTGTATGCCCAGTGTTGTCGGTGTCTCTGATTTGTTTGTCTTCGTCCTGTGTCTTGTATGCCCAGTGTTGTCGGTGTCTCTGGATTGTCCATTCTTGATTGCCCCTTCGACTTTCTCTAACGTTTATTTTGTGCCCATGTCCGTAAGTCTGTCCTGTGTTTGGTTTCCGTAGAATAAGTTCTCTTTATACAAATCATTTGAAAGTCACACCCGCACACATTCAGGAACCAAAATAAAAGACATATCATGTTCGATTTTGAATTTTAATAAATGCTCTGGATTTATGTCGCTTCAGTATTTTAAATACGAGTAAGGCATTCGTTATGTTCAGAACTGATGAGTACGTGAACTTTTAATTTAGATTGTCGGAATACAAACAATAAGTATTAATTATAATTACAAATCAGACAAGACCATATGTGAACATTTGGTACACTTGAAAGATCTGAAATATCTAAATATAACCGAGAATCGAAAGGACGTACAAATGTACATGTATGCCAACAAATAATTATTGTTTTATTTTTGTCAATTGTTATTTGATTTGGCTTTCTAAATATTAAAAATGTAAAAATATCAAGTAAAACACTTTTGTAGATAGAAATGTATTAAGTAAGAGAATACACTCCAATTTGTAGATTCTTGAAAATCAACTTAACGCTTACGGGTCTCGTTGATCATTTTTAAGAATCTACAGTTGGAGTGTATTCTCGATTACGGATCACTCATACACCATGATAGTAATATATGTACCAAGTGCTACGCGTATGGAGTTTTATGTTTCCCAACTGATGCCAGGGACATGCATGTATAATTTTTATGTCTCTGTTGATACGCTCGAGCTTGTAGTTTTAACGTCACCGTCTTCTTAAGAATCTACAAATTGGAGTGTATTCTCTTACATAATACATTTCCATCTGCAACAGTGTTTTCATTATATATGTTTACCTTTTTAATGTTCAGAACACAGGCACTTGTTTCATTCAAAAAATATATGCCAATAAGCCAATAAATTAACAAAATTTTATCGGGATTCGTGCTTTCGATTCTCGTTTATATTTAGATATTTCAAGGTCTTTCAAGTGAAAAGAATCGTTTATATTTAGACATTTCAAGGTCTTTCAAGTGTCCCAAATGTTCACCTGTGGTCTATCTGATTTGTTATTACTTGCGGTCGGTTCGTTAGTTGTTTTTGTATTGCGAGAATACATTTTAAAAGTTCACATACTCGTCAGTTCTGAACATAAAATATGCCAGATCTGAAATACTTGTATCGTGTCTTGTATATATTGATCAATTGCTTTTTTAAACAATTTGTTGATATATTTTTTTAACAAAGCTTACTATCAAGAGTCATATATACTAAGGCCAAAAAAAAATATGTGTGTTTACTGTCACATGTCAAAAAAATCTAGGGTCGGTCGGTCGGCATTAATTTTTTTTTTTTTTTTTTTTAACTATCGGCAAAACCGGAAATAGTCGTTCCCGGTTCCGGAATCCGATTCCGTTATATCATTTTCGAAATTTCGGTATGCCGTCATTTGTTTTATGACGAGTTACACAGTTTTTCTACCTTCTTTGCTCTCAATTTCGACAAAAGCTGGCGGTTGAATAAATAAAACATTGCTGCTGATTAAACAACAAAAATGGTTATCCGAATTCTGTGTAAAAATTGATTGGGACGCTAGCAAAAATTAGAATCGAATAATTGCAGATGCAAAAGGTTAGGGTCGGCGGCTGAAAAATAGGGTGGGTCGGGTGACCGTAAACACACATATATTTTTTTTTGGCCTAATTATAGAGTATAGTAGTGTGGTCATTGTAGCCGAGTGGTTAGATGGAAGTTAGACTTTAAAAAGCTCAGCAGTGGTTCGATACCAGAAAGTCCCAAAATATGTATATCACGTTTTTAAGCCTAAAACAGTAAAAGGTTAAAGTTCATATATTCAAGAACAAAAGAATAAACTGTAGATTCTTAAAAACAATCCACTGTTCGAACAATAGTGTGACGTCAGAGAAATGTATCATCCATTTTTACACACACGCTCTCCTAGTCTGTTTTGAATAGAGATATGCGACTACACGTAATTTAACTGATAATTCAATTGCTTGTTTTAAAGACGTAAATATCGAATTTGGTGAAAATAAGACCATATTGATTTCATTCAAGCTAGGACTACTTGGTTCGTTTGATCTTTATGTGTTCCGTGTGTTTTAATTTGTGACTTAATTTATACAGTAAAATATATCAATACATTCCGAAAGCATTGTGTACGTTTAAATCTATCTATATTTTAGAACAGGTACATACACATATTTTGATTACGGCTGAGTGCTTCAAAAACCAATTACCGTAAAGTGTAGAACCGTGTAGTAAATGTAAATTTAGATAATCAATCGATTTTTTTTCGGAGTTCAGTCATATCCAGTCCGCATAAAGGAAATATGTCAACAAGATACTTCATTACTTTGCTTCTGTTTTGTGTAACACATTTAAGCAGCAGTAGCAATGGTGTTTATTCAAACAATGATGTACATCCAAATGTACTCATATTAATAGCAGACGATTTGGGATATTCTGATGTAAGTTGCTTCGGCAATAAATTGATAAAAACTCCAAACATTGACAAGCTTGCAGAGAATGGTATCAAGCTGACCAGGATGTACTCTATGCCTTCAGACGCGGGAAGCATGGCAGCAATACAAACAGGTAATTTTGTTTATATATAAATGCTTACAAGATAGTTAAAAGGACATTTTTTTATGTATACATGTACGTCAGAATGGTAATTATTTAAGAATGTTTTAAACATTATCTCGTAGAGTTAACAATTACGAATTTGACTTCGTGCATGGTTAACTAAACTCGGACATTTCTTGTCTATGTTGAACATTTCCTTCCCATTATATAGCTACAAAGGTCTGTTTGATTTATTTTCCCCATTTCAATTGTTTTATTTATTGTCACATCTATGAAATGATTATTTTGTTAGCTTCATTAATACATTTTTAAAAAGAAGATATATAGTAAAATTTAGATTAAATTGAAATCATAATTTTTAGAATTAAAATTTTATTTTGTTAAAATCACTAGCAGCTGAACCGAAAAAAAACTCCGAGAATTGATTACTTTTATCCCAACTTGGTCATTTGTGACACGTGACACCTGTTCCTTAAAGGTTAACCAAGTCGTGGTGACGAGTGACGACCGTAATACTTTCAAAGTGATGACTTAAACTTATTTAACTTGACCAATAGGAACACTTGGTTCAGTGACTTCATTTTTAGCAGCAACCATTTATCAAGGAAATTATGACAGGAACCACAAGCTCTAGAATAGTGTATCAGCTGAGAGTACTCTATACACAATTCCTGCTGGAATGTTAATGGGAAAATTGATATCATGTTTTTTGTGGTAAAGTTTAGTTGTATAGTTCTAATCCGACCCTCACTGTCAATGTATGAAGCATATTTAGCTGCATCTGTGGTATCCTTAGTTTCAAACTCAATGGAATGGATGCGATCAACATAATCACCAAATTAGTTAGTGAACAGATATCATTCATCTGTATACTGGAACGTGAAATTAAAGATCCGGGTGAGCTTCTTTCGGTTTTTTAGCTCACCTTTCCAAAGGCAATGTGAGTTTTTGCCATCACTTGTCGTCTGTCGTCCGTTTATTAATCTTCTCTGAAACCCCGCAGCCAAATGAACTGAGACTTGGTAGGGAGCATCTATGGAAAGTTCTCTATAAAGATTGCTCATTTTGTCCCGATCCATTAACAGACATGGCCGCCACAGGCAATTCTTGTTTCTGATTGGCCGATTTTAAAAAATCTTCTTCTCTAAAACCGCTTGACCTAATGAACCGAAACGTGGTGGGAAGCATCTATGGAAGACCCTCTGTAACGATTGCTCATTTCGTCCAGATCCGTTAACAAGCATGACCGACACAGGCAATGCTGGTTTCTGATTGGTCGATTTTTAAAAATCTTCTCCTCTGAAACCGCTTATCCAAATGAACCGAAACTTGGTAGGAAGCATTTATTGAAGGTCCTCTATAAAGATTGCTCATTTTGTCCCGATCGGTTAACAAACATGGCCGCCACAGGCAATTCTTGTTTCTGATTGGTTGATTTCTAAAAAATTCTCTCCCTTGTTAAAAAAGAAAGATAACTTTTGACTAAACTGTTAAAAGAAAGATAACTCTTGCCATTATCTCCCTTAGCAATTAACTAATGCTGATATAGTGTAACATGTTTATTATATACATTACAAGTCGGTATTGACATTTTAATATTCTTTTTGCAAACCTTGCCAAAGGCAATATGAGCTTTTGCCATCACTTGGTGTCCATCGTCTGTCATCCGTTTACTTTTCACATTTTAATCTTCTCCTCTGAAAACCCTCAGCCAAATGAACTGAAACTTGGTAGGGAGCATCTATGGAAGTTCATCTCTAAAGAGTGCACATTTTGTTATGATCCATTACCAAGCATGGCCGCCACAGGCAATTCTTGTTTCTGATTGGTCGATTTTTAAAAATCTTCTCCTCTGAAACCGCTTGGCCAAATGAACCGAAACTTGGTAGGAAACATCTATGGAATGTCCTCTATGAAGATTGCTCATTTCGTCCCGATCGGTTAACAAACATGGCTACCACCGAAACTTGGTAGGAATCATCTATGGAATGTCCTCTATGAAGATTGCTCATTTCGTCCTGATCGGTTAGCAAACATGACCACCACATGCAATTCTTGTTTCTGATTGGTCGATTTCTAAAAGATATTCTTCTTTGAAACTGCTTAGCCATATGAACCGAAACTTGGTAGGAAGCATCTACATGTATGGAAGGTTCTGTATTAAGTTTCCTCAAAACAGAAATTAAAGATGAGCGACACATGCTCAGCCCATTGAACCTCTAGTCTTAAGAAACCCTGCATAAATGATAAAGTCTGTCTCACGTTAATAAAGGATCGCGTCGACGAGGAGAAGATCTCGAGTGCGATTTCCAAATTTTGTATTTCTATTTCCCCACTATGCATGCAGCATAAAGCAATAGAACAAAGACTGACTGGCTCACAATGATAACAGAACATAAACCACACGAAGACAAACACATATACATGGATATGTACTTTATAGAGTTCATGATCACTATATAAATAACCACATCGCTGGTAGATAGTTAAGAGTTCTCGCCTCGAGTGGGGAAGATTGTGGGTTCATGCTGGGATCAGATCAAACCAAATACCATCAAATTGTTATTTGCTGCTCAGATATGTACACAACATTAAGAAGTGATAGGAAAGACTGGCTGGCTTGGAATCAGGATAATGTATCCGAATGCAGTGACATGTTGTTTCGTTGACCTCGCACAGTAAAATGTGATTGATCGTGTTGGTATTGTACAAGGCGGACATCATCTCGTGCTATAGCACACACATTTCCCACTTGGCGTCTTGAACAACAATCAATCACTCACCTCATGAATTGTTCTTTTATTTGACAAAATACGACCGTCCAAGAGCAAGTATTTGATCATTGCCCAGACTAGAGTTTAATTTGTCAAAATTTAGATAAATCAACTTTCATTTTTAGGCTTTATGAACGGATTGCGGTTCCTGAAAATCGTGGTCGTGATCGTATATGGTAGTCGGATTTATAACTACCTGTGCAATCAGTGCCTATCACCACTAACATTTTGAGTTCGAACCCCCTTCATGGCTAGGCTTACTCGATACAACATTATGTGATAAAGTTTGTCAGTAACTTGCGACAGGTCGGTGGTTTTCTCCGGTTTCCTCCACTAATACAACTGAACGCCACGATATAACTGAAATATTGCACAAAGTGGCGTTAAATACCATAAACCAAGCCAACCTATGCAGTTAGATCAAACACATTTTATGGCGAGCGTCTTATTAATAAGATTAGACACAAGTTGTACCAACTTACAACATCTTCTCCACGACATGCTATACAATATAATTCACATTGATCAACAGTAGAATGAATGAGTAACTCAGCAGGTTTTCAGCTATATTATGACGATGACACGTTTTCGACGAGATAATGACGTCTACCTTGTACTAGGTACACTGTAGATAGAAATAAAAACGTAGATATCAAATTTAGTACGCACGAAACGTTTCTGGAATAACCTTCATCAGGTACGCTGAGAATAGGTCTGGAATAACCTTCATCAGGTACGCTGAGAATAGGTTTGGTGTAACCTTCATCAGGTACGCTGAGAATAGGTCTGGAATAACCTTCATCAGGTACGCTAAGAATAGGTCTGGTGTAACCTTCATCAGGTACGCTGAGAATAGGTCTGGAATAACCTTCATCAGGTACGCTGAGAATAGGTCTGGAATAACCTTCATCAGGTACGCTGAGAATAGGTCTGGAATAACCTTCATCAGGTACGCTAAGAATATGTCTGGTGTAACCTTCATCAGGTACGCTGAGAATAGGTCTGGAATAACCTTCATCAGGTACGCTGAGAATAGGTCTGGAATAACCTTCATCAGGTACGCTGAGAATAGGTGATTTTTTATTTTATTTATAGTCTTTGGTATTCGTGAACCCTCGATCTACCACCGCACTGGAGGCGAGCATGGTAACCATTACACCACTCAGGCACCGAGGCGTCATCGCCTACAGAAGTATATAGCATATTGTAGATATTTTGGGGTAAAAACAAATCATTTCAAGAATGTATGTGTTGAGTGTAAATTTGAATTTGTGTAGCATTGATATCTTATTTGAAACATTACTTTATTTTTTTTTTAATATGACAATTTCATTCACAACAAGTGTGTATTGAACTTTTTTCTTCATTTCAGGAAGACAGCCATTAAGAATAGGACTTGTAAAAGGAATATTAGGATGGCCAAGTTTTTGGAGTGTCGCTCAGAACGGAGGAATTCCTCAAATGGAAATGACTATGGCTAAATTTTACGGAATGAGAAAAAATTCAGCATTCTTTTTTGGACGTTGGGACTTGGGTTCGTGGTTTGAATCACTTCCAACTAGTCAGGGATTTGGTGGTTTTTATGGGACTGTGATGGGGCACAGTCCTGGTTGTAGCAGTGACATAGACGACCTACTAACAGATTGGGACTATTTCTGGATGATAGTAAAACATAATGCACCGTTATTCATAGCGATTTGTATTCTGATTTTCACAGCCAAAATACTTTCATATATCAGTTTAAAATCAGTTATTCTCTTTATGACAATTATTTGCATCATTCTTTTGGTTTTAAGAGTATATTGTTGGTTGCTCCCATTAAACAGCAACACATGCCAAGTTCTGGAAAATCAAGTTGTACAAAAACATGCCTATAATGATACTAACTTAACACAAAAGACAACAGAAAAAGTAATACATTATCTTACGTTCAGGAGAATGTTTCCATTCTTGTTAATGGCCTCCTATCATCAGCCAGGACATCCTGCATTTGCTTCTCAATCTTTCAAAGGAAAGTCAGGAATAAACAAATATTATGATTCCATTTTAGAACTAGATTGGAGTGTGGGTAAAATCATGGATACACTTAAACAGCAAGGTATAGAAAATGATACTATTGTATTTTTCATGTCTGACAATGGTCCAGTAAAGACACATCCGTATACTGGTTCCCCAGTAAAGCACTCTAGTGTTATGAAGACTTTATATGGTGAAAAATTTTCATTGACTGAAGGGGGATTAAGGATACCTGCTATTGTCAGTTGGCCTAATCATTTTCCATCCAATCAAGAGACAGCTGTGGTTACTTCACTAATGGATATTTTCCCAACATTATCTGATCTATCAGGAGCCCCAACAAAATTGCAAAAAGCACATATGAAATCTTTTGATGGTAAAAGTTTACTCCCCTTGTTCCGAAATCTAAATAGACCTAAGCCATCTGATTATGTACACAAAGCTTTATTACATTATTGTGAAGCTGGATATGTGTCAGCTACCACAGTGGGAGATTATAAAGTATACTTTGTTACACATAATATAACTAATGATTGTTCTGGAAAAATACTTGATATTCCTATTGTTTACAACATAGTTGAAGATCCAGGGGAGACAACTCCTTTAGTAGCCAAACAGCATCAGCATGTTATATCAAAAGCACGTTCAACTGCAGTCCGATTTGAAATGTCAATGGAAATACAAGCCAAAGACATAGTGTGTCAGTTTGATCAAATACCACTACCATGGCATATGTGGGTTAGTAGTTAATACATTATGTTCATATATGGATTCAGTTAAAACCATGCAATGATCATTTGAAGAATTCAAACATTTTTATATTAACAATTCTTTTGATAAACATTCTCTTGCATAATAAATGCATAAAATAAAAAAGTGTGACTTTTCTATACATTGCTGTAAAATATACACCCATTAAGACAATTCATACATTTTTTGTGACAAGTAGTTAGTACTTGTCTGATTTCTTGCATTTTTAGTGAAACCTGTCTAGTCCAAATCCATATACTAGACAGATTTCACTGTCTAATCCGACTCCTTATAACCGCCACGATATAACCGAAATATTGTTGAAAGTGGAGTTAAACACCATAACCCCGAATCCTTGTTACAACACAATTTGTTTTGCAATTTTGACATGTCTTATCCGAATACCGTCTATAACCCTTAGATGTTCCACTTAGTTAGTAGTCACTACTACTCAACCAGATCGTTCAAATGATTATCTTAGCAGAGGTATTTCTATTGCAAGTACTATATCATACAAAATTAGTGAACATGTTTATTTTTTGTTTCACATGTAATATATTTACTGCTATGAACTCGGAAGTAATAATTGTATAATTTACCAGTTTTATTTATGAATATACATTTTTATATTAAGAAGTATACAAAATTTTTGTAAAATTGTTGCTATATAATATTGATCAGAAGCAAAGTACTATTTTCGTAGAAATAAATAAAACGAAAATAAAGTTATATGAGTCATTTATCGTTGTTTAATGTCAAATGAGCATAATTGAGCTTTATATTGGTGAGAACAAGTTACTTTTTGATAAAATGGTGGTATACTAGACCAACATGCTGAGGTGGACTTGTATGGTACTAGGTAAATGAGATAAATATGTCTCCACTCTGACACATTACTATCGCTCCAGTCTGACATATTACTATCGCTCCAGTCTGACATATTACTATCGCTCCAGTCTGACACATTACTATCGCTCCAGTCTGACATATTACTATCGCTCCACTCTGACATATTACTATCGCTCCAGTCTGACATATTACTATCGCTCCAGTCTGACATATTACTATCGCTCCAGTCTGACATATTACTATCGCTCCAGTCTGACATATTACTATCGCTCCAGTCTGACATATTACTATCGCTCCAGTCTGACATATTACTATCGCTCCAGTCTGACATATTACTATCGCTCCAGTCTGACATATTACTATCGCTCCAGTCTGACATATTACTATCGCTCCAGTCTGACATATTACTATCGCTCCAGTCTGACATATTACTATCGCTCCAGTCTGACATATTACTATCGCTCCAGTCTGACACATTACTATCGCTCCAGTCTGACATATTACTATCGCTCCAGTCTGACATATTACTATCGCTCCAGTCTGACACATTACTATCGCTCCAGTCTGACATATTACTATCGCTCCACTCTGACATATTACTATCGCTCCAGTCTGACATATTACTATCGCTCCAGTCTGACATATTACTATCGCTCCAGTCTGACACATTACTATCGCTCCAGTCTGACATATTACTATCGCTCCAGTCTGACATATTACTATCGCTCCAGTCTGACATATTACTATCGCTCCAGTCTGACATATTACTATCGCTCCAGTCTGACATATTACTATCGCTCCAGTCTGACATATTACTATCGCTCCAGTCTGACATATTACTATCGCTCCAGTCTGACATATTACTATCGCTCCAGTCTGACATATTACTATCGCTCCAGTCTGACATATTACTATCGCTCCAGTCTGACATATTACTATCGCTCCAGTCTGACATATTACTATCGCTCCAGTCTGACATATTACTATCGCTCCAGTCTGACATATTACTATCGCTCCAGTCTGACATATTACTATCGCTCCAGTCTGACATATTACTATCGCTCCAGTCTGACATATTACTATCGCTCCAGTCTGACATATTACTATCGCTCCAGTCTGACATATTACTATCGCTCCAGTCTGACATATTACTATCGCTCCAGTCTGACATATTATCCAGACTAAGTACAAAAGAGTCTTTGTTCTGGCTCCTTCGTTGTTCATTCTTATCAGAGAAGTGGTAAATATAAACTTTATAGTCTTACCCGATTGGGAATAAAATCTAGAGACCATTACACCATCAATCACAAGACGGGATATTGAGTGTTATGAGCGAGTGATTATTGTAAAGCCAAATGAGGAATTTTTCCGATATATCATGGCGAGAACAAGTTACACTTGGTGAGATAATGATGATGACTGATGTCCACTTTGTACTAAACCAACACACTTAGTTGGATTTTTATAGTGTTGGCTGTCTGTATATAGGTAGACATGTCGCTCCACTCTGACATATCCTGGTTCCAAGCCAACCAGTTTTTGCTCTTACACATTAATGCTGCGTGCTTAACAGAGAAGTAGCACATGCCAATTTTATAATCTTTGGTTTGACCCAGCAGTATCATTAACATGCTTTCTGATCTAAACTGACAACCATCACAACACAGACGGCAAAAAACTCGCCTCAACAAAGTTGCAATTCCATATACAGAGATTCTCTATTATACCAACACAAGAACAAGAAAATCTCAACCTCGTATATACCGTCACATATCCTGCAAAAAATTATTCCTACAAATACTCCTTCTTCTGCAGAACTATTCCTGAATGGAAGACACAACCCACACATATTGCTCGTAGACCTACTGTAGACATCTTTAAGAGTCATCTGCTCAAGATTTTGTCAACTGACAACCTTTCTCAAATAAATCAGTGTTTGCTATACCCCCCGCAAACAAAGTTTGGGGGGTATATAGGAATCTCCCTGTCCGTCCGTCCATGTACCTTGTAAGCGCAACTCCTCATAAACGGCTTATTGGATTTTTATGAAACTTTACACATTTGTAGTACACTACATGCAGATGTGCATGAAGGAATATGGTTGCTGTCCAAAATTTAAAAGGGGAGTTAATTCAACTTACACTTTCACGAAAAGGGGGGGGAGGGCATGTACCTTGTAAGCGCAACTCCTACTAAACTGCTTATTGAATTTTTATGAAACTCTACACAATTGTAGTACACAACCTGCAGATGTGCATGAAGGAATATGTTTGCTGTCTAAAATTTAGAAGGGGTGATAATTCAACTTATACTTTCACGAAAAGGGGGGTCGTGTATCTTGTAAGCGCAACTCCTCCTAAACGGCTTTTTGGAGTTTTGTGAAACTTTACACAGTTGTAGTACACTACCTGCAGATGTGCATGAAGGAATATGGTTGCTGTCCAAAATTTAAAAGGGGAGATAATTCAACTTATTCTTTCACGAAAAGGGAAGGGGCATGTACCTTGTAAGCGCAACTCCTACTAAACTGCTTATTGAATTTTTATGAAACTTTACACAACCTGCAGATGTGCATGAAGGAATACCGTTGCTGTCTAAAATTTAAAAGGGGAGATAATTCAACTTATACTTTAACGAAAAGAGGGGGGGGGTCGTGTACCTTGTAAGCGCAACTCCTCATAAACGGCTTTAGGAATCACCCTGTCCATCCGTCCGTCTGTCCATGTACCTTGTAAGCGCAAATCCTCCTAAACGGCTTATTGGATTTTTATGAAACTTTACACATTTGTAGTACACTACCTGCAAATGTGCATGAAGGAATATGGTTGCTGTCCAAATTTTAAAAGGGGAGATAATTCAACTTATACTTTCACAAAAAGGGGTGAGGGCATGTACCTTGTAAGCGCAACTCCTCCTAAACTGCTTATTGAATTTTTATGAAACTTTACACATTTGTAGTACACTACCTGCAAATGTGCATGAAGGAATATGGTTGCTGTCCAAATTTTAAAAGGGGAGATAATTCAACTTATACTTTCACAAAAAGGGGGGAGGGCATGTACCTTGTAAGCGCAACTCCTACTAAACTGCTTATTGAATTTTTATGAAACTTTAGTTGTAGTACACAACATGCAGATGTGCATGAAGGAATACCTATGCTGTCTAAAATTTAAAAGGGGAGATAATTCAACTTATACTTTCACGAAAAAAGGGGGGGGATCACTCCGTGAGGTCACTCACAGTTCGTTTTTTTTTATTACATGTATTATCTAAAAATTGAAGAAGAAAAAAATGGCAAAATGAAAAGGAACCCAACTTTAAATGGGGATGAACTCAGGTGCTTTGGAAATATATGAAGGGTAATAATTCAAAAATTGCAGGATGAAACTGGAATATTTTGCTGAATATAGTTTTTATTTCATCTAAATTGGACAAGAAACAAACTTGAATTTTGTTCAAAGAAAGTGTGTTTTATATGAATATACAGTGACATTTTGAAAACTTGACTCAATTTTGGCACAATATAATAGTGGACTAATAACCAAATTTGTTCATATAATATAGCACCAGTGACAATTAAACTGGTATTGGCTTCTTCTCTGCAAAGCACGTAGTATTAAGGAATTAGAGCAGACTGGTTGGCTCTGAATCAGAATAATGTGTCCGAGTGGATGTGACATGTATTCCCAAGGACTGTTGTTTCAGTGAGCTAGTACTATGAAGATACAATAGAGCATGTTGGTCTAGTACAAAGCAGATATCATCATTTCATTGGATATTACTTGGTCTCACCATGATAGAGCTGAAAATTTCAAAATTTGCTCATTTGGCATCAAACAATAATCACTCACTCAAGTTATACATAAAACAGTGATGGATTGGCATTGAGTAACAAAACAACTCTAACTCAATTTGTAAGGATTTATGCTTCATAGCAATATAAATCAATAAATTATGTTTCATAAATAAAATTTAGTACAATTCAATAGCATTGGCTTTATTTCCATACAGTTTACAATATAAAAACAACTCACATTTCTATTTATAGCCACTTCTAGTATACATACAATAGTTCAACTATCGACTTTTAAACAATTAATGAGATTTGGTATTTTACTCACATGTAGAAAGCACTTGGTATTATTTTTTTTTCAGTTTATCTTGTAAAATTTTAGATATTTTTTAATAACATGTTCCTGGTGTGTCTGACTAGTTACTGTATATTGTAATTATTTTGCAAAAATAAAAATAAAATTGCTCACAATGTTAAAGGAAGTCTGAGGATAAAAATATTTATTCTAAAACTAGCGACTAGCCTTGACATCTACCAAAGTTTCTATTTATTAAAAAAAAGAAAACATGGCATGTTTCACATGTGGGAAAATGTAATTATTGATTTTGGCTTTTGTTGAACAAAATGCAGTGCAAATATAATGTAGGATCATCATGAAATAGCTTTTAATCCAAAACTGCTTCAGACAAAGTATGCTAGATTTGATCACTTACAAGTACTTCTCTACTATGGAGGGAGGAAGATGTACAAGTGGTGATCTGCTTCAGACAAAGTATGCTAGATTTGATCACTTACAAGTACTTCTCTAAACTCTAGCCAAGTTCAGAATTTCATGTCACATTTGCTAGCTTAACTCTACTGACTACCAGTAGTTGCCATCATATAGCTGTAAAATTGTTGGAATATCAACATTGACAACCTATTTAATAGTTAATATTCTATATGTAGATGATTTATGAAATATTTCGTCATGATTCTGGACTCAAATTGGGTAGAATTATGGTTTGTCAAAAATATGTTTTGCAACAATTGGAATGAATATTAAAACTCCTAAAAAGATTACATGTAATTTAAGTCATGTTTTGTGTATGATCTTCATTCACTACAAAGGTTGTGGTCAAAAATTGTCTATGTAATAATTAACAAGTCCTGTAGAGTAGTTTATCATCACCATCTGATAAGGATTTCATCATCATTTTCCACAGAATAAAAAGATATTTGTCGCAGGTCATTTTCGAAAGGTATTTCTTGATCAGGCATCTGAAAAAAACAAAAGACCTTTCAATAATATAATTTCTATTGTGAACTGGCGTATATAATATGCACCATTGAATCTTTTCTTCCTACTTTTTTTCGTATCTGATATACAATTTCTGAACTGACATTATTGTTACACAGCATGATTGAAAGTAAATTTTCTCATGGAGCAATGGTGATTGATCAAAGTGAATTCCTTTTTTATTGACCAATGAAATGATAATTAAATACAGGGTTAGGGTTATGGTGTTTAACGCCACTTTCAACAATATTTCAGTTATATCGTGGCGGTCAGTTTTATTGGTTGAAGAAATCGAAGTACCTGGAGAAAACCACCGACCTGCCGCAAGTCACTGTCAAATTTTAGCACATAATGTTGTATCAAGTACACCTCACCTGAGCGGGGTTCGAACTCGCAACATTAGTAGTGATAGGCACTGATTGCATAGGTAGTTATAAATCCAATTACCATGCGATCACGATGGCCCCTATACTATAGTAGGTATTTAAATACCAATACACTGGGAAATATGGTATTTTTCTTTGAACAACTGGGAAAATGGTTTTGGGAGTTTCACACCTTTTTCAATAATATTTCAATTTTCTATCATGGTGGTCAATTTTATTGGTTGGAAAATCGGAGGAGCCTAAGAAAAGCCATCGACTTTCTATAATTGACTGACAAACTTTATCTGCTATAAATGTTTGAACCAAACAAAATAGGTTCATGACATCCCTATTATTATTTTAACACAAGACTTGTCACTATATATTTTTAACTGAGATGTTTAATAATTATTCTCTACTATACAGTTAAATTAAATAAATACATATGCATACCCTATTTTTATTTTAACACAACAATTGTAACTACAATTAACTGAGATGTCTAATAAATATTCAATAATCTAATTTAATAATCCATTCAAATTTCAATAAATATATATGTATACCTTTTTGCTGATATATGACATCTTAACTTCAATATTTCCTACTTTATACAACCTCTGGGTTAAAGCTTTCACCTTCTGTATTACCATGGTAACTATAACAAAGGCAAACAAACATCCATCAATATCCACATGATATTTAGGAGATAACAGTATTGTATTTGAAAATTTCACGGCATCAATTGGAGATTTGATGATCGCAAATTGAGTTTACTGGCGACGCGTTAGCGGAGCCAGTAAATGGATACTTGCAACCATTAAATCGACAATTGATGTCGTGAAATTTTCAAATACACTACAGTTATCTCTATTCTAATGTAATCATGTGTATCTATACATAGAAGCTGATGTGTATTGCCATATTATTGACAAGATGATGCAAGTGGTAATCAGCTAAAATTCTAAAAAATATCTCATGCTATTTCAACCGTGGATTTGATACCGTGAAAATTACACTGTTAAATCGACAATTGATAAAATATCTCATGATGTTTCAACCGTGGAATTGATACCGTGAAAATTACAGCATTGTTCAATCACAAACCAGGAATATTAAACAACTAGTACTACATTAGAATAATAATTTCCCTAAAGAAATTGTAAATAGCACTATATACTGATTTGTAAGTGTATGGCGTTTACATTTCACAATTCATACATAATTCTAGGGTTTGTTCCCAGCACAGTGATGTTCTGGACAGGGCTCAGCAAAAGCTACTCTACCAAGGCTACGTTGTTCCTAGGTTGAAGTCATCGCTAAAACATTCCACGGTTGTCATCACGAACTTGTTGACCATTACAAAATATTCATATCTCAAAAGACAATGGATCTTTTCTCATTTACATAGATTTTGTTCTTTCCTCTATCACTTACAAGACTTTTACTGGACTATATGAGTAACATGGCGGGTGTCTTATAAGAAGCAGGAACTACTTAACCTTTCCAAGCACCTGGGTTCAACCTAAACCTGCTTTTTTGGTGCAGCCTGTGTTGCTCATCTTTTTTTATCTTTTGTGTTTTTTATTTGTTTATCTTTGATCTGTCTTGTGTGCCCAATGTTGCCAGTGTCTCTGAATTGTTCTTTCTTAATTGCCCCTTCAGTTTTCTCCAACACACATTCAGGTCAATCGACAAATGTGTATAAATATGTAACCGCATCGGTGGCATAATGGTTAGCATGCTCGCCTCGAGTGCAGTAGATTGTGGGTTCGAGCCCCGGTCTGGTCAAACAAAAGACTATAAAATTGGTATTTGTTGCTTCTCCGCTAAGCACACAGCATTAAGGAGAAAGAGCAAAGACTGGTTGGCTCGGAATCAGAATAATTTGTCTGAGTGAAGCGACATGTCTACCTGCAGACTGTTTCAGTGAGCTAGCACTATAAAAATTACAACATGTGTGTTGGTCTAGTACAAACCGGACCTCATCATCATCTCATTGAAAATTAACTTGTTCTCGCCATGATATAGCTGAAAAATTGCTGAATTGGCATTAAACAACAATCACTCACTGTATAAATATGTTACAGAAGAGTCAGATTGAGGTATTTTTTTTCATAAATATACATACCTGGTAATTTCTTAGTAATAACTCTTAGTTCTGGTTTATCAGGATTTCTTATTTTAACAGCTGTATTGTATGTCAAGGACATAATTAATATTAACTCCACTAAAAAATGAAAGAAGCAAAACACATGAAAATCAATATAAATTTATATAATTGTCTAATAATGTTTAAATTGATCAGATGAACATATTCTATGAAATGCCAGTTTTTGTAACAGTATTTAAAACAACCATATTCTGCTATAGGAAAGTGTATAATATTTTAAAAATAGATCCTCATACGATTCTGTATCACTACTGGTTTAAATAAGATTCCATTGCCTATTATAGCATACTGGTTTGTTAAATTTTGATCTGACAGGACTTGAACCCATTGGACCACTTGCTCTTCATTGATACAGAATTAAATCTCACAATGTTGCTTCGTGTCTAATACAATTTCTTCTTCAATTCATGGTCAAGACAATTTTTTTTGAATTACAGCCTATTTTAATCTTTGAATAATACTAAATACTTGCAAGCTGTCTGAAGAATTTGGCATCTCACAACACTATTATTGAAGTGTCATACATATTTTAGGTATTATTTGTCTGTATAGCAAATAAAAAAGTTGTATTAACTTACAATGCAAGTAAATACATTAGTAATTTATGATTTAATATTTATGTGTACTTTCGTAGATATGAGCTCCTTTATAACATATGTCATAGGCCTCACAGTAGCTTAATCTGACAATGAATATAGGGAAAATTTTAATTTACTTTAAATCAATACTGAAAACTTGTAAAATAATAATTTAACACACTGATAAATGACACATTGTATCAGATTCTTTATCAAAGGATACAGATGAGGTTGTCCTTTAAAGTTTTAGATTTCTGTTCCATTTCAGAATTCTCTGGAGCACCATGCTCTGAAAAAGAAGAAACTTCCATGAAAACTTATCTTTTAATTTTTTTAAACTTCAAAAATGTGAAGCAAAAAACCCAAATGTTTTAAAAATCTAGTAATTATATGCAAATCATAAAATTTTATTACATCAGCCAATTGTTATGTATATCTAATAAATATAATATGTTATTTTGTTCACAAGAATATTTTTTGTTGTTGATAATATTACATCATCAGTACAAATAGGTTATCAAAAATAAGTCAAGTTAAAACAGGTTTTAATTTTGACCTTGAGTTTTGATATGTTCTAAACAAAGTCACAAGGTCACAACTGGTATATTCTAGAGAATTTCATAAATAGTATATATAAGAAGCAGAAAATTTAAGAGTAGCCAGTCTGAATTTTAGAATTTATATCACAGCTGGAATCTATAGCATTGTATTTGGTGTATATTTACCTAGTGAAGTCACGTGATTGGAACATTTAACTATTAACAATTTCAACGGACAATATTTGGAAACTTTGTGGATTATAACTAAAGGATGTTTTAATTCAACTGGAATTCATTTTCATAGGAAAGGATCAAACTATTATACCGGACAGGAAAAGAACATTTATTCAAAAGGAATTTAACTTTGAACAATTCAGGCCAGTTCTATATTAACTTTATATTAATTTAATTTCTGTAATTGTATATTATTATTAAGTAATTTGTGTTATTATATTAAAGTATATAAACTTAATTGATTGTTGTTACTAGAATATTCTAGAAACTACAGGCTCAGTAGGCTGAGCCTGTGTCACTCACCTTTCATTCTGCTTTGAGGAAACTTAATACAGAACCTTGCTTCCCACCAAGTTTCGGGTCATTTGGCTAAGCAGTTGCAGAGAAGAAGATTTTTTAGAAATCAACCAATCAGAAATAAGAATTGCCTGTGGCGGCCATGTTTGTTAACGGATTGGAACTAAATTAGCAATCTTTATAGAGGACCTCCCAAGGATGCTTCCTACCAAATTTCGATTCATTTGGCCAGGTGGTTACAGAGTAGAAGATTCTTTAGAAATCAACCAATCAGAAACAAGAATTGTCTGTGGCGGTCATGTTTGTTAATGGATCGGAACTAAATGAGCAATTTTTATAGAGGACCTTCCAAGGATGCTTCCTACCAATTTTCGATTCATTTGGCCAAGTGGTTTCAGAGGAGAAGATTTTTTAGATATTAACCAATCAGAAACAAGAATTGCCTGTGGCAGCCATGTTTGTAAACGGATCAGGACGAAATGAGCAATTTTCATACAGGACCTGCCATAGATGCTTCCTACTAAGTTTCGGTTCATTTGGCCAAGTGGTTTCAGAGGAGAAGATTCTTAAAATTCGGCCAATTAGAAACAAGAATTTCCTATGGCAGCCATTTTTGTTAATGGATTGGAATAAAATGAGCAATCTTTAGAGAGGACCTTCCATAGATGCTTCCTACCAAGTTTCACTTCATTTGGCTGAGGGGTTTCAGATGAGAAGATTAAAATGTGAAAAGTTAACGGACGCCAAGTGATGGCAAAAGCTCATATTGCCTTTGGCAAGGTGAGCTAAAAAAAACTTTACATAACACACTATTTTGCATAGGTAGTTGTAAATCCAACAACCATACGATCACGGCCACGATGGCCTCCCGTTGTTCTATAATATATTGTATGTGGTATTCAATAAATATGTACATCAAGAGATGATACTACCATCTATAATAGGTAAAGTATGACTGGTATCACTATCAATAATATTGTGATGAAATTCATCAAATATACAAGACCTGATGCAAACAATTTATTATCAAATCTAAGATCATAATATTTGCTCTGACATTTTGTAAACATATTTTGAATGAGATATTTTTATTGAAGAAATAATATATAATCCCTGTTTGGTACTGACATAAAAGAAGACAATTCACGTGGTTTTTTGATAGATGAGCTAACAAAAATACATATTGCTGCCTACTTTCAACAAATTCTTTAAAGCGTGGATGTTCCTGAATGAATTCTTCACTAGTATTATCTTTGTCTCTATCTTGATGACCTCCTGCCTTTAACCATTGAGGACCAAATCTTTTTAAATAGTCAATTTCAGCACCTCTTCTCTCATCTTCAATGACCTGGTGTAATAAAAAAGTGAAATATATGCATGAACAATTTTAAAAATAAATTGGATCTAAATATTTAAATTCTATGAAACTGGATTATGTCCCTTAATATGCCATGGTTTACCGAGGCAGATTCATTACAAATCTATGAAACAACAATTGTATGGTCAATTATATAATGGGAAATAATAGGTACCGATATGTCATTAGTCATCAAATTTAACAGGATCAGATGTCAAATCTTATAAATTTTACCTTCAAATCGAGGTTACCGAAAAATGTGTTGAAAGAGGTTTGTAACAAACCTCTTTCACATCTGTTTTGAAATAAAGAAATATGAAAGACTCAAGTAAAATATAAATATAAATTAATATATCACAATATATATGTAGTGTAATTACCTAAATCTAAAAAAAATTGATATGCTTCCTATTACTACCACAATACTCTTTTAATGTTGATACTAGTTGTAAACTTCTATTGATTCTGTTTATATAGTTACCTCTGTTCTATTGCACATTTTTAGAGTGGATATTTTAGCCACCATCATCTGTCTGACTGTTTCTGGTGTTGATAAATCCATAATAGGATTGTGTGATGTTCTTATTTCTTCCAGTTGTTGTAATTTATTGAGCTCATTTATACTTTTCCACTAGAATAATTAAAATACAAATTAAATGACTGAAATAATTTTTTTAGGCCAATCAAAAACCACTTAAAAAATATCTCGTCACATATATGATATACATAACCTTCTATTTATGTTAAGCCATATCTGAGTTAAATATGACAACAATGTTGTCTTAGATCGTTTGCCATTATTTGGTATATCCAACGTTTGACATGAAGAATTCCAAGAATATTCGACAGAATGCACTCAATTAAAAAAAAAAAATCCATGTTAAATCATCTTTGACATACAAATAAAACCTGTACATTCGAAACAATTCAAATGAAGGATATATAATTGTGAAATTAAAGTTTCCCAAAATATAATCTAGTTTTACGGAACACAGTAAGTAATTTTCATTGCGACGGTTTCAACTGATTTGAAACCCGGTGATATATATATACAGCATCAATTCGTAGATCTATTTACGAACAAGTTAGCATTATAATTATAAAATAAATTTTTAAAGAAGTTAAAAAATATTTATTGCATTTATACCTCTGATATTTTGTTATAGTTAACTGAAAGTGACTTTAAACTAGGAAAACAGCTGGTGGTGTCACCAGGTGGAACATCTGGAAAGTAGACATTTTCTATACTGTTGTCATTCAATATTAACGTCTCAAGTCTGAAAAAGAACACAAGAAAATAGGAATAAACATACTATATTTACCATTTCAACTTGTCTATTCAGATCTACAAATATGTGCACATTTAAGTTCTCTTAGTTAATGTCAGCAAGTGTGTGTGATTGCTGTTTAACACCAGTGATGTGATGGTGAGAACAAGTTACAATCGATGAGATGATAATGATAGCCACTTTGTACTAGACCAACATGCTTTGCTGGATTTTTTATAGTGCTAACTTGCTGAAACAACAGTCCACCGATAAACATGTTGCTCCACTCTGACACATTATACTGCAATAAGTACATTTATAACCTATGTATAAATATTTTCATTATATGTCTACTATATGTATAAAATCTCCTGGTCTTATATTTTATAGCGAAATGCAATAGACACATTTAATTGGTCAACACGGACAGTACAGTAGACACTAGTTCTAATAATAAAACCCTGAATGCTCGCTTACTCGCAAGGGTTATAACGGGATGCCATTACACGTAATGGAGCAGCCGCCAAGATTTTTTGCGCTCGCTTACAGAGTTTCTGACGCCTGCATTTATCAATAATAAGACATAACCTTTCCTTTTGTCCATTATTATAACAAGTTTTTATCACCGACCAGTATTATAGAATGTAATTCCCACAAAATAAAAATCCATGTTTACTTTCTCTCTGGACTTTTTGAATTTCATCATTTCCGGCCTCACTATTTGGATGTCGATACCATATTTGGCGATTTGAGGCGTGAATGTTTACATCAGCGTGTAGTAAGAAATACCATATTTAGAAAAGCTCTGCCTTCCGTAGTTTCCGGTTATGGAAAACGATCGATAAATTGAACAAGGTTGTTGCTACCTTTGAAAAGCATATATTTCTCAGCCAAACTGATTTAACAAGGACTAAGATCATCAGTAATAGTTATAATGAAATGTTTAAAGCGTAAATAGTGAGTTTTTATGTTTCAACTGCAACTTTTTTTTTGCTCCATTGTGACGAATGGGACCGCGTTGTAGCTCTGCCGAGACACAAGTTTGTCACAGGAGCTACATTATTGCAGCTCAGTAGACACCTAATGGGCAATTCAACTATGTTAATTTTTTTTGCATTTTTGTGTGTAAATTAAATACTTTTTCACATACATGATATTGCAGTAGAAACAAAATATAGTATAAATATAAAATACAAAATAAATATAAAATATAAAATTTATTTTTACTTGCATTTGAAAAGGGAAAATAAAGCTAGCCAAGGGTCTAGATTTTCTTCCTGTTTCTGAAGATCATACAAATAAATTTTATTTTTTGCTGACAATGTACATTTATTGTCTATATAGATTTCAAAATGGCATGCATTTAGCAAAAAAAAAAGAAATTCAGTGATAATAAACATTTCCACTGTTATACTGCAATTGATTGTGTATAGTATGCTACATGTATTATACACATCTCTTCTTTTCATTTTTCAATAACTAATTGTAATAGAAGTATGAAATTTGTGTACACAAAACCCTGAATAGTCAAAGATCAGGCCATGCAATCATAAAACTTTTGAGCATGAGTTTTTACTCCTATTTGAAAAAACAACCAATCAGAATACTGCATTAAATAAATACTCGAAAATATTACTTGAAAGTTTTATGACAGTAAGGCCTGAGCATGATCTTTGTATTCCAAGACAGCCAATCAGAACACTGTATCCAATATATATAGTGTCCTTATTGGATGATTTTGAAAAACGAGCATGATACTGGAACTAGAAAGTTTTATGATTGCAAGGTCTGGAGTATTAAACAAATTATCATAATAGTTTACAAACCGTGACAGTCTAGATAAATGTAAAACATCATCCCATGATGAGACTTTATTGGATTCTAGGTTAAGTAGTGTCAAGTTGTCTATAGAACTAGGCTGATTCAACTTATCAACAGAATTAAAACAACAGTGTAGTTGCTTCAGTGATGGAAACATTTTACAAGTCTGTAAAATCTGGAGAGAAAAAACAGTATTTGTTTAACAGACACTCATCAAATTTAACAAAAAAAACAACTGAATATCAAATTTGCTCTCCACTGACAAACAATGTGACAACAGAATGCTAGGTCGTTTATCAGTCATTTTATGGTTTTGCATTTATCCCAAAACAGGGAGATAAAAAGTAATTTGAAAAAAAATTAAAATGTTATCATTATAAGAATTTTGGATTGTGATCAGGGTTGATAATTGATGCACAATTTATCGATCTGGATAAAATAAAAAATGTTCAGCCAAATTATTTTACTTCACTCGAGTAGCGGTAATTGAGATATTTATAGGAAAAAGATATATGTCTCTCAATGATAATGACAACATTGTCTACTGTCACCATTAATCTTTGTTAAACTTATACCAAATAAAACTGTCAAGAACAGATTCCTTGACCATTTGAAAAGGTCTGGTAAATATATACCTGTTTCCACGTATAATTCATTCTGTTAATGTACAAAATTTCCACTCCATTGAAACATGGCATATCATTATCTGCTTCTATTGCTATAGGTAACATATTCTCACTGGAAAACATAATGTATATCACAAAAATGAATGACAACAAAATGGACAGTACAATAGCAGGGTCAATGAGTGCTCATAGTTAACTGACTACTAGCTGGGAAGGTAAAATCTGTTCATTAAAGAAAAAATAATAACTGATACTTCTAACAGATTTAATATAAATTAGTCATGAACATCTAAAGAAACTAATGATCTTCGTGGGAGACCAGAATAAATATGTTATCAACTTGTTGGAATCAAATATTGATCATAAAATAGTAATATAATATGGAATGAAATATAAATGTACTACATTAATTGCTAGCTGGGCCAAGATGTCAGATGTGTTTAACTTTAACATTGAATTTCTATATTACATGCATAATGCTTGAAAATTAAGATGTAAGACCAGTAGAACTTTAGCATTGAATTTCTATTTTATAATGCCTGAAAACTTAGATGTCAAACATGTTTAACTTTGGCATAGATTACTGGCTTTACCTATATTTCCTGTCTACAATGTAATGACTAATTTTGGTAATTTATATTGACTGTGAAGTCACTCCTCTGGAGATACTTTTTTATAGATAAAAAGCTGTACCTATGTACAGCCAGTAATTTAATTGATCCTATTGCATAACATATTCTACTTACCTCACATTAAGTGATGTTAACTTAGGAAGACATTCAGTTATTTGAGACACACTAAGCCAAGATGATACCAATGTAGCTGCTATATCTAGTTCCTGTATGTTAGGTGTATGCTGTCGTAGCTCAGCAGCATGTGGTCCTACGCCATACATAGTCATTCCACGTAAAACAACCTCCTGTAGCTGATCTAGTTGACTGTAATTATATTTCAACATAAAATTGTTGATAAATAATTCATACATTTTTCCTTTGATCTCACTGAGTGACATTGTCAGGGTTATTAAGGTTATGGTGCTTTACGCCACTTTCAACAATATTTCAGTTATATCATGGAGGAAACCGGAGTTCCCGGAGAAAACCACCGACATGTTGCAAGTCAGACAGACTTTATCACATAATGTTGTATCGAGTACACCTCACCATGAGTGGAATTCGAACTCACGACGTTAGTGGTGATAGCACTGATTGCACAGGTAGTTGTAAATCCAACTACAATACGATCACGACCAACACAGTCCCTCTAGTGACATTGTCAATATCAACAAACTGACTTACTGTAAATTAACAGTCTTTGTGGCATCAAATGCATTATGTCATAACTAATATGAACAATAATATCAGTTTTAAAGGTCTTGACATATATTATCACTAGTATCCCAGCTCATACTATTGGACTTGCAGCTATACTAGTGATAATGTCTGCCTTGAGCTTCATAACTGCCATTATTCCATATCTGTATCATACACCCCAGTGCATGTCCTAAATCTTTTGATCTATATAAATATAATATATTACAAATTGAAATATATTACAAAATTAATGGAAAGTGTTATATAATTACACAAAATAATACAAAATATTGCACAAAGATAAAATATAAAGGATAACAATAATTAGGAAAAGGACTACAATACAGTTGGAATCAAAAAGTATTTTTGGTGTTACATGTTAGTTAAAGCATTAATAACATAACTGACTGACAATGGACACAAAACTGAATTATTTACTTTTTTTCCTTTCGGAGCTACTTTCTCTATCCTATAAGTCTACAAAAAGACTATAAATATAATCAAATTGACAGATATTTCGCTTGACCAACAAGCATCATCAGCGTCTGTAATCTGATCTGAGGATCAGATTGTCACGTTATCATAAGTTATCGTGACGTAAAAATCATAATCTTGAACTTTATATTATTCAAATATATATGTACACTAATTCATAAAAAATATGAAAACAATGAGAAAATGTAATGATGAAATTTACCAACTAGCTAAGGACCAGGCACTGGTTAAAAAGTTAACAAACAAAAGATTTAGGCTTTACGATTTAGATTTACGAACATTACATCTGGAGGGCATAAACAAAAAGGCCCTAATATATATATCAGAAGTAATTAATGAAAAAATTGTACACAGAAGACTTTCTAAAATTAAATATTGTTATCCGAGTCAGATATCCCAACAAGTTGTCTCCGATCTGGTATGTTTACACTGTATTTATTAGTTTATATCACCAAGAAAATTTGCATAATGTGCTAATTCTGAGTAAAATCGTCTGTTCCTTCGAATCCAAACAATATGGCTGAACAGTAAGATATATTTTCTTACAGATGTATATCATATTTTTGCATAACAATACTCTATATATATCATTTTATTTACAAGAAATAATTCTATACTTTACTAAAGTAATTTTTGTGGATGATGTTCGATAGAACACTTTTTGTTCCTGAATATAACACATTTAATTTAAGAACCCCTCTTTCTTAAATGAAAGAAGTAATATAATTATCATAACGTCCCTACCTCTAAATTTATTTAAAACAACAATACCTTTGTTTTCTGTTAACTTTCTCAGCTCCGACCATCTCAACCTTGGTTTGTTTCATATGTTCATCAATAACAAATAATTCCTCAATAATGACCCCAGCATGGGCTTCACTAGTCTGCCCATACCTATCATTGACAGCCAAGAAACAGCTCATACCACCATTTACTTTTTTAGGTCTTACAAAAGAACCACCTTTGGAACTGCTGAAAACATGAAAATCAAAATTTCGCAAATTTGTGTTCAACATGTTATGCACGGTACTGAATATTCAATGAGATACACGATACAACATTATGTGATAAAGTTTGTCAGTCTCCTGGAACTCCGGTTTCCTCCACCAATAAAACTGACAGTCTGAAATATTGTTGAAAGTGGTGTTAAGCACCATAAACCAACCAACCAATCAATGAGATACATGTCTCATACAAGTGTATTCAACATACATGTATTTGTAAACATGAGTTTTAATTTTAATTTTAATGTAATAATTCAAATCTGGAATATATATACTATTGTTGTATTTACACACATTTAATGCATTCTAATTTTCTTGAATTAATTTATGACAAGTAATTTGAACACTTTCTTGTCAATAACAAGGGTAGATAATTGAATGAGTGAGTCAGTGATTGCTTTAAATGCCAAATGAGGATTTTTATCAGCTATATCATGGTAAGAACAAGTTTGCTATAATGATATGAAGATGTCTGTTTTCTACATCTTAGACCAACATGCTTAGTTGGGTTTTTATAGTGTTAGCTCGCTGAAACAACAGTTCACGGGTAGACATGGTGCTGCACTTAGAAACATTATCATGATTCTGAGCCAACAAGTCTTTGCATTTACTGCTTAGTGCAGAAGCAGCAAACACCAATTTTATAGCCTTTGGTTTAATCCGACCAGACTTGTACCCTAGATAATTGAACAGGCCAAATATTATGTACAGTACCTGGTGTGAAAGTACTGCTTTCCTTTATAACTTCCATCATGTCTCCCACGAGAAGGATCGTCCCACTCTACACCATACCATGTTCCTGTTGAAAGATATTTGAATGGCAGTGGTTTATGGTGATTAACGCCACTTTCAACAATATTTCAGTTATATTGTGGCAGAATATTTGAATGTACAAAAAATGTATTTGCAAGAAAAACTTTCTAAATAGTACACATAAAATATGGGTAAATGACTCTTTAAAATGTGGAAGTAATAAAACAGAGGAAGTTAGATCTTCCCGAAATAGCCACTAAATACAATCGATTTAACCATGCTGGTCTGAGACTTTTCGAAGTTTCACATGACTAAGGATAGACAAGGCTATCGAGTCCATTGACATCCTTTGGTCTCTATGGAAATCATTAACACTGGATATAAAAACATGTGTTATTTTTTATTATATGGACAAATTTGAATATATTTAGCTGTTGTTTTTGAAATTAGAATAAGCATATATTTTCATGTTTTAACTTTTATTATACTCCCACTTCAAATAAAAAAAAAGGACTATCAAGAGCACAATCCTTCATACATGTATATACCTTATATGACATTATTTTAAATTTATTGATAGTACCAATATAACTTTGTTTGTTCCTTATTTAATTATTCTAGAAATTACTATATAATGTCTGTATTTGTAGAATTAATTGTCATAATTTGTAAATGAAATAATATCATGTGATATCTAAATCCTTACAGTGTTATAATTGCTACAATATAACTGAAATAGTGTTGAAAGTGGCATTAACCACTATAGCCCTAACCCCTAATTCAAGAGATTAGTAATACGTACTGTGGTGTTCGGTTAACAACATGATTAATGAATTTGACAGTCTCTTTATATCCTGCATACATGAGCCACTCACACACCATGGCCACGCCTACATGCTGTGACTGGTAAAGAACTACTGCGCTTTGTGACTTTGGTCTCTTTAAATCATGTTTGATCCACTCAAAAATACTGATCATGACCCCACTTTATGTAATAGCTTTAAAATACCAGCCAAATACATGAAGTACTAATGAATTTCGGTCTCTTTTTATCCTTTTTGGTGCACTCACTGACTCAGATTAAGGATAAACCACACTTACCTGTCGTGTCTGGTAGAGTACCAATAAACTACACTTACCTGTCGTGTCTGGTAGAGTACCAATAAACCACACTTACCTGTCGTGTCTGGTAGAGTACCAATAAACCACACTTACTTGTCGTGTCTGGTAGAGTACCAATAAACTACACTTACCTGTCGTGTCTGGTAGAGTACCAATAAACTACACTTACCTGTCGTGTCTGGTAGAGTACCAATAAACCACACTTACCTGTCGTGTTTGGTAGAGTACCAATAAACTACACTTACCTGTCGTGTCTGGTAGAGTACCAATAAACTACACTTACCTGTCGTGTCTGGTAGAGTACCAATAAACTACACTTACCTGTCGTGTCTGGTAGAATACCAATAAACTACACTTACCTGTCGTGTCTGGTAGAGTACCAATAAACTACACTTACCTGTCGTGTCTGGTAGAGTACCAATAAACTACACTTACCTGTCGTGTGTGGTAGAGTACCAATAAACTACACTTACCTGTCGTGTCTGGTAGAGTACCAATAAACCACACTTACCTGTCGTGTCTGTTAGAGTACCAATAAACCACACTTACCTGTCGTGTCTGTTAGAATACCAATAAATTACACTTACCTGTCGTGTCTGGTAGAGTACCAATAAACCACACTTACCTGTCGTGTCTGGTAGAGTACCAATAAACTACACTTACCTGTCGTGTCTGGTAGAGTACCAATAAACTACACTTATCTGTCGTGTCTGGTAGAGTACCAATAAACTACACTTACCTGTCGTGTCTGGTAGAGTACCAATAAATTTGACAGTCCCTTTATATCCTTCATGATCCACACGATTGTACAAACCAATGACAGAACCATCATTGCGTACTATATCACGCACTGAAATACATTCAAAATAAACATATTACAAAGAGGCCGTTGTGGTAGTGATCATATTGGTAGTTGGAATCAGTGGCTATCACCACTAAACTCTAAAGTTGTGAGTTCGAATTCTGCTCATGGCGAGGTGTACACAATACAACATAATGTGATAAAGTTTGTCATTGACTTGCAACAGGCTAGTTGCTTTCTTCGATTTCAGGTAACGTTACAAAACATATGCAAACAAAAAAGGTCAGCGAGCCGACATATCTTCATCAAATTAAGCGATGCTTTGGTATTTTATTTGGCTTAAGTGCCCAAGTAAACATGGCATTTATCTTTGATATAAATACCAATTTGAATGAGAATCATAAGGAAATGTCTTAACTGACCGATTTACGGTCACAGGTGGTTAATTAATTTTGATGTCAAAATAGTATAATACCTTTTATGAGAAAAAAAAAAATAATAAAAACAACAATACTGGAATACATTTTTATTCCAGAATGGTTAACAATTCTGGTATTCCAGAATTGTGACCGCCTAGTTTAAGTGATTTTATCTTGCAAGGACAAGTCAAGTGTGCTGACCACTTATCTTCATAATCTTATGTATTTCTTCAGTTGCCACATTAATGTCAGGGATCACTTTGAACTTGGCGGTCGCAATTCTGACCGCCAAGTTGAAGTGATCCGATAAACTGTCTAATTTCTGAGAAAAACGAAAATAATTTACATACTTTTGGTTTGTTTGTTGATTAGCAATTGAAATTCGTCATCCGTATATCTTTAAGGTGCTTGTAATCATCCCAAATTTTCAAATTTGATAAAACATTTAAAAGACTATGAATTTGCAACAATTTTTTTTAGATCATTCGTGGTTTTTCTAATTTTTCTATTATATCTAATGATAAATCACAAAAGGTTCTTTCTTAGTCACAAGAAGGCTTTTTAGTATACCATATTTAATATCTCAATAAGAAATTATTGACGTCGAACGTTGTTTATTTTCCAGAGACTATAATATACCCTGTGTGTTTTGTTTATGTTTATTTTATTGCGTAGAATTTTATAAAAAACAAGATATATCCGTGCATTTGTAAGAGGCTTCATACGCTGCACGTGTGACAAATTTAGAAATTATTGGTATTGTGGTTGTAAAAAATGAAAGTAAACCATGCCTCAAAATCCAATACAAAATATTCTAAATGTTGCATTGGGTATTATTGGTCTGATTCATGTGACATTTGGCATAATACTCTATGCGCCAAGATGGTGGAATAATATGATCAACTCCAACAAAAGACTCGTTGCTGTCGCAGTTTCCTGCGTATTTGCCGTCAGTTATATTCTGTATGGTGTACGCTCTGGGGAAGTTAAAGATGAAGAACAATCAATTTCTCTTTGGCTTAAGGAAAATCAAAATCAAAATCTGATTGCTATCTTTGAATTGACAGGTAAGAGAAAGAGAACAGTATAGATACCTTACCTTACCTCTGTATCTTCACATCCTTCTAAGGATAACCATGCCATTTGGCATGTAGAACATCCCATCTCCAATAAAAACCATGTGTAGTATTTACAAGTGCAGAATTATAAATATTAACAATAAAAGTCCATGATATATATACATGGTGCATATGCCTAAAATGTAATAAATCCAGGATAAAAAGTCTCTGCTAAAACATTAGGGTTTAAGATAGTTGACGTTCCTTGCGTAAAATATATATGATTTTAAAATATAAAACTGTGATTAAACACGTTCAATAATGAGTCTAAAAAAGAAAGCTTATCTTATCGTGTTACTGTATTTGCACAACAGATCAATAATGATGGTGGCTGTATATTAGTAGCGCCGGATTATTTATGCCTTTTCTTTAATTTCCAATGAATGTTCAAGATTTTGTATCTCTCACTGTGGAGTGCATACATTAGTCTCCTTATATGATATTCAATTTGTCTGATTTGATCATCTGTTAATCTCAACACTTTCGATATTCTGGTGATGTCTAATAGTATCTGCATTTGAACTGATGTTGATTGTTGACATAGGTCGTATTCCGTATGATGAAGGAATATATCCTGAATCTGCCGTAAGATCGGGTTTCGGATATTTGATAGCTCTGTGCAGTTCAACAATAAGTGTTCCAGAGTGTCATTTTCTACTTTGCATAGTTGACATTTCGCATCTTCGTCGGCATACATTTTTGTTCTAATAGTTTGCAATATATATGTTCCTGTTAACATTTTCAGTTTTGGTGGAATTCTACTTATTTCTATAGTTGATGAGCATTTAATTTTCAATAGTGGATGTATATTTCCCGGTCGGTAGTCTGCGGAGTTTAGGTATTTCAATCTCGGGTAGTATGAAGCCATTGAAGTTATGAGTTCTTGCCAGTAATTTTGAATTTCTCTCTTTATTGATTTTATCCACAGCCTTTTTGTCATAGGATTGTCCAAGTAGTACTCTGGGTCTTGCAGGTTGTATTTTATCAACATTTTCTTAATTTCTATAAACCAGCTGTTACTGTTGATGGTTTTTGTTCTTATTTGTTGCCTTGCTAGTAATTTTTCTATGCTTTTCTCTTCTTGGTTGCAGATGTTATTGAAGAAATTTAATGCTCGTATATGTAGTTGAGCTTCAACTGGCAATGTTCCGGATAGTAAATAAACTGCTGGATCGGGTGTATTCGGTGGTAATGATAGTAGTTGTTTGAAAAGCTTCTTTTGATATCGTTCTAACTGTTCTAGTGCTGTGGTCTTTGGGATGATTAGTTCCATACCGTACATTAATACTGGCGTTATGTATGTATTGAATAAATGTATTAGAGTTTCAGGATCTAGTCCATTGTTGCCATGGAATCCTCCTCCAAACAGACCATAAGCGCTTCTTCTAGATTTCTTGATATTCTCTTCTACATTTACTGTCATGTTGTCAGCTAATGTGTTTGTTCTTATTATTCCCAAATGAATGGCTTGCTTTACATTAGGCATTACATTATTTTCAAGAATATATTCTTGATCCATCATACTTTGCTTTCTCTTGTTTGGTTGTATGTTGATGATAACACTTTTAGCTGGCTGAAGTTTGTATCCTTCCATTGTAGCATAATACAGTAGGGTGGTCAAGCCAAAAATTGAAATGCTAATAAATCATCCAATTATAGTTTAATATGACAGTACATACAAAATGGGAAATTTTGGTACAAAAATTATTAAAATCGGTTGAGCTGTTCAAAAGTTTTCGGTGAGCCAAAAGTGGTCGATTTTCTGTTTTTTGGAAAAATGTTAAAAAAAATGACATTTTTGGACCAAAATATATTATTTTCACTACCTAATAGGTTATCATGCTTTCTTCTATAGTAATGTATCCTCCTTATGCTTCAAAAAGAGGTATTATACACACCTGTAGGTGTTATATGAAAAAAATGTCACAGAATTTAAAACATTGAAAATAGCCTTTGGACTTAGTTTTTTTAATTTATGTGTCGGCCGTCTGCTTGTTCAAACTACCAGGTTTGTGGTCAAATATCTTCAAAAATCTTTAACTTGCAAGGCTGAAACTTGCAGCACTGTCCACAAAGTGCCCAGTCTCTAGGTAAAAATATCAAGAATATCATTTATTCAATTAATATATATATTTTTTTAATATTATTTCCTTTGCGCAGGCCTACATAATTTTAACATCAAATTTTATTCGAAAAATCAAGTTTTTGGTCATAAAAAATCTGAAAAAAGTACTCGAATTTTTCTGAATACTGATTTTGGTAGGGAAAAGAACCCTCTAACAGGGAACACCTATATTTATCAGCAAAAAAAAAAGTCTGTAGCGCCAGAATTATAAACTCTGCAGCTTAATATTTTGAACTCCGTAAAGTGTAAAAATAAGTTATTTTTAGGGAATTAATTATATTTTGTATGTTCAAATTGATATTTTTATGGTAAACAACCTCAATATCCATACATCAATGAAGTTATTATTACAGTTTGTGTAAAAACTGCCATTTTTTCCATTGAAAAGGTCAATTTTCTTTGTTCAATCAAAATTTCAGATAATTCCCGAAATTGATACAATTTCAATAATTGTCGAATATTATAATATTAAATGTTCAAGTGTTTGGTATTATTTTGATCCTATAACTGTATACTACAAGGAGTAAACTATCAGCAACCCCAATTCTGACACTGGTATGAACTATGTCCTGGTTCATTAGCCCTCTACCTGGAAATTTAGTAAAAATAATATTTCAATTATGACCCCGTATTCCATGAAAAGTCTTATTTGGATTATTAGATATGTTCTCTGTACAATTTATAAGCCAGCCTTGAAGTTATTTTATCTTTTAAACATTTAATTAGCACATTTTATACATGATTTTCATTTTTTTGTCTGGGAAAAACCTAAAATTTGACAATTTTAGCTGATTTAAGCGAACAGTTCATGCGATTAAAAAGTCCCAAATTTTCAAAGTTATCATTTTTATTGTCACAAATCAATAAACTGTTATCTTCTACTATTATTGGCTTTGGCAAGGAGACTCAATTGGTGGCTGCTGGAGAAGACGATGTGTCGTTGACCATCAAAGTGGATGTCTTCTCTGAAGAAATCATCGGGAAGGAAGTCTAGGTCTAACTGTAAAAGAAAAAGGATATAAAGGAATGTTAAAACTGTGTAAATGTTTTATTTGACAATAAATACAAAAAATGAATTGAAACAAATTTTACTGCGTTAATTTTATTCACGATGCCAATTCAAGTCGAACTGAATGTCACAGTTTCTGAATAAAATCTGACAACGAGACCTGTCCGTGTTCTCTTTGGTGTTGACATGTTTACAGATAAAATTTTGACTAAACTGTTTAATTGATTACAAAATATGTCCAGGTAAACTCTAATCACCGGATTTACATCGTAGGACCAGGTGACAAATTTTTAATGAGAGAAAATCATTCTTATAATTAATGATGCACTCGTGCTTAAAATGATGATTATATATCATGGTAACTTTGATGATAACATATAACGGTGACATATTACTAAATTTATAAAGAACAACATACCTCAAAATCAAGATCTTTTGGTATGGGCGGGTTTGTGGTAGTCGTGAAGTGCTCTTTCTTTGACCTGCAAAGTAAAGGTAATTTTAAACATTGTGTGAATTGTCTTTTGCCTGATTTGTACTATCGAATTCTGTTGCCAGCAGATTTTAAACATATTCTTTCTATGTCTATGTTAAATTTGCAGAAGTTGAAACTGTCACCATGTTGCTGACTGACAAGTACCACTAATCAACAGTTTTATTAAAACTACCAAATTCTGTGTGCAATAAATTTTTAAATAAATAAATAAATATATATATTTTTTACCATTACTTTCAAAATTTATTTGAATATTCTTTATAAAGCATCACATGAACATTGCCATTTGTTAATTGGTCGGAATTTCTTTCCTCTTAGTGGTCATTTTTAATATGGTACGAGTTCACGATGGTACGAGTTTGCAAATTTTGGTACGATTTGACATGGTATGAGTTAACTAGTTACCTATAAGTACAAACATACAAAGAAAGAATCATAATTATATATAGAGTACAGCTACACAATGACATATTTATCACAACATATTAAAAGTAATAAACAATAACCATGTTGTATTTGTTGCTAGATTGTTGTCATTAATACAAATGTATTCCAAACTAGATTATCTGCGAAATTCATAGGTTTCTTCTAGTATACTGTATATTTAAAGGTCAAATCATGTTTCTGGAATAACCTTCATCATACATAAATGTACAAATGTATGTGCTCATTTTCAAAAGATTGGAAATACAAATAATTTAGAAGTCTTTAGGAGCAATAAAGCCAAAAGGGCCCAAGCGAGATCATAAGAAGAGTTTGAAGATACCAAAGGGGTAATCAGAATCCATATATTGAAAACAGACAACACAATGGCCAAAAGAAAAAGTACAAAGCCAAAGGGACAAACAATGATCTACAAAGCATACACATAAAACTAAAGATCGAGTAACACAAACCCCATTAAAAACCGGGGGTGAACTCCGGTGCTCCAGAAGGGTAAGCAGTTCATGCTCCACTAGTGGCACCCGTCGTGTTAATCTAGTACTTCATTTGATGTATCACTTACATTGTGTTCTTAATTACAATTGTTAATTACAGGACACGAGAAAACAGAGTTGGCCGACATAGAAGATGATTATATTAATTCTTTAGACACAATACCAGATACTGTAAAGGATAAACTAAAAAAAGATGTCATTTTTGCTAGAGAAAAGAAAAGAATGAACCTATGGCTAGCTTTAGCTTTTCCAACTTCTACAATTAAAAGGTAATGTCAAGTGAAGTCAAATTATTATTTGATGGGTATCATGTTCTATTAAAAGGTAATGTCACATAAAGTCAAATTATTATTTGATGAGTATCATGTTCTATTAAAAGGTAATGTCACAGGAAGTCAAATTATTATTTTCTAGGAATCAATTCTTTTATTAAGAGGTAATGACATGTGAAATGAAATTATGATTTGTGGAGTGTCAATTTTTCATGTTTTTGTGGGTTTGTTCAATCCACAAATTTAAATTTAAAGCTCAAAAGTAATATGAAATATTGAATGTCCCACAATGTTTTTGAATCATCTTGCCTTTTAATATCAATTTTACCTGAAGCACAACAATGGATATCCAGGGGGCCGTCGTGGTCATGATCGTATGTTAGTTGGATTTACAACTACCTGTGCAATCAGTGCCCATCACCACTAAAGTTGTGAGTTGGAATGGCAAGGTGTACTTGATACAACATTATGTGATAAAGTTTGTCAGTGACTTACGACAGGTCAGTGGATTTCTCCGAGTACTCCGGTTTCTACCACCAATAGAACTAACCACCACAATATAACTGAAATATTGTTGAAAGTGCTGTTTAACACCATAGCCCTAACCCATTAAAATCCTTAGATTAAAGCTCTTAGACAGTAATTCCATGCATTTTAATGTTTATAGGAAGCACATTTGATATTATTAGCTCACCTTGCCAAAGGCAATGTGAGCTTTTGCCATCACTTGGCGTCTGTCGTCCGTTAACTTTTCACATTTTAATCTTCTCCTCTGAAACCCATCAGCCAAATGAACTGAAGCTTAGTAGGAAGCATCTATGGAAAGTCCTCTCTAAAGAGTGCACATTTTGTTATGATCCATTACCAAACATGGCCACCACAGGCAATTCTTGCTTCTGATTGGCCAATTTTTAAAAATCTCTTCCTCTGAAACCGCTTGGCCAAATTAACCGAAACTTGGTAGGAAGCATCTATGGAATGTCCTCTATGAAGATTGCTCATTTCGTCCCGATCGGTTAACAAACATGGCCACCACAGGCAATTCTTGTTTCTGATTGGTCGATATCTAAAAAGTCTTCTCCTCTGAATCTGCCTAGCCAAATGAACCGAAACTTGGTAGGAAGGTTCTGTATTAAGTTTCCTCAAAGCAGAATGAAAGGTGAGCGACTCAGACTCAGTTAACTTTACTTCCGTCATAATCATGATTAATGTGAGATTTCATAGACAATTATAGCATGTGTAGCAAAGATATTTGTAATCTATACTATAGCTATGGATTTTAATAAATTTAATATTTTTGAGCCTAGTACACTTTTAAAAAAATATTAAATTTATTAAAATCCGTAGAGACCTTCATATATTGAGTGATTGCTATTTAATGCTAAATGGGTAATTTTTCAGCAATATCATAACAAGAACAAGTTGCATTCAATGAAATCATGATGATATATATCCTCTTTGTACTAGACCAACATACTTATTTGAATTTTTATAGTGCTAGCTGATTAAAACAACAATCTGCTGTTAGGTAGGTCACTCCACTCGGACACGTTATCCTGATTCTGAACCATCTTGTTTTACTCCTATATGGTGCATCATACTTAGTGGAGAAGTAATGTTATAGTCTTTGATTTGACCAAACCTGGGCTTGATCACACAATCTACCACACTCGAAGCAAGCATGCTAACCATTACACTAACGATGCCAGGGCTAGAAATTAACTTTTTTCACCACAAGCAAAACTTTGCTAGTTGCAAAAAAATCAACTAGCAAGCATACCGACCCAACTAGCAACCAAATTTAATACACAATTTCTGCTTCATAATATTATAAGTGTGTGAATAAAATAATTAAAACAGTAAAGATTGAACTAAGTCACAAAGTCCCTCTCTCTGGTAATATTGCATTGTGAAAGTTGTCTGTTAGTCAATTGAACATGTTGAAATGTTTTTTAAATTTGTTCAAATTGGGTTGTCTCCTTTTATATTAGAACAGTATGAGCTGTAGTTATTTAAACTTTAGACAGAGGGAAAAATTCATTTCAATCAAATATTTCAAGTCGTTAGTGTTGTGATCTACGATATTTCAAAAGTGATTTAATAAGTTACAATTTATTTATTTTTCAAGACGGGAGTTCGTCTTTTGAGTATATATATAGACATATACTTAATAGCAGTTCTGTAGGAAAATGAAAGCCTTTAAAACTATTAATGAAACAGTAAACCTCTGGAAACTGTTCTTACTAGGATTTCCAGATCCTCAAACTCAGATTGGTAGTAATGAAACTCCCAGTTTCAGACAAACGAAATATTGTCAAACAGAGCGACATTTATATGAAATTGTATCAGTCAAGCAAAAACAAATATTACTCACAACAAGCAATTACATATTTCCTCTTAGTCACAGTTAAAATATAAATCTACCTGAAACTCAACGTACTTCTTATTTTGTTAAGTATTGTGCTCATCATCAACATTTTGTTTTGACAACTGGATACTTTAACTGGAAAATCTATGACCAAATTTATTTAAGATATCAGGAACCAGGATGGTTTTTCAGATATTGATGGGCTTTACATAGGGTCAATATAGATACATGTACTTGTACTTGTCCCTAACATCAATTACAAGACGTTATGTATCTGATCAAATACATGTACAAGTTTATATGTTTGTATTTGTTTCATATTCAATTCTGAATGCATGTTTTTTTACAACTAGCAAATTTCTTCTAGTAATAATTTTATGCACTAGCAAAATAAAGGCAAATTAAAATTTCAACTAGCAATTTGCCTGCATGCTAGTGTTAATTTCTAGCCCTGGATGCAGTCCCATAGCATATCGGTATGTAGGTGACAAAAATTCTGCTCCGTTTCAGGATTGCAATGTATCAGTTTAAATTTGGTATGTCGCAATGTAGAATAAGGTATAGAAAATTATCCGTAAGTCATTAGATTTACCTAGAATCACTGATTTAGTTAAATGCTGGTTTCTTTTGCAGCTTAAATAAGATGGGGATAAACTCATTGGCTGCACTCGGTAATCTTACAGAGAAAGATATCCAAAAAGTAGTCGGTGATGATATCATAATTTATACAAAACTGTTGAAGGCCACAAGAGAGGTTAAAACTGCTGAAGTCAACTTAAAAGTCTTGGTATACATGTATGGTTCTGTAAAAGGATTTGATTATTGGATCAGAGTATTGTTGATATGTAAGTACAAAACCCTGTACAATGCTCAGTAATTTTATATCCATATGCCAAATACATATTTTGGCAAATATAGCTAATTAGTATTGACGTACATGAAGTACAATACCCCTTTGCAAAGATCATGTTTCAGTCTGAGCTTTATGTTAACTGCGAAACCATGGCAAGATTTATAATCGAAAATTGTCGACATCGCTGAACACCAACAAGTTCAGATTTATTTATATATATATATAGCATGTGCTTTCCATTATGAAATTTGGTATACCGGTATAGGTTTTGATATTCAATATTTTATTCCAAGTTGTTGCTTACATATCTTTTAAAGATTGTTAAGCAACACATTTGTTTTGTGAAAGCTAAGGGGACATCCGGTAGCAGGGAAGAAAACATTAAATAACTGCAAGCTTTCGGAAGTCTTCCATATATTCCCTTACTTAGCCCTTGAAGAATATTTGGAAGTATTCCAGATTTTTCCCTCACTTCACCAATAAGTCCTCTGAAAGAGAATTGAAATCACCCTGTTTTTACCCAGTCGACAGTGTTGTGTTTTTTTTCTGCAGATATCTTGAATCCAAAATTCTGAATAAACAACAAACACTAAATAGTGAATGTTAATTTATTTTTACCCAAGAATCCATAAAGTCACTAAAATATTATTTATGTAAATACCCAGATGACTAGCTTATTTAGTTTTTGTGGAAACTTGATTATTGTTTCCCCCTTGATTTTTTTTTTCCAGTGTGATATTTTTATTGAAATCTGTACATTAGTTAGTTGAATACATAAAGTACCGGTACCTTATCCCAGCCTCGTTAACATTAGTAAAGCACATAACATATAAAGGTGTTGGTATTTGTTAGTAATTTACATACAGAATGGCATACTATTTCTATTTGAATAACATGACAGAAAATACCAAATAATGTGATTCCGCAAAAAGATGAGTTTTTCAATCATAATAAACCAAATTAACAAATATACAGATAATAAAAAAATAGGGGTTTTAAGTAGTTATAGAAGTAAAAGAAAAAAATGGAAAAAGTTTAATTTATTGAGTTTTTTAAGGCATAAAAATAATTTTTAAAGAGAAAGAAAAAGTATTTTAATTTGCTTTGATGAATATGTAATTTTAGCATTCATAAAAACAAAAGGTTATTTCTTTTCTATCATGTTATATACAGAATGAATATTTGTATAAATCTTTATATCTTGATTTAACTTACAAATAAAATTATTTAAAAAAACTCTGATTTGCCTCTCCAATTAATACTGATAATCGATTATGATTTGAAGCCGATTGCCCATCACTAGCAGAACCATAGTATTTAACTTTATTTTTATCGTTATTTTTTTTATATGATTTCAAAAAATTGTATCATTTTATGGGTGTGTTGTCTTCGTTCATCTGTAGACAATGGTTGCCATGCAAAAACTTTTGTTCTCATAGACTGATCCTTATGAAATTTTAACACTAGAAATTTTTGGCCTGAAGTGTAATGGTTAATGATACAGTTCCCGGCAATATGAAATGAACATATTAAACATTACTTTGAAGTATTCCCCCATAGAATTTTGTATTTATTAACGAAGACGTCTTAGGGGTTATCCTGCATTCCAAGCTTATGACATCACAAAAGTAAACCCGACTAAAGTACATCCTGTATAACACATATACATGTATATGATACAAGGTTATGTATCTTAATGGGTTGTATTAAATGGTTAAAATCCTGTATTTCTATAGAATACATACTTAATCTTAAGATAAATAATATATATCTGTAAAGCAAAACGAAAAGGTCAAATGTTACCTGTAAGCCCATCAAACCCATGAATGATCTTTAAAACATATTTACAAATTCTTCATTTGATTTTTTTCAGAAATTTATTTTGGAGATGTATGAACACTTACAATGAAATAATACTTTATTAGCTCACCCTGGCCCAAAGGGTCATGTGAACTATTGCCATTACTTGACATTCAATGTCCATCTGCATATGTTCATACTTTTGCCATCTTCTTTAAAACCACTTGGTCAATTTTAATCAAACATGTCCAACAGGGTTCTTGGTTTGTCCTCTTTTAAAATTGTGTCTGACCTACAAATATTGCCACCATTAGCCATTATTACTAAAAATTGAAATATCTACTTTCAACATCGCCACTGAAACCACTTGACCCTTTTTTACCAACTTATATAATTAATTGGCTAGAAGAGGCATTGGATGGTATTCTTTCAAAACTATGCCACTGTTACTTAAGAAATAGAAATTTTCTTTGAATTGCTATTATTTCTACACTTCGTATTAGATTTATAATATTGTTATAAGTTGTTTAACATATGTTATGCCTTATGGGTTTTCTGTAGCATTTGTAAATTTGCCTATTTTTTGCAAATATATAAATTAAGCCAAATTTGATCGAAATTCATTCGAAAATGTATTTCTCAGAAACCACTTGACCAAATTAAACCAAAAACTTGGATGGAATAATTCTGTGATGATCCTCTTTGAAAACTCCTTCTGGCTTTTGCAGTTCTTACTAAAAATATATATTTTCTTAAAATAACCACTACTTATACATTTTCATTTGAAAATCTATTTCTCAGAAAGCACTGGACCAAATTAAGCAAAGCTTGACTGTATTGGTCTTTGAGTGGTCCTCTTTCAAAACTGATAAATGTGTCCAACAGGCCTGACTTTCAGCAAAAATAGAAATATTTACTTTCGACATGACCTATGACACTACTGGATCAATTTTAACTAAACTTTACTTGAAGGGTACCTAAAAAACAAGATCATATTTATATGTTGGTAAGATCAACATTCCTGTACAATTTATTTGCTCTAAATAAATTTTCATGCTTTATTAACTTGGTTTAAAGTATTTGTGGCAGATGTTTATGAGTACATCGTAAAGCAGATGAGCAATATTACAGGTTGCTTGAAACCTCTTGTTTAATGTGGCTTCACACTTAGTTACAACATATTATCTTTCCTGTGTCCCTCGATACATATAAGATGCAAAATAATACAGAATTTACTGTACATGTCCCTTGATGAGAAATGAATACCCTAGGAAAATCCCTTTCAGAAAAATGCATAGCGTTATTATCTTTTTTGAAATAAAAGTGACCCAAAAGAGGAAGATTTCAAATGTTTAAATTTTTTAGCTGACCTTGCCAAAGGCAATGTGAACTTTTGCCATCACTTGGCGTCCGTCGTCCGTCGTCTGTCATCCGTTAACTTTTCACATTTTAATCTTCTCCTCTGAAACCACAGGGGCTCACAGTTATATTTTCACATCACCAGGTATGTCACATTTAAAAGAAGAAGGGAGGACACTTTTTGGGGAGCCAAAAGTGAAAGTAGAGTTTTGGCACCTTTCTTCGCTTCAAAAACGGTTTAGTCTTTGTTCTTCCCATAAAATTAATGCAAATATCGATGTTTTTTGCTGATTGACTGGTTTACAGTGGAATAACACTCGTTTTTAAATTCCAAGCGGTTTGGACAACTTCTTATCATACTCAATTCCGGTTTCTACGGACTTAATAATATTGATAGAAATAAAAAAAAATCGAAATATAATTTTAAAAAGTAGGAAAAAAGCTTAAATCTCTTGCATTAAAATATATTTTTTCCTTGTCTCAATCAATCTGGAAATATAGGAAGACAGCATTTTAATAATATCTTTTGACAAGATGAGTAAATAATTTCCCACAAAAATGCCAGTTTAAATCCTTCGACCAATGAAAACTCACCTTGATATGTAGTCCATATAAACCGGAATTGAGTATGATAAGAAGTTGTCCAAACCGCTTGGAATTTAAAAACGAGTGTTATTCCACTGTAAACCAGTCAATCAGCAAAAAACATCGATATTTGCATTAATTTTATGGGAAGAGCAAAGACTAAACCGTTTTTGAAGCGAAAAAAGGTGCCGAAACTATACTTTCACTTTTGGCCCTCAAAAAGAGTCCTCCCTTCTTTTTAATACATACCTGGTGATGTGAAAATATAACTGCGAACCCCTGTGTCTGAAACCCCTTAGCCAAATGAACTGAAACTTGGTAGGAAGCATCTATGGAAGGTCCTCTATAAAGTTTGCTCATTTTGTCCCGATCCATTAACAAACATGGCCACCACAGGCAATTCTTGTTTCTGATTGGCCGATTTGTTTAAATCTTCTCCTCTGAAACCGCTGGGCCAAATGAACCAAAACTTGGTAGGAAGCATCTATGGAAGGTCCTCTGTAAAGATTGTTCATTTCGTCCCAATCCGTTAACAAACATGGCCACCACAGACGATTCTTGTTTCTGATTGGCTGATTTTTTAAATTCTTCTCCTCTGAAACCGTATTGCCAAATGAACTGAAACTTGGTAGGAAGCATCTTTGGAAAGTCCTCTGTAAAGATTGCTCATTTCGTCCCGATCCGTTAACAAACATGGCCACCACAGACAATTCTTGTTTCTGATTGGTTGATTTCTAAAAAATCTTCTCCTCTGAAACCGCTCAACCAAATAAACCGAAACTTCGTAGGTATCATCTATGGGTGGTCCTCTATAAAGATTGCTCATTTCATCCCCATCCATTAACAAACATGGCCGTCACAGGCGATTCTTGTTTCTGATCGGCTAATTTTTTTAATTCTTCTCCTCTGAAAACGTTTGGCCAAATGAACCGAAACTTAATAGGAAGCATCTATGGCAGATTCTCTGTAAAGATTGTTAATTTCGTCCCGATCCATTGACAAACATGGCCACCACACGCAATTCTTGTTTCTGATTGGTCGATTTCTACAAATCTTCTCCTCTGAAACCGCTTTGCCAAATGAACCGAAACTTTGTAGGAAACATATATGGAAGGTACTCTATAAAGATTACTAATTTTATCCCAATCCGTTAACAAACATGGCTGCCATAGGCAATTCTTGTTTCTGGTTGGTCGATTTCTAAAAATCTTCTTCTCTGAAACGGCTTAGCCAAATGAACCGAAATTTGGTGGGAAGCACCTATGGAAGGTTCTGTGTTAAGTTTCCTCAAAGCAGAATGAAAGGTGAGTGACACAGCCTCTAGTTATTTTTTATCCAATTTTAATGCAGTTTTTTTCAAAATGATCATCTTTATGGGTTATTGATGGACTATAATTTTTTTGGCTATTTTATTTTGAAAAGGAGTCTGAAAGTGGCTTAGATACAGTAATCCCTCTCATATAAGGCCACTCATATCAAAGACCACCCCTCTTATCAGGTAAGTATTCGGATGCACTAAGATGTTAAAATACTTCTAAATTGTCCCTCTCAAGAGAGGCTACCCCTTTTATAAGACCACTTTTTCATTGCAGAATGAATTATATATACTGTATTTGGAAGGCATATTTAACACCTGAAATAATAAAACAAGACAAATGTCCAAAATACAGTTTGGTCCATCAAATTACTGTTTCCAGCATATTATATATTGTGTCCAGCAATTTACTGTCTCGGGAAAAATACTGTGTCCGCACTTGCTCAGTTGCTTTTAATTTACCTGTACACTTGTTCAACTTTTCCTTGTTGGCATACTGCTGCCATATCATTCTTTGCTCTGCGTAGCCCTTTATTATCCCCTCACCAACGAAGTTGCGAAGGGATATAGTAACGCTACCTTCCGACCGTCCGTCCGTCCATCCTTCCGTAACATCCTTGTGAACACTTTAGAATCAACATCCTTCAATGGATTTTGACCAAACTTGGTACATACTTAGTCCTTATGAGAATCTGGAACTCTATTGATTTTCAAGGTCAAAGGTCAAGGTCACTGGGTCAAATTTTTGAGACAATTCAGTATGCACTTTGTCATCGCAAATTCTCCTACATGATTAATCAGAAGTTCATGAAACTTTGTGCATTGCAAGATCCTAATATGAAGATGTGCACATTAGTAGGATATCCCAGTCCATTGAGGTTTACCCCTGTTACGCTTTTTTGGATTTAGAAATTTTGAGACAATTCACCATGTACTTTATCATCACAACTCCTCCCACATGATTAATGAGATGTTTGTGAAACTTAGTATATTGCGAGAACCTAATATGAAGATGTGCACATTTTTAGTATATCCTGGTCCATTGAGTTTTTCCAGAGTTATGCCCGTTTGAACTTGGAAATTTGATACAATTCACCGTGCACTTTGTCATCACAACTCCACCCACATGCTTAATGAGATGTTTGTGAAACTTAGTATATTGCAAGATCCTAATATGAAGATGTGCACATTAGTACCATATCTTGGTCCATTGAGTTTTTCTAGAGTTATGACCAAAACTATGCACTTGTACATCCTTAGATTCTAATGTGCAGTTATGTGCATTCAAACATAGAAATTCACCATTTGAACTTTTCTTCACGAAATATGGTTTTGATATTGGACTGATGAATCTTCACGAAATATTGTTATTTTCAAGGTCATAGGTCAAAGGTCAGGATCACCAGATCAAATTTTTAGGCGAGGGGATATGCCACGCTTTGCGTTGCCCTAGTTGAAATTGAAATTTTACTTTAGAAAGGAGATGAGGAATTTTTTTAAAACATACTTGGTTTGTTTGTTATACCAAGCTTAGAGCTGAGTATTTTTTTAGTACCCAGTATTTTTCACATGAGGAGTTTTTTTAAAAAAGAGTTCATCATTTTTATTTGAAAGCTTTTGTCCAGATAAGATGTAGTCACTGTTTGTAAAACTGTTATGTCATGTTTTTTTCAACATCTGATAAATTTTCCTTGTTCATTTATCTGAGGTCAATATACCAAATTATGTCTCCCTCCTTCTGACAAAGACATTGTTTTCATCCTGTCAGTCTGTCACAAAAGTTTGTTCACACAACTCCTCCCACATGCAATGAGAATTCCTTAAACCTTTGCATGTTTGTTTATGACAATTCACATATTTTATTACGGCAATTTGATTGGTCCATTTTTGAAGGAGTTATTTCCCTTTTTGACTTAGAATTTTGTATAAAAAAGTTTGTATGTGCAACCTCTACTACATTTTAAGTAAGAATTCATCAAACTTTTCATGTCTGCTTATTGCCCTATGAAGAATTGCATATTATTGCAACACTTCGATTGGATCATTTTTGAAGGAGTTATTTCCCTTGGCCTTTTTACACATAAAATATTTCTTCAAAAACTTTGTATTATGCAACTATTCCTACATTTTAAATGGGAAATCCTCAAAACTTTGCATGAATGTTTATTACCATATGAAGATATGAGTATTGTTACGGCAGTTTGAGCAGAATATTTTTGTAGGCTTTATTGCCCCTTTTCACTTATAACATTTTATCAAAAAGTTTGTTAGCATGAATCTTTATTTTAAATTGGAATTACAAGGTGTTTTTTTCAAAAGTTGAAAAAATGTGGAAGATTAGGTTTGTTTTTGTATCAAAAATAACCTTTAATTGGTTCATACAGTTTTCTGTTAATCCTTTTTAATCCCAGAATGAAATTTTATAAATTTCAAAAATAAATATTTTTATTTCATTTTTATTCTGTCCCTCTTGTGAGTTGTGTATTTTGATTGGTCCTGCACAACCAGCTGACACATGTAGCAAGTCAACCTGCATTAAGACAAACGGAGAATACACAAGTACCGGTACACACAAAGGGATATTTATATAAGTAAAGAGATGACCCAGATACAATAAACAGAAGCAGTGGACAACACTCTCACAAAAATTGAGAGAGAAGAAGAGATCTCAAGATGATATTGGAAACTTGTCCACGACTAGTGGAATTCCAAAATGGTTCAATCAACTCTTGATGACGTTTATAGAATTTCTGAAGTGATGACTTTAGCTTAGTTTTCTCATAATCCTAATTAGGTACTTTAACTCGAATTTTTGTGCAAAATAATGTTATATGTAGTGAAATCACAAAGAAAGACAACCCTTGTTGATTTTGTGACATAAGTGTGTTTGAATTTCCATGTGTGCAGTAGTTATCTGATTTGAGACAGCAGTGAACATACCGAAGATTAGACATGCATGGAAAATTCCCTCTATATATTACTTAAATGTACTTAAATGAGAATTTATGAAACTAAAAGGATTTGTTGACAAAAAATATTATACCTACTATTGTTGATGGAAAATTCATACTTCAGACTCAGAGTATGTAAGAATTGATTGTAATATAATTCCTAAATACTATTGTGTAATATAAAGTATATTTTGTACGAAAATGAATTGATTTTGAAAAGTCTTTTTTTTTTCTTTTTCCTTTTTTACATCATTTGATAATAATTGAAACCCTAAAAAGAAATAGGTTTGCTGAATAATTACCTCAATTTCATATTGGAGAGCTGTATTAAATTTGAGTTTCATGATATTCATGCTGCTTATATTATCTCCCTTGAATTTCTGTTGTGTCATTTTTATGGCCTCACCTTTTATATAAGTACTTTCATCTACAGGCCAGAAATAATATGACAACTTGCAATAAGCTAAGACAGTTCTTTGGACATTTCATATGTAGTCTGTACAACTAATGATTTAAGTGTTAGATAAAAAAAAAAGTTTATATTATTGGGTTATGAGAGAGTAGTTAGTGTTTCCCCATTAAGTAAGACTTGATATTTGTATTTTTGGAATCAGAGGGCACTTATGTTATGAAAAGAAAGTTTAAACAATGATGGTCATCAATTCTACCAATATCAACAAAACAAGCAATCGCCTCCATCTTAACTGAACTCACTGAACACTAAAAAGATCATGACATCTGATGTTGAAAATCCAGGATCTGGCTTTGGACAGGCACGAAAATGTTGTGGGGTTAAGCCTGTTATTGGGATGATTTTATCATTTCAAAAAAGAATATTACCAAAGATCTGTAGCCACTTTTTAGCTCACCTTGCCATCACTTGGCATTCGTCGTCTGTTAACTTTTCACATTTTTATCTTCTCCTCTGAAACCTCTCAGCCAAATGAACTGAAACTTGGTAGGAAGCATCTATAGAAGGTCCTCTATAAAGAGTGCTCATTTCGTCCTGATCCATTAACAAACATGGCCACCACAGGCAATTCTTGTTTCTGATTGGTTGATTTCTAAAAAATCTTCTCCTCTGTTAAAAGAAAGATAACTCTTGCCTAAACTGTTAAAAGAAAGATAACTCTTGCCATTATCTCCCTTAGAAATTAACTAATGCTGATATAGTGTAACATGTTTATTCTATACATTACAAGTAGGTATTTACATTTTTATATTCTTTTTAGCAAACCTAAAGATTGCTCATTTCGTCCCGATCCATTAACAAACATGGCCGCCACAGGCAATTCTTGTTTCTGATTGGCCGATTTTTTTAAATCTTCTCCTCTGAAACTGCTTGGCCAAATGAACCGAAACTTGGTAGTAATCATCTATGGAATGTCCTCTATGAAGATTGCTCATTTCGTCCCGATCGGTTAACAAACATGGCTACCACCGAATCTTGGTAGGAAGCATCTGTGGAATGTCCTCTATGAAGATTGCTCATTTCGTCGCGATCGGTTAGCAGACATGGCCACCACATACAATTCTTGTTTCTGATTGGTCAATTTCTAAAAAATCTTCTCCTTTGAAACTGCTTAACCATATGAACCAAAACTTGGTAGGAAGCATCTACATGTATGGAAGGTTCTGTATTAAGTTTCCTCAAAGCAGAATGAAAGGTGAGCGATACAGGCTCAGCCCACTGAGCCTCTAGTTATATATCCTCAGAAAATTATCAATGTTAAATCTATATTGATTTTAATACTGTTATTTTACTACTATGATAAAAATAGGAGTACCTTTAAGGTGAACTAATGGACAAGAGCATCTAGTTCTAATAATAAAACCCTAAATGCTACAGAGTTTTTGACGCCTGTATTTATCAATAATAAGACATAACCTTTCCTTTTGTCCACTATTATAACAAGTTTTTATCACCTACCAGTATTATAGAATGTAATTCCCACAAAATAAAAATCCATGTTTACTTTTTCTCTGAACATTTTGAATTTCGTCATTTCCGACCTCACTATTTGGATGTCGATACCATATTTGGCGATTTGAGGCGTGAATGTTTACATCAGCCGTAGTAAACGTGTAGTAAGAAATACCATATTTAGAAAAGATCCGCTTTCTGTAGTTTCCGGTTATGGCAAACGATCGATAAATTTGAACAAGATTGTTGCTACCTTTGAAAAGCATACATTTCTCAGCCAAACCGATTTAACAAGGACTGGGATCATCAGTAATAGTTATAATGAAATGTTTGAAGCGTAAATAGTGAGTTTTTTATGTTTCAACTGCAATTTATTTTTTGCTCCATTGTGACGAATGGGACCGCTTTGTAGCTCCGCCGAGACACAAGTTTGTCACAGGAGCTATATTATTGCAGCTAGAAACACACCTATTTTTTTTTTGGCCCTACCAGTATTTTAGAATGTAATTCCCAGAAAATATAAATCCATGTTTACTGGACATTTTGAATTTCGTCATTTGTATTCATTTCCGATCAAAGCCTCACTTTGGTATTTTCCTTATTTGGATTTCTATACCATATTTGGCGATTTGAGGCGTGAATGTTTACAACATAGTAAGAAATACCATAGTTAGAAAAGCTCTGCCTTCCGTAGTTTCCGTTTATGTCACATGATACACATTATGGCGAACGATCAATAAATTTGAACAAGGTTGTTGCTACCTTTGAAAATCATACATTTCTCTACCCCTTTCCTAAAGCCTATATCTTATTTTGCATCCATTCAACTAAAATTGAGGGGCCATCGTTGGTCATGATCATATGGTTGTTGGATTTACCTGTAATATCAGCACCTATCATTACTAATGTTGTGAGTTCGAATCCTGCTCATGGCAGGATGTACTTGATACGACATTATGTGATAAAGTTTGTCAGTTACTTGTGACAGGTCAGTGGTTTTCACCGGGTACTCCGGTTTCCTCCACCAATAAAACTGACTGCCTCGATATAACTGAAATATTGTTGAAAGTGGCATTAAACACCATAAAGCAAACCATCAGTTAAAATTGTATGGTTATACATTTCATTAAACAATAATTAAATTACTGAAAACTGTAGAATTTGAACTCGCTAATCAAGTTTAAACATAATAAAGAGATGAATAGTTTATAGTAATAAAGATAATGATGATATATATTGATACATCTAACTCAAGCACGATGTCATTGTCCTAAGTATTATTAAATTGTCTAATATTGATTGACTTTATGTATACCAAGGGAAAGGATGAATTACATTGTGTACATATCGACTTTATTAGTGTTAAAATCATCTCAATGTTTTGTAGAGATCATATTTACTAAATGGAAACAAAAATGATAGGGGATATGTTTTTCTCATTTCCAGGATAATATTATTGCCTATAGCTAGGGTATAATATACAGGAAGAAATGGTTAGAAATTAGTATAAACTAATGTACATGTACATATTACTGTACAAAACAGGTGGGGGGGGGGGGGGGGGGGGGGGGGGGGGGGGCAAAAGACTTTAATTAAAGGGAAACCTTGGACCTTTACATTTATTTCTGTTATTTGTTATTAATGGTATGCATGTAATTTTGTATCAAATTGGCTTTTGCAGTTTTTATTGCCCAAATTTTCCCAGAACAGTTTCCAGCATTGTATTTGTTGAGCTATCAAATTATGGAGTAATATACTGTGTTTACACAGGGGAGGTGTCATTGTATCTGTCAGATCTATAAAACATCCCTATCTCTTTTCTAATTGAATCATCCTAGCTACTATAGCTTATAGTTGGGATCAATATAAAGAAAGTTATTTCTAGCTACATGTAAATATAGGGGTTAATGCTGAGGTATGTCTCTTATTATTTTTTGTCATTGAATTTCTTGTCAGTCTCTTTAAATGCTGACATCCAGTTATTATGCATGATTAAATGGAACATTTAACTTTACAATTATGACCTAATAAGTTATTGACTGCTGTTTGTGCAAAAAAAAACAAGGAAATCTTCATGCAGCTTACATTATAATATTACATCAATATTATATGAACATTGATCATAAAACTTTGGTTAACCAATACTGCTGAGATTTGAAGGCACTTTGTATGAGAATTGCCAATTTGTTTTTCAAGTGCTAAATCAAAATTCAATATGTCAAAATGCTATTACTTGCTTCCTAGCTAGTGCCTGCAGTCAATATATGAATGTGTTAATTCAAGTATTGGATAAAAAAGTGTTATAGAGGAAAAAATTCTCATTAGATATCCCATTTTCTTTAAACAGTTTTTCTTGAGAAAAGTTAAAAAAAAATCCATTTATCATTTGTCCATGTATAAATCAAGATGTGTGATGTTTTCTAATTAGGAGATGCCTTGCCTTGTTATAAGGACAAGATTCTCTTTTAAATTTTACAATAATCGATTCATATATCCATGGTAAAGAAATAGTTATTCCATATATATTCTTATTTGACAGTTTCAAATTATTTTTCCCGATGTTCTTTGTGTGTTGTTTTATTAAATAGAGATCAAAAGCTAGATTTGATCATACAATAGCTAGTATTACGTACAGTGTAGTGTTCTGGGTGCTTAATTCTTTTTCTCTCAGGACAATTTTAACGTGAAATTCTTCGAAATAATTTTAACTTGTAAGTTTACCAAAAAAAAAAAAAAAAAAAAAATAAATAAATGTATATTTATTATTTACTGGCATTCCATAACAAGTGTTTGAAATTGATTAAAAAAATTTTTTGAAGGTTTTATAGAATATTTTTCCTTTTTTTATTTCTCAAGTAACATGTTACTAAAGGTTTAGATGGAATATGTCGTAGACAAATATTCTTAATCTGATAAGTATGTATTATTCATGGTATTTTTTTTTTATTGTACTTAGATAATTCAATTTTGAGACACAAAGAAAAAAGAATCGATTCCTTAAACAGATTATATGAACAACATTATAATATTTTTGTATATATTCAATAGATATGGGGTTTTAGATTTGATATGCAGTTATTTGTTATATCATATTTTTGACGTTGACTCGCAATTTTTATTTCAGTTGTGACAGTAACAATCGGAGGAACTATCATCAGCTGTATAATGGTAGCAGATTGTATAGGAAGAGCTATAAATAGAATACCGGTACCCACCGGTGGAGAATGGGGGAGACATCAAGTCCGTCCACACTTACCAACGATTCCACAACAGACAAACAATAACAAAGGATGGTTGTGGAACTGGTTTGTTGGATCACATGTGTCCGCACAGAATTGTGCAGTAATGTGGGGTTGGCAGGAGCCACAAATTGTTGGGAACACAATGTCATTTGTTGTAAAGGTATGTGTGTAAACCCATTCACTATTTTTGTGTATAGACTCACTAATTATACATGTATGCTTTTTGAGGGGACCTGAAAGTGGACTGCAAACTTTCCAAGTGCACTGGAAAGTGGGGGGAGGGAGGCATTATAAGTGGACTAGTAAATGTGGGGGCAGTCTTAGTAGAGGGCAAGAAAGTGGGGTTGGGCAAGCTTCAGGAGAGGACGAGAAAGTAAGGGGGGGGGGGGGGGAGGGGGGGCAAAGCTTTCAAAAGCAAAAAAAAAAAAAATTGTAAATCATCAAATTAAGAGAAACAACACATTTGTGTAATGACTTTTAGTACATCGCCAATTAAGAGTATGAAAAATCCAATTTTTGTTGTCGTCTAAATATAGATTATTGAGCAGATTGTTTATGTGGTATCCATATATTTGTTGATTGAATATGAAAAGAAAATATGTATTATCTTACAGAATCAAATTAACACATAAGTAAGATTAGGGCTGGTCAGTTTTAATATCTTAGATTTACAACCTTTAAACTAGAAAAAAAACCACAAACAAAATAAGATAAAAAAAAAATGGGTTACAAAATTTCATAATATTCTCCATTACCATAAGAAGTAGAACTCCCATTAACCCTGCTAAAGTAAACAAATCTTATAGAATATCTATAAACATTCAAGAATTATGTCAATTAATATTTGAAAATTGCATGACTTGTTTTTCTCTAAAATAGGTACAAATCATTGACAAAATAATAAATGGTACATGCATGTAAGCACGTAGATGGGTTATGGTTATGGTGTTTAACACCACTTTCAACAATATTTCAAGTATAACGTGGCGGTCGGTTTTATTGGTGGAGGAAACTGGAGTATTAGGAGGAAACCACTGACAAACTTTATCACATAATGTTGTATCTAGTACACCTCGCCTGAGCGGTATTCAAACTCACAACGTTAGTGGTAATAGGCATTGTCTACATAGGTAGTTAGAGGTGATTTAGAAAATCAAATATATACAATCAATGAATACTGATTTTAGCAGTTATAAATTAAAGGATACATTTCAAATTCAAGGAAATTTACAAACAAAAACACAGATATTTCTTCTTCATAAATATACCTTAAATTAATATCAAGGAAATTTACAGAAAATAACACAAATATCTTTAAATTCAAACACACCTTAAAATTAAGGGGAGAAAATCCACATATATTTCTTATTTATATACTCCTTACAATCAAGGAAATTTACTGCAGAAGCAAAGAAATATGTCTTATTCAAAACTTAGGTTGTAATGCATAAGTATACTGTATTATTTAATAAATCCATAAGTCAAAGGTGACCTTAACTTATTTCGGCCATCTTGTTTAGGCCCTTTGGGTTTCATGCTCCTAAGGACCTTTAAATTATTTTCTTTCAAATATTTTGACTTTGAGCATACGAAGGTTATTCCAGAAATGTGTTGTGAACATTAAATTTGATGATTTACGTATACGTTTTTATTCATAATTTAGAATGTGAATGATATATGCCTTAAAAAAAAAGGTTATGATGACTTTTAAAACTAAAATGTTTAGGTCATTAAGTTTTCCAAACATAGGGTTATGCAATAATCATTTAAACAGGATTGCAAGTCAATTTATTAAGTTGCTGGGTATTACTATTGGTTTCTGTTCCACAAAACTACCCAGCACGTCCTTTAGTGACGGTTGTCAGGTTATCATTTGGAAAACCTGACCATGGACCATAGCGGGTAACATGTTTGGAGAGTGCCATGCTCCCTACAAATTAAAAACCTCTTTTGTTGAATTTGAAAAAGAATTGGCACATTGTAGTCGCTACAAAAAGCTACATTTTTTCTCCTTAGCTAACTTTTACAATGGCAGTCAAAAGTAATTGCTCCAGTTGTACCATCCCTACTTCATTTCTGTATAGTTTTCAGTATTGTTGAACTTAATCTGGTCTTGAATATATTCCGCTGGACATTAAACAACCATCAATCAATCATTGGGCCATCATGGCCACAATTAAATGGTAGTTTTATACATGGAATTTTTCTTATTATTTCAGTTACACCAGAAGAATGGAAAACCGTATAAAATAATTGATTCAAGGATCGTACATGTGGAGATTCTACATAAGGGGGAGAAAATGTCATGTACTAAGCAGTTAGATAAAGACAATTCTAATGCTGTCTCTATTTCATTTACTGTTCATAAATCAGGAACGTATAAAATACATGTGATGGTGAATGGTAAACACATCAAAGGAAGTCCATTCATCAAAGCATTTGAAGCAGGTAATTCTAGGGAAGTATTAGTCATGTTTTCTGTAATACAGCAGTCCTCGAAATGAAAATTGAAATATTTACAGGTCCGAACAGTTTTACCGGTCTTGGGCCGGAGGACCGGTGCTCATCGTGAGGACTGATACAGAAGGGTAACAAAAAGCAGCTCATGCACCTATATTGACATTGGAGTTCACTGTTGATTTACTGGAGTATTAATTATTTAGCTCACTTATTGTACATGGTGTGGGTTAAATGTTCATTTTTCACATTTCATTTTGTTGTTTGAAACTTGTTAGGGAATTGCAACCAACTTGTAACGAATCTGGATTTGTTTTGTTCTTTTTCAATGATATGATTTTTTGGGAGATTTTAAAAGGAGGAGTTAACAAGCATATGTCTGCGTTTTCATTTTTATTGAATTTAAAATTTTTGGAAAACATTCAGTCTGAGAAACATTGATAATTCATGTTGGTGGAGGAAACCGGAGAAAACCACCGACCTGTCGCAAGTCACTGACAAACTTTATCACAATATGTTGTATCGCCTGAGTGGGATTCGAACTCACAACGTTAGGTACTGATTGCATAGGTAGTTGTAAATCCAACTACCATAAAATCACGACTACGACGGCCCAGATCAGGGAATTAAATCTTAATTAACAATACAATCAAGCATTGAAAATCCACACGATCCCTTTGGAAGTGGTACAGATTAATTGAATGAGATTACATGTATCGAATTTTCATGACCCTTTGATTATTTAATAGTTCCTAATATATAATAATTATGTATTTGTATTGTAGGTTCAATTGATGCCAGTAAGACAGGGTTCACTAATTATTGCTCAACAATAGTATGTACTGTTGGCCAGTCTTATCCACTAGTTATAGAGACTAAAGACTGTTATGATAATCCAGCCATGTTTAAATCAGATCATAAGAACTACTTTAAAATCAAAGTAACAGAAGTAAGTATATTAACCCTATCAGGGGCTGCTCTGGCTCCTAAAAATTAGGAGCCAGAAAAATTGCCAGGTGCCAGTTTTGAAAGTCAGGAGCCAGTTTAGGAGCCAGCTAAAATTTTTACAAGGAGCCAATTTTTTCGAACCGAAACTGTGATAATAGCATGTACCTGGCATGTTCAGTTTCATGTATAAATGGTCCGGATTTGTTTGTACAAATGTTAATGTCTGTATTGTACTTCTGTTTTTCATTTCGATTTCATCATCAAAAACAAAAAGATTTATATAATTTATTACAATAAATAATCAATAAATAACAACATAGACATCATCATATAGCAACAGTTAACATACAATATGATACAGACATACATTCAGAACTGTCACTAAAACTTTTTCGTAAGTTTTTAAAAAAATTTATGCTAAAACTGCCTTTCTCATGTTAATGATATCGATCGATGTGTATGATCTGTCAATCAACAGATTACATCACAAAATTTGACACCTGTTGTATGGTCTGAGTAGTTAATTACAGGTGATCAAATTCAAAGGCAATTAACCTTAATTAGCGATCATTCATTTTGGTGAAAGAAATTAATAAAATAATTGACAAGTGTTAGCGGCTTGTTGTGTTCAGCTTGGCACACTACTCATTCCCAAGCTACTCAGGATTAGTGTCACAGCCGCTCGTTGTTATAAATATCCATAAAAATAAAGTATATTTCATCAGTTTCAAACATGCCTTCACAGAAACGTCGTTTAGCTCAGCTGACATGCGACAAGCAGAAGATTGCTAAGCAATCGGAATCAGATCGTTCTTCAACACAGATCCCATTCGGTACTAGCAGTTGTTTATTTATTTAATAAAGTGAAAAATAAGTGCAAATATAATAAAATATGGCACATTTGTTTATGTCATTGACGTGCAATTTTTATTGTTAATGACATTCGAAAATTTGTATGTTGTACATCACGGTAACTATGTGCTAAAAATAGCAAGGAAGTTAAAAATAACTTTTTATTGACTGCATTTCGGCTACTAGTTTGAATATACCATAACTGGAACTAAGTGTCTGTCATCTCCGATTTTCCTCTATATAATTCATGTAAAACAACTTTTTTCAAAACATGATCATCTAATTACACTTCAATTAACAACAATAATGCGATCATAAATCATAATTGGTGATCAAGATTTCACACCTCGATAAATTGTTTACCTGTTTTCCTTTGACAGTTAAATATCGACACACGCTAGCAGACGATAAAACTTACCTGTATTTTACGGATTATTGATTTTTGTTACGGTACACAGTGATTATCTATAAATTTACACAAGGAAATCTAGGCGCCCAAAAAATCGCCAGAAACCGATTTCAGTCGCCAGTCAAGAAAAAAAATCGCAAATTGCGACATTGGCGACCGACAGCGTGATCCCTGCCTATTCATGCAGATCCCGTATATATACGGGATGAATAACATCGCTCTCACTGCAGATCCCGTATATATACGGGTTGGGTCAAATATCACTTCATTCATGTTTAGAACAAGCCTACAGCAATTATTTCAATAACAGTTCATCTGGTATTGTTAAAGATAGGTTAAATATGATTCTACTCTGTTATTTAGTTCATTGAATCGTAAATATTTATGTTTTTGTCTTGGAAAACACCTTTGAGTGACGTAATCCTGCTATAAATATACGTGGAAACCTGCCCCATTGATAGTTTTTTTCCCCCATGTTTTATCTACACAACCTTTTTTGTCTTAAAATGAACTAGTTTAGTAGTTTTTAAAGGAAAGGAAGAAATCATGTTACAAGGAGATATTATATGTTAAATACCGAAATACAACAAACAAAAACCTATATATTAAATACCGCAATTTCTCAAATTTTTTACTATTGGCTATTTGAGCAGTTGGGAGAAAAAGAATTATTTGTTTATTTACAAAAATTGTGAGAAAATCATATTGAGTAGGTTTTTTTGTAAAGGAAAGAATGGACAGAAGCAACAAACAAAAAGTCGGAAGTTTCTCTGGATTGTCCATTTTTGATTGTCCCTTCGGTATTCTCATTTATTAATATGTGGATCCAACAATTTTTTGTGATATTTATAAAAGTTGTAGCACTTATCCCTTTATATCTGACCATTATTATAAATGCATGAAACTAGTGATATTTTGGCCATATGTTATCTTGCATATATTAAAAATTCTGATGATTTTTGTAAGGAAAAATTAAAATGACATATTCAGGTAATATATTCTCATGCTTTTTCTCTGCCTTTTTATTAGCTCACCTGGCCTTTAGGCCATGTGAGCTATTGTCATCACTTTTCGTCCATCGTCTGTCGTCCGTCCGTCAACATTTCACATTCCAAAATTGTGTCCGGTGATCCCGACTTCCAACCAAGATGGCCGCCAAGCTAAAAATAGAAAAAAGGAGGGATGAAATTTTAATTGTCCATTGCTGCTTTAGTATAAGTCAAAATGAGCTCAAATTTTAACTGCAGCTACATGGCAATGAGTAGTTTAACATATATTCCAGTTTTTCTGTGAAATTTTTCTTTCAGCCGGTTTATACCGATTATGCAAATTAGGCATATTTTGATAAAAGATTACATTTAAATCTTCTTCTCTGAAACCACTGAACCAAATTAAACCAAACCTGGCAGGGATGGTCCCTTTCAAAATTGTGTCCGACAGCGCCGCCCTCCATCTAAGATGGCCACCATTACTAAAAATAGATATTTTTTCAAATGGCCAAAACTGCTTTATTTTAAGCCAGAATGTCCCCAAATTTGAACTGTTAAAGCATAATGATGAGCTTTTAAACATATATTACGGGATTTTTTATGAACTTTGAACTTTTGCCGATTTTGACCGATTATGCATATTAGAAAAAAGGGGGGATGAAATTTTAAAAAAATCTTCTCCTCTGAAACTACTGAGCCAATCTCAACCAAACTTTGCTGAAATGATTCTTGGGTGGTCCTCTTCCAAAATTGTGTCCGGCATTTCAGAACTTCGACCAATATGGCCGCCACAGCCGAACTTAATTTAACATGGGACCCTATGGGAAATTCTCATAAAAATCTTCTTTTCTGAAACCATTTGCTCAATAAGAACAAAATTTTGATGAAATAGTCATTGGATGGTTCTCTTCCAAAAATGTGTCCGACGGTTCGGCCCTTTGACCAAGATGGCCCCCACAGTCGAACTTAGCTTAACATAGGACCCTATGGAAAATTCACATAAGAATCTTCTCCTCAGAAACCACTTTGGTGGAATGCTCCTTGGATGGCCCCCTTCCAAAATTGTGTCCGGTGTTCCTGACTTCCAACCAAGGTGGCCGCCAAGCTAAAAATAGAAAAAAGGGGGGATGAAATTTTTAAAAAATCTTCTCCTCTGAAAGTACGGAACCAATCTCAACCAAACTTTGCTGAAATGATCCTTGGATGGTCCCCTTCCAAAATTGTGTCCGACATTTCATACCTCCGACCAAGATGGCCACCACAGCCGAACTTAATTTAACATAGGACCCTATGGGAAATTCCCATAAAAATCTTCTTGTCTGAAACCATTTGCTCAATAAGAACAAAATTTTGATGAAATAGTCATTGGATGGTTCTCTTCCAAAAATGTGTCCGACGGTTCGGCCCTTCGAACATGATGGCCCCCACAGCCGAACTTAGCTTAACATAGGACCCTATGGGAAATTCACATAAAAATCTTCTTGTCTGGAACCTTTGAGTTGCTCAATTGGAACCAAACTTTGATAAAATAGCCATTGGATGGTCCTCTTCCAAAATTGTGTCTGGTGGTCCCGCCCTCTGACCAAGATGGCTGCACAGCTGTACTTAGTTTAACATAGGACCCTATGGGAAATTCACATAAAAATCATCTTGTCTGGAACCAGTAGCTCAATTAGAACCAAACTTTGATGGAATAGTCATTGGATGGTCCTCTTCCAAAATTGTGTCCGGCAGTCGTGCTCTCCCACCAAGATGGCTGCCGCAGTGCAGTTGCATTGTTATTGAAAGCAACTTTGATCCAGGTGAGCGATTACAGGCTCCTGGGAGCCTCTGGTCTTTTGGAAAATTTCGTTTGAGTAATATGCCTCACGTGCATATTTGGGGGTGTTTCTGATGATGAATATTTATAGCATTGTTTATGGTGTTGACTAAAGCAAAAAAGCAACAGAAACAATGAACGGAAAATCAAAAACACGTAAAACTGTCTTGCCCTACTAGTAGGGTAGGGAGAGGGCAAACAAACATTTTTTTTTAATGTGACCCAATGATTGAAATTAATTCTTAAAGACTCTTCTTGTAGATTTCAGTTTTTGAGCAGAATATGTATTAAGAGTTTCAAAATATGATTTTTATCTTCACTAATGAGTTGAATTGCCTTGAATTTATTCACACAGCAAATTCTTGTCAGGTGTTTTATAGTAATTAATGAAGATATAAACCATATTAATTTTGAAACTCAAAATAGATAGCTCCTATATAGATTACTCATCACATCATTCAAACTTGCCATGGTATATGAATATATTTAAATTGTTCTTAAATGCATCGGTGGTGTAATGGTCAACATGCCTGCCTTGAGTGTAGTAAATCATGGGTTCAAGCCCGCTCTGATCAAACCAAAGATTGGTATTTGTTGCTTCTCCGCTAAGCATGCAGTATTAAAGAGCAAGAGCAAAGACTGGTTGGCTCAGAATCAGGATAATGTGTCCGAGTGGGGCATCATGTCTATCCACGTATGGTTGTTTCAGTGAGCTTGCACTATAAAAATCCAACTAAGTGTGATGGTCTAGTACAAAGCGGACCTCATCATCATCTCATTGAAAATTAACTTGTTCTCGCCATGATATAGATGAAAAATTACTGAGTTGGCATTAAACAACAATCACTCACTCACTAAATTTCTCTTTTATTTTCAGACTGAGAGTAATGGAAGGTATATACCTACTACACAAATAATACACAATGCTGACAGTAAACAACTAACAATGCATATAAAGATGGAGATAGAAGGTTGTTACCAGGCTGCTGTGTCATATGGTGATATCAAACTTAGGAATGGTGATTTTAATATTCTGGTCATAAGTGGTAAGTCACTCATGCTGAAGGGTGGAAAGTTGCCTTTGTGTTCATTTATATCTTGTCATATTTTCTTTATTGTCGAGTCCCATTCCCATAGAGAACAGCCACTGATTATGCTATTTATGTTGACTTCTCCAACGTTTGGACATGCGCTTTTTCGTAGGCATATCTTTTTCATCTTCACAGGTAATTTTAGTTCTGATAAATAGCTAATGAGTAAAGAGAATGAGCTAATTTGCAAAAAAACTAGCTCATTTCATTCATACTTATTTTGAAATCAGCAGTCCAAACTAAGATATTTACAATGTATATTTATAGATGTGAACATTAGAGCTAATGCCTAGGGTTGTCTCTCTTGGATTTTTTTTTTTTAATTTTGTAACACAAACATTATAATAGAAATATTTCGGCATCAATATTGTATTTTTCATTATTGTTCCTATTCATATGTTGTTAAGGCTTATACAACTTAAAATAAATTTGTATATGTAGAGTTTGAGATTCATATTTCCTAAAGCTGGAATGAGTTGAGGTCATTTAATTTTAAGTACAACACAATAAAAATACCACAACTCTGTATCTAGTCATTTAATTAAAACACAAATTTGATTATAAAATTTGATAATGGATCTCTCTACATGCTGGCAATTTTTATCAGGTTTGGTTTAGTTGGTTTATGGTGTTTAACGCCATTTTCAACAATATTTCAGTTATATCGTGGCGGTTAGTTTTATTGATGGAGGAAACCGGAGAAAACTACCGACCTGTCACAAGTCACTGACAAACTTTATCACATAATATTGTATTGAGCACACCTCACCTAGTGGTGATAAGAAATCCAACTACAATATGATCACGACCACGACGGCCCCTTCAATTTTTATCAGTGGAAGTAAAAAAAATTATCAGTGGAAGTTAGAAAGTCATCCAGTTTTTACTGTAGGTCAAGTCAAACAATGAATAACACCTTTGTATTCCTGCTTTCAAAACTTCTTAATTATCTGGTTATCCAATCTTTTGACCTTGAGCGTACCTGATGAAGGTTATTCCAGAAACCTGTTGTGCACACTAAATTGATATCTACATCTTATTTTGTTTTTATATGTATTCCTACACTGCTTTATACTCTACACACAAATTGAAGGAAATTAATTTGTCAATAATATATTTTCAGAGGAAGATTTAGAAATTGTAAATAAAACAACTACAAGGAAAAGACATAATATATGGTATGAAGCACGGCTGCTCACAGACAATGCTGACTCTTCTGAGAAAGCAAAAAGAGTTTATGTATATATATCTCCTAAGGTAAAGTTTATGTCTTTCTTTCTTCAGATTGTCTTTGTCTCTCTGTCCATACCACTGTAAGCAGCTTGTATTTTACCTTTAGATGGAATAAAATGAAAAGCAAAAAAATAACATACTAGAACTAAATCATATTAGGTGTATGGACATAAGCATATCATTACAATTATTACAATTTTACAAACAGCATAGATACATGGGAGTTTTGGTCCCTTTTTCAACTTCTTAATTGCTATATTCTGTAAGTCTGTTCCTGGATAAACAACTAGAATTTCATCTTTTGGTGGAACTTGTTCACATATCATTTTGTATGATGTTATGGTATGATATGAGCAAACATGTATTATAACAATTTTATAAACTGACCAAATGCGTTAGAAACTAACTGCCCCTTTTTAACTTTAGCTTATGTAGGCAGCTAGTTTTTATACCCCCGCTCCCCAAAGGGAGAGGGGGGTATACTGTTTTACCTCTGTCCGTCCGTCCAAGATATTTTTCGTCGCATTTTTCTCAGTAACCGTTGATGGCAGAAATCTGATATTTGGTCACAAGCTTCATATAGGTACCCCATATCGTGGGAAGGGTTTTTGGACCCATCAGATTCCTACTTCCTGTTTGTCGACTTTGTTGATTTTTATACACATTGAACATATATGCACATTTTTCGTCGCATTTTTCTAAGCAACTATTGATGACAGGAATCTGATATTTGATCACAAGCTTCATATAGGTATGCCATATTGTGGGAAGCGTTTTTGGACCCGTCAGATTCCTACTTCCTGTTTGCCGACTTAGTTGGTTTTTATACACATTGAACATATATGCACATTTTTCGTCACATTTTTCTCAGCAACTATTGATGGCAGAGATCTGATATTTGGTCGCAAGCTTCATATAGGTACCCCATATCATGGGAACCGTTTTTGAACCCATCAGATTCCTACTTCCTGTTTGCCGACTTTGTTGATTTTTATACACATTGAACATACATTTTGTATATGCCCATTTTTAGTCGCATTTTTCTCAGCAACTATTGATGACAGAAATCTGATATTTGGTCACAAGCTTCATATAGGTACCCCATATCGTGGGAAGCGTTTTTTGACCTGTCAGATTCCTACTTCCTGTTTGCCGAAGAGCGGGGGTATCATAAGTGAGCATTAGCTCACAGTTCATCTTGTTTATCTTTCGATGGAAATAGTTCATATTCTGTATGAAATTTTGATATGATTTGACTACCGGTATGCGAAAATTGTTATAATTTCCTAAATGAACCAGTTCCAATTTAGTTATGCCCCCCTCCTTTTCCATTTCTTAAAAGCTTCATTCTTTAGCCAATGTTGCTCTAGGCAGATCAACCAATCAGATTGCAGTATTCACATCAAATTAAATTATTTATTGTTATTGAGCTGAATTATTTGGTTTGGTGTATGGTATTTAATGCCACTTTCAACAATATTTCAGTTATATCGTGGCGGTCAGTCGCAAGTCACTGACAAACTTTATCATATAATGTTGTATCAAGTACGCCTCGCCATGAACGGGTTTCGAACTCACAACTTAAGTGGTGATAGGCACTGATTGCACAGGTAGTTGTAAATCCAACTACCATGCGATCACGAACATGATGGCCCCTTGAATTATTTGGTTGTAGATGATAACAGTGGGACAAGCTTTTGTTTAGATTATATTTATTTATTATCTGTTTCAGCAATTGACAATTAAAGAATATTTTCTGAAAATAATTGGTAAAAAGCTTCACACATGGCGAGTATGTCCTTCAACTAAGGTATGACATTTTGTTAGTGAAAAATTATCTGCTTATCTGTTCAACGAGAGGAGGGTGCAATTTCAGTCCCACTTCGCATATGGGCATGTTTTCTGCTTAAGATTGTATATAGCCTTATTTTGGCTCCTGTATTGAAACTGAAGGCTTTAGTCAATTTTTTTTTTATATTAGGGGAAAACATTTTATAAAAGAAAAAATACCAAAATAAAAGCAATGCTTTGGACTTATTTAAATTTCTAGACCATTGTCTTCTCCATATACTTGTATATACAGTGAAAACTGTTTATATCAAACTTCCTTGGAACCAACTTTTATGTTAGATATAGAATAAAAATTCCTCTATATATTGGAATTTTATTTAAATTTCAGTTTATACAGGATTCTGTTTTTATTCAGGTTCGATTTAGACCAGTTTCACAGTAGTATTTTTATGTCTCTTAAAATGAAACAGAATGCTTAATTATAGCAATTATAAAGAGGTTAGGAGAAAATAAAGTAATTGATTTTAACCAAATTTATTATCATGAGAATATATTCATACAATCTATAGATATGTGCAATGGTTCTGCCCTCATATTTCTTATCAATGAAAATATTTTGTAGTTCAATTGGCACCTAACTAAACCGCACCTGTGGTGTAATGATTAGCATGCTCGCCTCGAGTGCGATAGATCATGGGTTCAAGCCCTGATCGGGTCCAACCAAAGACTATAAAATTGGTATTTGTTGCTTTTCTGCTAAGCACATAGCATTAAGGAGTAAGAGCAAAGACGGGTTGGCTCAGAATCAGGATAATGGGTCTGAATGGGATGATATTGCTATCTGCAGACTGTTGTTTCAGTGAGCTAGCACTGTAAGAATTAATCTAAGTGTGATGGTCTAGTACAAAGCGGAACTCTTCATCATCTCATTGAGAATTAACTTGTTCTCGCCATGATATAACTGAAAAATTGCTGAGTTAGCAAAGAACAATTTTTTTTCTGAATTAAAAGGATTCCAACTTCAATATTGGTACCGAGATTCCTCTGCCGTCCGACGGCTTTTTATTCGACTTGCTGGAGCCATGGGACATCAGAGCGCTCTCCATAAAGAAAACAGCAGATTTGCCGCTCCAACTCTGGGTCGGCACATTTCCACGTTTCATGGCTATCAGATTTTATTTTCTATCCAAAACCCTTATATAAATCGCTTCACCAATCATTTTTTCTATTCATTCATAACCATCTTATCCTCAGAAAGTGGTGTTGCACTCGATTACAGCACAATTTTTCCCTTAGACCCTATCATTTCGCCATTTGACTTTCACTTTCAAACATTTGTCACGTAACTTCGAGAAAACTACGATTACCGCATGTATCATGGGAGATGATTTGCATATATATGATCTTACCTTGTCCAAAATGAGAGGGGGGAGAATGTAACACATGCTCTTTCCGAAGCCCGTGGGTAATACTGCCATTGAATCTTTTCTTTCCAACACATTTTGTATTATTTCCTTCTGCTCTGTTTTGAGCTGTAGATGGAACTCTTTGTCCTGCAGAATACGCTTGATATAGTCTTCCATGTGATTTGTATGTTGTTTTTTACGTATGCAAATAATTTGGTACGCTGCATTAAATAGCTCCCATCATGCAATGTGTTGCTGTCATCATTCAATTAGTATCGCACGGCTCCAGCAAGTCGAACAAAAAGTCGTCGGACGGCAGAGGAATCTCGGACTAGATTACTAGTAGCTAAGCAATTTTTTTTTTAAATGCACAATTATAAACGAAATATAAACAAATTCAGAGATTAACAACAACTTTTTTAATTGAAGTTTTCGTTTACTGGTTACAACAATAGATATGATGCTCCAGTAATGAAGATCTTTGGATGTTCACAACTTCCTGTGATGTTAGCTACAAAAGATAGGAATGTCATAGCTGCTACCTTTACAAACTTTCTACTGAGAAACATAGGTCTGTAACACACTAAAGATAGGAAAATCACTTATAAATTTTGAAAAGATCTTTTTTTTTAATGTTTATCGACTGTGTGTGTCAAAACAGTAAAGATTCTCATACAGACTCTGGGTTTGATATTTAGCTTATATTTTTCCACTTCTTGAGACAAGGGGAAAAAAGAAAATTGCACAACTAATTATGAGGCAGTGAACAGGGAGACTTTGGTTGTTTCATTCCTATCCCATAAACTCCCATGTCATGGACCAAAGATCCTGTTCTGTCTTATTTTTTGCTCTTCAATCTTCAGCTTTACTCATTTTTTTCAGTCCTTTATTACCCATTCTAACCCACCTGACTCCCACTTCTACAGTGATTCCACCAATATCAACAACATACGATTACATATGCCAATGGAAATCCATGTCCTGGGTTGGGACAGGCACAAAAAGTTGACAGACTTGAGTTGTCAATATTCCACCTGATAACAGAATTTTGTCTATAAAAACACATTAAACATGTCATTTACTTTGATGATTTCCGTCATGATATCCCTTGAGGTTGAGGGATATGATATCAATGGCAGCTCTTAGTAATGCATAATGAAGGCCTGATGCATGCAAAATGTTTTTTAAAAGTCCAGACTGCCAAACAGCATCCATTTGGATTACATTTTGTTGACATTTTTTGCAATTTACTACATGTAACTTGAAAGGGATTTCAGATCATGAGCATATATTATGTTGTGAAGTTGTGCACAAAGTAGGACCGATGCACGTAAAATATATATTTTTTAAAAAGTCAATATGTCTGATTAGCTGGCAAGCACTAGGTCGTTATCATATGGTAGTTGGATTTTCAACTACCTGTGCAATTAGTGCCTATCACCAAGTTTGTCAGTGACCTGCGGCAGGTCTGTGGATTTCTCCCTGTATTCCGGTTTCCTCCACCAATAAAACTGACAGCCACGATATAACTGAAATATTGTTGAAAGTGGCATTAAACACCATAAACCAAAACTGAATAGCTGCCATTTTGAAGACATTTTTGCATGTTACCACCTGAAAATAGTTTGAGTTCATGAGCTTATTTTGTAGTGATGTATTGAGCTGTCTTGGGACATGCATCACTTAATGATACTTATCTCTCTAGTTCAGTGTTATTATCAATATTTGGTGACACTTCTGGTTAAATGTCAAAAAATTCATCAGAAAATGTGCATATATCTTTCAATTCATAACTTTTTTCCCATTTCAAAAATTCAAGAATGTGTCTTGTTTGTAAAAATATCTTTTATTATTAATATTTTCTCAATTTATTTTAGGTGGGTCAGAAACATTCCAAGACAAACGACAGTTCTTCTTCCAGGAAGTAAAAAAATCATCTAAAAAAGGAAATGTCAGCCTAAAAATAGATCGAGCAAACTTACTTCAAAGTGTAAGTTACATATAATTGCAGTTAATGTTTTTTTATCTTTGAGGAAAACTACTTAATAATAACATAGCAATTTTAATTTCCATTGTGATGGATATAACATCAGAATAAAATGAATCAGTTATTTAAGAAAATGGAAGTACATGTAAGCTCCAATGTGCTCCTGGACCATCATGGTTGTGATCGTATGGTAGATGGAGTTACAACTACCTATGTAATCAGTGCCTATCACCACTAACATTGTGAATTCAAACCCTGTTCATGGCGAGGTGTACTTGATGCAACATTATGTGATAAAGTTTGTCAGTGACTTGCAAGAGGTCGGTGGGTTTTCTCCGGGTACTCCAGTTTCCTCCACCAATAAAACTGACAACCGTAATATTAAGTGATTAACGATGTTTTTTAAAACGAGAGGACTTTTCTCAGTCATCTCTCATCGAAGGGTGAAGCCCTGAGATGAGAGATGACTGAGAAACGTCCTCAAGTTTTAAAAAACATCTTTAATTATTTTATCGCTATTTTGTATTCATAATTAAATAATTTTTGTTGAGATGCTGACATTTTTTTAAACACAATATTTTATATCGTTAATCACTTATTATCAAGGATTTGGTAATGTGACGTCATTATAACGTCATATTAGAAAACAGCGATAATACTATGTGTGTCTTTGACAACGCTTAGCGATTAGCGATAATTGGAATAATCTCAGCGCTTACGTGATATGAAATATATTGGTTTTAAACATCAAAGGGAAAATAAACAAAATAGCGATAAATCTGAAATATTGTTGAAAGTTGTTTTTATAGCAATAAATAGCTTACCACTATAAATTCTGAGACGCTCCCACAAGTGACCTTCACCCACAGTAGTTGAAAACCACAATCAAAATAACATTGAGATACTCCCTCAACACTGGATATATCCCAACAATTCACTCATAAACCTCATTCCATTTCCTACTGCGATTCATCACGCACGTTAAATTCGTGCAGCAGCTGATTTACAGAAAACCAAAGATAAACTTTTATCATTGCTTAAATTTTAAATTGTTGCTTAATACTATATATATATTAGTATTTAATTTTATTATTACTGCTTTTACTGAGGTAAAATAGTGAGTATTTGACTGGTGAGTTAAATAATGGATTTTGACAACTTACAAAGTGTGACTAGTAGTGTAAGTGATACTTTGCCCTTCGAGGCGATTAGTATAACGGGTAGAGATTGTTTCTGGGATGGGTCTGTGCCCAATCCATTAGTGTCGGTAGGTAGCCCAACCATGTCCGTCTCTTCCATTATGCCTGAGCCTTCGGGAGCAGGTGCGAGAGTCGGCAGTCTTGCGGGCCCAGTTTTATCAAGACCAAAGGTGGTTATACCAACCTTATCCACTGTTACCCATACTGTTTCCAGACCAGTAAACACTACAGGATCTTTTTCTTCAGCACATGGTTCTTCTATGGGTTTTTTCATATGGGTACTGCTTACCGGGTCCTTCCATACCTCCTGTGCAGACTTGGGCTCGTCCACCATGGGCTGTACCCACCCAGTCTTATCCTGGCTCTTAGGGTGTTAACCCCTTTGCTTACTGGCCTCAGCCAGTTCCTTTCAGTCAGGATACCATTAGGACTCCGGTTACTTGTAGTCAGTCTAACTCTTCTTCTGTCTTACAGAATTCAGAGTTGGTTAGTTCTTTTAAGGAGGTTTTATCTGACTAAGAAGTCAATGTCGGTTGATTTGGCTACCATTTCTTCCAGGATTTCTTCTTTGGAAGCTGGCATCGGGTCTCTCTTCCCACTCCTTGTGAGGAAGTATCCGATCTAATTTCTATGGCACCAGGCAGTCAAGAAGCTACCTTCCTCAGTGAAGATGAACATGAGGAAGGTGAGTCTTCAATAGCTAGAGTTTCTGATAAGGTTCCTTTGGCTGGTCAGACTAAGTCTGTTACATCTACGGATGTTGGTTCCTCTAGGGAATTGGAGGCAGAGGATTCTTCTGTGTCTTCTAAAGACCAGTTGAGGGCTAGAGTTTACTCTCTCTTGAGAGAAGTTGCTCATGTGCCCCTGTCTTCTCCTCCCAGACTTAAGAAGACTAGCTCTATCTTCGAGACTTCTTGTGGTTTGGTTCAGGATAAACCTAATACTTTTGGCTCTTTTCCTGAATCTAATCATGCTTCTTCTGCAATTCAGTTTGTGAATGACTGTCTTTCAGTGAAGGCTAATGACAAATCTTCTCAGGGCTCTTCTTTTTCTGGGTTTGGTGCCAGTTCTTTTCCCGGTAATTTCAAGAGTAAAGATTTTGAAATCCATGACTCTTCTATCGAGAAAACGGCCCCAGTTTGTGAAGTCTTTTTCACAACTTCTTAGGACCAAACCAGTTGATGGACTTCGCCTTTCTCAGTCCTTGTGGGCCAAATCGGAGAACTTGCTCCATAGTGCTTCACATGTTCTGGGTACTGCTGAGTTCTTTCTTTCAGCAGTTGGTGCTTTGCTTCAGGGCAAGGAAGGTGATGATCTAGCAGAGGTAAAGTCTCTTCTTCTGCAAGTAGATCAGGCCAATTTCACTCTTTCTAAAAGGCGTGAAATACTTGAGAAGTCTTCTGTCAATGAAATTCTTCAGGACTCCTTACTTCGTTCTCTTTCTGATAAGGTTTTTGGTTTATCTTTACAGAAGGTTCAGGAGGAGGTCAATCAGACACCTCAGCCTCTTAGGGTCAATGTGCAATTGACTAATGGTAAGAGGTCAGCTTCTGTTTCATCTTCTGCCCCAACAGGTATTGACAAGAGGAGGAAAACGTTTGTTCCCAAGACTTCTGGTCCTAAGAAACCCCATCAGAAAGGAGGTTTTAAAGGTGCCAAGAAGCCTGGGTCTCGTAAATAGGTTGTTGCCCCCTTGTATGTTGCTGACTCCTTCCTTAGGAGAGGAACAGTTTCCTGTTCCTCTTCCTTCTGTTCCAGTGGGAGGGAGACTTACCCAGTTTCTACATCATTGGGAGAAGTTCACCACAGATATATGAGTTTTGTCAGTAATTCGAGGGGGATTGGATCTTGTGTTTCAGGAACGCCCTCCTTTGTCGGACAGTCCGATTCCTATGTCTCAGACCTCAGACAAGGAGAAGTTCCGTCTTCTGTCAGAAGAAGTTCAATCTCTATTACTGAAAAGAGTAATAGAGGAAATTCCTCAGACTCAGTCGACACCAGGGTTTTATTCTCGTCTCTTCTTGGTTCCCAAGAAAACTGGGGGAATGAGACCTGTGATAGATCTCTCTATTCTGAACAGTTACCTTTCGGTTCCCCATTTCAAAATGGAGACCAACAGATCTATCAGAGCTTGTATTCTTCCAGGTATGTTGACCACCAAACTGGACCTTTCGGATGCTTATTTCCATATCCCAATTTCTTTGGCTTCCAGGAAATTTCTCCGATTTGTCTGGAACAACAAGGTTTACCAATTTCTGGGGGTCCCGTTTGGCCTGGCGGTTGCACCACAGGTTTTTACTCGGGTTTTTCAGACAGTTATAGCTCACCTGCATACTCTGTCGATTCAAGCTCATTCTTATCTGGACGATTCTCTTCTGAAGGAATTTGATTCAGAAATTCTTTCTCGTCATACTTGCCTGTTTATCAGACCTCTTCTGGACCTAGGCTTCCTTATTTCTTGGAAAAAGTCTCAAATACTTCCTTCCCAAGACTTCCTGTTTTTGGGGGAACATTACAGGACAGATTTAGATCTGATTTTTCCCCCAGAGGAAAAATTTCTGTTACTTTGCCAGAAAATTCTTATTTTCAGCAACAGTCCTTCAGTCACGGCTCGACAATTCTCTCAACTACTGGGCTTTCTGAATTCTCTAGCCGATGTGGTTCCTCTAGGTCGCCTTCACATTCGACCTCTCCAGTTCTTTCTTCAGGAACAATGGGACTCCACTTCTCAAGTTTGGGAGGCTCTAGTACCTATTCTTCCTGTCTTACTGCCTCACCTAGATTGGTGGACTCGCAGGGAAAATGTTTTGACAGGTGTAGCTTTGCTTCACCCAGTTCCTTCTCTAACTTTGTATACAGATTCCAGTCTTCAAGGATGGGGAGCTTTTCTAGAGGGAAAGTCTGTGTCGGGAGTGTGGTCACTTGTTCAGCAACAAGAACACATTAATTTGCTAGAGATGAGAGCTGTCCTATTAGCGTTACAACATTTCAAGACTCTTCTAGTTTTGAAAGCAGTAGTGCTAGCGACGGACAATACAACAGTAGTGGCCTACTTGCAGAATCAAGGAGGAACTCGCTGTCATGCTCTCTTTCTTCTTTGCAAAGAAATTCTTCTTCTTTGTCTTCTATCGCACATTCATCTGGTAGTCAGGCATATTCCAGGGACCTTCAATGTACTGGCAGATTGTCTGTCTCGCTTCCACAATCCAGTCAACACAGAATGGGAACTACAGCAAGTAGTGTTCGACTCAGTTGTTCTGCGGTGGGATCGTCCTCATGTAGATCTCTTTGCTACCAGTCTGAATAACAAACTGGAAACCTTTGTATCTCCAGTTCCAGACCCTCTGTCCTTTGCAGTAGACACCATGTCTCTCTCTTGGGACGGAATGTTCGTCTATGCCTTTCCTCCGTTCCGCTTTCTTCTTCAAGTGCTTCTCAAGATCAAGCAATCAGATTGCAAGATCATTCTTATTGCACCAGCCTGGCCAAGACAAGCATGGTTTCCAGAACTTCTGCTTCTGTCTTGTGCCAGGCCTCTGAAACTTCCTTTCAGACGAGATCTTCTGTCTCAGTTCAAGGGAAAAGTGGTACATCCAAGGCCAGAGTCTCTTCATCTTCACGCTTGGCTACTCTCAGGGAGGGACTCCGTCAGAAAGGCTTTTCTGAAGGAGCAACTTCGCACATCTCAAAGTCTGTCAGACAGTCTACAGGGATCGTGTATGAAGCTAAGTGGGCAATCTTCTGTGATTGGTGCAGTGGACGGGATATTGATCCAGTCCGAGTCACTGTTCAACAGTTAGCTGATTTTCTAGTTTACCTATTTGAGATTAAACAGTTAGTACCCTCTACTATTAAGGGGTACAGATCAGCTATTGGCAGAACTATTTCTTTACTTGGTGGACCTGATTTTGGGCAAAATGAATATATTTCTTTACTGGTTAGAAGTTTTAGTGTGGAGAGGCCTAAACAGAATAAGTTGGTTCCTCAGTGGAATTTAGGGTTAGTCTTAGCTGCCCTAAACTCTCCCCCTTTTGAACCAGCAGAGGAAGTAGATTTACGTTTTCTTGCTTGCCTTAGCTTCTGGCAGAAGGAGAAGTGAGATTCATGCTTTTTCTGTTTCTGACTCTTGTCTACGTTTCAACAGAAACAAATCTTCTGTAACCCTGTTAACAGATCCTTGTTTCCTTGGAAAGAATCAGATTCCAGATAGGGGTGCTAAACCAGTCATTATTCCAGCATTGCCAGAAGATGCTTCTTCTAGGTTGTCTTGCCCAATCAGAATCCTTAGCATATATTTAGATAGAACTAAGAATTCTCGTCCTAGCAAGAATACTAGGCTTTTTCTTCCTTTGAAAAGGAATTTCTGACATCTCTGCCAAGACTATTTCCTCTTGGATTTGTCGTACTATTCTTCTGGCTTACGAGTCTTCAGGGGAAAAATTTCTTAACCGCCACTCGGTTAAAGCTCATAAAGTTCGTGTCCTTGCTTCTTCCTGGGCACTTTTTAATTCAGCCTCTATTTCAGAGGTTTTGTCAGCTGGGTCTTGGAGATGTCAGGATTCTTTTACTTCCTTTTATCTTAGATCTATGTCTGCACAAGCAGACAGTCTTTTTTCACTTGGACCTATAGTTGCTGCTCAACATGTCAGTGTTCCTTTGGTTTCTGAGAGATCAGGGGATTCAGTTGTCTGTTAGATTCTGAGTTTCTCAGAATTTATAGTGGTAAGCTATTTATTGCTATAAAATTAGAAATTTTTCTAAATAAAATTTACTTTTATTAAATAAATACTTACCACTATAAATTATAGGTCCCACCCGTTCCTCCCCTTCATCCCCTGTTGAGGCTTCTCTTGGGGAAATGGAATGAGGTTTATGGGTGAATTGTTGGGATATATCCGGTGTTGAGGGAGTATCTCAATGTTATTTTAATTGTGGTTTTCAACTACTGTGGGTGAAGGTCGCTTGTGGGAGCATCTCAGAATTTATAGTGGTAAGTATTTATTTAATAAAAGTAAATTTTACTTAGAAAAATTTCTAAGTTAAACACCAAAAACCAACCAAAACCTGATGTAGAAATAAAATAATAGCAACTAGCTTTGTGTAGCTTCTAGAACTTAGTATGTTTTCTTTATAATTTCAGTCATATAAAGCTTCAAAAAGTTTATATTCATCCGACTGGTTTAAAACTTTTAATATAGAATTTGTTAATGAATTAGGTAAGTTTTAATATACTACTACCAAAAAAAATGACATAAATCAATTCAAAGACTTAATTAAAACTTGAGAAAACTCCAGTAATAGACAACAATGACATTTTCACAAAAGTTTGAAATTTTAGACCAATAAAGATACATTATATACCGCTACATTCTATAACCTGCCTCATTTTTGTGCGTGTTCCAAGCTAAGATTTCCAACCTCATATTTTGTTATGATCTTTTATTTTGTGGAGTGAGTGAAGATGAGAGGTGATTGTTCGTTTTGTTGATATTGGTGGATTTGTTGACCATGTTTAAACTGTCTTATTATAATTATGTACTAGCCAGATGTAAACTATTGTAATTTTTCTGCAAAAAATACCAATTTTATTTGGCTTAAATTGTTGGAAGATCAAAAATCATTGCCAATATTTACTATTGATGAATTTAGAAATATCTTAGAATATTATTAGCATTTATTTATATCGTGAAAGTGTAACTGCATGTTTATGCAAAAATTAGCAAAAATAAAAACCATTGTGTAATTTTACAATGTCAAAAAAATAGTACTGTGCTTTCCTAACAATGAAAAATGAGTACAGATTTTCAGGACGACATTTTTTCTTTTATCTAGGTTTAGACTGGGGAGGATTAAGACGAGAATGGATAGATATATTATGTACAGAATTATTTGACCCTGACAAGTCAGGACTATTTACTAGGTTTACAGATAACCCTCAGGGATTAGTAAGTCTTTTTACTAGGTTTACAGATAACCTTCAGGGATTAGTAAGTCATTTTACTAGGTTTACAGATAACCCTCAGGGATTAGTAAGTCTTTTTACTAGGTTTACAGATAACCCTCAGGGATTAGTAAGTCTTTTTACTAAGTTTACATATAACCCTCAGGGATTAGTAAGTCTTTTTACTAAATTTACATATAACCCTCAGTAAGTCTTTTTACTAGGTTTACAGATAACCCTCAGGGATTAGTAAGTCTTTTTACTAGGTTTACAGATAACCTTCAGGGATTAGTAAGTCTTTTTACTAGGTTTACAAATAACCTTCAGGGATTAGTAAGTCTTTTTACTAGGTTTACAGATAACCCTCAGGGATTAGTAAGTCTTTTTACTAGGTTTACAGATAACCTTCAGGGATTAGTAAGTCTTTTTACTAGGTTTACAGATAACCCTCAGGGATTAGTAAGTCTTTTTACTAGGTTTACAGATAACCCTCAGGGATTAGTAAGTCTTTTTACTAGGTTTACAGATAACCCTCAGGGATTAGTAAGTCTTTTTACTAGGTTTACAGATAACCCTCAGGGATTAGTAAGTCTTTTTACTAGGTTTACAGATAACCCTCAGGGATTAGTAAGTCTTTTTACTAGGTTTAAAGATAACCCTCAGGGATTAGTAAGTCTTTTTACTAGGTTTACAGATAACCCTCAGGGATTAATAAGTCTTTTTACTAGGTTTACAGATAACCCTCAGGGATTAGTTAGTATTTTACTAGGTTTACAGATAACCCTCAGGGATTAGTAAGTCTTTTTACTAAATTTACATATAACCCTCAGTAAGTCTTTTTACTGGGTTTACAGATAACCCTCAGGGATTAGTAAGTCTTTTTACTAGGTTTACAGATAACCCTCAGGGATTAGTAAGTCTTTTTACTAGGTTTACAGATAACCCTCAGGGATTAGTAAGTCTTTTTACTAGGTTTACAGATAGCCCTCAGGGATTAGTAAGTATTTTACTAGGTTTACAGATAACCCTCAGGGATTAGTAAGTATTTTACTAGGTTTACAGATAACCCTCAGGGATTAGTAAGTATTTTACTAGGTTTACAGATAACCCTTTGGAATTAGTGAGTCTTTTTACTAAGTTTACAGATAACCCTCAGGGGTTAGTAAGTCTTTTTACTAGGTTTATGGGGCCATCATGGCCGTGATCATATGATTGCATAGGTAGATGTAAATCCAACTACCTATGCAATCAGTGCCTATCACCACTGATGTTGTGAGTTTGAATCTCGATGAGGGCGAGGTGTACAACATTATGTGATAAAAGTTTGTTAGTGACTTGCGACAGGTCGGTTGTTTTCTCTGGGTTCTCCGGTTTCCTTCACCAATAAATCTGACCGCCACGATATAACTGAAATATTGTTGAAAGTGGTGTTAAACACCATAAACCAAACATATATAAATAAATGTTTGTAGTAATGGTTATGATTTGTTTAATTAAAGGTTCATCCACTACACAGTGCTGGTGTTAAATTAAAGTATTATGAGTTAGCTGGAAAAATTGTTGGTAAATGTTTACTGGACTCTTCTACTGGAAGTTCATCATGTCTTCTCGTCAAAGCCAATTTTTCTAGATCTTTCCTTGCTCAAGTAATTGGATTACAGGTAAATTATAAGGTAAGTATCAGCTGGGAGCAGTACAATAGCCCTCCTGGACAATTGCCCCCCGGACAATAGCCCCCGGACAATAGCCCCCCAGATAATTGCCCACCACAAATATTTTTCAGTTTTATATTTAGTTTCTGATTACCCTTTTCTGACTCTATGAACTCCATTGCACTACTATACTTTCACTTCAAAATACACTCCTATTTAAGGCAGTTCTAAGCTTGTACTTAGCTTGCAATCATTTTTTCTCAAAATTCTTTTTAATTATTAACCTTTGTACTTAGCTTTGATCATTGTTTAATCAAATTCCTTTTTATAATTTTTCTTTGAAGACCAATTTTGTAAGGTAATTAAACTTAATTGGGAAATCATTAAACTCTATCTAAAAATAAAATATCTATAAATAATAAGAGAAAGTTATTTTTATCATAGCTTGTCCAAGCTGTATAATCCTTTTGATGATTAATATCACAGGGGCTTGAATCGCTTTCATAGAGGTCACACAGCCTATATACCATATATAGCTTGAATCGCTTTCATAGAGGTCACACGGCCTATATACCATATATAGCTTGAATCGCTTTCATAGAGGTCACACAGCCTATATACCATATATACTAACGTTAGTAATATATATATGGTATATAGGCCGTGTGACCTCTATGAAAGCGATTCAAGCCCCTGTGATTAATATACAAAGAAGAAAATCCAACTTAAAAGTAATTTGAATAATTTAATCTGAGTTTATGCATATTTATTTCTCATTTAAAAAATAAATAAAAATGAAATAAAAAAATTGGGGGATGGGACAGTGTTCTTCATTTTTGATCAGTGATAGGTGGTTGTTTTTTGTTGCTGACTTTTATAGTGTGCTTTCATTTTTTCGCTGTTGCGCTTAAGTACGCGTAATTGCGACAAAAATAATACAAAGAATACTTTATATTTCCAATTTTATGCTACTACTTGCTGCAGCAATTTTCTTTTCAACATGTCTCTCTTAATTCTTCTTTCTCTTGTAATTTTCCTTAGCAAAGGAGATTTCATTGCCATTTTTTTTTCAAAAGTTTCAAAAAAAAAAAATTCTTCTCATTATTACAGGTTGTACAGTCATCTGTCAAAAGTATACGGAAATGTAAAAAATCCCTATATAAACAACCACAACCATATTTTTTCAAAACATTTCTGGATAGATTTTAACAAATGTTACACCAAAACATTCGGAATTGTCAATATTTTGATTGTTTATTTACTCATTATGTTGTTATGAGTGATTTTTATTTGTACATAATTTAAACACAACAAATAAAAATTGACTTTGATTTTCCTATATATTTCAACTAAAAATAAATCCTAAAAATTTAAAATCATGGAAAAATTATGTACAAATAAAAACCACTCATATAAACATAATGAGCAAATAAACAAACAAAATATAGACAATTCCAAATGTTTTGGTGTAAAATATTAAAATTTATAAAATACTTGTAAAATTACTTCAACATGTTCAATCTTTAATTACCCTTGTCTCGGATTGAAACCACTCGTAATTGTGTCACAAAATTAATCCTGACCCAGGGGCAAATATACAGTTAACTTGTACTTAATTGTTTAAAGAAAGATGATCAAATATGCTAATCGAAGGGTGTTATAATTTAAAGAGAAATGTTTATACAGCACTACATGTAAAAGTGTGTCACCGTTATTGTATAGTTTGGAAGTCATTTTTACCGGAAGTTGTTAAAATCTTTTCACAGATAAATATTTCTGTCGTTTTACAAAGTCAAATAATTCACAAACATTTGCATGTGGATTATAACCCATTAAAAGGTATGCTCGTACTTATTTCGTCATTAAAATTGTCAACTGGGAAAACAATGTTAATTTTCCGACCAGCTTTGAAAAATGAATGCCGGTCGGAAGAGAATTATAACTGGTCGGCGAAGCCGGCTATAACCAGCAATGGAGAACACTGTGGGGGGCTATTGTCCTAGGGGGGCAATTGTCCGGGGGGCTATTGTCCGGGGGCTATTGTCCTAGACCCGTATCAGCTATTTGTCTTTAGTGTTATTTACTATTTCAACTACTAACTACTTTTTTCATGACCGCAATTGTTTTGTTGACTAGTGTGAGCTGGTTTTTTCATTATCTATTTTAGTAATACCCAGTAATACATGTTTTATCATTAAATCATGTGACTTGAATGGACAAATCACAGCTTTCATAAATGATATGATATTATGTTGAGTACTGTTGATTATGTATAGTACTGTTATACAAAGGCATGTATCCAATTAAATTCCCCTCTAATGAACTATCACAATACAAATACAGTACAATACAGGGCTTCTCAATTGAGGGGGAGGGTTGTCAGGTTATAATACAGAAAGTCTGACTGTGAACCGTAAAGGGTAACGCATTTGGAGAGTGCCATGCTCCTTCAGTCCTTGCATGCTAAAGACCTATTCTGAAAAAGAGTTGGTGCATTGTAGCCACTACAAAAGACTAAATATTTCGTACCTATCCAGCTCTTCACAATTTTTCAGTAGCAGTCAAAAGTCATTGACCCGATTTACCCATCCCTTCCCTCATTTCTATATAGTTTTTATATATTATTGAGCTTGGTCCCGTCCTGAACATAGCTGAAATACTGCTCACTGGACATTAAGCAATAATCAATCCATCAATCGATGAAAATAAAGATTTTTTTTTTTTTACCAAGATACACACATATATCTCTGCAATACTGAATGATGACTTGATTAGTTGTCTACTGTCTATTTATAGTATTACTAGTTGTCTACTGTCTATTTATAGTATTACTAGTTGTCTACTGTTTATTTATAGTATTTTGAGACGGATGATCCAGAGTTATATAAAACTAAGATCAAGTTTATAGAAGATAACAGTATAGAAGATATGGAGTTAACATTTATAGAAGAGGAATACTCAGATGGTCAGCTTGTTAGGGTAATTATATCTTAATTTCAATTCTGTATCACCAGTATTATAGACCCTGATAGTCTTATGAAGAAAAAAACATGAATTTTTGCCAAAAATTCATAAAAGATATAGATATTTTCAACTTTAATTAGACTATATTTCTTTCGCAATAATATTAATAATTTCACAAACTAAAAGAGTGGGGATGTATACATATTTCATTAAAATAACTGCATTGGTGTTATAATGGTTAGTGTGTTTGCCTTGAGTGCAGTAGGTCGTCGGTTCATTCCCTGGTCTGGTCAAACCAAAGACTATCAAATTGGTATTTGCTGCTTCTCTGCTTAGCATACAGCTTTAATGAGCAAAGACTGGTTGGCTCAGAATCAGGATAATGTGTTCAAAAGGAGCGACAGGTCTACCTGTGGACTGTTGTTTCAGTGTGCTAGCACTGTGAAAATCCAACTAAATGTGTTGATCTAGTAAAAGTGGATCATAATTTCATTGAATGTAACTTGTTTTCACCATGATATAGCCGAAAAATGCTTGGTTGGTATTAAATAACAATCACTAACTCTCATAAACATTAGCTATGATTAGGGTTAGGGTTATTGGAATTGATCATCACTTTCAGCTGTCCTATGTGGGGGAGGAAGCCCCGTTGTTATTGTGCAATCACCAGTGAAATCCCAATCTTGAGTTGGCATCTGGGAACCTTAACACTTGAGAGATATATATGGGAGCATGAATCCATTTTAGGGGTGTTAGGCTTGTGGTCAAAACTCAGCAACCTTTGCTATGTGACCACCAATATCCCTAAATGATAAGGTATTAAAGTTTTATTAATCACAGAAAGTATAATTATTGAGACATTTTATGTAATGTCTGATTATAAGTCATAACTATCCTTTTCTTTCTATTACATCGTGTTGATGTCTCTCTCACCGACTACTGAAACAAGATTTCCAGCCCTGTAAACACTGATTGGAATGTGAATGATTGTTTTCACAATACAAAAGTTTGGGTCAATGAACCACAGTTATTGTTTGAATTTTTCTACTGGTTGTAGAATGACATACAAGGAAGCTGATATTGTAAAATAGCATACATGGAAGCTTGTATTGCCTCTTGCATCCATCCAACTAGTATACAGACTTTTATTGTGTTGAAGCAAGACAAATTTCAAAACATATATGTATTTCTATCCACAGACAGTTGATCTTGTTCCAAATGGATCAAAGATGGAAGTGACCAACGAAAACAAAATTTATTACCTAAACTGCCTAGCTCAGTATAAACTTGTCAGTTGTGTTAAAGAGGAAGTCGAACATTTTCTCAAGGGACTTAACTCTATCATTTCTGATAATCTGCTTAGTATATTTGATGAAAATGAACTAGAGGTAAGCATTATACTAGAAATTTTCATAATAATAATTTCTATCATCAAAGTTTTTTTTCTCAATTCCATTATATAATGTTAAACTTGTATTCAATGGTTATTCTATGAAAACAAAAACTGAAAGGTGACTGTAAAAATCAGAATGACCCATTTATAAAAGAAATTAATGATCCCCACTTTTTTTTCCAGTATCAACTACTATAGATATAAATCATTAAGTCTTTCTATGAATCAAGGGTGAAGTAGATGATTTGTATTCATTTAAATATAAGAACTTTAAGTATTTGAAGGAGTACTTATATAGATATACATGTATATATCCAAGACAGTTTAGCAATTCAAGGTACACTGCTATACAGCATTGCAAGTGACAAAAGTTACAATAAATTGGCAAAATAAATTGAAAGGTTAAATGTAACTTTGAATTTAACTCATGATGCAGTTATTTATGCCTTGTCACAAAATTTAGAAAATTTCTGCAATACCTCAATAGGTCAGTCGTTAAACCCTCATATACTACTACTACTTAGAAAATTTCACAAATTTATATTTTTTTTAATAATCTTTTGTATTTAATTATTTTCAAACTTCTTAATGATCTAGTGTATTTATATATTTATTTTCAAGCTTCTGGGTGACCGCATGTGTTTATTTTTAAGCTTTTAATGTGTGGAACAGATAATTACAGTTTTACAGATTTTAAAAACCATGCAATAGTATCAGGAGATTTTATAGGGACGAAGGTAAGAAATAACCAGGTATTTACTGTTTACATGTATTTACAAATATATGTTTATATTTATCAGCTAATGACGATATAACTGAAATATTGTTGAAAGTGACGTTAAACACCATAAATCTACCTTTATCAGCTAATGCAGTTTGTACTTGACATGTGTAAACAATTTTGAAAAGAATTTTAAACAGTGATTGTTAACAATTCTACAAAAACAAATAACTACCTCTCATCTCAAATCTTTAAACTAAAAAAAAATGCCAGATCCTGGCTTGGAACTGGTTCAAAATGTGGGGTTATACCAGATATATAGAATCTAACACTGGCAAAAGTGCAAGACAGGGAAATCTCCGCCCTCAGGTGTCAGAGATTTCCCTGTCTTGCACTTTTTGCCGGTGATTTTATTTCTCACTTTTATCAGCTGTTTTTAGTTTCGTGTTTGTTTATACTTTCAGCAGACGATCATGTAAACAATGTGAGTTATTTCCCCTTCATGTCAATCAAAAAAGTAGTTCCATATTTTTGTGTATTGTGTGAAGGTTATTATGTAATAATATGGCTGATTGTTAGGATTTGCGTGTTTATAAAAGATTGAAAACTTATGTACAGTGAATTGTTTATTTTAAAAAGGAAAAACATGGAGAATTGGGGGGACAGTTGACATAAACTGTACAGCATGCATTTGCCGGTAAAACGCACATGATTTTTTTGTTTTGCACTAGTGCAAGATAAGAAAATCTCACATCGCCAAAAATAGGAACTGGTCTGTCTCAAAAGTGAGAAAATGGGATCCCAACCTTTCCCTTTTCGATAATTGAATCTCCAAAGATAATGCAGATGAAAACAAACAATAATGAAATCTGCATAGATTTACTTCCACTCAAAAAAAGACCACATACTATCACAAAAATGAACGACAACATACACATGGACAAAAAAAGACAAATATAGGTTTGGAAAAGTTGTAAATGGTCAAATTGATCGCTACAGTGTACAAAGCTGGATTTTTAGTTTAAAAATGAATTTATGAATTTCTCTGTCAAAATAGGAACAAATAGAACTAAGCGGTTCTCAATATTGGAAAAATGATTATGTTTATGAATAAATTGACATCAAATTTGATTGACATATTATATATGAATTTGATATTACAGTTTCTTGAGTGGTTTTGGGCAATTGTTGCCAGTTTTACTGATGAACAAATGGCCAGATTGTTACAGTTTACGACAGGCAGCTCACAGCTCCCACCTGGAGGATTTAATGACCTAGATCCTAAATTTACAATATCATTTACATCATATTCTACAAACAGTTTACCCACAGCTCATACTTGGTATGTATTGGTAAAAGTGTTTAAGGCATGTTGAGGGGGAAAAGGGAGAGGGGGATAACCAAAATTGCTTCTGTTCAAGTAGATGGTTTACTGATCTAAATCCTTAATTTACAAATAATAAACAGCTGTTTTCACACAAACACATACTTATATATCTTGATAGAAGGGAAATATAGGTTGATACATGGATCCTTTCTCTACCAGTAGAGGGTTTTAAAAGATTTTTACTTCACTTGTCATATTCTATAAATGATATATCTGCAGCACAGAGTTGGCTTGTTTATTAAAGTTATATGGAAGAGTTAGTAATATATGATATAAGCACCTCCACCCTGGATAATTATTGAAACATTCAAATCCAAATGAGTTACAGTGAAACCTGTGTAGACTGAACCCTGGATAAGATGGAATCCTGTATTAACTGAACTTTAGACAATGATCCCAAGGTAGGAAATCATTGTTAATTTAACCTGAACAAGGGCAACGTAAAGCGTGGCGTATCCCCTCACCTAAATAATTGACCTGGTAACCTTGACCTTTGACCTATGACCTTGAAAATCAACAGGGTTCCAGATTCTCTTAAGGACTAAGTATGTACCAAGTTTGGTCAAAATCCATGGAAGGATGTTGATTCTAGAGTGTTCACAAGGATGTTACGGAAGGACGGACGGTAGCGTTACTATATCCCTTCACAACTTCGTTGGCGAGGGGATAATAAACCAAACACCTGTCTTGTCTGAATACAAAAGGTGATCACAAGGAAGTTTGGTTTAGACAGGTTTCACTGTATTTGTCCTCTTGAGATACTTAGACTGATAAATTAACGCCATTATTTACATTCAAATGAATTATTAGTAATTTTTAGAAATTTGTAAATATGATGAAATATGATCACGTTGTTGGAATGACGATGTGTTGATAATGGGTACTCTGGTTTCCTCCACTAGTAAAACTAACCACCACGATATAACTGAAATATTGTTGAATGTGGCATTAAACGTCATAACCCCCTTTAAATATTTATTTCATCTTATTTTTTTTTGTTGAGTTACAGTTTACATCATGGAATGTTTAAGAGATTACTGTGTATTTACTATTTATTTTTGTTGTAGTTTCAACCAGCTTTGTCTCCCTTCATACACAACCATGGAACAGATGCACAAATGTATGATGACAGCTATTAATGAAGGATTTCAAGGATTTGGATTTGTATGAAACAATGAATGAACATTATTATATCAACTATCAACAATACACAGAAAATGTACAGAAAAAGTTTAATTTTGTTATGATAGATTAAAACAGAAGATCTATATTTAAGAAATAAATCATGGAAGCTAGAATGTGTTTTGAGTTTTAACATGGATTGACGGATAACATTTTCTAATATCTGCCAACCCATGTTAAAACTCAAAACACATGCTGGCTTCCATGATTTATTTTGATTCTGATATGTCTAAGAGTACAAATACGATAGTATACTTTGATTGGAAGACGGTAATTTATATTTACGTTTCTGGAAAATGTCGCACACAATTTATGCTGCCAAATTCGAGCAGACGATAATTCATCAACATGTACATTTATGACGAAAAAGTTAGTCACATTCACCGGCACCTGTGCGAATGAGATTATACCATCGATAAATCGCTCGTTTGTCTACAAAGCGAAAACAGAACGTCATGTTAGAATTAGAAAATAATTCATGGAAGCCATAATTTGTATTGTACCTTTAACATTGATAACATTATTTTCATAAAAATATTTTCCTGAGCAATAGCGAGAATTAAAATGCAATGAAAATAATATTACCCATGCTAAATCGTCATACAAACTATGGTTTTCATGGATTATTTTGATTCTAGTAGGAAAAATCTAACTTTTTTTAAGTGAAAGGTAGTATTGTAGTGATAGGAAATGTCTGTCAGAACAAAATCCACTAACCTTCATGTTTACAGTCGTTTTTATCTATATAAACAACAATATACTGTGTTGCTATTAAGTTAAGTGACATTTTATAATTTGAGGGTTAGAGTTTAGGGTTATATTTGTTTAATGTGACTTTCAACAATATTTAAGTTATATCGTGGCAGTCAGATTTATTGGTGGGAGAAACAGGAGTACCCAGGGAAAACCACCAACCTGTCACAAGTCACTGACAAACATAATGTTGTATCGAGTACACCTCACTTGAATGGGGATTCAAACTCACAATGTTAGTGGTGATAGGCACTGATTGCATAGGTGGTTATAAATCCAACTACCATATGATCGCGATCATGGCGACCCCTTTTTCAATTTGAGGGCATTCTGATTTTACAGGTTAAGACAAGTAAAATGCTAAAAAAATATCTTAGAATGAATCAACAATAATATGTCAATGTCGCCAGAAGTCACCAATTTACAAAAGTTAAAGTTGATCTCAGTTAGATTTAGTTGTTTTTTTCTGGAATAATAAATATGTGAAGAATCAACTTCTACATATTGAAGGAAATTTTAATGTATAAATTTTAAAAACGACAGAAATGTTTATATGTGAATAGATTTTAACAACTTCCGGTTATAGAAATCAAATTTACTTCCAAACCATCCACTGACGGTGACACGCTTCTAAGTGTTGTATAAACCTTTTTCAATTAAAGTATAACACACTTGCTTCAATAAACATATTTTATCACCTTTCTTTAAACAATTAATGATCAATTATCCATAAGTTAACTGTACATTTGCCCCGGGGACAGGATTAATCTTGTGACACGACGAGTGAGAAAAAAAAACTGTATTGTCCTTTTTTTAGTTGTGATAAACAAAAATTGAAAATAAAATGGAGAGTAAATATTTTTAAGACGTAAAAACGAATTTAATATATATTAAAGGAAATTGCTAGTATACGTGCTAATAACGTAATTTCTTTTCAAATTCGATAAAATAAATTCTGCTAAATTTACAAATGCCGAAATTTTCTACAACTGTCAAAATGAAACTTATATATTAGAATATATATTATAATTGTAAGTGATAATACTCATTTCCGGTAAACTTGTCAAAATCAAACCGTCAGTCATTCCAAATTTAAAATCAAACTGTTAACTTCCAGTTTTCTGTCCTTACTCAGTTTATCGCCAAACTCGTTATAACGCCAAAATCTGGCTGGACATATGATGGCGGTTTAACGAGGTTATACTGTAATATGGGAAATTCTATTGTATATATACTGTCCTGTATAAAAATACGAAATTACTCGGGATTTTGGCCCCAATTTGTCTGGCAATACAAATGTGGAGGAAAAAAGTTTTCTCTTGGCATTGTTTTTATAGGCAATGAACAAAATCATGTGCCTATGAAAATATTTGACATTAATCAGTGATTTGTTTTTTCAGTTTTAGTATAAACATATTTTATTAATTAATTCAATATTACACATTATGATAATACACATATAAATTATATAGACATTTAAATTAATCAATAGGATTCGGAAACAAGTGGTTATACTTATATTAATCCGTATCCCTGTTGTTATCTGGTGTTCAAGGTTTAATTAGTATCGAAAGGTAGAAGTGTATTGAGAATTAATCAAGTGTTAATCAGTCGTTGTCAATGTTATTTGGTGTGCTTTAGTAAGAAAAAATAAATAAAAAGAAACAAACAAATGAAGTGCAAAGGTGCAAGTGCTTTTTTTAGTTTTAGTGACTATGATTAATATAGTGCTAGTATTAACATTTCTAAAATCACTAACTTGAGTTAGTGAAATGTACAATACAGTTTATTTCTATATTGAAGCAAAATTAAATGCTGTTTTCATTAAAAATTCTACTGCCATGGTTACACAAGAAGGAACTTGAAATACAGTCCCAAAAACTGCAAAAAGACCGCATACATCACCTTAGTAAGATCCATAATGGACTATGGAGGTATAATTTGGGACCCATATCTCAAAACAGATGTTGATAGGCTAGAGCGCATACAACATCAAGCAGCCAGGTTCATCACAGGTGACTACAAAACAAGAGAACCAGGCTGCATAACCAAAATGTTCATAGATCTGGAATTACCAACACTAGAGAAAAGAAGAACAGCCCAACGTTTATGTTCAAAGTGGTTGAGGGCCTGGTACCGGCAATTTCTCCCTCTGATTTTGTAACCAAGACTAGACCAAAAAGATTAATAAAATCCAGACAATATTCGGACTTTATATCACAAAACATAGTAGAAAATAGTGTCATCAATAACTCTAAGGGCCTAGTATACCAAAGGGCAAACACTGAACCATTTAAAAACTCTTTCTTCATAAAGACAGTATTAGACTGGAACCATCTCGACTATAACACAGTAAACCAGTCCAGTTTGGAGAGCTTCAAAACTGCTCTCCAACATTCCTACTAAGTCGCATAGCACACCCCACTCCGTCGAAGTAAAACCCAGAAGTGGATCCATCGACGTACTTTATACAGATACAGACAGATACAGATACACAAGATATTTTAACTGATACTGAGCATCATTAAATCAAAGTTGTTGTAACCTATCATGTTGGTGTATTATTCAGTTTAATGATAATTGAAATCAACTTCAATGTGGAAGTTTTTATTACTATTAATATCACAAAACTATTTGTAAAAGAGAGATATTAATATTGACTGCAAAGATTATGATGTACATGTTTTTTTTTAAAGTGTTCGGTTTATATTATTATTTTTATTTAAGTCAAGAATGGAATTATATCATTGTCTGTAACTCATGGCTGATCACACTATGATACTCTCCACTCATCATCTATGGGTTAATTCATATGAAAACTGCTGTTCTGGGCTAAGCCGCTTGTTCCGTAACTGATCTGAATTAAGTAATTTCCATAACAACTAAATTCTCCTTTTGAACAGATTAAACAGGTTATAAATGATACGATCTAAATAGTTGATTTAACGGCCATCGTAGTTAATCCATCAGTATTTGGGCCAGTTCATATCTTAGAATTTTAATTTGCAAAGAAATCCTTTTCTTATTAAGAACTGTGATTTGATTGTCTGTATATCATTAGTTCAGGACTAATCAAAAGTTTTGAAATGACTCGTGAATAATTCATGACTATGGGGATTTTTTTGTCGGTTGACAGATGAGTAGTGGAGAGTACCAGAGTGTCCATCAGCTGTGGGTTACCAACGATGGAATCGCATATAGTAAAGGAATTTTCAAAACTAAATATTTAGTTCATTTTTATTTTGTTACTTGGATGAAGAATGGACATACATGTGCTAATGAATATTTTAATGAGGAAATTTACAATTTCTTTTAAAATAGGTATCAATAGTGATTGTAGACTTCTTTATTTTATCTTGTATCTGCAATTCCTCATAAAAATCACAATGATCTGATCAATTGTTGAAAAACAAATTAAAATAAGATTTAGAAAAATCAGTAACGCACCAAATGTGCAAAAGCTGAGTTGCGAACTTGTGGATGGACAATGTGACCTTGACCTTTGACCCACAACCTCAATATCAAAAGGTTTCCTCCTCTCACCATCGGGCATGTGTGTACCAAGATTCATTTAGATCCGACATTTCGTTCTTAAGATATCGTGCGAAAACAAAAAAAGTATCTAATTTTTGTTCTATTTTTAGAAGTTGTGACCTTAACCTTTGTCCTACAAACCTCACTATCAATTGGCTTCCTCCTCTCACCATCAGGCACATGTGTACCAAGTTTCATTTAGATCCTACATTTTGTTCTTAAGATATCGTGCGGAAATGAAAAAAGTATCAAATTTTTGTTCTATTTTTAGAAGTTGTGACCTTGACCTTTGTCCTACGATCCTCATTTTCAATAGGTTTCCTCCTCTCACCACCTGGCATGTGTGTACCAAGTTTCATTTAGATCCGACATTTCGTTCTTAAGATATTGTGCGGAAACGAAAAAAGTATCAAATTTTTGTTCTATTTTTAGAAGTTGTGACCTTGACCTTTGCCCTACGATCCTCAATATCAATAGGCTTCCTCCTCTCACCACCTGGCATATGTGTACCAAGTTTCATTTAGATCAGATATTTCATTCTTAAGATATTGTGCAGAAACGATTGCGCCGCCCGAACGCCATTCATCATATTATAAGCCGAGTTTGACTTCATCGCAACTCGGCTAAAAAATTTGCACAGGCTACTATGAGCAAATATTTTAAACACCCTTTCCATTTTCAACTTTAAAAAAAAAAAAATTTTGTTTATTTTTAAATATTTCATACTCTTCAAATCAGAATGAAATCATTAAAAATGTAATTTTTGTGCTTTTCTGACTTCAATTATAACATGGTTACCATTTTATCTGAAGTGAATGCTTGGAAAAATAGTACTGAAATCAAAATGTCTGATTTTTTAACTTCGTTGTACTGTGAAGTTCAAATAGAGTGCTGATGTTACACTAGATCTACATTAGAATTATGATTATTAGATTTGACTTTGTATGAATTCATTGATGTATTAACTTTCACTCACAAACTTAACATTAAGTCCTTTGTACTTTATTCAGTTTGTGAGTGACATGGCCGAGTTTACACATGAATAAATTCCAACAAAATCGTATTTAATGCATTAATAAATCAACTTTTGTTGTCATCATTTCTGCTTTAGAGTTTGAGGTTGATTTTGATTTGTTATATTTTAGACGATTACTGTTTTAATCTTTAATTTTCTTTAAATAGTAGAAATAAGTAATAATTTAATGAAAATTGAAGGTTTGATTTTAGCTTTTTAGTATGTAATATTTGCTACAAGATCTCAAAACAAAAAATATTTTTTATTTAGGGCCTATCTGTGATATTAATGTTTGTATTACTGCTGTGTAAGTAATCCATTTGGTAATCAAATTCATCTTGAACATACATGTTGTTTGATTGGTCATTTTTTTTTTGTAAATATGTAATATGTGATAATGATTTACATTCATCTAAAACTTGTCTAGTGTAACCTTAATTTAAGGTCTGTATTTATTACATTTAACCTTGCATGTACATAAAAGGGTCAATATTAACCTTTAACCTTTACTAACCATATGTTGACTACATTTGCATTTTTTACATCACTTTTTATTTATATGTTGTTATAGTGAATGACCTATGAACTATTGATATAACCACACTATTTATTTTGCTGCATGTAATACAAATATAGATGATATATTGGTACAGTAGATAAGACAGCAGTATGTGACCAATTTTTTACATGTGATATTGAATCAAGCATTTTTATTTATTTTTTATTGTTATTTAGATATCACAAAAACAAATCCTTTAATAAAATTATTTTTAAAATGTTTCTTTGACTCTTTTTCCCAGTCCATCTGGCCAATGGCCAGTTTGAGTATTTTATCTATCACACCACCAGAGGGTGAGTTTAAGTGGAGACCTTTAATTTTACTCTCTATGTATAGCACAGATAGTGTTGTGTATCCAGTAACATAAGAATAGGCATAGTATTTTTAGCTCACCAATATCATATGTCTAGGTGACATAATGATAAAATGACTCTGTGGAACAATTACCATATCAGTGTATGAAATTCTTGATGATTAAAGAAATATTATCATTATTTTTGGTACCATACTAAGGACTATTTCCCTTTATAGACTCCCTCTTTGGTACAATGGTTAGCTTGCTCACAATTGGTTGGTCAGATAAAAACAAAGACTTTTAAAATTGGTATTGACTGCTTCTCAACTAATTGCCAAAACGTAAAGGAGTAAAAACAAAGAGTGGTCAGTTCGGACTCAGGATAACATGTTGGACATATCTGCATTCTGATGGTTGTTTCAGTGAGCTAGTAATATCGTTTTCTGCTCTGTTGATGGAGATACAGAGAAAAAAAAATGGCTTTAGGAGTCAAATCTCTATCAGATTAGTGAGCTAGCATCTTAAAAGGTGTATCTGTCTAGTATGAAGCAGTGATCGTCATCATCTCATCAAAAAGTAACTTGTTTCACTCCATGACATACTATAGCTAGAAAAGTGTGTGACTTGATGTTAATCAGCAGTTACTCTCTCCCCATTCCTTTTACCACAAGTAATTAATATTAATAAATAAAAAAAAAATTCCAGGAGGCCACAGTATCTTTCATATATCAATGGCAACTTGTACATTGAAACTGGTAAACATATACATTCTAAAATTGTGCTTAATTGATAAGTGGCTACAGTCAAATGCATTTATGGGGTGTCTAAAACACCACAAAGGACCTTCTTCATGCACAAACCAGCACAAAGAACTACAATGAAATATTTAATTAGCACAAAGGACCTACATATTCAATTCAAAGTAACAAAATAATAAAATTCATGGAAAAATGTATTCTAGGGGAATTAGTTCGACTTTGATAAAAAAAAATAAAAGAATGGTGAACGCAGATTTGTTTGATAAAAAAGAATGGCGAACGTAGCTACAAATACCTCGTTCTCGAGGACAAATCTCATTTTGTGCATAGCAACTCTGATTCTAACAAAACGTTTTCTGATCATCAAAGTGCTCAAGATTTTCATTGACAACATATTTGTTATGTTTGATGAACATGTTTTTTTCAACAGTTGGCATTCCTATGGGTACCAACTGTGCTCCTCTTCTCACCAACTTGTACCTTTGTTCATATTAGGCAGACTTCATTCATGGACTTCTCAAGAAAAACGATAAACCTGATCCTTTAATTTCACTTTCCCCTATATAGATGATGTCCTTTCACTAAATAATTCCAAGTTTTGTGATTATGTTGACCACATATATCCCATGGAGTTTAAAATAAAGGGCACCACAGATACAGCTAGGTCAGTTTCATACCTTAACCTACACATAGAAATTAATAATAAGGGCCGGCTATGAACTAAAGACAAAAGAGATGATTTCAATATTCCCATTGCGAACTTTTTCATTGTATATAGCAATATTTCAGCACCACCTGCATATGTCTCTCAGTTGATATATATATATTCCAGATCATGTGGTCCCATCGTGATTTCCTTGATAGATGGTTACTACTGACAAGGAAGCTACTGAATCAAGGGTTCCTGACTGTTAAATTGAATCATCACTTGAACGTTTTATGGTCGCCACCGTGACTTGATTAACTGTTATGCAATATATGTTTCACAAATGACCATGGATATGGTTTTGTTCTAATAACAATTCATTCCTTTCCTCATTTATGACATATCACTGGATTTTTAACAAGAGAACGCGACGGCCGGTGTCACTAGTGAAACAGAAACTGAACACCTTTCCAGGGTACCTGAGTTCTCTCTAAAAAAAATTGTGTCTTTTAGTTACTCAATATTCAGTGTAGTGCTTTGTAGATCATTGTTTGTCCCTTTATTGCATTGTCTGCCCTTCTGTTTTCAGCTTCTGATTACCCATTTGATATCTTCAAACTTGTCTTTAATATACAATATAAAAATAACATTCATAGTGCACATTCTAACTGAGGAATATAAAAACTCCATTAATAAAACATTTATTTGTACTATAAAACCGGAAACCTATAAAATAAAATAAAACTGAAAAAGTATTTTAAATGTCGGCAAAATATTATATCACAAATTTCCAATATGGTGTGAGGATCTACGGTCGAACAAGATATTATCTACGATATAATTCTATTTATAAAGCAATCGATGAGAACATTAATTTGTGATGCTGGCTGCGTTTGGCAATCTTCTGGATGATGCTCTGCTGCCCGATTCACTATCTCTTATAGCACGTGCAGATCGTGGTGGTAGCATAACGGAAGTGTCTAGTTTATTGTCACGTGATACGACATAATGGCGCACATGTTGATGTTCTCCACCATGAGAATCTGTTTTACCGTCGCATTGTTTAGTCCGTACATACACTGTACCACCGGGACGGGGTACTTTAATCTCAAATGCGTTGTCATCCTGAAATAAGAATTCACAATGATTATTTTTTTCTAAATATTATTGCGTCATCTTTATTGCCTTAGACTTCTTTTTTCTAACGGTATACAAACTTCACCAAATATTGTATTATTAGACTCAACTGACAAATATAATTTTCAACAGTCCTCAAATTTCCAATTCCCTCATTGTTATGGGAATTAATGTACTAGTATATACAAAGAGGGGAAGATAAATATTTCTTTGAATTGACATTTATTATTTTTTGGAAGTTTGGTCAAATTGTTATAGGAACCGCGTCTTCTTTTAAGAAACTTTCATATTTCAGTTATTAAAAACTAGTAGCTCATATGGAACAAAGCTGTTCCATGGATTGTCATCTACAAAGCTTGTGTTTTATGACGATTTGTATTGCATTATTGCATCATAGTGTAGTGTTACAAAATGTATATTCTAAGTGTTGTTGATTATAATATGGTAGTATCACTCAGAGAATGTTGCTCTCAATCCAGATGGACCTGATCATAGTTCAACAATGGAAACCCATAGGACAACGATAAATTTATTAATATCATATTACAGTTTACTGATTGAACACAAACTGTACACGAGTGACTAATGAATGGTCCTTTACAAAGTTTGCATGTCGTGCAGAAATCAAATATGGTCAAATGGAAAACGTCCACTTAGGAACTACTTTACTGACTGAAACGAATAATCACATAGATGTGAACGTATATTTGTTCGGCCTAATATTTGTTTCTGTGGGTAATTTAATATTGATAACCTCATATTATTATTCTTTGAGGAACAAACATTCTATACTTCTTATTCCGTCAGTAATAAATATTGTACTATCCCCCCATTAGGGGGACCGTCGTGGCCGTGATCGTATGGTAGTTGGATATACAAATATATATTTATGCAATCAGTGTCTATCACCACTGATGTTGTGAGTTCCAATCTCTAACATGAAGAGGTGTATAACATTATGTGATAAAGTTTGTCAGTGACTTGCGACAGGTCGGTGGTTTTCTCCGGGTCCTCCGCTTTCCTCTAACAATAAAACTGACCGCCACGATATAACTGAAATGTTGTTGAAAGTGGCGTTAAACACTATCAAACAAACAAACAAACATCCCCCCATTGAAATAGATATTATATGATATTTGTTCCAGTCTGAATAAATCCTTTAGCGGAAATTCTATTCTGTATCAAGTTGTTTATGGCTGCAGCAACCGTGTAACATAATTTAATATTGTTATAGTAATGAGAGCAATCTTTTTAATAACAAACTCCCACACGCGTACATTGATTTCATATAACTGAATATATCTCATTCTTCTTATTTTAATTTTACATTTTCTATTGATTTGCCTATAAAGGTGTTGACAAATGCCTCAACTTTTCAATTTCATAACAGTTGAGGCAAACGAAGAACAAGACGGGTCATGAAAAGTTATGCAACAAGTAATGTCGATATAACTTTCATATGTAACACCATGAAGGTATTATATTGTTATTAAATACATTTATGATGATAATAATATCCATAACTTAAATTGTGCTTGACATTAAAAACAACTTTCTCAAAAGTTTTCTTTAAGTGGAAGTAATGTTCGTCGTGTTATTATGAAGCTTATATGCAGGTGTTTTTAATAAAATTGAAATTTAAATACTATTATCATTAAATTTCATTGAAAGATATTCAAAGATGAAAGTTATAAGATTTATTAATAGTTGTGTCAAATTTACGTGGTTAATGGCGTGGAGAAAAATAACAAACAATAAATAAAAAATAATAACTTGTACTTAAAAAAAATACAAGACCATCCCCCGTGTTTGTCTGTATGTTGTTTGTATTTATGTAAATATCAATTTCAATGTTAAGTATTAATGTTGCTCTTGGGAGTCTTTTTTTCAACCCCTCTCCCCCTCCCCCACCCCCACCAAAAAAAAATGAAAAGAAAAGTGACCATAATAGTAATATATCAGCAGCTATGTACAAACTTATTAAAACTGCTTCCTAAATATATGTTTACCATGTATTGTGGTCATCATCTATGATATGACACAGAACAATGTTGAATTTAACAACAACGAAAAACCTATTTTTGTCCTATCGTTTTGTCCTCTGGGTATTTTTGGCTTTATGATTAAATGGTTTGTATTGTTCCATTTGACATTTTACTTTGATCTTATAAGCATTCCTTTGATGATAATAAGACTTTATATTGATGCACATGTCCATTTTAATTTAAGGAGCCGTCGTGGTCATGATCGTATGGTAGTTGAATTTACAACTACCTATGCAATTAGTGTCTATCACCCCTAACGTTATGAGTTCGAATCCGCTCATGGAGAGTTACACTCGATACAACATTATGTGTGGCAGGTCGGTGGTTTTCTCCAGTTACTCCAGTTTCTTCCAGCAATAAAACTTACCACCACAATATAGATGAAATATTTTTTTAAACTGGTGTTAAACACCATAAATCCTAACTGATCCCATTTTAATTTAGGGACTGCATTTGTATTTTCCTTGCCTTTTACATTTGTAATATATTTTTGTGTTCAATTATATCTTGTTTATTATATATTATTCTTTGAGCTTTAGTGTTACCTCTCTTTCATCTTTGATATAAAACCGTTTCAGTTCTGCCAGGAGCGGTGGTCCTCTAGTTGTAGTGGTAAACTGTGAACAAAATTCTTTCAACTTTACCTCTAAAGCACCTAGATTGCTATCACTGGTTTCCCAATCAAAGAAATCGTCGTTGGATAATCCGTCAACTCCCGAATCCGCCCCGTGATCAGTTTGTTTCATATAATTTCGGAGTTCCTCTTTTGCTGTCATTGAACAGATAACATGAGATCGTGCTTCAGACTTGTCATGCTGAATTTGATCCATTTGTTCAAATATTTCTGGTGAGTCGAATGGCTTGGACGTATTTCTTATGTTTTCGCCATCTACCTCTGTTATGAAGAAACTAGTACTTGAAGGGCTGCGTTCTGTGGCCGTCTTTGGTCTAAGTGCAGTACGTTCTCGTGGCCTGTCTTTGATACCCAAGGCTGTACCAGGTCTTTGGGTATATGATCTTACAAGTGTAGTATCAGGATAAAGTTCGTTATTTAAAAGTTCGTTCTCCGCATCCATTCTCCTTAGTTGCTTTAGACTTCTCGGTATTGTCCTTCTTTTTCTAGCAGGGTTTAAACGTTCGCTAAGCTTTTTACTTTGCTCCATCATTTTAGCTTTTCTTGCAGACATCTTTCTATAATACAAGGAATCTGGCACATATGGTTCTATCAGTGGACCCTTCCCTTGCAGAAACAGTTCTATTAAATTTTCCATGATTTTAGTTTTGTCTGTGGAGATTTGTTTTCTTTGGTACTTAGATTCTGGTCTTTTTGGAAGTTTTTCATTCAACTTCTTTAGCGCACATTTAAGGAATGGAACTTGTTCACCTTTATAAGCGTGAAGTCTATAATGCATCTTCTGAGCAGCAGTTTGGCACATTTTAGTGACCGTTTGCTGGTTTTTCTTTGCCACCAGTCGGTCAAAATTTTTGGCATCTAATACCATAACAACGGTGTTCGCTGTACACGTTACAGTACTGAAATTTGTTTCTAATTCAAGCACCATTTCTAAATCACCTGAAAATATAGATTTGGATTGATAAACGTTTTAAATAATCGTGAATGAGTAAAAAACAGAAATTAAAAGATCAAGATACCAAGGACCACATTTACAAATATGTCAAAATTGAACAACTTGATCTTTATGTTCCACTTGTAAAAACTGTAAAAATGTTAAGCAAATTGGTAGAACGATGCTCATCTTTATGAGTAATAACATCCGAACTACTAAAATATGTAAAGCAAAAAATTATTTGAAATACAATTGATGCTTTTACACTCATTGTGGGGTAGGGGGTTAGTTTTCAAATACTACGAAACACAATTTTTTTTTTTTTTTATTAAACAGCAAAATTAAATGTAACCAAATTCGAATTTGCTTTCACAGTAAGAGAGGAAATGATGTACATATATAAGAACACATCAGGCGCTCGTGGAACGGAATTACCCCCCTCCTTTTTTTCACTCCACCCCTTTTTTTTTAGCTTTCTGTTTACATATTTATTTTCAATAAAAAAAAATCTTTACTATTTCATCTTTTTCATTAATTTAACTTGTTCGTGTCCATATTCATACAATCTTATGCTAACAGCAACTTACATGTGTCGACCCTATATAACTCTATATAGGGTTGCAATCGTTCCCTACATAAACATTAAAATGGTAGCCCCTACCCTGTATATCATAATACAATAAACATCAAAGAGTGAGTGTTGCTTAACGTCAAAATGAGCAATATTTCAGCTATACCATGACAAGATGAAGTAACATTCAATGAAATGATGACGATGTCCTCTTTGTAATAGACCAACGTGTTTAATTGGATCTTTGTAGTGCTACCTCACTGAAACAAAAGTTCGTGGGTAGATATGTCACTCCATACGGATACATTACTAGTATCCTGATTCCGAGGCAAACAGTCTGTTCGTATTCTTTAATGCTGCGTGCTTAGCGGAGAAGCAGCAAATACCAATTTTACATTCTTTCGTTTGACCCGAACGGTACTCAAGCCCACGATCTACCGCACTCGAGGCGAGCACGCTAACCAACGTTGCGGTTTAAGCATCAAAGATACTAATATAAACATAATATTATACTACATAAATGTATATTTGAACTTCTTCAATGATGCTTGACACATAACAGTTCAAATTAAAAAAAATACTAATATCAAATTAAAAGTGCAGAAGACATTCAATTTTGCATACAATTCATAAGTATGCATGGCTTTTGTATATACATATCTTTCAAACATCATTTGATTTCCATATTTAGACATTATAATGGCTTTGTTAGAGCATCAACATAAGATCTCCTCTTTTACGGTATGTAATACCTATTTCAAACAGAAGGTCTCCTCTTCGGCATCGTAATGCCTATCTCAAACAGAAGGTTTCCTCTTTTACGGTATCGTAATACCTATCTCAAACAGAAGGTCTCCTCTTTTACGGAAACATAATACCTATTTCAAACAGAAGGTCTCCTCTTCGGCATCGTAATGCCTATCTCAAACAGAAGGTTTCCTCTTTTACGGTATCGTAATACCTATCTCGAACATAAGGTCTCCTCTTTTACGGTATCGTAATACCTATCTCAAACAGAAGTTCTCCTCTATTATGGTATCGTAATACCTATCTCGAACAGAAGGTCTCCTCTTTTACGGTATCGTAATACCTATCTCAAACAGAAGGTCTCCTCTTTTACGGTATCGTAAAATCAAACAGAAGTTCTCCTCTATTATGGTAACGTAATACCTATCTCAAACAGAAGGTCTCCTCTTTTACGGTATCGTAATACTTATCTCAAACAGAAGGTTTCCTCTTTTAGGTATCGTAATACCTATCTCAAACAGAAGGTCTCCTCTTTTACGGTATCGTAATACTTATCTCAAACAGAAGGTCTCCTCTTTTACGGTATCGTAATACTTATTTCAAACAGAAGGTCTCCTCTATTACGGTATCGTAATACCTATCTCAAACAGAAGGTCTCCTCTTTTACGGTATCGTAATACCTATCTCAAACAGAAGGTCTCCTCTTTTACGGTATCGTAATACTTATCTCAAACAGAAGGTCTCCTCTATTACGGTATCGTAATACTTATCTCAAACAGAAGGTCTCCTCTTTTACGGTATCGTAATACTTATCTCAAACAGAAGGTCTCCTCTTTTACGGTAACGTAATACCTATCTCAAACAGAAGGTCTCCTCTTTTAGGTATCGTAATACCTATCTTAAACAGAAGGTCTCCTCTTTTACGGTATCGTAATACTTATCTCAAACAGAAGGTCTCCTCTTTTACGGTATCGTAATACCTATATCAAACAGAAGGTCTCCTCTTCGGTATCGTAATGCTTATCTCAAACAGAAGGTCTCCTCTTTTACGATATCGTAAAATCAAACATAAGGTCTCCTCTTTTATGGTATCGTAATACCTATCTCAAACAGAAGGTCTCCTCTATTATGGTATCGTAAAACCTATCTCAAACATAAGGTCTCCTCTTTTACGATATCGTAAAATCAAACATAAGGTCTCCTCTTTTACGGTATGTAATATCTATCTCAAACATAAGGTCTCCTCTTTTACGGTATGTAATACCTATCTCAAACATAAGGTTTCCTCTTTTACGGTATCGTAAAATCAAACAGAAGGTTTCCTCTTTTAGGGTATGTAATAACTATCACAAACATAAGGTCTCCTCTTTTACGGTATGTAATACCTATCTCAAACATAAGGTCTCCTCTTTTATGGTATCGTAATACCTATCTCAAACATAGGGTCTCCTCTTTTACGGTATGTAATACCTATCTCAAACAGAAGGTCTCCTCTTTTACGGTATCGTAATACCTATCTCAAACAGAAGGTCTCCTCTTTTACGGTATGTAATACCTATCTCAAACATAAGGTCTCCTCTTTTACGGTATCGTAAAATCAAACAGAAGGTGTCCTCTTTTATGGTATCGTAATACCTATCTCAAACATAAGGTCTCCTCTTTTACGGTATCGTAATACCTATCTCAAACATAAGGTCTCCCCTTTTACGGTATCGTAATACCTATCTCAAACATAAGGTCTCCTCTTTTATGGTATCGTAATACCTATCTCAAACAGAAGGTCTCCTCTTTTACGGTATCGTAATACCTATCTCAAACAGAAGGTCTCCTCTTTTACGGTATCGTAATACCTATCTCAAACAGAAGGTCTCCTCTTTTACGATATCGTAAAATCAAACATAAGGTCTCCTCTTTTATGGTATCGTAATACCTATCTCAAACAGAAGGTCTCCTCTATTATGGTATCGTAAAACCTATCTCAAACATAAGGTCTCCTCTTTTACGATATCGTAAAATCAAACATAAGGTCTCCTCTTTTACGGTATGTAATATCTATCTCAAACATAAGGTCTCCTCTTTTACGGTATGTAATACCTATCTCAAACATAAGGTTTCCTCTTTTACGGTATCGTAAAATCAAACAGAAGGTTTCCTCTTTTAGGGTATGTAATACCTATCACAAACATAAGGTCTCCTCTTTTACGGTATGTAATACCTATCTCAAACATAAGGTCTCCTCTTTTATGGTATCGTAATACCTATCTCAAACATAGGGTCTCCTCTTTTACGGTATGTAATACCTATCTCAAACAGAAGGTCTCCTCTTTTACGGTATCGTAATACCTATCTCAAACAGAAGGTCTCCTCTTTTACGGTATGTAATACCTATCTCAAACATAAGGTCTCCTCTTTTACGGTATCGTAAAATCAAACAGAAGGTGTCCTCTTTTATGGTATCGTAATACCTATCTCAAACATAAGGTCTCCTCTTTTACGGTATCGTAATACCTATCTCAAACATAAGGTCTTCCCTTTTACGGTATCGTAATACCTATCTCAAACATAAGGTCTCCTCTTTTATGGTATCGTAAAATCAAACAGAAGTTCTCCTCTTTTACGGTATCGTAATACCTATCTCAAACATAAAGTCTCCTCTTTTACGGTATCGTAATACCTATCTCAAACATAAGGTCTCCCCTTTTACGGTATGTAATACCTATCTCAAACAGAAGGTCTCCTCTTTTACGGTATGTAATACCTATCTCAAACAGAAGGTCTCCTCTTTTACGATATCGTAATACCTATCTCAAACATAAGGTCTCCCCTTTTACGGTATCGTAATACCTATCTCAAACATAAAGTCTCCTCTTTTACGGTATCGTAATACCTATCTCAAACATAAGGTCTCCCCTTTTACGGTATCGTAATACCTATCTCAAACATAAGGTCTCCCCTTTTACGGTATCGTAATACCTATCTCAAACATAAGGTCTCCCCTTTTACGGTATCGTAATACCTATCTCTAACAACAGAAGGTCTCGACTTTACCTCCAGTTGTTTGTAGGAGGACTCGTGCCTTATTTGTGTTTGTTTGCATATTGCGCTGTCCAGCACATATTGTGTTGTGTTTTTTGTTTTGCTTGTTTTCGTTTTGTGTCTTGTGTACCCCACTGTCGACAGTTTCTCTGGGTTGTCCATTTCTGATTTCCCCCTTCGGTTTCTCTAACCTATATAGAGCTTTTGTCTGTTTGCATTTGTGCATAGAATTTATTTGACATTTCCAAGCGGGTGCATCTTTTTACCGGAGAGGGGGCAAATTATGGAGATATATATAATCATAAATCACAATGAACGTTACGTGTGTTATACGATATTACACTAATGAGTGAGCTACATCAATAATTACATGCACCAGTAAAGAACAAACGTTAGAGAACACCGAACGGACAATCCAAAATGGACAATCCAGAGAAACTGGATGAGACACTAATGAGACAAACGATGTAGATTACCCAAGTCAGAAGTAAAGTATCTAGTAAAAGAACAATCCAGTTATAAAACCACAAACAATGGTTAAAAGGAGATTATTACAACACTTTGGCAATATTAACGAGACTATTTGCTAAATATTGGTTAGCATCTCAGGACTATCATATTAATGACATCCACAGTGAAGTTCCGATATTCTAGAAGACCGATACAGAAAAATAAATTCTTCAAACCATTTTGTCTAATTATCTGCAATCATGTGACATACTGAAATGCAGTATGGCTTAACAAATTCATGATGGCGTCTAGAGAATTTCAACACTGGATGTAACCGTTTCTCGCGACCTTAATTAAGTATGTAGTAAGAAAGGGTTACCTTAGTATTTAAAAATCCAGATAAGAAGACCATGATCTAGAATAGCATATCCGGTGAAAATGACATCAGTATTATATTATTACCCCCACATAAAACAAGACTTTCATTAGAATACCATAATATAATAAAATGAACAACAAAAAATACCATACCGTCGGAACAACTCCAAAATTTAATAGAAAAACAACAAATACCACACCGTCGGAACAACTCCAAAATCTAATAGAAAAACAACAAATACCACACTGTCGGAACAACTCCAAAATCTAATAGAAAAATAACAAATACCACACCGTCGGAACAACTCCAAAATCTAATAGAAAAACAACAAATACCACACCGTCGGAACAACTCCAAAATGTAATAGAAAAACAACAAATACCACACTGTCGGAACAACTCCAAAATCTAATAGAAAAACAACTAATACCACACCGTCGGAACAACTCCAAAATCTAATAGAAAAACAACAAATACCACACCGTCGGAACAACTCCAAAATCTAATAGAAAAACAAAAAATACCACACTGTCGGAACAACTCCAAAATCTTATAGAAAAACAACAAATACCACACCGTCGGAACAACTCCAAAATCTAATAGAAAAACAACAAATACCACACCGTCGGAACAACTCCAAAATCTAATAGAAAAACAACAAATACCACACCGTCGGAACAACTCCAAAATCTAATAGAAAAACAACAAATACCACACCGTCGGAACAACTCCAAAATCTAATAGAAAAACAACAAATACCACACCGTCGGAACAACTCCAAAATCTAATAGAAAAACAACAAATACCACACTGTCGGAACAACTCCAAAATCTAATAGAAAAACAACAAATACCACACCGTCGGAACAACTCCAAAATCTAATAGAAAAACAACAAATACCACACTGTCGGAACAACTCCAAAATCTAATAGAAAAACAACAAATACCACACCGTCGGAACAACTCCAAAATCTAATAGAAAAACAACAAATACCACACCGTCGGAACAACTCCAAAATCTAATAAAAAAACAACAAATACCACACTGTTGGAACAACTCCAAAATCTAATAGAAAAACAACAAATACCACACCGTCGGAACAACTCCATAATCTAATAGAAAAACAACAAATACCACACCGTCGGAACAACTCCAAAATCTAATAGAAAAACAACAAATACCACACTGTCGGAACAACTCCAAAGTCTAATAGAAAAACAACAATACCACACTGTTGGAACAACTCCAAAATCTAATAGAAAAACAACAAATACTACACTGTTGGAACAACTCCATAATCTAATAGAAAAACAACAAATACCACACCGTCGGAACAACTCCAAAATCTAATAGAAAAACAACAAATACCACACCGTTGAAACAACTCCAAAATCTAATAGAAAAACAACAAATACCACACCGTCGGAACAACTCCAAAATCTAATAGAAAAACAACAAATACCACACTGTCGGAACAACTCCAAAATCTAATAGAAAAACAACAAATACCACACCGTCGGAACAACTCCAAAATCTAATAGAAAAACAACAAATACCACACCGTCGGAACAACTCCAAAATCTAATAGAAGAACAACAAATATCACACTGTTGAAACAACTCCAAAATCTAATAGAAAAACAACAAATACCACACTGTCGGAACAACTCCAAAATCGAATAGAAAAACAACAAATACCACACCGTCGGAACAACTCCAAAATCTAATAGAAAAACAACAAATACCACACCGTCGGAACAACTCCAAAATCTAATAGAAAAACAACAAATACCACACCGTCGGAACAACTCTAAAATCTAATAGAAAAACAACAAATACCACTGTTGGAACAACTCCAAAATCTAATAGAAAAACAACAAATACCACACCGTCGGAACAACTCCAAAATCTAATAGAAAAACAGAAAATACCACACTGTCGGAACAACTCCAAAATCTAATAGAAAAACAACAAATACCACACTGTCGGAACAACTCCAAAATCTAATAGAAAAACAACAAATACTACACCGTCGGAACAACTCCAAAATCTAATAGAAAAACAACAAATATCACACCGTCGGAACAACTCCAAAATCTAATAGAAAAACAACAAATACCACAGCGTCGGAACAACTCCAAAATCTAATAGAAAAACAACAAATACCACACTGTTGGAACAACTCCAAAATCTAATAGAAAAACAACAAATACCACAGCGTCGGAACAACTCCATAATCTAATAGAAAAACAACAAATACCACACCGTCGGAACAACTCCAAAATCTAATAGAAAAACAACAAATACCACACCGTCGGAACAACTCCAAAATCTAATAGAAAAACAACAAATACCACACTGTTGGAACAACTCCAAAATCTAATAGAAAAACAACAAATACTACACTGTTGGAACAACTCCATAATCTAATAGAAAAACAACAAATACCACACCGTCGGAACAACTCCAAAATCTAATAGAAAAACAACAAATACCACACTGTTGGAACAACTCCAAAATCTAATAGAAAAACAACAAATACCACACTGTCGGAACAACTCCAAAATCTAATAGAAAAACAACAAATACCACACCGTCGGAACAACTCCAAAATCTAATATAAAAACAACAAATATCACACCGTCGGAACAACTCCAAAATCTAATAGAAAAACAACAAATACCACACCGTCGGAACAACTCCATAATCTAATAGAAAAACAACAAATACCACACTGTCGGAACAACTCCAAAGTCTAATAGAAAAACAACAAATACCACACTGTCGGAACAACTCCAAAGTCTAATAGAAAAACAACAAATACCACACCGTCGGAACAACTCCAAAGTCTAATAGAAAAACAACAAATACCACACCGTCGGAACAACTCCAAAATCTAATAGAAAAATAACAAATACTACACTGTTAGAACAACTCCAAAATCTAATAGAAAAACAACAAATACCACACCGTCGGAACAACTCCAAAATCTAATAGAAAAACAACAAATACTACACCGTCGGAACAACTCCAAAACCTAATAGAAAAACAACAAATACCACAGCGTCGGAACAACTCCAAAATCCAATCATCGAAAGATCGTATAATGAGACAGAATCGATATCCTTAACCCACATGTACCCATGATGACTGCTCACATTCCTGGCTTGGCACTTCAATACAAATTGGCAGCGTTAAGCTAATTTCATAGGTCCAAACTTCCCTCTTAGTGGAATGATGGGGTCTTGCAAGTGTTTTCTACATGTGAGTAAAATGTTAACCCTCACATATAGCCGTGCGAGCAGCGCTGTGATACAGATTGCTCTAGTAAAATGTTAACCCTCACATATAGCCGTGCGAGCAGCGCTGTGATACAGATTGCTCTAGTAAAATGTTAACCCTCACATATAGCTGTGCGAGCAGCGCTGTGATACAGATTGCTCTAGTAAAATGTTACCCCTCACATATAACCGTGCGAACACCACTGTGATACAGATTGCTCCAGTAAAATGTTAACCCTCACATATAGCCTTGCGAGCAGCGCTGTGATACAGATTGCTCTAGTAAAATGCTAACCCTCACATATAGCTTTGCGAGCAGCGCTGTGATACAGATTGCTCTAGTAAAATGCTAACCCTCACATATAACCTTGCGAGCAGCGCTGTGAAACAGAATGCTCTAGTAAAATGTTAACCCTCACATATAATCGTGCGAGCAGCGCTGTGATACAGAATGCTCTAGTAAAATGTTAACCCTCACATATAGCTGTGCGAGCAGCGCTGTGATACAGATTGCTCTAGTAAAATGTTAACCCTCACATATAACTGGGCGAGCAGCGCTGTGATACAGATTGCTCTAGTAAAATGTTAACCCTCACATATAGCCGTGCGAGCAGCGCTGTGAAACAGAATGCTCTAGTAAAATGTTAACCCTCACATATAACTGGGCGAGCAGCGCTGTGATACAGATTGCTCTAGTAAAATGTTAACCCTCACATATAGCCGTGCGAGCAGCGCTGTGAAACAGAATGCTCTAGTAAAATGTTAACCCTCACATATAACTGGGCGAGCAGCGCTGTGATACAGATTGCTCTAGTAAAATGTTAACCCTCACATATAGCCGTGCGAGCAGCGCTGTGAAACAGAATGCTCTAATAAAATGTTAACCCTCACATATAACTGGGCGAGCAGCGCTGTGATACAGATTGCTCTAGTAAAATGTTAACCCTCACATATAGCTGTGCGAACACCACTGTGATACAGATTGCTCTAGTAAAATGTTACCCCTCACATATAGCCATGCGAACACCACTGTGATACAGATTGCTCTAGTAAAATGTTAACCCTCACATATAATCGTGCGAGCAGCGCTGTGATACAGATTGCTCTAGTAAAATGTTAACCCTCACATATAATCGTGCGAGCAGCGCTGTGATACAGATTGCTCTAGTAAAATGTTAACCCTCACATCCGTGCGAGCAGCGCTGTGTAACAGATTGCTCTAATCTTGAACCTTACAATAGTGAAGTAGACACGATGATTTCAAACATACCTATGACATCATTTTCCTCTATAGAACACAATTCTATTTTACTTTGACTTCTATGTCGCTCTGCTGCAGCATATCCTTCTCTTCTACGGATTTTAATCTGTTCTTGAGTTAAGTCTTTGTCTTTCTTTTTAGTTGTTTTATTATAATTCTCTCTGTAATGTATAGGATGTCAAATTTGTTATGCGGTAATATAAAGTTCACAAAATCATTTTAATATTTTGATAACATGGTCATTAATAGTAGACATATGTTCACCAGAATCTGCTTCAAATTGTTTTTACTTGTAAGGAGAATCGCATTATAGAAATACACGATGCACTCCTGTGTGTCTCTTCCTATAGGCGAGTTGTTCATTTAGTTCGTCCGGTATAACTAGTGGACATCCCGAAGTTGTACCCCACAGCTGTGAATAAAACCGTAGATATCTACATTAGTGCGCACGACGTGTTTCTGGAATAACCTTCTTCAGGTACACTTACTTAAGACAAAAAGGAGTTGGGTTTGATTTGCTAAACACAGAAAAATAGCGTTCGAAGATATGGCATTAGAATTACCAACTAGAGATGTCAACATTAAAACACATACATCCACAAAACATGACGTTCGTGCAAAAAATAAGATAATAAACCAGTTATATATTAGTAAATAAGATACAAAGCTAAAACACGAGTGTCACGAATGGAAAATCTGTATTTTTCAAATACTAGAATAGGTGTCCTTACCCGAGTTTTGCTATTTTGCTTAGGGCCTTTGGTTTTCTTGCTCCCAAAGATTTTAAAGTTATTTGGCTTTCAATTATTTTGGCTTTGAGCGTACCTGATGAAGGTCATTCCAGAAACGCGTCCCTGAGTTCAGTCTCGGTTTTTAGAGGGATTCGTGTTGCTCCATCTTTGTTGTTCTGTGCAGTGTTTTGTAGATCGTTGTTTGTCGTTTTTCTTCTTATTATCCCTTTAGTAACTTCTGGCCCCTCTTAACATACATATATGTATCCCAATTATTCAAACATATTTCAAGTTATAATTTCACCTTACCTTCCAATTTCAGCAGCTACTGGATTGACATCAAGTTTCATCAGTAGTGGGTATTGTTGGTTGTGTTGGACAGGTTGGACGGTTGATTTGGCCTGGCCACTGAAAATAATAAAAGACACATCATGTCATTAGCATACAAATGTAGATATATAATATTATATTATATTTATAGTCTTTGTACTAAATCTATGTTTTTTATCGAATAAGATTTTATGAAATTATTGAATTGTTTGAAGATACCAAAGGGGATGAAATCATGTGTTCCGGAAGGGTAAGCAGTTCCGGCTACATTAGTGGCACCCATCGTGTTATTCTAGTTACAAACCCGGTGATAAGTCGTGAATGAGGAAAGGACCGGGAAGTCTTTACGACAAATGGAACATATCCGTGGTCATTTGTGACACATATTGAACGAGGGTATAAGTCAAAATCAATATCAGGTCCATAAAAACTCATATATTGACTGATGCAGAAGACTGTAATAAAAACGTAGATATCTAATGTAGAGTGCACGTCACGTGTGTGGAATAACCTTTGATCATGTATGGTCAAAGTCTCTTGTGAAAGGCATACTTGTATCTAACACGATTTCCATATTACATGACGTTCGTGTCGTTTAACAGTAACACGACGGGTGCAATTAATGGAGCAGGAACTATGAAGTGGAATTTATGCTGCGAAATCTTAAGTGTTCTGTGTAGTGTTTGGTTAATCATTGTTTGTTCTTTTGTCCCTTTTCTTATGACCATTGTATTATTTGTCCTTCTATTTGCCGCTTCTGATCACACCTATGGCATCATCGAACTTTTTTTTCTACACAATCGGATGAAATGCATTCAATTTTATTTCAATACACGGTGCATATAATAACTACCACATGAATAAATATAATTGCAGTATTTTTCAAAGGTAATACATTCAGTGACTCGCTTTGAATAATAATATATAATTTAAACTAGTATAAATATTGAATGTTTATATACACTATTACATAATATTATCACAATAGAGACGTATATAATCATCAATGTTCTGCAATAAAGGTTCTGTTTCTAAAGCTTAAATTTATATAAGATTTTCTAATTTATTTTCTTTCGTGTTCACTAACACCCATCTCAATTTTTGTTAAATTGTTCATCTTTATCAACATTACCAACTACTAGTGTTCAATGAAATATGAAAAAACTGATACAAATGGTGGAGAATTCCGAAATTTTGCTTTAGTTTATTTTGTTTTTGTTTTAATTACAAGTCTTATATCGTTGGGGTCAGTTTTATTGGTGGAGGAAAACGGGGTTAGCCAGAATATTGTATAAAGTTGTATCGAGTAAACCTTACCACGGTTTGAAATCGAATCACAGCCTTAGTTGTAAAAGGTCTGTATAGATAACTAGTTGATGTTTTACGGCTATGACGCTCCCTACGATACCATAATAATAGAAAGGGAGAAGAAGTGCATATAGTATACAAATGATTTCTGACTGTCTGCCTTTACAACAAAAATGTACCGAAAAGCATTGTCAATAAAGTAGCACTCATATTTTAATTGAAAATCATTATAAATACATTTCCATTAAACGCATGGTAAGAATAAAGACAGGTATACTTTGATTTTAAGCAACGACAAAATGTTATCTTTTAAATTTAATAGCACTAGTGAGTCGTTGCACCGAGTTGCTTTTACGCCCGACTGTTTAAATGACAATGCATTGAAGCTGTTTATGTTTGACCATTCACACAACGGTTAAATCTTGATCATTTTAAGTTCTCATTTCTTTTATACGGAAAACATCTTTTGTACACGCTTATTCGCCTTTACATCAATGAATCGTCTATTGGGATTTTATGTCTTCCCATTACTCAGATGACCAACGTACGAATAGTAGAGATTTTTATCATTTTAGCTGTCTGTTTCCACTTTTCATATACACTGTATATATAAGCAAAATCTTAAGAAATCGTATACCTGCTTCTCAATAAACAAGTGGAGCGATCGTCACGTCTTTTTTACAAGAGGAAAGATGGGGTGACGAACCTCTGACAAATTACAGACAACTGAATGAAATATCTACATATGCAGTTGATCTGTCAAAATAGTGACCAATTCAAATTACTTTAAACGGTCGAGATCACATCAGCGGTGTAATGGTTATCGTGCTTGCTTCCAGTATGGTACAACAAATTACATTCGGTGATGATGGCCGCTCTGTACTAAACCAACACACTTGATGTTTATAGAGCTAGCTTACTGAAACAACACTTCACGGGTAAACATGTCGCTCTTATTCAGAGACATTATCCTCATTCAGAGCCACACAGTCTTTGCTCTTGCTCCTTAATGCTGCGTGTTTATCAGAGAAGCAGCAAATACCAGTCTTGGTTTGACCCGAGCGGCGCTCGAAACCTACAATCCAGCGTATTCGAGGAGAGCACGCTAATCTTTACACCACGTGTATAGATACGGTATAATTTCATTTTAATTAATGAATCTATGGATTTTTGTTTTATTTATTATTATTATTATTATTATTACAATTCTTCTATAGCGCTTAATCTAAAACAATATTACTCTAAGCGCTTTACAGTGCATAAAATACAATATACATGTACAATAAAACATATATCAAGAATTGACACAATGAGATACAAATTTCAAATTGAAAAACTAGTCCAAATCAAAAAGTATATATACAACATATAGAGTTCTAAAATACGTAGGAATTAAAAAAAAAATAAAAGAAAAGGGAAAGAGAAATTGAACTTAGATATTTTTAAGAACAAAATATGATAGACTTTAGGTTAAAGTTAAAAAGATTTACTGACACAATTTAGGCAAAAATATGGCTTTATCACAGAATAATGAACTTAGATATTATTAAGAACAAAATATGATTGACTTTAGGTTAAGGTTAAAAATGTATACTGTCACAATTTAGGCAAAACTTTAGCTCTATCACAGAATAATGAACATAAAACAGATGATACCTTGTCATAAAACATACATGTAAGAAACACATCTCCTATTAAAACAGAGGGTATAAAAAGTCAATGGCACTATAACTGATATCACTGGAAAGAAAAGTTCATATTCAACAAAACAAATTTAAAAACTTAAAAACGCTTGTCTGAAAAAATGAGTCTTTAGTTTCTTTTTGAAAACGTTCACTGTACATTTCGAAGTTCGTTCGGCAAATCGTTCCACAAAGAGGCGGCTGCTTTATCGAATCTTATTTCTCCATAACTCTTAGTTCGTACAATTGGTGTTACAAGTGTTGTGTTGGTTTCGGATCTTAATGATCTTGCTGGCTTGTATAAATTCACAAGTTCTTCTAAGAATAACGGCGCCTCTTGTTTCAACGCTTTGAATACATAGAGTAAGACTTTGTATTGCACTCGGTAATGTATGGGCAGCCAGTGCAGAGTCTCTAGAGTCGGAGTAATGTGATCGTGTTTCTTTCGCCTTGTAACGACTCTAGCAGCTGTGTTCTGAATTCTCTGCAATCTCTGAATGACACTCGTTGGTAGTCCGTAAAGGAAAGCGTTACAATAGTCTAATCGAGAGGTCACTAAAGAACAGACTTGAAATAATTAGAACTAGAAGCATATATTATTCTGAGATTTTTATCTTATGAGGATATCCACGTATGCTACTTTTTATCTAATCATTTCAAGTTGTCTTTTGAAATAAAATTATGTACTGATATCTTATAATTTCATGACCATTTCAATTTTATGTTCAAAATAAAAGTTCAATAAACCCTACTGATTTTATATAAGGAAAATGACATTGTATAGACTACTAAGTGTGTGTGTGTGTGTGTGTGTGTGTGTGTGTGTGAGAGAGAGAGAGAGAGAGAGAGAGAGAGAGAGAGAGAGCAGAAGGATGCTGGCTTTTAACTCAGAATTTTATTGCAATCCATGTAGAATGTATGGTACCTGAAAAGACGGTATCGCTAATGGATGAATACTAGTACACTAAAGGCAGAGGATTTTAATATTGATCTTTGGTAATTCACTATAACAATTACTTAGATAGCCATCTAAATAGAATAAGTTTTAAAGTTCAAAAACCCACTCGCGGATGACAACATTAAAATTTTACAAACACATTACAAACTGAATTGAAAGTATAATGAAAATATATTTCTGCCAAATACCTTTTTAGGCTACCGACTTTTCAGTCATAAAGATTTACGTGTCAACGAGTCAGAATAATGGCATCTGATAATGTTTTGATACATTTGATAACATATTTTTCCATATTATTGTTCGTGAAAAACTTCAACAAAACTTCAAAGGAGGTAGTCAAATTTGAATAAAAATCCCTTATGGTAAAAATAATGTATGTCTATTTGCATACGTTGAATGATTAATTCATTTGCCATCATAACCTAATAAAGAATTTGAATTATCCATTCTGTTTAAGTTACATTAATTTTTGTGCAGTATTGCTTAGTGTCTATAGACATTTTGTGAAATTCAAATACAATTACAATGTACGTAAAATGTCGTCATTAATGAACACTACATACTAACATATTAACATGGCATCATTTACAGAAAAAAAGAAAACAAACATAAACACAAAAAACACCAACAAAAAACAACAACAACAAACAAACAAACAAAATATATACAAATGACAAACAAAAACAAATGACTGAAATTACATTAACTTTTGATCATAAAAATATTATAACTTGGTTATTGACATCAACAATGGCCAAAAGAAAAAGGATCCCAAAAAACAGAGAGTGAAATCATGTGCTCCGGAAGGGTAAGCAATTTATGCTCCATCAGTGGCAATCGTCGTGTTAATTTTAAACCATACCAACATCACTTAATATGGAAATCGTGTTGGCTACCAGTATAGTAAATAAATGCAATAACATAAACAATACACGAACCCCGTACAATACAAGCAAAGGTTAACACAATATTGTTTTGGTAGAAAATTGATTGTCCAGTAGCAATAGACAAATTATTATTCTTTACATGTAGATATAAAGCTTCATTTAACAAGATTAAAAAACATAAAAACAAAGCAAGATTATTGTGATGGACAATAGAGTTAAGATGGCTATCAATTGAAATATTCTGGTGTTACAAGTTCGACCTCTGTAATGTGCATGAAATATTATGTATGTAAATTCACTGACACGGCCACCTACAACTAATTCAACACTTCTGACATTGTGAATAGCTAGTCTAGTCCAAGGGGGAGGTATCTGCAACGAGGGCCAATTAATTGTGACGAACATTATTTTCATCCTATTTTCTGAATTCGCAATCTTTAAAAATGTCGTATTCGTAGTACCTTGTATTACTGCTGATTGTGCCGTCAGTACTCGTCTAACTTTAAACAACAATTGACCAATTAGTGTTTAATATATATGTATTAATACATACCTATATTTAGATGTAGCTACCTTTATACAAATCATAAAATAATAATGCTCATAAAAATATACCTTAAGATGAAGATAAGACCAAGAACCGGTTCTCCTTGTCTGGCTATTACTGTTCCGAATGGAAATGTCTCCTTTCTGATACTTAATTCTAACAGACGTTTAAACCTAGAAGACCACGAACGGAATAATGGACATCTCTGTATAAAATCTTCCCTTTCTTTATATTCTTCTTCTTGCTTCGTCTAAAATAAAAGCATATTCTTGAATAAGACCCACTGCTTACTTTAGTAACTGTAACCTTATTTCGCGTTTTTTCCCTCATTTTTCGACGATAATCTGCATTGTATTTTCGATCAGATATCAACTTATAGAACACTATTTTTAAAAATATTACTTACATATTTATATACTGAATACATACCTTCATAGATCTGTTAAACAACTCCCTACTGACAACGAGCAAGTCAGTGTCCTCATCGGTGATCACCGTAGCATTGCGTACAGCATCCTCACTCATTAGAGCTACCTCACCAAAGCTTTTTCCTGCCTCTAAAATAATAATTTACAAAATTATATTCTACATATGGTAATTAATATAATATTCCGTTGAAGGATCTATACCAACGAGTTAATGTAGAGATCTACCTTGAATCGCATTATATCATTTAATAACTTTAAAGGCTTACTGGAGAGATAATTTTAATATTTTGATTGAAATTTCTTTCTGTTATATCTCCCATCATGTCTTCAATTCAATGGCTAAATTTTATTATTTCCAGTTTGTTATCGAAAGTATTGAATTCTTGATAATATTTATTACTTAAAAAAAAAAGAAGGAAATTCGTATAATTGGATTAGAACTGTAGATAAATAGGGACAAAGGAAAAGGAAATTACATATTAAATATTATAATGATTAAAGTAATAGAACTCATACAACAAACTTTATCATCATAAAGTACATACTAAATATATCATATAAGTTCTGTGGATAGTTAAAATATATCGACAAGAAATATTACATTATTTAAATCAGAATAGAAAATATAGGCCATATAATAAATGTGGGCTTTTACATGCATAAGTACAGACGCTTAAGAAAGCTAAAATGTCACCATACAAAATAGTCTTACCGTAATGTAGAATAAACTTTCCATATTTACTTCTGTCTAGTTTCTTTTTCTTCCCGGCTTCTACTTCAATCTTATTATCGTCTGCCTCATTTTCAACAGAGTCGTCTGTAGGTACTACATCACCAGTTTCATCGTCTGATTTCAAGGTATCGATGTAAACCGAAGTCTTCCCCGTAAGCATGATAAAAAACCTGACCAAAATACAAATTTTACTGGTACAAATTTTCCTAGGTTTTTAATATAAGATGTATTCTCGCACTGTTTTGACAAGTTAAATTGAAAGGGTCTCTATTATTCTTTATTTGTTTGGTGTCAAAATGTCCCCGCTTCGCTTGTTGATGGAAATTAATAATTTTGTTTGTAGAAAATGTGATTGGTTTTCGTTGAGAAGTGAACAACACAATACTGTACATAGTAATTTTATAACAAAAGACTGTCGAATAAATATGACTTTCAACTTTCAACCAAAGTTTCGTTTTATCATAGGATGTATAACAGATTGAATCCCCGAGAATCAACAAACGAGACAATATTAAATTGTTAAGTTTCACGAAATCAAAATTTAGAACGAATTATTCACAACACAGTGTGGAATGGTACACAATCTTATAACAACAAATGATACTATTCAAAATACTAAAGAAATGGGACAAAAAATAAATATTTGTTTTGAAACAAGTCTTACAACGACATTCACAAATATTTATGGCTTAAAATTAGTTGTTGTAAAACATATTTCAAAAGTCATAAAGTCTTGAACACCATTGTCACGGTTTTCTCAAAGTGTGGCTGTAAGAAATATGGCTTATATATTGAGTCAACATTATCGTGACTTTGAGAAACCATACTTGAGACGATGGTTATGCACGAGGCATCAAAAGCTTATCATTTCTAAAGCTTATTATAGTATCATTGCCGATCTTTTTTTCGAACCGTCTGATCTTTAGTTCATTTGTTAAGCTTCCCATTTTTGTTTACATATTTCTTGTGTTGTCCATTAGGATTTGGTTCTTGTGTATTTCGACACTGATTTTTGTTGAGAGAACAATTAAAACAATCAATATTTCTGTTATGCTTTGAAAAGATTGTACACACGAGTATATTTATTCAGACTTTCAAAGATAAGAAATTCATTTATGCTTAAAACGAATTATAGTAAAAACTACACTAAGAATGAAATTATCCAAATCTTGAATATCATATTTGTCGAGGTAGGTGGGATTCTCTTCAGACAAACTATTAGCATTCCACCCGGAACATAATATTTTTCGTTTATAAAATAAAAAGTTTACTACTTTTCCATTTGTTTTAAAACATTGTGAGAGTGAGCTACTTTCCTAAACTATTATTTAACATGATGTTAATTTTCTCCTTACTCCCAGCTGTTTGTAGGATGGCTCATGTCTTATCTATGATATTTATGTTTCTGTATAGTGGTGCCAAACACGTCTTGACTATACGAGGGTTATGGTTATGGTGTTTAACGCCACTTTCAACAATATTTCAGCTACATAGTGGCAGTCTGTTTTATTGGTGAAGGAAACCGGAGCAATCGGAGAAAACCACCGACCTGCCGCTAGTCACAAACAAACATTATCACATAAAGCTGTATCGAGTACACCTCGCCATGGGTGGAATTCGAAATCACAAATTTAGTGGTGATAGGTATTGATTGCATAGGTAGTTGTAAATCCAACTGCCATACGATCTCAACCATGACGGCCCGACTAGACGAGTAACATGGCCGATGTCTTATAAGAGTAACATGGCGGATGTCTTATAAGAGTAACATGACGGATGTCTTATAAGAGTAACATGGCGGATGTCTTATAAGAGTAACATGGCCGATGTCTTATAAGAGTAACATGGCGGATGTCTTATAAGAGTAACATGACGGATGTCTTATAAGAGGCAGGAACTGTTTACCCTTCGCAAGCACCTGAGTTCACTTCCGGTTATTAGTTGTGTCAGTGTTGCTCATCTTTCTGTTTTCTGTGCTGTGTTGTGTTTTGTTTGTCTTTGTCCTATATCGTGTATGTCCTATGTGTCTGATCTCTGGATTGTCAATTCTTAATTGCCCCTTCGGTTTTCGCTCACGTTTATTTAGATATAATATGGATGATATGGTATCACTTAACTTAACAACTATGTAACCTATCCCTAAGACAAAGATGAAATACCCATTAGAGAAAATAATAACAATCACAAAACAATACAACTCAAATAGACAACCAATATAGATATATCAAAGTGATCCAACTGGTAATATATCTACATCGCATTTAAATAATACCAATATACTGGGAATGTGGGAATGTTGCTTTTAAAGATATATGATTAAGGTATAGGTCCCCCGATGACCTGATTTCCAAACAGTATATTGATTTCCTTTTTTATCAATAACAAATCATACCCCTCCTGCGTCTTTCCCCAGTTATTCATAATTATAAAGACTGTTTTTGACTGTTTTTATTAACAGTTGGGGCTATATATATCTGACAAATAGTTCAATCAATTTTTCGATAAACCAAACAATAAGTCATCCCTACGTTTAATGAAAATAAAATACCATTGTCACCTTGTAGAGAATTAGAAATCATTAGCATCAAAGACTTCATTTTTTGTTTTTATACCAGCAACGTTTAATAATCAACTTGGTAATACTAGCTTAAATAAACGTTAGAGAAAACCTAAGGGGCAATCAATAATAGAAAATCCAGAAACACTGACAACATTGGACACACAACACACAAGACAAAGACAAACAATCCAGAAACACTGACAACATTGGGCACACAACACACAAGACAAAGACAAACAATCCAGAAACACTGACAACATTGGGCACACAACACACACGACAAAGACAAACAATCCAGAAACACTGACAACATTGGGCACACAACACACAAGACAAAGACAAACAATCCAGAAACACTGACAACATTGGGCACACAACACACAAGACAAAGACAAACAATCCAGAAACACTGACAACATTGGGCACACAACACACAAGACAAAGACAAACAATCCAGAAACACTAACAACATTGGGCACACAACACACAAGACAAAGACAAACAATCCAGAAACACTGACAACATTGGGCACACAACACACAAGACAAAGACAAAGACAAACCAGAGACACTGGCAACATTGGGCACACAACACACAAGACAAAGACAAACAATCCAGAAACACTAACAACATTGGGCACACAACACACAAGACAAAGACAAACAATCCAGAAACACTAACAACATTGGGCACACAACACACAAGACAAAGACAAACAATCCAGAAACACTGACAACATTGGGCACACAACACACAAGACAAAGACAAACAATCCAGAAACACTGACAACATTGGGCACACAACACACAAGACAAAGACAAAGACAAACCAGAGACACTGGCAACATTGGGCACACAACACACAAGACAAAGACAAACAATCCAGAAACACTAACAACATTGGGCACACAACACACAAGACAAAGACAAACAATCCAGAAACACTGACAACATTGGGCACACAACACACAAGACAAAGACAAACAATCCAGAAACACTGACAACATTGGGCACACAACACACAAGACAAAGACAAACAATCCAGAAACACTGACAACATTGGGCGCACAACACACAAAACAAAGACAAACAATCCAGAAACACTAACAACATTGGGCACACAACACACAAGACAAAGACAAACAATCCAGAAACACTGACAACATTGGGCACACAACACACAAGACAAAGACAAACAATCCAGAAACACTAACAACATTGGGCACACAACACACAAGACAAAGACAAACAATCCAGAAACACTGACAACATTGGGCACACAACACACAAGACAAAGACAAAGACAAACCAGAGACACTGGCAACATTGGGCACACAACACACAAGACAAAGACAAACAATCCAGAAACACTAACAACATTGGGCACACAACACACAAGACAAAGACAAACAATCCAGAAACACTAACAACATTGGGCACACAACACACAAGACAAAGACAAACAATCCAGAAACACTGACAACATTGGGCACACAACACACAAGACAAAGACAAACAATCCAGAAACACTGACAACATTGGGCACACAACACACAAGACAAAGACAAACAATCCAGAAACACTGACAACATTGGGCGCACAACACACAAAACAAAGACAAACAATCCAGAAACACTAACAACATTGGGCACACAACACACAAGACAAAGACAAACAATCCAGAAACACTGACAACATTGGGCACACAACACACAAGACAAAGACAAACAATCCAGAAACACTAACAACATTGGTCACACAACACACAAGACAAAGACAAACAATCCAGAAACACTAACAACATTGGGCACACAACACACAAGACAAAGACAAACAATCCAGAAACACTAACAACATTGGGCACACAACACACAAGACAAAGACAAGCAATCCAGAAACACTGACAACATTGGGCACACAACACACAAGACAAAGACAAACAATCCAGAAACACTAACAACATTGGGCACACAACACACAAGACAAAGACAAACAATCCAGAAACACTGACAACATTGGGCACACAACACACAAGACAAAGACAAACAATCCAGAAACACTGACAACATTGGGCGCACAACACACAAAACAAAGACAAACAATCCAGAAACACTGACAACATTGGGCACACAACACACAAGACAAAGACAAACAATCCAGAAACACTGACAACATTGGGCACACAACACACAAGACAAAGACAAACAATCCAGAAACACTGACAACATTGGGCACACAACACACAAGACAAAGACAAACAATCCAGAAACACTGACAACATTGGGCACACAACACACAAGACAAAGACAAACAATCCAGAAACACTGACAACATTGGGCACACAACACACAAGACAAAGACAAACAATCCAGAAACACTGACAACATTGGGCACACAACACACAAGACAAAGACAAACAATCCAGAAACACTGACAACATTGGGCACACAACACACAAGACAAAGACAAAGACAAACCAGAGACACTGGCAACATTGGGCACACAACACACAAGACAAAGACAAACAATCCAGAAACACTGACAACATTGGGCACACAACACACAAGACAAAGACAAACAATCCAGAAACACTAACAACATTGGGCACACAACACACAAGACAAAGACAAACAATCCAGAAACACTGACAACATTGGGCACACAACACACAAGACAAAGACAAACAATCCAGAAACACTAACAACATTGGGCACACAACACACAAAACAAAGACAAACAATCCAGAAACACTGACAACATTGGGCACACAACACACAAGACAAAGACAAACAATCCAGAAACACTGACAACATTGGGCACACAACACACAAGACAAAGACAAACAATCCAGAAACACTGACAACATTGGGCGCACAACACACAAAACAAAGACAAACAATCCAGAAACACTAACAACATTGGGCACACAACACACAAGACAAAGACAAACAATCCAGAAACACTGACAACATTGGGCACACAACACACAAGACAAAGACAAACAATCCAGAAACACTAACAACATTGGGCACACAACACACAAGACAAAGACAAACAATCCAGAAACACTGACAACATTGGGCACACAACACACAAGACAAAGACAAACGATCCAGAAACACTGACAACATTGGGCACACAACACACAAGACAAAGACAAACAATCCAGAAACCCTGACAACATTGGGCACACAACACACAAGACAAAGACAAACAATCCAGAAACACTGACAACATTGGGCACACAACACACAAGACAAAGACAAACAATCCAGAAACACTGACAACATTGGGCACACAACACACAAGACAAAGACAAACAATCCAGAAACACTGACAACATTGGGCACACAACACACAAGACAAAGACAAACAATCCAGAAACACTGACAACATTGGGCACACAACACACAAGAAAAAGACAAACAATCCAGAAACACTGACAACATTGGGCACACAACACACAAGACAAAGACAAACAATCCAGAAACACTGACAACATTGGGCACACAACACACAAGACAAAGACAAACAATCCAGAAACACTGACAACATTGGGCACACAACACACAAGACAAAGACAAAGACAAACCAGAGACACTGGCAACATTGGGCACACAACACACAAGACAAAGACAAACAATCCAGAAACACTGACAACATTGGGCACACAACACACAAGACAAAGACAAACAATCCAGAAACACTAACAACATTGGGCACACAACACACAAGACAAAGACAAACAATCCAGAAACACTGACAACATTGGGCACACAACACACAAGACAAAGACAAACAATCCAGAAACACTAACAACATTGGGCACACAGCACACAAAACAAAGACAAACAATCCAGAAACACTGACAACATTGGGCACACAACACACAAGACAAAGACAAACAATCCAGAAACACTGACAACATTGGGCACACAACACACAAGACAAAGACAAACAATCCAGAAACACTGACAACATTGGGCGCACAACACACAAAACAAAGACAAACAATCCAGAAACACTAACAACATTGGGCACACAACACACAAGACAAAGAAAAACAATCCAGAAACACTGACAACATTGGGCACACAACACACAAGACAAAGACAAACAATCCAGAAACACTAACAACATTGGGCACACAACACACAAGACAAAGACAAACAATCCAGAAACACTAACAACATTGGGCACACAACACACAAGACAAAGACAAACGATCCAGAAACACTGACAACATTGGGCACACAACACACAAGACAAAGACAAACAATCCAGAAACCCTGACAACATTGGGCACACAACACACAAGACAAAGACAAACAATCCAGAAACACTGACAACATTGGGCACACAACACACAAGACAAAGACAAACAATCCAGAAACACTGACAACATTGGGCACACAACACACAAGACAAAGACAAACAATCCAGAAACACTGACAACATTGGGCACACAACACACAAGACAAAGACAAACAATCCAGAAACACTGACAACATTGGGCACACAACACACAAGACAAAGACAAACAATCCAGAAACACTGACAACATTGGGCACACAACACACAAGACAAAGACAAACAATCCAGAAACACTGACAACATTGGGCACACAACACACAAGACAAAGACAAAGACAAACCAGAGACACTGGCAACATTGGGCACACAACACACAAGACAAAGACAAACAATCCAGAAACACTGACAACATTGGGCACACAACACACAAGACAAAGACAAACAATCCAGAAACACTAACAACATTGGGCACACAACACACAAGACAAAGACAAACAATCCAGAAACACTGACAACATTGGGCACACAACACACAAGACAAAGACAAACAATCGAGAAACACTAACAACATTGGGCACACAACACACAAAACAAAGACAAACAATCCAGAAACACTGACAACATTGGGCACACAACACACAAGACAAAGACAAACAATCCAGAAACACTGACAACATTGGGCACACAACACACAAGACAAAGACAAACAATCCAGAAACACTGACAACATTGGGCGCACAACACACAAAACAAAGACAAACAATCCAGAAACACTAACAACATTGGGCACACAACACACAAGACAAAGACAAACAATCCAGAAACACTGACAACATTGGGCACACAACACACAAGACAAAGAAAAACAATCCAGAAACACTAACAACATTGGGCACACAACACACAAGACAAAGACAAACAATCCAGAAACACTGACAACATTGGGCACACAACACACAAGACAAAGACAAACGATCCAGAAACACTGACAACATTGGGCACACAACACACAAGACAAAGACAAACAATCCAGAAACCCTGACAACATTGGGCACACAACACACAAGACAAAGACAAACAATCCAGAAACACTGACAACATTGGGCACACAACACACAAGACAAAGACAAACAATCCAGAAACACTGACAACATTGGGCACACAACACACAAGACAAAGACAAACAATCCAGAAACACTGACAACATTGGGCACACAACACACAAGACAAAGACAAACAATCCAGAAACACTGACAACATTGGGCACACAACACACAAGAAAAAGACAAACAATCCAGAAACACTGACAACATTGGGCACACAACACACAAGACAAAGACAAACAATCCAGAAACACTGACAACATTGGGCACACAACACACAAGACAAAGACAAACAATCCAGAAACACTGACAACATTGGGCACACAACACACAAGACAAAGACAAAGACAAACCAGAGACACTGGCAACATTGGGCACACAACACACAAGACAAAGACAAACAATCCAGAAACACTGACAACATTGGGCACACAACACACAAGACAAAGACAAACAATCCAGAAACACTGACAACATTGGGCACACAACACACAAGACAAAGACAAACAATCCAGAAACACTGACAACATTGGGCACACAACACACAAGACAAAGACAAACAATCCAGAAACACTAACAACATTGGGCACACAGCACACAAAACAAAGACAAACAATCCAGAAACACTGACAACATTGGGCACACAACACACAAGACAAAGACAAACAATCCAGAAACACTGACAACATTGGGCACACAACACACAAGACAAAGACAAACAATCCAGAAACACTGACAACATTGGGCGCACAACACACAAAACAAAGACAAACAATCCAGAAACACTAACAACATTGGGCACACAACACACAAGACAAAGACAAACAATCCAGAAACACTGACAACATTGGGCACACAACACACAAGACAAAGACAAACAATCCAGAAACACTAACAACATTGGGCACACAACACACAAGACAAAGACAAACAATCCAGAAACACTAACAACATTGGGCACACAACACACAAGACAAAGACAAACGATCCAGAAACACTGACAACATTGGGCACACAACACACAAGACAAAGACAAACAATCCAGAAACCCTGACAACATTGGGCACACAACACACAAGACAAAGACAAACAATCCAGAAACACTGACAACATTGGGCACACAACACACAAGACAAAGACAAACAATCCAGAAACACTGACAACATTGGGCACACAACACACAAGACAAAGACAAACAATCCAGAAACACTGACAACATTGGGCACACAACACACAAGACAAAGACAAACAATCCAGAAACACTGACAACATTGGGCACACAACACACAAGACAAAGACAAACAATCCAGAAACACTGACAACATTGGGCACACAACACACAAGACAAAGACAAACAATCCAGAAACACTGACAACATTGGGCACACAACACACAAGACAAAGACAAACAATCCAGAAACACTGACAACATTGGGCACACAACACACAAGACAAAGACAAACAATCCAGAAACACTGACAACATTGGGCACACAACACACAAGACAAAGACAAACAATCCAGAAACACTGACAACATTGGGCACACAACACACAAGACAAAGACAAACAATCCAGAAACACTGACAACATTGGGCACACAACACACAAGACAAAGACAAACAATCCAGAAACACTGACAACATTGGGCACACAACACACAAGACAAAGACAAACAATCCAGAAACACTGACAACATTGGGCACACAACACACAAGACAAAGACAAACAATCCAGAAACACTGACAACATTGGGCACACAACACACAAGACAAAGACAAACAATCCAGAAACAATGACAACATTGGGCACACAACACACAAGACAAAGACAAACAATCCAGAAACACTGACAACATTGGGCACACAACACACAAGACAAAGACAAACAATCCAGAAACACTGACAACATTGGGCACACAACACACAAGACAAAGACAAACAATCCAGAAACAATGACAACATTGGGCACACAACACACAAGACAAAGACAAACAATCCAGAAACACTGAAAAACATTGGGCACACAACACACAAAACAAAGACAAACAATCCAGAAACACTGACAACATTGGGCACACAACACACAAGACAAAGACAAACAATCCAGAAACACTGACAACATTGGGCACACAACACACAAGACAAAGACAAACAATCCAGAAACAATGACAACATTGGGCACACAACACACAAGACAAAGACAAACAAAACACAAAAACACAACACAGAAATCTAAAAAGATGAGCAGCACGAACCCAACCAAAAACGGAGGGGGAACACTGGTGTTCACGAAGGGTAAGCAGTTCCTGCTTCTTATAATCACCAGACTAGTCACTCATATATATATAGTCAAGTCTGGTAAAAGTCTTGTCGGTGACAGAGGAAAGAAAAAACCTATGTAAAAATGAAAAGATCCATTGCCCTTTGATATGGATATGGATGTTTCGTAAAGGTCTACAAGATTGTGATGACGACCGTGAAATGTTTGTGGCGATGATTTCAACCCAGGAGCAACGTAACCTTTTTTGAGGTAGCTTTTGTGTAAGTAGCTGATTTCTGTCCAGCAAGCTACTGTACTGGGTATACGCTCTAGAATAATGTGTGGGTCAACGTTTTGATATAAATTGAAAATAACTATTGAATAACGTTATATACAAGTAGGTAGTCGTGCTTTAACTTATAGTGATCGACCTAATGTGGTGTAAATTGTCCCAAAGTGAGATAGACTTCTGGGAATCTCTTGTGTCTATTATCACCAAGAAGATACGATATCTATCAATTTATAGTCTTAAGTATTAAACTATTGTGTGTATGATGTCTTTTACAAGGTAACTACAAGTTATCTAAAGTAAGTAGTATATTGTAAGTACACTAACCTATCACCCGTGTCTCCTTGCTTGATAACCACATCATCCCGGCAAGCTTTACGGTATGCACAGTTCCTAATTACATCCGTCAAAATTGCTGGTAAAATAATAAAGTCAATTAATTAAACTTCTGACTTGAATACACTATTTATCTATTTAAAAAAACCGCTTGCATTATTACCTAATCAAAAATACCAATAAATGTCGGTATAATTGATGACAAATTCTGATCCATATTCAATTTGCATGAAAAAACATGACTGCTTTATTTAAGTATTGAATGAAATCTTTCGTAGTTTCACTGTCGTATAAAAGCGTTGACTGATAGACAGTCTGTTAACGCTTTAATAAATCTACAACACTGCAAAAATTACATTAGATATTAATAATTACTCTTTTTATATTATGAAATACAATTGAAATTATTATTATTTCCATATCCTTACTGAATATTATTATCTCAATATCCTTACTGAATATTATTATTTCCATATTCTTACTGAATATTATTATTTCCATATTCTTACTGAATATTTCTAACTTTGCTGAATATGGTGGTCGCATCTATTCCATTTATTTGAAGGATGCAACGTTAGGAATGCTTCATACATTAGCCTACATCTAGAAATTAGCAATGAAGGTCGGTTGAGAACAAATATTTAAAATGAAGCATGATTTCAAATTTCCAATTGTGAATGTTCCATTTACATATGGCAATATTCCAGCATCACCTGTATATGGAGTATGTATCTCTGAGTTGATATGATATTACAGACCTTATGTTTCCTATCAGTCATTGGTAGAGGGTTACTGCTAACAAGGAAACTATTGAACCAAGTGTTCCAAACGATCGCCATAATGACTTGGTTAGCCATTCTGGAATATCTGTGTGGTAGATGACTACGTATATTTTCTGTTTGTCAATGTCAGAATACCGACCATCTTTCATAGTTCATTGCTTATCATTGGATTTTTTACTTGAGTAAATAACAAGACGTGTGTCCTTTCCGGAGCACATTAGCTCACATCCGATTTTTAGTGTTGTTTGTGTTTCTGTATATTGTTTTGTAGACCATTGTTTGTCCTTTGTCCATTTCTTTTTTATCATATATTTTTTTTCCTTCTTTGACTTACGGCTTGATTACCCGATATCTTCAAGCTTTTTCTTTAAGTGTTATTATTGTGTATAGTTAATAGTTTTCATGACGCCCGAGACTGGATAGTTCCCGAAAGTGGTCGGGGTTGAATGTGCTCTTTATTGACTGGTGAAGCTTCACGAGTCATTATTTTGGCTTTCTAAATGAAATGAATACATAATGTAATTATATATGTATATAAAATGAGATATTTGTATACATGATATTATGAATATTCTACCTCAGCTTTGCTCAGTATTCTAATGTAATATCACGCCACAATATAGCGGTAGTTGAAATACAATGTATTGCTAAAGTTGGCGCTAAACACCAATCAATGAATCAATCAATCAATCTAATGTAATAACAATCCTTTTAAAATAATATGTAAGCCAATATTTAGGCAATATAATCAGAATAATATACAAAGCTAAAAAGTTCAAATCTGACACATCTAAACGTATAAAACCATTGAAGAGGGTATTATCTAACAACTCTAGTTAACTCAATTACTCAAAACCTTTGCATTTCACCTTTAAGCAAGGTTTCTTTGCTAAAAATATAGACAATCAGCTGGTTCAACTAGTACGTCCAACTAGCAATTAAATTAATATATTTATTTTTCATTCCATATTATATTACTATTTTATTTTCAATATTTAATTCCACCCAGATCGTGACCTATTTAATATGGTCTCCTTTGAAAACCATTAATTTATTCAGATGTTTATGAATAATTGTTTTTAGATCTGTTAGAAGTTTCAATTATAATTGTATGCCCCATAATGGTCTTAACCAACAAATTCTATCTTCTTAGATAGTAGTCAGTTAACGGCGAGCATTCATTGACTCTGCTATAGTTCTGTCCATGTCTATGTTGTCATTAAATTTTTTGCGATATTGTGCATTCTTTTTGAGTGGAAGCGAAGCTGTGTAGGTTTTTTTATTGTTTGTTTATGTATGTATATGTAATGTCTTTGAAGATCAAATTATCAGACCAGACGGGAGTTGCGATCCCATGAACCAGCTTAACCCAAACCAGGAACCTGGGTTTGCAAAGCCATATGCCGTGGTCTTCTTAGTGTTCAATGCTTTGAGGTGGGGTGGTTGTTCGTTTTGTTCATATTGGTGGAATTGTTGATCATCACTGTTTAAACGTTCTTTTCATAATTACGAATAAACGCAAATGTGCTGTGATCATGTCTAGGCGTAACCGATTTTGGCTATCCTGTTTAGGCCCTTTGGTTTTATTGCTCCAAAACTTTAAATTATTTGGCTTTCCAATCTTCCGATTTTGAGCGTACATGATGATGGTTATTCCAGGAACGTGTCGTGCGCATTAAATTTGATATCTACGTTTTTGCTACATTCCACTATCTGGTGGAAAAAATACTTCCCTCCTAGTTATAAACTGTCATGTCTACAATTAAAATTCAAAATTATAATAAAAGGGAATCTAAATTTACAATGACGTAGTGTCATGTAGATACCACATAGAACCAAAAAAAAAATCATAATTAAAAATGTTCAATACAGCGTAACATTTTAAAAGCTCTGTATGCAGTTGATATGTTCAAAGGGAGATAATATAAACGTGATTATTTTCTCAAAAGAGCATCTCGTCAATTTCCTGGACGACGCTAAATGAAGTTTATTATTTGATAACACCGCCGTTTTGTTGAACAATGTGCACTTTAATTGAAGGCGCACTTAAAGATATCAATAACTACAAATCTATTCATGGAAACAAATCAAAGCTTACCAAACATAAACCATAAATAATATTTTAATATTCAATGTAAAATCAAGGAAAATGGTGACAACTTGGCAGTACCTTCACCGGCAAAATAAATTTATCATTCATAATAATATTGGGATTCTTTCATATAGTTTTTTAAATGCGAGAAAAAAACTGCAACATTTCAAAATTATACAACTGTATTTAATAAAATGAAACACAAAAACTACCACACTGTCGGAAAAGTTCCAAAATTAGTGAAGTAATGCAGTCATGAAAGTATTTTCACGTATTTACTATTTCTATTCGTTTAGAATTTATTCACAGCTACTTGACGCGTTTCCCACCTTTGTTGAATGTTAAACCCATGAAAAATGATAAATTTATTTTATTTATTGAATTTTTTTAACCCATAGTAACAAACATAAATAATGACATACACCTGTTTTTACTCTACTTAATGTGTGAACTCCATTCATTTATTTGGAAGTCAACAGTGTTTCTGACTGATTTAGACAACGGATTAACGTCCATTACACCAATTGTTATTCCAGTACTATAAGTAAACAGTGGTAGGAACATTTAAAGAGGTTTAAGTAGGGTTTGAAATATCTACATTGTATATGTATTGGTAACATCTGAACATCCATTTTGTTACTTAATCCATATTGCTTTGTTCATGTGAAATTTGTCACGTGACAGCAAAGTAATATCAATTTTCATATTTATCGTTGACACAGCAGGCGTGGTTGTCGATTATAATTATGTTCAGTGTACTGTTAATTAAGGTGGTGTTCCCATCATGATTTTATATTTAACACGTTATATAGATGTTTCGTTAAGCGAAGACAATGAAGCATACATATAACTTCTCCTAGTTGAATCAAGTTAGAGAATACCGAAGGGGCAATCAAAAAAGGAAAATCCAGAGAAACTGACAACATAGGGTACACAGGACGAAGAAAAAGAAAACAAAACACAATATGTGTTGCACATCACTACACGCAAGCAAATATAAATAACGTAAATAAGACATGAGCCCTCTTACGAACAACTGGAGGCAAAGACCGAACATCGTTTTTATGCGGAAATCGTTACGGACATCACAGCACGACACTCAGAACGTAAAGACACATAATAGGACAACACAAAAAAACTAAAAAGATGAGCAACACGGATCCCACCAAAAAACCGGGGTAGCGATGATATCAACCTAGGAGCAACGTAGCCTTATTTGAGCAGCTTTTGCGTCAGCAGCTGAGCTCTGTCCAAAAAATAACTGTACTGGACACAATCTCTAGAATAACGTTTGAGTTGTGAAATGTAAGCTCAACATTGCTACTTATGAAGGGGAAGTTGATTATTGGAAAAGTGAAGTCATCGCGTTTGTCGTACAGTTTTGTTTTTAATCTTCGTTGTCCCTTTCAAGATAAAAGTCAAGGTAAGAAGCAGACCTTTAAATATCAGTAGTATCCTTAACTTCAAGCTCATTTGGTTAGATGCGATGTAGATAATCACAGAATCGAGAATTGTTCAGTGACGGAACCATCATCTACATAGCGGAAGCTGGAATTAAAGGTCTGGGCTAATTTTCTATCTTTATTCTTGAGAATAAGGGTAATAACAAAATTACCGAACTCCGAACAATCTTACAAAGGGAAAGTCAAAACTCATAATTATATAAACAGACAAAATCAGTCAACAACCGGAAAACTGTGAAAACCGTAATGACCCTGACTTGGTACAGGCATTTCTAAAGAAATAGTGGGTTGAATCAGATTTTGAAGCCCTTGAAGGAAGTCTACCTCATAAACATGTAGAAACAAACCGGAGAGTAGAGGAGCACAATTCGTACTCATTGGAAAACCAATCGTTTGTTGAAACACCCATCCACCAAACAGGGCAAATATGCTATCGATAAAAAAATCTAACATTTTGAATGATCTCGTCCTGTTTATATTCATAATTATATTTTGATTTGATGATTTGATTTGTTGTATTTAACGTCACTTTCAGCAATATTTCAGCTATATCATGGCGACCAGTTTTAGTGGTGGAAGAAGTCGGAGTACCCGGAGAGAACCACCGACTATGGGCAAGCAACTGGTAAACTTTATCACTTGCGACTGCGAGTCGAGTGCACCCTTTTTTTGTAATTTACAAAGCCGGTCGCGAACCCACGTCGTAATGGTGATAGGCTTGTATGAGTTTTCAGGTAATTCAACTACCTAACTCATTGAGCCACCCAGGCCCTTAAATTAGATTTTGAATGGCTTTCGATAAAGTAAGATTTGTCTCTACCAATAACAAGATACTGATACCTTTAAAACTAGAGCTAGAAGGAAACATTTCAATGAAGCAAAGTTAGCATTTCTACTTATTCTGGTGGTTGAAACGGAGATAATTCTAAACCTTATAAAGTATAGCCCTAAATCCCACTGTGGGACTAGACTTTTACGTATATGTTTCTTTAGACTACAATTCATAAGCAGTACAGAAATAAACTCATTGTTTTCGAATTCTGGTTCCTCCAGCAATAGTGATATTCTTAGATATTACAGATCTGTAAGCCTTTTAAGTGGAGGACGTAAGGCCCTTTACCTTAAACAGATTAACTAAAAAATCTGCAAACTGTTGCATAGCAACATGGTATTGATCATTTTTTCTTCTCAATACACCAATCAGAGAAGAATGATCATTTGGCATCGTAGACAATGTTGGTCAATTCTCTATTTGGTTGTCCCTCTTATATAAGCCTTTATTGGGACTATCTTTGGGAATAACCAGACGTGCAGATTTAGTTTTCCTGGTCTTTGATGAACTATTCTTGCCTTTAATGTAGAAAGTATATCCATTCTCAATGCCAGAAGTATTGGTTGTGCACAAGACCGACGAAGAAGATCCGTATATTATGCTGGTTAGAATGGCTGCAATAATTATTATCTTTCAACTCGTTCCTGTTATCTGTAGAACATCAATGAGAAAATAGTACTGAATGGAGGGAATTCATATGCAAACATTCCTTCCCAAGATGGACTCTACTGGGGAGGACTATGCCATGGAACCTGATACACAAAGATTGAACGTTTGTAGTTCAGACTTGAAATAAACAGGTCTGTATGAAGACAATCCTTGAGAATGGTGATTGAACTGAATATCGAGCTTGTAGCTAAGACTTGAAATAAACAGGTCTGTTTGAAGACAATCCTTGGGAATGGTGATTGAATTGAATATCGAGTTTGTAGTTAAGACTTGAAATAAACAGGTCTGTTTGAAGACAATCCTTGAGAATGGTGATTGAATTGAATATGGATTAGTTCACTGCTCATTCAGTGTTCACTGTAGTTAATGGCCTGTATATGGAATTTGCCACAAGGTAAACCAAACATTGATTTGTGAGAGGGGATTCCATTTATTAATCTTGTAAATTCATTTTTTGTCGTTTCAGAAAAGATGAAATTAACAAAGATTAGTAGCTAAAACTGTTGTTCTGAGTACAGTAATTATTACATCTATATATAAAATGCCTTTCACACGTGGCCTTTCAGTGATTTTTTTTTCAAATTCAAGGTATGCTGTTTTATAGTGCGATAATTACAATTGTGTTAAAATTTAAAAACGTCAGGAGAATGTCCGCTTATATAAGAAGAGCTTGATGATACCAAATGGGTAATCAGAATATGCAAATCGAAGAAGAACAGACAACACAATGGCCAAAAGAAACAGGACAAAAGGACAAACAACGATCTACAAAACATTGCACAGAAAACTAAAGATTGAGCAACACGAACCCCACTGAAAATCGGGGGTGAGCTTGTGTGCTCCGGAATGGTAAGCAGTTCCTGCTCGACTAGTGACAACCGTCGTGTTACTCTAGTTACAAAGCATACGATAAGTCATGAATGAGGAAAGGACCGAGTAGTGCTTACGACAAGCGGAACATATCCGTGGTCATTTGTGATACAGATATTCCGTAACGGTTAACATAATGTAAGAAATATTTTTACTAAAATGAAAATTAGATGTTAGATTCTTTATTTGGAGGATTCACAAAACAGATCAAACAAACATTTAATTGTATGTAGATTGTACATTTGTACTCTAGATGTTGTTATACAGGTATTATGTAGATATTGTATGTACCTGACATATATATCAAACGATATACGAATTCGCTATCAAGAATCTCAAATCACATTTTTAAAGTGTCTAAATACAATAAGTACATGTATCAGATCTATACGAATACATTTAAATGTATAATATGACACTATGACTTCTAATTTGTTTTACATTTTTCTGAATACCTTTCATTTAATCTTTTTATTATTTTATAAATGTTTTCACCCAAAACTAATGTATCGATCCAATCTTATCACTTTATCAACTTTAACGACATTGTAACAAGATTTAAATTGCTGACAAATGGTTATTATTAGAATGACTCTTAGCATGTTTTAGCATTAAGGCATCAAAGACATTATTTTTCAATGGTAGCGAATATGTGGAGGTATATATCTGTATTGTTGTTGGAGATTCAATTATTGGAAGGGGGGGATGGGATCCCATTCATCAGTTTAACCCCGCCACATTGTTGTGTCTGTCCCAAACCAGGAGTTGGATTTCCAACGCCATAATTATGGTGTGGTCTTTTTGTGGTCAATGGTTAGAGGTGAGATGTGGTTGTTCGTTTTATTGGTGAAATTGTTGATAATCACTGTTTAAACATTCTTTTCATGGTATATTGCATATCTATAATGAATTTAATTACGTATTAATCGTGATATAAAAATATTTCACAATTTCTGACGTTTTTAGTAATGTATGTATACCTGTTATAAATTATACATAAAGTTGTTCTCAAATTTTTCAATCCGCACGGTGGTCGCTATCGCATATTCATGAACAGTAGAACTTCTAAATTTTAATAGCAGCAGAATAATGGGCAATGTTAATAATAAAAATTGGGAGAAAACAACTTTTTGCAAGTATATGCCTGCCATGGTTCAAAACTTTGGACTGAATAAGGTTACTAGAGAATAAAACAGCGATGGATATAAAAAATTCATTTGCACACTTAAATACTTTACTTTTGTAGTAATTGGATCAGCTGCACGGAAACTAATAAGAATTTTAACTTGTACGAAATGTCGTGTAAACACTTTTTAAGTAAAAGCTGAAAGGAAATATTTAACTAATTAAGAACAAATAAAAAAGAAGTTTGAGATTGTGAAAAATCAATGTTTTTACACTACTGATTCGTTAGGTTTTAAACTCAACTCGGAAGGTTCGTATTACGTGTGTATGAGTATTTGTTTGTTTTACATAGGAATGAAAGGCTTATTTGAGTAATGATTCATCAGTTTATTATATCAGTAAATATTGAGTCTAGCTATAACTACTAATTGTACAAAAATGATCTATGAATATTAGCATTTTACACTTCTCAATTTTTTCAGTTACCATAAGATAGCCTTTTTGATGTCGACATCTTATTTCGAATCACAATTCAAACACGCACCCTTTCCTATTTGGGGCAAAAAAATATTGTATATGCGTTTAAAATTGGAGACGGATTAATTTCCCCCTACAATCTAAAGTTGATCTTATTCAAGCCATGTCCTACTAAACCATTACTATTCTCCGAAAATTGGTCATGGTTTGTTCAAACACATAGACAAAAATTAATAATATAATGACCCACAAAGAGATAAACGAGGGAGTTAACAGACGAACGGACGGGAAATCATGATATTCTAAACGGAATCTGACCAGATCAAAGGTAATTGTTAAGTTATAAGTACACAAAGTTACACGATATAATACTTAAAAATAAATCCTGAAAGGAAATGTTAAGCTTAATTAAGAACAAATAAAAATGTTTATTAAGACTTGGATTGAGGTATAAAATCAATGTTTTACAACTTGTGCTTGATTGGTCTTTAAACTGGTTCTGAATGAGTCGTAATATAAATATTTACTAGAACATAGAAATGAAAAGCGTCGACGAGGAAGAATCGATCAGTTTAATATTATTTAAGTAAATATTGAACATATATATACACTTATAGTACGAAAATATTATATAGATATTATAACACCCGCTAGTCGTCAAAACTCGGTGCTTTTAAAATATGAAAAACAGTTTTACATGTACAAGCTAAACTATATAATACTTCTTTCAACTGTTCCTTTGAAAGTCGGAATAAGTACAATTTTAAAAACTTAAGAATGTTTTAATTGAGATAATGTAAATCAAAACTAATGTTTATAAAATGATAAAGGGTGTATGTTTAACGTCACTTTTTGTAGTTTCCGACCTATACGATGAGACCAGTCTTCATTGAGACTGGAACCGAAGAGAGCCATCAATCATAGGATAAATATTGCTTATCATGGAAAACAACTGGAAGATGCATATGTTCACTGTTCACTCTCCAATGGTTCAAATTATTTTGATGAAGAACAGTACGCGCGATGTTGGTGACACTTGATGTTACACATAATTAACGTTGAAAAGAACGTTTCGCGTTTTCTTTTCCATCTTTTTTTTCATTATTTGTGTTTGCAAATCTTGGGCTTGGTTGGGGTGGGGTGCGTATGATTTCGTTTGTTTGTTTGTTTTTTTGTTTCGCTTTTTGTTGTTGTTGTTTATTTATCTTTTTGTTTTCAATTTAATAGAAAACTTCCCTTTGAAAAATATAGCGCGGCGTTATTTTATCGTCGATAAGAAAAAACGTTTACTGGACAAATTGGTTGACCTTCTACAATTTTACGTAGAAATCGTAATTTTTATCCGAAATCAAGTTTGTTAAGTTCATTCTCTTCCACTGAAAATGCACATGTTTGCTATTTGGATTTAGCACGAAAATTATGAGCGAAAAATATAGTTCCAAATGTGTAAAGTTGTATACTTCGTGATTTTGATACGTCAAGTTGCAACTGGACATTTTTGTTGACCTTACTCCTTTAGAAATATTTTTTAATTTTCTTTAAAAAAATCTTTTTTGAAAAGATTTCTTCGTTTTTTAAGATAATCACATTTGATATGTATAATTTGTTGGTGAAAATTTAGTAAAACATAGCTGAAAAAAAGCTTGGTTTTTGGCATCCAGAAGTTTTTCCTTCAGCGTTACATTCTTTTCTTTCCATGAACTTGCCGATTCAAGCATTCCTTTAATCAGAAATCGTTAATGACGTCATAAAGTACAGATTCTGCTTCCGGTCCCACAAAAAATGGTCCGAAAAATGTTTTTTGAAGTTTTTACTGGGGAAAGATGTAAAAAACATACGGATATTTTGTAACGCTTTACATGAGATAAATGTGCGTTAACGGCGTTTTCTTCCAATAAATTCGCTTATAAAAGCAAAAATAAACCATATCTAATATAATAAAACAATTATTCGTATAATTACCTATACAAGCATGTATCAGAAATCAAAATCCATCAATTTAAAAAAAATCTACATTCTTTTTACTTATTTCATGTTCTATTTAGTCAAAGTATCACCAATAGCGCGCATAACGTCACCGTGGTCTGTTCTTTCACCCCCCCCCCTTTTTTTTTACATCTCTCGAGTGTAGCATGGCCTTTACTCCCGATTTTATTTATTTCATATATATATTTTATAATGCTAATTAGTATATGATATATAACACACTGTATGCAATTTCATAAAAATTTTCCGTAGCGTATTAACACATCTTTGCATAATTAATACCAACGAGAGATTGAAGATACCAAAGGGGTAATCTAAAACTGTAAATCGAAGAAGAACAGACAACACATTAAATAGCCAAACGAAAAAGGACAAAGGGACAAACAATGATCTACAACACATACACATAAAACTAAAGATCGAGTAACACGAACCCCACTAAAAACCGGGGGTGAACTCAGGTGCTCCGGAAGGGTACCCAGTTTCTGCTTATTATGACGACAATGTATACCTTTCAAGGTAGAAAAAGAAAAGAATAAACGTAGCAGCTTGTAGTACGGTGCAGTCAATCAAATTTAATATCAAATTCATACAAACAATCCATTTTCTCTTTATAAAATTAAATTAAGACAATTTATATTATGTACATTCTTGTAACTGCCTTCGTTTCTGTCGTCAGCCATAATATGTAAGTCAACAAAAAGGTGGTGGCGTTATTGAAAATTGTCTGTATCATGACCAGACAGTTTGAAATTATAACAATGAAATATTTATTGACAGTAAATTCCATATGATATATTAAGACAGGAGAAAATATTTATCATAATTTTTATAATGGGTGTTCTAAAATTCTGAAATTGTGGAATGTCGAAAAAAAATCTTGTTTTTGTGCAATATATACCAATTTGGAAATACAAGTCCGTAGAAATTACTTACTTTTATTTGTGAAATCAAACTTCAAAATGTTTATTGAATGTATATCAATGTTCCAAATATTTGAAGAAAACATAATTTTGATTTATAAATATTTTATAATATTTTAGTATGGTGGTCGTTGTAGACCGGATAGTTTGACCAAATATTTCTCAAACGATGGATCCAAAAGTAATTTCGATGTATAATATTTTTGGTCAAAGAGGAGTGTGTGTGTGTAAGCAAACGACTTCTCTGTGCAGAACACTCTTGTACCATTATCCATTATTCTACAAACGAAATGTTTGCTCTCAACATCTTCAGACCCGATCCGATGACGATTTTTTTTTATGTCAAACCTTACATTGAAGATCGTGTTTTACAATACGAATATTTCAAATCAATTAATCTAATGCCAATAACAGGTCATAAATAATAATAATAATAATAATAATAATAATAATAATAATAATGATAACAAATCTCTCGAATATTCAAAATGTTCGTATCATGATGAGACAGACAACGGTGATATATAGAAGTTAAAAGTTAAAAATTAATTAAACATACCGTTGTCTAAATCTTTCAACAGATCACTCTTACGTCTTAGCCACGACAAGACGACTTGTATCTCGTTATCCCTCCGTAAAGCAGGTTTTTTAGAGATGAGTTCCACAACTCGATGCTGAAACTGTGCCATGGTGACATATATTTAATCACAGGTCAATACAAACACCTTCTTCAATGTTTATAGTTAATAGAATTAATCCATTAAAGGTCCATTAAAATTGTTATAATATTCCCTCTGAAGTATATTGTATAAAGATAAACAAAAACATCAAATCACAGTGTAGCTTTTCTTATAAATTATAAACAAAACACTTCACAACCAAACCATGATATTAAAATCTTCAGCCTTTTCCGTTAATTTAAAGCTGTGTTAGGTTTTCTTACTTCGGCCCTTGTGCGGTAGTTTTTAAAACAAACAGTGTATTGTATTTGCATACGAGAGAGAGGGTGTGTTTACAATAGAAAAAAAATACCACAACGGTACGTTGATTCATAGCGCTACTATCTATAACACTTGTATAAAAAAATTTGATTGATGAAATTGATACATGAATTTAAATTTGAATTTCATGTTTCAAAAGCTGAATCGTTGATACTAAGGAATCACCGTTTTGACAATGAAATCGAAGGTCATGCATTAGTAATACCCTCTAAATATATGAAATATTCAACAAAAATTGTTTGACAGCTTCTAAATATCAATACGTTTAAATGAGAACATATGTCATATTACAAATCAATTTCAATAAAAAGTAAATAATTGTTTAAATAAGAAATATAATAGGCGAATGTGAAGTTGAATACCTACTCTACGCCTCTTTCCGTTTCATTTTGTACTCAAATTACGCATGACTTCTCAAAACAAGTAAATTTGTGTTTATGGTATTTTCACAATAAATTAAATTACATAAAATATAATAATTTTGATTTTAAAGTCATCTACCGGATTTATGACCAGATTATCCGTACAAATTTGAAAATTTAAAAAGAATTACAATTTGCTGAAGCAAATAAAATATTGGACATTTACAAAATTCGTAAAAAAGATCAAAAGCCTAGTTTACCTATATTGTATATTCGTAATAAGTTTTCATTTTAAATTCGACTTAAATACTGAAATTCTACATTTCAATAGGATGTTTCTCTTTAATTCAATCACTTTCAACTTTTTACCGCAAGCCATTTCACTTGTAAATGTATCACATCACAAGTTTACTTGTCCGTTGTAAGAACATTATATAAATTATTTCTTAAGTAAAAGTAAAACATAATATAAATGAAAACCAAACTGTCTGCTTCAGGCATCCAACGACGTTTAAAAACGAGTTATAAAATTCAAGACAAGCAGGATGATTTCCCGTAGTGAATTTCCCACAATTAAGTAATAATATCATCATTCACTGGGTACACGATGTAGTACAAATACTCCACTACATATTGTCTCGAAAAAGGGGAACGATTTCATCCTACACGACTCTTGTGGTAGTTACTTGTCACAAACACATATGGTGTTCATATAGTATTTACAATATTTCTGTTCTTTAATGAAAATTCTACTACCGTATATATAACTCATCATCTAGAGAATCTGGGCGAGTAGAAATATAATAACTCTCGGAGTGCAACACTTCCAAATGGATATTCTGTTTCTTAAATACGTGATTAATGAATAGACGAACTCGCCCCTAGAACGTGTTGATTATGTCTGGTAGTCTCGATGTAGCTGAACAATTGCTGAACGTGACAACAAACACCTATAACTCAACTTTATGACGGGATATAATTGAGTGTTCCGTGTTTCATGTCACTATTCTCACGCAATAGAACAAATTGTTGTTGTACCTACAATATAATACTTTCTTAGCAGTTGCTGATTCCCCGTTGTAAAGCAAAACAAACATTCATACTTTCCATCATACCCATTTTTCTTTTGGCATTCAAATCACGGAAGAGTAGGTTACTTAAGGTAAAATTGGGTACGGTAGACATTTTACAGCTGGAGTTTGAAAATACCACCATTCATATATTCCCCCATCATGAAAACCATACCCATTCATTATACAATGTATTCGTGATACGAAAACTATACCCATTCATATTCAGTTATTGGTGTTCCTTTCATATTTTAGACTAAAATCCAAAATAAACAGCATATATCAATTTTGCACCATATGATGTTAAGCTAAAACATAATTATAAAATTTGCCAATTGGCAATACAGAAGCTGCATGGGCTTGTAGAAATATGACCTATTGATGAATCATAGCTTAAAAACCTTAGTAATTGATATATTGAAATGGAAAAATTAGGACCCAGTCACATATCAGAAAGCTGAAAAAGTCGACCCATTTCCGCGGCAGGTTTGTATATACATGTACCTCTATATAGGAGGTGAATCCCCGCGATTCAAAACAATTGCCCTAAGGCTATTCTCAGGGACACAACTGAAATACCACTCACTTGGTGTACAACCACCAACCATCACCAGGACTTGTCATGGATAGAACAGGAAAAAATCACCCTTTCGAAGCACCCAATCTGTTTATGCTATTCCGATTCAGTTACACGTGTTTTGTAGTTGGAATCTATGTAAAAACAACGTTAGGATCGTCAATCGTATTTATTTTGTATTATTTGCCGTCAAGTGAGTTCGTACCAAACTATATATATGTTTTATGTGTTAATTAAGTAATGTCCTCAACATTTTTCCTGTCGCCATTATATGCCACAGAGAATAAAGATCAATCTCTTTCCGGCTTTCGAATCACATGTGTTACTGTTTTGGGGCATTTTCGTGAGGTTTGTGTCGCCATCTGCAAGTGTACGTTGTAGTAACCAATTCTGGCTTATATCCAACGGTAGAGAGAGCACCATTGATTTATTGACGGTTTGTGAGAGTAGATTTGAAGTTCTCAACATTAGTTGCGCACACAACTGAGTCTTCTAGATGGTTCCAGTTAATTAGTGTTATTGTTGTTCATTTAAGTTGGTTTTAATATATGTTTGTTAAACTTGTTTTAATTTGACTATCTAAATTGTGATTTTGCTTTGTACTTTCCCCTGAAATTTGTATTTTACCCTTGTATAATTACAAGCACCCCTTTCAAATAGGTGTTGACGTTTTCGTTGGTGGAACATTATTTAAATCAATTAGACATCTACCTTGTCAGTGTAACAAATAAGACTTTTAACTGAATTGTTATTATGTACATTTGTATTTAAAGACTCTGAAAGTAAATGACAAACTATCTTCCCTTACACATAAGTAAGTAGTCTGCTGGTCAACTGACTGAGCAAAACAATTAAAAATAACACTGTTGTGGAACTGTCATGAATCTAATACGGTTCCTATGACACTGGAAATAGCTTGTTCCTCGCGATGAGTGTTGCTGCATGTTAAGTACTACATGTATGTCAACTAATTTTTAAAATCGAAGTCGAATCAGAATAGCACAGAATATTTGCATTGTGAAATAAATTTAAAGGACAATTCCTGTATTATTCCTGCAGTTTAAATTTAATCATTTATTTACATAAAATATCTTAAGACCTATACGCACAGCGGTGGCAATATTTGAAGTTGAATTCTAAAATTGAAGTGAGTAACTATTTATGAATAGAAAGTTGTTTATAACCAATACAACAATTTTTCAGGTATACAATTGCGAGACTAAATCTGATTATAGCATATACATTTTACGCATTTCCTTGTACTAGACCAGTATGGCAATTCAGAAAATTATCACCGAGACTTTCAAAATCAAGTTTTTATCATTTAATTTAATTTTTTTTATCTTGTAATCGATATAAATATTTGTTTCGTTTTAAACTTGTTCCTGCAATATTTTTATTTCCAGTTCTTGAATGAAGAACGCAAACCTTAAAACTGGTTAATTTATGGGGGGGGGGGGGGGGGGGAAGGGAAAGGATGTCTTTCAAACACTGCGAAACAAGTTCGCAGCATGCCCTTTGACTGATATATGCCCACTAATAATGTACAGGTTCCAAACAAGCCTCTGACTGCTAATTTCCCACCATTGAGATACAGGTTCCCTTCAAGACCTACAGACTGCTACATATTTTGTTCTACCGCCGAGGAATTGTTTCTCAACAAATCCCTCAAAACAATTATCGTCCTACTACTGAGGTGCAGATTCCAGACCAATTCCATAGACTGCTATCATTGCACTATTGAGATACAGGTTCTCAACAACCCCTCATAATGCCATTTGTCCACCAGTGAAATTGGGGTTCTCAACCAGCCCCTAAACTATCCCACACAGTAAGCAACAGATTCACTGATGTACAGGTTCACACCCTAGTCTTTATTTTATACTACATTACCCGCGGTTTTCCGGATACTTACCGGCATGATTTTCCAGGTACTTACCGGCATGGTTTTCCAGGTACTTACCGATATGGTTTTCCAGGTACTTACCGGCATGGTTTTCCAGGTACTTACCGGCATGGTTTTCCGGGTACTTACCGGCATGGTTTTCCGGGCACTTACCGGCATGGTTTTCCAGGTACTTACCGGCATGGTTTTCCGGGTACTTACCGGCATGGTTTTCCGGGCACTTACCGGCATGGTTTTCCAGGTACTTACCGGCATGGTTTTCCGGATACTTACCGGCATGGTTTTCCAGGTACTTACCGACATGGTTTTCCTGGTACTTACCGGCATGGTTTTCCAATCAGTTAACCTTCCTTCACCACAATTGAGCGATACGGTTTCCTATACAACTATGTTTTTTTCACTATAAGCACTGTGTCTTCACCCAACACTGAACATAGTAGCCAACCACATAGCGAATTGTTGAAACAAATATAAAATCAATCAAACAAAGCCAATGCTATTATTATTTTTTTGACATTTCAGTCATAACAGAGTGCAGTGTCATTGAAATTATATTAGTACATACATAGTTGTGTGAAAGTTTGTAATCATAAAACATAATTAGAGAACAACCATAAAAATATCAAAGTTCAACTACCAAGCAGTAATTCAAATATTAATATGTAAACAGATGTTATATATAAGTATGTTATAAATTATGTTTATAATACAATGGTCATATAAGTATAGTTTGGGTTCAATCAGTTATGGCTTCTGATATAATATTTTAACATTTTTACGTTAGGTGCATTTTTCTCTTCCTTTTTGTTATTATTGATGTTCAATTTCCGATCATCATAAAAAGACAAATTTTATTGGGGGTCATACGAGGCACAATCTTGTTGTTTTCTTTCAAACGTGCAGCACTTCTAAAGTAGATGACAGCCATCTTAAATTTCCGATCAATATAAAAACATACACTTTGTAAATAGGACAACATTCAATGTTCAATCATTTACTGTTTGGGTAACATATTTTAGGAACTAGGAAAAACCATGTAATATAGCTATAGGCATACGATGCTATATACTATTATATATATATACTACCACTTGATTCTACTGTCAAAACTCAAGTTTTATGGTATTTTTCTAGATTGAATACACAAATTTTGAATTCTTTATTAAAAGAAGCTTTCTTGTGTAATGTGTAATACACAGGTGGACTCTGGGAATCACGTGTTGCATGATCACAACATTGACGATTCTAGTCTAAACCTGCTAGACCTGAGCAAGTTCCACATTCATATCTATCCCGGCTGTCCAGAACTGGTAACCATAACACGCTAGCCAACAGACCAGAATGTCGTTAGCCTAAATCCATAAATTGGAAGCACAACATTAAATTCATATGGACCGTGTCGAGGATTACGAAAGAAAAACGCAGATGGGTTAAGGCTATGAGGTCGTCGATACAAATCAGAATTTAAAAACTTAACCGACGGGGTCGATGAGTACCGACGTAACATATATCTTGTAAGAACCAAATGCATTACAATGCTTGTCTTACTTCCTTGAAAAGTATATGTTGTTCCTGCAGACAAAGCCTCAAACAATATCGCTTTTGGATGTAAATAACATTACTTGATAATTCACTTCGAAACCAAACATATACCACAATACTAACGGAAGCGGAAATTCTGGACACTCTTCGTTCTCTTTTGTGTTGCTTTGGCATTTCAACCAAACAAAAAAATTAGATCTTCCTTCACTCTACTGGATTTCTAATTTAAATAGCGAGTTTCCATACAAACAGTGTTAATTTGCTGGATCTGCCAAATGCCCAATGATTTTTTTTCTCAAAATTATTAAGGGCCCGTGTGACTCAATGAGTTAGGTAGTTGGATTACCTTATAACTCATACAAGCCTATCACCAATACGGCGTGGGTTCGCGCCCGGCTTTGTAAATTACAAAAAGGGTGTACTCGACTCGCAGCCGCAAGTGATAAAGTTTACCAGTTGCTTGTCCATGGTTGGTGGTTCTCTCCAGGTACTCCAGCTTTTTCCACCACTAAAACTGGTCGCCATGATATAGCTGAAATATTGCTGAAAGTGGCGTTAAGCACAATAAATAAATCAATCAAAATTATGAACATCTATAAGCGATCAAAAGCGGGCTTCAGAGTTACTGTGACACTAGCTACATCAGTTGGTTAAGTGCAAGTGGGATGTGGATTCTAGAAAATTATAAAGATATCGTTGAGTACGGGTACAAGATCCATATCCTCTTGTAATGATATTAAAACATTGACTGTTCTACCCTTTATACTTTATACAACTATTCCGCAATCTAAGTTAAATGACAGATTGAAACAATTAATTATCTTTGAACGTTGATCTCCTATAAAAAAAAAAAGAATGTTCAACGTAGATATAAATATCTTGTTTTAGGAAAGGACCAATCTTATATTGTTAAAAGCCACTCCATTTCTATCAAAAAGTGGTTTTTATAAACTGGCATCAAAAATACTTAGGTTTTTGATCCACAACACATTTGTTATATTTTTTTTGGACGTGCTTCCCAACAGACAATCACGATCGGCATTCATGTGAATACCAACTGTGCTCTTCTACTTGCCGATATTTAGTGCTACTAAGTATTTTATTCATATGAACCCGGTTTGCATGCATGGGGTTCTCAAGAAAAACAAACCGAAGCTAGCATGATCCTTCAATTTCATATTCCACTAAGCTGATGATATCCTTTCACTGGATAATGTAAATACACGTCAGAGAATACGGAAGGAGCAATCACAAATGGACAATCCAGAGAAACTGGCAACATAGGGAACACAAGATGAAGAAAAACACAACACAAAACGTGTTGGACATCATCACACGCAAACAAACACAAATAACGTAAATAAGACAAGAGGCCCCTACAAACAACTGGAGGCAAAGATGAACCAAACATCGCTTCCATGCGGAAATCGTAACGGACATCACAACATGGAACTCAGAACGCAAAGACTCACAATAGGACAACACAAAAACTAAAAAAGATGAGCAACACGGACCCACCAAAGTTTGTTGGCCATGTTGATCGCATCTATCCCATTGAACTTGAAAGACATATATCACAGGAACAGCTAGATCACCTTTACCTCAAAATGTGAAATCTTCATTTACATGTAGCAACATTCCAGCAGCATCTGCATGTGGAGTATCTATCTCCCAGTTGATACGATATGTCATAGCTCGTTTTCTATCTTTCATTATAGAGGGTTGCTGCTAACACGGAAGCTACAGAACCAGGGATTCCTAGTGGTAAAGTTAAAGTTGCCACTTCCAAATTTTTCCAGTCCCGGCCATCTTGACTTGATTAACCAGTACGATTGTCTGCATCACTGATATACATTGTACTGCTGGTAGGATTCCGTTTGTTGTAGTCAAATCCTGTCCTTTCCTCACACATGACTGTTGACAGAATATGAGTTATCATCGCATTTTTAATGGAGCAGGAATGCATGTGAGTTCACCCCCGAATTTTAGTTGGGTTGGTGTTGCTCAATCTTTAGTTTCTGTTTAGTGTTTTTGTTTTTCTATTTTGGCCATTGTATAATATGCCCTTTGATGGGTTTCTGATTATCCCATTGATATCTTTAAACTTGTTACAGTCGACAATAAAATACATGTATGTATATATCATTGCTATAAATAAAATCCTGAGCCCAGTTAAGAGTTCAAGGTATTTGTGTTTATCATCACTTTCAGTTATATTGAGACTACCATGCATGCTTATTTGGAGAAGAAAGTCCAAACACTTATTCATGTCTTTTTGTACTTTTTCTTTTGACCATTGTATCTTTTAGTCTTCAGTTTATGGCTTCAGATTACCCCTTGAGTATCTTCAAACTTTTCTTAATCCACATTAATATTTAATTCATGTGCCACTTTAAAAAAAAATGACCAGTTTCTGTCATTATCTATATTAAACATAGCTACTTTTACCAGACCTAGCCTTTAACTAAACCCTGGTCCTGTGAAAATTCCCTACCAAAGGTAACATCTGAATCTTGGGCCTCTGAGTTTTTGGAAATTTTCAGCAGATTCCTCATCTGACCACACATCAGAATATTCACAAGTAGAAACTTGTTAAATCTTTCCTTGTTTCTAGTGTGATATATACTAGCAAAGGGATGACTTAACTTATGGTAGCTTTGCTAGCAAATGTATCCACAATAGACACTGTCAATTTTAAAATAAACATTAGTGTTTGTATTTGTAGATACTGATGAAGCTACAACTGTAGTGTTACCTCTTATAAATTCCTGAACTTTTTATATATCAATTCTTTCAAAGATGACTCTGGTTGGGAATATATTTAATACTGGGTAAATGACAAGTAGCCAACATAGAAAAAAATTGTAAAATAAGTGGACTTTTGTTTGTTGATCAAAATCTCTTTCCCTGCTTGAAGCATTAGTCATAATTTTGAATTCCTCACACAAGGAAATCATTATTACCAATCAAAGGACTTTGTTGTTCCCTTTAGAAATTACATTATTTTCAATTGTAGTGATATTATTATTCACTGATACTGAATCTGTCAATACCACTTTTGATCTTTACTTTTGTTTTAAAAACCATAGCACTTCAATCAATGCTATCAATTAAATGTTGGTTTTCTGACATCTAATATTTACCAGTTTTACAAGAAAGAGCAGTGTTACAGACCCTTTTTACACTCTTCAATGTCATCCAAAATGGTCATGTCTTTTCAAACATGTGGCACACGATTTAAAATATGATGACATCATCATTATTTTACAAAAACCGAGAAAAAAACAATGCAACAAGATTTTACTTTGACTAAATATTATAAAATATTAATAAATCATAAATTATAAATCCAAAACAAAAAATTGCTTTAATCTGATATCTCAATTTAAAACATGTGTAGAAAATCTCCATCGGAACAAAAACAAGCTACATGCACATAGAGGATATGGAGACTACATAAGCAACTTTAAATGATAACCAATAGGCAGCAGCTTTGAATGGTAGTAAATGAGCAGAAGCTTGGGCAGGAGCTTAGAATGACAGCCAATGGACAGAAACTATAAATGGTAACCAATCGGATAGGAGCTTTCAATGAGAGCCAATTGACAGGAGCATTCAATGAGAGTCAATTGGAAGGAGCATTAAATTGTAACCAGTGGGTATGAGCATTCAAGGGTAACCAATGGGTAGGAGCTTTCAATGATAGCCAATTGGCAGGAGCATTCAATGGTAACAAATTGGTAGAAGCTTCCAATGCTAGCCAATTGCCAGGAGCTTTCAATGGTAACAAATGGGTAGTAGTGTCCAATGATAGCCACATGGCAGGAGCTTTCAATGGTAACACATTGGTAGAAGCTTCCAATGATAGCCACATGACAGGAGCTTTCAATGGCAACAAATTGGTAGAAGCTTCCAATGATGGCCACAGGAGCTGTCAATGGTAATCAACTGGTAGGTTTAGAATTTGAAGACCATCAAAATAAGACTGACATTTGTATTTTAATTATGTTTTGATTTCATTCTCTCCAACCTATTGGCCTGATAATATTTCATCTGACTGTCTAACTTGGTCAATTTATCTCTCCCATTCATCCAGGGTTGTAGTGCTGCAGGAATGTTAACATTACCATCCTATAAATATATAAGTTTATTCATTTGCTAAATCTGTACCAATATTTGTCCAAAACAAATCTGTTTTATAGTATCTTTTTATAGTGTTGACAAACATGACATCTTGATCATGTATGAAACCAACTGAATACAAGCATGATAGGGGCTATGATGTTTAAAGACACTTTCAACAATATTTCAGCTATATATTGTGGTGGTAATTTCAATTAGAGGAGGTAACTGGAGTACCCGGAGAAAACTACCGACCTGCCGCAAGTTCCTGACAAACTTTATCACATAAATTTGTATACCTCGCCATGAGCAGGATTCGAACTCACAACTTTATGGTCATAGCCATTAATTGCATAGGTAGTTATAAATCCAACAATGATACGATCATGACCATGACGGACCTTCTTCCTTATGAATTTGGTATTAGGCATACAATACTGCATCAAGATCAGTGTTTAAAGATTCTTAAAAGTGTAAAATTAAGAAAAATAACCAGAAGTATTTATGTAATGGTTATCATTAACAAATAACTATTACTTACAGCAGTTTGATTGGTTTCCAGTATATTCATTATCAGTCTTGGTACAGCACATGCTGTCCCATTTACCTACAACACAGTCATTATATAAAATGTTACTATACAAGATTAGAAGCTTTACAAAACATGGAGGACATATCAAAAATGTGTGTGTAATATTATATACATGTAGATCAGGCATTTAATGTGAATTTCAAAAGCAGTTGTTGAGAAAATGAACCCAATTACATAAACTTCACATTTTATACACAAAATGTAGGTATACACATAAGTGTACAATACACAAAATGTACGAGATTTCTTATATGGATGTAAAATTGCACTTCCTGCTAAAAAGAACTCTGCAGTAGTGGATGATCATATTAAATTATTTAGGTACCAGTTCTCAGAGTTAGGTTATATAAGAAATCATGCTATTTATGGTATAAACAGATATAATACTAACCGTATAAACATGGGACACCTGATCCTGCTCGTCTCTACATTTAATTGACAGACGTCGACTCTGGTAATCCATGCAGTCTGATGTACTTGAAATCTGTAAAAAGGTGGATGGATATATAAATGTTTTATCAATAAAAGTGAGCAGTTTAAATCCTTAAATATATACCTGGTACTATCGTTGATTTATTTTGCGAAAAATGCATATCAACGATAGTATATTTATCGAGGATTTAGCAACTTTGATGTCATTATGATGTCACATTAGAAACAGTGATATTATGTTAATATCACACCAGTTCCTTGATAATAGATATTATTGTGTGTAAAAATCAAAGGGAAAATATACAAATCATCAATAATACAACATACTTAACCTAAATACATACAGCTATATACATGTAATTAAATCTCCTACAAATGTCATCTTCAATCTTACAATTTAATTCAGCAATAAAAAAAAAAAGAAAGTTTCATCTCAACAATCATCACAGTTCTATGTTTCTTTATTGAAATGAGAACATTTGAATTTATGGTACCAGTAATACTGACAGGGATATTTACTATCAACGAAAATATAGTAACATTTGCTACATGGGACATACCTGTTTTTCTAAATCTTTTTGTTTCACACAAATTTAACATTCACTTTTAAAGTAAAAGTAGTAATACATGTATTTGTGATATTGCAATGTTTACTATAACAATGTTTACTATAACAATGTTTACGGTGATCATAGCCAATATTCCATGGACATCAACCCTGGTGAATAAGTGATTTCTGTATAGACTATCGGTACTTGTAAATTAATTTCAACATTGCACGTACCATATGAAGGTTATTCTAGAAACGAGTCGTGCACACTAAATTTGATATCTACATTTTTGTTGAAATTGCTGCCAAAAGAAAAGTAATACATCGTTGGTAACCCACAGCTGATCATGCTTCGATTACTCTCCACTAATCACCCATGGGTCAACTGGCAGAGATATTCTCGTTTTGTTAAAAAAGCATATTTTAATACTGGTCTTTACTAATCAATATGATAGTTTGATATTGTTAATCTCCTTCTTTGAGGTGAAAAAGCTATACAGATAAATAGAGGCTCCCATATATAATTTGCAAGGAATTCCTTTCTAAATTTGGATATATTCAAAAGCTGTGATTTGATTGGCTATAAAGACTTATCAAAGTGATTTAATAAGATCACATGACTATGAGGATTTCTCTGTCAGTTAACCTACAGGTGATGAGTGGAGAGTAACAGAAGCATGATCAGCTGTGGGTTACCGATGACGATGCCAACCCATTCATCAAATACTTTTTAAACATTATTTTACATTTGAATCACGTCAGTATATAAGTAGATCTTTGGTATGTTAAACAATACACTTCTTAGTTTGTAAATGTTCACAAAGTAAAAAAAATCATTTTTTGTTTTGTTTTATAGTAGACTACCTCTCCCCAGAATTCTTTCTGTGGCATCAGTGCTTCAATGTCAATTTTTCTGTGTGCTGGTGCTCCAAGTTCTTGTGTAGGCATCTCCAGTACTCTTTAATAAAGACATTGATACCAATGAAATGTGTAGATACATTGTTCTTTTAAACAACTATTTAAATACCCAAGAAGGGATGTGGATGAAAGTGAACATTACGATTAATTGATATTAAATCTATTAAAAATATCAGTTATAAATTTTCATCCACATTCTGTCTTCTTAATTGGTTGTGAGTTAACTACAATCATACATGGAGCCAGCTATTGTGCTGTCTATATTGAGTTAACTACAAGCATACATGGAGCCAGCTATTGTGCTGTCTATGTTGAGTTAACTACAAGCATACATGGAGCCAGCTATTGTGTTGTCTATGTTGAGTTAACTACAAGCATACATGGAGCCAGCTATTGTGTTGTCTATGTTGAGTTAACTACAAGCATACATGGAGCCAGCTATTGTGTTGTCTATGTTGAGTTAACTACAAGCATACATGGAGCCAGCTATTGTGTTGTCTATGTTGAGTTAACTACAAGCATACATGGAACCAGCTATTGTGGTGTCTATGTTGAGTTAACTACAAGCATACATGGAACCAGCTATTGTGTTGTCTATGTTGAGTTAACTACAAGCATACATGGAACCAGCTATTGTGTTGTCTATGTTGAGTTAACTACAAGCATACATGGAACCAGCTATTGTGTTGTCTATGTTGAGTTAACTACAAGCATACATGGAGCCAGCTATTGTGTTGTCTATGTTGAGTTAACTACAAGCATACATGGAGCCAGCTATTGTGTTGTCTATGTTGAGTTAACTACAAGCATACATGGAGCCAGCTATTGTGCTGTCTATGTTGAGTTAACTACAAGCATACATGGAGCCAGCTATTGTGTTGTCTATGTTGAGTTAACTACAAGCATACATGGAGCCAGCTATTGTGCTGTCTATGTTGAGTTAACTACAAGCATACATGGAGCCAGCTATTGTGTTGTCTATGTTGAGTTAACTACAAGCATACATGAAGCCAGCTATTGTGTTGTCTATGTTGAGTTAACTACAAGCATACATGGAACCAGCTATTGTGTTGTCTATGTTGAGTTAACTACAAGCATACATGGAGCCAGCTATTGTGTTGTCTATGTTGAGTTAACTACAAGCATACATGGAGCCAGCTATTGTGCTGTCTATGTTGAGTTAACTACACGCATACATGAAGCCAGCTATTGTGTTGTCTATGTTGAGTTAACTACAAGCATACATGGAACCAGCTATTGTGTTGTCTATGTTGAGTTAACTACAAGCATACATGGAGCCAGCTATTGTGTTGTCTATGTTGAGTTAACTACAAGCATACATGGAGCCAGCTATTGTGCTGTCTATGTTGAGTTAACTACAAGCATACATGGAGCCAGCTATTGTGTTGTCTATGTTGAGTTAACTACAAGCATACATGGAGCCAGCTATTGTGTTGTCTATGTTGAGTTAACTACAAGCATACATGGAGCCAGCTATTGTGTTGTCTATGTTGAGTTAACTACAAGCATACATGGAACCAGCTATTGTGTTGTCTATGTTGAGTTAACTACAAGCATACATGGAGCCAGCTATTGTGTTGTCTATGTTGAGTTAACTACAAGCATACATGGAGCCAGCTATTGTGTTGTCTATGTTGAGTTAACTACAAGCATACATGGAGCCAGCTATTGTGTTGTCTATGTTGAGTTAACTACAAGCATACATGGAGCCAGTTATTGTGTTGTCTATGTTGAGTTAACTACAAGCATACATGGAACCAGCTATTGTGTTGTCTATATTGAGTTAACTACAAGCATACATGGAGCCAGCTATTGTGTTGTCTATGTTGAGTTAACTACAAGCATACATGGAGCCAGCTATTGTGTTGTCTATGTTGAGTTAACTACAAGCATACATGGAGCCAGCTATTGTCTTGTCTATGTTGAGTTAACTACAAGCATACATGGAGCCAGCTATTGTCTTGTCTATGTTGAGTTAACTACAAGCATACATGGAACCAGCTATTGTCTTGTCTATGTTGAGTTAACTACAAGCATACATGGAGCCAGCTATTGTGTTGTCTATGTTGAGTTAACTACAAGCATACATGGAGCCAGCTATTGTGTTGTCTATGTTGAGTTAACTACAAGCATACATGGAGCCAGTTATTGTGTTGTCTATGTTGAGTTAACTACAAGCATACATGGAGCCAGCTATTGTGTTGTCTATGTTGAGTTAACTACAAGCATACATGGAGCCAGCTATTGTGTTGTCTATGTTGAGTTAACTACAAGCATACATGGAGCCAGCTATTGTGTTGTCTATGTTGAGTTAACTACAAGCATACATGGAGCCAGCTATTATGTTGTCTATGTTGAGTTAACTACAAGCATACATGAAACCAGCTATTGTGTTGTCTATGTTGAGTTAACTACAAGCATACATGGAACCAGCTATTGTGTTGTCTATGTTGAGTTAACTACAAGCATACATGGAGCCAGCTATTGTGTTGTCTATGTTGAGTTAACTACAAGCATACATGGAGCCAGCTATTGTGTTGTCTATGTTGAGTTAACTACAAGCATACATGGAACCAGCTATTGTGTTGTCTATGTTGAGTTAACTACAAGCATACATGGAGCCAGCTATTGTGCTGTCTATGTTGAGTTAACTACAAGCATACATGGAGCCAGCTATTGTGTTGTCTATGTTGAGTTAATTACAAGCATACATGGAACCAGCTATTGTGTTGTCTATGTTGAGTTAACTACAAGCATACATGGAGCCAGCTATTGTGTTGTCTATGTTGAGTTAACTACAAGCATACATGGAACCAGCTATTGTGTTGTCTATGTTGAGTTAACTACAAGCATACATGGAACCAGCTATTGTGTTGTCTATGTTGAGTTAACTACAAGCATACATGGAACCAGCTATTGTGCTGTCTATGTTGAGTTAACTACAAGCATACATGGAGCCAGCTATTGTGCTGTCTATGTTGAGTTAACTACAAGCATACATGGAGCCAGCTATTGTGTTGTCTATGTTGAGTTAACTACAAGCATACATGGAGCCAGCTATTGTGTTGTCTATGTTGAGTTAACTACAAGCATACATGGAGCCAGCTATTGTGTTGTCTATGTTGAGTTAACTACAAGCATACATGGAGCCAGCTATTGTGCTGTCTATGTTGAGTTAACTACAAGCATACATGGAGCCAGCTATTGCGCTGTCTATGTTGAGTTAACTACAAGCATACATGGAGCCAGCTATTGCGTTGTCTATGTTGAGTTAACTACAAGCATACATGGAGCCAGCTATTGTGTTGTCTATGTTGAGTTAACTACAAGCATACATGGAGCCAGCTATTGTGTTGTCTATGTTGAGTTAACTACAAGCATACATGGAACCAGCTATTGTGTTGTCTATGTTGAGTTAACTACAAGCATACATGGAACCAGCTATTGTGTTGTCTATGTTGAGTTAACTACAAGCATACATGGAGCCAGCTATTGTGTTGTCTATGTTGAGTTAACTACAAGCATACATGGAGCCAGCTATTGTGCTGTCTATGTTGAGTTAACTACAAGCATACATGGAGCCAGCTATTGTGTTGTCTATGTTGAGTTAACTACAAGCATACATGGAGCCAGCTATTGTGTTGTCTATGTTGAGTTAACTACAAGCATACATGGAACCAGCTATTGTGTTGTCTATGTTGAGTTAACTACAAGCATACATGGAGCCAGCTATTGTGCTGTCTATGTTGAGTTAACTACAAGCATACATGGAGCCAGCTATTGTGTTGTCTATGTTGAGTTAACTACAAGCATACATGGAGCCAGCTATTGTGCTGTCTATGTTGAGTTAACTACAAGCATACATGGAGCCAGCTATTGTGCTGTCTATGTTGAGTTAACTACAAGCATACATGGAACCAGCTATTGTGTTGTCTATGTTGAGTTAACTACAAGCATACATGGAACCAGCTATTGTGTTGTCTATGTTGAGTTAACTACAAGCATACATGGAGCCAGCTATTGTGTTGTCTATGTTGAGTTAACTACAAGCATACATGGAGCCAGCTATTGTGCTGTCTATGTTGAGTTAACTACAAGCATACATGGAGCCAGCTATTGTGTTGTCTATGTTGAGTTAACTACAAGCATACATGGAGCCAGCTATTGTGTTGTCTATGTTGAGTTAACTACAAGCATACATGGAGCCAGCTATTGTGTTGTCTATGTTGAGTTAACTACAAGCATACATGGAACCAGCTATTGTGTTGTCTATGTTGAGTTAACTACAAGCATACATGGAGCCAGCTATTGTGTTGTCTATGTTGAGTTAACTACAAGCATACATGGAGCCAGCTATTGTGCTGTCTATGTTGAGTTAACTACAAGCATACATGGAGCCAGCTATTGTGTTGTCTATGTTGAGTTAACTACAAGCATACATGGAGCCAGCTATTGTGTTGTCTATGTTGAGTTAACTACAAGCATACATGGAGCCAGCTATTGTGCTGTCTATGTTGAGTTAACTACAAGCATACATGGAGCCAGCTATTGTGTTGTCTATGTTGAGTTAACTACAAGCATACATGGAACCAGCTATTGTGTTGTCTATGTTGAGTTAACTACAAGCATACATGGAACCAGCTATTGTGTTGTCTATGTTGAGTTAACTACAAGCATACATGGAGCCAGCTATTGTGTTGTCTATGTTGAGTTAACTACAAGCATACATGGAGCCAGCTATTGTGCTGTCTATGTTGAGCTAACAACAAGCATACATGGAGCCAGCTATTGTGTTGTCTATGTTGAGTTAACTACAAGCATACATGGAGCCAGCTATTGTGCTGTCTATGTTGAGTTAACTACAAGCATACATGGAGCCAGCTATTGTGTTGTCTATGTTGAGTTAACTACAAGCATACATGGAGCCAGCTATTGTGTTGTCTATGTTGAGTTAACTACAAGCATACATGGAGCCAGCTATTGTGTTGTCTATGTTGAGTTAACTACAAGCATACATGGAACCAGCTATTGTGTTGTCTATGTTGAGTTAACTACAAGCATACATGGAGCCAGCTATTGTGTTGTCTATGTTGAGTTAACTACAAGCATACATGGAACCAGCTATTGTGTTGTCTATGTTGAGTTAACTACAAGCATACACGGAACCAGCTATTGTGTTGTCTATGTTGAGTTAACTACAAGCATACACGGAACCAGCTATTGTGTTGTCTATGTTGAGTTAACTACAAGCATACACGGAGCCAGCTATTGTGTTGTCTATGTTGAGTTAACTACAAGCATACACGGAGCCAGCTATTGTGTTGTCTATGTTGAGTTAACTACAAGCATACACGGAGCCAGCTATTGTGTTGTCTATGTTGAGTTAACTACAAGCATACATGGAACCAGCTATTGTGCTGTCTATGTTGAGTTAACTACAAGCATACATGGAACCAGCTATTGTGTTGTCTATGTTGAGTTAACTACAAGCATACATGGAACCAGTTATTGTGTTGTCTATGTTGAGTTAACTACAAGCATACATGGAACCAGCTATTGTGTTGTCTATGTTGAGTTAACTACAAGCATACATGGAACCAGCTATTGTGTTGTCTATGTTGAGTTAACTACAAGCATACATGGAGCCAGCTATTGTGTTGTCTATGTTGAGTTAACTACAAGCATACATGGAGCCAGCTATTGTGCTGTCTATGTTGAGTTAACTACAAGCATACATGGAGCCAGCTATTGTGTTGTCTATGTTGAGTTAACTACAAGCATACATGGAACCAGCTATTGTGTTGTCTATGTTGAGTTAACTACAAGCATACATGGAACCAGCTATTGTGTTGTCTATGTTGAGTTAACTACAAGCATACATGGAGCCAGTTATTGTGCTGTCTATGTTGAGTTAACTACAAGCATACATGGAGCCAGCTATTGTGCTGTCTATGTTGAGTTAACTACAAGCATACATGGAGCCAGCTATTGTGTTGTCTATGTTGAGTTAACTACAAGCATACATGGAGCCAGCTATTGTGTTGTCTATGTTGAGTTAACTACAAGCATACATGGAGCCAGCTATTGTGTTGTCTATGTTGAGTTAACTACAAGCATACATGGAACCAGCTATTGTGTTGTCTATGTTGAGTTAACTACAAGCATACATGGAGCCAGCTATTGTGCTGTCTATGTTGAGTTAACTACAAGCATACATGGAGCCAGCTATTGTGTTGTTTATGTTGAGTTAACTACAAGCATACATGGAGCCAGCTATTGTGCTGTCTATGTTGAGTTAACTACAAGCATACATGGAGCCAGCTATTGTGTTGTCTATGTTGAGTTAACTACAAGCATACATGGAACCAGCTATTGTGTTGTCTATGTTGAGTTAACTACAAGCATACATGGAACCAGCTATTGTGTTGTCTATGTTGAGTTAACTACAAGCATACATGGAGCCAGCTATTGTGTTGTCTATGTTGAGTTAACTACAAGCATACATGGAGCCAGCTATTGTGCTGTCTATGTTGAGTTAACTACAAGCATACATGGAGCCAGCTATTGTGTTGTCTATGTTGAGTTAACTACAAGCATACATGGAGCCAGCTATTGTGTTGTCTATGTTGAGTTAACTACAAGCATACATGGAGCCAGCTATTGTGTTGTCTATGTTGAGTTAACTACAAGCATACATGGAACCAGCTATTGTGTTGTCTATGTTGAGTTAACTACAAGCATACATGGAGCCAGCTATTGTGCTGTCTATGTTGAGTTAACTACAAGCATACATGGAGCCAGCTATTGTGTTGTCTATGTTGAGTTAACTACAAGCATACATGGAGCCAGCTATTGTGCTGTCTATGTTGAGTTAACTACAAGCATACATGGAGCCAGCTATTGTGTTGTCTATGTTGAGTTAACTACAAGCATACATGGAACCAGCTATTGTGTTGTCTATGTTGAGTTAACTACAAGCATACATGGAACCAGCTATTGTGTTGTCTATGTTGAGTTAACTACAAGCATACATGGAGCCAGCTATTGTGCTGTCTATGTTGAGCTAACTACAAGCATACATGGAGCCAGCTATTGTGTTGTCTATGTTGAGTTAACTACAAGCATACATGGAGCCAGCTATTGTGCTGTCTATGTTGAGTTAACTACAAGCATACATGGAGCCAGCTATTGTGTTGTCTATGTTGAGTTAACTACAAGCATACATGGAGCCAGCTATTGTGTTGTCTATGTTGAGTTAACTACAAGCATACATGGAACCAGCTATTGTGTTGTCTATGTTGAGTTAACTACAAGCATACATGGAGCCAGCTATTGTGTTGTCTATGTTGAGTTAACTACAAGCATACATGGAACCAGCTATTGTGTTGTCTATGTTGAGTTAACTACAAGCATACATGGAACCAGCTATTGTGTTGTCTATGTTGAGTTAACTACAAGCATACACGGAACCAGCTATTGTGTTGTCTATGTTGAGTTAACTACAAGCATACACGGAGCCAGCTATTGTGTTGTCTATGTTGAGTTAACTACAAGCATACACGGAGCCAGCTATTGTGTTGTCTATGTTGAGTTAACTACAAGCATACACGGAGCCAGCTATTGTGTTGTCTATGTTGAGTTAACTACAAGCATACACGGAGCCAGCTATTGTGCTGTCTATGTTGAGTTAACTACAAGCATACACGGAACCAGCTATTGTGTTGTCTATGTTGAGTTAACTACAAGCATACACGGAACCAGCTATTGTGTTGTCTATGTTGAGTTAACTACAAGCATACATGAAACCAGCTATTGTGTTGTCTATGTTGAGTTAACTACAAGCATACATGGAACCAGCTATTGTGTTGTCTATGTTGAGTTAACTACAAGCATACATGGAACCAGCTATTGTGTTGTCTATGTTGAGTTAACTACAAGCATACATGGAGCCAGCTATTGTGTTGTCTATGTTGAGTTAACTACAAGCATACATGGAGCCAGCTATTGTGTTGTCTATGTTGAGTTAACTACAAGCATACATGGAGCCAGCTATTGTGCTGTCTATGTTAATGATGTCTTTCATTATTTTGAAAGAGTGTGGTCAATTGAAGTGGAAGCTAATAATATTTTTATGCAGGTTTTTTAAAATTTTTATTGTTATGGTAATTTTCAGAGATAAATGTCAGTTCAGGAGTCATTTTCATAAGATGTGCATCTGATTTTATTTGAAATTCTTATATACAACTAAATAATGTGAAGAAAAAAAGGGATAAATGGTGTAAAACCAACTTCTAGCTTCTCCAGTTTTGCTAATCAACAATCAACACAATAAATCTTTAAATATGACATTTTCTTACCAGGTGTTGCTATATAAAAATAGTGATAATATAAACTTCTCATATTTTTTTCCAATGATTAATTATGATAAGTTCAAGATGTTAGATAGAGAACAATCTAATGACCTAACATAACAATCAGACCAGTATATCAGTTAAGGGAAATTTAAGATCTGAATACAGAAACATATTTATTAGATATGATATGTAAAGATTGATGCCTTCCCTTTTCTACTCTAAAAGTGAGTGTGGCTTAATGCCAATTCATCAATTTTTCAGCTATATCATGGTGAGAACAAGTTAATTTCAAATGAGATGATGATGAGATCTGCTTTGTTCTAGACCAACACACTGAGTTGGAATTTTATAGTGCTAGCTCACTGAAACAACAGTCCACGGATAGACATGTCGCTCCACTCGGACACATTATTCTGATTCTAAGCCAACCAGTCTTTCCTCTTTCTCCTTAATGCCGCATGCTTAGCAGAGAAGCAATCCAGTACCAATTCTATAGTCTTTGATTTGACCCGACAGGGGCTCGAACCCACGATCTACCACACTCAAAGCAAGCACACTAACCATTACGCCACTGATGCGGTCTCTACTCTAACAAAAACCATACAATTGTCAATATATATACATGTAATGGCAGAACTATGTTATTTCTAGTCAATCTACCTGAAATGGATTCCGAGCCCAGTAAAAAGTTGTGTTTGTATCGCCAAGAACTCGTTCATCAGTTTACTACTCTCCTCTGAGGATCCGTTTGTTACACCAAACATCTCTACCTAAGAAAAGATTGATTGATTGATTGATTATTTCTTTACGTCCTGTGAGCAGTATTTCAGCTATAATCAGGATGAGAACAAGTTCAATAATATATAAAAACTACATAGAAATGAGGGAAGAGATGGGTCAATCACATCAATGACTTTTGACTGCTACTGAAAAAGTGTGGAGAGTTGGGTCAGGACAAAAAAAATCAGTCTTTTGAAGTGGCTACATAGTACCTACTCCTTTTCGAAATCTACAAAAGAGGCACTCTGCAATCATGTTACTCAACTATGGTTCACAGTCAGGCCTCTGGGTACTGGTGAACAGAAAAGAAATATCTAATGGTTGAATCATATCTGAAATTAATTTCATTAGATCCAAGATTCTAATTTTATGTTGACATCCTACACATTTTTTGTTTGCCCACTAATTGAAAGTTTATTTAATGTTTATGATGTCACGAAAGTAGAACCGACTAAATTACATCTTGTATCACATACATATAATATACAAGGTTTTGTATCTGATGGCTTGTATCTAATGGTTAAAATCCTGTATTTCTATAAAATACATACTTAATGTTAGATAAATAATCTGTCCTACTGACCTTAGTAAATTGATGTACTCTGTAAATTCCTCTTTCTTCTGCTTCATTGGATGTTTCAGCACGGTAACATCGACTTACAGCACATATTCTATAATAAATACATTAAAACACATAGATTTTTAATAATAACAATTTATATCTTTCAAGAAAGATATTTTTTGTCTGTGGAATACTCTAGAAATTAATTTCAAGGAAAATAATACAGCAGGTGCATATTACAATGTAGTAGGTTTTGAGAATGAATGTGGAAATATTTTGCTTCATTACAGACTGTTTGTACTAAGTAAATCAAGTGTTGTAGATGGAGTTGCAGAATAAAAACAAGATGAACTGTGAGCTAATGCTCACTTATGATACCTCCGCTCTTCGGCAAACAGGAAGTAAGAATCTGATGGGTCCAAAAACGCTTCCCACGATATGAAGCTTGTGACCAAATATCAGATCTCTGCCATCAATAGTTGCTGAGAAAAATGCGACGAAAAATGAGCATATATGTTCAATGTGTATAAAAACCAACTAAGTCGGCAAACAGGAAGTAGGAATCTGACGGGTCCAAAAACGCTTCCCACAATATGGCATACCTATATGAAGCTTGTGACCAAATATCAGATTCCTGTCATCAATAGTTGCTTAGAAAAATGTGACGAAAAATGAGCATATATGTTCAATGTGTATAAAAATCAACAAAGTCGGCAAACAGGAAGTAGGAATCTGATGGGTCCAAAAACGCTTCCCACGATATGGGGTACCTATATGAAGCTTGTGACCAAATATCAGATCTCTGCCATTAATAGTTGTTGAGAAAAATGCAACGTAAAATTAGCATATATGTTCAATGTGTATAAAAACCAACTAAGTCGGCAAACAGGAAGTAGGAATCTGACGGGTCCAAAAACGCTACCCACAATATGGTATACCTAGATGACGCTTGTGACCAAATATCAGATTTCTGCCATCAACAGTTATTGAGAAAAGTGTGACGAAAAATATCTTGGACGGACGGACAGAGGTAAAACAGTATACCCCCCTCCCCCTTCGGGGAGCGGGGGTATAATAATGTGATGACGAACAGACAACATGGACACAGACAGACCCATAGATGTTGATGCAAGAGGATAAAAACTGATATATCATAGATAAGCACCACTATTATCAACAAATTAGTTCAACGTAACCTACATTTCATGGTCAAATGTGAAATTTTTATTATTACAATCTAGTTCACTTATAATAACATTTTAGGGGGAGGGACATAACATTTTTTCATTATAACCAAACTCCAATATAGCTAGACATGATATATACTCAAAGAGGGTTGATGGAGATAAATATTCTGTTCAATACAACTGATTTTTATTAAGAGTAAAGACTGAATTCATTATAAGTAGACTGGACTGTATATTATTTTCTCACATGATTGTATATGTGTGCCAAACATATTAGATGTGAGATTCATGCAACTCGCATCACATGAACATTTTTTAGCATCACAATGCGAAAAATGTTGCATCACAATGAAAAAACATGGAAAAAACAAACCATTTGAAAAAAACATTGAACTTGTGATCACTTCAAACTATAAATTACTACATTCATAATTTCAAGCTGTTTATTTACAGTTTTATATCTAAGATCTAAAACTAAAATGCATAGGATAATTTTGAATATTATATCTATTTTTCATTTAACTGCATAATTAACATTTTTTCCAATGGCGGCCATTTTCAAGTTGGACATAAGTATCGGATAATTTGCCGAATGATGTGAGAAAAATAAATAGTGATGGTCAATAATGCGAGATGATACAGTTCCACCCACAGGTTCACATTTTCTTTCCTCAGAAACCTGGCAAGCCTTGTTTCTGACTTGAAAATGTGGACCATCGGGTGGAATTGTCAATTGTCAATACTTACTTTTTTGGTAACTCTTTGTGACTGATAATCTCATTAATAAAATATCCTGAAATAAACCCAAAGGGTCTAAGTAATTGCAACATATTCAAAAAAATTGTCAGATGATATGTCTCTGTATAGTATGTCAATTTGAGTACAATGCATATAATAAATAGTGTTTCTCCCAGTTGCAAGTCATCCTTGTTTTTGTTTATACAACAGCTCTTATTATTACAAGTTCATAAAGATTTGGACTGTAATAGACCTACAGTCCAGAATAAAATGATTTGCTGACAAACATCAGTACTGTTGATGGCCTTTTGTAGAATCATTTAACTAAGCATTATTTGCATAAGATCGGTTTAAAATAAAAAACCTGGTATAAATTTTTTTTTCTCCAAAACTCAGCTTCTGTTTTCTCTATTTTGGTCTAACTATCATATTAACTGACGTGATAATGGAGATGGACATACCCATACCATTATCTTATACAACTGTAGTCTTACAATATCTACAATTTTATTATTATTACAGGGTCAATACCTCTGCTGGTGGACTATTAGTTCCTGATGGTATCATTCACTCAGTAGTTTGTGTTTCAGTACTGACATTGTTTATTAGATATACAAATATATTCATTATGGAAATAAACAATTCCTTAATTATTTTTAACAATAAGGTTTTCCTCGCTCAGTCATAGGTGACCTGAGCCGATTTTGGCTATCCTGTTTAGGCCCTTTGATTTTGGCTATCCTGTTTAGGCCTTTTGATTTTGGCTATCCTGTTTAGGCCTTTTGATTTTGGCTATCCTGTTTAGGCCCTTTGATTTTGGCTATCCTGTTTAGGCCTTTTGATTTTGGCTATCCTGTTTAGGCCTTTTGATTTTGGCTGTCCTGTTTAGGCCTTTTGACTTTGGATATCCTGTTTAGGCCTTTTGATTTTGGCTATCCTGTTTAGGCCCTTTGATTTTGGCTATTCTGTTTAGGCCTTTTGATTTTGGCTGTCCTGTTTAGGCCCTTTGACTTTGGCTATCCTGTTTAGGCCTTTTGATCTTGGCTATCCTGTTTAGGTCCTTTGACTTTGGCTATCCTGTTTAGGCCTTTTGATTTTAGCTGTCCTGTTTAGGCCCTTTGATTTTGGCTATCCTGTTTAGGCCTTTTGATTTTGGCTGTCCTGTTTAGGCCCTTTGACTTTGGCTATCCTGTTTAGGCCTTTTGATTTTGGCTGTCGTGCTTAGGCTCTTTGATTTTGGCTATCCTGTTTAGGCCTTTTGATTTTGGCTATCCTGTTTAGGCCTTTTGATTTTGGCTGTCATGTTTAGGCCTTTTGATTTTGGCTATCCTGTTTAGAACTTTTGATTGTGGCTATCCTGTTTAGGCCTTTTGATTTTGGCTATCCTGTTTAGAACTTTTGATTGTGGCTATCCTGTTTAGGCCTTTTGATTTTGGCTATCCTGTTTAGGCCCTTTGATTTTGGCTATCCTGTTCAGGCCCTTTGACTTTGGCTATCCTGTTTAGAGCTTTTGATTTTGGCTGTCCTGTTTAGGCCCTTTGACTTTGGCTATCCTGTTTAGGCCTTTTGATTTTGGCTGTCGTGCTTAGGCTCTTTGATTTTGGCTATCCTGTTTAGGCCTTTTGATTTTGGCTATCCTGTTTAGGCCTTTTGATTTTGGCTGTCATGTTTAGGCCTTTTGATTTTGGCTATCCTGTTTAGAACTTTTGATTGTGGCTATCCTGTTTAGGCCTTTTGATTTTGGCTATCCTGTTTAGAACTTTTGATTTTGGCTATCCTGTTTAGGCCTTTTAATTTTGGCTATCCTGTTTAGGCCCTTTGATTTTGGCTATCCTGTTCAGGCCCTTTGACTTTGGCTATCCTGTTTAGAGCTTTTGATTTTGGCTATCCTGTTTAGACCCTTTGAATTTGGCTATCCTGTTTAGGCCCTTTGATTTTGGCTATCCTGTTTAGGCCCTTTGATTTTAGCTATCCTGTTTAGGCCCTTTGATTTTGGCTATCCTGTTTAGGCCCTTTGATTTTGGCTATCCTGTTTAAAGCTTTTGATTTTGGCTATCCTGTTTAGGCCTTTTGATTTTGGCTATCCTGTTTAGAACTTTTGATTTTGGTTATCCTGTTTAGAACTTTTGATTTTGGCTATCCTGTTTAAGCCTTTTGATTTTGGTTATCCTGTTTAGGCCCTTTGATTTTGGCTATCCTGTTTAGGCCTTTTGATTTTGGTTATCCTGTTTAGGCCTTTTGATTTTGGCTGTCCTGTTTAGGTCTTTTGACTTTAGCTAACCTGTTTAGGCCCTTTGATTTTGGCTATCCTGTTTAGGCCCTTTGATTTTGGCTATCCTGTTTAGGCTTTTTGATTTTGGCTGTCCTGTTTAGGCCCTTTGACTTTGGCTATCCTGTTTAGGCCTTTTGATCTTGGCTGTCCTGTTTAGGTCCTTTGACTTTGGCTATCCTGTTTAGGCCTTTTGATTTTAGCTGTCCTGTTTAGGCCCTTTGATTTTGGCTATCCTGTTTAGGCCTTTTGATTTTGGCTGCCTGTTTAGGTCCTTTGACTTTGGCTATCCTGTTTAGGCCTTTTGATTTTGGCTGTCGTGCTTAGGTTCTTTGATTTTGGCTATCCTGCTTAGGCCCTTTGATTTTGGCTATCCTGTTTAGAGCTTTTGATTTTGGCTATCCTGTTTAGGCCCTTTGAATTTGGCTATCCTGTTTAGGCCCTTTGATTTGGTTATCCTGTTTAGGCCCTTTGATTTTGGCTATCCTGTTTAGGCCCTTTGACTTTGGCTATCCTGTTTAGCCCTTTGATTTTGGCTATCCTGTTTAGGCCCTTTGACTTTGGCTATTTTGCTTAGCCCTTTGATTTTGGCTGTCCTGTTTAGGCCCTTTGATTTTGGCTATCCTGTTTAGGCCCTTTGATCTTGGCTATCCTCTTTAGCCGTTTGATATTGGCTGTCTTGTTTAGGCCTTTTGATTTTGGCTATCTTGTTTAGGCCTTTTGATTTTGGCTATCCTGTTTAGAACTTTTGATTGTGGCTATCCTGTTTAGGCCCTTTGATTTTGGCTATCCTGTTTATGCCTTTGATTTTGGCTATCCTGTTTAGGCCCTTTGATTTTGGCTATCCTGTTTAGGCCCTTTGATTTTGGCTATCCTGTTTAGGCCCTTTGATTTTGGCTATCCTGTTTAAAGCTTTTGATTTTGGCTATCCTGTTTAGGCCTTTTGATTTTGGCTATCCTGTTTAGGCCCTTTGATTTTGGCTATCCTGTTTAGGCCCTTTGACTTTGGCTATCCTGCTTAGGCCCTTTGATTTTGGCTATCCTGTTTAGGCCTTTTGATTTTGGCTATCCTGTTTAGAACTTTTGATTTTGGTTATCCTGTTTAGAACTTTTGATTTTGGCTATCCTGTTTAAGCATTTTGATTTTGGCTATCCTGTTTAGGCCATTTTGTTTAGCCCTTTGATTTTGGCTATCCTGTTTAGGCCTTTTGATCTTGGCTGTCCTGTTTAGGCCCTTTGACTTTGGCTATCCTGTTTAGGTCTTTTGATTTTGGCTGTCGTGTTTAGGCCCTTTGATTTTGGCTATCCTGTTTAGGCCCTTTGACTTTGGCTATCCTGCTTAGGCCCTTTGACTTTGGTTATCCTGTTTAGGCCTTTTGATTTTGGCTGTCGTGTTTAGGCCCTTTGATTTTGGCTGTCCTGTTTAGGCCCTTTGATTTTGGCTATCCTGTTTAGGCCCTTTGATCTTGGCTATCCTCTTTAGCCCTTTGATATTGGCTGTCTTGTTTAGGCCCTTTGATTTTGGCTATCTTGTTTAGGCCTTTTGATTTTGGCTATCCTGTTTAGAACTTTTGATTGTGGCTATCCTGTTTAGGCCCTTTGATTTTGGCTATCCTGTTTATGTCCTTTGATTTTGGCTATCCTGTTTAGGCCCTTTGATTTTGGCTATCCTGTTTAGGCCCTTTGATTTTGGCTATCCTGTTTAGGCCCTTTGATTTTGGCTATCCTGTTTAGGCCCTTTGATTTTGGCTATCCTGTTTAAAGCTTTTGATTTTGGCTATCCTGTTTAGGCCTTTTGATTTTGGCTATCCTGTTTAGGCCCTTTGATTTTGGCTATCCTGTTTAGGCCTTTTGATTTTGGCTATCCTGTTTAGGCCCTTAGATTTTGGCTATCCTGTTTAGGCCCTTTGACTTTGGCTATCCTGCTTAGGCCCTTTGATTTTGGCTATCCTGTTTAGGCCTTTTGATTTTGGCTATCCTGTTTAGAACTTTTGATTTTGGTTATCCTGTTTAGAACTTTTGATTTTGGCTATCCTGTTTAAGCATTTTGATTTTGGCTATCCTGTTTAGGCCATTTTGTTTAGGCCCTTTGACTTTGGCTATCCTGTTTAGGTCTTTTGATTTTGGCTGTCGTGTTTAGGCCCTTTGATTTTGGCTATCCTGCTTAGGCCCTTTGACTTTGGTTATCCTGTTTAGGCCTTTTGATTTTGGCTGTCGTGTTTAGGCCCTTTGATTTTGGCTATTCTGCTTAGGCCCTTTGATTTTGGCTATCCTGTTTAGGCCCTTTGATTTTGGCTATCCTGTTTAGAACTTTTGATTGTGGCTATCCTGTTTATGTCCTTTGAATTTGGCTATCCTGTTTAGGCCCTTTGATTTTGGCTATCCTGCTTAGGCCCTTTGATTTTGGCTATCCTGTTTAGGCCCTCTGACTTTGGCTATCCTGTTTAGAGCTTTTGATTTTGGCTATCCTGTTTAGGCCCTTTGATTTTGGCTATCCTGTTTAAGCCCTTTGATTTTGGCTATCCTGTTTAGCCCTTTGATTTTGGCTATCCTGTTTAGGCCCTTTGACTTTGGCTATTTTGTTTAGCCCTTTGATTTTGGCTGTCCTGTTTAGGCCCTTTGATTTTGGCTGTCCTGTTTAGGCCCTTTGATCTTGGCTATCCTCTTTAGCCCTTTGATATTGGCTGTCTTGTTTATGCCCTTTGATTTTGGCTATCCTGTTTAGGCCTTTTGATTTTGGCTATCCTGTTTAGAACTTTTGATTGTGGCTATCCTGTTTAGGCCCTTTGATTTTGGCTATCCTGTTTAGAACTTTTGATTTTGGCTATCCTGTTTAGGCCCTTTGATTTTGGCTATCCTGTTTAGGCCCTTTGATTTTGGCTATCCTGTTTAGAACTTTTGATTTTAGCTATCCTGTTTAGGCCCTTTGATTTTGGCTATCCTGTTTAGGCCCTTTGATTTTGGCTATCCTGTTTAGAACTTTTGATTTTGGCTATCCTGTTTAGAAATTTTGATTGTGGCTATCCTGTTTAGGCCCTTTGATTTTGGCTATCCTGTTTAGGCCCTTTGATTTTGGCTATCCTGTTTAGAACTTTTGATTTTGGCTATCCTGTTTAGAAATTTTGATTGTGGCTATCCTGTTTAGGCCCTTTGATTTTGGCTATCCTGTTTAGGCCCTTTGATTTTGGCTATCCTGTTTAGAACTTTTGATTTTAGCTATCCTGTTTAGGCCCTTTGATTTTGGCTATCCTGTTTAGGCCCTTTGATTTTGGCTATACTGTTTAGAACTTTTGATTGTGGCTATCCTGTTTAGAACTTTTGATTTTGGCTATCCTGTTTAGAACTTTTGATTTTGGCTATCCTGTTTAGGCCCTTTGATTTTGGCTATACTGTTTAGAACTTTTGATTTTGGCTATCCTGTTTAGAAATTTTGATTGTGGCTATTCTGTTTAGGCCCTTTGATTTTGGCTATCCTGTTTAGGCCCTTTGATTGTGGCTATTCTGTTTAGGCCCTTTGATTTTGGCTATCCTGTTTAGAACTTTTGATTGTGGCTATCCTGTTTAGGCCCTTTGATTTTGGCTATCCTGTTTAGAACTTTTGATTTTGGCTATCCTGTTTAGAACTTTTGATTTTGGCTATCCTGTTTAGAAATTTTGATTGTGGCTATCCTGTTTAGGCCCTTTGATTTTGGCTATCCTGTTTAGGCCCTTTGATTTTGGCTATCCTGTTTAGAACTTTTGATTTTAGCTATCCTGTTTAGGCCCTTTGATTTTGGCTATCCTGTTTAGGCCCTTTGATTTTGGCTATACTGTTTAGAACTTTTGATTGTGGCTATCCTGTTTAGAACTTTTGATTTTGGCTATCCTGTTTAGAACTTTTGATTTTGGCTATCCTGTTTAGGCCCTTTGATTTTGGCTATACTGTTTAGAACTTTTGATTGTGGCTATCCTGTTTAGAACTTTTGATTTTGGCTATCCTGTTTAGAAATTTTGATTGTGGCTATTCTGTTTAGGCCGTTTGATTTTGGCTATCCTGTTTAGGCCCTTTGATTGTGGCTATTCTGTTTAGGCCCTTTGATTTTGGCTATCCTGCTTAGACCCTTTGATTTTCTTGCTTCCAAAGATATTTAAAATTATTTGGCTTTCCAATCTTTTGACCTCGTGAAGGTCATTTCATAAATGTGTTGTGCACACTAAATTAGATATCTACATTTTTATTGTAACATAATATTTCACCAAATATTTTTTGGCACAGAGTAAATAAATGGTCAACAGACATATTGTATATTTTAATACTCTCATTAATATAGATTGATTATCACTGTAAATACCTGCCAATGACATTTCAGCAGTTCCAGCCAGACATAAGTTTTCACTGTCTAATCTGTACACCTGGGTTTTATCTCCTGTTGTCTTAAAACCACAACCCTCCTGTAATAATATTTTACGAATAAATGTATCATCTGACATGTACTCTTTTATTGGTTTTTATTATTTTGAACAGGATGATTAAGTGTGAGTTGCATGCAACCAAATAAATTATGTGATTTTTATTATATAGATTCTTATGAAATACAAGGATTTTCAGGTGAATAATAAATAATAATTATGCAAAGAAACAAAGTGAACATTTTAATGTTTGTATGCATAAATGATGTCCACAATTTTTTATGGAATTATGCATGTGCAAAATAAAGTATATCATGTGTTATTTCATTACATTTTTTAACATTCCAAAAGTCTGTTTCCATATCAGACGCTATTTTTGTGTTATACAAATCGTCAGAAACATCAACATCCATTATGTCATAGTGATGACATTTCAAACTTCGTTCTAAGTTTTTCCAGGAAGAACATGTCTACATTACTAAATAGCACAATGACATTACCTTGGTAAGCCATAAACAAAAAAACAGAAAAACAATGCTAGATCAGGCGGGCTAATGACATTTTTCATCATTTGAATATATATCTACGCAAACACATTGCCTGATGTACTCAGTATGGCGTCCAATGAAAATGCAATATTTTTATAAACCCCATTATATTATATCAAAAATACTGAATATTGTCTTTTGATGCCTTATTTTGTTTTGAAATGCTTACCCTTCCAGAGCACCTGAGTTCACCTCTGGTTTTTAGTGGGGTTTCTGTGTAATGTTTTGTAGATTGTTGTTTGTCCTTTTGTCTTTTTTCTCTTGGCCATTGCTCTGTCTATCCTTCTTCGATTTATGGCTTCTGATTACCCCTTTGATATCTTCAAACTATTCTTGTACATTTTCTTACATTTTTATATATGTTTATAATTTGCTTGATCTATAAATATAATTTGCTTGATCTATAAGGGTATACTTTGCACATACATGTAGATCTATTATTTTATAGGATTCCTTTATAACCTCCCTTTTTATTTTCCAGTATTTTTAATACAAATTCAAATTTAGTAAATGTCTTTATTATGTCTGATGTATTATTTTGCTGTCAAACGTAAGTGTAAATACTTACAATCACAGATGGATATATGATATCTGGGACTGTGACTAAATACTTACAATAACAGATGGATGTATGATATCAGGGACTGTGACTAAATACTTACAATCACAGATGGATGTATGATATCTGGGACAGTGACTAAATACTTACAATAACAGATGGATGTATGATATCTGGGACTGTGACTAAATACTTACAATAACAGATGGATGTATGATATCAGGGACTGTGACTAAATACTTACAATAACAGATGGATGTATGATATCTGGGACTGTGACTAAATACTTACAATAACAGATGGATGTATGATATCAGGGACTGTGACTAAATACTTACAATAACAGATGGATGTATGATATCTGGGACTGTGACTAAATACTTACAATCACAGATGGATGTATGATATCTGGGACAGTGACTAAATACTTACAATAACAGATGGATGTATGATATCTGGGACTGTGACTAAATACTTACAATCACAGATGGATGTATGATATCTGGGACAGTGACTAAATACTTACAATAACAGATGGATGTATGATATCTGGGACAGTGACTAAATACTTACAATAACAGATGGATGTATGATATCTGGGACAGTGACTAAATACTTACAATAACAGATGGATGTATGATATCAGGGACAGTGACTAAATACTTACAATAACAGATGGATGTATGATATCAGGGACTGTGACTAAATACTTACAATAACAGATGGATGTATGATATCTGGGACAGTGACTAAATACTTACAATAACAGATGGATGTATGATATCTGGGACAGTGACTAAATACTTACAATAACAGATGGATGTATGATATCTGGGACAGTGACTAAATACTTACAATAACAGATGGATGTATGATATCTGGGACAGTGACTAAATACTTACAATAACAGATGGATGTATGATATCAGGGACAGTGACTAAATACTTACAATAACAGATGGATGTATGATATCAGGGACTGTGACTAAATACTTACAATAACAGATGGATGTATGATATCAGGGACAGTGACTAAATACTTACAATAACAGATGGATGTATGATATCTGGGACAGTGACTAAATACTTACAATAACAGATGGATGTATGATATCAGGGACAGTGACTAAATACTTACAATAACAGATGGATGTATGATATCAGGGACTGTGACTAAATACTTACAATAACAGATGGATGTATGATATCTGGGACAGTGACTAAATACTTACAATAACAGATGGATGTATGATATCTGGGACTGTGACTAAATACTTACAATAACAGATGGATGTATGATATCAGGGACTGTGACTAAATACTTACAATAACAGATGGATGTATGATATCTGGGACAGTGACTAAATACTTACAATAACAGATGGATGTATGATATCTGGGACAGTGACTAAATACTTACAATAACAGATGGATGTATGATATCTGGGACAGTGACTAAATACTTACAATAACAGATGGATGTATGATATCAGGGACTGTGACTAAATACTTACAATAACAGATGGATGTATGATATCAGGGACAGTGACTAAATACTTACAATAACAGATGGATGTATGATATCTGGGACAGTGACTAAATACTTACAATAACAGATGGATGTATGATATCTGGGACTGTGACTAAATACTTACAATAACAGATGGATGTATGATATCTGGGACTGTGACTAAATACTTACAATAACAGATGGATGTATGATATCTGGGACAGTGACTAAATACTTACAATAACAGATGGATGTATGATATCTGGGACTGTGACTAAATACTTACAATAACAGATGGATGTATGATATCAGGGACTGTGACTAAATACTTACAATAACAGATGGATGTATGATATCTGGGACAGTGACTAAATACTTACAATAACAGATGGATGTATGATATCAGGGACTGTGACTAAATACTTACAATAACAGATGGATGTATGATATCTGGGACTGTGACTAAATACTTACAATAACAGACGGATGTATGATATCTGGGACTGTGACTAAATACTTACAATAACAGATGGATGTATGATATCTGGGACAGTGACTAAATACTTACAATAACAGATGGATGTATGATATCTGGGACTGTGACTAAATACTTACAATAACAGATGGATGTATGATATCTGGGACTGTGACTAAATACTTACAATAACAGATGGATGTATGATATCTGGGACTGTGACTAAATACTTACAATAACAGATGGATGTATGATATCTGGGACTGTGACTAAATACTTACAATAACAGATGGATGTATGATATCTGGGACAGTGACTAAATACTTACAATAACAGATGGATGTATGATATCTGGGACTGTGACTAAATACTTACAATAACAGATGGATGTATGATATCAGGGACTGTGACTAAATACTTACAATAACAGATGGATGTATGATATCTGGGACAGTGACTAAATACTTACAATCACAGATGGATGTATGATATCAGGGACTGTGACTAAATACTTACAATAACAGATGGATGTATGATATCTGGGACTGTGACTAAATACTTACAATAACAGATGGATGTATGATATCTGGGACTGTGACTAAATACTTACAATAACAGATGGATGTATGATATCTGGGACTGTGACTAAATACTTACAATAACAGATGGATGTATGATATCAGGGACTGTGACTAAATACTTACAATAACAGATGGATGTATGATATCTGGGACTGTGACTAAATACTTACAATAACAGATGGATGTATGATATCTGGGACAGTGACTAAATACTTACAATAACAGATGGATGTATGATATCTGGGACTGTGACTAAATACTTACAATAACAGATGGATGTATGATATCAGGGACTGTGACTAAATACTTACAATAACAGATGGATGTATGATATCTGGGACTGTGACTAAATACTTACAATAACAGATGGATGTATGATATCTGGGACTGTGACTAAATACTTACAATAACAGATGTATGTATGATATCAGGGACTGTGACTAAATACTTACAATAACAGATGGATGTATGATATCTGGGACAGTGACTAAATACTTACAATAACAGATGGATGTATGATATCAGGGACTGTGACTAAATACTTACAATCACAGATGGATGTATGATATCAGGGACAGTGACTAAATACTTACAATAACAGATGGATGTATGATATCTGGGACAGTGACTAAATACTTACAATAACAGATGGATGTATGATATCTGGGACTGTGACTAAATACTTACAATCACAGATGGATGTATGATATCAGGGACTGTGACTAAATACTTACAATAACAGATGGATGTATGATATCTGGGACAGTGACTAAATACTTACAATAACAGATGGATGTATGATATCAGGGACTGTGACTAAATACTTACAATAACAGATGGATGTATGATATCAGGGACTGTGACTAAATACTTACAATAACAGATGGATGTATGATATCTGGGACTGTGACTAAATACTTACAATAACAGATGGATGTATGATATCTGGGACAGTGACTAAATACTTACAATAACAGATGGATGTATGATATCAGGGACTGTGACTAAATACTTACAATAACAGATGGATGTATGATATCTGGGACAGTGACTAAATACTTACAATAACAGATGGATGTATGATATCAGGGACTGTGACTAAATACTTACAATAACAGATGGATGTATGATATCTGGGACTGTGACTAAATACTTACAATAACAGATGGATGTATGATATCAGGGACTGTGACTAAATACTTACAATAACAGATGGATGTATGATATCTGGGACTGTGACTAAATACTTACAATAACAGATGGATGTATGATATCTGGGACTGTGACTAAATACTTACAATAACAGATGGATGTATGATATCAGGGACTGTGACTAAATACTTACAATAACAGATGGATGTATGATATCAGGGACTGTGACTAAATACTTACAATAACAGATGGATGTATGATATCTGGGACAGTGACTAAATACTTACAATAACAGATGGATGTATGATATCTGGGACTGTGACTAAATACTTACAATAACAGATGGATGTATGATATCAGGGACTGTGACTAAATACTTACAATAACAGATGGATGTATGATATCAGGGACTGTGACTAAATACTTACAATAACAGATGGATGTATGATATCTGGGACTGTGACTAAATACTTACAATAACAGATGGATGTATGATATCAGGGACAGTGACTAAATACTTACAATAACAGATGGATGTATGATATCTGGGACTGTGACTAAATACTTACAATAACAGATGGATGTATGATATCTGGGACAGTGACTAAATACTTACAATAACAGATGGATGTATGATATCTGGGACTGTGACTAAATACTTACAATAACAGATGGATGTATGATATCAGGGACTGTGACTAAATACTTACAATAACAGATGGATGTATGATATCAGGGACTGTGACTAAATACTTACAATAACAGATGGATGTATGATATCTGGGACTGTGACTAAATACTTACAATAACAGATGGATGTATGATATCAGGGACAGTGACTAAATACTTACAATAACAGATGGATGTATGATATCAGGGACTGTGACTAAATACTTACAATAACAGATGGATGTATGATATCTGGGACTGTGACTAAATACTTACAATAACAGATGGATGTATGATATCAGGGACTGTGACTAAATACTTACAATAACAGATGGATGTATGATATCTGGGACTGTGACTAAATACTTACAATAACAGATGGATGTATGATATCAGGGACTGTGACTAAATACTTACAATAACAGATGGATGTATGATATCTGGGACAGTGACTAAATACTTACAATAACAGATGGATGTATGATATCTGGGACTGTGACTAAATACTTACAATAACAGATGGATGTATGATATCTGGGACTGTGACTAAATACTTACAATAACAGATGGATGTATGATATCAGGGACTGTGACTAAATACTTACAATAACAGATGGATGTATGATATCAGGGACTGTGACTAAATACTTACAATAACAGATGGATGTATGATATCTGGGACTGTGACTAAATACTTACAATAACAGATGGATGTATGATATCTGGGACTGTGACTAAATACTTACAATCACAGATGGATGTATGATATCTGGGACAGTGACTAAATACTTACAATAACAGATGGATGTATGATATCTGGGACTGTGACTAAATACTTACAATAACAGATGGATGTATGATATCAGGGACTGTGACTAAATACTTACAATAACAGATGGATGTATAATATCAGGGACTGTGACTAAATACTTACAATAACAGATGGATGTATGATATCTGGGACTGTGACTAAATACTTACAATAACAGATGGATGTATGATATCTGGGACTGTGACTAAATACTTACAATAACAGATGGATGTATGATATCTGGGACTGTGACTAAATACTTACAATAACAGATGGATGTATGATATCTGGGACTGTGACTAAATACTTACAATAACAGATGGATGTATGATATCAGGGACTGTGACTAAATACTTACAATAACAGATGGATGTATGATATCTGGGACAGTGACTAAATACTTACAATAACAGATGGATGTATGATATCAGGGACTGTGACTAAATACTTACAATAACAGATGGATGTATGATATCAGGGACTGTGACTAAATACTTACAATAACAGATGGATGTATGATATCTGGGACTGTGACTAAATACTTACAATAACAGATGGATGTATGATATCAGGGACTGTGACTAAATACTTACAATAACAGATGGATGTATGATATCTGGGACAGTGACTAAATACTTACAATAACAGATGGATGTATGATATCTGGGACTGTGACTAAATACTTACAATAACAGATGGATGTATGATATCTGGGACTGTGACTAAATACTTACAATAACAGATGGATGTATGATATCAGGGACTGTGACTAAATACTTACAATAACAGATGGATGTATGATATCAGGGACTGTGACTAAATACTTACAATAACAGATGGATGTATGATATCTGGGACTGTGACTAAATACTTACAATAACAGATGGATGTATGATATCTGGGACTGTGACTAAATACTTACAATCACAGATGGATGTATGATATCTGGGACAGTGACTAAATACTTACAATAACAGATGGATGTATGATATCTGGGACTGTGACTAAATACTTACAATAACAGATGGATGTATGATATTAGGGACTGTGACTAAATACTTACAATAACAGATGGATGTATGATATCAGGGACTGTGACTAAATACTTACAATAACAGATGGATGTATGATATCTGGGACTGTGACTAAATACTTACAATAACAGATGGATGTATGATATCTGGGACTGTGACTAAATACTTACAATAACAGATGGATGTATGATATCTGGGACTGTGACTAAATACTTACAATAACAGATGGATGTATGATATCTGGGACTGTGACTAAATACTTACAATAACAGATGGATGTATGATATCAGGGACTGTGACTAAATACTTACAATAACAGATGGATGTATGATATCTGGGACAGTGACTAAATACTTACAATAACAGATGGATGTATGATATCAGGGACTGTGACTAAATACTTACAATAACAGATGGATGTATGATATCTGGGACAGTGACTAAATACTTACAATAACAGATGGATGTATGATATCAGGGACTGTGACTAAATACTTACAATAACAGATGGATGTATGATATCTGGGACAGTGACTAAATACTTACAATAACAGATGGATGTATGATATCTGGGACTGTGACTAAATACTTACAATCACAGATGGATGTATGATATCAGGGACTGTGACTAAATACTTACAATAACAGATGGATGTATGATATCTGGGACAGTGACTAAATACTTACAATAACAGATGGATGTATGATATCAGGGACTGTGACTAAATACTTACAATAACAGATGGATGTATGATATCTGGGACAGTGACTAAATACTTACAATAACAGATGGATGTATGATATCTGGGACTGTGACTAAATACTTACAATAACAGATGGATGTATGATATCTGGGACTGTGACTAAATACTTACAATAACAGATGGATGTATGATATCTGGGACAGTGACTAAATACTTACAATAACAGATGGATGTATGATATCAGGGACTGTGACTAAATACTTACAATAACAGATGGATGTATGATATCTGGGACTGTGACTAAATACTTACAATAACAGATGGATGTATGATATCTGGGACAGTGACTAAATACTTACAATAACAGATGGATGTATGATATCTGGGACAGTGACTAAATACTTACAATAACAGATGGATGTATGATATCAGGGACTGTGACTAAATACTTACAATAACAGATGGATGTATGATATCAGGGACTGTGACTAAATACTTACAATAACAGATGGATGTATGATATCTGGGACTGTGACTAAATACTTACAATCACAGATGGATGTATGATATCAGGGACTGTGACTAAATACTTACAATAACAGATGGATGTATGATATCAGGGACTGTGACTAAATACTTACAATAACAGATGGATGTATGATATCTGGGACTGTGACTAAATACTTACAATCACAGATGGATGTATGATATCAGGGACTGTGACTAAATACTTACAATAACAGATGGATGTATGATATCTGGGACTGTGACTAAATACTTACAATAACAGATGGATGTATGATATCTGGGACTGTGACTAAATACTTACAATAACAGATGGATGTATGATATCAGGGACTGTGACTAAATACTTACAATAACAGATGGATGTATGATATCTGGGACAGTGACTAAATACTTACAATAACAGATGGATGTATGATATCAGGGACTGTGACTAAATACTTACAATAACAGATGGATGTATGATATCTGGGACAGTGACTAAATACTTACAATAACAGATGGATGTATGATATCAGGGACTGTGACTAAATACTTACAATAACAGATGGATGTATGATATCTGGGACAGTGACTAAATACTTACAATAACAGATGGATGTATGATATCAGGGACTGTGACTAAATACTTACAATAACAGATGGATGTATGATATCTGGGACAGTGACTAAATACTTACAATAACAGATGGATGTATGATATCAGGGACTGTGACTAAATACTTACAATAACAGATGGATGTATGATATCTGGGACAGTGACTAAATACTTACAATAACAGATGGATGTATGATATCAGGGACTGTGACTAAATACCTACAATAACAGATGGATGTATGATATCAGGGACTGTGACTAAATACTTACAATAACAGATGGATGTATGATATCTGGGACAGTGACTAAATACTTACAATAACAGATGGATGTATGATATCTGGGACAGTGACTAAATACTTACAATAACAGATGGATGTATGATATCTGGGACAGTGACTAAATACTTACAATAACAGATGGATGTATGATATCAGGGACTGTGACTAAATACTTACAATAACAGATGGATGTATGATATCTGGGACAGTGACTAAATACTTACAATAACAGATGGATGTATGATATCTGGGACTGTGACTAAATACTTACAATCACAGATGGATGCATGATATCTGGGACAGTGACTAAATACTTACAATAACAGATGGATGTATGATATCAGGGACTGTGACTAAATACTTACAATAACAGATGGATGTATGATATCTGGGACAGTGACTAAATACTTACAATAACAGATGGATGTATGATATCTGGGACAGTGACTAAATACTTACAATAACAGATGGATGTATGATATCAGGGACTGTGACTAAATACTTACAATAACAGACGGATGTATGATATCAGGGACAGTGACTAAATACTTACAATAACAGATGGATGTATGATATCTGGGACTGTGACTAAATACTTACAATAACAGATGGATGTATGATATCTGGGACTGTGACTAAATACTTACAATAACAGATGGATGTATGATATCTGGGACTGTGACTAAATACTTACAATAACAGATGGATGTATGATATCTGGGACTGTGACTAAATACTTACAATAACAGATGGATGTATGATATCAGGGACTGTGACTAAATACTTACAATAACAGATGGATGTATGATATCAGGGACTGTGACTAAATACTTACAATAACAGACGGATGTATGATATCTGGGACTGTGACTAAATACTTACAATAACAGATGGATGTATGATATCTGGGACTGTGACTAAATACTTACAATAACAGATGGATGTATGATATCTGGGACTGTGACTAAATACTTACAATAACAGATGGATGTATGATATCAGGGACTGTGACTAAATACTTACAATAACAGATGGATGTATGATATCTGGGACTGTGACTAAATACTTACAATAACAGATGGATGTATGATATCAGGGACTGTGACTAAATACTTACAATAACAGATGGATGTATGATATCTGGGACTGTGACTAAATACTTACAATAACAGATGGATGTATGATATCTGGGACTGTGACTAAATACTTACAATAACAGACGGATGTATGATATCTGGGACTGTGACTAAATACTTACAATAACAGATGGATGTATGATATCAGGGACTGTGACTAAATACTTACAATAACAGATGGATGTATGATATCTGGGACTGTGACTAAATACTTACAATAACAGATGGATGTATGATATCTGGGACTGTGACTAAATACTTACAATAACAGATGGATGTATGATATCTGGGACAGTGACTAAATACTTACAATAACAGATGGATGTATGATATCTGGGACTGTGACTAAATACTTACAATAACAGATGGATGTATGATATCAGGGACTGTGACTAAATACTTACAATAACAGATGGATGTATGATATCAGGGACTGTGACTAAATACTTACAATAACAGATGGATGTATGATATCTGGGACTGTGACTAAATACTTACAATAACAGATGGATGTATGATATCTGGGACAGTGACTAAATACTTACAATAACAGATGGATGTATGATATCTGGGACTGTGACTAAATACTTACAATAACAGATGGATGTATGATATCTGTGACTGTGACTAAATACTTACAATAACAGATGGATGTATGATATCAGGGACTGTGACTAAATACTTACAATAACAGATGGATGTATGATATCAGGGACTGTGACTAAATACTTACAATAACAGATGGATGTATGATATCAGGGACTGTGACTAAATACTTACAATAACAGATGGATGTATGATATCAGGGACTGTGACTAAATACTTACAATAACAGATGGATGTATGATATCTGGGACTGTGACTAAATACTTACAATAACAGATGGATGTATGATATCAGGGACTGTGACTAAATACTTACAATAACAGATGGATGTATGATATCAGGGACTGTGACTAAATACTTACAATAACAGATGGATGTATGATATCTGGGACAGTGACTAAATACTTACAATAACAGATGGATGTATGATATCTGGGACAGTGACTAAATACTTACAATAACAGATGGATGTATGATATCTGGGACTGTGACTAAATACTTACAATAACAGATGGATGTATGATATCTGGGACTGTGACTAAATACTTACAATAACAGATGGATGTATGATATCTGGGACTGTGACTAAATACTTACAATAACAGATGGATGTATGATATCTGGGACTGTGACTAAATACTTACAATAACAGATGGATGTATGATATCTGGGACTGTGACTAAATACTTACAATAACAGATGGATGTATGATATCTGGGACTGTGACTAAATACTTACAATAACAGATGGATGTATGATATCTGGGACAGTGACTAAATACTTACAATAACAGATGGATGTATGATATCTGGGACTGTGACTAAATACTTACAATAACAGATGGATGTATGATATCAGGGACTGTGACTAAATACTTACAATAACAGATGGATGTATGATATCAGGGACTGTGACTAAATACTTACAATAACAGATGGATGTATGATATCAGGGACTGTGACTAAATACTTACAATAACAGATGGATGTATGATATCTGGGACTGTGACTAAATACTTACAATAACAGATGGATGTATGATATCAGGGACTGTGACTAAATACTTACAATAACAGATGGATGTATGATATCTGGGACTGTGACTAAATACTTACAATAACAGATGGATGTATGATATCAGGGACTGTGACTAAATACTTACAATAACAGATGGATGTATGATATCTGGGACTGTGACTAAATACTTACAATAACAGATGGATGTATGATATCTGGGACTGTGACTAAATACTTACAATAACAGATGGATGTATGATATCTGGGACTGTGACTAAATACTTACAATAACAGATGGATGTATGATATCTGGGACAGTGACTAAATACTTACAATAACAGATGGATGTATGATATCTGGGACAGTGACTAAATACTTACAATAACAGATGGATGTATGATATCTGGGACAGTGACTAAATACTTACAATAACAGATGGATGTATGATATCTGGGACTGTGACTAAATACTTACAATAACAGATGGATGTATGATATCTGGGACTGTGACTAAATACTTACAATAACAGATGGATGTATGATATCTGGGACTGTGACTAAATACTTACAATAACAGATGGATGTATGATATCTGGGACAGTGACTAAATACTTACAATAACAGATGGATGTATGATATCAGGGACTGTGACTAAATACTTATAATAACAGATGGATGTATGATATCTGGGACTGTGACTAAATACTTACAATAACAGATGGATGTATGATATCAGGGACTGTGACTAAATACTTACAATAACAGATGGATGTATGATATCTGGGACTGTGACTAAATACTTACAATAACAGATGGATGTATGATATCAGGGACTGTGACTAAATACTTACAATAACAGATGGATGTATGATATCTGGGACTGTGACTAAATACTTACAATAACAGATGGATGTATGATATCAGGGACTGTGACTAAATACTTACAATAACAGATGGATGTATGATATCTGGGACAGTGACTAAATACTTACAATAACAGATGGATGTATGATATCTGGGACTGTGACTAAATACTTACAATAACAGATGGATGTATGATATCAGGGACTGTGACTAAATACTTACAATAACAGATGGATGTATGATATCTGGGACTGTGACTAAATACTTACAATAACAGATGGATGTATGATATCTGGGACTGTGACTAAATACTTACAATAACAGATGGATGTATGATATCTGGGACTGTGACTAAATACTTACAATAACAGATGGATGTATGATATCTGGGACTGTGACTAAATACTTACAATAACAGATGGATGTATGATATCTGGGACAGTGACTAAATACTTACAATAACAGATGGATGTATGATATCTGGGACAGTGACTAATGAGAAGCCAGATGATATAAGATGTTGTATTGTATACTGAACCAATGCTTGCTCAAGCTGTGCCAAATCTCCAAGTAAATAATAAGTTGATGTTCCTGTTGTCAAAGGTAAATTTCTGGAAAACATTAAAAAAAAAAACCTTTTTAATTCCAATCTAAAATGAGATAACAAATCGATTTTTGATGTTTGAAGGTAAGATTTATGGAAGGCAAATACATGCTTAACATGTTGGAATATAATACAACTGTAGAATATTAATAAAGTATTTTTAAAAGGTTGCCTTTACAGGGAAATTTCAATATTTGTCAACAACAATAATCGTCAATAAAATTTTACTGCAACAAATATCAATTTTATAGCAATAGGATTCTCTCTAATATTTCATAAACCAAACTTAGTTGCTATAAATGAAAAATCACATATAAAAACCAAATTTCCTGGAGATAGGTGATCATGTGACAGGATTTAATTTTTAAATAACTTACTCCGTTCGAATTATTCCTAAGTTTCTCCCAAGTTCCAACAGAGATTTTGGTTCGAAGGAAAATTCTAAAATGTAAATCAAAGACATTAATATTAATAATGAGTATAATTCTAATGTGATTTTTGAGATGTATGTATTAAGTAAAATATCAGAAGTATGTAACAAGCTAAAAAGAAAACTTGAGCAACATATCTTGTGTAATAAAGTTAATGTATATTATTATTATAGGGGACTGTTGTGGTCATGACATGATCGTATGGTTGTTGGATTTACAACTACTTGTGCATTCAGTGACTATCACCACTAAAAATGTGAGTCTGAAGCAAGCTCATGAAGAGGAGTACTTGATTCAACATTATGTGGTAAAGTTTGTCCGTGATTTGCGACAGGTCTGTGGATTTATCCAGGTATTCCGGTTTCCCCCACCAAATAAACTGACTGCCACGATATAACTGAAATATTGTTGAAAGTGGCATTAGGGTGTCCCTAACCATAACCCTAACCCATTAAATGTATATTTAATTTTCTATTTTCGGTCATACCTTTCTTTTCGCCATGTGTTTCTAAAAGTTCAGCCTGTGATTCGTCTCCTACTAGCTAAAAATAGAAGATCAAGATTTAAAGATATTATGATTTATGGCATTGACTATGAACACTTATCACATTATATTTACCTTTAGAAAATAAATATTGGAGTACATGTATAATTTCATTGGCACAATTTAAGCATCCATTTATTTACCTAGTTACATACTTTGATAAAATGAAACTTCAATTCCATCAGAACATGATGATTTATTTCAGTACTCACTAATCAACAGTATTTAATTCATATTGTCTGCTTTATTTGAGTTGTATTGCTGTCAAACTCATTGTTGACAATGATATATTTTTGTTAAATAAGCTTCATTTTCATTCTAAAAAATAATGCCTCTTTAAATTTAATACAATATTCATTTTATCTATTAAATATATATAAATAGAACTTACAGATAAGTGTGAGCTTGTGTTTGGTATATCAGCTGCTAGATTATTTAATTTTTCTTCCAGTTCTTTTTTTCTACTTAACTGAAAAAATAATAAAACAAGTAAACAACAACAAAAGCCAATTTTGCTCTGAGGAGCATACAAAAGTAACATAATTTCAGTCTTCACCCTGACCTGTGTGAGTTTAGTGGTTGTTGTTTAACGCCAACTCAGCAATTTTTCAGCTATATCATGGCAAGAACAAGTTACCTTCAATGAGATGATAATGATAAGTGTTTTGCACTAGACCAACACGCTTAGTCAGGTTTTTATAGTGCAAGCACACTGAAACAACACGTTAGACATGTTTCTCCACTCAGACACATTATCGTGATTCCGAGCCTACCAGTCTTTACTCTTACTCCTTAATGCTGCGTGCTTAGCAGAGATGCAGCAAATACCAATTCTATAGTCTTTGATTTGACCGATCAGGACGTTAACCCATAATCTACCGTAGTTGAGGCAAGCAAGTTAACCATTACACCACCGATGCAGTATACGAAATGGCAAACAGAGAGAAGGTGGATAAAAAATAATGGCAAACAGGGAGAAGGTGAATAAAAAATAATGGCAAAACACTGCACAATTTAAAGTACTTATAACTTTTATTTGTACTAAAAATCCAATTTTCAAAATAAATCAATTTTATAAACTAGTGGTTTTTTAACTTACTGATGTCTCCTTTTGTAGTTCTATCCATGTTGCTTGCTGTAAATAGAGGATGTATCATAATTAAACATGAATCATGCACAACAACTGAAAAGTAAATGAAAATGTGCAAAGTAGTTATAATAGAAAACTGCAGGGAAAACACATGACAAAAATTACAATCATAATACTCAAAACAGATACATAATACTGTGAATTAATATTTATTTGCTGAATTCAGATTCAGTTTTAGGATTTTCATTGGTTCAATCAAACCACGAAATTTGGTGCACAACAAAAGGCACAAATAACAAGAGAAGTCATTTGGCAGTATCAAAACCATGAATAATGTCAACAAAAATCTCAGTTTTTAACAATCAATGAAATTTACATCAACGAAAATAAATGAAATCATAGCATATTTCTAGTCATATAATACATTTAATACATAGTTTTTCAACAACAAAAAATAGAAAAAAAACTTTTTAAACATAATTGATGGATGAGTAATTGCAAGAAATTATTTGAATGAGGTGATGGTAACTAACCAATTTGTCTATATCTCCAACTCCTTTCCTTCTTTCAATGTTTTCTTTAATTTGAACTAAATTATTGTAGTCACACAGATATTTCCAATCAAACTCTGGATTATTTATAGTTAGGGGAGATTCCCATGGAACTGTATCTGTATTCTTGTCAATTTTCTTTCGATACACCTGCCTATTAATTGAAAATATTTTTCTATTACAGACTTCAAAGGAGAGAGCGGTTCCGAGGAGAAGTCTATAATATTCTTAATACATAACAAGCTTATTATTATCTTATATTATATATAAAAAATGTAAAATAGAATTTGTAAACAAAACAGAAATGGTGAGGTGTACTCGATACAACATTATGTGATAAAGTGACTTGCGACAGGTCTGTGGTTTTCTCCAGGTACTCCGGTTTCCTCCACCAATAAAACTGAAATATTGTTGAAAGTGGCATTAAACACCATAAACCAAACCTAAAACAGAAATGACAGCTTAATTACCTTGAAAATAAATAAATGGTAATTAATTTCTATTGTAGTACAAAACTGCATAGGTTGTGTAATCGTTAGTGTGCTCGCATCGAGTACAGTAGATTGTGGGGTCGATCCCAGGTCCAGGTCAGGTCAAACTAAACACTATAAAATAGATATTTATTGCTCCTATGCTAAGCATGCAGTATTAAATTATTTGCTTATCATGAAAGAATTAAAAAACACCAATCATTGCTGCATGTTTATACTGTACTTTATTCAGGTCAACATGTTTTGACACCTACTGTGGCATCATCAGTTTATATTTATTTAAGACAACTGCAGTATATCCCAAAGCATCCACCATTGTTGCTCTACTAAATACAGGTATTGGTTCACTTACACAATCTTCCTATAAAAGTTAACTACAAAATCTATAATATTCTCTTACTTTTGACTGTATGATGTAGATGACAAATTCCTTTGACTCTGAACTTTAATGCACTGATGACATCTTAAATTCCATTGACCTTGAATTTTACTTTGTTGGAGACATCTGTAAAGTTGATAGACTACTTTCAATCCTAAACCTTTCATTCTCTGCAATTAAATGTCCTAAACATATTATAACAAGATGAAAAAAACAAACTAGGGGGCTTTCAATAGCCTGTATCACTAACCTGATTTTTATAGATGATGAACAAACAATTTCCTGAAACACATCAGACATTGACTGTTGTGGATTTAAGATCAGAACCAACATCAAATGTTTGGTTACAGTTTTGCTCTAGTATCATTTATGGAAGAATAAATTTAAATGTGTGACATGGTTTCCAAAGAAAAACTGATTCTATGATGGCAGTTATCTTGAATTTGAGATTTTGTCTACTCAAGCAGCCACATTGGAAGATTGGTGGGATAATTGGATGCAATTTTGAAAGTAACTATAATACCATAAGGATGATTCAGGCCAACTTTGGTTGAAAATGCATGGCTCCGTAGTTTCAGAAAAGATTTTTTATAAAGTTTATGATGACAGACAAAGATGGGTGCCAAGTGATGGTAAAAGGTTACACTATTCAACAGGTCATGTGAGCTAAGTTTAAAAATAACTTCAGGCTGAAGCTTCTAGATGAACAACCCTTATTTTGGGGTGTAGAAATTTCGGTCAAATTCGAAGATCATGATAATTTTTCATGTACAAATAAAAAATCACAGAACCTGTGACATAAATAATCTTGTTGAGATTTGACTTCCTTAAAAATTCTCTACTCTGTATCTAGACTGGAGATACAGTACAGAGCAAAAAATTCCTTTGGAAGTCCAATATCAACGAGATACCTGGAACAATCACATGAAAGAAACCATATCCTTATATATACTATTTTACCCAGATTATTACCCACACTAATATTTGTGTTTCATGACGGTGTAAAAAACATGCACTCACTCTCATAGTATGTATATGATATATATATTTATTAATAATATCATTATTGATTGCACATCTCTGGTCTACTGACAGTTGTTTTTAAAATTTATTTTACTGGAAATAAAACTGTATTTATATTCAAACAAATTGCACTGGTGGCTTATATAATTATATGACATTATCAATATTTCCTTGTTATTATGTACATTGTATGCTTGTATTCCATATTGTCAATCATTGTAATTGCTATGCCCCTTGTGGGTCCTTAATTGGTCAATAAAGTATTATTCTTCTTCATACCAAATACCACCAACACGCTTACAACTCAGACAGCAATCATTCTTTCCACGAACTATACGAAACTGGAACAGCCTCCCCCTGAACACTGTAAAGAGTGACTCTGTTGAGTCATTCAAATCAGCTGTCTTACTCATTAATCACTAGTTCATCAAAAACTCTTGTATATAGTTTTATCTTCAAATCAAAAGTAAAAAAAAAAAAATACTCATTAAATTTCATTTCAGTCTAAAGTAAATTTGTAATTTCTTTAGAGCGCGAAGCGCAGTACCAACGTAGTTGGCAGAATCTTCAGTTAGTTGAAGGCGGCCTCTTATATTGTAGAAGTTGGAAGTAGAAAAAAAATCTTGCTCTGGGAAAAAAACACACACATATCACAGGGGCTTGTTTTTTCTCTTTCAAAAGTTAAATGGTTAAATTTTAATGCACCACTTAAGTTAATCGACCATCGATTGGGATTGTTGTCTCTGAAATCGCATTAATTTAATTACTATCAATGAACAACACAATGAAAATGAATATAGTGATAATATATAATATGCGTACATAGCTTCATTGGCTTAGACTTTCAGCGGATTGAACAGGTCGGGATCAAGTGACCACAAGTGTAAAAACCGCGTGCAATATAAAAAACGTAAAGTTTTCGAGACAAATAATAGAGTATGAAAACATTACTGAAGACAATATATTTCACATGTGATGGTGCTGTGACACTAATCTGTTTGTCTCGTCTGCATGTCACGGAATATCTCACGTTTTACTTTTTAGGTTGTGCTTTCATTAATAAGGGAGATAAATCTGGGACACTTCCGTTTACTGACAGTTCATTATCATCAGTTATTTTCTTTATATTTTAAGACAGTTTCCCAAGAAAAAGAGAATATGACAGGGATATAGGACAAGGTATTAAATTCAAATGATAAATGAGGTTCTCTTTATGACCTTCATCAGATATGGCACACTGACAATCTGTTTTATACATTGTTTAACTTCAAGTTGGAGTTTCAACACGTAGATGAGTTCACTCCATACCGGGAATAAGAAGAAGAATAAGTCAACTCGCCCCTCTTTTCGGGGAGGTCTAAAACGCGGAAGTGGAGTGGGAAAACACGGAAGTAAGCCCAAAATGGGTACTTGAAATATCTTGAAAAGTACTCAACCTAGGATAAAAATCTAAACGGATTATAAAAGCTATTATTGTTAGCATCTATCTTTTAAAGAAATAAACAATAAAATATTTTATTATTTAGGTACTTAAAAGTTGACAGGAAGTGTTAAAAATGAGAATGGGCAATGGACAAAATTTTAACTTTGATCTCAAATGTAATATGAAACCGGCACGGCCTTGAATGCTCGCGCATCTGAAAATTATCTGGCAATTTCATCAAAAAGTGTCGAGATTTTTTGGGCCGAGATATATTGGGGACGACTTTTTTTTAGGGCCGAATCTAGTCTCATTCAATCGAGCTGTCGTTCCTTACGAGAGAGGGTACGAGACTTCAGGATCACCTTTGCGCTTTATGTTAAGAAGATCTTCATTAGTTGAGTGTGTTAGTGTGTTACCCGGAAACCGGTGTTTACAAAACGTAAGGAACGATAACTCGAATAACAAATACAAAACGTAGAATTTTTTTTTCTTCGACAATTTGTTCAGCCATGTTTGTTAAAAAATCCTAAGTACATATTTTATACCATAAAGAGCTCGCTTAAGCTCGCATAATATGAAACCGGCACGGCCTTGAATGCTCGCGCATCTGAAAATTATCTGGCAATTTCATCAAAAAGTGTCGAGATTTTTTGGGCCGAGATATATTGGGGACGACTTTTTTTTAGGGCCGAATCTAGTCTCATTCAATCGAGCTGTCGTTCCTTACGAGAGAGGGTACGAGACTTCAGGATCACCTTTGCGCTTTATGTTAAGAAGATCTTCATTAGTTGAGTGTGTTAGTGTGTTACCCGGAAACCGGTGTTTACAAAACGTAAGGAACGATAACTCGAATAACAAATACAAAACGTAGAATTTTTTTTTCTTCGACAATTTGTTCAGCCATGTTTGTTAAAAAATCCTAAGTACATATTTTATACCATAAAGAGCTCGCTTAAGCTCGCATATCAAAATTCAAAGACCCCGGTCAAAAACCGAGAAGTTTGACCCTTTTATTATAATGAGTATTAAGAGCAGATGCGACCTGAGAAACAATTGATAAATTATAGCCTAGTCATAGCCTCATAAGACTTTCGTTTAGACCAAAAAAACAAAATATAACATTGTATGGATACTGAAAGAACCACAGGCACTTGGGTCCAGGATATATTTTTTTCAATTTTATCAGTAAAATGTGCATCTACAACGTATATGAACCCATTTGACATGTTTCGTTGTGAAATAAACGCCTTTATGAACTATGCCCCATTTTCTTAATATATCTACTCTATAGACTACAAGGAAAGAATGTCGAGTTCGTTCTAAAAATAGCAACAAATGTACTTACCGGTATCCCCGCTGTTATCCGCTAGAAAAAATCGTTTCTGATGACTCGTGGCATATTCCCGGTTTCCTTTCAACCTTATCTAACTGTTGAACACAAAAGTCTCTTGTGGCGGAGCGCTTAAACGGTTACAGTCGGGTTTGTTTCTCTCAAGCGAGCTGAATTTTCATCCAGGACGGAACAGCTTTCAATTTTCCAAGGGATGCAACTTTTCTCGCAATCTGAGGATTTCCGAGTGGACTGAAACAAGGTAAAATCTTAATGAGTTAAGAACATCAATTATTGGTGCAAAAAAACGAAAACTTTGAAAACTGAAAAAATACTTTTTTATCCGAGGAATGGAAGAAGAAAAGCATTTAGCCACGGATGAAACAAATGAAAACATGGAAAAAGATAAAATAATTGATAATGGAAACATTATTTCATGGTACAAATGTCATTTTAATTGCTCTGGTGAATTATTATAAAAAAAAGATCAGGGGAAAGCTGTTCCATCCCGCATGAAAATCCAGCTCGCTTGAGAGAAACAAATCCGACTGTAGCCATTTAAACGCTCCGCCACAAGAGATTTTTGTGTTCAACAGTTAGATAAGGTTGAAAGGAAACTGGGAATATGCCACGAGTCATCAGAAACGATTTTTTTTAGCGAATAACAGCGGGTACATTTGTTGCTATTTTTAGAACAAACTTGACATTCTTGCCTTGGAGATACAGAGCACAAAATGTATCTTCGGAAGTCGAATCTCTACGAGATTAGAATAATTCATACAAAGGAAGTTCCCATAGGATATATCGGTCTCCCATGGAACCATGATACTTAAATTTAAAAGAATGGCAGAAAAAAATTGGTTGAAATAGCACATGAGGCCTACTAAACTGAGTCAACTAGAGACAATAACTACAAAAATAAAGGCAGTTTGGTGGTGCATATTTGAAAGAAAAATCAAATTTTGATGGTTTTTTTCTTTGCATTTATTGAACTGAGAGTTTTCAGTAGTGTGTTGAGGGATTTCCTCTATCTCTTACGATTTCGGAGATAAACTCGAACGAAAGTGGCCAATAAAAGCCAAATTCTTAAATTTGAACTTTCAATTTTTCATCCAATTTTATTGCAGTTTTTAGCAAATTTATTATCTTTATGGGTTATTGATGAACCATAAATTTTTTTTTTTTATTATTTTATATCAAAAAGATGTCTAAAAGGGGTCAAAATTCCGAAATTTTGCATATTTGGAAGGCATGTTTAGCACTTGAAATAGTAAAACAAGACAAATGTCCAACATACAATGGATCCAGCATATGACTGTGTCTAGCACAGTATTGTGTCCAGTAGGGCTGTCGTGATCGTATGGTAGTTGGATTTATAACTACAGTTGTACCTATAATCAGTGCCTATCACAACTAACTATGAAACTTCGAATCCGGCTCAGACGAGGTGAACTCAACACAACACTATGTGATAAAGTTTGTCAGTGACTTGCCGCAGGTCTGTGGTTTTCTCCAGGTACTCCGGTTTCCTCCACCAACAAAACTGACCACCACGATATAACTGAAATATTGTTGAAAGCAAAGTATATATACAGTGTCAACACTTGCTTATAATATGCATTTGTTCAACTTTCCCTTGTTGACATTCTGTGGTTGTATCATGTTTTGCTCTTGGTAGTACTTTATTATATGCATATCAGAATAATTTTGAGGACAAATTTGCAATTGTGAAATGTAGATAGATTGTTATTGCATCATCATCTATATTATATAACTTTTTTTTATAGATAAAATGGCTTCTCCTCCTAACATACAACAGTTGTCCTTACAACCTGTTCAACAGCAAGCTGGACAAGGTGACAATGCAAGTCAATCTGCACCAAGTGTTTCCATGGCAACATCACCTACAACTTTGATTTTGTGTAGCCCAGAGGGAATTGATTGTTATGGAAATGAACGTCAAGTTCTGATGAAACAAACAAAGTTTTTCAACAATGAGGCCTTAAGTGATATTATTCTTACAGTTGGAGGGAACAAGTTTTATGCCCATAAATTTATACTGGTACAATGTAGTGATGTCTTTGAGAGAATGCTAAGTGAAGAATGGAGTAATGATGAAAAAAAGGTAATTATGTTGTAAAAGTTGTGGTTGCATCAATTTCATGTCTAGTTCTTTGGAATTACATACTAATTTTAGATGAAAAAAGATTTATTTCCCCCTGCATTTAGAGAGGTTTGATTTGATTGATGGTGTTTAAAACCACTTTCAACAATATTTCAATTATATCGTGGCGGTCAGTTTTATTGGTGGAGGAAACTGGAGTACCCGGAGAAAACCACTGTCCTGTCGCAAGTCACTGACAAACTTTATCACATAATATTGTATCGAGTACACCTCGCCATGAACAGGGTTCAAACTCACATCTTTAAAGTCTCATATAGTATTTTGTGCATTATGATTTTTTTAGGATGAAATGACTGAATTTTGTTCTATTTTTAAATCTATGTAGCATTTTTCCCCAATGCAGGGGTGTTCTCTTTGACTTCTAAGCAATCTATGTAATATTAAAGCTTATTCTAGAATGTATTCAGTGAAAAGTGTGTATTATTCACATCAAAAGCATAAAAATGGAAAAGTGGTATTTAATTCTTAATAATAAACTATTGACAATATTTTGATATTAAATAATCTTGAACATTTTCATTCCAGGAAGTAGAATTGATAGAAGATAGCGAATGTGTAGCTGTATTTCCACGATTTCTAAAATTTTTGTACAGTTGTCATATCAAGATGAACATAGACAACACACTACCTGTCCTCATTTTAGCAGACAAATATAATGTAACGAGTCTGAGGCAGGTGTGTACTAATTTTGCTTGCTCGTTTATCATTCCAAAGCTGCAATTAAAAGATGTTTTCCATCAATGGTTTCAGTATGGTACAAAATGTTACCATAAACAGCTCATCACATCATGTGTCAATGTTTTAGCTCAGAAAATGGATGAGGTGATCGGGTCTGTTGAATGGGAACAAGAATGGATAACTCTCGATCGAGATCAATTGGTGGAATTTCTAAGGAGTTCAGATCTTGTTGTTAAAGATGAGTATGAATTGTGGAATGCAGCTGTTAAATGGCTCGTTTCAACTCAACATCAAACTCGTTTAGATAATCTTGAGGTAAATTTACAAGAAATTGTCAAGTTTATCAGATTTCCTATGATGGCTCCTCAGCAACTCTGTGAAATTGAAAGATCGGAAATTGTACAAAAGCATCCAGATATATTTCAGAAACCTTTTCTGTTGGCTTATAAGTACCATGCTTTAACATTAACTGGTAGAGCTCATGAGAAGTGTTTCATATCATCCCCATGTCTCCTGAGAAATTATTCAGATTTACGATGGGATAAGCGATTTGTCATTCATTATCCATCATGTCAAAAATATAACGAGACGAGTGAAAGATTTTCTACTAGGGCATCTTCACTTCCAGTCCAAGTTTGGGATTGGGAATTGAAAGTATTTCCCAAAGGATTTAGCTCCAATGCTGATGATTTTCGATGTATTTTATATTCAAATCTGATCTTAGACCAACCACGACCTATTGAATATTTGTTGTCAATAGTTGGCAAAGAGGAGATAATACACTCTGTGTATGGAAGGAAAAGCTTCTCAAAAACTCGATACACAGCTGACACTGAAATGGATAAAAAAGTAAGTGTTGGGGAGCTAGCACAGCCAAATTCTCCATATCTAGTGGATGAAAAACTTATCCTGCAAATCTCACTGAAACCTGTGGATTAAAACAAAGCACTGAAGAAAAGCACTGATAGTTCTCAACTTCTGTCTCAAAAAGACACCAGCTAATAGTATTTATGATTTGTATATTTTTAAACAAATGCAACAGCTTACAGTCCTGAAATCATATGGCTATGTCAATATTAATACTGTATATATATTTCATATCTTTTGTAATACATTGTAGTTAGATTTCCAAGCTTCAAGTCTAAATTATAATAAAATTTCTTCTCTCCACGATATAGCTGAAATATTGCTAAAGTTGATGTTAAACACCAATCAATCAATGCTTCAACTTCAGATTCCATATTATTTTTTATATTCTGTGGCCAACTTTTTGCATTGCAAGACCAAATGTTTTCAGAGATTGTTTTGTCTTCTGCACAAAAAGGTATAATATCATTACAAATGAAATTAGATTTGAAACTTATCACAACAATGTAAAGGAAAGTAAAGAAAAATGATCTGTTTAATCAGGGATCCTTAAAAGTAACAAAATGTTATTTGAAGATCAGTTTTGGATAACAGTAGTAAATTTTTATTTATTATTGATATTTTTTGCATATTCCACAAAGATTTTGATAAATAAATTGTCCATACTGACATTTATTAGAAATATATATAAAAATATGTTGGTCTTGACTTGAAATGGTAGTACATTGTACATATACATGTTTCATGCTATAAGACAGATTTTTGCTTTCCTACAGAAAAACCGTAAATGAAATTTTGTTCTATATAAACGTTAGAGAATACCAAAGTATGATATTGTTACTGTGATACAATGATCTTAAGTGAAACACATTAAACATAGCTACATTCTCTCGTAAATAATATTTTATATTTTTTTAGTCACGCCATTGGGGAGGTACATTTTTGAGTTAATTTAAACATATTTTATTGTCTAAATAATGACAAAAAGATCAGACACAAGTTTTACAACCTAGTGTTTTTTGTTTTTTTTTACATTTTTGAATGTACATAAGTGATACCAAAGTCATACAAATTTCATCGTATTTGAAATAAACAAGTTGTACATCAGTCCATTACAATTAAATGTTATTTTTGATGATTTTTATAATTTTGATTAAAATTCTAATTGGTTAACAGTTTTTTTGTTTCAATTTTTCACCATAAACAATCAATTATCTTATTGCTGACTAAATGTATACCTGCGAGTACCGTACATCTATCTTTCTTTTTCAACATGAAACATTACCATTGAATAGGTAATTAGAGTACAATGATTAAAATCATAACTCTCACTTGTTTTCCTTTACTGAAATGTCGCTGTGAGTGAGAGTGAGATCTAAGGAAACCCCATTACGGGTCAGATGTGGGTGACCTTGTGTTGTGAATATACAAAGTGTATAATGATATGATAAATACGTTTTTCTGATTGCTCATAGCATGCAAAGTAGTTTAGTAACATTTCCATATTCCAGCAATCATTTTCATTGGCTGGTAGATAGGGTCACATTCATGTGACCTGAAATGAGGGTTTCCTCAGATCTGCCACACCACAACATATCAGTAAATGAGAGCAAGTGAGTTATGATTTTAATGAAATTTATTAGAATATTATATGCATGTTTTTAATTAATATATTATAATTTAATATGATTTGAATACTGCAATCTGATTGATCTGCTTGGAGTAAATTTTGGTTATACTTGATAACCTGGGTTGGTATTATGACGTCACCAACATATTCATTCACCAACGACAAATTCAAATAGTCACATGAAATAAACGTAATTAAAATCGAGGAATCATTAAATTTTGTTGTAAAAATTAAATTATAAGGATTATTTGAACAGGTTATACTTGTATAACCTGGTTTGGTACAGTTTACACTTTTCATAAACCTCTTCACGGTTTATTAAGCATAAACTGACCCAAACCAGGTTATATCATATATCATGTTAAAAAAAATTCAAATATTCCTTAAATAATTTAGATGGAAACATTTATCCATTATTTTAAATCAACCTTTCTTGTAGTTTTGTGTACAAAATGTACTACATTTGTTTATCATTGGCATAAAACCTCCTAATTCCTGTAAAAATCTTCCAATCCAATTTACATTACACCAACTTTTTATTAGAGATTTAATCAAATTTCATAGCATATTATAAGACAAATAAATTCAAGTGGCTTTTCAAAAGAGTTATCTTTTTGATATCTACAATTCTCTATAGAAAAAAAGAACTTTGACAATGTTGTTGGAAAATTGAATGTTTTTAGCTTGCCTTGACAAAGGCAATGTGAGCTTTTGCCATCACTTGGTGTCCGTCGTCCGTTAACTTTTCACATTTTAATCTTCTCTGAAACCGCTTAACCAAATGAATCGAAACTTGGTAGGAAGCATCTATGGAAGGTCCTCTATAAAGATTGCTCATTTCATTCTGATCCATTAACAAACATGGCCGCCATAGGCAATTCTTGTTTCTGGTTGGTCGATTCCTAAAAATCTTCTCCTCTGAAATCGCTTAGCCAAATGAGCCAATACATGGTAGGAAGCATCAATAGAATGTCCTCTATTAAGAATGCTCATTTTGTTCCGATGTATGTATTTGTGATTTCGGTGAGGAGTGGAAATCCAAAAAGGCCATAATCACTAAAATATTGTTAAACATAGGACCTAATCTTATGGAAAAGACATTCATATAACTTTTTTTCAGAAGTTATCGTGCAAGTTAAAAGTTTAACAACCATATATCATGCATAATTGATCCTATTACATTAGAGATTTTGGACAAGATTGAAAATCAAAGATGGCCACCACAAAGTCAGTTCCAACAATGCATGGAGCTGAGCTTCAAAGATTTTCTTGATGTCATTCAATTTCTTCGAAAAATCAGTCTGAAATATTTCTACAGATTTGTTGTACCTTTTACCATTTCAGAAGTATAGGAGATTAGAGGACCAAATTGGACGAATGCCAAATAAATCTTTTAAAGGTCCTGTTTTAATGGGTTAAAGTTTAATGTTATGTGAAAATGAATAACAAGCTCTGTTTGAGTAACCAGGATAAAAAAGATTGTTTTAATACCACTTATATACTATTTCATGATTCTTGTAGGATATAATTTAAGAATCCTTAAAAGTGTAAGGACACAAATGTACCTGTTTTTGTTGTCATTTATATAAGAAAGATTTATGGTTTGTTTTTTACTACAAATATGTATGGAATGAAGGGGGGAATCTATATTTATTGTCCATATTATTATTTGTAAAACATTCCTAGATCGGTTACAATTTATTGTAAAATGTCAATTTGTTATAATATTTATTATTGTATTGTGTAATATTGTTATTTTAAATTAATTTGCATATTGCATATTATAAAAATGTGGATGAAAATCAAAATATAAAAATCACAAGACATACATGTATATTTGTTTTATTTGCAAAGTAGAGAAGCCTGTCATAAGCAATACCCAGTCCTTTCCTCTTTCATGACTTATCACCAGGTTTGTAACTAGAGTAACACTACAGTTGCCACTAGTGGAACAGGAACTGCCTACCCTTCTGGAGCACATGAGTTCAACCCAGGTTTTTAATGGGGTTGTGTTGCGATCTTGAGTTTTCTGTGTAGTGTTTTGCAGATCGTTGTTTGTTTTTTTGTCATTTTTCTTTTGGCCATTGTGTTGTCTGTTCTTTGATTTACAGAATCTGATTACCACTTTGGTATCTTCAAATCCTTCTTAAACAATGATCTCCATTCAGGTAAGGAAGAAGCTGATTTAAAAAATATTTTTTTTATTAATGATGATGTAAATAACTTAATAATAATGAAGTGCACCCTTTCTTTTTAGTTGACCAAGACAGGGGCCATTTCAACGTTGGCCATTACTTGGTATATGATGAATGTTCTTCATCTGCTTGAGGGATCCTGTCACCATGGTAACCATCATCATATGAATACATCTACATATCAATCCTATCAAATTAAAACTACAGTACATGTTTGTTGTATCTTATTGTTTTATTTTTAGCCAATCCACTTGGCAAAAAAATTAAATAAAAGTAGAAAAATAAATATCTAACTTAAATTAGATTGATCCTATGCAATCATTGGAAGAGTCTGTGTGTTTGACTCCTGTCTAGGTAAAGTGTAACAATACAATCTTATAATATAGCTGAAAAAAATGCTCATTTGGTGTTACACTTACCTCGCTCATTTCACAAGGAAACCTCGTATAATTCCATTACATTCTCGTTTATGGTTCTTGAGAATACTGTTTTTTCTGTTTAATCCATACAAAACTTTTGAATCTGAATGATCAGACCCATAGACACACCAGTCTTCATTTGTGCAAGCTGGAATATATATATATGTGTGTATCTATTGATAATTCATGCCATTTACACTTGCATTTCCATGTGTTTTACACAAATATTAAACACAAAATTTCAAACAACAAACTATGTTAAACTTTGGGCCTCACAGTGTAGATACGATAACGTAACCCTCAGTCAGCACAAGCGGAATGAGTGTTACGTTATCGTATCTACTCAGTCGGCCTATATATAGTCACAATCAGATGCACATTTCATGTTTCACAAGGGGTTAATTTTAAAGTTCATTACACACAACTGATAATGTCATTTTATGAGGCCCAAATGTTTATAATTTATGAAAAGCATGGACATTTTCAGCATCGTTAAACAGTTTCTCAGAAATAATATCTTGAATTTGAAACTTTAGAGGGAAAAAATCATGCTACATATCTTTTCTTCACAAGCCTTTTTAATTTTATTTTTATCTGTTGTAGTGTTAAAGTTAGTTCTAATAATAAAACCCTAAATGCTCGCTTACTCGCAAGGGTTATAACGGGATGCCATTACACGTAATGGAGCAGCCGCCGAGATTTTTTGCGCTCGCTTACAGAGTTTCTGACGCCTGCATTTATCAATAATATGACATAACCTTTCCTTTTGTCCATTATTATAACAAGTTTTTATCACCTACCAGTATTTTAGAATGTAATTCCCACAAAATAAAAATCCATGTTTACTAAACTCTCTGAACATTTTGAATTTCGTCATTTCCGGCCTCACTATTTGGATGTCGATACCATATTTGGCGATTAAGGCGTGAATATTTACATCAGCAGTCGTAAACATCGTAGTAAAAAATACCATATTTAGAAAAGCTCCGCCTTCCGTAGTTTCCGGTTATGACAAACAATCGATAAATTTGAACAAGGTTGTTGCTACCTTTGAAAAGCATATATTTCTCAGCCAAACCGATTTAACAAGGACTGGGATCATCAGTAATAGTTATAATGAAATATTTGAAGCGTAAATAGTGAGTTTTTACGTTTCAACTGCAAATTTTTTTTTGCTCCATTGTGACGAATGGGACCGCGTTGTAGCTCTGCCGAGACACAAGTTTGTCACAGGAGCTACATTATTGCAGCTATGTTAAAGTGTATTAATATTAACATAGAGGTACATAGTTTCAAAAATATTGTGCATTTTATCATGGTCTACATTAATTTTTGCTGAAAAATATGAATTTTGTCAAGTTCTTGCCTACATTTTGATGTATGAAGTATCTTTGGAATAATTTAATTCAATCAATTTTGTCTGAATTGCTAAATTCTTCACTTTTCTGGAAAGGATTTTTAATTTCCTTTCATTTGATATATAGTTTATTATTCTTGGGCGAACGGTTGTACACTTATCGAAATTTAAACTCGAGTACATTATTCACTGAATTTTGTCTACGGACAGGACATTTTCCCTTATATGTAACTATTCGGTAAGTTTTAATACTGTCAGGAATAAAAACAATTATAAATGTTTCAAATGTTTATTTGATAAACATCAAACCAGAAAAATTCAATTTTTAAGTTGCAACTCGACTTGGAATTTTTTTTATAGTAAATTCAAATACTGCACAAATAAAAAAAAATTCCAGATAAAAGTCTTTTTAATATACATGTATATGAATTTGTTGTATATTTTGAAATGTTGACTATTTCTGCTAACATAAATAATAATCACTTGCATATAGTTTTTGTAGAAAAAAAGTCTCAAATAATATGAGTAATCCTACGTCTACGGACAGGACAATGATATGCTGGGTTTTTTTTATTGACAATATGTTTTTATATTGTCATCAATTAAAACAAACAGAATTGTTTCAAATGTTACTTAAACAAAGATACAATAAGAATAAGAATCATTTTTAGTTGTAGCTAAACTTGAAAAAACACAACTTTGAACAATATACAAAAACTCTGCTAATGTCATGTTCATAATGTGTCTATTGACTCTCTGTCATTATCCATGTTCACAGTGTCTTTTTTGTTTGGTACTTCTCTACTGATCTGACCTTACAGGTAAACATTTTAAGCCTTCTCTGTTATGCCCATGTGCTTTCTATGTTTTCTTGGTTCAAATTTCCACCATTCTGATTCTTCATCACCATTTCATTCATGTCTTCAGTCTCATTTGTGGTATTTATCAGCTGGCTTTCATGGCATTTACTTTATTCTTGTCAGATTACATGGTTCCGTTTTTTCACTTCTTGAAGACTACTTTTATGGATCCCATTAGAGCTTCACTCACTTGTATACTGTCTTACTACTTCTTCCGTGTTTTATTATAACTCCTCTATCTTCCATGTTTTATTATAACTCCTCTATCTTCCATGTTTTATTATAACTCCTCTATCTTCCGTGTTTTATTATAACTCCTCTATCTTCCGTGTTTTATTATAACTCCTCTATCTTCCATGTTTTATTATAACTCCTCTATCTTCCGTGTTTTATTATAACTCCTCTATCTTCCGTGTTTTATTATAACTCCTCTATCTTCCGTGTTTTATTATAACTCCTCTATCTTCCGTGTTTTATTATAACTCTTCTATCTTCCATGTTTTATTATAATTCCTCTATCTTCCATGTTTTATTATAACTCCTCTATCTTCCATGTTTTATTATAACTCCTCTATCTTCCAGATGTTTCCTTATACTTTGGGAGATGATTAATTTAGTTACCACAATAGATCGTCTAGGGGGATTTCCTGGCATTGCCTTCTAGGCCTTTTTGGTTGCCCCCCATTCTGATGTTCTGGAGAATTTTCTGTGGTGCTATTTCTGTGATCATTGGAAGGATTGTTCAAGTATGTTTTCTTCAGTTCTATTGCCAAATGCCAATTTTGTATCCTTAGTGTAGCACTTTTTCCTCTTTCATTCTCTAGCATTCAGTTCTTGTTGACAGTACTACCTTTATTTGAAACAGTTTTGTTTTGTCCATGCTAATATTATTTTCATTGCCATAAGGTTTTTTGTTTGCTTTCCTGTATGTTCTTTTTCTGCATTTTCCATTTTATTCTATCATTTAGAAGTTTTCGATTGTCATTCAATCGTTTTTCCTTCTTCGATCTTTCTTTTTGCCTGTTTTCTTCTCTATCTTTTTTTTTCATTTTGTCATACTTTGCTGAATTGGCTTTATGTTTTTGCCTGTATCTTTTCATTCTTATTGACTTTGTAGAGATCTTTACTTCTTTTTCTGCTTTTCCCTTCTCTTAAATAAATGTTTTTTTCTAATTCTTCTGAAACAAACAAAAAAATGTTAGAAGTTTCTGTTTGTAAATTGTAGACATGCATTCTCTTAGTCTTAGAAAATAAATCTTGCAGTAACATTTTGTTGAAAATGGTAAACTATAGAAGTACACACCAGTTTGTAGCTACATTAAACATTATATGTGCCTTGTATATTGTTGACCATAGTTTATAAAATGCTTGAAATTTAGTGTTTCATTAAAACTTTCAGCTGATCTATAAGAGTTATATTCCTTAAAGTAAAGGAGAGAATTAAGTCATGTGTTATGTCCCCACCCTTTTAAAAATGTATGCTTATATTACTTTAGAAGTAATTAATAATTTGTAATAGTATTTCCATTCCTAAGCCAACAACATGTTGATTTTATACACATCATCTGATACTGTGTCTTGTCCGTAGACACCACTCTCTCATTTATTAAATCAGGAATTGCAACATACTACTTAAGATTAAGAAAAAGTTGTTCATTTATTTGTTTTATTCAACATTTTAAATCAGTAAACAACTAAAAATAGAGCAGTAGAATTAAATGGTATCTAATTTTTTCCACTGAAAACTCATGACTTTTTTACATTTTCCATTATTGCCATGTATATTTTAGTTCAGTCTGATAATAAAATGACTGATCATTAATTAAATACATTAATTTCAAGAGTAGGGTAGAGCTGATTATGATTAAAAGAACATATTGACCATTAATTGTCTAGAATAAGAGTTTAAATTATGTCTACAGACAAGACAGGTGTCTACGGACAAGAAATTTTGGACTTCGTGCCCAATACTGGTGTATAGTAGTGATAAAAATGATGTCTTACCATGTTTTCATATCTACACAATAACAAGTTCTCAGCATTGCAACAGAAATGTCATTACACTTTCAGTTTACTAAGATAATGCATGTCTACGGACAAGACACTTTTCTAACAAAATTCGATAATCTAATATAGAACCCATTTTACTCAGAAAAAAGCTCTGCCAACCTAATTTTGAGATATTCTCAGTTAAGACATGAGAAAGTAAGGAGAAAACAATTTTCTTCATTTTTCTCTCTTTTTTTTTCTTATTCTGAACAAGCTTAAAATTGATAATGAAAATTTCATAACGATCAGGGGTCTTTGCATTTTTGTCATAGCTTTGCAACCAATCATCATATTTGCTTGCAACAACTTGCAAAAGAAAGATAAGATTTTTTTTTAATAAAATAGCAAAAACTAAGATCAGGGCACTTATAGTTTTTTACAATAAACTGGTGAAAATAGTAAAATATTAAATGAAACAACATAACGTTAGTTTTTTGCAACTTTTGTCACATTTATTTTGAAATATTTTTTATATGGTTGTTCACTTACCCAATCTTCAGTCTGCACCTTGAAGCTCTGTTCCTCTGGTACAATTTTAACCAAAAATACAATAATTAATGTCTTCTATTATCCTGTAAAGACTATAACACAGACCTAGTGTGAAATGTGCATCTGATTGTGACTAGGCCGAGTGCATGGAGTGGTCCTCTTGAATTTCAGATTGGAACCATAAATCCAGAATTGACGGAGGATGATCATCTAAAGAATATTCCCACAATTTAACAGTATATTCTGACCTATACATATGGTTCCAGAGTAAAATTTGTTTTGAAATTTCAGCTAATCCTAAATCATTATTGACCATGGCGGTCGTTTTGAATGTTTAATTTGATCCAAGCAATTCCACCGTGTCCAATACCACATTCGGGGACGGAGATCCGAAGCGGCGAGAACGACGTTAGTTGGTATAATTTTGCAAATTTCTTGAGTTCTGTAATTAGGTAAGTGTAAAAATAAATACAGCGGAACACTGATCATTCACGAAGATATTGAACCCATCTCTGTCCCCGGACTATGTTCATCTCCGTCCCCGAGCGTGGCATTGGACACGGTGAATTCTATAAAGAAATATCAATTCTAGCCGCGTTTGGCTCTAATTGGTTCAATGACTTCTGATCATGAGAAGAAAATTAAAATATGAAACGTTTACGCCGATGTCATAGACGATGACGGCGGACACAATTGGAGTAATGACAATCTTTTAGCCGAAAAAAACTATAAAGTTAGCCATTCATCAAATTGATAAGAAATGATGTGAATCGATACTTTCCCTAGGCTCCTTTAAAAAGTCACACAAAAAGGGATCAACCATTTAACTTCTAGAAATCGGGACTGTTTTTTGCATCTTTCATGTTCTTCAATAAAATATCGCGACAGAAAAAAATGAGTTCCTGCTCTCTAAAAGTTAAATGGTCGTTCCCATGTGTGACTTAAGTATTATTAAAGGAACATAAGGAAGCAACTCCAAACATATGATATCGGACATCATCATTGTATACGAATGTGTACATGTACTGTTAGGAAAAAATATGTAGTACAAAAATGTACCTTGCAATTGTACAACAATTAATAGCTTGTTGATTTGAAAATGAAATGTGAACAATCTGTCGTTTTACTCATTAGTTTATCATATACTATAATATATATATACATGTACATGTATAACAACTTTCTGCCCCTCCGTTAGCAATACATAATATTAATTAGCCTGCTATATACATACATCTTGTGTCTTAAGTATATCGCAAAGTGCATACACTTTGACTCTGAAATTCAAACTGAAATAAAACATATATGGCTGCTTGTCTACTTGATCAAACAGGGCGAGGTTGTGTGCAGGTTTGGTTTATGGGGTTTTACGCCACTTTCAACAATATTTCAGTTATATCGTGGAGGATTACAACTACCTATGCAGTCAGTGCCTATCACCACTGATGTTGTTAGTTTGAATCTCGAGCAGGGCGAGGTGTACAGCTTTATGTGATAAAAGTTGTCAGTGACTTGCGACAGGTCGGTGGTTTTCTCTGGGTCCTCCGGTTTCCTCCAATAAAACTGAACGCCACGATATAATTGAAATATTGTTGAAAGCACCATAAGACAGACATATTAGTGGAGGAAGCCGGAGTACCCGCGGAGAGAACCACCGAACAGCCACAAGTCACTGACAAACTCTATCACATAATGTTATATCGAGTACACCCGAGTGCTCGCCATGAAACAGTGTTCGAACGCACAGCAGGTAGTTGTAAATCTCTACCATACGATCACGACGACCCCAAGAGATTCTGTGCAGAAATAAAGAAATTATAACTGCGCAAATGCGCCACTTTACGAAAACGTACTTGTATTTACCACAGGGCCCTGTCTGGTACCCCTCAATGCCCCTCCTGCCCCATTACAATAAAAAAATTGCTTTTTTTACAATATATATATACCCATGTACAGTATGTCTTTATATAATACATATGTTTATTATCCACGTCCAGATCACTATATTAAAACCACTTTATATAGTGATCTGGACGTGGATAGTAAACATATATGTATTATATAAAGACATACTGTACATGGGTATATATATTGTAAAAAAAAACATTTTTTTTATTGTAATGGGGGTAGGAGGGGCACTGAGGGGTACCAGACAGGGTCCTGTCCTCAAGTACCTATGGTATTTACATGATTTCTGGTGTAGAATGATTCATACAAATGTATTCGACAGAGCTACGTATATCATGTAGAGATATAGACAATGTAAGGCTGAATAAGTGTATTGCTTTGCTTTACTTTTAAAAATGCTGACAATTATTTTAATATTTTGAAAAGTACACACCTTTGACGTTCACAGGGCCTCAAAGAGAAATTTTGCCAGGCGGAACAAGACTGCTTTGGGGCACCGGTGACAGATTTGAAGATTTGAGGTCCAATAAAACCACTTGTAAACTTTCATACATGTATGCTTTATTTCCTGTGCAGCAGAATGTCCAGATAACATATTTACATAAACTAAAAATAGCACAGGATATTTTTTTCTTCTTCAATTTTATCAATAAATCTACAACGTATATGAACTCGTTTGACATGCTTCGTTGTGAAATAAACGCCTTTATGAACTATGCATACAAGTTCAGCTTCCTACCACGAACCACAACCGACTGGAACAGCCTTCATCCAGAAGCTTACCGGGCTACCACGCCAGAGAGCTTCAAGGAGATCATCCAGAGACTGCAGATGTAATTTACAGTGAACCATCTGTTTTTATCCGCATTTTACTTGCACTTATAAATACCGAGCACCCAGGTTGATGTTTGAACAACAGTATCTGCGTTATGGAATTACCACTGCAGATCAACAGTATAGATGTAGATGTAGATGCCCCATTTTCCTAATATACAAGGCCAGAATGTCAAGTTTGTTCTAAAAATAGCAACAAATGTACTTACCGGTATCCCCGCTGTTATCCACTAGAAAAAATCGTTTCTGATGACTCTTGGCATATTTCCGGTTTCCTTTCAACCTTATCTAACTGTTGAACACAAAAGTCTCTTGTGGCGGAGCGCTTAAACGGTTACGGTCGGGTTTGTTTCTCTCAAGCGAGCTGAATTTTCATCCGGGACGGAAGTGCTTTCAATTTTCCAAGGGACGCAACATTTCTCGCAATCTGAGGATTTCCGAGTGGACTGAAACAACGTAAAATCTTAATGAGCTATGAACATCAATTATTGGGGCAAAAAACGAAAACTTGGAAAACTGAAAAAATACTGTTTTATCCGAAGAATGGAAGAAGAAAAGCATTTATGAAACAAATGAAAACATGGAAAAAGATCAAATAATTGATAATGGAAACATTATTTCATGGTATAAATGTCATTTTAATTGCTCTGACGAGTCATCATGAGTACCACCCACTTTACGGAAGAAAAAACATTGAAATAATAGGAAATCACTGTAATATGACTGGAATTGAACTCCTCTTAGCCAGTCGGCACCCCTTTCCAAACATTTCAAAAGCCCTGAATCCATAAGTGAAATTTCAATCATATTTTTTTTTTATTATCTGTAGGCTTAAATCAAATGACATCTTGCATTGTAGGATTCTAATTTAACACATCTCTGAAATTCTGCCTATTACCTTGTTTCAGTCCACTCGGAAATCTTCAGATTGCGAGAAAAGTTGCGTCCCTTGGAAAATTGAAAGCACTTCCGTCCCGGATGAAAATTCAGCTCGCTTGAGAGAAACAAACCCGTTTAAGCGCTCCACCACAAGAGATTTTTGTGTTCAACAGTTAGATAAGATTGAAAGGAAACCGGGAATATGCACGAGTCATCAGAAACATTTTTTTCTAGCGGATAACAGCGGGGATACCGGTAAGTACATTTGTTGCTATTTTTAGAACAAACTTGACAGGAAAATGAGGCATAGTTCATAAAGGCGTTTATTTCACAACGAAGCATCAATCGTAACTATTCGGCCATTTGCATTGTAGCGAGAATGGCCGAGTAGTTACAATTGAACGAAGCATGTCAAACGGGTTTATATACGTTGTAGATGCACATTTTATTGATAAAATTGAAAAAAAAATATCCTGGTCCCAAGTGCTTGTGAAAAATAGTTGAAAATACACAAAAAAAAGAAGAGAAAAAAATCAAAATAATACGTCTGTGGCTAAGGCAATGGGGCCCTTCAGAGATTCACGGGCCCCTTCTTGTACCGGCTGATCCCTGGACGTCCCTAACATGTTCATGCTCTGCGTTAGAAATATTCGTATGCAGGGCGTGCTAAGTATTAGTTATAATTACCTAAAACATGTAGCATTCTGTTGGTTTTCGGTAAATACACCAGTTTTATTTTTAAAGCCACGAAGGCGCAGCCCATGTAGGTTGATAAATGAAACGGTGGCGTCATTTTTGCCGAAAACCAATAGAATGTTATTTGGTAATTAGCTTGTACATAGTCGCGAGTTACATTCATATATATATAAAAGTAACATATATGTCTGAATGTCGAATGCATTTTTTGTGTATACAACAAATTTTCATCACACTTTGTTGTATCCCACTGAATTATACGATTTTGATTTTGGTGCATTGTGAACAATTTGACTGCGCCAAAACACTGCTGCTTTGTACGATTTTGATCTGGGTGAATAACTTATGATATTTGAAAATAATGTCGCAGGCGGGTTTGTTGTGTCAAGATGAAACTTAATTAAGCAAGCAAGCTCCATGGGCTTTTACTTTTCATTATTAGTAACCATGAAAATCAAGAACTCTACGTACTGAACCAATCACAATCAAGAGAGTAAAATGTGTGTTTGCAATATACAATGTACACCACAGTTTTAACAAAGAGATTGTTACCCAACTATGCAGTACAATTAATGTTCAGTGAGATGAAAATCAAAATCCACCATGACTCCATTGTCGTGTCATCCATACGAAGTGTGTCACCTCATGCACTATCAATATTTAAATTCTGAAAGAAGTGTTGTTAGTATCGGAAGGAATGAGTAACGCCGGATTTTATCGGCGGAAAGGAAGCGTTACGAATACACCGTGGTCCGTGGAGTTATATTCTGTTTCCAACACATTCGTGAGGCTCGTGACAATGGAATTATTGTAAAATACAAAAAAAAAAAAAATTCTGAGAAGAAGGATACAATAAAAAGAGTCACTAGAAAAAAAAATATATTCGGATTTTTTTACGTTTATACAGTCTTTGAACTTACTGTTTATACCTATCCGGAAATATGTTCGTGTTCTTGTCGTGTCGATTTCTAAATTTTATAAATAGTATCTACTTCCGGTTTCACTGGTGTGTGTTGTCTTTCTCAAACAATAAATCAAGGATATTCTCTTGTAATGCCAAGCAAGAAAAAGAAATTCAACTCCAGGTTTCCACCTGTAAGACTCAGTACTTTGTTTTTAATTCTGCTGTATTGAAATCTTACAGGATTTCATTGTAAAGTGATTACATATGCATTTTCTTTAGCCTTAAGCCTTAACTTATTTTAAGTTGCTTTAACTTACACATGTATAATTTAGTGACTTTATCACATATATAAACAACATACAAGTGGTGCCAGATTTACTTGTAGACTTGACAAGCTGAAACCTAGGGCTTCAAAATTTAGGGGGCCTACAGGCCAAGGTGTATAAAACTTTTAACACTATCAATATTGGACTTTCAATCATACTTCTGCTTATATAATTTATAGTGCACTGTACTATATAAGCAACACTTAGGTAATATAAGTGTCTGCCATATTTTCATGCTAAACACATGCACTTGACACTATATCCATAAAAATTCCATAGCAAAAAAATGTCAATGTGTAAAATAAAAAGAAGACTTCCAATGCAAAAATGTAAACAAAATGAAATTGATTTAAACTGCAGTATTTTTGGACTTTGGACATCATAATGTTTTCTCTGTCCCATGATTTAAAGGCTTGCAGACAACTATTTATTACCACCTTTGTTATGCTGCTGATGAAATGTTTGCCCCATGGATGATTGGCAATGATTGTTCTGTCCACACCGAATATTTGATTTTGAAAATGAAAATGTAAACTAGTTTTCAATGAAGTAAAACGTTATTGTTCATCCAGCTAAATGATCCTGTTTTTAGTATGTAATGAACCCATATGCACAATTTTGTTGCAAATAAATTATTTTATCAGTAATTTGGATTTTTTACTTTTGATCTCACGAGTGATACGTGGGTGTACTGTCTATCAACTAGCTGTCTCTGGGTGAAAATTATCAGTCAGTGTGATGTCAAACACATTATGACATTACTTATCCAGACCTCACTGTAATTTTGAAAATTTAACAAAGACCAGCTTGATTTTACATAGACATTGTCTATAGGTCTACCGCTAATTTCGTACTCTGAGAATACATCATTAATAATGTCAGAGTTATTTGGCTCCATGTCTACTATAATTTATAAGAATATTCTCAAAATGAAGTATACTTAAAGATAGAATTAATGCATGTCTTGTATATGGAACTCGTTTTTGTTCACTTGATCAACACATGTGTTACATGTGTAGTAACAAAAAGTTACGTGTCTTTTATAGGCCAGAATTAAGAAAATAATGCAGACAGATGAAGAAGTAGGAAAGGTTGCAGCTCCTGTTCCTGTTATTATTTGTATCCTTTTTTTTATTATATATAATTCCTTTACATTAATAATAATAAGAAGAAGAATTGTTACATTATAAATAAGCTTTCTTCACTAATTTTGAAAATACATTTTCTTTTGTACTTTAACAGCCAAAGTAACATATTTAGTATGATAATAACAAAAAAATTAACAAGTTTTAATGAAATGACTGTCCAATCTGCGACAATACGCCAGAGGCGATTTGCAGAGTATTGGAAGAAGAAGAAAAAAATGATCAGTCTTTTTGAAACACTATACCTTCCCTATCTTTAGCTTTTTTCTCTAAAGCAAAGGGAGGATGCATCTATCTTTAGAGTAGATAAATAAACATTGCTTCATTGAATGAATGTTTACTTTTAATTTAAGTGACTTTCAGAAATTTTACAAATTACAATTATTGAAAACCTTAACAAAGAACAGCAAGGGCATTGGAAATGTTCATTGAAACATTAATTGTAAAAACAGGGGAAACAACCCAAGCTAGAAATGCAAAGACATTAACAGCAACTCACATGTAAGTTGTGCATCATAATTGTTATCTGTAAGGAAAGATTGAGTGAAAATATTTTATTTTGATGATTAAAGTTTTTCATTTTAATGCTTTACACCTATTAAACTTGTATTCTGTATAAGTTTATTTACTTAGGACTTGATCAACATGAACTGCATCAAAACACATTGGTGGCGTAATGGTTAGCGTGCTTGTCTCGAGTGCTGTAGATCGTGGGTTCAAGCCCCGGTCAGGTAAAACCAAAGACTATGAAATTGATATTTGTTGCTTCTCCGCTAAGCAAGCAGCATTAATGAGAAAGTGCAAAGACTGGTTGGAACTAGGATAATGTGTACGAGTGGAGGAACGTGTCTATCGATGGACTATTGTTTCAGTGAGTTAACACTAAAAATCCAACAAAGAATGTTAATCTAGTACAAAACTGACATCATTATCTCATTGATCTGTATCTTATTTTCACAATGATATAGCTGAAAATTTTTTCACTTGGCGTTAAAGAACATTTACTCCCTCGGTCAACATGTGATTTCATGTCCCATGCATTATGCCAAATTATTCTATGTTTAACAAACACAGATTTCTTTGTTCTGATTATGTCCACTCACAAGTTGTAGTTTCAATAAACAACTATCACTGATATATCCCTGTGATGTTATTCTCTTTAGACAGATATCTCTATTTATTACATGTTCTATTTTTAGAAAACAGACGATACAGACAGAAAAAAAGTTTGATTTTTTACGAGATCTTGTGTCATCTGTACCAGACCATCAAGCTGAGGATGAGGGTGAAAGTACTAACCATAATGAAACAAAGAAACAAAAAAGGTCAAACATTTTTTTCTATAATTTAAAACATAGAAATAAACAATGATAGCTAACCACTCCTATCAAACTTCTAAGTAACCCCAAAACCCAAAACAAAATAACCCCAAAACACAAAACAAAATAACCCCAAAACACAAAGCAAAATAACCCCAAAACTCAAGAGAAAAAATAACACCAAAACATAAAAAAAACAAAGCACAAAAAAATAACCCCAAAACACAAAAAAGACAATAACAAAATGAAGATGATCGAAATATGTCTGGACTAGTCTATTATTTATCTACTGCCCGGAATAGTCAATTTTATAGCAGGTGTTACACATATGGAAACCAATGTTTTTTGTTCTAAGTTAATGTTTACAAATGGGAAAAATGTAGTTTGTAAATATACTATACGATTTTATTCAAAGCTTTGCTTTTGTCAAACACATATTTGGAATAGTCTATTATTTATATACTGCCTGGAATAGTCCATTTGATGTCAGGTGTTACATATAGAAAACAATCTTTAGTTTTGTTCTAAGTTAATGTTTACAAATAGAAAAATTATAGTATGTAAAAATATGATAAGATTTTATTCAAATCTTTACTTTTGTCCAGCATACTCCTGAAATAAAGACTATTTGAGTAATTATAGTCAGTAAATACATTTAGTAGGTAATTGTCACCGATGATCGATCATCGGTCGATGTTGGTATAATGATCATCGATATTTGAAAATGTGACCGATTCCCATCACTAATATTTATAGAGGTAGTACTGGTGTCTACCAGGTTTATACTTATTTTGAGTAGTACTGTAGAAACATTTGGATGGTTGCTATAGAAACAGAATATGATTTAGAATGTTTATTCGACCTTTATCTGTTCATTTGATGTTTATCTATTATTATTTGTATTCAATAATGTACAAATTTGCATGAATATTTATGAATTTATGTAATGACACAAATTTGTAAAAAAAAAGAAAAAAAAAAGAAAAAGAATATAACTTTTATTATCCAGTCATAGAAAAAACTGTTGGAACTGTTTACTGATTATGTTATATAGGCCAAGAAAACACAAAGAAAAATCACAAAAAAGAGGAAGAAAAAAGAAAAATTCAGAAAGTTCAGAGGTGAGACTCAAAATACAGATAAAAACACATCAGAAATTCTGGGGATTGAGAAATTTTAATTTTCCAGTTATTAAGTATCTTTTTTTTGGTCATACAAATGAGTTTGTCAGTCTGTAGAATGTTTTTTAAAAGTTAATAAAATATTGACCACTTCAGTACTGCACTAGTTTGCTATTCATATTTTATTACATCTGATTGGTTATCTTAATTCTAAAATTGACAGCTTATTGTAGAAACTTAATCAATTTTATTAAAACTGTACGAGTTATGATCATCATGAAAGAACTTGAAATGTTGACTGTGGAAGAACAGCAATACAATAACTATATGTATATGTAGTTATATTTGTACTCCAAGTTAAAAGACATTGCAGGCTTTCGTGGTCATGATCATATGGTAGTTGGATTTACAACTACCTATGCAATCAGTACCTATCACCACTAAAGTTGTGAGTTTGAACCCCGTTCATGGCAAGGTGTACTCGATACAACATTATGTGATATAGTTTGTCAGTGACTGTCGACAGGTCTGTGGTTTTTTCTGGGTACTCTGGCTTCTTCCACCAATAAAACTTACTGCCACGATATAACTGAAATATTGTTGAAAATGACATTAAACACCATACACCTAAACCTAAAAGACAGTGATCTACATTGTATATGAATCCTCTTGTTGCTCCATCCTTCTAGCACAATTTTAATATATATTCAGTGTACATGTACAAAAAAATACTACTGGTACTGAAGATATTTGAACAAAATGGGGGAAAATGTAAAAAGAAATGTTTTTTTTATTACAATTTTAAATGGAATTAATCATTAATGTGATATGTAGATTTGATTTTGCAATATTGTAGATCACATTGGTTATTCACATTGTGTGTGATTTAATGCAATGATAATCTTTTTTTAAATATGGCCGATTTGATTTATTTGTATCGTACATTATTGTGTTTTTGTAATTTGTGTCAAAGCATAATGACAAACTTAAAGAAGTTCAGTCAAAACTGATGTCTGCAGATTAAATGTAGGTATTGGTTCAAGTCATACGATTATTATTTGCTGTTTAAACAATTCATTCGTTGAAGAAATTTTAATGTTTCTGAAATTATTTTATAAATTATTGTATCAATATAGGATGTAGGTTGCACTAATGGTGACATGAATCACACTTATCATTGATAACTCTTGATTGACTTCACACATGGGACTCGTTTTTCATAATAAAAGCGATGCACATTGTTATCAAATGCTTTTATTCAAATATTCTATATAAAGTGTTGTATCTTATTCTCTCGGAGCCGTCATGAACATATGGTAATTGGATTTATAACTACATGTGCAATTAGTGCCTATCACCACTAAGCTTCTGAGATCTAATCCCACTCATGGTGAAGTGTACTCAATACAACATTATGTGATGAAGTTTGTCAGTGACTTACTACAGGTCTGTGATTTTTTCCGAGTACTCCGGTTTCCTCCACCAATTAAACTGACAGCCACTATATAACTGAAATATTGTTGAAAGTGGGATTAAACAACATTATCCAAACCTCCTTATTCTCTCTTCAATTGTCAGTCATTATTTAAGCTCTACACATGTTTTGATGATGACAACATGATAAATCGCATTAAAGACAATGATTGTATAATCCGGTACGGATGTAAGGCATCCTTATTCCGTGCTAATTTAAAAAAAAGAGAGAATGATAACAAACAGACATGTTCCAATTTGTGCTTAATTAAATAAGGAATAAATTCAATCAAGTAGTAAACTCTGTGTTAGCGGTAGACAAAAAATGTCAATAGCCAAAGTGGCTAATCACCATTTTTTTTCCTAGCCACATTTGCATGTGGTTAGCCACACATCTGAAATCGACACATATGAACAAACACTCATTTGAAATTATGTAACACTTTATTGAACTTAGAACCAACAAATATCAACAAACATTTTTTTTTTCTAGCCACATTTGCGAGTGGCATTTCTGTCATAAGGTTTTTTAACTTTGGTATCAGCTTTACTTTTTTTAACTATGGGATTTGTAAAAAATGACAAAAGTGTGCCTTGCCATTTTCTAGGATTAGAATCTGTCTCTGATTCATTCGAGACCATAACATGGTCAGATTCGTCCTTGTCGGCCATGTGGTAAACATTAAAAGTAAAAAGAAAATCGCAAGCTGATTTTTGTATCTGGAACTGAATGTTCAGTTTTGAATATTACTTTTATTTACATCTTGTCAGCTGAATGTTTTTTCAATTACACTTTACTGGTTTGAAAATCAACAAAGATTTTTTCGAGTACCGTAAATATTTCATTCGCCAAAGTGGCGATCGTAACTGAAATTTTATTAGCCACATCTGAAATTTAATCGCCCATGGCAAGCGTGGCGACCTTTAGCGCTAACACAGAAATTATACTGTTTTATAGGAAAATGATCACACTGCAAACAATGGAGATAATCCAGTTTGTGAGGAACCAGTAGAGGAAGATGAGGATGATGAAGATACAGAAACAGATGAAGATGATCACTCGTCAGAATCATTGGTCCATTCCTCCGAATCACATGATCAAAGTCATAATGTTACTTCGCCAAATAGTGCGGGTTTAGCTCAGAAATCAACATTCAATTCACCATTAAGTCATATGCATTATAGTTCAGCATCATTTGTTCCACCTTATGGACATATAAATAACATGGCACCTGTTAGCCACATGGTGCCACCCAATCCATTTGTTCCTTTGATGCCACCATTCCCAAGCTCAGGGTTTCCGCCACCAGTAACAATAGATGAAACGTAAGTAATGTGAAGTTAGCCCACGATCTAACATCATAGTTTTATTTATAACTACATGTATATTTCAAATATTTTCCTGTCGGTTTAGAGGCCGTCCTGGTCGTGATCGTAAGGTAGTTGGATTTACAACTACCTGTACAATCAGTGCCTATCACCACTAAAGTTGTGAGGTCGAACTAGTTCATGGTGAAGTGTACCGGTACTCGGTTTTCTCTCTTCCACCAATAAAACTGACCGCAACTGAAATATTGTTGAAAGTGGCATTAACACCATAAACAAAACCAAACCAAACCTTTCAGTTTATTATGGAAAACTCTTGTAAAGTGTTGATGAAATTTATAATGTTGATAAAAGAAGAGTAAATTTCATTCTTTCAGTGTACAATGAAACACAGAAAAGTAATAAATTTATTCATGTTTGGTTTTTTTAAACACATTTTATTGTCTAAATAATGACAAAAGGATCAGACACATGTTTGTTACCACTAAGATTGACACATGTAGTAGTTTTCTAAATCTCTTATTTCAAAATAAAAGTCAAAACTTAAGCTTATTACAAAACAAATTTTCCTGTGACCTAGGTTCAAAGAAAAATGTTTTTTTTATAAATTCTGAGATCTATAGTTAAATTTGATCATCATAAATTCCACATGTAGCAGGACACCTTGTATGTTCTTTGACTTCATTTTTTCAGATAAACTTTCATTAAAATTATGAAAGTGAAATTTATTATTAAGGACTATTTTATGTCAAAACAAAATTACTACAAAAAGAACATCAAGTTTGGGAATAACTGGTGATAAATACTTTGAAGTCTTAACAGATGATGAAACCATTTAAAAAAAAAAAGAATCACAATGCAATGGTACAAATTATAGACAAGTGTTATGTGTACGACAAATGTTATTTAAGAATAAAAAATAGCTGAGATTGCAAGAATATTTTTTCTGAAAATGACATAGCAACTTGTGATTAAAGAAATGATGGCAGAAAATAATTTTGATGTTCATTTTCTATAGTCTAAGTTACAGGAATTTACATGTATATTCCGATTTCAATCAAGTCTGAGATGTTTTTGGACATTTTTCAGACATGTGGTTTTCCATGAGAAACCCAAGGAAGTTAGTGAGTGAGTGAGTGAATGATGGATTGTTGTTTAATTCCAAATGAGCAATTTTTCAGCTATATCATGTTACATTTTGATGAAATGAAGATGATGTTCGCTCTGTACTAGACCAACATGCCTAGTTGGATTTTAATAGTGAAACAACAGTTCACGGGTAGACAAGTCGCCCCCATGTGGACGTATTATCCTGAATCAGAGCCAACCAGTCTTTGCTCTTACTCCTTAATGCTGCATACTTAGTGGAGAAGCAGCAAATACCAATTTAATAGTCTTTGGTTTTGTCCAACCAGAGCTCACACCTGTCATCTATTGTGGTCTTGTCCAACCAGAGCTCACACCTGCTATCTATTGTGGTCTTGTCCAACCAGAGCTCACACTTGTCATCTATTGTGGTCTTGTCCAACCAGAGCTCACACCTGCTATCTATTGTGGTCTTGTCCAACCAGAGCTCACACCTGTCATCTATTGTGGTCTTGTCCAACCAGAGCTCACACCTGTCATCTATTGTGGTCTTGTCCAACCAGAGCTCACACCTGTCATCTATTGTGGTCTTGTCCAGCCAGAGCTCACACCTGCCATCTATTGTGGTCTTGTCCAACCAGAGCTCACACCTGTCATCTATTGTGGTCTTGTCCAACCAGAGCTCACACCTGCTATCTATTGTGGTCTTGTCCAACCAGAGCTCACACTTGTCATCTATTGTGGTCTTGTCCAACCAGAGCTCACACCTGCTATCTATTGTGGTCTTGTCCAACCAGAGCTCACACCTGTCATCTATTGTGGTCTTGTCCAACCAGAGCTCACACCTGTCATCTATTGTGGTCTTGTCCAACCAGAGCTCACACCTGTCATCTATTGTGGTCTTGTCCAGCCAGAGCTCACACCTGCCATCTATTGTGGTCTTGTCCAACCAGAGCTCACACCTGTCATCTATTGTGGTCTTGTCCAACCAGAGCTCACACCTGTCATCTATTGTGGTCTTGTCCAGCCAGAGCTCACACCTGCTATCTATTGTGGTCTTGTCCAGCCAGAGCTCACACCTGTCATCTATTGTGGTCTTGTCCAACCAGAGCTCACACCTGTCATCTATTGTGGTCTTGTCCAGCAAGAGCTCACACCTGCTATCTATTGTGGTCTTGTCCAACCAGAGCTCACACCTGTCATCTATTGTGGTCTTGTCCAACCAGAGCTCACACCTGCGTTACACCACCAATGCCGTTAATCAACATTCTGAAATAAATGTCACATAAATCGTTCACTTCTTCTTTTTTTTTTCAGAAATCAACCATTAGATCTATGCACGACATCTTTAAAGAATACAAACAATTCTATAGTAAAAACGCGTATCTGTACAACAGTGCCACATAATACAGAAGACGAAGATTATGATACTTGATTTTGTTTTCTTATTTTTTTTATATATCATAAATGTTATTCATCAGTGTTTAAGGTTGATCATTAACGTAAAACAGAAGTCAGTGTTAATAATTATGTAAACTTTTTTGTCAAGGTGGCACAGTTATGTTATATTTAACTTTCAAACCAGCAATAATAGCAAGTTATGACTATTTTAAAATTTTTGGACAATGGGCATAATTTTTGTTTTCTATCAACATATTATAAATCCGTTGTTTTATATAACTCCATTTTGTTTTTTGTTTAGTAGAAGCCTGTGTCCAGTGTTAACGAGTATTACACAAAAATAGAAAAGTTACCGGTACAAATTGTTACAACCAACAAGATAGTAAAAATCAAAAGAATTGGTTCAAAGTATGCATATAGCACACAGCCAAATATGGTACCAAAGTGTTCATACAATATTATAACTAGTATACATTTTTATTGGTAATTCATGCAGTTTTTTTCTGTGATCTCACAGATGGATACTTTCAGTATCAGCTTACTGTCAGACTCTGATACTGAAAATTATTGTTCAGTGTGATGTCAAACACATTATGAGGTTACCTATAAAAACTATAATGTCAGTTTTGAAGAGCTCGACCTTTACAACTACCGTTATTCTATATATACTATCAGCTGTGGTGTTATTCTATATATACTATCAGCTGTGGTGTTATTTTGACAGATATTATAGCTGATATTAGGTGACATACATTTTGATGTTGTTTACAAAGTTGGGCTCCAGATTTCATTTACATCTCAGTATATTGAGAACAGTTTTTTTTGTGCTGTTAAACTTAATCATGCATACTAATTATTCACAGAGTAAGTTATTCCATATGTGATTGGCATACATATTTTTGCTTTGTTTGTTTTTTTTGGTGTTTACCGGTAAAATTTATAATCATTAAATTTATTTTTTATTTTATTTTCTCCCATATTTCGTGAAATTATTCATTTTGCAACATCTCAGGATAAAAGTTAATTTCCCTGTATTATTGGAAAAAAAAAATTGAATTCATTGATCTATTGTACCTCAACTAGCCATTAGCTGTAATTCTAATGCCTCAATTCTTCTAACCTCTTTTTACATTTCAGCCTTCTTCTCTGGGGATACCATTTTGATAAATGGAACCAAACTTGACAGTTATAACGTATACTCTTTTGATGATCCTCTTTTAAATTAAAAAAATATAATTTATAAATATCTAAGATAACCATCAAAACTAAATATACTTTATATCAGCTGAATAAAAAAAAATCCTTCTGGAATAATGACTTGCTGCTATATTATAGGAATTCTCCTTTGCTGACCTTCATCCAAGATTGTGTTCAGTTTTGATGGGAGAACAAAGTAAATCGCAGAAGGCTATAATCATGGAAACATGGTATAATAAAGGAGTCTATGGGAAATATTTTAAAATCTTCTCTGCAATCATTGAACTATTAAATCAAAATATGTGTGAATGATCATTGGATGGTCCTTGATCAAGATTATGTTTAAAGTCACCAATATCCAACATTGTTTAATAAGTAGCAAATAGGTAAAGTGTAAAAATCTCACGAGCTATTGAAGGCAAAATTAAAGTGGAGATAAATATGAAAATTTAAAAATAAAGAAATGAGAAATATCGTACATAACCTTAAATGGAAGCAAAAGAAGAATTGTATGTTCATAGCTTTATATATACACCATACTTTTATTTATATAAAATATATGTTATGATAATGGGTTATGTGTATTTAAGGCCTAATTTGAAAAATATTTCAGTTTTATCATGATTGTCAGGTTTTTTGACATGCATTAGTTTTCTTGGTGGGTAGAATCAGGAGATTTTAGGAGTAAGGTAAAAAACATATAATTATTTACCTAACCGAAGCTTATAAATAAAGTTGTGGAACAAATTATTTCAGACCAAAGCATAGAGTATAGAATAATGGATTTTTTTTTATGGTGACAAGAATACATTAAATCTGTCCTTTATTCCTGGTTATAAGTTCATTCTGGACATAAAAATCCTTTTTATAGGAAATGTTTAAATACTTCAACATGAATTAACCATATATTTAAAGATAATATCTAATTTGGTAATTTGCTAGTAGAATCTGTTTTCTGACGTTTAAAAGATAAGATCATCCATGATATATTCAATTCATTGGTAGATAATCTTTGTATAATTGTGGAATGCCAATATTTTCAAGTAAAAATTCAGTCGAGTAGTACTGACCAAGTATAATTTAAATAGAAAATTTCTATATACAATTGCTGATAATATGTAATAAAATGTATAGTGTAGATATAAAGAGGGTGACAAGTTTACTTGAATTGTGTCAATGTGATTCTTATTGTGTGAATATTACAATACTCAATTTTTCGTTAAATCCACTAGCAAAATGCATCGATAGAAGTAGTAGTCTGTAAATGGTAGTTAAGTAAGTATGCAAAGTGCTAACATTGAAATCCCCCATGTGTAGCAAATGAACAAAGTTTATACTGTAATAATATGTGTATCTGATGTACAGCATTTTAATAATGTAGGTCACAGTGACAATGTTTTACAAGAAAATTTTATGAATAGTACAACAATTTAGGTCACAGTGATAATGTTTTACAAGAAAATTTTATGAATAGTACAATGCAGGTCATAGTGACAATGTTTTACAAGAAAAATTTATGGATAGTACAACAATATAGGTCACAGTGACAATGTTTAAGAAGAAAGTTTTATGGATAGTACAACAATATGCTTAAAGTTTTGTGTGAAGACAAATTGTGATTAAATTGTTGTTTTATATTTAATTTGTTTACAATTAATTAAGTACTATTCCACTTTAAAAGAATCATACAAGCTGTGTCACATGGTAGAAAATAAAATTTAACTTTTCATGTCTTAGTGGTAGACAATTTAAAATTACTTATTTTTTCTTAGGGAAAACCTTCTATTAAAAGATATTTTTCACAATAACTACTGAAAAACAATTATGGGAAAGTGCATTTAACTCTTAAAAAAGTAAAAATATAAGTTACAATGACATTGAAATAAAATGGCTTCTCTAGACTCTGAGCAGGAGAACAGACAAGTTAATGGGAGAAGAGAAAAGATAGTTAAGTCTTTAAATATTGTTTGGAAGACTTAATTAACACTTAATACTGTAGGTCAACATATTTATATATATATATATATATTTATAGGTCACAAAAGTCAGTAAAGATATATACTTATCTTGAACACTGAAATAAATTGCTTTGTCGTACATATTTACATTGCACTCATAAATTGAATAGGACTCTTCAAAATGAAACTGAGTACCATTTATTATTAGAGTTTATGTTCTGTGCCATCACTTTAATAGCATTCAAACTGAACCCTTTTTTTTTAATATATATATGGATGACTGTTTTGTTTGGTGACTATAATTTTTTTTTTTTATTATTTTATAATAAGGTTACAGCTTTAAAATCCCCATGTTTATCATACCAAAATTGTTGGTATGTAGGTATGTATATACCAGATTTATTTTGAAATACAATACAGATCTTCGAAATAAGAATGGATGAACAAATCTCTTATATTAGTCAAAACAAGGATAATTCACTTACAAGGACATAGTTGTATAAATATTCCTCATGTTAGACTATTTTTTTGGATAACTTGCTCACAAGGACATAGTTCTATTAAATATTTTTCTTGTTAGAGTACAGCTTTTTTTTATCATCCTGATCCATTGATTTTTTTTTATATTTGTTATCAACCAGGTTTTACGAAGGAATAATATGGTCAGTAGATTAAAGGAAAACTCCAGTCAGTTGAACAATTGTTATAATTCAATACATTGTAACTTTTTATTCGTAAATAACTAATTATTTAATGAAAAACACCTTTATTAACATTAATATACCCAATTAGTAATATGAATATTTGGAATTTCCTGTCATAGTGTAAGTGGCCATGACACCTCTTCATGTGACGTCACGGAGACAGATCATGTTAGATGAATAAATAAATAAATTTGGACTCTTCGCAAATTCGAGCCCTTTTTGTTATGTTTTAATATCAGATCAACTGCAATACAATGTTAACAATTTGTATATCGTACTAATTTTTTTCTTAATATTCCAATCCCACGTTACATTTTCATAAAACAAATGAGATTATTTGTATTGGGGGGGGGGGGGGCGTGCGTATCTACGTATAATTCCATGTTTTACATGATTGGCCGTAGGATAAATAACTGTTACTTTTAACTCGTTTTATGCGTACATATGCTTTTTTCTTTTTTGTCGCCAATGCTGTCGTACTTTCCCGTGTTTTTTGTGGTCACTGGTTGATGTGTTAACTAGGGTAGTCCTGATCGGTAATTACAAAAAAAAAATTCTTCTTACACTTTCCCTTTTCGTTAGTGCAATGAAATGCTTGACATGAAGTCATAATGATTTTGTAAATATCAAAAGATAAATATACGACATTATTTTATGATTTACATAATTTTTAATGATAAAATTGCAACTGAGCAATGCTGCTATAATATACGATACCGATTGCATGACGTCACAGCTCTTTCGGAAGAGCTTTAATTGCAAGTATAATCCGAGAATGGATTATGCCTTTTGTCTCCTCACATTGAAGAGTTACGAAAAATGGCGATCCCCATTATTTGGTGCTACATGCAACTTCAATGACCAAATTCTACCTTACAGTATACTATTTTTAACATTCATTAACACAAATGTCTTTTATTTACTGTCATTTAAATTTTCATGCTAACTTGTTAAGATCATGGTGTTTTCCTTTAAGATTCCTAAATTTGTGAAAATCTACTATTTCAAATGGATAAAACATGGCTGCCAATGCATGTACAATGTTAATGTTTTTGTGCAAGACATATAATTCGGGACATAACTTTTTTGTATTAAGACAAAGTGCCTTCATATTTTGTATGTTTATGTATTGAGACATGGTGAACTGTTTGGTTCAAGACGGCCACCACTCTCAATTTACATATTTTTGTATGCACTTAATCCTATTAATTTCTCAAGAAAATTATAATGCAGCCCCATGAAATAAAGATTGAATATGTCTTCTCATAGGCATACCCAATACACTTTTTCTTGAAATGCTTAAAGTGATTGTTTAAAATCTTGTACTAAGGTTTCTTAGAAAAACCAATTTCCTCGTAAAATATTCAAATAAGATTTCTTAGAAAAGCCAATTTCCTCGTAAATTCTTCAAATAAGGTTTCTTAGACAAACCAATTTCCTCGTAAATTCTTCAAATAAGATTTCTTAGAAAAATCAGTTTCCTCTGTGCTTTGTTTTAAATATACATTTAATATTCTTTCTTGAATAGAATGCACCCCAGTAAAATAAGCTGAACATTTTTGTTGTTCTTATAAGATGGATAAGAATCTAGCCCATGTTAACTTGTTTACCTTTATAAACTTACATTGTTGTTATTATTTGTAATTCTATTGAAGTTATCTACATGTAACACACAACGAAAGCTTAACTGTTAATATTGTAAATTACACAGTGTAATTCATCTGACCTATATATTTGACTCTCTTTGTTGTTACTAACTTTATATACTAGTAAGGTAAATAAGTTGTTGTCTCTCTACATAGTGACATCAGTGTAAACTGAACCTTAAATCAACTGCAATCCTGTATAAACCAAACTTAAATTAAAGTCCCAATGTAGGAATTTTTGTTAATTTAACCTGTATAAACTTAACACCTGTCTACACCAAACACAAGGTCCCCAGGTGGCTCAATGTAGACAGGTTTTTCACTATAATTAGGAATATATCATAGACCTTTGTCTATCTACATTTGTATATATCAGTACTTACTATTGCTTATTTTTTTATAGCAACTTTCTGATTCATATTGAATTTAATAGTTAAATATCAAAACCATATGTTAATAATTTTTACAATATGTAATGAGCTTTATTTTTATTAATAAAAAATGAGTTATTTATAAAGATTTTTGGTTTGAGTATGCCAGAGGAATGTTTTGAGTTGGTGATTTTGTCAGTCATAACTATTTTTTTTTCTTCTTTCAAATCTTGAAAGTAAGAAAGGGAAATTAAACTTTAAAGTGGATTTTGAAGGGGAAAATAAGTATCTTTGGGCAATTTTCAATTACTTTTTAATGAGAGGATGATGATGTGTGTTTTGTACTAGAAAAATACTTAGTTGATTTTTTACTGTGTTAGTTCACTGAAACAACAGTCCACACATAGATATTATTCTGAGCCTACCAGTCTGTCCCAACTCCTTAGCGGAGCAGCTGCAAATAACAATTTTATAGTTATGAACTTACCATGGATAAGTCTAACATTCTGCCACACCTGAAGCATCTGCATGAAAGCTACAGTACAGTCAGAGACATACCATGATAAATCACTGTGATAGACATATCACTCATCTTAGTGATACTGATATATCTTTTGTTCTGTTTAATATATCTTACAAATTTCTTTTGTATTTAGAGAGTTACTTGCTATCACCCAAAAGGCACAAGAAAGTAAGGAAATAAATTAAACAGAGCAAAAAATATATCAGTATCACTAAGAAGAGTGATACGTCTCACAGTGATTTATCATGGTATGTCTCTGACTGTACTGTATAACACCATAGAAACAGTTTAAAAATCTTTTTAAATTATTTATTTCCAATATGTCATATCAAATCAAGGTCAAAAATTTAACCTACTAATGTTGTGTTTTAATCTTTCTTCCATGATAAGCAATAATAGATATTGTTTTGGTTAAATTTGATGTTGTATTAACAAGTTATATGTTGTCAACATTTGTTAAATATTTCACATTCAATTTTCTGTCATGTATATAGTTGAAGGTATAAAAAATATTCTGAAAGACAATAAAAATTACTGGTTTATTTAGTAAGCATCTAATTGAAATCCATAGAACCAAACCTTACGATCATAAAACTTTCGATTAGGATTTTTGTACTCGTACTCGACAGACGACCAATCAGTAAACTCTATTCTGTATATGCAGTGTTCTTATTGGTTGAAAGTTTTATGACTGCAGAGCTAGGTTCACCCAAAGTTACTTGTTTTTATTTGTAGTACATGGTTTAAAGAAAACCTTCCAGGCATTTCATATTTCTGAAACCCTGAGACTTAGGTTGATATCAGTTGTAGGGAATGCACACCTGTTTCTAACTATTTTCTGGTACCTAACTTGTCACTGCAATTAATATTTTAAAGAATTTTCTCACTTGGAAGCAAAAATTAAATTTGAAGTTTATTTATTTTATTTTTCTTTACTAGTGAAGGTAATAAAAAAGTCAACTTGATCAAAATGCTGTTTGTTAACAGTAAGCTAACAAAGATACTTACATAACTTGGTGATACAATGTACTTTGCTGTAAAATTGTTCAGGGTTTCATCAATAATTAGAATGGAGTTAACACATAGATTTTCAAATGTAAATGTAATCATTTATAAATTTTATTAAAATTTTGCTTCAGTATGCAGCTTGAATTACATTTCATTAATACACATCTCAACATATGTGTGTGAGTTGGGTGGGGGGGAGTAGTACTATATATTTTTGTGCATTCAATTTTAGTAGCACGTTCAATATTCATTAATCATATTTATATTTGACCTGACTTTGTTTTCTGTTTTAGCTTTAACATCTTCACAAATGCCATGTTATATGTAGATGAAGTATTGCTCACTTGGCATTTAAGAATAATCACTCTCTATCTTGCTCACTCTTCATACAAATATATTATTTCATTTTTGTTATTTTTTCTTCTTCTTTGGTTGTTTCAATAAAATATTTACTTGATTGGTCAACAAAGGAGAACTTGCTTATTTTCACAATTTATGAAGTGTCTGTACTTAACATGTCTCATATATTAGTTTGTTATGTTTGAGATTATATGAAGAAATCATAGATTTTGTTTTTGTTTTATATGAATAGAGTTTGTGTATACATGTATGTTAATAATAAGTGGTTTTAAATAAAACACATAAATAAAGATACTGTTATGTACACTTGAATTACTTTATAATTTGTTATGCCATTAATGTAATATACATTACCATTTTATATGTAACTCGACTGCATTGGTGGTGTAATGATCAGTGTTCTCGACATGAGTATGTTTGTTGTTATTGAGCAAATGGTTTCAGACAAGAAGATTTTTATGGGAATTTCCCATAGGGTCCTATGTTAAATTAACTTCGGCTGTGGTGGCCATCTTGGTCGAAGTTCTGAAAACACAATTTTGGAAGAGGACCACCCAAGAATCATTTCAGCAAAGTTTGGTTGAGATTGGCTCAAGTTCCAGAGGAGAAGATTTTTTTTAAATTTCATCCCCCCTTTTTTCTAATTTGCATAATCGGTCAAAATCGACAAAAGTTCAAAGTTCATAAAAAATCCAGTAATATATGTTAAAAAGCTCATCATTATGCTTATACAGTTCAAATTTGGGCACATTCTGGTTTAAAATAGAGCAGTTTTGGCCATTTGAAGAATTTTCTATTTTTAGTAATGGCAGCCATCTTGGATACGGGACGGCGCTGACGGACACAATTTTGAAAGGGACCATCTCTGCCAGGTTTGATTTAATTTGGTTCAGCGGTTTCAGAGGAGAAGATTTAAATGTGATCTTTTATCAAAATATGCCCAATTTGCATAATCAGTATAAATCGGCTGAAAGAAAAATTTCAAACAAAAACCCCGAACATATGCTAAACTACTCCTTGCCATGTAGCTGCAGTTGAAATTTGAGCTCATTTTGACTTATACTAAAGCAGCAATGGACAATTGAAGAAATTTCTATTTTTAGTAACAGCAGCCATCTTGAATGGAGGGCGGGGCTGTCGGACACAATTTTGAAAGGGACCCACACAGGGACCATCCCTGACAGGTTTGGTTTAATTTGGTTCAGCGGTTTCATAGGAGAAGATTTAAATGTGATCTTTTATCAAAATATGCCTAATTTGCATAATCGGTATATATCGGCTGAAAGAAAAATTTCACAAAAAAACCCGGAATATATGTTAAACTACTCCTTGCCATGTTGCTGCAGCAACAATTTGAGCTCATTTTGACTTACACTAAAGCAGCAATGAACAATAAAATTTCATCCCCCTTTTTTCTATTTTTAGCTTGGTGGCCATCTTGGTTGGAAGTCGGGATCACCGGACACAATTTTGGAAGGGGGCCATCCCAACAAAGTTTGGTTGCAATTGGCCCAGTGGTTTCTGAGGAGAAAATTAAAATGTGAAATGTTGACAGACGGACAACGGACGAAGTGATGACAATAGCTCACATGGCCTAAAGGCCAGGTGAGCTAAAAAGGAAGATTACGAGCATTGGTCGAGGATAACAAATCTTATAAAAGTTTCCTAATTTTCTTTCCATTTACTATTCAATATGGCTAACTATGTTATTTTTGTTTATAAACTGATTTATGGTAGAACCAATTGTTTGAAATGTTTGACAAGTACAAAGCTGTCAACAGTCAAAAAATGCTCCCCAAAAAGTCAAGCAAAATATATCGTGTGGTAAAGGGTTTATACATAATAATAAAAAGAATTCACCTGGAAACTCATCAATTTTGCTGACTGTTTTAAAGGGTATCTGCTACCTTAGCAAAATTCCAACTTGACTAGTATTTCATGATCAATGATTATTAGGCCAAAATACTACGATACATGTTGAGGCAAACTAAAGTTATGTCCGGAAACCATATTTATTGCCGATTTTCCTATTTTAAAGAGGCATAGCTCCTGAGCAGAATCGGCCACCATAGTGAAAATCAAATTGACCTGTATTTTATGATCAATAATACTTATGCCGAAGTAGAAAGATACATGTTTAGGCAAAATAAAGCTATCGACCAAGCAATCCACATTTTGCTGAATTTCCCATTTTCAAGGGGCTTAACTCTAACTGAATTTTGCTACCTTGAAATATTTCATGCTCAATTATATTGTTCTGTCGACACCAAACATTCTTGTGATCATTTTTTCCCCATCAGAATAGAAAACAATTTTAGCTCACCTGATCAACAATATTTTAGTCATATGGTGGTCGACTTTATTGGTGGAGGAAACCTGATATGAGTAACCGGAGAAAACCACAGACCTGCTGCAAGTCATTCACAAATTAAATCACATAATGTTGTATCGAGTACACCTTTGCCATGAGCAGGATTCGAACTCACAACTTTAGTGGTGATAGGCACTGATTGCATAGGTAGTTGTATATCCAACTACCATACCATCATGACCCCTCTCATCACATGGCTTCCATCATTGTCTGTAAATGGGTCAATATCCACTACATATAATTTTTCTAAATTTAGTTTCTTCTAGCAATACTTACAGCTTTTAAAACAGCACGTTACACTTTGCTATAGACAAGTGTGTTGTATTTAGTACTATCACTAAATGTTACAAGAAGGAAGTGTTTATAGGCCACAGTAAGTGTTGTCACTTTCTGCTAAATCACATGGTACTAGTATATGAATTTACATCTATATATGGATTCAGTGCCTTTAACTTATGAAGTTGTAAGTTTACTTCTGACTAATAATGAGGTGTACTCTATACAACATTATTTTATAAAGTGTGTCGGTGTCTTGCTGCAGGTTGTTGGTTTTCTCAGGGTACTAAATTCACCTTCTTGTAATGAAAAGTTACCTTACAAAAGAGATGGCCTCTCCTGAGGGGGGACAAATTAGTAGTATTCTACTAAATCTGCATCTGAAATCTGACCTGATATGAGGGATGACCTTTGGTGGGAGGGACCTTATAAGAGAGGTGGCCTTTGGTGGGAGGGACTACTGTTCAATTAATGCTACCACTAATAAAATGGACCATAATGATACAACTGAAATATTGAAACAAGTGTCATTAAATACCCACAACCTCAACACATTTCTGCTAAATACATCTGTAAAAAAACATCAAAATCATCCTGTGTAAAAATGTATGTTTATAAATTGAATATGAGAGATCAAATATGATTTATTTGCTTATGGTATTGTATTCTTACTACAACTGTACCAGTATTTATTTATTCAATTATATTGTTCATTGTAAATATTTGTAAACCTTTGAGGTTTCCTGGCACCCAGAGGTAAATTGTTCACAGGTGTAATATAGATATAATAATAATAAAAAAAAAATCATACTTAGTGAAAATCAGTTGAAGGTAACAAATATGTTTAATGGAAATGAGGGGGGGAAATCATGTTGATGTGATAAAGAACCACAACTCTTGAATAAAGAGGAATATTATCAAAATTAACCTGATCTTTATATTGTCTTTAGAAACAATTTGTAATTGTAAATTTAAGAGACTAAATGATTGAATAGATGACTGTATGGATGAGTGAGACTTAAAATGTCGCTGTAGCTTAGAAGTAGACATTATGTCACCCTTCATCATAGCCAATCAAGCTTTGTAGAAATGTAATTTTTCATACACATTTTTAACTGTTTTTGGCAGTCCCTTACTCAATTCTCAGTTGCAACTGTCTTATTGTACATGTAGTTGAATTTACAAATGAGGCCTGTTTTGACAAAATCTTGAGTGGTAACTGTACACCTTGTAGTTAGAACATTAGTTTTATTGGTTGGAAAAAATAAAGACTGCACTAACAATCACTATTCTGTTGAAATCAGCTGTAAAAGTTGGGCATCTTTGCTCTTCAACTATTGCCCGTCAATTTTGACGACAATCAATAATAACTTGAGATTTATTAAATATATTGACTAGTAGATGTGGAGATACAATTTACACATGGACATTAGTGAGTGAATGTTGTATAATGTTTAATGGCATGTCAGCAATTTTTCAGATATATCATGCATACATGCGATAGAGTTGCTATGTTACTACTGGAGATTTGCAAATTTTTGGCTGGAGATTTTTTATCGATGTATTTGATGCATGTTTTTATTGTTTATTGATGTTTTCCTTTTGTTTGTTCCAGTATTGAACCAACTGCATCCCATTTCAATATGTATTGTTTACATTTCTGTCTTAAGTAGTGTTTCATATGATGAATGAAGGGTAAAAACTGTATTTATAATTTATTCATAATCATTCATAGCAATAACAATGAAGACAAAGTCATTGAGCACTAAAATTAAAAAGTCACTATTCATCACATGTAGTCATATAATTAAAAAATTCACAGATACACAAGAAAGTAAACATATATAAAAGTCAATAAGCATTGATCAGTCTACTTGGCACTGGCACACTGGTTCAAGTAGGAGGTACAAGCCTTCTTTGCTGCTTTGACCACATCTGTATCAGGTTTATACTGGTGACACTGTTGTATTGTAACAATGAGAAGACTGTATGGTTTGGTCACTTAAGTGGTCTCTGGAGTCTGTCTGTATCTTCTTCAGCATGGAGAACACATGCTCTGTATCTGCATTGCTGTGAGTTAGAGTCAGAAGCACCTTACTCAGCTGGTAGAGTTGTTGGAACTGAAGACTGCCACTTGGTAGATTCATCTGACTTACAGCATGCCAGAACTGGTTCAGTGTTGAGGTCTCTGGGTCATACTTTGGAAGGTCAGATAATGGGGTCAGAATGTGGTCTTGGACCTCATCTTCAAGTTGAGCTTTCTGTTGTGGACAAACAGATAGAAATCTATCTGATAAGCTGGCAACTGAAAAATAATACAACAAAATAACTATCCTACCATGACATCTGCTCGGTCATGCAATAATGTCGGTCATTTGTTTTGATTTACAATTCTCGCGCAGCACGAGACCAATGACGTCATTTTGTATATTCATAGCGTACATAAACACTGAGGGAATACTTTTCAACGTCAAAATTACAAGATGAGATTAAAACAGAGAAATTTGAATTGAATAAATTCCATGCAAGTAAAAAAGATCCTTTTTACTAATGTCTTTTTTTCCTGATCATTATGCTTGTTAAATATGTTTCCATCGATGGTATTCCCCAAACATTTGTATTTTTATGGTTTGTTGACATAATTGACATCACAGTTCATGACCGTTTCTGGAATGTAGGCCAAGCAAATTGTATTTTAAATACTTTGAAAATATGATGATTGATCATTCAGATTCCACCATTTTCTAGAAAATGGCAGATTTTACCGGGAAAATACATGCAAGTGCTCTCCATTAGTCACAACATGGCAGATTATTTTGTATTTCCACTGCTGCTTTAATAACAAATATACCCCTTACTTCTGGGGGTAATGAAATGAAATTCACAGAGAAGATAGAAAAAGAATTAATTTAACAGCAATAATCAAAATTTATAGCATAAATTGAACAGAGAATTAAATTAAACCAGACAGAAAAATGAGATTGTCTGGGTAAAAAAAACCTGTCATTATTACAAATAGCATCAACAAAACTGTATTGTTACCACTCTGTGATAATAAATGTGATTAAAATAAATTGAAATCAGTCATTAATTGTTTTACCAAAATATGTTGGTCTAATAGATTGTATTGACAAAAGCAAAAACACCAAATTCACTGGATTAAATACTTTTTATGTGGGTAAGCAAGTTTAATATTTGCATCAAATAATTAATTTTTAAAACTTCAATTTCAAACTATTTAAAAAAAACATCTTTTAAAATTTTTCAGACAAATCAATTACACTGAAAAAGCTAAAATACTGTACTTTCTTAATCTGGTTTACTTTTTAAGTTTGGTTGGCCTATGACAAAATCATGTGCTTTATTGAACTTTGACCGGCTTTATGTGACGTCATACGATGCCATTTGGAAAATGGATGGTAAACAAATACAGGTCAGTGTGTTATTATTATCGATCTTTTTTCCATGGAACTTTACACATGTGAGCAAGAATAGATGAGGAACATAATTAAAAAGAAAAAAAATGTTTACTTTTCAAACATGAAAAAAATAATCAAACATTATCCAATGACTGACCGACTTATTGTCAGACGAGGATATATGTAACAGGTTTGATGAAAACATACATTAAGCATAAGTAAAACCACACACAGGTTTTGGTATCTCAAATTTCTTTTGTTTAATACTTGTACTTCAAACTAAGTTTGTAGTTTAAAGTTAGCAGATTGTAGGTGTCCGTTTCAATTAATTATTTATTGTGAGTCAGAGTGCCATTGACTAATTATACATGTAGAAGTGTGTAATCCTGCATCAAATGTAACAATTTATCTGTCTGATGAAGAACAGCAATAAAGGTGCTGGGCTTTGATATTTTCTTGTATGTTTTGCAAGAATATGAATGTCTCATTTACATCTACCCCACATCATGTTTTTTCTAAGCATGTATAAATACTTACCATCTTCTGCTGAGACTGTCTTTTGTGTTGGGATTCAGGTAACCAATGGCTTGCAGAACCTGGTCCTTGAAGGGGAACTTCTGTATCATGGTGGCAACAACTGTACAGTAGAACTGCCTAACATTACTGAAATATAAAATACACTAACAAAAATAATGTTCAAAATTAACACTGAATATGATGTACTGTAAAATAAAATGAAACATTTGCAAGAAATCAAGTTGTGTTACAGTCAAATGACTTGTATACTATCAAAAATAAATGGAATAGTATTCATAATTTTTTTTTTTTTATTATTATTTTTATTATTTTAGATGAAATAATATAATTCTAGATTCGAACAACAAGCACGATACATTTCATCAACTTCCTGTACCAAGTAGGATATATGTTTTCAGATATTGGTGTATTTTAAACATTGCTATAATAAAGTTTTTGTAACTATAAAAATACAAACCTGAAGAACTTGTTGACTGTCTCTGGTGGTAGGTCATCATGGTCATTGATGTACTGTCTAGTGGTCCAACCAATGGCGATACGGGTGTTGTCATGTTGGTTGTCTGGACACCTGAAGTCAACTTTGGTGATGTCTTGCTGAGCAGTGATGGTCTGAGTGGTGATGAACTTGCCCATCAGCTTGCATAGTAATCTGACCATTTCTGTATACAAGAAGCCAATCATGGATTCACCAGCCTGAAATAAGCAAACTGCATATTAGGTATATGTAAATAAAATATAATTAAAATAAAATAAGTATAAAACAGAAGACTTCCTATATCAAGCTTTAGTTTTCAGTGATGTTCTTCATTCAGTTGAAACTATGATTTCCATTTTTCTTTTACAACAGCATACCTGTTAACCTCTGGGAACTGCTAGGGGGGAGATCTCCCCCTACCAACTCTTCTAAGGGGGAGATTTTGTGCGTCGCCTTTAAACGCACAAAATTGTACCTTGTAGTTGCATACATGTGATAGAGTTGCTATGCTACAACTGGAGATTTGTAAATTTTTGGCTGGAGATTTGGTCTCATAACTGGAGATTTTTTATCGACGTATCTGATGCATGTTTTTATTGTTAATTGATGTTTTCTTTTTGTTTGTTTCAGTATTGAACCAACTGCATCCCATTTCAATATATATTGTTTACATTTCTGTCTTATTAGTAGTGTTTCATATGATGAATGAAGGATAAAAACTGTATTTATAATTTATTTATAATCATTCATAATCATAAGGTTATAACAAAGCAATAACAATGAAGACAGAATGCTCTTAACAATAAAGTCATAGAGCACTAAAATTAAAAAGACACTTTGCTGCTGGTGCGTTGGGTGATAGCATACGTTTTGTCATTTTTGTGGTTTATCAATTCCATCCTGGAACTTAGTCCTTAAATAATACTTTGATCGGCTTTGGTCCCAAACAAGCCATAACAACTCAATCCGAGATGAATTCATTGCATGTTTGATCGAAATAAGAAGTTTTTCTCGGCATCAAAGGTTGTCCGACTCCTGTTTGCACAACGGTTTATAACTATTTTTAATTGCCGCTATCACACTTCTAATCATCTAAGCGTGTGCCACAAACCCACTTCCTTATCCCCAATTAACTGTCAATCAGTGGATAATTGTTGTATAATCATCAACACCTTAATTAATCTCCATGACCTAATTTACCTGTAAAGGTGTCAAACAGATCAATAACCGGATATCATTTAAACACCTTTACCATTCGTATCTCTTGGTGTTTTTCATCAGCGCGGGAGTTCCAAATGGGGAATTTCCAGAAATATTGATCGCAAAATGTAGGTAAAGATTTTATTGTACTTGATTTTTTTGTTGGGGGGAGATTGCGCGGGAGGAAAAGGTGTGTGCTGGAGATTAATGTCTCCCGCGCATGAGACCCAGTCCATGCGGGAGATAAGGCTCTTACGCGGGAGACTCCCGCAAAAAGGGGGAGGTTTAACAGGTATGCAACAGTCATTGTTTATGCACTTCATTTTTATAGTCTATTGTTATTTATATTTTTTGTATTATAAAGATGTATATGTTGTTCTTAAATGTCTGTTCCATTACAGAACTGTTGATTATATGATGACAATTCAACAATTATGTATGATTTATATGTGTAAACTTAACAATAAAATACCTGAAACATCACATTGAAGTCATTCAGGATGGGTAGTACAAACTCCAGGAAAGCAAAATACAACCACATCTCGTCGTTGATAAGAAGCTGTGTGCACCTGTGTATACGACCTGGTCTCTCACAGTCTGGGTGACTCTGGAAGTAGCTCTTCAGGGCTGGCCACTGCTGTAGGGTACGCTGCACACACCTTTCCAAGGACAGCCGCCTGGTGCCACAGTGTTTTAGGATCTTCATGGGGTCAGCATCAGTAAAGTCCAGGAACTGATGATAGAGCTCTTTCCTCTTTGAACTGAAAAACAATAATTAATATTAACAAAATATAACTATGATCACAATTTTCAAATTTAATATGTTCATTTCACAATCGTTCTTAGCTTTAGTTTTCAGTGTAATCTGTTATTGTTACATTGTATGTCTTGTCTGGTCCTTAGAATACATGATCTATGTCTTGTTCCTTCGGTATTATTCATTCGGGATTACAATTTAGTTTTTCATATAAATTCCTTTTGTCTAGTCCTCAGAATAAATGTGTCTTGCCTCTTTGGTATTATTTTTTTTTTTACATTTTTATTTTAAATACATGCATTGTTTGATACAAATTACCAAATTAATATACCTGTGATAAAAGTGGAAGAAGATGTCTACAAGCATCTCCTCTATTGGTAGAGGTAAGGTCTTGATGGCTTTCTGGGCACAAAGGTTGGCTAAATGGCAAACACAACCAACATCAAACACATCTGGTGACATCTCTCGTACACGAGTCAGGACATGAAGAATATCCTACAGTTGGTCCATGGAATGTCTCGGTCACTGAAAAATAAAGAAATAATGTATGAAATTATCTTAAAATATTTAAAATAAAAATTTTGATATTATATTTAATTTAAAAAATTTGTGTTAAGAAAATAAAATAAAATACTAAACATTTTATCATATTACTTTTACATATGAACAAAATTATATTTTACTTTTGTGAACTACATGTAGTTTCTGAAATAATCATTTTAAAAAGTTGGATATTTTAAAAATATGTAAATGTTTCATTTATCCTGAACAATATTTTATTCGCGTTTTAAAAATAAGAATAATAAAAAAATATATATATATAAAACTGTTTTCTAGGAAAAAATAAGAACTTAAATTTTAGTATATTTATATATATTCTTAAATTTAAATTATTATTTATTAATTCTTATTCAGAATAAAAAAAAAAGATGAATAAAAAAAAAATATATACTACCGGTACATGTAGATACACAAAGTCAAATACAAATAACTTTAAAAGTACTTACATGAAAACTTGGTTCAGGTAGTTAAAGATATTCTGGTTGGATCCAATGTTACAGGTGGGAATGCCTAAGAAGTGGGTGGACACTTTCTTCAGGGTCTGGTTATACACTCGGACTAGGATGTGGAGTTTCTTGTTGTCACCCTTATCGTTGCACTCGTCGATCATCACCGTGAACTTCTCAGTGCGTAGCATGGTGTTAACTGTGTTGTCCCAGTGTGGAGCTAAGGCTTGTGTAACTATGTGAGTGGTCTTGGACCTCTTGCAGGAGAACTTCTGTGCAATGTTAGAATCTGGAAACATTGTTTTCACTAGGTCACTAAAGTTGTCAGCAACAAGAAAAGCACAGTTGTGTTCTGCAACGTAGTTGGCAAACAGAGTCTCAGCATAAGTTACTTTGTCGATGCTGGTAGTACTGCTAAACATAGATGATAATGTTGGTGTTGAAGAAACGGAGCTGTGTTTCTGCTTATGGGTGTTGGTCTCCATGTGTTTGGTCAGGTCATTGCGGCCACCATAGCAAACTTTGAGGTCAGTTTTGCAGGTAGTACAATAGGTGAAGTCTAGACCTTTACTGCTAGCCTGGCACCACTTAAATTCGGACTTCCAGGCATTCTGGAACTTGGCAAGGTACTTGGTCTTCTTTGCTGCTGGTGCGTTGGGTGAAAGCATACGCTTTGGCATTTTTGTGGTTTATCAATTCCATCCTGGAACTTAGTCCTTAAATAATACTTTGATCGGCTTGGGTCCCAAACAAGCCATAACAACTCAATCCGAGATGAATTCATTGCACGTTTGATCGAAATAAGAAGTTTTCCTCGGCATCAAAGGTTGTCAGACTCCTGTTTGCACAACGGTTTATTACTATTTTTAACTGCCGCCATGAATTCTAATCATCTAAGCGTGTGCCACAAACACACTTCCTTATCCCCAATTAACTGTCAATCAGTGGACAATTGTTGTATAATCATCAACACCTTAATTAATCACCAGGATCCAATTTTGTTAACCTGTAAAGGTGTCAAACAGATCAATAACCGGATATCATTAAATATGACATTCACCTTTACCATTCGTAACTCTCTGCGTTTTTCGTCAGCGTGGGAGTTCCAAATGGGGAATTTCCAGAAATATTCATCGCAAAATGTAGGTCAAGATTTTTTTGTAGTTAGATTTTTTTCACGGCCGGAAGATTTTGAAAGTTGACAGGAAGGGACCTTCAAAATCGGGAGAATTTTGCTCCTGCCGGAAGGTTCGCATGTATGAACATGGCGAAAACAAGTTGCATTTCGATGAGATGACAATGAAGGCCACATTGTACTAAACAAACACACTTGGTTGGATTTTTATAGTGTTAACTCACCGACACAATAGCAGATAGAAATCACTCCACTCACACACATTATCCCGATTCCAAACCAACCACCTTAATGCCACTTGCCTAGTGGAGAAGCATCAAATACCAATTTGATAGTCTTTGGTTTGACCTGACGGGGGCTCGAAGCCAAGATCTACTACACTCGACGCAAGCACGCTAACCATGACACCACCGATCCCGTTACATTTATCATTTGAAACATAAATTGTGTTGAAAATTTGAACTCTATTAGGAGGAATCAAGATTCCAAGCACTTAAATTTATGGAATAAATGACTAAATCAATGATTCCTCAATAATTTTAATTCAATATAGAGTCAATTGTACATTTTATTTAAGTATGGGTGTTAAAGGGAGATAATCTGTAATGTTATCGTTTCTTTTTCTTTATAAATTTTTTCTGATGTTTCGGTCGTTTATTTGATCGTCCTTGTTTTAACCGTCTGTCTCTATCTGCTTCCCATTTTAACTGCTTCACATCTGTAAATAAATAAGTAATAATATAATAAAGGAAGTAAAAGTTATATATAAAATATACCAATTGTAAAATTTTCAACCCTGGGTCTTTACAATCATCACCTTGGATTTCTACTATTCAACATAAATCATTTGATTATTTACAGCCCCACATCAAAATTATTTTGTAAACAAAAATTTTTGGATATTATTACAGAAAACAGCAATAAGACCTAAAATAAAATCAGGTCGATACAATGACTCCATTGAAATTTTAAAAGAATTAGATGAGAATTAGAATTTCTAAATCTTTATTAGAAATGTTGTTATTGTTTTATATTGTTGCAGGAAGTCTAAATACACTATATGTTATACAAACAACTACCTATTCCATTATGACTACGACGAAATTTAAGGTTTTGCAAAAAAGGATCTTGAAATTGTGAAGGAAACTCACGAGCGTTATCTTTATTTGACACAGCTTCAGCACCAATCATCATACTTCCTTTCAAATCTGTATTGTCATCCATTATATGGGAAAACTAGAATGATAGAAATATTGTATAAAGTTAAATACAGTAAAAAATCTGTCTTGAGAGACCTATCTCTTTTGCCATCAAAATATGGTCTCTCCAGACAGGTGGTATATCAAAAGAGGTTTATTCTACATGGTGGTGTCCCAAAATAAAATGGACTCTCAAGACAGGTTCCACTGAAATTTTGCACTAACAGATTCATCAAAGAACTGTAAAAAAACCAACTGAATATCTCCATATTTTCAAAGTGTGCAGGAATAAGTTCAAAATTGGCTCCGATAGGTGATAGCAATACTTTCAAAATACAATTCTGTAAATATGTATGTATGTGTGTGTGCTGATGTATAGAATAACGGCCGATTTGAAGGTCAAGACAGAGATTATCACAGTGAGTCTGATAGGATGAGCTGCAATACTAGTGGTAATGCATGTCAAGACCTTCAAAACTGACGTTATTGTTTTTATCTGTAACATCATGTGTTTGATCTCACACTGACAGATAATTTGCAGTACCAGAGACAATTTGTTGGTAATGACAATATCACTCAGAGAGATCAAAGAAAAAACAGTGCTAATGCCTCAGGATAAAAATTTTATGAAAATTAAGTTACCAAAACTAGATACAAACCATGGCTTCCATGAAATATTTCTTAAATAATCTATGGTTTGAAGTTGTTGAGAAAAAATAATACAAAAATTATCTCCATAACAATACACCAAAGGGAAAAAGATATTCAGATGAAATTATAAACTGATGGAAAAACAATACACCACAAGTCCCTTTAAACAAGAGTATTGATATCATAATTCAAAATATTTAACTTTTAATTTAAAATTTATACGACCTGAAACTTGGTTATGATATTGTGAGAAGACTGACCCTTGGAAATATAAGCACCTGGAACTCAACCATTATATACATGTATACAAATTTATGATAAACTGTCTGAAAATGATTAAACTAAACCATTTTTCCAATAGCCGATAATCTAATCAGTTCCATCGGCAGTATAATGAACCCCCCTTTCTTTGCATCAAATTGTACTATTTATAATAGTCTTAACATTACAAATACTAACTAACCTCTTCTGCAGCAGCAAACAAACTTGGATTATTTCCCCTGAAAATATATTGTCAAATTTGAGAATTTCACAAATAAATCGGTAGATTTTAGCACCCTTAATGACTTAATATTTCACTAATAAAAACATCACTTTTGCAACCACGATGCACATGGATTCTCTTGAGTATTTATAAATACAGTCAACGTTTCCTTAAAGGTCACCTTGAAGTACTGGTCAGCTTAAAAACCCTCCCAATCATCTTATTTCAACTCAAATTAGCATTCATCTCACTAACACAGTCAGAGATCACTCAAAATTCATCCTATCATAATAGTTTATCAGTCAATTTTCATTGTAGACTAAAAATATCATTGGCAATTAACTTTCGAGGTCTTCTCAATACACGATTGCACTAAATAAGTTACATGTATCAAATTGCTGAATGATTATTCAATTTAATTTTAAAGTTAATCTTTATAGAAACACTGCAGCATTACAAAAAGACTGCTATATTTTCCAAATAATTGCCTTCTGGTAACAGTAATGGAGAGGAAATGACAATCCTGATCTTTTGATCTTAAATAAGTGGTCACTGCTCTTATTTGTCCTGTTTTCCTTTGCCTCAACAGTGACCGTTTTAAAAAGTTTAACTGTAATAAGAATATTATACTTTTGTACTAAATTTTTTAAAAGAGGGATGTACTGATTTCATAAGACAAATTGAATATACAACTTGCCCTAAGATCATGTATGATGAATGCTTTGTAGCGGCCCCCAATGAACAAGTTTGTGCCCTGTTGCAATGCTAAAATTTCTAACTATTTTCCACTTTCCTCAAAAAGGATAAATGTATGTTTTAAGTAAAAATATTTATGCTGGTAATATTTATTACATTTATTTGACTCAGGTAGCTTGAATTTGAAGTCAAATTTGACCCTACTTACTTCTTAGATTTTAATGTAGACTTGCTTTCTTTTGCCTGTTTTCTCTTCTTTACTTTACTAGGTCCTGGTATGTCATCTGTAAAAGAATACGAGTATAGCTATGAAATACATGCATAGAACACATGAAGATATCAACTACCTCAAAAATCATACCAAGGGAAATAACTCCTCCAAGGGTAAAACTGTCCAATTTCACCCTTACTAATGTTTTAATGAAGTGTAATAAATACTACTGCATGATATATACATACAACATCAAGTCACCACAAATACAATTACTGTCAATAAGATAAAGACAATTGAAATAAATCTCCAAACACTTATATTATCTCCAACAATATATAGAGGGTTCTTGTCATGAACCATCACCAAATTATGGGCCATGACTCCAGAGAAATTATCAGCAAAATGAATGATTTTGAACCATCTTGTCAGATCAAAGGCATGAAGTGTCATTGAGATCTACAAATGAATGCAAAACTAAGTAAAATTTGGTAAAAATTTAAATCATAGATCTTTTACAATAAATCTTTACCATCCTCAGAAAATTCTATATTCTCTTCATCAATCATATCCTCGTCATACTCCTTGAAAGCATCAGCAAAATCTTCATCTCCCTCAAAGTCAACCTCTTCATCAGAGAAATCTCCATCATCCTCATCACTAGAATCATCATCCATTACATCAGAAATCTTCTTTTTCATCTGCTTTTTCACTTCACTTAAAAGTACAATGAAATATACAATTGAAAGAATTACATTTGTAGAGTACAACTTCATAAATTCTAAATCCTTTCACATATTTCTGTAGAGTTGTTAGATGCATACCAATATGCCTGACATAGCAAAGTCCATTGTTTGATATGGGAAACCCCAAAAATCAATTGGATCAAAAAATAAAATAACAGATGCACAATGGCATTAGTTACTATAGAATCTCTGAAAATTTCATTGCAAACCATTCTCTGGTTTCATAGGAGTCACAGATGTTGAAATAAAAAGAAGTGCCTTCTTGCAGATAATCTAGATAAACGTGAACAAAAATGGAATATCTTAAACTAGTATTACTGTGAGCACAGCTCACTAAGATATAACCCCCACTCCCCACATCTGTCCAACCTATTTCCATAACCAAAACATTACTGATTGTTCCGACCAAATTTGAAAGGCAGAGCTCCAGATAATTTTCAAGTCCAAAGGGTAATTACCCCCTACTTTTGAAAATGATAGGTATTTGCATATTTCCTTTGCACTGTTGTACTCTCTACTTCAGAAAAGATTGCTTACATGTACACTTTTAAAATTATGTTTGACACAAGTGTTATTCAATAAACGCAGGATGCAAGTGAAATGCATATCTGTTTAATTTGACACAATTGTGTCATGTTTATTAATAAAATGTTGTTAAATATTTTGTTTTTTGCTCGTCGTCTTCGGCAGTTTTCACAGCCGTTTTGATGTCATCAATGATTCCTTTAACTATACTGTCACTAGACACAGATGAAACTGTCAGGAACTTAAGCATAGCATTTTCCGTAGCGCTCTTGTGCTTAGTAGCGCGCTTATTCATGTTCCTGCTCATTTTCGGTAATCCCTCATTTTCAACGAACGCGTTCCCAAATTTACTTTCATTTTAGTTCTTATTTATTACATAAACCGCATTTCTTTGTAATATTGAACGCGTTTGGATGATTTATCGTAAACATCCAATCAGATCTCTTTTGACATCGATGCTTAGAAAGACAAACATTCGGTAGTGTACCCCTCCCTCGGATGTATACGCTCTTGCTCCTTCGAAAAGTATAAAGGGAAGTAATTACGGGGAATTTCTCAAAGACAAAAATGTATTGTTATGTACACGACTGTACAAGTACGCTCCGAATTTGGAAAATTTGCTTACACAGCAATATGTATGCGTAATGTGTACACTCTGATCTGATAATACATGCGTTTTTACTCATTTTCATAGCATAAAAAACGCAAATACGCAGCTTATCTGGAGCTCTGGAAAGGGATCCTCCTCTCTTCACCGGTAAGCTGCTGATAAAATTTCAAAACATTCTGAGAAACACTACTCAAGTTATCATACGACATATAGTAAAAATCATATTTTCCGTCATATCAAGTCCAATAACTCCAGAACGGCAAAAGTGAAAATCGTCAAATATGAAAAGGATCCTCCTCTCTTCAAAATTTCAAAACATTCTGAGAAACACTACTCAAGTTATCATACGACATATAGTAAAAATCCAATTTTCCGTCATATCAAGTCCAATAACTCTAGAACGGCAAAAGGGAAAATCGTCAAATATGAAAGGGATCCTCCTCTCTTCACCGGTAAGCTGCTGATAAAATTTCAAAACATTCTGAGAAACACTACTCAAGTTATCGTACGACATAGGGTAAAAATCCTATTTTCCGTCATATCAAGTCCAATAACTCTGGAACGGCAAAAGTGAAAATCGTCAAAAATGAAAGAGATCCTCCTCTTTTCACCGGTAAGCTGCTGATAAAATTTCAAAACATTCTGAGAAACACTACTCAAGTTATCATACGACATAGGGTAAAAATCCTATTTTCTGTCATATCAAGTCCAATAACTCTGGAACGGCAAAAGTGAAAATCGTCAAAAATTAAAAGGCATCCTTCTCTCCTCACCAGTAAACAGCTGATAAAATTCTAAGAAACACAACTCAAGTTATCGTACGACATAGGATTTGTCTACAGACGGACGGACAGACGGACAGACATGGTGAAACCAGTATACCCCCCTACAACTTTGTTGCGGGGGTATGATTAACTTAGTTGTATTTTAAACTATTTAATAGACAGAACACTGTATTTCCATAGATTTTTCACTGTTTCAGTTCAATTTATAGTGGATGTATCATGTAATAGTGTGATGTCTGCCATTGTATTGTATTGTTTGTGATCTCTGTCATATAGATAGAAAATGTTCAACAAAAAAAGGTGCACAAAAGTATGTTATTAAAGCATCCCTGAAAATTTTATTGCAATCCATTCACAGGTTACGGAGGAGTTGCAGATGGGGGTGCCTATTCTCTCATACAATCGTACAACAGAAAAAAGCAGCAAGTCCATTGTTTAAAATGGGTAACCCCCAAAAATTATTGCTATCAAAAAATGCACATTGCCATGAATTACTTCAGAATCCCTGAAAGTGTCAATGTAGTCCAACCATTGGTTTAAGAGGAGTAAGCCTGAATTAAATAAAATAAAATAAAACAGTGATGATTGACAATTCTATTAACCATAGCAAAGAATTTCACTGTAAACTGTTAATACAAAACATTTAAAAGAAAATGGTATATCCTGATATAAATCTAGATCCTGGCTTAAGACAGGCACAAAAAAGTGGTGGAGTTAGATTGATTAATGGCTTTCCAAATCTGAATTTAAATATTTCCGAGTTAAAGAATCATAACACAAACCTTGCAAAATCAAAGTCATCGTCACCAAAATTACCAGGTTCAAGTTCTTTCTCATAGTTATCTGAAATAAACAATGGAATCTAATAATAGTTTTAACTTTCAAACAATTCTACAAACAATAAAATTAATCTTCATCATTTTTTTCTTCATTTTGTGCAACAATGTTTAAACATATTAAGTGGTAAATAATTCACAAGTAAAATTTAATTGATTGTACAGCAGTATCATATTTCATATATAAAGTTATAGAGTACTATTCCCATTGCACTAGTGAAATACCGATTCAAATCATGACATCATTGACGGGTTAAAATGGTACTCTATAAATCAAATCATTTTAAAATTTCTGCTATACAATCTATGGGTTACTGCACGAATATTGTCTTTCTGAGAAGAAGATTTTCAAATGATATTTAATTGATAAAATTGGCCTGATTAGCATTATTAACAAAAAGATCAAAATTATAAATTTCACAGAAAAAAACACAAGAGTATTATATGTTAAACACAGAGTATTATATGTTAAACACAAGAGTATATGTTAAATATAGAGTATTATATGTTAAACACAGAGTATTATATGTTAAACACAAGAGTATTATATGTTAAACACAGGGTATTATATGTTAAACACAGAGTATTATATGTTAAACACAGAGTATTATATGTTAAACACAAGAGTATATGTTAAACACAGAGTATTATATGTTAAACACAGAGTATTATATGTTAAACACAAGAGTATTATATGTTAAACACAGAGTATTATATGTTAAATACAGAGTATTATATGTTAAACACAAGAGTATATGTTAAACACAGAGTATTATATGTTAAACACAGAGTATTATATGTTAAACACAAGAGTATTATATGTTAAACACAAGAGTATTATATGTTAAACACAGAGTATTATATGTTAAACACAGAGTATATGTTAAACACAGAGTATTATATGTTAAACACAGAGTATTATATGTTAAACACAAGAGTATATGTTAAACACAGGGTATTATATGTTAAACACAGAGTATTATATGTTAAACACAAGAGTATTATATGTTAAACACAGAGTATTATATGTTAAACACAGAGTATATGTTAAACACAGAGTATTATATGTTAAACACAGAGTATTATATGTTAAACACAGAGTATTATATGTTAAACAATTTATCATCAAGCAACTGTATTTTAAATTTCATCTTAAAATGTAGAAATTTTGTCTATTTTTATTATAATGGCTGCCGTCTTGCAAATACACCCAAGCTAATTTTGACAAATCTTGACCTTACCTAAGAAATTGTCAAATTCAGTATCACTGACGCTCTCTGTTTCACTCAAATCATCATCCTTTTCCTTTTTAGCTGCCTTCTGAGTAAAATATCTACAAAGAAATAATCACAATTTTCAACTTGGATTGCACCAATACCCAATAACAATGAGCAACATGGATTGCACCAATACCAAGTATTTTTGAATAATTTGGATTGCTTAACATTTTTAGTTTAAAAGCCAGATTGGCTCTAACATTTTTATCCAGGGGTCCAACTTTGTACTAGAAAACACAATAATTCACATGCAAATAAAACAATATTTTGACATGTCAATCAAATTATAAAAACAAAACAATTTCCTCATCCAGTCATCGATCAAATTTTGATTTGTTTTTTAACCACACCTAAATTTGTTCAACTCAATAAAATAATTCCTTTTTCTCTTCTCAGATTTTCTTTCTAATAATAATTCCCTGTTCTCTTTGTTTTTTTTTTGCCTTTCTTTGGTTTTCATAAAAAGTTTTCTTTGTCAAATTTTCTTTTATTAGGGGGTAAATCTCACTTAGGGCTTTTCCAGGAAAAAATACCAGGTAGGGTCGGAACGCCATTGATTTTTTTTTTTATCTAGGTGGGGGGCATAAAATGTATTTCTTTTCTGGGGGTTGTTGTCAAATTTCTATTTAATTAATCGTGGTTGTCGATATTTTTACCATTTCGGTATATTAAAATAGACCTACTTGCCGGCAAGTCGTGTCACTGTGTTGTTCGTTAAACGGTGTATAATATTCGGTTGTATGTTCCGCGATTTCGCTTCTTTTGCACGATTTTTAAGCCAAATTGTCTCCCTTTATCTTCCGAAATATTCCAAATGATATGTTATGTAAAAGATGGAGAAATACGAATGATGAACTGGTACCTGGCTCTTTTATTTTCGTTCCTGGGTTCCGAGATAAAAAGTACCAGTCAAAAACGAAACGTGGTCAAATGCCGAAAGGGTCTACCAAATGGACTGGGATAATGAACAAATTTGCCACTGGTTAACAGCCGTGGGCCTGGGGGAATATGTTCAGGTGTTTAGTGGTATGTTTGTCAAACCAGGTATCACAGGAAACGAATCGTCTGCTTTCGGCAGTTTCGCTTTTCTTTTTGGTGAGGGAAAGAGGGGGGGGGGGAGGTCCTCGTTTCAAATTTAATTTCTATTTTCTACGTGGGGGTCATTTTAAGTATTTATATTTATGTGGTGGTACCCCAAAAAATAATTAAAATTCAGGTGGTAGTACCCCAAATTATTGGCAGAGTTCATCTGATAAAAGTTCTATAACTCTAGAACGACGACAGTAAAAATGGTCAAGTATAGACCCACACACCACCATCCCACAAATCTGGTGAAAGTTTGAACAATATTGGTCAGGTGAGCTCAAAAGCAGTAAACATTGAAATACAATGGTAAGTACCTTATGTAGTGTCTACTTTACACTCATTTTAGGGTTTGATATTTTAAATTACTTACTTAACGGGGGCTGTCATGGTCGTGATCGAATACCTGTGGAACCAGTGCCTATCACCACTAAAGTTGTGAGTTCGAACCCTGTTCATGGCGAGGTGTACTCGATACAACATTATGAGAAAAAGTTTGTCAGTGACTTGCGACAGGTTGGTGGTTTTCTCTGGGAACTCCGGTTTCTTCCACCAATAAAACTGACCGCCACGATAGAACTGAAATATTGTTGAAAGTGACGTTAAACACCATAACACAAACACACTTACTTTACGGTATGAACAACACAAACAGTCATGTTATCTCACATGTCTTACCTGTAGTAAAACAATTCTTCTACTGGTATCATTTCTTCTGTATTGTCTAAATATTTCTCACTGTTTACTGGTATACTTTTTATTCCTCTCAGATGTAGTTTCTTCTGTTTTGTCATAGAATATTGAGGTACTAAAACAAAATTAAAGTAAGGTAAAATCTTGTTATGTAGAAATCTAATAAGTTGTTTCCCAATGGGAAAATGTGGTCTGTTTGTATTAGATATTACATCAATATACCTAGACAACTGAAATACTTCATTAAATCAGTCTTATTGAAGTCAATTCATGTCCAATTTTGACCTTTTTTTTTTATCAGCATAAGAAGAAAAGCAGTTTTTTTTTCAAATAAATTTAAGAAGCATATTTTTTTCAAATCTGTATGATTTAAACACGGCTTTAAATTATTTGTCTACAAAAGTACTGTTACTGTATTATGTTTTAGACATAATAAATTGAGCTTTGTCTTTTAACTTGTGTATTTCCAAAATTTGTGGTTTATAAATTATTTTGGAATCACACAGTAAAACAACAATTCATTCTGCTTTTATTGATAAAGGCCATAAAACCTTGCCTAATGCTCACTTTTCTACCTGTTTCTAAAGCTTGTACAAATACATTAACGCCAACAATGTACATAATACATTAATGTATATATATCTATCTATTGTTTTTTACCATCTAGACATCTATGAATTCACTGACATACAATTCAAATATTTTAGATGGTATCTCCACACTACCTAAACACTGCAACTTACATGTATCTTTTTTCTTGGGATTTTTGTAGACAAATCTGTCAAGGAATCTGATGGTAGTAAAATCTTCTAATGGGTTACCAGTGTAAGTGACAGGTTCTCCCTGAAAATCATATCAAACATAGTAATTCTATACTATAAATAGACATGTTATCCTATGGTTTACGGTTTATAGTGTTTAACACCATTTTCAGCAATATTTCAGTTATATTGTTGCAGTCAGTTTTATTGATGGAGGAAACCGGAGTACCCGGAGAAAACCACAGACCTGTCGCAAGTCACTGACAAACTTTATCACATAATGTTGTATCGAGTACACTTCGCCATGAATGGGGTTCGAACTCACAACTTTAGTGGTGATAGGCACTGATTGCACAGGTGGTTGTAAATCCAACTACCATACGATCACAACCACGACGGCCACCATGTTATCCTAAACAGTCATACCACCCTCCCCCCCCCCCACCCCAATACAAGTAATTCTTTAATAGCCCTATATATGAAATACATTCCAGAATATCAAATTCAGCATCAGTGAACAATATCTCCAAAGTGCTGCCAAATATTTGTGTATAATCTGTCTTTGATGCCTTGTACTGAGATACAGACCTGTTCAACTGGAAGCTTTACTTATTAAACAGTGCGGTAAAAAACAAACAAGATTTTTATCTGATCCTTCAATAAGTACCACTATTTAAGTGAGTGAGTGATTTTTATTTAATGCCAAATGAGCAATTTTTCAGCTATATCATGGCAAGAACAAGTTACATTTTAGCTTAAACACATTTGATTAATTAATAAATATTGTACAATAAGATAAATTTCAATATGATATAATACACATAATTAAAGGGATTCGAAAACAAGCTTAGAAAAACTTATATTAATTCGTTTCCCTGGTATATCTCTTTACAATAATCAAACTGGTTTCAAAGTTTATACAATATCAAATTTTAAATTATAATAATAAGAGATTATTACACGACATTTTCCATATCGGCCCTGGTATTAGCCCAAGACTCCCATATCAAGCCCGACAGCGAAGCTGGAGGGCTGATATGGGTCGAGGGTTGATACTAGGGACGATATGGAAAATTTCATGTCATAATCTTTTTATCACATATTTTACATTGACCTTTTCCAAGCATTGACTTTTATATTGCAAAAAAGATCTTTGAACTGACAAATTACGAAAATAAATTTTTAAGAGAGTTGCCTTTGTTCAACTTGAAAATATTTTTGTTTCAAAAATATACCAAACAATGTCGATCTGTACAAGGACGTTGGAAACTGTTTGCAAAATCTACCCAAAACGTTGACATTTGAATGGAAATTCCTATTCGACACGACGTATACATTTGAGCTTATTATTCCGTTTCAAGTTAAACTTTATTCCAATATGCTGAAATGTGTTAATTTTATTGAAATACGATCTTATGCATACCTTTATGCATCATCTTTCCTTGTACTTTGACAGCAAAGTATATAATCTTTGAGACCACTGCGCAGATACCGGAAGTTGAATACAGGGGCAAATACGGCTACTTGCCCTGAGGGCAAATAACCAACACTGACTTTTAGCTATTATTGAACATGCAAAAACGAACATATTGCAACAAAATATGTGATAAACAATTATAATAAACAATGTTATTCTGAATAGATAATGTGAACATTTTCATATAGATCATATATAAGTTACATTTTGACGAGATGATGATAAAGTCTGCTTAGTACTAGACCAACATGCTTAGTTCGATTTTTATAGTACTAGCTCACTGAAACAACAGTCTTGCAGGTAGACATTTCACTCAACTCTTACACATTATTCTGATTCCGAGCCAAACAGTCTTTGCTCTTTCTCCTTAATGCTCAATGCAAAGCGGACAAGCAAGAAATATCAATTTAATAGCATTTGGCTTAACCTGATCGGGGTTCAAACCCACAATCTATCACAATAGAGACAAGCACACTAACCATTACACCACCGATGTGGTTACCAGTATTTGTCAAGTACTTCATAATGATTATAACTTGAAATAATTACTGTCCCTTTTACAATGCTCATTCATACTGATCATACATCACAATATTGTTATAATGAAGTAAATATGTTGTATACTTTGATTAATTGATTGTTGGCTACTTAAAGTCCAGCAGCAAGTATTTCATGCATAATCAGGAAGATTGTGTTCTTTGTATAGGTTCATTACAACCATCTTTAAAAATTAAAATCAATGTATTTTCCCTCCACACCAGACAAAAATTAAGACTTAATTCTCTGCTTAATAGTGTTTAGACAGACAATACTAAATATTTTAATTTATTGCAATCAAGAACAACATTTTGACAATGAAAAAACTTCTATTAAAAATTATTGTACATCTGTAATTTATTCAAAAGTTTGAATTAAGATTTTTTTTAAAAAGATGTTAACCAAATACTGATGAAAAATAAAACAATAATAAAAATTGTCTCCCACTTAGTCAACTTTTATATAAAAAAAAAAAAGAAAAAAAAGAAAAAAGAAAAGATGATGATTATAAGAGTCTCCCTTTATAAGGTCACTCCTTCTGCAATGAAAAACTTGCCTTATGAGAGGAGTGGCCTCTCTTGAGGGTAACAATTTAGTAGTCTTTAATTATGTAAATTCATTTGAATTCTGGCCTTGACAATTGTTGCTGTATGGTGTAATCACATTACCTTAACTAGTTTTGAAGCAAACAATGACACAGTTGGATGAAAGTGGTTAACCAGTTGTTTCAGCTCCCAGATACATTCATTATCAGCATTACAATACAGGGGGTTTCTATGGTTAGGGTCATAATGACATGCCTTTGTACCGGCTGAAACAAAATGATTAATGTTTAAATATATAGTAAGGAGTATTTCAACTATATTCATGACAAGAAAAAAGTTACAAACAAACATAAATCAACAAGATGAGCAAGTTGTTGCTGATATGAACCTGTGTGTGTAAGTTTTGAAACAACGAAGTTCTAAAATGCAAATCCTTGAATAATTATTATGGCTACAACAAACTTCCAAGAACGATTTATTTTATCCAGGTCAAACTTAACCAATCGATTTGTCAATATGTTTCCTGTAATTCTATAGCAGTATACATATATGTCCTTCTGAAATACATACAAATGTATAAAATATACAGGTGGGTATTAATCTACTTGAATTAATTAAATGGGGAATTTTAATCATTTGTTCATTTGTCATTTGAAATATCAGTATGGTTTCCTCCTAGTAAGAAGGATAAAGGCCAAAAATTTACAAAATTGTTTATTGACAGAAAAACCCTGAATTTATGTTAAACGACTCGTGACCATATACTATCTACTAAAATTTTATCTACAAAAAATGCAGAAGTATATTTCCAAAAAATTTCTACTTTTAGCAATGACATCAATTTTTGAAGGACTCAGTTTTGAAAGAGGACCAAGCAAGCCAATTTTGGTTTAAATTGGTAAAGTGATTTCCTAAAAATGAAGATTTTCCAATGAATTTCGATTACAATAGGCTTAATTTGCCTATTATAACCAAAATTACACATTTTACAGAAGGACCTGAAATGTAGATTAAACAACTCATTACCATATATCTACTATTTAAAATGAAGCTCATTCCAAGATGAAGAAGTAAAGGCAATTTTAAGTAAATTTCTATTTTTAGTAATGACAGCTATTTTCTAAGGTGGGCAAACCTGTCATACACAATTGTTTAAGAAAACCAACCAAGGACACTAGCCAATTTTGTTTCAAATTAATCCAAAGATTCTGTGCACATGTGGAAAGTAGATAATTCTATTTTTAGTAACAGTGGTAATATTTGAAGGACACAATTCTGAAAGAGGACCACCCATGGACCATTCCACCAAACTTTAATTGAAAAAGGTTCATTAGTTTCAGGAGTTAATTAATATGTGAAAGCTTATGACGTCAACGGACACAAAGTGATGAGAAAAGCTCACATGACCTTTTACTTTAAAAAAAATAATGTATTATTTCATTTATACTTTTAACGTTTGACATGTGGACCCATGAAGATTGAGACTGTTTTGCTTTCTGTTCTTTCAAGATGGGTACTTTCTTTTTTATTTCTATTTCCTTATCATCAGGATCAGGTAGATCTGTAAAGTGTTCATCTTCATCATCCCATTCCTAAATTGCAGAAACAAAACAAGGAAATATATAGCAAAAAAACAATCAAGAAAAAATTATAATTGAATGTCTACCCATAATGCATAATGCTGTGCCCTTGTTTGCCATCTACATTGGTCCAACAAAAGCATACCTCTGGAACAAATTATGAAAAAAAATATTTTCGATATTTTAAATAAAAAAAATCAATATATATCTCTCCATTGGTAAGATTAAGGCACCTGACCATTAGAAGATAAAGCCTTTCTACTTAAGTTTATATGTTAATTCTGTATTCTGTTATTGATAACTAGATGATCCACATAGATGCCAACCCCTTTTTGGTGCAATCAGTAACAAAAAGTTGAGATGTCAGTAATTTGTGATTTTTTTCAGTAATCATAATTTTTCATAAATTTTTACCATAATCGTACTACAGACTAGGCACAAAGTGATGAACAAATGATTTCCTTTATTTGTGACAACTATATGCAAAATTGATGAGCAACAAAAAGAAATAAAAAGTTAAGTTTTAATACATGTATGTTCACTTACAAATGTATTCTGTTTCAACTTACTGTCAATAGAAATTAAAATTTCCTGAAGTGGCCCTCCCTCATCCTCCCATAGAATAATTAATGTCTAATTCTGGAGTGCCTGATATGTTGTTGACTTGGCACTTTTCAACTGTTTTGTTGTATATGTGTGTTCATCCCGACCACCGTGCTGAATGGACAAGTCTTGTTTGCAATATTTGCAATAGGCATAATGTTCCCGTGTCGATTTCATAATGCAAGAGAACTCAATACAATATTCGGGACGAAATCGTTGTCCCAATTTCCTTTTGTTCGCTGCAGAAGCTTCACTTGTTCCCTCAGACATCGTGAAATTGACAAAAACGTGCTGTGTTCATTAACTACTCGGGATCGCACAAGAAATGGATATATCGTTTTCTACTATAGATAGTCCCGAGAATCCAAAAAGTATTAAATAATCGAAATCCCTCAAGCACTTATCTTTACGCGATTTTAACAGACAATGAAACGTCTAAATGATCACAATGATATTTAAATAGGGAACGGTTCTGTGCCGGCAATAATTGGAAATCCGTAACAATTACGGAAAAATCGTAATGGTTGGCATCTATGGATCCACACCTTTGATTTAATGTAGTGTGTTGCTTGATGATAACATTATGAAATTTACGAAAACTCGGGAATAGTACAAGCAAATTTAGAAGACTCAGAAATGGGCATTAAAAAATTCTTAGCCAAACACTATGTGCTGCAAATTTGGATAATGTAGGTACATTTGAACTCACTTATTGACCTTGACCTTCCTGATAAACATTCAAGCCTTATTTGCAATGCACCCTCAATGGTGTGCTATAATCATATGGACTAACATTAATATCGTTCAATGTATTCAAAAGTTTTGGATCAGACACAATGTGCAGTATATTTGGATAAGGTATATACAGTTTAATTAAATTTGTGATCATGGCCTTTCAGATAGACATTCCAGCCTTAATTCCGACACATCATATAGACCTTTTTATTCTTAAAAACATGGGCGTGGCCATTATCGATTTCCGAGTGTGTCCGCCATTAGTAAAGTGTCAAAATATTATGTTCTCGGGGTTTATCGATACGCTAATGTATGGTTTCTCTAGTACAGGTGTCACAATATACTGTTATTTCGGCTTGAAATTCAATGATAACACCTGCTGTGAAGTGATTTATAAACGGAGATATAATGACAATGATATAATGACAACAAATAAATTACCTGGTATGTATTTTTTTTTTAATTACCGTTATATTCCCCATACAAAATCAGTATAAATCCTACTTGATTAAAAACTGCATGCACTTTTTTTTGTTTTTTTTTGTTTTTCAAGCATAAGAAAAAAGGGGTAATCAAATTAATATTTTGTATGAAATTAAAAAGTAAATATATAAATTATATTATACGCTTTTTGAAATTATTACTATACGATTTAAAGTGAAGCAATAATAATAAAAAGTGTGCCTAACTTATAAGAAAGAACTTAACTTTGAATGTGACATCTTAAGGTGCATTTTTCAATTCTGTTTTATTTTTATTTATTAAATTGTAAAACAAATTAAAACTTTTTGTCGGTCAATTTCTGTAGTGAAGATGAAAAGGAATTTAAGTTTTATCAAATTAAATATCTGAATATCTGAATTTCTTTATCTGAAAAAAAAGTTTCATGAGGAACCTAATATAACTATTTGCTCCCAGGTTTCAGATACGTGAACCGGATGGGCATTTTTCACCCCATTTGTCTTCTTTTTTAAATTTCTTTGCTAGGATTTCATAGTTTTATATTGATTTATTCTTTAATTTTATATGTTTTTGAAGATTAATTAAAATTTAATATTGACGTGTTAAGGAAGTGGTATCGCTTTCTAGACTTGTAGTCTGCTGAAGGTCGACCGTGTCAACAGCGATGCAATGCTTCCCGGGTTTGGCACTTAGGGGAATAGGCAGTCGTGTCATTTTGTAACAAAGGTGTTAATTTCATATTGTAGAAAGATAAGTATCATTATAACTGATAGTTAACTGTATTGCATAACAAGTCATAGCAAAGACATCACTAAAACACAAAAATTTAATTTATGTATTGGGTTGATTCTTAAATGTATTTGATTTGCAATATGACAGTTAAACTCTACCCCCTTCCCACAAAGGGTTAAAAATGATAAAAATATATATACATGTAACTGAATTATAATGACAAAAAACTAAAAGAAAAAAAAATCGCCGAATTTTGTTGCAGGGCATCATTTTTACTTCTTATAGAATCAAGATTTATTTCAAGATTTATCTACAGAAATGTGATACCTCTTTGTAAATTGTTAATTATTTTATGTGGCTTCTACATGAAAAACAATAATTCCTACACTGCTCACTTTGTTCCCGTTTCCTTTGTTTATATTATTTAAACTTTCATTTAAGACAACATTTAACTCAGTTTTTTTTCCTTTCTATGTTATCCTCTACCGCATACGGAAGGAACATTATTCCTCCACATATGTGCTACTCTATCATTGTGCAAATGATTGATTTTTTTGTCAATTGCATAAGTGCTCCCTCCATCATAAAAATATGCGACTTTGTGGCTTTGTGAAGTGAAGACAATATTCGAAGGGAACTTAGATCTTTTGCACAAAATATATACTGTTAGTAAAAAATGTATGTTGAGGGTTTCCATACCGACCGTTTTTTGTTGTTGTTGCGTACCCCATTTTGTATTGAAATTCTGCCACATAAGCAAGGTTAAAATCTGAATAGCTACAGATCGATCTGTTAGCCCACATCTGGCAAAATGACTAGCTTATTCTTTAATTTTGATAATATTGATGACCGTATAGATTTGTCCGACCTGGTCCTGAACTTTGTGATTCTGAACAATTTAAACAATAACCGTTTAAGTTCAATTCAATAATCCATATTTCGAAATATTCGGCCAAAATCACGGGAATAAGCCATAAAATATTAACTGAAGCGTGTTTATCTAATCCAATTATGAATACTGATTAATCGTAACTAGTGTAAACAACCGATTGTTACACTTTCGTAATGGCGAACGATAGTAACACCACCTAGCGTCCACGAACGATAACTAGGTAATCACCGATTTCTGAAAACTTCTATAGCGGTGGGCTACAATCATATCAAGTATCATTAATATCTTTCAATTCATCCAAAAGTTCTGAACTGGACACAATGAGCTGAAAAACTGCACAGATAAACAGACTGGGTGATTCCTATACACCCTCTCCATCCACTCTCAAAAGTTTGTAGTGGGTCATATAATAATTATATGAGTGTGAACCCCCAAAAAATACCAGTTTACTTCAAGTAATAGTTACCTCAATAACATGTTTGTACACTAGGATAGCAGGTTTGACTTTGACTAGTTCACCCAGTAACACTAAAGCACCACAAACAAACTGTTGAGGCTGACAGGAACACACTTGTAATAGTCTCTTTATAAATGCCTGAAAAATATTTATGAATTAAAAAAAATGTTTCTTTCAAATAGGTAAATAAACAGTTTGCACATATTGGTTGTTTTTTTTAAACATTTTTTGTGTTGTAAAGAGTTTCTTTCTCTGTAGCCTTAAATCAATACGGAACATTTGCATGAGCACCACAAAGAGCCTGCAATTGCACACCTGATTAAGAACAGGTTATTTGTTTTGAAGAATGATCAACAAAGAGCTTAATTATGCATTCAACTAGTAGAATTAGACCACATTATGAGAACATTAATAGACACCGAAAGTCAACTTTCTTAAAATAACATATGGTACATACAGTTAGCAATTATAATCTATTAAATTGAGTTTCGTGAAAGGTATGTTACATGTACATTAACTTAAAAATAAGATCATTTCTACAGATCTTAAAGTTCAAATGTGCACTCTCAAGAATAAGATCATTCCTACAGATCTTAAAGTTCAAATGTGCACTCTCAAGAATAAGATCATTCCTACAGATCTTAAAGTTCAAATGTGCACTCTCAAGAATAAGATCATTCCTACAGATCTTAAAGTTCAAATGTGCACTCTCAAGAATAAGATCATTCCTACAGATCTTAAAGTTCAAATGTGCACTCTCAAGAATAAGATCATTCCTACAGATCTTAAAGTTCAAATGTGCACTCTCAAGAATAAGATCATTCCTACAGATTTTAAAGTTCAAATGTGCACTCTCAAGAATAAGATAATTCCTACAGATCTTAAAGTTCAAATGTGCACTCTCAAGAATAAATCTTATTCATATTTCAGATAATAAAATGCCAACCAGGTCTTGCACAGATTAAAAAAGAAAATGAAATATACATTTAAGGATGACTATTATAGATTATACCTGCAAAGTTTCAGTTCAATAAGACTATTGATTGCTGATGATAAGAACTTTTTCTTCAGCCAATCGGAAACATCATACTTTACAGAACGTCTTCCTCAGCCAATCAGAAAAGTCATATTTTACCTTTACTCTTCTGTCCACTGTATCTTTCTTTATACTTTTAAACAGCAGATTAAGAAACATTGACTGTTTAGATGATGCTTTCAGATGTGGATCAGACATCTTTTTATATAATGCAACATAATACCGGTCTGATACTGTTTCACTGTAAGAATAGTAAGAATGTATTAGTCTCCAGAAAAAATAAATCAGATTTTTATTTTTTTAAGTCTTCATGCAACTATTTTTTTTTTCAAATTAATTTAATTAAATTAAATTTAACAACAACTTTGCAGAAGATTATACATGTACATGTGAAGGAACATTTCAACCAAGTATCAATTTGATTTCACATCTATTGCTGCAAAGAAGAGATCTGATATTTCAGCCAACCAGCATTGTTGAATTTGCAAATAGAATTAAAATCACATATATCCAATATTTAAGACCAGTTAAATCACACTTCGATCAAGTATGGGTCCATGTGGCCCTGCAGCTTATTGACAAAAAAAGACAGCTAAAACTTAAAACAAATTTGCAACTATTTTATTACATTTTAGTACTCAAATTTCAACACATATTCATTGTATTGCAACATAGAACCACATCAGTGGTGTGTGGTGTAATAAGTAGTGTGCTCACTTTTGCACCGGTGGTGTAATGGTTAGCATGCTCATCTAGTGAGGTATATCATGCCCAGTTTAGCTCAAACCAAAGACTATATAATTGATATTTGTAGGTTCTCCGCTATGCACACAGCACTAAGGAGTAAGAGCAAAGACTGATTGGCTTGCTATCAGGATTATGCGTCTGAGTAGAATGACATGTCTACCAGCCAACTGTTTGTTTCAGTGAGTCAGGACTATAAACATCTGACAGAGTTTTGGCTTAGCATAAAGTGGACATCATATCAACGAAATATAACTTGCTTCCAACATGAAAAAGCTGAAAAATTGCCAACAACGCTCAGTAACTGTTACAGTACATGTACTAACCTTGAATCCATGACTTGATAAAGTAACATTAGTGCTTGTAAACTGGTATTAAAGTTGACTACATGTACCAGTTTGTAAATAGTATTCAGTTGTTCATTCAAATACTCTGTATCAACTATATCAAAATATAGAGAGAGAGTTATGGTATTTAATGCCACTTTCAACAATACCTCAGATATCAATAGATCAAAATATACCAGTATAAAATATAATAAGCACAAAAGTATTTCTTAAAGCCAGAAGCTCATCTGTTATATATTAATTAATCAATAACTGCAACTTCAAAAACAATGACCTTTTATGTAAAATGTAATAACATATTGATAATGCATACAAAAACAAGATGAACTGTGAGCTAATGCTCACTTATGATACCCCCGCTCTTTGGCAAACAGGAAGTAGGAATCTGACGGGTCAAAAAACGCTTCCCACAATATGGGGTACCTATATGAAGCTTGTGACCAAATATCAGATCTCTGTCATCAATAGTTGCTGAGAAAAATGTGACGAAAAATGTGCATATATGTTCAATGTGTATAAAAACAAACTAAGTCGGCAAACAGGAAGTAGGAATCTGACGGTTCCAAAAATGCTTCCCACAATATGGGGTACCTATATGAAGCTTGTGACCAAATATCAGATTTCTGCCATCAATAGTTGCTGAGAAAAATGCGACGAAAAATGTGCATATATGTTCAATGTGTATAAAAATCAACAGTCGGCAAATAGGAAGTAGGAATCTGATGGGTCCAAAAACGCTTCCCATGATATGGGGTACCTATATGAAGCTTGTGACCAAAGATCAGATTTCTGCTGTCAATAGTTGCTGAGAAAAAGTGCCGAAAAATATCTTGGACGGACGGACAGAGGTAAAACAGTATACCCCCCCCCCCCCTCCCCCCTTTGGGGAGTGAGGGTATAATTATGAGAAAAAAAAATAGAGAACACACTTGGAATATTATTGAAAACTACAAAAATTTAATTGCTTTTGGAAAAATGAGGAATTAGATTGAATAGTAGAACAGACAAAGATGACTATTAAGATAATAAGATTAACATAATGAACAATATGCTGGTACTCAATATTTTTAGAAGCTTAAGTAAGTTTTTTTTCCATGAAAAGATTTTCTTGTGACATATTGTAACAATATAATTATATACTGTATATAAACCTATTTCCTACCTTTGGCATAAGGGTATGACCTGTTAACTCCAGTCAATAAAGCACTCATCATTTTACTGTCAACTTCTCCTTTCTTCACAAATGACTTAAAAAAACAGAATTCAATTAAAATTCTTTTATACTATAATTAAAAGTGGAAAACACAGAGACAGAGCACATTTTGTATAATGCACAAAATAATGCATTTTGAACAGATTCTATTTAACATTAGAAAAAAATATTGTTTTAGTATCACTTTGTAAATTAAATTATTGCAGAAAGACCTTACAACAAGCAAAATAAATTAACCTAAATGAGAATCAAGCATGTTAATTTCAGTTTGTGTGCTGGAATTTGTATTGCATTATATTAAAACATTAAAACAAATATGAATCAATCTATTCAATTAATCTTGGAGACTCCTGTTACAGTTAGTCTGAATGTAATTATTTGTTAATATAATGACTACTTAAAGATTACATCAAATGATGACAAAAGCCCATATTAACAGACTTTAAGTCATATGTAAAACACATTACCTTGAAAAATGAAAAGTAAACATTGACAAGTTTGGCAGCTAAGAGTCTGTCTTCTTGTGTTAACATCAACTGGTTCAAGAAACAAATGCTGTAATATCTGAAATATTTATCCTGCAATCAGTACATTTGCTGTACAAATATGCTATACGAATAAATTTTTGCTTTATTCGTACTAGACGAATAAACTTTTCGTACTATACGAATAAACTTTTCAGCCTACGAATAAACTTTCCTGGTACCCTGTAGCTATGTACAGCGGAGGGCACAGACAAGTATGAAACTGGTACTAATGTAACATGGACCACGAAGAAGACACCCTTGACAACATTTATGAAAGGCGAGGAATGACGCTTGTTTCTGTCCTTTTTGATTAAATCTGACAAGTTTTCCGACTTTTTTGACATTGCAGGATAAACACAATAAATGTACATTGTCGTTAAATATAAAATTCATTTGTACTCGCTGCGAAACAGGCCTGAAAAGCTCGCTATTCTGCCCGTTTCTAAAGCTCGTACAAATAAATTTTATATTTACCGACAATGTACGTATATTGTATATATATGTACAAAAATATCATGATGAAACTGCTTATGTATTCTTTATAAGCTCGACAGAAAACGGGTAACATCATTTTTATCAATAGATTGAAATTGTTTACATGAGGTTCTCAGATTCCTGTAATTATTCATTCACCTAGTCTACAATTAAATAAAAAAGAAATTAGAAAATACAAATAAACCTATTGTAAAACATGATTCTTTTGGGCTGGTGATTTCTAATAAATAAAATATCTATGATGAAAAGAAAGTTTAAACAGTGATGATCACAATTCTACCAATGTCAACAGAATGAACAGTCACCTCTCATCTTCACTCACTGAACACAAAAAAAGACCATGACATTCACGGGTCCTGGATTGGGAAAAAGTGGCAGGGTTAAACTGGTTAATGAGATCTCAACCCTTATACATTGTACATGTATTGTATATGAATACCACTACTCACTGTGTCTTAAGTATGAATACCACTCCTCACTGTGTCTTAAGTATGAATACCACTACTTACTGTGCCTTAAGTATGAATACCACTACTCACTGTGCCTTAAGTATGAATACCACTACTCACTGTGCCTTAAGTATGAATACTACTACTTACTGTGCCTTAAGTATGAATACCACTACTTACTGTGCCTTAAGTATGAATACCACTACTCACTGTGTCTTAAGTATGAATACCACTACTCACTGTGTCTTAAGTATGAATACCACTACTCACTGTGTCTTAAGTATGAATACCACTACTTACTGTGCCTTAAGTATGAATACCACTACTTACTGTGCCTTAAGTATGAATACCACTACTTACTGTGCCTTAAGTATGAATACCACTACTTACTGTGCCTTAAGTATGAATACCACTACTTACTGTGCCTTAAGTATGAATACCACTACTCACTGTGTCTTAAGTATGAATACCACTACTTACTGTGCCTTAAGTATGAATACCACTACTTACTGTGCCTTAAGTATGAATACCACTACTTACTGTGCCTTAAGTATGAATACCACTACTTACTGTGCCTTAAGTATGAATACCACTACTTACTGTGCCTTAAGTATGAATACCACTACTCACTGTGTCTTAAGTATGAATACCACTACTTACTGTGCCTTAAGTATGAATACCACTACTTACTGTGCCTTAAGTATGAATACCACTACTTACTGTGCCTTAAGTATGAATACCACTACTTACTGTGCCTTAAGTATGAATACCACTACTCACTGTGTCTTAAGTATGAATACCACTACTCACTGTGTCTTAAGTATGAATACCACTACTCACTGTGCCTTAAGTATGAATACCACTACTCACTGTGCCTTAAGTATGAATACCACTACTTACTGTGCCTTAAGTATGAATACCACTACTTACTGTGCCTAAGTATGAATACCACTACTCACTGTGCCTTAAGTATGAATACCACTACTTACTGTGTCTTAAGTATGAATACCACTACTTACTGTGCCTAAGTATGAATACCACTACTCACTGTGTCTTAAGTATGAATACCACTACTCACTGTGCCTTAAGTATGAATACTACTACTTACTGTGCCTTAAGTATGAATACCACTACTCACTGTGTCTTAAGTATGAATACCACTACTCACTGTGCCTTAAGTATGAATACTACTACTTACTGTGCCTTAAGTATGAATACCACTACTTACTGTGCCTAAGTATGAATACCACTACTCACTGTGTCTTAAGTATGAATACCACTACTCACTGTGCCTTAAGTATGAATACCACTACTCACTGTGCCTTAAGTATGAATACCACTACTTACTGTGCCTTAAGTATGAATACCACTACTTACTGTGCCTTAAGTATGAATACCACTATTTACTGTGCCTAAGTATGAATACTACTACTCACTGTGCCTTAAGTATGAATACCACTACTTACTGTGCCTTAAGTATGAATACCAATACTCACTGTGCCTTAAGTATGAATACCACTACTTACTGTGCCTTAAGTATGAATACTACTACTCACTGTGCCTTAAGTATGAATACCACTACTTACTGTGCCTTAAGTATGAATACCACTACTTACTGTGCCTTAAGTATGAATACCACTACTTACTGTGCCTTAAGTATGAATACCACTACTTACTGTGCCTTAAGTATGAATACCACTACTTACTGTGCCTTAAGTATGAATACCACTACTCACTGTGTCTTAAGTATGAATACCACTACTTACTGTGCCTAAGTATGAATACTACTACTTACTGTGCCTTAAGTATGAATACTACTACTTACTGTGCCTTAAGTATGAATACCACTACTCACTGTGCCTTAAGTATGAATACTACTACTTACTGTGCCTTAAGTATGAATACCACTACTTACTGTGCCTTAAGTATGAATACCACTACTCACTGTGCCTTAAGTATGAATACCACTACTCACTGTGCCTTAAGTATGAATACCACTACTTACTGTGCCTTAAGTATGAATACCACTACTCACTGTGCCTTAAGTATGAATACTACTACTTACTGTGCCTTAAGTATGAATACTACTACTTACTGTGCCTTAAGTATGAATACCACTACTCACTGTGCCTTAAGTATGAATACCACTACTCACTGTGCCTTAAGTATGAATACCACTACTTACTGTGCCTTAAGTATGAATACCACTACTCACTGTGCCTTAAGTATGAATACCACTACTCACTGTGCCTTAAGTATGAATACCACTACTTACTGTGCCTTAAGTATGAATACCACTACTTACTGTGCCTTAAGTATGAATACCACTACTTACTGTGCCTTAAGTATGAATACCACTACTTACTGTGCCTTAAGTATGAATACCACTACTCACTGTGCCTTAAGTATGAATACCACTACTTACTGTGCCTTAAGTATGAATACTACTACTTACTGTGCCTTAAGTATGAATACCACTACTTACTGTGCCTTAAGTATGAATACCACTACTTACTGTGCCTTAAGTATGAATACCACTACTTACTGTGCCTTAAGTATGAATACCACTACTTACTGTGCCTTAAGTATGAATACCACTACTCACTGTGTCTTAAGTATGAATACCACTACTTACTGTGCCTAAGTATGAATACTACTACTTACTGTGCCTTAAGTATGAATACTACTACTTACTGTGCCTTAAGTATGAATACCACTACTCACTGTGCCTTAAGTATGAATACTACTACTTACTGTGCCTTAAGTATGAATACCACTACTTACTGTGCCTTAAGTATGAATACCACTACTCACTGTGCCTTAAGTATGAATACCACTACTCACTGTGCCTTAAGTATGAATACCACTACTTACTGTGCCTTAAGTATGAATACCACTACTCACTGTGCCTTAAGTATGAATACCACTACTCACTGTGCCTTAAGTATGAATACCACTACTCACTGTGCCTTAAGTATGAATACCACTACTCACTGTGCCTTAAGTATGAATACCACTACTCACTGTGCCTTAAGTATGAATACCACTACTTACTGTGCCGTAAGTATGAATACCACTACTCACTGTGCCTTAAGTATGAATACCACTACTTACTGTGCCTTAAGTATGAATACTACTACTCACTGTGCCTTAAGTATGAATACTACTACTTACTGTGCCTTAAGTATGAATACTACTACTCACTGTGCCTTAAGTATGAATACCACTACTTACTGTGCCTTAAGTATGAATACTACTACTCACTGTGCCTTAAGTATGAATACCACTACTTACTGTGCCTTAAGTATGAATACCACTACTCACTAAGCCTTAAGTATGAATACTACTACTCACTGTGCCTTAAGTATGAATACCACTACTCACTGTGCCTTAAGTATGAATACCACTACTTACTGTGCCTTAAGTATGAATACCACTACTCACTGTGCCTTAAGTATGAATACCACTACTTACTGTGCCTTAAGTATGAATACCACTACTTACTGTGCCTTAAGTATGAATACTACTACTTACTGTGCCTTAAGTATGAATACCACTACTCACTGTGCCTTAAGTATGAATACCACTACTTACTGTGCCTTAAGTATGAATACTACTACTTACTGTGCCTTAAGTATGAATACCACTACTCACTGTGCCTTAAGTATGAATACCACTACTTACTGTGCCTTAAGTATGAATACCACTACTCACTGTGCCTTAAGTATGAATACCACTACTTACTGTGCCTTAAGTATGAATACCACTACTCACTGTGCCTTAAGTATGAATACCACTACTTACTGTGCCTTAAGTATGAATACCACTACTCACTGTGCCTTAAGTATGAATACCACTACTTACTGTGCCTTAAGTGATATATTAGGTCTGTATAGAAGTCTTTCTACTTCGTCAACAACAACACTCTTCATATTTGGATGTTTCTCAACTAAAAAATACCAATAAAAAGTCATCACTATATTAATTTTCTATGATAAGAGCCTATCACCACTGATGTTGTGAGTTCGAATCTCAATCAGGGCAAGGTGTACAACATTATGTGATAAAGTTTGTCAGTGACTTGCGACAGGTCAGTGGTTTTCTCTAGGTCCTCCGGTTTCCTCCACCAATAAAACTGATCGCCACGATATAACTGAAATATTGTTGAAAGTGGCGTTAAACAACATCAAACAATCTATGATAAGAAAAGAACTATCAGTATACACGAATTAAAGTCAAGTCATTTTCATATACAATGAAACCTGTCTAGACCAAACCTCCTTGGGGAACAACTTTTGTGTTCGGAATACAGGTGTTAGGTTTATACAGTTAAATTAACAAAGATTTCCTACATTGGAACTTTATATTTAAAGTTAGGTTTATACAAGATTCCAGTTTATTTACGGCTCAAACTAGGACAGGTCACACTGTAATATCTTTTATAGATCATTTGGCTGGGTGATGCATTTCTAAAATGTCTAAAGCTTTAAACACCTTACATTATAACACGTAAATTTTCTTCGTGTACTCCATTTAATTAACTGTCCAGATATATTTAGAAAAATGTCAGTTATGAGGATTGAGACAGACATTATCACTAGTAAAGCATCGAGTCAGATAGGGTGAACAGTGATACTAGTGATATATAATGTATGTCATGATCTTTACATTGACATTATTGTTTTTATATCTAATGTCATAATGTGTTTCATGTCATATCAACCGATAATTTAAATATCGTAGTCAGTCCATCGATATTGACAATATCCCTAAGAGATCAAAAGAATAAATGCATAAATTACTGATAAAACTGAAATATTTTTGAAAGTTGTATTAAACACCCATGATTCATTACAATAAATCCTTAAACAATTTTCATTTCAAATGATTATTTTGAATAATATTTTAAATATTAGACTTACCCAATTTCTTTAATAAATAGGCAGTCTTTGATGCCAGTTTGTAATTAGGATCACCAACTTTGTTGACCAAGGTGTTCAGTAAATTCTACAATAGATAATTAACTTGTTTTGAACAATATTTTTCAAATCAACAAGGTTTAACTATCTCTGTTATACAACATAGACCCAAGTATAAAGTCATTAAACAAGGTTTAACTATCTCTGTTATACAACATAGATCCAAGTATAAAGTCATTAAACAACTATCTCTGTTATACAACATAGACCCAAGTATAAAGTCATTAAACAACTATCTCTGTTATACAACATAGACCAAGTATAAAGTCATTAAACAACTATCTCTGTTATACAACACAGACCCAAGTATAAAGTCATTAAACAACTATCTCTGTTATACAACATAGACCCAAGTATAAAGTCATTAAACAACTATCTCTGTTATACAACATAGACCAAGTATAAAGTCATTAAACAACTATCTCTGTTATACAACATAGACCCAAGTATAAAGCCATTAAACAACTATCTCTGTTATACAACATAGACCCAAGTATAAAGTCATTAAACAACTATCTCTGTTATACAACATAGACCAAGTATAAAGTCATTAAACAACTATCTCTGTTATACAACATAGACCCAAGTATAAAGTCATTAAACAACTATCTCTGTTATACAACATAGACCCAAGTATAAAGTCATTAAACAACTATCTCTGTTATACAACATAGACCCAAGTATAAAGTCATTAAACAACTATCTCTGTTATACAACATAGACCCAAGTATAAAGTCATTAAACAACTATCTCTGTTATACAACATAGACCAAGTATAAAATCATTAAACAACTATCTCTGTTATACAACATAGACCCAAGTATAAAGTCATTAAACAACTATTTACCAATGAACAATTAATTGTCCTTATTTTGAGATACTACTGGAACAAAATGATGATCTCGATTCTTGTAACTTGTACCAGTAATACAATTGTTGTAAAATTTATCGATTGATTATTGGTTATGCAACATTAAACGGCAAATGTTTAACAACGTGAAATTTGACAATTCATGACCAACATTGACTAACCTTTAATTCTAAGTATAATGCAGATAATAGGAAATACATTGTTACTTACTAATGATACATCATCACTTCTACACTTCAACCATAGGTCAAACAAGATATGATTATAATCTAACGATTATGAAGTCTCCCAAACCGGCCACTGACAACAGGTTTAAAAAATAAATCAAAAGCTACCTTTGAAATCGAACAATGTTGAATTTTTGCGGTATTGTGGTGGCCATTTTGAAAATGGCGACCAGTAGAAATTTTTCGATGTCGGTAATCAATTCAGGACATCATAATCTACCTACATATGAAATCGAACAATTTTGAATTTGTGTGGTATTGTGGTGGCCATTTTGAAAATGGCGACCGGTAGAAATTTTTCAATGTCAGGAATGAATTCGGGACATCATAATCTACCCACATATGAAATGTCGTTGAAATCGGACAATGTTGAATTTGTGCGGTATTGTGGTGGCCATTTTGAAAATGGCGACCGACAGAAATTTTTCAATCTCGGAAATCAATTCGGGACATCATAATCTACCCACATATGAAATGTCGTTGAAATCAGACAATGTTGAATTTGTGCGGTATTGTGGCAGCCATTTTGAAAATGGCGACCGGTAGAAATTTTTCAATGTCAGGAATCAATTCGGGACATCATTATCTACCCACATATCAAATTTTGATGATATCAGACAATGTTGAATTTTTGCGGTATTGTGGCAGCCATTTTGAAAATGGTGACCGGTAGAAATTGTTCAATGTCAGGAATCAATTCGGGACATCATTATATACCCACATATCAAATTTGGATGACATCGGACAATGTTGAATTTTTACCGCCCATTATTTATGCCGTGTTTTGGTAGCCATTTTGAAAATGGCAGACATCTCGAAAAATTTGAAAACACAGAATTGCTCCTCTAATGGTGACCTATCACTATATCAAATTTTATGTCTCTATCATTATCTATTTAGAAGTTATCAACATTAATGTACGAAATTTCAAGTTTCCCATAGGATTCTATAGTAACCCCCACCCCCTTTGAACCCCTAAAAATATGGCTTTGACTCCCTTTACCACAAATCTGAAAACTTTAGGATCAACTAGAAACATATATCTATAACTCCGCCAAGTTTCATGAAATTCTGTCCAGTAGTTCCTGAGATCTGCCGTTGACAAGTTCATGGTCCGCGGAAAGAAAGAAAGGAGAATAATAATAATAATAAGAAACGGAGCAAAAACAATAAGTCTCCCAAACTTTGTTTGGGAGACTTAATAATAATTAAGAGCTGAGCTGATGACAAAACCATGAATTTCTAGATTGGAAAAGGGGCCCCGACTTACAGGCATATCAACTTATAGATGAATAACTTATAGGTGAGTATATATTATAATTAAGACCACTGTTCAAAATAATTATGTCTGATCAGTAATTGGACAAGAAAACCATAGAGACCAATTTTATTATTTTCCTACTTATACGATCAGAAAATCATGACAGTCTGGTAATTGTGTATGACAGATATTATTATACTAACCTTCTCCTGCTCTGGTTTACTCACTAACAAGTCATACATAATACCTAAAAGTAGATACAAATATATCTGTAAATGTTTTATACATCAATCATTAAATTACATCTTCTTTTTACTAGAAGATGAACATAGCTTTTTTTAAACTTTTTTATACTATTTGAAAATAAAATGAAAAACAACAACAAATCTTATTCTATATTTACACACATAATTTACTGCATTATTGTTTTTTTCTGTATTCAGTATGATGTTTTTCATTCTTTTTTTTTTCTCAAGAATTTCGTCCTACTGTCTGTTGAACCAAAGTAACAACACATTTACTCTGATAGATCAAGTTTTCACAGAAATTACAAATTGTAATTGATAAAGTTATCTCAGTTATCATAATGTGTACAGTTTGACTATTTGACTATGTTGACTATCACGGTTTGACTCAAATTGAATTTGTAATTAAAACTTTAATTATGCATGAAAATTCTTCAATCTTACCTAAAGCTTTCTGTTTTGTGGCAAGTAATGTATCATGTGACATCATCTTCAATAGAAAACAAATTATATACTGAGTGAGTGAGTGTTTTAACTCCAAATGAGAAATGTTCCATCCATATAATGGCAAGAACAAGTTACAATCAATGAAATGATGATGATGTCCACTTTGTACTAGAATAACACACTTAATTGGATCTCTATAGTACTAAACTTCTTGATGAAATATTCTAAGTGAAAAGGAGAAATAACTCCTTCAAAAATGGTCCAATCATACTGTCATAATGATATGTAACTCTTCATATGATAATAAGCAATCACACCAATTTTTCAGGAATTCTCGTTTAAAATGTAGGAAGAATTGCACGTACAAAAATTGAAAATATGAACAGACGGACATGACAAAATCAATATGTCTAAGGGTGCATTAGCAACGTATCCTCTATTAGGGGCAGTCACATGCCAAAATGTTTATTTTTTCTCAATTGTTGCAATTTCAATTATTTTATCGAATCTATCTCCAGAATTATTGATTAATTTCTTACCAAAATTGAGGCTTAAATAGAACAAGCTCCGTCAATTTTTTTATTGAGGTAAAGTTTATTAGTTTTATAGTTCATAAATGCCAGAACAGACGGAAAAACAGGCAACAATGATGAACTCAAAGTTATGACAATAACGTACAAAACCATTTTGACCAAATAAAAAGGATATTTATAACTGTCAAATCAATGAGCAAATTCAAGATCAAAAGATGCCAAATAACTTTCTTTATCATATACTTGTAGATGATAAAGTTAAAATTTTACCCTGTAATAAAACTTTTGAGTTTTGTTTAGAATAATAAGAGGAGTCATTTTTATTTCACCCAGTTTCACAAGAATGGTCCAAGCGGGCTGATAAAGCAAGTTTATTGACTGCTTCCGGAATGTTATTACATGCCTTTCCGTCAATGTCCGTAAGTTCACTTCATGAATTTCTGGAAAACTTTACAGACACGGCGGATTCAACTGTTTTACAAAATATTTGCACAGAAAATTATTAACTACCAATTTCTCTCTTATGATATTGAAAGTGCTGAAAAAAACATGCATTTATTGGATTTGTATATTAAAACATTATTCGTTTTGCTCTATACTATATACATGTATTTAATTCTAGTCAAAAATGACATTACATTTTGATACAATTCAGTTATTTCCTCTGTTGAAGTATATGATAAACATATCATAACATGTCATTTTTCAAATCATACCCTTTATCAGCCCTCGTTCATATATCATCCGTTGAGCCTATCGGCTCTCGGGCTGATATCATGACCTCGGGCTGATAAAGGGTATGATATGAAAAATGCCATGTAATAATCTATATTTATTGTATTTTGTAAGTAAATTGTCAAATAAAGTTGTGATCACAGTTGATAAATTACAAACAAAAAGAATATCATAATTTTCAATCTTTCCAAACTGTTGCCAAAATAAAAGGCAATAAAATATATATTTGACTTTTAGTCACAAGAAATGGTATTATTCTATTTACATTGAACACAATAAACAATGTTCTAGTTACCTCTATTGCTTTGATAAAATTAGAATAATGTTCCTTTAATCTGGCTTCAAAATACCAGATCAATAAATATTTATCAACAGTATCTTTGTTTCCTCCAGACAACTCTCCAATACTGGTCAGTGGATTCTGAAATAAGATCGTAAAATATATAATATTCATTTGATATCCATATTAATAATAAATAGATCTAGGATAAGGGTTATGGTGTTTAACGCCACATTCAATATATTTCAGTTATATCTTGGAGGTCAGCTTTATTGGTTAAGGAAACCGGAGTACCAGGGAAAAACCTTTTATCACATAATGTTGCATCGAATATTTCTCACTTTTGAGACAGACCAGTTTCTATTTTTAGCGATGTGTGATTTTCTTATCTTGCACTAGTGCAAGACAAAAAAATCACGTGCGTTTTACTGCAAATGCATGCTGTACAGTTTATGTCAACTGGCCCCCAATTCTCCATGCTTTTCCTTTTTAAAATAAACAATTAACCACGATTCTACTACATAAGTATTTTTAAATTCATTTATGTATTATATTCTGCTAGCTAACGTGCACCTTTCACGGTGTTTGATTCTTTTTTCAGGCTCTCTTCCAGTCAATGTTTGTTTACTTTGAGTAAATAATAGTGCTCTCCCTTGTTAGTAACTAACGTAAAGAAAGAAATTACCTCCTCTTGACCAATTTCAAATATTTTTTTACAGGTATTTATCTCTATTGTAGTAACATAGTAACATTTATAATATATTTATTAAATACATTGTACTTTATGATGAAATACATTTGAAATACTGCCGAAATACGGTTGCATATGGATAAATCAAATATTTACTTCAGCAATGGAAAAATATATTGCGGGAAAACGCTCGATGGAATGTAAACAAAAACAATTAGGTGGTTTAGTGAGAAATAAAATCAAACACCGGAAAAAGTACAAGATAGGGAAATCTCCGACACCCTTGGGTAAGATTACAATCGTTCTCTAACTCTGCAAGCCTCGCAAAGAGAACGATTGAAATCATACTCTCGGGTGTCGGAGATTTCCCTATCTTGTACTCTCCCCGGTGTTAGATTCTATATATCCCACATGAGCAGGATTCGAACTTGAAACTTTAGTGGTGATGGGCACCGATTGCATAGGTAGTTGTATATGCAACTATCATACGATTACGACCCCGACAGGCCCTAATAAATAGATCTAAAATGATATTTCTGATTGATAAATAGATGAAGAAAGATTTTAAAGCATGTATATTAGCATCTATCTGTCTACATTATATAATGGTTGGAGGTGCATTTGAACATGATGATTTTTGTGTTATTCCTTATCTAAGTATAGAACTTTAAGTACTGTAAACCATATACTCTTATGATTACAGAAGTTCTGGTGTATAGTTTTTTTGCATTTGTTTAAGATACTTCAATCTTACCAATGTAAGTAAACATTTGTTTATGCTGACTATTTACTTCAATGATGTTTTTTGTGTCATAAAAAAGTCACAAATGTAACCACGTATAAAAGTTAGCATGTCCATTAAAAACTGATAACAGCAATACATACAGCCTTTTCTTCTGACAGTTGTACAATTAATACTACTTTACACTGACATATGTAACACATCCCAAATGTCCATATCATCTAAAATGTAGCACAATAAATATTATACCTGGTCAAAAGTCCGAAGTTTTCTATCATTTGGCAGCAAATATGTTATGATTAACTCTTTTAATGTGTCTGAAAGTAATGAAAAAATATATTTAGTTTGAAGACTTGATTAGATGACTATCCTTAGTAAATAATATCTTTGTAATAATATATCATTTCTTTTTACTGTGTTGAATTTTTTCTGAAACAAGAGCATATAAAAAAAAATATCAACTGAGTTTATTCTTCAATACATTCAAGATTAACATAAAGTCACTTTCATCTATATCTTAAATATCTTCATCAATTCAAAGCATTTTTACTTATAGGGGAACTATTCTCTTTTTTTCTTTCAAATTTAGAATTGTGTCACAAGTGATAAAACTACACATTAACTCACAAATGCATGTAGCGCATGAGTGAGTTGAAAGAGTTGTTCGGACTTGAATGGCACATTTTTGATAATCAAATCCTTTTTATCATATAGATACCTATTTTCTATTTTATCTTCAATAACGACAAAAACTATATTCAAAACCAAATTATGTTATTTTTTGCTATATGGCACAAAAATATATTCCTTAGTGAAAATGTTGATTAAAACCAGAGGCTCCCAGGAGCCTGTAATCGCTCACCTGGATCAAAGCTGCTTTCAATAACAACGCAATTGCACTGTGGTTGCCATCTTGGTGGGAGAACGCGACTGCCGGACACAATTTTGGAAGAGGACCATCCAATGACTATTCCATCCAAGTTTGGTTCTAATTGAGCTACTGGTTCCAGACAAGATGGTTTTTATGTGAATTTCCCATAGGGTCCTATGTTAAACTAAGTTCAGCTGTGCAGCCATTTTGGTCAGAGGGCAGGACCACCAGACACAATTTTGGAAGAGGATCATCCAATGACTATTTTATCAAAGTTTGGTTCCAATTGAGCAACTGGTTCCAGACAAGAAGATTTTTATGTGAATTTCTCATAGGTTCCTATGTTAAACTAAGTTCGGCTGTGGGGGCCATCTTGGTCAAAGGGCCTAACTGCCTGACATATTTTTGGAAGAGAACCATCCAATGACTATTTCATCAACATTTAGTTCTTATTGAGCAAATGGTTTCAAACAAGAAGATTTTTATGGGAATTTCCCATAGGGTCCTATGTTAAATTAAGTTCGGCTGTGGCGGCCATCTTGGTCGGAGGTCTGGAATGCCAGACATAATTTTGGAGGGGGACCACCCAAGGATCATTTCAGCAAAGTCTGGTTGAGATTGGCTCAGTAGTTTCAGAGGAGAAGATTTTTTTTTAATTTCATCCCCCCTTTTTTCTATTTCTAGCTTGGCGGCCATCTTGGTTGGAAGTCGGGATCACCGGACACAATTTTGGAAGGGGGCCATCCAAGGATCATTCCACCAAAGTTTTGTTGCAATTGGCCCAGTGGTTTCTGAGGAGAAGATTTTTATGTGAATTTCCCTTAGGGTCCAATGTTAAGCTAAGTTCGGCTGTGGGGGCCATCTTGGTCGAAGGGTTCGGCCGAATCGCCAGAAATATTTTTGGAAGAGAACCATCCAATGACTATTTCATCAAAATTTTGTTCTTATTGAGCAAATGGTTTCGGACAAGAAGATTTTTATGGGAATTTCCCATAGGGTCCTATGTTAAATTAACTTCGGCTGTGGTGGCCATCTTGGTCGGAGTTCTGATATGCTGGACACATTTTTGGAAGAGGATCACCCAAGAATCATTTCAGCAAAGTTTGGTTGAGATTGGCTCAGTAGTTTCAGAGGAGAAGATTTTTTTAAAACTTCATCCCCCCTTTTTTCTAATTTGCATAATCGGTCAAAATCGGCAAAAGTTCAAAGTTCATAAAAAATCCAGTAATATATGTTAAAAAGCTCATCATTATACTTATACAGTTCAAATTTGGGCACATTCTGGCTTAAAATAGAGCAGTTTTGGCCATTCGAAGAATTTTCTATTTTTAGTAATGGTGGCCATCATGGATACAGGACGGCGCTGATGGACACAATTTTGAAAGGGACCCACCCAGGGACCATCCCTGCCAGGTTTGGTTTAATTTGGTTCAGCGGTTTCAGAGGAGAAGATTTAAATGTGATCTTTTATCAAAATATGCCTAATTTGCTTAATCGGTATAAATCGGCTGAAAGAAAAATTTCAAACAAAAACCCCGAACATATGCTAAACTACTCCTCGTCATGTAGCTGCAGTTAAAATTTGAGCTAATTTTGACTTATACTAAAGCAGCAATGGACAATTAAAGAAATTTCTATTTTTAGTAACAGCAGCCATCTTGAATGGAGAGCGGGGCTGTCGGACACATTTTTGAAAGGGACCCACCCTGCCAGGTTTGGTTTAATTTGGTTCAGCTGTTTCAGAGGAGAAGATTTAAATGTGATCTTTTATCAAAATATGCCCAATTTGCATAATCGGTATATATCGGCTGAAAGAAAAATTTCACAAAAAAAACGGATTATATGTTAAACTACTTGCCATGTAGCTGCAGCAAAAATTTGAGCTCATTTTGACTTACACTAAAGCACCAATGGACAATTAAAATTTCATCCCCCTTTTTTCTATTTTTAGCTTGGTGGCCATCTTGGTTGGAAGTCGGGATCACCGGATACAATTTTGGAAGGGGGCCATCCTAGGACCATTCCACCAAAGTTTGGTTGCAATTGGCCTAGTGGTTTCTGAGGAGAAGATTAAAATCTGAAATGTTGACGGACGGACGACAAGTGAAGCCAATAGCTCACCTGGCCTAAAGGCCAGGTGAGCTAAAAAGCATTGTGACGTCTATTTTTCATAGTGAAATTATCATCTTTTATTTCCTCTGTGAAATTAAGTTATTCACCGTTATCTATACAATAAATAAAAATAAATTTTGTACCTGCAGCCATCATGCATTCTCTTTTTCCTTTTTTCTTTGACATGTTGATAAGACTTTCAAGACTTGATAAATTTTGTATTGGAGATTCTTGAACCAATAGAGTTAAAGCTGCTATCTTGTCTCCAAGTGTACCAGATGACAGCACTGTTTTAATCCATCCTACATCTGACTTTTTACTGGATTCACGTTCTGTAATATTAAGAATATAATGCAATACTATCAATAAGGTGTTGTTTTATAGCACGATACTCAAATAAATGATTTAAAAACAAGAACACTGAGCTTATGTTCTTAAGAAAAAAAATGAATATCTTGTATCAATCACATGGTAAATAAGATGTTTTTTAACTATTATCAATCGATGATCAATTGTTTATCCCCTAGCATATGAACCATATAGACATTGGGACATTTATGGTACAAAATTGAATCTTTGTATCACACAGCTGCTTCTGGTCATACACAATAACATTTACATTCCTAGTTTTAAAGAAGATGCTTATAAAAAAAATTTCCATTACAACATATTTTAAACTTTGTACCCCAAGCTAGAGCTCAGCTCCCGATAGACCCTTGGGTTTTGAACTGTGTAATGTTGAATCTGCATATAAAAAAAAACCAACCCAAAAATATTTTTCTGACTGTCTAGTTTAAACTTTAGAGTTTGAGTGGCCGAGTGGTTAAGGCCGTTGACTTCTGTCTTCAAGCCTGACACACCACCAGACTGACATACTTGAATAAACAAAAATGAACAAATTCTGGATAACGCTTTCATGTCGGTGATATAAAAATATTCAGTGATGGTACAAGTAGGATAAGATAAGTCTCAGAAAAGCTAATTTGTAATAATATTCCAGATGATATAAATACATGGATTTTCAATGCTATATGTCGAGGTCTTTTTTTTTTGTGTTCAATGATTTGAGGTGAGAGGTAGTTGTTTTGTATTATTGATATTGCTTGAATTGTTGGCCATCACAATTTAAACTACCTTTTCATAATATTATCGCAAGTACTGAAAACTCTTCAAAATGACAACAGCTTTTCTTCTAAGAACTTATTGGGAATTTTTTTTTTTTTTAAATCGAAGATAATAGAAGACGACATACGTTTGTTATAAACAGCTACTTCATCCTGTAGTAACTTAGAAGCAAAGTTTTCCATCTGTTGTTCTAACTCTCGGCTGTGGTCTCTAGTCATTTTGACTTTACCTTGAGGTACCTACAACAATTAAATTGAGATACAGATGCAATTCATAGAATAATAAGACAGCCACAAAAATGTTACAAAAATCAAATTGATATCTTATTTGTCATTTTTGTTCATTTACTTTTCATCAGTAGTTAGTAAGAAAGGATATGGATATAAATGAACATGAGAGACTATTCAACATCACACTTTTACAAATTAAAGTAGCAAAGAAACAATGCTTTTATTGTTGTTCTACATTTCATAGTCAGGTCAGGTTTCCAATATTTAATATCAAAGAAAAAATAAAATATAACTTTAATTGATAAATTTCTGATCATTATCTTTTTGTTACACAGAATCAATATCTTTTTGTTACACAGAATCAATATCTTTTTGTTACACAGAATCATTATCTTTTTGTTACACAGAATCAATATCTTTTTGTTACACAGAATCATTATCTTTTTGTTACACAGAATCAATATCTTTTTGTTACACAGAATCATTATCTTTTTGTTACACAGAATCATTATCTTTTTGTTACACAGAATCATTATCTTTTTGTTACACAGAATCATTATCTTTTTGTTACACAGAATCAATATCTTTTTGTTACACAGAATCAATATCTTTTTGTTACACAGAATCATTATCTTTTTGTTACACAGAATCAATATCTTTTTGTTACACAGAATCATTATAAAAACAATATTTATCAATCAAGTCTTCTTTCCTTTACAAATTATACAAATAAATCTGACTTTATCACAATTAAATGTTAAATACTTTGTTGTTGTTGTAATGAGTGAGTTGGTTTACATACCTGAACATCAAGCCAGCTTTGTCCTGATTTAACCAGTAAGTATTGACGAGGTTTGTAGTTTTTTATGTGAGAATTGATATCTAAGGTGACCTTTGTAGTACTTGATACTTCATCATGCTGTATCTTCCCTTTTTTACTCTTTTTGCTAGCTATAGTTTTTTCCGTGGTATCTTCTTCATCTGATTTCATTTCTAACAACTTTTTCTTCTTTTGTTTCTTCCTGAAAATGTTAACTATAATATTAGGGACCTATATGGCTGCATATGATCATATTTTTGATGAATTTATATCTACTAATATAGGTAATGTAGGTTATCAATGGCAAAAAAAGATACAGGTTTGGTTTGATGGTGTTTAACGCCCCTTTCAACAGTATTTCAGTTATATCGTGGCAGTCAGTTTCATTAGTGAAGGAAACCAGAGGACCCGGAGAAAACCACTGACCTGTCGCAAGTCACAGACAAACTTTATCACATAATGTTGTACACCTTGCCCTGATCGAGATTCGAACTCACAACATCAGTGGTGATAGGCACTGATTGCATAGGCCAAGTTGTAAATCCAACTACCAAACAATCACGGCCACGACGGCCCTCAAAAAGGTACAGGTATATGTACTTGAAACATTATATGGTACAGTGACAGATTGAAAATGAGGGAGGCAATAAGGGGTGTACGCCTCCCTTAACAAAAAACCCCAAAAATACAAAAACAAACAAGGGCAACGCAAAGCGTGGCATATCCCCTCACCTAAAAATTAGACCCTGTGACCTTGACCTTTCACCTTGAAAATCAATAGGGTTCCAGATTCTCTTAAGGTCTAAGTATGTACCAAGTTTGGTCAAAATCCATTGAAGGATGTTGATTCTAGAGTGTTCACAAGGATGTTACGCAGTAAAAATTTGACCCGGTGACATTGACCTTTGACCTTGAAAATCGATAGGGTTCCACTCCACTCTCCTAAGGACTACGTATGTACCAAGTTTGGTCAAAATCCATTGAAGGATCTTGATTCTAGAGTGTTCACAAGGATGCTATGTGGTAAAAATTTGACCCGGTGACCTTGACCTTTGACCTTGAAAATCAATAGGGTTCCAGACTCTTGTAACGACTAAGTATGTACCAAGTTTGGTCAAAATCCATTGAAGGATGTTGATTCTAGAGTGTTCACAAGGATGTTACATGGTAAAAATTTGACCTGGTGACATTGACCTTTGACCTGGAAAATAAATAGGGTTCCAGATTCTCCTAAGGACTAAGTATGTACCAAGTTTGGTCAAAATCCATTGAAGGATGTTGATTCCAGAGTGTTCACAAGGATGTTACACGGTAAAAAATTTACCCAGTGACCTTGACCTTTGACCTGGAAAATCAATAGGGTTCCAGATTCTCCTAAGGACTAAGTATGTACCAAGTTTGGTCAAAATCCATTGAAGGATGCTGATTCTAGAGTGTTCACAAGGATGTTACACGGTAAAAAATTTACCCAGTGACCTTGACCTTTGACCTAGAAAATCAATAGGGTTCCAGACTCTCCTAAGGACTAAGTATGTACCAAGTTTAGTCAAAATCCATTGAAGGATGTTGATTCTAGAGTGTTCACAAGGATGTTATGTGGTAAAAATTTGACCCGGTGACCCTGACCTTTGACCTTGAAAATCAATAGGGTTCCAGATCCTCTTAAGGATTAAATATGTACCAAGTTTGGTCAAAATCCATTGAAGGATGTTGATCCTAGAGTGTTCACAAGGATTGTGACGGACGGACGGACGGTAGCGTTACTATATCCCCTCGCAACTTCGTTGGCGAGGGGATAAAAAAAGTCATTCTGTCCTTTAATGTGAATGGAACATTGTAGTATTGGAGGAATCAAAACATTTTTAAGGTTAACAATGCATTGGTATGCTCGTTTGGCTATTGCATTTTGCACCACTACTGTTCATCACTAGTAATCCTCAAATACCAGGACTTGTGGTCCCCAAACTCCTTGCCTATTTTTACGACCCCTATAGCTTAAAAACTTGGATCTGCCCCTTTGTCAGTAATTTACAGAAGGTCTGTTGTTTTCTCCAGATTTCCCCACAAAATAAACTGTTGAAAGTGGTATTAAAAACCCCTAGTCCTTTGTCTGATAACATTAAAATATATACAATTTCTTTTTCATATCTAAATAATTTCCTATGTAAACTTTCTTGTTATTGTTATAATGATTTATTTCACTGGCTTTGGTCGTAATTACATTGTATCTCCTGTATGGTAATTAATGCCACTTTCAACAATATTTCAGTCATATTGTGGCGATCAGTTTTATTGGTGTCGCTGGGTTACCTCAGGGGTTATTTGATAAACATACTTTATGATTGGACAAACAATTTCTGCTTACCCTTCAACATCACGATACTGCTTGATTCCCAGTTTCATAATAAAATCTTTAACCTGTATATAAAAAAAAATTTAGATAAGTTACATTTCCAAATGTTGCAAACATTGGAGTTATAATTGATAGACAAGTTGACATAGGATTCCAGTTCATTATGATTTCAGTTTAAATGGGTTTCACTGTACATAAAAGTCTTTTTAGTTTTTGTTTTTCAAATCTTCTTCTTCTAGTTGTAATATTACTTGTTATAATAATAAACATATTTTCAAATTTCGAAATAATTCTTTTTATCAAGTTCCAAAAGAAATATTCCATTTCTCATTTACTGAAATGAATTGTATCTTTCACAGAGTTTTGTTTCATTTTTTTTCACTGGTCAAGAGATACTAGTATTTGGTCTGGATGAATCCTTAGATGTTTATCCTTTGTGATTGGAACTCATTTTTTTTAAATAATGAAGAATGTTACATTGTACTTGTGGGGCTAATGACTTTTTGGTTGGGACTCGTCAAAATCTCACCCTACAAGGATCTCTTAGATCTTAGCCTTAGATATTCTTTAGATAATTTGTTAATTAGTGAAATATAAAATATCCATATTTTTTTTAATTCATATAACAATAGATAAATTCATTTCTTTCAAATTTTACATCATCTCTCTTCACAGGATCAGCATCCATATCTTCCTCAAAATCGTCCAATTCTTCTTCATCTTCATCATCTATTCCTTTCAATAGAACAAGGTCAGACTGTAAAATAAAAGTGAAAATTAAAGGTAAAAAGTAGGTTAGATCAATGCATTCTCCATTAATGGTGGCACTATTTGACTACATTGGCATTGGGGGGTCACAATAGCTGTGATCACTTAGTAGCTTAACTTAATCTAAGAAATTGATTCTCATCACTACTCAATTTGTGAATTTATTCTGAGGTACAAATGTACTTAAGGGTGTCTGTCACTTTTTTCTTTAGTAATTTCCTTTGTTCATGATGAAACTCCTCGATTCCTACACAGGAACTCTCGATTCATTTAATAACGCTTTCCTGCCTAACAAAATTTGATCATATCCAACAGAAGATGACTTTCATGAAAAAATACAGTTCTGCAATTTAATGTTGAGTAATGTTCCCCATTTCAATAATCTAATTATGCTATATTCAGAGCTCCAGATAAGCTGCGTATTTGCGTTTTTTACGCTATGAAAACGAGTAAAAACGCATGCACTATCAGATCAGAGTGTACACCTTACGCATACATATTGCTGTGTAAGCAAACTTTCCAAATTCGGAGCGTACTTGTACAGTCGTGTACATAACAATACATTTTTGTCTTTGAAAAATTCCCCGTAATTACTTCCCTTTATACTTTTCGAAGGAGAGAGCATATACATCCGAGGGGTACCGAATGCTTGCCTTTCTAAGCATCGATGTCAAAAGAGATCTGATTGGATGCTTATGATAAATCATCCAATCGCGGTCAATATTACAAATAAATGCGGTTTACGTAATAAGTAAGAACTAAAACGAAAGTAAATTTGGGTCCACGTTGTTCGTTGAAAATGAGCAAGAACATGAATAAGCGCGCTACTAAGCTCAAGAGCACTACGGAAAATTCTATACTTAAGTTCCTGACAGTTTCATCTGTGTCTAGTGACAGTATAGTTAAAGGAATCATTGATGACATTATCAACATGGCTGTGAAAACTGCCGAAGTCGACGAGCAAAAAACAACATATTTACAACATTTTATTAATAAACATGACACAATCGTGTCAAATTAAACAGAGATATACATTTCACTTGCATCCTGCATTTATTGAAAAACACTTGTGTCAAACATAATTTTAAAAGTGTACATGTAAGCAATCTTTTCTGAAGTAGAGAGTACAACAGTGCAAAGGAAATATGCAAATACCTATCATTTTCAAAAGTAGGGGGTAATTACCCTTTGGACTTGAAAATTATCTGGAGCTCTGCCTTTCAAATTTGGTCGGAACAATCAGTAATGTTTTGGTTATGGAAATAGGTTGGACAGATGTGGGGAGTGGGGGTTATATCTTAGTGAGCTGTGCTCACAGTAATACTAGTTTAAGATATTCCATTGAAAATTATCTGGAGCTCTGTATATTTCTGCTTTGCTTAGTGGAGGGAGACATAATATAATGACCAGATTTTTCGGATTATGGAAACCCTTTAATAGCAGTATATCGTGTGAAATACTGGTATATCACTATCGATGGGAAGAACATGGTTCTTTCCGTTGGTAGTGGTGCTTCCCATTGACCCTAGACGTCGGGTTCCTGTAAATAATTTAATATACTTCATATCATTATTATATACATATCTTTTACTTATCCATATTTATGTAATGTATTTAATTATAATTATATTGTATTGTCTTGATGCACGCCAATGTATGGTTTACTATCAATAAACTATTTTGAATTGAATTTGAATTTGAATTTTATCACACTTGTGCATTTTAAAATAGTGAAACATTCGTCATGTTTGTTGCAAAAGTTGATAAAACTATCTTCTTCTTCTTCTTCTTCCAATATGAGGTCAGGAGTCGATGATGACTGTAAAACTTGACCTGTCGTAGGATGAGGATGCCACTGCCTCAGAGTTAAAATCCAAAATAACTTTATAAATATAAAATCCAAATGTACAGTTAAAACTATATACATTGAGTAGTGGCGTTTATGCTGTTTGTTGCAAGGCCATCTCTGAGAGTAGACTGGCCTTGAACTTCTCCAGTTTTGTGGCGTTTGTTACCGCAATCGGAAGCCGGTTCCATTCTTGTATGGTACGTGGGAAGAAGGATTGTTTGTATGCTGCTATATTGGTGTGATGTTGTATCAGTCTGTTGGCACCTCTGGTTCTTGAGTCACTCGTCTGGACCATATATGATGATTCCGGAATACAGACTAAGCCATGCATTACCTTATACATGTACATCATTATGAGTCTATGGCTTTTTCGGCACTCCTTTAGAGGTTCCCATCCCAACGACTTTACCATAGCAGTGACGCATCCTGGAGTTTTGTCTCTGCAATTGTTACTGACAAAACGTGCTGCTCGGCGTTGGTTTATTTGGTCAGAGGTGTATGGATCTCAGGCTGCAGACGCATATTCTAAGGTAGGTCTGACCATGGTGGTGTAAGCTTGCTCCCTGACAGACTTGTTGCAATCACGAAAATTGCGGTGCAGGAATCCTAATGTCCTGGAGGTTTTAGATGATGTTGCTTCCACATGTTTCCTCCCGCTAAGGTCCTCACTGAGTCTGAGTGTTACTCCTAGGTATTTGCTACTATCTACTACTTCTAGTTTGTGTCCATGTAGGAAGTAGTGTGTGTCTAGGACGTTGCGTCTGTTTGTGCTAATGCGGATGACAGTGCATTTTGCTGGGTGAAAACTCATCTGCCATTTGTTCTCCCATTCTTCGAGTGCTGATAGGTCTTTCTGAAGGTCGTTTGAGTCAGTTTGGTTCCTTACTTGTCTATATAGTAAGCTGTCATCAGCAAATAAGCGTAGCATAGAGGTTGAAACTACTTCTGGTAGGTCGTTGATGTACACAAGAAATAATAGTGGACCTAACACTGTGCCTTGCGGTACTCCAGAAAGCACATCAAGCTTCGCTGACTCACACCCTTCGACTAGCACCTGTTGTGTTCTTGAAGACAAGAAAGATGTTATCCATTGTAGGGTTTTTCCACAGACTCCATAGTGACAAAGTTTATGAGGAACTTTGTCAAACGCTTTGGCGAAATTTAGGAGGATGAAGTCAATTTGATCTTTTCCTGATTTCAGTTTCTCCGCAATTCCTTGGATGGTTGATATTAGCTGTGATTCGCAAGATCTTCGAGAGAAAAAGCTGTGTTGACAGTCTGTCAGAATGTTTTTGATAGTCAAGATGTCTCATTATCGATGAATGGACAATAAGTATTTTGCTTACTACTGATGTAAGTGAAACAGGACGATAGTTGGATGCAACATTCCGTTCTCCCTTTTTAAACAAAGGGGTGATGAGGGCTTTTTTCCAGTCGGATGGAACTGTACCAGAGTCCAGTGATGTTTGGAAAACGCGAACAATGGCAGGAGCTAACTCTGAAGCACATAACTTCAATAGCCTTGTCGGAATTTGATCTGGTCCAGATGCCTTATGAGGGTTCAGGTCTTTAAGGAGTTTGATGACACCATTTTCAGTTATGTGTATATGTCGCTCATACTCTTTCTAGTGCTGTTACCTTTGTCCAGCAGGGTGGTTGTGTCCTCTTTTGTATAAACGAACTGAAATTGGTGGTTAAAAATTTCTGCTTTAATTTGGCTGTCACTATGAAGGAACCCATCTTTATTTAAAAGGTGGTGATACACCAGTTGGTTCTTGCCTCTTACTCTTTATATAAGACCAGAAACGTTTAGAATTTTCTTTAATGTCTCTATTTACTGTATTTTGTATGAAATCAGTCTGGGCTTTTCTCATCTGATGTTGCGTTTCTGATTTCAGTTTGTTGTACCTATCCCAATCTCTATTACAAGTAATTCTTTTGGTTTTCTTCCTACTCAAGCGGCGGGTGTGAGTATTTACCCATGGATGATGATGTCTTGATGATGACCTTTTAATTGGTACATAAGTGTCCATCAATGAAATTATGCCATTCTTAAAAACAGTCCACATATGCTCAATTGAATCAAAGTTCATGGATGTAAAATCAGTGCCGAATTGTTTAGCACCTGATCTGAGGTTTTCTTCTGGTACCTTTTTCCAGAGGTATATTTTTCTGCGTGGTGGCTTGCTTCTCACTACTTTATGAGAGTAGTCATAAAGCACAATGTCGTGATCGCCTTTTTTGCCTAATGGTGGAAGTGACTTGCAGCGTAATTTGAAAGCCGGGTGACTTGTGAAGACTATTTCTAGTGTGTTATCCTGAAGTGTGGGGAAGTCAACTATTTGCTCCAATCCCAAGTCATGGGACAAGTCTAGAAATAATTGGTTGACTCGTTGTGGATATTGATGCCCTGTGATGCTATTTGATTTCCAGCATATATCAGGAAGGTTAAAATCTCCAGAAAGTATAATAATAAATTTCTTATGCTTTTGTTTTAAATCAAGGAGTTCATTGTATGTTTCTGTTAAGTAGGATTCATCAGTCCGAAGCCCGTGGCGTGTAAAATTGTACACGGGCGTATACAATGAGTAGTTCCACCTGTGAAAAAAAAGTCCTATAGTTTCAAAAGTTGATTTCATAAGATATTGTGTGTAGATATTTAGTTTATTGTTCTCCGTTTTCAGTTGCTGCCAAGTCAATGCAAACAATGGGTAGGTAAACAAGTCCTTTTAAGAATTTCCGATATTCGAAATAGATTTAGGTGTATCTGTTTTTTGCAATTTGATTGGTTGATATGTTTACCATCATGTAGGTTTTAAAAAAGGACGAGAAGCAGGGCGAAGTAGTTGCCTTGTGAAGGTCGACTTCGATTTCTCGTTGGTCAAAAGCGAAGTTCAAGTAGCCTTGTAATTTTGAAGAGTCAGCCTATGTTGCCCACGTATTTTTGCCACGTGCCATTTATGAAAATTTAGACATCGTGTTTATGGAATTCTATGGTATTCATTAAGTATTTTGAAAGTGACTTTCTTGAAAAGTAATCCATTTCGGTTTAAAGAAACTTTAATTTCGTTCAATATCAAATAAAAATGGCACCACGAGAAAGGGGGTGCACACTGTGCTACATGTACGGGAAATGTTGATCGAAGCTAACAAACAAACTTTTGATTAATTTTTTTCTCAATCCTGTGACATAAAGTCTGAGTTCTCATGTATAATATGTTCATATTTGAGAAGTTTGGTCATTCAAAATTCGTTGAAATGCACGGAGACACTTCAGATTTTTTTTTATCTGCTTCCAAATCCGATCGGCTAGTTAAATATTTCTTTGTGCATAAGATTGTTATTAAAGCCATTCTTGTATTTTAATATACTCTCGATTACCGGGCAACTTTTGTTGTCAGTAAAATGGCGTCATCTGTTTCCGTGGCAAATAAAAACAAGGCCGATATACGGGATGGAAACGAATATAAAATCCCGAAATGGCTGGTTTTAAAATTTCATGGTTCTGGTCATCTACCAAATCATACTACATCTAAATAAAATAACAGAATGTTTGAAAATGACCACTTTCAAAATTGTGTTTACTTTTGACGTTTTCTTAGTACTAAAACCACAATGCACTGCAAAGTGACATGTATTTTATATAAGAAACAGGCACATTTCAGTTGGCTCTTTTGTTTACAAATACGATCAGTGACCCCATGATAGTTACACGACAGGAAGAGCAGATGTCTGAGAGGCAGACGACATAGTTAAATTTTATATAGCCCTTCTGGATTTTTTTCCAGCTACTTTATAAATGAAGTACATTTTTGGCATTACAAAAAGTATGGTTCAGTAGGTAGGTTCACTGTTTTTGGTACTTATGTCTTTAAAAGTAAACTTTATCATTTTTTACAGATGTCAGCTTTCGTATTGTTTATGTTCCATAAATAGAAACCAGGAGACACGTCAAAAATAATGCGTGCGCTGTGGAAATCAAAATAAAATGGATACCACGAAAACACATACCGTGACGATAATAATTATATTTCTATTTTTAGAAATATAAAAACCTTAAACTATGTTCTTTTTCTTTGTTGTGTATGTCTCATTTATCAATCATGAATGTTTGTATTGTTAATGATGCCTCATGTGGGCCCTATGATTAGGTATTAAAATATATTCTATTCTAAATCTTTAATTTTAGTTGCCTTTGCCAGGCTTTAGATATGTTTGATACTGTAAATGCAGACATGGCCAGTAAATTAGTTCCAAGATGATATTTGGGACTGAAAACAAACGAAATGTGTACTTCGATATTTCAGATATTTTACCTTTTCACCACCCAGATCAGAAATAAAGTCTAAATTCATCGCAGATTTTCTAACACGTGAATTCGATGTTTTCCCAGTCATTATCGTTTAAAGTGTAGATTTTACTTCACTATAAAGTAACATCTGTAACGGTGAGTGTTTATTTTTATTGGGAACTTTGAACAGACGATTGAAAACATCATAATTTGCTCCCCATGCGGTAAAATTTATAATGGGGTATACAACTTTATAAATGTTAGAATTCACTGAGATTGTGATGATGAGAACGAATCATCAATTGCCGTTCACCTACATTTTTTGTACTACATATTCTTCTCCATCTAGTAAAAGCTACTGATTGTAACATATATGTGTTTCTTAAAAGACGGACGACAAACATGACATTACATAATAAGAACGTCGTTATCTTGAAAAAGGGGGAAGGTAACGTCAAGTCCCAGGTAATATTCGTGTTACAATAGGATGAACCACCACAAGAGGTAAAGGTTTTTTTTCCAAATTATGATAGGGTGGTGGTGGATTATGGTGTTTGAGTGGGGAATAGTTGTGTGTTAATGCTATAGCACGGGGATATGGACCTTGATTGTATTTGATCTGATTTTAAACTGTCTGTACTCAAACAAATCTTTCGAATCATTTTCAAAATCTTCATCAGAGTAGCTAATGTCATAGTACTTAGTCCGAGATTCCACTGCCGTCCGAAGGCTTTTTTTTTAGACTTGCTGGAGCGGTGGGACGTCAGAGAGCTCTACATACCAAAAACAGCGGATTTGCCCATGCAACTCTGCCTTGGCACATTTCCACATTTCGTGGCTATCGGATTTTTTTCTATCCGAAACCCTTATATATAAATCGCTTCACCAATCATTTTTCTATTCATTCATAACCATCTTACCCTCAGAAAGTGGTGTTACACTCCATTACAGCACGATTTTTCCTTAGACCATCATTTCGTCATATTGACTTTCATTTTCGAACCTACAAACGTGATCTCGCGATACTAACTGAATGATACCTAGCGATACATAGCGATGTTTTCCAGTGTAGGATCCAAAGGTTCCTCTATACCGGACTCTATTTTTTCCTCTGACATGTTGAAATCGACGTCTCTTCCTTCTAGCTTAATATCTGCTTTGAAATCTTCATACACAAGATCCTGGTCTTCCCAATATTTGTCTAGTCTATTTTTAAAGGTGTTAAGTGTTTTTGATGTTACTATTTTCTCTGGCAGACTATTCCAATATTTGACTACTCTCATTGCAAACGAGTATTTCCTTAGCTGTGTTCTGGCTCTTTGGGGATAAAGCTTTAATGAATTTCCTCTAATGCTAGATCTTGGTACCATATCTTTCCATACATGATAGCTTAAGTATTGTGCAGGCGTCTTGGTCGTATTTTCCATTTAGAATTTTATATACCTCAATCATGTCTCCCCTTAATCTTCGGTAACTCAACGATGGTAGTTTCAAAGCCCTAAGCCTCTCCGAGTATGATGACAGCAACGCAAATGCATGATGGAAGCTACTTAATGCAGCTTCCCAAATTATTTGCAAACGTAAACAACAACATAGATATAAAGCGTATTCTGCAGGACAAACAGTTCCATCTACAGCTCAAATCAAAGCAGAAGGAAATAATACAAAATGTGTTAGAAAGAAAAGATTCAATGGCAGTGTTACCCACGAGCTTCGGAAAGAGCATATCTTACGTCGAATGCAAGTCAAATCGCCCCACTGCAAAATCGCCCCCGTCAATATCGCCCCCACATTTATCAAAATTGTCCCCATACAAAATCGCCCCCACATTAATCAAAATCGACCCAATAATTAAAATAATGAAGAAATTAATTTGAACATAAAATCGCGCTACAAATGTATGTACAATAATTTTGTTATTACCCTTATTTGCTCTCTATGTTTATGTATGCATGTTTTCATTAAAATAAATCATGAGAGATCAGATCGAACGTGATTACACCATAATTGCTTTTATAATTTGAGATCAATATTTTTATATTATTGCTTGTAAATCAGTTTGATAATCGCAATGTATAATATTTTTTGTATCATTCTGGAGTTTTAATTGAAATATTGGTGTAATAGTTAGCGTGCTCTCCTCGAGTGCGGGTAGATCGTGGATTTGAGTCCCGATCGGGTATAAACCAAAGACTATAAAATTGGTATTAAGGAGAAAGAGCAAAGACTGGTAAGCTCGGTATCAGGATAATGGGTCCTTGAGGTAGGCATGCTAGTGAGCTAGCACTATAAAATTAAAAATCCAACTTAGCGTGTCATTTGTTGAAATTATAATGATAGCAGATTTATATAATTTCATTACCAGCTTGGGCAAGCTTGATTATGGCTTCGCAAAACGTTTTTAATGCAATTTCAAGAATATGTATCAATGGCTTGGGTCTCCTTGATGTGTTTCCGATTGGAACAACAACAAAACAAAACAAAACTAATCAGGTGTCAACGATGGTGAAGGTAAGGACACCCTCTGCTGGCTGAATGTTGTGTATACTGTCATCAGCAATAGAACTAGTAAGACAAAAAACCAACAAATTATATAACAACTCTGTTCAAATTACAATTCATATTTTTATTAATTCAACCGGGCACAAAAATACAAACAACAAATATATATTCATTTTCAGTGTAAGTGTACACTAGTATCATAGAAAATATTTCTGAAGGTGAACTATGTGCATTGTTACCGGGAACAACGTTTTATGTTTACGTAACATTTAAAATGGTTAGCGTGCTCCTCTCAAGTGTGGTAGATCGTGTGTTTGATCCCCGATTGAATAGCTTCTTGTCGGGGTTTTACTATCTGCTTGCAGTCTATGCAGTCACTGGCCACTGTGTTTAGTGCCAGTCATGATTGGTAGCAGGTTTATATAATTTCATTACCAGCTTGGGCAAGCTTATGGCCTCGCAACAAGTTTTTATTGCAATATCAAGGATATGTATCATTGGCTTGGGTCTCCTTGAGTGTGCTTCCGATTGGAATAACATCAAAACAAAACTAATCAGGCTGCTAATTAACTATTACACAAACAGTGCATCTATACTTTACAAAGAAATGCTTGATTAAAAGACGACATTAATTATTACAGACAGACTTTTTATTATTCAATTCTTTATTACCATAAACCATTAAGTATATAAACACAACATACATTCACAAGTGATACAACACGTCATTATACGTCAGAAATGAATGTCAATCGTAACTACTCGGCCATTCTCGCTACCCTGCAAATAACCTCGTACATACATAACTCGAATAATACTGCGCCCTCTATCGGCACTATCGCTGGATGAGTCAATATAGCAAAGCGTATTAATATTAATATAACGACTGGATTATTCGGGTTACGTACTAACCCGAATAATCCAGTCGTTATATTACGCTCCCGCTGGTCGCTACATTAAGCGATAGTGCCGATAGAGGGCGCAGTATTATTCGAGTTAGTTACGTACGTACATAGTGGAAATTATTCTTAAATTGTTTACCGGAAGTTAAGTTAAGTTAAGCCGCACAAAATATAGTCCACGAAAATTCAATATGGAAGACATACTAAGTAAAATCTAATCATGCAAAACTAATTAAAACTTTAATTGAAATATAGAAAATTGTTTGAAATATAACTTTATCAAACTTTCATGTAACTGACATGTGAAAAGTAGTGCGATTTGTACACCTAATGCATACGAGGTTATTTGCAGGGTAGCGAGAATGGCCGAGTAGTTACGATTGAAATGAATGCTAAACAAAAATTAAACAATCCTTCCGATTACATGTACTGTAATTTTTTCGTTGTCAAAACTAATAATAATAGTAATAATAATAACAATAATAACTATCATTATTATACTTTACTATAGAAACCAAGCGAGAAATAAGTTTTATTCCATGGAGCAAGAAATAACTAATTATTCCCGCGGCAAACTGCACGTAGGTCAAATAACTGTGAGGGAATCTGCACGTAGCACAAAATAACTGTTTGAAATTGGCGCGCTTTTGCACGTCGAACCAATAACTAGTTATTTCCCTCATATTAGTTGATATCCTTCATGAGAAGTTAATATCCATAATTATTAAATCTCTAAAGGGTTATTTTCCTTCGGTGCTTCGGACCTCGGTAAAATAACCCTATCTCAGTTTAATAATTATGGATATTAACTTCTCATGAAGGCCATAATTGTATATTATATTTTTTTTAAATGTTGGGGCGATTTTGATTAATGTGGGGGCGATTTTGTATGGGGACGATTTTGAAGTGGGGGCGATTTTGATAAATGTGGGGGCGATATTGACGTGGGCGAATTTGCAGTGGGGCGAATTGACCATAGCCAGAAATGATAGGTGATTTGCTTATTTGCATATTCAAAATGGCGGCTCAAAGATAATTTGGATTTTAACATATAGTTGAACGGGAAACTTTCTATTAGCTTGGGTCGGACAAATTGCCGGGATAGAAAATCAAACTATGCACCGGTTTGAACAATATAACAAAATATTACAGCTGTACCATGAAAACTCAAGGTTCCCACCCAGTTTCAAATTTTGAAGCGTAAGCACCATTCAAAAGCATTGAGAAGAAGTGAAAAAATGCATCCTGCACGGCTTTCAAGACCTTAAAGCACTTTACTTGCAATCCCCATTCTAGTTGCCGGGACAAATTCGGTCAGTTCCGGTAACATTGTTGAGGAATCTTTCTTCGATAAATATTTTGCTGAAAAATTAAAGGTTCCCACGATAATTTAAAAGAGGGCTTCACAAGTTTTTTTTACCTTTCTAGTAGAGATTCAATAGGGGTTCATGCAAAAATATCTACTATTTCGTAAAACTGCTTCTGCTAGACATAGCATTATTTGAGTAAGCACCGCATTCCATTGTAAATGTAAATAAACAATTAAAAAAAGGCTCCACAAGGGTATTTTTTTTATTTCGACAAAACAACAGAAGAAGTAACTATAATACAATTGGTAACAATACTGCCGATATATAAAGTTCAAAAAATTTAACAATATATATACTAAACGATTTCAATGACATACTAATACTTATGTGGAGCAGAAATTGAAAAAAAATGCACATTATATTTTTTATTTACATATTTTTATTTCGTGAAAAAAAAAGGGGGGGGGGCAGTGCATTAAATATATTTTCGATCTTTTACACACATCATCGGATTCCTAATAAACATATGATGACAATTAATTTTGATACGATCACAAATAATTATGAAGTTATTTATGTGATCAAAACTGTGATGAAATATCATTTAAAAAAAATAGATACGAGTTTTCATCAGCCTCTTCCAAATATGGTTCAACGTTTATTTGCTGACGTCATAAATGACGCGATTTCGTTTATGAATATTCATGAGCAAAATCACCCATGATTTCTGGCTATGCCAGGTACCTTTTTTGGACAAGGTAAGATTTTTTTTTCTTATGGTTATCTGTAATTCACTATTGCTGTTAAAATCATTACCAATCAATGTAATCAACTGTATTAAATTTTATGTTAATTGTTCTGCCTTAACAGGTGCTTAAAGCCCTATGATTGGCAATACAAATATGTGTTTGTTTGTTTATATGCAAATCATCTCCCATGATACATTGCGGTAATCGTAGTTTTCTCGAAGTCACGTGACAAATGTTCGAAAATGAAAGTGAAATGACAAAATGAGAGGGTCTAAGGTAAAATCGCACAGTAATGGAATGTAACACCACTTTCTGAAGGTAAGATGGTTATGAATGAATAGAAAAATGATTGGTGAAGCGATTTATATAAGGGTTTCGGATAGAAAATAAAATCCGATAGCCACGAAACGTGGAAATGTGCCAAGGCAGAGTTGAATAGGCAAATCCGCTGTTTTCCGTATGTAGAGCTCTCTGACGTCCCACGACTCCAGCAAGTCGGAAAAAAACCGTCGGACGGCAGAGGAATCTCGGACTAGTGTCATAGTAACTATGAAGTCAGGTTTTTACCGCGGGTAGAAACATGTTAATAATTTAGAAAGACTGAGGTGTCGTGAAGAAGTTGGTAGACCCAGCAATATAACACTTGTCTAGTCTTGAGCACCGAAATATAACGGTGGTCCATACGTAAAGAAGGAAATGAAGGAATAAAGCGCATAAATAATACCCTAATTTCGTCTAGACAGGAAAGAACCAGGACACTTTATAGTTGAAATTGGCACGAGAACAACGTTTACAGTAGACAACAAAGTCACAACTATTTTCGTTTTTGTCAACTGTGTCTCAGTTCCTGAAATGGAAAAGATACCGTCTGATTCCTGGATAGCGGGGTAATATTGTGTTTGTAATCCCCAGTATCTACACGCATGAATGTGCTAGTTGGATTAACATACATTTTGTATATATGTCTTCTTATCCAGGCTAAAATAATAGCCACAGCATAACTGAAATGTTGTTGAAAGCTGGGAGAGTTTTTGTTATATTACTCCCAGTTGAAAACGACATTGAATTCAACGTAGACTAACGCATGTGTATAAATTTTGTTGTCATACACACACAATCGTAACTACTCGGTCATTCTCGCTACCCTACGTAGCGAGAATGTCCGAGTAGTTACGATTGATACACACATTGGCTGTATTGCACTTTACTCTGGAATGTCCTTTATATCAAAAGAAAAGAAAAACCATTCTAGACAATTTATATTTAAAATTTCCAAATCTATATAATCTAGATCATCCAAACCTTTTTATTTGGATGATGTCAAATGATGATCCTGTTTTTTTATCTGCATTTATTGAGCATTTAGATAATAACTTTTTATCAAGAAAAGAAAAGAAGATTATTTAGAGTAAAGAAGACTATAATTATTTTTAATGACTTTTTAATATAATAAATATATTCATAAATAGTATCCTCTTTGTGGCTGACTGACTCTTTCCTCCGTATTATTATTTCTTTTTGTTTTCTTTGTGTTGTCTCCAAATAATGATTAAGATTAGTGTGAATGATTGTAAATGTTGATGTATCAATGATCTTCATGTTGTTGATTAATATGCCCATTTTTGGCCCTATGATTAGGAAAATAAAAATCTTATATCTTATATCTTATAATTATAAGTGGAGCGGATCCTTAATAGACAAGTACTGTTTTAATGGGTGTCCTCTTAGACGTCCGCGTTACACCGCGTTAATGACCAAAATTAAAAAGTGTCGCTAATTCACATAGACACACATTTAAAAAAAACAGGGAATATTGCAAAATATTTAATGCATTCCATTTTGTCCAAACAAGGATTTAAATATAACTATGCAAATCCTTGGTCAAAACAATAAACAATTACACTTAAAATGTAATTATGTTATTTGGTACGAAATGCACAGATTTCGAATCGTCTAGCATACAATCAAACTATTTACACACACTAATGATACAAAAACTGTTTTATATGGAAGATGTGAACAGATGTACACCCACGGGTCAAAAGTATTTCCGCACTAAGATATTTCCCTATATATTTCATATAAAACCATTTATTTTCAAAACACTCTCCTGAAGTCATTCATTCAGTGGCGGATTCAAGGGATGGGGGGCTTTGGGGGTTTGAGCCCCCCCCCCCCCCCCCCCCCCCCCCCCGTCGAATAAGTCAAGCACATATATTAATATACGCTTTTCAAAGCTAGTTAACGTCACGATATGGCTTATAATCGAATGGTTTCGATCTGTGTGATGTAAGTAAAAGAAAATACAAATTCATTTCTTTGCATTGAATTAATCTTCAAAGAGGTAATTATAAGTAATAATGCTAAATCAAAAAATATCGCCGAGCTGAGGGAGGCGCGAAAATTTTTGGGGTATTTCATGTGGATCGAACACATGTTGTTCCAACTTACAAAGGTCCTCTACAAGATCACTACAAGAGAGATCACTTGACATAGGCAGACTCTTAAAAAGCGTAAATTTAATTCAGAGCTCACTAGACTGCAGAGCAAATGTTGAACAATTCAACCACCAGTGTTTTGAGAGGAGTGCTAAAATATGTGAACCGCTAGACATAGAGGTTAAAAAACCTAGAATATGCGGTAGACAAATAATGTTGGAGCAGAGTCCGGAAGACTACTTTAGGAAGTCAATAACTGTACCTTTTCTCTACTGTACGTTAAATGAAATGAAAACAAGGTTTACCGACCTACACGCCAGACGAGAACCGCTTTGGGACTACAGTTGGTTCCATCAATTATTGGAAATATTGCTCCATAACTGAGCCCCCCTCCCCCCCGTCAACAGAGTCTCTGGATCAGCCCCTGTCATTATCTGATTTTCATGAAATTTTCAGCATTAAATGCAGAAATAAATATAAGTATAATTTTCAAATAATTTTATTTCTACTGTCCCTTAAGAATTGATTTAAAAACAAAGTTTAATTTTTTTCACCAAATATTACTATATAATCATATAAAATTGTGACGTCAAGAATTTACATTTGTGTTTAAATCATAAATGTTTGTAAATAAAAGTTCGAAAAAATTACATGAAGATATTAAAATAAACTCTAATAATTCTACTATTAAAGGTGAAAATTTCATGAAAATCGGCTAAGGAATGACTTCATGAGAATGTTATGAAAATAGGTGGTTTTATATGAAATATATAGGGAAATATCTTGGTGCGGAAATACTTTTGACCCGTGAGTGTATATAATTCTTAAAAATTCACAAATTTTTATTAAAAAATCAACACTTTACCCTACATACAATCGTAAATTCTATCCTGTTCCGAAGTGAATTCGGTAACATATTTCCGGCTGTCAACCTTGACGAGTAATCTGGCCTTGGGAAGGTCGAGTAATCTTAGCCGGATTCATATAGCTTTAAATCCACTGATCAGCATATTGAAAACAAGTGTTTTTAAGTTACAATGGCCGCAAAACCGGAGACAGACCATGACAGGAGAAAGCAAATTAGTATAAGAGGAATTGCACCTGTTGAAAATGTGGTCGATTTGAAGAAGGAATTCAATCGACATCTTCACTACACTATTGTGAAAGATAGAAATGTTGCCACTCCAAGGGACTACTATTTAGCTCTTGCACACACCATTAGGGATCACTTGGTGGGACGCTGGATTCGAACGCAGCAGCATTATTATGAAAAGGATCCAAAGGTGAGCTACAAATTATTACTTTAATTAAATATTCTTACATTAAAAAACCGGTAAAGGATACTTCCACATTGTAGTGGCCAGTGCTTTCATAGCTGCGGAACCGTAGCCCTTAATGCCTTATGTTCCTTGGTCAGTTTTCTGATATCCACAATTGCACAAATATCAGAAAACTGGCCAAGGTCAAGGACCATAAGGGTTACGGTTCCGCAGCTAGTGCTCTCACTACTTTCAAATTAGAGGGAGAAGTAACTTCTTTATCAAAGAGCTAATAGTGAGAAGTAGTCTTGTGTCTGGGAGTAATCAGTTATTTAATCACAACTTTGTTTTGCAACCATTCTGAAGTCACCTTCAAATTTATTAATAAATTTTAAAGCAATTTGATTTTGGTGTATATAATTGAAAACTAAGAGTGCCTGTAAAATTCAAAATATTTGTTTCTACTGCATAACTTATCTCTTGCATGCTTGTGTATTTTTCATATGCAGACCCCCACCCCACCCGCCCCCTTTTTTTTTTACTATAAATGTGCTTTTACATAGAACTACACAAAAAAATGTAACAATCATTTTTGTTTTAACTTTCTTCAGTAAAAGAAAGGGATCTCCTGTACTTGGCGATCACTAGTATATACAAATTTGTTCCAGTATTGTGAATTTTTTTCAAAATTTTGTACAATACTGGTATACCAGTAATGTAATTCAATTATGAAAATATGAAATTGCATGGATTTTTTATAGTGTATTGGATTGCTTCATATTAGAAGGTTTATGTTATCAACTGTTGAAAAGCATACTAAAAGTACAAGTTCATTGTGTATCATTTTATTGGCATTTATAACATCGTATCAGTAATACATCACAATACATAACAATCCGTTATGGATAGAGTCAAGATTATTATACAGCGACACAAGAACAACTACTTCAAGAACTGGTCTACCCAGGAACTAACATTTCCACAATACCTATTATAATACTTACTACAATACTATACACAAGTAAAAAAAAATTTTGTTTAAATCACAATACTGGTACAATACTGGTATACAATACTGGAACAAATTTTTATACAAGTATTGTGCACAATACAAGTATACCAGTATTGTGATCGCCAAGTACAGGAGATCCAAAGAAAGATGCCTCTACCAATTTGCTCAAAGAGAGTGAGCATAAACATTAAAAACCTAATTTCTCAAGCTTCAAATAAATGTGGAATGATTGAATTAAATTTCCTTAATTATAGATGTTTTAATTGCAGATAGGAACATAGCTACCCCAAAATGAAGTGTACTCAAATCTGTTTAAAAGTCTGGTGGAGGGTCACAAAGTGACCTCCCCCCACCTCGCAGAGGTGGCCTTACGGCAGGGGGTCTGGGGGCCACTTAAAGCCCCCAGAAGCTCTGGGGTAAATGGTGCAAAATCCTGGCACTAAAAATGATCCCACGGAAACCCAATTATCATGAGCAACAAGTCAACTTTTGAACATAAATTTTGAGAAATAAAATATTAAGTAGAGCAATATGATACAAATATGTAATTGACTTAGAAATTTTATTTTGTCAAATGTGTAGTGGGTTAAGCTTGATTTGGAATCGAATACAATTAACCTATGGGCCAAAGAATCTACACGGTGCACAGTAGACACTATCTTGAGTTTTTGAATATTTCATCCAAGTCAGCAAGTGTGTTCAAGAAACCATTTAGCCTTTGCTCTCCTTGTAGAATTCGAGATTACCCTGAACAAAATATTAGCTAGTCTTCACTATTTTTACGCAAATTTTATTTCAAAGGAACATTTCTCGAATAGAAATAATTTATACTCTCTGTCAATGGTATGATAATGTATAAACATGATAAACTGTAATCTCAATCAATTCGAAATGATGTCGATGTGCACCTGCTGTACAGACTGGAAAATGCAAATTCCATTCACATTAAACCAATACTTTTTTTCTTATTCTGGTTCGTTCCATATGATACGTATCCAGGTTACCAGAAGATTTTAAAAGTTTACTAAAAGTAAACTAATATCAATATGCTTCCAATAACGTTAACGATACCGTGTGCTATTTTTTTTTGGGTGTGCGTTGTGGTTTTCCTTTAAAAAGAAATACGATTAGTTTGTTTGTTCAAGCAAAATAAAAAAAAATCATACCATAACAAAAAATCACCCACCCCAAACTCCATTCCTAAAACATGTGCACGACCATCGATCGGCATTGCACTTATATAACACACACCGTTCTATGCTGATTCCGTAAATGATAAGTGTAGTTTCTGGAATTGAATATAGGTACATTAAGTAATTATTAAAATGTTTATATTTGTTTCAATTTGATTTAGTTTATTAATTTGGTTTTATTCTACCTTATGTCCTAGTTTTACCATGTTTTCATTTTTGTCAAAATTTTCGATGTGTACGCAACTGTGTTTTTGCGTATGGGTTGCTACGCGCCTGGCAGAATATAAATCATGTTTTTGTTATTGCCTCTTACTGTTTATTAAATAAATACAATAGGTAGGGAACCGCTCGGTGTGTTGGCACACATAAGGGTTCAACAAATTGTTTTGATATACACTGGGTATTTCTATGAAAAGAAAAAGAAAATTTTAAGCTTCATTCGACATTGTTTATTGTGTTCATTGTATACTTTATTTTATAGTACATTTTTACGGAAACAGGGTACACTGAATGTAAACAAACCAACCCCCCCTTTTTCATAATTTTAAGTGTCTGGTGTGTTAGCACACATGGCTTGAAAATAGATCTAGACATGCATAAGGACAAGACTTTTAGATGGAATACTATGAAACTACTAGTGTAATCTCTTGTGAATACTTTTAACTAGTATGATATAACGAATAGGTATGATCATTCATTATTAAGCAGGGATTTAGCCAGGATTTTGAGACCATTAGTATCTTTTGCAGAACAGATTTTATTTTTTTAATTATGAATAAACAAGAATATAATGAGCTTAATCTTATAATCAGTTACATTGCCTTATTGGTTAGTAATGGAGATTGAAAAGATGGGAACATACTAGATGCAAATTAACAACCAACTGATAAAACATAACATTGCCACTATTTTGATCTCAATACCACACAAATTGTAATACTCCCTCCCCTTTTGAAATATTACTGTGCTTTGGTCTGATACCACACAAATTGTAATAACCCCCTCCCCCACCCTTTTTGAAATATTACTGTGCTTTGGTCTAATACCACAACAATTGTAATAACTCATATTTGTGTAGTCTTCAATAGAAAAAAAATTTCTGCCAGTTTGCCCAATGCCAATGCATGGCAATGGTCCAACTTCTATCTAGATTCTTTGTAGGAAATCAGTATAGAATAAACGTCAAAAACTGAAGCAAGTTGTAAAATAAATAATTATTTCTCAGACCTCATAATCAAATTGCAACAATTGGAATAGTTCTATAAATAGAACGCAATTGTTGCCCGGATGCTGATCAATATATATTAAAAAAAACTTAAATGTGTCCTCGTGCAGTGCATTTCAACGAATTGAATGGTCAACCTTTGCATATAAATGACCATATTAAATGTGAGAACAAAGATTTCATTTCACAGAAATGAAAATAAATACATCAAAAGTTTGTTTGGTTAAAAGTAGCTTCGGTGGATTGCGAAATCCTGTTGATCGCGCCATTTTTTATTTTTTTTAGTTTCTTCAAAGGACGTGTATACACTTCCTTGGTTTCTTTAATCAAAGTTATGACTTTTCGAGAAAATCACTTTCAGAATACTTAATGGATACGATAGATTTTAATAAACATGATATCAACATTTTTATAAATTTGGCAAAAATAGTTCGTTATAACTTATGGCAGACATTGAGACGAATCGTGCAATGAATGACGATTACTATTAATTATATATTTTGACGACAACTTTCCCAATGCGAAAATGTGCCCATATGACAAAAATATGTCCACTTTAAGTACATACTGTGGGATTTTTAGTACATGTCATAACTATAGAAAAATTATTATCGTTGATTGAATTCTTTGCCCAGGTAAATCAAGCCAGGTGAGATCAAAGATTACGCAATCAAAACAAAAATTCTATAATCCGTTGATTGGCTTGTAACATGTAATAAAATTGTCATTGTAGTGACTAATTAGTTTTAATCAGCAAATGAAGAAGAATGGATTGTTACAATCATTTTTCTACGATTTTTTGAAAATTCAAGTGACGAATTGGGTACTGGAAATACTCCTCACTTTCGAAAATCAATCGTCAATGACGAAAGTGACGAGCACTAGCTAAATCACTGATTAAGATATAGTCAATACTCACTACATAGTGTTCACTGTCTTAATTATTGTCACCTGATGCTGCATCGAAGGGGACTATATTAATGGGTGTTGTTCGTGCGTCTGCCTCGAATTAGTGTCTGGATGATAACTTGCGAATGAAAAGTTGGATTAAAGCTAGTTGTGGTATGTATGTGTATCTTATGAATATCTAGATCAAGTTCGATAATGATGATTTTTCGAGAGAGAAAATTACCAGAGTTATGCACCTTTTTTGTTCTTCGAATTTGCTAAATTTTGTTTTCCAGATGATAACCTGTGAACGAAAAGTCAGATTGAAACGAGGTGTGGTATGTAAGTGTATCCTAGGAATATCTAGGTGAAGTTCAACAGTGACGATTATTAAACAATTCTTACCAGAGTTCTGCCTCTTTTTGTACTACAAATTTGCTAATTTTTGGGAATTTTGCATGATTTTAGAATATTATTCATTGGAAAAGGGTCCTTTTATCGGACCTTGAGGAAGGCTAGAAAAATCCCTGCTATGTCAAGTTTGATAATGACGATTTTTCAACAATTCTTACCAGAGTTATTCTCCTTTTTGTACTTTGAATTTGTTAAATTTTTGGTTTCCAGATAATAACCTGTAGGTGAAAAGTCAGATTGAAGTTAGGTGTGATATGTAAGTGTATCGTATGAATATCAAGGTGAAGTTCGATAATGACGATTTTGTGACAATTTTTGCCCCTTATTGTACTTCAAATTTGCAAAATTTTTGATTTCTGGATGATAACTTGTGAGCAAAAAGTCAGCTGTGTGGTATGTAAGTGTATCTTATGAATATCCAGGTCAACTTCGATAATGATGTTTTTTCGATATTATGACGATTCTTACAAAATTTTGCTGTCCACATACCTTCACTATAATTGCATATAAAAACGGACAGAAGCACAACACACAAATCAGACATCACCATTTGATTCATTTCATATTATTTTACTGTAATAAAACCTAAAACCTCTTGAACAATAATTTTCTTTCAGCAAATTTTCATTTTGAACAGTGTTATGGTTAGCGTTCTTGTCTCAAGTGTGGTAGATAGTGGGTTCAAAACCCATCTGGATCAAACCAAAGACTATAAAATTGATATTCGCTAAGCACACAGCTTTAAGGTGTGAGAACATTTTTAGACTTGATTGGCTCAGAATCAGGATAATGTGTCAAATTGAAACTACATGCCTACAATGAACTATTTTGTTTCAGTGAGCTAGCACTTTAAAAATCCAATTAAGTGTGTTGATTTAGTACAAAGTGAACATGATCATCATTTCATTGAATGTAACTTGTTCCAGCCACCATATTGCTGAAAATTGTTCATTTGACATTAAACAGCAATCAATCACTCACTCATTTTGGCAAACATTTTGTGTTCATATCACCAGTATGTCATGGGTTTGTTGTCTTCTGTCTGTAGACACACTATAATAGAATGGTTTCCATTTTGTTTTAGTTGACAGATCCTTCTGAAAATTTAACACAGTGATCCTTTGCACAAAAATAAAGTGGGGTTTTATTTGGGGGATTTGTTGTAGCTTTTACTGTTTTTTGAAATATGAGGGGGACCCAAAGAGGCTGACTCCCAAAATTGCTCATTTTCATTTTTAAGTCTGATTTAATCTGGTAATAATTCATAAAAAAAAAAAATTAATGAATTGCCAAATTTGATCTTTTAAAAAAAATTACTTAATGAAATTTCTTTTTATAAATGTATAATTTGGTGACCTTAGCTGATTTTGACCCTTTGGTTTTCTTGCTCCCAAAGACTTTTAGATCTTTGGTTTTCTTGCTCACAAAGACTTTTAGATCTTTGGTTTTCTTGCTCACAAATACTTTTAGATCTTTGGTTTTCTTGCTCACAAAGACTTTTAGATCTTTGGTTTTCTTGCTCACAAAGACTTTTAGATCTTTGGTTTTCTTGCTCACAAATACTTTTAGATCTTTGGTTTTCTTGCTCACAAAGACTTTTAGATCTTTGGTTGTATTGCACCCAAAGACTTTTAGATCTTTGGTTTTCTTGCTCACAAAGACTTTTAGATCTTTGGTTTTATTGCACCCAAAGACTTTTAAATTATTTTGCTTTCCAAACTTTTGACTTTGAGTGAACTTTTGATGAAGGTTATTCCAGGAAAAGTTGCACACTAAAATTAGATATGTACCTTTTTATTAGATATTTAATGTGCCCTAACCCATTCATAATTTTGGGTTTAAAAACAGGATCAATTACTAATTACATAATGAGAATTACAAATGTAATTGAACCAAATTTAGTAACAAGAAAATCTATTCAATTTTTTAAATTGTTTTTATTTTAAATGTTGAATGCTACAATTAGAATGTTTTTGTTCCCTTCACCTTTACATTGACAGTCTTTTAGTGTAGAACAACCCAGGCAGGAAGTTTTTTCTTTGCACAATGCCGGAAAATGTGTTTTATCTGTATGTACAGGTATTTACTAGGAACTAATAAAAAAAATGCATTCAACAATGATCAAGTGACTATAAACACCTCTGGAAACGCAACGTGCATATTCATCTCTCATATCTAAAGTAAAAAGATCTGATTTCCGAAAATCAAGAAAATACCAAAAAAAGAAATCCTATTTGAGAAATTCCTGATCTTACAAAATATGAAATTTCATCTAATCTTGAGAAAAATTCATGCAAAATCTAGTCCAATTAAACTTTTTTTAGCAGATTGAATTTGAACCTTGTCAAGTTCTTAATTCAGTTCTATGATAAGATTTGATTATTATTATTTTTATTATTAATTTGTAGACGAATATGAAGATTTTTTTTATTTATTAATTATTAATTTGTAGACGAATATTAATCAAATGAAACTGTATATATATCCTACTACAATAATATCCTGCTTTGTCTGATAAGAGAGGACGTGTGTTAATGTTACAGGAGTCTGACAGCTTATAACAAATAATCATGTCATTAATAACTTATCTTGATATTTGTTGGGGTTAATTCTGTCAGAGGAAACTGAAACTTGATAACAGATAATTAACTATTTTACTGTAATATTTAGCTCTCCTGTCCAAGGATATACAGTAATTATAGCCTTAACCCATCACTTGGTGTCTATATCATCAGTTGTTTTACATGTATGATATATATTAAACCCCTATTGGTTCTCAAGCACAATTACTAATGTAAATAAGACTGTTGGAATGATTTTCAACATACTACATGTACATGTATTATCATTTAATTTGTGATGACATGTCCTCTCATCTGATATGACTACCATTAGACATATATATTGGTCCAAACATTTTTATATAGATACTTTATTTGTCCAGTTATTTTTTATTTAATTAGACATACTTTATTGTTCCAGACATTTTTATATAGTCTATAGACATACTTTATTGGTCTAGACATTATTATATAGACTTACTTTATTGGGCCAGACATTTTTATGTGGACATACTTTATTGGGCCAGACATTTTTATGTAGACCTACTTTATTGGTCTCGGCATTTTTATATAAATAATACTTTATTGGTCCAGATATTTTTATATAGACACTTTTATTGGTCCGTACATTTTTATATAGACATACTTTATTGAGCCAGACATTTTTATATAGACATACTTTATTGGGCCAGACATTTTTATATAGACATACTTTATTGGTCCAGATATTTTTATATAGACATACTTTATTGGTCCATACATTTTTATATAAACATACTTTATTGGTCCAGACATTTTTATATAGACATACTTTATTGGTCCATACATTTTTATATAAACATACTTTATTGGTCCAGACATTTTTATATAGACATACTTTATTGGTCCAGACATTTTTATATAGACATACTTTATTGGGCCAGACATTTTTATATAAACATACTTTATTGATCCAGATATTTTTATATAGACATACTTTATTGGTCCAGACATTTGTATATAGACATACTTTATTGGGCCAGACATTTTTATATAGACATACTTTATTGGTCTATACATTTTTATATAGACGATGACATACTTTATTGGTCCATACATTTTTATATAAACATACTTTATTGGTCCAGACATTTTTATATAGACATACTTTATTGGTCCAGATATTTTTATATAGACATACTTTATTGATCCAGACATTTTTATATAGACATACTTTATTGGTCTATACATTTTTATATAGACGATGACATACTTTATTGGTCCATACATTTTTATATAAACATACTTTATTGGTCCAGACATTTTTATATAGACATACTTTATTGGTCCAGATATTTTTATATAGACATACTTTATTGATCCAGACATTTTTATATAGACATACTTTATTGGTGTAGACATTATTATATAGACATACTTTATTGGTCCAGACATTTTTATGTAGACATACTTTATTGGTCCAGATATTTTTATATAGACATACTTTATTGGTGTAGACATTTTTATTTAATTAGACATATTTTATTGGTCTAGACATACCTTATTGAGCAAGATATTTTTATTTACTGTATTTCTTATCTGAATATTCCCATGATGAGATGATTTCTTTGCTGTTTAAAGTCATACAGATTTTTTTTTCGTAGATGATACCCTACATCATACATGTATACAAATTGTTAACCTGTAAATAATTATGTGCAGCAACGAAGATAAGTTTCCACACTAATTCTTTTTCCATGTTTGTCGTTGGTTTGTACATTGTATGTTGTTTTCCAGTTAATTGCACAAAACTTGATTTCAAAGGTTTAGGTTAACATGCACGTATGAGTCCATTGATATTATTTTCAGTGAAAGCTAAAAGATTACGTTCATCTGATTATTGAACCATGTACTGTGGGATGCTTTAATTAATTTTGTATGACTAAGAAGCAAAGATCTGGGTTTTGGTGTTAGATAGGGCATTGAAACTTGGCAAGGGTCTAGGAGACTGCCCAAGTCCCCAGAGGATACAGGGTAGAGCCCTGCTTAAGGGTCCAGGGGTGTAATGCTCCAGATCTGGAGGTTAGATAAGTTACTGCCATTACTTGCATTTTTATAGATTAACATTGGTAATGCAAATTTTAGAGGGAGCGGGACACACTTCCAGTATACCCCTTTCTAAATCCACTACTGATTCAAAATGATAATATTTCGTTAAATGTACATTTAAATATATATGTACTGTGATTTGTTTTATCCTTTAGATCTTTGGCTTGTTTTGATTTGTTTTATCCTTTAGATCTCTGGCTTGTTTTGATTTGTTTTATCCTTTAGATCTCTGGCTTGTTTTGATTTGTTTTATCCTTTAGATCTTTGGCTTGTTTTGATTTGTTTTATCCTTTAGATCTCTGGCTTGTTTTGATTTGTTTTATCCTTTAGATCTCTGGCTTGTTTTGATTTGTTTTATCCTTTAGATCTTTGGCTTGTTTTGATTTGTTTTATCCTTTAGATCTCTGGCTTGTTTTGATTTGTTTTATCCTTTAGATCTTTGGCTTGTTTTGATTTGTTTTATCCTTTAGATCTCTGGCTTGTTTTGATTTGTTTTATCCTTTAGATCTCTGGCTTGTTTTGATTTGTTTTATCCTTTAGATCTCTGGCTTGTTTTGATTTGTTTTATCCTTTAGATCTCTGGCTTGTTTTGATTTGTTTTATCCTTTAGATCTTTGGCTTGTTTTGATTTGTTTTATCCTTTAGATCTCTGGCTTGTTTTGATTTGTTTTATCCTTTAGATCTCTGGCTTGTTTTGATTTGTTTTATCCTTTAGATCTTTGGCTTGTTTTGATTTGTTTTATCCTTTAGATCTCTGGCTTGTTTTGATTTGTTTTATCCTTTAGATGTTTGGCTTGTTTTGATTTGTTGAGATGTATCTTTATGCTTGGTTTGCTGCATTTTAATGACATAGGAAAATACAATGTTAAAAAAAAAAATCCTTATTTGATGGTGTATCTTAAATTTGTTGGGCTCACTAATAGAACATAATTGAAAATCAAAATTTTGTACTTTCTTTCAGTCAAATGTCTTCTGTCTTTGTTTTCTTTCAACAATAAGCAAAGGGTAAATATTTGGGATTCTAATGTCCAAAATGTTCTTTGAAAGGATTCTCAAAAGAAGTCCAGATGATGAAAGTGGTGAAATTAAATTATTAAACTATAAATTAAATTTTTTATTTCCTTTCTTAATTTGGGATACTTTTGTAACAATTATGAAAATATACCTTATTGAATAGTTTGAAAAAAAATAGGGGTATCCTCTAGGCATTGATATTTTGACTCGTCCCATAACAAGTTTTAGGAGAGACTTAATCAAACTATTCCTTGGACTAGAACTTAGCTGGGAAAAACTATTCTTTTTTAACAACTGAATATTTTCTAAATGCTGGTGTGTAAAATACATTGTAATGTCTTAGTTCTTAGGTTCTAAACTAGGTATTGTGCAGCACTGGAGCTCATTATTGGGATGTGGAATTTTGCTGACCTATTTTTAGCCATTTATTTTAATTTTTTTAGAGAGTGTACTACTTATCACTGGAGTTTTACATGGGACGAACCTTGGCCAACACCATGATCAACCTTGGAATACAGAGCTCCTGTGATGAAGCACTGTATCAGGTATGTCTACAAAATAATCCATGATCAACCTTGGAATACAGAGCTCCTGTGATGAAGCACTGTATCAGGTATGTCTACAAAATAATCCATGATCAACCTTGGAATACAGAGCTCCTGTGATGAAGCACTGTATCAGGTATGTCTACAAAATAATCCATGATCAACCTTGGAATACAGAGCTCCTGTGATGAAGCACTTTATCAGGTATGTCTACAAAATAATCCATGATCAACCTTGGAATACAGAGCTCCTGTGATGAAGCACTGTATCAGGTATGTCTACAAAATAATCCATGATCAACCTTGGAATACAGAGCTCCTGTGATGAAGCACTGTATCAGGTATGTCTACAAAATAATCCATGATCAACCTTGGAATACAGAGCTCCTGTGATGAAGCACTGTATCAGGTATGTCCACAAAATGATCCACAATATAATTTAAATAAAAAAGCTGACCTGGAATGAAGGTACAAATGTTTAGCTCAACTGGTCAATAGCCATGTGAGTTTATCAATATGTCATTTCTTCTGTGTTCATGGCTTTTCCACCCTAGTAATGTTTTAGTATTTGTATCTTCTATGGGGGAACTACAAGTTGATTCCTCATGGTTATGAGCTAATAGAGATTCTAAAAAAAAGGGGGGGGGGTATGTAAATTTTTAAATATCAGTTGTAGAAATGATATAATATTTGTATAACGTATCAATATGATATGCTTAAAGTTGGTATAAATGAATGCTCTGTGGTCTGCTAGCTAAATTGCTTCAAGCCCTGGGGTTCAAACATAGTCAATGAAAGAAATACAAAAATTATATACTTGAGAACCAGCCATGAAAGTGCCATTCTGAATAGCATCATTCTGAAATGAAGATTAATTTATTTATGCCCTTGCCATAAGGAAAGGATCTATAGGCAAAATATTAACATTTGTGTACATTTGTATTACTAAATTTAACCCCTAAAAAATGTAAAATTGAAAATCTGTATTTTTGTTAGAAACTACATCAGTAAATATAATATGATCATCTGTTATCTGATCGTACAGATTCAAGGGTACCTTCTTGTCATATGTATCATGCTTAGAAATAGTATTATCTTATATGTACTTACTAACAAATACTAATAACTGTATATTACATCGTTTTTACTAATGTTAACGAGGCCGGGATAAGGTACCGGTATTCGATGGGTTTTTTAACTAACAAATGTACAGATTTCAATGGAAAATATTCAAAAGAGAAAAAAAACATTTGTGTACTCTGACTAACTACTGAGGATGCCATTAAAAGAGGGTTATGGTGTTTAATGCCACTTTCAACAAAATTTCAGTTATATTGTGGCAGTCAGTTTTGTTGGTGGAGGAAACCTGAATACTAGGAGAAAACCACCAACCTGTCGCAAGTCATTGCAAACTTTTTCACATAATGTTATATCGAGTACACCTCGATATGAACGGGGTTCAAACTCACAATGTTAGTGGTAATAGACACTGATTGCACAAGTACATGTAGTTGTCAATCCAACTATCATACAATCATGACCATATTGATAAAGAAAACAAATAGAAGGAAACTTTTAGCAAGGTGAGCAATTGAAAGTGTTTATGGAGCCTCTTGTTATTCTTCATTATCTTTCCTTTACATTTATTGACTATTATTGGCCTCTCAGGCCTCTGTGAGATGGGTACCAGTAAATGAATGTCCAATATATCTTTTATAGGTTTTCGTTCACTAGAAACACTAAATTTTACTGAAGAAAGTATATGCCTTTTGTGCTTTAATGTTTAATTTAGAATGTACATGTAATACGAACATGCCACGATATAGCTGAAATATTGCTAGCATTTGTGTTAAACACCAATCAATCATGTAATACAAAAGTTAAACAATGATACATTTAGGTGGCTATTAAAGATTCACTAGTCAATACAAACATTAACAAACAATTCTGATTAATTACCTTTTAATAATGATAGACAACAAAACCCATGATAATTTTATGCATTAGTTCTAGCTTTAGACAAGAAGAGATCAATCCATGGCTTTACAAATGTCTAGATAATGGTGTACCAGATGTGTACATGTAGTGTCATAAAACTACATGGAACAATACAAGATCAAGGAAGATTGTTCTGTCTTTTTTTTGCACATTAAGTAGGTTCAGCTTCATACTTCATATACCTCAATCATATATAAAACTTTAGTTTAAAATAGATCATTTTACATCAAAGCATTATTATGAAATTGTAATAATGATGTGGGAACCTTTATCATTTTAATAGCAGCACTGCTAGCATTTTTAGAATTCTTGAACATTTCATTTTTGTCACTCAACTGTTACTGGTTTGTGGGTTGGTTTTTTTTTTGGTCAGTGATAGAGAAACTTGTTACTTTTCAAATACATACAACTTGTATGCCCAATGTTGCCAGTGTCTCTGAATTGTCCATTCTTGATTGCTCCTTCGGTTTTCTCTAACGTTTATTTCAAAATGTTACCCATGGTTTCATTTGTTGCATGTAGATCTCCAATTAAAACATTTTTACATGATTTAATATGTTTACATTAACTTTAAACAGTTTTGAAAATTATTGTTGATTTAAGAAGATCGATTTACAATAAATTCGTGACATAAACATGATAAACAATATTTACCAATATTATTTATTTATTTTAAAAACATAATTGGATCATTAGTAATGAAAGCTACTAAAACCAGTGAATTTTACAAAATTTCTGGTGTAAGATTTCTGCAGGTCACAGTCAATATTTTTTTCCCCAAGTATATTTACATATGACGTCTGATTTGGCAATTTTAAAAAGTGCAAAAACATATCATTAAAATTATAGGTAATTTAAATAGAACTGTGTGTAGGAGTTGTTAAAACTAATCATACTGTGTTAGTGTTACATTGTATATTAATAACCAATTTTCAGACAAATTTGGAATAAAAAAATATTATTATAACCTTTCGCAATTTAGCTAATTTTATATTGTGTTAAAAAGTCAAAATATGAGAAAAGTAAAATTAGAAGAGAATGTATAAAGGTATGATTTTTTAAAAATGAAATATTTAATTTAAAAGTCTATTTTCAACACTTGTTTTTTTGTTTTTTTTCATAAACGGTACACTACAGTAAACTATCCTTTAGTGACCACCTCTATCTATTAAGCAGTAACTTGTATTATGTTACCTTCATTTTAATTTCCCTTCACAGTGCATTTCATATTAATTAACCTTGCAATATTTAACAACCATCTTATCTGATGTGACCCTGTTTCAATGTTCCCTTGGAAGGTCTCATAATACAGGTTTGACTGTACCTTTACAATGGAGACTAAGCCAGTCATCACAACATTTTTGATTATCTGATTCTCGCCAGTATTAAAGTGTAATTTATATAACTTTGTGATGAAGGCTGTCAGTTACTGTTGGCAGGCCAGTGATTTTCAGCAGGTATCCATAGTTTCCCAATCTATAAAATTGATTGATATGATATACAGGAACATGAAATATTTTTGACAGTGGCATTAAACACCTAAATGTCTATAATCCAATCAAATCCTATATTGATAAATATTGTAATAATGCATATGATATATGTGTATTTAATTGATTGGATAATGCCACTGTCAGCAATTTTTCAGTTATATCATGGTGATCAAGTTACTGTAGTGGTAGAAAAAACAGGAGTTTCCAGAGAAAACCACAGTATGTCTGCTACTCATGTTAGTAACTAGTAAACTTGCTCGTTTAAGTGAGAGGTCCAGCAGAACTAGAAGTTAGCTGGACCTCGACCTTTCCCTCATTGATGAAAGGATAATACATGTAGTTATTATGGACTATTATTAATTTAACCACTAGACCCCTGTGTCCCCTTACAAGTAGAAGTAAAGTGCTATATTGATGACAAATACTGAAGTATATTATTTTTGTCAACAGCTGGGTTTAGACATTGAAGAGCTGGAGGAAATAGAAGAAGATGCTGGTCTCGGCAATGGAGGACTTGGTCGCTTGGCAGCGTGTTTCCTTGATTCCATGGCAACGCTTGGATTAGCAGCGTATGGTTATGGTTTGCGATATGATTATGGAATTTTTGCACAGAAAATAGTAAATGGTTGGCAGGTATGCAATTGAATTGTCTTTCTTTGGTTAAAACGAAGAGATTTAAAGCCAACAGCATCCTGGAACATGAAGTTCAAGAAAGTAGAGTGTTGAAGTTGAAAAAATGATTCATTTTTACCTTAAAACTAAATTTGTAGTAAAAAGTTGACTATTTCTTTGAAGAATGAATACCCCAGGTAAATGACTCAAGCAGTAGGCCTGTTCAGATAAATGACTCAAACAGTATGCCTGTTCAGGTAAATGACTCAAGCAGTAGGCCTGTTCAGATAAATGACTCAAGCAGTAGGCCTGTTCAGGTAAATGACTCGAGCAGTAGGCTTGTTCAGGTAAATGACTCGAGCAAGTAGGCCTGTTCAGGTAAATGACTCGAGCAGTAGGCCTGTTCAGGTAAATGACTCGAGCAGTAGGCCTGTTCAGGTAAATGACTCGAGCAGTAGGCCTGTTCAGGGAAATGACTCGAGCAGTAGACCTGTTAAAAGAACATTTTGTGAGAAGTCAAATACCGTGAAACCTTTCTAAACTGAATAATGAATAAACAAACACAAAATATTCTTCTGACATCTGTTTTAGGGAAGTAGTGTGTCTTCATGTTACACCGGAACCTGGTTGTTCATCTTTGGGTTAAATTTTAATCAAGGGATACATATCATAATTAAGGGCAAAAATTTAACATTGGTTAAATTCTGTTGTTCATCATCCTATGGTTAAATTTAACATTCTGTTAGAGCTTCAATATTTAACCCAGCATCAGTCTCTATTTTCTTGATTTGTCATGTTTTACAAAGGGAATTCTTTGATTTATAGTTAGTACCTTATATCAACTGTGTATTATACAACCAAAGATGGTATATTGAGTTGACTGTATCCTTTTTTTTAACAGGTAGAGGAGCCAGATGAATGGTTAAGATATGGTAATCCTTGGGAGAAAGCTAGACCAGAATATGTATTACCTATCAATTTCTATGGTAGAGTAGAGGAATCTCATGGCAAGAAAAGATGGGTGGACACACAGGTTAGTACTGTACACGAGGGAAACACACTTTGATCACACCACCTAGCCTTAAGCTTACAATATGGTGATTTTTACACCTCACAGCTTGTTTTATATATGCATATATGTTTATAGTGTTTTGGCTAAAACTTCAGTAAATCATGGTGTTTGTGGATTCACTTATATGTCATTTTATGAATTGAGAGGGCAACATAAATATCAGATATTATAATACCTCACATATTATAAATAAATATGATTTGTTTAGATAGCACCACATGACATTTTTTTATTCAGATATATTTTTCAAAATCTTAACTGCCGTGGGATAATCTGTTATTACCCAGGAAATAACCCTGGTATTTTTATCAACTTCTTGACTGTCTTGGTATAGTCAGTTATTACCCAGGAAATAACCCTATCCATTCCGTCAAGGGGAGCTAATTATTGTGTCATCAGTCGTCTGCAGAAAGAATGTCTGCCAAAGGTTACTCGTTATGATGGTGGTTTTTTCTGTGTAATCATGTTCCTCAAATAAAACTGTTTGCTATGAGATTATACTAATGTGTATAAAGTGGCATTAAAACTCCAACAATCAAATCAATCATGTTGTCAAGGTAAATAAAAGCAAATATTAAAAGGAAGTTTGCTGAAAGTTGTCTATACTGGGTGGCTTTAATCAGATGAAATAGGCATATCAGGTTTGGTTCATGTGGAGTTTCAAAAGTTTGTATCCACCATAATATGTTCATGTTTGTGACTTATTTAATTTCAGGTTGTGTTTGCCATGCCATATGACAGTCCTATTCCTGGTTATGGTAATAACACTGTTAACACTATGAGATTATGGTCAGCCAAAGCTTCCAACAACTTTAATCTCGAATTCTGTAAGTCTTCAGTATGTTTATAACAGTACAGTATATGGTAAAAGTTTGCCGTTTTCTCTTTGACCATGAGTTATCTGCAAAGAAAAGTATTATCAGGAGTCAATATCCTACTACAGAATATTGACTGACCAATAGGTTATATATCTTGAGAACATCATGAGATAGTTCAAGTGGATCTCAAGTTTGATAAGATTTGGTCGCTTAATATCATTTTTTCAAATGTGGTATGTGCCAGAGTTGGACTTTGTAACTCTCGAGTGACGTCAAACCAAATCGAAGTCATGCATTTGAATATGATGGTTCAGTGACAAAGCTATGAGAGTTGCTACTCAGAATTCTTTGATAGAGTTGGTCGTTGTAATGGGACTCTAGTCGGTAATCTGGTTCCACCAGAACTCGCCCATTGAAAACCTACAGGTTGAAGATACTTCAAGGTCAAAAGTCAAAACATTGAATAATATAGCAATTTACTGTAAGATTTATGTTAAATGTGGCTTTAGATTCCTGGTATATCTATATTTTTTGTTTGGTATCATTGTCCCCTTGGTCATGAAATCATGGTAGATTTGTAGTTCCCTGAACAGAAATCAGAACAAACAATGCCTGTAATACAATATAATACAGTGTAACCTGTCTATACTGAACCTCCTTGGAACCAGATTTTGTGTTTGGAATAGACAGGTGCTTTGTTTCTACGAGTTAAATTAACAAAGATTTCCTACATTTGGACTTTATTAAAAGTTTTGTTTATATGGAATTTTGTTTTACATTCTTTCTCCCAAACAAGTACCTACACTTCCATCAGCATCAGTTATCTCCCCATTGCATTTTACATTTGATATCATCCAGAGATTTGATTTGTTATGTTGTGGTTGACTTATGTTTTTTGCCAATGTATATTTTGTGAGAGATCTTTTTTTTTTAGGGAAGTCTACTGTTCTTAAAGCCACTGTTTTGTTTTTGTAGTTAACAATGGAGAATACATCCAAGCTGTATGTGATAGAAATGAAGCAGAAAACATATCCAGAGTACTATATCCAAATGATAATGTAAGTTATATTAACATTGTACGGCAACTTGCTAACTAGAGCTGGATACTTTGTGACAGTTCTATGGGCTCATCAAACAGAGCTGTCCAGCACATCTCCTCGTGGTGGATAGGGTATGCCTACTCGAAGGTGTTTGTCTAATCATAGAACATAGCAAATATCATGTTTAGAGACTGCCATTCTCCATGCTCATTGAAGACCACTTCTGTAGATTTAAATTTTTTTAAAATGGTGCATTTGTTGATACTACAAAAGTATATATTTTTCATCTGTACCCAACTCTCAATACTTAATATATACTTTTTCAGTGGCAGTCAGAAGTTGTTGCCCCAGTTATCTCATTCCCCCCTCATTTCTGTATAATTTTTATATACAATGTACTGTTGAACTTTGAACTTGTTATAGTTCTTACTATCGATGAAATATTTGCCGCTGGATGTCAAGCAACCTATAATCAATCAAGAAATCCTTGCTAAAGCAACAATTAATGTTAATATTAATTAAATAATTCATACTTGATCAGTTGTTACTGACACAATTTTGAAGGGAATTCATCTATCCTTACGCATCTGGCTAAAGTCCTTATGAGCCCTTGTCATCACTTTGTTTCTATTTGTCTTTTGTCATCAACTTTTTCTCTGTTTATCTTCATGAGAACTGTTTGGCAGATTGTAATCAAACTTGGCAGGGGTGAATTATAGAACCAGGAGATTCAGATACAAATGAATCTGATCCTCGTTCGGGATGGACTAGCAATGTGTTAAAAGTGAGAAATAACGTAATGTATATTCCATAAAACAAGTGTGTACAAATGGAAACTGCACCGTCTATGAGATAGGAGTCTTTTTAAGAGCTATCAATTGAAAAGCAATTATATTTTGACATGAACTGTCATGGTGATTTCAAAACTTTACAAGCAATTCATTCAAATGAAGGCCACATGGAACCAAGTCATGGGAGCTCAAGATTTGACATAGGATCACATTAGGCTACAATGAGGATTAGTTAAATATATCTTCTTTTCCAGGTGAGTTATTAGGGGCTAAAGTGAGTCTCCTGTTATTAGCTCACCTTGCCAAGGCAATTTGAGCTTTTGCCATCACATGGCATCCGTCGTCCGTTAACTTTTCACATTTTAATCTTCTCCTCTAAAACCCCTCAGCCAAATGAACTGAAACTTGGTAGGAAGCATCTATGGAAGGTCCTTTATAAAGATTGCTCATTTTGTCCCAATCCATTTACAAACATGGCCGCCACAGGCAATTCTTGTTTCTGATTTGCCGATTTAAAAAAATCTTCTCCTCTGAAACCGCCTGGCCAAATGAATCAAAACTTGCTAGGAAGCATCCTTGGAAGGTTCTCTATAGAGATTGCTCATTTAGTTCCGATCCGTTAACAAACATGGCCACCACAGGCCATTCTTGTTTTTGATTGGTTGATTTCTAAAAAATCTTCTCCTCTGAAACCGCTTTCCCAAATGAACTGAAATTTGGTAAGAAGCATCTATGGAAGGTCCTCTATAAATAGTGCTCATTTTGTCCCGATCCATTGACAAACATGGCCACCACAGGCAATTCTTGTTTCTGATTGGCCGATTTTTAAAAATCTTCTCCTCTGAAACCACATGGCCAAATGAACCAAAACTTGGTAGGAAGTATCTATGGAAGATCCTCTATAAAGATTGCTCATTTCGTCTCGATCCGTTAACAAACATGGCCACCACAAGCCATTCTTGTTTCTGATTGGTTGATTTCTAAAAAATCTTCTCCTCAGAAACCGCTTTCCGGAATGAACTGAAACTTGGTAGAAAGCTTGTATGGAAGATCCTCTATACAGATTGCTCATTTCGTCCCGATTCGTTAACAAACTTGGCCGCCACAGGCAATTCTTGTTTCTGATTGGTCGATTTCTAAAAATCTTCTCCTCTGAAAACACTTTACCAAATGAACCAAAACTTGGTTGGAAGCATCTATGGAAGATCCTCTATAAAGATTGCTCATTTCATCCTGATCCGTTAACAAACATGGCTGCCACAAGCCATTCTTGTTTCTGATTGGTTGATTTTTTTAAAATCTTCTCCTCTGAAACCGCTTTCCGGAATGAACTGAAATTTAGTAGAAAGCATGTATGGAAGGTCCCCTATAAAGATTGCTCATTTCGTCCCGATCCGTTAACAAGCATGGCCGCCACAAACCATTCTTGTTTCAGATTGGTCGATTTCTAAAAATCTTCTTCCCTGAAACTGCTTAGCCAATTGTACCGAAACTTTGTAGGAAGCATCTATGGAAGGTCCTCTATAAAGATTGCTAATTTCATCCCGATCTGTTAACAAACATGGATGCCATAGGCAATTCTTGTTTTTGGTTGGTTGATTTCTAAAAATCTTCTTCTCTGAAACTGCTTAGCCAAATGAACCGAAACTTGGTAGGAAGCATCTATGGAAGGTTCTGTATTAAGTTTCCTCAAAGCAGAATGAAAGGTGAGCGACACAGGCTCAGCCCACTGAGCCTCTAGTTATTTTATACATTAGATCGGGAATTTAAGGTTCGGTGGAAAAAGAAAATTGTATCAATGACGATTATGATATTTTTCAGATGTTTGAAGGGAAAGAGCTGAGATTGAAGCAGGAATATTTCTTGGTAGCTGCCACGTTACAAGATATCATTCGTAGATTTAAATCTTCCAAGTTTGGTAGTAGAGATCCTATTAGAACTTCATTTGAAGCATTCCCTGATAAGGTAAGTTATACATACAATATACGTACATTGTCGGAAAATATAAAATATAAAATTTATTTGTACAATCTTTAGAAACCTGTTTTTGCAGCGAGTGCAAATTAATTTGATAATTACTGACAATGTATGTATTATTGTATTTATCCTGCAATGACGAAAGGTCCAAAACAACTGGCAAAATGTTTGAAAAGAGCAGAAACTAGCATCGTTCAAATTGTTTTTAATGGTGTCTATCACATCTGTGCTTATACTGCTACTGTTTCTTGTTGTCACTCTACATAAATCAGGTGCCAGAAAAGCTATCTGAGGTCCATGACTAAATAACACAGACGTTTATTTGACCCCTTTATTACCTCTCAAAATTGCACAATTGCAGAATAAAAGATTGATTGATTGATGTTTAATGTCAACTTTAGCATTAAGCATCAATCAATCAATCAATCAATCAACCTTTTATTATGTAACTGTGTGATTTTGAGTAAGAATAAAGGGGTTAAATAAACTTGAGTGTTATTTAGTCTAGAGTATAAACTGTATTATTATTTTATTTCTTAGGTGTTACCTTGAATGATATAAATTATTGACATAATTTGAAGTGGTGTTATTCACAGTTAAAATTCTTGTGTTACTCGGACCACAAATATGTAACAATATTATACCCCTATGAAATGATTGGCCAACTCAATTACAAAATCATCCAATCAGAATAGACTGTTATTCTCATACAGTCACACAATAAATGTTAGTAAATGAAGAGGAGAAATACCAATATAAAAATCAATTTAAAAAAAATATTTTTAGTTGAAAAATGAAATGGTACATGTGAGTTTAATCAATTCTTAGAAATGTATATTTTTATACATGTATTTAAGTATATAAAATGGTATATAATTTTGCAGGTTGCCATACAACTTAATGATACCCATCCATCTTTAGCTATCCCAGAACTAATGAGGATTTTAGTAGATATTGAAGGTATACCATGGGACAAAGCTTGGGATATCACTATAAATACTTGTGCTTATACCAATCATACAGTATTACCTGAGGCTCTAGAGAGATGGCCAGTACATTTACTAGAGAAACTGCTCCCTAGACATCTACAGATTATATTCTATATTAATCATATATTTATGCAGGTAATTATACTATAAGGGATATTTAGTCAACCCTCCTTGAGTTGAAGTTGACTTATCCATGTATTTGAGATATCAAAACAAGTATATCTAGCAATTACTATTTATAAATGGATCATATTCCTACTACACATTTTCAAAAATGATTAACCAAATTCCAGATAACGAAATTTGACTATTTTTTTTTAACTCTCTTGTTAATATTCCTGATGAATTTTACTGCATCGGTGGTGTAATGGTTAGCGTACTCACCTCGAGTGAGGTAGATCGTGGGTTTGAACCTTGGTCGGGTCAAACCAAAGACTCTAAAATTGATATTTGTTGCTTCCCGCTAAGCACGCAGCATTAATGAGAAAGAATGGCTCAGAATCAAGATAATGTGTCAGAGTGGGGCGACATGTCTATCTGCGGACTGTTGTTTCAGTGTTCTAGTACTATACAAATCCAACTAAGCGTGTTGGTCTAGTACAAAGCAGACCTCATCATCAGTTCATTGAATATTAACTTGTTCTTGCCATGTTATAGCTAAAAAATTGCTGAGTTGACGTTAAACAACAATCACTCATTCCAATTGGATTAAAAGAAATGAAGTCAACAATTGTAAAAACATGACTGAATTATTACATGTACCTTGTACAGAAGAGGTTAAGTTTAACTAGAATCTTGAATCAAAGTAGGAAATCAGAATGGGGGAAGGGCATTTTGAATTTATATGTGTACATTTAAAACTATTAAATATCATTTGTGAGCAAAGGGACTAGGTGAAAAATGGCTGTGATTGCAAACTGTAGTAAGAAGTGAAATATACAAATTTAAATAAATCTGATTTTTGATTGAAAATTTTCAGTTATGTAAATAATGTGACAACAAAAACTTTTTAATAAAAACAAAATTTGAACAATTTTCAGCAAGTAGCTCAAAAATGGCCAGGTGACTTTGATAGAATGAAGAGAATGTCTATGGTTGAAGAAGATGGTGAAAAAAGGGTCAACATGGCTTATATGTCTATTGTTGGATCTCATGCTACTAATGGAGTTGCTGCTATACATTCTAATATTATCAAAAATGAAACGTAAGCATACATAATAATATTGCTTATAATGGCTCCACGTCAAAATGTCTGCATTGATAATGTGTCTCCATTTGATTCTTTCTGTGTGAACTTAAATATGATACCTATTTATTTTGTGCTTCCGTAATAACATATTGTAGCAAATGATTATTTAAGATTTTTTTTCATACTAGGCCATTTTTATGTAACAAGATATTGGTATTGCTTTTTTGACGGCAACAACTTATAACAGCATCAAGATTTTGTTATTAGTTCTATTTCTCAGAAATAAGTCCCAGTTATCGGGAGAACTGACTTCTTGGTGAAGTCATATGTATTTAGTCTTACACTCATTTTGAAAACATGTTATACTAGTCTACCAAGCACTATTTTTATACTCCCGTTGCTAGGCATCAGGAGCATTAAGTTTTATCAATGTCCGTACATACATCCTGCATTTTGTATCTACTCAATAACTTAAGTTTAAATACAAATCTTTTCTTATTAGTTCACCTGGACCAAAGGTCCATGTGAACTATTGCCATCACTTGGCGTCCGTTGTCTGTCGTCTGTAAACTTTTCACATTTCAAGCTTCTTCTCCGAAACCACTTGGCCGATTAGAACCGAACTTAGCAGGAATGTTCCTTGGATGGTCCTCTACAAAGTTACTGTTTTTCGTTCCAGTCGGATATTCAATATGGCTGCCAGGGCCAATAATATGCTCTGATTGGCTGAAATTTCAAAGATCTTTTTCTCTGAAACTAATGAACTGACTGAACCCAAACTGTAGAATGATCATTGGAATGTCCTTTACCAAGTTACTGTTTTTTTATGCCGATCGGAAATCCAAGATGGCCGCCATCACAGGACATAGATTAACATTGGACCCTATGGGAAAATGTTCAAATGCCTTCTTCTCAGAGACTACAAATATGATTAAAGCCAAACTGTACATGAATGTTCATTGGATGGTCCTCTACAATCTTAAGGTTTTTTGTTCCGATATGAAATTCAAAATGGCGGCTACGGCAAGACTTAGTTTAACATTGGACCCTATGGGAAAAATGTTTCAAAATGCTTCTTCTCTGAAACCACTAGGACAGTTGAAACCAAACTGCCCAGGAATGATCATTGGAAGGTCCTCTACAAAGTTTCTGTTTTTTATGCCGATCGGAAATCCAAGATGGCCGCCACCGCAGGACATAGATTAACATTGGACCCTATGGGAAAATATTCAAATGCCTTTTTCTCAGAAACTACAAATATGATTAAAGCCAAACTGTACATGAATGTTCATTAGATGGTCCTCTACAAACTTTGCGTTTTTTGTTCCGATATGATATTCAAAATGGCGGCTACGGCAGGACTTAGTTTAACATTGGATCCTATGGGGAAAATGTTTCAAAACGCTTCTTCTCTGAAACCACTAGGACAATTGAAACCAAACTGCCCAGGAATGATCATTGGAGTGTCCTCTACAAGGTGTGTGTTTTTTATGCCGATCGGAAATCCAAGATGGCCACCACCGCAGGACATAGATTAACATTGGACCCTATGGGAAAATGTTCAAATGCCTTCTTCTCAGAAACTACAAATATGATTAAAGCCAAACTGTGCATGAATGTTCATTGGATGGTCCTCTACAAACTTTACGTTTTTTGTTCCGATATGAAATTCAAAATGGCGGCTACGGCAGGACTTAGTTTAACATTGGACCCTATGGGGAAAATGTTTCAAAACGCTTCTTCTCTGAAACCACTAGGACAGTTGAAACCAAACTGCCCAGGAATGATCATTGGAAGGTCCTCTACAAATATATGTTTTTTATGCCGATTGGAAATCCAAGATGGCCACCACCGCAATACATAGATTAACATTGGACCCTATGGGAAAATGTTCAAATGCCTTCTTCTCAGAAACTACAAATATTATTAAAGCCAAACTGTACATGAATGTTCATTGGATGGTCCTCTACAAACTTTAGGTTTTTTGTTCCGATAAGAAATTCAAAATGGCGGCTACGGCATGACTTAGTTTAACATTGGACCCTATGGGAAAAATGTTTCAAAATGCTTCTTCTCTGAAACCACTTGGACAATTGAAACCAAACTGCCCAGGAATGATCATTGGAAGGTCCTCTACAAAGTTTCTGTTTTTTTATGCCGATCGAAAATTCAAGATGGCCGCCACTGCAGGACATAGATTAACATTGAATCCTATGGGAAAATGTTCAAATGCCTTCTTCTCAGAAACTACAAATATGATTAAAGCCAAACTGTACATGAATGTTCATTGGATGGTCCTCTACAATCTTAAGGTTTTTTGTTCCAATATGAAATTCAAAATGGCGGCTATGGCAGGACTTAGTTTAACATTGGACCCTATGGGAAAAATGTTTCAAAATGTTTCTTCTCTGAAACCACATGCACAGTTGAAACCAAACTGCCCAGGAATGATCATTGGAAGGTCCTCTGTTTTTTATGCCGATCGGAAATCCAAGATGGCCGCCACCGCAATACATAGATTAACATTGGACCCTATGGGAAAATGTTCAAATGCCTTCTTCTCAGAAACTACAAATATTATTAAAGCCAAACTGTACATGAATGTTCATTGGATGGTCCTCTACAAACTTTAGGTTTTTTGTTCCGATATGAAATTCAAAATGGCGGCTACGGCAGGACTTAGTTTAACATTGGATCCTATGGGGAAAATGTTTCAAAACGCTTCTTCTCTGAAACCACTAGGACAGTTGAAACCAAACTGCCCAGGAATGATCATTGGAAGGTCCTCTACAAATATATGTTTTTTATGCCGATCGGAAATCCAAGATGGCCACCACCGCAATACATAGATTAACATTGGACCCTATGGGAAAATGTTCAAATGCCTTCTTCTCAGAAACTACAAATATTATTAAAGCCAAACTGTACATGAATGTTCATTGGATGGTCCTCTACAAACTTTAGGTTTTTTGTTCCGATAAGAAATTCAAAATGGCGGCTACGGCAGGACTTAGTTTAACATTGGACCCTATGGGAAAAATGTTTCAAAACGCTTCTTCTCTGAAACCACTTGGACAATTGAAACCAAACTGCCCAGGAATGATCATTGGAAGGTCCTCTACAAAGTTTCTGTTTTTTTATGCCTATCGAAAATTCAAGATGGCCGCCACTGCAGGACATAGATTAACATTGAATCCTATGGGAAAATGTTCAAATGCCTTCTTCTCAGAAACTACAAATATGATTAAAGCCAAACTGTACATGAATGTTCATTGGATGGTCCTCTACAATCTTAAGGTTTTTTGTTCCAATATGAAATTCAAAATGGCGGCTATGGCAGGACTTAGTTTAACATTGGACCCTATGGGAAAAATGTTTCAAAATGTTTCTTCTCTGAAACCACATGCACAGTTGAAACCAAACTGCCCAGGAATGATCATTGGAAGGTCCTCTGTTTTTTATGCCGATCGGAAATCCAAGATGGCCACCACCGCAATACATAGATTAACATTGGACCCTATGGGAAAATGTTCAAATGCCTTCTTCTCAGAAACTACAAATATTATTAAAGCCAAACTGTACATGAATGTTCATTGGATGGTCCTCTACAAACTTTAGGTTTTTTGTTCCGATATGAAATTCAAAATGGCGGCTACGGCAGGACTTAGTTTAACATTGGACCCTATGGGAAAATTTTTTCAAAACGCTTCTTCTCTGAAACCACTTGGACAATTGAATCCAAACTGCCCAGGAATGATCATTGGAAGGTCCTCTACAAGGTGTGTGTTTTTTATGCCGATCGGAAATCCAAGATGGCCACCACCACAGGACATAGATTAACATTGGACCCTATGGGAAAATGTTCAAATGCCTTCTTCTCAGAAACTACAAATATGATTAAAGCCAAACTGTACATGAATGTTCATTGGATGGTCCTCTACAAACTTTACGTTTTTTGTTCCGATAAGAAATTCAAAATGGCGGCTACGGCATGACTTAGTTTAACATTGGACCCTATGGGAAAAATGTTTCAAAATGCTTCTTCTCTGAAACCACTTGGACAGTTGAAACCAAACTGCCCAGGAATGATCATTGGAAGGGCCTCTACAAGGTGTGTGTTTTTTATGCCGATCGGAAATCCAAGATGGCCACCACCACAGGACATAGATTAACATTGGACCCTATGGGAAATTGTTCAAATGCCTTCTTCTCAGAAACTACAAATATGATTAAAGCCAAACTGTACATGAATGTTCATTGGATGGTCCTCTACAAACTGTACGTTTTTTGTTCTGATATGAAATTCAAAATGGCGGCTACGGCATGACTTAGTTTAACATTGGATCCTATGGGAAAAATGTTTCAAAATGCTTCTTCTCTGAAACCACTTGGACAGTTGAAACCAAACTGTCCAGGAATGATCATTGGAAGGTCCTCTGTTTTTTATGCCGATCGGAAATCCAAGATGGCTGCCACCACAGGTCATAGTATTAACACAGGACCATATGGGGAAAATACAGAAATATATTCTTCTCTGAAGCTATTGCACTGATTGAACCTAAACTGTGCATCAATCATTGGAAGGTCCTTTACAAATTTTGTGTTTTTTATGTTGATCATAATTCCAAGATGACTACCACTGCAGGACATAGTTTTTACATAGGACCAATTGTTTTTTTTTATTACCAGGTGAACGATACAGGCTCTTGAGAGCCTCTGGTTCATAAACAAGGTCAGCGACCATAAAAAAAACCCCGGCTGAGTTCAATTTTGGACTTTACAATACTTTTTCCATTCTGGAGTTATGCTGTGACTTTAGATTCCTGCCTGTTGTGAGATATCTTGATACAACCTGATGTGATATTCTATTAGTTACGGCAGGTTCCTGGTTTTCTACGGCTACTCTATGGGCCTGCTCCACTAAAAAAATATATATCAGCACATAACTGAAATATTGTTGAAAGTGGCATTAAATACCTATAATCCTAACAATAAAAAATTGAAAACATTTGTTTACCTGTTACACTATACCATTAGTTCTATACTATAGACTTGTATTCACAGAAAATAGATAAACAATTAAACCTAGCATCAGAGTCACAAGAAGGGTATGAGACTGCAGTGACTTCTTTTTTCTAAATTGTTGCCAAACATGACCTTCATAGTTCAACATAATTGATCGACATATTCATGTGGTCATGTTTCATGTCAGTTACATATGAACTGATCTTTTGATCAGTGTTATTTTCATTGTCTTGCTGAGGCAGTTTGACCATCTTTTTCACATTTATTGTTTCAAAATGTCCAATTTAGCGAAATGCAATATATATAGTAATACATTCTTTGTTTTAGTTATCAAAAACTTTATTGCATAAAAGATGGTTCAAATACATGGATTTGTACAGGGCTATTATTATTGAACGAGAATGAAACTAGAAAGGGTGAATTTTACAGTTAATGAAACTAGAAAGAGTGAATTTTACAGTTAATGAAACTAGAAAGAGTGAATTTTACAGTTAATGAAACTAGAAAGGGTGAATTTTACAGTTTAGTTATAGGTTACAGTTTATTATTTTATGGGTAGCTGCATTAAATGATTAGTTAAAAATTGACAGTATTATAATTTTTATTACAGATTCAGGGATTTTGCGGAAATGTTTCCAGAACGCTTCCAGAACAAAACCAACGGCATAACCCCAAGACGTTGGCTATTATTGTGCAATCCAGGATTGTCTGATGTTATTGCAGAGGTTAGTTAACTATTATTTAGCTCGTCTATATCTTTGCAGTCATCTGTCAGTTCAGCATTAGATTTTTATATGTTACTCTTGTCCTTTGAAACCACATGATACTTTTAATGTAACTTGGGTGAGATGGTCATTGGATGTTCCCCATTCTACATTATATCTGACAGCTCTGATTCCTCCCAAGATGGCTATCATTACTAAAAGTAGAAATGTTTTGAAAAAATCAAAAGTTCTTTATTTTAAGGCAGAACATGCTGGAATTTTTTTTTTAAACTATAATTATGCTTATTTGTTTAAATTTTTTCAGCAACTTTGTGATATTTCTGGGTTACGGGTGTTTAACGCCACTTTCAACAATATTTCAATTATATCATGATGGTCAGTTTTATTGGTGGAGGACACCCAGAGTACCCGGAGAAAACCACTGATCTCTCGCAAGTCACTCATTTGGCAATTTTTGTCTATATTGTCAAAAATTACACAAATTTTTTTTTTTATGGAATGGTCCCCTTTTCAAAATTTTATTCAACACTGCTATCATCCATCTAAGTTGAAAACAATTACTAAATACAGACTATTCTGTAAATGGTCAGAACTTTTACATTTAAGGCAGAATTGACATAAATTATAATGTAGGTTCATGATATGGAGTTGTGTGAAATATTAATACTCTTGTTAAGAAATGAAAGAAGCCATATTAGTCAGTCATTATCAGGGGTCCTTTACCAGGGTGTCATCTATCATTAATGGGTACATGACCAATAAAGTTATTAAAAAAGTCCTGTTTTCATGTTATGGTACATACTTGACTGTATTGATTTAAGTTGAAATTCTTGATTGATATCTCAATACTGTCCACATTATGAAATTATGATATAGTCTAGAATTATCTCAGATTGGAATGTGTTTGAACCATGAACATGGTTTTCTCATGATATGCCAATTTTCTCCAACAATAAAACTGACTGCAACGATTTAACTACAATATAGTTTATAGTGGTGTTAAAGTTGTACTGGAGTAAGAATGTGATTTGCCTGAAGATGTATTATATTAACCTGTTTGTAACCAGACTATAACATCTTTTGTGGATAATGAGGTGGAGGGGGGGGGGGGGGGTCCTTATTTATGGTGGGAGTCAAATGTCGTGGGGACTTAGTTATGCTGAGATGTGTCATGCATCATTTCTCAGGTAGTTAAGTCTCCCAAACAACGTTTGGAGACTTATTGTTTTTGCTCCGTTTCTTATTATTATTATTATTATTATTATTATTATTCTCCTTTCTTTCTTTCCGCGGACCATGAACTTGTCCATGGCAGATCTCAGGAACTACTGGACAGAATTTCATGAAACTTGGTGGAGTTATAGATATATGTTTCTAGCTGATCCTAAATTAAAATTTGTGGTAAACGGAGTCAAAGTCATATTTTTAGGGGTTCAAAGGGGGTGGGGGTTACCATAGAATCCTATGGGAAACTTGAAATTTCGTACATTAATGTTGATAACTTCTAAATAGATAATGATAGAGACATAAAATTTGACATAGTGATAGGTCACCATTAGAGGAGCAATTCTGTGTTTTCAAAATTTTCAAGATGTCTGCCATTTTCAAAATGGCTACCAAAACACGGCATAAAAAATGGGCGGTAAAAATTCAACATTGTCCTATGTCATCCAAACTTGATATGTGGGTAGATAATGATGTCCTGAATTGATTCCTGACATTGAAATATTTCTACCGGTCGCCATTTTCAAAATGGCCACCACAATACCGCAAAAATTCAACATTGTCCGATATCATCAAAATTTGATATGTGGGTAGATAATGATGTCCCGAATTGATTCCTGACATTGAAAAATTTCTACCGGCCCCCAATTTCAAAATGGTCGCCACAATACCACACAAATTCAACATTGTTCGATTTCAACGACATTTCAAATGTGGGTAGATTATGATGTCCTGAATTGATTCCCCGACATCGAAAAATTTCTACCGGTCGCCATTTTCAAAATGGCCGCCACAATACCGCAAAAATTCAACATTGTTCGATTTCAAAGGTAGCTTTTGATTTATTTTTTAAACCTGTTGTCAGTGGCCGGTTTGGGAGACTTCATAATCGTTAGATTATAATCATATCTTGTTTTGTTTGTTATGCTGTTTTTTTGTGTTTTTTTTTTTTATAGAAAATTGGAGAAGAATGGATTACAAACCTGAAAGAGTTGGAAGGACTGAAGAAGTATGCTACAGATGAAACATTCCTTAGAACTATTATCAAAGTTAAACAGGTTTGTTATAACGACAGTCTGCAATTTATAGGTTAAAAATATATTCCTAGTTGAAACTTCTTGTTTTGTTTAAATGTTCATTGAAAGGATAGTTTGGAAATGGGTGAAATTACAGTTTTTTTTATAGCTCACATTGGCATCCATTGTCTGTTGTCCGTTAACTTTTCACATTTTAATCTTCTCCTCTGAAACCCCTTAGCATCTATAGAAGGTCCTCTGTAAAGAATGCACATTTTGTCCCGATCCGTTGACAAACATGGCCACCATAGGCAATTTTTGTTTCTGATTGGTCAATTTCTAAAAATCTTCTCCTCTGAAACCAGTTGGCCAAATGAAGCATCTATGGAAGGTGTCCTCTTTAAAGATTGCTCATTTTGTCCCGATCTGTTAACAACATGGCCGCTATAGGCAATTCTTGTTTCTGGTTGGTCTGACAGGTGAACGACACAGGCTCAGCCCACCAAGCCTCTAGTTTGTTTTATTAAGTTCGTGTATTGGATTAAAGACCATTTATCATCTACCTACTTAAATTTAAAATTTTGACTAAACAATAAAACCAGTTAAACACATGTTTGGTCAACTCAAATTTAGCACTATTTCATCAAATTCAACTAGTGTTCTCATTACAAATATTGATTTTAGTTACCCATATTGACGGCAAATTATTATTTTATTAATTTACAATTTACACAAAAAAAAAGCATTATTTGTAAGTTAGTTGAACCAGGAATACATTTTGTAATTTCACAATGATTTATTGAGATTTAGCAAGAATGTTTTTTTTGGTGAGCAGAGAAGAATATCTGAAGGAACTTTTTGTTGTACATTTAACTTGTTTCTTCCCAGGAAAACAAGATGAAGTTAGCGGAGTATATCAAACAACAGTTTAACATCACAGTAAATACCTCTTCAATATTTGACATCCAAGTGAAGAGAATTCACGAGTACAAACGTCAACTGTTAAACTGTTTCCACATGATCACCTTGTACAACAGACTTAAGAAGAATCCTAACATGGCATTCACTCCTAGGACCATCATGATTGGAGGAAAGGTTGGTATATTGTAGGCAGGTATTGAGGCTACTTTAATTTGTGAAAGGAATTAAAACCATGTCTCTCACAAAGTGGTCATATTATATGGTTTTTAATGTTTTTATCTGGTTATTTCACCAGAAAACATCAATGACAGACTTATAGTTTTATCTAGGGGCCGTCATTGTCGTGATCGTATGGTAGTTGGATTTATAACTACCTATGCAATCAGTGCCTATCACCACTAAATTTGTGAGTTCGAACCCCGCTCAGGTGAGCTGTACTCGATACAACATTATGGGATAAAGTTTGTCAGTGACTTACAGCAGGTCAGTGGTTTTCCCTGGGTACTCCGGTTTCTTCCACCAAATAAGCTGACTTCCACGATATAGCTGAAATATTGTTGAAAGTGGCATTAAACACCATAAACCCAAACTATAGTTTTATATCTGTACAAGTTTCAAGTATGTAGAGAAATAATTCCAAGACCAGTAATTGCATACCGTATTTTACGGACTATAGGTCGATGGGGACGATAGGTCGAATTGCTGCTTTTCAGCTAAATTTTTGGGGAAATACTAAGATAGGTCGAGGATGCCGATGACAACTTGGGTAAGTATCGTCACATCAAACTTTTTTTTTTTTTTTTTTTTACATCGGTAAACATTTGTCCTATAACGATGTTCTTCGGTAAGTATATGTAAGTATTAACTCAAGAATACTATTCTTATGTGTCATAAACGAAATAATTATGAAAATTAAATTAAATAAAATTTTGTTTTTAAACTTGTTTTTTATGAGGAGTCTGGTTTGTAAAGCCAGACATCGATGACATTCAAATCAGGCCATCTATGGGTGTCACAATAGATGGTAAACGGATGTTCATACAATAAAATAATCAAGCTGTCAAAACAATGTATCACCTTGTGCAGTTTTATTGACATACCTTTAAACTGTGTTTAATTAGTAGTACACAAATTATGTGATCGTCTCGGTCCAGTAAATTTTCAATTAACTGATCAGGATAATTAAGTGCGGACTGATGTTCACCTGTGTTGATTATCTCATGGTGATTATTTTATTTGTTCCTAATTGACCAATTCAAGTGTAGAACATTCTAGTTTAACGAAATCGATAATTATTTTCCAGTATATTTAGTATAAAAAGCTTGTTACTCCACGTTTATTCAAATTATTGTGAGATGTAATGCAACCGCCATTTTTTACTACAACCCCGTGCGCATGGAAAAGCTATATTTAAATATTTTGTGACAATAATTTTATATTGTAAAACGATCCACCCTGTGATTTTTTTTCAACAACATACATTTTTATAGTATATATTTTATTATACAATTCAATATTGAACTGATTTTCGCTAACACTTCAATCATTGAATATTATTGATTTTTTTCGGATGTGGAACATTTTTTCCCCGGAATTGCACCCCTTGTTAGTATACTTTTATTCCCCAAGAACATCGATTATTTCAGTCTTCTTATTAAAAAAAAAACCTACAGCAAATTCAAGGTATACTGTAAACAAAATCGTCAGTTTTATCGAGATTTTTTTTTAGGGATTCCAGATTTTTTTAACTTCATCCTTGTATAGGTCGATGTGGACGATAGGTCGAAGCCAACGTGTTGAGGGAAAAAAATATCGACCTATCGCCCGTAAAATACGGTACATTGTCCAGTTAATTATGGTGGGCAATTTATTGTTAAATCTTTTTTTTTTTTTTCTTTTTTTTAAATAAATTCATGACATAATAACTGATGTGGTTGGTGACGATCTAATTTATGAATCTTGACATGCATGTTTACTTAATAAAGAAAAGGATTTATTTACTGAAAATAATTTGAATTGTACATGAATGTTTAGATGATAATGTTTCAATTAAGCACTGTTTACAAAATTCTGTTATATCAGGAAGATGATAGAGTTAATTATTATTCCTTCCCAGCAATAGATTTTTCTTAATTATTGCTACTGATGATAATACATTCTTTTACAAATAGTATGAAGATCAATATCCCCCCCCCCCCCTTTTATTGATGTTAAGATCATGGGTTCCATTCTCAGTTGGGTCAAACCGTAGACCATTGTATTAATATTTTTCTTCCTGTCCTCTAAGCATGTTGCAATACAGAGTAAATTAATTTCATGGTGCACAGTCGCATTACAATCACTTTTATTTTGATTTTGTAGAAAAAATTGAAAAAGTACTCAAGCTAAAACCAATTCTCAAATATTGTGTTGACAATTTTGACGTATGTTTTACAAATTTACAGGCTGCTCCAGGTTATCACATGGCAAAACTTATTATCAAACTGATAAACAACGTGGGACGTACAGTCAACAATGACCCCATCATTGGGGACCGTCTCAAGATAGTCTATCTAGAGAATTACCGTGTATCACTTGCTGAGAAAATTATTCCAGCTGCTGACCTAAGTGAACAAATATCTACTGCAGGAACTGAGGCGTCTGGCACAGGCAACATGAAGTTCATGTTAAATGGTGCTTTGACAATTGGAACACTAGATGGTGCTAATGTAGAAATGACTGAGGAGATGGGTAGAGAAAACATTTTCATCTTTGGTATGAATGTAGATGAAGTAGAAGAGACTAAAAGAACAGGGTAAATTTTTTTTATATAAATATTGACCAGAATTTTGATTTAATGAAATAATCTGCTCAAACTAGTATAACAGAAGTTTTTTAATTAGCTGAATTTAAAATTAAAAAAACCCAATTGTACAATACATTATCACACTCTTTGTCTTGATTTTTTTTATATATAGAAACACAAGCACTTAGATTTACTAGTGTTAGAATACTGAATCATGTTTTTGTGTTCTTATCATTTTGTAGTTATAACCCAAGAGATTACTATGAGAAGAATGCTGAGATAAGACAAGTAATGGACCAGATCAACAATGGTTACTTCTCTCCAGAAGATCAAAATATGTTTAAAGATATCTACAACAGTATTATGCATCAAGACAGGTACATGTTTATGCAGTTTCATTCAAATTTCAGAATCTCAGCAGATAAGCTGCGTATTTGCGTTTTTTACGCTATGAAAACGAGTAAAAACGCATGTATTATCAGATCAGAGTGTACAAATTACGCATACATATTGCTGTGTAAGCAAACATTCCAAATTCGGAGCGTACTTGTACAGTCGTGTACATAACAATACATTTTTGTCTTTGAGAAATTCCCCGTAATTACTTCCCTTTATACTTTTCGAGGGAGAGAGCGTATACATCTGAGGAGTATCAAATGCTTGCCTTTCTAAGCATCGATGTCAAAAGAGATCTGATTGGATGCTTATGATAAATCATCCAATCGCGGTCAATATTATAAATAAATGCGGTTTACGTAATAAGTAAGAACTAAAACGAAAGTAAATTTGGGAACACGTTCGTTGAAAATGAGCAAGAACATGAATAAACGCGCTACTAAGCGCAAGAGTGCTACGGAAAATTCTATACTTAAGTTCCTGACAGTTTCATCTGTGTCTAGTGACAGTAGATAAAGGAATCATTGATGACATTATCAACACGGCTGTGAAAACTGCCGAAGTCGACGAGCAAAGAACAAAATATTTACAACATTTTATTTATAAACATGACACAATCGTGTCAAATTTAACAGATATACATTTCACTTGCATCCTGCGTTTATTGAATAACACTTGTGTCAAACATAATTTTAAAAGTGTACATGTAATCAATCTTTTCTGAAGTAGAGAGTACAACAGTGCAAAGGAAATATGAAAATACCCATCATTTTCAAAAGTAGAGGGTAATTACCCTTTGGACTTGAAAATTATCTGGAGCTCTGTCTCGGAGGTGTTGACTTTCCTGCAGTCAGCTAGATCCTACTTATATTTATGTCTACCCACTCCGAGGGAGACATATTGTTCTTGTCCTGTTCATCTGTTTGTCTCTCACAAGAGTTTGTACATGCAAACTCGTGCATTTTAAATTTGATTGGCATTATTTTTTAAAAATTCGCAATTTATTAAAAAGTTTTAGGCTAAGAGAGAAAAAAAAATGCTTCTGATAATGATAAAACCTGGGAAATATAATTTATTGAATGAAGAAAACAATGGGCAATGAAACAAGAATTTCTATTCTTCTTGTATACACGACACGCAACCTGTTGATTATTAAAATTATAAACAATGTGTGGCGAGAACAAGTCACATTGGTACACTGCTGTTGTCATTTCTTCATGGATTTGAAAGCAATTCATCCAATATAAGTATGAATACAAGTTCTGTTTAGAATTCTTCTCAAGAGTTACAGCCCTTGTAAACAAACATGCAGAATGGAAGGAAACTTCTGTACACTTTAGATTTATTTTACTTCATTTCCTGTTTTGTTCAGTTTCATGTAACAGTAATTTTTCTTAAATTATTTTAATATAGGTTTATGCTATTGAAGGACTTTGAAGCCTACATCAAAGCTCAAGATCAAGTCAGTGAGGTTTTCAGGGTAAGCTTGGTGTTATATTATTACAAAATTAATTTTTATTTAATATTTTTGAGTACCTGTGTAATTTGACCACCAGTGTGAATTATATTAAGGCTGTTTTTCTAAAGTTTGTTTAGCATGGAAATTTATGTTATGGTTGGTCTTGTATTGGAAATCTTCAGATGTCCAAAACTAGTACCAACCATGAATAAATCAGAATGGGGAGTGACTGACCAGGACATTGTCTGTCACTTCTGGAATTATAATATTTCTAAAACTTGGCTGAATCCCTGTCTATAAGAAAAGAGCGTCTGTATGTATAGGCAGGTAGAGAGCGATGCCGTAAAGTATTGGCTGAATTCCTGTCTATAAGAAAAGAGTGTCTGTATGTATAGGCAGGTAGAGAGCGATGCCGTAAAGTATTGAATCATATTTCCCACCATGCATTATGTCTGCGATGTTGTACATGTGCATGCTGGGAGAAAACACCCCATCGATGATGTCATTTTTTAGCTCACCTGACCCAAAGGTTATGTGAGCTATTGGCATCCGTCGTCCGGCATCCGTCGTCCGTCTGTAAACTTTTTCAAAAATCTTCTCCTCTGAAACCACTGGACCAATTTAAACCAAACTTGGCCTGAATCATCCTTAGGGGGTTCCCTTTAAAAGTTAGGTCCGATGACCCTGCCGACCAACCATCATGGCCACCATGTCTATAAATAGAACATAGGGGTAAAATTGCAGTTTTTGGGTAATAACTCAAAAACCGTTAATAAAAACAGAATTCTGACATGGGGTACAAATGATCAGCACAGCAAGATCTACCTACCCTGCAATTTTGAAGTAAATCTGATTACCCGTATTGGAGTTATTGCCTTTTTTTCATCAAATATTTTAAATTTTAATACTTTTCGTCTTGTATTTCAAAAACTATAAGAGATAGATGTTAAGTTTAAATTGCAAAAATGTGCAGCATGTCAAGATCTACCTACCCTGCAATTTTGAAGTAAATCCCATCACCCATTTTGGAGTTATTTCCCTTTTTTCATCACATTTTTTTTTTTTTACTACTTTTCATCTTATATTTCAAAAACTATAAGAGATAGATGTTAAGTTTAAATTGCAAAATGTGCAGCATGTCAAGATCTACCTACCTTGCAATTTTGAAGTAAATCCCATTACCCATTTTGGAGTTATTGCCCTTTTTTTCATCAAAATTTAAAAATTTTAATACTTTTCGTCCTTTATTTCAAAAACTATAAGAGATAGATGTTAAGTTGAAACTGCAAACATGTTCAGCCTGTTAAGATCTACCTACACTGCAATTTTTAGCTCACCTGTATAAGCTATTGCCATCAATTGGCATCCGTCGTCTGTCTGTAAACTTTTTCAAAAATCTTCTCCTCTGAAACCACTGGGCCAATTTAAACCAAACTTGGCCTGAATCATCCTTAGGGGGTTCCCTTTAAAATTATGTCCGATGACCCTTCCGACCAACCATCTTGGCCGCCATGTCTATAAATAGAACATAATGGTAAAATCAGCAAAAAAATCCATTAAAAAAAATCCAGAAAAATCCTTTAGAGTATATTGCAATTAAATTTGATACATATATGTAATATTCTTTCAGAATTATGGTTGAGGACCCCATCCCCCATCAAACATGGCCACCATCGTTACTATAAATAGAAAATTAGTGAAAAAATTCATTAAAAAATTATTTTAAAATCCTGTAAAGAATCAAATGCTATCAAACCATATGGAAAGAATGCATATGTGGTCTTCTTTCAAAATTTTTATTGAAGACCTCCAGCTGTCATCCAACGTGGCCGTCACTGTTACAAAAAATAGAAAATTATTGTAAAAAAACATATTTTAAAATCCGAAAAAAAGCCAGTTGCCACCAAACTTTATGAAAATGATGCATATATGATCCACTTTCAGACTTATGGTTGCTAACCCTGGTCGCTTATGAAAAATGGCTGCTATCGTTATAAAAAATAATTATTATTATTTTTTTTTAAGTTCTTTAAATATTGTAAAGAGCAATGTTGCTACCAAACTATAAAGGAACAATGCATATATAATTCTCTTTCAGACCATGAATGATGACCCTGACTGCCATCAAACATGGCCGTTGCCACTTCTCAAAAAATCAGTAAAAAATAGAAAACTATTGAAAAAATTAGATTCTTCTCTGAAACCGTTAGGCCAAATGAACCGAAACTTGGCAGGAAGCATCTATGGAAAGTCTTCTGTTGTGATTGCTCATTTCGTCCCTATCCGTTAACAAATATGGCTACCATAGACAATTCTTGTTTCTGATTGGATGATTTCTAAAAAATCTTCTCCTCTGAAACCGCTTTGCCAAATGAACCGAAACTTGGTAGGATGCATCTATGGGAGGTCTTCTATAAAGATTGCTCATTTCGTCCCAATCCAATAACAAATATGGTTGCCACAGGCAATTCTTGTTTCTAATTGGTTGATTTCTAAAAATCTTCTTCTCTGAAACCGCTTTGCCAAATGAACAGAAACTTGGTAGGAAGCATCTATGGAAGGTTCTCTATAAGGATTGCTCATTCCGTTTGGATCTGTTAACAAACATGGCCATCATAGGCAATTCTTGTTTCTTATTGGTCGATTTCTAAAACAGCTTTTCCTCTGAAGCCACTTGGCCAAATGATATGAAACTTGATAAGAAGCATCCATGGAAGGTCCTCTTAATAGAGATTGCTCATTTCGTTTTGATCCATTAACAAACATGGCTGCCACAGGCAATTCTTGTTTTAGATTGGTCAATATCTAAAAATCTTCTTCTCTGAAACTCCAATGCCAAAATGAACAGAAATTTGGTGGGAAGCACCTATGGAAGGTTCTGTATTAAGTTTCCTCAAAGCAGAATGAAAGGTGAGCGACACAGGCTCATCCCACTGAGCCTCTAGTTTTAAATATACAGTAAAACCTGTGTAAACGGCCACCATTGGGACCACGTTTCACGGCCGGTATTGATAGTGGGCCGGTTTATTCAATGTCTACTCTCTGACTACAGTATAAGTGGTTTTTTCACGGGAGCCAAATTTCACGATTTTCTTCCAAATTGGTGGATTTTTTTTAGCGGTACTTAATTTTTGCGATTCTGAGTTTTAACCAAAATCAAATTTTAGCGGATAGACCATTATATTAGAATTACATTCAGATTGTCTGAATGGCTTAACTAACAATTCAAAATAGGAATTGTTTTGAAATAATTGAGTATCGTAATTTCTTATGCATAATGAATGCATGGATTTTTGTCCAGATTCTTTATTTTGCAGGAGGGTGCACATTTACTACTGTCTAATATTTTCGTATTTCTTTACTTGTTTGGACACTATTCCACAAAATCATTAAATGCGTATAATACTTTTTAATTATTCAGAGAATTACATTTATTGTAATACTCTCTAGTGGAGTTGTGTTTTGAACCAGTACACGTTGATACGAAAATAAACTAAAAAAAAAGTGTGACTATCTAACCGTGCGTAAAATAGTCAATAATGCTGTCGATAAGATTGAATGTGTGTATGTATGAAAGGTGTCATAATTACTTAGTGTATAATTAGACTGCCAGACTGTGTTTACTCAAGCTTTTAATGATTGAAATAAAAAAAAAAATAGGAATCAAATGTATTTGTCATTTTTTATGTCAAGTCTGGAAGTTTGATTACTCCCAGCTGTGAAGACTATAAAGTATAATCTGATTAACAATAAATTATCTCAAGTTATGATTGTATGGCTTGGATGCTAGTTCATCACTTAAATAATAAGGCATTGTTTGTTGTTCATTTATGATCATTGTCAACATATGCATTGTTTTCGGGAAGGATTCCCCCATGGCCATGTTGGATATTTTAAAAGCGTCCCGGCGAAAAAACCCACTTATAAGTTATATGGGGTATTTCATCTTGATTAAGCTTTCGCTTTTTAGGTGTTGATTCCATGTTTGTTTAACATTTAATGAACATTTAAACATTAACCACACGAGTTACCAGTGATCACTAATTACAGGTGTGCTGGTATACACACTTCGATAAACACTTTCAATACGTTTCCCCTTACTACCGATCGATATTCACATATATGTTAACACACACTTGATTGATCTGATCGTGACCGGTTTACGGAGATAAATTATAACAGTAATTAGTGTATTGGGACCGCAAGTCAAGGCCGGAATTCGGAATGTGCAGTGTCCGGTTTATTCAATGATTTTTAACAAAGATTATTAAGGAAAAAACTGGGGACTTGAAATTTAGATCGGAATGGACAGTATTCCGGTTTACTCAGGGTCCGGTTTCATCAGGTTTCACTGTAGTACAACCTCCATTTCAAAGAGAAAGATGTTGGACCCTACTTACCTTTATATATGAATATTCATGATAAATATAGTTTAGTTTAAACATATTTTATTGTCCAAAAAACATGACAATAGGATCAAATACAAGTTATACAACTTAGAACATCTTCTCCTTTATATAAACAATATATAGATGCAATTGAACATGATATATATCTAGTCAGTCAACCTGTCTAGCTTGAATTCAGCCTTGAGAATTAAATGTACTAGCAAACTGGTAATATGTCTTTAAACAAGGATATTCAGTATTGTTTAAGATAAAAACAATCTCACAATAAAAAAATTGTTTTAGTATGCCAGATATTAGAGAGTAAAGAGGTTTTTTTCTAAATAAAATACAGAGGTAGCCATTAAAGATTTGTATTAAATTTTTATTGATGTTCTTTTAACAGAAACCCTTGGTATGGGCTAAAATGTGTGCCTACAACATAGCATCATCGGGAAAATTCTCAAGTGACCGCACAATTTCTGAATATGCCAAAGATATCTGGGGTGTTGAACCAAATGATATAAAACTTCCAGCACCACACGAGACACCAGAGGAATTTTCTCTCGACGTTAAAGCAGCCAAAAAATAAAAAGCTACTTCTACAAACACTCAGATCTGATTTGATTTAACCTTACTGTCGTAACGAATCGGTCATAGCAAAAAAGGGATGTCTGTTTTTTTGTGCAAGCTATTTTGGTATGATTTTCATTTTTATACATTGTTTTGTGATGATAGACTGGTTTCTTTAAATATTTATATTTGTAATAGTTGAATTTTATGATATGTAGTGTAGGCATTGTTATAGTAATTTGTAATAAAGATGAGTTGTTCTTTATATGGTGCTAAAGCTGTAATATCTTTAATTCTCTGTCATTATCTGAGACAGTTAACATAGATTTCTTTAATTCTCTGTCATTATCTGAGACAGTTAACATAGATTTTATGGTTAGTCTATGATATGTAAATTTTCTCTTTGATCTTTACAGAAGACAATATTTATTACCAAGCAAAAAGTGTGATACCAACATATTATTGATTTCTATGTGTAATAAATGTGATGTTACTGACCTCATTGACAAATCCTCAGCAATATCCTTGATACGTTTTGCTTGAAATAGACTTCTAGTCGCATTTCATGTCTTGGGCTTTGCTCTTGAATCAATATTGCTGTGAGAAATCTATTCTAACAAAATAAATCAGTGATAGTACATATTTATCATGCACTCTGTTTATTGCAATAAGACCAGATTAAATATTGACTAGACTATTGTTTTTTCTTTCTTTTTTCTACTGTATTGTTCATCTAGACATTATAAAATTTTGAAATCCAGATTGTTTTCTTGTGTGTCTGTTTTTTTGTGTTTTTTTTTTTTTTTACAATTTAATGTAATTTACTGTAGTAAATAACAATAACATTTGTTAGTCATGTTTACATAATAAAACCATAACAGATATCACATTTCTACATCTAGAAAGATTATTTCACTTTAATGTAAAACAGATTACCAGAACAAAAGTAATGATATTATTATCAACTGAACTCATGAATTGGTGGTGTACAATGAATTTTTTTTTCTCAAGCTGTTATTTTAAAATATAGATTTAACATTATTTTGATTTAATTATCCAAATACCAAAACATTTTTTGTATGATAAAATGAAGTACATTTCATTGTTATTTTTTTTGTTTTAAAGAATTTTGCTATTTTTCATGTTTTCTTATATATATGCATATTTCTTAAGTTTATTTTTATAGTAAGAGTGTAAAACAATATATATATAATTTCTTATTATGTCTACATTTCAGTATGCTTAGAAATGAAATAATTTAGAAAATATTTTGCATTTGTAATTATATAATTAGTTTGTGTGTTTTTGAAAGAAAATTAGTTAAATTTAAATAAATTATAATTTTTTTTTTTAATGAAATTCATATCATGAAATGGCATAACTTGTTCAGATCCCCCCCCCATATATGTTATGTAATATTTATTTGTTTTTGCTTTTGCATAATAATGGTCCAATTAACATACCACACTGCTAATTCTGTTTTTTTTTTACCCACCTGCAAATAAAGCTTTACCACAATGAAAATTATTTTTTATTGATGTGTAGAAATTTGTCTTTTTCATTAAAGAAAAGAATGTGTTGTACATTTATATCTTTCTATATACATGTATGTGTTTTATTAATTTGATATAAAAACAAATCTTTTCAATTTGTTGCTCCATAACATTTTATTCTGATTGATTGAATTGATAAAAAAAAACTATTAAACATTTTCTGAGAAGTACATTTTTCTATGAATGTATATAATTAATATTTAAAGAAAATTATTTTTCTGGTCAACAAAGGTCTTAATTTTATATGAAAAAAGATAATGGGATCTACATGGGTTTTATTTAACTTTTTTTTAGCTTTAATTTACACTGTGACATGATACCTCATTACTTTATATGTTAAATTGTTAAGATTTCTTACATTATACTTACTACATATAAGAACAACCTTTATCAATATATATATATAAAACACAACCGTAAATCCTGATATATGTACCTACCGTATTTCTTCTAATAGACGCCCCGGGGCGAATGCATTTTTAAAATAGAGGGCGTCGATTGGAGAAACGAATTTCCGACTTTATAGCCGTTAGATGAGGTTAATTTGATGAAACAGACTATAGAAATATACACATGCTATGTCAATATATACATTACCTAATGAAATGTCTCTGATATTGGTTAATCGGTGCGTGTTGGGTTGGTTTGACCTTAAGTTATAAATTCCATCTAGAAACATGCATGGAGCAGCAAATGGAGTTTAATTTTGAAAGTTCTATTTGAGGTTATCACGTATATAAATCAATCTGGACATACGAGATCAGCGAGAAACTTCGTTGTGACAGAGAAGAAAATAATGCAAATGACAAATTTGCTGTGAAACTCGTTCGAAATGATGGAAATAAAGAACAATGTGTAGGACACGTGCCCATCGAACACAGCAAAGTATTTAATTTTTTTCTTAAAAGAGGTGGCAAAATATTTGCAACTTTAACCGGCAACAAGTTTTTCAATATAGGATTAGAATTACCATGTACGTACACATTTTCGGGACAAGCTGCTGATGTTGAAAAATTAAGAACTTTACTAAAACCCACTGCTACTTAAAATGGAATCCAAGAATAAAGCTAGACACAAATATAATTTTTCTTTTAAGTTGAAAGTTATTAAATTTGCCGAAGAAAAGGGAAAACATGCGGCAGCCAAGTTCTTTAATGTTGACAGAAAACGTGTTTGTTTACCTGGACAATTATTGCTGATTAGTGATGTGTAAAACTCTTCACACGCTTTAACTATTTTGGGAACTCTTACACGCTGTGTTGTTGATTAGGTACCGATAAGTGGAGTTTACATTTTATGAAATGGGGGCGTTAGTTAGAAGTCAAAATGTTCTCTAGGCCAGAATAGGGGAGGGGAGGGGCGTTAATTAGAAGAAATACAGTATGTAATTTAAACTGTCTTTACAGTCAATCTTTGAAGTATATTATTGAATTAATTATATTCAATATTCTTCTACTTTAATTCTTGATATACTACATATCTATATTAATTTTGGACCGTTTTCAGAAGCTGATGGCATTAATTATCAAAACTCTACATTTTTGCAATCAATTATATTTTTTTATCCAAATGATATACAAATACTTCAGCTGCAAAAATATGAATGCAGCTTTCTTGACTGACAATCTTAGGTTCAATTCTTGTAAATGTGTCACATTGTAAAATATTCAAAGCTGATGCCATATTTAAACTACAACATTTTCTGGTAATGTTCCCCATATTTGTTCATGTCATTTATTAGTATATACAAATTGTATATTCATGTTTTTGTGGAATGTCCTATGTGTTAAAACAAATAGCAGTTACATTTGTATTTAAAACTATTTAAGAGTCAAATGTTTCATCAGCTGATTTCTAATTCCATAATGAGTTTGGTACAAATTTGATAAAGAATTGTATAGGTTTAATGGAATTAAAAAATAGATTAAGACAAACAATGTGCAATAGATCAAATTTACCTTTCATTTGTAAACAAATTTTGTGCCATATTAGAAATAAAAAACATATTTGTTGATCTTAATTTCTAAGAATTCCTAGGTAATACACACACTAAGGGAAAAGCAAATATAAACACAAACAATGAAATATAAAAAAAAGTTGTGTGTATTTTTTTTCTCAAATTTATTTTAGAGAAAGTTTTTTTTATGTAGACATTTGAAGCCTTGTTACTACAGGTACTTAAATGTAATTTTAAGCTGTCATTATTTTATATATCCTTACATTGATATGCCTTTTGAGAAAAAAGAGGTTTTTTTCAACAAAATTGTCAAGCATTTGAACTCAATTTTGAAAAAAAAAAAAAAAAAAAAAATCCTTAAAATCTTTTCGATTTGAACAACATGTATTAAGATACAAAAAAAAATTTACGATGCATAATTTGATCTGGACATCAATCTTTAATATATACATATGTTCTAGTGCTATCATTCCTCTCTGTTTTTATATTGTTTTTGGCTTTAGCATGCTTTGATGTACATTTGTATTCATATGTTAGGATTGTTATTTTATTTAATATTCTATTTGTAAAGTTGCATAATTAAAGATGCAATCAATAAATAGTAATAATGTTGGACTTTGTGTTTTAATTGTTTCCATTGTTTTGTCGCACCTGCAAAGAAAGTCGCAGAAGGCGAGACATAGTTATGTCATTAGTTCAGTTTCTCCATTACCATGCAGGGGTTAGGGTGGCTCAGTGAGTTAGGTAGTTGGATTACCTAACAACTCGTACAATACGGCGTGGGTTCCCGCCCAGCATTGTAAATTACAAAAAAGGGTGCACTCGACTTGCAGTCGCAAGTGATAAAGTTTACCAGTTGCTTGCTCATGGTCGGTGGTTCTCTCCGGGTACTCCAGCTTCTTCCACCACTAAAACTGGTCACCATGAGATAGCTGAAAGTAGCATTAAACACAATAAATCAATCAATCAATCCATCATAGGTTCACCATACTTGGTCTATACATTGACCATGGTGTGTATATGTCAGCCAGGCATGTGTCACCTGACCTTTACCTCATTTTCACAGTCTACTGACATTGTTATACCCCCACTCCCCAAAGGGGGAGGGGGGTCTACTGTTTTACCTCTGTCCGTCCAAGATATTTTTCGTCGCATTTTTCTCAGTAACTGTTGATGGCAGAAATCTGATATTTGGTCACAAGCATCATATAGGTATACCATATTGTGGGTAGCGTTTTTGGACCCGTCAGATTCCTACTTCCTGTTTGCCGACTTAGTTGGTCTTTATACACATTGAACATATATGCACATTTTTCGTCACATTTTTCTCAGCAACTATTGATGACAGAGATCTGATATTTGGTCACAAGCGTTATATAGGTACCCCATATCGTGGGAAGCGTTTTTGGACCCATCAGATTCCTACTTCCTGTTTGCCAACTTAGTTGGTTTTTATACACATTGAACATATATGCTCATTTTTCGTCGCATTTTTCTCAGCAACTATTGATGGCAGAAATCTGATATTTGGTCACAAGCTTCATATAGGTACCCCATATCGTGGGAAGCATTTTTGGACCCATCAGATTCCTACTTCCTGTTTGCCGATTTTGTTGATTTTTATACACATTTAACATACATTTGTATATGCACATTTTTCATCTCATTTTTCTCAGCAACTATTGATGGCAGAGATCTGATATTTGGTCACAAGCTTCATATAGGTACCCCATATCGTGGGAAGCGTTTTTTGACCCGTCAGATTCCTACTTCCTGTTTGCCAAAGAGCGGGGGTATCATAGGTGAGCATTAGCTCACAGTTCATCTTGTTAACTTTACATCAAGTTTTGGTGATTATGTAAGTTTCTACAACCTAGTACACCATATTTGGTCTACACTTTGATGATGGAGCAGGTACAGTTTCTTGGTACTTTGATTCAATTAATTGTTTTGAAAAATGTTTCCCCAAAGCAATTTGCAGGGTGCAAACGAGACATTTGTTTTGTACAGAGATATCTGTATATTATTACCTTTTTGGGTTGTCATAGTGATGGAATTTACTTGTATTTCTGCAATCAGTGCTAATCATAGCTTTAGTTACATGTTGGTTTCCTGCCTTTGTTTCAGTGGAAATAGATATTTAGACTCTCCTTCTGCTACCAGTGGATTAAAATATATCTCCACTTTAGATATGTAAATTTTTTATCTCAAATGTCGAGCTTCAGCGAGAGTTTTAAAATTTGAAAAGTTAGCTATTTAGAGTGGAGTTGATAATTTCCATTCTCATTCAGAAATTTAACCAACCACTGTGGTGATTAGATATATTAACTGGTTAAACATGCTTAGAATATGAGAAAACTGTATTAACTGGTTAAACATGCTTAAAATAGGAGAAAACTGTATTAACTGGTTAAACATGCTTAGAATAGGAGAAAACTGTACCACTATTTTCTACCATTTTCTACTGGTATTTTTTCAAGCTTATTTGCATTATTGATTGTGTCATTTGGTTCAATGATAACATTTTAAGAAATATTTGCTATGAACGCTCTATCTTCGAAATATATATCATCTTAATTTTGACTTCTTGGTATAAACTATTCAGTATATACATAAAATTCCCTTGTTTCTGTTTGAATTGTTTTTCCATGTTATTTTTTTCACTTTATAATAAACTATGTTTAATTTGATCCCATTTTTAATGTTCAAATTTTGAAAAAGTATTCACAAAGACACGATTGTTTTTTTCACTTTTAAAAAGACATTGAACAGCAACATTTTTTTTAAGTTTTCAAAGTTATATAAATGTATTATGAAAAGAAAGTTTAAACTGTGATGCTCAACAATTCCACCAAATTCTACAAAATGAACAATCGCCTCTCACCTGAAATCATTGAACATTAAAAAGACCACAACATATGATGTTGGAAATCCATGTCCTGGATGGAACAGGTTAAAAAATGTGACAGAGGTTAAACCGGTTAATGGGATTTTAACCCTCCTCCTCTTGATAATAGGATCTCCACCAACAACAATACAGATATCAACAAAGGATAAAAACCAGCACCAATTCGCGTTGACTCAAAATTCAAATAACCTTTATTTTGACTGTTGGTACCATTTAAAACATTAATATATATATAATCAAGAGTTAAATACTATGGAACCAACGATTCATTAAACTAAACTGTCTTTGAGTTAGATTTAATAAAGTTGACTAGTATATCTAATGACCTCTCGTTCATATCACAAGGATAAATCCCTTTACTTGTTAAGTAAGCTATATCAACTATTGCTCCTATGTGTTTATAATCACTTCCTATCAGTAACTTTGCACTGGGCTGTCTGGGTAAGGCATGCAGTTCCTGATGATGTAGAACAACAACAGCTACTGTTCTGGACTCTGTAATATACAAATATTAACAAGTTAAATACCTATAATTCATCTGCCCATGGCAGTCTTCAAATTTACTTGATACAGCAGGTTGCTAGTACTGCAGAAACTGCTTACCCTTCCAGAGCACCTGAGTTCACACCCAGTTTTTAGTGGGGTTCGAGTTACTCGATCTTTAGTTTTATGTGTATGTTTTGTAGATCATTGTTTGTTCTTTTCTTCTTTTTCTTTTGGACATTGTTTTGTCTGTTCTTTGATTAGCAGATTCTGATTACCTCCCTTTGGTATCTTCAAAATCTTCTTGATAAGTTTATGTAATGTCAGACATATTGATGATACTATTTGTAAGATTACATTACCAACATTGTAATAATTTTGATAGTGTTTCCACATCTAGAAAATGATAAGGTAGCATTCATTGGTTGGAAGTGGGGAGGTACACTCAACTTCAGATAAGGAGCCAATTGGATTTCAAGATGTAAAGCAATTAAGCATTGAGAAGTAAATACTGGTTAGCTCGGAATCAGAATAATGTGTCCGAGTGGAGCGACATGTCTACCCAAGGACTGTTGTTTCAGTGAGCTAGCACTATAAAAATTCAACTCAGTGTGTTGGTCTAGTACAAAGCAGACATCATCATGAAAATCTAGCTTGTTCTTGTCATGATATAATAATCACTGCTCACTGAGGGCCTCACTCACTCAATCCAGTAATAGGAATTTTATCAATCAAAGAAATAATACAGATTTTAGATCATCATGTCATTATAATCTCGGCCTAGATTGAATTATGTCAGTTTTCAGTAGTATCCATAACTACCAAGATACTGACAGGAATAATTTCAGAATTATTATAATACACTTTGTAGTCATGACTTAAATATATCAAAACACAAAATAAAATATTGAATCTGAATACAATTTGTATAATATGTTATGATATCTGTTGATCACTAAAACCAGAAACTTGATAAATATACTAACATTTTCTACTCGTCATTAAATGTAGTACATTGTATATCTTGAACTTGATATGGCAATTCATCCAATTACTTTAATGAGGAACAGGAAGTCCTACCCTTCCAGAGCACCTGAGCTCACCCTGGGTTTAGTTGGGTTTGTCACGGTTGCTCAGTCTTTAGTTTTCTGTGTATATAGAATTTTGTAGATCATTGTTTGTCCATTTGTCCTTTTTCTCTTTTGTATTGTCTGTCCTTTCATTAATGCCCTTTGGTATCCTCAAACTTTTCTTGATGATCTCGTCAAAGGTGGTTACGTGTACTTTTGCAATTTCAGCTTAAATGAAAGTATTTAGTGGCAGTGAATTCCAATCTGTTGCTGTGTTTGGGATGACACCTTATTTCAGTAGGTCTGTTCTGGTATATATCCTGTTAAGATGATGCTTTTTATGTCTACTTTTGCTATATTGCATTGATCTGTTGAACAATTATGTTAGTAATAAGTATGCTGGCACCTTTAGGGTCCTTTACCGTCTTTTGAATAGCAACATCAATGTGTTGTTCCTTCTCCTGTCTGCTAGTCATGGTAACTTCAGCTCATGGCATATTCGTTAATTCGTGTCATTGATCCTGGTCAGTAGTACAGGTAATATATCTGATGTAATATATCTTCCTGATCTCTTTTGAAATATTTTCTAATCTATCCGTCAGATAAGGATCCCACACTGAACTTGTACAATCTATTTGTGGTCTTATTAAGTCTTTGTATGCTTGCAAATTGTAAATCCAAAAAGCAAGATGTACATTTTCCTCTTGATAAACTTAGGATTTTATAAGCCTTATTGCAAGTCTCTGAGATGTGTTTCCCCCTGTGTAAATTATTCGCTATATGCACTCCTCAGTATATTGATATAGTCGTTCCCCCTTTAATGTGTAGTTGCATTAGTTGTTGGTTTTCTTTCTATAGAGGGTATATTACACATTACAGGTTGGGATCACATTTTGATGGGAGATTTGCTGACGTCAGTTCTTGCCAAGACTCTACCTTTATAAAATAATTTGAACGAGGAGGTATATAAAACAAACACATGTTCATCCTCCAAATATAATACTTACGACTAACGTTAAGAAGAGCTTGGTTGACATCTGTTCCTAGTCGTGAGGCATTAATACATAGAACTAACAGGGGTAAGTCACTGTCTGTTGGAGGTTGTTTGTGTTTCTCCACTTCAATGGAAGTATTATTCATTTCAAATTGGAGACTCAACATTCCTTCCAATTCGTTCATCATTTTTTCACATAGTTCCTTGTTGACAGCTGCATACATTTGAACACAAACTAAAAAGGAAAAATAAATATTTGTACATCATTATTTGTCCTTTGTATTGTCTGTACTTTCTGGATATACGGATTCTGATAAATCTAATTAAAATCATATCTCTCAGTTGTTCCCCTTTACTAATGCATATGTGTCACAGTGGGGAAGATTGCAGTAAACCTCATTACATGTCACGTAAGAGTGAGCCTAGCTATATACCAGTCAATGAACAGAACAGAACATAATTTGTATTGGTGTGAAATCTATATACAAAGGATTGTTACCAAAACAACACATTTTAACAATACAAAACAAAGAAACTGTTAAATGCAATCAAACTACATATACATGTTTGAAAAGGTTCATTCCCATTTATCCAAATTTTTGAAAAATAGATAGTACAGGTAAAAAATAAAAGTGGGATAAATGAGATCAAAGGTAATCAAGAACAACGGACACTTAATTAAAGCTTGGGTTGTGTGACAGGTGAATAAGTGGACTAAAATTTGGACCAGGACAAATATACTACATGTACAACAGTTAATATTTATTTCCATATATTTCATTTAAAATGAAAAAACAAAATTTAATTGGATTTGATATTTCTTTATGAGTCGATCAGTCTTTCTCAAGAATTTATAAAAATTCATATTGAAATTGTATATAATGTACATTTATTGACAGGATTTTATCTTTTTCTTTTACAATTAATAGCATTCTCTTGAAATGGTAAAAAAAAATGTGCAAAGTTAAAAGATCCTCAATTGAAATGTTTTCTCTCTGTATGTCAAGTTTGCAACTTAGGAGAGGAATTAATTACATACATGTATCATTTTTCTCTTCTGACCATGACAATAAATAGGGTAAATCCTTTAAAAGATGACTTAAAAAAGAGATAAGCATGGGGAAGCTAAGTTCATTTTCAGAATTTACTTTAGAGTAAATAGATAGTTTTCAAAACTTGACATTTATTTACATACAAATTATAACTTTCCTCCTTTTCTTTTATAATGATATATAATATAAGCTAATTATTACAATGTGCCATGTAAAATTGAAATTAACTCTTTTTTTTTACATTCCACTATCCTAAAACTCACTTTGCATAAATAGAAAGTTTTCAAAAATTGACATTTATTTACATATAAATTATAACTTTTCCCCCTTTTTCATTTATTCAAGCCTTATACTTTATATATATATATATATATATATATATACATGTACTGGAACAAATTATCAGTTATTTTGGTCAAATAAACACCTAATTAATGTTAAATAAACAATCTTACAGGTAAGAAATTAAAAGTTGGATAAATGGGAATACCTGATTTTCAAAAGTTGGATAAATGGGAAGACACCATTTGAAATGCATACCTCACTAATGACATTTAGTGTGAGGAGGTGGTACATAATAAATATGATTTAAATATCAATCAAAATACAACATATAATAGTGATCTATATTTTCATGAAACTCACATTGTGCAATGAATTGTCATCATTTTTTTTAACAATACAGAAAAATATTCTTTGCAGAAATCATAAAATTATTTATCGATCAACTTATTTTTCCTATTATACATTTCGTTTACTCCCCTCACAATAACTTCTACAATATCATATTCATCACATTGAAATAAATAAAGGAATTTTTTCTCATCAGTCAAAACATGAAAAGATGGAAATATACTAAGAATATATTGGCAAACATTTTACTCCTGATATTGTTGAGGCTGGAGCATAAAATAATAAAATGATATTCATCCTCACAACTCCATTTTTACACAAGGGACAAATCCTGTTATTAATAGCAGTTTTATTATGTCTTCTCAATTCAATCATAAGTTTACTGTTAATAATTTTCATTTGCTTAAATTGTGATTGCAAAAATGTGCAAGTGTAACTAGACTGCATTGCATGCTATGAGCAATCCGATTGAAGAAAACGGATTTATCATATTATTATATATATTCATGACATAAGGCCACTCAAATGTGACTCGTAATGGTGTTTTCCTAGAATTTCCCACGCCACGACATATCAGTAAAAGGGGGAGAGCAAGTAAGAGATCTGATTTTAATCAGATTTACTACACACTCGATGTTATATTAAATAACAATCAATCAGTTAAGTGTAAACCTTACAAAAGTAACTTCACATTTCGATAGTTCGATGTAATTGTGTATTTATTGTTTCACAAGATGGGTGTAAGTTACTATTATAAAATATAATCATTATTGTTTCAATTTATATAATTTCAGATAAAACCTGATTTACCCGTTGTATGGTTCTTTTTCACCCATTCATCTACCTGGTGTTTTAATGCATCTCTCTCTTGTTCAACTCTGTTAAGATTTTCACGATACTGTCTACTTGTTTTTTCCAATTGCTCACGAAGCTTCACATTTTCTCTCCTTTGTTGTTCCTGTCCTTCATATAATTTTTCCATTTCCTTTTTTTGAGAACATAGATCGTGATACTGTCTATCTGTTTTTTCCAATTTCTCAAGAAGCATCTCATTTTCTCTCCTTTGTTGTTCATATAATTTTTCCATTTCCTCTTTTTCAGAACATAGGAATTTTTTACTCTCTAATAAATCAATTTCTTTTCTTTCAACCTCTTTTTCAATCTTTTCCTTTTCTTGTTTTAAAATTTTAATAGTATTGTTTGCTCCTATTAATTGTCTTTCATTTTCTTCTAGTTTCTTCTGGAAAGAATGACTGTTGCCACGTTCAGCCTTCGAGTTCTCAGAAGCCAATTTTGTCTTACGAAGTTCTTTGTCGAGTTCTTTAATAACCTCTTCCTTCTTTTCTTGTTCTTTTATGAGCCTTTTGTTGACATTTTGATATGTCTTTACAACTGTTTGTTGTTCTTGAGAAGCTGCAGTTAACTGGGAAATAAGATTTTCCATTTTTTTCTAGAAAAATAATATTTTGATATTTTAACAATAGAAATTCTAAAATTTATGCTTAACATTACAATGACAGCTAAATAATCTGAAATACCAGGTACATCATGCTATATGTCATACTTGTTGTTTTTAAGAAGTCTGTGATAATTACTGGGGCTGTCTTGACCGCTATCATACATAGTATATGTCCTGATGACAATCCTGTCTTGGGTTGAGTTATGTGATAAAAATCCTCAATGGTTTGCGGAATAAGTTACTTTTATATGAGGAGGAACTTGAAGCAACATTCATAGAGAATCACTGACCCAGCAACATTCATAAAGAATCACTGACCCAGCAACATTCATAGAGAATCACTGACCCAGCAACATTCATAGAGAATCACTGACCCAGCAACATTCATAGAGAATCACTGACCCAGCATCATTCATAGAGAATCCCTGAACCAGCAACATTCATAGAGAATCACTGACCCAGCATCATTTATAGAGAATCACTGAACCAGCAACATTCATAGAGAATCACTGACCCAGCATCATTCATAGAGAATCACTGACCCAGCAACATTCATAGAGAATCACTGACCCAGCATCATTCATAGAGAATCACTGACCCAGCAACATTCATAGAGAATCACTGAACCAGCATCATTCATAGAGAATCACTGACCCAGCATCATTCATAGAGAATCACTGAACCAGCAACATTCATAGAGAATCACTGAACCAGCAACATTCAGAGAATCACTGACCCAGCATCATTCATAGAGAATCACTGAACCAGCAACATTCATAGAGAATCACTGACCCAGCATCATTCATAGAGAATCACTGAACCAGCATCATTCATAGAGAATCACTGAACCAGCATAATTCAGAGAATCACTGACCCAGCATCATTCATAGAGAATCACTGACCCAACAACATTCATAGAGAATCACTGACCCAGCATCATTCATAGAGAATCACTGACCCAGCAACATTCATAGAGAATCACTGACCCAGCATCATTCATAGAGAATCAGACCCATCATCATTCATAGAGAATCACTGACCCAGCAAACACATTATGCGTCGATCCTCGTCGTAATATGTCTACCACGAAACGAGAAAAACCAAACAAACGGTAAATGTAAATGTCACAAGTTATGATACTCAGTTGACGTTGTGCGTCTGCTGGGATTCAATAAACTATAGGATTTAACACAAACACACTTATCATCATACATTGTGCAAAGTTTTGACACAATCGTTACATTTGCAAATTTCATATGGAAATAAAAGATGAATAAGAAATTTAGCAACTACACTAAAATTCTGATCTATTTCCATCTTATGCAAAACAAATATACATATATATATATATACATGTACATACAAAATTAATTTCAAATATTTTCTATATTAGCGAAACTTAAATACATAACCTTGTTTTCCTCAGCATATCGACTTAAATCGTTGTCCATATTTTCAAATGCTGCTTCAAGCTTCAAACTTACAAATATAGGTATACTGAAAAAGTTTGTAAATGCAAAACAATTATTGCAAGACTTCTCAATACTATACCGGAATTGAGGAGATGAAATATTTTCAACATATGTCAGAGATAATAACGCCATCATAACATACACATTTTAAACCCAAAAGTTTAAAAGATCTTTTGATGAGAGCTGACATATCCACGAGCAAACCAGATATTGGGCAGTGCAAAGGTTGTGGGGATAGATGCTGCATGACTTGCAAAAACATGGAAACAGCACAGAAATTCCAAATGGGCAAGAATATACCATCTTTTTTGCAATGTCAACTGCAAATACAACAACGCGATTTGCCCTTTGGAAAGTGGTATTACGTGTATGTGGGCTCCAATACGTATGTGAAATAGTCCAGTCATTTAATAAATGTATGAATGTTCATAGGAGTGACATCAAATGCAAGCTCGATTTGCCTCTCAGTCGACATATCATTTCATATAGCCATACAGAATACAGGAGCTTTGCAAAAACTCAAAATCAAAATAACTGAAAACAGCCTAAACATGATGAGAGGTCTAGACAATATAGAGAATGTTTTGGATAAGAAAATTCCAACCACTAGCTTCGAAAGGAATAAAGAAAAAAGTAAATAATTAAGTTTTGTGCCGTTGTCAGAGAGATATGTTATATATATTTGGTTAACTTGTTACAGTTTTAGCTAACACCATATTTAACACCAAAAATACCAACTGTATTGTAGTTCTTTTCCTAATTATTGTTATTATTTATATTTTATCTTGTGTATAATTTATTTCATGTAATATTTTGTATTATTTTGTGTTATATGTCACTATCCATCAATATTGTAATATAATATAATACTTATATAGGTCAATAGACACAGGTTATATAATACTTATATAGGTCAATAGACACAGGCTATCCATCAATATTGTAATATAATATAATATTTATATAGGTCAATAGACACAGGTAAATTTCAAAGCAGTAACGATTTGTTACTACTTTAGTTATACATTTGGTGTTGTGCATCTTGTTAACGTTTTAGAAGATTATATTTACAACTTGATATGTAATCAGTGCCTATCACCAGGACAGTATTAACAGCATAATAGGCAACCGGGCAAAGCAATTGACTGGGACCCGTATCCACACAACCACTCACAAGAATAAAACTGTGAGTGTCAATAAAATTAAATATATACAAAACATGTACTTATTGTATTGGTACTTCCAACAAAATCAGTGTTTAAACATTAAAAAAAAAACATGCCGTACACAACATACATAGATTAGCACGGTCGGGGTCCCCTGGCAACTGCCCAGCGTGCCCATGCGTTAAGAAGGAAATGACTATCACCACTAACGTTGTGAGTTTGAATCCTGCTCATGGTGAGGTGTACCGACAGGTCTGTTTTTCTCCGTGTACTCTCGTTTCATCCACCAATAAAACTGACTGGCACGATATAACTGACATATTGTTGAAAGTGGCGTTAAATACTGCCTATCACCACTAACGTTGTGAGTTTGAATCCTGCTCATGGCGAGATGTACCGACAGGTCTGTGTTTTTCTCCGTGTACTCTGGTTTCATCCACCAATGACACCAATAAAACTGACTGGCACGATATAGCTGACATATTGTTGAAAGTGGCGTTAAATACCATATACCTTCCATCTATATAGTGGTTTTTTTCTGTTTCTGTAAGGACGTATCATACGTCCTTGGTTTTTGTTATGTTTTATTTTGATTTATTTCTTCTTTTTTTTTTCATTCATGATTTCCGATTATTTTTTGAAAGTCAGCCGATGGAAAAACCATAATCGCAATTATGACATGAAACGCCACTCATATTTCTAAGTCAACGACCACCGGGACACCCCAATAGAGTACCCTTGTGGGTATTGTGCAGTCGGGATAAAGTCTTGTTGGTATATAGACATAGTTTGTATAATTTTACAATATTTTGACATAAACATGATACATGAATTACTCACTCTTATGTCATTTAGATACACTCTTGATCAACCATACAGTAGTACGTTTTCAGAAAATACAAATTAACCGGAAAATCCTAGTTTCGTATTACGTAGCACGTGATCTGGGATGATTTAAAAAAAAACTTATTTTATTACTATCGGATCCGAGTGCGAGCTGTGGTAAAATCTGGTAAGTTAGTACATATTGACTTGATCATAATTTATTACCATTGTAAGATGCTACGAGGCTATATTCCTCCAGTTCAATATCATATTAAATGTGATAATTTACAACTATCTGTGCAATATCTATGCGAGATACATCACTCATCAGAACACAGGCGACTCCATCTTTGTAACACTAACAATTTTTCACCATTTGAAGTTTTCCCCCATTAATTAAGATATTATAACTCCAGTATCACTTATTAAACAACCTTATTAAGAAAAAAACTGCTGAGATGTGCTAATATGGGTCACGGGTCACTGTAATCGGGCGGCTGTATCGAGAAACAGATACGGTGTTTAAAAAACTGTTGATACTCATAAAATATTGATAAATGCAATAAAAGTTTATGTTTGTCTTCAAGAAATATGATAGACAAAATCATGTGTGAAGTTTTATGACGAAATATCTACGATTTCTATGTAAATTTACGAGTTAAAGTTGCGGCTGTATCGAGAAACAGATACGGTGTTGAAAAAACTGTTGATACTCATAAAATATTGATAAATGCAATAAAGCTTTATGCTTGTCTTCAAGAAATATGATAGACAAAACCATGTGTGAAGTTTTATGACGAAATAGCTCCGATTTCTATGTAAATTTACGAGTTGAAGTGGGGAAATTTTATGTTCGATTTCTAAAAATCTTCTTCTCTGAAATCACAGGTAAATTTACTTTAGCGATGTATTTTTATCTTGGACAAGAATAATGAGCGTCCTGATTGGATGACCGATTTAAAACACACTGACTCTGCATGGTAAAAAGATGCATGTAAAAGAAATCTATGTTATATTTATTCATTTGTTTGATTCTGGAATATTGTTGATCACTGATTTAAGCAAGAAAAAAGGGAAAAAGGGGGGGGGGGATGAATTTTATTTGTGAATTTTACAGTTAAGTAAATGTTATGTTTCGTCAGTTTAAAGAGAAAAATAAAAATTTGTTGCGACTAAAGCTTAAATCAGCGTTAAAAATTGAACAAATATCATTGGTTTTGTAAATGAGATTTATTTTAAATAGAAAATCTGAATTTATTAATTATTAATTTATTATTAATGATACAATTTTATATCCCATGGGAGGGGGAGGGGGGCTATGATGAAAATTTGAAATAAAAACACAGGACCGGATTTTAAGCAAAAATAATAATCCAGGATTAGTTTTTTATTAAAAAAAAATCCAGGACCCTGTGTCCATTAATTTTCTTTTTTAAAGTTAATAATATGAAATATTGACATCCACACTTGCCTTTTGGACAGCACATTTCTGTGTCCACACTTGTATCCAAATAATATAAATTAAAAGAGTGATTAGTATCCGTGCACTCTAGTTATTAATTTTTTTAAGTAGATAGGTGTTTGTTGTATCTTTATATAAATATATATTTTTAAAACAACTGTTTGATATACATGTATAAAGGGTAATCTTGTGATGATATATATCAGATTATCGTATAATTAAACTGAAAATAATATCTGAAGGATACGACACAATTTGTTGTTGTAGTTTTGGAAAGGGGGGATGGGTTGGTCGTGCTATCCTGTCCCCGAGTAACTGTGGACACATTAACATATAACAGCATGCCGTTTTGGGTCGTGACAGGTAACCTTTCATTCATCTTTGACCGTTCAGTCATATATGCATGCAATATAGATAAATATATTGACCAATGACATCTCTTGATGTGTATTCGGTTTTAATAAGTAGGCTCATCGCTGATTGGTCGGTTTATCATATGAACCTTAACACACTTCCTGGGCACCATATTCAGTAGTGAAGTACCAGCCCAGTATTCTACAGATACATAACCCTGATCACGGACATTAACCCCCAGACGGGATGTTGTTAGACGTTGCAACCATGCTGTTCGGAAGCAACATTTAATTTAGACAGTATACAACCACTTCCGGTCCGGTTTAAATTGATTTAGAAAAAAAAAAAAAAAAAGTGCTTTAAAAATCAAATGTCAGTAATTTGGAATTCAACATATTTTTATAATCTGCATTGGAACAATTATTTGTATTTTAAAAGCTTACTTTACATTTGAGAGGAGATGCTCATGTAGCATTGTTACACATGGCCGGTCTAGAGAATTCCGAATGCATATGAAAAATCCAGCGCAAACCGGAAGTGGTTGTATCCGTTTCAATCAATCGGCAAACCTCGGGTGAGTCCGCTTCGCATCCTCAGTATGATGAAGGTACGGAATCGGCCGAAGTTGCGACGAGTGCGTTTCAATGTCTTAAAAATAAAACAAGCTACATTCGCTGATATTCTTGTCCAATTCGTCTGAGGGGGGCCCAGTAGGTATATTTAAATGTGGCAGTCGTAAAGAGAAATATCTCGGGAGTGTAACGATATAATTGGGTCAGCGAAAGGATCACAAATAAGGGAAAAATATTGAGGCGAAGTGGGGAAGGGGAAAAGGGCAGATGTTTACCTTGAAGTAAGGAAGAGGAGGGGGCATATATTTTTTGAATGAAACAAGTGCCTGTGGTTTGTTTATGTACTTTTAGCAGACGATCATGTGTATTTTTGTGTATTGCGTGAAGGTTATTTTGTAATAATATGGCTGATTGTTAGGATTTGCGTGTTTATAAAAGATTGAAAACTTATATACAGTGAATTGTTTATTTTAAAAAAGGAAATTCATGGAGAATTCGGGGGGGAGGGGGGAGTTGACATAAGCTATACAGCATGCATATGCCGGTAAAACGTACGTGATTTGTTTGTCTTGCACTAGTGCAAGATAAGAAAATCTCACATCGCTAAAAATAGGAACTGGTCTGTCTCAAAAGTGAGAAAAACTTATCTGTACTAAGAAATGAATGCAGTCTTTTTAAACTTTATTGACGTGTAAAAGCCTTGGCTGAAGTGCATTCTTACATCAAGTCATTGAGCACAAAAAGACCACAATATAGGACGATGAAAATACCTGGGACAGGCACAATAATGTTGCGGACTTAAACCGGTAGTTATTAGTTTTCATTATTTTCGAAAATATTTCCTGGAAGTGTGAAAGGTTAAATGAAAGGTTATGTGCTTAATTGACTGATAAAGTTTCAATTCCGAAGTCATTTGTCAACCTTTTGACCAATCACATGGGGAAATTAACCCATATATTATGCAATGATAACTGTAAATATCTTGACGATATATAAACTGTTAATAATCTTTATTTTTGTTAAAATCTGGTAGACCAGTTTATTCTAACGAACTTGCCTCACATAAAGCTAAGAATAACAGTGACTCGTGTTAGTTTTTTTTATATGGGTTTATTTATATTTGTGAAGATATATGTATATAAGGAGTAGTGTTCGTGTTCCTATGGGTTTGGAGATTATTGACCATCATTGTTTAACTTTTTAACCTTTATGCAGAAGGCTAATGCAAGTAATACATGCAATTCTACTTCCTTAGCAATAAGTATTTATTTTATTTTATTTTATTTTATTTTATGCATCTCATCTATAGGGACTTATTTCTTCGTTATTCTATTTATCCTATACAGGCACATAGACGCGTCGAAGATGACAACAGAGTTAAAAAAAAGGGACCAGAAACAATTGTCAGAATGGATAGGCGGCAGACACAAGTACACTTTGTTGTATAAGATATCTCGAGATGGCTGCAATGGTGCAACTTTTCACACCAACTGTGACAATAAAGGCGCTACTGTTACGGTGTTGTACAATAGTAGCGGATTTGTTTATGGGGGATACACGTCCATTAGTTGGAGGAGTGTAGGAAATTTTAATACAGACAATAAAGCATTTTTATTCCGGTTATATCAAAATGGGACTTTCAAACCAGTCCAATTTCCTGCTGCTGGAGGAACCAATGCAATATATGATGTTGCGAATTATGGTCCAATTTTTGGTGCCGGACATGATTTGAATGCCTTCACAGGAACAGTAGCACATGATGGCACTTGTTTTCCGTTGAATGGTGGTACAGCTTTTGGCAGCTCCTATGCCATGAAGGGAGAGAATGCCAATACAATTTGCAATGGAAACTTGAAAGTGACTGATTTGGAGGTTTATTTCGTTGAAGGTATGATAAATAGTGTCAATCAAAATTTATCTCAATGTACAACTGTATCAAGAAAAGTAGAAATAAATGTAGTTTTGCTGCAATTTCAATAGAATTTTATAAATTAAAATGTTCGACAAAACAAAATTTAAACATAAAACTGCCTTTATTTCGTCTGGAACACACTACAATTATCGTACTTTTGTAATCAAATGATTTAATTCATTGTTTAAATTATGACTATGAAAACATGATTATGAAAATTACATTTTTTGTATCTTGAAATTACTGCTAAAAAGAACAAACTTTTTCTGCTTTGTTGATTTTTTTTTCAAAATGGGATGTGAACTGACATTAGGATATTTTTTTTTTTTAAAAAAAGTTGTAATTTTAAATAAAATAAATTGGGAAAATTAGAAGCGTCCGAATACTTTTTGTTCAATGCCTGTAGTTTTGTGTACATTAACATTACCTGTATAATATATTAACTAATTAGCTAACGAGGGAACATTAGGTTGTATCCATTGTAAAAACTGGTCAAATTGCTATTTGGTTAATATCGGGGAATACCAGCTTTTTGGTGTATCTAAGAATAATTTAATTGAGGTTTAGATTACCTCCTATGTTTGGTACATATCTATGAAGTAATTTTTCACCAAACCAAAATTTCAAGGAATACTTGTGGTCAAAACAAATGTTTAGAGGAAAAACATTGTTGAAGATAATCATTACATGTTCATATCTTTGTATATTATGTTATTAGTAAGACTGACTTTAAAGTAAACAGATTCAAACAGTTTGCTGACCTATTTATTCTGGTCTCTCACGAAGACCATAATTCTGTTAGATGTTCATGACTAATTGATATTCAATCTGTTGGTATCAATTATGATTTTTTTTGTCTAATGAGTAATGGTGACCCAGGGGTCGACGTAACCGCTGGCCCGTGGCCATTATATTTACGGTCGGGCCAGTCAAACTGAACAAAGATCGGCCCGCTGATATTCGGCCAGTTGATATTCTCGGGCCACTTGGGCCAGCAACTTTTGTTTCTTCCGTGTCATTCAATATCGACTGATAACAGACTAATGAAATTTCATGACAAAACGTTAAAATTCAACTTCAATCACTCGCCGAAAGCTATAAATAGCCTAATCACACAATCAGCATGTGTTTACCTTGATCTGTTACCGCACGTTAAACGAATATTGACAGAAATATATGCTGGGAACCAGTACTTCATAATTCAATAATGTTCAAAATCACGATTATTTATTTATTTATAAAAATGAAAGATTAAAACGGTATTTTCTATAGTAAGCAATTTTAAATATTTAATATAAATAAGAAATAAACCCAAATAAACCAAACAACAATAATAAATCATCACGTGAACATCTTACCTGTAAAAAAAATGGCGGATACACAATAACGCTCAATCGTAACTACTCGGCCATTTTCGCTACCTTGCAGGGTAGCGAGAATGGCCGAGCAGTTACGATTGAATAACGCTAATCGTGACTTCATTTAATATGAAAAATCTATTATTATGAACTAGTAACAGGTATGGACTCAGTCAGTAGATCATGCCGATATCAGCAAGAGGCATATTGGCAACAATCGCTGCATCAGCTGGGCAAAACGGAAAATTTTCCAAAGTCGGGACTGTGTTTGTTTATTTATTATCTAACTTCCGGTTTGATAATAATCTTCTAATAGTCGTTATATAAAGGTCGAATGCACGGGAAATCGTTGGGGAGGAATAAATAAGATTGGCTAAAAAAGGAAGCCGTTATAAGTGTAATACCACTAAAGAATTCTCCATAGCCTTCTATGTTAAATAAAGAAAAATTGAGCTTTCATACAGGATTCATCTTGAGTTTAATCTAAGTGACACTCATATCTCATGGAAGGGGTACCTAATAGGAAGCTTAACTCCGAAAATCAACATACATTTAATGGCATATATGAAAAAACAGACAGTCTGAAGATGTCTACCGTCAAAAATCCTATTTTCACTTTCGATTTAACACAAATTCAGGTGGTTTCTTTCCAATGCAATCAATTTTTTATTTAAAACCACAAAGACATCAAATATGGGCTTAAAATTATCCTAAAATATGTAGGTTTCTGCAGACATTCAGTATTTTGCAGTATCTAATAGGGTTTATTTTTTATCCAACAATGTAGGAATCCATTTTCTGTTTACGTACTACTTTCCCATACGTTCTTTTCGACTGGTACCCATGTTTAGTGGTAATACACCTATACAGAGGGGGTCGCTGAGACTTCTTTATATTTCTGGCCGTCCTTCACTACTGAAGATTATTGGCCGAGCGCCGTATTAAATTTAGTTAATACATAAGTTAACATACATACAATAAACAAGGAATCAAAGGTTAAAACTATACATTTGATAACAAGTTTGACTATCTATATGTAGATTGTTTGATTATCTTCTAACCATACCTGTTAATTGTAATGCATTAAAAACACTGCATGTATGGGAAAATGTCATGAACTTTACCCTTGTTTAAAGCAAGTACAACATTCATTCATAGAATACAAAAACTATATGTACATGTTTAAATCACTGACAGTCAATTTAATTATTTGCGGATGCCACTAGTGGAGCACGAACTGCTTATCCTTCCAAAGAAAATGAGTCCACCCAAGGTTTTAATGGGGTTCATATTGCTCGATCTTTAGTAGTTTCCTGTTTCTTGGGAGGGGGGGGGGGGCAAATCCTCCCTTTTATTATCGGTCCACAACGTGTACCGATATTTCTCGGGCCAGTGATATTTTGAAGGGGCCAGTTTTCAAAAATTTTACTGGCCCATAGGGTCAGTTAATTTTTTTTCTTAAGTCGACCCCTGTGGTCTTTAACCAACAAATTCTATCTTCCTAGACAGTAGTCAGTTTACTACGATCATTCACTGACCATGCTATTGTACTGTGCTTGTTTATGTTGTCATGCATTTTTGTCATAGTATGTTGTCTTTTTGAGTGAAAGCGAATCTGTGCAGGTTTTTTTATCGTTTGTTTTTACAAGTATTGCCGTAGGAGACCCAGTTATCAAGAGGGGAGGTTTTGGATCCCATTAATCGGTTTAACCCCGCCACATTTTTGTGCCTGTCCAAGGCGAGCACTTGTATTTCCAACGTCATATGTCGAGGTCTTTTAGTGTTCTGTGAGTTCATTTAAGATGAGAGGTGATTGTTCATTTTGTAGATATTGGTGGAATTCATGACTATCACTGTTTAAACTTTCTTTTCATACTATAGTTTCCATATATTTTATGAATACCAGACTCGAACTGATATTATCTAGTACCGTCATCATCAGAATATACCACAATATTTTATTGGAGAAGAATATGAACAATGGATTGAACTTAACGAACTTAAAAACAAGGTCTAAAACAGCCAACCTGTCCCCTTTATGACATAAACGAAACAAACTGTTTCACTTTGATAGCAACAAGATCATAGTTGATCATACCATTAATGATGTCCATGATGTGGTGACACATGACATGGCTAGGATGTCTGTCACTTTATAGTTGTATAACTTCCTACACAATAACAAACGTGATAATAATGTCTTGAACCAGCATTGAATTAAAAAGGATTATCTGATAGATGAATATATTAGCTTAAGCATATTTTATTTGCCAATTAAATAGACAAAATGGATCAGACACAAGATAAATAGATAGTAAGATAGACAGGTGAAATATAAAAATGTACTCTACAGGAAACTAAAATGAAAATCAACAACGCCCTTAATGGACGATAAATTTTAATTGTCTGTCCTCCAAATAAGGTAAAGTTTTTAACAGAACCACATTTTATAAAAGAAAAAAACCTCACAAGGGATAGTAACAATCGTGGCACGAAATCACCGAAATCCACATATATGTTAGTATTCCAAGCTTTTATACGGATTTGTGTCATATTGTGTGATGCCTTGATTGTTACCGACTCCTGTGAGAAAAACCAACATACCCGAGAACGAAGATAACATTGATGTATGCATTTCAGACTTTGCTAATGGTCCCCTCGAAACTCCATGGAGGAAAACACCAGAGTGGAATATTAAGGCAAGTATTTTATAATTTCTTTTGAAAAAAATTTCATGCATTCACACATAGATGTATTTATAAGCCTCTGATTTAAATAATTATTATACTGAATTAGTTCAGTACTTAGGCTTTTAAGTAGAAAATGAAAATATCGAATAACTTTTGAATGATAAAAGGACCGAAAAAACTTAGAAGAAAAATCAGTACCGGTATTTAGAATGATTCAAAGGATTTGGTTTGGACTGTATTGCTGGTAAAATAGTGAGATGTGTGCAAAGAAACTGCAACGTGGAATGTTATCGATAATACCCACTCTACAGGTGCTATATAGATTTCGCAAATGTGGAATGAGCCTTAATTTTTTTTATCTCAAAATTATAAAAGTGACAAAAACGACTCTAAACAGAGTCTGTATGTGGATGTGTATGCGCTTAATTGTTACACATGGCTTCAAGTGCATGATCATGCTATTTCTCTATGTATATCTCACTTTATATCCAACGAAAGGATTATATAAATGACAAAAAGAAAATGTACATTTTCCTTCTCTACTGTATCTTATTTTTATTCAGACACTTCTCTTGCCAACGACAAATTTAGAATATGAATTTATGACAAAAAAATATTGTTGTGAGATAAGTATTGTATTGTAACATCTTGACCCCTTATTTCCTGGTATATCATTTACTATGTATATATTGTTTAATTTCCAGCTTCTACAAGAGCTTAAGAGAAACATTGAGCAATATAAACCACTGAAAGAGTTAAATGTTGATCAAGCCAGAGTATTGCTAGTAGGGCAGGTTGGAGCTGGCAAATCCAGCTTTTTTAATACAATAAACTCTATATTTCGTGGATACATTACTAGTCAGGCTTGTAGTGGAAATGCAGAACACAGTCTTACCACTGTAGTAAGTAATATACATCATTATTTATATAGAGCCAGGCTTAGCAACCTTACCCACCATATACATGTATGCACCAATACTGGGCTACAAACAAAAAAAAATACTAACCCAAAGTTTAACAAACTAGAGATGTGGAAAATAAAATCTATCATCCAAATAAAAATAAAATATTTTCGAAATTTATATATATATATATATATATATGCCTACTAATACATACAATATTTTGAACCTCACGAATGGGTTTAGGTTTAGGTTTATGATGCTTAACGCCACTTTCAACACTATTTCAGTTATATCGTGGCGGTCAGTTTTATTGGTGGAGGAAACTGGAGAAAACCGCCGACCTGTCGCAAGTCACTGACAAACTTTATCACATAATGTTGTATCCAGTTCACCTCGCCTGAGCGAGGTTCGTACTCACAACGTTAGTGGTGATAGGCATCCTCAAGAATCGAGTTTCATGAAATTATATGAAGGTATAACAGAACCTCAAGATTTTAAAAAAGTTTTGTGAAAAAAGGATCTTATTAAAATTATTTTCAAAATTTATATGCACATTGTATATTGCTGTTACAATATTTTGAACATTTTTTCAAAACAATTTGACTAAAGATGAAGTGACATTCATTGTAGGACGTGTTACAGAAGCTTCTCGAGGGTCAAAATATTGTAACAAATTATTTTAATATTGAAAATTACTAATTTCATTTAGGAATACATGTAGCTTGTATTTTTAGCAGTTACTGTGTTCCATGTAAAATTTTATACAAATGAAGGTTTTAAGGTCTGTGCTGTTGAACAACTTTTTTAATTTTGACAATTTCTGCAATGGAAGGAAAGTTTTAAGATACATAAGTAGTAATCAATCAGAAGCCGTAAATCGAAGGATAGACACTACAATGGCTTAAAGAAGGAGGATCAAAAGACAAAAACTGATCAGACAAACTACCACACAGAATCTTAAAGAATAAGCAAAACGAACCATACTAAAAACCGGGGTGAACTCGGATTCTTCATATGGGGAATCAGATCCTGGTCCACTAGTGGTACCCGTCGTGTTTTTTTAAAGGACACGAACATCATTTTATATGGAAATCGCGTGGGACAGCAGCCATACGTAAATAAATACAATGAACATTAAAACTAAGACCAATCTCTCCAGGACACAGGTAAACTTAGCCTAACAATGAACATTAAAACTAAGACCAATCTCTCCAGGACACAGGTAAACTTAGCCTAACAATGAACATTAAAACTAAGACCAATCTCTCTAGGACACAGGTAAACTTAGCCTAACAATGAACATTAAAACTAAGGCCAATCTCTCCAGGACACAGGTAAGCTTAGCCTAACAATGAACATTAAAACTAAGACCAATATCTCCAGGACACAGGTAAACTTAGCCTAACAATGAACATTAAAACTAAGACCAATCTCTCCAGGACACAGGTAAACTTAGCCTAACAATGAACATTAAAACTAAGGTCAATCTCTCTAGGACACAGGTAAACTTAGCCTAACAATGAACATTAAAACTAAGGTCAATATCTCTAGGACACAGGTAAGCTTAGAATAACAATGAACATTAAAACTAAGACCAATCTCTCCAGGACACGGGTAAACTTAGCCTAACAATGAACATTAAAACTAAGACCAATCTCTCCAGGACACAGATAAACTTAGCCTAACAATGAACATTAAAACTAAGACCAATCTCTTCAGGACACAGGTAAGTTTAGCCTAACAATGAACATTAAAACTAAGACCAATCTCTCCACGACACAGGTAAACTTAGCCTAACAATGAACATTAAAACTAAGACCAATCTCTCCAGGACACAGGTAAGCTTAGCCTAACAATGAACATTAAAACTAAGACCAATCTCTCCAGGACACAGGTAAACTTAGCCTAACAATGAACATTAAAACTAAGGCCAATATCTATAGGACACAGGTAAACTTAGCCTAACAATGAACATTAAAACTAAGGCCAATCTCTCCAGGACAGAGGTAAACTTAGCCTAACAATGAACATTAAAACTAAGGTCAATCTCTCTAGGACACAGGTAAACTTAGCCTAACAATGAACATTAAAACTAAGACCAATCTCTCCAGGACACGGGTAAGCTTAGCCTAACAATGAACATTAAAACTAAGACCAATCTCTCCAGGATACAGGTAAACTTAGCCTAACAATGAACATTAAAACTAAGACCAATCTCTCCACGATACAGGTAAACTTGGCCTAAAAATGAACATTAAAACTAAGGTCAACCTCTCTAGGACACAGGTAAACTTAGCCTAACAATGAACATTAAAACTAAGACCAATCTCTCTAGGACACAGGTAAGCTTAGCCTAACAATGAACACTAAAACCAAGGCCAATCTCTCTAGGACACAGGTAAATTTAGCCTAACAATGAACATTAAAACTAAGACCAATCTCTCCAGGACACAGGTAAACTTAGCCTAACAATGAACATTAAAACTAAGACCAATCTCTCCAGGACACAGGTAAACTTAGCCTAACAATGAACATTAAAACTAAGGCCAATCTCTCCAGGACACAGGTAAGCTTAGCCTAATAATGAACACTAAAACTAAGACCAATCTCTCCAGGACACAGGTAAACTTAGCCTAACAATGAACATTAAAACTAAGGCCAATCTCTCCAGGACACAGGTAAGCTTAGCCTAACAATGAACATTAAAACTAAGACCAATCTCTCCAGGATACAGGTAAACTTAGCCTAACAATGAACATTAAAACTAAGGTCAATCTCTCTAGGACACAGGTAAACTTAGCCTAACAATGAACATTAAAACTAAGGTCAATATCTCTAGGACACAGGTAAGCTTAGAATAACAATGAACATTAAAACTAAGACCAATCTCTCCAGGACACGGGTAAACTTAGCCTAGCAATGAACATTAAAACTAAGACCAATCTCTCCAGGACACAGATAAACTTAGCCTAACAATGAACATTAAAACTAAGACCAATCTCTTCAGGACACAGGTAAGTTTAGCCTAACAATGAACATTAAAACTAAGACCAATCTCTCCACGACACAGGTAAACTTAGCCTAACAATGAACATTAAAACTAAGACCAATCTCTCCAGGACACAGGTAAACTTAGCCTAACAATGAACATTAAAACTAAGGCCAATATCTATAGGACACAGGTAAACTTAGCCTAACAATGAACATTAAAACTAAGGCCAATCTCTCCAGGACAGAGGTAAACTTAGCCTAACAATGAACATTAAAACTAAGGTCAATCTCTCTAGGACACGGGTAAACTTAGCCTAACAATGAACATTAAAACTAAGACCAATCTCTCCAGGACACGGGTAAGCTTAGCCTAACAATGAACATTAAAACTAAGACCAATCTCTCCAGGATACAGGTAAACTTAGCCTAACAATGAACATTAAAACTAAGACCAATCTCTCCACGATACAGGTAAACTTGGCCTAAAAATGAACATTAAAACTAAGGTCAACCTCTCTAGGACACAGGTAAACTTAGCCTAACAATGAACATTAAAACTAAGACCAATCTCTCTAGGACACAGGTAAACTTAGCCTAACAATGAACATTAAAACTAAGACCAATCTCTCTAGGACACAGGTAAGCTTAGCCTAACAATGAACACTAAAACCAAGGCCAATCTCTCTAGGACACAGGTAAATTTAGCCTAACAATGAACATTAAAACTAAGACCAATCTCTCCAGGACACAGGTAAACTTAGCCTAACAATGAACATTAAAACTAAGACCAATCTCTCCAGGACACAGGTAAACTTAGCCTAACAATGAACATTAAAACTAAGGCCAATCTCTCCAGGACACAGGTAAGCTTAGCCTAATAATGAACACTAAAACTAAGACCAATCTCTCCAGGACACAGGTAAACTTAGCCTAACAATGAACATTAAAACTAAGGCCAATCTCTCCAGGACACAGGTAAGCTTAGCCTAACAATGAACATTAAAACTAAGACCAATCTCTCCAGGACACAGGTAAACTTAGCCTAACAATGAACATTAAAACTAACGCCAATCTCTCCAGGACACAGGTAAGCTTAGCCTAATAATTAACATTAAAACTAAGACCAATCTCTCCAGGATACAGGTAAACTTAGCCTAACAATGAACATTAAAACTAAGGTCAATCTCTCTAGGACACAGGTAAACTTAGCCTAACAATGAACATTAAAACTAAGGTCAATATCTCTAGGACACAGGTAAGCTTAGAATAACAATGAACATTAAAACTAAGACCAATCTCTCCAGGACACAGGTAAACTTAGCCTAACAATGAACATTAAAACTAAGACCAATCTCTCCAGGACACAGGTAAACTTAGCCTAACAATGAACATTAAAACTAAGACCAATCTCTTCAGGACACAGGTAAGTTTAGCCTAACAATGAACATTAAAACTAAGACCAATCTCTCCACGACACAGGTAAACTTAGCCTAACAAAGAACATTAAAACTAATACCAATCTCTCCAGGACACAGGTAAACTTAGCCTAACAATGAACATTAAAACTAAGGCCAATATCTATAGGACACAGGTAAACTTAGCCTAACAATGAACATTAAAACTAAGGCCAATCTCTCCAGGACAGAGGTAAACTTAGCCTAACAATGAACATTAAAACTAAGGTCAATCTCTCTAGGACACAGGTAAACTTAGCCTAACAATGAACATTAAAACTAAGACCAATCTCTCCAGGACACGGGTAAGCTTAGCCTAACAATGAACATTAAAACTAAGACCAATCTCTCTAGGACACAGGTAAACTTAGCCTAACAATGAACATTAAAACTAAGACCAATCTCTCCACGATACAGGTAAACTTGGCCTAAAAATGAACATTAAAACTAAGGTCAACCTCTCTAGGACACAGGTAAGCTTAGCCTAACAATGAACACTAAAACCAAGGCCAATCTCTCTAGGACACAGGTAAATTTAGCCTAACAATGAACATTAAAACTAAGACCAATCTCTCCAGGACACAGGTAAACTTAGCCTAACAATGAACATTAAAACTAAGACCAATCTCTCCAGGACACAGGTAAACTTACCCTAACAATGAACATTAAAACTAAGACCAATCTCTCTAGGACACAGGTAAACTTAGCCTAACAATGAACATTAAAACTAAGGCCAATCTCTCCAGGACACAGGCAAGCTTAGCCTAACAATGAACATTAAAACTAAGACCAATATCTCCAGGACACAGGTAAGCTTAGCCTAACAATGAACATTAAAACTAAGACCAATCTCTCCAGGACACAGGTAAACTTAGCCTAACAATGAACATTAAAACTAAGGCCAATCTCTCCAGGACACAGGTAAGCTTAGCCTAATAATGAACATTAAAACTAAGACCAATCTCTCCAGGATACAGGTAAACTTAGCCTAACAATGAACATTAAAACTAAGATCAATCTCTCTAGGACACAGGTAAACTTAGCCTAACAATGAACATTAAAACTAAGGTCAATATCTCTAGGACACAGGTAAGCTTAGAATAACAATGAACATTAAAACTAAGACCGATCTCTCCAGGACACAGGTAAACTTAGCCTAACAATGAACATTAAAACTAAGACCAATCTCTCCAGGACACAGGTAAACTTAGCCTAACAATGAACATTAAAACTAAGACCAATCTCTTCAGGACACAGGTAAGTTTAGCCTAACAATGAACATTAAAACTAAGACCAATCTCTCCACGACACAGGTAAACTTAGCCTAACAATGAACATTAAAACTAAGACCAATCTCTCCAATACACAGGTAAACTTAGCCTAACAATGAACATTAAAACAAAGACCAATCTCTCCAGGACACAGGTTAACTTAGCCTAACAATGAACATTAAAACTAAGGCCAATATCTATAGGACACAGGTAAACTTAGCCTAACAATGAACATCAAAACTAAGGTCAATCTCTCTAGGACACAGGTAAACTTAGCCTAACAATGAACATTAAAACTAAGACCAATCTCTCCAGGACACGGGTAAGCTTAGCCTAACAATGAACATTAAAACTAAGACCAATCTCTCCAGGATACAGGTAATCTTAGCCTAACAATGAACATTAAAACTAAGACCAATCTCTCCACGATACAGGTAAACTTGGCCTAAAAATGAACATTAAAACTAAGGTCAACCTCTCTAGGACACAGGTAAACTTAGCCTAACAATGAACATTAAAACTAAGACCAATCTCTCTAGGACACAAGTAAACTTAGCCTAACAATGAACATTAAAACTAAGACCAATCTCTCTAGGACACAGGTAAGCTTAGCCTAACAATGAACACTAAAACCAAGGCCAATCTCTCCAGGACACATGTAAACTTAGCCTAACAATGAACATTAAAACTAAGGCCAATATCTCCAGGACACAGGTAAACTTAGCCTAACAATGAACATTAAAACTAAGACCAATCTCTCTAGGATACAGGTAAGCTTAACCTAACAATGATCAGTAAAACTAAGGCCAATATCTCCAGGATACAGGTAAACTTAGCCTAACAATGAACATTAAAACTAAGGCCAATATCTCCAGGATACAGGTAAACTTAGCCTAACAATGAACATTAAAACTAAGGCCAATATCTCCAGGATACAGGTAAACTTAGCCTAACAATGAACATTAAAACTAAGACCAATATCTCCATGACACAGGCAAACTTAGCCTAACAATGAACATTAAAACTAAGACCAATCTCTCCATGACACAGGTAAACTTAGCCTAACAATGAACATTAAAACTAAGGTCAATCTCTCTAGGCCACAGGTAAACTTAGCCTAACAATGAACATTAAAACTAAGGCCAATCTCTCCAGGACACAGGTAAACTTAGCCTATCAATGAACATTAAAACTAAGACCAATATCTCCTGACACGGGTAAACTTAGCCTAACAATGAACATTAAAACTAATGCCAATCTCTCTAGGACACAGGTAAACTTAGCCTAACAATGAACATTAAAACTAAGGCCAAGCTCTCCAGGACACAGGTAAACTTAGCCTAACAATGAACATTAAAAGCAAGGCCAATATCTCCAGGACACAGGTAAACTTAGCCTAACAATGAACATTAAAAACTAAGACCAATCTCTCCAGGATACAGGTAAACTTAGCCTAACAATGAACATTAAAACTAAGACCAATATATCCATGACACAGGTAAACTTAGCCTAACAATGAACATTAAAACTAAGGCCAATCTCTCCAGGACACAGGTAAACTTAGCCTAACAATGAACATTAAAACTAAGACCAATCTCTCCAGGACACAGGTAAACTTAGCCTAACAATGAACATTAAAACTAAGATCAATCTCTCCAGGACACAGGTAAACTTAGCCTAACAATGAACATTAAAACTAAGGTCAATCTCTCCAGGACACAGGTAAACTTAGCCTAACAATGAACATTAAAACTAAGACCAATCTCTTCAGGACACAGGTAAGCTTAGCCTAACAATGAACATTAAAACTAAGACCAATCTCTCCAGGACACAGGTAAACTTAGCCTAACAATGAACATTAAAACTAAGACCAATCTCTCCAGGACACAGGTAAACTTAGCCTAACAATGAACATTAAAACTAAGACCAATCTCTCCAGGACACAGGTAAACTTAGCCTAACAATGAACATTAAAACTAAGGCCAATATCTATAGGACACAGGTAAACTTAGCCTAACAATGAACATTAAAACTAAGGCCAATGTCTCCAGGACAGAGGTAAACTTAGCCTAACAATGAACATTAAAACTAAGGTCAATCTCTCTAGGACACAGGTAAACTTAGCCTAACAATGAACATTAAAACTAAGACCAATCTCTCCACGATACAGGTAAACTTGGCCTAAAAATGAACATTAAAACTAAGGTCAACCTCTCTAGGACACAGGTAAACTTAGCCTAACAATGAACATTAAAACTAAGACCAATCTCTCTAGGACACAGGTAAACTTAGCCTAACAATGAACATTAAAACTAAGACCAATCTCTCTAGGACACAGGTAAGCTTAGCCTAACAATGAACACTAAAACCAAGGCCAATCTCTCTAGGACACAGGTAAATTTAGCCTAACAATGAACATTAAAACTAAGACCAATCTCTCCAGGACACAGGTAAGCTTAGCCTAACAATGAACATTAAAACTAAGACCAATCTCTCTAGGACACAGGTAAACTTAGCCTAACAATGAACATTAAAACTAAGGCCAATCTCTCCAGGACACAGGTAAGCTTAGCCTAACAATGAACATTAAAACTAAGACCAATATCTCCAGGACACAGGTAAACTTAGCCTAACAATGAACATTAAAACTAAGACCAATCTCTCCAGGACACAGGTAAACTTAGCCTAACAATGAACATTAAAACTAACGCCAATCTCTCCAGGACACAGGTAAGCTTAGCCTAATAATTAACATTAAAACTAAGACCAATCTCTCCAGGATACAGGTAAACTTAGCCTAACAATGAACATTAAAACTAAGGTCAATCTCTCTAGGACACAGGTAAACTTAGCCTAACAATGAACATTAAAACTAAGGTCAATATCTCTAGGACACAGGTAAGCTTAGAATAACAATGAACATTAAAACTAAGACCAATCTCTCCAGGACACAGGTAAACTTAGCCTAACAATGAACATTAAAACTAAGACCAATCTCTCCAGGACACAGGTAAACTTAGCCTAACAATGAACATTAAAACTAAGACCAATCTCTTCAGGACACAGGTAAGTTTAGCCTAACAATGAACATTAAAACTAAGACCAATCTCTCCAGGACACAGGTAAACTTAGCCTAACAATGAACATTAAAACTAAGAACAATCTCTCCAGGACACAGGTAAACTTAGCCTAACAATGAACATTAAAACTAAGGCCAATATCTATAGGACACAGGTAAACTTAGCCTAACAATGAACATTAAAACTAAGGCCAATCTCTCCAGGACAGAGGTAAACTTAGCCTAACAATGAACATTAAAACTAAGGTCAATCTCTCTAGGACACAGGTAAACTTAGCCTAACAATGAACATTAAAACTAAGACCAATCTCTCCAGGACACGGGTAAGCTTAGCCTAACAATGAACATTAAAACTAAGACCAATCTCTCTAGGACACAGGTAAACTTAGCCTAACAATGAACATTAAAACTAAGACCAATCTCTCCACGATACAGGTAAACTTGGCCTAAAAATGAACATTAAAACTAAGGTCAACCTCTCTAGGACACAGGTAAGCTTAGCCTAACAATGAACACTAAAACCAAGGCCAATCTCTCTAGGACACAGGTAAATTTAGCCTAACAATGAACATTAAAACTAAGACCAATCTCTCCAGGACACAGGTAAACTTAGCCTAACAATGAACATTAAAACTAAGACCAATCTCTCCAGGACACAGGTAAACTTAGCCTAACAATGAACATTAAAACTAAGACCAATCTCTCTAGGACACAGGTAAACTTAGCCTAACAATGAACATTAAAACTAAGGCCAATCTCTCCAGGACACAGGTAAGCTTAGCCTAACAATGAACATTAAAACTAAGACCAATATCTCCAGGACACAGGTAAGCTTAGCCTAACAATGAACATTAAAACTAAGACCAATCTCTCCAGGACACAGGTAAACTTAGCCTAACAATGAACATTAAAACTAAGGCCAATCTCTCCAGGACACAGGTAATCTTAGCCTAATAATGAACATTAAAACTAAGACCAATCTCTCCAGGATACAGGTAAACTTAGCCTAACAATGAACATTAAAACTAAGATCAATCTCTCTAGGACACAGGTAAACTTAGCCTAACAATGAACATTAAAACTAAGGTCAATATCTCTAGGACACAGGTAAGCTTAGAATAACAATGAACATTAAAACTAAGACCAATCTCTCCAGGACACAGGTAAACTTAGCCTAACAATGAACATTAAAACTAAGAACAATCTCTCCAGGACACAGGTAAACTTAGCCTAACAATGAACATTAAAACTAAGACCAATTTCTTCAGGACACAGGTAAGTTTAGCCTAACAATGAACATTAAAACTAAGACCAATCTCTCCACGACACAGGTAAACTTAGCCTAACAATGAACATTAAAACTAAGACCAATCTCTCCAGGACACAGGTAAACTTAGCCTAACAATGAACATTAAAACTAACGCCAATCTCTCCAGGACACAGGTAAGCTTAGCCTAATAATTAACATTAAAACTAAGACCAATCTCTCCAGGATACAGGTAAACTTAGCCTAACAATGAACATTAAAACTAAGGTCAATCTCTCTAGGACACAGGTAAACTTAGCCTAACAATGAACATTAAAACTAAGGTCAATATCTCTAGGACACAGGTAAGCTTAGAATAACAATGAACATTAAAACTAAGACCAATCTCTCCAGGACACAGGTAAACTTAGCCTAACAATGAACATTAAAACTAAGACCAATCTCTCCAGGACACAGGTAAACTTAGCCTAACAATGAACATTAAAACTAAGACCAATCTCTTCAGGACACAGGTAAGTTTAGCCTAACAATGAACATTAAAACTAAGACCAATCTCTCCAGGACACAGGTAAACTTAGCCTAACAATGAACATTAAAACTAAGACCAATCTCTCCAGGACACAGGTAAACTTAGCCTAACAATGAACATTAAAACTAAGGCCAATATCTATAGGACACAGGTAAACTTAGCCTAACAATGAACATTAAAACTAAGGCCAATCTCTCCAGGACAGAGGTAAACTTAGCCTAACAATGAACATTAAAACTAAGGTCAATCTCTCTAGGACACAGGTAAACTTAGCCTAACAATGAACATTAAAACTAAGACCAATCTCTCCAGGACACGGGTAAGCTTAGCCTAACAATGAACATTAAAACTAAGACCAAAATCTCTAGGACACAGGTAAACTTAGCCTAACAATGAACATTAAAACTAAGACCAATCTCTCCACGATACAGGTAAACTTGGCCTAAAAATGAACATTAAAACTAAGGTCAACCTCTCTAGGACACAGGTAAGCTTAGCCTAACAATGAACACTAAAACCAAGGCCAATCTCTCTAGGACACAGGTAAATTTAGCCTAACAATGAACATTAAAACTAAGACCAATCTCTCCAGGACACAGGTAAACTTAGCCTAACAATGAACATTAAAACTAAGACCAATCTCTCCAGGACACAGGTAAACTTAGCCTAACAATGAACATTAAAACTAAGACCAATCTCTCTAGGACACAGGTAAACTTAGCCTAACAATGAACATTAAAACTAAGGCCAATCTCTCCAGGACACAGGTAAGCTTAGCCTAACAATGAACATTAAAACTAAGACCAATATCTCCAGGACACAGGTAAGCTTAGCCTAACAATGAACATTAAAACTAAGACCAATCTCTCCAGGACACAGGTAAACTTAGCCTAACAATGAACATTAAAACTAAGGCCAATCTCTCCAGGACACAGGTAATCTTAGCCTAATAATGAACATTAAAACTAAGACCAATCTCTCCAGGATACAGGTAAACTTAGCCTAACAATGAACATTAAAACTAAGATCAATCTCTCTAGGACACAGGTAAACTTAGCCTAACAATGAACATTAAAACTAAGGTCAATATCTCTAGGACACAGGTAAGCTTAGAATAACAATGAACATTAAAACTAAGACCAATCTCTCCAGGACACAGGTAAACTTAGCCTAACAATGAACATTAAAACTAAGAACAATCTCTCCAGGACACAGGTAAACTTAGCCTAACAATGAACATTAAAACTAAGACCAATTTCTTCAGGACACAGGTAAGTTTAGCCTAACAATGAACATTAAAACTAAGACCAATCTCTCCACGACACAGGTAAACTTAGCCTAACAATGAACATTAAAACTAAGACCAATCTCTCCAGGACACAGGTAAACTTAGCCTAACAATGAACATTAAAACAAAGACCAATCTCTCCAGGACACAGGTTAACTTAGCCTAACAATGAACATTAAAACTAAGGCCAATATCTATAGGACACAGGTAAACTTAGCCTAACAATGAACATTAAAACTAAGGCCAATCTCTCCACGACACAGGTAAACTTAGCCTAACAATGAACATTAAAACTAAGGTCAATCTCTCTAGGACACAGGTAAACTTAGCCTAACAATGAACATTAAAACTAAGACCAATCTCTCCAGGACACGGGTAAGCTTAGCCTAACAATGAACATTAAAACTAAGACCAATCTCTCCAGGATACAGGTAATCTTAGCCTAACAATGAACATTAAAACTAAGACCAATCTCTCCAGGATACGGGTAAACTTGGCCTAAAAATGAACATTAAAACTAAGGTCAACCTCTCTAGGACACAGGTAAACTTAGCCTAACAATGAACATTAAAACTAAGACCAATCTCTCTAGGACACAAGTAAACTTAGCCTAACAATGAACATTAAAACTAAGACCAATCTCTCTAGGACACAGGTAAGCTTAGCCTAACAATGAACACTAAAACCAAGGCCAATCTCTCCAGGACACATGTAAACTTAGCCTAACAATGAACATTAAAACTAAGGCCAATATCTCCAGGACACAGGTAAACTTAGCCTAACAATGAACATTAAAACTAAGACCAATCTCTCCAGGATACAGGTAAGCTTAACCTAACAATGATCAGTAAAACTAAGGCCAATATCTCCAGGATACAGGTAAGCTTAGCCTAACAATGAACATTAAAACTAAGGCCAATATCTCCAGGATACAGGTAAACTTAGCCTAACAATGAACATTAAAACTAAGGCCAATATCTCCAGGATACAGGTAAACTTAGCCTAACAATGAACATTAAAACTAAGACCAATATCTCCATGACACAGGTAAACTTAGCCTAACAATGAACATTAAAACTAAGACCAATCTCTCCATGACACAGGTAAACTTACCCTAACAATGAACATTAAAACTAAGGTCAATCTCTCTAGGACACAGGTAAACTTAGCCTAACAATGAACATTAAAACTAAGGCCAATCTCTCCAGGACACAGGTAAACTTAGCCTATCAATGAACATTAAAACTAAGACCAATATCTCCTGACACGGGTAAACTTAGCCTAACAATGAACATTAAAACTAATGCCAATCTCTCTAGGACACAGGTAAGCTTAGCCTAACAATGAACATTAAAACTAAGGCCAAGCTCTCCAGGACACAGGTAAACTTAGCCTAACAATGAACATTAAAAGCAAGGCCAATATCTCCAGGACACAGGTAAACTTAGCCTAACAATGAACATTAAAAACTAAGACCAATCTCTCCAGGATACAGGTAAACTTAGCATAACAATGAACATTAAAACTAAGACCAATATATCCATGACACAGGTAAACTTAGCCTAACAATGAACATTAAAACTAAGGCCAATCTCTCCAGGACACAGGTAAACTTAGCCTAACAATGAACATTAAAACTAAGACCAATCTCTCCAGGACACAGGTAAACTTAGCCTAACAATGAACATTAAAACTAAGACCAATCTCTCCAGGACACAGGTAAACTTAGCCTAACAATGAACATTAAAACTAAGGTCAATCTCTCCAGGACACAGGTAAACTTAGCCTAACAATGAACATTAAAACTAAGACCAATCTCTTCAGGACACAGGTAAGCTTAGCCTAACAATGAACATTAAAACTAAGACCAATCTCTCCAGGACACAGGTAAACTTAGCCTAACAATGAACATTAAAACTAAGACCAATCTCTCCAGGACACAGGTAAACTTAGCCTAACAATGAACATTAAAACTAAGGCCAATATCTATAGGACACAGGTAAACTTAGCCTAACAATGAACATTAAAACTAAGGCCAATCTCTCCAGGACAGAGGTAAACTTAGCCTAACAATGAACATTAAAACTAAGGTCAATCTCTCTAGGACACAGGTAAACTTAGCCTAACAATGAACATTAAAACTAAGATCAATCTCTCCAGGACACGGGTAAGCTTACCCTAACAATGAACGTTAAAACTAAGACCAATCTCTCCAGGATACAGGTAAACTTAGCCTAACAATGAACATTAAAACTAAGACCAATCTCTCCACGATACAGGTAAACTTGGCCTAAAAATGAACATTAAAACTAAGGTCAACCTCTCTAGGACACAGGTAAACTTAACCTAACAATGAACATTAAAACTAAGACCAATCTCTCTAGGACACAGGTGAACTTAGCCTAACAATGAACATTAAAACTAAGACCAATCTCTCTAGGACACAGGTAAGCTTAGCCTAACAATGAACACTAAAACCAAGGCCAATCTCTCTAGGACACAGGTAAATTTAGCCTAACAATGAACATTAAAACTAAGACCAATCTCTCCAGGACACAGGTAAACTTAGCCTAACAATGAACATTAAAACTAAGACCAATCTCTCCAGGACACAGGTAAACTTAGCCTAACAATGAACATTAAAACTAAGACCAATCTCTCTAGGACACAGGTAAACTTAGCCTAACAATGAACATTAAAACTAAGGCCAATCTCTCCAGGACACAGGTAAGCTTAGCCTAACAATGAACATTAAAACTAAGACCAATATCTCCAGGACACAGGTAAACTTAGCCTAACAATGAACATTAAAACTAAGACCAATCTCTCCAGGACACAGGTAAACTTAGCCTAACAATGAACATTAAAACTAACGCCAATCTCTCCAGGACACAGGTAAGCTTAGCCTAATAATTAACATTAAAACTAAGACCAATCTCTCCAGGATACAGGTAAACTTAGCCTAACAATGAACATTAAAACTAAGGTCAATCTCTCTAGGACACAGGTAAACTTAGCCTAACAATGAACATTAAAACTAAGGTCAATATCTCTAGGACACAGGTAAGCTTAGAATAACAATGAACATTAAAACTAAGACCAATCTCTCCAGGACACAGGTAAACTTAGCCTAACAATGAACATTAAAACTAAGACCAATCTCTCCAGGACACAGGTAAACTTAGCCTAACAATGAACATTAAAACTAAGACCAATCTCTTCAGGACACAGGTAAGTTTAGCCTAACAATGAACATTAAAACTAAGACCAATCTCTCCACGACACAGGTAAACTTAGCCTAACAATGAACATTAAAACTAAGACCAATCTCTCCAGGACACAGGTAAACTTAGCCTAACAATGAACATTAAAACTAAGACCAATCTCTCCAGGACACGGGTAAGCTTAGCCTAACAATGAACATTAAAACTAAGACCAATCTCTCTAGGACACAGGTAAACTTAGCCTAACAATGAACATTAAAACTAAGACCAATCTCTCCACGATACAGGTAAACTTGGCCTAAAAATGAACATTAAAACTAAGGTCAACCTCTCTAGGACACAGGTAAGCTTAGCCTAACAATGAACACTAAAACCAAGGCCAATCTCTCTAGGACACAGGTAAATTTAGCCTAACAATGAACATTAAAACTAAGACCAATCTCTCCAGGACACAGGTAAACTTAGCCTAACAATGAACATTAAAACTAAGACCAATCTCTCCAGGACACAGGTAAACTTAGCCTAACAATGAACATTAAAACTAAGACCAATCTCTCTAGGACACAGGTAAACTTAGCCTAACAATGAACATTAAAACTAAGGCCAATCTCTCCAGGACACAGGTAAGCTTAGCCTAACAATGAACATTAAAACTAAGACCAATATCTCCAGGACACAGGTAAGCTTAGCCTAACAATGAACATTAAAACTAAGACCAATCTCTCCAGGACACAGGTAAACTTAGCCTAACAATGAACATTAAAACTAAGGCCAATCTCTCCAGGACACAGGTAAGCTTAGCCTAATAATGAACATTAAAACTAAGACCAATCTCTCCAGGATACAGGTAAACTTAGCCTAACAATGAACATTAAAACTAAGATCAATCTCTCTAGGACACAGGTAAACTTAGCCTAACAATGAACATTAAAACTAAGGTCAATATCTCTAGGACACAGGTAAGCTTAGAATAACAATGAACATTAAAACTAAGACCAATCTCTCCAGGACACAGGTAAACTTAGCCTAACAATGAACATTAAAACTAAGACCAATCTCTCCAGGACACAGGTAAACTTAGCCTAACAATGAACATTAAAACTAAGACCAATCTCTTCAGGACACAGGTAAGTTTAGCCTAACAATGAACATTAAAACTAAGACCAATCTCTCCACGACACATGTAAACTTAGCCTAACAATGAACATTAAAACTAAGACCAATCTCTCCAGGACACAGGTAAACTTAGCCTAACAATGAACATTAAAACAAAGACCAATCTCTCCAGGACACAGGTTAACTTAGCCTAACAATGAACATTAAAACTAAGGCCAATATCTATAGGACACAGGTAAACTTAGCCTAACAATGAACATTAAAACTAAGGCCAATCTCTCCACGACACAGGTAAACTTAGCCTAACAATGAACATTAAAACTAAGGTCAATCTCTCTAGGACACAGGTAAACTTAGCCTAACAATGAACATTAAAACTAAGACCAATCTCTCCAGGACACGGGTAAGCTTAGCCTAACAATGAACATTAAAACTAAGACCAATCTCTCCAGGATACAGGTAATCTTAGCCTAACAATGAACATTAAAACTAAGACCAATCTCTCCACGATACAGGTAAACTTAGCCTAACAATGAACATTAAAACTAAGGTCAACCTCTCTAGGACACAGGTAAACTTAGCCTAACAATGAACATTAAAACTAAGACCAATCTCTCTACGACACAAGTAAACTTAGCCTAACAATGAACATTAAAACTAAGACCAATCTCTCTAGGACACAGGTAAGCTTAGCCTAACAATGAACACTAAAACCAAGGCCAATCTCTCCAGGACACATGTAAACTTAGCCTAGCAATGAACATTAAAACTAAGGCCAATATCTCCAGAACACAGGTAAAATTAGCCTAAAAATGAACATTAAAACTAAGACCAATCTCTCCAGGATACAGGTAAGCTTAACCTAACAATGATCAGTAAAACTAAGGCCAATATCTCCAGGATACAGGTAAACTTAGCCTAACAATGAACATTAAAACTAAGGCCAATATCTCCAGGATACAGGTAAACTTAGCCTAACAATGAACATTAAAACTAAGGCCAATATCTCCAGGATACAGGTAAACTTAGCCTAACAATGAACATTAAAACTAAGACCAATATCTCCATGACACAGGTAAACTTAGCCTAACAATGAACATTAAAACTAAGACCAATCTCTCCATGACACAGGTAAACTTAGCCTAACAATGAACATTAAAACTAAGGTCAATCTCTCTAGGACACAGGTAAACTTAGCCTAACAATGAACATTAAAACTAAGGCCAATCTCTCCAGGACACAGGTAAACTTAGCCTATCAATGAACATTAAAACTAAGACCAATATCTCCTGACACGGGTAAACTTAGCCTAACAATGAACATTAAAACTAATGTCAATCTCTCTAGGACACAGGTAAACTTAGCCTAACAATGAACATTAAAACTAAGGCCAAGCTCTCCAGGACACAGGTAAACTTAGCCTAACAATGAACATTAAAAGCAAGGCCAATATCTCCAGGACACAGGTAAACTTAGCCTAACAATGAACATTAAAAACTAAGACCAATCTCTCCAGGATACAGGTAAACTTAGCCTAACAATGAACATTAAAACTAAGACCAATATATCCATGACACAGGTAAACTTAGCCTAACAATGAACATTAAAACTAAGGCCAATCTCTCCAGGACACAGGTAAACTTAGCCTAACAATGAACATTAAAACTAAGACCAATCTCTCCAGGACACAGGTAAACTTAGCCTAACAATGAACATTAAAACTAAGACCAATCTCTCCAGGACACAGGTAAACTTAGCCTAACAATGAACATTAAAACTAAGGTCAATCTCTCCAGGACACAGGTAAACTTAGCCTAACAATGAACATTAAAACTAAGACCAATCTCTTCAGGACACAGGTAAGCTTAGCCTAACAATGAACATTAAAACTAAGACCAATCTCTCCAGGACACAGGTAAACTTAGCCTAACAATGAACATTAAAACTAAGACCAATCTCTCCAGGACACAGGTAAACTTAGCCTAACAATGAACATTAAAACTAAGACCAATCTCTCCAGGACACAGGTAAACTTAGCCTAACAATGAACATTAAAACTAAGGCCAATATCTATAGGACACAGGTAAACTTAGCCTAACAATGAACATTAAAACTAAGGCCAATGTCTCCAGGACAGAGGTAAACTTAGCCTAACAATGAACATTAAAACTAAGGTCAATCTCTCTAGGACACAGGTAAACTTAGCCTAACAATGAACATTAAAACTAAGACCAATCTCTCCACGATACAGGTAAAATTGGCCTAAAAATGAACATTAAAACTAAGGTCAACCTCTCTAGGACACAGGTAAACTTAGCCTAACAATGAACATTAAAACTAAGACCAATCTCTCTAGGACACAGGTAAACTTAGCCTAACAATGAACATTAAAACTAAGACCAATCTCTCTAGGACACAGGTAAGCTTAGCCTAACAATGAACACTAAAACCAAGGCCAATCTCTCTAGGACACAGGTAAATTTAGCCTAACAATGAACATTAAAACTAAGACCAATCTCTCCAGGACACAGGTAAGCTTAGCCTAACAATGAACATTAAAACTAAGACCAATCTCTCCAGGACACAGGTAAACTTAGCCTAACAATGAACATTAAAACTAAGACCAATCTCTCTAGGACACAGGTAAACTTAGCCTAACAATGAACATTAAAACTAAGGCCAATCTCTCCAGGACACAGGTAAGCTTAGCCTAACAATGAACATTAATACTAAGACCAATATCTCCAGGACACAGGTAAACTTAGCCTAACAATGAACATTAAAACTAAGACCAATCTCTCCAGGACACAGGTAAACTTAGCCTAACAATGAACATTAAAACTAAGGTCAATCTCTCCAGGACACAGGTAAACTTAGCCTAACAATGAACATTAAAACTAAGACCAATCTCTCCAGGACACAGGTAAACTTAGCCTAACAATGAACATTAAAACTAAGGCCAATATCTATAGGACACAGGTAAACTTAGCCTAACAATGAACATTAAAACTAACGCCAATCTCTCCAGGACACAGGTAAGCTTAGCCTAATAATTAACATTAAAACTAAGACCAATCTCTCCAGGATACAGGTAAACTTAGCCTAACAATGAACATTAAAACTAAGGTCAATCTCTCTAGGACACAGGTAAACTTAGCCTAACAATGAACATTAAAACTAAGGTCAATATCTCTAGGACACAGGTAAGCTTAGAATAACAATGAACATTAAAACTAAGACCAATCTCTCCAGGACACAGGTAAACTTAGCCTAACAATGAACATTAAAACTAAGACCAATCTCTCCAGGACACAGGTAAACTTAGCCTAACAATGAACATTAAAACTAAGACCAATCTCTTCAGGACACAGGTAAGTTTAGCCTAACAATGAACATTAAAACTAAGACCAATCTCTCCAGGACACAGGTAAACTTAGCCTAACAATGAACATTAAAACTAAGACCAATCTCTCCAGGACACAGGTAAACTTAGCCTAACAATGAACATTAAAACTAAGGCCAATATCTATAGGACACAGGTAAACTTAGCCTAACAATGAACATTAAAACTAAGGCCAATCTCTCCAGGACAGAGGTAAACTTAGCCTAACAATGAACATTAAAACTAAGGTCAATCTCTCTAGGACACAGGTAAACTTAGCCTAACAATGAACATTAAAACTAAGACCAATCTCTCCAGGACACGGGTAAGCTTAGCCTAACAATGAACATTAAAACTAAGACCAATCTCTCTAGGACACAGGTAAACTTAGCCTAACAATGAACATTAAAACTAAGACCAATCTCTCCACGATACAGGTAAACTTGGCCTAAAAATGAACATTAAAACTAAGGTCAACCTCTCTAGGACACAGGTAAGCTTAGCCTAACAATGAACACTAAAACCAAGGCCAATCTCTCTAGGACACAGGTAAATTTAGCCTAACAATGAACATTAAAACTAAGACCAATCTCTCCAGGACACAGGTAAACTTAGCCTAACAATGAACATTAAAACTAAGACCAATCTCTCCAGGACACAGGTAAACTTAGCCTAACAATGAACATTAAAACTAAGACCAATCTCTCTAGGACACAGGTAAACTTAGCCTAACAATGAACATTAAAACTAAGACCAATCTCTCCAGGACACAGGTAAACTTAGCCTAACAATGAACATTAAAACTAAGACCAATCTCTCCAGGACACAGGTAAACTTAGCCTAACAATGAACATTAAAACTAAGACCAATCTCTCCAGGACACAGGTAAACTTAGCCTAACAATGAACATTAAAACTAAGGCCAATATCTATAGGACACAGGTAAACTTAGCCTAACAATGAACATTAAAACTAAGGCCAATGTCTCCAGGACAGAGGTAAACTTAGCCTAACAATGAACATTAAAACTAAGGTCAATCTCTCTAGGACACAGGTAAACTTAGCCTAACAATGAACATTAAAACTAAGACCAATCTCTCCACGATACAGGTAAACTTGGCCTAAAAATGAACATTAAAACTAAGGTCAACCTCTCTAGGACACAGGTAAACTTAGCCTAACAATGAACATTAAAACTAAGACCAATCTCTCTAGGACACAGGTAAACTTAGCCTAACAATGAACATTAAAACTAAGACCAATCTCTCTAGGACACAGGTAAGCTTAGCCTAACAATGAACACTAAAACCAAGGCCAATCTCTCTAGGACACAGGTAAATTTAGCCTAACAATGAACATTAAAACTAAGACCAATCTCTCCAGGACACAGGTAAGCTTAGCCTAACAATGAACATTAAAACTAAGACCAATCTCTCCAGGACACAGGTAAACTTAGCCTAACAATGAACATTAAAACTAAGACCAATCTCTCTAGGACACAGGTAAACTTAGCCTAACAATGAACATTAAAACTAAGGTCAATCTCTAGGACACAGGTAAACTTAACCTAACAATGAACATTAAAACTAAGACCAATCTCTCTAGGACACAGGTGAACTTAGCCTAACAATGAACATTAAAACTAAGACCAATCTCTCCAGGACACAGGTAAACTTAGCCTAACAATGAACATTAAAACTAAGACCAATCTCTCCAGGACACAGGTAAACTTAGCCTAACAATGAACATTAAAACTAAGACCAATCTCTCTAGGACACAGGTAAACTTAGCCTAACAATGAACATTAAAACTAAGACCAATCTCTCCAGCACACAGGTAAACTTAGCCTAACAATGAACATTAAAACTAAGGTCAATCTCTCCAGGACACAGGTAAACTTAGCCTAACAATGAACATTAAAACTAAGACCAATCTCTTCAGGACACAGGTAAGCTTAGCCTAACAATGAACATTAAAACTAAGACCAATCTCTTCAGGACACAGGTAAGCTTAGCCTAACAATGAACATTAAAACTAAGACCAATATCTCCAGGACACAGGTAAACTTAGCCTAACAATGAACATTAAAACTAAGACCAATCTCTCCAGCACACAGGTAAACTTAGCCTAACAATGAACATTAAAACTAAGGTCAATCTCTCCAGGACACAGGTAAACTTAGCCTAACAATGAACATTAAAACTAAGACCAATCTCTTCAGGACACAGGGAAGCTTAGCCTAACAATGAACATTAAAACTAAGACCAATCTCTCCAGGACACAGGTAAACTTAGCCTAACAACGAACATTAAAACTAAGACCAATCTCTCCAGGACACAGGTAAACTTAGCCTAACAATGAACATTAAAACTAAGACCAATCTCTCCAGGACACAGGTAGACTTAGCCTAACAATGAACATTAAAACTAAGGCCAATATCTATAGGACAGAGGTAAACTTAGCCTAACAATGAACATTAAAACTAAGGCCAATGTCTCCAGGACAGAGGTAAACTTAGCCTAACAATGAACATTAAAACTAAGGTCAATCTCTCTAGGACACAGGTAAACTTAGCCTAACAATGAACATTAAAACTAAGACCAATCTCTCCACGATACAGGTAAACTTGGCCTAAAAATGAACATTAAAACTAAGGTCAACCTCTCTAGGACACAGGTAAACTTAGCCTAACAATGAACATTAAAACTAAGACCAATCTCTCTAGGACACAGGTAAACTTAGCCTAACAATGAACATTAAAACTAAGACCAATCTCTCTAGGACACAGGTAAGCTTAGCCTAACAATGAACACTAAAACCAAGGCCAATCTCTCTAGGACACAGGTAAATTTAGCCTAACAATGAACATTAAAACTAAGACCAATCTCTCCAGGACACAGGTAAGCTTAGCCTAACAATGAACATTAAAACTAAGACCAATCTCTCCAGGACACAGGTAAACTTAGCCTAACAATGAACATTAAAACTAAGACCAATCTCTCTAGGACACAGGTAAACTTAGCCTAACAATGAACATTAAAACTAAGGCCAATCTCTCCAGGACACAGGTAAGCTTAGCCTAACAATGAACATTAATACTAAGACCAATATCTCCAGGACACAGGTAAACTTAGCCTAACAATGAACATTAAAACTAAGACCAATCTCTCCAGGACACAGGTAAACTTAGCCTAACAATGAACATTAAAACTAACGCCAATATCTCCAGGACACAGGTAAGCTTAGCCTAATAATTAACATTAAAACTAAGACCAATCTCTCCAGGACACAGGTAAACTTAGCCTAACAATGAACATTAAAACTAAGGCCAATCTCTCCAGGACACAGGTAAGCTTAGCCTAATAATGAACATTAAAACTAAGACCAATCTCTCCAGGATACAGGTAAACTTAGCCTAACAATGAACATTAAAACTAAGATCAATCTCTCTAGGACACAGGTAAACTTAGCCTAACAATGAACATTAAAACTAAGGTCAATATCTCTAGGACACAGGTAAGCTTAGAATAACAATGAACATTAAAACTAAGACCAATCTCTCCAGGACACAGGTAAACTTAGCCTAACAATGAACATTAAAACTAAGACCAATCTCTTCAGGACACAGGTAAGTTTAGCCTAACAATGAACATTAAAACTAAGACCAATCTCTCCACGACACAGGTAAACTTAGCCTAACAATGAACATTAAAACTAAGACCAATCTCTCCAGGACACAGGTAAACTTAGCCTAACAATGAACATTAAAACAAAGACCAATCTCTCCAGGACACAGGTAAACTTAGCCTAACAATGAACATTAAAACTAAGACCAATCTCTCCAGGACACGGGTAAGCTTAGCCTAACAATGAACATTAAAACTAAGGCCAATCTCTCCACGACACAGATAAACTTAGCCTAACAATGAACATTAAAACTAAGGTCAATCTCTCTAGGACACAGGTAAACTTAGCCTAACAATGAACATTAAAACTAAGACCAATCTCTCCAGGACACGGGTAAGCTTAGCCTAACAATGAACATTAAAACTAAGACCAATCTCTCCAGGATACAGGTAATCTTAGCCTAACAATGAACATTAAAACTAAGACCAATCTCTCCACGATACAGGTAAACTTGGCCTAAAAATGAACATTAAAACTAAGGTCAACCTCTCTAGGACACAGGTAAACTTAGCCTAACAATGAACATTAAAACTAAGACCAATCTCTCTAGGACACAGGTAAACTTAGCCTAACAATGAACATTAAAACTAAGGCCAATCTCTCCAGGACACAGGTAAGCTTAGCCTAACAATGAACATTAAAACTAAGACCAATATCTCCAGGACACAGGTAAGCTTAGCCTAACAATGAACATTAAAACTAAGACCAATCTCTCCAGGACACAGGTAAACTTAGCCTAACAATGAACATTAAAACTAAGGCCAATCTCTCCAGGACACAGGTAAGCTTAGCCTAATAATGAACATTAAAACTAAGACCAATCTCTCCAGGATACAGGTAAACTTAGCCTAACAATGAACATTAAAACTAAGATCAATCTCTCTAGGACACAGGTAAACTTAGCCTAACAATGAACATTAAAACTAAGGTCAATATCTCTAGGACACAGGTAAGCTTAGAATAACAATGAACATTAAAACTAAGACCAATCTCTCCAGGACACAGGTAAACTTAGCCTAACAATGAACATTAAAACTAAGACCAATCTCTTCAGGACACAGGTAAGTTTAGCCTAACAATGAACATTAAAACTAAGACCAATCTCTCCACGACACAGGTAAACTTAGCCTAACAATGAACATTAAAACTAAGACCAATCTCTCCAGGACACAGGTAAACTTAGCCTAACAATGAACATTAAAACAAAGACCAATCTCTCCAGGACACAGGTAAACTTAGCCTAACAATGAACATTAAAACTAAGACCAATCTCTCCAGGACACGGGTAAGCTTAGCCTAACAATGAACATTAAAACTAAGGCCAATCTCTCCACGACACAGATAAACTTAGCCTAACAATGAACATTAAAACTAAGGTCAATCTCTCTAGGACACAGGTAAACTTAGCCTAACAATGAACATTAAAACTAAGACCAATCTCTCCAGGACACGGGTAAGCTTAGCCTAACAATGAACATTAAAACTAAGACCAATCTCTCCAGGATACAGGTAATCTTAGCCTAACAATGAACATTAAAACTAAGACCAATCTCTCCACGATACAGGTAAACTTGGCCTAAAAATGAACATTAAAACTAAGGTCAACCTCTCTAGGACACAGGTAAACTTAGCCTAACAATGAACATTAAAACTAAGACCAATCTCTCTAGGACACAAGTAAACTTAGCCTAACAATGAACATTAAAACTAAGACCAATCTCTCTAGGACACAGGTAAGCTTAGCCTAACAATGAACACTAAAACCAAGGCCAATCTCTCCAGGACACATGTAAACTTAGCCTAACAATGAACATTAAAACTAAGGCCAATATCTCCAGGACACAGGTAAACTTAGCCTAACAATGAACATTAAAACTAAGACCAATCTCTCCAGGATACAGGTAAGCTTAACCTAACAATGATCAGTAAAACTAAGGCCAATATCTCCAGGATACAGGTAAACTTAGCCTAACAATGAACATTAAAACTAAGGCCAATATCTCCAGGATACAGGTAAACTTAGCCTAACAATGAACATTAAAACTAAGGCCAATATCTCCAGGATACAGGTAAACTTAGCCTAACAATGAACATTAAAACTAAGACCAATATCTCCATGACACAGGTAAACTTAGCCTAACAATGAACATTAAAACTAAGACCAATCTCTCCATGACACAGGTAAACTTAGCCTAACAATGAACATTAAAACTAAGGTCAATCTCTCTAGGACACAGGTAAACTTAGCCTAACAATGAACATTAAAACTAAGGCCAATCTCTCCAGGACACAGGTAAACTTAGCCTATCAATGAACATTAAAACTAAGACCAATATCTCCTGACACGGGTAAACTTAGCCTAACAATGAACATTAAAACTAAGGCCAAGCTCTCCAGGACACAGGTAAACTTAGCCTAACAATGAACATTAAAAGCAAGGCCAATATCTCCAGGACACAGGTAAACTTAGCCTAACAATGAACATTAAAAACTAAGACCAATCTCTCCAGGATACAGGTAAACTTAGCCTAACAATGAACATTAAAACTAAGACCAATATATCCATGACACAGGTAAACTTAGCCTAACAATGAACATTAAAACTAAGGCCAATCTCTCCAGGACACAGGTAAACTTAGCCTAACAATGAACATTAAAACTAAGACCAATCTCTCCAGGACACAGGTAAACTTAGCCTAACAATGAACATTAAAACTAAGACCAATCTCTCCAGGACACAGGTAAACTTAGCCTAACAATGAACATTAAAACTAAGGTCAATCTCTCCAGGACACAGGTAAACTTAGCCTAACAATGAACATTAAAACTAAGACCAATCTCTTCAGGACACAGGTAAGCTTAGCCTAACAATGAACATTAAAACTAAGACCAATCTCTCCAGGACACAGGTAAACTTAGCCTAACAATGAACATTAAAACTAAGACCAATCTCTCCAGGACACAGGTAAACTTAGCCTAACAATGAACATTAAAACTAAGACCAATCTCTCCAGGACACAGGTAAACTTAGCCTAACAATGAACATTAAAACTAAGGCCAATATCTATAGGACACAGGTAAACTTAGCCTAACAATGAACATTAAAACTAAGGCCAATGTCTGCAGGACAGAGGTAAACTTAGCCTAACAATGAACATTAAAACTAAGGTCAATCTCTCTAGGACACAGGTAAACTTAGCCTAACAATGAACATTAAAACTAAGACCAATCTCTCTAAGACACAGGTAAACTTAGCCTAACAATGAACATTCAAACTAAGACCAATCTCTCCATGACACAGGTAAACTTAGCCTAACAATGAACATTAAAACTAAGGCCAATCTCTCCAGGACACAGGTAAACTTAGCCTATCAATGAACATTAAAACTAAGACCAATATCTCCTGACACGGGTAAACTTAGCCTAACAATGAACATTAAAACTAATGCCAATCTCTCTAGGACACAGGTAAACTTAGCCTAACAATGAACATTAAAACTAAGGCCAAGCTCTCCAGGACACAGGTAAACTTAGCCTAACAATGAACATTAAAAGCAAGGCCAATATCTCCAGGACACAGGTAAACTTAGCCTAACAATGAACATTAAAAACTAAGACCAATCTCTCCAGGATACAGGTAAACTTAGCCTAACAATGAACATTAAAACTAAGACCAATATATCCATGACACAGGTAAACTTAGCCTAACAATGAACATTAAAACTAAGGCCAATCTCTCCAGGACACAGGTAAACTTAGCCTAACAATGAACATTAAAACTAAGACCAATCTCTCCAGGACACAGGTAAACTTAGCCTAACAATGAACATTAAAACTAAGACCAATCTCTCCAGGACACAGGTAAACTTAGCCTAACAATGAACATTAAAACTAAGGTCAATCTCTCCAGGACACAGGTAAACTTAGCCTAACAATGAACATTAAAACTAAGACCAATCTCTTCAGGACACAGGTAAGCTTAGCCTAACAATGAACATTAAAACTAAGACCAATCTCTCCAGGACACAGGTAAACTTAGCCTAACAATGAACATTAAAACTAAGACCAATCTCTCCAGGACACAGGTAAACTTAGCCTAACAATGAACATTAAAACTAAGACCAATCTCTCCAGGACACAGGTAAACTTAGCCTAACAATGAACATTAAAACTAAGGCCAATATCTATAGGACACAGGTAAACTTAGCCTAACAATGAACATTAAAACTAAGGCCAATGTCTCCAGGACACAGGTAAACTTAGCCTAACAATGAACATTAAAACTAAGGTCAATCTCTCCAGGACACAGGTAAACTTAGCCTAACAATGAACATTAAAACTAAGACCAATCTCTCCAGGACACAGGTAAACTTAGCCTAACAATGAACATTAAAACTAAGACCAATCTCTCCAGGACACAGGTAAACTTAGCCTAACAATGAACATTAAAACTAAGACCAATCTCTCCAGGACACAGGTAAACTTAGCCTAACAATGAACATTAAAACTAAGGCCAATATCTATAGGACACAGGTAAACTTAGCCTAACAATGAACATTAAAACTAAGGCCAATGTCTGCAGGACAGAGGTAAACTTAGCCTAACAATGAACATTAAAACTAAGGTCAATCTCTCTAGGACACAGGTAAACTTAGCCTAACAATGAACATTAAAACTAAGACCAATCTCTCTAAGACACAGGTAAACTTAGCCTAACAATGAACATTCAAACTAAGACCAATCTCTCCATGACACAGGTAAACTTAGCCTAACAATGAACATTAAAACTAAGGCCAATCTCTCCAGGACACAGGTAAACTTAGCCTATCAATGAACATTAAAACTAAGACCAATATCTCCTGACACGGGTAAACTTAGCCTAACAATGAACATTAAAACTAATGCCAATCTCTCTAGGACACAGGTAAACTTAGCCTAACAATGAACATTAAAACTAAGGCCAAGCTCTCCAGGACACAGGTAAACTTAGCCTAACAATGAACATTAAAAGCAAGGCCAATATCTCCAGGACACAGGTAAACTTAGCCTAACAATGAACATTAAAAACTAAGACCAATCTCTCCAGGATACAGGTAAACTTAGCCTAACAATGAACATTAAAACTAAGACCAATATATCCATGACACAGGTAAACTTAGCCTAACAATGAACATTAAAACTAAGGCCAATCTCTCCAGGACACAGGTAAACTTAGCCTAACAATGAACATTAAAACTAAGACCAATCTCTCCAGGACACAGGTAAACTTAGCCTAACAATGAACATTAAAACTAAGACCAATCTCTCCAGGACACAGGTAAACTTAGCCTAACAATGAACATTAAAACTAAGGTCAATCTCTCCAGGACACAGGTAAACTTAGCCTAACAATGAACATTAAAACTAAGACCAATCTCTTCAGGACACAGGTAAGCTTAGCCTAACAATGAACATTAAAACTAAGACCAATCTCTCCAGGACACAGGTAAACTTAGCCTAACAATGAACATTAAAACTAAGACCAATCTCTCCAGGACACAGGTAAACTTAGCCTAACAATGAACATTAAAACTAAGACCAATCTCTCCAGGACACAGGTAAACTTAGCCTAACAATGAACATTAAAACTAAGGCCAATATCTATAGGACACAGGTAAACTTAGCCTAACAATGAACATTAAAACTAAGGCCAATGTCTCCAGGACAGAGGTAAACTTAGCCTAACAATGAACATTAAAACTAAGGTCAATCTCTCTAGGACACAGGTAAACTTAGCCTAACAATGAACATTAAAACTAAGACCAATCTCTCTAAGACACAGGTAAACTTAGCCTAACAATGAACATTAAAACTAAGACCAATCTCTCCATGACACAGGTAAACTTAGCCTAACAATGAACATTAAAACTAAGACCAATCTCTCCAGGATACAGGTAAACTTAGCCTAACAATGAACATTAAAACTAAGACCAATCTCTCCAGGATACAGGTAAACATGGCCTAAAAATGAACATTAAATCTAAGGTCAACCTCTCTAGGACACAGGTAAACTTAGCCTAACAATGAACATTAAAACTAAGACCAATCTCTCTAGGACACAGGTAAACTTAGCCTAACAACGAACATTAAAACTAAGACCAATCTCTCTAGGACACAGGTAAGCTTAGCCTAATAATGAACACTAAAACCAAGGCCAATCTCTCCAGGACACATGTAAACTTAGCCTAACAATGAATATTAAAACTAAGGCCAATATCTCCAGGACACAGGTAAACTTAGCCTAACAATGAACATTAAAACTAAGACCAATCTCTCCAGGATACAGGTAAGCTTAACCTAACAATGATCAGTAAAACTAAGGCCAATATCTCCAGGATACAGGTAAACTTAGCCTAACAATGAACATTAAAACTAAGGCCAATATCTCCAGGATACATGTAAACTTAGCCTAACAATGAACATTAAAACTAAGGCCAATGTCTCCAGGATACAGGTAAACTTAACCTAACAATGAACATTAAAACTAAGACCAATATCTCCATGACACAGGTAAACTTAGCCTAACAATGAACATTAAAAGTAAGACCAATCTCTCCAGGACACAGGTAACCTTAGCCTAACAATGAACATTAAAACAAAGACCAATCTCTCCAGGACACAGGTAAACGTAGCCTAACAATGAACATTAAAACTAAGGCCAATATCTATAGGACACAGGTAAACTTAACCTAACAATGAACATTAAAACTAAGGCCAATCTCTCCAGGAGAGAGGTAAACTTAGCCTAACAATGAACATTAAAACTAAGGTCAATCTCTCTAGGACACAGGTAAACTTAGCCTAACAATGAACATTAAAACTAAGACCAATCTCTCCAGGACACGGGTAAGCTTAGCCTAACAATGAACATTAAAACTAAGACCAATCTCTCCAGGATACAGGTAATCTTAGCCTAACAATGAACATTAAAACTAAGACCAATCTCTCCACGATACAGGTAAACTTGGCCTAACAATGAACATTAAAACTAAGGTCAACCTCTCTAGGACACAGGTAAACTTAGCCTAACAATGAACATTAAAACTAAGACCAATCTCTCTAGGACACAGGTAAGCTTAGCCTAACAATGAACACTAAAACCAAGGCCAATCTCTCCAGGACACATGTAAACTTAGCCTAACAATGAACATTAAAACTAAGGCCAATATCTCCAGGACACAGGTAAACTTAGCCTAACAATGAACATTAAAACTAAGACCAATCTCTCCAGGATACAGGTAAGCTTAACCTAACAATGATCAGTAAAACTAAGGCCAATATCTCCAGGATACAGGTAAACTTAGCCTAACAATGAACATTAAAACTAAGGCCAATATCTCCAGGATACAGGTAAACTTAGCCTAACAATGAACATTAAAACTAAGGCCAATATCTCCAGGATACAGGTAAACTTAGCCTAACAATGAACATTAAAACTAAGACCAATATCTCCATGACACAGGTAAACTTAGCCTAACAATGAACATTAAAACTAAGGTCAATCTCTAGGACACAGGTAAACTTAGCCTAACAATGAACATTAAAACCAAGGCCAATATCTCCAGGACACAGGTAAACTTAGCCTAACAATGAAAATTAAAACTAAGACCAATCTCTCCAGGATACAGGTAAACTTATCCTAACAATGAACATTAAAACTAAGACCAATCTCTCCAGGATACAGGTAAGCTTAGCCTATCTCCTGACACAGGTAAACTTAGCCTAACAATGAACATTAAAACTAATGCCAATCTCTCTAGGACACAGGTAAACTTAGCCTAACAATGAACATTAAAACTAAGGCCAATCTCTCCAGGACACGGGTAAACTTAGCCTAACAATGAACATTAAAAGCAAGGCCAATATCTCCAGGACACAGGTAAACTTAGCCTAACAATGAACATTAAAAACTAAGACCAATCTCTCCAGGATACAGCTAAACTTAGCCTAACAATGAACATTAAAACTAAGACCAATATATCCATGACACAGGTAAACTTAGCCTAACAATGAACATTAAAACTAAGACCAATCTCTCCAGGACACAGGTAAACTTAGCCTAACAATGAACATTAAAACTAAGGTCAATCTCTCTAGGACACAGGTAAACTTAGCCTAACAATGAACATTAAAACTAAGGTCAATCTCTCTAGGACACAGGTAAACTTAGCCTAACAATGAACATTAAAACTAAGACCAATCTCTCTAGGACACAGGTAAACTTAGCCTAACAATGAACATTAAAACTAAGGCCAATATCTCCAGGACACAGATAAACTTAGCCTAACAATGAACATTAAAATTAAGACCAATCTCTCCATGACACAGGTAAACTTAGCCTAACAATGAACATTAAAACTAAGGCCAATATCTCCAGGACACAGGTAAACTTAGCCTAACAATGAACATTAAAACTAAGGCCAATCTCTCCAGGACACAGGTAAGCTTAACCTAACAATGAACATTAAAACTAAGGCCAATCTCTCCAGGACACAGGTAAACTTAGCCTAACAATGAACATAAAAACTAAGGTCAATCTCTCTAGGACACAGGTAAACTTAGCCTAACAATGAACATTAAAACTAAGGTCAATCTCTCCAGGACACAGGTAAACTTAGCCTAACAATGAACATTAAAACTAAGGTCAATCTCTCTAGGACACAGGTAAACTTAGCCTAACAATGAACATTAAAACTAAGACCAATATCTCCATGACACAGGTAAACTTAGCCTAACAATGAACATTAAAACTAAGACCAATCTCTCTAGGACACAGGTAAACTTAGCCTAACAATGAACATTAAAACTAAGACCAATCTCTCCAGGATACAGGTAAACTTTGCCTAACAATGAACATTAAAACTAAGACCAATATCTCCATGACACAGGTAAACTTAGCCTAACAATGAACATTAAAACTAAGGCCAATATCTCCAGGACACAGGTAAACTTAGCCTAACAATGAACATTAAAACTAAGGCCAATCTCTCCAGGACACAGGTAAACTTAGCCTAACAATGAACATTAAAACTAAGGTCAATCTCTCTAGGACACAGGTAAACTTAGCCTAACAATGAACATTAAAACTAAGGTCAATCTCTCCAGGACACAGGTAAACTTAGCCTAACAATGAACATTAAAACTGAGGTCAATCTCTCTAGGACACAGGTAAACTTAGCCTAACAATGAACATTAAAACTAAGACCAATCTCTGCAGGACACAGGTAAACTTAGCCTAACAATGAACATTAAAACCAAGGCCAATCTCTCCAGGACACAGGTAAGGTTAGCCTAACAATGAACATTAAAACTAAGACCAATCTCTTCAGGATACAGGTAAACTTAGCCTAACAATGAACATTAAAACTAAGGTCAATCTTTCTAGGACACAGGTAAACTTAGCCTAACAATGAACATTAAAACTAAGGGCAATCTCTCCAGGACACAGGTAAACTTAGCCTAACAATGAACATTAAAACTAAGACCAATCTCTCCAGGATACAGGTAAACTTAGCCTAACAATGAACATTAAAACTAAGACCAATCTCTCCAGGACACAGGTAAACTTAGCCTAACAATGAACATTAAAACCAAGGCCAATATCTCCAGGACACAGGTAAACTTAGCCTAACAATGAACATTAAAACTAAGGTCAATCTCTCTAGGACACAGGTAAACTTAGCCTAACAATGAACATTAAAACTAAGACCAATCTCTCTAGGACACAGGTAAACTTAGCCTAACAATGAACATTAAAACTAAGGCCAATATCTCCAGGACACAGATAAACTTAGCCTAACAATGAACATTAAAATTAAGACCAATCTCTCCATGACACAGGTAAACTTAGCCTAACAATGAACATTAAAACTAAGGCCAATATCTCCAGGACACAGGTAAACTTAGCCTAACAATGAACATTAAAACTAAGGCCAATCTCTCCAGGACACAGGTAAGCTTAACCTAACAATGAACATTAAAACTAAGGCCAATCTCTCCAGGACACAGGTAAACTTAGCCTAACAATGAACATAAAAACTAAGGTCAATCTCTCTAGGACACAGGTAAACTTAGCCTAACAATGAACATTAAAACTAAGGTCAATCTCTCCAGGACACAGGTAAACTTAGCCTAACAATGAACATTAAAACTAAGGTCAATCTCTCTAGGACACAGGTAAACTTAGCCTAACAATGAACATTAAAACTAAGACCAATATCTCCATGACACAGGTAAACTTAGCCTAACAATGAACATTAAAACTAAGACCAATCTCTCTAGGACACAGGTAAACTTAGCCTAACAATGAACATTAAAACTAAGACCAATCTCTCCAGGATACAGGTAAACTTTGCCTAACAATGAACATTAAAACTAAGACCAATATCTCCATGACACAGGTAAACTTAGCCTAACAATGAACATTAAAACTAAGGCCAATATCTCCAGGACACAGGTAAACTTAGCCTAACAATGAACATTAAAACTAAGGCCAATCTCTCCAGGACACAGGTAAACTTAGCCTAACAATGAACATTAAAACTAAGGTCAATCTCTCTAGGACACAGGTAAACTTAGCCTAACAATGAACATTAAAACTAAGGTCAATCTCTCCAGGACACAGGTAAACTTAGCCTAACAATGAACATTAAAACTGAGGTCAATCTCTCTAGGACACAGGTAAACTTAGCCTAACAATGAACATTAAAACCAAGGCCAATCTCTCCAGGACACAGGTAAGCTTAGCCTAACAATGAACATTAAAACTAAGACCAATCTCTTCAGGATACAGGTAAACTTAGCCTAACAATGAACATTAAAACTAAGGTCAATCTCTCTAGGACACAGGTAAACTTAGCCTAACAATGAACATTAAAACTAAGGGCAATCTCTCCAGGACACAGGTAAACTTAGCCTAACAATGAACATTAAAACTAAGACCAATCTCTCCAGGACAGCCTAACAATGAACATTAAAGCTAAAGCCAATCTCTCCAGGACACAGGTAAACTTAGCCTAACAATGAACATTAAAACTAAAGCCAATCTCTCCAGGACACAGGTAAGCTTAGCCTAACAATGAACATTAAAACTAAGGTCAATCTCTCCAGGACACAGGTAAACTTAGCTTAACAATGAACATTAAAACTAAGACCAATCTCTCCAGGACACAGGTAAGCTTAGCCTAACAATGAACATTAAAACTAAGACCAATCTCTCCAGGACACAGGTAAGCTTAGCCTAACAATGAACATTAAAACTAAGACCAATCTCTCCAGGATACAGGTAAACTTTGCCTAACAATGAACATTAAAACTAAGACCAATATCTCCATGACACAGGTAAACTTAGCCTAACAATGAACATTAAAACTAAGGCCAATATCTCCAGGACACAGGTAAACTTAGCCTAACAATGAACATTAAAACTAAGGCCAATCTCTCCAGGACACAGGTAAACTTAGCCTAACAATGAACATTAAAACTAAGGTCAATCTCTCTAGGACACAGGTAAACTTAGCCTAACAATGAACATTAAAACTAAGGTCAATCTCTCCAGGACACAGGTAAACTTAGCCTAACAATGAACATTAAAACTGAGGTCAATCTCTCTAGGACACAGGTAAACTTAGCCTAACAATGAACATTAAAACTAAGACCAATCTCTGCAGGACACAGGTAAACTTAGCCTAACAATGAACATTAAAAGCAAGGCCAATCTCTCCAGGACACAGGTAAGCTTAGCCTAACAATGAACATTAAAACTAAGACCAATCTCTTCAGGATACAGGTAAACTTAGCCTAACAATGAACATTAAAACTAAGGTCAATCTCTCTAGGACACAGGTAAACTTAGCCTAACAATGAACATTAAAACTAAGGGCAATCTCTCCAGGACACAGGTAAACTTAGCCTAACAATGAACATTAAAACTAAGACCAATCTCTCCAGGATACAGGTAAACTTAGCCTAACAATGAACATTAAAACTAAGACCAATCTCTCCAGGACACAGGTAAACTTAGCCTAACAATGAACATTAAAACCAAGGCCAATATCTCCAGGACACAGGTAAACTTAGCCTAACAATGAACATTAAAACTAAGACCAATCTCTCCAGGACAGCCTAACAATGAACATTAAAGCTAAAGCCAATCTCTCCAGGACACAGGTAAACTTAGCCTAACAATGAACATTAAAACTAAAGCCAATCTCTCCAGGACACAGGTAAACTTAGCCTAACAATGAACATTAAAACTAAGACCAATCTCTCCAGGACACAGGTAAGCTTAGCCTAACAATGAACATTAAAACTAAGGTCAATCTCTCCAGGACACAGGTAAACTTAGCTTAACAATGAACATTAAAACTAAGACCAATCTCTCCAGGACACAGGTAAGCTTAGCCTAACAATGAACATTAAAACTAAGACCAATCTCTCCAGGACACAGGTAAGCTTAGCCTAACAATGAACATTAAAACTAAGACCAATCTCTCCAGGACACAGGTAAACTTAGCTTAACAATGAACATTAAAACTAAGACCAATCTCTCCAGGATACAGGTAAACTTAGCTTAACAATGAACATTAAAACTAAGGCCAATCTCTCCAGGACACAGGTAAACTTAGTCTAACAATGAACATTAAAACTAAGACCAATCTCTCCAGGACACAGGTAAACTTAGTTTAACAATGAACATTAAAACTAAGACCAATCTCTCCAGGACACAGGTAAACTTAGTCTAACAATGAACATTAAAACTAAGACCAATCTCTCCAGGACACAGGTAAACTTAGCTTAACAATGAACATTAAAACTAAGACCAATCTCTCCAGGACACAGGTAAACTTAGTCTAACAATGAACATTAAAACTAAGACCAATCTCTCCAGGACACAGGTAAACTTAGCCTATTAACAATGAACATTAAAACTAAGGCCAATCTCTCTAGGACACAGGTAAACTTAGCCTAACTATGAACATTAAAACTAAGACCAATCTCTCCAGGACACAGGTAAGCTTAGCCTGACAATGAACATTAAAACTAAGACCAATCTCTCCAGGACACAGGTAAACTTAGCCTAACAATGAACATTAAAACTAAGGTCAATCTCTCCAGGACTCAGGTAAACTTAGCTTAACAATGAACATTAAAACTAAGACCAATCTCTCCAGGACACAGGTAAGCTTAGCCTAACAATGAACATTAAAACTAAGACCAATCTCTCCAGGACACAGGTAAGCTTAGCCTAACAATGAACATTAAAACTAAGACCAATCTCTCCAGGACACAGGTAAACTTAGCTTAACAATGAACATTAAAACTAAGACCAATCTCTCCAGGATACAGGTAAACTTAGCTTAACAATGAACATTAAAACTAAGGCCAATCTCTCCAGGACACAGGTAAACTTAGTCTAACAATGAACATTAAAACTAAGACCAATCTCTCCAGGACACAGGTAAACTTAGTTTAACAATGAACATTAAAACTAAGACCAATCTCTCCAGGACACAGGTAAACTTAGTCTAACAATGAACATTAAAACTAAGACCAATCTCTCCAGGACACAGGTAAACTTAGCTTAACAATGAACATTAAAACTAAGACCAATCTCTCCAGGACACAGGTAAACTTAGTCTAACAATGAACATTAAAACTAAGACCAATCTCTCCAGGACACAGGTAAACTTAGCCTATTAACAATGAACATTAAAACTAAGGCCAATCTCTCTAGGACACAGGTAAACTTAGCCTAACTATGAACATTAAAACTAAGACCAATCTCTCCAGGACACAGGTAAGCTTAGCCTGACAATGAACATTAAAACTAAGACCAATCTCTCCAGGACACAGGTAAACTTAGCCTAACAATGAACATTAAAACTAAGACCAATCTCTCCGGGACACAGGTAAACTTAGCCTAACAATGAACATTAAAACTAAGGCCAATCTCTCCAGGACACAGGTAAACTTAGCCTAACAATGAACATTAAAACTAAGACCAATCTCTCCAGGACAGCCTAACAATGAACATTAAAGCTAAAGCCAATCTCTCCAGGACACAGGTAAACTTAGCCTAACAATGAACATTAAAACTAAGGCCAATCTCTCCAGGACACAGGTAAACTTAGCCTAACAATGAACATTAAAACTAAGGCCAATCTCTCCAGGACACAGGTAAACTTAGCTTAACAATGAACATTAAAACTAAGGCCAATCTCTCCAGGATACAGGTAAACTTAGCCTAACAATGAACATTAAAACTAAGACCAATCTCTCTAGGACACAGGTAAACTTAGCCTAATTTGACCATGATGTTTAGACCCTTTGTATATTTGCTCACAGAGACTTTTAAATTATTTGGCTTTCCAATCTCTTGACCATGAGCATACTTGAAAGTTATTTCTACACTTTTATTTATTGTTAAAACATGACCCCCTACAAAACGAATCTCGCTAGTAAAGACAAACCAGTAGCCTTTATAAAGTTTATTAAGACTTATCAATGGATGACGGTATTTGACAGGAAACATCACTGTGACTGACATATACCCATATATAATATATATAGTAATGATCATAATTATCCATCTTTCTTTGCTAAATAAATTAAAAAAAAATCGTGTTATTTCCAATTTTACTTATGTTCCTCAGTATCGGATGTATCAAGTAAGAAATGGTCCCACTGGTAAGCCAATGCACTTCCGCCTTCATGATACACGTGGTCTTGAAGCTGACCAAGGGATAGACAATCAGGAAATAAGTTACATTGTGGATGGTAATCTACCAGACAGGCACCAGGTACTTGTTATTAGTCAACTTTGAGCACTCAAGTAATTTAATTGCAACTAAGTGAGTTTTCCGTTTTCCTAAATATTTTTATTTGTTTTTAATTATTGTTCAGCTACATTTGGATTTATTTAATTGATATTTACCTCAGTGTTCTTCTTTCTTGTTTCTAGTTTTGATAGGTATGGGAAAATAATACAACAGAAGGGATTTATGTAAGTTTTTTTTAGCAATATATATCATGTGCTGTTACATGTTTTTACTATAAGTTTAAAAAAAAGATTTGACCAAAGGGGTAATCAGAAGTCGTAAATCGAAGGACATACAATACAATGGCCAAAAGAAAAAGGATAAAAGTACACACAATGATGTACAAAACATTACACAGAAACTAAAGATCAGTAGCACACACCCACTAAAACGGAGTTGAACTCGGATGCTCTGGAAGGGTTAGCAGTTCTTGCTCCACTTGGGTATTTTTTTTTCTCCTTCTGTTTTCAAAGATGCAAACATTTTTAAAACGTTTTGTCAGCAGGGACAAATCCTGGCTTGGTGATATTTTGTAACAAGCCGTATGTAGTCTATCCATCCAGTGCAATACATTTTGAGATTTTCTGTTAGTTGCATTCTGTGTACATTTTTTGGTACCTTCTAGAGGACTTTCCCTGAATGTATTGTGATTGGGAAATATTTGTCTTCTCACCAACTATAAAGATTATGGCTTCTTGGTATTTAGTACTAAGAAGAGTTTGAAGATACCAAAGGGGTAACAGACAACACAATGGCCAAAAGGACAAAGAACGATCTACAAAACATATACATAAAGCTACAGATCGAGTAACACGAACCCCACTAAAAAACGGGGGTAAACTCAGGTGCTCCGGAAGGGTAAGCAGTTCCTGCTCCACTAGTGACACCCGTTATGTTACTCAAGTTAAAAATTTTGTGATGTTATGAACGAGGAAAGGACAGACCCGGTTGTGTCTATGACCCACGGAACGTATCCGTGGTCATCTGTGACATAGATATTCCTTCATGATGACATCCGTAAAACTTTCCAAGTGACGACTTTAACTTCAACTACCACTGCGAAACCCTTGGCTCCATAGCTTCCTTGTTAGCAGCAACCATCTATCTAGTAAATAGGGACTACAAGCTCTGGAATATGTATAAGCTGAGAGATATATATACCCCATATACAGATGCTGCTGGAATGTTGCTACATATATATATATGTGGAAAGTTCATAATGAGAAATGGAAATAATCTATTTTGAGGAAACATTTAAGATGACAATTGCTGATATTTGAATTTGTATCTTTAATAAAATAACAGGAGATACAATGTATTCTATAAACTATTTAAGCCAATTTGGAACCAATCGAAAATCAGGTGAGCTAAAACTACTCCTGGAAACCTCTTTCAGCCAACCATATCTTTCTTATAATAGCCTTCACAATTATCAATGATGTTCATCTGCATTATATGATGATCTGTTGCTCAGCATGTGGATGGAGAGAGGATGAAAATAGTAGTTGAATAATTTAGCTGAAATTATTTTAATTCTCTAAAGATGTTTACATGTCAATTATTTCTGACATAAGATTGATTGTATTTTCAGTTCAATCCATCAGTTCCCATCTCACCAGATACCCATGGATTTATAGCTAGTCCACAGTTGACAGACAAGATCCACTGTGTAGCATTTGTCATTGACTGTTGCACAGTTGATGTTATACCAGAGAAAGTTCTAGAAAGAATAAAAAGTTTACAGACTAGACTAAACCAGAAAGGTATGTTGTGACATTGTTAATTAGGTTAATGAAATGGTCTGTGTTTAATTCCACATTCATGTGAATCAAAATGCAAATGTAAATGAACACTATAGTCAATTTATTTGAACAAGATTATTAACACTTTCTGTTCCTTTCAAACAATTTTTTAACATGATAATATAATTTATCCTGAATATCAACAAAACAAACAATTGCATATCTCATCCAACAAAAAAAAAAATACATACGACTTAAAATTAAAATGTATTAAGCTTGAAGTTTAGAGTTTATGGCAATACACCACCAAACTCAAAATAAATATTTAAAATATGCATCATTTATTTCAGGTGTTCCACAGATTGTTCTATTAACAAAGATTGATAAAGTTTGTCCCATTACAGAGGAAGATATGTCACAGGTGTTTTACAGTCCAATAATCAAAGAAGCTGTAGATAGTGTATCTCAGATCATGGGACTACCAAGATCCCATATATTACCTATGAAGAACTATGAGAGTGAGATGGAATTAGATGATGGAGTTAATACATTAGCTTTGATGACACTACTACAAGTGTTACGGTTTTCTGATGATTATATGTATAATTACCTTGATCTATTAGAGGAGGGGAAACTCAAGCAGTTGAATATACGAGAATGAGTAACAATGTTGGTTTATTATACCATGTATTAACTATATCAATAACAAGCTGACATGAACTATATACATGTATTAACTAACAATGGGAATTGAAAGGATTTGATAAAGATATCATGCTTTGCTTCTAACTGGAATGATTTTGTTTATACCGGTAAATGATAGAATAAACTTTTCTTGTCAATATTTATCTGTCCCGCTCTCATTTCTTTTTATACTTTGTTTTCGCCAAAGTGAGATTGATTTGAAATATGCCATTCAAATTTTACAAGATTGTAAATCTGTTCTGAAGAGACAAAAAACTTTAAGGATTGGGTTATGATTACGACAAACAGAACATATCCATGGTCATTTGCGACGCAAATATTCTGTAAATGTTAACCATCCTGATGACTTCTTAACCACTAGGAACATTTCGTTCAGCAGCCCTCTATTAAGGAAATTACAAGCTCTGAAATATCGTATGAATAGAGATACTGGGTATATACTCCATATGCAGGTGCTACTTTTGTCGTGAACTTTCGTTCTTAACCGGCCCTTACTGTCAATTTCGAAGTGTATGTCAAGGTATGAAGAAAACCTAGCTGTATCTGTGGTATTCTTTATTTCAAGCTCAATGAGATTGAGGCCATGAACAAAATCACTAAACTTGGAACTTTTTAGTGAAAGGACATCTATATAGCGGAAAGTGAACTTATATTACATGTATCGTGCTTTAGGTTCTTTTCGTTTTTCTTGAGAAGTCCCTGTATGAGCGAGAATTCTTTAGTGAAAGGACATTTATATAGCGGAAAGTGAACTTATATTACATGTATCATGCTTTAGATTCTTTTCGTTTTTCTTGAGAAGTCCCTATATGAGCGAGTGATTTTTGTCTTATGCAAAATGAGCAATATTCCTGCTATATATATAATAGCCAGAACAAGTTACATTCGATGATGTTTTATGTCTGCTTTGCACTAGACCAACATGCTTAGTTATAGTGCTAGCTCACTGATGAAACAATTCCAAGGAAGACATGCTGTTCCACTCGGAAACATTACTCTGATTCCAGACCAATCAGTCTTTACTCTTATTACTTAATGATGTGTGCTTAGCAGAGAAGCAACAAATAACAATTTTATAGTCTTTGCTTTGATCTTCAAACTCACGATCTACCACTCACGAGGCAAGACTGGTAACCATTACACCACTGCTGTGGTTCCCTTGTATGAAGTCTGCCTCATACGAATAAAGGAAAATATCCACGATAAGAGAAGCACATTTGAAACCCATAGGAATGCAGACTGTCTGTTGAAAATACATGTCCACCAAACATAGCAAATATGTTGTGAATGAACACTTGTGCATTTTGATTATACCAGTTTCCGAGAACTTTTTAGTAGAATCAAGTGGTTTTTTTAGTACAAAAAAAAATTTGTCTCTTCCTAAAACAAGGTATTTACATTGGCCATATTTTTCTTCCCATGTAAAAAGGCATTGACTTCAGTTGTAACCTTTGCACACATTTGTATTGATCTTGTAATCTTTACTGCTTTTCCGTCAATTCAACTGCTCCCCATTCTGAAGTTTTGACAGATATGCATTACGGTACTTTGATTCAACATGTTTCTCGAAAATATACATGTTCACATTGGCTTCTATTTGGTCTTGTACATGAATGTTTGCGCAAGTGCAAACGTCCAATTAAAAAGACAAATCAAAACATTAAAGTGGCATACATCTGCTATAACAATTTGTTCTGTTGATGCACAGAGTGGAAGTAAAATGTCTTGACATACTATGTCATTGTTTTGTTGATGCATACTGAGTGGAAATAAAATGCCTTGACATACTATGTCATAGTTTTGTTGATGCATACTGTGGAAATAAAATGCCTTGACATACTATGTCATTGTTTTGTTGATGCATAAAGAGTGGAAGTAAAATGCATTGACATACTGTCATTGTTTTGTTGATGCATAGAGTGGAAGTAAAATGCCTTGACATACTATGTCATTGTTTTGTTGATGCATACTGAGTGGAAATAAAATGCCTTGACATACTATGTCATTGTTTTGTTGATACATACAGAGTGGAAGTAAAATTCCTTGACATACAATATATGTCAAATAAATAAAATACACAATGCAAGTTTAAAATATTTTTTATATAAATATTTGCAACAATTTTAAGATGATAAAATCATGATCAATATTTTATTAAAATACATAAAAATAAAAGATTACACTTTTTATCTATGTTAGATTTTATTTTTATCTATTATCTGAGTGGAGCTGATACAGATATTTCTGTAGTTAATTATGTAAAAGTTATAACAAGCAAGAATGATTTCCCTTCTAGTTGCCATTTTCCCAGTAAACTAAGATTTAATCACAATAAGTTTTACTTCAAGTATGCTTATATTTCAAGATTCTTTCTTAAGCCGTAAAAAGTTGTTCTGACAAGGTCACATATTTTGAAATAATTATCTTAATCATAGATGAATTTATGCAAATTTTCCCAAGCAAACCTTTCCATTTATGTAAATGTAATTATCACAGTTGTTTTGAGACGATGTAATAAGAAGTCTTGAAAAAGGCTCAATGAGGACAATTTTATACCGTCTGTGACATCTGGCTTGCAGAAACATACTTTTGTTATCATTAATGTATTTATAATATGCTCATACTCTGAGCTATAGAACAATTCTTCGTAAAATCAAAATATAAAATACATAGAAATAGCTAGCAGTGTGTATAGGTTTAAACACTATCATGTGTAGATGTATGAAATGTTCTCCTTCACCAATTAATTGTCTTGAAGGTTTTATTTGATGAATCAAATGAATAACATGAAAGGCAATATCAAACTGTTCACGGATGAAAGATCAGTTTCTGGCAACAAGACTTATACTGATATATTGTCAGGATCAGCTATTACAAATTACTTTCCAAAGGTGTACAATAATACCCAGATCAACTCTATTTTACACTTAAGGTGTGAAACCACTAATTCATTTCTTTTCTACTAAATTTGTGTTTTTTCGAGCCTACCTAGCCATTTTATCTTAAGCTTAACCTTTCCAAGACCATATATTTTCTGAAACGTACATGATTCCTCTACGTTCTGTCAAAATATCGGCATGTTTAAAATCTTGCAGTGAAATGCCATGCCTAATCTAAAAATAGCTCGGTCATCCCCAAGAAATTCAGTATTTATAGGTCATGCATCAAATCCTCCATAGAGGTATTCAAATACAACTAAGTCCATCAAATTTGGGCTCAAAATAATCCCGATATATTTAACTTCAATTATCAATTTTAATTAGGCCATTCCATTCAGTAGTTTTCACAATACTCCAAAGTGAAAGGAGTTTTTTTCTTGAAAAGGGGCTATGTTCTAAGCTCTGATTGGTGAATTAGTGGTTTGACATTTAATGTATAAATGATATCAAGAAAAAAGGGCCGATTGGCTGATTTTTTAAATTCTTCTCCTGAAACCGTTTGGCCAAATGAACCGAAACTTGGTAGAAAGCATCAATGGAAAGTCCTCTATAAAGATTGCTCATTTCGTCCAGATCCATTAACAAACATGGCCGCCATAGGCAATTCTTGTTTCTGATTGGTCAATTTCTAAAAATCTTCTCCTCTGAAACCGCTTGGCCAAATGATCCGAAACTTGGTAGGAAGCATCTATGGAAGGTCCTCTATAAAGATTGCTCATTCCGTCCCGATCCATTAACAAACATGGCCGATTCTTGTTTCTGATTAGCTGATTTTTAGATTCTTCCTTTGTTGCGATTGCCCATTTCGTCGCGATCCATTATTAAACATGGCCACCACAGGCAATTTTTGTTTCTGATTGGCCTATTTTTAAAAGTCTTCTCCTCTGAAACCGCTTGGCCAAATGAACCGACACTTTGTAGGATGCATCTATGGGAGGTCCTCTATCAGGCGTACTCATTTCATCCCGATCCATTAACAAATATGGCTGCCACAGGCAATTCTTGTTTCTTATTGGTCGATTTCTAAAACAGCTTTTCCTCTGAAGCCACTTGGCCAAATAATATGAAACATGGTAAGAAGCATCTATGGAAGGTCCTCTATAGAGATTGCTCATTTCGTTTTGATCAATTAACAAACATGGCTGCCACAGGCAATTTTTGTTTTAGATTGGTCGATTTCTAAAAATCTTCTCTGAAACTGCTTTGCCAAAATGAACCGAAATTTGGTGGGAAGCACCTATGGAAGGTTCTGTATTAAGTTTCCTCAAAGCAGAATGAAAGGTGAGCTACACATGCTCAACCCACTGAGCCTCTAATTTAGTTTTCTGTGTAGTATTTTGTAGATCATTGTTTGTCCATTTGTCCTTTTTCCTTTGGCCATTGTATTGTTTGTCCTTCGATTTACGGCATGTTAACCCCTTTGGCATCTTAAAACTTTTCTTAATGATCTCGGCAAAGATGGTTACTGGTACTTTTGTAATGTCAGTTTAAATGAAGGTATTTGGTGGCAGCCAATTCCAATCTATTGCTGTGCTTGGAAGGCCACCATATATCAGTATGTCTGTTCTAGTATATATCCTGTAGAGATGCTCTTTTTATGGTAGCGAATTCCAATCTGTTGCTGTGTTTTGGGAGGATGCCATATTTCAATGTCTGTTTTTGGCATATATCCTGTTGAGAATGCTCTTGTTATGTCTACTTTTGCTATATTGCATTAGTCTATTAAACAATTATGTTAGTATGCTGGCACTTTGGGGGTCCTTTATCGTCTTTTGAATAGCAACATTAATGTGTTGTTCCTTCTCCTGTCTGCTAGTTATGGTAACTTCAGCTCATGGTATATTCGTTAATTGGAAATGGTGTCATTGATCCTGGTCAGTAGTACAGGTAATATATCTGATGTAATATATCTTGCTGATCTCTTTTGAAATATTTTCTAATTTATCCCTCAGATAAGGATCCCACACTGAATTTGTACAATCTATTTGTGGTCTTATTAAGTTTTTGTACCCTTGAATTGTACTTCAGGTAAGCAAGATGTACATTTACCTCTTTATAAACCTAGGATTTTATTAGCTTTATTGCAAGTCTCTGAGATGTGTTTCCCTCAGTGTAAATTATTTCCTATATGCACCCCTCAGTATATTAATATTAAAAATTCAAGTCAGTTTCCCTTTAATAAATGTGTAGTTGCATTATAGTTGTTGGTTTTCTTTCTATGGAGTGTCATCATACAAGATATTACAAGTTGAGATCACATTTTGATGTGAGATTTGATGACATCAGTTCTTAATTAATATACAATAATGCCTCTAAACTCTACCTTTATAAAATAATTTGAACGAAGAGGTATGTAAAACGGACACATTTTCATCCTCCAAATATAATACTTACGGCTAATGTTAAGAAGAGCTTGGTTGACATCTGTTCCTAGTCGTGAGGCATTAATACATAGAACTAACAGAGGTAAGTCACTGTCTGTTGGAGGTTGTTTGTGTTTCTCCACTTCAATGGAAGTATTATTCATTTCAAATTGGAGACTCAACATTCCTTCCAATTTGTTCATCATTTTTTCACATAGTTCCTTGTTGACAGCTGCATACATTTGAACACAAACTAAAAAGGAAAAATAAATATTTGTACATCATTATTTGTCCTTTGTATTGTCTGTACTTTCTGGATATACGGCTTCTGATAAATCTAATTAAAATCATATCTCCCAGTTGTTCCCCAATACTACGGTAATGTATAACGTGGGGAAGACCGGAGGAAATCTCATTACAGGTCACACACGAGTGACCCTATGTACCAGCCAATGAAAACGGTGATTGTGAAAATGTAACTAGACTAACTAGACTGCTTTACATGCTATGAGCAATCGAATTGAACGAAAAAAGCATTTATCACATCATCAATTCATACACATGTATCTATATATTCATGTCATTAGGTCACTCAAATGTGATCCGTAATGGGGTTTTCCTAAAATTTCCCACGCCACGACATATCAGGAAGGGGGGACTAGTAAGAGATATGATTTTAATCAGATAGATGTTAAATAAGAATCAATCAATTAAGTGTAAACTTCGCATTTTGTAGATAGTTCGATGTAAGTGTGTGTTTATTGTTGAGAAGACAAGTTATTATCATAATTATAATAATTATTGTTTCAATTTATATAATAATTTCAGATAAAACCTGATTTACCTGTTGTATGGTTCATTTTCACCCATTCTTCTACCTGGTGTTTTAATGCATTTCTCTCTTGTTCAACACTGTTAAGATTTTCACGATACTGTCTACCTGTTTTTTCCAATTGCTCACGAAGCTTCACATTTTCTCTCCTTTGTTGTTCCTGTCCTTCATATAATTTTTCCATTTCCTTTTTTTGAGAACATAGGAATTTTCTACGCTCTAATAAATCATTTTCTTTTCTTTCCGCAAGCTCTTTTTCAATCTTTTCCTTTTCTTGTTTTAAAATTTTAATATTAGTGTTTGCTCCTATTAATTGTCTTTCATTTTCTGGAAAGAATGATTGTTGCCACGTTCAACCTTCGAGTTCTCAGAAGCCAATTTTGTCTTGTGAAGTTCTTCGCGGAGTTCTTTAATAACAATTTCATTCTTTTCTTGTTCTTTTATGAGCGCTTTGTTGACATTTTGATATTTCTTTACAACTGTTTGTTGCTCTTGAGAAGCTACAGTTAACTGGGAAATAAGATCTTCCATTTTTTTCTAGAAAAAAAATATTTTGATATTTTAACAATAGAAATTCTAAAATTTATGCTTAACATTACAATGACAGCTAAATAATCTGAAATACCAGGTACATCATGCTATGTGTCATACTTGTTTTTCTTTCTTAGAACAGTCTGTGATAATTATTGGGGCTGTCTTGACCGCTATCATACATAGTATATGTCCTGATGATAATCCTGTCTTGGGTGAAGCTATGTGATAAAAATCCTCAATGGTTTGCGGAATAAGTTACTTTTATACGAGGAGGAAATTAAAGCAACATTCATAGAGAATCACTGACCCAGCAAACACATTATGCGTCGATCCTCATCGTAATATTTCTACCACGAAACGAAAAACCTCCAAACGGTAAATGTAAACGTCACAAGTTATGATACTCAGTTGATGTTCATCATGTTGTACCGTGCGTCTGCTGGGGTTCGTTAAATTATAGAATTTAACACGCACGCACACTTATCATCATACATTGTGCAAAGTTTTGACACAATCGTTGCATTTGCAAATTTCATAATGATATGGGGAAAATAATATGGATAAGAAATTGAGCATCTACATTTAAAATTCTGATCGATTTCCTCTTTTTATAAAAAAACCAAAAAAAAACCCAAATATATTATAAACATACAACTTAATTTCAGATATTTTCTATATTTAATAATTAGCGAAACGTAAATACATAACCTTGTTATCCTCAGCATGTCGACTTAAATCGTTGTCCATATTTCCAAATGCTGCTTCAAGCTTCAAACTTACAGATATAGGTATGCTGAAAAAGTTTGTAAATGCAAAACAATTATTACAAGACTTCTCAATACTATACCGGAATTGAGGAGATGAAATATTTTCAACATATTTCAGAGATAATAACGCCATCATAACATACAAATTTTAAACCCAAAAGTTTAAAAGATTTTTTGATGAGAGCGGACATATCCACGAGCAAACCAGATATTGGGCAATGCAAAGGTTGTGGGGATATATGCTGCATGACTTGCAGAAACATGGAAACAGCAGAAGTTCCAAATGGGCAAGAATATACCATCTTTTTTGCAACGTCAACTGCAAATACAACAACGCGATGTGTCCTTTGGAAAGTGGTATTACGTGTATGTGGGCTCCAATACGTATGTGAAATAGTCCAGTCATTTAATAAATGTATGAATGGTCATAGGAGTGACATCAAATGCAAGCTCGATTTGCCTCTCAGTCGACATATCCTTTCATATAGCCATACTGAATACAGGAGCTTTGCAAAAACTCAAAATAACTGAAAACAGACTACACATGATGAGAGGTCTAGATAATATAGAGAATGTTTTGGATAAGAAAATTCCAACCACTAGCTTCGAAAGGAATAAAGAAAAAAGTAAATAATTCAGTTTTGTGCCGTTGTCAGAGAGATATGTTATGTATAATTGGTTAACTTGTTACAGTTTTAGCTAACACCATATTTAACACCAAAAATACCAACTGTATTGTAGTCCTTTTCCTCATTATTGTTATTATTTATATTTTATCTTGTGTATACATTATTTCATGTAATATTTTGTAATATTTTGTGTTATATGTTACTATCCATCAATATTGTAATATAATATAATACTTATATAGGTCAATAGACACGGGCTAGAAAATTGTGTAATATAATATGATACTTATATAGGTCAATAGACACGGGCTAGAAAATTGTGTAATATAATATGATACTTATATAGGTCAATAGACACAGGCTATCCATCAATATTGTAATATAATATAATACTTATATAGGTCAATAGACACAGGCTATATAATACTTATATAGGTCAATAGACACAGGCTATATAATACTTATATAGGTCAATAGACACAGGCTATATAATACTTATATAGGTCAATAGACACAGGCTATATAATACTTATATAGGTCAATAGACACAGGCTATATAATACTTATATAGGTCAATAGACACAGGCTATATAATACTTATATAAGTCAATAGACACAGGTAAATTTCAAAGCAGTAACGATTTGTTACTACTATAGGTATGCATTTGGTGTTGTGCGTCTTGTTAACGTTTTAGAAGATTATATTTACAACTTCATATGTAATCAGTGCCTATCACCAGGACAGTATTAACAGCATAATAGGCACCCGGACAAAGCAATTGACTGGGACCCGTATCCACACAACCACTCACAAGAATAAAACTGTGAGTGTCAATAAAATTAAATATATACAAAACATGTACTTATTGTATTGGTACTTCCAACAAAATCAGTGTTTAAACATTAAAAAAAAAACATGCCGTACACAACATACATAGATTAGCATGGTGCCCCTATAGTCAAGAGCCCATGGCAACTGCCCAGCATGCGCTAAGATGGCACTGCCTATCACCACTAACGTTGTGAGTTTGAATCCTGCTCATGGCGAGGTGTACTTGGTACCTTATGTGATAAAATTTCCAGTGACTTGCGACAGGTCTGTGTTTTTCTCCGTGTACTCTGGTTTCATCCACCAATAAAACCGGGAATGAAACTGACTGGCACGATATAACTGACATATTGTTGAAAGTGGCGTTAAACACCATATACCATCCATCTATATTTAGTGGGTTTTTTCCTGTTTCTGTTTTTGTTATGTTTTTACTATTTTTATTTATTTCTTCTTCTTTTTTCATTCATGATTTCCGATTATTTTTTGAAAGTCAGCCGATGGAAAAACCATCATCGCAATTATGACATGAAACGCCACTCATACTTGTAAGTCAGCGACCACCCCTATATGTATAGTACCCTTGTGGGTATTGTGCAGTCAGGATTAAATCTTTTTCGTATAGGCCTAGATTGTATAATTTTACAATATTTTGACATAAACATGATACATGAATTACTCACTCTTATGCCATTGAGATACACTCTTGAATAACCATACAGTAATACATTTTCAGAAAATACAAATTAACCGGAAAATCCTAGTTTCGTTTTACGTAGCACGTGATCTGGGATGATAAAACTTATTGTATTACTATCGGATACGAGTTTGGTAAAATCTGGTAAGTTAGTAGTACACATTGACTTGATCATAATTTGTTAACATTGTATTAAGATGCTGCGAGGCTATATATTCCTTCAGTCCAATATCATATTAAATGTGATAATTTACAGCTATCTGCAATCCATGCGAGATACATATCGGGACACAGTTATCAGGGGATATGTGACTCCATCTTCGTAACATTTTTTCACCACTTGGAAGTTTTTCCCCATTAATTGGGATATTACTACAATAACACTTATACCCAAATAACAGTAATTAATAAGTGTGATTAGAATCCATGCAAATCAATATATACATGTATATTAAAAATCCATCTTCGATTTATACATTGGTAAATTGAAGCACAGGCACAGTAAAAGCCACTAGACCGATTGACCTTAATTTCCCCGTGTTTGCCACGGTGGTACGTATTTTCAGGGCTAGTAACGATGTAGGGCCTCTACTTCTGGGTCCTGGGTCCACACGAATACTAGAAATAAACACAAGGTAAGGAACAAAATTGCTGGGTACTGCTAAATTTCTTATTATTGTCGATTTCCCTGATTTCTGAAAAATAAACGGATGGAATGCACTAACCTTGTGGACCCCCATCAGCTGTTGTGCCCCTGCTTTACTGTCGTATTCGTATTATTTTGCATATATACCCCCGACAATCTGTTCCCAAGACCGATTGTCAACTTAGTCGGAGGTCTATTTTGGATTCTCTCAGACTCCAACGTGTCTTTAGAAGAACAAATCTGGCTTACCGAATGCATTTATTTGGCATACTATTTCAAACTTAGAAAAAAAGAAAAAAACCCAGAATGAAATGTCTTTTTTAATCACATGGTAGGTATAAAAACAACAGGTGAACAAATATCAATCCTTTGCCACAATGGAACCATATTTGACAAACCCCGGGAAAAAACTGGACTGGCCATCAAGACACGTTGGAGTCCGAGAGAATCCAAAATAGACCTCCGACTAAGTTGACAATCGGTCTTGGGAACAGATTGTCGGTGGTCAATTTATGACATGAGAGTGAATAAGTGGAAAATAATCCTTCATTGATTGAGATTTTCTATGTTTACCATATCTGTGTGTTAATATACAAAAAATACTTAATTTTTTTTTTTTTTATATTGAAAAGAATGTATTTATAATCAACTGGCATTTTTTTTTTAATGTTTAGAATGTATGTTTAACAAAATAAGAATAAAAATGTGAAAAAAAATGTTCAAGAAATGTCCTGAATAACAAAAAGAAAAGAAATTAATATTACCTTGGATAAAATGGATTAAAAAAAATCGAAACATAGTAACAAGTATATTTTTGAAATTGGATTACATTTATTTGATTAAATTGATAAAGCAAATTAAATATATTAGTCCTCTGCAAAAACAGATCAAATTAATTACAAAATAAAAAAAATAAAAAAAATTAAAATTTTAAATACATGTATCATAAAAGAACAACTATAACATTTTTGTCAAAGTTGAAAAAAAACCCTCTTAAATACATGACTAACATGTACACACATGCACATTACATAGAAAGAAAATTCTTAAAATGTTAAATCTAATCTTAATTAATTAATCTATTGATTAAAATAGCATCACAATTAATCTTGTTCTTCTTTGTCATATTTTCAGTTAAAAATTCTTATATATCCAATACAAAATTATGATTTCATTTCAATTATTTGTTTAAATTGTTAGCTGATGCTAATATCACAAAATATTAAATTTTGAAAATATTATTTTATTGACAAATTTCCAAGGTACAGTTAAATGTTAAAGTCCTTTTTCTACACATCAAAATCACTGAAATCCAAATATGCCCATTTCCTGTTATGTAACACAAACAGGTGTATATATTACCTGTAGATCACCTGTGAAATCAACAAGACACTACTGAACAGGTATTTTATGGCACTGTTTATTACCTTGGGGTTAATTAGCAGACCATCAGCGAAAATGCTGAGCCTGGCTCAGCATCCAAATTATGCTCAGCTTTTATCAGTGTATGCTGTCAGCTGTACTGTACCTTTGAAAAGCATACATTTCTCAGCCAAACCGATTTAACAAGGACTGGGATCATCAGTAATAGTTTTTTTTCCCCAGAATTTAACATTAGGTTATATGACAAAAACTCATGAGTCTTAATTTTGTCGGATAATTGTTAACAGTATGTTTTTGTCAGATTATAAGAATCTAAAGTAAAACATTTTTTGAACAACCGTGGTGCGAATTGTTCAACTCATGATTGATCGATCACGATATTTTAACCCTTCAAAGAACTATTGGTTTACTAGTTTTAACGCATTCCTCATTTCACTGTACTTTCGGTGCTTGTTCTTTCGGGTGGTTCTAGTTAATACTGCCCGTCCGGATGGAGCTTTTCTTTTCGTCGTTTGATTCATTTATTGAAAACGTATGATTCGACCGTTCTTGTTTATAGACAAACAAAAGCAGAAATTGTCAATACATGAAATTGTTGTTGATTTCTGATTAACTAGCGTAACTAAATTAGATGATCAGAATCGTTTCATGCAGCATTAATGTTAACATATTCGCCTTTGTTTGTCTATAAACAAGAACGAATCATACGTTTTCATTGAATGAACCAACGGCGAAACGAAAAGCTTCATCCGAGCGGACAGTAATATGATCATGAAGATGTCTTCTGTGTGTAATTAACCTGAATTTGTATCTGGTTAGGGACCGGCCATTTAACTTGCAGGGGAGGGGACTATGGGTTTTTTTTTCGTTCAGAATTTTATTTCGGACGACACGAGATTTAAAAAATTAATTTTTTTTGTCGCGCAAAGCGCGATTTTTTTTCCCAGGCTTTAACATTAGGTTATATGACAAAAACTCTGAATCAGATTATTTTTTTTTCCTCCACCAAAATCAGAATATTTTTCCAGCAACATTGGGAATCAGAATATTTTTTTAGAAAAAGCACATCATGGTTAGAAAATGTTTGTTACTTAGCCAAAGAAATAATAAATGCCAAAATTGTATAAAAATGAAAAATGTTAATGTTCACCACTATCTTTTCTTATCAGAGACATATGAGCCGGTGGCAAGGGGCACATGCACCCCCCCCCCCCTCCCTTTGTCAAAATTTTAAAACGCTGGATTTTTAGTATACTTTAGGATTTTTGTGATATTTATTTGGAATTACCATTATTTAACACAACTAAACCGTACGAAAGGTAGGAATTAAGTATAAATATGAACGGGTGTCATCCCTTGTGATATGTTAGTACCGCACATTGATAGTTAGTCCGAGATTCCTCTGTCGTCCGACGACATTATATATTATTGCTAGAGCCGTCGAACGTCAGAGCGCTATACATACGGAAAACAGCGGATTTGCTTCTCCATCTCTGGGTCAGCACATTTCCACGTTTCGTGGCTATCGGATTTTATTTTCTATCAGAAACTCTTATATAAATCGCTTCACCAATCATTTTTCTATTCATTCATAACCATCTTACCCTCAGAAAGTGGTGTTACACTCCATTACAGCACGATTTTGCCTTAGATCCTATGATTTCGACATTGGTCTTCCATTTTTCAAACATTTGTCACGTGACTACGAGAAAACTACGATTACCGCAATGTATCATGGGAGATGATTTGCATATAAACAAACAAACAAATATTTTTATTGCCAATCATAGGCGCCTGTTAAGGCAGAACAATTGATTATATTGATTGGTAATGATTTTAACAGCAAATTTAGTGAATTACAGATAACCATAAGAAAAAAAAATGTAGTACCTTGTCCAAAAAGGGGGAACGTAACACATGCTCTTTCCGAAGCCCGTTGGTAACAATCTGCCATTGAATCTTTTCTTTCCAACACATTCTGTATTATTTCCTTCTGCTCTGCTTTGATCTGTAGATGGACTGTTTGTCCTGCAGAATACGCTTAAATGTATCGTCTTCCATGTGATTTGAATGTTGTTTACGTATGCAAATAATGCTCCAAATAACTTGGCACGCTGCATTAATTAGCTCCCATCATGCAATGCGTTGCTGTCATCATTCAGTTAGTATCGCGAGATCACGTGTGTAGATTCGAAAATGGAAGTCAAATGGCGGAATAATAGGATCTAAGGCAAAATCGTGCTGTAATGGAGTGTAACACCACTTTCTGAGGGTAAGATGGTTATGAATGAATAGAAAAATGATTGGTGAAGCGATTTATATAAGGGTTTCTGATAGTTAATAAAATCCGATAGCCACGAAACGTGGAAATGTGCCGACCCAGAGCTGGTGAGGCAAATCAGCTGTTTTCCGTATATATTGCGCTCTGACGTTCGACGGCTCTATCAATAATATATAATGTCGTCGGACGACAGAGGAATCTCGGACTAGTTCGCTATGTACCTAAAATACCACAAGGCCGGACTCGCTCCTACTACCTCTGTCACTTCAATCGCTATTTCCCCTGTCAAAATGTCGATAGGATGCAAATCGCTTACTAATTTGCGTAGTGAAATGATTTTTCTTCAAGGAAAACTCGTTTTTTATATCTTCCTACCATCTACACCCCCATACTGACAGATAATCCTCAGATTTTGTCGACAATGGACACCTAAGTGGCAGCAAAGCGAAAGTAGGTCGCGTGCGACATATTTCCGCCTTTCGGTCGTTCTCGGGTTTTATCATATATAATTACTAAACACTAGAAACATTACAAGGCGCCAAAATACAATGATATGACCACAGGAGTCGGAAGTTCTATCAATAATAAGGTATAGGGGCACCTCGAAGATCGCTGGGCAACTATAAAAAAAAACCACCAGGAGTGCAACGTATTTTTGGGGGGTTGGCCTAAATCTATACCTACAGGTAGATCAGCATGGAATAAAAGGTTGAATCCTACTCTTGGAAGTTTAACTAAATAAATATCATGTTTTCTTGTACTTACCACACGGTTTTGTAGCAGTTTCGTACATTTTACCCTTCTACACCACCATCGCAAGATCCATGATCGGTAAACCGGAAGTGCAGCTCTGTCGTGAATTTTAAGGTCAGTATGATTAAATTATCTCTTTTGATAAATTATGAAACATCTTGTGATAAATTATATGATTTAAATATAATAAAATATTACTTAAAAAATAAGGTCCAATTGTTTGTTGTATTTATTTTGCCATAATTTAATTTTACTGACCTTAAAATTCACTGCACTTCCGGTTTACCGATCATGGATCTTGCGATGGTGGTGTAGAAGGGCAAAATGTACGAAACTGCTACAAAACCGTGTGGGAAGTACAAGAAAACATGATATTTATTTAGTTTAAACATCCAAGAGTAGGATTCAACCTTTTATTCCATGGTGATCTACCTGTAGGTATAGATTTAGGCCAACCCCCCAAAAATGCGTTGCACTCCTGGTGTTTTTTTTATAGTTGCCCAGCGATCTTCGAGGTGCCCCTATACCTTATTATTGATAGAACTTCCGACTCCTGTGATATGACTGACAAAATGAATGAAAACTTCAATGCTTCTTGGTATGCAAATAATACTAAAAATAAGGCATAGGAAATAATTGTATTTAAAAAACATTATAATTATACAATAACAATACTGATATATAATTACGTTTCCCGAACTTTTCTTTCTGAACTTCTCAGGTATGTTTCGTAAGGCAATGATAAAACCCGAGAACGACCGAAAGGCGGAAATATGTCGCACGTGACCTACTTTCGCTTTGCTGCCACTTAGGTGTCCATTGTCAACAAAATCTGAGTATTATCTGTCAGTATGGGGGTGTAGATGGTAGGAAGATATAAAAAAACGGGTTTTCCTTGAAGAAAAATCATTTCACTACGCAAATTAGTAAGCGATTTGCGTCCTATCGACATTTTGACAGGGGAAATAGCGATTGAAGTGACAGGGGTAGTAGGAGTGAATTCGGCCTTGTGGTATTTTAGGTACATAGCGAGCATATTTTTGACTCTACACAAGCGCCTGTGCGTAGATTCTGCAAAAAATAAAACAAAACTAAAACACACCAAGGCGAGTTTTTCTACATCGGCTGTAAATGGTTCAAAAAATTAATTTGATATTTTCTGAAAATATTGTAGTTCAAAATTAAGTCAAATTTATTCTATAATCATCTTTTACTAATCCGTAACTAGAAAGGTTTTTCTCTAATGTAATAATCTGGACACGCTTGAAAAAAGTGCTGTGTTTGTTTACATGTCGTCACGATTTACGGAATTGACGCAGTTGCAAATGAAATAGATGTCGTTTTGAAATTTTTTGACTCGGGAATGAAAATACAAGATTTTAATTAAAATTCCGCGTAATGTTGTTGACGACTTTGGCCTATGTCTATGAATAACATGACGTCATGACTTTAATAGCGAGATGTCATTCTGATTAATTTAACAATGTAAGCACCTTTTATTGTCTTTTGTTACTTAAATATGATTTTTAGAAGTTCATGATATCATTTTAGTTTTAAAATCATTTATTGGAGACTTTTTTTTTTATTTTTGGCATTCTCTCCGAGACTGCCAACTTTTATCAACTTCCGGACGAAAGGATTTCAATCTCATCATAAGGAAGATTGTGTGTTGCATGCGCATGCCCATGTTGCTGTAGAGCTCTCTGTGCTCGCTATTATTTATAGATTCATATTTATTTTTAATAGTAATATCATTTGGAATCTTACACCACTGCCTGCTAATTAATCAAATACATTATATTGGAGAAAAAAATTAAACTTTGTCTAACAAAGAAATTAAAATTTAATAATCGTTTTTGTAATGGTCATTCTGGAAAAAATTTCACTGTTGGACATGAAATACATACGAGAACAAATTTCACATAGTCCGCCTATGTGAAATTTGTTCTCGTATGTATTTCATGTCCAACAGTGAAATTTTTTCCAGAATGACCATTACAAAAACGATTATTAAATTTTCCTATGAAATATGTTCCAGGAACTAATTTTTCATTTAAAAAGTTTCGACAGAACAAATTTTCTGTGAAATAGGTTCCGGCGGAACAAATTTCACGCCGGAACAAATATTTTGTATCCTGTCCCCGAGTAACTGTGGATATACTAACATATAACAACATGCCGTTTGGGGTCGTGACGGGTAACCTTTCATTCATTTTTGACCGTTCAGTCATATATGTATGCAATACAGATACATATATTGACCAATGACATCTCTTGATGTGTATTTGGTTTTAAGAAAGGGGCTCATCGCTGATTGGTCGGTTGATCATATGAATCCCATCGACATTAACCCCAAACGGGATGTTGTTAGACGTTGTGCTCATCGATTTTCTCAAGAAAAAATAATTAAAAAAATAATACAACAGCCATATAATTTTAATAAGATCATAGTGCAGTTTGGCTTTCAATCCAACTGCATGATATAGATGAGAAATGAAACAAAAACTTTGGCCATGATGACGACTCGTTAGTAGTTAGGCGTTCTGACATATCTTCCTTAATTTAAGTCACTTCTTCATATATGCTGTTCGGAAGCAACATTTAATTTCAACAGTGAGTAATCAACTTTTACTTCATACAATTGAACACAAAAAAGACCACGACATATGGCGCTGGAAATCCAGATCCTGGCTTGGAAAATGCACCAGGGTTAAACCATTTAATGGGACACCACCCGTCTTGAATCATTTATCGTCCATTTTTGCAAACATTTTTGTCTTCAAATTGTTGGAGATCCAATAGTGAACTAATTTGGATGGTCTCGTCACTGGTTTGTTTTGGATCTGTGAAGAATCACAATTTACTATTTTAATTCCTTTAAAATCCTTTTAAAGACAAACTTATCTGTACTAAGAAATGAATGCAGTCGATTTAAACTTTATTGGCATGTAAAAGCCTTGGCCGAAATGCATTCTCACATCAAGTCATTGAGCACAGAAAGACCACAATATATGACGATGAAAATACAGGTCCTGACCTGGGACAGGCACATTAATGTTGCGGACTTAAACCGGTAGTGTACAGTATATAGTTATTAGTTTTCATTATTTTCGAAAATATTTCCTGGAAGTGTGAAAGGTTTAATGAAAGGTTGTGTGCTTAATTGACTGATGAATTTCAATTTCGAAGTCACTTGTCAACCTTTTGACTAATCACATGAGGATATTAACGTAACCCATATATTATTCAATGATAATTGTAAATATCTTGACGATATCTAACCTGTTAACAATCTTTAGTTTTGTTTAAAAATGGTAAAGCAATTTATTCTAACGAACTTGCATCACATAAAGCTAACAATAAAAGTGACTCGTGTCAGCTTTTTAGCTCACCTGACCCAAAGGGTCATGTGAGCTATTGTCATCACTTGGCGTCCGTCGTCGTCGTCCGTCGTACGTCGTAAACTTGTTCAAAAATCTTCTCCTCTGAAAATACTAGACCAATGGAAACCAAACTTGGACTGAATCATCACTAGGGTGTCTAGTTTCAAAATTGTGTCCGGTGATGCCGTGCACCAACCAACATGGCCGCTGTTACTAAAAATAGAACATATGGTAAAATTGCAGGTTTTGAGTAATAACTCAAAATCTGTTAATAATATCAAAAATCTGACATGGTGTAAAAATGATCAGCACATCAAGATCTACCTACCCTGCAATTTTGAAGTAAATCTGATTACCCATCTTGGAGTTATTGCCCTTTTTTCATCAAATTTGTAAAATTTTAATACTTTTCGTCTTATATTTCAAAAACTATAAGAGATAAAGGTTAACTTTAATTGCAAAGATGTGCAGCATATCAAGATCTACCCACCCTGCAATTTTGAAGTAAATCCCATTACCCATTTTGGAGTTATTTCCCTTTTTTCATCAAATTTTCAAAATTTTAATACTTTTCGTTCTTTATTTCAAAAACTATAAGAGACAGGTGGTAAGTTGAAACTGTAAACATGTTCAGCATGTCAAGATCTACCTACCCTGCAATTTTGAAGTAAATTTGATTACCCATCTTGGAGTTATTGCCCTTTTTTCATCAATTTTTATTTTATTTTAATACTTTTCGTCTTATATTTCAAAAAATATTTAGAGATAGATGTTAAGTTTAATTGCAAAAATGTGCAGCATGTCAAGATCTACCTACCCTGCAATTTTGAAGTAAATCCCATTACCCATTTTGACCGATTATGCAAATTAGAAAAAAGGGGGGATGAAATTTAAAAAAAATCTTCTCCTCTGAAACTACTGAGCCAATCTCAACCAAACTTTGCTAAAATGATCCTTAGATGGCCCCCTTTCAAAATTGTGTCCGTCAGCGCCGTCCTGTATCCAAAATAGTCATTGGATGGTTCTCTTCCAAAAATGTGTCCGGCGGTTCGGCCCTTCGATCAAGATGGCCCCCACAGCCGAACTTAGCTTAACATAGGACCCTATGGGAAATTCACATAAACATCTTCTCCTCAGAAACCACTGGGCCAATTGCATCCAAACTTTTGTGGAATGATCCTTGGATGGCCCCCTTCCAAAATTGTGTCAGGTGATCCCGACTTCCAACCAAGATGGCCGCCAAGCTAAAAATAGAAAAAGGGGGATGAAAATTAAAAAAATCTTCTCCTCTGAAACTACTGAGCCAATCTCAACCAAACTTTGCTGAAATGATCCTTGGGTGATCCCCTTTCAAAATTGTGTCCGTCAGTGCCGTCCTATATCCAAGATGGCCGCCATTACTAAAAATAGAAATTTCTTCAAATGGTCAAAACTGCTCTATTTTAAGCCAGAAAGTGCCCAAATTTGAACTGTATAAGCATAATGATGAGCTTTTTAACATATATTACGGGATTTTTTATGAACTTTGAACTTTTGCCTATTTTGACCGATTATGCAAATTAGAAAAAAGGGGGATGAAATTTAAAACAAATCTTCTCCTCTGAAACTACTGAGCCAATCTCAACCAAACGTTGCTGAAATGATTCTTGGGTGATCCTCTTCCAAAATTGTGTCCAGCATTTCAGAACACCGACCAAGATGGCCGCCACAACCGAACTTAATTTAACATAGGACCCTATGGGGAATTCCCATAAAAATCTTCTTGTCTGAAACCATTTGCTCAATAAGAACAAAATTTTGATGAAATAGTCATTGTATGGTTCTCTTCCAAAAATGTGTCCGGCGGTTCGGCCCTTCGATCAAGATGGCCCCCACAGCCGAACTTAGTTTAACATAGGACCCTATGGGAAATTCCCATAAAAATCTTCTCCTCAGAAACCACTGGGCCAATTGCAACCAAACTTTTGTGGAATGATCCTTGGGTGGTCCCCTTTCAAAATTGTGTCCGTCAGCACCGTCCTGTATCCAAGATGGCCGCCATGACTAAAAATAGAAATGTCTTCAAATGGCCAAAACTGCTCTATTTTAACCCAGAAAATGTCCAAATTTGAACTGTATAAGCATAATGATGAGCTTTTTAACATATATTACGGGATTTTTTATGAACTTTGAACTTTTGCCTATTTTGACCGATTATGCAAATTAGAAAAAAGGGGGGATGAAATAAAAAAAAAACTTCTCCTCTGAAACCACTTGGCCAATCTCAACCAAACTTTGCTGAAATGATCCTTGGGTGGTCCCCTTTCAAAATTGTGTCCGTCAGCGCCGTCCTGTATCCAAGATGGCCGCCATGACTAAAAATAGAAATTTCTTCAAATGGCCAAAACTTCTCTATTTTAATCCAGAAAGTGCCCAAATTTGAACTGTATAAGCATAATGATGAGCTTTTTAACATATATTACGGGATTTTTTATGAACTTTGAACTTTTACCTATTTTGACCGATTATGCAAATTAGTAAAAAGGGGGGATGAAATTAAAAAAAAATCTTCTCCTCTGAAACTACTGTGCCAATCTCAACCATACTTTGCTGAAATGATCGTTGGGTGGTCCCCTTTCAAAATTGTGTACGTCAGCGCCGTCCTGTATCCAAGATGGCCGCCATGACAAAAAATAGAATTTTTTTCAAATGGCTAAAACTGCTCTATTTTAAACCAGAAAGTGCCCAAATTTGAACTGTATAAGCATGAGCTTTTTAACATATATTACGGGATTTTTTATAAACTTTGAACTTTTGCCTATTTTGACCGATTATGCAAATTAGAAAAAAAGGCGGGGTGTGTGAAATTTAAAAAAAATCTTCTCCTCTGAAACTACTGAGCCAATCTCAACCAAACTTTGCTGAACTGATCCTTGAGTGACCCCCTTTCAAAATTGTGTCCGTCAGCGCCGTCCTGTATCCAAGATGGCCGCCATTACTAAAAATAGACATTTCTTCAAATGGCCAAAACTGCTCTATTTTAAGCCAGAAGTGCCCAAATTTGAACTGTATAAGCATAATGATGAGCTTTTTAACATATATTACGGGATTTTTTATGAACTTTGAACTTTTGCCTATTTTGACCGATTATGCAAATTAGAAAAAAGGGGGGATGAAATTAAAAAAAATCTTCTCCTCTGAAACTACTGTGCCAATCTCAACCAAACTTTGCTGAAATGATCCTTGGGTGGTCCCCTTTCAAAATTGTGTCCGTTAGCGCCGTCCTGTATCCAAGATGGCCGCCATGACTAAAAATAGAAATTTCTTCAAATGGCCAAAACTGTTCTATTTTAAGCCAGAAAGTGCCAAAATTTGAACTGTATAAGCATAATGATGAGCTTTTTAACCTATATTACGGGATTTTTTATGAACTTTGAACTTTTACCTATTTTGACCGATTATGCAAATTAGGAGAAAGGGGGGATGAAATTAAAAAAAAAATTTCTCCTCTGAAACTACTGTGCCAATCTCAACCATACTTTGCTGAAATGATCGTTGGGTGGTCCCCTTTCAAAATTGTGTACGTCAGCGCCGTCCTGTATCCAAGATGGCCGCCATGACAAAAAAAATAGAAATTTTTTCAAATGGCTAAAACTGCTCTATTTTAAGCCAGAAGTGCCCAAATTTGAACTGTATAAGCATAATGATGAGCTTTTTAACATATATTACGGGATTTTTTATGAACTTTGAACTTTTGCCTATTTTGACCGATTATGCAAATTAGAAAAAAGGGGGGATGAAATTAAAAAAAATCTTCTCCTCTGAAACTACTGTGCCAATCTCAACCAAACTTTGCTGAAATGATCCTTGGGTGGTCCCCTTTCAAAATTGTGTCCGTTAGCGCCGTCCTGTATCCAAGATGACCGCCATGACTAAAAATAGAAATTTCTTCAAATGGCCAAAACTGTTCTATTTTAAGCCAGAAAGTGCCAAAATTTGAACTGTATAAGCATAATGATGAGCTTTTTAACATATATTACGGGATTTTTTATGAACTTTGAACTTTTACCTATTTTGACCGATTATGCAAATTAGTAAAAAGGGGGGATGAAATTAAAAAAAAATCTTCTCCTCTGAAACTACTGTGCCAATCTCAACCATACTTTGCTGAAATGATCGTTGGGTGGTCCCCTTTCAAAATTGTGTACGTCAGCGCCGTCCTGTATCCAAGATGGCCGCCATGACAAAAAATAGAATTTTTTTCAAATGGCTAAAACTGCTCTATTTTAAACCAGAAAGTGCCCAAATTTGAACTGTATAAGCATGAGCTTTTTAACATATATTACGGGATTTTTTATGAACTTTGAACTTTTGCCTATTTTGACCGATTATGCAAATTAGAAAAAAAGGCGGGGGGTGTGAAATTTAAAAAAAATCTTCTCCTCTGAAACTACTGAGCCAATCTCAACCAAACTTTGCTGAACTGATCCTTGAGTGACCCCCTTTCAAAATTGTGTCCGTCAGCGCCGTCCTGTATCCAAGATGGCCGCCATGACTAAAAATAGAAATTTCTTCAAATGGCCAAAACTGTTCTATTTTAAGCCAGAAAGTGCCAAAATTTGAACTGTATAAGCATAATGATGAGCTTTTTAACATATATTACGGGATTTTTTATGAACTTTGAACTTTTACCTATTTTGACCGATTATGCAAATTAGTAAAAAGGGGGGATGAAATTAAAAAAAAATCTTCTCCTCTGAAACTACTGTGCCAATCTCAACCATACTTTGCTGAAATGATCGTTGGGTGGTCCCCTTTCAAAATTGTGTACGTCAGCGCCGTCCTGTATCCAAGATGGCCGCCATGACAAAAAATAGAATTTTTTTCAAATGGCTAAAACTGCTCTATTTTAAACCAGAAAGTGCCCAAATTTGAACTGTATAAGCATGAGCTTTTTAACATATATTACGGGATTTTTTATAAACTTTGAACTTTTGCCTATTTTGACCGATTATGCAAATTAGAAAAAAAGGCGGGGTGTGTGAAATTTAAAAAAAATCTTCTCCTCTGAAACTACTGAGCCAATCTCAACCAAACTTTGCTGAACTGATCCTTGAGTGACCCCCTTTCAAAATTGTGTCCGTCAGCGCCGTCCTGTATCCAAGATGGCCGCCATTACTAAAAATAGACATTTCTTCAAATGGCCAAAACTGCTCTATTTTAAGCCAGAAGTGCCCAAATTTGAACTGTATAAGCATAATGATGAGCTTTTTAACATATATTACGGGATTTTTTATGAACTTTGAACTTTTGCCTATTTTGACCGATTATGAAAATTAGAAAAAAGGGGGGATGAAATTAAAAAAAATCTTCTCCTCTGAAACTACTGTGCCAATCTCAACCAAACTTTGCTGAAATGATCCTTGGGTGGTCCCCTTTCAAAATTGTGTCCGTTAGCGCCGTCCTGTATCCAAGATGGCCGCCATGACAAAAAATAGAAATTTCTTCAAATGGCCAAAACTTTTCTATTTTAAGCCAGAAAGTGCCAAAATTTGAACTGTATAAGCATAATGATGAGCTTTTTAACCTATATTACGGGATTTTTTATGAACTTTGAACTTTTACCTATTTTGACCGATTATGCAAATTAGAAAAAAGGGTGGATGAAATTTTAAAAAAAATTTCTCCTCTGAAACTACTGTGCCAATCTCAACCATACTTTGCTGAAATGATCGTTGGGTGGTCCCCTTTCAAAATTGTGTACGTCAGCGCCGTCCTGTATCCAAGATGGCCGCCATGACAAAAAAATAGAAATTTTTTCAAATGGCTAAAATTGCTCTATTTTAAGCCAGAAAGTGCCAAAATTTGAACTGTATAAGCATAATGATGAGCTTTTTAACATATATTACGGGATTTTTTTTTAACTTTGAACTTTTGCCTATTTTGACCGATTATGAAAATTAGAAAAAAGGGGGTATGAAATTAAAAAAATCTTCTCTGAAACTACTGAGCCAATCTCAACCAAATTTTGCTGAAATGATCCTTGGGTGGTCCCCTTTCAAAATTGTGTCCGTCAGCGCCGTCCTGTATCCAAGATGGCGCCTTGACTAAAAATAGAAATTTCTTCAAATGGCCAAAACTACTCTATTTTAAGCCAGAAAGTGCCCAAATTTGAACTGTATAAGCATGATGAGCTTTTTAACATATATTACGGGATTTTTTGATGAACTTTGAACTTTTGCCTATTTTGACCGATTATGCAAATTAGAAAAAAGGGGGGATGAAATTAAAAAAAAATCTTCTTCTCTGAAACTACTGTGCCAATCTCAACCAAACTTTGCTGAAATGATCGTTGGGTGGTCCCCTTTCAAAATTGTGTCCGTCAGCGCCGTCCTGTATCCAAGATGGCCGCCATGACTAAAAATAGAAATTTTTTCAAATGGCCAAAACTGCTCTATTTTAAGCCAGAAAGTGCCCAAATTTGAACTGTATAAGCATAATGATGAGCTTTTTAACATATATTACTGGATTTTTTTTTAACTTTGAACTTTTGCCTATTTTGACCGATTATGAAAATTAGAAAAAAGGGGGTATGAAATTAAAAAAATCTTCTCTGAAACTACTGAGCCAATCTCATCCAAACTTTGCTGAACTGATCCTTGGGTGGTCCCCTTTCAAAATTGTGTCCGTCAGCACCGTCCTGTATCCAAGATGGCTGCCATGACTAAAAATAGAAATTTCTTCAAATGGCCAAAACTGCTCTATTTTAAGCCAGAAAGTGCCCAAATTTGAACTGTATAAGCATAATGATGAGCTTTTTAACATATATTACTGGACTTTTTTTTAACTTTGAACTTTTGCCTATTTTGACCGATTATGAAAATTAGAAAAAAGGGGGGATGAAATTAAAAAAATCTTCTCTGAAACTACTGAGCCAATCTCAACCAAACTTTGCTGAAATGATCCTTGGGTGGTCCCCTTTCAAAATTGTGTCCGTCAGCGCCGTCCTGTATCCAAGCTGGCCGCCATGACTAAAAATAGAAATTTCTTCAAATGGCCAAAACTGCTCTATTTTAAGCCAGAAAGTGCCCAAATTTGAACTGTATAAGCAATAGCTTTTTAACATATATTACGGGATTTTTTATGAACTTTGAACTTTTGCCTATTTTGACCGATTATGCAAATTAGAAAAAAAGGCGGGGGGTGTGAAATTTAAAAAAAATCTTCTCCTCTGAAACTACTGAGCCAATCTCAACCAAACTTTGCTGAAACGATCCTTGGGTGGTCCCCTTTCAAAATTGTGTCCGTTAGCGCCGTCCTGTATCTAAGATGGCCGCCATGACAAAAAATAGAAATTTCTTCTAATTGCCAAAACTGCTCTATTTTAATCCAGAAAGTGCCCAAATTTGAACTGTATAAGCATAATGATGAGCTTTTTAACATATATTACGGGATTTTTTATGAACTTCGAACTTTTGCCTATTTTGACCGATTATGCAAATTAGAAAAAGGGGGGATGAAATTTAAAAAAAATCTTCTCCTCTGAAACTACTGAGCCAATCTCAACCAAACTTTGCTGAAATAATTCTTGGGTGATCCTCTTCCAAAATTGTGTCCAGCATTTGAGAACACCGACCAAGATGGCCGCCACAACCGAACTTAATTTAACATAGGACCCTATGGGAAATTCCCATAAAAATCTTCTTGTCTGAAACCATTTGCTCAATAAGAACAAAATTTTGATGAAATAGTCATTGGATGGTTCTCTTCCAAAAAATGTGTCCGGCGGTTCCGCCCTTCGATCAAGATGGCCCCCACAGCCGAACTTAGCTTAACATAGGACCCTATGGGAAATTCACATAAAAATCTTCTCCTCAGAAACCACTGGGCCAATTGCAACCAAACTTTTGTGGAATGATCCTTGGATGGCTCCCTTCCAAAATTGTGTCCGGTGATCCCGACTTCCAACCAAGATGGCCGCCAAGCTAAAAATAGAAAAAAGGGTGGATGAAATTTAAAAAAATCTTCTCCTCTAAAACTACTGAGCCAATCTCAACCAAACTTTGCTGAAATGATCCTTGGGTGGTCCCCTTTCAAAATTGTATCCGTCAGTGCCGTCCTGTATCCAAGATGACCACCATTACTAAAAATAGAAATTTCTTCAAATGGTCAAAACTGCTCTATTTTAAGCCAGAAAGTGCCCAAATTTGAACTGTATAAGCATAATGATGAGCTTTTCAACATATATTACGGGATTTTTCATGAACTTTGAACTTTTGCCTATTTTGACCGATTATGAAAATTAGAAAAAAGGGGGGATGAAATTAAAAAAAAATCTTCTCCTTTGAAACTACTGTGCCAATCTCAACCAAACTTTGCTGAAATGATCCCTGGGTGGTCCCCTTTCAAAATGGTATCCGTCAGTGCCGTCCTGTATCCAAGATGGCCGCCATTACAAAAAAATAGAAATTTCTTCAAATGGTCAAAACTGCTCTATTTTAAGCCAGAAAGTGCCCAAATTTGAACTGTTTAAGCATAATTATGAGCTTTTTAACATATATTACGGGATTTTTTATGAACTTTGAACTTTTGCCTATTTTGACCGATTATGCAAATTAGAAAAAAGGGGAATTCAATTTAAAAAAAATCTTCTCCTCTGAAACTACTGAGCCAATCTCATCCAAACTTTGCTGAACTGATCCTTGGGTGGTCCCCTTTCAAAATTGTGTCCGTCAGCGCCGTCCTGTATCCAAGATGGCCGCCATGACTAAAAATACAAATTTCTTCAAATGGCCAAAACTGCTCTATTTTAAGCCAGAAAGTGCCCAAATTTGAACTGTATAAGCATAATGATGAGCTTTTTAACATATATTACTGGACTTTTTTTTAACTTTGAACTTTTGCCTATTTTGACCGATTATGAAAATTAGAAAAAAGGGGGGATGAAATTAAAAAAATCTTCTCTGAAACTACTGAGCCAATCTCAACCAAACTTTGCTGAAATGATCCTTGGGTGGTCCCCTTTCAAAATTGTGTCCGTCAGCGCCGTCCTGTATCCAAGCTGGCCGCCATGACTAAAAATAGAAATTTCTTCAAATGGCCAAAACTGCTCTATTTTAAGCCAGAAAGTGCCCAAATTTGAACTGTATAAGCAATAGCTTTTTAACATATATTACGGGATTTTTTATGAACTTTGAACTTTTGCCTATTTTGACCGATTATGCAAATTAGAAAAAAAGGCGGGGGGTGTGAAATTAAAAAAAATTCTTCTCCTCTGAAACTACTGAGCCAATCTCAACCAAACTTTGCTGAAACGATCCTTGGGTGGTCCCCTTTCAAAATTGTGTCCGTTAGCGCCGTCCTGTATCTAAGATGGCCGCCATGACAAAAAATAGAAATTTCTTCTAATTGCCAAAACTGCTCTATTTTAATCCAGAAAGTGCCCAAATTTGAACTGTATAAGCATAATGATGAGCTTTTTAACATATATTACGGGATTTTTTATGAACTTCGAACTTTTGCCTATTTTGACCGATTATGCAAATTAGAAAAAGGGGGGATGAAATTTTAAAAAAATCTTCTCCTCTGAAACTACTGAGCCAATCTCAACCAAACTTTGCTGAAATGATTCTTGGGTGATCCTCTTCCAAAATTGTGTCCAGAATTTCAGAACACCGACCAAGATGGCCGCCACAACCGAACTTAATTTAACATAGGACCCTATGGGAAATTCCCATAAAAATCTTCTTGTCTGAAACCATTTGCTCAATAAGAAAAAAAATTTGATGAAATAGTCATTGGATGGTTCTCTTCCAAAATTGTGTCCGGCATTTCAGAACACTGACCAAGATGGCCGCCACAGCCGAACTTAATTTAACATAGGACCCTATGGGAAATTCCCATAAAAATCTTCTTGTCTGAAACCATTTGCTCAATAAGAACAAAATTTTGATGAAATAGTCATTGGATAGGTCTCTTCCAAAAATGTGTCCGGCGGTTCGGCCCTTCGATCAAGATGGCCCCCACAGCCGAACTTAGCTTAACATAGGACCCTATGGGAAATTCACATAAACATCTTCTCCTCAGAAACCACTGGGCCAATTGCATTCAAACTTTTGTGGAATGATCCTTGGATGGCCCCCTTCCAAAATTGTGTCCGGTGATCCCGACTTCCAACCAAGATGGCCCCCAAGCTAAAAATAGAAAAAAGGGGGATGAAATTTAAAAAAAATCTTCTCCTCTGAAACTACTGAGCCAATCTCAACCAAACATTGCTGAAATGATCCTTGGGTGGTCCCCTTTCACAATTGTGTCCGTCAGCGCCGTCCTGTATCCAAGATGGCCGCCATGACTAAAAATAGAAATTTCTTCAAATGGCCAAAACTGCTCTATTTTAATCCAGAAAGTGCCCAAATTTGAACTGTATAAGCATAATGATGAGCTTTTTAACATATATTACGGGATTTTTTATGAACTGTGAACTTTTGCCTATTTTGACCGATTATGCAAATTAGAAAAAAGGGGTGATGAAAATTTCAAAAAAATCTTCTGCTCTGAAACTATTGAGCCAATCTCAACCAAACGTTGCTGAAATAATTCTTGGGTGATCCTCTTCCAAAATTGTGTCCGGCATTTCAGAACACCGACCAAGATGGCCGGCACAGCCGAACTTAATTTAACATAGGACCCTATGGGAAATTCCCATAAAAATCTTCTTGTCTGAAACCATTTGCTCAATAAGAACAAAATTTTGATGAAATAGTCATTGGATGGTTCTCTTCCAAAAATGTGTTCGGCGGTTCGGCCCTTCGATCAAGATGGCCCCCACAGCCGAACTTAGCTTAACATAGGACCCTATGGGAAATTCACATAAACATCTTCTCCTCAGAAACCACTGGGCCAATTGCATTCAAACTTTTGTGGAATGATCCTTGGATGGCCCCCTTCCAAAATTGTGTCCGGTGATCCCGACTTCCAACCAAGATGGCCCCCAAGCTAAAAATAGAAAAAGGGGGATGAAATTTAAAAAAAATCTCCTCTGAAACTACTGAGCCAATCTCAACCAAACTTTGCTGAAATGATCCTTGGGTGGTCCCCTTTCAAAATTGTATCCGTCAGTGCCGTCCTATATCCAAGATGGCCGCCATGACAAAAAAATAGAAATTTCTTCAAATGGTCAAAACTGCTCTATTTTAAGCCAGAAAGTGCCCAAATTTGAACTGTTTAAGCATAATTATGAGCTTTTTAACATATATTACGGGATTTTTTTTGAACTTTGAACTTTTGCCTATTTTGACCGATTATGCAAATTAGAAAAAAGGGGAATTAAATTAAAAAAAAATCTTCTCCTCTGAAACTACTGAGCCAATCTCATCCAAACTTTGCTGAACTGATCCTTGGGTGGTCCCCTTTCAAAATTGTGTCCGTCAGCGCCGTCCTGTATCCAAGATGGCCGCCATGACTAAAAATAGAAATTTCTTCAAATGGCCAAAACTGCTCTATTTTAAGCCAGAAAGTGCCCAAATTTGAACTGTATAAGCATAATGATGAGCTTTTTAACATATATTACTGGACTTTTTTTTAACTTTGAACTTTTGCCTATTTTGACCGATTATGAAAATTAGAAAAAAGGGGGGATGAAATTAAAAAAATCTTCTCTGAAACTACTGAGCCAATCTCAACCAAACTTTGCTGAAATGATCCTTGGGTGGTCCCCTTTCAAAATTGTGTCCGTCAGCGCCGTCCTGTATCCAAGCTGGCCGCCATGACTAAAAATAGAAATTTCTTCAAATGGCCAAAACTGCTCTATTTTAAGCCAGAAAGTGCCCAAATTTGAACTGTATAAGCAATAGCTTTTTAACATATATTACGGGATTTTTTATGAACTTTGAACTTTTGCCTATTTTGACCGATTATGCAAATTAGAAAAAAGGGGGATGAAATTAAAAAAAAATCTTCTCCTCTGAAACTACTGAGCCAATCTCAACCAAACTTTGCTGAAATGATTCTTGGGTGATCCTCTTCCAAAATTGTGTCCAGCATTTCAGAACACCGACCAAGATGGCCGCCACAACCGAACTTAATTTAACATAGGACCCTATGGGAAATTCCCATAAAAATCTTCTTGTCTGAAACCATTTGCTCAATAAGAACAAAATTTTGATGAAATAGTCATTGGATGGTTCTCTTCCAAAAATGTGTTCGGCGGTTCGGCCCTTCGATCAAGATGGCCCCCACAGCCGAACTTAGCTTAACATAGGACCCTATGGGAAATTCACATAACAATCTTCTCCTCAGAAACCACTGGGCCAATTGCAACCAAACTTTTGTGGAATGATCCTTGGATGGCTCCCTTCCAAAGTTGTGTCCGGTGATCCCGACTTCCAACCAAGATGGCCACCAAGCTAAAAATAGAAAAAAGGGGTGATGAAATTAAAAAAAAATCTTCTCCTCTGAAACTTATGAGCCAATCTCAACCAAACTTTGATGAAATGATCCTTGGGTGGTCCCCTTTCAAAATTGTGTCCGTCAGTGCCGTCCTGTATCCAAGCTGGTCGCCATTACTAAAAATAGAAATTTCTTCAAATGGCCAAAACTGCTCTATTTTAAGCCAGAAAGTGCCCAAATTTGAGCTGTATAAGCATAATGATGAGATTTTTAACAGATATTACGGGATTTTTTGATGAACTTTGAACTTTTGCCTATTTTGACCGATTATGCAAATTAGAAAAAAGGGTGGATGAAATTTTGAAAAATCTTCTCCTCTGAAACTACTGAGCCAATCTCATCCAAACTTTGCTGAACTGATCCTTGGGTGGTCCCCTTTCAAAATTGTGTCCGTCAGCACCGTCCTGTATCCAAGATGGCTGCCATGACTAAAAATAGAAATTTCTTCAAATGGCCAAAACTGCTCTATTTTAAGCCAGAAAGTGCCCAAATTTGAACTGTATAAGCATAATGATGAGCTTTTTAACATATTACGGGATTTTTTATGAACTTTGAACTTTTGCCTATTTTGACCGATTATGCAAATTAGAAAAAAGGGGGGATGAAATTAAAAAAAATTCTTCTCTTCTGAAACTACTGTGCCAATCTCAACCAAACTTTGCTGAAATGATCCTTGGGTGGTTCCCTTTCAAAATTGTGTCCGTCAGCGCCGTCCTGTATCCAAGATGGCCGCCATGACTGAAAATAGAAATTTCTTCAAATGGCCAAAACTGCTCTTTTTAAGCCAGAAAGTGCCCAAATTTGAACTGTATAAGCATAATGATGAGATTTTTAACATATATTACGGGATTTTTTATGAACTTTGAACTTTTGCCTATTTTTACCGATTATGTAAATTAGAAAAAAGGGGGATGAAATTAAAAAAAAATCTTCTCCTCTGAAACTACTGTGCCAATCTCAACCATACTTTGCTGAAATGATCGTTGGGTGGTCCCCTTTCAAAATTGTGTACGTCAGCGCCGTCCTGTATCCAAGATGGCCGCCATGACAAAAAATAGAATTTTTTTTCAAATGGCTAAAACTGCTCTATTTTAAACCAGAAAGTGCCCAAATTTGAACTGTATAAGCATGAGCTTTTTAACATATATTACGGGATTTTTTATAAACTTTGAACTTTTGCCTATTTTGACCGATTATGCAAATTAAAAAAAAAGGCGGGGGGTGTGAAATTTAAAAAAAATCTTCTCCTCTGAAACTACTGAGCCAATCTCAACCAAACTTTGCTGAACTGATCCTTGAGTGACCCCCTTTCAAAATTGTGTCCGTCAGCGCTGTCCTGTATCCAAGATGGCCGCCATGACTAAAAATAGAAATTTCTTCAAATGGCCAAAACTGCTCTATTTTAAGCCAGAAAGTGCCCAAATTTGAACTGTATAAGCATTTGAACTGTATAAGCATAATGATGGGCTTTTTAACATATATTACGGGATTTTTTATGAACTTTGAACTTTTGCCTATTTTGACCGATTATGCAAATTAGAAAAAAGGGGGGATGAAATATAAAAAAAATCTTCTCCTCTGAAACTATTGAGCCAATCTCAACCAAACGTTGCTGAAATAATTCTTGGGTGATCCTCTTCCAAAATTGTGTCCAGCATTTCAGAACACCGACCAAGATGGCCGCCACAGCCGAACTTAATTTAACATAGGACCCTATGGGAAATTCCCATAAAAATCTTCTTGTTTGAAACCATTTGCTCAATAAGAACAAAATTTTGATGAAATAGTCATTGGATGGTTCTCTTCCAAAAATGTGTCCGGTGGTTAGACCCTTCGATCAATTTTTTTTTTAATTTTAATACTTTTCGTCTTGTATTTTAAAAACTATAAGAGATAAAGGTTAAGTTTAAATTGCAAAAATTTGCAGCATGTCAAGATCTTCATACCCTGCAATTTTGAAGTAAATCCCATTACCCATTTTGGAGTTATTTCGCTTTTTTCATCAAAATGTTCTCAATTTTAATACTATCATCTTATATCTCAAAAACTATTAGAGATAGAGGGAAAGTTTAAACTGCAAAAATGTTCAGCATATCAAGATCTACAAAAAATGTCCCACAGTTAAAAATGTGCGACAACTGTGAAGAGTTATTCCACTTGAAATGCATTTTTTTGTTGACTCACTGTTTTTGGTTACTCAAATAATCAAAGGGAAGCAACTCTATTACAAAATGTGAAGTAGGAAAAGCAAAATTTTGAGAATCATTGACATATATGTTTTTTTACAGCAATTTTGATAACTTACATGAAAGGGGGAACCCCTGCCCAAATTTTTTTGTAGAAGGGGTCTGCAATGACGAAGGCTACATTTGTTAATTTTTTTTACCGAAGTTATCAAGTTTTATTGACTGATGTTGTTATTATACCCAGGTGAGCTATACAGGCTCCTGGGAGCCTCTAGTTTTTATATTTGTTTATTTATATTTGTGAAGATATAAAAATGTATATGTATATAAGGAGTTCATGTTCCTATGGGTTTTGAGATTATTGACCATTATTGTTTAACTTTTTTAACCTTTATGCAGAAAACTAATGCAAGTAATATCAGAAATTCTGCTTCCTTAGCAATAAGTATTTATTTTATCATGCTCAAAAGACATCTCATATATAGGGACTTATTTCTTCGTTATTCTATTTACCCTATACAGACATATAGACGTGTCGAAGATGACAACAGAGTTAAAAAAAAAGGACCAGAAACAAATGTCAGAATGGATAGGTGGCAGACACAAGTACACTTTGTTGTATAAGATATCTCGAGATGGCTGCAATGCTACAACTTTTCACACCAACTGTGACAATAAAGGCGCTACTGTTACGGTGTTGTACAATAGTAACGGATTTGTTTATGGGGGATACACGTCCATTAGTTGGAGGAGTGTAGGAGCTTATGGTACAGACAATAAAGCATTTTTATTCCGGTTATATCAAAATGGGACTTTCAAACCAGTACAATTTCCTGCTGCTGGAGGAACCAATGCAATATATGATTCTGCGGATTATGGTCCAACGTTTGGTGGCGGACATGATTTGAATACCTTCACTGGAACAGTAACACATGATGGCACTGGTTTTCTGTTGAATGGTTATACGTCATTTGGACACTCATATAGCATGAAGGGAGAAGATATTGATACAATTTGTAATGGAAACTTGAAAGTAACAGATTTGGAGATTTATTTAGTTGAAGGTATGATAAATAATGTCAAGCAAAATTGAGTAAAATGATAATCTCAATGTACGACTGTATCAAGAAAAGTAGAAATAAATGTAGTTTATCTGTAATATCAATAGAATTTTATAAATTAAAATGTTCGAGAAAACAAAATTTAAACACAAAACTGACTTTATTTCATCTGGAAACACAATACAATGATACTACTTTTATTGACAAATGATTTAATTCTCTGTTTAAATTATGACCATATAAAAACATGATTCTAAAAATTATCTTAAAATTACTGCTAAAAAGAACACACCTTTTCTGCTTTTGCTATTTTTTTTTTATCAAACTCGGATGTGAACTGATATTAGGATAATTTTTGTTTAGAAAAAAGTTGTAGTTTTAAATAAGATATATCGGGGAAAATTAGAAGTGTCTGCATACTTTTTGTCCACTGTATGTAGTTTTGTTTACATCAACATTACCTGAATATTAACTAATTAGCCAAAGAAGGGACAGTATCCATTGTATAAACTGACAAAATTGCTAGATGGTTATCCAGGAATACCAGCGTTTTGTGGTAGCTAAGAATAATTTAATTGAGGTTTAGATTGCCTTTTGTATGTAGATGTAAATAAATTAATCATCCAATAAGATGCAACACCACAGACATAAAATAAGAATCCAAACTGAACAACATAAATGTGCATGTTTCCTTTGTTTTTTCCCCATGATTTCCAAGTTGAGATGATACTTCCACTGGTACTTTGACATCTGTATTTGTATTATTATACATTATTAGTGGCTCATATGAATAACAATAACAAAGAGGTTTTTAAATATTAATTACTATACCGGTATGTACTTTCCAGACCAGTTCAGACATACAAAACAAGAAAATATACAACAAACATTACAAAATAAACTACAGAGACCACTAGAAAATTGCACTGTAAATAATAAACATCACTAATGTCATTTAATAAATCCTTAATGTCATTTTAGCAATAAGCAGCTTATACATGGCCACACTGTCATATTAGCAATAAGTTAGTTTAACTTTCAGCTTCCACAACTGGTCCATTTACATGGCCACACTGGTTTAATAATATAGTTGTTGAGATGCTGTCTGCAGTATACTGTTCCCAAAGGTTAAACAGAAGGGCCTGGTTGCTTCTAACTTGTGTTCTTTTACCTGGATAGTTTTCCTTCGGACACCAGTTTCCTTTGGATAGGAAATAGCCGGGCTTCTTCGTACAGTCTTCTGACGAGTAGATAGAAGGGTGGTTTCTCATCGTCTGTCTTCTTGTTAAGGCGCATGTGCCAGCCTTCTACGTCATTGTTCGTTCGAGTACTCTGGTTAAAAACACACCATAAAGCAATCTGGTAGAATCCCGTTATCCAGGTCTTTTTGACGTAGCGGATGAGTTTCAGTAGTGTTGCATCCTTTGTCTGTTGTATCAGCTGGTGAAATGCTGGCTCTATGTGGTTAGCGGGCAGGAAGGGTAGTGCCATTAGGTTTCTGCATAGCTTAAAAACATCACTACATCTGTTGTATGCAAACTGAGAAAAAGATAAGAAAGTGTTATTTTATTTTTAAAATTAAACATCAGAAAATCTGTCATCAATTAATCAGTTGAAATGTTTTCAAGATGCACAACCTTCTTTTAATTATGCAAGCTATTTCCTTATAAAACAATAGCATTGGCTTTGATCTACTGGTTGATAATCTAAAAACAGGAAAAGTTAGAAATACCTTTCCGACAACCTATGGGGAACTAGATATTTTTCAAGTCAATCTATCACACTTCCCAAGGGGGCGAGTTGTCTCGAAAAGGAGGGCGAGTTGGTTGAAAAGGGGGGCGAGTTGTCCTGATTCCTTATCAGTACTAGATAGTCCTATGACATATGACTTCACATTCCATGTTCATGTGAACTATTGCCATCACTTGGCGTCCGTCGTCTGTAAACTTTTCACATTTCAAGCTTCTTCTCCGAAACCACTTGGCCGATTGGAACCGAACTTAGCAGGAATGTTCCTTGGGTGGTCCTCTACAAACTTACTGTTTTTTGTTCCAGTCGGATATTCAATATGGCTGCCAGGGCCAATAATATGCTCTGATTGGCTGAAATTTCAAAGATCTTCTTCTCTGAAACTAATGAACTGACTGAACCCAAACTGTAAACGAATGATCATTGGAATGTCCTTTACCAAGTTACTGTTTTTTTATGTCGATCGGAAATCCAAGATGGCCACCATCGCAGGACATAGATTAACATTGGACCCTATGGAAAAATGTTCAAATGCCTTCTTCTCAGAAACTACAAATATGATTAAAGCCAAACTGTACATGAATGTTCATTGGATGGTCTTCTACAATCTTAAGGTTTTTTGTTTCGGTATGAAATTCAAAATGGCGGCTACGGCAGGACTTAGTTTAACATTGGACCCTATGGGAAAAATGTTTCAAAACGCTTCTTCTCTGAAACCACTTAGATAATTGAAACCAAACTGCCCAGGAATGATCATTGGAAGGTCCTCTAAAAAGTTTCTGTTTTTTAATGCCGATCGGAAATTCAAGATGGCCACCACCGCAGGACATAGATTAACATTGGACCCTAAGGGAAAATGTTCAAATGCCTTCTTCTCAGAAACTACAAATATGATTAAAGCCAAACTGTACATGAATGTTCATTGGATGGTCCTCTACAATCTTAAGGTTTTTTGTTCCGATATGAAATTCAAAATGGCGGCTACAGCAGGACTTAGTTTAACATTGGACCCTATGGGAAAAATGTTTCAAAATGCTTCTTCTCTGAAACCACTTGGACAGTTGAAACCAAACTGCCCAGGAATGATCATTGGAAGATCCTCTACAAATTTTTTGTTTTTTATGCCGATCGGAAATCCAAGATGGCCACCACCGCAGGACATAGATTAACATTGGACCCTATGGGAAAATATTCAAATGCCTTCTTCTCAGAAACTACAAATATGATTAAAGCCAAACTGTACATGAATGTTCATTGGATGGTTCTCTACAAACTTTACGTTTTTTGTTCCGATATGAAATTCAAAATGGCGGCTACGGCAGGACTTAGTTTAACATTGGACCCTATGGGGGAAATGTTTCAAAACGCTTCTTCTCTGATACCACTAGGACTGTTGAAACCAAACTGCCCAGGAATGATCATTGGAAGGTCCTCTACAAATTTTATGTTTTTTATGCCGATCGAAAATTCAAGATGGCCACCACCGCAGGACATAGATTAACATTGGACCCTATGGGAAAATGTTCAAATGCCTTCTTCTCAGAAACTACAAATATGATTAAAGCCAAACTGTACATGAATGTTCATTGGATGGTTCTCTACAAACTTTACGTTTTTTGTTCCGATATGAAATTCAAAATGGCGGCTACGGCAGGACTTAGTTTAACATTGGACCCTAAGGGAAAAATGTTTCAAAACGCTTCTTCTCTGAAACAACTTGGACAATTGAATCCAAACTGCCCAGGAATGATCATTGGAAGGTCCTCTACAAAGTTTTTGTTTTTTTATGCCGATCGAAAATTCAAGATGGCCACCACCGCAGGACATAGATTAACATTGGACCCTATGGGAAAATGTTCAAATGCCTTCTTCTCAGAAACTACAAATATGATTAAAGCCAAACTGTACATGAATGTTCATTGGATGGTCCTCTACAAACTTTACGTTTTTTGTTCCGATATGAAATTCAAAATGGCGGCTACGGCAGGACTTAGTTTAACATTGGACCCTAAGGGAAAAATGTTTCAAAACGCTTTTTCTCTGAAACCACTTGGATAATTGAAACCAAACTGCCCAGGAATGATCATTGGAAGGTCCTCTACAAGGTGTGTGTTTTTTATGCCGATCGGAAATCCAAGATGGCCACCACCGCAGGACATAGATTAACATTGGACCCTATGGGAAAATGTTCAAATGCCTTCTTCTCAGAAACTACAAATATGATTAAAGCCAAACTGTACATGAATGTTCATTGGATGGTTCTCTACAAACTTTACGTTTTTTGTTCCGATATGAAATTCAAAATGGCGGCTACGGCAGGACTTAGTTTAACATGGGACCCTATGGGGGAAATGTTTCAAAACGCTTCTTCTCTGATACCACTAGGACAGTTGAAACCAAACTGCCCAGGAATGATCATTGGAAGGTCCTCTACAAATTTTATGTTTTTTATGCCGATCGAAAATTCAAGATGGCCACCACCGCAGGACATAGATTAACATTGGACCCTAAGGGAAAATGTTCAAATGCCTTCTTCTCAGAAACTACAAATATGATTAAAGCCAAACTGTACATGAATGTTCATTGGATGGTCCTCTGCAAACTTTACGTTTTTTGTTCCGATATGAAATTCAAAATGGCGGCTACGGCAGGACTTAGTTTAACATTGGACCCTAAGGGAAAAATGTTTCAAAACGCTTCTTCTCTGAAACCACTTGGATAATTGAAACCAAACTGCCCAGGAATGATCATTGGAAGTTCCTCTACAAGGTGTGTGTTTTTTATGCCGATCGGAAATCCAAGATGGCCACCACCGCAGGACATAGATTAACATTGGACCCTATGGGAAAATGTTCAAATGCCTTCTTCTCAGAAACTACAAATATGATTAAAGCCAAACTGTACATGAATGTTCATTGGATGGTCCTCTACAAACTGTACGTTTTTTGTTCCGATATGAAATTCAAAATGGCGGCTACGGCAGGACTTAGTTTAACATTGGACCCTATGGGGGAAATGTTTCAAAACGCTTCTTCTCTGAAACCACTAGGACAGTTGAAACCAAACTGCCCAGGAATGATCATTGGATGGTTCTCTACAAATTTTATGTTTTTTATGCCGATCGGAAATCCAAGATGGCCGCCACCGCAATACATAGATTAACATTGGACCCTATGGGAAAATGTTCAAATGCCTTCTTCTCAGAAACTACAAATATTATTAAAGCCAAACTGTACATGAATGTTCATTGGATGGTCCTCTACAGATTTTAGGTTTTTTGTTCCGATATGAAATTCAAAATGGCGGCTACGACAGGACTTAGTTTAACATTGGACCCTATGGGAAAAATGTTTCAAAACGCTTCTTCTCTGAAACCACTTGGACAATTGAATCCAAACTGCCCAGGAATGATCATTGGAAGGTCCTCTACAAAGTTTTTGTTTTTTTATGCCGATCGAAAATTCAAGATGGCCACCACCGCAGGACATAGATTAACATTGGACCCTATGGGAAAATGTTCAAATGCCTTCTTCTCAGAAACTACAAATATGATTAAAGCCAAACTGTACATGAATGTTCATTGGATGGTCCTCTACAAACTTTACGTTTTTTGTTCCGATATGAAATTCAAAATGGCGGCTACGACAGGACTTAGTTTAACATTGGACTCTATGGGAAAAATGTTTCAAAACGCTTCTTCTCTGAAACAACTTGGACAATTGAATCCAAACTGCCCAGGAATGATCATTGGAAGGTCCTCTACAAAGTTTTTGTTTTTTTATGCCGATCGAAAATTCAAGATGGCCACCACCGCAGGACATAGATTAACATTGGACCCTATGGGAAAATGTTCAAATGCCTTCTTCTCAGAAACTACAAATATGATTAAAGCCAAACTGTACATGAATGTTCATTGGATGGTCCTCTACAAACTTTACGTTTTTTGTTCCGATATGAAATTCAAAATGGCGGCTACAGCAGGACTTAGTTTAACATTGGACCCTAAGGGAAAAATGTTTGAAAACGCTTTTTCTCTGAAACCACTTGGATAATTGAAACCAAACTGCCCAGGAATGATCATTGGAAGGTCCTCTACAAGGTGTGTGTTTTTTATGCCGATCGGAAATCCAAGATGGCCACCACCGCAGGACATAGATTAACATTGGACCCTATGGGAAAATGTTCAAATGCCTTCTTCTCAGAAACTACAAATATGATTAAAGCCAAACTGTACATGAATGTTCATTGGATGGTTCTCTACAAACTTTACGTTTTTTGTTCCGATATGAAATTCAAAATGGCGGCTACGGCAGGACTTAGTTTAACATTGGACCCTATGGGGGAAATGTTTCAAAACGCTTCTTCTCTGATACCACTAGGACTGTTGAAACCAAACTGCCCAGGAATGATCATTGGAAGGTCCTCTACAAATTTTATGTTTTTTATGCCGATCGAAAATTCAAGATGGCCACCACCGCAGGACATAGATTAACATTGGACCCTATGGGAAAATGTTCAAATGCCTTCTTCTCAGAAACTACAAATATGATTAAAGCCAAACTGTACATGAATGTTCATTGGATGGTCCTCTACAAACTTTACGTTTTTTGTTCCGATATGAAATTCAAAATGGCGGCTACGGCAGGACTTAGTTTAACATTGGACCCTAAGGGAAAAATGTTTCAAAACGCTTCTTCTCTGAAACCACTTGGATAATTGAAACCAAACTGCCCAGGAATGATCATTGGAAGTTCCTCTACAAGGTGTGTGTTTTTTATGCCGATCGGAAATCCAAGATGGCCACCACCGCAGGACATAGATTAACATTGGACCCTATGGGAAAATGTTCAAATGCCTTCTTCTCAGAAACTACAAATATGATTAAAGCCAAACTGTACATGAATGTTCATTGGATGGTCCTCTACAAACTTTACGTTTTTTGTTCCGATATGAAATTCAAAATGGCGGCTACGGCAGGACTTAGTTTAACATTGGACCCTATGGGGGAAATGTTTCAAAACGCTTCTTCTCTGAAACCACTAGGACAGTTGAAACCAAACTGCCCAGGAATGATCATTGGATGGTTCTCTACAAATTTTATGTTTTTTATGCCGATCGGAAATCCAAGATGGCCGCCACCGCAATACATAGATTAACATTGGACCCTATGGGAAAATGTTCAAATGCCTTCTTCTCAGAAACTACAAATATTATTAAAGCCAAACTGTACATGAATGTTCATTGGATGGTCCTCTACAGATTTTAGGTTTTTTGTTCCGATATGAAATTCAAAATGGCGGCTACGACAGGACTTAGTTTAACATTGGACCCTATGGGAAAAATGTTTCAAAACGCTTCTTCTCTGAAACAACTTGGACAATTGAATCCAAACTGCCCAGGAATGATCATTGGAAGGTCCTCTACAAAGTTTTTGTTTTTTTATGCCGATCGAAAATTCAAGATGGCCACCACCGCAGGACATAGATTAACATTGGACCCTATGGGAAAATGTTCAAATGCCTTCTTCTCAGAAACTACAAATATGATTAAAGCCAAACTGTACATGAATGTTCATTGGATGGTTCTCTACAAACTTTACGTTTTTTGTTCCGATATGAAATTCAAAATGGCGGCTACGGCAGGACTTAGTTTAACATTGGACCCTATGGGGGAAATGTTTCAAAACGCTTCTTCTCTGATACCACTAGGACAGTTGAAACCAAACTGCCCAGGAATGATCATTGGAAGGTCCTCTACAAATTTTATGTTTTTTATGCCGATCGAAAATTCAAGATGGCCACCACCGCAGGACATAGATTAACATTGGACCCTATGGGAAAATGTTCAAATGCCTTCTTCTCAGAAACTACAAATATGATTAAAGCCAAACTGTACATGAATGTTCATTGGATGGTCCTCTACAAACTTTACGTTTTTTGTTCCGATATGAAATTCAAAATGGCGGCTACGACAGGACTTAGTTTAACATTGGACTCTATGGGAAAAATGTTTCAAAACGCTTCTTCTCTGAAACAACTTGGACAATTGAATCCAAACTGCCCAGGAATGATCATTGGAAGGTCCTCTACAAAGTTTTTGTTTTTTTATGCCGATCGAAAATTCAAGATGGCCACCACCGCAGGACATAGATTAACATTGGACCCTATGGGAAAATGTTCAAATGCCTTCTTCTCAGAAACTACAAATATGATTAAAGCCAAACTGTACATGAATGTTCATTGGATGGTCCTCTACAAACTTTACGTTTTTTGTTCCGATATGAAATTCAAAATGGCGGCTACAGGAGGACTTAGTTTAACATTGGACCCTAAGGGAAAAATGTTTCAAAACGCTTTTTCTCTGAAACCACTTGGATAATTGAAACCAAACTGCCCAGGAATGATCATTGGAAGGTCCTCTACAAGGTGTGTGTTTTTTATGCCGATCGGAAATCCAAGATGGCCACCACCGCAGGACATAGATTAACATTGGACCCTATGGGAAAATGTTCAAATGCCTTCTTCTCAGAAACTACAAATATGATTAAAGCCAAACTGTACATGAATGTTCATTGGATGGTCCTCTACAAACTTTACGTTTTTTGTTCCGATATGAAATTCAAAATGGCGGCTACGGCAGGACTTAGTTTAACATTGGACCCTATGGGGGAAATGTTTCAAAACGCTTCTTCTCTGATACCACTAGGACAGTTGAAACCAAACTGCCCAGGAATGATCATTGGAAGGTCCTCTACAAATTTTATGTTTTTTATGCCGATCGAAAATTCAAGATGGCCACCACCGCAGGACATAGATTAACATTGGACCCTATGGGAAAATGTTCAAATGCCTTCTTCTCAGAAACTACAAATATGATTAAAGCCAAACTGTACATGAATGTTCATTGGATGGTCCTCTACAAACTTTACGTTTTTTGTTCCGATATGAAATTCAAAATGGCGGCTACGGCAGGACTTAGTTTAACATTGGACCCTAAGGGAAAAATGTTTCAAAACGCTTCTTCTCTGAAACCACTTGGATAATTGAAACCAAACTGCCCAGGAATGATCATTGGAAGTTCCTCTACAAGGTGTGTGTTTTTTATGCCGATCGGAAATCCAAGATGGCCACCACCGCAGGACATAGATTAACATTGGACCCTATGGGAAAATGTTCAAATGCCTTCTTCTCAGAAACTACAAATATGATTAAAGCCAAACTGTACATGAATGTTCATTGGATGGTCCTCTACAAACTTTACGTTTTTTGTTCCGATATGAAATTCAAAATGGCGGCTACGGCAGGACTTAGTTTAACATTGGACCCTATGGGGGAAATGTTTCAAAACGCTTCTTCTCTGAAACCACTAGGACAGTTGAAACCAAACTGCCCAGGAATGATCATTGGATGGTTCTCTACAAATTTTATGTTTTTTATGCCGATCGGAAATCCAAGATGGCCGCCACCGCAATACATAGATTAACATTGGACCCTATGGGAAAATGTTCAAATGCCTTCTTCTCAGAAACTACAAATATTATTAAAGCCAAACTGTACATGAATGTTCATTGGATGGTCCTCTACAGATTTTAGGTTTTTTGTTCCGATATGAAATTCAAAATGGCGGCTACGACAGGACTTAGTTTAACATTGGACCCTATGGGAAAAATGTTTCAAAACGCTTCTTCTCTGAAACAACTTGGACAATTGAATCCAAACTGCCCAGGAATGATCATTGGAAGGTCCTCTACAAAGTTTTTGTTTTTTTATGCCGATCGAAAATTCAAGATGGCCACCACCGCAGGACATAGATTAACATTGGACCCTATGGGAAAATGTTCAAATGCCTTCTTCTCAGAAACTACAAATATGATTAAAGCCAAACTGTACATGAATGTTCATTGGATGGTCCTCTACAAACTTTACGTTTTTTGTTCCGATATGAAATTCAAAATGGCGGCTACGGCAGGACTTAGTTTAACATTGGACCCTAAGGGAAAAATGTTTCAAAACGCTTTTTCTCTGAAACCACTTGGATAATTGAAACCAAACTGCCCAGGAATGATCATTGGAAGGTCCTCTACAAGGTGTGTGTTTTTTATGCCGATCGGAAATCCAAGATGGCCACCACCGCAGGACATAGATTAACATTGGACCCTATGGGAAAATGTTCAAATGCCTTCTTCTCAGAAACTACAAATATGATTAAAGCCAAACTGTACATGAATGTTCATTGGATGGTTCTCTACAAACTTTACGTTTTTTGTTCCGATATGAAATTCAAAATGGCGGCTACGGCAGGACTTAGTTTAACATTGGACCCTATGGGGGAAATGTTTCAAAACGCTTCTTCTCTGATACCACTAGGACAGTTGAAACCAAACTGCCCAGGAATGATCATTGGAAGGTCCTCTACAAATTTTATGTTTTTTATGCCGATCGAAAATTCAAGATGGCCACCACCGCAGGACATAGATTAACATTGGACCCTAAGGGAAAATGTTCAAATGCCTTCTTCTCAGAAACTACAAATATGATTAAAGCCAAACTGTACATGAATGTTCATTGGATGGTCCTCTGCAAACTTTACGTTTTTTGTTCCGATATGAAATTCAAAATGGCGGCTACGGCAGGACTTAGTTTAACATTGGACCCTATGGGAAAAATGTTTCAAAACGCTTCTTCTCTGAAACCACTTGGATAATTGAAACCAAACTGCCCAGGAATGATCATTGGAAGGTCCTCTACAAGGTGTGTGTTTTTTATGCCGATCGAAAATCCAAGATGGCCACCACCGCAGGACATAGATTAACATTGGACCCTATGGGAAAATGTTCAAATGCCTTCTTCTCAGAAACTACAAATATGATTAAAGCCAAACTGTACATGAATGTTCATTGGATGGTCCTCTACAAACTGTACGTTTTTTGTTCCGATATGAAATTCAAAATGGCGGCTACGGCAGGACTTAGTTTAACATTGGACCCTATGGGGGAAATGTTTCAAAACGCTTCTTCTCTGAAACCACTAGGACAGTTGAAACCAAACTGCCCAGGAATGATCATTGGATGGTTCTCTACAAATATTATGTTTTTTATGCCGATCGGAAATCCAAGATGGCCGCCACCGCAATACATAGATTAACATTGGACCCTATGGGAAAATGTTCAAATGCCTTCTTCTCAGAAACTACAAATATTATTAAAGCCAAACTGTACATGAATGTTCATTGGATGGTCCTCTACAGATTTTAGGTTTTTTGTTCCGATATGAAATTCAAAATGGCGGCTACGACAGGACTTAGTTTAACATTGGACCCTATGGGAAAAATGTTTCAAAACGCTTCTTCTCTGAAACAACTTGGACAATTGAATCCAAACTGCCCAGGAATGATCATTGGAAGGTCCTCTACAAAGTTTTTGTTTTTTTATGCCGATCGAAAATTCAAGATGGCCACCACCGCAGGACATAGATTAACATTGGACCCTATGGGAAAATGTTCAAATGCCTTCTTCTCAGAAACTACAAATATGATTAAAGCCAAACTGTACATGAATGTTCATTGGATGGTCCTCTACAAACTTTACGTTTTTTGTTCCGATATGAAATTCAAAATGGCGGCTACGACAGGACTTAGTTTAACATTGGACTCTATGGGAAAAATGTTTCAAAACGCTTCTTCTCTGAAACAACTTGGACAATTGAATCCAAACTGCCCAGGAATGATCATTGGAAGGTCCTCTACAAAGTTTTTGTTTTTTTATGCCGAACGGAAATTCAAGATGGCCACCACCGCAGGACATAGATTAACATTGGACCCTATGGGAAAATGTTCAAATGCCTTCTTCTCAGAAACTACAAATATGATTAAAGCCAAACTGTACATGAATGTTCATTGGATGGTCCTCTACAAACTTTACGTTTTTTGTTCCGATATGAAATTCAAAATGGCGGCTACAGCAGGACTTAGTTTAACATTGGACCCTAGGGGAAAAATGTTTCAAAACGCTTTTTCTCTGAAACCACTTGGATAATTGAAACCAAACTGCCCAGGAATGATCATTGGAAGGTCCTCTACAAGGTGTGTGTTTTTTATGCCGATCGGAAATCCAAGATGGCCACCACCGCAGGACATAGATTAACATTGGACCCTATGGGAAAATGTTCAAATGCCTTCTTCTCAGAAACTACAAATATGATTAAAGCCAAACTGTACATGAATGTTCATTGGATGGTCCTCTACAAACTTTACGTTTTTTGTTCCGATATGAAATTCAAAATGGCGGCTACGGCAGGACTTAGTTTAACATTGGACCCTATGGGGGAAATGTTTCAAAACGCTTCTTCTCTGATACCACTAGGACAGTTGAAACCAAACTGCCCAGGAATGATCATTGGAAGGTCCTCTACAAATTTTATGTTTTTTATGCCGATCGAAAATTCAAGATGGCCACCACCGCAGGACATAGATTAACATTGGACCCTATGGGAAAATGTTCAAATGCCTTCTTCTCAGAAACTACAAATATGATTAAAGCCAAACTGTACATGAATGTTCATTGGATGGTCCTCTACAAACTCTACGTTTTTTGTTCCGATATGAAATTCAAAATGGCGGCTACGGCAGGACTTAGTTTAACATTGGACCCTAAGGGAAAAATGTTTCAAAACGCTTCTTCTCTGAAACCACTTGGATAATTGAAACCAAACTGCCCAGGAATGATCATTGGAAGTTCCTCTACAAGGTGTATGTTTTTTATGCCGATCGGAAATCCAAGATGGCCACCACCGCAGGACATAGATTAACATTGGACCCTATGGGAAAATGTTCAAATGCCTTCTTCTCAGAAACTACAAATATGATTAAAGCCAAACTGTACATGAATGTTCATTGGATGGTCCTCTACAAACTTTACGTTTTTTGTTCCGATATGAAATTCAAAATGGCGGCTACGGCAGGACTTAGTTTAACATTGGACCCTATGGGGGAAATGTTTCAAAACGCTTCTTCTCTGAAACCACTAGGACAGTTGAAACCAAACTGCCCAGGAATGATCATTGGATGGTTCTCTACAAATTTTATGTTTTTTATGCCGATCGGAAATCCAAGATGGCCGCCACCGCAATACATAGATTAACATTGGACCCTATGGGAAAATGTTCAAATGCCTTCTTCTCAGAAACTACAAATATTATTAAAGCCAAACTGTACATGAATGTTCATTGGATGGTCCTCTACAGATTTTAGGTTTTTTGTTCCGATATGAAATTCAAAATGGCGGCTACGACAGGACTTAGTTTAACATTGGACCCTAAGGGAAAAATGTTTCAAAACGCTTTTTCTCTGAAACCACTTGGATAATTGAAACCAAACTGCCCAGGAATGATCATTGGAAGGTCCTCTACAAGGTGTGTGTTTTTTATGCCGATCGGAAATCCAAGATGGCCACCACCGCAGGACATAGATTAACATTGGACCCTATGGGAAAATGTTCAAATGCCTTCTTCTCAGAAACTACAAATATGATTAAAGCCAAACTGTACATGAATGTTCATTGGATGGTTCTCTACAAACTTTACGTTTTTTGTTCCGATATGAAATTCAAAATGGCGGCTACGGCAGGACTTAGTTTAACATTGGACCCTATGGGGGAAATGTTTCAAAACGCTTCTTCTCTGATACCACTAGGACAGTTGAAACCAAACTGCCCAGGAATGATCATTGGAAGGTCCTCTACAAATTTTATGTTTTTTATGCCGATCGAAAATTCAAGATGGCCACCACCGCAGGACATAGATTAACATTGGACCCTAAGGGAAAATGTTCAAATGCCTTCTTCTCAGAAACTACAAATATGATTAAAGCCAAACTGTACATGAATGTTCATTGGATGGTCCTCTGCAAACTTTACGTTTTTTGTTCCGATATGAAATTCAAAATGGCGGCTACGGCAGGACTTAGTTTAACATTGGACCCTATGGGAAAAATGTTTCAAAACGCTTCTTCTCTGAAACCACTTGGATAATTGAAACCAAACTGCCCAGGAATGATCATTGGAAGGTCCTCTACAAGGTGTGTGTTTTTTATGCCGATCGAAAATCCAAGATGGCCACCACCGCAGGACATAGATTAACATTGGACCCTATGGGAAAATGTTCAAATGCCTTCTTCTCAGAAACTACAAATATGATTAAAGCCAAACTGTACATGAATGTTCATTGGATGGTCCTCTACAAACTGTACGTTTTTTGTTCCGATATGAAATTCAAAATGGCGGCTACGGCAGGACTTAGTTTAACATTGGACCCTATGGGGGAAATGTTTCAAAACGCTTCTTCTCTGAAACCACTAGGACAGTTGAAACCAAACTGCCCAGGAATGATCATTGGATGGTTCTCTACAAATTTTATGTTTTTTATGCCGATCGGAAATCCAAGATGGCCGCCACCGCAATACATAGATTAACATTGGACCCTATGGGAAAATGTTCAAATGCCTTCTTCTCAGAAACTACAAATATGATTAAAGCCAAACTGTACATGAATGTTCATTGGATGGTCCTCTACAAACTCTACGTTTTTTGTTCCGATATGAAATTCAAAATGGCGGCTACGGCAGGACTTAGTTTAACATTGGACCCTAAGGGAAAAATGTTTCAAAACGCTTCTTCTCTGAAACCACTTGGATAATTGAAACCAAACTGCCCAGGAATGATCATTGGAAGTTCCTCTACAAGGTGTATGTTTTTTATGCCGATCGGAAATCCAAGATGGCCACCACCGCAGGACATAGATTAACATTGGACCCTATGGGAAAATGTTCAAATGCCTTCTTCTCAGAAACTACAAATATGATTAAAGCCAAACTGTACATGAATGTTCATTGGATGGTCCTCTACAAACTTTACGTTTTTTGTTCCGATATGAAATTCAAAATGGCGGCTACGGCAGGACTTAGTTTAACATTGGACCCTATGGGGGAAATGTTTCAAAACGCTTCTTCTCTGAAACCACTAGGACAGTTGAAACCAAACTGCCCAGGAATGATCATTGGATGGTTCTCTACAAATTTTATGTTTTTTATGCCGATCGGAAATCCAAGATGGCCGCCACCGCAATACATAGATTAACATTGGACCCTATGGGAAAATGTTCAAATGCCTTCTTCTCAGAAACTACAAATATTATTAAAGCCAAACTGTACATGAATGTTCATTGGATGGTCCTCTACAGATTTTAGGTTTTTTGTTCCGATATGAAATTCAAAATGGCGGCTACGACAGGACTTAGTTTAACATTGGACCCTAAGGGAAAAATGTTTCAAAACGCTTTTTCTCTGAAACCACTTGGATAATTGAAACCAAACTGCCCAGGAATGATCATTGGAAGGTCCTCTACAAGGTGTGTGTTTTTTATGCCGATCGGAAATCCAAGATGGCCACCACCGCAGGACATAGATTAACATTGGACCCTATGGGAAAATGTTCAAATGCCTTCTTCTCAGAAACTACAAATATGATTAAAGCCAAACTGTACATGAATGTTCATTGGATGGTTCTCTACAAACTTTACGTTTTTTGTTCCGATATGAAATTCAAAATGGCGGCTACGGCAGGACTTAGTTTAACATTGGACCCTATGGGGGAAATGTTTCAAAACGCTTCTTCTCTGATACCACTAGGACAGTTGAAACCAAACTGCCCAGGAATGATCATTGGAAGGTCCTCTACAAATTTTATGTTTTTTATGCCGATCGAAAATTCAAGATGGCCACCACCGCAGGACATAGATTAACATTGGACCCTAAGGGAAAATGTTCAAATGCCTTCTTCTCAGAAACTACAAATATGATTAAAGCCAAACTGTACATGAATGTTCATTGGATGGTCCTCTGCAAACTTTACGTTTTTTGTTCCGATATGAAATTCAAAATGGCGGCTACGGCAGGACTTAGTTTAACATTGGACCCTATGGGAAAAATGTTTCAAAACGCTTCTTCTCTGAAACCACTTGGATAATTGAAACCAAACTGCCCAGGAATGATCATTGGAAGGTCCTCTACAAGGTGTGTGTTTTTTATGCCGATCGAAAATCCAAGATGGCCACCACCGCAGGACATAGATTAACATTGGACCCTATGGGAAAATGTTCAAATGCCTTCTTCTCAGAAACTACAAATATGATTAAAGCCAAACTGTACATGAATGTTCATTGGATGGTCCTCTACAAACTGTACGTTTTTTGTTCCGATATGAAATTCAAAATGGCGGCTACGGCAGGACTTAGTTTAACATTGGACCCTATGGGGGAAATGTTTCAAAACGCTTCTTCTCTGAAACCACTAGGACAGTTGAAACCAAACTGCCCAGGAATGATCATTGGATGGTTCTCTACAAATTTTATGTTTTTTATGCCGATCGGAAATCCAAGATGGCCGCCACCGCAATACATAGATTAACATTGGACCCTATGGGAAAATGTTCAAATGCCTTCTTCTCAGAAACTACAAATATTATTAAAGCCAAACTGTACATGAATGTTCATTGGATGGTCCTCTACAGATTTTAGGTTTTTTGTTCCGATATGAAATTCAAAATGGCGGCTACGACAGGACTTAGTTTAACATTGGACCCTATGGGAAAAATGTTTCAAAACGCTTCTTCTCTGAAACAACTTGGACAATTGAATCCAAACTGCCCAGGAATGATCATTGGAAGGTCCTCTACAAAGTTTTTGTTTTTTTATGCCGATCGAAAATTCAAGATGGCCACCACCGCAGGACATAGATTAACATTGGACCCTATGGGAAAATGTTCAAATGCCTTCTTCTCAGAAACTACAAATATGATTAAAGCCAAACTGTACATGAATGTTCATTGGATGGTCCTCTACAAACTTTACGTTTTTTGTTCCGATATGAAATTCAAAATGGCGGCTACGACAGGACTTAGTTTAACATTGGACTCTATGGGAAAAATGTTTCAAAACGCTTCTTCTCTGAAACAACTTGGACAATTGAATCCAAACTGCCCAGGAATGATCATTGGAAGGTCCTCTACAAAGTTTTTGTTTTTTTATGCCGAACGGAAATTCAAGATGGCCACCACCGCAGGACATAGATTAACATTGGACCCTATGGGAAAATGTTCAAATGCCTTCTTCTCAGAAACTACAAATATGATTAAAGCCAAACTGTACATGAATGTTCATTGGATGGTCCTCTACAAACTTTACGTTTTTTGTTCCGATATGAAATTCAAAATGGCGGCTACAGCAGGACTTAGTTTAACATTGGACCCTAGGGGAAAAATGTTTCAAAACGCTTTTTCTCTGAAACCACTTGGATAATTGAAACCAAACTGCCCAGGAATGATCATTGGAAGGTCCTCTACAAGGTGTGTGTTTTTTATGCCGATCGGAAATCCAAGATGGCCACCACCGCAGGACATAGATTAACATTGGACCCTATGGGAAAATGTTCAAATGCCTTCTTCTCAGAAACTACAAATATGATTAAAGCCAAACTGTACATGAATGTTCATTGGATGGTTCTCTACAAACTTTACGTTTTTTGTTCCGATATGAAATTCAAAATGGCGGCTACGGCAGGACTTAGTTTAACATTGGACCCTATGGGGGAAATGTTTCAAAACGCTTCTTCTCTGATACCACTAGGACAGTTGAAACCAAACTGCCCAGGAATGATCATTGGAAGGTCCTCTACAAATTTTATGTTTTTTATGCCGATCGAAAATTCAAGATGGCCACCACCGCAGGACATAGATTAACATTGGACCCTATGGGAAAATGTTCAAATGCCTTCTTCTCAGAAACTACAAATATGATTAAAGCCAAACTGTACATGAATGTTCATTGGATGGTCCTCTACAAACTTTACGTTTTTTGTTCCGATATGAAATTCAAAATGGCGGCTACGGCAGGACTTAGTTTAACATTGGACCCTAAGGGAAAAATGTTTCAAAACGCTTCTTCTCTGAAACCACTTGGATAATTGAAACCAAACTGCCCAGGAATGATCATTGGAAGTTCCTCTACAAGGTGTATGTTTTTTATGCCGATCGGAAATCCAAGATGGCCACCACCGCAGGACATAGATTAACATTGGACCCTATGGGAAAATGTTCAAATGCCTTCTTCTCAGAAACTACAAATATGATTAAAGCCAAACTGTACATGAATGTTCATTGGATGGTCCTCTACAAACTTTACGTTTTTTGTTCCGATATGAAATTCAAAATGGCGGCTACGGCAGGACTTAGTTTAACATTGGACCCTATGGGGGAAATGTTTCAAAACGCTTCTTCTCTGAAACCACTAGGACAGTTGAAACCAAACTGCCCAGGAATGATCATTGGATGGTTCTCTACAAATATTATGTTTTTTATGCCGATCGGAAATCCAAGATGGCCGCCACCGCAATACATAGATTAACATTGGACCCTATGGGAAAATGTTCAAATGCCTTCTTCTCAGAAACTACAAATATTATTAAAGCCAAACTGTACATGAATGTTCATTGGATGGTCCTCTACAGATTTTAGGTTTTTTGTTCCGATATGAAATTCAAAATGGCGGCTACGACAGGACTTAGTTTAACATTGGACCCTATGGGAAAAATGTTTCAAAACGCTTCTTCTCTGAAACAACTTGGACAATTGAATCCAAACTGCCCAGGAATGATCATTGGAAGGTCCTCTACAAAGTTTTTGTTTTTTTATGCCGATCGAAAATTCAAGATGGCCACCACCGCAGGACATAGATTAACATTGGACCCTATGGGAAAATGTTCAAATGCCTTCTTCTCAGAAACTACAAATATGATTAAAGCCAAACTGTACATGAATGTTCATTGGATGGTCCTCTACAAACTTTACGTTTTTTGTTCCGATATGAAATTCAAAATGGCGGCTACGACAGGACTTAGTTTAACATTGGACTCTATGGGGAAAATGTTTCAAAACGCTTCTTCTCTGAAACAACTTGGACAATTGAATCCAAACTGCCCAGGAATGATCATTGGAAGGTCCTCTACAAAGTTTTTGTTTTTTTATGCCGATCGAAAATTCAAGATGGCCACCACCGCAGGACATAGATTAACATTGGACCCTAGGGGAAAATGTTCAAATGCCTTCTTCTCAGAAACTACAAATATGATTAAAGCCAAACTGTACATGAATGTTCATTGGATGGTCCTCTACAAACTTTACGTTTTTTGTTCCGATATGAAATTCAAAATGGCGGCTACAGCAGGACTTAGTTTAACATTGGACCCTAAGGGAAAAATGTTTCAAAACGCTTTTTCTCTGAAACCACTTGGATAATTGAAACCAAACTGCCCAGGAATGATCATTGGAAGGTCCTCTACAAGGTGTGTGTTTTTTATGCCGATCGAAAATCCAAGATGGCCACCACCGCAGGACATAGATTAACATTGGACCCTATGGGAAAATGTTCAAATGCCTTCTTCTCAGAAACTACAAATATGATTAAAGCCAAACTGTACATGAATGTTCATTGGATGGTTCTCTACAAACTTTACGTTTTTTGTTCCGATATGAAATTCAAAATGGCGGCTACGGCAGGACTTAGTTTAACATTGGACCCTATGGGGGAAATGTTTCAAAACGCTTCTTCTCTGATACCACTAGGACAGTTGAAACCAAACTGCCCAGGAATGATCATTGGAAGGTCCTCTACAAATTTTATGTTTTTTATGCCGATCGAAAATTCAAGATGGCCACCACCGCAGGACATAGATTAACATTGGACCCTATGGGAAAATGTTCAAATGCCTTCTTCTCAGAAACTACAAATATGATTAAAGCCAAACTGTACATGAATGTTCATTGGATGGTCCTCTACAAACTTTACGTTTTTTGTTCCGATATGAAATTCAAAATGGCGGCTACGGCAGGACTTAGTTTAACATTGGACCCTAAGGGAAAAATGTTTCAAAACGCTTCTTCTCTGAAACCACTTGGATAATTGAAACCAAACTGCCCAGGAATGATCATTGGAAGTTCCTCTACAAGGTGTGTGTTTTTTATGCCGATCGGAAATCCAAGATGGCCACCACCGCAGGACATAGATTAACATTGGACCCTATGGGAAAATGTTCAAATGCCTTCTTCTCAGAAACTACAAATATGATTAAAGCCAAACTGTACATGAATGTTCATTGGATGGTCCTCTACAAACTTTACGTTTTTTGTTCCGATATGAAATTCAAAATGGCGGCTACGGCAGGACTTAGTTTAACATTGGACCCTATGGGGGAAATGTTTCAAAACGCTTCTTCTCTGAAACCACTAGGACAGTTGAAACCAAACTGCCCAGGAATGATCATTGGATGGTTCTCTACAAATTTTATGTTTTTTTATGCCGGTCGGAAATCCAAGATGGCCGCCACCGCAATACATAGATTAACATTGGACCCTATGGGAAAATGTTCAAATGCCTTCTTCTCAGAAACTACAAATATTATTAAAGCCAAACTGTACATGAATGTTCATTGGATGGTCCTCTACAGATTTTAGGTTTTTTGTTCCGATATGAAATTCAAAATGGCGGCTACGACAGGACTTAGTTTAACATTGGACCCTATGGGAAAAATGTTTCAAAACGCTTCTTCTCTGAAACAACTTGGACAATTGAATCCAAACTGCCCAGGCATGATCATTGGAAGGTCCTCTACAAAGTTTTTGTTTTTTTATGCCGATCGAAAATTCAAGATGGCCACCACCGCAGGACATAGATTAACATTGGACCCTATGGGAAAATGTTCAAATGCCTTCTTCTCAGAAACTACAAATATGATTAAAGCCAAACTGTACATGAATGTTCATTGGATGGTCCTCTACAAACTTTACGTTTTTTGTTCCGATATGAAATTCAAAATGGCGGCTACGGCAGGACTTAGTTTAACATTGGACCCTAAGGGAAAAATGTTTCAAAACGCTTTTTCTCTGAAACCACTTGGATAATTGAAACCAAACTGCCCAGGAATGATCATTGGAAGGTCCTCTACAAGGTGTGTGTTTTTTATGCCGATAGGAAATCCAAGATGGCCACCACCGCAGGACATAGATTAACATTGGACCCTATGGGAAAATGTTCAAATGCCTTCTTCTCAGAAACTACAAATATGATTAAAGCCAAACTGTACATGAATGTTCATTGGATGGTCCTCTACAAGCTTACGTTATTTGTTCTGATATGAAATTCAAAATGGCGGCTACGGCAGGACTTAGTTTAACATTGAACCCTATATGAAAAATGTTTCAAAATGCTTCTTCTCTGAGACCACTTGGACAGTTGAAACCAAACTGCCCAGGAATGATCATTGGAAGGTCCTCTGTTTTTTATGCCGATCGGAAATCCAAGATGGCTGCCACCACAGGTCATAGTATTAACACAGGACCATATGGGGAAAATACAGAAATATATTCTTCTCTGAAGCTATTGCACTGATTGAACCTAAACTGTGCATCAATCATTGGGAGGTCCTTTACAAACTTTACGTTTTTTATGTTGATTATAATTCCAAGATGACTACCACTGCAGGACATAGTTTTTACATAGGACCAATTGGTTTTTTTTTATTACCAGGTGAACGATACAGGCTCTTGAGAGTCTCTTGTTTATTTCACGCGGTGTCAGCAAATAGAAAACAAATAGTAAATATCGCCACCCGAGGTACTATGTGATAGGACTACAGTACTAGACAACAGACCGACTTTAAAGTAAACATTTTCCATATATTTTATGAAAACCTGACTAGTAGTTAGTCCCATCAGCAGCAGAATAGCCCACAATAATTATTAGATTCGAGAAGAATATGAACAATGGATTGAACTTAACGAACTTAAAAGCAAGTCTAAAACAGCCAACATGTCCCCTTTATGACATAAACGTAACAAACTGCTTCACTTTGATAACAAGAAGATCATAGTTGATCATGCCATTAATATGATGTCCATGATGTGGTGACGCATGAAATGGATAGGATGTCTGTCACTTTATGGTTGTATAACTTCCTACACTATAACAAACGTGATAATAATATCTTGAACCAATGAATTAAAAACGTTTATCTGATAGATGAATATATTAGCTTAAACATATTTTATTTGCCAATTAAATAGACAAAATGGATCAGACACAAGATAAATAGATAGTAAGATAGACAGGTGAAATATAAAAATGTACTCTCTCTACAGGAAACAAAAATGAAAATCAACAACGCCCTTAATAGACGATAAATTTTAATTGTCTGTCCTCCAAATAAGGTAAAGAGAACCATATTTTATAAAAGAAAAAACCCACAAGGAATGGTAACAATCGTCGCACGAAATGACCTAAATCCACATATATGCTAGTATTACAAACTTGTATAAGGATTTGGGTCATATCGTGCTATGCCTCGATTGTTACCGACTCCTGTGAGAAAAACCAACATACCCGAGAACCAAGAAAACTTTGATGTATGCATTTCAGACTTTGCTAATGGTCCACTCGACAATCCATGGAGGAAAACACCAGAGTGGAATATAAAGGTAAGTATTTTATAATTTCTTATGAAAAAAAATCTCATTCATGCATAGATGTGTTTATAAGACTCTTATTTAGATGATTATTTACTTAGGATATTAATTAGAATATGAAAATATCAAATAACTTTTTAATGATAAAGGGACCGAAAAAACTTAGATGAAAAGTCAGTATTTTGAATAGATTCATAAGATCCGTTTGAATTGTAATGCTGGCAAAATAGTGAGATGTTTGCAAAGAAACTACAAAAAAGAAACTGCAATGTGGAAGTCTATCGATAATACCCACCCTACAGGTGCTATATTGATTTCGCAAAAGTGGAACGAGTGTTATAAATTATATCCATATTATAAAAGTGACAAAAACGATATTTTAAAAAACAACTCTAAACAGAGTATGTATGTGTTTGTGTGATGGTGGTACTTTACACATGGCTTCATGACCATGTTATGTCTCTATTTACACATGGCTTCAAGTACATGACCATGTTATGTCTCTATTTACACATGGCTTCAAGTACATGACCATGTAATGTCTCTATTTACACATGGCTTCAAGTACATGACCATGTTATGTCTCTATTTACACATGGCTTCAAGTACATGACCATGTTATGTCTCTATTTACACATGGCTTCAAGTACATGACCATGTAATGTCTCTATTTACACATGGCTTCAAGTACATGACCATGTTATGTCCCTATTTATACATGGCTTCAAGTACATGACCATGTTATGTCTCTATTTACACATGGCTTCAAGTACATGACCATGTTATGTCCCTATTTACACATGGCTTCAAGTACATGACCATGTTATGTCTCTATTTACACATGGCTTCAAGTACATGACCATGTTATGTCTCTATTTACACATGGCTTCAAGTACTTGACCATGTTATGTCTCTATTTACACATGGCTTGAAGTACATGACCATGTTATGTCCCTATTTACACATGGCTTCAAGTACATGACCATGTTATGTCTCTATTTACACATGGCTTCAAGTACATGACCATGTTATGTCTCTATTTACACATGGCTTCAAGTACATGACCATGTTATGTCTCTATTTACACATGGCTTCAAGTACATGACCATGTTATGTCCCTATTTACACATGGCTTCCAGTACATGACCATGTTATGTCTCTATTTACACATGGCTTCAAGTACATGACCATGTTATGTCCCTATTTACACATGGCTTCAAGTACATGACCATGTTATGTCCTATTTACACATGGCTTCAAGTACATGACCATGTTATGTCTCTATTTACACATGGCTTGAAGTACATGACCATGTTATGTCCCTATTTACACATGGCTTCAAGTACATGACCATGTTATGTCTCTATTTACACATGGCTTCAAGTACATGACCATGTTATGTCTCTATTTACACATGGCTTCAAGTACATGACCATGTTATGTCTCTATTTACACATGGCTTCAAGTACATGACCATGTTATGTCCCTATTTACACATGGCTTCAAGTACATGACCATGTTATGTCTCTATTTTCACATGGCTTCAAGTACATGACCATGTTGTCCCTATTTACACATGGCTTCAAGTACATGACCATGTTATGTCTCTATTTACACATGGCTTCAAGTACATGACCATGTTATGTCTCTATTTACACATGGCTTCAAGTACATGACCATGTTATATCTTTATTTACACATGACTTCAAGTACATGACCATATTATGTCTCTATTTACACATGACTTCAAGTACATGACCATGTAATGTCCCTATTTACACATGGCTTCAAGTATATGACCATGTTATGTCTCTATTTACACATGGCTTCAAGTACATGACCATGTTATGTCTCTATTTACACATGGCTTCAAGTACATGACCATGTTATGTCTCTATTTACACATGGCTTCAAGTACATGACCATGTTATGTCCCTATTTACACATGGCTTCAAGTACATGACCATGTTATGTCTCTATTTACACATGGCTTCAAGTGCATGACCATGTTATGTCCCTATTTACACATGGCTTCAAGTACATGACCATGTTATGTCTCTATTTACACATGGCTTCAAGTACATGACCATGTTATGTCTCTATTTACACATGGCTTCAAGTACATGACCATGTTATGTCTCTATTTACACATGGCTTCAAGTACATGACCATGTTATGTCTCTATTTACACATGGCTTCAAGTACATGACCATGTTATGTCTCTATTTACACATGGCTTCAAGTACATGACCATGTTATGTCTCTATTTACACATGGCTTCAAGTGCATGACCATGTTATGTCTCTATTTACACATGGCTTCAAGTACATGACCATGTTATGTCTCTATTTACACATGGCTTCAAGTACATGACCATGTTATGTCTCTATTTACATCTCACTTTATATCCAACAAAAGGATTATATGAATTACAAGGAGATTTTAAATGTCTTGACATTGAATTAATTTTACAAAAAGAAAATGTACATTTTCCTTCTCTACTGTATCTTATTTTTATTCAGACACTTCCCTTGCCAACGACAAATTTAGAATATGAATTTATGACAAAAAAAACAATTGTTGAGAGATAATTATGGTATTGTAAGTCTTGAACCGTTTGTTCTTGGTATATCATTTACTGTGTATATATTGTTTAATTTTCAGCTTCTACAAGAGCTAAAGAGGAACATTGAACAATATAAACCACTGAAAGAGTTAAATGTTGATCAAGCCAGGGTATTGCTAGTAGGGCAGGTTGGAGCTGGAAAATCCAGCTTTTTTAATACAATAAACTCCATATTTCGTGGATACATTACTAGTCAGGCTTGTAGTGGAAATGCAGATCACAGTCTAACCACTGTAGTAAGTAATATACATCATTTTTGTATAGAGCCAGGCTTAGCATGTCTTTGCTAACCTTATCCACCATATGTATGCATCAAAACTGGACTACTGAAAAAAAATGCTAATCAAAGTTTAACAAACTAGAGATGTGGATAATAAAATCTATCATCCAAATAAAAATGAAATATTTTCGAAATTTATATATACTGATACATACAATATTTTTGAACCTCAAGAATCCAGTTTCATGAAATTATATGAAGGCAGAACAGAACATCAAGATTTAAAAATTTTTTTTTTTAAAAAAAAAGGATGTTATTAAAAATTATTTTCAAAATTTATATGTACATTGTATATTGTAGTTACAATATTTTGGACATTTTTTCAAAACAAGATTACTAAAGATGAGGTGACATTCATTGTTGGACTTGTTACAGAAGCTTCTCCAGGGTCAAAATATTGTAGCAAATTATTTTGATATTGAAAATTACTTATTTCATTTAGGAATACATGTAGCTTGTATTGTTATTTTATGCAAATGAAGGTTTCAAGTATGTCCGGTTCAACAACTTTTTTAATTTTGACGATTTCTGCAATGGAAGGAAAGTTTTAAGATGCATAAGGAGTAATCAGTCAGAAAGGGTAAATCGAAGGATAGACAAGGCAATTGCCAAAAGAAAAGGGACCAAAAGACAAAAACTGATCGACAAACTACCACACAGAATCTTAAATAATGAGCAAAACGAACCATCCTAAAAACGAGGGTGAACTCGAATTCTCTGGATGGGAAAACAGATCCTGCTCCACAATTGGTATCCCTCGTGTTATTGTTTAACTATACGAACATCGTCTGATATCGAAATTGTGTGGGACAGCAGGCATACGTAAATAAATACAATGAACATTAAAATTAAGACCAATCTCTCTAGGACACAGGTAAACTTAGCCTAACAATGAACATGAAAACTAAGGCCAATCTCTCCAGGACACAGGTAAACATAGCCTAACAATGAACATTAAAACTAAGGCCAATCTCTCCAGGACACAGGTAAGCTTAGCCTAACAATGAACATTAAAACTAAGACCAATCTTTCCAGGACACAGGTAAACTTAGCCCAACTATGAACATTAAAACTAAGGCCAATCTCACCAGGACACAGGTAAACTTAGCCTAACAATGAACATTAAAACTAAGACCAATCTTTCCAGGACACAGGTAAACTTAGCCTAACTATGAACATTAAAACTAAGGCCAATCTCTCCAGGACACAGGTAAGCTTAGCTTAACAATGAACATTAAAACTAAGGCCAATCTCTCCAGGACACAGGTAAACTTACCCTAACAATGAACATTAAAACTAAGACCAATCTCTCCAGGACACGGGTAAACTTAGCCTAACAATGAACATTAAAACTAAGGCCAATATCTCCAGGACATAGATAAACTTAGCCTAACAATGGACATTAAAACTAAGACCAATCTCTCCAGGACACAAGTAAACTTAACCTAACAATGAACATTAAAACTAAGACCAATCTCTCCAGGACACAGGTAAACTTAGCCTAACAATGAACATTAAAACTAAGACCAATCTCTCCAGGACACGGGGAAACTTAGCCTAACAATGAACATTAAAACTAAGACCAATCTCTCCAGGACACAAGTAAACTTAGCCTAACAATGGACATTAAAACTAAGGCCAATCTCTCCAGGACACAGGTAAGCTTAGCCTAACAATGAACATTAAAATTAAGGCCAATTTTTCCAGGAAACAGGTAAGCTTAGCCTAACAATGAACATTAAAACTAAGGCCAATCTCTCCAGAACACAGGTAAGCTTAGCCTAACAATGAACATTAAAACTAAGGTCAATCTCTCCAGGACACAGGTAAGCTTAGCCTAACAATGAACATTAAAACTAAGGCCAGTCTCTCTAGGACACAAGTAAACTTAGCCTAACAATGAACATTAAACCTAAGGCCAATCTCTCCAGGACACAGGTAAGCTTAGCCTAACAATGAACAATAAAACTACGGGCAATTTTTCCAGGACACAGGTAAACTTAGCCTAACAATGAACATTAAAACTAAGGCCAATCTCTCCACAACACAGGTAAACTTAGCCTAACAATGAACATTAAAACTAAGGCCAATCTCTACAGGACACAGGTAAAATTAGCCTCACAATGAACATTAAAACTAAGACCAATCTCTCCAGGACACAGGTAAGCTTAGCCTAACAATGAACATTAAAACTAAGGCCAATCTCTCCACCACACAGGTAAACTTAGCCTAACAATGAACATTAAAACTAAGGCCAATCTCTCCAGGACACAGGTAAAATTAGCCTCACAATGAACATTAAAACTAAGACCAATCTCTCCAGGACACAGGTAAGCTTAGCCTAACAATGAACATTAAAACTAAGGCCAATCTCTCTAGGACACAAGTAAACTTAGCCTAACAATGAACATTAAAACTAAGGCCAATTTTTCCACAACACAGGTAAGCTTAGCCTAACAATGAACATTAAAACTAAGGCCAATCTCTCCAGAACACAGGTAAACTTAGCCTAACAATGAACATTAAAACTAAGGCCAAGCTCTCCAGGACACAGGTAAGCTTAGCCTAACAATGAACATTAAAACTAAGACCAATCTCTCCAGGACACAGGTAAGCTTAGCCTAACAATGAACATTAAAACTAAGGCCAATCTCTCCAGGACACAGGTAAACTTAGCCTAACAATGAACATTAAAACTAAGGCCAATCTCTCCAGGACACAGGTAAAATTAGCCTAACAATGAACATTAAAACTAAGACCAATCTCTCCAGGACACAGGTAAGCTTAGCCTAACAATGAACTTTAAAATTAAGGCCAATCTCTCCAGGACACAGGTAAGCTTAACCTAACAATGAACATTAAAACTAAGACCAATCTCTCCAGGACACAGGTAAAATTAGCCTAACAATGAACATTAAAACTAAGGTCAATCTCTCCAGGACACAGGTAAACTTAGCCTAACAATGAACATTAAAACTAAGGTCAATCTCTCCAGGACAGAGGTAAAATTAGCCTAACAATGAACATTAAAACTAAGGCCAATCTCTCCAGGACACAGGTAAACTTAGCCTAACAATGAACATTAAAACTAAGGCCAATCTCTCCAGGACACAGGTAAGCTTAGCCTAACAATGAACATTAAAACTAAGGCCAGTCTCTCTAGGACACAAGTAAACTTAGCCTAACAATGAACATTAAAACTAAGGCCAATCTCTCCAGGACACAGGTAAGCTTAGCCTAACAATGAACATTAAAACTAAGGCCAATTTTTCCAGGACACAGGTAAGCTTAGCCTAACAATGAACATTAAAACTAAGGCCAATCTCTCCAGAACACAGGTAAACTTAGCCTAACAATGAACATTAAAACTAAGGCCAATCTCTCCAGGACACAGGTAAACTTAGCCTAACAATGAACATTAAAACTAAGGCCAATCTCTCCAGGACACAGGTAAAATTAGCCTAACAGTGAACATTAAAACTAAGACCAATCTCTCCAGGACACAGGTAAACTTAGCCTAACAATGAACATTAAAATTAAGGCCAATCTCTCCAGGACACAGGTAAACTTAGCCTAACAATGAACATTAAAACTAAGGCCAATCTCTCCAGGACACAGGTAAACTTAACCTAACTATGAACATTAAAACTAAGGCCAATCCCTCCAGGACACAGGTAAGCTTAGCCTAACAATGAACAATAAAACTAAGGCAAATTTTTTCAGGACACAGGTAAGCTAAGCCTAACAATGAACATTAAAACTAAGGCCAATCTCTCCAGAACACAGGTAAACTTAGCCTAACAATGAACATTAAAACTAAGGCCAATCTCTCCAAGACACAGGTAAACTTAGCCTAACAATGAACATTAAAACTAAGGTCAATCTCTCCAGGACACAGGTAAAATTAGCCTAACAATGAACATTAAAACTAAGACCAATCTCTCCAGGACACAGGTAAACTTAGCCTAAGAATGAACATTAAAATTAAGGCCAATCTCTCCAGGACACAGGTAAACTTAGCCTAACAATGAACATTAAAACTAAGGCCAATCTCTCCAGGAAACAGGTAAACTTAGCCTAACAATGAACATTAAAACTAAGACCAATCTCTCCAGGACACAGGTAAACTTAACCTAACAATGAACATTAAAACTAAGACCAATCTCTCCAGGACACAGGTAAACTTAGCCTAACAATGAACATTAAAACTAAGGCCAATTTCTCCAGGACACAGGTAAGCTTAACATAACAATGAACATTAAAACTAAGACCAATCTCTCCAGGACACAGGTAAAATTAGCCTAACAATGAACATTAAAACTAAGGTCAATCTCTCCAGGACACAGGTAAGCTTAGCCTAACAATGAACATTAAAACTAAGGCAAATTTTTCCAGGACACAGGTAAGCTTAGCCTAACAATGAACATTAAAACTAAGGCCAATCTCTCCAGGACACAGGTAAACTTAGCGTAACAATGAACATTAAAACTAAGGCCAATCTCTCCAGGACACAGGTAAGCTTAGCTTAACAATGAATATTTAAACTAAGGCCAATCTCTCCAGGACACAGGTAAACTTAGCCTAACAATGAACATTAAAACTAAGGCCAATCTCTCCAGGACACAGGTAAACTTAGCCTAACAATGAACATTAAAACTAAGGCCAGTCTCTCTAGGACACAAGTAAACTTAGCCTAACAATGAACATTAAAACTAAGGCCAATCTCTCCAGGACACAGGTAAGCTTAGCCTAACAATGAACATTAAAACTAAGGCAAATTTTTCCAGGACACAGGTAAGCTTAGCCTAACAATGAACATTAAAACTAAGGCCAATCTCTCCAGGACACAGGTAAACTTAGCCTAACAATGAACATTAAAACTAAGGCCAATCTCTCCAGGACAGAGGTAAGCTTAACCTAACAATGAACATTAAAACTAAGGCCAGTCTCTCTAGGACACAAGTAAACTTAGCCTAACAATGAACATTAAAACTAAGGCCAATTTCTCCAGGACACAGGTAAGCTTAACTTAACAATGAACATTAAAACTAAGACCAATCTCTCCAGGACACAGGTAAAATTAGCCTAACAATAAACATTAAAACTAAGGCCAATTTCTCCAAGACACAGGTAAACTTAGCCTAACAATGAACATTAAAACTAAGGGCAATCTCTCCAGGACACAGGTAAAATTAGCCTAACAATGAACATTAAAACTAAGACCAATCTCTCCAGGACACAGGTAAACTTAGCCTTAGAATGAACATTAAAATTAAGGCCAATCTCTCCAGGACACAGGTAAACTTAGCCTAACAATGAACATTAAAACTAAGGCCAATCTCTCCAGGAAACAGGTAAACTTAGCCTAACAATGAACATTAAAACTAAGACCAATCTCTCCAGGACACAGGTAAACTTAGCCTAACAATGAACATTAAAACTAAGGTCAATATCTATAGGACACAGGTAAGCTTAGCCTAACAATGAACATTAAAACTAAGGCAAATTTTTCCAGGACACAGGTAAGCTTAGCCTAACAATGAACATTAAAACTAAGGCCAATCTCTCCAGGACACAGGTAAACTTAGCGTAACAATGAACATTAAAACTAAGGCCAATCTCTCCAGGACACAGGTAAGCTTAGCTTAACAATGAATATTTAAACTAAGGCTAATCTCTCCAGGACACAGGTAAACTTAGCCTAACAATGAACATTAAAACTAAGGCCAATCTCTCCAGGACACAGGTAAACTTAGCCTAACAATGAACATTAAAACTAAGGCCAGTCTCTCTAGGACACAAGTAAACTTAGCCTAACAATGAACATTAAAACTAAGGCCAATCTCTCCAGGACACAGGTAAGCTTAGCCTAACAATGAACATTAAAACTAAGGCAAATTTTTCCAGGACACAGGTAAGCTTAGCCTAACAATGAACATTAAAACTAAGGCCAATCTCTCCAGGACACAGGTAAACTTAGCCTAACAATGAACATTAAAACTAAGGCCAATCTCTCCAGGACAGAGGTAAGCTTAACCTAACAATGAACATTAAAACTAAGGCCAGTCTCTCTAGGACACAAGTAAACTTAGCCTAACAATGAACATTAAAACTAAGGCCAATTTCTCCAGGACACAGGTAAGCTTAACCTAACAATGAACATTAAAACTAAGACCAATCTCTCCAGGACACAGGTAAAATTAGCCTAACAATAAACATTAAAACTAAGGTCAATCTCTCCAGGACACAGGTAAACTTAGCCTAACAATGAACATTAAAACTAAGGTCAATCTCTCCAGGACACAGGTAAAATTAGCCTAACAATGAACATTAAAACTAAGGCCAATCTCTCCAGGACACAGGTAAACTTAGCCTAACAATGAACATTAAAACTAAGGCCAATCTCTCCAGGACACAGGTAAGCTTAGCATTACAATGAACATTAAAACTAAGGCCAATTTTTCCAGGACACAGGTAAGCTTAGCCTAACAATGAACATTAAAACTAAGGCCAATCTCTCCAGAACACAGGTAAACTTAGCCTAAAAATGAACATTAAAACTAAGGCCAAGCTCTCCAGGACACAGGTAAGCTTAGCCTAACAATGAACATTAAAACTAAGACCAATCTCTCCAGGACACAGGTAAGCTTAGCCTAACAATGAACATTAAAACTAAGGCCAATCTCTCCAGGACACAGGTAAACTTAGCCTAACAATGAACATTAAAACTAAGGCCAATCTCTCCAGGACACAGGTAAAATTAGCCTAACAATGAATATTAAAACTAAGGCCAATCTCTCCAGGACACAAGTAAACTTAGCCAAACAATGAACATTAAAACTAAGGCCAATCTCTCCAGGACACAGGTAAAATTAGCCTAACAATGAACATTAAAACTAAGGCCAATCTCTCCAGGACACAAGTAAACTTAGCCTAACAATGAACATTAAAACTAAGACCAATCTCTCCAGGACACAGGTAAACCTAACCTAACTATGAACATTAAAACTAAGACCAATATCTCCAGGACACAGGTAAACTTAGCCTAACAATGAACATTAAAAGTAAGGCCAATTTCTCCAGGACACAGGTAAGCTTAACCTAACAATGAACATTAAAACTAAGACCAATCTCTGCAGGACACAGGTAAAATTAACCTAACAATGAACATTAAAACTAAGGTCAATCTCTCCAGGACACAGGTAAACTTAGCCTAACAATGAACATTAAAACTAAGGTCAATCTCTCCAGGACACAGGTAAAATTAGCCTAACAATGAACATTAAAACTAAGGCCAATCTCTCCAGGACACAGGTAAACTTAGCCTAACAATGAACATTAAAACTAAGGTCAATCTCTCCAGGACACAGGTAAAATTAGCCTAATAATGAACATTAAAACTAAGACCAATCTCTCCAGGACACAGGTAAACTTAGCCTAACAATGAACATTAAAACTAAGGCCAATCTCTCTAGGACACAGGTAAACTTAGCCTAACAATGAGCATTAAAGCTAAAACCAATCTCTCCAGGACACAGGTAAGCTTAGCCTAACAATGAACATTAAAACTAAGGCCAATCTCTCCAGGACACAGGTAAGCTTAGCCAAACAATGAACATTAAAACTAAGGCCAATCTCTCTAGGACACAGATAAACTTAGCCTAACAATGAACAATAAAACTAAGGCCAATCTCTCCAGGACATAGATAAACTTAGCCTAACAATGAACATTAAAGCTAAGGCCAATCTCTCAAGAACACAGATAAACTTAGCCTAACAATGAACATTAAAACTAAGGCCAATCTCTCCAGGAAACAGGTAAACTTAGCCTAACAATGAACAATAAAACTAAGACCAATCTCTCCAGGACACAGGTAAACTTAGCCTAACAATGAACATTAAAGATAAGGCCAATCTTTCCAGGACACAGGTCAGCTTAGCCTAACAATGAACATTAAAACTAAGGCCAATCTCTCCAGGACACAGGTAAACTTAGCCTAACAATGAACATTAAAGATAAGGCCAATCTCTCCAGGACACAGGTAAACATAGCCTAACAAAGAACATTAAAACTAAGGCCAATCTCCAGGACACAGGTAAACTTAGCTTAACAATGAACATTAAAACTAAGACCAATCTCTCCAGGACACAGGTAAACGTAACCTAATAATGAACATTAAAACTAAGGCCAATCTCTCCAGGACACAGGTAAACTTAGCTTAACAATGAACATTAAAACTAAGGCCAATCTCTCCACAACACAGGTAAACTTAGCCTAACAATGAACATTAAAACTAAGGCCAATCTCTCCAGGACACAGGTAAAATTAGCCTCACAATGAACATTAAAACTAAGACCAATCTCTCCAGGACACAGGTAAGCTTAGCCTAACAATGAACATTAAAACTAAGGCCAATCTCTCTAGGACACAAGTAAACTTAGCCTAACAATGAACATTAAAACTAAGGCCAATTTTTCCACAACACAGGTAAGCTTAGCCTAACAATGAACATTAAAACTAAGGCCAATCTCTCCAGAACACAGGTAAATTTAGCCTAACAATGAACATTAAATCTAAGGCCAAGCTCTCCAGGATACAGGTAAGCTTAGCCTAACAATGAACATTAAAACTAAGACCAATCTCTCCAGGACACAGGTAAGCTTAGCCTAACAATGAACATTAAAACTAAGGCCAATCTCTCCAGGACACAGGTAAACTTAGCCTAACAATGAACATTAAAACTAAGGCCAATCTCTCCAGGACACAGGTAAAATTAGCCTAACAATGAACATTAAAACTAAGACCAATCTCTCCAGGACACAGGTAAACTTAGCCTAACAATGAACTTTAAAATTAAGGCCAATCTCTCCAGGACACAGGTAAGCTTAACCTAACAATGAACATTAAAACTAAGACCAATCTCTCCAGGACACAGGTAAAATTAGCCTAACAATGAACATTAAAACTAAGGTCAATCTCTCCAGGACACAGGTAAACTTAGCCTAACAATGAACATTAAAACTAAGGTCAATCTCTCCAGGACACAGGTAAAATTAGCCTAACAATGAACATTAAAACTAAGGCCAATCTCTCCAGGACACAGGTAAACTTAGCCTAACAATGAACATTAAAACTAAGGCCAATCTCTCCAGGACACAGGTAAGCTTAGCCTAACAATGAACATTAAAACTAAGGCCAGTCTCTCTAGGACACAAGTAAACTTAGCCTAACAATGAACATTAAAACTAAGGCCAATATCTCCAGGACACAGGTAAGCTTAGCCTAACAATGAACATTAAAACTAAGGCCAATTTTTCCAGGACACAGGTAAGCTTAGCCTAACAATGAACATTAAAACTAAGGCCAATCTCTCCAGAACACAGGTAAACTTAGCCTAACAATGAACATTAAAACTAAGGCCAATCTCTCCAGGACACAGGTAAACTTAGCCTAACAATGAACATTAAAACTAAGGCCAATCTCTCCAGGACACAGGTAAAATTAGCCTAACAGTGAACATTAAAACTAAGACCAATCTCTCCAGGACACAGGTAAACTTAGCCTAACAATGAACATTAAAATTAAGGCCAATCTCTCCAGGACACAGGTAAACTTAGCCTAACAATGAACATTAAAACTAAGGCCAATCTCTCCAGGACACAGGTAAACTTAACCTAACTATGAACATTAAAACTAAGACCAATCCCTCCAGGACACAGGTAAGCTTAGCCTAACAATGAACAATAAAACTAAGGCAAATTTTTTCAGGACACAGGTAAGCTAAGCCTAACAATGAACATTAAAACTAAGGCCAATCTCTCCAGAACACAGGTAAGCTTAGCCTAACAATGAACATTAAAACTAAGGCCAATCTCTCCAAGACACAGGTAAACTTAGCCTAACAATGAACATTAAAACTAAGGGCAATCTCTCCAGGACACAGGTAAACTTAGCCTAAGAATGAACATTAAAATTAAGGCCAATCTCTCCAGGACACAGGTAAGCTTAGCCTAACAATGAACATTAAAACTAAGGCCAATCTCTCCAGGAAACAGGTAAACTTAGCCTAACAATGAACATTAAAACTAAGACCAATCTCTCCAGGACACAGGTAAACTTAACCTAACAATGAACATTAAAACTAAGACCAATCTCTCCAGGACACAGGTAAAATTAGCCTAACAATGAACATTAAAACTAAGGTCAATCTCTCCAGGACACAGGTAAGCTTAGCCTAACAATGAACATTAAAACTAAGGCAAATTTTTCCAGGACACAGGTAAGCTTAGCCTAACAATGAACATTAAAACTAAGGCCAATCTCTCCAGGACACAGGTAAACTTAGCGTAACAATGAACATTAAAACTAAGGCCAATCTCTCCAGGACACAGGTAAGCTTAGCTTAACAATGAATATTTAAACTAAGGCCAATCTCTCCAGGACACAGGTAAACTTAGCCTAACAATGAACATTAAAACTAAGGCCAATCTCTCCAGGACACAGGTAAACTTAGCCTAACAATGAACATTAAAACTAAGGCCAGTCTCTCTAGGACACAAGTAAACTTAGCCTAACAATGAACATTAAAACTAAGGCCAATCTCTCCAGGACACAGGTAAGCTTAGCCTAACAATGAACATTAAAACTAAGGCAAATTTTTCCAGGACACAGGTAAGCTTAGCCTAACAATGAACATTAAAACTAAGGCCAATCTCTCCAGGACACAGGTAAACTTAGCCTAACAATGAACATTAAAACTAAGGCCAATCTCTCCAGGACAGAGGTAAGCTTAACCTAACAATGAACATTAAAACTAAGGCCAGTCTCTCTAGGATACAAGTAAACTTAGCCTAACAATGAACATTAAAACTAAGGCCAATTTCTCCAGGACACAGGTAAGCTTAACCTAACAATGAACATTAAAACTAAGACCAATCTCTCCAGGACACAGGTAAAATTAGCCTAACAATAAACATTAAAACTAAGGCCAATCTCTCCAAGACACAGGTAAACTTAGCCTAACAATGAACATTAAAACTAAGGGCAATCTCTCCAGGACACAGGTAAAATTAGCCTAACAATGAACATTAAAACTAAGACCAATCTCTCCAGGACACAGGTAAACTTAGCCTTAGAATGAACATTAAAATTAACGCCAATCTCTCCAGGACACAGGTAAACTTAGCCTAACAATGAACATTAAAACTAAGGCCAATCTCTCCAGGAAACAGGTAAACTTAGCCTAACAATGAACATTAAAACTAAGACCAATCTCTCCAGGACACAGGTAAACTTAACCTAACAATGAACATTAAAACTAAGACCAATCTCTCCAGGAAACAGGTAAACTTAGCCTAACAATGAACATTAAAATTAAGACCAATCTCTCCAGGACACAGGTAAACTTAGCTTAACAATGAACATTAAAACTAAGGCCAATCTCTCCAGGACACAGGTAAGCTTAACATAACAATGAACATTAAAACTAAGACCAATCTCTCTAGGACACAGGTAAAATTAGCCTAACAATGAACATTAAAACTAAGGTCAATCTCTCCAGGACACAGGTAAGCTTAGCCTAACAATGAACATTAAAACTAAGGCAAATTTTTCCAGGACACAGGTAAGCTTAGCCTAACAATGAACATTAAAACTAAGGCCAATCTCTCCAGGACACAGGTAAACTTAGCGTAACAATGAACATTAAAACTAAGGCCAATCTCTCCAGGACACAGGTAAGCTTAGCTTAACAATGAATATTTAAACTAAGGCTAATCTCTCCAGGACACAGGTAAACTTAGCCTAACAATGAACATTAAAACTAAGGCCAATCTCTCCAGGACACAGGTAAACTTAGCCTAACAATGAACATTAAAACTAAGGCAAATTTTTCCAGGACACAGGTAAGCTTAGCCTAACAATGAACATTAAAACTAAGGCCAATCTCTCCAGGACACAGGTAAACTTAGCATAACAATGAACATTAAAACTAAGGCCAATCTCTCCAGGACAGAGGTAAGCTTAACCTAACAATGAACATTAAAACTAAGGCCAGTCTCTCTAGGACACAAGTAAACTTAGCCCAACAATGAACATTAAAACTAAGGCCAATTTCTCCAGGACACAGGTAAGCTTAACCTAACAATGAACATTAAAACTAAGACCAATCTCTCCAGGACACAGGTAAAATTAGCCTAACAATAAACATTAAAACTAAGGTCAATCTCTCCAGGACACAGGTAAACTTAGCCTAACAATGAACATTAAAACTAAGGTCAATCTCTCCAGGACACAGGTAAAATTAGCCTAACAATGAACATTAAAACTAAGGCCAATCTCTCCAGGACACAGGTAAACTTAGCCTAACAATGAACATTAAAACTAAGGCCAATCTCTCCAGGACACAGGTAAGCTTAGCATTACAATGAACATTAAAACTAAGGCCAATTTTTCCAGGACACAGGTAAGCTTAGCCTAACAATGAACATTAAAACTAAGGCCAATCTCTCCAGAACACAGGTAAACTTAGCCTAAAAATTAACATTAAAACTAAGGCCAAGCTCTCCAGGACACAGGTAAGCTTAGCCTAACAATGAACATTAAAACTAAGACCAATCTCTCCAGGACACAGGTAAGCTTAGCCTAACAATGAACATTAAAACTAAGGCCAATCTCTCCAGGACACAGGTAAACTTAGCCTAACAATGAACATTAAAACTAAGGCCAATCTCTCCAGGACACAGGTAAAATTAGCCTAACAATGAACATTAAAACTAAGGCCAATCTCTCTAGGACACAAGTAAACTTAGCCTAACAATGAACATTAAAACTAAGGCCAATCTCTCCAGGACACAGGTAAAATTAGCCTAACAATGAACATTAAAACTAAGGCCAATCTCTCCAGGACACAAGTAAACTTAGCCTAACAATGAACATTAAAACTAAGACCAATCTCTCCAGGACACAGGTAAACCTAACCTAACTATGAACATTAAAACTAAGACCAATATCTCCAGGACACAGGTAAACTTAGCCTAACAATGAACATTAAAACTAAGGCCAATTTCTCCAGGACACAGGTAAGCTTAACCTAACAATGAACATTAAAACGAAGACCAATCTCTGCAGGACACAGGTAAAATTAACCTAACAATGAACATTAAAACTAAGGTCAATCTCTCCAGGACACAGGTAAACTTAGCCTAACAATGAACATTAAAACTAAGGTCAATCTCTCCAGGACACAGGTAAAATTAGCCTAACAATGAACATTAAAACTAAGGCCAATCTCTCCAGGACACAGGTAAACTTAGCCTAACAATGAACATTAAAACTAAGGTCAATCTCTCCAGGACACAGGTAAAATTAGCCTAACAATGAACATTAAAACTAAGACCAATCTCTCCAGGACACAGGTAAGCTTAGCCTAACAATGAACATTAAAACTAAGGCCAATCTCTCTAGGACACAGGTAAACTTAGCCTAACAATGAGCATTAAAGCTAAAACCAATCTCTCCAGGACACAGGTAAGCTTAGCCTAACAATGAACATTAAAACTAAGGCCAATCTCTCCAGGACACAGGTAAGCTTAGCCAAACAATGAACATTAAAACTAAGGCCAATCTCTCTAGGACACAGATAAACTTAGCCTAACAATGAACAATAAAACTAAGGCCAATCTCTCCAGGACATAGATAAACTTAGCCTAACAATGAACATTAAAGCTAAGGCCAATCTCTCAAGAACACAGATAAACTTAGCCTAACAATGAACATTAAAACTAAGGCCAATCTCTCCAGGACACAGGTAAACTTAGCCTAACAATGAACATTAAAGCTAAGACCAATCTCTCCAGGACACAGGTAAACTTAGCCTAACAATGAACATTAAAACTAAGGCCAATATCTCCAGGACACAGGTAAACTTAGCCTAACAATGAACAATAAAACTAAGACCAATCTCTCCAGGACACAGGTAAACTTAGCCTAACAATGAACATTAAAGATAAGGCCAATCTTTCCAGGACACAGGTCAGCTTAGCCTAACAATGAACATTAAAACTAAGGCCAATCTCTCCAGGACACAGGTAAACTTAGCCTAACAATGAACATTAAAGATAAGGCCAATCTCTCCAGGACACAGGTAAACATAGCCTAACAAAGAACATTAAAACTAAGGCCAATCTCCAGGACACAGGTAAACTTAGCTTAACAATGAACATTAAAACTAAGACAAATCTCTCCAGGACACAGGTAAACGTAACCTAATAATGAACATTAAAACTAAGGCCAATCTCTCCAGGACACAGGTAAACTTAGCCTAACAATGAACATTAAAACTAAGACCAATCTTTCCAGGACACAGGTAAACTTAGCCTAACAATGAACATTAAAACTAAGGTCAATCTCTCCAGGACACAGGTAAACTTAGCCTATCAATGAACATTAAAACTAAGACCAATCTCTCCAGGATACAGGTAAACTTAGCCTAACAATGAACATTAAAACTAAGGCCAATCTCTCCAGGACACAGGTAAACTTAGCTTAACAATGAACATTAAAACCAAGGCCAATCTCTCCAGGACACAGGTAAGCTTAGCCTAACAATGAACATTAAAACTAAGGCCAATCTCTCCAGGACACAGGTAAACTTAGCCTAACAATGAACATTAAAACTAAGGCCAATCTCCAGGATAGAGGTAAACTTAGCTTAACAATGAACATTAAAACTAAGGCCAATCTCTCCAGGACACAGGTAAACTTAGCTTAACAATGAACATTAAAACTAAGGTCAATCTCTCCAGGACACAGGTAAACTTAGCTTAATAATGAACATTAAAACTAAGGCCAATCTCCAGGACACAGGTAAACTTAGCGTAACAATGAACATTAAAACTAAGGCCAATCTCTCCAGGACACAGGTAAACTTAGCTTAACAATGAACATTAAAACTAAGGTCAATCTCTCCAGGACACAGGTAAACTTAGCTTAACAATGAACATTAAAACTAAGACCAATCTCCAGGACACAGGTAAACTTAGCTTAACAATGAACATTAAAACTAAGGCCAATCTCTCCAGGACACGGGGAAACTTAGCTTAACAATGAACATTAAAACTAAGGTCAATCTCTCCAGGACACAGGTAAACTTAGCTTAACAATGAACATTAAAACTAAGGCCAATCTCCAGGACACAGGTAAACTTAGCTTAACAATGAACATTAAAACTAAGGCCAATCTCTCCAGGACACGGGGAAACTTAGCTTAACAATGAACATTAAAACTAAGGTCAATCTCTCCAGGACACAGGTAAATTTAGCCTAACAATGAACATTAAAACTAAGGCCAATCTCTCCAGGACACAGGTAAACTTAGCCTAACAATGAACATTAAAACTAAGGCCAATCTCTCCAGGACACAGGTAAGCTTAACTTAACAATGAACATTAAAACTAAGGTCAATCTCTCCAGGACACAGGTAAGGTTAGCCTAACAATGAACATTAAAACTAAGACCAATCTCTCCAGGACACAGGTAAACTTAGCCTAACAATGAACATTAAAGATAAGGCCAATCTCTCCAGGACACAGGTAAACTTAACCTAACAATGAACATTAAAACTAAGGCCAATCTCCAGGACACAGGTAAACTTAGCCTAACAATGAACAATAAAACTAAGGCCAATCTCTCCAGGACATAGATAAACTTAGCCTAACAATGAACATTAAAGCTAAGGCCAATCTCTCAAGAACACAGATAAACTTAGCCTAACAATGAACATTAAAACTAAGGCCAGTCTCTCTAGGACACAAGTAAACTTAGCCTAACAATGAACATTAAAACTAAGGCCAATCTCTCCAGGACACAGGTAAGCTTAGCCTAACAATGAACATTAAAACTAAGGCAAATTTTTCCAGGACACAGGTAAGCTTAGCCTAACAATGAACATTAAAACTAAGGCCAATCTCTCCAGGACACAGGTAAACTTAGCCTAACAATGAACATTAAAACTAAGGCCAATCTCTCCAGGACAGAGGTAAGCTTAACCTAACAATGAACATTAAAACTAAGGCCAGTCTCTCTAGGATACAAGTAAACTTAGCCTAACAATGAACATTAAAACTAAGGCCAATTTCTCCAGGACACAGGTAAGCTTAACCTAACAATGAACATTAAAACTAAGACCAATCTCTCCAGGACACAGGTAAAATTAGCCTAACAATAAACATTAAAACTAAGGCCAATCTCTCCAAGACACAGGTAAACTTAGCCTAACAATGAACATTAAAACTAAGGGCAATCTCTCCAGGACACAGGTAAAATTAGCCTAACAATGAACATTAAAACTAAGACCAATCTCTCCAGGACACAGGTAAACTTAGCCTTAGAATGAACATTAAAACTAAGGCCAATCTCTCCAGGACACAGGTAAACTTAGCCTAACAATGAACATTAAAACTAAGGCCAATCTCTCCAGGAAACAGGTAAACTTAGCCTAACAATGAACATTAAAACTAAGACCAATCTCTCCAGGACACAGGTAAACTTAACCTAACAATGAACATTAAAACTAAGACCAATCTCTCCAGGAAACAGGTAAACTTAGCCTAACAATGAACATTAAAATTAAGACCAATCTCTCCAGGACACAGGTAAACTTAGCTTAACAATGAACATTAAAACTAAGGCCAATCTCTCCAGGACACAGGTAAGCTTAACATAACAATGAACATTAAAACTAAGACCAATCTCTCTAGGACACAGGTAAAATTAGCCTAACAATGAACATTAAAACTAAGGTCAATCTCTCCAGGACACAGGTAAGCTTAGCCTAACAATGAACATTAAAACTAAGGCAAATTTTTCCAGGACACAGGTAAGCTTAGCCTAACAATGAACATTAAAACTAAGGCCAATCTCTCCAGGACACAGGTAAACTTAGCGTAACAATGAACATTAAAACTAAGGCCAATCTCTCCAGGACACAGGTAAGCTTAGCTTAACAATGAATATTTAAACTAAGGCTAATCTCTCCAGGACACAGGTAAACTTAGCCTAACAATGAACATTAAAACTAAGGCCAATCTCTCCAGGACACAGATAAACTTAGCCTAACAATGAACATTAAAACTAAGGCAAATTTTTCCAGGACACAGGTAAGCTTAGCCTAACAATGAACATTAAAACTAAGGCCAATCTCTCCAGGACACAGGTAAACTTAGCCTAACAATGAACATTAAAACTAAGGCCAATCTCTCCAGGACAGAGGTAAGCTTAACCTAACAATGAACATTAAAACTAAGGCCAGTCTCTCTAGGACACAAGTAAACTTAGCCTAACAATGAACATTAAAACTAAGGCCAATTTCTCCAGGACACAGGTAAGCTTAACCTAACAATGAACATTAAAACTAAGACCAATCTCTCCAGGACACAGGTAAAATTAGCCTAACAATAAACATTAAAACTAAGGTCAATCTCTCCAGGACACAGGTAAACTTAGCCTAACAATGAACATTAAAACTAAGGTCAATCTCTCCAGGACACAGGTAAAATTAGCCTAACAATGAACATTAAAACTAAGGCCAATCTCTCCAGGACACAGGTAAACTTAGCCTAACAATGAACATTAAAACTAAGGCCAATCTCTCCAGGACACAGGTAAGCTTAGCATTACAATGAACATTAAAACTAAGGCCAATTTTTCCAGGACACAGGTAAGCTTAGCCTAACAATGAACATTAAAACTAAGGCCAATCTCTCCAGAACACAGGTAAACTTAGCCTAAAAATGAACATTAAAACTAAGGCCAAGCTCTCCAGGACACAGGTAAGCTTAGCCTAACAATGAACATTAAAACTAAGACCAATCTCTCCAGGACACAGGTAAGCTTAGCCTAACAATGAACATTAAAACTAAGGCCAATCTCTCCAGGACACAGGTAAACTTAGCCTAACAATGAACATTAAAACTAAGGCCAATCTCTCCAGGACACAGGTAAAATTAGCCTAACAATGAACATTAAAACTAAGGCCAATCTCTCTAGGACACAAGTAAACTTAGCCTAACAATGAACATTAAAACTAAGGCCAATCTCTCCAGGACACAGGTAAAATTAGCCTAACAATGAACATTAAAACTAAGGCCAATCTCTCCAGGACACAAGTAAACTTAGCCTAACAATGAACATTAAAACTAAGACCAATCTCTCCAGGACACAGGTAAACCTAACCTAACTATGAACATTAAAACTAAGACCAATATCTCCAGGACACAGGTAAACTTAGCCTAACAATGAACATTAAAACTAAGGCCAATTTCTCCAGGACACAGGTAAGCTTAACCTAACAATGAACATTAAAACGAAGACCAATCTCTGCAGGACACAGGTAAAATTAACCTAACAATGAACATTAAAACTAAGGTCAATCTCTCCAGGACACAGGTAAACTTAGCCTAACAATGAACATTAAAACTAAGGTCAATCTCTCCAGGACACAGGTAAAATTAGCCTAACAATGAACATTAAAACTAAGGCCAATCTCTCCAGGACACAGGTAAACTTAGCCTAACAATGAACATTAAAACTAAGGTCAATCTCTCCAGGACACAGGTAAAATTAGCCTAACAATGAACATTAAAACTAAGACCAATCTCTCCAGGACACAGGTAAGCTTAGCCTAACAATGAACATTAAAACTAAGGCCAATCTCTCTAGGACACAGGTAAACTTAGCCTAACAATGAGCATTAAAGCTAAAACCAATCTCTCCAGGACACAGGTAAGCTTAGCCTAACAATGAACATTAAAACTAAGGCCAATCTCTCCAGGACACAGGTAAGCTTAGCCAAACAATGAACATTAAAACTAAGGCCAATCTCTCTAGGACACAGATAAACTTAGCCTAACAATGAACAATAAAACTAAGGCCAATCTCTCCAGGACATAGATAAACTTAGCCTAACAATGAACATTAAAGCTAAGGCCAATCTCTCAAGAACACAGATAAACTTAGCCTAACAATGAACATTAAAACTAAGGCCAATCTCTCCAGGACACAGGTAAACTTAGCCTAACAATGAACATTAAAGCTAAGACCAATCTCTCCAGGACACAGGTAAACTTAGCCTAACAATGAACATTAAAACTAAGGCCAATATCTCCAGGACACAGGTAAACTTAGCCTAACAATGAACAATAAAACTAAGACCAATCTCTCCAGGACACAGGTAAACTTAGCCTAACAATGAACATTAAAGATAAGGCCAATCTTTCCAGGACACAGGTCAGCTTAGCCTAACAATGAACATTAAAACTAAGGCCAATCTCTCCAGGACACAGGTAAACTTAGCCTAACAATGAACATTAAAGATAAGGCCAATCTCTCCAGGACACAGGTAAACATAGCCTAACAAAGAACATTAAAACTAAGGCCAATCTCCAGGACACAGGTAAACTTAGCTTAACAATGAACATTAAAACTAAGACAAATCTCTCCAGGACACAGGTAAACGTAACCTAATAATGAACATTAAAACTAAGGCCAATCTCTCCAGGACACAGGTAAACTTAGCCTAACAATGAACATTAAAACTAAGACCAATCTTTCCAGGACACAGGTAAACTTAGCCTAACAATGAACATTAAAACTAAGGTCAATCTCTCCAGGACACAGGTAAACTTAGCCTATCAATGAACATTAAAACTAAGACCAATCTCTCCAGGATACAGGTAAACTTAGCCTAACAATGAACATTAAAACTAAGGCCAATCTCTCCAGGACACAGGTAAACTTAGCTTAACAATGAACATTAAAACCAAGGCCAATCTCTCCAGGACACAGGTAAGCTTAGCCTAACAATGAACATTAAAACTAAGGCCAATCTCTCCAGGACACAGGTAAACTTAGCCTAACAATGAACATTAAAACTAAGGCCAATCTCCAGGATAGAGGTAAACTTAGCTTAACAATGAACATTAAAACTAAGGCCAATCTCTCCAGGACACAGGTAAACTTAGCTTAACAATGAACATTAAAACTAAGGTCAATCTCTCCAGGACACAGGTAAACTTAGCTTAATAATGAACATTAAAACTAAGGCCAATCTCCAGGACACAGGTAAACTTAGCGTAACAATGAACATTAAAACTAAGGCCAATCTCTCCAGGACACAGGTAAACTTAGCTTAACAATGAACATTAAAACTAAGGTCAATCTCTCCAGGACACAGGTAAACTTAGCTTAACAATGAACATTAAAACTAAGACCAATCTCCAGGACACAGGTAAACTTAGCTTAACAATGAACATTAAAACTAAGGCCAATCTCTCCAGGACACGGGGAAACTTAGCTTAACAATGAACATTAAAACTAAGGTCAATCTCTCCAGGACACAGGTAAACTTAGCTTAACAATGAACATTAAAACTAAGGCCAATCTCCAGGACACAGGTAAACTTAGCTTAACAATGAACATTAAAACTAAGGCCAATCTCTCCAGGACACGGGGAAACTTAGCTTAACAATGAACATTAAAACTAAGGTCAATCTCTCCAGGACACAGGTAAATTTAGCCTAACAATGAACATTAAAACTAAGGCCAATCTCTCCAGGACACAGGTAAACTTAGCCTAACAATGAACATTAAAACTAAGGCCAATCTCTCCAGGACACAGGTAAGCTTAACTTAACAATGAACATTAAAACTAAGGTCAATCTCTCCAGGACACAGGTAAGGTTAGCCTAACAATGAATATTAAAACTAAGACCAATCTCTCCAGGACACAGGTAAACTTAGCCTAACAATGAACATTAAAGATAAGGCCAATCTCTCCAGGACACAGGTAAACTTAACCTAACAATGAACATTAAAACTAAGGCCAATCTCCAGGACACAGGTAAACTTAGCCTAACAATGAACATTAAAACGAAGGCCAATCTCTCCAAGACATAGGTAAACTTAGCCTAATTTGGCCATCCTGTTTAGACCCTTTGTGTATTTTCTCACAGAGTCTTTTAAATTATTTTTCTTTCCAATCTCCTGACCATGAGCATACTTGAAAGTTATTTCTACACTTATGTTTAATGTTAAAACAAGACCCCCTACAAAACTAATCTCGTTAGTAAAGACAAACCAATAGCCTTTATAAAGTTTATTAAGACTTATCAATGGATGACGGTATTTGACAGGAAACATCGCTGTGACTGACATATAGCCATATATAATATATGTAGTAATGATCATAATTATCCTTCTTTCTTTGCTAAATAAATTTTAAAAAAATCGTGTTATTTCCAATTTTACTTATGTTCCTCAGTATCGGATGTATCAAGTAAGAAATGGTCCCACTGGTAAGCCAATGCACTTCCGCCTACATGATACACGTGGTCTTGAAGCTGACCAAGGGATAGACAATCAGGAAATAGGTTACATTGTGGATGGTAATCTACCAGACAGGCACCAGGTACTTGTTATTAGTCAACTTTGAGCACTCAAGTAATTTAATTGCAACTGACTGTTAGTTCTACGTGAACTTTCCATTTTCCTAAATATTTTTATTTGTTTTTAATTATTGTTCAGCTACATTTGGATTTATTTAATTGATATTTACCTCAGTGTTCTTCTTTCTTGTTTCTAGTTTTGATAGTTATGGGAAAATAATACAACAGAAGGGATTTCTGTAAGTTTTTTTAAGCAATATATCATGTGCTGTTACATGTTTTTACTACTGTAAGTATTAAAAAAAGATTTGACCAAAGGGGTAATCAGAAGTCGTAAATCGAAGGACATACAATACAATGGCCAAAAGAAAAAGGACAAAAGTACAAACAATGATGTACAAAACATTACACAGAAGCTAAAGATCAGTAGCACACCCCCACTAAAACGGAGTTGAACTCGGATGCTCTGGAGGGGTTAGCAGTTCTTGCTCCACTCCGGTATATTTTTTTCTCCTTCTGTTTTCAAAGATGCAAACATTTTTAAAACGTTTTGTCAGCAGGGACAAATCCTGGCTTGGTGATATTTTGTAACAAGCCTTATGTAGTCTATCCATCCAGTGCAATACATTTTGAGATTTTCTGTTAGTTGCATTCTGTGTACATTTTTTGGTACCTTCTAGAGGACTTTCCCTGGATGTATTGTGATCGGGAAATATTTTTCTTCTCGCCAACTATAAAGTTTATGGCTTCTTGGTATTTAGTACTAAGAAGAGTTTGAAGATACCAAAGGGGTAATCATAATCCGTAAATCGAAGAATAACAGACAACACAATGGCCAAAAGGACAAAGAACGATCTACAAAACATATACATAAAACTACAGATCGAGTAATACGAACCCCACTAAAAAACGGGGGTAAACTCAGGTGCTCAGGAAGGGTAAGCAGTTCCTGCTTCACTAGTGACACCCGTTATGTTACTCAAGTTAAAAATTTGGTGATGTTATGAACGAGAAAAGGACAGACCTGGTTGTGTCTATGACCCACAGAACGTATCCGTGGTCAAATGTGACATAAATATTCCTTCATGATGACATCCGTAAAACTTTCCAAGTGACGACTTCAACTTCAACTACCACTGCGAAATCCTTGGCTCCATAGCTTCCTTGTTAGCAACAACCATCTATCTAGTAAATAGGGACTACAAGCTCTGGAATATGTATAAGCTGAGAGATATATATACTCCATATACAGATGCTGCTGGAATGTTGCTACATATATATGTGTGGAAAGTTCACAATGGGAAATGGAAATAATCTATTTTGAGGAAACATTTAAGATGACAATTGCTGATATTTGAATTTGTATCTTTAATAAAATAACAGGAGATACAATGTATTCTATAAACTATTTAAGCCAATTTGGAACCAATCGAAAATCAGGTGAGCTAAAACTACTCCTGGAAACCTCTTTACAGCCAACCATATCTTTCTTATAATAGCCTTCACAATTATCAATGATGTTCATCTGCATTATATGATGATCTGTTGCTCAGCATGTGGATGGAGAGAGGATGAAAATAGTGGTTGAATAATTTAGCTGAAATTATTTTAGTTCACTAAAGATGTTTACATGTCAATTATTTCTGACATAAGATTGATTGTATTTCCAGTTCAATCCATCAGTTCCCATCTCGCCAGATACCCATGGATTTATAGCTAGTCCACAGTTGACAGACAAGATCCACTGTGTAGCATTTGTCATTGACTGTAGCACAGTGGATGTTATACCAGAGAAAGTTCTAGAAAGAATAAAAAGTTTACAGACTAGACTAAATCAGAAAGGTATGTTGTGACATTGTTAATTAGGTTAATGAAATGGTCTGTGTTTAATTCCACATTCATGTGAATCAAAATGCAAATGTAAATGAACACTATAGTCAATTTATTTGAATAAAGTTAATATGAACACTTTCTGTTCCTTTCAAACAATTTTTAACATGATAATATAATTTATCCTGAATTCTTGCTTGTTACAAATCTCTTCAAGACTCCAAGCTGATCTTGATGTACCCATTTACACTGAATTGATTATCCAAGGAATTAATCAACTGATTTAAGTTAGAATACAGTAAAGAAAAAAATGACATCATTATATATCTAAGTATTATTATGTCTCCCCTTCGAACGAAGGGATACATATTGTTTTAGTCTGATTTTTTTCTTCCGCTTCTTCTGCTTCTTCTCAGCGAAGCTTGTCCGGACCATAATTTTTTTGTCTTTCCAAATAGGTCAATTATATTTGGTATGTGGGTGCATGACCATAAGGCGGTGTGTCATGTACCGTAATGACCTCGTGAGACCTTGACCTTTGACATTAAGGTCAAATAATTGTTTTTTAAATAGTATTTTCTTGTCCGGGCCATAACATTTTTGTCTTTCGAGATAGGTCTATGATATTTGGTATGTGGGTGCATGCCCATAAGGTGGTGTGTCGTGTACCGTAATGACCTTTGACCTTAAGGTCAAATAATTGTTTTTTAAATAGTATCATTCAACTCATAATGTGTAACTTATTGTTGTACAGATGGCCGCATTAAGGGGAGACATAAGTTTTAGGTATCTAAAACAGTTCTTCCTAGTTTACATTGTACCGGTATATTCTTTTTTATAGAAAACAACAAAAAATATTTCTTCTATCTTTTTATATCATCTGTTCTTTTATTGAATTCCTCTACAAATATTTGACAAATAACTAAATTTTTTTGTTTTCTGTTCAGATACCTAACATAATTTGTATATCTTTTTATCACAGTTCTTGCTTTTACAAATGCGAGAACTGTGATAAAATAATTGAAACAATAATAAAAAAAAACAACTGTACTTGGGTAGAAAAAAATATTTTGCATTGGAAGTCCTGCATAAAGTAAATGTTATCCGATTCAGTATTAGTTTTATACTCATATAGAGATACATAATTTGCTAGCGAAACCACCAAAATGGCACCTGCAAAGTAGAAATTAACTCTACGTAAGTCTTTGTTGCATACTGAATACAGTGTTCAGGCCTGTTTTGTTCAGAAGAAACCCAAGCCATATTAGTTTTCTAATTTTAGCTTGTTGCTTAAATGAAACACATAAACTTCATTCTGAAATTTTTATGGGAAATTGAGGTGCTAATTGGTAACTTTTCGAATATGAGTAAGAAATTTGTTCTGAATGATATTAAACAAATTTATAAACTTCCTTTCAAAACTACAAAAAACTAAATTTCAGTGGTTACAATACAGAATTAACCATTTCAGATTGACTACAAAAACCTTTCTATATAAAATCAAAATAAAACAAGATCCACTGTGTAGTTTTTGTAAAAAAGAAAATGAAAATATGATACATTTGTTGTGGGAATGTGAAAATGTCCAGATTCTACTGGAAGCATTAGATAATTGGACACTTAAAAATGGTAATTTTACTTTAAACTATAACAAAAAGACAATCATTTTGGGTTACCACAAGGACAAAAACTCATTGATAAGCAACAAAATTTTACTAGCAATTAAATACTATATATACACATATAGATGTCTTTCAAAAAACCTTGCTTTAACAGCCCTTATATATATATATACTCCAAGAGCTTTATAGTACAGAATGAATAATGGCCATTAAACAAGAAAACCTAGAAGTTTTCAACAATTCACGGAACTGTTGGGAGTACTTTATTACAAAATAGGGACCATGCATAGTGCTTTATGCTTTTTCTTCTTTTTCATTAATGAAAGAACATATGTAGCACTTCAAAAAGTATTGTAAACTTGCACAATTATAACTCTCTATAAGATATATAAAATATATATTTTTTTTATTCCTTCCAAAACGAAACTAATGCCTGTTCCGATCCACGTTTTTGTTCCCCCCCCCCCCCCCCCCCCTAAATTTGAACAGATTTCTTCTTTTTCAATAAAAAATATTATGAATTAAAAAAAAAATGTTCTGAAAGATCTATAGCGATAGGGCTAACCCAATTGTAAATAGAAAGTTTGAATAGTGATGTTCAACAATTCCACTAATATCAACAAAACAAACAATTGCATATCTCATCTAACCTATAAAAAAAAATACATACCGTGATGACTTGAAATTAAAATGTATTAAGCTTGAAGTTTAGAGTTTATGGCCATACACCACCAAACTCAAAATAAATATTTGAGATGTGCATCATTTATTTCAGGTGTTCCACAGATTGTTCTATTAACAAAGATTGATAAAGTTTGTCCCATTACAGAGGAGGATATTTCACAGGTGTTTTACAGTCCAATAATCAAAGAGGCTGTAGATAAAGTATCTCAAGTCATGGGACTACCAAGATCCCATATATTACCTATGAAGAACTATGAGAGTGAGATGGAATTAGATGATGGAGTTAATACATTAGCTTTGATGACACTACTACAGGTGTTACGGTTTTCTGATGATTATATGTATAATTACCTTGATCTATTAGAGGAGGGGAAACTCAAGCAGTTGAATATACGAGAATGAGTAACAATGTTGGTTTATTATACCATGTATTAACTATATCAATAACAAGCTGACATGAACTATATACATGTATTAACTAACAATGGGAATTGACAGGATTTGATAAAGATATCATGCTTTGCTTCTAACTGGAATGATTTTGTTTATACCCGTAAATGATAGAATAAACTTTTCTTGTCAATATTTGTCTGTCCCACTCTCATTTCTTTTTATACTTTGTTTTCGCAAAAGTGAGATTGATTTGAAATATGCCATTCAAGTTTTACAAAATTGTAAATCTGTTCTGAAGAGACAAAAAACTTTAAGGAACATGCAAACTACACCACAACATACTAATAAACATTTGTTTCTTCTAATTGATCATTTCCAAGATCCATCGTTTATGTTGATCAATCCTCTTACCTATTAACATTACCTTAGACTTTTTGGAACAAAAATGTTAGGTTCCACTTACTGGCAAACTGAGCAATAATATTTAGCAGCTTTGTAGCTCCTGCTCCGACTTGTCCATTAAGACAAAAAAAGATTGAAAATACCCAAGCGATAACCAGAAGCCGTAAATAGAAGAACATTCAATGCAATGGCCATACAAAAAGTACAATGATCTACAAAACACTCCACAGAAAACTAAAAATTTAGCAACACAAACCCCACTAAAAACAGGGGGTGAACTCAGGTGCTCAGGAATGGTAAGCAATTCTGGCTCCACTAGTGGCACCCTTCATGTTACTCTTGTCACAAAATCGGTTACAAGTCATGAATGAGAAAAGGATTCGGTTATGATTACGACAAACAGAACATATCCATGGTCATTTGTGACGCAAATATTCTGTAAATGTTAACCAAGTCACCTGATGACTTCTTAACCACTAGGAACATTTGGTTCAGCAGCCCTCTATTAAGGAAATCACAAGCTCTGAAATATCATATGAATAGAGATACTGGGTATATACTCCATATGCAGGTGCTACTTTTGTTGTGAACTTTCGTTCTTAACCGGCCCTTATTGTCAATTTCGAAGTGTATGTCAAGGTATGAAGAAAACCTAGCTGTATCTGTGGTATTCTTTATTTCAAGCTCAACGAGATTGAGGCCATGAACAAAATCACTAAACTTGGAATTCTTTAGTGAAAGGACATCTATATAGCGGAAAGTGAACTTATATTACATGTATCGTGCTTTAAGATTCTTTTCGTTTTTCTTGAGAAGTCCCTGTATGAGCGAGTGATTTTTGTCTTATGCAAAATGAGCAATATTCCTGCTATATATATAATGGCCAGAACAAGTTACATTCGATGATGATCATGTCTGCTTTGCACTAGACCAACATGCTTAGTTATAGTGCTAGCTCACTGATGAAACAATTCCAAGGAAGATATGCTGTTCCACTCGGAAACATTACTCAGATTCCAGACCAATCAGTCTTTACTCTTATTACTTAATGATGTGTGCTTAGCAGAGAAGCAACAAATAGCAATTTTATAGTCTTTGCTTTGATCTTCAAACTCACGATCTACCACTAACGAGGCAAGACTGGTAACCATTACACCACTGCTGTGGTTCCCTTGTATGAAGTTTGCCTCATACGAATAAAGGAAAAAATCCACGATAAGAGAAGCACATTTGAAACCCATAGGAATGCAGACTGTCTGTTGAAAATACACGTCCACCAAACATAGCAAATATGTTGTGAATGAACACTTGTGCATTTTGATTATACCCGTTTTTAGTAGAATCAAGTGTTTTTTTTGTACAAAATAAGATTTGTCTCTTCCTCAAACAAGGTATTTACATTGTCCATATTTTTCTTCCCATGAAAAAAGGCATCGACTTCAGTTGTAACCTTTGCACACATTTATATTGATCTTGTAATCTTTACTGCTTTTCCGTCAATTCAACTGCTCCCCATTCTGAAGTTTTGACAGATATGCATTACGGTACTTTGATTCAACATGTTTCTCGAAAATATACATGTTCACATTGGCTTCTATTTGGACTTGTACATGAATGTTTGCGCAAGTGCAAACGTCCAATTAAAAAGACAAATCAAAACATTAAAGTGGCATACATCTGCTATAACAATTTGTTCTGTTGATGCACAGAGTGGAAGTAAAATGTCTTGACATACTATGTCATTGTTTTGTTGATGCATACTGAGTGGAAATAAAATGCCTTGACATACTATGTCATTGTTTTGCTGATGCATACTGAGTGGAAGTAAAATGCCTTGACATACTATGTCATTGTTTTGTTGATGCATACTGAGTGGAAATAAAATGCCTTGACATACTATGTCATTGTTTTGTTGATGCATACTGAGTGGAAATAAAATGCCTTGACATACTATGTCATTGTTTTGTTGATGCATACTGAGTGGAAATAAAATGCCTTGACATACTATGTCATTGTTTTGTTGATGCATACCGAGTGGAAGTAAAATGCCTTGACATACTATGTCATTGTTTTGCTGATGCATACTGAGTGGAAGTAAAAGGCCTTGACATACTATGTCATTGTTTTGTTGATGCATAAAGAGTGGAAATAAAATGCCTTGACATACTGTCATTGTTTTGTTGATGCATACCGAGTGGAAATAAAATGCCTTGACATACTATGTCATTGTTTTGTTGATGCATACTGAGTGGAAATAAAATGCCTTGACATACTATGTCATTGTTTTGTTGATGCATAAAGAGTGGAAGTAAAAAGCCTTGACATACTGTCATTGTTTTGTTGATGCATACTGAGTGGAAATAAAATGCCTTGACATACTATGTCATTGTTTTGTTGATGCATACTGAGTGGAAATAAAATGTATTGACATAATATGTCATTGTTTTGTTGATGCATAGAGTGGAAGTAAAATGCCTTGACATACTATGTCATTGTTTTGTTGATGCATATTGAGTGGAAGTAAAATGCCTTGACATACTATGTCATTGTTTTGTTGATGCACAAAGAGTGGAAGTAAAATGCATTGACATACTGTCATTGTTTTGTTGATGCATACCGAGTGGAAATAAAATGCCTTGACATACTATGTCATTGTTTTGTTGATGCATACTGAGTGGAAATAAAATGCCTTGACATACTATGTCATTGTTTTGTTGATGCATAAAGAGTGGAAGTAAAAAGCCTTGACATACTGTCATTGTTTTGTTGATGCATACCGAGTGGAAGTAAAATGCCTTGACATACTATGTCATTGTTTTGTTGATGCATACTGAGTGGAAGTAAAATGCCTTGACATACTGTCATTGTTTTGTTGATGCACAAAGAGTGGAAGTAAAATGCATTGACACACTGTCATTGTTTTGTTGATGCATACAGAGTGGAAATAAAATGCCTTGACATACTATGTCATTGTTTTGTTGATGCATACAGAGTGGAAATAAAATGCATTGACATACTGTCATTGTTTTGTTGATGCATAAAGAGTGGAAGTAAAATGCCTTGACATACTATGTCATTGTTTTGTTGATGCATACTGAGTGGAAATAAAATGCCTTGACATACTATGTCATTGTTTTGTTGATGCATAAAGAGTGGAAGTAAAAAGCCTTGACATACTGTCATTGTTTTGTTGATGCATACTGAGTGGAAATAAAATGCCTTGACATACTATGTCATTGTTTTGTTGATGCATACTGAGTGGAAATAAAATGTATTGACATATGTCATTGTTTTGTTGATGCATAGAGTGGAAGTAAAATGCCTTGACATACTATGTCATTGTTTTGTTGATGCATACTGAGTGGAAGTAAAATGCCTTGACATACTATGTCATTGTTTTGTTGATGCACAAAGAGTGGAAGTAAAATGCATTGACATACTGTCATTGTTTTGTTGATGCATACCGAGTGGAAGTAAAATGCCTTGACATACTATGTCATTGTTTTGTTGATGCATATTGAGTGGAAATAAAATGCCTTGACATACTATGTCATTGTTTTGTTGATGCATAAAGAGTGGAAGTAAAAAGCCTTGACATACTGTCATTGTTTTGTTGATGCATACTGAGTGGAAATAAAATGCCTTGACATACTATGTCATTGTTTTGTTGATGCATACCGAGTGGAAATAAAATGTATTGACATAATATGTCATTGTTTTGTTGATCCATAGAGTTGAAGTAAAATGCCTTGACATACTATGTCATTGTTTTGTTGATGCATACTGAGTGGAAGTAAAATGCCTTGACATACTATGTCATTGTTTTGTTGATGCACAAAGAGTGGAAGTAAAATGCATTGACACACTGTCATTGTTTTGTTGATGCATACAGAGTGGAAATAAAATGCCTTGACATACTATGTCATTGTTTTGTTGATGCATACAGAGTGGAAATAAAATGCATTGACATACTGTCATTGTTTTGTTGATGCATAAAGAGTGGAAGTAAAATGCCTTGACATACTATGTCATTGTTTTGTTGATGCATACTGAGTGGAAATAAAATGCCTTGACATACTATGTCATTGTTTTGTTGATGCATAAAGAGTGGAAGTAAAAAGCCTTGACATACTGTCATTGTTTTGTTGATGCATACTGAGTGGAAATAAAATGCCTTGACATACTATGTCATTGTTTTGTTGATGCATACTGAGTGGAAATAAAATGTATTGACATATGTCATTGTTTTGTTGATGCATAGAGTGGAAGTAAAATGCCTTGACATACTATGTCATTGTTTTGTTGATGCATACTGAGTGGAAGTAAAATGCCTTGACATACTATGTCATTGTTTTGTTGATGCACAAAGAGTGGAAGTAAAATGCATTGACATACTGTCATTGTTTTGTTGATGCATACCGAGTGGAAGTAAAATGCCTTGACATACTATGTCATTGTTTTGTTGATGCATATTGAGTGGAAATAAAATGCCTTGACATACTATGTCATTGTTTTGTTGATGCATAAAGAGTGGAAGTAAAAAGCCTTGACATACTGTCATTGTTTTGTTGATGCATACTGAGTGGAAATAAAATGCCTTGACATACTATGTCATTGTTTTGTTGATGCATACCGAGTGGAAATAAAATGTATTGACATAATATGTCATTGTTTTGTTGATCCATAGAGTTGAAGTAAAATGCCTTGACATACTATGTCATTGTTTTGTTGATGCATACTGAGTGGAAGTAAAATGCCTTGACATACTATGTCATTGTTTTGTTGATGCACAAAGAGTGGAAGTAAAATGCATTGACACACTGTCATTGTTTTGTTGATGCATACAGAGTGGAAATAAAATGCCTTGACATACTATGTCATTGTTTTGTTGATGCATACAGAGTGGAAATAAAATGCATTGACATACTGTCATTGTTTTGTTGATGCATAAAGAGTGGAAGTAAAATGCCTTGACATACTATGTCATTGTTTTGTTGATGCATACTGAGTGGAAATAAAATGCATTGACATACTGTCATTGTTTTGTTGATGCATACAGAGTGGAAATAAAATGCATTGACATACTGTCATTGTTTTGTTGATGCATACAGAGTGGAAATAAAATGCCTTGACATACTATGTCATTGTTTTGTTGATACATACAGAGTGGAAGTAAAATTCCTTGACATACAATATATGTCAAATAAATAAAATACACAATGCAAGTTTAAAATATTTTTTATATAAATATTTGCAACAATTTTAAGATGATAAAATCATGATCAATATTTTATTAAAATACATAAAAATAAAAGATTACACTTTTTATCTATGTTAGATTTTATTTTTATCTATTATCTGAGTGGAGCTGATACAGATATTTCTGTAGTTAATTATGTAAAAGTTATAACAAACAAGAATGATTTCCCTTCTAGTTGCCATTTTCCCCAGTAAACTAAGATTTAATCACAATAAGTTTTACTTCAAGCATGCTTATATTTCAAGATTCTTTATTAAGCAGTAAAAAGTTGTTCTGACAAGGTCACATATTTTGCAATAGATATCTTAATCATAGATGAATTTAAGCAAATTTCCCCAAGCAAACTTTTCCGTTCGTGTTAATGTAATTATCACCAGTTGTTTGTTTTGAGGCGATGTAATAAGAAGTCTTGAAAAAGGCTCAATGAGGACAATTTTATACCTTCTGTGACACCTGGCATGCAGAAGCATACTTTTGTTATCATTATTTATAATTTGTACATACTCCAGCCTACAGAACAATTCTTCATAAAATAAAAATATAAAATAGATATGGCCAGCAGTGTGTATAGGTTTAAACACTATCATGTGTAGATGTATGAAATGTTCTCCTTCACCAATTAATTGTCTTGAAGGTGTTATTTGATGAATCAAATGAATAACATGAAAGGCAATATCAAACTGTTCACGGATGAAAGATCAGTTTCTGGCAACAAGACTTATACTGATATATTGTCAGGATCAGCTATTACAAATTACTTTCCAAAGGTGTACAATAATACCCAGATCAACTCCATTTTACACTTAATGTATAAATGATAAAAAAAAAAAAAGGGGGGGGGGGGTAGGGTTATGGTATTATTTAATGCCACTTTTAACAATATTTCAGTTATATCGTGGCGGTTATTAACCTGTTGCAAGTCACTGACAAACTTTATCACATAATGTTGTATTGAGTACATTTCGCCTCAGTGGGATTCAAACTCACAACGTCAGTGGTGATAGGCAATTCTCGCATAGGTAGTTATAAATCCAACTACCATACGATCATGACTGCCCCAAATGGTAAATGATAAAAGCATACGACTTATTTTTAAATCTTGATATAAATTTTTTTATAGAAATTTAATACAAATGTTCTAGATAAAGAAAAAAAACTTGTTTTCTATTAAATATTAAAATAGTTTGTGAAATAATGAATTCAATATTTAATACATACATCATTTAAAACAACAAAGGAATATAACAGGGGATCACTAAAAAAATGTTGATCTGGAAAAAAGTAACAACTGATGAGGGTGTTTTATAAATACTTACCTCTCTGACCTGTTGACTTACAACACCCATATTAAATGATTTTTCTTACATACCGGTATTGAACCCAATCTTCTTTTTTAATTCATTTATATTATAAGAAAAGATAAATACATGTAGGTCCTTTTTTGGTTCATAATCAACAATATTTTTATGTAGCCAAAAAGCAAGAGATCATTTTGCACATATCACAATTTGGTTTATTATATAGATAGCTCTAAATTACAGAATTTTCCAATTTAAATGAAAATGGTAATTAGTCAGTGAAATTAGCAGTTTTATCTTCACTCTCGCTTTATTGCTATATTTTGCACCATTTTGTTGTCAGAGCTGCGTTTCTGTATTTTTACAAATGCGTCCCTTTTGACCATTTCATATAGTTTTGTTGTTTTTTGAAGCGATACACATTATAGTATATCTATACCCAACACATGTAATATAGTGCAATTAAACTTTGAATCAAAATATTTTTTTTATCTATATAATAAATACTATTACTAATTGACGAATTTCATTATAAAAAAAAATGTCACTCATGACCAAACAACATTGTAACTCACTCATGCGCTATGCACATTCTTGAATTACTGCATTATTTGGTCATTTGTGACATATTTTTAATAATGAAACTTGTCAATTAGTTATTTTATAAACAATATTAGAAACAAGTCTGAAATGTACAAATGGTCTATAAGGTAAATGTTTATCAGGGATTAATTGGGACATATAGTCAAACCTGCCCATGCAGTCACCTGTATTAAAAGAACACCTTTGTTTTGTCCTGTCATTAAAAATTTCATATGAATTGAATCTCTTTTAAGTGGTCACCTGTCTTATAAGGCCACTCTTCCTTTGACCTCTTAATACAGGTTTGACTGTTTATCATACCCAGACAAAAAGAATCTCCCCCATTTATTATGATTAGCATTTACTAGCAGGTTTTTACAAATTGTTCACCTATTAAAAAATATTAAATTATTTGCTAAGATAAAAATATCCTTAAAGTATTTTATATTTAATACTACTTAAGCTTCATTTAATTATTAAATTGGCATCAACACTAGAATGATAATGACAGCATAATGTGATAAAGTGAAACAAATATAACCTGTTCATAATATCATCATTATTGCTGTCTTCTCGTCTATTTAAAATCAGATCTCCTCACTTGCTCCATCCTTTCTTTGTCACTGTGTGAGAGATTTAACAACATCCCATAATGCATCATGTTCAGGTGACCTTTTAAATAAAACTAGAGCTAACCAAGCAGGTAGTGTTTTACTAAGGCCAGAATATGCATTCTTGGTTACATTGAAATGTCAAGACAGTTTTAAAACAGTTTTTTTTCTCTCTATGAAATAAGCATTTAAATCATAAAGTTATCCTTTTTTTCCCTTAATCATCACTGCTGTTACTGTCAGTCACAAATTAAATTGTTGAAAATCCAAGAAATGTTGTCCTGCCTCATCAGTTCAATGCCTGTTATGTATTTCCGCATAATGCATTTCTTATGAATGTGGAACGGTCATTCCATACCGGCAAATGAATCAAGATTAGTTATTGTCACCAAAACAAGTTAAGTTTTAATGCCAAGATTGAGAGCTGTAATATGATTGGACAGGTAGAGGTCAATTGAACTTGACCCGTTATGGGATGTTGTTACATCTACCATAGAGCAACCATGAAAAGGGGGAGGAGATCTAATTTTAATTAGATTGGCTGTCTTCATAATCCCATTAATCTTAAATTATTATTTTTATCTCCATGATCCTATTTTATCTGCAATTTCGATATTGATCATGCAATAATATTTATGAATCTTTCGGTGCCATTGGTTCATCAGGCATAGGAATATCAGCCATATTACTAAAATCCATACTCAGAAATTCTGGTTGTATTTCTGGTACACTTGGACCTTTATTTGTATCCTCATTTGCTTCCCCTTCCTCTTGTTCATCATAATCAATGGCAACCTTGACCCCATCCTCCTTCTTTTCAGTCCGTTTTGATTGTTCCCTACTACGATGTTCCTTCTTCTTACCGTCTCTCTCATTCTCGTGCCCGTCTCCATGACTCCTTCTTTCTTCCCTCCTTCCATCATCACCATGACTTCTACGTTTATCATTGTCACCATGACTCTCTCGTCTATCCCTCTCATCACGACTTCTCTTCCTCTCCCCCTCCCCACGATTACTTACTTTCTCTCCCTCACGGTGAGATTTCTTATCCCCCTCCCCACGACTGGAACGTTGATGCCTACCTTCATTCCGATCTCCACTGTTGTCAGATTTTCTGTGCCTATTGTCATTTATTCTCTCTGTTTCACTTCTGTGAACATCCTTATGATGTTCATCTGACTTTCTGTGTTTAGAACGTTCATGGTCCCTATCATCCCCTGACTTACGTTTTTCCCCCCTATCACCACTGGATTTTTGACGTTTTTTATTTGTAGTGTCCTCTTGCTCTTCTAACTCATCAGCCTTGGATCTATAATGCCTAATGACACGGTTTTCTTTATCGGTTTGCTCCCCCTTATTCTTATCCCTCTCCCCTTCTTCCCCCTCTACTGTATGTTCCGTTTCTTCTTCATCTTCTTCATGATGACCTGGACGTTCAGCCATAAGATCTTCTATTTCTTCTTCAAGCTGCTTCTGTTTTTTGGTGATCATTTCTTAAAATAGAAACAATATAGGATGTTTTAGATCACTGAATATTAAAATTTCCTAAATACATGACCATGATGTTCATATTAACAAATATCTATCTATTCTTAAACATAATGTTCTGCCAATGTAAACAGGTGAGACATACTTAGTAAACAGTAAAACAGAAACATCTTATGAGTGGGAGACCAACATCTTTAGTGAGACAGCTTTAAAAAGTCACCACTTAAATCAAACCTCTTTTCAGAGACTGCTTGTTTTGAATGACTACATTTTTCTTGGTGGCTCCAGTAGAAATATGGAAGTATAAGTATATATCTAACATTGAGGTAAATATGATTGGCTGATCACATAGTATAATATGACCAAAAAGATTTAGCAGATAATTGTCCTCAGCCTTCAAACTTCCATTTCAAAACAAGTCTTTATATTTAATATTAGTTCTAAATTGAGTGATTTTTTTGCAAAAGATATGTGTTGCCTGAACAAATAAGACATGTGGAAATCAAAATATTAAAGTTCATTTTATTGAAAATATATTAGAGGGGATATTAGAAGTAATGTGGTAAAGCTTAAATTCAATCCACTGTACATGTAGACAGAGGGATTATGGAATATAAACAATGGTGAGAGAATGAAACTGACAAGAGACGAAAGTTTATTATGATTTCTGTATTGGCTCTACAATGCAGGCAGAACTAATAAACAGCTTCGCCAAGAGCGCATGATACGCCCGTCGTCAACATTCATACAATATTTGTAACTCTTGAATGAAAAATCTAAATTTCACCAACAGCTGCACCATAAACATGAATTGGAACATTTATACATACGACACATTTTTTGAGAAATCAGTAAAGACTATCAATTCCAATAACAGTACGAAGTTTGAAGTGAATTGGCCAAGAGGTTTTAAATTTACAGCGCGACATACGAAAAATCGCCTACAATTTGATGAATAAAGTCCCATAACTCTGGAATGAAAATTCGAAATTTCACCATAAAGTATACAGACCGTAAGACCATCAATTCCAATAACTCTGTGAAATATGAAGTGAATTGGCAAAGGGGTTCTTAAGTTAGAGCGTGACATGTGAAATGGACGGACACTGGTATACCATAATACGTCCCGTCTTACAGATGGGCATATAAAAACTGACTCATTTCTCAACAAGTAAGGGGACTGGGTGGTCAGAATGATTAAGATCGTTGACTTCTGACCACAAGTCTAACACCACTCACATGATTTCCCACCTTAAGTGTTAAGGTGTCCAGACAGCTACCCATAGGCTATTAGCCATAACGAGGGTTTCACTTGTCACTTTCTTACAATGTCAAGGCTTTCCTCTACAATTAAGTCTGATGGTCACGATACAGCTGAAACATTGCTGAAAATGATGACAAACACCAATAACCCTTTAATCCAAACCCAAATCAGTAAAGGTCAGGCCCCTTTTTATTTTCATCACTTACTTCTTTAAACCTATTACTTATTAAAATCTTGCTTCTAATAAATTCCACTTTAATATTTAGTCAGTATTTTTACCCTATTCCAATAATCATGAGGACATATTACAAAACTAATATTTCATATTTTTTTCTGTATGATATACAACATGTACATGTATTGTATCAACCTCACTCACATTTTGTATGCCTGTCCAAACCACAGAACCTATAATTCCATCAGCCTTGGTCAAGGTCTTAATTTTGTGTTGTGAAATTTAAGGTTAGTCAGAGAAGTGAGTAGCTATGGCTGGTTGATTGATTGATTATTGCAGTGTACAGTATTTCAGCTATATTCAGGATGAGAACAAGTTTAATAATATGTAAAAACTATATAGAAGTGAGGGTTGGTTTGTTTGTTTGTTTGATGCCACTTTCAACAATATTTCAGTTATATTGTGGCGGTCAGTTTTATTGGTGGAGTAAACTGGAGGACCCGGAGAAAACCATCAACCTGTTACAAGTTACTGACAAACTTTATCAGATAATGTTGCACACCTCGCCCTGATCGAGATTCGAACACACAACATCAGTGGTGATAGGCACTGATTGCATAGGTAAGTTGTATATCCAACTACCATACGATCATGGCCGCAACAGCCCTTAGAAGTGAGGGAAGGGATGGGTTAATGACATTTGACTGCCACTAATAAAGTATGGAGAGTTTGTAGTAGCTACAGTAACACCAACTCTTTTTCGAAATCTACAAAAGAGATCTTTAGAGTGCAGGAAGTGGTACTTTCAAAACAAGTTACCCACTATGATCAGGTCGGGTTACTGTATTATAACCTGAAAATCCCCCATCGAGAGGCCTCCCCCCCCCCCCCTATCTGCCACCTGGGGACGTGCTGAGCAGCTCTGTGGTTTTAACCCCTGAAAACCTTTACCTGTACCCAGTATTGTGGTTGGTAAAACTACCCCTAAATAATTTTCTAATCTTCAATGTTAAATAAAACATGAATTGATATTAGTTGAAGAGACAAACAGTTCTTAATCTTCATCTAAATTACAAACCATTTATAACTTGTGCTGTTTCTTTCTTCTTTCCTTCTAATATGTCATTCATCAATTTAGGCAGATAGAAAATGTGTGGTTTAGCTTTGGTTCTTATAAAATTCACTAATTTAAGTCTTTCTGCTTGGCACTCTTGACTCTGAAAATAAAGATAGAATTAAAGAACTGCTTGGCACTCTTGACCCTGAAAAAAAGGTAGAATTAAAGAACTGCTTGGCACTCTTGACTCTGAAAATAAAGATAGAATTAAAGAACTGCTTGGCACTCTTGACTCTGAAAATAAAGATAGAATTAAAGAACTGCTTGGCACTCTTGACTCTGAAAATAAAGATAGAATTAAAGAACTGCTTGGCACTCTTGACTCTGAAAATAAGGTAGAATTAAAGAACTGCTTGGCACTCTTGACTCTGAAAAAAAGGTAGAATTAAAGAACTGCTTGGCACTCTTGACTCTGAAAATAAGGTAGAATTAAAGAACTGCTTGGCACTCTTGACTCTGAAAAAAAGGTAGAATTAAAGAACTGCTTGGCACTCTTGACTCTGAAAAAAAGGTAGAATTAAAGAACTGCTTGGCACTCTTGACTCTGAAAATAAAGATAGAATTAAAGAACTGCTTGGCACTCTTGACTCTGAAAATAAAGATAGAATTAAAGAACTGCTTGGCACTCTTGACTCTGAAAATAAGGTAGAATTAAAGAACTGCTTGGCACTCTTGACTCTGAAAAAAAGGTAGAATTAAAGAACTGCTTGGCACTCTTGACTCTGAAAAAAAGGTAGAATTAAAGAACTGCTTGGCACTCTTGACTCTGAAAAAAAAGGTAGAATTAAAGAACTGCTTGGCACTCTTGACTCTGAAAAAAAGGTAGAATTAAAGAACTGCTTGGCACTCTTGACTCTGAAAAAAAGGTAGAATTAAAGAACTGCTTGGCACTCTTGACTCTGAAAAAAAGGTAGAATTAAAGAACTAAGTGTAACAACAGCCATCAAAATGAAGTATGTCATCTTAATTGAAAAGAAATCACAAAATGTTCTTCAGATACGTGGACATTCTATACAATACTCCATTTATATCCACGCTATAACTGAAATATTATCCACGATATAACTGAAATATTGGTTGAAAGTGGCATTAAACACCATAAACCCACCCTTTTTATCTGACTAAACGATAAGATGATAAAACTATTACGATATGAATATCACAAGTTTAACATCTTAATTATTTTTAAAAAGCATTTTTATCGCTGTTCTACATTTCACATTCACAGTAGGGTCTTTAGCAATGAGTGTAACTTATACCCTAAAATGAGTGTGAAACAGCCCCTAGCCTGCAGTAGTGGGAAACAGCCCCTAGCCTGTAGATGAGTGGGAAACAGCCCCTAGCCTGCAGTTGAGTGGGAAACAGCCCCTAGCCTGCAATTGAGTGGTACTCTTTACTTGTGAAACAGCCCCTAGCCTGCAGTTGAGAAGTACTATTTACTTCTGCTAATAAATGCTACATCTAGGCTTTGTCAGCTTTATGTCATTTAGAATATAGAATTTTATTTCCCAGATGCAGGGTTATCAACAAGAAAACCAAATACATTTGAAACAATATTCTTACAAATACTGTCTATCATTGTGCCTGACATCACATTACCAGGCTATAAATAACATTAAACAAATGTTGAAGGAGTGTAAAAATTACACCACACACAATTCATCAAACACTGTATAAATGTATTTCTATTTGTGTCTATTGGGGTTTTCCATTTTTAATGCGGTCTGTTCGTTTGTCAGTTTATGATGGGTCTGTTTGATATGTATCATTTGTATGGTATTACATGTAGTTGCAGGGGATAAACTTTGGCGGTTAATTAATGCGGCTATAAAATGGGGCGTTTATACGATATTGTATCGAGATTGCTCAGTGACTTAGAGAAAAAGGAGGTGTTGAAGTCCTGCATTGATTATGTCCGAAGTTGAAACTGACCATGAGTCTGACAGAATTAACAACACTGCTGGTACAGATAACGATTTAACCACAGATGATGCAATTTCACTATTCACTTCAGCTGGATAGACAGAAGGCTACATTAATTGAACATTTTGAAAACAGTTTGGTGAAGAACGAGAAGGTTACAGGTGTTGATATGGCTGAATTTTCGTCTAAACATGAGGGTAATAAAATCCAATATTCATTTAATTTGGAACGTTTGGAAAAACTATCCCGTATAGAAAACATCATAAAACTTAACAAATTGAATGCTGTGTATGATATATTAACAGAGGAACAGACCATTCTTAGGAAAAGGAATACAATTCTTAAGATTGCAGATCGCCACGGCTGGGACATGGTTAAAAAATATTTGGACAGTCCATTAGCGGATGACAAAGAAGATGCTAGTGATTTACGTGCTGCAATTTCTAGGGCTAATCGTAAACGGAGTACGCCAAAACCTTATAACAGACCAGATAACCAGTACGGTAGTGTCAACAGGGGATCGGGAAGTGCTAAATTCAATCCAAGGAGTATTTTCGTGGCTTTGGCCAATTCAGCAGATTGGGATTTAACAGTGAAACCAGTAGCGTCCAAACCGTCGGAAGATGTTTTTACTGTAACCAACAAGGACATTTTGCGAGGACCTGTACCCACAAAGGAATCCCCACAGCTACAGCAACAGCACCAAAGGCACTGGACGGTGGAAAGACACAGTGAAAATTCAGTTAAAGGAAAAATTCCAGCTACAGATAATAAAGTTGAGTATAATTTTGACTTTAATGAAAAATATGAAAAACAATCTGATCCGAGTCTTATAAATGTTAAAGGAAATCTTAGAAAAAATTCATTATTTTGGAAAAATGTTCTTTGTTGATAAACAAAAGGTTAAATTTGAAGGTGTAAAGGAAGCTATGGTATATACTAATTATTCTAAATATGCCCAAAAAAAAATATGATCTAAAATCAGGTTACCATCATCTTGAAATTCACCCGAAACATCATTTTTTTTTTAAGGATTTTCTTGGATATTTGGGAGTCAAGTTAAATTTTTCTGTCTTACCATTTGGATTATCGTCCACGGGACATATTTTTACGAAGACCGTTCGTGTTTTGGTCAAATATTGGAGATCTTTGGGTTTTCCAATAGTAGTTTATTTAGATGATGGTTTTGTTACTGCTGTAGATTATAAAGGGTGTGAAAAAATGTCTTTGCAAGTACAAAATGATTTGTTAAGTTCAGGTTTTATTGTAAATACTGAAAAAAGTGTATGGAAACCAACACAATTGTTAGATTGGTTAGGTTTTGTGTGGAATTAAACAAAACAAAAAAAAAATTCTACATTAGAAATACCAGATAGTAAGTTTGTTATTTTAAAAGATGCCATTTCTTATACAGTTGAAGGTTACACACAATTAACATGTAGAAATTCAACCAAAATTTGCAGAAAAATAATTTATATGATTCCTGCATTGGGGAACATCTGTCAGATAATGACCAAACATTTACATATGTCAATTTGTTGTAGAAATGCATGAGATGAAAATATCATTATGAACGAGGATATTTTTAGAGAATTACAATTTTGGTATTTTCATTGTAATTTCCTATCTTTTAAAAGTATTGTTCCAATGCATAGACAAACACAACGTATTATTTTTCCTGATGCAAGTCAGTTTGCAGGAGCTGGTTTTACTGTAGGAGACAATAAAATTGTACATTTCATGTGGGAAAAACAAGATAGAGACAAAAGTTCCACATGGAGAGAATTGAAAACTGTTGTAAATAATATTCAGTCTCTCAAAAATGATTTATCGGGTAAATTTGTAAAAATATATACAGATAATCAAAATGTGGTTAGTATTGTTAACAACGGCAGCATGAAACCAGAGCTACAAGATATTGCATTACATATTTTTCATATGTGTATATCTAACAATATTGTTTTAGAAATGGAATAGATTCCAAGAGATGATAAGTTATGCGGACTATCTAAGCAAGTTGTTCGATTTTGATGATTGGGGGTGTCTGTAAAAATGTTTTTGATTATTTCAATTTATTATGGGGACCTTACACTTGTGATCGTTTTGTCGATAAAAACAATAGAAAAGTTACTGTATTTAACCCAAAATATTTTACACCTGACTCTTCTGGGGTCGACGCATTTGCTTATGATTGGTCCGGTCATAACAATTTGTTAGTACCGCCTATGCATTTAGTTAGTAGATGTTTAATACATATGCAATTGTGTAAAGCTAAAGGCACTCTAGTTATACCAAAATGGAAGTTGGCCTTATTTTGGCCAATGCTTGTTGATAATTTTACAAAACACTTTAAGAAACATCCTATGACGTTTTTTGTTGACGGTTCACAAGAAAACAGTGTATTTGTACAGAAACCGTTTAGAAGCAATGTGCTTGTATTATTGATAGACTTTTCTTGAATGTGCATTGAAATGATATGTATGTGACAGTGATTTATTGAATATGAACTATTTGCATACTGCGAGGTGTTATGCTGCAGATTATTTATGTTGATTATTTTACAGCGATGGTTGAATGCCGCAGTGTTTTAATTGCGAGGATTGAATGCCGCAGTGTTTTAATTGCGGGGATTGAATGCCTCAATGTATGATTTGTTAAATTGATATTGCATTTGTAAATACATGTATATTGTTTTAGTTATAATGATATTCATTATTCCTTTTTGTATTTTACAGTTTCAATTGGTCAATGGAAACAATTTGATGGTTATGCCAATGATTCAAGATTTGCCAATATAGTACACCATTTGCATCGTTTGTTCAATCTTCTAAGTCGGATTCCACTTTAAAGAAATACAAGTGTTATTTTAAGAAATTTGAGCAGTGGTGTAAATCTTGTTCGCTTCAATACTTGCCGGCCACTTCTGCAACTGTTTCTATATACATTGGTGGACTTATTCAACAAGGAATCAGTGTCGCAATTTTGGATTCCAGTTTTCATGGTATAAAGTGGTATCATGATTTTTATTTTGAAAATAATCCTTGTTCAAATAAGCTTTTATCTCTTATTCATGAAGGTGATAAGAGGTTGTTGTGTAAACCCGTTTGTAAAAAAGACCCCATTACACTCGATATTTAACAACGTATTATAGCAGTTTTTGGAGATCGTAATGATGTTAGTAAATTGAGAATTTGTGTTTTATTTTTGTTGGGATTTTCTGGGTTTTTGAGATATAGTGTTTAGAATTTCAAGATACACATGTCAAGATTACCATTGAAAAAAGCAAGACAGACATGTATAGGAGAGGAAGTTCAGTCATTATAGCCAAGACTGATAATGATTTGTGCCCAGTTTTCTGGTTAAAGAGGTATATTGAGTTGACTGATTTAAAATACAATTCTGATAAAATACATATTTAGGTCACTTTCTTATTTTAAGTCTAAAGGTGTACACAAACTTTGTACAAGGAATGTTCTGCTATCATATACCAGAGCTAGGAAAATCTTATTAAGCAGTTTAGACAGGGTTGGTTTAGATAAGTCCAGGTTCGGTCTCCATAGCTTAAGAAGTGGTGGTGCTTCTTCAGGGGCTAATCATGGTGTTTCAGATAGATTATTGAAAATGCATGGTCGTTGGGTCACAGATAGCATAGATGCCAACCCCTTTTTGGTGCAATCAGTAACAAAAAGTTGAGATGTCAGTAATTTGTGATTTTTTTCAGTAATCATAATTTTTCATAAATTTTTACCATAATCGTACTACAGACTAGGCACAAAGTGATGAGCAAATGATTTCCTTTATTTGTGACAACTAGATGCAAAATTGATGAGCAACAAAAAGAAATAAAACGTTAAGTTTTAATACATGTATGTTCACTTACAAATGTATTCCATGTTTCAACTTACTGTCAATAGAAATTAAAATTTCCTGAAGTGGCCCTCCCTCACCCTCCCATAGAATAATTAATGTCTAATTCTGGAGTGCCTGATATGTTGTTGACTTGGCACTTTTCAACTGTTTTGTTGTATATGTGTGTTCATCCCGACCACCGTGCTGAATGGACAAGTCGTGTTTGCAATAGGTATAATGTTCCCGTGTCGATTTCATAAGGCAAGAGAACTCAATACAATATTCGGGACGAAATCGTTGTCCCAGTTTCCTTTTCTTCGCTGCAGAAGCTTCACTTGTTCCCTCAGACATTGTGAAATTGACAAAAACGTTCTGTGTTCATTAACTACTCGGGATCGAACAAGAAATGGATAGATCGTTTTCTACTATAGATAGTCCAGAGAATCCCAAAAGTATTAAATAATCGAAATCCCTCAAGCGCTTATCATTACGCGATTTTAACAGACAATGAAGCGTCTAAATGATCACAATGATATTTAAATGGGGAACGGTTCCGGGCCGGCAATAATCTGAAATCCGTAACAAGTAGACTGTTGACCGTAACACCGTAATTTTGGCCCGAAATTCGTAACAATTACGGAAAAATCGTAATGGTTGGCATCTATGAGATAGGTCTAAGGATGGTTACATCAAAGATCATTTAGAATCTCAAATGGCTGTTTCCTTGAATCTTGGCATATAATTCGATTCCTCCTTTGATCATCGAAGTTACTGCGAGCAAACAATCCTATATATACTGATTTGTCTCTTATTTAGCCCAATAGTAGAGAATAGAAATAATTTAAATTTGGACGATGTCAAGAGGGAGAATTTAAATGTATTTCTATTTGTGTCTATTGGGGTTTTCCATTTTTAATGCAGTCTGTTTGTTTGTCAGTTTATGATGGGTCTGTTTGATATGTATCATTTGTATGGTATTACATGTAGTTGCACGGGATAAGCTTTGGCGGTTAATTAAATGGGGCTATAAAATGGGGCGTTTATACGATATTGTATCGAGATTGCTCACAGTCACTTGGAGAAAAAGGAGGTGTTGAAGTCCTGCATTGATTACTGTGACAATGTTTGATTTATGTAATAATTTAAAATATTAGTTGTATGACTATTGTTAATTAATAAAATTTTGCATTCGCATAACAAATATGAAATTACTGCGAGCAAACAATCCTATATATACTGATTTGTCTCTTATTTAGCCAAATAGTAGAGAATAGAAATAAATTAAATTCAGACGATGTCAAGAGGGAGAATTTAAATAAGAGTATACACCTTTAGTATGGGAAAATGTTTTACTACTGTAATACTGGACAAAAGACAAACTGATTAATTAGTAAGAAAGGCACCGTTGGCATTATCTGTCTTGTTGGGTAGTATCAAACTCCTCAAACCTATGACACAAATCCAAGGTCATATCTATGCTTCAGGCCTCTAACCACCCTTATTTTACTTAATTTTGAAATCAGCTTTCCTTCATTAACACCTTCTCTCAAATACATTTCGTCTTGGGATGGATGATTCAGAGAACTGAATGAAGCAATAGCTTTATTACTTACAGATCAACACAACAAAATTACCCCCCCCCCCCCCCTTTTCCCAGTATTACTTAAAACAACCCCCTGTAATTATGATCAACCATGTACTTGTTACATTTCTAATATGTTGTCTGTCTGTCTATTTTAATGTTTTGTATAAAGAACCAACTCACTGTTTCTACTATTTCTATTTTCTGTTCAATTTTTTGTAATTTGGCCTGTGTTTGTCTTCTCTCTTGGAAAAGTTGGCGTCTTTCTTGAATGATTTCTTCCTTTTCTTCTTTAGCTTTTTCTTCCAGTTTGTTTTCTATCTGCTTTCTCTGATCCTCCTAAAAATACATTAATTTAAAAAGTTATTTGAAAAGTGAAATGTTCACTCTGTTAGAAAAACCAACAGGGAATTGAACATACATTTATATATAATAAAAATACATATATTTCAGCTTTTCTGCATTAAGGTTATTTTTTATTATTATTATTAATCATTCTAATATGACGTCCTTCAAACGCTTCGAGTCCAAACCCGTGGTAAAAATAATATTTATCTATGACCGATTACGTCATAGATAGACATGGTCTGTGCTTGTAAAGCGGCTGTTCCATGACACTCCCTTGTAAAAGATGCACAATGATAAGTATGCAATACACAAAATAAATAAACATTCGTGTACTGGAAATCGGCTCAGGTGATATAGAAAACAGACAGGTATTATAAACCTGTATCCCTTGCGAAGATCCAGAATAACATATAGTATTCTTGCATATCCCTGGGTCTAAAAATTGCACAAATTAAAATTCCGCGAAACTGTTGTTCATGACTTTGGTATATAAACAACATGACGTCATATGAAGACTTCCAGTTTAGAACGTAAAGATCCTGACGTTTTTTGGCTTCGTGTACGCCTCCTTGTCAAAGTGGAATTTGCAGTATATTCCCTTTCTTTTGAATTGATGTTCATGAATGACAACATTTAGTAATCTCAAAACATATTTACCATCGACATTGAAGCACCTTTTTGGTTGTCATTTCAAACATCTTTGGAAAAAACGGAATATTATTGTAACATTTCAGTCGGGTCAATTAACGGAACAACCAAAAACACTGGATGACCTAGGCCGTTTCGATTTAAAAATGTTCCGTAATTGTCCTCTTAGAATCGAAATAATTACCGGTAGCCATATATTTATATTGTTTTTACCACGGGTTGTCACTTTATGCCTTCATTTTACCCCTCGCTACCGCTCGTAGTAAAATATTCGGCATAAAGTGCCAACCCGTGGTAAAAACAATATAAATATATGGCTACCGGTAATTATTTCTTAAATAATACCCTAAACAAAATAATTTTAAATTACACATTTAATAACAAATTAAGAAAAATGTAAGAGTTAACAATACATTTAAACTGTGTATTTATGTCTTTTATGTACCGTGGTCGTTGGAGCTATAACTACCTATGCAATCAGTGCCTATCACCACTAAGGCTGCGAGTTCGAATCCCACTCAGGTGAGAAGTACTTAATACAACATTATGTAATAAAGTTTGTTGGTGGTTTTCTTCGGGAACTCCAGTTTCCTCTACCAATAAAACTGACTGCTACCATATAACTGAAATATTGTTGAAAGTGGCGTTAAACACCATGACCCTACCATATCCTCTTTTATGTACCAATCAATGTCACACAATGCACATAATACCTATACTTTATTTCACCAGAGTAATTTTAACTAATCTTGGCTTTTTAGACCCTGTAAATACATCAATATCTTCCTATACCTCACAATTCTGAAGCTTAAACTTTTCCTTCAATAAGAGATGCAATTACAGAAGAAATGGTTAAACAATGGCCAGAAAAGGAAGAATAATCAGAAGGAAAACAGATCCCCAAACTCAATATATAATTGTCTAGTTGGATCATAATGATCTCATTTTAGTAGTACTTATATAAATATGCATATCTGTTTCATAAAGTCAGTGTCTATTATTACTACAGTTTTAATTCTGATTGCTAATTGTAATTATGTAGTTTGATGTGTGGGTAAAAGAACAAACACACCACTATAAACTCTAGGTCCTTGCTCTTCATAAAATATATACAGTTGAATCTCAATATCTCGAAGTTCACAGGACCGTTGCAAAATTTTGAGTTATCCGAAACTCGACTTAAGAGGAGTAATGGATTAAGTAAGATTTGCAACTCTGTCAGGTAAATTAAACAAAAGTGGATGCAAACTAATGTTGTTGGACATTTACAATATATCGATCATCATTTGTACGTATTGTGTACATATTTTTAACACGTGCGTAAGTATTGATTTAAAAATAAATAAATAAACAAATTATCTGATGACGTGTTATTATCTGAATTTTACCAAGCATAAATTCAATAATTGTCAAAAAACTTTGAGAGAAAAATGAAACACGCATTTGATAACATCATTGTACACACATAATACGGCAATATACAATCGTGTATTAAAAAATTACGAAATTGTCAACAAAACGAACTTTCATAGAAATCTATAAATACCAGGTAATTGAACACTAAAAATGCCTTTCATTATTCTGTTGTAAAAGCTGATCGGCAACCTGTCAAAATGCTGAATTGTTATTCTGAACAGAGCGTTTCACGTTTTTAAATTAATATTATTTCATAAAACCAGAGGCTCTCAAGAGCCTGTATCGTTCACCTGGTTATAAGAAGAACCAATTGGTCCTATGTAAAAACTATGTCATGCAGTGGTAGTCATCTTGGAATTGCGATCAACATAAAAAACATGAAGTTTGTAAAGGATCTTCCAATGATTGATGCACAGTTTAGGTTCAATCAGTGCAATAGCTTCAGAGAAGAAAATATTTCTGTATTTTCCCATATGGTCCTGTGTTAATACTATGACCTGTGGTGGCAGCCATCTTGAATTTCGGATCGGCATAAAAAAAAAAACATTTTAGAGGACCTTCAAATTATTATTCCTGGGTAGTTTGGTTTCAATTGTCCAAGTGGTTTCAGAGAAGAAGCGTTTTGAAACATTTTTCCCATAGGGTCCAATGTTAAACTAAGTCCTGTCGTAGCCGCCATTTTGAATTTCATATCGGAACAAAAATGTAGAGGACCATCCAATGAACATTCATGTACAGTTTGGCTTTAATCATATTTGTAGTTTCTGAGAAGAAGGCATTTGAACATTTTCCCATAGGGTCCAATGTTAATCTATTTCCTGCAGTGGTGGCCATCTTGGATTTCCGATCGGCATAAAAAACATAAATTTTGTAGAGGACCTTCCAATGATCATTCCTGGGAAGTTTGGTTTCAATTGTCCAAGTGGTTTCGGAGAGGAAGCGTTTTGAGACACTTCCCATAGGTTCCAATGTTAAATTAAGTCCTGCTGTAGTCACCATCTTCCATTTTATATCGGAACAAAAAACCTAAACTTTGTAGAGGACCATCCAATGAACATTCCTGTCTAGTTGGATTCAGTCTGTTTTGTAGTTTCTGAGAAGAAGGCATTCGAACATTTTCAAAAATAGGGTCCAATGTTAATCTATGTCCTGCGGTGGCAGTCATCTTGGATTTCCGATCGGCATAAAAAACAGAAACTTTGTAGAGGACCTTCAAATGATCATTCATGGGCAGTTTGGTTTCAATTGTCCAAGTGGTTTCAGAGAAGAAGCATTTTGAAACATTTTTCCTATAGGGTCCAATGTTAAACTAAGTCCTGTCGTAGCCGCCATTTTGAATTTCATATCGGAACAAAAAACGTAAAGTTTGTAGAGAACCATCCAATGAACATTCATGTACAGTTTGGCTTTAATCATATTTGTAGTTTCTGAAAAGAAGGCATTTGAACATTTTCCCATAGGGTCCAAAGTTAATCTATATCCTGCGGTGGCGGCCATCTCGGATTTCCGATCGGCATAAAAAACAGAAACTTGGTAAAAAAAATTCCAATGATCATTCATTTACAGTTTGGGTTCAGTCAGTTCATTAGTTTCAGAGAAGAAGATCTTTGAAATTTCAGCTAATCAGAGCATATTATTGGCCCTGGCAGCCATGTTGAATATCCGACTGGAACGAAAAACAAAAACTTTGTAGAGAACCATCCAAGGAACATTCCTGCTAAGGTTAGTTCCACTTGGCTCAGTGGTTTCAGAGAAGAAGCTTGAAATCTGAAGAGTTTAGACGACAGACGACGGATGCCAAGTGATGTGAGTGATATCGCTGTACACATCGGACTGCTTCGGAGTTTTCTCTACACTCAAGGTGTCATGACATCAAGCGCTTTGAAATTCATCATTAAATAATATTTCATTCATATGATTATGACTTCAATGCTTTAATTTAGAAATATAATTCTTTTCTTTACAAATGATAATTAACAGTTATTAAAATAAATCTCACCTGACGCAGTAAACACCAGAGGCCATGCTGTTGACACCTTGACAGGTTTGTTAATTGATTTAATTGATAATTTCGACATAATGAACATAATTTGAATGGAGTTGTATATTAGGGACTGAAATTCTACTTCGAGATACCTGAAATCTTGCTCGACACATCGAAATTTGAAATAAGAGGAGTAAATTAAGTTGAAAAGCACTAAGTTTAAAACGGGACTTCAGAAAAAATTTGAATTTCGAGTTAACTGAGTTTGACATAACGAGATTCAATTGTACAATGTATACAGCACCATACAAAAAGTATTTGGTAAAATGAATTCTGGGAACTCAGATTTCACTGTATTCACATTTCGTACAGGTAAACAAGAGGCTCCCAGGAGCCTGTAATTGCTCACCTGGATCAAAGCTGCTTTCAATAACAACGCATCTGCACTGTGGTGGCCATCTTGGTGGGAGAGCGTGACTGCCGGACACATTTTTGGAAGAGGACCATCCAATGACTATTCCATCAAAGTTTGGTTCTAATTGAGCTACTGGTTCCAGACAAGATGGTTTTTATGTGAATTTCCGATAGGGTCCTATGTTAAACTAAGTACAGCTGTGCAGCTCTCTTGGTCAGAGGGCGGGATCACCGGACACAATTTTGGAAGAGGACCATCCAATGACTATTTTATCAAAGCTTGGTTCCAATTGAGCAACTGGTTCCAGACAAGAAGACTTTTATGTGAATTTCCCATAGGGTCCTATGTTAAACTAAGTTCGGCTGTGGGGGCTATCTTGGTCGAAGGGCCGAACCGCCGGACAGTTTTTGGAAGAGAACCACCCAATGACTATTTCATCAAAATTTTGTTCTTATTGAGCAAATGGTTTCAGACAAGAAGATTTTTATGGGAATTTCCCATAGGGTCCTATGTTAAATTAAGTTCGGCTGTGGCGGCCATCTTGGTCGGTGTTTTGAAATGCCGGACACAATTTTGGAAGAGGACCACCCAAGAATCATTTCAGCAAAGTTTGGTTGAGATTGGCTCAGTAGTTTCAGAGGAGAAGATTTTTTTTTAATTTCATCCCCCCTTTTTTCTAATTTGCATGATCGGTCAAAATCGGCAAAAGTTCAAAGTTCATAAACAATCCTGTAATATATGTTAAAAAGCTTATCATTATGCTTATACAGTTCAAATTTGGGACATTCTGGCTTAAAATAGAGTAGTTTTGGCAATTTGAAGAAATTTCTATTTTTAGTAATGGTGGCCATCTTGGATACAGGACGGCGCTAACAGACACAATTTTGAAAAGGGACCACCTAAGGATCATTCAGACAAAGTTTGGTTGAAATTGGCCAAGTGGTTTCTAACAAGAAGATTTTTAAATGATTTTTTTGCTTATTTATGCCTAATTTGCATAATCGGTCAAAATCGGCAAAAGTTCAAAGTTCATAAAAAATCCCATAATATATGTTAAAATTTCTATTTTTAGTAATGTTAGCCATCTTGCATGGAGGGCACGGCTAACGGACAAAATTTTGGAAGGGACCGACCCAGGGACCATCCTTTCCAGGTTTGGTTTAATTTGGTTGAGCGGTTTCAGAGGAGAAGATTTAAATGTGATCTTTTATCAAAATATGCCTAATCGGTATAAATCGGCTGAAAGAAAAATTTCACACAAAAACCCCGAACATATGTTAAACTACTCCTTGCCGTGTAGCTGCAGTTAAAATTTGAGCTCATTTTGACTTATACTAAAGCAGCAATGGACAATTAAAATTTCATCCCCCCTTTTTTCTATTTTTAGCTTCACGGCCATCTTGGTTGGAAATCGGGATCACCGGACACATTTTTGGAGGGGGGCCATCCAAGCACCATTCCACCAAAGTTTGGTTGCAATTGGCCCAGTGGTATCTGAGGAGAAGATTAAAATCTGAAATGTTGACGGACGGACGAAAAGTGATGGCAATAGCTCACATGGCCTAAAGGCCAGGTGAGCTAAAAAGGGCAATAACTCCAAAATGGGTAATGGGATTTATTTCAAAATTGCAGGGTAGGTAGATCTTGACATGCTGCACATTTTTACAATTTAAACTTAACATCTATCTCTAAATAGTTTTTGAAATATAAGACGAAAAGTATTAAAATTAAAAAAAAAAAGTTGATGAAAAAAGGGCAATAACTCCAAGATGGGTTATAAGATTTACTTCAAAATTGCAGGGTAGGTAGATCTTGACATGCTGAACATGTTTGAAGTTTCAACTTACCATCTGTCTCTTATAGTTTTTGAAATAAAGGACAAAAAGTATTAAAATTGTGAAAATTTGATGAAAAAAGGGAAATAACTCCAAAATCGGTATCAGGATTTACTTCAAAATTGCAGGGTGGGTAGATCTTGACATGCTGCACATTTTTGCAATTTAAACTTAACCTTTATCTCTTATAGTTTTTGAAATATAAGACGAAAAGTATTAAAATTTTACAAATTTGATGAAAAAAGGGCAATAACTCCAAGATGGGTAATCTGATTTACTTCAAAATTGCAGGGTAGGTAGATTTTTGATATTATAAATGGTTTTTGAGTTATTACCCAAAACCTGCAATTTTACCATATGTTCTATTTTTAGTAACAGCGGCCATGTTGCTTGGTGCACGGCATCACCGGACACAATTTTGAAACTAGACACCATAGTGATGATTCTGACCAAGTTTGGTTTCCATTGGTTTAGTACTTTCAGAGGAGAAGATTTTTGAAAAAGTTTACGACGTATGACGACGACGACGGACGCCAAGTGATGGCAATAGCTCACATGACCCTTCGGGTCAGGTGAGCTAAAAACATCGACCTTAAACTTTGATAAACATTACATGACGTCAATTTACAAATGCAAGGTATATATAATGCCCATCTTTGTCCAGTCACAGAATAATAAAATATGTAATAAATGATTTAACCTTATCTTTAGTTTCTTTTGCTTCATCTTTAAATTTTTGAAGGGTTCCAAGTAACAATCCAAACATTCTTCTGTTTCTAAAATATAAAATAAAATTATGCAACAAGAAGATTTGGTTCACCAAAGGATATAAGAGAGAATATTTAGTTCAAAAGTTGTTTCAGACAATGAGATAATTACCATTTTGTGGTACATTGTATCTAAAACCAAAACGTTGATGTACTATTATTCAAATGTTTAAATTTTTAAGAACTGGTCTTTCTAAAAGCTAAGTATGAACAGCATATGCTTAAAACTTAAAAAATATATATAGAACTAATATCAATAAAATCAACCCACACAAATATTTTCATACATTTTTCTTTAAGAATAAAAAAAATATAACCTTTTCCAGTACATGTCAAAATTAGAGTTTTCTCCCTTTGTTCTGATGTTTTCTTGAGAATTGATTTACAAGAATTTTATAAATATTTTACTACAATGAACAATTTAGATAAAAGATCATTTTTGTCTGTATGCCTTTTGGACTTATACATTGTTTACATTTTATTAATAAAAAATCTTGTTGACAAAACAATTTTCATTGACATCTTGAACATTGATTCCACTGTAAAAAGGATTTCAATTCACGATCCAAATGTAAACCTGAAATTTGTTTTAAGAACTCCACTTTTACCTTATTTTTCAAAATCAATAACTTAATTCCTTTTATATTTTCTATCCATGTATCACTTATAACACAGTGATTGCAAGACAGTAATATGCTTCCCAAATCAGTGAAAGTTTCATTTTTCTTATTTTTAACCCCTCGAAACATGTCCTCTTTAACAAAATGATATACACACCTTGCTGTGCCTTTTTTGTCTTGTTTCTGTTCATCTAAACTTGCCTGTCTTGATCGGGGTTCTTTAGGGGTCAGTACAACTGAGGACTGGATAGTGGGCTACAGGAAATAAATATACAGTATAACATACATCAGAAACTATCATACTATATACTTTATAATAATAATAGTGAATACCTGAAAGGGATGTATTATTTATTTTCTACAAATTAATGGTTTATCTGTAAAATTGAAGTATTCTTCTTTGTAATCAATACAGGTAGTATAGATTGAGCATGTAATTTTAATTGTTACTTTTATAAAAAGTTACTCAGATGTCCCTCTCACTGTGTATGTTTGTTTTTCAAAGCGTATAATTAAAAAAAACAGATAAATAAAACTCCTTTCATTCAATCTATGAATGACAACAGTAAAGTTCTGAATGGCTACAACAATTTATTATTTAAAAGTACTCATTTCCAATGAAGATTGAGATAATATTATGGTAAGGCTACTATATAAAGTTCATTAATTGAGTGGCTGTGCTTACAAGGTCATTTCTGAAGAGTCGTAACTCAAACAAACAGTGGTCTTTGAACTAATTAATTAGCTTCTGCATACATTTCATTAAAATCCATTTAGGAATGAATCAAACGAGATGCAGACAGTTGTAAGTACTTCATTTAAAAAAGTTACCACACTTATATAGTTGCATCGGTAGTGTAATGGTTAGTGTGCCTGCCTTGAGTGTGGTAAACCATGGATTGGAGTCTGTGTTGAGGTAAAACCAAAGACTATAAACGTGGTATTTGCTGTTTCTTCGCTGAGCGCACATCATTAAGGAGTAAGAGTAAAGACTGGTTGGCCCAGAATCAGGATAATGTATTCGAGTGGAGCAACACACGTCTTCCTGCAGGCTGATTTTCAGTGAGCTAGCACTATAATGATCCAATTCAGCATGTTGGTCTAGTACAAAGCAGATATCATCATCATCAAAAATGTAACTTGTTCTCACCATGAAATAGCTGAAGAATGGCTCATTGCTGTTAAATCACTCATTCACTCACCACACTTATAATTCAGATGGATGGATGGATGTCATTTTTATATCCAAGCTCTGAATTATGACAAGGGAAAACAAAACAGTCCCCATCCAATATGGCCCCAAATTTCTTTTACACTAACAGCCCCATTTTCCTCATCCATTTTGGAAGTAATTATATACAGATAATGCATATTATATAGACTGAAATTAAATACTCACTGCATACCAATTCCAATAATCTTTCTTATGAGAATTATTTTTACAGAATCCAATTAAACTTAGTGGAAAATATAGTGAGTGATGTAAGATTACCTTGTTGGGAAGTTCCTCTTCATCCTCACTATCAGCAGCCCTCCTTCCTCGTCCTCTTCCTCTTCCTGCAGCCCGTGGATTGATTCCAAGCCTACAAAAAGTCTTTTTTTAAATAAGACATATATGTCCCTGCTTTCAACTAAAGTAAACAGGCCATACCTCTGGAACCATCAAAGAATATTTACCAAATTTTTACTTGAATTGACAAAATTATTGTTCACTATGGTAAACAATATTGTGTAAATAAAAATAAAAATCTCAAAATATTTGGCCCAGGGTAACTTAAGGGGAAACTTCGCGATTTTTTACATGTTAGTTAAATATGTTCCTGGTGATATAAAATACATATTCACAAAGTTTTATCGACATATTTCCACAAATAACGAAGCAAATCGCAAATTTGTAATTTCTAATTTTTCAACTAGCTTGTGACGTTTTAAGCCAAAAATGCATTGTGGGATTTAAATTTAAAGTCTGGGTTGCTGATGTTAAATTCGCTTCATTTAAAGCGCTCAGAGGACTGTAATTTAAATCTAATAACCGTTGGAAAATTAAATACTGAAGTGAACAGCTACGTACTTTTTTGACAAACAACGATTTTAAATGAAGAAAATGTTTCATTTCCTTTATATTTACAACGGAAAGAGTGTTTTATAACAGTCACCTATATTCGCTATATATCGGATCACTTTTACAATTATGTTCATTTTTATTTACTGCTAATGTGCTGAAAAATATAATGGATAATTTTGACAACGCGTAACTTGTGTATTGATTGCTAGATTCTGTTTTAATCCCTTTTTTATAATCATTATTCAGCATGCTGTTTACTGTTATTTTGATCTCCGCATGTAGATGTCCACTTGTGTGTTTTCTAGCCGGAGGGTAAAATTATACAGGTGTAAAATTCAAGGTGACCGGATTAATAAAATGGGAATTTGAATACGCACTATTTGCTTTCCAAGACGAGTTGGTAGATCGTTTATTATCTATTAAAGATAAAATATTCTTAAAACATTAGAATAAATATAATGTTGAAATAACAGGAACAAATTATGTTTTAGATGATAAAAAAAGTATACACCATCCTTGAAATTATAAGTGTTCACTATGAGAGGCGCCAAATTGGCCTAACTATATATAGCTGTCTCATCATAATAATTTAACGATCGATGTTCATAAAAGATGTTTTAATTTTAATATTAAATAAAATTATTTAGGCCTAAACGTTTAGAAATGAATTTTTCTTTTTAACAATCAAAGAAAATGATTATGATTTTACTCAATCATTATTTCAACAGTCGGTGTTCAAAAAAAGATGTTTTAATTAATTTAATTTAATCAAATGATTATGATTTTACTCAATCAATATTTCTTTACTTTTCTTTTGTTCAACGCGTGTTGTTTGTTTGGGAACATTTCTATATAAAGCCCCAAAATTAACGTTTTGGTTATAGCTTAAATATGTCGAGCTCAGGTACGGAAAGTGACTAGCGCCTCAAGTGATGTAGATTTCGACGACTATGGGGTGTTTGGTTACCAACTTGAACCAGAATATACGGAAGAAGAACTCAGACAAATGGAAGAGGCAACGAGTGCCCAACTTCGGGAAATCGAGAACAACCCACGTCAGAACGACACAAATTTTATATCCACTGATATTCATTTAGACAAAGTTTGGAAGAGATCATGATCATGAGCGGTATAAACAGATGAAGGGCAGTCAAAAATTATAAAGAGATTAGGCCACACCAGATTTACTTCTTATTCTTCGGATTTTGTGCTAAAAACGTTGTCCAGAGCGAGCAAGTGATTTAAAAATGTTAATTTCTTTTCCTTTTTTTGCTTGTCATTTTTGATGAGCGAAACGTAAAATATTATGCGAAAAATATATTTCTTATATTTTTCATGTATTTTCAGAAGCGAGTGACCATATTTTAATTTTAAATATTTTATTCTTCAATAAATTAAGGCAAATAATTCCTGAAGTAAGAAGTGAAATGCGGGATTTACTTATTTTTAATCTTCATTCTGAAAACGACAGGTCATTCACACCGGTTCACTCAGCAAGGTACCTAATATTGCATAATGAGTTTAGGTCCACACAGGAAATCGCCAGGCAGAATATACAAGTGTCATTTTACATCCGGTCGACGGGCCTCTGACCGAATACCTGAATACATGTGTCACAATATTTGGCAATAATCAGAAGCGCAATGCACATTTTGCGACCCGTTAACTAACTAAAATTTTACCCCTAAGGGTTGAAGGCATGTTCAAGGAATATATACAAACAACGTACACAAGTCAAATAGACAAAAACATAATAAGAACAGAAAATAAAATGAAAACAAATTACGCTACCCGTGACTAGAATAGCAGATGCAATACACATTTTAAAGGTTCTAATAGGTGATCAAAATACACGACCTTGATTACATTAGGAATGGGTGCATATTAATGCACACTGCTGGATCAAGGGGGTGTTCGACAATTTGGTAAAATTCGTGTATAAATTGGGTAAAAATTGGCAAACAAGAGCCTGACACCCCGTTTTCAAAACTGCTGGATCCACACCTAATGCAGCAATGATTCATGGGCTATTTTCACCAAAAAAAAAGATTACCATTGATCGTAAGCTATATTGAATTGTTCATTTTTATCTTGATTTTTTTTGTGTCCCATCAGAATGATGTAGCAACAACCAAAATTATGAAATAAAGCTGGGTGAACAGGACATGGCAAAATAGACAAAAAACCATTCGTATGCAATTTTTCCTTATAGAAATAGAAATTAAAATAAGTTTATTAACCAAATCAGGGCCCCAGGAGGGCATATACAAATAACAATTATGATTGATACACAACAACAATACATCAAACTAAATATTCGCAGTGAAATATCAATAATTGTGATGAACAAATTTTTTATGACTATTCTTAGATTAATCAGAAGGGTCCACCAGTTCGAAAGACGTGATTAAAATAAACAAAATATGTTACGCAGAGACATATTATATGTTACGCTTTGTTTTTGTATAATAAACTTATTTATAATACTCATCGTCTGTAATTGTCAAATGAAATCTATTACAAATTATGTTTACATAATCTTCTCAATTGTATGGCTTCCTACCCTGTAACTTTCTGTGCTTTTAGCTTATGTGTATCTTTATTGTAGTGCATGCACGATCGATTACAAAGTGCGATCTTACTGAATAATGTCATTAAAACAATTTTGCCACGTAGTATAGGCCTTTTTGTATTTTTTTTTTAACGAATTCAGGGCATTGTTCGGATGTCCGTTCTTTTTTTTAGCTTAATTTCGTAGTTCTTCAATTTTGGAAAAAAATCTTTTGTAAATGTGTCTCATTAAAGATGAACCTTTCCCCCCGATTCATTTGTTTTGCCATAATCTATAGAAGCAAAACGTAAATCTGCAAAAAGTGATTGTGTAATAAATTCATATTAATTTAGAATAATAAGAAAAATAAAAAGAATTACCATCAAGTTAAACAACTGTATGCCTGACAAGCCATATCGACACTGAATGAGGACCCTGGTTTGTCACACTTGTTTTGGGGCGTGGTGGTATTTAGACGTCACGTGATACTTGGTATTGAGATGCTATCAAAATGGCGACTGCCATGTATCGTTGACAGAATTTTAAAATCGATTTCATTCCCTTATCCAACATAATAAAACGCTAATATACATATAAACATCCATATTTATACATCAGGAAAAACATATAAAAAAATATTTTTTTTGCAAAGTTTCCCTTTAAGTAAGAGCATGGAAACAAAAAATGTGACATTTGTCATGTCAATTTAGAGGCATAACTTTGGAATCATAAAATTGCAACATGATCTGTGTATTGTAGCAATATATAGTAGACACTGTTTAATAAATTTCAAATGATTTCCATTTAAGCAAAACTTATGTTATAAAACAGAAACATGAGAAATGATTTTTTTGGCAAATAAAAGGACATAATTCCAGAAATAAAGAGGTGGTAAAGTTCAAAGTTGAACTGTGGAATACACCAATTTATCAATTAACCAAAAACATACAATTTATAATAACTTTATGTTCAAAAGTCAAGTATACATTTTGTTTAAGTTATATATATATATACTGAGGGGACGACATGGTCGTGATCGTATGCCATATATGGTAGTTGGATTTACAACTACTTGTGCAATCAGTGACTATCACCACTAAAGTTGAATTCTGCTCATGGCAAGGTGTACTTGATATAGCATTATGTGACAGGTCAGTGGTTTTCTATGGGTACTCTGATTTCCTCCAGTAACAAAACTGAAATATTGGTAAAAAGTGGTGTAAAACACTATAACTCTTAACTGAAAATATATACAGAATCATGATCCAACAGAAGATTTCATTAATATCTGACTTGGGAGTCGAAATCCTTTTAGAAATGATTTCATAAAAATAATCTTACCTTGAAAAGGCCCCTCCAACAAGTCTACGAGCTGCTTGTCCATCATTGTCAGGAAATCTTCTGTTAAAATAATATAATGTGTCATTTAACCATGAAACGAAAAACTAACATACATGTATTTCTTTAACAGAGTAGAAAATAATGATATGGCCTCCCAATTCTTTTTATTCGAGACTGATAACAAAATTGTAAACTTACAGTTTTTAATATTATAGTAGGTAACGAATAATACACCATTTATATAGTTTTCATACAAATAGTTCATAATTTCTGAGAAGATATATATTAAAAATATTTCTCACTCACTGCTACCATATATCTCAAGATTTCCAATCTGCATGTTAAAATCCCAAAAATTGCTATATATGCATGGCCATATCCTATACAACCATTTTAGGGGCCAATGTGGTCGTGATTGTATGGTAGTTGGATTTATTACTACCTGTGCAATCAGTGCATATTTCCACTAATGTTGTGAGTTCGAATCTTGCTCAGGCGAGGTGTACTCGATACAACATTATGTGATAAAGTTTGGCAGTGACTTGTGGCAGGTCAGTGGTTTTCTCCGGTTTCCTCCACCGATAAAACTGACCGCCACGATATAACTGAAATATTGCTGAAAGTGTCATTAAACACCAAAAATCCCTAACCCTATACAACCATTTTTAAGAATTTCTCCATAGTTCTAAATTAAAACTATAAACTTATGTTCTAGGATTTCAAACATTGTCAAAAATAGACCTATTATAGTAAAGACTCATTCAATGATAATACATGTGCAGTGTGGGTTCACGGTTCAGGAATAAGATTTTTATCTAATGTCTCTTTGATTCCTACATGCACAGTAAAAATATAATTAAAACAAGATGAACTGTGAGCTAATGCTACCCCCGCTCTTCGGCAAACAGGAAGTAGGAATCTGATGGGTCCAAAATCACTTCCCACGATATGGGGGTACCTATATGAAGCTTGTGACCAAATATCAGATCTCTGCCATCAATAGTTGCTGAGAAAAATGTGACGAAAAATGTGCATATATGTTCAATGTGTATAAAAACCAACTAAGTCGGCAAACAGGAAGTAGAAATCCGACGGGTCCAAAAATGCTTCCCACAATATGGCATACCTAAATGAAGCTTGTGACTAAATATCAGATTCCTGTCATCAATAGTTGGTTAGAAAAATGCGACGAAAAATGAGCATATATGTTCAATGTGTATAAAAATCAACAAAGTCGGTAAACAGGAAGTAGGAATCTGATGGGTCCAAAAACGCTTCTCACGATATGCGGTACCTATATGAAATTTGTGACCAAATATTAGATTTCTGCCAACAATAGTTGCTGAGAAAAATGAGCATATATGTTCAATGTGTATAAAAATCAACAAAGTCGGCAAACAGGAAGTAGGAATCTGATGGGTCCAAAAACGCTTCCCACGATATGGGGTACCTATATGAAGCTTGCGACCAAATATCAGATTTCTGCCATCAATAGTTGCTGAGAAAAATGCGACGAAAAATATCTTGGACGGACAGAGGTAAAACAGTATACCCCCCTCCCCCTTCGGGGAGTGGGGGTATAGCTATGCTCCTTAGTGACATTTATCAAATCAAGCCCTGTCAATACATAAAAGGTCATCTAATGATAATATACAGTGCAAGTTCAAATAAACCTATGGTTTCTAAAAACTAATTTTTTAAACAATTTTCCCAGGTTTTTTTTTTGATGATGGAATCATTTATTTTGACTTTCAAAAATATCAAAATAAGAATACCTTCCACCTGGTGTAAATGGACGTCCTCGACCCCTTGAATCCCCAGATTGAGACACTCTTCTGTTTCCTCCAGGCCTGAAAAAAAATTAATCAGCAATAATCTTTCAGCAATAAACCGGATTAGTAAGGTATACAATATGGTCGTCTTGCATGTCTAGTCAAAGAATATTCCCCAACTGTGAAGTTCACACAATATTTTTCCTACAGAATCCTATGTTGAATTTGTCCTTTGGTAGTTGCCATCTTGAGAAAGAAAAAAAAATTCTGAAAGGGACCACCCAATGACTGTTTAGGTATGTTCAGTTGGGATCAATCGAGTTTATAGTTACTGTATTCAGAAAAATTATTTATTTGTTTTCTAAATGCTAAAACTTTATCCTGCGACGCCATTCATGGCCACCCATCATAAATTCCTGATCGACACAAAAAAAAAATTGTAGAGTACTATCCAATGCAAGAAACAATTAAGTCAAGTTTTCTGTCAAATAGATCAGCTGTATTAGAAAAGAATACTTCTAAAATATTTAGTTAGCAGTCTGCGAAATTAGCCAGTAGTCCGATGCCCGAGGCGTGTAAAATTATACCAGAAGCCAGATGGGGCTGTGAAAAAAAGTCAAATAGTTTCAAAAGTTGATCTCATAAGATATTGGGTGTAGATATTTCGTTTATTGTTCTCCGTTTTCAGTTGCTGCTGAGTCAATGCAAAAAATGGGTAGGTAAACAAGTCCTTTTAAGATTTTCCGATTTTCGAAATAGATTTAGGTGTGTCTGTTTTTTGCAATTTGATTGGTTGATATTTTTACCATCCTGTGGGTTTTAAAAAAGGACGAGAAGCAGATGGAGAAGAAGTTGCCTTGTACTTAGAGGTTGACTACAAAGTTAAGCGTGAAGACTGAGTTAGTACTGTAAATCTCTGTAGACACACGGACAAATGAGTTGTAGATGGAGTAAACCAGCTATATGCAAAAAAAACTCAAATGAAGGATACATCATTATTCTTGAAATTAAGCTGTATCAAATTCAATCTTTCAGATGCACTCAGTTTGATGCAACATGTAGTTTTCATTTCCCAACCGCTTTACTTTGCCTTTAGAAAGGTATAGGCAATGGGGTGCAAGACAATCGGCACTGAGACAAATTGGCACTTGGTTTAAAAGACAAATTAGCACCTGGACAAAAATGGCACTTAAGACTAATCGGCACTCAATAATATAGACAAATCGGCACTTGGCTCGACAGATCGACACTTATTATAAAAATAAAGTTTTATGTGACCATAAAGCGCAATAGAATCTTTAAAGTTACCCATGTATTTCTCAGAAAAATATATTATTTCGTCATTATTTATTTTATTTTATTTTGAGAAAGTTTATAAACAAATTTTTATGAATATATAGTTGACAAATTATATAAACAATTAATATTATGAATACATAGTTGACAAATTATATAAACAATTAATATTATGAATACATAGTTGACAAATTATATAAACAATTATTTTGAATACAGGAAGATCATATGAAACAGAACTTATAAAGCAATTTGATTAGAGACTGATTAAAGATTGTTAATTACGAATATTGTAAAAAATACATTACGTTTTTGTATATTAATATTAATTACTATCGAAGATGTTTTCAGAGACACAACATATTTTAGCTGATTAGTTTATTTTAATGTTTTCATGATAAAATTTGTCTGTCTTTTTCAGACTGCCTACAACCAGCGAGATCCAGCGCACTCCTTTCTTCGACAACTGATGGCATTACCGTTCTTGCCAGCCGAACACATCACCGATACATTCCTTCGTCTAGAGACCAGAAACAGCAACCAAGCAGTCCAGCACGTCCTAGACTACATATATTGCACATGGATCAGGAACCCTGTCTTCCCTATTCAGTTCTGGTCGGTTTACAAGACATCTGTCCGTACAAACAATGACGTGGAGGGGTGGCATGACAGGATCAACAACATCACTTCAGCTAGGGGAAAGGTGCCGTTTTATTGCCCAATTGCTGATCTGTACCAAGACACAACTGCCATCCCACTGCAACTGAAATTGGTCAGCGAAGGAAAGCTAAAATGTCATCAACGAAAGAGTTCCAGACAAACCCTGGTAGACTTTTCTCTTTGTGGGACAACTATAGCAACAACATCATCAGTGCATCCAGACTTTTGAAAGGTATTTATGCACCAACACCTACACAGTGAATAGACATGTATTCTAGCTAGTGCTTTGATAATGTAACTTGAACAAACATTAGTGCTTACAATTCTCAATAATAAAGAACTGATTCTTATATGGCTTTGTGCTCCTTTCTTTTACTGTTTTACTTGAATTGAGTGGGGTTTTTTTTTCAATTGACTATGTACGGTACATGTATGTATGGTTGTGGGCGGAAACTGAAAGGGTAGATTTGTGAGCTCTATTTGTTGTATTTAAGAGCAAATGTGTGAACGAAAGAGGCATTTTTATACTGTTTTCTTGTTTTTATTGTTTCTGTTTTCTTTAGTGTGAGCTTGTTTGTGAGTCTGAATAAAAGTGAAGATATAGGTGAAAACTGTGTTTAGGCATGAGTGTGAATATTGAAATTTTACTCATGTGCTGTAATATTAAACAATAAAAATTTAAAAAATATAGTCTTGATTATTAATAAAGTAGTCATAACAGTTTATCAATGGGCCTAAGGAGTTTCAATTGAGTGTCAATCAACTTATTAAGTAATAATAAAAAAGGTGGCAGACCGTGGTAAAATCGTTGACTGTGAAATTTCTCCTACAATGGGTAAACAAACTGATCTGTCCTCATTAACAAGTATTTGACTATTTTTTATTAAATGTAGAATAAACATGAAAATACATTAAAAATTTTCCAAAGTGCCGATTTGTTTCAGCGCCGATATGTCTTCGCAAGTGCCGGTCAGGGCTCACCAAACCATGCGAAGTGGGCTACTTCTTCGCCTTGGTTTCAATGAAGTCGCCCAATTTCTGTCAAAAAGCGAAGTTTTAGTCGCCCTGTCAGTTTTTTTCACCAATAATCATACTTTTTCTTCAATATTCACATAAAAGGAGCTCCCATGTTCCTGAAATGTGACCCATACAGGGTTTGATGTTCAATATTTTATTCCAAACTCGTTAATTGCATCCTTTTAAGATCATTGTGAAGCACGTTCGTTTTTGTGAAAGGTAGGGGAACATGCGGTAGCTGGGAAAGAAACGCTAAAATTTGGGATCGATTTTCGGAAGTCTCCCAGATTTTCCTTCACTTTGCCCTGGCCGATATCCCCGTATAACAATAAGTCGGTCAGTCATTGGATAATGTTTGATTATTTTTTTCATGTTTGAAAAGTAAACATTTTTTTCTTTTTAATTATGTTCCTCATCTATTATTGCTCACATGTGTAAAGTTCCCTGGAAAAAAGATCAATAATAATGACACACTGACTCATATTTGTTTACTACCCTTTTTCCAAATGGCATCCTATTACATCACATAAGGCCGGTCAAAGGTCAATAAAGCACAAGCCACATGATTTTGTCATAGGCCAACCAAACTTAAAAAGTAAACTAGATTAAGAAAGTACAGTATTTTAGCTTTTTCAGTGTAATTGTTTTGTTTGAAAAATTTCAAAAGATTTTTTTGTTTAAATAGTTTGAAATTGAAGTATTAAAAATTAATTATTTGATGCAAATATTAAACTTGCTTACCCATATAATAAAGTATTTAATCCAGTGAATTTGGTGTTTTTGCTTTTGTCAATACAATCTATTAGACCGACTACATTCTGTCATATTTTTGTAAAACAATTGATGACTGATTTCAATTTATTTTAATCACATTTATTATCACAGTGGTAACAATACAGTTTTGTTGATGCTATTTGTAATAATGACAGTTTTTTTTCACCCAGATAATCTCATTTTTCTGTCTGGTTTAATCTAATTCTCTGTTCAATTTATGCTATAAATTTTGATTATTGCTGTAAATTAATTCTTTTTCTATCTTCTCTGTGAATTTCATTTCATTACTCCAAGAAGTAAAGGTATATTTGTTATTAAAGCAGCAGTGGAAATGCAAAATAATCTGCCATTTTGTGACTAATGGAGAGCACTTGTATGTATTTTTGGGGTAAAATCGGCCATTATCTGGAAAATGGTGGAATCTGAATGATCAATCATCATATTTTCAAAGTATTTTAAAATACAATTTGCTTGGCCTACATTCCAGAAACGGTCATGAACTGTGATGACGATTATGTCAACAAACCGGAAAGATAAAAATGCTTGGGGAATACCATCGATGGAAACATATTTAACAAGCATAATGATCAGGGAAAAAAGACATTAGTAAAAAGGATCATTTTTACTTACATGGAATTAGATATGATAACATAACCCTCAGTCCGCTTGTGCTCCAGTGAGGGTTACGATTCGGTCCCATTCAACGTAATGGAGCAGCGCCCGGAGTGATTCACACTGAGCGGTTTTTTGTCCTAATTCCGTTGAAGTGATTGGAAAAATTAACGGGGGTGAAAGATAAATATATTTAGGTAAAGCTTGAGGTGTTCAGAGTTGCAGATAAAAAAAAATTCCTGTCAGACATTGGGTCCTGCAAGTCAGAGTTTTGCCAGACCTACTTTTTTTTTAAGAAATTTTTTAATATTTCACTTTCAATACAGTATGATTAAAGGGACAATCTTAAAGCCTTGACACAGCTAACGACTACTACGACCAGAATCAGATTAAGGATATTGCCAAAGGGGGGTTAGTGACTGAGACCACATTCAATTTAGATAGCCCTGCAACATCAAATAATCAATACTTCATATTAGTAAGATTTTATTATTCCTCTAATGAGTATTTTGATATCAAGTCGTCATTTGTTTGTTCATTTTGTCCTTCCATTTTCGATTAAAGGACCGCCCCGGTCGCCTCTCCTTTTCATATGCCGACCTTTTGGCTTTTTTATTCTCTGTAGATAAATCGATAGGTAGTGGGTGCTTTTTTCCAGATTTAGACCCCTCCGTAAACTTAATTGGCCATGCAGTCATAACGGAAATGATCAAATTACAATTTACAACGATTACCGATAGGATACGAAATAAAATCCGGAATGGGAACTGGTTCCCGAAATTTAGCATAAACAGAAAGGAAGAGAAATTTTTACCGATTTGCTTACGACTTTTGACTTTATTAACGATAATCAAAGATCCTTCGCTTAGGGGTCTAAGAGGTAACCAGGACCGACAGAAATTTGATTTTTGACAGCCCCAAGCAGTTAAAATGTTTGCCGATCATTAGCATAGATGCCAACCCTTTTTGGTGCAATCAGTAACAAAAAGTTGAGATGTCAGTAATTTGTGATTTTTTTCAGTAATCATAATTTTTCATAAAATTTTACCATAATCATACTACAGACTAGGCACAAAGTGATGAGCAAATGATTTCCTTTATTTGTGACAACTAGATGCAAAATTGATGAGCAACAAAAAGAAATAAAAAGTTAAGTTTTAATACATGTATGTTCACTTACAAATGTATTCTATGTTTCAACTTACTGTCAATAGAAATTAAAATTTCCTGAAGTGGCCCTCCCTCGCCCTCCCATGGAATAATCAATGTCTAATTCTGGAGTGCCTGATATGTTGTCGACTTGGCATTTTTCAACTGTTTTGTTGTATATGTGTGTTCATCCCGACCACCGTGCTGATTGGACAAGTCTTGTTTGCAATATTTGCAATAGGCATAATGTTTCCGTGTCGATTTCATAAGGCAAGAGAAGAATATTCGGGACGAAATCGTTGTCCCAATTTTCTTTTCTTCGCTGCAGAAGCTTCACTTGTTCCCTCAGACATCGCGAAATTGACAAAAACGTGCTGTGTTCATTAACTACTCTGGATCGAATAAGAAATGGATAGATCGTTTTCTACTATAGATAGTCCCGAGAATCCCTAAAGGATTAAATAATCGAAATCCCTCAAGTGCTTATCATTACGCGATTTTAACATACAATGAAGCGTCTAAATGATCACAATGATATTTAAATGGGGAACGGTTCCGGGCCGGCAATAATCGGAAATCTGTAACAAGTAGACTGTTGACCGTAACACCGTAATTTTGGCCCGAAATTCGTAACAATTACGGAAAAATCGTAATGGTTGGCATCTATGCATTAGGTCTGACACAAAGACGTCATTTGCCGGACCCTCTAAAATTCTGCCCCCTAGGTCCGCCAGGGCCGACGGTTAGCTGCATCTCTGGGTGTTAAGTAAACGCTGCATCAATCCATGGAAGACTTATATCCATCTGAAAATTTGAATGCATGAAATCTTCTTTCTGTCCGACATTTTGTTTACAAGTTGCTATTTCACTTGCACTTGCCTCATTTTGGAGATATCCTTATTTGGATCGATTGCCATAAACATCGTAATAAAAGTTTTCCATATTTGGCATTCAGATTCATATATAGATAGGTTCCGCCCATCACGAGAGTATTCATAAGGTGTCATGGCGGACAAGAAACAATTTTCGAATACGAAATCGATCGTGAAGGTAGAAACAGATATTGTAACACTTATTTCTTAACACCATTATTTAAAAATTGTAGGGAATAATAAGTTATGACCACATAATATGCAAAAAGAAAGTTGAAATATACACGGAATGAGAATTTTAATTTGCTCCATTACATTGAATGGGACCGAATCGTAACCCTCACTGGAGCACAAGCGGACTGAGGGTTACGTTATCGTATCTAGCATGGAATTTATTCAATTCAAACTTCTGTTTTAATCTCATCTTGTAATTTTGACGTTGAAAAGAATTCCCTCTGTGTTTATGTACCCTATGAATATACAGAATGACGTCATTGGTTTCGTGCTGTGCCAGAATTGTAAATCAAAACAAGTGACCGACTTTATTGCATGACCGAGCAGATGTCTTGGTGCCGATATGTCTAGCATTCTAAGCAATGGCTTGTTTTTATATGGTACTGTTATTTTGCAATACAATGCTTAAATAAGATGCTTAACTTAAACATCAAAACATCCAGTTGTTCATAACCTAGTAATTTATTTGGGTGTAATCAATGGCAATGAATTCATTCCGCATTGACAGTGTTAGTGTGAGAATTATTCAGTTATTTATCTGTTTATAGCTTTGAATTTTTGCAAAGCACCTTTGCCCAGTAGGATCACGTCCTGTTAATTTCTTTATGTTTTCATCTACATCTTTTAAGCTTTCTTTGGCCTTTTCAAGTTCATTTTGTAGCGCTAACACGCCACTTTCGATTGACGCCATCGCAGGAATTCTGGTTTTAAAGTGATTTTATTTGGCTTACAATGAGTAAACGAAAAAAATATTTTTTCTTAAACCGAAAACCAGTTCCATAGAAAAAAGAGGGAATCGTAACTCCAAATAAACCGTAAAATCCGGAAGATAGAAAAACCCTTTAAATTTATAAACAATAACATATGCAGTTATACAATACATTTTTCAGCAGACAAATAATTTTTAGTTAATCTATGGATACTGAGTATGATTTTGAAATGAATTTTATCCAAACTGTGGATGTTAGCAGCACTATTTATTTTTTTATTGTAAATGAACACTTCACCAAAAGATTACTTGCCATCCCCTGAACAGGCTACGGAAACGATAATCTCCCTTGGCTATATACTGAGCCATTACAACCAATAGGGGGTGCTAATGTGTGTATCGTGTTAGGTAAATGAGTTTGCCAGACATTTATTTATGGATATATTGTGACAAAATATGGATGTAATTGTTTGAAATATATATTTCCCAATGAGGTTTATATTATTTTACATTCAACCTAAGGCTTCATGTAAAATTTTGGATGTGAAGTAAAATACAATCAAAATTTGGGCCAAATGTTACCAGCGAGCTGCTGGTAAGATCAGAATCAGAATCAGAAAGAGTTTTAGTTTGACAAATTTTTCTGAATGGCTTTTTGTTCTTTCGTAAGGTAGTTTTACCTTAATAATTATATATAAAAACAGAAAATATAGGTTATATATTTTTATGAAATAAATTAATTAAAAGAAACTCGTGTTTTCTTAGAATATGGTAAATCCGAGGATGATATGCAAAGCAGATGTTTGTTTACAAACAATAATTATATATATGTGTATTTTGTAAACAACTAATGGTACGTAGATACATTGTATCTAACATAGTTAACACTTAATCCAAAATTTATTTAGCATACATATGCATTTTGATTATTTTATTTTATGAATATAAATTGTTATTAAAAACAGAGGATCTATTTAGATCATAGATGGGCTTCACACTGCTACAGGAGTACAGACAGTATTGTAAAATATTTATTTCATATTTTTTTTAAATATAAACTTATAGACAAACTGTGTTAATCACTTAGTTCAATTTTTTTTTACAAAAAGTTTTTCAGTAGTAATTTTATAATACTATACAGTACTATCTCCCTTTATTTATATTCCTTAAAAAGCATTTTTCCCCAATAATTATTGTTAATTCAACTTTTTGCATTTAATTGTTATATTTTGAAATTGTTATCAATATTAAACAATAAAAAAAATGTATGTTCATATTTATATGAATATTATAGTTGCAATTATTTAAATTAAATATACCTACATTGAAGAACTTTAGATTTATTTATATAATTAACGCCCACTTTATTATAAATATATTGCCGAATTTCCTTCGATATTTTCCGTATATTACAGTTATACTTCGGAATTTTCCGGTTTATTTCCGTCGATTCTAAATTTGCATAGACACTTCAAATACGTCAAAAAATTATCCAATGAAAAGTTTCTCGATATACGAGAACTAGACGAGAATTTCATTACTTATTATAAAATCCCGAGATACATCGAATGGTAAAATCGGCCATTTTTTAGCATCATTATTTGCTGATTCCATCACCTTTCCCTATGACATCCCTGCCCTGACATTATGAATACAGAATACATTATGGCAGACGAAGTGATATTAGAATATCTACATATAGAAATTGTCAATTACATTTACAGATCAAGCGAGAACCCAGACCAAGTATGAAAAAGAAATAATATAGAAATTGTAAATTGCATTTACAGTACATATCAAGCACAGACCGAGCACAGGCACTTGTTTCTGGTATTTTTTTTTACCAGATACTAGTATGGGTGACCGCTCGATAGTCCGAAGGTCCATTACTCCGAAGGTTCATTAGTGCGAAGGTCCGTTAGTCTTGTTTTTCGACCAAAGGATAGGTATCGAACAGTGTTGAATTGATTTAATAATCAGTCCTTTATCAAATTAAGTAAGAGAAGCAAGATACTCGTATTCACATGACTATTTACCAATGTCATGAACATGAACAAGTTTTGAAAAAATTGGGAAGCTTTATTGAGGAATGTTTTTTGCTGCGAGGACACAACTGATCCTATAGATATCATTAGGTTAGGTGAATTATTATAGTTATTATACATGTTATATTATATTAAATGTGAATTGATTTATGCCTTGGTGGTACATTGTATTTGATAGGCTCTGATCTGGCCGTGCAGTCACTGAACATAAATATGTTTTCCTGGTTTTTGTGTGTGTTTACATGTATCTTTGTATGTCTCCAATCATTCAATCATTGTATTAAATTGTTTGCCCCTTGTGGGCCCTTAATTGGCAATAATAAATTCTTATTCTTATTCTTCTATTCACATCCTGACTAAGCAGTGGTCTATCCAGGTGGGTTGTAGGCTGTACGCTCGGCTTTTGCTAGCAAAAAAAAATGTGTAATCGGCAAATATAGGTAAAACTTAAAACATTTTGTAGAAATCACGCCAAAAATTACCAAACCTCTATTTTGTAATTATGGATCCAAGCGTGCTAAGTCTAAAAAAAAGGGGAAAATACATGTCGTCTTTGAAATATATGGAAATCATTCCAATGAAGTAAACCCTCCACTAAAACTCTGATCTTAACCAAATATGCTTAAGCTTAAAACTTAAAAGATATTTAGTTAAAGATTATTTTTAAGACCCGTTGTTGATCCAATTAACAACTGGGATTTTGTTGCTTAACAAACACTTCAGAATAGTCTTAGACTTGTCATTTACTCTTTACGAAATACTGAAAGAGTCCCTTTTGGTACGACACAAAAGAGACGATCTCTGAGAAAGGGATTAGAAAACATAAAAGCACATCTGAAATTAAGTTTTGTGAGGGACAAGCACATTCCATTAAAAAGAGAATACATAAAATCATTAAACAGACTTTCTAATGTACAACTGATGGTCGCAAAATACGAAGTGTAACCTCAAATATATACCAATTATTATGGGATATTGAAAACTCCAATCAACTACCGCAACAACTTAAGCATACACGTACCAAATTCTACATCTATGTAATTCCAGAATACCGAGTTCTATGGCTGGACATATACAAGTACCCTTTACCAGATATGTATACCAGATGGGGGTCTCCTTAGAGATTTTAAACAAGTGGTATACTGTAGAGGAATAAACAGTCTGTTGTTAGTGTAGAAAAGTGTAGAGATTGGTACTTAGGTATACACACATCAGAAACAAAAAATAATATAATATCATAAAAGATCATCTAACAAATGTTTTATGCATATTACATGTAGGAAAAAACGTACAGGTTAAACTAGGGAAAAAAATCATTATTTCCTGCAATTTCGGTACTTTGTTGTTTTATACCTTAATTTCTAGTAACACTACTTTAAGATAAATGTTTGCACAAGGCATTTTGGAAAGTCATTTGGAGTTAACTTCAAACGCATGGGTGGCCGACATTAGGACAATCGGACTAACGGACCTTCGGACTAACGCCACGTAACCTATTTTTTTTAACCAGAAACAGGTGCCTGTGAATCCAAGTATGGAAAAAAATCATAAAATACAATAAAGATAATTCACATTTATTGTGTACCAATGCTACAAATCTATTCAATTTGCATTGTTTATCAACAAAAAACATTAAGTCATAGCACATAAGGTAACTGTCATTACTGGGAATGCACTTTGCTATCAAGAATCAAACACACTTTTTTCACAATCGTGAGCATTAAGCCATCTATAGTCTGAATCTGATCCGGTACTGGGTCGTTTCGCCCCGATTACCTGTTTGCCCCGGGTCGTTTCACCCCGGAAAGTGAGTCGATTCGCCCCACCTAATCGCTATTATATAATAATAGATGAAGTCTTTTTCAACAATTTTTGGGTAATTACAGTGAAACCTGACGAAACCGGACACTGAGTAAACCGGAAACCTGTCCATTCTGATCTAAATTTAAAGTCCCCAGTTTTTTCCTTAATAATCTTTGTTAAAAATCATTGAATAAACCGGACCCTGCACATTCCGAATTCCGGCCTGGACTTGCGGTCCCAATACACTAATTACTGTTATAATTTATCTCCGTAAACGGTCATGATCAGATCAATCAACCGTGTGTTTACATATATGTGAATACCGGTCGGTAGTAAATTGAAGGGGCGTCCGAGGGGAAATGTATTGAAAGTGTTTATCGAAGTGTGTATATTAGCACACCTGTAATTAGTGATCACTGATAACTCATGTGGTTAATGTTTAAATGTTCATTGAATGTTAAACAAACATGGAATCAACACCTAAAAAGCGAAAGCTTAATCAAGATGAAATACCCTGTATAACTTATAAGTGGCTTTTTTCGCCGGGACTCTTTTAAAATATCCAACATGGGGGAATCCTTCCCGAAAACAATGCATATACCGCTAAAAATAATCCACCAATTTGGAAGAAAATCGTGAAATTTGGCTCCTGTGAGAAAACCACTTATACGGTAGTCAGAGAGTAGACACTGAATAAACCGGCCCACTGTCAATACCGGCCATGAAACGTGGTCCCAATGGTGGCCGGTTTACACAGGTTTTACTGTATTTATTTATTAGTTGTATACAAAAATAACAATAACATAAATGATAAAAATAAAATAAAAATAATAAAAATATATGATAAACAACGGAGTTAACATCATCATGATGTTATATTATAATATTTAATAATTATTGGTCAATTATTACTAATTAAACTACAAAAAAATAAATAAAGAGAAATTAATAAAAAAAAATGAAAATTGTAATTATTTTTATTCTTTGATCTGTCAATTACTAATTCGGCCACACAATTTACCACACACTACCACACAAGAAATCATATACAATTAGAAAATAATGTAAAAACCAACAAACTGTAAGGTTCAGAGACGCTATGTCCGACTTGATATAAATTTTATATAAAAAAAGACTAATAGCTACTAGTACAGAAAATTTAAAACACTAAACAAACCCTACATCAGCGTTCATGTATAAATAAAGGAACACTTACAAAAAAAAACACAAAAAAACAAACAAACAAATATACAAACAAACAAATAAAACAAAAACAAAGACAAATAAAAGAAATATTAATGTACCAATGGTATTTTGAAAGAGTTTATGTTCAGCATGCAGTCTAGAAAATTGCACGAATGGAAATGAAAATTTTTTTTTCTAAAAGAATACCAGTTAATAGAAAATGCGTCATAAACATAATGAGCAAATAAACAATTAAAATATAAACAATTCTGAATGTTTTGGTGTAAAATTTGTTAAAAATCTATCCAGAAATGACTTCACAATAATTTTTTGAAAAAATATGGTTTTGGTTGATTATATAGGGATTTTTTTTACATGTTGCAATACTTTTGGCAGAATACTGTAATCTGAAGCCATGCAGAACAAACAATTGAATACATACATACTAATTTTTTACTGTATTGTTCAAAGAAATTTTAGGTGTCAAACAATGAAAGTGAAGCCATACATAATATTAAACACGTCAAGAAAGCATGTAAATAATGAGGAAGACAAAAATAAAGTACCCATGAACAAGCCTTACAACATCCAAAATACGAATATTTGCAATGGTATTTTCCATATTTCATTTTTTAAAGCACTATTAATAAATGAGGGCGAAACGACCCGAGGCGAAAGGGAATCGGGGCAAACGGGAATAGGGGCAATACGACTCACGGGATTCGGGGGGGGAAACGACCTGGATTCATCTGATCCTATATGGTATCGCAGGTTCTGTGATACCATGTATTCATGTGTTAACTTGCATCAAACATTTTTTTTTTACAATCGTGAGCATTATCATCTGATACTATGGTACTGCAGGTTCTATGATACCATGTCCATCCATTCACACGTTAACTTTACTACCATTTTTTGAAATTTAATCAAGGGAGATTAACATATACTCGATAGACACTGGTAAGATGACGACATTTGCTTGCAGGATAAAAAACACATTTATTAACTCCTTTTGTTCATTATTCTGAACTAATTATGTATATTCTATTGTATTTAAAAATAGTATAAATGTTTGTACATTTCTAATTAAATATGAATATTAATTGTGCATTACCATGCATTAAATCCTAATTACCAAAATTGGGTTTTTAAAGGTGAAAACATCTGAAATATTTGCTGATTCCAGAAAACAGTTATTGACATCAAAATAATCACAGCACAAATATTTCAATTAAATGTACCAGCAGTATATATGAAGCTTCAAATTATGTGTTAGGAGATGAAGGATTTTGCAACAAAGCTTCTTTGGGCCTTGATTGCACATATATATAGCCACTTGTGATCTTTAAGCATTTTTTTTTTATTTTGCATGTCTACTTTCTACTAAAACATTATATACATGTATTTTTTTTGTATTTTTTCCAGGATAATTGCATATCCAAGTTGGAATCGATTGGTTATAGAATAGGGCAGAGCCTTGTTGAAAGGTAAGGGAATTGATTATATATTTTTTTAAATGACGTATAAATCTGGAACAACCTAGACCTCATCAGGTACACTCAAAATCGAAAGATAGGAAAGCCAAATAATTTAAAAATCCTAGGTAGCAATGAAACCAAAAGATATAAACAGGACAGCCAGAATCAGCTATGGCCACCTGTGCCTGAGGGAGGAGAACCTTAGGTGTTGTAGTAAGTAATTTTGATTTTCTGAATATTTGGATATTTGGGATTTTCTAAATTTTAATAAGATCGACAGATAAAATCTGAAATAATAAAATTCCCACTTTAATCAAGTTGATTCCATGAAAATTGATAAGTAGTCGAATCATTTTGGCATTGTGGTGACCATGCCCCCTGAAACTTAATATAAAAACTAATCTTTGCAAAGGGACAAATCAAATGCACACCCTGCCTTAGGACAGGATGTAAATGAGTGCTTCTTGTTCAGAGAATACCATACTCCAGGCATATAAAAGACAGTTTTCAGTAGCTCATGTAAGGCAACAGTTTTTCAAGCTCATTTTCGGCTGAAACACAATATACTCAAAAGCAGTGTGTTATGTGCATTATTAACATAATTCCATTGAATTTAAAGGTATCACTCTAATATCATGTTTTGGATGGTGAAACACAGAAGTTGCATACAAAATTTCAAGAAGATATCTCATAGTTTTTATGGCAATAGTTCACCTGGACCAAAGGTCCAGGTGAACTATTGCCATCACTTGGCGTCCGTCGTCTGTCGTCTGTCGTCTGTCGTCTGTAAACTTTTCACATTTCAAGCTTCTTCTCCGAAACCACTTGGCCGATTGGAACCGAACTTAGCAGGAATGTTCCTTGGATGGTCCTCTACAAAGTTACTGTTTTTCGTTCCAGTCGGATATTCAATATGGCTGCCAGGGCCAATAATATCCTCTGATTGGCTGAAATTTCAAAGATCTTCTTCTCTGAAACTAATGAACTGACTGAACCCAAACTGTAAAGGAATGATCATTGGAATGTCCTTTACCAAGTTACTGTTTTTTATGCCGATCGGAAATCCAAGATGGCCGCCATCACAATACATAGATTAACATTGGACCCTATGGGAAAATGTTCAAATGCCTTCTTCTCAGAAACTACAAATATTATTAAAGCCAAACTGTACATGAATGTTCATTGGATGGTCCTCTACAAACTGTACGTTTTTTGTTCCGATAAGAAATTCAAAATGGCGGCTACGGCAGGACTTAGTTTAACATTGGACCTATGGGAAAAATGTTTCAAAACGCTTCTTCTCTGAAACCACTTGGATAATTGAAACCAAACTGCCCAGGAATGATCATTGGAAGGTCCTCTACAAAGTTTCTGTTTTTTTATGCCGATCGAAAATTCAAGATGGCCACCACCGCAGAACATAGATTAACATTGGATCCTATGGGAAAATGTTCAAATGCCTTCTTCTCAGAAACTACAAATATGATTAAAGCCAAACTGTACATGAATGTTCATTGGATGGTCCTCTACAATCTTAAGGTTTTTTGTTCCGATATGAAATTCAAAATGGCGACTACGGCAGGACTTAGTTTAACATTGGACCCTATGGGAAAAATGTTTCAAAATGCTTCTTCTCTGAAACCACTTGGACAGTTGAAACCAAACTGCCCAGGAATGATCATTGGAAGGTCCTCTACAAAGTTTCTGTTTTTTATGCCGATCGGAAATCCAAGATGGCCGCCACCGCAGGACATAGATTAACATTGGACCCTATGGGAAAATGTTCAATTGCTTTCTTCTCAGAAACTACAAATATGATTAAAGCCAAACTGTACATGAATGTTCATTGGATGGTCCTCTACAATCTTAAGGTTTTTTGTTCCGATATGAAATTCAAAATGGCGGCTACGGCAGGACTTAGTTTAACATTGGACCTATGGGAAAAATGTTTCAAAACGCTTCTTCTCTGAAACCACTTGGATAATTGAAACCAAACTGCCCAGGAATGATCATTGGAAGGTCCTCTACAAAGTTTCTGTTTTTTTATGCCGATCGAAAATTCAAGATGGCCGCCACCGCAGGACATAGATTAACATTGGACCCTATGGGAAAATGTTCAAATGCCTTCTTCTCAGAAACTACAAATATGATTAAAGCCAAACTGTACATGAATGTTCATTGGATGGTCCTCTACAATCTTAAGATTTTTTGTTCCGATATGAAATTCAAAATGGCGGCTACGGCAGGACTTAGTTTAACATTGGACCCTATGGGAAAAATGTTTCAAAATGCTTCTTCTCTGAAACCACTTGGACAGTTGAAACCAAACTGCCCAGGAATGATCATTGGAAGGTCCTCTACAAAGTTTCTGTTTTTTATGCCGATCGGAAATCCAAGATGGCCGCCACCGCAGGACATAGATTAACATTGGACCCTATGGGAAAATATTCAAATGCCTTCTTCTCAGAAACTACAAATATGATTAAAGCCAAACTGTACATGAATATTCATTGGATGGTCCTCTACAAACTGTACGTTTTTTGTTCCGATATGAAATTCAAAATGGCGGCTACGGCAGGACTTAGTTTAACATTGGACCCTATGGGGAAAATGTTTCAAAACGCATCTTCTCTGAAACCACTAGGACAGTTGAAACCAAACTGCCCAGGAATGATCATTGGAAGGTCCTCTACAAATTCTGTGTTTTTTATGCCGATCGGAAATCCAAGATGGCCGCCACCGCAATACATAGATTAACATTGGACCCTATGGGAAAATGTTCAAATGCCTTCTTCTCAGAAACTACAAATATGATTAAAGCCAAACTGTACATGAATGTTCATTGGATGGTCCTCTACAAACTTTACGTTTTTTGTTCCGATAAGAAATTCAAAATGGCGGCTACGGCAGGACTTAGTTTAACATTGGACCTATGGGAAAAATGTTTCAAAACGCTTCTTCTCTGAAACCACTTGGATAATTGAAACCAAACTGCCCAGGAATGATCATTGGAAGGTCCTCTACAAAGTTTCTGTTTTTAATGCCGATCGAAAATTCAAGATGGCCGCCACCGCAGGACATAGATTAACATTGGATCCTATGGGAAAATGTTCAAATGCCTTCTTCTCAGAAACTACAAATATGATTAAAGCCAAACTGTACATGAATGTTCATTGGATGGTCCTCTACAATCTTAAGGTTTTTTGTTCCGATATGAAATTCAAAATGGCGGTAACGGCAGGACTTAGTTTAACATTGGACCCTATGGGAAAAATGTTTCAAAATGCTTCTTCTCTGAAACCACTTGGACAGTTGAAACCAAACTGCCCAGGAATGATCATTGGAAGGTCCTCTACAAAGTTTTTGTTTTTTATGCCGATCGGAAATCCAAGATGGCCACCACCGCAGGACATAGATTAACATTGGACCCTATGGGAAAATATTCAAATGCCTTCTTCTCAGAAACTACAAATATGATTAAAGCCAAACTGTACATGAATGTTCATTAGATGGTCCTCTACAAACTTTGCGTTTTTTGTTCCGGTATGAAATTCAAAATGGCGGCTACGGCAGGACTTAGTTTAACATTGGACCCTATGGGAAAAATGTTTCAAAACGCTTCTTCTCTGAAACCACTTGGATAATTGAAACCAAACTGCCCAGGAATGATCATTGGAAGGTCCTCTACAAAGTTTCTGTTTTTTTATGTCGATCGAAAATTCAAGATGGCCGCCACCGCAGGACATAGATTAACATTGGACCCTATGGGAAAATGTTCAAATGCCTTCTTCTCAGAAACTACAAATATGATTAAAGCCAAACTGTACATGAATGTTCATTGGATGGTCCTCTACAAACTGTACGTTTTTTGTTCTGATATGAAATTCAAAATGGCGGCTACGGCAGGACTTAGTTTAACATTGGACCCTATGGGAAAAATGTTTCAAAATGCTTCTTCTCTGAAACCACTTGGACAGTTGAAACCAAACTGCCCAGGAATGATCATTGGAAGGTCCTCTGTTTTTTATGCCGATCGGAAATCCAAGATGGCTGCCACCACAGGTCATAGTATTAACACAGAACCATATGGGGAAAATACAGAAATATATTCTTCTCTGAAGCTATTGCACTGATTGAACCTAAACTGTGCATCAATCATTGGAAGGTCCTTTACAAACTTTGTGTTTTTTATGTTGATCGTAATTCCAAGATGACTACCACTGCAGGACATAGTTTTTACATAGGACCAATTGTTTTTTTTTATTACCAGGTGAACGATACAGGCTCTTGAGAGCCTCTGGTTGAGTAACAGGCAAAAGGGTACCGAAAAATTTGCACAAATAAGGCGTTATGCTGTTGCACTTGAAATTTGTTTATTTTTACACTAAAATTTACTTTTCAAAACAGGAAAACAACAAAATTATTTTAATATAAATCCTTAGAAAAATTAATCAGGATTAACTTGATACCAAATTCATGAAAATCAGACATCAATTGGAGAAATTATCAGGCTTTATCCACAAGTTATGTTTCATTATATAGTTTTAGACAAGAATTTCTCCCATTCGATATGTGAAGCTTAAGCATAATAAACACCTAATTTCATACAAAAAAATTATGTTTCCCACTCATCAAATATAGCAAGTTAATAAAAAATCCATTTCAGTAGAATATTAGATTAAAATTTTGTTTATTTGTATTTCAAGTCCAAAAAATGTCTCTATCAGAAATCTGTAGGGTCCGTAACCAGTAAAAAAATCTTCTAGAAAACATACCAACTTCAGACATTATAGATCATAGAAAACATGTTGCTTTTAAGAATAACAGTACTTGAATTTTCAGCTCTGCTGCAACACTGCTTTGCCCTTTATTGTGTTTTACCCGTTTACATTAAATAAAAATCATTCAATCAAATCTAAATTAAAAAAAATATACCAAAGGTATTATAGCTCAACGCTGGTCTTACTGAGGTTACTCTTACTCCTGCTGAAATTGAGATTTAAACTTAAAATAAGTATTTAATCAGAGGCGTAGCTAGGTGTGAAATGAAATGTAGGCACAACTTGCGGCGAGGGGTCTGGGTCCAGGTGGGTGATCAGGGGGGCTTGCCCCCCAACGGAAAACGATTTTAAGCGTAAATAGATGTACAAATGGCGATATCTGAACAATAAAAGACATGAAATATATTCTTATTTTATCATGGAAACAATACAAAAATCGAAGTTGTTAATATAGTTTTGCTGAATATGAGAACTTTTGATTGAATGTTTCTACACTGCTTTTCAGAATAATTTTAACAGTTACAACAAGATGAACTGTGAGCTAATGCTCACTTATGATATACCCGCATATATGTTCAATGTGCATAAAAACCAACTAAGTCGGCAAACAGGAAGTAGGAATCTGACCGGTCCAAAAACGCTTCCCACAATATGGCATACCTATATGAAGCTTGTGAGCAAATATCAGATTTCTGCCATCAATAGTTGTTGAGAAAAATGCGACGAATAAAATCTTGAAAGGACGGACAGAGGTAAAACAGTATACCCCCCTCCGGTGGAGTGGGGGAATAAAAATTCAGCATAAATGCAAAATGTATGAAAGAAACATTCCCTGAAACATTCAAAGAATAAAGTTTCAGAGTTCATGTAAGCACATGCAGCCATCATGTCCAGCAACACGGACTGGTAATTAGATAAAGTCCAGACGTCTGTTTTTTCTAACTGCAAATTTGTTGATAACATCTTCGATGCTTAGATTTCTTGTTCTGTGGATGTGTAACAACGATAAATTTGATAATCTCTCATCACCCATTGTAGCTCTAAGACAGTTTTTTACACGGCGCATCACACTGAATGAACGCTCACTAGACGCCGAAGACACTGGCATTGTTATCAATAATATGAAAATTGCATAAATATTAGAGTACAAGTCTTGGTTTGTGACATTGAGTGTCTCCAGTAATGTTTGTGGTTTTTGCCCATCAACCATATTTCAGCGTGTTTTCTCACCTAGCAACGTCATCTAGAAACCCTTGTCTGTCATCAATATCCCTACGAAAAGAATCAAAGATTGAATCTGTTAATGTGTGGAGCTTATCTTTTTAAATATTTCATCCAAAGAAGTTCTAACTTTAAGTTTAGGTTTAGAGCCAGACATTTTTACACTGCAAGCCAATAGCCCAACAACAGTTCTTTTGATGGTCAATATCAAACGAAAAATGTATCAATTCATTTCTAGATTCAGATGTTAAAAAGCATGTGAAAAACAAATTGAAATTGTATATTATTTTATGTCAAGATAAAGCCTTTGAAGATAAAATGAACTGTCAATTTCAAAGAGTTAGTTAAGGTCACAGTCCTCAATGCAAATGTTTATCTTTCATCTTGTGGAAGCTTGTCATCAGTACAATTAACATAAAACAGACATAATTAAATATGTAATGGTTGTTTGTCATTTTTCATCAATAAAAAAATGTTGGGTAAAAAATTATGTGTAGGCAAGTGCCTAAAGTGCCTTACGGTAGCTACGCCCCTGTTAGTTTCCACTGTCCTGAGTATAGGACTCTTTTATTTTATTCCGTAGTTTAATAAAATTTTCTTGGAGTCTTTTTTTCAGTATCTTTAAGAAGTTACTGAAAAAAAGACTCCAAGAAAAGTTTAAATTTACTTATAGATTTGCAAAGTGACAAGTCTATACCCAATTCCTTACTAACAAAAAGAATGGTCGAATACCAGTTATTGATTGAGATACTATTTATTTTTCTACAATCATTAAATGCACACTAATAGGCTGGATGGGGAATTTTCAAGTCTGTACCAGTACATGAACATATGACTAAGCATATCAATATATAATGGGAATCTCCCCAATTCAGAACTAACAGCTATGTTAGTACCGGTACTCTGTTTAGAAATGCCCAATATGTATTTACAAAACTTTTTGTTTAGTTTTTCATATTCCCAGTCCTTAAATATATCAGATAAAGATTGATTCTTCCTTTTTAGCTCACCTGACCCAAAGGGTCATGTGAGGTATTTGCCATCACTTGGCATCCGTCGTTCGTCCGTTAACTTTTTCATATTTTAATCTAGTCCTCTGAAACAACTGGGCCAAATGGAACCAAGCTTGGCAGAAAGCATCTATATAAGGTCCTCTATAAAGTTTCTTCATTTCGTCCCATTCCGCCAACGAATATGGCCGCCAAGGGCAATTCTTGTTTCTGATTGGCTAATGTTAAAAAAAATCTTCTCCTCTGAAACTGCTCGGCCAAATGGAGCCAAACTTGGCAGGAAGCATCTATGTAAGATCCTCTATAAAACTTCTTCATTTGGTTCCATTCGGCCAACAAACATGGCCAATGTTACTAAAAATCAAATATATGATAAAATTGCACGTTTTTGGTAATAACTCAAAAACCGTTAATAATATCAGAAATCTGACAGGTGTAAAAATGATCAGCACAGCAAGATCTAACTACCCTGAAATGTTAAAGAAATTTTGATTACCTATCAGTATCTTGGAGTTATTACCCTTTTTTCATCAAATTTTTCATCAAATTTTTCAAAAACTAAGAGATAGATGTTAAGTGTAAACTGAAAACATGTTCAGCTTGTCAAGATCTACATGCCCTGCAATTCTGAAGTAAATCTGACTCAATTATAGGAGCTATTGCCCTTTTTTCATTATTATTTTTTTTAATTTAAACATTTTTGTCTGATATTTCAAAAACTGTTAAGAGATAGATGTTAAGTTTAAACAGCAAACATGTTCAGCATGTCAAGATCTACCTAGCCTTCAATTTTAAAGTAAATCTGATTACCCATCTTGAAGTTATTGCCCTTTTTTCATAAAATTTTAAAAATGTTAATACTTTTCATCCTTTATTTCAAAAACTATACGAGATAGATGTTAAGTGTAAACTGAAAACATGTTCAGCTTGTCAAGATCTACATGCCTTGCAATTTTGAAGTAAATTTGATTACCCGTCTAGGAGTTATTGCCCTTTTTTCATCATTATTTTTTAGCTCACATGGCTCAAATGTGAGGTATTGCCATCACTTGGCGTCCGTCATCCGTCCCTTAACTTTTTCATATTTTAATCTTCTCCTCTGAAACAACTTGGCCAACTGGAACCAAACTTGGCAGTAAGCATCTATGTAAGGTTCTCTATAAAGTTTCTCCATTTCGTTCCGTTCCACCAACAAATATGGCCGCCAAGGGCAATTCTCGTTTCTGATTGGCTACTGTTTAAAAAAAATCTTCTCCTCTGAAACTGCTTGGCAAAATGGAGCCAAACTTGGCAGGAAGCATCTATGTAAGATCATGTATAAAGCTTCTTCATTTGGTTCCATTCAGCCAACAAACATGGCCGCCAAGATTAATTCTTTTTTCTGATTGGCTAATGTTAAAGAAATCTTCTCCTCTGAAACAACTTGGCCAAATGGAGCCAAACTTGGCAGGAAGCATCTATGTAAGGTCCAAACCTGGCATAGATGATCCCTGGGTGTGTCCCTTTCAAAATTGTGTCTGATGGCTGCTGTTTGTTTAAGGTAATGATTATCTCCCTTTGAAATTTGCTTCAGTATCATTCTATTGTCAGGTGAGCGATACAGGCTCAGCTAAGTTAATAATGCCCCAATTTTCACAACTATATAATACTATTGGCTTGATTGTATGATCGAATATATGCAGCCAGCTTTGTATAGATGATGAGGCAGACTTAACTCCCTGTATAGTTTAAAGCTAGCCTTTAGTCCTTTTTCATATAGTATTTTTCTTGCTTCACCAAAATTTCCTGTATTAGTGAACACAATGCCAAGGTATTTACAATGTTTGACAGATTCAATAATATCACTTCCAATTTTGAATTCTTCTTTCAGTAGACGACCATTTTTATTAAAAATAATTATTTTTGTTTTTAATAGTATTTATTTCAACACACCAATCTTGACAATACCTATATAATATGTCTAATTTTTTTTGGAGATTATCCTTCGAGTCTGATATTAATACCAAATCATCTGCATATAACAGGCAAGACATTTTTGTTCCATCTAAATTAACTGATTCAGACTTTTCATCAAGTATTTTAGGTAAATCATTTATAAATAATTTAAACAAGTTAGGCTTAATACATCCCCTTGACGAACTCCTACCTCCGATGTGAAAAACCTTGTCATTCTACCATCGATACGAACACATAATTTGTCTGAGTTATACATACATTTCAATATTCTATAGAAATAACCATCTATATTGCAATTGAGTAACTTCAACATTATACCTGTATGAATAACTTTGTCAAAAGCTTTGGGAAAGTCAACAAAGCATGCAAACACTTTTTTATTACCACAATTGAGATACTTATCAATTAAACATTTTAAAACAAATATATGATCTGATGTGTGGGCCTTTTTAGAAAAAGCTATTTGATTCTCATGAATGATTTTGTTTTCTAACAGTAACTTGTCAAGTCTGTTGCATAAAATAATGTTGAACACCTTACCAATACTACTATTGATGGCTATACCTCGGTAATTTTCAGGATTTTTTTTATCCCCTGATTTGAATAGTGGACATATAAAGCTTTCTGACCATATATTTGGATAATGACCAGATCTGAATACTGCGTTGAACAATTTTAATAAACATGGATTCATGTATATTTGAGATACTTTCAGCATCTCATTGCTGATATTGTCCAGTCCTGGACTTATGTTGTATTTTTAGCTTTTTAATGGCTTTCTCCACTTCAGAGAGTGATATTTCAAAATCTAAAGCAGAGAAACTGCCAGCATTTTTTTCGAGTAGTTTTACTTTTTCTTCCATTTTAGACACTCTTTCTTTCATATTATCTTGAACTGTAGCTAATTTTGAAAAATGTTTAAGCCAGGTCTCGCCATCAATGGTATTTTCAGGTTTACCTTTTTGATCTGTTTTTAACGAATTTACAAGTGACCAATATTCCTTTGGATTTTCAGATTCTAAGGTACATGTATCTAACTTGTTCAAAATATTCTGTTTAAATTCTCTTTTTTTCTTTTTTCTTGATTTAGCATATTTCTTATTAAATTTAAAGAAGGATCCACGCACGACAGGATCTCTAGGAAACATTTTCATCAGGTTGGCTTTTTCCTCTACTATGTGATTGGTAATGGATGCTTAGTATTTGAAAAAGATCATATGTGAATTATGAATGGAAGTACAATGTACTGAGATCAGTTATCATGGGCAACTAAAGTGTTAAGCCACATGTACTGTTTATTTAAAAAAAATAACTTGAAAATTCACGAAAAACAAGACAGTTCAATATTGCAATACAATTGGATAGCAACAGATATGACCTATAAAAAGTAAAACCAAGTAAAACTAATACTTAATAGGGGCCTGGGTGGCTCAATGAGTTAGGTAGTTGAATTACCTAACAACTCATACAAGCCTATCACCAATGCGGCGTGGGTTCGCACCCGACTTTGTAATTTACAAAAAAGAGTGCACCCGACTCGCAGCTGCAAGTGATAAAGTTTACCAGTTGCTTGCCCATGGTCGGTGGTTCTCTCTGGGTACTCCAGCTTCTGCCACCACTAAAACTGGTCGCCATGATATAGCTGAAATATTGCTGAAAGTGGCATTAAACACAATAAATCAAATCAAATTTAATACTTAAAGTAATATGAAAGGCGAATATCGTGGAATTTTTGGATTAAATATTTTTATTTAATATGCCACTTAATTTAATTAAAATCAACTGCATAACATTAAGAATCCACTCAAAAGCAGAATTTATGAGCAAATCGCAAAATATTTGACAGCAGATAATTCTGTTGTGTGCAACAGTAATGCAAATGATATGCACGTGACCCAAGATTTGAACTCTTTCGAGGAGATTGTGTAACGGGTGTGTTCGATTTGTGTTTAAATTATCTCCCTTTTGGAAACCTGGTTGTCAAAAGTAGACATTTATTTTTATGTTGATATATTTTGTAATGATAAGGCTATTTATAATATATTTATCATATTTAAACATTGACAAACTTCTGCAAATAAAATTTGTTAAGAAATGTGCAGAATCAAAATAATAACCATACCATTGTCAAGGTGACAAATGTTTTATATAATGCTTAATGTTTACATTTTCAACTCGTTCAAGGAACCATTGGCTATTAACAGGATGGCCTACTTAATATAACTTTGATGTTTGAAATATAAAAAAGTATAACTTTTGATCCTGTGTCTGTCTGTCTGAGCTTTTTGCTTGGCAACCACCAAGCGAGACATATCCAAACATGCTCCTGTTACAGAAAGGGATTGAATTAGTTGACGATGGATACAAAATGAGATTTAGACATATCCAGGTTTGTTCCACTGGGATTTGAGCTTATGGCAATAGGAATTAAGGCTAATAAAGTTTTCAATACTTTATGTAGTCAACAAAAGGCATGATATAACAGAACATAAAAATCTACAATTGTAAATGCTTCAAATAAATACTGCACAAAAAAATAGATGCAAAAACGGCTGTAAAATACCAATATCAAAAATAACCTAGTTAGCACTGAGGATCAAATGTAAAAAATCAACCCAGAAAAACATGATGTGATGAGTAGCTAACAAAAAGTTTATATTTTAAAGCATTCTGGGATTAAAGCTAATCTAAATTTAAAGCCGAAAATTAAAAAAATGTAGTCTCCCATTTTAAGTGTATCCCAAAAACAAATAGATTGGGTACTACTCCTATAGAAGCAGGATCAAAAGTTATACTAAGTAGGCCATACTGTTAATAGCCAATGGTTCCTTGAACAAGTTGAAAATGTAAATATTAAACATTATTTATCATATATTTCGTGGTAAATACAGTAGTTTTGAATATTTGATAAAGTGCCAGATGCCTACCCTTTATCATACCCCTACCCTTTATCGTACCCCTAACCTGTATACTCTCCTGTTTAAATATATGATAAAGTGTATAAAACATGGCAAAATCCATATCATATGCTGCATCACCCTCGACCAATATCATCTCTCGGGCCTAAAGGCCCTCGGGATGATATGGCATATGATACGGACATTCATCGCTTTGACAATGGTATGGTTATTATTTTAATTCTGCAAATTTCTTAAATTTTATTTGAAGAAGGTTGTCAATGTTTAAATACGATAAATATATTACTAAATAGCATTATCATTACAAAATATATCAATAAAACATATCAACATAAAACTAAATGTCTTCTTTTGACAGCCAGGTTTCAAAAAGAGAGATAATTGAAACGCAAATCGAACACACCCATTTATCTTTTCTTGATCGGCAATCATCGGACCAAAATCTTTCTTCACAAGGTATAATGATTGGCAATAATCGGAACAAAACAAACGAAAGTTAATTAGTCTCCACGACAATGGCGAGGACGAAAAACATGCACATGGATTTGCAGATTTCTAGTTGTTGGGAACATATTTCGACTTGAAACATGCATGAATAGCTTAGTAAAGGTACCACCGTATTCCAAATGAATTTTCAGGGGAAAATTTTCTTCACCCAAAATTGGTGTAATATTACTTTAATATATTTAATTCATTTTTTGTTTTTGTTGTTGTTATTGTTTTGAAATGTTTTTCAGGTACTGTTATCAGTTGTGCCTAGAAAATAATTTGACCAACTTGGTGTAAGAATTTTATAAAAGAAGTAAAAACGGTTGAAAACGTGTACATATAGTACAATGAGTTTATGAAATGACCATGGGAGAGGTGCATATTTTACATCAATATGTGCTACACACAACTAATTACTGTAACTTTGTTTTATATTTCAGATTTACAAAAGATGGTACTCGGTTTAAAGATGAATTAGACACAATGAAGTTTATATGTAAAGATCTTTGGAATTCTGTATATAAAAAGCAAATTGACAACCTTAGAACAAATCATCAGGTTAGATCTCAGTAATACATTTCTTTTCATTTTTTATAAGCTAACCTGGCCAAAGGCCATGTGAGCTTTTGCCATCACTTGGTGTCTGTCGTCGTTCATACGTCGTAAACTTTCACATTTAAATCTTCTCCTCTGAAACCCCTGAACCAAATTAAACCAAACCTGGTAGGGATGGTCCTTGAGTGGGTCCCTTTCAAAATTGTGTCCGACACACCCGCCCTCCATTCAAGATGGCTGCTGTTACTAAAAATAGAAATTTCTTCAATTGTCCATTGCTGCTTTATTATAAATCTAAATGAGCTCAAATATTTACTGCAGCTACATGGAAATGAGTAGTTTAACATATATTCCGTTTTTTTCTGTGAAATTTTTTTTTCAGCCGATTTATACCGATTATGCAAATTAGGCATATTTTGATAAAAAATCACATTTAAATCTTTTCCTCTGAAACCACTGAACCAAATTAAACCAAACCTGGCAGGGATGGTCCCTGGGTGGTTCCATTTCAAAATTGTGTCCGACAGCCCCACCCTCCTTTCAAGATGGCTGCGGTTACTAAAAATAGAAATTTCTTCAATTGTCCATTGCTGCTTTAGTATTTGTCAAAATGAGGTCAAATTTTAACTGCAGCTACATGGCAAAGAGTAGTTTAACATATATTCCGAATTTTTCTGTGAAATTTTTCTTTCAGCTGATTTATACCGATTATGCAAATTAGGCATATTTTGATAAAAAATCACATTTAAATCTTTTCCTCTGAAACCGCTGAACCAAATTAAACCAAACCTGGCAGGGATGGTCCCTGGGTGGTTCCCTTTCAAAATTGTGTCCGACAGCCCCACCCTCCTTTCAAGATGACTGCTGTTACTAAAAATAGAAATTTCTTTAGTTGTCAATTTCTGCTCTATTATAAATCAAAATGAACTAAAAATTTTATATCTGCAGTTACATGGCAATGAGTAGTTTAACATATATTCTGGGTTTTTCTGTGAGATTTTTTCAGCCAGTTTATTCCATTTAGGAATATTATGAGATAAAAATCACATCAAAATCTTTTGCTTAGAAATTTGGGGGCCTCTAATTATTGGTTTAAGTTTAGTTTATGGTGTTTACTGCCACTTTCAACAATATTTAAGTTATTATTGGTGGAGGAAACCGGAGTACCAAGAGAAAACCACAGACCCGCCACAAGTCACTGCCAAGCTTTATCACATAAATTTGTATCGCCTAAGCAGGATTAGAACTCACAACTTTAGTGGTGATGGGCACTGATTGCATAGGTAGTTATAAATCTAACTACCATATGATCATGACCACGACGACCCCCATGAATATGGAAAATAATTCACAAGTAACTGAACAACTCAGTAACTCTTGTTAGTGCATTAGTGAATTATAGTCATTGTACGTTTACAAGTGATTTTTTCCCGATATTTGGAATGCAATTTTATAACATCATACTGGAATATTTTTATTGGAAGTTGTGATATATTTCAATCTGCTGATACTAAATATTTACATGCAAAGTCCTAATCTACACACCTGATCAATGAGAAAGGGCATTGTAAAGAATGAAAACAGTTTAAAATCAGAAGAAAAAGATTCACAATCATTTATAAATGTAGATAATAATACACGTGTTATACATATTATATCAAGATTTGATATCACTGTCAATAACTTTTCATCTGTACTTAACAACACCTCAGGTTTGCAAAAAAATATGTTTTGTTTCTTGCTCAGACCATATACCAGTATTTTAATTGCTAAGTATATTTCACCTATTGTTAATTGTAAACACATCCAAATAAATGGCTGAACTAAGTGCAGTAGAAGTAATGTTGCCATACAATATGTAATTTGCAAAGAAATATACGTACATGTACATTCTTGGATAATATATAATTTATTTGTACAAGCTTTAAAAACGGGTAGAAAAGCAACCTTTGGCAAGCTTTTCTGGACTGTTTTGCAGGGAGTTAATTTGACATTTACTGACAATATACATACAATGTATATTGTGTTTATCCTGCAATGCCAAAAAGTCCAAAACAACTGCCATATTGTCTACAAAGAGCAAAACAAATGTCATTCTAATCGTTTTCAATTGTGTCCTCTGTGACATGTGCAACTTATGCTGTTACTGTTTTTTGCTGTAGCTCTACATTAATCATGTACCAGAAATCCTTTATTAGGTCCATGACTAAATAACACTGAAGTTTATTTGACCCCCTATATTTTTACTCAAAATTACACAGTTGCAGGATAAAATGTCTAGAGTATAAATGGTATCATTATTTTATTTAAGGTGTTACCTTAAATGATATAAATTATTGACATAATTTGAAATGGCGTTATTCACAGGTAAAATTATGTTACTAACGTCTAAGACCACAATGTAACAATACATGTACTATATTAATGGATCTTTGCATTATAGGGTGTATATGTGTTACAAGACAACAAGTTTAGGTTCTTAACACAATTATCAAATGGTAAACAGTACATGGATTATGCCCCAAAAGTAAGTACCAACACATTATTTTTAACTCACCTTGCCAAAGGCAATGTGAGCTTTTGCCATCACTTGTCGTCCATTAACTTTTCACATTTTAATCTTCTCCTCTGAAACCCCTCAGCCAAATGAACTGAAACTTGGTAGGAAGCATCTATGGAAGATCCTCTATAAAGATTGCTCATTTCGTCCTGATCCATTAACAAACATGGCCACAGCAGGCAATTCATGTTTATGATTGTATGCTTTCTAAAAAAATCTGTTTTTCTGTGGAAAGGGAGATGGCTCTAATTTAAATATAGATACATTTGTATTTATAAAATACACTTAGCTATGAATTGAATTACAGATAAATATGCCTCTAAAACCCCTCAGCCAAATGAACTGAAACTTGGTAGGAAGCATCTATGGAAGGCCCTCATTGATCTTTTCGTCCCAATCCGTTAACAAACATGGCCGCCACAGGCGACTCTTGTTTCTGATTGGCTGATTTAAAAAATTCTTCTCTTCTGTAACTGCTTGGCCAAATGAACCGAAACTTGGTAGGAAGCATCTATGGGCGGTCCTCTATAAAGAGTGCTCATTTCATTCCGACCCATTAACAAACATGGCCGCCACAGGCAATTCTTATTTCTGATTGGTCAATTTCTAAAAATCTTCTCTGAAACTGCTTGGCCAAATGATCCGAAACTTGGTAGGAAGCATCTATGGAAGGTCCTCTATAAAGATTGCTCATTCCATCCCGATCCATTAACAAACATGGCCGCCACAGGCGATTCTTGTTTCTGATTGGCTGATTTAAACAATTCTTCTCCTCTGAAACCGTTTGGCCAAATGTACTGAAACTTGGTAGGATCCATCTATGGGAGATCCTCTATGAAGATTGCTCATTTCATCCTGATCCATTAACAAACATGGCCACCACAGGCAATTCTTATTTCTGATTGGTCGATTTCTAAAAATCTTTTCCTCTGAAACCGCTTGACCAAATGATCCGAAACTTGGTAGGAAGCATCTATGGAAGGTCCTCTATATAGATTGTTCATTCTGTCCCGATCCATTAACAAACATGGCCGCCACCTGCAATTCTTGTTTCTGATTGGCTGATTGTTCCCCTCTAAAACTGTTTGGCTAAATCTACTGAAACTTTGTAGGAAGCATCTATGGAAAGTCCTCTGTTGTGATTGCTCATTTCGTTCCGATCCCTTAACAAACATGGTGACCACAGGCAATTCTTGTTTCCGATTGGCCTATTTTTTTAAATCTTCTCTGAAACCTCTTGGCCAAATGAACCAAAACTTGGTAGGATGCATCTATGGAGGTCCTCTATAAAGATTACTCATTTCGTCCCTATTAATTAACAAGGCAAGTCTTGTTTCTTATTGGTCAATTTCTAAAACAGCTTTTCCTCTGAAGCCGCTTGGCCAAATGATATGAAACTTGATAAGAAGCATCTATGGAAGATCCTATATAGAGATTACTCATTTCGTTTTGATCCATTTATAAACATGGTTGCCACAGGCAATTCCTGTTTTAGATTGGTCAATTTCTAAAAATCTTCTTATCTGAAACTGCTTTGCCAAAATGAACCGATATTTGGTGGGAAGCACCTATGGAAGGTTCTGTATTTAGTTTCCTCAAATCAGAATGAAAGGTGAGCGACACAGGCTCAGCCCACTGAACCTCTAGTTTATTTTTAATAACTGTGCCACAACTAACACCATATACCTTCATGAATACATAATGCCTAACAAGTTTACTAAATGGGTCACTCATACTGACCAATTTGCTATCCAGTTTTGCAATTGCTCTATCAATTTTACAGTTCTGCAATTCAATCTGTAAAATTGGTATTAGAATAACTCAAACATGGAAAATAAATGTTTTACTAACCACTGATAATCTTCTGATACCATTTAATAACTTTACACAGATAATCAAGTGACAGTACTTTTCAATAGATCATATATAACTGAAGGATATTTTTTTCTCACTTTTCATAAGATTTTTGTGTACTTTTCAAAAGATTTTAATGCAAGAAAAAATTATAAACCCCAGAATATAAAAAGTTTTATTACTTTTTTTTTTATCAATTGAAATATTTGAAAATTTTAATACTGCAAAACAAAATTTGAAGAAAATAGAAAAATACAAGTTTTGAAAAGGGAGATAATTTAACTAGGTTGATTTTTCAAATTCACTCCCTTGTGATTATTTTTTTTTCACCAAGATTGTTCAATTGTAAAATTTATGTTTTGAACATCTGTGAAAAAGCTTACTTTATTCTGTTAAGCTGAAATTGAAGATCACCAACACCTCAGCAAATACTTTTGGAGAATGTATAAACAGGTTTATATCTCAGTAACCACAAACTTGATGCTACCAAAACTGTAAATGAGTTAGAAAAGTTAATGTTTGGACTGCAAACTGAATATAGGACATTTAAACAAAGTGGAAATGTTTTTAAAATCTTCTCTGAAACCAGTGAACTTGGCTAGAATGTTCATTCTATGGACTTGCAAAGTTTATGGTTTAGGTTATGTTGATCGGAAGTTGTCACCATTGCTGGAATTTTTGTCAACAGAATCCAATGGGAAAATGTTAAAATTTCTACTCAGAAACCACAAACCTTATTGAACCCAAACTGTACAATATAATCACTTGGTAATAAACAGATAATGTGTAACCAGGTGAGCCTCTTGTTTTTATCAGCTGATTCAGTTACACCTAGCAATATTTGGTATTGGGTTACGTTGGGTAGCCTTTCATTCACAGAGCTCCAGATAATTTTCAAGTCCAAAGGGTAATTACCCCGTACTTTTGAATATGATGGGTATTTGCATATTTCCTTTGCACTGTTGTACTCTCTACTTCAGAAAAGATTGCTTACAACAGCTAGTGATCATCCAGTGGATGGATAGCTGTATACCGCAAGAAGAATGCACACTTTTAAAATTATGTTTGACACAACTGTTATTCAATAAACGCAGGATGCAAGTGAAATGTATATCTCTGTTTAATTTGACAAGATTGTGCCATGTTTATTAATAAAATGTTGTAAATATTTTGTTTTTTGCTCGTCGACTTTGGCAGTTTTCACAGCCGTGTTGACAATGTCATCAATGATTCCTTTAACTATACTGTCACTAGACACAGATGAAACTGTCAGGAACTTAGTAGCGCGCTTATTCATGTTCTTGATCATTTTCAACGAACGTTTTCCCAAATTTACTTTCGTTTTAGTTCTTACTTATTACGTAAACCGCATTTATTTGTAATATTGACCGCGATTGGATGATTTATCGTAAACATCCAATCAGATCTCTTTTGACATCGATGCTTAGAAAGGCAAGCATTCGGTACCCCTCGGATGTATACGCTCTCTCCTTCGAAAAGTATAAAGGGAAGTAATTACAGGGAATTTCTCAAAGACAAAAATGTATTGTTATGTACACGACTGTACAAGTACGCTCCGCATTTGAAAAGTTTGCTTACACAATAATATGTATGCGTAATGTGTACACTCTGATCTGACAATACATGCATTTTTACTCGTTTTCAATGCGTAAAAAATGCAAATACGCAGCTTATCTGGAGATTTGATTCATACTAAAACGTTCTCTAAATTTTCAAAAACCACTATTCTGTTCAATGGCTAATCATTCATTAGGCTTTGTTGGTGATTGCTTTCTTAAATCAACCTCTAGCGTGACCTGATACAGAAAAAAATAAACATCCATACAACTTCTTCAGAATGTATATATCCAATATCACGGGTAATTAATTTTGTATACTTATTTTAACTTTGAATATATATAACCCTCTATACATGTGCAACAGGTCATGTAGTAATGATTTAACAGGAAGAAATAACTCTATATCCAAAGCTACTTGTCTTATTTATAACAGCTTATCAATTGTTGATTTCTAAGGAATAATAGTGATGGTTGAGAAAAAACTTTGCATAAAATGATTTTATGTAATACCTCATTGCCAATGTGTTTTTTTTAATGTTTTTTAATGTTATCTTGAGCACTTGTTGTTTTCAAACTACATACACATTCATCTAGGTAAACGTGAGAATATTAAATTTTACAAAAACTTTAAAAAAAATTGTTGCTATTTTTGGAAAATCTAGTTTTAAAAGAATTTTGAAAGATATAATGAGTTGTTTATGGATTATTTCCACAATGAAAAGGTTTTTTTTTTCTTTCTTTTTTTAAAGCTACCTTGTTAGAATTGTTAGAATTCACACCAGATTATTAGTATTCACGTCCTTATCTTATATCTAACATGCATGTTTGATTTTGATTAAATTTGTTTTATAACAGGTTTAAAAGAGTGTAATTATTCAGAATTGATTTCATTTTGATAACATTTCCGTACTTTATTATTTATTTCAAATAAATTATTTGTACATTTATTTTTACTTGACATCACTTTATGTCATCATCATCATCAATAATGATTATTTTTTGTCAGTATCATTGATGAATGAAATCTGAGAACTCAGAGAAAACCTTAAAACTTTCTCACATTACCATGTATAGATTACACCTTTGTTAGTCTGACAAAAGGGTCATGGAGGTGAACTCACAAATGTTATTAGTGATAGGCATTGTTTGTGAGGGTGTCTGTTTATTGTTCCAGGCAGTTCATGCTCCTCACTTCATTTCCATTCTTATGTTCTTAATATGTTTGTTGTGTCAGGCAATTCATGCTCCTCACTTCATTTCTGTTCTTTTGTTCTTAATATGTTTGTTGTGTCAGACAATTCATGCTCCTCACTTCATTTCTGTTCTTTTGTTCTTAATATGTTTGTTGTGTCAGGCAATTCATGCTCCTCACTTCATTTGTGTTCTTTTGTTCTTAATATGTTTGTTGTGTCAGGCAAATCATGCTCCTCACTTCATTTCTGTTCTTGTGTTCTTAATATGTTTGTTGTGTCAGGCAATTCATGCTCCTCACTTCATTTGTGTTCTTTTGTTCTTAATATGTTTGTTGTGTCAGGCAATTCATGCTCCTCACTTCATTTGTGTTCTTATGTTCTTAATATGTTTGTTGTGTCAGGCAATTCATGCTCCTCACTTCATTTGTGTTCTTTTGTTCTTAATATGTTTGTTGTGTCAGGCAATTCATGCTCCTCACTTCATTTCTGTTCTTATGTTCTTAATATGTTTGTTGTGTCAGGCAATTCATGCTCCTCACTTCATTTCTGTTCTTTTGTTCTTAATATGTTTGTTGTGTCAGGCAATTCATGCTCCTCACTTCATTTGTGTTCTTTTGTTCTTAATATGTTTGTTGTGTCAGGCAATTCATGCTCCTCACTTCATTTCTGTTCTTTTGTTCTTAATATGTTTGTTGTGTCAGGAAATTCATGCTCCTCACTTCATTTCTGTTCTTATGTTCTTAATATGTTTGTTGTGTCAGGCAATTCATGCTCCTCACTTCATTTCTGTTCTTATGTTCTTAATATGTTTGTTGTGTCAGGCAATTCATGCTCCTCACTTCATTTCTGTTCTTTTGTTCTTAATATGTTTGTTGTGTCAGGCAATTCATGCTCCTCACTTCATTTCTGTTCTTTTGTTCTTAATATGTTTGTTGTGTCAGGCAATTCATGCTCCTCACTTCATTTCTGTTCTTTTGTTCTTAATATGTTTGTTGTGTCAGGCAATTCATGCTCCTCACTTCATTTCTGTTCTTATGTTCTTAATATGTTTGTTGTGTCAGGCAATTCATGCTCCTCACTTCATTTCTGTTCTTTTGTTCTTAATATGTTTGTTGTGTCAGGCAATTCATGCTCCTCACTTCATTTGTGTTCTTTTGTTCTTATTATGTTTGTTGTGTCAGGCAATTCATGCTCCTCACTTCATTTCTGTTCTTATGTTCTTAATATGTTTGTTGTGTCAGGCAATTCATGCTCCTCACTTCATTTCTGTTCTTATATTCTTAATATGTTTGTTGTTTCAGGCAATTCATGCTCCTCACTTCATTTGTGTTCTTTTGTTCTTAATATGTTTGTTGTGTCAGGCAATTCATGCTCCTCACTTCATTTCTGTTCATTTGTTCTTAATATGTTTGTTGTGTCAGGCAATTCATGCTCCTCACTTCATTTCTGTTCTTTTGTTCTTAATATGTTTGTTGTGTCAGGCAATTCATGCTCCTCACTTCATTTCTGTTCTTTTGTTCTTAATATGTTTGTTGTGTCAGGCAATTCATGCTCCTCACTTCATTTCTGTTCTTTTGTTCTTAATATGTTTGTTGTGTCAGGCAATTCATGCTCCTCACTTCATTTGTGTTCTTTTGTTCTTAATATGTTTGTTGTGTCAGGCAATTCATGCTCGTCACTTCATTTGTGTTCTTTTGTTCTTAATATGTTTGTTGTGTCAGGCAATTCATGCTCCTCACTTCATTTCTGTTCTTATGTTCTTAATATGTTTGTTGTGTGAGGCAATTCATGCTCCTCACTTCATTTGTGTTCTTTTGTTCTTATTATGTTTGATGTGTCAGGCAATTCATGCTCCTCACTTCATTTCTGTTCTTGTGTTCTTAATATGTTTGTTGTGTCAGGCAATTCATGCTCCTCACTTCATTTCTGTTCTTTTGTTCTTAATATGTTTGTTGTGTCAGGCAATTCATGCTCCTCACTTCATTTCTGTTCTTATGTTCTTAATATGTTTGTTGTGTCAGGCAGTTCATGCTCCTCACTTCCTTTCTGTTCTTTTGTTCTTAATATGTTTGTTGTGTCAGGCAATTCATGCTCCTCACTTCATTTCTGTTCTTGTGTTCTTAATATGTTTGTTGTGTCAGGCAATTCATGCTCCTCACTTCATTTCTGTTCTTTTGTTCTTAATATGTTTGTTGTGTCAGGCAATTCATGCTCCTCACTTCATTTGTGTTCTTTTGTTCTTAATATGTTTGTTGTGTCAGGCAATTCATGCTCCTCACTTCATTTGTGTTCTTATGTTCTTAATATGTTTGTTGTGTCAGGCAATTCATGCCCCTCACTTCATTTGTGTTCTTATGTTCTTAATATGTTTGTTGTGTCAGGCAATTCATGCTCCTCACTTCATTTCTGTTCTTATGTTCTTAATATGTTTGTTGTGTCAGGCAATTCATGCTCCTCACTTCATTTGTGTTCTTTTGTTCTTATTATGTTTGTTGTGTCAGGCAATTCATGCTCCTCACTTCATTTCTGTTCTTGTGTTCTTAATATGTTTGTTGTGTCAGGCAATTCATGCTCCTCACTTCATTTGTGTTCTTTTGTTCTTAATATGTTTGTTGTGTCAGGCAATTCATGCTCCTCACTTCATTTGTGTTCTTATGTTCTTAATATGTTTGTTGTGTCAGGCAATTCATGCTCCTCACTTCATTTCTGTTCTTATGTTCTTAATATGTTTGTTGTGTCAGGCAATTCATGCTCCTCACTTCATTTCTGTTCTTTTGTTCTTAATATGTTTGTTGTGTCAGGCAATTCATGCTCCTCACTTCATTTGTGTTCTTTTGTTCTTAATATGTTTGTTGTGTCAGGCAATTCATGCTCCTCACTTCATTTGTGTTCTTTTGTTCTTAATATGTTTGTTGTGTCAGGCAATTCATGCTCCTCACTTCATTTGTGTTCTTTTGTTCTTAATATGTTTGTTGTGTCGGGCAATTCATGCTCCTCACTTCATTTGTGTTCTTATGTTCTTAATATGTTTGTTGTGTCAGGCAATTCATGCTCCTCACTTCATTTGTGTTCTTTTGTTCTTATTATGTTTGTTGTGTCAGGCAATTCATGCTCCTCACTTCATTTCTGTTCTTATGTTCTTAATATGTTTGTTGTGTCAGGCAATTCATGCTCCTCACTTCATTTGTGTTCTTTTGTTCTTAATATGTTTGTTGTGTCAGGCAATTCATGCTCCTCACTTCATTTCTGTTCTTTTGTTCTTAATATGTTTGTTGTGCCAGGCAATTCATGCTCCTCACTTCATTTCTGTTCTTTTGTTCTTAATATGTTTGTTGTGTCAGGCAATTCATGCTCCTCACTTCATTTCTGTTCTTTTGTTCTTAATATGTTTGTTGTGTCAGGCAATTCATGCTCCTCACTTCATTTGTGTTCTTTTGTTCTTAATATGTTTGTTGTGTCAGGCAATTCATGCTCCTCACTTCATTTGTGTTCTTATGTTCTTAATATGTTTGTTGTGTCAGGCAATTCATGCTCCTCACTTCATTTCTGTTCTTATGTTCTTAATATGTTTGTTGTGTCAGGCAATTCATGCTCCTCACTTCATTTGTGTTCTTTCGTTCTTATTATGTTTGTTGTGTCAGGCAATTCATGCTCCTCACTTCATTTCTGTTCTTTTGTTCTTAATATGTTTGTTGTGTCAGGCAATTCATGCTCTTCACTTCATTTCTGTTCTTATGTTCTTAATATGTTTGTTGTGTCAGACAATTCATGCTCCTCACTTCATTTCTGTTCTTTTGTTCTTAATATGTTTGTTGTGTCAGGCAATTCATGCTCCTCACTTCATTTCTGTTCTTTTGTTCTTAATATGTTTGTTGTCAGGCAATTCATGCTCCTCACTTCATTTGTGTTCTTTTGTTCTTAATATGTTTGTTGTGTCAGGCAATTAATGCTCCTCACTTCATTTGTGTTCTTTTGTTCTTAATATGTTTGTTGTGTCAGGCAATTCATGCTCCTCACTTCATTTGTGTTCTTATGTTCTTAATATGTTTGTTGTGTCAGGCAATTCATGCTCCTCACTTCATTTCTGTTCTTATGTTCTTAATATGTTTGTTGTGTCAGGCAATTCATGCTCCTCACTTCATTTCTGTTCTTACGTTCTTAATATGTTTGTTGTGTCAGGCAATTCATGCTCCTCACTTCATTTGTGTTCTTTTGTTCTTATTATGTTTGTTGTGTCAGGCAATTCATGCTCCTCACTTCATTTGTGTTCTTATGTTCTTAATATGTTTGTTGTGTCAGGCAATTCATGCTCCTCACTTCATTTCTGTTCTTATGTTCTTAATATGTTTGTTGTGTCAGGCAATTCATGCTCCTCACTTCATTTCTGTTCTTATGTTCTTAATATGTTTGTTGTGTCAGGCAATTCATGCTCCTCACTTCATTTCTGTTCTTACGTTCTTAATATGTTTGTTGTGTCAGGCAATTCATGCTCCTCACTTCATTTGTGTTCTTTTGTTCTTATTATGTTTGTTGTGTCAGGCAATTCATGCTCCTCACTTCATTTGTGTTCTTATGTTCTTAATATGTTTGTTGTGTCAGGCAATTCATGCTCCTCACTTCATTTCTGTTCTTATGTTCTTAATATGTTTGTTGTGTCAGACAATTCATGCTCCTCACTTCATTTCTGTTCTTTTGTTCTTAATATGTTTGTTGTGTCAGGCAATTCATGCTCCTCACTTCATTTCTGTTCTTTTGTTCTTAATATGTTTGTTGTCAGGCAATTCATGCTCCTCACTTCATTTGTGTTCTTTTGTTCTTAATATGTTTGTTGTGTCAGGCAATTAATGCTCCTCACTTCATTTGTGTTCTTTTGTTCTTAATATGTTTGTTGTGTCAGGCAATTCATGCTCCTCACTTCATTTGTGTTCTTATGTTCTTAATATGTTTGTTGTGTCAGGCAATTCATGCTCCTCACTTCATTTCTGTTCTTATGTTCTTAATATGTTTGTTGTGTCAGGCAATTCATGCTCCTCACTTCATTTCTGTTCTTACGTTCTTAATATGTTTGTTGTGTCAGGCAATTCATGCTCCTCACTTCATTTGTGTTCTTTTGTTCTTATTATGTTTGTTGTGTCAGGCAATTCATGCTCCTCACTTCATTTGTGTTCTTATGTTCTTAATATGTTTGTTGTGTCAGGCAATTCATGCTCCTCACTTCATTTCTGTTCTTATGTTCTTAATATGTTTGTTGTGTCAGGCAATTCATGCTCCTCACTTCATTTCTGTTCTTTTGTTCTTAATATGTTTGTTGTGTCAGGCAATTCATGCTCCTCACTTCATTTCTGTTCTTTTGTTCTTAATATGTTTGTTGTGTCAGGCAATTCATGCTCCTCACTTCATTTCTGTTCTTTTGTTCTTAATATGTTTGCTGTGTCAGGCAATTCATGCTCCTCACTTCATTTGTGTTCTTTTGTTCTTAATATGTTTGTTGTGTCAGGCAATTCATGCTCCTCACTTCATTTGTGTTCTTTTGTTCTTAATATGTTTGTTGTGTCGGGCAATTCATGCTCCTCACTTCATTTCTGTTCTTATGTTCTTAATATGTTTGTTGTGTCAGGCAATTCATGCTCCTCACTTCATTTGTGTTCTTTTGTTCTTATTATGTTTGTTGTGTCAGGCAATTCATGCTCCTCACTTCATTTCTCTTCTTATGTTCTTAATATGTTTGTTGTGTCAGGCAATTCATGCTCCTCACTTCATTTGTGTTCTTTTGGTCTTAATATGTTTGTTGTGTCAGGCAATTCATGCTCCTCACTTCATTTCTGTTCTTATGTTCTTAATATGTTTGTTGTGTCAGGCAATTCATGCTCCTCACTTCATTTGTGTTCTTATGTTCTTAATATGTTTGTTGTGTCAGGCAATTCATGCTTCTCACTTCATTTGTGTTCTTTTGTTCTTAATATGTTTGTTGTGTCAGGCAATTCATGCTCCTCACTTCATTTCTGTTCTTTTGTTCTTAATATGTTTGTTGTGTCAGGCAATTCATGCTCCTCACTTCATTTCTGTTCTTATGTTCTTAATATGTGTGTTGTGTCAGGCAATTCATGCTCCTCACTTCATTTCTGTTCTTTTGTTCTTAATATGTTTGTTGTGTCAGGCAATTCATGCTCCTGACTTCATTTCTGTTCTTATGTTCTTAATATGTTTGTTGTGTCAGGCAATTCATGCTCCTCACTTCATTTCTGTTCTTTTGTTCTTAATATGTTTGTTGTGTCAGGCAATTCATGCTCCTCACTTCATTTGTGTTCTTATGTTCTTAATATGTTTGTTGTGTCAGGCAATTCATGCTTCTCACTTCATTTCTGTTCTTTTGTTCTTAATGTTTGTTGTGTCAGGAAATTCATGCTCCTCACTTCATTTGTGTTCTTATGTTCTTAATATGTTTGTTGTGTCAGGCAATTCATGCTCCTCACTTCATTTGTGTTCTTTTGTTCTTAATATGTTTGTTGTGTCAGGCAATTCATGCTCCTCACTTCATTTCTGTTCTTTTGTTCTTAATATGTTTGTTGTGTCAGGCAATTCATGCTCCTCACTTCATTTCTGTTCTTATGTTCTTAATATGTGTGTTGTGTCAGGCAATTCATGCTCCTCACTTCATTTCTGTTCTTTTGTTCTTAATATGTTTGTTGTGTCAGGCAATTCATGCTCCTGACTTCATTTCTGTTCTTATGTTCTTAATATGTTTGTTGTGTCAGGCAATTCATGCTCCTCACTTCATTTCTGTTCTTTTGTTCTTAATATGTTTGTTGTGTCAGGCAATTCATGCTCCTCACTTCATTTGTGTTCTTATGTTCTTAATATGTTTGTTGTGTCAGGCAATTCATGCTTCTCACTTCATTTCTGTTCTTTTGTTCTTAATGTTTGTTTTGTCAGGAAATTCATGCTCCTCACTTCATTTGTGTTCTTATGTTCTTAATATGTTTGTTGTGTCAGGCAATTCATGCTCCTCACTTCATTTGTGTTCTTTTGTTCTTAATATGTTTGTTGTGTCAGGCAATTCATGCTCCTCACTTCATTTGTGTTCTTTTATTCTTAATATGTTTGTTGTGTCAGGCAATTCATGCTCCTCACTTCATTTCTGTTCTTGTGTTCTTAATATGTTTGTTGTGTCAGGCTATTCATGCTCCTCACTTCATTTGTGTTCTTTTGTTCTTAATATGTTTGTTGTGTCAGGCAATTCATGCTGCTCACTTCATTTGTGTTCTTATGTTCTTAATATGTTTGTTGTGTCAGGCAATTCATGCTCCTCACTTCATTTCTGTTCTTATGTTCTTAATATGTTTGTTGTGTCAGGCAATTCATGCTCCTCACTTCATTTCTGTTCTTTTGTTCTTAATATGTGTGTTGTGTCAGGCAATTCATGCTCCTCACATCATTTCTGTTCTTTTGTTCTTAATATGTTTGTTGTGTCAGACAATTCATGCTCCTCACTTCATTTCTGTTCTTTTGTTCTTAATATGTTTGTTGTGTCAGGCAATTCATGCTCCTCACTTCATTTCTGTTCTTTTGTTCTTAATATGTTTGTTGTGTCAGGCAATTCATGCTCCTCACTTCATTTCTGTTCTTATGTTCTTAATATGTTTGTTGTGTCAGGCAATGCATGCTCCTCACTTCATTTCTGTTCTTTTGTTCTTAATATGTTTGTTGTGTCAGGCAATTCATGCTCCTCACTTCATTTGTGTTCTTATGTTCTTAATATGTTTGTTGTGTCAGGCAATTCATGCTCCTCACTTCATTTGTGTTCTTTTGTTCTTAATATGTTTGTTGTGTCAGGCAATTCATGCTCCTCACTTCATTTGTGTTCTTATGTTCTTAATATGTTTGTTGTGTCAGGCAATTCATGCTTCTCACTTCATTTCTGTTCTTTTGTTCTTAATGTTTGTTGTGTCAGGAAATTCATGCTCCTCACTTCATTTCTGTTCTTTTGTTCTTAATATGTTTGTTGTGTCAGGCAATTCATGCTCCTCACTTCATTTCAGTTCTTGTGTTCTTAATATGTTTGTTGTGTCAGGCAATTCATGCTCCTCACTTCATTTGTGTTTTTTTGTTCTTAATATGTTTGTTGTGTCAGGCAATTCATGCTCCTGACTTCATTTCTGTTCTTATGTTCTTAATATGTTTGTTGTGTCAGGCAATTCATGCTCCTCACTTCATTTCTGTTCTTTTGTTCTTAATATGTTTGTTGTGTCAGGCAATTCATGCTCCTCACTTCATTTCTGTTCTTTTGTTCTTAATATGTTTGTTGTGTCAGGCAATTCATGCTCCTCACTTCATTTGTGTTCTTTTGTTCTTAATATGTTTGTTGTGTCTGGCAATTCATGCTCCTCACTTCATTTCTGTTCTTTTGTTCTTAATGTTTGTTGTGTCAGGAAATTCATGCTCCTCACTTCATTTCTGTTCTTTTGTTCTTAATGTTTGTTGTGTCAGGCAATTCATGCTTCTCACTTCATTTCTGTTCTTTTGTTCTTAATGTTTGTTGTGTCAGGAAATTCATGCTCCTCACTTCATTTCTGTTCTTATGTTCTTAATATGTTTGTTGTGTCAGGCAATTCATGCTCCTCACTTCATTTGTGTTCTTTTGTTCTTAATAATTTTGTTGTGTCAGGCAATTCATGCTCCTCACTTCATTTGTGTTCTTTTGTTCTTAATATGTTTGTTGTGTCAGGCAATTCATGCTCCTCACTTCATTTCTGTTCTTGTGCTCTTAATATGTTTGTTGTGTCAGGCAATTCATGCTCCTCACTTCATTTGTGTTCTTTTGTTCTTAATATGTTTGTTGTGTCAGGCAATTCATGCTCCTGACTTCATTTCTGTTCTTATGTTCTTAATATGTTTGTTGTGTCAGGCAATTCATGCTCCTCACTTCATTTCTGTTCTTTTGTTCTTAATATGTTTGTTGTGTCAGGCAATTCATGCTCCTCACTTCATTTCTGTTCTTTTGTTCTTAGTATGTTTGTTGTGTCAGGCAATTCATGCTCCTCACTTCATTTGTGTTCTTATGTTCTTAATATGTTTGTTGTGTCAGGCAATTCATGCTCCTCACTTCATTTCTGTTCTTTTGTTCTTAATATGTTTGTTGTGTCAGGCAATTCATGCTCCTCACTTCATTTCTGTTCTTATGTTCTTAATATGTTTGTTGTGTCAGGCAATTCATGCTCCTCACTTCATTTCTGTTCTTTTGTTCTTAATATGTTTGTTGTGTCAGGCAATTCATGCTCCTCACTTCATTTGTGTTCTTATGTTCTTAATATGTTTGTTGTGTCAGGCAATTCATGCTCCTCACTTCATTTCTGTTCTTTTGTTCTTAATATGTTTGTTGTGTCAGGCAATTCATGCTCCTCACTTCATTTGTGTTCTTTTGTTCTTAATATGTTTGTTGTGTCAGGCAATTCATGCTCCTCACTTCATTTCTGTTCTTTTGTTCTTAATATGTTTGTTGTGTCAGGCAATTCATGCTCCTCACTTCATTTCTGTTCTTTTGTTCTTAATATGTTTGTTGTGTCAGGCAATTCATGCTCCTGACTTCATTTCTGTTCTTATGTTCTTAATATGTTTATTGTGTCAGGCAATTCATGCTCCTCACTTCATTTCTGTTCTTATGTTCTTATTATGTTTGTTGTGTCAGGCAATTCATGCTCCTCACTTCATTTCTGTTCTTTTGTTCTTAATATGTTTGTTGTGTCAGGCAATTCATGCTCCTCACTTCATTTCTGTTCTTTTGTTCTTATTATGTTTGTTGTGTCAGGCAATTCATGCTCCTCACTTCATTTCTGTTCTTATGTTCTTAATATGTTTGTTGTGTCAGGCAATTCATGCTCCTCACTTCATTTGTGTTCTTTTGTTCTTAATATGTTTGTTGTGTCAGGCAATTCATGCTCCTCACTTCATTTCTGTTCTTTTGTTCTTAATATGTTTGTTGTGCCAGGCAATTCATGCTCCTCACTTCATTTCTGTTCTTTTGTTCTTAATATGTTTGTTGTGTCAGGCAATTCATGCTCCTCACTTCATTTCTGTTCTTTTGTTCTTAATATGTTTGTTGTGTCAGGCAATTCATGCTCCTCACTTCATTTGTGTTCTTTTGTTCTTAATATGTTTGTTGTGTCAGGCAATTCATGCTCCTCACTTCATTTGTGTTCTTTTGTTCTTAATATGTTTGTTGTGTCAGGCAATTCATGCTCCTCACTTCATTTCTGTTCTTATGTTCTTAATATGTTTGTTGTGTCAGGCAATTCATGCTCCTCACTTCATTTGTGTTCTTTTGTTCTTATTATGTTTGTTGTGTCAGGCAATTCATGCTCCTCACTTCATTTCTGTTCTTTTGTTCTTAATATGTTTGTTGTGTCAGGCAATTCATGCTCCTCACTTCATTTCTGTTCTTATGTTCTTAATATGTTTGTTGTGTCAGACAATTCATGCTCCTCACTTCATTTCTGTTCTTTTGTTCTTAATATGTTTGTTGTGTCAGGCAATTCATGCTCCTCACTTCATTTCTGTTCTTTTGTTCTTAATATGTTTGTTGTCAGGCAATTCATGCTCCTCACTTCATTTGTGTTCTTTTGTTCTTAATATGTTTGTTGTGTCAGGCAATTAATGCTCCTCACTTCATTTGTGTTCTTTTGTTCTTAATATGTTTGTTGTGTCAGGAAATTCATGCTCCTCACTTCATTTGTGTTCTTATGTTCTTAATATGTTTGTTGTGTCAGGCAATTCATGCTCCTCACTTCATTTGTGTTCTTTTGTTCTTAATATGTTTGTTGTGTCAGGCAATTCATGCTCCTCACTTCATTTGTGTTCTTTTATTCTTAATATGTTTGTTGTGTCAGGCAATTCATGCTCCTCACTTCATTTCTGTTCTTGTGTTCTTAATATGTTTGTTGTGTCAGGCTATTCATGCTCCTCACTTCATTTGTGTTCTTTTGTTCTTAATATGTTTGTTGTGTCAGGCAATTCATGCTCCTCACTTCATTTGTGTTCTTATGTTCTTAATATGTTTGTTGTGTCAGGCAATTCATGCTCCTCACTTCATTTCTGTTCTTATGTTCTTAATATGTTTGTTGTGTCAGGCAATTCATGCTCCTCACTTCATTTCTGTTCTTTTGTTCTTAATATGTGTGTTGTGTCAGGCAATTCATGCTCCTCACATCATTTCTGTTCTTTTGTTCTTAATATGTTTGTTGTGTCAGGCAATTCATGCTCCTCACTTCATTTCTGTTCTTTTGTTCTTAATATGTTTGTTGTGTCAGGCAATTCATGCTCCTCACTTCATTTCTGTTCTTTTGTTCTTAATATGTTTGTTGTGTCAGGCAATTCATGCTCCTCACTTCATTTCTGTTCTTATGTTCTTAATATGTTTGTTGTGTCAGGCAATGCATGCTCCTCACTTCATTTCTGTTCTTTTGTTCTTAATATGTTTGTTGTGTCAGGCAATTCATGCTCCTCACTTCATTTGTGTTTTTATGTTCTTAATATGTTTGTTGTGTCAGGCAATTCATGCTCCTCACTTCATTTGTGTTCTTTTGTTCTTAATATGTTTGTTGTGTCAGGCAATTCATGCTCCTCACTTCATTTGTGTTCTTATGTTCTTAATATGTTTGTTGTGTCAGGCAATTCATGCTTCTCACTTCATTTCTGTTCTTTTGTTCTTAATGTTTGTTGTGTCAGGAAATTCATGCTCCTCACTTCATTTCTGTTCTTTTGTTCTTAATATGTTTGTTGTGTCAGGCAATTCATGCTCCTCACTTCATTTCAGTTCTTGTGTTCTTAATATGTTTGTTGTGTCAGGCAATTCATGCTCCTCACTTCATTTGTGTTTTTTTGTTCTTAATATGTTTGTTGTGTCAGGCAATTCATGCTCCTGACTTCATTTCTGTTCTTATGTTCTTAATATGTTTGTTGTGTCAGGCAATTCATGCTCCTCACTTCATTTCTGTTCTTTTGTTCTTAATATGTTTGTTGTGTCAGGCAATTCATGCTCCTCACTTCATTTCTGTTCTTTTGTTCTTAATATGTTTGTTGTGTCAGGCAATTCATGCTCCTCACTTCATTTGTGTTCTTTTGTTCTTAATATGTTTGTTGTGTCTGGCAATTCATGCTCCTCACTTCATTTCTGTTCTTTTGTTCTTAATGTTTGTTGTGTCAGGAAATTCATGCTCCTCACTTCATTTCTGTTCTTTTGTTCTTAATGTTTGTTGTGTCAGGCAATTCATGCTTCTCACTTCATTTCTGTTCTTTTGTTCTTAATGTTTGTTGTGTCAGGAAATTCATGCTCCTCACTTCATTTCTGTTCTTATGTTCTTAATATGTTTGTTGTGTCAGGCAATTCATGCTCCTCACTTCATTTGTGTTCTTTTGTTCTTAATAATTTTGTTGTGTCAGGCAATTCATGCTCCTCACTTCATTTGTGTTCTTTTGTTCTTAATATGTTTGTTGTGTCAGGCAATTCATGCTCCTCACTTCATTTCTGTTCTTGTGCTCTTAATATGTTTGTTGTGTCAGGCAATTCATGCTCCTCACTTCATTTGTGTTCTTTTGTTCTTAATATGTTTGTTGTGTCAGGCAATTCATGCTCCTGACTTCATTTCTGTTCTTATGTTCTTAATATGTTTGTTGTGTCAGGCAATTCATGCTCCTCACTTCATTTCTGTTCTTTTGTTCTTAATATGTTTGTTGTGTCAGGCAATTCATGCTCCTCACTTCATTTCTGTTCTTTTGTTCTTAGTATGTTTGTTGTGTCAGGCAATTCATGCTCCTCACTTCATTTGTGTTCTTATGTTCTTAATATGTTTGTTGTGTCAGGCAATTCATGCTCCTCACTTCATTTCTGTTCTTTTGTTCTTAATATGTTTGTTGTGTCAGGCAATTCATGCTCCTCACTTCATTTCTGTTCTTATGTTCTTAATATGTTTGTTGTGTCAGGCAATTCATGCTCCTCACTTCATTTCTGTTCTTTTGTTCTTAATATGTTTGTTGTGTCAGGCAATTCATGCTCCTCACTTCATTTGTGTTCTTATGTTCTTAATATGTTTGTTGTGTCAGGCAATTCATGCTCCTCACTTCATTTCTGTTCTTTTGTTCTTAATATGTTTGTTGTGTCAGGCAATTCATGCTCCTCACTTCATTTGTGTTCTTTTGTTCTTAATATGTTTGTTGTGTCAGGCAATTCATGCTCCTCACTTCATTTCTGTTCTTTTGTTCTTAATATGTTTGTTGTGTCAGGCAATTCATGCTCCTCACTTCATTTCTGTTCTTTTGTTCTTAATATGTTTGTTGTGTCAGGCAATTCATGCTCCTGACTTCATTTCTGTTCTTATGTTCTTAATATGTTTATTGTGTCAGGCAATTCATGCTCCTCACTTCATTTCTGTTCTTATGTTCTTATTATGTTTGTTGTGTCAGGCAATTCATGCTCCTCACTTCATTTCTGTTCTTTTGTTCTTAATATGTTTGTTGTGTCAGGCAATTCATGCTCCTCACTTCATTTCTGTTCTTTTGTTCTTATTATGTTTGTTGTGTCAGGCAATTCATGCTCCTCACTTCATTTCTGTTCTTATGTTCTTAATATGTTTGTTGTGTCAGGCAATTCATGCTCCTCACTTCATTTGTGTTCTTTTGTTCTTAATATGTTTGTTGTGTCAGGCAATTCATGCTCCTCACTTCATTTCTGTTCTTTTGTTCTTAATATGTTTGTTGTGCCAGGCAATTCATGCTCCTCACTTCATTTCTGTTCTTTTGTTCTTAATATGTTTGTTGTGTCAGGCAATTCATGCTCCTCACTTCATTTGTGTTCTTTTGTTCTTAATATGTTTGTTGTGTCAGGCAATTCATGCTCCTCACTTCATTTGTGTTCTTTTGTTCTTAATATGTTTGTTGTGTCAGGCAATTCATGCTCCTCACTTCATTTGTGTTCTTTTGTTCTTAATATGTTTGTTGTGTCAGGCAATTCATGCTCCTCACTTCATTTCTGTTCTTATGTTCTTAATATGTTTGTTGTGTCAGGCAATTCATGCTCCTCACTTCATTTGTGTTCTTTTGTTCTTATTATGTTTGTTGTGTCAGGCAATTCATGCTCCTCACTTCATTTCTGTTCTTTTGTTCTTAATATGTTTGTTGTGTCAGGCAATTCATGCTCCTCACTTCATTTCTGTTCTTATGTTCTTAATATGTTTGTTGTGTCAGACAATTCATGCTCCTCACTTCATTTCTGTTCTTTTGTTCTTAATATGTTTGTTGTGTCAGGCAATTCATGCTCCTCACTTCATTTCTGTTCTTTTGTTCTTAATATGTTTGTTGTCAGGCAATTCATGCTCCTCACTTCATTTGTGTTCTTTTGTTCTTAATATGTTTGTTGTGTCAGGCAATTAATGCTCCTCACTTCATTTGTGTTCTTTTGTTCTTAATATGTTTGTTGTGTCAGGCAATTCATGCTCCTCACTTCATTTGTGTTCTTATGTTCTTAATATGTTTGTTGTGTCAGGCAATTCATGCTCCTCACTTCATTTCTGTTCTTATGTTCTTAATATGTTTGTTGTGTCAGGCAATTCATGCTCCTCACTTCATTTCTGTTCTTATGTTCTTAATATGTTTGTTGTGTCAGGCAATTCATGCTCCTCACTTCATTTGTGTTCTTTTGTTCTTATTATGTTTGTTGTGTCAGGCAATTCATGCTCCTCACTTCATTTGTGTTCTTATGTTCTTAATATGTTTGTTGTGTCAGGCAATTCATGCTCCTCACTTCATTTCTGTTCTTATGTTCTTAATATGTTTGTTGTGTCAGGCAATTCATGCTCCTCACTTCATTTCTGTTCTTTTGTTCTTAATATGTTTGTTGTGTCAGGCAATTCATGCTCCTCACTTCATTTCTGTTCTTTTGTTCTTAATATGTTTGTTGTGTCAGGCAATTCATGCTCCTCACTTCATTTCTGTTCTTTTGTTCTTAATATGTTTGCTGTGTCAGGCAATTCATGCTCCTCACTTCATTTGTGTTCTTTTGTTCTTAATATGTTTGTTGTGTCAGGCAATTCATGCTCCTCACTTCATTTGTGTTCTTTTGTTCTTAATATGTTTGTTGTGTCGGGCAATTCATGCTCCTCACTTCATTTCTGTTCTTATGTTCTTAATATGTTTGTTGTGTCAGGCAATTCATGCTCCTCACTTCATTTGTGTTCTTTTGTTCTTATTATGTTTGTTGTGTCAGGCAATTCATGCTCCTCACTTCATTTCTCTTCTTATGTTCTTAATATGTTTGTTGTGTCAGGCAATTCATGCTCCTCACTTCATTTGTGTTCTTTTGTTCTTAATATGTTTGTTGTGTCAGGCAATTCATGCTCCTCACTTCATTTCTGTTCTTATGTTCTTAATATGTTTGTTGTGTCAGGCAATTCATGCTCCTCACTTCATTTGTGTTCTTATGTTCTTAATATGTTTGTTGTGTCAGGCAATTCATGCTTCTCACTTCATTTGTGTTCTTTTGTTCTTAATATGTTTGTTGTGTCAGGCAATTCATGCTCCTCACTTCATTTCTGTTCTTTTGTTCTTAATATGTTTGTTGTGTCAGGCAATTCATGCTCCTCACTTCATTTCTGTTCTTATGTTCTTAATATGTGTGTTGTGTCAGGCAATTCATGCTCCTCACTTCATTTCTGTTCTTTTGTTCTTAATATGTTTGTTGTGTCAGGCAATTCATGCTCCTCACTTCATTTCTGTTCTTATGTTCTTAATATGTTTGTTGTGTCAGGCAATTCATGCTCCTCACTTCATTTCTGTTCTTTTGTTCTTAATATGTTTGTTGTGTCAGGCAATTCATGCTCCTCACTTCATTTGTGTTCTTATGTTCTTAATATGTTTGTTGTGTCAGGCAATTCATGCTTCTCACTTCATTTCTGTTCTTTTGTTCTTAATGTTTGTTGTGTCAGGAAATTCATGCTCCTCACTTCATTTGTGTTCTTATGTTCTTAATATGTTTGTTGTGTCAGGCAATTCATGCTCCTCACTTCATTTCTGTTCTTTTGTTCTTAATATGTTTGTTGTGTCAGGCAATTCATGCTCCTCACTTCATTTGTGTTCTTTTATTCTTAATATGTTTGTTGTGTCAGGCAATTCATGCTCCTCACTTCATTTCTGTTCTTGTGTTCTTAATATGTTTGTTGTGTCAGGCTATTCATGCTCCTCACTTCATTTGTGTTCTTTTGTTCTTAATATGTTTGTTGTGTCAGGCAATTCATGCTCCTCACTTCATTTGTGTTCTTATGTTCTTAATATGTTTGTTGTGTCAGGCAATTCATGCTCCTCACTTCATTTCTGTTCTTTTGTTCTTAATATGTTTGTTGTGTCAGGCAATTCATGCTCCTCACTTCATTTGTGTTCTTTTGTTCTTAATATGTGTGTTGTGTCAGGCAATTCATGCTCCTCACTTCATTTCTGTTCTTTTGTTCTTAATATGTTTGTTGTGTCAGGCAATTCATGCTCCTCACTTCATTTCTGTTCTTTTGTTCTTAATATGTTTGTTGTGTCAGGCAATTCATGCTCCTCACTTCATTTCTGTTCTTTTGTTCTTAGTATGTTTGTTGTGTCAGGCAATTCATGCTCCTCACTTCATTTGTGTTCTTATGTTCTTAATATGTTTGTTGTGTCAGGCAATTCATGCTCCTCACTTCATTTCTGTTCTTTTGTTCTTAATATGTTTGTTGTGTCAGGCAATTCATGCTCCTCACTTCATTTCTGTTCTTATGTTCTTAATATGTTTGTTGTGTCAGGCAATTCATGCTCCTCACTTCATTTCTGTTCTTTTGTTCTTAATATGTTTGTTGTGTCAGGCAATTCATGCTCCTCACTTCATTTGTGTTCTTATGTTCTTCATATGTTTGTTGTGTCAGGCAATTCATGCTCCTCACTTCATTTCTGTTCTTTTGTTCTTGATATGTTTGTTGTGTCAGGCAATTCATGCTCCTCACTTCATTTGTGTTCTTTTGTTCTTATTATGTTTGTTGTGTCAGGCAATTCATGCTCCTTACTTCATTTCTGTTCTTTTGTTCTTAATATGTTTGTTGTGTCAGGCAATTCATGCTCCTCACTTCATTTCTGTTCTTATGTTCTTAATATGTTTGTTGTGTCAGGCAATTCATGCTCCTCACTTCATTTCTGTTCTTTTGTTCTTAATATGTTTGTTGTGTCAGGCAATTCATGCTCCTCACTTCATTTCTGTTCTTTTGTTCTTAATATGTTTGTTGTGTCAGGCAATTCATGCTCCTCACTTCATTTCTGTTCTTTTGTTCTTAATATGTTTGCTGTGTCAGGCAATTCATGCTCCTCACTTCATTTGTGTTCTTTTGTTCTTAATATGTTTGTTGTGTCAGGCAATTCATGCTCCTCACTTCATTTGTGTTCTTTTGTTCTTAATATGTTTGTTGTGTCGGGCAATTCATGCTCCTCACTTCATTTCTGTTCTTATGTTCTTAATATGTTTGTTGTGTCAGGCAATTCATGCTCCTCACTTCATTTGTGTTCTTTTGTTCTTATTATGTTTGTTGTGTCAGGCAATTCATGCTCCTCACTTCATTTCTCTTCTTATGTTCTTAATATGTTTGTTGTGTCAGGCAATTCATGCTCCTCACTTCATTTGTGTTCTTTTGTTCTTAATATGTTTGTTGTGTCAGGCAATTCATGCTCCTCACTTCATTTCTGTTCTTATGTTCTTAATATGTTTGTTGTGTCAGGCAATTCATGCTCCTCACTTCATTTGTGTTCTTATGTTCTTAATATGTTTGTTGTGTCAGGCAATTCATGCTTCTCACTTCATTTGTGTTCTTTTGTTCTTAATATGTTTGTTGTGTCAGGCAATTCATGCTCCTCACTTCATTTCTGTTCTTTTGTTCTTAATATGTTTGTTGTGTCAGGCAATTCATGCTCCTCACTTCATTTCTGTTCTTATGTTCTTAATATGTGTGTTGTGTCAGGCAATTCATGCTCCTCACTTCATTTCTGTTCTTTTGTTCTTAATATGTTTGTTGTGTCAGGCAATTCATGCTCCTCACTTCATTTCTGTTCTTATGTTCTTAATATGTTTGTTGTGTCAGGCAATTCATGCTCCTCACTTCATTTCTGTTCTTTTGTTCTTAATATGTTTGTTGTGTCAGGCAATTCATGCTCCTCACTTCATTTGTGTTCTTATGTTCTTAATATGTTTGTTGTGTCAGGCAATTCATGCTTCTCACTTCATTTCTGTTCTTTTGTTCTTAATGTTTGTTGTGTCAGGAAATTCATGCTCCTCACTTCATTTGTGTTCTTATGTTCTTAATATGTTTGTTGTGTCAGGCAATTCATGCTCCTCACTTCATTTCTGTTCTTTTGTTCTTAATATGTTTGTTGTGTCAGGCAATTCATGCTCCTCACTTCATTTGTGTTCTTTTATTCTTAATATGTTTGTTGTGTCAGGCAATTCATGCTCCTCACTTCATTTCTGTTCTTGTGTTCTTAATATGTTTGTTGTGTCAGGCTATTCATGCTCCTCACTTCATTTGTGTTCTTTTGTTCTTAATATGTTTGTTGTGTCAGGCAATTCATGCTCCTCACTTCATTTGTGTTCTTATGTTCTTAATATGTTTGTTGTGTCAGGCAATTCATGCTCCTCACTTCATTTCTGTTCTTTTGTTCTTAATATGTTTGTTGTGTCAGGCAATTCATGCTCCTCACTTCATTTGTGTTCTTTTGTTCTTAATATGTGTGTTGTGTCAGGCAATTCATGCTCCTCACTTCATTTCTGTTCTTTTGTTCTTAATATGTTTGTTGTGTCAGGCAATTCATGCTCCTCACTTCATTTCTGTTCTTTTGTTCTTAATATGTTTGTTGTGTCAGGCAATTCATGCTCCTCACTTCATTTCTGTTCTTTTGTTCTTAGTATGTTTGTTGTGTCAGGCAATTCATGCTCCTCACTTCATTTGTGTTCTTATGTTCTTAATATGTTTGTTGTGTCAGGCAATTCATGCTCCTCACTTCATTTCTGTTCTTTTGTTCTTAATATGTTTGTTGTGTCAGGCAATTCATGCTCCTCACTTCATTTCTGTTCTTATGTTCTTAATATGTTTGTTGTGTCAGGCAATTCATGCTCCTCACTTCATTTCTGTTCTTTTGTTCTTAATATGTTTGTTGTGTCAGGCAATTCATGCTCCTCACTTCATTTTTGTTCTTATGTTCTTAATATGTTTGTTGTGTCAGGCAATTCATGCTCCTCACTTCATTTCTGTTCTTTTGTTCTTAATATGTTTGTTGTGTCAGGCAATTCATGCTCCTCACTTCATTTGTGTTCTTTTGTTCTTATTATGTTTGTTGTGTCAGGCAATTCATGCTCCTCACTTCATTTCTGTTCTTTTGTTCTTAATATGTTTGTTGTGTCAGGCAATTCATGCTCCTCACTTCATTTCTGTTCTTTTGTTCTTAATATGTTTGTTGTGTCAGGCAATTCATGCTCCTGACTTCATTTCTGTTCTTATGTTCTTAATATGTTTATTGTGTCAGGCAATTCATGCTCCTCACTTCATTTCTGTTCTTATGTTCTTATTATGTTTGTTGTGTCAGGCAATTCATGCTCCTCACTTCATTTCTGTTCTTTTGTTCTTAATATGTTTGTTGTGTCAGGCAATTCATGCTCCTCACTTCATTTGTGTTCTTTTGTTCTTATTATGTTTGTTGTGTCAGGCAATTCATGCTCCTCACTTCATTTCTGTTCTTATGTTCTTAATATGTTTGTTGTGTCAGGCAATTCATGCTCCTCACTTCATTTGTGTTCTTTTGTTCTTAATATGTTTGTTGTGTCAGGCAATTCATGCTCCTCACTTCATTTCTGTTCTTTTGTTCTTAATATGTTTGTTGTGCCAGGCAATTCATGCTCCTCACTTCATTTCTGTTCTTTTGTTCTTAATATGTTTGTTGTGTCAGGCAATTCATGCTCCTCACTTCATTTCTGTTCTTTTGTTCTTAATATGTTTGTTGTGTCAGGCAATTCATGCTCCTCACTTCATTTGTGTTCTTTTGTTCTTAATATGTTTGTTGTGTCAGGCAATTCATGCTCCTCACTTCATTTGTGTTCTTTTGTTCTTAATATGTTTGTTGTGTCAGGCAATTCATGCTCCTCACTTCATTTCTGTTCTTATGTTCTTAATATGTTTGTTGTGTCAGGCAATTCATGCTCCTCACTTCATTTCTGTTCTTTTGTTCTTAATATGTTTGTTGTGTCAGGCAATTCATGCTCCTCACTTCATTTCTGTTCTTTTGTTCTTAATATGTTTGTTGTGTCAGGCAATTCATGCTCCTCACTTCATTTGTGTTCTTTTGTTCTTAATATGTTTGTTGTGTCAGGCAATTCATGCTCCTCACTTCATTTGTGTTCTTTTGTTCTTAATATGTTTGTTGTGTCAGGCAATTCATGCTCCTCACTTCATTTCTGTTCTTATGTTCTTAATATGTTTGTTGTGTCCGGCAATTCATGCTCCTCACTTCATTTGTGTTCTTTTGTTCTTATTATGTTTGTTGTGTCAGGCAATTCATGCTCCTCACTTCATTTCTGTTCTTTTGTTCTTAATATGTTTGTTGTGTCAGGCAATTCATGCTCCTCACTTCATTTCTGTTCTTATGTTCTTAATATGTTTGTTGTGTCAGACAATTCATGCTCCTCACTTCATTTGTGTTCTTTTGTTCTTAATATGTTTGTTGTGTCAGGCAATTCATGCTCCTCACTTCATTTCTGTTCTTTTGTTCTTAATATGTTTGTTGTCAGGCAATTCATGCTCCTCACTTCATTTGTGTTCTTTTGTTCTTAATATGTTTGTTGTGTCAGGCAATTAATGCTCCTCACTTCATTTGTGTTCTTTTGTTCTTAATATGTTTGTTGTGTCAGGCAATTCATGCTCCTCACTTCATTTGTGTTCTTATGTTCTTAATATGTTTGTTGTGTCAGGCAATTCATGCTCCTCACTTCATTTCTGTTCTTATGTTCTTAATATGTTTGTTGTGTCAGGCAATTCATGCTCCTCACTTCATTTCTGTTCTTATGTTCTTAATATGTTTGTTGTGTCAGGCAATTCATGCTCCTCACTTCATTTGTGTTCTTTTGTTCTTATTATGTTTGTTGTGTCAGGCAATTCATGCTCCTCACTTCATTTGTGTTCTTATGTTCTTAATATGTTTGTTGTGTCAGGCAATTCATGCTCCTCACTTCATTTCTGTTCTTATGTTCTTAATATGTTTGTTGTGTCAGGCAATTCATGCTCCTCACTTCATTTCTGTTCTTTTGTTCTTAATATGTTTGTTGTGTCAGGCAATTCATGCTCCTCACTTCATTTCTGTTCTTTTGTTCTTAATATGTTTGTTGTGTCAGGCAATTCATGCTCCTCACTTCATTTCTGTTCTTTTGTTCTTAATATGTTTGCTGTGTCAGGCAATTCATGCTCCTCACTTCATTTGTGTTCTTTTGTTCTTAATATGTTTGTTGTGTCAGGCAATTCATGCTCCTCACTTCATTTGTGTTCTTTTGTTCTTAATATGTTTGTTGTGTCGGGCAATTCATGCTCCTCACTTCATTTCTGTTCTTATGTTCTTAATATGTTTGTTGTGTCAGGCAATTCATGCTCCTCACTTCATTTGTGTTCTTTTGTTCTTATTATGTTTGTTGTGTCAGGCAATTCATGCTCCTCACTTCATTTCTCTTCTTATGTTCTTAATATGTTTGTTGTGTCAGGCAATTCATGCTCCTCACTTCATTTGTGTTCTTTTGTTCTTAATATGTTTGTTGTGTCAGGCAATTCATGCTCCTCACTTCATTTCTGTTCTTATGTTCTTAATATGTTTGTTGTGTCAGGCAATTCATGCTCCTCACTTCATTTGTGTTCTTATGTTCTTAATATGTTTGTTGTGTCAGGCAATTCATGCTTCTCACTTCATTTGTGTTCTTTTGTTCTTAATATGTTTGTTGTGTCAGGCAATTCATGCTCCTCACTTCATTTCTGTTCTTTTGTTCTTAATATGTTTGTTGTGTCAGGCAATTCATGCTCCTCACTTCATTTCTGTTCTTATGTTCTTAATATGTGTGTTGTGTCAGGCAATTCATGCTCCTCACTTCATTTCTGTTCTTTTGTTCTTAATATGTTTGTTGTGTCAGGCAATTCATGCTCCTCACTTCATTTCTGTTCTTATGTTCTTAATATGTTTGTTGTGTCAGGCAATTCATGCTCCTCACTTCATTTCTGTTCTTTTGTTCTTAATATGTTTGTTGTGTCAGGCAATTCATGCTCCTCACTTCATTTGTGTTCTTATGTTCTTAATATGTTTGTTGTGTCAGGCAATTCATGCTTCTCACTTCATTTCTGTTCTTTTGTTCTTAATGTTTGTTGTGTCAGGAAATTCATGCTCCTCACTTCATTTGTGTTCTTATGTTCTTAATATGTTTGTTGTGTCAGGCAATTCATGCTCCTCACTTCATTTGTGTTCTTTTGTTCTTAATATGTTTGTTGTGTCAGGCAATTCATGCTCCTCACTTCATTTGTGTTCTTTTATTCTTAATATGTTTGTTGTGTCAGGCAATTCATGCTCCTCACTTCATTTCTGTTCTTGTGTTCTTAATATGTTTGTTGTGTCAGGCTATTCATGCTCCTCACTTCATTTGTGTTCTTTTGTTCTTAATATGTTTGTTGTGTCAGGCAATTCATGCTCCTCACTTCATTTGTGTTCTTATGTTCTTAATATGTTTGTTGTGTCAGGCAATTCATGCTCCTCACTTCATTTCTGTTCTTTTGTTCTTAATATGTTTGTTGTGTCAGGCAATTCATGCTCCTCACTTCATTTCTGTTCTTTTGTTCTTAATATGTGTGTTGTGTCAGGCAATTCATGCTCCTCACTTCATTTCTGTTCTTTTGTTCTTAATATGTTTGTTGTGTCAGGCAATTCATGCTCCTCACTTCATTTCTGTTCTTTTGTTCTTAATATGTTTGTTGTGTCAGGCAATTCATGCTCCTCACTTCATTTCTGTTCTTTTGTTCTTAATATGTTTGTTGTGTCAGGCAATTCATGCTCCTCACTTCATTTCTGTTCTTATGTTCTTAATATGTTTGTTGTGTCAGGCAATGCATGCTCCTCACTTCATTTCTGTTCTTTTGTTCTTAATATGTTTGTTGTGTCAGGCAATTCATGCTCCTCACTTCATTTGTGTTCTTATGTTCTTAATATGTTTGTTGTGTCAGGCAATTCATGCTCCTCACTTCATTTGTGTTCTTTTGTTCTTAATATGTTTGTTGTGTCAGGCAATTCATGCTCCTCACTTCATTTGTGTTCTTATGTTCTTAATATGTTTGTTGTGTCAGGCAATTCAAGCTTCTCACTTCATTTCTGTTCTTTTGTTCTTAATGTTTGTTGTGTCAGGAAATTCATGCTCCTCACTTCATTTCTGTTCTTTTGTTCTTAATATGTTTGTTGTGTCAGGCAATTCATGCTCCTCACTTCATTTCTGTTCTTTTGTTCTTAATATGTTTGTTGTGTCAGGCAATTCATGCTCCTCACTTCATTTCTGTTCTTGTGCTCTTAATATGTTTGTTGTGTCAGGCAATTCATGCTCCTCACTTCATTTGTGTTCTTTTGTTCTTAATATGTTTGTTGTGTCAGGCAATTCATGCTCCTGACTTCATTTCTGTTCTTATGTTCTTAATATGTTTGTTGTGTCAGGCAATTCATGCTCCTCACTTCATTTCTGTTCTTTTGTTCTTAATATGTTTGTTGTGTCAGGCAATTCATGCTCCTCACTTCATTTCTGTTCTTTTGTTCTTAGTATGTTTGTTGTGTCAGGCAATTCATGCTCCTCACTTCATTTGTGTTCTTATGTTCTTAATATGTTTGTTGTGTCAGGCAATTCATGCTCCTCACTTCATTTCTGTTCTTTTGTTCTTAATATGTTTGTTGTGTCAGGCAATTCATGCTCCTCACTTCATTTCTGTTCTTATGTTCTTAATATGTTTGTTGTGTCAGGCAATTCATGCTCCTCACTTCATTTCTGTTCTTTTGTTCTTAATATGTTTGTTGTGTCAGGCAATTCATGCTCCTCACTTCATTTGTGTTCTTATGTTCTTAATATGTTTGTTGTGTCAGGCAATTCATGCTCCTCACTTCATTTCTGTTCTTTTGTTCTTAATATGTTTGTTGTGTCAGGCAATTCATGCTCCTCACTTCATTTGTGTTCTTTTGTTCTTAATATGTTTGTTGTGTCAGGCAATTCATGCTCCTCACTTCATTTCTGTTCTTTTGTTCTTAATATGTTTGTTGTGTCAGGCAATTCATGCTCCTCACTTCATTTCTGTTCTTTTGTTCTTAATATGTTTGTTGTGTCAGGCAATTCATGCTCCTGACTTCATTTCTGTTCTTATGTTCTTAATATGTTTATTGTGTCAGGCAATTCATGCTCCTCACTTCATTTCTGTTCTTATGTTCTTATTATGTTTGTTGTGTCAGGCAATTCATGCTCCTCACTTCATTTCTGTTCTTTTGTTCTTAATATGTTTGTTGTGTCAGGCAATTCATGCTCCTCACTTCATTTCTGTTCTTTTGTTCTTATTATGTTTGTTGTGTCAGGCAATTCATGCTCCTCACTTCATTTCTGTTCTTATGTTCTTAATATGTTTGTTGTGTCAGGCAATTCATGCTCCTCACTTCATTTGTGTTCTTTTGTTCTTAATATGTTTGTTGTGTCAGGCAATTCATGCTCCTCACTTCATTTCTGTTCTTTTGTTCTTAATATGTTTGTTGTGCCAGGCAATTCATGCTCCTCACTTCATTTCTGTTCTTTTGTTCTTAATATGTTTGTTGTGTCAGGCAATTCATGCTCCTCACTTCATTTCTGTTCTTTTGTTCTTAATATGTTTGTTGTGTCAGGCAATTCATGCTCCTCACTTCATTTGTGTTCTTTTGTTCTTAATATGTTTGTTGTGTCAGGCAATTCATGCTCCTCACTTCATTTGTGTTCTTTTGTTCTTAATATGTTTGTTGTGTCAGGCAATTCATGCTCCTCACTTCATTTCTGTTCTTATGTTCTTAATATGTTTGTTGTGTCAGGCAATTCATGCTCCTCACTTCATTTGTGTTCTTTTGTTCTTATTATGTTTGTTGTGTCAGGCAATTCATGCTCCTCACTTCATTTCTGTTCTTTTGTTCTTAATATGTTTGTTGTGTCAGGCAATTCATGCTCCTCACTTCATTTCTGTTCTTATGTTCTTAATATGTTTGTTGTGTCAGACAATTCATGCTCCTCACTTCATTTCTGTTCTTTTGTTCTTAATATGTTTGTTGTGTCAGGCAATTCATGCTCCTCACTTCATTTCTGTTCTTTTGTTCTTAATATGTTTGTTGTCAGGCAATTCATGCTCCTCACTTCATTTGTGTTCTTTTGTTCTTAATATGTTTGTTGTGTCAGGCAATTAATGCTCCTCACTTCATTTGTGTTCTTTTGTTCTTAATATGTTTGTTGTGTCAGGAAATTCATGCTCCTCACTTCATTTGTGTTCTTATGTTCTTAATATGTTTGTTGTGTCAGGCAATTCATGCTCCTCACTTCATTTGTGTTCTTTTGTTCTTAATATGTTTGTTGTGTCAGGCAATTCATGCTCCTCACTTCATTTGTGTTCTTTTATTCTTAATATGTTTGTTGTGTCAGGCAATTCATGCTCCTCACTTCATTTCTGTTCTTGTGTTCTTAATATGTTTGTTGTGTCAGGCTATTCATGCTCCTCACTTCATTTGTGTTCTTTTGTTCTTAATATGTTTGTTGTGTCAGGCAATTCATGCTCCTCACTTCATTTGTGTTCTTATGTTCTTAATATGTTTGTTGTGTCAGGCAATTCATGCTCCTCACTTCATTTCTGTTCTTATGTTCTTAATATGTTTGTTGTGTCAGGCAATTCATGCTCCTCACTTCATTTCTGTTCTTTTGTTCTTAATATGTGTGTTGTGTCAGGCAATTCATGCTCCTCACATCATTTCTGTTCTTTTGTTCTTAATATGTTTGTTGTGTCAGGCAATTCATGCTCCTCACTTCATTTCTGTTCTTTTGTTCTTAATATGTTTGTTGTGTCAGGCAATTCATGCTCCTCACTTCATTTCTGTTCTTTTGTTCTTAATATGTTTGTTGTGTCAGGCAATTCATGCTCCTCACTTCATTTCTGTTCTTATGTTCTTAATATGTTTGTTGTGTCAGGCAATGCATGCTCCTCACTTCATTTCTGTTCTTTTGTTCTTAATATGTTTGTTGTGTCAGGCAATTCATGCTCCTCACTTCATTTGTGTTTTTATGTTCTTAATATGTTTGTTGTGTCAGGCAATTCATGCTCCTCACTTCATTTGTGTTCTTTTGTTCTTAATATGTTTGTTGTGTCAGGCAATTCATGCTCCTCACTTCATTTGTGTTCTTATGTTCTTAATATGTTTGTTGTGTCAGGCAATTCATGCTTCTCACTTCATTTCTGTTCTTTTGTTCTTAATGTTTGTTGTGTCAGGAAATTCATGCTCCTCACTTCATTTCTGTTCTTTTGTTCTTAATATGTTTGTTGTGTCAGGCAATTCATGCTCCTCACTTCATTTCAGTTCTTGTGTTCTTAATATGTTTGTTGTGTCAGGCAATTCATGCTCCTCACTTCATTTGTGTTTTTTTGTTCTTAATATGTTTGTTGTGTCAGGCAATTCATGCTCCTGACTTCATTTCTGTTCTTATGTTCTTAATATGTTTGTTGTGTCAGGCAATTCATGCTCCTCACTTCATTTCTGTTCTTTTGTTCTTAATATGTTTGTTGTGTCAGGCAATTCATGCTCCTCACTTCATTTCTGTTCTTTTGTTCTTAATATGTTTGTTGTGTCAGGCAATTCATGCTCCTCACTTCATTTGTGTTCTTTTGTTCTTAATATGTTTGTTGTGTCTGGCAATTCATGCTCCTCACTTCATTTCTGTTCTTTTGTTCTTAATGTTTGTTGTGTCAGGAAATTCATGCTCCTCACTTCATTTCTGTTCTTTTGTTCTTAATGTTTGTTGTGTCAGGCAATTCATGCTTCTCACTTCATTTCTGTTCTTTTGTTCTTAATGTTTGTTGTGTCAGGAAATTCATGCTCCTCACTTCATTTCTGTTCTTATGTTCTTAATATGTTTGTTGTGTCAGGCAATTCATGCTCCTCACTTCATTTGTGTTCTTTTGTTCTTAATAATTTTGTTGTGTCAGGCAATTCATGCTCCTCACTTCATTTGTGTTCTTTTGTTCTTAATATGTTTGTTGTGTCAGGCAATTCATGCTCCTCACTTCATTTCTGTTCTTGTGCTCTTAATATGTTTGTTGTGTCAGGCAATTCATGCTCCTCACTTCATTTGTGTTCTTTTGTTCTTAATATGTTTGTTGTGTCAGGCAATTCATGCTCCTGACTTCATTTCTGTTCTTATGTTCTTAATATGTTTGTTGTGTCAGGCAATTCATGCTCCTCACTTCATTTCTGTTCTTTTGTTCTTAATATGTTTGTTGTGTCAGGCAATTCATGCTCCTCACTTCATTTCTGTTCTTTTGTTCTTAGTATGTTTGTTGTGTCAGGCAATTCATGCTCCTCACTTCATTTGTGTTCTTATGTTCTTAATATGTTTGTTGTGTCAGGCAATTCATGCTCCTCACTTCATTTCTGTTCTTTTGTTCTTAATATGTTTGTTGTGTCAGGCAATTCATGCTCCTCACTTCATTTCTGTTCTTATGTTCTTAATATGTTTGTTGTGTCAGGCAATTCATGCTCCTCACTTCATTTCTGTTCTTTTGTTCTTAATATGTTTGTTGTGTCAGGCAATTCATGCTCCTCACTTCATTTGTGTTCTTATGTTCTTAATATGTTTGTTGTGTCAGGCAATTCATGCTCCTCACTTCATTTCTGTTCTTTTGTTCTTAATATGTTTGTTGTGTCAGGCAATTCATGCTCCTCACTTCATTTGTGTTCTTTTGTTCTTAATATGTTTGTTGTGTCAGGCAATTCATGCTCCTCACTTCATTTCTGTTCTTTTGTTCTTAATATGTTTGTTGTGTCAGGCAATTCATGCTCCTCACTTCATTTCTGTTCTTTTGTTCTTAATATGTTTGTTGTGTCAGGCAATTCATGCTCCTGACTTCATTTCTGTTCTTATGTTCTTAATATGTTTATTGTGTCAGGCAATTCATGCTCCTCACTTCATTTCTGTTCTTATGTTCTTATTATGTTTGTTGTGTCAGGCAATTCATGCTCCTCACTTCATTTCTGTTCTTTTGTTCTTAATATGTTTGTTGTGTCAGGCAATTCATGCTCCTCACTTCATTTCTGTTCTTTTGTTCTTATTATGTTTGTTGTGTCAGGCAATTCATGCTCCTCACTTCATTTCTGTTCTTATGTTCTTAATATGTTTGTTGTGTCAGGCAATTCATGCTCCTCACTTCATTTGTGTTCTTTTGTTCTTAATATGTTTGTTGTGTCAGGCAATTCATGCTCCTCACTTCATTTCTGTTCTTTTGTTCTTAATATGTTTGTTGTGCCAGGCAATTCATGCTCCTCACTTCATTTCTGTTCTTTTGTTCTTAATATGTTTGTTGTGTCAGGCAATTCATGCTCCTCACTTCATTTGTGTTCTTTTGTTCTTAATATGTTTGTTGTGTCAGGCAATTCATGCTCCTCACTTCATTTGTGTTCTTTTGTTCTTAATATGTTTGTTGTGTCAGGCAATTCATGCTCCTCACTTCATTTGTGTTCTTTTGTTCTTAATATGTTTGTTGTGTCAGGCAATTCATGCTCCTCACTTCATTTCTGTTCTTATGTTCTTAATATGTTTGTTGTGTCAGGCAATTCATGCTCCTCACTTCATTTGTGTTCTTTTGTTCTTATTATGTTTGTTGTGTCAGGCAATTCATGCTCCTCACTTCATTTCTGTTCTTTTGTTCTTAATATGTTTGTTGTGTCAGGCAATTCATGCTCCTCACTTCATTTCTGTTCTTATGTTCTTAATATGTTTGTTGTGTCAGACAATTCATGCTCCTCACTTCATTTCTGTTCTTTTGTTCTTAATATGTTTGTTGTGTCAGGCAATTCATGCTCCTCACTTCATTTCTGTTCTTTTGTTCTTAATATGTTTGTTGTCAGGCAATTCATGCTCCTCACTTCATTTGTGTTCTTTTGTTCTTAATATGTTTGTTGTGTCAGGCAATTAATGCTCCTCACTTCATTTGTGTTCTTTTGTTCTTAATATGTTTGTTGTGTCAGGCAATTCATGCTCCTCACTTCATTTGTGTTCTTATGTTCTTAATATGTTTGTTGTGTCAGGCAATTCATGCTCCTCACTTCATTTCTGTTCTTATGTTCTTAATATGTTTGTTGTGTCAGGCAATTCATGCTCCTCACTTCATTTCTGTTCTTATGTTCTTAATATGTTTGTTGTGTCAGGCAATTCATGCTCCTCACTTCATTTGTGTTCTTTTGTTCTTATTATGTTTGTTGTGTCAGGCAATTCATGCTCCTCACTTCATTTGTGTTCTTATGTTCTTAATATGTTTGTTGTGTCAGGCAATTCATGCTCCTCACTTCATTTCTGTTCTTATGTTCTTAATATGTTTGTTGTGTCAGGCAATTCATGCTCCTCACTTCATTTCTGTTCTTTTGTTCTTAATATGTTTGTTGTGTCAGGCAATTCATGCTCCTCACTTCATTTCTGTTCTTTTGTTCTTAATATGTTTGTTGTGTCAAGCAATTCATGCTCCTCACTTCATTTCTGTTCTTTTGTTCTTAATATGTTTGCTGTGTCAGGCAATTCATGCTCCTCACTTCATTTGTGTTCTTTTGTTCTTAATATGTTTGTTGTGTCAGGCAATTCATGCTCCTCACTTCATTTGTGTTCTTTTGTTCTTAATATGTTTGTTGTGTCGGGCAATTCATGCTCCTCACTTCATTTCTGTTCTTATGTTCTTAATATGTTTGTTGTGTCAGGCAATTCATGCTCCTCACTTCATTTGTGTTCTTTTGTTCTTATTATGTTTGTTGTGTCAGGCAATTCATGCTCCTCACTTCATTTCTCTTCTTATGTTCTTAATATGTTTGTTGTGTCAGGCAATTCATGCTCCTCACTTCATTTGTGTTCTTTTGTTCTTAATATGTTTGTTGTGTCAGGCAATTCATGCTCCTCACTTCATTTCTGTTCTTATGTTCTTAATATGTTTGTTGTGTCAGGCAATTCATGCTCCTCACTTCATTTGTGTTCTTATGTTCTTAATATGTTTGTTGTGTCAGGCAATTCATGCTTCTCACTTCATTTGTGTTCTTTTGTTCTTAATATGTTTGTTGTGTCAGGCAATTCATGCTCCTCACTTCATTTCTGTTCTTTTGTTCTTAATATGTTTGTTGTGTCAGGCAATTCATGCTCCTCACTTCATTTCTGTTCTTATGTTCTTAATATGTGTGTTGTGTCAGGCAATTCATGCTCCTCACTTCATTTCTGTTCTTTTGTTCTTAATATGTTTGTTGTGTCAGGCAATTCATGCTCCTCACTTCATTTCTGTTCTTATGTTCTTAATATGTTTGTTGTGTCAGGCAATTCATGCTCCTCACTTCATTTCTGTTCTTTTGTTCTTAATATGTTTGTTGTGTCAGGCAATTCATGCTCCTCACTTCATTTGTGTTCTTATGTTCTTAATATGTTTGTTGTGTCAGGCAATTCATGCTTCTCACTTCATTTCTGTTCTTTTGTTCTTAATGTTTGTTGTGTCAGGAAATTCATGCTCCTCACTTCATTTGTGTTCTTATGTTCTTAATATGTTTGTTGTGTCAGGCAATTCATGCTCCTCACTTCATTTCTGTTCTTTTGTTCTTAATATGTTTGTTGTGTCAGGCAATTCATGCTCCTCACTTCATTTGTGTTCTTTTATTCTTAATATGTTTGTTGTGTCAGGCAATTCATGCTCCTCACTTCATTTCTGTTCTTGTGTTCTTAATATGTTTGTTGTGTCAGGCTATTCATGCTCCTCACTTCATTTGTGTTCTTTTGTTCTTAATATGTTTGTTGTGTCAGGCAATTCATGCTCCTCACTTCATTTGTGTTCTTATGTTCTTAATATGTTTGTTGTGTCAGGCAATTCATGCTCCTCACTTCATTTCTGTTCTTTTGTTCTTAATATGTTTGTTGTGTCAGGCAATTCATGCTCCTCACTTCATTTGTGTTCTTTTGTTCTTAATATGTGTGTTGTGTCAGGCAATTCATGCTCCTCACTTCATTTGTGTTCTTTTGTTCTTAATATGTTTGTTGTGTCAGGCAATTCATGCTCCTCACTTCATTTCTGTTCTTTTGTTCTTAATATGTTTGTTGTGTCAGGCAATTCATGCTCCTCACTTCATTTCTGTTCTTTTGTTCTTAGTATGTTTGTTGTGTCAGGCAATTCATGCTCCTCACTTCATTTGTGTTCTTATGTTCTTAATATGTTTGTTGTGTCAGGCAATTCATGCTCCTCACTTCATTTCTGTTCTTTTGTTCTTAATATGTTTGTTGTGTCAGGCAATTCATGCTCCTCACTTCATTTCTGTTCTTATGTTCTTAATATGTTTGTTGTGTCAGGCAATTCATGCTCCTCACTTCATTTCTGTTCTTTTGTTCTTAATATGTTTGTTGTGTCAGGCAATTCATGCTCCTCACTTCATTTGTGTTCTTATGTTCTTAATATGTTTGTTGTGTCAGGCAATTCATGCTCCTCACTTCATTTCTGTTCTTTTGTTCTTGATATGTTTGTTGTGTCAGGCAATTCATGCTCCTCACTTCATTTGTGTTCTTTTGTTCTTATTATGTTTGTTGTGTCAGGCAATTCATGCTCCTTACTTCATTTCTGTTCTTTTGTTCTTAATATGTTTGTTGTGTCAGGCAATTCATGCTCCTCACTTCATTTCTGTTCTTATGTTCTTAATATGTTTGTTGTGTCAGGCAATTCATGCTCCTCACTTCATTTCTGTTCTTTTGTTCTTAATATGTTTGTTGTGTCAGGCAATTCATGCTCCTCACTTCATTTCTGTTCTTTTGTTCTTAATATGTTTGTTGTGTCAGGCAATTCATGCTCCTCACTTCATTTCTGTTCTTTTGTTCTTAATATGTTTGCTGTGTCAGGCAATTCATGCTCCTCACTTCATTTGTGTTCTTTTGTTCTTAATATGTTTGTTGTGTCAGGCAATTCATGCTCCTCACTTCATTTGTGTTCTTTTGTTCTTAATATGTTTGTTGTGTCGGGCAATTCATGCTCCTCACTTCATTTCTGTTCTTATGTTCTTAATATGTTTGTTGTGTCAGGCAATTCATGCTCCTCACTTCATTTGTGTTCTTTTGTTCTTATTATGTTTGTTGTGTCAGGCAATTCATGCTCCTCGCTTCATTTCTCTTCTTATGTTCTTAATATGTTTGTTGTGTCAGGCAATTCATGCTCCTCACTTCATTTGTGTTCTTTTGTTCTTAATATGTTTGTTGTGTCAGGCAATTCATGCTCCTCACTTCATTTCTGTTCTTATGTTCTTAATATGTTTGTTGTGTCAGGCAATTCATGCTCCTCACTTCATTTGTGTTCTTATGTTCTTAATATGTTTGTTGTGTCAGGCAATTCATGCTTCTCACTTCATTTGTGTTCTTTTGTTCTTAATATGTTTGTTGTGTCAGGCAATTCATGCTCCTCACTTCATTTCTGTTCTTTTGTTCTTAATATGTTTGTTGTGTCAGGCAATTCATGCTCCTCACTTCATTTCTGTTCTTATGTTCTTAATATGTGTGTTGTGTCAGGCAATTCATGCTCCTCACTTCATTTCTGTTCTTTTGTTCTTAATATGTTTGTTGTGTCAGGCAATTCATGCTCCTCACTTCATTTCTGTTCTTATGTTCTTAATATGTTTGTTGTGTCAGGCAATTCATGCTCCTCACTTCATTTCTGTTCTTTTGTTCTTAATATGTTTGTTGTGTCAGGCAATTCATGCTCCTCACTTCATTTGTGTTCTTATGTTCTTAATATGTTTGTTGTGTCAGGCAATTCATGCTTCTCACTTCATTTCTGTTCTTTTGTTCTTAATGTTTGTTGTGTCAGGAAATTCATGCTCCTCACTTCATTTGTGTTCTTATGTTCTTAATATGTTTGTTGTCAGGCAATTCATGCTCCTCACTTCATTTCTGTTCTTTTGTTCTTAATATGTTTGTTGTGTCAGGCAATTCATGCTCCTCACTTCATTTGTGTTCTTTTATTCTTAATATGTTTGTTGTGTCAGGCAATTCATGCTCCTCACTTCATTTCTGTTCTTGTGTTCTTAATATGTTTGTTGTGTCAGGCTATTCATGCTCCTCACTTCATTTGTGTTCTTTTGTTCTTAATATGTTTGTTGTGTCAGGCAATTCATGCTCCTCACTTCATTTGTGTTCTTATGTTCTTAATATGTTTGTTGTGTCAGGCAATTCATGCTCCTCACTTCATTTCTGTTCTTTTGTTCTTAATATGTTTGTTGTGTCAGGCAATTCATGCTCCTCACTTCATTTGTGTTCTTTTGTTCTTAATATGTGTGTTGTGTCAGGCAATTCATGCTCCTCACTTCATTTCTGTTCTTTTGTTCTTAATATGTTTGTTGTGTCAGGCAATTCATGCTCCTCACTTCATTTCTGTTCTTTTGTTCTTAATATGTTTGTTGTGTCAGGCAATTCATGCTCCTCACTTCATTTCTGTTCTTTTGTTCTTAGTATGTTTGTTGTGTCAGGCAATTCATGCTCCTCACTTCATTTGTGTTCTTATGTTCTTAATATGTTTGTTGTGTCAGGCAATTCATGCTCCTCACTTCATTTCTGTTCTTTTGTTCTTAATATGTTTGTTGTGTCAGGCAATTCATGCTCCTCACTTCATTTCTGTTCTTATGTTCTTAATATGTTTGTTGTGTCAGGCAATTCATGCTCCTCACTTCATTTCTGTTCTTTTGTTCTTAATATGTTTGTTGTGTCAGGCAATTCATGCTCCTCACTTCATTTTTGTTCTTATGTTCTTAATATGTTTGTTGTGTCAGGCAATTCATGCTCCTCACTTCATTTCTGTTCTTTTGTTCTTAATATGTTTGTTGTGTCAGGCAATTCATGCTCCTCACTTCATTTGTGTTCTTTTGTTCTTATTATGTTTGTTGTGTCAGGCAATTCATGCTCCTCACTTCATTTCTGTTCTTTTGTTCTTAATATGTTTGTTGTGTCAGGCAATTCATGCTCCTCACTTCATTTCTGTTCTTTTGTTCTTAATATGTTTGTTGTGTCAGGCAATTCATGCTCCTGACTTCATTTCTGTTCTTATGTTCTTAATATGTTTATTGTGTCAGGCAATTCATGCTCCTCACTTCATTTCTGTTCTTATGTTCTTATTATGTTTGTTGTGTCAGGCAATTCATGCTCCTCACTTCATTTCTGTTCTTTTGTTCTTAATATGTTTGTTGTGTCAGGCAATTCATGCTCCTCACTTCATTTGTGTTCTTTTGTTCTTATTATGTTTGTTGTGTCAGGCAATTCATGCTCCTCACTTCATTTCTGTTCTTATGTTCTTAATATGTTTGTTGTGTCAGGCAATTCATGCTCCTCACTTCATTTGTGTTCTTTTGTTCTTAATATGTTTGTTGTGTCAGGCAATTCATGCTCCTCACTTCATTTCTGTTCTTTTGTTCTTAATATGTTTGTTGTGCCAGGCAATTCATGCTCCTCACTTCATTTCTGTTCTTTTGTTCTTAATATGTTTGTTGTGTCAGGCAATTCATGCTCCTCACTTCATTTCTGTTCTTTTGTTCTTAATATGTTTGTTGTGTCAGGCAATTCATGCTCCTCACTTCATTTGTGTTCTTTTGTTCTTAATATGTTTGTTGTGTCAGGCAATTCATGCTCCTCACTTCATTTGTGTTCTTTTGTTCTTAATATGTTTGTTGTGTCAGGCAATTCATGCTCCTCACTTCATTTCTGTTCTTATGTTCTTAATATGTTTGTTGTGTCAGGCAATTCATGCTCCTCACTTCATTTCTGTTCTTTTGTTCTTAATATGTTTGTTGTGTCAGGCAATTCATGCTCCTCACTTCATTTCTGTTCTTTTGTTCTTAATATGTTTGTTGTGTCAGGCAATTCATGCTCCTCACTTCATTTGTGTTCTTTTGTTCTTAATATGTTTGTTGTGTCAGGCAATTCATGCTCCTCACTTCATTTGTGTTCTTTTGTTCTTAATATGTTTGTTGTGTCAGGCAATTCATGCTCCTCACTTCATTTCTGTTCTTATGTTCTTAATATGTTTGTTGTGTCCGGCAATTCATGCTCCTCACTTCATTTGTGTTCTTTTGTTCTTATTATGTTTGTTGTGTCAGGCAATTCATGCTCCTCACTTCATTTCTGTTCTTTTGTTCTTAATATGTTTGTTGTGTCAGGCAATTCATGCTCCTCACTTCATTTCTGTTCTTATGTTCTTAATATGTTTGTTGTGTCAGACAATTCATGCTCCTCACTTCATTTCTGTTCTTTTGTTCTTAATATGTTTGTTGTGTCAGGCAATTCATGCTCCTCACTTCATTTCTGTTCTTTTGTTCTTAATATGTTTGTTGTCAGGCAATTCATGCTCCTCACTTCATTTGTGTTCTTTTGTTCTTAATATGTTTGTTGTGTCAGGCAATTAATGCTCCTCACTTCATTTGTGTTCTTTTGTTCTTAATATGTTTGTTGTGTCAGGCAATTCATGCTCCTCACTTCATTTGTGTTCTTATGTTCTTAATATGTTTGTTGTGTCAGGCAATTCATGCTCCTCACTTCATTTCTGTTCTTATGTTCTTAATATGTTTGTTGTGTCAGGCAATTCATGCTCCTCACTTCATTTCTGTTCTTATGTTCTTAATATGTTTGTTGTGTCAGGCAATTCATGCTCCTCACTTCATTTGTGTTCTTTTGTTCTTATTATGTTTGTTGTGTCAGGCAATTCATGCTCCTCACTTCATTTGTGTTCTTATGTTCTTAATATGTTTGTTGTGTCAGGCAATTCATGCTCCTCACTTCATTTCTGTTCTTATGTTCTTAATATGTTTGTTGTGTCAGGCAATTCATGCTCCTCACTTCATTTCTGTTCTTTTGTTCTTAATATGTTTGTTGTGTCAGGCAATTCATGCTCCTCACTTCATTTCTGTTCTTTTGTTCTTAATATGTTTGTTGTGTCAGGCAATTCATGCTCCTCACTTCATTTCTGTTCTTTTGTTCTTAATATGTTTGCTGTGTCAGGCAATTCATGCTCCTCACTTCATTTGTGTTCTTTTGTTCTTAATATGTTTGTTGTGTCAGGCAATTCATGCTCCTCACTTCATTTGTGTTCTTTTGTTCTTAATATGTTTGTTGTGTCGGGCAATTCATGCTCCTCACTTCATTTCTGTTCTTATGTTCTTAATATGTTTGTTGTGTCAGGCAATTCATGCTCCTCACTTCATTTGTGTTCTTTTGTTCTTATTATGTTTGTTGTGTCAGGCAATTCATGCTCCTCACTTCATTTCTCTTCTTATGTTCTTAATATGTTTGTTGTGTCAGGCAATTCATGCTCCTCACTTCATTTGTGTTCTTTTGTTCTTAATATGTTTGTTGTGTCAGGCAATTCATGCTCCTCACTTCATTTCTGTTCTTATGTTCTTAATATGTTTGTTGTGTCAGGCAATTCATGCTCCTCACTTCATTTGTGTTCTTATGTTCTTAATATGTTTGTTGTGTCAGGCAATTCATGCTTCTCACTTCATTTGTGTTCTTTTGTTCTTAATATGTTTGTTGTGTCAGGCAATTCATGCTCCTCACTTCATTTCTGTTCTTTTGTTCTTAATATGTTTGTTGTGTCAGGCAATTCATGCTCCTCACTTCATTTCTGTTCTTATGTTCTTAATATGTGTGTTGTGTCAGGCAATTCATGCTCCTCACTTCATTTCTGTTCTTTTGTTCTTAATATGTTTGTTGTGTCAGGCAATTCATGCTCCTCACTTCATTTCTGTTCTTATGTTCTTAATATGTTTGTTGTGTCAGGCAATTCATGCTCCTCACTTCATTTCTGTTCTTTTGTTCTTAATATGTTTGTTGTGTCAGGCAATTCATGCTCCTCACTTCATTTGTGTTCTTATGTTCTTAATATGTTTGTTGTGTCAGGCAATTCATGCTTCTCACTTCATTTCTGTTCTTTTGTTCTTAATGTTTGTTGTGTCAGGAAATTCATGCTCCTCACTTCATTTGTGTTCTTATGTTCTTAATATGTTTGTTGTGTCAGGCAATTCATGCTCCTCACTTCATTTGTGTTCTTTTGTTCTTAATATGTTTGTTGTGTCAGGCAATTCATGCTCCTCACTTCATTTGTGTTCTTTTATTCTTAATATGTTTGTTGTGTCAGGCAATTCATGCTCCTCACTTCATTTCTGTTCTTGTGTTCTTAATATGTTTGTTGTGTCAGGCTATTCATGCTCCTCACTTCATTTGTGTTCTTTTGTTCTTAATATGTTTGTTGTGTCAGGCAATTCATGCTCCTCACTTCATTTGTGTTCTTATGTTCTTAATATGTTTGTTGTGTCAGGCAATTCATGCTCCTCACTTCATTTCTGTTCTTTTGTTCTTAATATGTTTGTTGTGTCAGGCAATTCATGCTCCTCACTTCATTTCTGTTCTTTTGTTCTTAATATGTGTGTTGTGTCAGGCAATTCATGCTCCTCACTTCATTTCTGTTCTTTTGTTCTTAATATGTTTGTTGTGTCAGGCAATTCATGCTCCTCACTTCATTTCTGTTCTTTTGTTCTTAATATGTTTGTTGTGTCAGGCAATTCATGCTCCTCACTTCATTTCTGTTCTTTTGTTCTTAATATGTTTGTTGTGTCAGGCAATTCATGCTCCTCACTTCATTTCTGTTCTTATGTTCTTAATATGTTTGTTGTGTCAGGCAATGCATGCTCCTCACTTCATTTCTGTTCTTTTGTTCTTAATATGTTTGTTGTGTCAGGCAATTCATGCTCCTCACTTCATTTGTGTTCTTATGTTCTTAATATGTTTGTTGTGTCAGGCAATTCATGCTCCTCACTTCATTTGTGTTCTTTTGTTCTTAATATGTTTGTTGTGTCAGGCAATTCATGCTCCTCACTTCATTTGTGTTCTTATGTTCTTAATATGTTTGTTGTGTCAGGCAATTCAAGCTTCTCACTTCATTTCTGTTCTTTTGTTCTTAATGTTTGTTGTGTCAGGAAATTCATGCTCCTCACTTCATTTCTGTTCTTATGTTCTTAATATGTTTGTTGTGTCAGGCAATTCATGCTCCTCACTTCATTTCTGTTCTTTTGTTCTTAATAATTTTGTTGTGTCAGGCAATTCATGCTCCTCACTTCATTTGTGTTCTTTTGTTCTTAATATGTTTGTTGTGTCAGGCAATTCATGCTCCTCACTTCATTTCAGTTCTTGTGTTCTTAATATGTTTGTTGTGTCAGGCAATTCATGCTCCTCACTTCATTTTGTTTTTTTGTTCTTAATATGTTTGTTGTGTCAGGCAATTCATGCTCCTGACTTCATTTCTGTTCTTATGTTCTTAATATGTTTGTTGTGTCAGGCAATTCATGCTCCTCACTTCATTTGTGTTCTTTTGTTCTTAATAATTTTGTTGTGTCAGGCAATTCATGCTCCTCACTTCATTTGTGTTCTTTTGTTCTTAATATGTTTGTTGTGTCAGGCAATTCATGCTCCTCACTTCATTTCTGTTCTTGTGCTCTTAATATGTTTGTTGTGTCAGGCAATTCATGCTCCTCACTTCATTTGTGTTCTTTTGTTCTTAATATGTTTGTTGTGTCAGGCAATTCATGCTACTGACTTCATTTCTGTTCTTATGTTCTTAATATGTTTGTTGTGTCAGGCAATTCATGCTCCTCACTTCATTTCTGTTCTTTTGTTCTTAATATGTTTGTTGTGTCAGGCAATTCATGCTCCTCACTTCATTTCTGTTCTTTTGTTCTTAATATGTTTGTTGTGTCAGGCAATTCATGCTCCTCACTTCATTTGTGTTCTTATGTTCTTAATATGTTTGTTGTGTCAGGCAATTCATGCTCCTCACTTCATTTCTGTTCTTTTGTTCTTAATATGTTTGTTGTGTCAGGCAATTCATGCTCCTCACTTCATTTCTGTTCTTATGTTCTTAATATGTTTGTTGTGTCAGGCAATTCATGCTCCTCACTTCATTTCTGTTCTTTTGTTCTTAATATGTTTGTTGTGTCAGGCAATTCATGCTCCTCACTTCATTTGTGTTCTTATGTTCTTAATATGTTTGTTGTGTCAGGCAATTCATGCTCCTCACTTCATTTCTGTTCTTTTGTTCTTAATATGTTTGTTGTGTCAGGCAATTCATGCTCCTCACTTCATTTCTGTTCTTTTGTTCTTAATATGTTTGTTGTGTCAGGCAATTCATGCTCCTCACTTCATTTCTGTTCTTTTGTTCTTAATATGTTTGTTGTGTCAGGCAATTCATGCTCCTCACTTCATTTCTGTTCTTTTGTTCTTAATATGTTTGTTGTGTCAGGCAATTCATGCTCCTGACTTCATTTCTGTTCTTATGTTCTTAATATGTTTATTGTGTCAGGCAATTCATGCTCCTCACTTCATTTCTGTTCTTATGTTCTTATTATGTTTGTTGTGTCAGGCAATTCATGCTCCTCACTTCATTTCTGTTCTTATGTTCTTATTATGTTTGTTGTGTCAGGCAGTTCATGCTTCTCACTTCATTTCTGTTCTTTTGTTCTTAATGTTTGTTGTGTCAGGCAATTCATGCTCCTCACTTCATTTGTGTTCTTTTGTTCTTATTATGTTTGTTGTGTCAGGCAATTCATGCTCCTCACTTCATTTCTGTTCTTATGTTCTTAATATGAGCAGAAAGTTTAAACAGTGATGATCAAGAAAACAAATAATTACCTCTCACATCAAATCATTGAACATGAACAAGACCATGACATATGATGATGGAAAACCAGGTCCTGGCTTGGGAGAGGCATAACATGTGGCATGGTTAAACTGGCTAATGGGATTCTAAGCCCTCTCCCCCTCTTGATAATTGCTGATATGTGCATTAGAAATGTTGTGTTTTGCATTTGTAATAAAAGAATACCAAGTATACCAACTATGTTGTTTAAGAGTTATACCCTTTGAATTTTAACGAAAATGTGCAAAAGTTAGAATTGAAAGTGATATTACAATTTATAATGATTGAATTTAGGAATTGTCAATTTATAATTTGAACATTTTGCTTGTACTTTTTCTGGTGACACATAATGTACATTTACTTTGTAAGTTGTAAGTGCATTTATGAAACAAAAACATTATACAAGAGAAATGTTCATGATAAAACTGTAAAATTGTATGTTAACATGGATAGGTAGTATGTAATAAAGTGGGGACGTCATGGTAGTTGGATTTACAACTATATGTGCAATCAGTACCTATCACCACTAAAGTTGTGAGTTTGAATCCCACTCATCGTGAGGTGTACTCGATACAACATTATGTGATAAAGTTTATCTAACTAGCGACAGGTCAGTGGTTTTCTCAGCATATTCCTGTTTCCTCCACCAGTAAAACTGACTTCCATGATATACCTGAAATATTGTTGAACGTGGCATTAAACACCACAACCCTAACTCTTCATCAGGTATGCTGATGATCATAGTCAAATGATTTGAGAGCCAAATTATTAAAAAGTTTTTGAGAGCATTGGTATGTAAAGGGTCTAATCAGGATGGTTAAAATCAGCTAAGGTTATCATCAGGATGGGTAAAATCAGTTAAGGTTATCATCAGGATGGGTAAAATCAGCTAAGAGTGACATCAGGATGGTTAAAATCAGCTAAGGTTATCATCAGGATGGTTAAAATCAGCTACGGTTATCATCAGGATGGTTAAAATCAGCTACGGTTATCATCAGGATGGTTTAAATCAGCCAAGGTTATCATCAGGATGGTTAAAATCAGCTAAGGTTATCATCAGGATGGTTAAAATCAGCTAAGGTTATCATCAGGATGGTTAAAATCAGCTAAGGTTATCATCAGGATGGTTTAAATCAGCTAAGGTTATCATCAGGATGGTTAAAATCAGCTAAGGTTATCATCAGAATGGTTAAAATCAGCTAAGGTTATCATCAGGATGGTTAAAATCAGCTAAGGTTATCATCAGGATGGTTAAAATCAGCTAAGGTTATCATCAGGATGGTTAAAATCAGCTACGGTTATCATCAGGATGGTTAAAATCAGCTAAGGTTATCATCAGGATGGTTTAAATCAGCCAAGGTTATCATCAGGATGGTTAAAATCAGCTAAGGTTATCATCAGGATGGTTAAAATCAGCTAAGGTTATCATCAGGATGGTTAAAATCAGCTAAGGTTATCATCAGGATGGTTTAAATCAGCTAAGGTTATCATCAGGATGGTTAAAATCAGCTAAGGTTATCATCAGAATGGTTAAAATCAGCTAAGGTTATCATCAGGATGGTTAAAATCAGCTAAGGTTATCATCAGGATGGTTAAAATCAGCTAAGGTTATCATCAGGATGGTTTAAATCAGCTAAGGTTATCATCAGGATGGTTAAAATCAGCTAAGGTTATCATCAGAATGGTTAAAATCAGTTAAGGTTATCATCAGGATGGTTAAAATCAGCTAAGGTTATCATCAGGATGGTTTAAATCAGCTAAGGTTATCATTAGGATGGTTAAAATCAGCTAAGGTTATCATCAAGATGGTTAAAATCAGTTAAGGTTATCATCAGGATGGTTAAAATCAGCTAAGGTTATCATCAGAATGGTTAAAATCAGCTAAGGTTATCATCAGGATGGTTAAAATCAGCTAAGGTTATCATCAGGATGGTTAAAATCAGCTAAGGTTATCATCAGGATGGTTTAAATTAGCTAAGGTTATCATCAGAATGGTTAAAATCAGCTAAGGTTATCATCAGGATGGTTAAAATCAGTTAAGGTTATCATCAGGATGGTTAAAATCAGGTAAGGTTGACATGAATTACTTTATTTTCAGCTGTTAGCCCTGCCATGTGGATTAATGAGGGGAGCTTTAGCAAACCTAGGTATTAACAGTATAGTTACAGCAGAGGTTACTGCTATGCCTGCATGTAAGTACAAAGTATGAAAACATAGTTTACTGTAGAGTCATGTGAGAGTACAAATTTGTTGTACAAATGATCTGTAACATATTCTTTGGACTATGATCCTGAAAATATTTTGGAAGTTATAAATTGTTTTGATTTGTTTTATTTGAATAAATAAAAATGTATTACCATAATCCGTTATATATATTAATACACTATCTTTTACTCTGAATGTGTTTTCCTACATGGGGTTCAGATTGTACACATGCCAATAGGCATACAAGATCATTTTCAAAGCCCCAATAAAGACAATATGAAGCATAGATTTTCCATATGAAATCTACTCCTTTGAAGTTATCAGGAACAGTATACAAAACAGTGTTCAAAGAACTTGGGTTGTAGAGTGAGTGAGTGATTGTTGTTTAACGCCAACTCAGCAATTTTTCAGCAATATCATGGTGAGAACAAGTTAATTTTGAATGAAATGATGATGAGGTCTGCTTTATAATTTGTGCTATAAGTTGTATGCAACATATATAATAAACATGTACAAAAAAAAGTATGTTTGGTTTTTTTTCAGGTAAATTTCAGATACAAATACAGAGAACATGACAGTGACATAGAATGATCTACATTTGTATATTATTGTGCAATAAAATGATGTGATAAATAAACCCAGGAGACAATTCCTGCACAGCCTGATACAGAATTGAACTTCTTGATAAAACAATTGAACTGGGAAGAACTTTTATTTAAAGTTTAAGTTTCAAATAAATTATTGTACAGGAAAGGAATACTATTTAAATATGTACTGAAATTGAATGTGTCTGTTATTTTCTAATGTGATTTATACAATAATGTACTGTTGTTGGTTATTAAGATCTTTAACTGGAGTCATTTAGGGTTTTAACTATCATACTTGGATACCAGGTATTGATATCATTAACACACTGTGGTCAGTAAAACAGGAATGATTTATTTTCAGTTTAAATATTTAACTCATTTCAGCTATTCTCCTCTATGAAAAAAAAATCTGAAAGCTGCAGGGCATGGTCTTAACTGGTCAAAAATGGAGGTTTAGAAAGGATGTGTAGATGGTTTCAACTATTTTCATTGATTTTCAGTTATTTTATTTTATAACTAGAATCAACCCTGGTTAAAGTTTTAACATATTTAGTTGATTGATTGATTACTGCTTAACTTCCAGCGAGCAGTATTTCAGTTATATTCAGGACGAGAACAAGTTCAATAATATATAAAACTACATAGAAATGAGGGAGAACAGGGTCAACGACTTTTGACTGCACCTGGAAAAGTATTGAGAGTTCAGTTGGGTAAGGATTAAAAAAAATTGTCTTTGCCCCTACATTTTTTTCTGAAATCTACAAGAGGTTTTGAACATTCAGGGAGCATGGCCTCCTCCAAACATGATACCACTTTTGTCTATGGTCAGGCTTTCCCTACTATAACCTGACAAATTCCCTCATTGAAAAGGTACCCTCTGTCTGCCACATGTGGATGCACTGACCAGCTCTGTGGGTTTGAGTCCTGGGAACCTTCACCAGTACCCAATTAATGTATTTGAGCATTGAGGGGTAAGTTATAGTCTGTCATTTAACAACATATTGTGGTCATTTAGGGAAATTCTATGTAGGGTCATCTGCCATATTATTATTCACATCTACATCTATCTACATCTGTAGTACCACTTTTTGTGGTTTTAATATCTATATATGAATAATTTAAGCAGCCTTTAAAATAGAAGGGATCATTTAAAGTGATAGTGTTTGCAATTTTTTTTTCTTTTTTTTTTCTGGTGTCATTTTTATTTTTGCAGTGAAACATTGCTTTACACATGAGTTGATTGAAAATTGTGCTGTAATAGCTATATATTTTTCTGGCTCCATTTATTGCTAATAACTTAAAGGGGCATTATCTGCCGAAATCGTAAATTTTTGTTACCCATAAAAACTGTCAGATATGATTGATGCCTTAATAAAACGTGTTTCTGTAACTTATAAATGTTATGAAATGTACGCGTATCGGGGAAAAAACGTGCAACTGCTCATGTTTTGAGATCGATCAAGAAATGGACGCCATCTTATTAATTATTGGCATTGTTTACGGAGTTTGCCGAATCGTCATTAAATCAGTACAACAATGCATTTATTTCTTATTTTCTGTGAATCTGCTTTTAGTCGGCGTTAATTACGGATAAAGAACCATGCAAGTTTGCAGTTAATAAGCGACAAAATACAAATTATTCGTTTTTACCTGTCACTAGTAAGGTCAGTTGCATACGGAGAAAGCGAGGTCAAATTATTTACTTGCAAGGAAATAATAAATCGATGGTAATTTTCATTCTCAGAAGGCGAAAAGTGGTACGATAAGCTGTTTAATGTGAAATATTTGTCTTTATTTCATCATTTTAAAGCTTTTTTCAAATTTCCAAAACATATAATTGTTTTGGTTAAAATTGTAGCTAATGCCTCTTTAATATGAATAAAGAGGTATTACACATGTACGAGTATATATAGTAATAGATACAGAAATTTTATGAACTTTTTCATCTTTTCTTTATGAAAATAAGTATACAAATAACATGTATATGAAAAAAACATCATTGAGAAGTAGCCGAGATGATCATATTTTGTATGATAATTACCAGATATTGTATAATTAATTTAAGCCATTCTTTCTTTGTTGAGTGTTTATATATATTAATTACAAGGTATTATATAATTAATTTAGCCCATTCTTTCTTTGTTGAGTATAACGAGTATCAATAAAGAATGTATAATTTAACGGTGTCTTCCCGATTGTCCCACTTTTAGAAATTGCAGATAAAAAGGTAAGAAAAAGTGTGGGACAATCGGGAATATGTTTTTGAAAACAGTGAAGTGTGTAGCTGATAATTACATGTAATTAACAGAAGTAAATTTTATAAGTATATATAAAAAAAGAGATTGTATTTCAATATTTATTTTTTCAAGACATAAGGCAAACATAAATTATAAGCACTAAAGAAGGAAATAACATAATATTTACATACCATTAATAAATGATTATATATAGCACTAAGGAAATAATATTTACATCAATTATAAGCAAATATAGTCAAAGTAATGCAGATATCAAGCACATTTGAGACAAAATATGTTTATTTAAGAAGTTTCAACACCTAAAAAAAAATGTGAGACAATCAGAACTCTAAAATTTTAAAAAGTAGGACCAGCGGGAATAAACCAATTTAACACAGACTAATGTAATTACAAATTATGATTTGCCAAAAGACATTTTCTTTCATTAACTTTTAACATTGTCAACATTGGTATGAATGAATTCCTTGTTTTTTTTATGTTGATGAGGATTTTTGATATTGCATAGTTTTGTTATTTGAATGATTAATGAAATAAAAACATGAACAAAATAATGACATAATATACCGGTATTCAGAATCATTTTCAACATTTTGATTTGTTTTATGTAATTAACTATTCCACCTCTCTCTCCCAATCCTCCTCCCAAACGCCTAAATTGTTTCACACACTGTTGGTATTACTAAAAATTAAAACAAATGTAGTTTTATTAAATTTCAAAAATATGCTATTTAAAAGACCTACCGTTGTTATTTTATTCACATTTTTATTAATTATATATGACCCCTCCAAACCACCACCACACCCTCTTTACCCAAATTATTATGATGGACTATTTCTTAAGAATATTTCATGATACTAAGGAGGTAATCAGAAGCCATAAATCAAAGGACAGACAATACAATGGCCAAAAGAAAAAAGGACAAACAATGATCTACAAAACACTAGAGAAGACTAAAAAATTAAGAAACACACAGAGGTTGAACTCGGGTGCTTCAGAATGGTAAGCAGTTCCTGTTCCACTAGTAGCACCTGTTATTATACAAACTCGATGATAAGTTATGAATGAGGAAAGAACGGGATTGTGATTACGATAAACTGAATATGTCAGTGGTCATTAGTAATTCAGATATTCTGTAACAGTTAGCCAAGTCTTGGTGGCGACCATAAAACTTTGAAATGATGACTTCAACTTAACCACTTGGAACCTTTGATTCAGTAGCATCCTTGTCAGCAGCTACCCTATTGTCTAGTGTAGGAACCACAAGCTCTGGAATATGGTATCAACTGAGAATTATATACTCCATATGAATCTGCTGCTGGAATGTTGCTACAGATAAATGGAAAGTTCACGATAGGGAAATTGAAATAATATCTTTGTCATAAATGTTTGTCAGTCTGAATATTTATCCAGTCCTCGCTGTCAATTTCTATGTGAAAGCATGAAGCAGACTGTGGTATCCTTTATTCCAAGCTTAATGGGAAATATGCATCAACAAAATCACCAAATTTAGAATTATTAGTGAAAGGACTACATCTATATAGTGGAAAGTGGAAGTGAAGCCAATGTATGAAGTCTGTCTCGTAGGAATAAAGGAACAAGTCAGTGAAAAGAGTAGTGCAGTTGTTATCCGTCTTTTTACCCTTTAATAATGTGGGGCAACCAACCCTTACTGAATCATATGTAGAAGGAAAACTGTTACAATATATGTTTAAACTTTTGATCATTCATTGTATGCATATATAATGCAAGTTACCTCGGGATTTTTTGACATTCTACTTGGTTTGCACATACCGGTTAATTGATGTACATCTCGTTAAGAACATGAAATATGCCGATGCCTATGGCATTAAAAAAACCTGGTATCTGAAAATAATTGAACCAGACAAGATAGACAAAAATATGAACCAAGGCACAATATAACAGGGTGTTGATGACAAGTTGTCAATTACCTCGGGAGACATATCAAATTAAGAAATGTATTATTCATAAATTGTATTTCCATAAAATGACTTAAGTGATTTCTTCACTTTGATAAATCATTATTGACGACTGAACGAAGGCCTTTTTATTGCACTTTAACAATTTGTGGCAACCAACCCAAGATCAAGTGAATTCTGGGGTCAAAAGAAAACGGTTACAATTTAAATCAGTTTATTTGTATCCTTTAAAATGCTATTAGTCCTGGGAAATATGCAGTGAGTGAGAAATAACAAATATTGCATTTATTTGTTTAAAATTTATGTCAACATTTATAAATGACCAAATATCACTGGAGATAACGCTCATATATGTAGTAGAAATCAAATACTTAGAATGCATTGTAATATTCTCAAACAAGATCACATCTCTACTACTCGGTGCACAAAAATGTAATAAAATAAAAACCCATGTGAAGCAGGAACTGGCTACCCTTACGGAGCACCTGAGTTTACTCCTGGGTCTGTAGTGTTCGTGTGGCTCAATCTTTCGTTTTCTGTGTCGTATTTTGTAAATCATTGTCCCCTCACTTTTGATTTACGACTTCTTCAAACTTTTCTTACCCACTCCCCCTCTTTTTTGAAGAAAATAGGTTATTCAATTCCATATCGGGTAAATCAAAATTGAACCTATAAGTGCTGCCCATTTTAATTTCTTTTTTCGTTTGTTACAAAATGCCATACCACGTGTTAGTAGTCGGGAACCTCCAGGCTAGGATTGGATAATTCATGCAATGCACTGATGTATTTGTTTGCCAAATTGTGGAATACAATTCAAATAAAGAAAATGGGAAAGGTTTTGGTTCACTGATTGTAATTTTTAAACTTTGTATTTCACCATCAAATGCAATGGGAACCGGAAGTATATACACTATTCTCATTGGATATGTACAATGTACGTACATTAATTGTCGGTAAATATAAAATTTATTTGTACGAGCTTTAGAAACAGGCAGAATAGCAAGCCTTCGGCGAGCTTTTCAAGCCTGTTTCGCAGCGAGTACACATGAATTTTATATTTAACGACAATGTACGTATATTGTGTTTATCCTGCAATGTCAAAAAAGTCGGAAAACTTGTCAGATTTAAGCAAAAAGGACAGAAACAAGCGTCATTCCTCGCCTTTCATAAATGTTTTCAATGGTGTCTTCTTCGTGGTCCGCGTTACATTAGTACCAGTTTCATACTTGTCTGCGCCCTCCGCTGTTACATAGCTACAGGGTACCAGGAAAGTTTATTCATAGGCTGAAAAGTTTATTCGTATAGTACAAAAGTTTATTCGTATAGTACGAATAAAGCAAAAATTTATTCGTATAGCATATTTGTACAGCAAATGTACTGATTGCAGGATAAAAGTAGTTATGTTTAATTTATTTTTGGAAAGGTGTACGCTATACAACATTATGTAATAAAGTTTGTCAGTGACTTGTGATAGGTCGGTGGTTTTCTCTGGGTACTCTGGTTTTCTTCCACCAATAGATTGATTGATTTATTGTGCTTAACGCCACTTTCAGCAATATTTCAGCTATATCATGGCGACCAGTTTTAGTGGTGGAAGAAGCCGGAATATCCGGAGAGAAACACCGACCATGGGCAAGCAACTAGTAAACTTTATCATTTGCGGATGCAAGTCGGGTGCACCCTTTTTGTAATTTACAAAGCTGGGCGCGAACCCACGCCGTATTGGTGATAGGCTTGTATGAGTTGTTAGGTAATCCAACTAACTCATTGAACCACCAGGTCCCTCTCTTCCACCAATAAAACTGACCACGATATTACTGAAATATTGTTGAAAGTGGCGCTAAACATCATAACCATAACCATATTTTTGGAACAGTGAATGAAAGAACTTCAGAAACATATACCAAAGCATGGTATTCATTGGAAACATGCTGATAATGAAGTTGAAAAGTGACACGTTTCACTCAATAACAGAACAATTCTCATCTTGAAATATAAATTACAAAAATAATCCGTTTCCGGATTAACAGAGAAAATGATTAACGAATCGAACCGGGAAACTTAGCAACAGTCTGACCACCGAAATACCTGGAAGGAACATTTCATTATTGTATTGGTTTTTCCATATCCTGGTCATTGACCATCGGGAACACCATGTCTTTGTTTTCTTCATACCTCGTCAACCGTAATGTTTATGGGGGGGGGGGGGGGGGAATAAACAGTAATGGTCAACAATTTCACCAATATCAACAAAACGAACAATCACCTTTCAGTATTAATCAAATACGTACCTCGGAGAATTGCAGGCTTATAGCTAGCTTCACACTGGTTCCTAACATAGCTGATTTACATCACAAGCGAAAACTATCAATAGTGAAGTTGAAAATTAAAAAAAAAAAAATTCTTTCATGAGATTTATAAATAATAATGTTTTGTTCTCCTTGCTTTTAAATTTCGTAACTTTTCGTCTAGTATAATAATATGTTATTTCTGTTCTTGTGTTAGGGACAGACCATTTAAAGAGGCATTAGTTACGATTTTGACCAACAAAAATATATGTTTTGGAAATTGGTAAATAGCTTTAAAATGATGAAATTAAGGTAAATATTTCACATTAAACAGCTTATCGTACCACTTTTCGCCTTTTGAGAACGAAAATTACCATCGATTTATTATTTCCTTGCAAGCAAATAATTTGACATCGCTTTCTCCGTATGCAACTGACCTTACTAGTGACAGGTAAAAACGAATAATTTGTATTTTGTCGCTTATTAACTGCAAACTTGCATGGTTCTTTGTCCGTAATTATAACGCCGACTAAAAGCAGATTCACAGAAAATAAGAAATAAGTGCATTGTTGTACTGATTTAATGACGATTCGGCAAACCCCGTAAACAATGCCGATAATTAATAAGATGGCGTCCATTTCTTGATCGATCTCAAAACACTAGCAGTTGCACCTTTTTCCCCCGATGCGCGTACATTTCATAACATTTATAAGTTACAATACAATAGAATACAAATCTTTTATTGTCAATCATGACGCCCAATATATTGAGCAGAATAATTAAGTGAATTACATACAGTATTTCATTAATATTATTAATATTTTATTTATTATTAAATATTATTATTTTTATTTTTTTATTTTTCAATCTATCTTAATTTCCTTTGAGAACTAAATCTCTTTCTTTAAATAAAGAACTTAGTATTGAACTAGTGTTCTTAATTATAAAATTATCTTCTGATGACATTAACCATATTAATTTTGATTTATTTAGCAGATTATTGAAATTTGTATTCACATTTTTAATATTATTAATAATTTGGGTTCTCTTGTTTTCTAAAACAGGACACTGAAGAAAATGGGTTTCATCTTCAACCCCCCTCATTCAGTGTCGATATGGCTTGTCAGGCGTAATTCTTTTTATTTTTCTTATTATTCTAACAAGTGTTGCCTGAGGGCAAGTGTGGACACAGAAATGTGCTGTTCAAAAGGCAAGTGTGAATGTCAATATTTCATATTATTACATAAGGCTCTATTTTACTGTTTTTCTATTGACCAGAAGCAATACACGTGACATTCCATTTTCTAACATATTGATTAGCAAAAAGCAATTTCTGTGCAAAATTAATGAATAAAATTACGTGGCACGAGAGTGCAATATGTTTTTTTATTGCACAGAAATAGTTTTTTACTAATCAATATGCTAGAAATTTTCATAAAATTTCAAAATTTTCAAAAAATTTCAAAATTTATAATTAAAAAAAAAAAAATTTAAAGTTCAAAATTTGTTAAAAAATTTCAAAATTTCAAAAATTTCAATTTCTTTTTTAAATTCAAAATTTTCATAAAATTTCAAAACATTCAAAAATTTCATAAGTTTAAAAAAAAATCAAAATGATAAAATTTTCAAAAAGTTTCAAAAATTTCAAAGTTTTCATAAAATTTAAAAATTATAGTAAAATAGAGCCTTATGTAATAAAACAATTACTACACTTGAACTAAATCAATATTGAACTAAATCAATATTGTTGTACTCTGCTCCATAAAACCTCATATTGATCTCGTTCAAATGCAGTAATTGTATATTATTAACTTTAAGAAAAAAAAAATCATGGACACAGGGGTCTTGGATTTTTTTAATAAAAAAACTAATCCTGGATTATTATTTTTGCTTAATGTCCGGTCCTGTGTTTTTATTTCAAATTTTCATCATAGCCCCCCTCCCCTCCCAAGAGATATAAAATTGTATCATTAATAATAAATTAATGAATAATAAATTCAGATTTTCTATTTAAAATAAATCTCATTTACAAAACCACTGATATTTGTTCAATTTTTAACGCTGATTTAAGCTTTAGTTGCAACAAATTTTGATTTTTCTCTTTAAACTGTCGAAACATAACATTTATTTAACTGTAAAATTCACAAATAAAATTCACACCCCCCTTTTTTTCCCCTTTTTTTCTTGTTTAAATCAATGATCAACAATATTCCAGAATCAAACAAATGAATACATATAACATAGATTTCTTTTACCTGCATCTTTTTGTTTTACATTATTATATCAAGAAAATGGTGGCTGTAACATTCATCAAATTCAAGTGAGGGGTAGGGGTTTTCGGGTGGGTTTCCGCGTAAGATGGTTCCGTTTCAATGTTAAAAGTCCGATATTTTTCTTTCCTATATGAACCAAAGAACACATGTATAGCTGTTTTCTTTTTAAAAAATTATCATATTTAAAAAATAATAACATTTTAACCTTTAATACACTCAGTAATATGCTTTTCCTTGCCGTAGAGCAAAAATACTTACATGGTTGGAAAGCTGGAGATGTCAAGATTCTATATTTATAAACTTTTGACCTGAGTAACCTTGCTAAACCATGCGGAGTCAGTGTCTTTTAAATCGGTCCTCCAATCAGGACGTTCATTATTCTTGTCCAAGATAAAAAATACATCGCTAAAATTACCTGTGGGTGTTTCCCCACTTCAACTCGTAAATTTACATAGAAATCGGTGATATTTCGTCATAAAACTTCACACATGGTTTTGTCTATCATCTTTCTTGAAGACAAACATAAAATTTTATTGCATTTATCAATATTTTATGAGTATCAACAGTTTTTTCAACACCGTATCTGTTTCTCGATACAGCCGCCCGATTACCAATGAGACAAGTCACGTGACTATACATGCTACTCACAGTGATCCGTGACCCACTTTAGCACGTTCATCCAGTTTATTCATAATATGTTGTTTAAATATATGAATTTATTACACAATCATTTTTTGCAGATTTACGTTTTGTTTCTATATACTTATGGCAAAACAAACAAATCGGAGAAAACGGTCCGTGTTTAATGAGACACATTTACAAAAGATTGTTTTCGAAAATTGAAGAACTACGAAATTATGTGGAAAAAAAGAACGGACATCGGAACAATGCCATGAATTCGTAAAAAAATAAAAATAGGCCTATACTACGGGACAAAATTGTTTTAATGATATTATTTATAAGATCGCCCTTTGTAATCGATCGTTCGTGCACTACAATAAAGCTACACATAAGCTCTGCTTCTTAGCTAAAAGCACAGAAAGTTACAGGGTAGGAAGCCATACAATTGAGAGGATTATGTAAACATATAATTTGTAATAGTTTTCATTTGACAATTACAGACGATGAGTATTATAAATACATGTACTTTTAAAGTTTATTATATAAAACTTCAGGGTACATCTCTTACGTAATATAATAATGTGTTCATGGTAATACAATATTCGTATTCGCCAACAGTAAAAAGATTAATCTGTTTTCATAACGGTTATTTCTGATTTGAACAAAGCGTAACATATAATATGTCTCTGCGTAAAGAAAACATTCTTTGTTTATTTTAATCACGTCTTTCGATCTGGCGGACCCTTGTCCTTTGGAAGATTGTTCGGAGTTCAGTAATTTTGTTATTACCCTTATTTGCACCGAGATCAAAGTATCCGCACCTGTTCCGAGTATACGAATATCCGGCGTGATAAGGAAATAAGGGGAGTCACAGCTCCAGATAGATAATTTCAAGTGACATCTCCCTTTAATTTAAACTCACTGCTTAGAAAACTATTTGAAACTTTTTGGAGAAGATTCATGCGTTTTAATACATTTCATCACATTCACAAAATGCTTCAAAATTGTTGACGGAAAAGCTTCCTAAATACTCAAAACCCAGGAGCTTCCGGGGGGTTTTGCCCCCGGGGCCCCCTACAAAGGCTCTGCCCTGGACCCGCTGGAGACCTTAAGCGGTCCCCAGACCCATCGCCGACTTTCGTCCCCCCTAACACAAAATCCTCGATCCGCCCCTGATTATTACATCATTTTAATAATTTTTAACATTGCATAATACAATCTATATGTCATATGCACTCCCTTTCAACTAAAATATTTCCGAAGACAAAAAGGGGTGGCGCTAAAAACGGCCAAAGCCCGCTTTTAATAAGGAGTGGAATGGAAATATCAAAGAGGGGGCAAATGCCAAACCCAGAGTTGCTGCTCAAATTATTTGGATGGGAATACAACTTGTACATAGCAAATTACAACACATGTATATAATTAAAACAAAATAATACTATGAATATAACAAAATGTGAATAGATATCTAACTCGATAGTAAGAAGGGTACAACAACCAAATGTTGACCTGTACCCTGCCAACAATTGTACTCAAAAATGCATTGTTTGTATCATGAGTCACCAGTTACAAATGTGTAAATCTAATAATTGTATGTGTAATATGACAATAACAAAATGTGACTAGATATCTATCTCAATAGTACAGCAACCAAATGTTGACCTGTACCCTGCAAACAGTTGTACTTAAAAATGCATTGTTAGTATCATGAGTCACCAGTTACAAATGTGTAAATCTAATAATTGTATGTGTAATATGACAATAACAAAATGTGACAAGATATCTATCTCAATAGTACAGCAACCAAATGTTGACCTGTACCCTGCCAACAATTGTACTCAAAAATGCATTGTTAATATCATGAGTCACCAGTTACAAATGTGTAAATCTAATAATTGTATGTGTAATATGACAATAACAAAATGTGACTAGATATCTATCTCAATAGTACAGCAACCAAATGTTGACCTGTACCCTGCAAACAGTTGTACTTAAAAATGCATTGTTTGTATCATGAGCCACCAGCTACAAATGTCTAAATTTAATAATTGTATGTCAACAATAAAAGCAAATTAATAGAAAGATGTAATACAACATAAAACAACATGAGCAGTCAAATCCTGACCTCATGTAAAAAGGGAAGTGGAAACATTCACCCACAGAAAATTATTTGTGTATAACCATGTGTTTTACAAGTTAAACGAGGAAATGCGGATATATCTTTGAACTGCATTTGAGATCCATCTTCCTAGGTGTCTTATATACGGTTCTGAAAAACCTAAGGCAGTCGCATGAGTAGCAGCCCCTATACGAAAACTGTGACCTTTGTAAAATGTTGGATCGATGCCTAAAAATTGCAAGATAAAAGTTAATTGTCCTGTTACGTAACTGTGTGTAACTGGAGTCCCCCCAATGTTTTGAAATAGGGGGCCGTCTACACGGCTGTGTTTTTCCAGATGAGAATGTACCGCTGTAACTGGACATAGTTGCAAATTATTGTGATTTGCTTCAATCGTGATTGTAACGGGTTGATTATTTTTAATATTTTTATAGTGTCTTATGACCTGTGGACATCGATTGCAGTATGTAAATGATACATCCTGTTTTTGGATAATTGAACGGCCTCCTTAGGTGAACGTACTAAAATTTAGCCCAAGCACAAAAATGCGTTGAAGGCTAATAGAAAAACTGCTTTAAGTAGCGTTTTTGTGAAGTTGTTGTCAATACATTTATCAATACCATCAATAATTTTCTCCAACATTTGTTTTGTAATAGGTAGACGTGGTATCATGTGACTTCCTAAGGTTGTTGCATACTTTGAGGAGTTTTTCTTAACTACGAAGGCACTGGTTGGGTGAAAAATTCATAAAATTTTATGAATGTAGCTGATTGCAGAGACGTGAGAAGTAATGGTGGTATGATTTATCAAACAGAGCACCAATGAAATTGCAAATTTGAATCACAGAAAGGGGCAACCTTGTTACAGACTTGTCAAAGATAAAAATTAAATTCCAAGAGTCTTTGTACGATTTTCTTGCCGACCATGACAGAGAGGATCTTAATAAATTCATTGCTGAACTATTCAAATTGTCAGTAGGTGTTCTGGTATTTCCGCTGGGGTCGGATTCAGCCAAGGAGCAACTTGTTTGGCCTTCTGAAAGTGGAAACGAGACAAATTGTCAGCTACTATGCTTGTTTCTGAATCCTATTGTACGATTGCTATTGTTCTGTTTATATATGTTAGTTATACCAATAAAATATGTTTATACCAAATGGCTATTCCCTTATGCATTAGCTGTTTGAGAATAAAATGAAATGAATAAGAACACTCATGATGTATTATACAAAATGGTTAGACGTGATTGTGCAATTCAATGAAATATGCTGGACCCCCATGAAGTTAATATAAGTCACCACACACATACAATGGTAAGGCGATATCGCAGTTTACTTCAGAACACTCGTGATATACACAAGTGTAAAACGTGATTGGAGTTTAAATATTACGTGTAAAGTTAAATAACACTCGTGTTGTTATGTTGGTTTAATAAAAGATTCACTGAATAAACAGAAAACGCTTTGAGTGGAAAAATTACGGCCACAGTTACATTTCGACGAGAGGACCTGGCAAGAAGAAAACAAGCCGCCGATAGATTTAACAATGTTTTGACAAACTTGCGCTTCATTGGAAACAATGAAAGCAAAAATCCCCTATGTACCCCAATAGAGAGATATAGGTCACGACCACCGATACGCAAGCCCACATTAAAGCACGACCCTCTAGATTTTGCAAAGGAGTCAGAACCAAGTTCTAAACTGGTATCAGTTAAAGGGGCATTATCTGCCAAGATCGTAAATTTTTGTTACCCATAAAACTATCAGATATGATTGATGCCTTAATAAAACGTGTTTCTGTAACTTGTATATGTTATGAAATGTACGCGCATCGGGGAAAAAATGTGCAACTGCTAGTGTTTTGAGATCGATCAAGAAATGGACGCCATCTTATTAATTATCGGCATTGCTTACGGAGTTTGCCGAATCGTCATTAAATCAGTACAACAATGCACTTATTTCTTATTTTCTGTGAATCGGCGTTAATTACGGACAAAGAACCATGCACGTTTGCAGTTAATAAGCGACAAAATACAAATTATTTGTTTTTACCTGTCACTAGTAAGGTCAGTTGCATACGGAGAAAGCGATGTCAAATTATTTGCTTGCAAGGAAATAATAAATCGATGGTAATTTTCGTTCTCAAAAGGCGAAAAGTGGTACGATAAGCTGTCTAATGTGAAATATTTACCTTTATTTCATCATTTTAAAGCTATTTACCAATTTCCCAAACATACAATTTGTTGGGTCAAAATCGTAGCTAATGCCTCTTTAAAGGGATATTAAAGCTCATTTTGGTAATTTTTTGTATCTCATGAAAACTTGCAGTTGGTTCAATAAATGATATTTATGAAACATTAACCCGGTTTTTATCAATGAAACTTTGTAAAAGTGACATAATTCGTTGATAATTCTGTCATATCTTGCGGTTTTCTCGGGGTTTTTCCAATAATTGAATTTGTGCTTCCTGGACAAAAATTCATTTCGACCCTTTTAAGTGATATTTTAACGATATTAGGGATTATATGGGCGTGCAAAGTATTTTTGGATTGCTTTTACAATTAAATTGAAAAGAAACAACCTTCGTCACGATTTGAAAAAATATATGTTAAAACGAGCTTTAATATCCCATTAAATCAGTCCAAAGTTTCATCATAAAAAGTAAAAGATTTACACCTTGACATACTCACATAATATATTTCACCTTTTCAATCTTATTCAATCTCTTTGTATTATTATTTTCAAGTAAAATGTGTAGCTTTCAACTACATGCTTACATACATTTTTTTTCTCCCTCAATGTATAAATAATTCTCGCAAGTTTAAAATTTAAATCAGCATGCATATATATTTTTTTGTCATATTTGTAAGTTCTTCATAGGAAACAGATTTTAAAAAAGGTTTTGCTTTATGTTGGTCCTCGTTTTCCTGATATGTACTCATTACATATAGGGGTCCTCGAAATGAGAGAGGCAACTTTGTACTATATAATAGCAACAACTCTGCTATGTTTTTGGCAAGGAAGAATAATAAATCTAAAACATATCTTCAGTTAATGCATGGCCGTAGCGCTATGTAGGCAAATCATCTGATAGTTTGTTTGTTTGTTTGTTTGTTTGGTGGTGTTTAACGCCACTTTCAACAACCAGGGCTATTAAAAGATTCGCCTTATTCGATCTCTTAAAAAGTTTATATTCCGATACCAAGATCTTGTCGAAATATATTCCGTCTCTGCAGAAACGATTATAAACGATGCATTTTCATATAGTGAAAATGTATAAAGATAAGGAAGCCAAGAAAAATGTCAAAAATATTTTTTTATCAATGTGTGACGTAAAAGTGTGTTTGACATTTACTTCACTGAATATGGTACTGCTTTGACGACTGTTTTACTCTTTTGTTCCTGTATTTAAATTTTGTTATAGCGACAGCCGGAACCTTTGAACCATAATGAGAGCGGGAGGTTTGGCGCTTTAAAATCTGATTCAACCCACCATTTCTTTAGAAATGCCTGTACCAAGTCAGGGTCATTATGGTTTTCACAGTTTTCCGGTTGTTGACTGATTTTGTCTGTTTATATAATTATGAGTTTTGACTTTCCCTTTGTAAGATTGTTCGGAGTTCGGTAATTTTGTTATTACCCTTATTGGTTATATCGAACTAACAACATCAGTGGTGATAGGCACTGATTGCATAGGTAATGGTAAATTCAATACCATACGATCATGACCACGACGGCCCCTCATATCTGAAATTGTTTACATGACAAAATACAATGCGAATATTTGCCTTTTCTTACTTTCGTAGAAAAAAAAATACGTGAAATATTAAATATAAGGATATCTTGACGACTATGATATTTAATCCCAGAAATGTTTCACCATTTATTGTATGTAAATACACGAGTTGCTACGAGAAGACATCAACAGAGAAGTTTTAACTCTGGAAATTAGTTCTCTTAGTTTAGTTTAAACATATTTTATTGTCCAAAAACATGACAATAGGATCAGATACAAGTTTTTCAACTTAGAACATCTTCTCCTTTATATAAACAATATACAATTACAGTTGAACATAAATACACAAAAGCTACAGTCTTTCTTAATAATTAGAAAAACAACAAAAAAACAACAACATGAAATGTACGAGTGCAACACAATTTGAAATTTACCCAATGACAAATCGAACAGACCTTTACAATAAATGGACTAGTTATAGAGTTCTCTTGAATCCACAGAATTGTGACTACCCCCTCCCCCTCCCTTTTCCACAGACTACCGTTTGCCTCACGTTTAAAACGCATGTGCTACGGCCTTGTAATGTCATTTATTCAAATGACGAAAACAACAAATATATATATTTTACATGAAAACAAGGAGTACATTGTGTTACATAATATATTATTACATAACATGTAACATTATCATTTTAATAATTGTTATCATTGCATAATACAATTTATATGTCCTATGCACTCCCTTTCAACTAAAATATTTCCGAAGACAAAAAGGGGTGGCGCTAAAAACGGCCAAAGCCCGCTTTTGATAAGGAGTGAAATGGAAATATCAAATAGGGGGCAAATGCCAAACCCAGAGTTGCTGCTCAAATTATTTGGATGGGAATACAACTTGTACATAGCAAATTACAACACATGTATATAATTAAAAAAAAATAATACTATGAATATAACAAAATGTGACTAGATATCTAACTCGATAGTAAGAAGTGTGCAACAACCAAATGTTGACCTGTACCCTGCCAACAATTGTACTCAAAAATGCATTGTTTGTATCATGAGTCACCAGTTACAAATGTGTAAATCTAATAATTGTATGTGTAATATGACAATAACAAAATGTGACTAGATATCTATCTCAATAGTACAGCAACCAAATGTTGACCTGTACCCTGCAAACAGTTGTACTTAAAAATGCATTGTTTGTATCATGAGTCACCAGTTACAAATGTGTAAATCTAATAATTGTATGTGTAATATGACAATAACAAAATGTGACTAGATATCTATCTCAATAGTACAGCAACCAAATGTTGACCTGTACCCTGCCAACAGTTGTACTTAAAAATGCATTGTTAGTATCATGAGTCACCAGTTACAAATGTGTAAATCTAATAATTGTATGTGTAATATGACAATAACAAAATGTGACTAGATATCTATCTCAATAGTACAGCAACCAAATGTTGACCTGTACCCTGCCAACAATTGTACTCAAAAATGCATTGTTTGTATCATGAGTCACGAGACAATACAATGGCCAAAAGAAAAAAGGACAAACAATGATCTACAAAACACTAGAGGAGACTAAAAAATTAAGAAACACACAGAGGTTGAACTCGGGTGCTTCAGAATGGTAAGCAGTTCCTGTTCCACTAGTAGCACCTGTTATTATACAAACTCGATGATAAGTTATGAATGAGGAAAGGACGGGATTGTGATTACGATAAACTGAATATGTCAGTGGTCATTAGTAATTCAGATATTCTGTAACAGTTAGCCAAGTCTTGGTGGCGACCATAAAACTTTGAAATGATGACTTCAACTTAACCACTTGGAACCTTTGATTCAGTAGCATCCTTGTCAGCAGCTACCCTATTGTCTAGTGTAGGAACCACAAGCTCTGGAATATGGTATCAACTGAGAATTATATACTCCATATGAATCTGCTGCTGGAATGTTGCTACAGATAAATGGAAAGTTCACGATAGGGAAATTGAAATAATATCTTTGTCATAAATGTTTGTCAGTCTGAATATTTATCCAGTCCTCGCTGTCAATTTCTATGTGAAGGCATGAAGCAGACTGTGGTATCCTTTATTCCAAGCTTAATGGGAAATATGCATCAACAAAATCACCAAATTTAGAATTATAAAAAGGACTACATCTATATAGTGGAAAGTGGAAGTGAAGCCAATGTATGAAGTCTGTCTCGTAGGAATAAAGGAACAAGTCAGTGAAAAGAGTAGTGCAATTGTTTTCCGTCTTTTTACCCTTTAATAATGTGGGGCAACCAACCCTTACTGAATCATATGTAGAAGGAAACCTGTTACAATATTTGTTTAAACTTTTGATCATTCATTGTATGCATATATAATGCAAGTTACCTCGGGATTTTTTGACATTCTACTTGGTTTGCACATACCGGTTAATTGATGTACATCTCGTTAAGAACATGAAATATGCCGATGCCTATGGCATTAAAAAAACCTGGTATCTGAAAATAATTGAACCAGACAAGATAGACAAAAATATGAACCAAGGCACAATATAACAGGGTGTTGATGACAAGTTGTCGATTACCTCGGGAGACATATCAAGTTAAGAAATGTATTATTCATAAATTGTATTTCCATAAAATGACTTAAGTGATTTCTTCACTTTGATAAATCATTATTGACGACTGAACGAAGGCCTTTTTATTGCACTTTAACAATTTGTGGCAACCAACCCAAGATCAAGTGAATTCTGGGGTCAAAAGAAAACGGTTACAATTTAAATCAGTTTATTTGTATCCTTTAAAATGCTATTAGTCCTGGGAAATATGCAGTGAGTGAGAAATAACAAATATTGCATTTATTTGTTTAAAATTTATGTCAACATTTATAAATGACCAAATATCACTGGAGATAACGCTCATATATGTAGTAGAAATCAAATACTTAGAATGCATTGTAATATTCTCAAACAAGATCACATCTCTACTACTCGGTGCACAAAAATGTAATAAAATAAAAACCCATGTGAAGCAGGAACTGGCTACCCTTACGGAGCACCTGAGTTTACCCCTGGGTCTGTAGTGTTCGTGTGGCTCAATCTTTCGTTTTCTGTGTCGTATTTTGTAAATCATTGTCCCCTCACTTTTGATTTACGACTTCTTCAAACTTTTCTTACCCACTCCCCCTCTTTTTTGAAGAAAATAGGTCATTCAATTCCATATCGGGTAAATCAAAATTGAACCTATAAGTGCTGCCCATTTTAATTTCTTTTTTCGTTTGTTACAAAATGCCATACCACGTGTTAGTAGTCGGGAACCTCCAGGCTAGGATTGGATAATTCATGCAATGCACTGATGTATTTGTTTGCCAAATTGTGGAATACAATTCAAATAAAGAAAATGGGAAAGGTTTTGGTTCACTGATTGTAATTTTTAAACTTTGTATTTCACCATCAAATGCAATGGGAACCGGAAGTATATACACTATTCTCATTGGATATGTACAATATACGTACATTAATTGTCGGTAAATATAAAATTTATTTGTACGAGCTTTAGAAACAAGCAGAATAGCAAGCCTTCGGCGAGCTTTTCAAGCCTGTTTCGCAGCGAGTACACATGAATTTTATATTTAACGACAATGTACGTATATTGTGTTTATCCTGCAATGTCAAAAAAGTCGGAAAACTTGTCAGATTTAAGCAAAAAGGACAGAAACAAGCGTCATTCCTCGCCTTTCATAAATGTTTTCAAGGGTGTCTTCTTCGTGGTCCGCGTTACATTAGTACCAGTTTCATACTTGTCTGCGCCCTCCGCTGTTGCATAGCTACAGGGTACCAGGAAAGTTTATTCATAGGCTGAAAAGTTTATTCGTATAGTACAAAAGTTTATTCGTATAGTACGAATAAAGCAAAAATTTATTCGTATAGCATATTTGTACAGCAAATGTACTGATTGCAGGATAAAAGTAGTTATGTTTAATTTATTTTTGGAAAGGTGTACGCTATACAACATTATGTAATAAAGTTTGTCAGTGACTTGTGATAGGTCGGTGGTTTTCTCTGGGTACTCTGGTTTTCTTCCACCAATAGATTGATTGATTTATTGTGCTTAACGCCACTTTCAGCAATATTTCAGCTATATCATGGCGACCAGTTTTAGTGGTGGAAGAAGCCGGAATATCCGGAGAGAAACACCGACCATGGGCAAGCAACTAGTAAACTTTATCATTTGCGGATGCAAGTCGGGTGCACCCTTTTTGTAATTTACAAAGCTGGGCGCGAACCCACGCCGTATTGGTGATAGGCTTGTATGAGTTGTTAGGTAATCCAACTATAACTCATTGAACCACCAGGTCCCTCTCTTCCACCAATAAAACTGACCACGATATTACTGAAATATTGTTGAAAGTGGCGCTAAACATCATAACCATAACCATATTTTTGGAACAGTGAATGAAAGAACTTCAGAAACATATACCAAAGCATGGTATTCATTGGAAATATGCTGATAATGAAGTTGAAAAGTGACACGTTTCACTCAATAACAGAACAATTCTCATCTTGAAATATAAATTACAAAAATAATCCGTTTCCGGATTAACAGAGAAAATGATTAACGAATCGAACCGGGAAACTTAGCAACAGTCTGACCACCGAAATACCTGGAAGGAACATTTCATTATTGTATTGGTTTTTCCATATCCTGGTCATTGACCATCGGGAACACCATGTCTTTGTTTTCTTCATACCTCGTCAACCGTAATGTTTATGGGGGGGGGGGGGGGGGGGGAATAAACAGTAATGGTCAACAATTTCACCAATATCAACAAAACGAACAATCACCTTTCAGTATTAATCAAATACGTACCTCGGAGAATTGCAGGCTTATAGCTAGCTTCACACTGGTTCCTAACATAGCTGATTTACATCACAAGCGAAAACTATCAATAGTGAAGTTGAAAATTAAAAAAAAAACTTTTCTTTCATGAGATTTATAAATAATAATGTTTTGTTCTCCTTGCTTTTAAATTTCGTAACTTTTCGTCTAGTATAATAATATGTTATCTCTGTTCTTGTGTTAGGGACAGACCATTTAAAGAGGCATTAGTTACGATTTTGACCAACAAAAATATATGTTTTGGAAATTGGTAAATAGCTTTAAAATGATGAAATTAAGGTAAATATTTCACATTAAACAGCTTATCGTACCACTTTTCGCCTTTTGAGAACGAAAATTACCATCGATTTATTATTTCCTTGCAAGCAAATAATTTGACATCGCTTTCTCCGTATGCAACTGACCTTACTAGTGACAGGTAAAAACGAATAATTTGTATTTTGTCGCTTATTAACTGCAAACTTGCATGGTTCTTTGTCCGTACTTATAACGCCGACTAAAAGCAGATTCACAGAAAATAAGAAATAAGTGCATTGTTGTACTGATTTAATGACGATTCGGCAAACCCCGTAAACAATGCCGATAATTAATAAGATGGCGTCCATTTCTTGATCGATCTCAAAACACTAGCAGTTGCACCTTTTTCCCCCGATGCGCGTACATTTCATAACATTTATAAGTTACAATACAATAGAATACAAATCTTTTATTGTCAATCATGACGCCCAATATATTGAGCAGAATAATTAAGTGAATTACATACATTTGATTTCATATTGATTGGTTTGATTGATTTTACAACAAAGAAAGAAAGAAGGACAATATAACAAATGAATAAATACAATAATAAAATCTGACCCTGCATGGTGATCTTACATAATTTCTAGATATTTACTTGCACACCATGTATAAGTGTAATATTTTATTAATATTAGTGTGGGAGAACCACCAGTGACTCATATTCAGCATAGTTATAGTATACATATAGTGTGTTTTTGTTGGGGGGGGGGGGGGGGGGGGGGGGGGGGGGGGGGGGGGGTATGAACAGTATTTCATTAATATTATTAACATTTTATTTATTATTAAATATTATTATTTTTATTTTTTTATTTTTCAATCTATCTTAATTTCCTTTGAGAACTAAATCTCTTTCTTTAAATAAAGAACTTAGTAGTGAACTAGTGTTCTTAATTATAAAATTATCTTCTGATGACATTAACCATATTAATTTTGATTTATTTAGCAGATAATTGAAATTTGTATTCACATTTTTAATATTATTAATAATTTGGGTTCTCTTGTTTTCTAAAACAGGACACTGAAGAAAATGGGTTTCATCTTCAACCCCCCTCATTCAGTGTCGATATGGCTTGTCAGGCGTAATTCTTTTTATTTTTCTTATTATTCTAACAAGTGTTGCCTGAGGGCAAGTGTGGACACAGAAATGTGCTGTTCAAAAGGCAAGTGTGAATGTCAATATTTCATATTATTACATAAGGCTCTATTTTACTGTTTTTCTATTGACCAGAAGCAATACACGTGACATTCCATTTTCTAACATATTGATTAGCAAAAAGCAATTTCTGTGCAAAATTAATGAATAAAATTACGTGGCACGAGAGTGCAATATGTTTTTTTATTGCACAGAAATAGTTTTTTACTAATCAATATGCTAGAAATTTTCATAAAATTTCAAAATTTTTAAAAAATTTCTAAATTTATAATTAAAAAAAAAATAATTTAAAGTTCAAAATTCGTTAAAAAATTTCAAAATTTCAAAAATTTCAATTTCTTTTTTAAATTCAAATTTTCATAAAATTTCAAAACATTCAAAAATTTCATAAGTTTAAAAAAAAATCAAAATGATAAAATTTTCAAAAAGTTTCAAAAATTTCAAAGTTTTCATAAAATTTAAAAATTATAGTAAAATAGAGCCTTATGTAATAAAACAATTACTACACTTGAACTAAATCAATATTGAACTAAATCAATATTGTTGTACTCTGCTCCATAAAACCTCATATTGATCTCGTTCAAATGCAGTAATTGTATATTATTAACTTTAAGAAAAAAAAAATCATGGACACAGGGGTCTTGGATTTTTTTAATAAAAAAACTAATCCTGGATTATTATTTTTGCTTAATGTCCGGTCCTGTGTTTTTATTTCAAATTTTCATCATAGCCCCCCTCCCCTCCCAAGAGATATAAAATTGTATCATTAATAATAAATTAATGAATAATAAATTCAGATTTTCTATTTAAAATAAATCTCATTTACAAAACCACTGATATTTGTTCAATTTTTAACGCTGATTTAAGCTTTAGTTGCAACAAATTTTGATTTTTCTCTTTAAACTGTCGAAACATAACATTTATTTAACTGTAAAATTCACAAATAAAATTCACACCCCCCTTTTTTTCCCCTTTTTTTCTTGTTTAAATCAATGATCAACAATATTCCAGAATCAAACAAATGAATACATATAACATAGATTTCTTTTACCTGCATCTTTTTGTTTTACATTATTATATCAAGAAAATGGTGGCTGTAACATTCATCAAATTCAAGTGAGGGGTAGGGGTTTTCGGGTGGGTTTCCGCGTAAGATGGTTCCGTTTCAATGTTAAAAGTCCGATATTTTTCTTTCCTATATGAACCAAAGAACACATGTATAGCTGTTTTCTTTTTAAAAAATTATCATATTTAAAAAATAATAACATTTTAACCTTTAATACACTCAGTAATATGCTTTTCCTCGCCGTAGAGCAAAAATACTTACATGGTTGGAAAGCTGGAGATGTCAAGATTCTATATTTATAAACTTTTGACCTGAGTAACCTTGCTAAACCATGCGGAGTCAGTGTGTTTTAAATCGGTCCTCCAATCAGGACGTTCATTATTCTTGTCCAAGATAAAAAATACATCGCTAAAATTACCTGTGGGTGTTTCCCCAATTCAACTCGTAAATTTACATAGAAATCGGTGATATTTCGTCATAAAACTTCACACATGGTTTTGTCTATCATCTTTCTTGAAGACAAACATAAAATGTTATTGCATTTATCAATATTTTATGAGTATCAACAGTTTTTTCAACACCGTATCTGTTTCTCGATACAGCCGCCCGATTACCAATGAGACAAGTCACGTGACAATACATGCTACTCACAGTGATCCGTGACCCACGTTAGCACGTTCATCCAGTTTATTCTTAATATGTTGTTTAAATATATGAATTTATTACACAATCATTTTTTGCAGATTTACGTTTTGTTTCTATATACTTATGGCAAAACAAACAAATCGGAGAAAACGGTCCGTCTTTAATGAGACACATTTACAAAAGATTGTTTTCGAAAATTGAAGAACTACGAAATTATGTGGAAAAAAAGAACGGACATCGGAACAATGCCATGAATTCGTAAAAAAATAAAAATAGGCCTATACTACGGGACAAAATTGTTTTAATGATATTATTTATAAGATCGCCCTTTGTAATCGATCGTTCATGCACTACAATAAAGCTACACATAAGCTCTGCTTCTTAGCTAAAAGCACAGAAAGTTACAGGGTATGAAGCCATACAATTGAGAGGATTATGTAAACATATAATTTGTAATAGTTTTCATTTGACAATTACAGACGATGAGTATTATAAATACATGTACTTTTAAAGATTATTATACAAAACTTCAGGGTACATCTCTTACGTAATATAATAATGTGTTCATGGTAATACAATATTCGTATTCGCCAACAGTAAAAAGATTAATCTGTTTTCATAACGGTTATTTCTGATTTGAACAAAGCGTAACATATAATATGTCTCTGCGTAAAGAAAACATTCTTTGTTTATTTTAATCACGTCTTTCGATCTGGCGGACCCTTGTCCTTTGGAAGATTGTTCGGAGTTCGGTAATTTTGTTATTACCCTTATTTGCACCGAGATCAAAGTATCCGCACCTGTTCCGAGTATACGAATATCCGGCGTGATAAGGAAATAAGGGGTGTCACAGCTCCAGATAGATAATTTCAAGTGACATCTCCCTTTAATTTAAACTCACTGCTTAGAAAACTATTTGAAACTTTTTGGAGAAGATTCATGCGTTTTAATACACTCCATCACATTCACAAAATGCTTCAAAATTGTTGACGGAAAAGCTTCCTAAATACTCAAAACCCAGGAGCTTCCGGGGGGTTTTGCCCCCGGGGCCCCCTACAAAGGCTCTGCCCTGGACCCGCTGGAGACCTTAAGCGGTCCCCAGACCCATCGCCGACTTTCGTCCCCCCTAACACAAAATCCTCGATCCGCCCCTGATTATTACATCATTTTAATAATTTTTAACATTGCATAATACAATCTATATGTCATATGCACTCCCTTTCAGCTAAAATATTTCCGAAGACAAAAAGGGGTGGCGCTAAAAACGGCCAAAGCCCGCTTTTAATAAGGAGTGGAATGGAAATATCAAAGAGGGGGCAAATGCCAAACCCAGAGTTGCTGCTCAAATTATTTGGATGGGAATACAACTTGTACATAGCAAATTACAACACATGTATATAATTAAAAAAAAATAATACTATGAATATAACAAAATGTGACTAGATATCTAACTCGATAGTAAGAAGGGTACAACAACCAAATGTTGACCTGTACCCTGCCAACAATTGTACTCAAAAATGCATTGTTTGTATCATGAGTCACCAGTTACAAATGTGTAAATCTAATAATTGTATGTGTAATATGACAATAACAAAATGTGACTAGATATCTATCTCAATAGTACAGCAACCAAATGTTGACCTGTACCCTGCAAACAGTTGCACTTAAAAATGCATTGTTTGTATCATGAGTCACCAGTTACAAATGTGTAAATCTAATAATTGTATGTGTAATATGACAATAACAAAATGTGACTAGATATCTATCTCAATAGTACAGCAACCAAATGTTGACCTGTACCCTGCAAACAGTTGTACTTAAAAATGCATTGTTAGTATCATGAGTCACCAGTTACAAATGTGTAAATCTAATAATTGTATGTGTAATATGACAATAACAAAATGTGACTAGATATCTATCTCAATAGTACAGCAACCAAATGTTGACCTGTACCCTGCAAACACTGTTCTACAAAATGCATTGTTTGTATCATGAGCCACCAGCTACAAATGTCTAAATTTAATAATTGTATGTCAACAATAAAAGCAAATTAATAGAAAGATGTAATACAACATAAAACAATATGAGCAGTCAAATCCTGACCTCATGTAAAAAGAGAAGTGGAAACATTCACCCACAGAAAATTATTTGTGTATAACCATGTGTTTTACAAGTTAAACGAGGAAATGCGGATATATCTTTGAACTGCATTTGAGATCCATCTTCCTAGTTGTCTTATATACGGTTCTGAAAAACCTAAGGCAGTCGCATGAGTAGCAGCCCCTATACGAAAACTGTGACCTTTGTAAAATTTTGGATCGATGCCTAAAAATTGCAAGATAAAAGTTAATTGTCCTGTTACGTAACTGTGTGTAACTGGAGTCCCCCCAATGTTTGGAAATAGGGGGCCGTCTACACGGCTGTGTTTTTCCAGATGAGAATGTACCGCTGTAACTGGACATAGTTGCAAATTATTGTGATTTGCTTCAATCGTGATTGTAACGGGTTGATTATTTTTAATATTTTTATAGTGTCTTATGACCTGTGGACATCGATTGCAGTATGTAAATGATACATCCTGTTTTTGGATAATTGAACGGCCTCCTTAGGTGAACGTACTAAAATTTAGCCCAAGCACAAAAATGCGTTGAAGGCTAATAAAAAAACTGCTTTAAGTAGCGTTTTTGTGAAGTTGTTGTCAATACATTTATCAATACCATCAATAATTTTCTCCAACATTTGTTTTGTAATAGGTAGACGTGGTATCATGTGACTTCCTAAGGTTGTTGCATCCTTAAAGCAGTTTTTCTTAACTACGAAGGCACTGGTTGGGTCAAAAATTCATAAAATTTTATGAATGTAGCTGATTGCAGAGACGTGAGAAGTAATGGTGGTATGATTTATCAAACAGAGCACCAATGAAATTGCAAATTTGAATCACAGAAAGGGGCAACCTTGTTACAGACTTGTCAAAGATAAAAATTAAATTCCAAGAGTCTTTGTACGATTTTCTTGCCGACCATGACAGAGAGGATCTTAATAAATTCATTGCTGAACTATTCAAATTGTCAGTAGGTGTTCTGGTATTTCCGCTGGGGTCGGATTCAGCCAAGGAGCAGCTTGTTTGGCCTTCTGAATGTGGAAACGAGACAAATTGTCAGCTACTATGCTTGTTTCTGAATCCTATTGTACGATTGCTATTGTTCTGTTTATATATGTTAGCTATACCAATAAAATATGTTTATACCAAATGGCTATTCCCTTATGCATTAGCTGTTTGAGAATAAAATGAAATGAATAAGAACACTCGTGATGTATTATACAAAATGGTTAGACGTGATTGTGCAATTCAATGAAATATGCTGGACCCCCATGAAGTTAATATAAGTCACCACACACATACAATGGTAAGGCGATATCGCAGTTTACTTCAGAACACTCGTGATATACACAAGTGTAAAACGTGATTGGAGTTTAAATATTACGTGTAAAGTTAAATAACACTCGTGTTGTTATGTTGGTTTAATAAAAGATTCACTGAATAAACAGAAAACGCTTTGAGTGGAAAAATTACGACCACAGTTACATTTCGACGAGAGGACCTGGCAAGAAGAAAACAAGCCGCCGATAGCTTTAACAATGTTTTGACAAACTTGCGCTTCATTGGAAACAATGAAAGCAAAAATCCCCTATGTACCCCAATAGAGAGATATAGGTCACGACCACCGATGCGCAAGCCCACATTAAAGCACGACCCTCTAGATTTTGCAAAGGAGTCAGAACCAAGTTCTAAACTGGTATCAGTTAAAGGGGCATTATCTGCCAAGATCGTAAATTTTTGTTACCCATAAAAACTATCAGATATGATTGATGCCTTAATAAAACGTGTTTCTGTAACTTATATATGTTATGAAATGTACGCGCATCGGGGGAAAAAAGGTGCAACTGCTAGTGTTTTGAGATCGATCAAGAAATGGACGCCATCTTATTAATTATCGGCATTGCTTACGGAGTTTGCCGAATCGTCATTAAATCAGTACAACAATGCACTTATTTCTTATTTTCTGTGAATCGGCGTTAATTACGGATAAAGAACCATGCAAGTTTGCAGTTAATAAGCGACAAAATACAAATTATTCGTTTTTACCTGTCACTAGTAAGGTCAGTTGCATACGGAGAAAGCGATGTCAAATTATTTGCTTGCAAGGAAATAATAAATCGATGGTAATTTTCGTTCTCAAAAGGCGAAAAGTGGTACGATAAGCTGTCTAATGTGAAATATTTACCTTTATTTCATCATTTTAAAGCTATTTACCAATTTCCCAAACATACAATTTGTTGGGTCAAAATCGTAGCTAATGCCTCTTTAAAGGGATATTAAAGCTCATTTTGGTAATTTTTTGTATCTCATGAAAACTTGCAGTTGGTTCAATAAATGATATTTATGAAACATTAACCCGGTTTTTATCAATGAAACTTTGTAAAAGTGACATAATTCGTTGATAATTCTGTCATATCTTGCGGTTTTCTCGGGGTTTTTCCAATAATTGAATTTGTGCTTCCTGGACAAAAATTCATTTCGACCCTTTTAAGTGATATTTTAACGATATTAGGGATTATATGGGCGTACAAAGTATTTTTGGATTGCTTTTACAATTAAATTGAAAAGAAACAACCTTCGTCACGATTTGAAAAAATATATGTTAAAACGAGCTTTAATATCCCTTTAAATCAGTCCAAACTTTCATCATAAAAAGTAAAAGATTTACACCTTGACATACTCACATAATATATTTCACCTTTTCAATCTTATTCAATCTCTTTGTATTATTATTTTCAAGTAAAATGTGTAACTTTCAACTACATGCTTACATACATTTTTTTTCTCCCTCAATGTATAAATAATTCTCGCAAGTTTAAAATTTAAATCAGCATGCATATATATTTTTTTGTCATATTTGTAAGTTCTTCATAGGAAACAGATTTTAAAAAAAGGTTTTGCTTTATGTTGTTCCTCGTTTTCCTGATATGTACTCATTACATATAGGGGTCCTCGAAATGAGAGAGGCAACCCTACAACTTTGTACTATATAATAGCAACAACTCTGCTATGTTTTTGGCAAGGGAGAATAATAAATCTAAAACATATCTCCAGTTAATGCATGGCCGTAGCGCTATGTAGGCAAATCATCTGATATTTTGTTTGTTTGTTTGTTTGTTTGATGGTGTTTAACGCCACTTTCAACAACCAGGGCTATTAAAAGATTCGCCTTATTCGATTCCTTAAAAAGTTATATTCCGATACCAAGATCTTGTCGAAATATATTCCGTCTCTGCAGAAACGATTATAAACGATGCATTTTCATATAGTGAAAATGTATAAAGATAAGGAAGCCAAGAAAAATGTCAAAAATATTTTTTTATCAATGTGTGACGTAAAAGTGTGTTTGACATTTACTTCACTGAATATGGTACTGCTTTGACGACTGTTTTACCTATTTTGTTCCTGTATTTAAATTTTGTTATAGTGACAGCCGGAACCTTTGATCCGTAATGAGAGCGGGAGGTTTGGCGCTTTAAAATCTGATTCAACCCACCATTTCTTTAGAAATGCCTGTACCAAGTCAGGGTCATTATGGTTTTCACAGTTTTCCGGTTGTTGACTGATTTTGTCTGTTTATATAATTATGAGTTTTGACTTTCCCTTTGTAAGATTGTTCGGAGTTCGGTAATTTTGTTATTACCCTTATTGGTTATATCGAACTAACAACATCAGTGGTGATAGGCACTGATTGCATAGGTAATGGTAAATTCAATACCATACGATCATGACCACGACGGCCCCTCATATCTGAAATTGTTTACATGACAAAATACAATGCGAATATTTGCCTTTTCTTACTTTCGTAGAAAAAAAAATACATGAAATATTAAATATAAGGATATCTTGACGACTATGATATTTAATCCCAGAAATGTTTCACCATTTATTGTATGTAAATACACGAGTTGCTACGAGAAGACATCAACAGAGAAGTTTTAACTCTGGAAATTAGTTCTCTTGAATCCACAGAATTGTGACTACCCCCTCCCCCTCCCTTTTCCACAGACTACCGTTTGCCTCACGTTTAAAACGCATGTGCTACGGCCTTGTAATGTCATTTATTCAAATGACGAAAACAACAAATATCTATATTTTACATGAAAACAAGGAGTACATTGTGTTACATAATACATTATTACATAACATGTAACATTATCATTTTAATAATTGTTATCATTGCATAATACAATTTATATGTCCTATGCACTCCCTTTCAACTAAAATATTTCCGAAGACAAAAAGGGGTGGCGCTAAAAACGGCCAAAGCCCGCTTTTGATAAGGAGTGAAATGGAAATATCAAATAGGGGGCAAATGCCAAACCCAGAGTTGCTGCTCAAATTATTTGGATGGGAATACAACTTGTACATAGCAAATTACAACACATGTATATAATTAAAAAAAAATAATACTATGAATATAACAAAATGTGACTAGATATCTAACTCGATAGTAAGAAGGGTACAACAACCAAATGTTGACCTGTACCCTGCCAACAACAATTGTACTCAAAAATGCATTGTTTGTATCATGAGTCACCAGTTACAAATGTGTAAATCTAATAATTGTATGTGTAATATGACAATAACAAAATGTGACTAGATATCTATCTCAATAGTACAGCAACCAAATGTTGACCTGTACCCTGCAAACAGTTGTACTTAAAAATGCATTGTTAGTATCATGAGTCACCAGTTACAAATGTGTAAATCTAATAATTGTATGTGTAATATGACAATAACAAAATGTGACTAGATATCTATCTCAATAGTACAGCAACCAAATGTTGACCTGTACCCTGCAAACAGTTGTACTTAAAAATGCATTGTTAGTATCATGAGTCACCAGTTACAAATGTGTAAATCTAATAATTGTATGTGTAATATGACAATAACAAAATGTGACTAGATATCTATCTCAATAGTACAGCAACCAAATGTTGACCTGTACCCTGCCAACAATTGTACTCAAAAATGCATTGTTTGTATCATGAGTCACCAGTTACAAATGTGTAAATCTAATAATTGTATGTGTAATATGACAATAACAAAATGTGACTAGATATCTATCTCAATAGTACAGCAACCAAATGTTGACCTGTACCCTGCCAACAATTGTACTCAAAAATGCATTGTTTGTATCATGAGCCACCAGCTACAAATGTCTAAAACTAAATGTCTAAATGCCTAAAAATTACAAGATAAAAGTTAATTGTCCTGTTACGTAACTGTGTGTAACTGGAGTACCCCCAATGTTTTGAAACAGGGGGTCGTCTACACGGCTGTGTTTTCCAGATGAGAATGTACCGCTGTAACTGGACATAGTTGCGAATATTGTGATTTGCTTCAATCGTGGTTGTAACTGGTTGATTATTTTTAATATTTTTATAGTGTCTTATGACCAATGTGACACGCTGTGGACGTCGATTGCAGTATGCAAATGATACATCCTGTTTTTGGATAACTGAAGAACTTACTAAAATTTCGCCCAAGCGCAAAAATGCGTTGAAGGCTAATAGAAAAACTGCTTTAAGTAGCCTTGTTGTGAAGTTGTTGTCAATACATTTATCAATATCATCAATAATTTTCTCCAACATTTGTTTTGTAATAGGTAGACGGGTATCATGTGACTTCCTAAGGTTGTTGCATACTTTGAGGAGTTTTTTAACTACGAAGGCACTGGTTGGGTGAAAAATTCCTAAAAGTTTATGAATGTAGCTGATTGCAGAGACGTGAGAAGTAATGGTGGATGGACTGTATGATTTATCAAACAGAGCACCAATGAAATTGCAAATTTGAATCACAGAAAGGGGCAACCTTGTTACAGACTTGTCAAAGATAAAAATTAAATTCCAAGAGTCTTTGTACGATTTTCTTGCCGACCATGACAGAGAGGATCTTAATAAATTCATTGCTGAACTATTCAACTTGTCAGTAGGTGTTCTGGTATTTCCGCTGGGGTCGGATTCAGCCAAGAAGCAACTTGTTTGGCCTTCAATGAAATATCCTGGACCCCCATGAAGTTAATATAAGTCACAACACACATACAATGGTAAGGCGATATCGCAGTTTACTTCAGAACACTCGTGATATACACAAGTGTAAAACGTGATTGGAGTTTAAATATTACGTGTAAAGTTAAATAACACTCGTGTTGTTATGTTGGTTTAATAGACTACTACATTAGTATTATTTTTTTTTAATGAAAGTTCGAAAAACTATACCCTTCACGAAGTTAGAATAGTAAATAGGTAATTTTTAAAATTTCAATTCACCAGCATTATGCATCTATTTAACCCGTTTCTACCTCATTTATATACAATTGAACTATATAGAATAACATTATTGTAAGTTGTGTAAAGTTCAATAAACTAACATATCATTATATCTTTGGCCTCAGTTTTTATTATCATTAACCGCCACGATATAACTGAAATATTGTTGAAAGTGACGTTAAACACCATACACCATCGATTATCATTACAGCTGAAGTTATTTTTTTCACAATGTTCTCTAAAGATGGATACATATTTGATTTAGAGGTCAGACATAATGTGGAACTGTTAATTTCAAACGATTTTATTCTGATTTGGGAAGTTCTTGGTATCCCCCAGAAGTATCAGAAGATTCGCTGTTTACGAAATTGTTCTGGATTTGACACTCGAACTGTAGATATATTAATAATGAGATTACATTCAAAACAAAATGGACAAACAAATATTCGGAAGTATTACGGAATATCAGTGTCACAAATGACCACGGATATGTTCCGTTTGTCGTAATCACAATGCCGCCCTTTCCTCGTTCATGATTTATCATCGGGTTTGTAACAAAGTAACACGACAGATGCCACTAGTGGAACAGGAACTGCTTACACTTGAGGAACACCCGAGTTCACCGCCGTATTTGTCGGGTTTGTGCTGATCAGTCTTTAGTTTTCTGTAGTGTTTTGTAGATCATTGTTTTAACCCTTAGGTTCTTTCTTTGTCAATGTATTGTCTTGTCCTTTTTTGATTTACTTCTTCTGATTACCTCTTTGGTATTTTCAAATAATTCGACCACTTTATAACAAAATCCATAGGAGATCTTCTTGATCTGCCTGAACTCGAAGAAAGCTGTAAGGGAACGACCATTTAACTTGAAGGGGGGGGGGGGGGGGGGGTTATGGTTTTTTTCAAAAAATATTCTGATTACCAATGTTGCTGAAAAAAATATTCTGATTTTGGTAGAGGAAAAAAAAATAATCTGATTCAGAGTTTTTGTCATATAACCTAATGTTAAATTCTGAAAAAAAAATCACGCTTTGCGCGACAAAAAAAATAGATATTCTAACTCTCGTGTTGTCGGAAAAAAAAAATTCTGAACGAAACAAAAAAACCATAGCCCCCCTTCAAGTTAAATGGTCGGTCCGTAAATAATAACCGTTTTTACATTGCGGGTGACGACTGTAACACAGAAACTATCTACAGAAATTTGTATCCGACTTTTACAAGTTTAGCTGTACCAAGTTGATCTGATTTATGTAGTGGTATACTAGTCAACAAAAGAAACGATACAAAGATATTTTTAAAATATATTTGTATGTTAAAATCAGAACAATTGTTTATTATCATTTACGTCAATGTTTTTGTGAAACGCGTTTATCCTCACAAAACAAACAATAACATCCTGTTCCGCTACGGAAAAATTCCGGAAAGTCAATTTTCCTTCCCATGATCGAATTAGGCATCTAAATCACCTGCGGTCATTAATTGTGCTGTCAACAAAAGTAAACAATTTGCTATTCTGAAAATTTGAATTTTCACAAGAACGTCGATGCCACGGCTCCGTCAAAATGACCGTCAGCGGACGGTGGGTATGGTTCAGACTGGAATGACTCACCAGGCCGTTGCATACCACTTTAATGTGTCTATAATAACCATTTCAAGGCTACTGATTCGTTTTCGGCAAACAAGTAGAACGAATGACAGACCCCTTAACGGCAGACCGCGTGTGACGTCACAACGTCAAGACAGACATTTACGCCTTATTCACCTCCGGAACCATATGATAGCGACTGAGGACACTGCCCGTAGAACACCTGGTCTAGCAAACGTCCGAATTTCGGATCAGATTGTTCGCAGAAGACTACGTGAATCTGGACTCCGAGCTAGGGTCCGGTGGTAGGACCAATCCTTAAACAACAAACAACGCCATAGGACCGCAAGACTAGTCTGGGCTCGTGCACGCCGTCGTTGGAGGCTTCACACATGGCAACACATCCTTTTTAGTGATGAATCCCGATTTTCACTTTGTTTTAGCGATGGACGTTATCGCGTATACCGCAGACGTGGGGGAACGTTTCACGGACCAGTGTGTGTACGAGTCAGACCGTTTTGGAGGCGGAAGTGTTATGGTCAGGGCTGGAATTTGTCATGATGGTCGCACTCAGCTCAACATTGTTCAAGGAACATTGAATGCCATAAAATACAGAGACGATATAATTGATGCTATCGTTCTGCCCTTTCTGCAACAGCGAAACTTTGATCACGTCTTTCAACATGACAATGCAAGATGTCACGTGGCTAGTGTTTGTCAAGACTTTCTGAACCAGAATCACATCCGTGTTCTTCCATGGCCGTCATTATCACCGGATCTCCGTCAAAATCCACCGGAAACACTACAGGAGCTGCGTGACGCACTTGTGCACGAGCCTTTATCCAACGATTGATTCGTTCTATGCGTCGGAAATGCGAAGCTGTTGTTGCTGCAAAAGGTGGTCACACACGTTACTGAACTCCGCAAACTTCCATACTGCATGACAATTTCTGTCTGTGTTGATATTGCCTTATTTGCTATGCCCATATGAATCTAAATTATACGATTTTTGTAGATTTTTTTTCTCCATGTAAATAATATTGAGCATCAAATCCTTGTATCGTTTCTTTTGTTGACTAGTATATCCAACGGTCATTCAAGCTGCCGACGGTCCAGTACAATTATACATTTATTTAATTAATAAACAGTAGAGTTATAGCCTAAATCAATTTGATGGGATTCAGATATCGCCAAAAAATGTTTTATTTTAATTTCACTCTTCATTGTCAAAGACACAACAGCTATTACTTTCTTATCATACCCATCTTCGCTAGCCAAGGGTTACGATCCGCTCTACTCATCTTCACCCTTGGCATCGTTAGACGGATTTTCGTAATTCTCGCGCACTGCCACCTGCTGGATTTTAACAGTTACGCCCCTTGTAATGATGTCATTTTCAGCCAATCGACGCGAGGCTTTCATTTCATTTCGTTTGAATGCTCTGAAAATTGACTCGAGATTATAATAGGCAGTGTCTCCTCGTACAAACTTTTTGTACGAATAGTGTAGCGGCTAATCGTACAAACTTTTTTTATTCTATCAAAATCGTGCCGGACTGACGATTTTTCGCATTGTTATTTTGTTGACATTTTTCCTACAAAACATGTGATTTTTGTAAAGCCCGTTCTGATTGGTTGCAGCTACCACTAGCTGCATTACATATAAACCGTCACCGTGTGACCTCGAAAATCCGTCTAACAATGCCAAGGGTGAAGATGAGTAGAGCGGATCGTAACCCTTGGCTAGCGAAGATGCATCATACCATATACATTTGTATATCATAAGCTACTATAATTATACAATTCATGTGTGTTTTTCTCGATGTTTGCCTTTGCTGTCCAGTTAGCTGTAGTTGACTCTGGGATTACCCTGGTGCATATTGTTGCACAGGGACTGATTTGATACCAATTGTATCAAGACATTTCGAACAAGAAGTAAATTTGGAACATGGACTCAATAGATTGAAGAACTTCCTTCATTTCTCTCTTTAGAATCCCCTTGATTTTTGGGAAGATTCTCTTATTATCATTTCTTACTATGGGATGAAGGGCCCATTGAGATTCCACACATTTTGTTTAAAAATTCTGAGGAATTAAGACAAAGGTGGGCTAGAACATATAATTTAATTTCTGTGACCCACATTTACCCTAAATGGGGATGTTTATAGTATTTAACTTAGTTGAGTCTAGACCGACTACGCTTGAGTACCTTTGAAACCGATTTTTTTGCAGGCTGACGACCATATTCTGAAACGGTTCATAGCCTTTAGCTACCGGTATCTAAATTATTATAATACTTGTATGTACTGTAAAAAGTATGACCTACGTTTCAGAATGATAAAATTCTTTTATGTACTTTTAAAAAGTGTAACCTACGTTTCAGAATGATGAAATCACGATATGAGACCTATTCAGCGATACAAATCATGTAAGGATATATTAGAATGTAAGGGAGATGTATAAAAAGCATTTCAAGAGAGAAACCAGAAGTCGTGCGTGGAATTTAAGGTTTTGTTTTGTCTGAGTCACTATTGATTTGTCTCTCTATCAAGACTGAATAGCTAGAAGATATTGCTACATTATATATTTGGGGTGAGAAAGATTCAACCACAAAAGTTTTTTTATTCTTTAACTTTGATTTTGCACGAATTACATACTTTAAATACAACCCAAATGTTTCTACAGTTAATTAGATCAAATGTTTCTACAGTTAATTAGATCAAATGTTCTACAGTTAATTAGATCAAATGTTTCTACAGTTAATTAGATCAAATGTTTCTACAGTTCATTAGATCAAATGTTTCTACAGTTAATTAGATAAAATGTTCTACAGTTAATTAGATCAAATGTTCTACAGTTAATTAGATCAAATGTTCTACAGTTAATTAGATCAAATGTTCTACAGTTAATTATATCAAATGTTTCTACAGTTCATTAGATCAAATGTTCTACAGTTAATTAGATCAAATGTTCTACAGTTAATTAGATCAAATGTTTCTACAGTTCATTAGATCAAATGTTTCTACAGTTAATTAGATCAAATGTTTCTACAGTTAATTAGATCAAATGTTCTACAGTTAATTAGATCAAATGTTTCTACAGTTAATTAGATCAAATGTTTCTACAGTTCATTAGATCAAATGTTTCTACAGTTAATTAGATCAAATGTTCTACAGTTAATTAGATCAAATGTTCTACAGTTAATTAGATCAAATGTTCTACAGTTAATTAGATCAAATGTTCTACAGTTAATTAGATCAAATGTTTCTACAGTTCATTAGATCAAATGTTCTACAGTTAATTAGATCAAATGTTCTACAGTTAATTAGATCAAATGTTTCTACAGTTCATTAGATCAAATGTTTCTACAGTTAATTAGATCAAATGTTTCTACAGTTAATTAGATCAAATGTTCTACAGTTAATTAGATCAAATGTTTCTACAGTTAATTAGATCAAATGTTTCTACAGTTAATTAGATCAAATGTTCTACAGTTAATTAGATCAAATGTTCTACAGTTTATTAGATCAAATGTTCTACAGTTCATTAGATCAAATGTTTCTACAGTTAATTAGATCAAATGTTCTACAGTTCATTAGATCAAATGTTTCTACAGTTAATTAGATCAAATGTTCTACAGTTAATTAGATCAAATGTTCTACAGTTAATTAGATCAAATGTTCTACAGTTCATTAGATCAAATGTTCTACAGTTAATTAGATCAAATGTTCTACAGTTAATTAGATAAATGTTCTACAGTTAATTAGATCAAATGTTCTACAGTTAATTAGATCAAATGTTCTACAGTTCATTAGATCAAATGTTCTACAGTTCATTAGATCAAATGTTTCTACAGTTAATTAGATCAAATGTTCTACAGTTAATTAGATCAAATGTTCTACAGTTCATTAGATCAAATGTTCTACAGTTAATTAGATCAAATGTTCTACAGTTAATTAGATCAAATGTTCTACAGTTAATTAGATCAAATGTTCTACAGTTAATTAGATCAAATGTTCTACAGTTAATTAGATCAAATGTTCTACAGTTAATTAGATCAAATGTTCTACAGTTAATTAGATCAAATGTTTCTACTGTTAATTAGATCAAATGTTCTACAGTTAATTAGATCAAATGTTCTACAGTTAATTAGATCAAATGTTCTACAGTTAATTAGATCAAATGTTCTACAGTTAATTACATCAAATGTTCTACAGTTCATTAGATCAAATGTTTCTACAGTTAATTAGATCAAATGTTCTACAGTTAATTAGATCAAATGTTCTACAGTTAATTAGATCAAATGTTCTACAGTTAATTAGATCAAATGTTTCTACAGGTAATTAGATCAAATGTTTCTACAGTTAATTAGATCAAATGTTCTACAGTTAATTAGATCAAATGTTTCTACTGTTAATTAGATCAAATGTTTCTACAGTTAATTAGATCAAATGTTTCTACAGTTAATTCGATCAAATGTTTCTACAGTTAATTAGATCAAATGTTCTACAGTTAATTAGATCAAATGTTCTACAGTTCATTAGATCAAATGTTTCCACAGTTCATTAGATCAAATGTTTCTACAGTTAATTAGATCAAATGTTCTACAGTTAATTAGATCAAATGTTCTACAGTTCATTAGATCAAATGTTCTACAGTTAATTAGATCAAATGTTCTACAGTTAATTAGATCAAATGTTCTACAGTTCATTAGATCAAATGTTTCTACAGTTAATTAGATCAAATGTTCTACAGTTAATTAGATCAAATGTTCTACAGTTAATTAGATCAAATGTTCTACAGTTAATTAGATCAAATGTTTCTACAGTTAATTAGATCAAATGTTCTACAGTTAATTAGATCAATTGTTCTACAGTTCATTAGATCAAATGTTCTACAGTTAATTAGATCAAATGTTCTACAGTTAATTAGATCAAATGTTCTACAGTTCATTAGATCAAATGTTTCTACAGTTAATTAGATCAAATGTTCTACAATTAATTAGATCAAATGTTCTACAGTTAATTAGATCAAATGTTCTACAGTTAATTAGATCAAATGTTTCTACAGTTAATTAGATCAAATGTTCTACAGTTAATTAGATCAAATGTTCTACAGTTAATTAGATCAAATGTTCTACAGTTAATTAGATCAAATGTTCTACAGTTAATTAGATCAAATGTTCTACAGTTAATTAGATCAAATGTTCTAGAGTTAAATAGATCAAATGTTCTACAGTTAATTAGATCAAATGTTCTACAGTTAATTAGATCAAATGTTTCTACAGTTAATTAGATCAAATGTTCTACAGTTAATTAGATCAAATGTTCTACAGTTAATTAGATCAAATGTTTCTACAGTTAATTAGATCAAATGTTTCTACAGTTCATTAGATCAAATGTTTCTACAGTTAATTAGATCAATTGTTTCTACAGTTAATTAGATCAAATGTTCTACAGTTAATTAGATCAAATGTTCTACAGTTCATTAGATCAAATGTTCTACAGTTCATTAGATCAAATGTTCTACAGTTAATTAGATCAAATGTTCTACAGTTAATTAGATCAAATGTTCTACAGTTAATTAGATCAAATGTTCTACAGTTAATTAGATCAAATGTTCTACAGTTCATTAGATCAAATGTTTCTACAGTTAATTAGATCAAATGTTCTACAGTTAATTAGATCAAATGTTCTACAGTTAATTAGATCAAATGTTTCTACAGTTAATTAGATCAAATGTTTCTACAGTTCATTAGATCAAATGTTTCTACAGTTAATTAGATCAAATGTTTCTACAGTTAATTAGATCAAATGTTCTACAGTTCATTAGATCAAATGTTCTACAGTTAATTAGATCAAATGTTCTACAGTTAATTAGATCAAATGTTCTACAGTTCATTAGATCAAATGTTCTACAGTTAATTAGATCAAATGTTCTACAGTTAATTAGATCAAATGTTCTACAGTTAATTAGATCAAATGTTCTACAGTTCATTAGATCAAATGTTTCTACAGTTAATTAGAACAAATGTTTCTACAGTTCATTAGATCAAATGTTTCTACAGTTCATTAGATCAAATGTTTCTACAGTTAATTAGATCAAATGTTCTACAGTTAATTAGATCAAATGTTTCTAGCTAATTAGATCAAATGTTCTACAGTTAATTAGATCAAATGTTCTACAGTTCATTAGATCAAATGTTTCTACAGTTAATTAGATCAAATGTTTCTACAGTTAATTAGATCAAATGTTTCTACAGTTCATTAGATCAAATGTTTCTAGTTAATTAGATCAAATGTTCTACAGTTAATTAGATCAAATGTTCTACAGTTCATTAGATCAAATGTTTCTAGTTAATTAGATCAAATGTTCTACAGTTAATTAGATCAAATGTTCTACAGTTCATTAGATCAAATGTTTCTACAGTTAATTAGATCAAATGTTTCTACAGTTAATTAGATCAAATGTTTCTACAGTTCATTAGATCAAATGTTTCTAGTTAATTAGATCAAATGTTCTACAGTTAATTAGATCAAATGTTCTACAGTTAATTAGATCAAATGTTCTACAGTTAATTAGATCAAATGTTCTACAGTTAATTAGATCAAATGTTCTACAGTTCATTAGATCAAATGTTTCTACATTTAATTAGATCAAATGTTTCTACAGTTAATTAGATCAAATGTTTCTACAGTTAATTAGATCAAACGTTCTACAGTTAATTAGATAAAATGTTCTACAGTTAATTAGATAAAATGTTCTACAGTTAATTAGATCAAATGTTCTAGTTAATTAGATCAAATTTATCTACAGTTAATTAGATCAAATGTTTCTACAGTTAATTAGATCAAATGTTCTACAGTTAATTTGATCAAATGTTTCTAGTTAATTAGATCAAATGTTTCTACAATTAATTAGATCAAATGTTTCTACAGTTAATTAGATCAAATGTTTCTACAGTTCATTAGATCAAATGTTTCAACAGTTCATTAGATCAAATGTTCTACAGTTAATTAGATAAAATGTTCTACAGTTAATTAGATAAAATGTTCTACAGTTAATTAGATCAAATGTTCTAGTTAATTAGATCAAATTTTTCTACAGTTAATTAGATCAAATGTTCTACAGTTAATTAGATCAAATGTTTTACAGTTAATTAGATCAAATGTTTCTACAGTTCATTAGATAAAATGTTTTACAGTTAATTAGATCAAATGTTTCTAGTTAATTAGATCAAATGTTCTACAGTTAATTAGATCAAATGTTCTACAGTTCATTAGATCAAATGTTTCTACAGTTAATTAGATCAAATGTTTCTACAGTTCATTAGATCAAATGTTTCTACAGTTCATTAGATCAAATGTTTCTACAGTTAATTAGATCAAATGTTTCTACAGTTAATTAGATCAAATGTTTCTACAGTTAATTAGATCAAATGTTTCTACAGTTCATTAGAGCAAATGTTTCTACAGTTAATTAGATCAAATGTTTCTACAGTTCATTAGATCAAATGTTTCTACAGTTCATTAGATCAAATGTTTCTACATTTAAATAGATCAAATGTTTCTACAGTTAATTAGATCAAATGTTTCTACAGTTAATTAGATCAAATGTTCTACAGTTAATTAGATCAAATGTTCTACAGTTAATTAGATCAAAGGTTTCTAGTTAATTAGATCAAATGTTTCTACAATTAATTAGATCAAATGTTTCTACAGTTAATTAGATCAAATGTTTCTACAGTTCATTAGATCAAATGTTTCTACAGTTCATTAGATCAAATGTTCTACAATTAATTAGATAAAATGTTCTACAGTTAATTAGATAAAATGTTCTACAGTTAATTAGATCAAATGTTTCTACAGTTAATTAGATCAAATGTTTCTACAGTTAATTAGATCAAATTTTTCTACAGTTCATTAGATCTAATGTTCTACAGTTAATTAGATCAAATATTTCTACAGTTAATTAGATCAAATGTTTCTACAGTTAATTAGATCAAATGTTCTACAGTTCATTAGATCAAATGTTTCTACAGTTAATTAGATCAAATGTTTCTAGTTAATTAGATCAAATGTTCTACAGTTAATTAGATCAAATGTTCTACAGTTCATTAGATCAAATGTTTCTACAGTTAATTAGATCAAATGTTTCTACAGTTAATTAGATCAAATGTTTCTACAGTTTATTAGATCAAATGTTCTACAGTTAATTAGATCAAATGTTCTACAGTTAATTAGATCAAATGTTTCTAGTTAATTAGATTAAATGTTTCTACAGTTAATTAGATCAAATGGTTCTACAGTTAATTAGATCAAATCTTTCTACAGTTAATTAGATCAAATGTTCTACAGTTAATTAGATCAAATGTTTCTAGTTAATTAGATCAAATGTTCTACAGTTAATTAGATCAAATGTTCTACAGTTCATTAGATCAAATGCTCTACAGTTCATTAGATCAAATGTTTCTACAGTTAATTAGATCAAATGTTCTACAGTTAATTATATCAAATGTTTCTACAGTTAATTAGATCAAATGTTCCTACAGTTAATTAGATCAAATGTTCTACAGTTAATTAGATCAAATGTTTCTACAGTTAATTAGATCAAATGTTCTACAGTTCATTAGATCAAATGTTTCTACAGTTAATTAGATCAAATGTTTCTACAGTTAATTAGATCAAATGTTCTACAGTTAATTAGATCAAATGTTCTACAGTTAATTAGATCAAATTTTTCTACAGTAAATTAGAGCAAATGTTCTACAGTTAATTAGATCAAATGTTTCTACAGTTAATTAGATCAAATGTTTCTACAGTTCATTAGATCAAATGTTTCTACAGTTAATTAGATCAAATGTTTCTACAGTTCATTAGATCAAATGTTTCTACAGTTAATTAGATCAAATGTTCTACAGTTAATTAGATCAAATGTTTCTACATTTCATTAGATCAAATGTTTCTACAGTTCATTAGATCAAATGTTTCTACAGTTCATTAGATCAAATGTTTCTACAGTTCATTAGATAAAATGTTCTACAGTTAATTAGATCAAATGTTTCTAGTTAATTAGATCAAATGTTCTACAGTTAATTAGATCAAATGTTCTACAGTTCATTAGATCAAATGTTTCTACAGTTAATTAGATCAAATGTTTATACAGTTCATTAGATCAAATGTTTCTACAGTTAATTAGATCAAATGTTTTTACAGTTAATTAGATCAAATGTTTCTACAGTTAATTAGATTAAATGTTTCTACAGTTAATTAGATCAAATGTTTCTACAGTTAATTAGATCAAATGTTTCTACAGTTAATTAGATCAAATGTTTCTACAGTTAATTAGATCAAATGTTTCTACAGTTAATTAGATCAAATGTTCTACAGTTAATTAGATCAAATGTTTCTACAGTTGATTAGATCAAATGTTTCTACAGTTAATTAGATCAAATGTTTCTACAGTTAATTAGATCAAATGTTTCTACAGTTAATTAGATCAAATGTTTCTACAGTTAATTAGATCAAATGTTTCTACAGTTCATTAGATCAAATGTTTCTACAGTTAATTAGATCAAATGTTTCTACAGTTAATTAGATCAAATGTTTCTACGGTTAATTAGATCAAATGTTTCACCAGTTAATTAGATCAAATGTTTCTACAGTTAATTAGATCAAATGTTTCTAGTTAATTAGATCAAATGTTCTACAGTTAATTAGATCAAATATTTCTACAGTTCATTAGATCAAATGTTTCTACAGTTAATTAGATCAAATGTTCTACAGTTCATTAGATCAAATGTTCTACAGTTAATTAGATCAAATGTTTCTACAGTTGATTAGATCAAATGTTTCTACAGTTAATTAGATCAAATGTTTCTACAGTTAATTAGATCAAATGTTTCTACAGTTAATTAGATCAAATGTTTCTACAGTTAATTAGATCAAATGTTTCTACAGTTCATTAGATCAAATGTTTCTACAGTTAATTAGATCAAATGTTTCTACAGTTAATTAGATCAAATGTTTCTACGGTTAATTAGATCAAATGTTTCACCAGTTAATTAGATCAAATGTTTCTACAGTTAATTAGATCAAATGTTTCTAGTTAATTAGATCAAATGTTCTACAGTTAATTAGATCAAATATTTCTACAGTTCATTAGATCAAATGTTTCTACAGTTAATTAGATCAAATGTTCTACAGTTCATTAGATCAAATGTTCTACAGTTAATTAGATCAAATGTTTCTACAGTTAATTAGATCAAATGTTCTACAGTTAATTAGATCAAATGTTTCTAGTTAATTAGATCAAATGTTCTACAGTTAATTAGATCAAATGTTCTACAGTTCATTAGATCAAATGTTCTACAGTTCATTAGATCAAATGTTTCTACAGTTAATTAGATCAAATGTTCTACAGTTAATTATATCAAATGTTTCTACAGTTAATTAGATCAAATGTTCCTACAGTTAATTAGATCAAATGTTCTACAGTTAATTAGATCAAATGTTTCTACAGTTAATTAGATCAAATGTTCTACAGTTAATTAGATCAAATGTTTCTACAGTTAATTAGATCAAATGTTTCTACAGTTAATTAGATCAAATGTTTCTACAGTTCATTAGATCAAATATTTCTACAGTTCATTAGATCAAATGTTTCTACAGTTAATTAGATCAAATGTTTCTACAGTTCATTAGATCAAATGTTTTTAGTTAATTAGATCAAATGTTCTACAGTTAATTAGATCAAATGTTCTACAGTTAATTAGATCAAATGTTCTACAGTTAATTAGATCAAATGTTTATACAGTTAATTAGATCAAATGTTTCTACAGTTAATTAGATCAAATGTTCTACAGTTAATTAGATCCAATGTTCTACAGTTAATTAGATCAAATGTTCTACAGTTCATTAGATCAAATGTTTCTACAGTTCATTAGATAAAAATGTTCTACAGTTAATTAGATCAAATGTTTCTAGTTAATTAGATCAAATGTTCTACAGTTAATTAGATCAAATGTTCTACAGTTCATTAGATCAAATGTTAATGTTTCTACAGTTAATTGGATCAAATGTTTCTACAGTTCATTAGATCAAATATTTCTACAGTTAATTAGATCAAATGTTTATACAGTTAATTAGATCAAATGTTTCTACAGTTAATTAGATCAAATGTTCTACAGTTCATTAGATCAAATGTTCTACAGTTAATTAGATCAAATATTTCTACAGTTAATCAGATCAAATGTTCTACAGTTCATTAGATCAAATGTTCTACAGTTCATTAGATCAAATGTGTCTACAGTTCATTAGATCAAATGTTTCTACAGTTAATTAGATCAAATGTTCTACAGTTCATTAGATCAAATGTTTCTACAGTTAATTAGATCAAATGTAATCAATTCTGTCGCAAAATTTACGAAACCAATAAATTGCTCTTACTCGCTAATGCTTTGTGCTTAGCGGAGATGCAGCACATACCATATAGTTTATGGCGTTTAACGGCACTTTCAACAATATTTCAGTTATATCGTTGCGGTCAGTTTTATTGTTGGAGGAAACCGGAATACTCGGAGAAAACCTCCGACCTGTGGCAAGTCACTGACAAGCCTCATCACATATTGTTGTAGCGACAACATCTCGCGATGAACGAGGTTCGAACTCACAACTTTAGTGGTGATATGCACTGATGCAAAGGTAGTTGTAATCCAACTATCATACAATCACGACCATGACGGGCCTACAGCACTCGAGGCATAAAGCTATTGCAGAATCGTATCTCCGAAAGTCAGAGTATTGATGTAGTTATTGAATGTTTCACACTCCAGTAGAATGTAACAGAGATCGTTTTAAAATGAAATAAAGAAAGTAAATAATTATACCTACAAGTTGAAACAAAGCTTTAAGTGACATCCGAACTTAATAAATATAGATAGAGATTTGTTTTTTTATACATTTGTATCTTAAAACTTCAATGAAAAATGTTAGCCTTGAGTCGCTGGTTTCCTTCACTAATAACCCCAAAGGATTTTTTATAAAAGATCAAGTTTCTGCAAAGATAACAATTTCGATTGCCAGCGAACCCTACGGCAGATTTAGATACTTTGTTTCAAACCTTGACACATATATATATACAACAGTAACTTGACATACAATGATACTATCATTTTCCTACTATCTATACTGCTGCTGGACATGGGAGGGAGGGTGGTTTGAACTCTACTACAAAATCCACAATTTATCTGTATGTTTAATCAAAGATGCCAAAACAGTAACGTTAAATTTGATAGCTCAATACCAATTGGAAACAAGTCATCTATCTAGTGGTATATTTAATAAGGAAAGTTACATTTGCAGAAGAAGCTATTCTAGGCCTCCTATTATAAATACTACACTATACTGTCAAATAAAGAGCCCTGTGTATTTTGTGACATCTAGTCATTTATGTGTACCGGTACAGTACAACAAATCTCCGGAACGAGCAAAGAACGAAAACAAAACTCGTGTAAAACAGTAGCAACGTCCAATGTCGTACTGCATAGATCAGAATAGCTATCTGACCAGGGGCCAATCAAACCCCTTTTATAGTCCAGTCAATCTATGGGAAAATAATAGCCAAACCTCAGAGTAATTGCAAAAAAATCATACCCTGCACTTGTGTATATCAAAATGTCTTCCCAATACCATATCAAAAGGCTAGAAAAATATAGATCGGGTATTTTTTTTCTACTATGCCCCTCTTACTACTTTGTCTGGCATTTTTTCCAGAAGTACAATGGTTAATGTGGCAGGAAGAGTATTGAGTGATATTGTAGCGACCAATGAGAGGATCCTTCTGTTTCAACTTAAAGCAAAAATATGCGCTTTCATCATTTTTCTTCTCTATTGAACCTAGAAATGTACCCTTAACCTTACAATATTGAAAAATCTTGTAATGCTTACCCAAAAAATGCAATTCGTAATTATAATTAACAAGGCTGGTAAAAAAAACTTACAAAACATTTTATAGTATTAATAATGCCAATTGTTTACAAAAATGTATACAAAATGAAATTTGTTGCCTATCAGAATTTCCCATTTTTCCTCCTTTCTTCTGTTTTTCATTGTTTGCGCAAATGAACAGCAAAATATAGAAATAGTGATACATTGTAATGTTTTTTGCTCATAAGTAATAACAATGAGCTTGTTTTGTTTAACAGAGTGTATCTGCGGAACTGTATTCTAATAATAAATCTTCAGTTATGTCTACTTCTGGTAGATTTTTTAAATTTGAGCAACCAACACACTTGCATTCGCCACATCCCACTGGAGAATCTAAACCATGTTTCCTACAACTACATTTATGATGGTCACAGTTACACCTTTCATTCAGTCATTCAGGTGCATGTGGTAAATTTGTTCTTACAGGAAAAAGTATTTACGGTCTGTTTGACCGTTACGAAATATCCATTGCTCAAATTGCAATCGATCTTTTCCCTATTACGTATATTGTTGGTTTCCTCAAATACAGACAAGACCTTTATCGGACTTGACTTTATGAGTAACGTGGTGGGTGTCTTATAAGAAGCAAGAACTGCTGACTCTTCATGGGCAACTGGGTTCACCCCGTGTTTATAGAGGGTCCGTGTTGTTCTTTTCAGTTTTCTGTATTTTTTAGTTCTTTGTTGTTGTTTTTTTGTTGTTTTTTTTAGCTTGTCATCGTCCCGTGTGATGTGTGTCTAATGTTGCCGACATCTCTGAGTTGTCCATTCTTGATTGCCTCTTTGTGTTTTATGTTTGTTTGCTTGTCATCGTCCCGTGTGATGTGTGTCTAATGTTGCCGACATTCTTGATTGCCTCTTTGTGTTTCTCTAACGTTTGTTTCCATTCCCATTCTTGTGAGTTGAGTTGATCTATTGTTACTATCCAGTCCTGTCGTTGTAAAAATGCACGTTTACCATGGAAACTGTTTGGTGCAGATGTAGAGGACCAGAAATGGACTTGTATAATATTTCTTTTAATTTTTTTAATTCTTAACAAGTCAAGTCCCCCAATAACTGACACCACCATACAAAGATGAAATAACCTACTTGTCATCTTTATCTATTCTATTTCATCTTGTGATGCCTTTGGATTCATAAACACCATTATATGCCCCCTAACACGAATGTCATTTAAAATATTTGAAAAATGACTCATTTTCCTATTCGAAATATTCGATGGGTCGTGTTACAGCCAGATATAGCATGAACAAATGACATTATTTTACATTGCTCCAGTCCAAGCGTTGATGTTGTCCTGCGGCTGATATAGCATGAACAAATGACATTATTTTACATTGCTCCAGTCCAAGCGTTGATGTTGTCCTGCGGCAGATATAGCATGAACAAATGACATTATTTTACATTGCTCCAGTCCAAGCGTTGATGTTGTCCTGCGGCAGATATAGCATGAACAAATGACATTATTTTACATTGCTCCAGTCCAAGCGTTGATGTTGTCCTGCGGCAGATATAGCATGAACAAATGACATTATTTTACATTGCTCCAGTCCAAGCGTTGATGTTGTCCTGCGGCAGATATAGCATGAACAAATGACATTATTTTACATTGCTCCAGTCCAAGCGTTGATGTTGCCCTGCGGCAGATATAGCATGAACAAATGACATTATTTTACATGGCTCCAGTTCAAGCGTTGATGTTGTCCTGCGGCAGATATAGCATGAACAAATGACATTATTTTACATGGCTCCAGTTCCAGCGTTGATGTTGTCCTACGGATATCCCATCAAAAGCAATAAATCGTAGAACGATAGATAATTCAATTGCAAGAAGAAATATGACAAAAAGACGAGCAATGGCCGACAAAACACTACACACAGAGAAAACCAAAGGTTGAGCAACACGATCTCAACGAAAAACACAGAGAAAACCAAAGGTTGAGCAACACGATCTCAACGAAAAACACTCCACACAGAGAAAACCAAAGGTTGAGCAACACGATCTCAACGAAAAACACTACACACAGAGAATACCAAAGGTTGAGCAACACGATCTCAACGAAAAACACAACACACAGAGAAAACCAAAGATTGAGCAAAACGATCTCAACGAAAAACACAGAGAAAACCAAAGGTTGAGCAACACGATCTCAACGAAAAACACAGAGAAAACCAAAGGTTGAGCAACACGATCTCAACGAAAAACACTACACACAGAGAAAACCAAAGGTTGAGCAACACGATCTCAACGAAAAACACTACACACAGAGAATACCAAAGGTTGAGCAACACGATCTCAACGAAAAACACAACACACAGAGAAAACCAAAGATTGAGCAAAACGATCTCAACGAAAAACACAGAGAAAACCAAAGGTTGAGCAACACGATCTCAACGAAAAACACAGAGAAAACCAAAGGTTGAGCAACACGATCTCAACGAAAAACACTACACACAGAGAAAACCAAAGGTTGAGCAACACGATCTCAACGAAAAACACAGAGAAAACCAAAGGTTGAGCAACACGATCTCAACGAAAAACACTACACACAGAGAAAACCAAAGGTTGAGCAACACGATCTCAACGAAAAACACTACACACAGAGAAAACCAAAGTTTGAGCAACACGATCTCAACGAAAAACACAGAGAAAACCAAAGGTTGAGCAACACGATCTCAACGAAAAACACTACACACAGAGAAAACCAAAGGTTGAGCAACACGATCTCAACGAAAAATACAACACACAGAGAAAACCAAAGGTTGAGCAACACGATCTCAACGAAAAACACAGAGAAAACCAAAGGTTGAGCAACACGATCTCAACGAAAAACACTACACACAGAGAAAACCAAAGGTTGAGCAACACGATCTCAACGAAAAACACTACACACAGAGAAAACCAAAGGTTGAGCAACACGATCTCAACGAAAAACACAGAGAAAACCAAAGGTTGAGCAACACGATCTCAACGAAAAACACTACACACAGAGAAAACCAAAGGTTGAGCAACACGATCTCAACGAAAAACACTACACACAGAGAAAACCAAAGGTTGAGCAACACGATCTCAACGAAAAACACAGAGAAAACCAAAGGTTGAGCAACACGATCTCAACGAAAAACACTACACACAGAGAAAACCAAAGGTTGAGCAACACGATCTCAACGAAAAATACAACACACAGAGAAAACCAAAGGTTGAGTAACACGATCTCAACGAAAAACACAGAGAAAACCAAAGGTTGAGCAACACGATCTCAACGAAAAACACTACACACAGAGAAAACCAAAGGTTGAGCAACACGATCTCAACGAAAAATACAACACACAGAGAAAACCAAAGGTTGAGCAACACGATCTCAACGAAAAACACAGAGAAAACCAAAGGTTGAGCAACACGATCTCAACGAAAAACACAGAGAAAACCAAAGGTTGAGCAACACGATCTCAACGAAAAACACAGAGAAAACCAAAGGTTGAGCAACACGATCTCAACGAAAAACACTACACACAGAGAAAACCAAAGGTTGAGCAACACGATCTCAACGAAAAATACAACACACAGAGAAAACCAAAGGTTGAGCAACACGATCTCAACGAAAAATACAACACACAGAGAATACCAAAGGTTGAGCAACACGATCTCAACGAAAAACACTACACACAGAGAATACCAAAGGTTGAGCAACACGATCTCAACGAAAAACACAGAGAAAACCAAAGGTTGAGCAACACGATCTCAACGAAAAATACAACACACAGAGAAAACCAAAGGTTGAGCAACACGATCTCAACGAAAAACACTACACACAGAGAATACCAAAGTTTGAGCAACACGATCTCAACGAAAAACACAGAGAAAACCAAAGGTTGAGCAACAGGATCCTAACGACAAGCACTACACACAGGGAAAACCAAAGGTTGAGCAACACGATCTCAACGAACAACACTACACACAGGGAAAACCAAAGGTTGAGCAACAGGATCTTAACGACAAGCACTACACACAGGGAAAACCAAAGGTTGAGCAACACGATCTCAACGAACAACACTACACACAGAGAAAACCAAAGGTTGAGCAACAGGATCTTAACGACAAGCACTACACACAGAGAAAACTAAAGGGTGAGCAACACGATCTCAACGAAAAACACAGAGAAAACCAAAGGTTGAGCAACACGATCTCAACGGAAAACCAGGGTTGAACTCGGGTACTCTAGACGGGTAAGTAGTTCCTTCTGTATTAATGGAACTCGTCATGTTATTCTTGTTACAAATCCGGTGATGAGTAATGAAAGAGGAGAGAGTAACAGGATCGTCACTACGACAAACGGAACATATTCGTGGTCATCTGTAACACAGATATTCTGTAATGGTTAACCAAGTCATAATGGCGATTGAAACATTTCAGTGATCTGCCATGTCCGCTGATATGAACCAAATTGAGCACGTATGGCACTTGATTGGTCGTATAGTGAACCAACGTAATCCACAATGTCAAAATATTGTTGAATTAACAAACACGGCTGCGATTACCACAAGAGAGGCTTCGTCGCCTAGTTTGTGGAATGAATGGGCGCCTGTTAGGGTTTTGGCGTAAACATGGTGGTTATACTCGCTACTGAGTAAATATGCGTGATAAGACTTCTCCATACTTTAATTCAAAAGTTCTGAAAACAAATTATGACTCGTTCGTTTTCTAAAATTGTTGAAAAACAATAACCAAATAAAATGTTTTTTAAGTTTTAAAATATCGGTGTTATCTCCCTTTTTTCCCACTTGTTAACCAACAATTTGATTTCATAATCAGCTTAAGTACGACTCAGGTTGTAGCCCGTGATCTAATCCATAATTAAATATTACCAAAAAAAGCATTTCTGGTTCAACTTCTTTCATCCTTGAAAAAAACAATTTTGAAAAAAATACTGGATGGCTCTTAACTTTTGACGAAGTGTATATATATGTACGGATTCTGATTACCCCTTTGGTAACTTCAAACTCTTCTTAAAGTAATAATTTTTTTATTAGAAAACGGAAAATTTGAGTTTTCTCGAAAACAATACATTTTTTTAAAACACAGTAAACGAGAGTTTTGTGCAGAATTTTACTACCATTTTTAAAATATGCATTTCATCTAACAATACCCTTTCATTATTGCTGCACTCATTTGAAATTTGACATTTCCCCCGATTTTTACCGCCAAAATAGAGGTGGGAGTAAACTAACTAGAGGTAGCAGCCAGGTAAATCTTACCTTGATAGAGACAGAGACATGTGTACAGGCATATTTTGACACTCCATTTTTAAACTTTAAAATCTTTCTAAAAGTTCACATAAAATTTCTTCATAAACCTATTTTTTGACATCTTAACATATATATAAACATCGCAAGAATGGGTAAAACAAAGGACTTGTCAAAAGATTGTAAAAACATTGTGTTAAATCTATTCAAGTTTTTTCAGCTTGAGAAGACCAGGGGAAGACCATTTTATTTCCCAGATAATTTGATTAAAAGAACATGCAAGGCTGCTGGCATATCTTACAGTTCTGTGTATAGAGTTGTAAACGGTAAAAGTCCTCCTGAATCCAACAGACCGAAAGAAAGAAAGAAAACTCTTGATGATTTTGACCGTTGCGTTATTAAACGGACCGTTCATAGCATGTACAACAGGAAAATTGCCCCAACAGTCTCAAAAATTAAGAAAGAAATTGAAGATACAATTAAAATCTCGAAATCAACGCTTACTTTAACTTTATTAGATCTTGGTTATAAGTACAAAAAATCCGGCGATAATAGGAGGCTTTTATATGATCAGAGGTCAGTAATAAATGATCGGTGTAATTACCTCCGAAAAATCAGGAAGTTTCGAGAGGATGGGTATGAAATTGTATATTTGGATGAGACCTGGGTTAATCAGAATCATGCCACTGACTACATGTGGTTACCAGTTGATGATTCTGATGTCCCAAAGATCCCTTCAGGAAAAGGTAAAAGGTTGATAGTTTTGCACGCTGGTAATCGTGAGGAGGGTTTGATTGATAGGTGTGATTTGGTTTTTCTTGCCAAAGCTAAAGATGGGGATTATCACCAAGAAATGAACGGGCCCATCTTTCTAAACTGGTTCGAAAATCAGCTTATGCCAGCATTAAAAAGCCCAAGTGTTATCGTTTTAGATAATGCCAGTTATCACAACATCAAGACTGAAGAAACTGTTGTGCCAAACTTTAATCAGAGAAAAGCTATCTTACAAGATTATCTTTCAAAACACAACATTCCTTTTCAGCCCCTTGAAACTAAAACACAACTTTATGAAAAAATCAAATTTAAGAAACTCCTTTCCGTTTTTAAAACTGATAAAATTGCCAACCTACACGGTCATGAAGTTCTAAGAACCCATGTTCGCCATTGCGAATTGAACCCCATAGAACTTATTTGGGCACAGGTTAAAGGGTTTGTTGCAGAAAACAATACAACTTTTCGTTTGAAGGATGTGAAAGAACTTGTTTATGGGGGGTTTGGCAGAATTACAAAGGAAGTTTGGGCGAAGGCAGAAGACCATGTATTAAAAATAGAAAAGGAGTATGGGAAAGAGAATTGCATTGATATGAGCGAGATTCCCCCAATAATAATTGATTTTGATGACGACGAGTCCAGCGACGAGGAAAGTTGAATCCAGTCCAACATGATTACATATTGAACGGGTATACCGGTTGTAAATGACAGATTGTACATAACGTTTTTACCTATAAAATTTTATTCATATCCAATAATTGTGTACTCTATGTCTAACTTCAGTGAATTTATTAGCAGAAAAGACCTTCTTTTTCGAATTATTTCCGAAAGATTGAAATAGCTTGGTCAAATTAAAAATCAGTAATTATGGAAATTTATGATTTTACGTTTTTTTTCAAAATTTTCGAGGTAAATCTCAGGTAAGCATGTGCATAAATGTCACGTAGTCAAATGCATTAACCTTCATGGTTAAGTTCCCTTCATGGTTAACCATGAAGGGAACCCCTTCATGGTTAATGCATTTGACTACGTGACATTTCCCCGGCACTTCGACTAGAGACAATAGACCAGCTGCGGGACCACCGTCGTTCCTATTGTTATATGGGATTACGTCCACGGTGAGTTGGCTGTCACATTTAACGAGCAAACTTGGCCTATTTTGAAGAACTTAGCCTGAAATAAAGACCAAAATAACGCCAAAAATTTTTAAATTTTCAGATGAGCAGGGCCTTCAGAATAATTTCAACCGTAAATATTTATACAATTCCAAAATGGTAGTAAAATTCCTGACAAAACTCTCGTTGGATGCGTTAAAAAAAAATCTACGCTTTACGAAATATTTAGATTTTTCCGTTTTCTAATCAAAAAATTATTACTTTAGTATGTTTATACAAGATGAAAGGGAGGAACATTTTAGAAAGAAATGGGAACATTTTAATTATAAAATATCTTAAGGATTAGTATTTACTTATTTTGTGTATTTACAGTGGTTTAATTTTAATACGTAAATATGACTATATTGAATGTTCTTATTGAGACGTAGCTTTAAATACCCAGATAGAGGCTGCTCTCAATTGTAAACAGGTAGTTTTCTAAATAAATATACTAATTATTAAAAGGAAGCTTTAACAATGATGGTCAACAATTCCACTAATGTCAACAAAGTGAACAATAACCTCTAACCTACTCAGTTGAATCATCGAGCATAAAAAAACCATGACATATGACGATAGAAATTCAGGCCCTGTCGGCTAGGGACATACATAAAAATGTGGCGGTGTTAAGTCTGGTAATGGGATTACAACCTTCCTCCACTTTTTATCTTGAAATAATCTTTATTCCTTTAAATAGTGGAAACTTTGTACATGAACAACCATTGGATGGTCAGTTAAATTGTTGGGCTGGTTCTTTGATAGTTTTGTACCAAATGACAATATTTTTGTATACAACATGACAAGTTTACTGTGTTGAAAGAAGTTAGAATTAAAAAATAATCAACTATCTATCATGAAAATATCTGAAATACTGCTTACTCTGTGTCGTTATACAACAATCAATCAATCAATCAATCTAATTTCGCGTTAAAAATACATATACTTATACTCTACTACTATAAATAGATTTAAAAAAAATGTTGCTATACTTAATCCAATAGTGTTTATTATTACGGTTACCGGTCATTCAACGTTTAAACCCATATTTATATTTACATGTGTACATGTATACATGTATGATAAATGTCATGCACCAGAATTCTCCTTATTTTACTGTGGTAGAAGATATGATTTTCTATTTGAAAATCTAAAATTAATTTCAGTTATATAAAAATAAGTGTAAATGACGTGTATCTGTCGTATTCTTTTGTATTTAGAAAATATTTTGATATAGAGCTAATTTATTTTATATTTATTTTCATACTATGGTTGAAATTTACATGTCTAATATAATTCCGCCTTTAAAAATTCGATACGAAATTCCTCCAAAATGAAAAAAAGACAACAAATTTCAAAAATCCTCCCAAACTGGAAATACTCCCCCATTTTTCTGGCACTCTGATGTCAGTGGTGCGTTTCAAGTATCATTTATTTATATTTTAGATTCAGTACAGTTATATAATTTTTACATAAACGAAAATCATAACGAGATATTATGTTGACACATTTTTTTCTTAATTACATCATTTATCAATGTTTACAGGTGAAATATATATATATATACCATATATCTACGTTTCTGTTAGCACTTTCTTCACCAACACGATAAAGAAATTATCACTTCGAAAATTTTAGTACATGCTTTATTTAAAAAAAAAATCTGTAAACAAGCAAAGAAATTAATTTAATTTGGCAAGTGTTAATTGGCTTTATTGCTAAAAACAACATAAATAGAGACATGCGGTCTTTGAAAATGACATCAAAGCAATTAACTCATTAACTAGAGTAAAACTTATGGTTGTGACGTCCCTGTTTAACACGTAGAGATAGGTAAGTTTTAACAAAGGCTGTGTTACCTGTCATAAGTGACGGTTGTGATTGTTCGTTATAAATACCAGAATGCTTTTGGCGGTCTTTATATTTTATTAGCTATAAATATGGAGTCACCACCGCCGTACGCAGAGAAGGTAAAATAACTTAAATTATTATAATTTGTGTCTATTGTTCTTTTATTAGAGTATATGATATTTTTTTATTTTGATTTTTTTTATCTTTTAACAAAATTAGGACCTGGTTATAATTCATATATATATAGATAACTGTAAAATATATACACGAGAGAGAATACACAATTTGTAACCGATTCCGTGGCGAAAATAACTGATATGATAAACGACTTGAAAACTATCTTTGTTTACCCAGGAGCTATTAACAATTTTATTTTTTACACATATTTTTATTTTTTTTTAATTTGTCCTTATACAGACTGTTCAGTTTAGTACAAAATAACCACAAGTATTTCATGCCGAAACCGATTTATTTTATAACAGTAACTTTATTAGTACAAGTTACACTTACATAAGGACATATGTACAATTTCTATGAACTTCTATTCACTTTTAAGGGTGAGGGTTGAAGAAATGGATTTAAAAGTATATAAAAGTCACGGATTCACTGAGTGCACCATCCAGAAAAATGATCTTAAATATGTTGTTTATCACTTAGAAATCTAAATGTTGTATAATCCGTCCGTAATGTTGTCATCGTCCATGTTGAAATATGTTTCTAATAAAACATGTAAAAGAGAAGGGCTGTCCGAAGTATTCTATAGCATTAATATCGGATATTTTTTTTTATTTACAGTAAATGAGATACAATTAGTTTGATTTATTGACTCATAGCGTGACTGTTATTTATTGACCCATATTGTGACTGTTATTTTATAGACTCATATAGTTATAGTGACTATTATATAAATAACATATAGTTGAGAGGGTGATAGATCAGATTGTTACTCTGAGAAAAACATTGTCAACCAAGGCGAAGCAATGTTTTTTTTTCATTTTAATGTTTCATTTCATATTCAGTTTATTCATTTTTACAGATGTTCAGTAATTTTTCTAGGCTCTAAATGAGAGGGTGACAGTAACAAAATTGTTACCCGCTGATCCATGTGTCAGAGCAGAATGTTGCCCTCGTCTTATCCAATAAAATTACAGCTTACATACATGAAGTATAATTATATAATAATGTTGTGTTAGCAATGAATATGCCAATATAGACCTTTTTATTCTTAAAAACATGGGCGCGGCCATTATCGATTTCCGAGTATATGTAGACGAATTTCTGCCAATCAATGCACACCTCAATAAAAGAGGAAGGTTAATCCACCACTATAATAAATACGACGCGTAAAATATATATATATATAAGTCACTATCTAGGATACATAAAAGTCACTATCACCACAATATAAAACACATAATATGTCAATTCACCACCATAATATATAGCGACGCGTATAATAAATATTTATAAAAGTTCCTATCACAGTCACATAAAACGACTCATAAAATTTGTATATACACTGGTTGTTATAGATCTAGCAGATAAATAATCTAAAATCTAAAAGTGTGTCCGCCATTTGTAAAGTGCCAAAATATTATGTTCTCGGGGTTTATCGATACGCTAATGTATGGTTTCTCTAGTACAGGTGTCACAATATACTGTTATTTCGGCTTGAAGTGATTTATAAACGGAGATATAATAACAATGATATAATGACAACAAATAAATTACCTGGTATGTATTTTTTTTTTAATTACCGTTATATTCCTCATACAAAATCAGTATAAATCCTACTTGATAAAAAACTGCATGCACTTTTTTTTCTTTTTTGTTTTTTTTTTTTGCTTTTCAAGCATAAGAAAAAAGGGGTAATCAAATTAATATTTTGCATGAAATTAAAAAGTAAATATATAAATTATAATATACGCTTTTTGAAATTATTACTATACGATTTAAAGTGAAGTAATAATGATAAAAAGTGTGCCTAACTAATAAGAAATAACTTAACTTTGAATGTGATATCTCAAGGTGCATTTTTCAATTCTGTTTTATTTTTATTTATTTTTTGTTTGTTAAATTGTAAAACAAATTAAACTTTTTGTCGGTCAATTTCTGTAGTGAAGATGAAAAGGAATTTAAGTTTTATCAAATTAAAACATTTGAATATCTGAATTTCTTTATCTGAAAAAAAAAGTTTCATGAGGAACCTAATATAACTATTTGCTCCCAGGTTTCAGATACGTGAACCGGACGGGCATTTTTCACCCCATTTGTCTTCTTTTTTAAATTTCTTTACTAGGATTTCATATAGTTTTATATTGATTTATTCTTTAATTTTATATGTTTTTGAAGATTAATTAAAATTTAATATTGACGTGCTAAGGAAGTGGTAGCGCTTTCTAGACTTGTAGTCTGCTGAAGGTCGACCGTATCAACAGCGATGCGATGCTTCCCGGGTTTGGCACTTAGGGGAATAGACAGTCGTGTCATTTTGTAACAAAGGTGTTAAATTCATATTGTAGAAAGATAACTATCATTATAACTGATAGTTAACTGTGTATTGCATAACAAGTTATAGCAAAGACATCACTAAAACACAAAAATTTAATTTATGTATTAGGTTGATTCTTAAAATGTATTTGATTTGCAATATGACAGGTAAACTCTACTCCCTTCCCACAACGGGTTAAAAATGATAAAAATATATATAACTGAATTATAATGACAAAAAACTAAAAGAAAAAAAAATCGCCGAATTTTGTTGCAGGACATCATGCCGTTCATTTTTACTTCTTACAGAATCAAGATTTATTTCAAGATTTATCTACAGAAATGTGATACCTCTTTGTAAATTGTTAATTATTTTATGCGGCTTCTACATGAAAAACAATAATTCCTATACTGCTCACTTTGTCCCCGTTTCCTTTGTTTATATTATTTAAACTTTCATTTAAGACAACATTTAACTCAGTTTTTTTTCCCTTTCTATGTTATCCTCTACCGCATACGGAAGGAACATTATTCCTCCACATATTTGCTACTCTATCATTGTGCAAATGATTGATTTTTTGGTCAATTGCATAAGTGCTCCCTACATCATAAAAATATGCGACTTTGTGAAGTGAAGACAACATTCGAAGGGAACTTAGTTCTTTTGTACAAAATATATACCGTTAGTAAAAAATGTGTGTCGAGGGTTTCCATACCGACCGGTGTTTTTTTGCGTACCCTACTTTGTATTGAAATTCTGCCACATAAGCAAGGTTAAAATCTGAATAGCTACAGATCGATTTGTTAGCCCACATCTGGCAAAATGGCTAATTCTTTAATTTTTATAATATTGATGACCGTATAGATTTGTCCGACCTGGTGCTGAGCTTTGTGATTCTGAACAATTTAAACAATAACCGTTTAAGTTCGATTCAATAATCCATATTTCGAAATATTCGGCCAAAATCACGGGATAAGCCATACAATATCAACTGAAGCGTGTTTATCTAATCCAATTATGAATACTGATTAATCGTAACTAGTGTAAACAACCGATTGTTGCACTTTATTAATGGCGGACGATAGTAACGCCACCTAGCGACCACGAACGATAACTAGGTAATCACCGATTTCTGAAAACGTCTATAGTGGTCAGGGTTGGAGACAGTGCACGACCCGAAGGGGAGTGCACTATGTCTTCAACCCTGACCACTATATGGCATAGTCATTGCTAACACAACATTATTATTATTATTATGCTGACTGTTACATGTAGACAAATATATTGAGAACTATTACAATAAAGGAGGTCCTGATATTGGTGACTAATATATTGGATCAGATAGTCTTGAAAGTGTGATAATATTCTTTGTTTCATTTAAGGCTTTAAAAATATAAAGATTTTTGAAGTTTGAAATTTAATTAACAACAATAACAAGTATTAAAAAACGTTTAGACGACTATGATAGATTGACATATTGGATCCGCCCCCTTGCACGTGGAATAGCTATATATAACTTGACAGACAGCTGAAAACCCAACCGTCCCCGCGTGAAACTGACATAGTAGAGGTACTATTTTCGCATAGTATATCAACGCTATATAATTCTTTGTGATATATGCCAAAATATTGGTGGTTGAATTGTTCAACATTTGCTCTGCAGTCTAGTGAGCTCTGAATTAAATTTACGCTTTTTAAGAGTCTGCTTATGTCAAGTGATCTCTCTTGTAGTGATCTTGTAGAGGACCTTTGTAAGTTGGAATAACTTGTGTCCGATCCAAATGTTATATAGTTAACAATAACATAAGTTTAATCTAAATCTAGTGATCTGCTGAGCCCTTTCTTAAATGCCAGACACATTTGAACAATAACAATGGTTACGACAAAATCAAAGTTGCAAATGGAATTCAACAAAGAAGTTACATCAGCTTCTTCTGGTCTGGTGTATGTGTGTTTTGGCAGTTTGGTAAAGTGGTCAAGCAGGTGCGGATCCAGGGAGGGCGCACCCGGCGCCCGCCCCCCTAAAATTGGAAAAAATACGATTTTTTGGCGTAAAATCGTGATTTTTCACACGAAATACCCCAACAATTTTCGCGCCTCCCTTCGCTCGGCGATATTTTTTTAAGTGCGTCCCCTCCCCCCCCCCCCCCCCTAACTTGAAATCCTAGATCCGCCCCTGTCAAGGGTTTGAACAATAGCAGGGGAAAAATCTAATTTAAGTCTATTTTATTTCTAATTAATTTTAATTATTTTATATCTATTTATATTTTCTTTTAGAGTTTAAAATATGCTGTATTCATATATTTTCAAAACGGAAACTCGTGTATTTTTGTTTGTTTGTAATACAGCAACATTTGCCTTTAATTTTTTTGTAAAAATAAATGATATTTAAAAAAAAATTTCCTTGAAAGAGCCTCAATTTACAGGTGATGGTGGTTATACCTATATGAAAATGTCACACTAGACATGTTTATATAACGGTTTAATACAATACCTGATTAATTGGTATTTTGACAATATATTCATAAAAACTGAAGCCCCGAAAGCCCCCCCCCCCCGCCTTGAGTCCGCCACTGGCGGACGATTTTTCCTCCTTTCTATATTGATAGCCAAATATCTGTTCACCGGAAGTTTTAAAAAAAATAGATCAATTGATATTTAGAAACGCAAAAGAAATATATTTCAATGAAAAATTCCCAATTCTTTAATTATTTACTCTATACAAAATCGAAATAAACTTGAAATAAAATTCTTATAAAAAAATCTCTTTCTACGAAACTCGACGGAACAGCGGCGTAGGTAAAATGAACGGAACAGCCATATCAAATCGGCTACAAAATTCATTCAAAATAAAAGATTATATCGTGTACGGTCATCGTATTATTGAAATTTTAGGACTTCGTCCTTCAAACAGGTTGCCTGTATCATATTACAGAAGAAATTTACAGAAAGCATAATAATAATATTTATTGACTCATGTATAATAACTTAGTTATAGCAAGGACGTATATATATATATATATATACACACAAACATGGCTCGCTTTGAGCTATTCAACGATCAAACGTTTTATCAGAATAACAGGCAAGACTTAAATCAGTCAGCTCTGCTATTCTTTAAACCCTGATGTCTTGTTTTAGCTCAGTTCAGCTCAATATACCTATTTAATCTTTCTACTCTTTCGATACGCACTTCACAAATGGCACAAAACGAATGCAACGATCCACGGCATTTTGACCACCTTATATACTCTAAAATTTACTCGGGATCCTCTAGTTAATCGATCACTTCTATGTAAAAACCCGAGGATTCTACAAGGGGATTTGCAACTTTATAAATACAACATTGACGGTAATGGGAAAATAGCGCTTTCAGTAAAGTGTTCATTTCATTTCACTATATTTGCTTCTAGACGTCTGTATAATATACTTTATTTCCTGTGACTGTATAATGAATTCTTCATTATCCTATACAATATATTAAAAATTGCTGAGTTAGATTGCTGTCAAATTATAATATTAAGTATATATGTACCATCTACACACGCTTATACACATGTCTTACGTCTATCCCTAGATTTGCCTTACGAGAAAAGGTAACACTACGATTATTGAAGCTCCTTTTTTTAGGGAGTGGATGTGGTCGAGTGGTCTAGGGCGCTGGACGTAAGGCTAAGCGAATGGTGCTGCAGTGTATCAATGGTGTGGGTTCAAATCCCGTCGAGGGAAGAACAAAAATTTGACAGCTCTAAAATCTAATTCTAACACTCTTTGGTTTAATTTTCAGACGTATATATGAGTCCTTGGCACAGGCACTTGTTTCTGGTTAAAAAAAATATACCTAGATACTATATATATAGGTATATATTTTTTTACCAGAAACAAGTGCCTGTGGTCCTTGGTTGTAGACTCATTATTGTGGCTGTTATTTATTGACTCATATCGTGACTATTATTTTATAGACTCGTATAGTGACTGTTATTATACCTCAGTTATAATTTTCTATGTAAAAATCAACTCCAGGATTATGTCGAGAAGTTTACTTCACCGGTCAATAGTTTCCAACTATTTGACCGACACTTGCAAGCGTCAAAAGTACGTGATTTAAAACTTTTATGTCTGAGTCAATTGCGCGATTTAAAAGATCGGATAATCAAAGTCGGAATTTAAATTGAAAAATAATATCGCTGAAGGAATGAAAATGTTCCTGGAATTCCTGACTTGTCTAATGACTTTGTTTTGGCAAATGTATTGAATGATATATCAAATTTTGAAACAAGTCAAATTTCAGTTCAAAATAATTCACAGACTGGCTGTTACAAATACTCCAACTTTAAATACATTTAGAATTCCAGGAATTCAATCTACTTCTGGATTAACAATTAGCAGTATTAATAATTGCACAGTGAACTTTAACTTTCATCAATAATTTATCACTTTAAGATTTATCTTCTTGATGTTCAAAAATGTGTATTCTATTTGTTATTGTTATAACCAGTACTTGTCTTTTTTACTGCCACATCAATTATTTTACCTTCAGCCATCATTTTGCATCTGACGTCTCTTTCGGTATAATAAAACACTTATTAACTAGATATTCCCCTCATACCCAGTCAATAAGTATAAATTATTTATTGACCCATATTGTAACTGTTATTTATTGACTCATATAGTGACTATTTATTGCCTCATATAGAGACTATCATTTATTGACTCATGTAGTGACTGTTATTTATTGACTCCTATAGATACTATCATGTATTGACTCATGTAGTGACTGTTATTTATTGACCCATGTAGTGACTGTTATTTATTGACTCATATAGTGACTATTTATTGACTCATAGGATTTATATAATTCTGAAATTTACAAATTTACAAAATCAAAATAAGCTTCCACGTAAAAAAAATTACCACAGCTAACTTATATACACGTATCTCATCTTTTTAAAGGTACCGTCTAAATATATTTAGAATAATTATTAAGCTCGCGAAGCTATTTATGACTGAAGCATGGTAAAATTAAATCAATAAAGGAATAATGACGAATACCATTTACTTTGACTAGAATATAAAGGAATAATGACTAATACCATTTACTTTGACTAAAACAGAAATCCTTATCTTCCATACACTATGACTATGAAAAAGTTTCAACACATCCGGGTTACCGCTTTTCGAGAACTCTTGAGAACTTACGAAAGAGACACGAAAGGTGAGCTTTTCAGGCGGTGCCTGTTTCACATCAGTTTTAATTGATTTCAATATCTCGTTGCATAGATCACAAAAATGACAAACAGTACTTATGTTTAGAAATGTTGAGGGTGAAACGACCTAGTGCTAAACTAAGAAGGTACAAACGTGACTAAAGGCAAATCGACCCAGGTACATAATATCGAACTCATTTTTGGAATACATTAAAAATGCATTCGGGAAAAAGATGGATTAAGATCGATTTAACGCTTTAATGAACTACTATATATAGTAGTTAGACGTCAACAAAATTGTTGACACATATGACAGTACCCTATAAAATTGTTGTTTATGAACTCTTTGTCACAAAAATAAACATACATACGTTATAGGGACCAACCTTTATCTTATTTTGTTTAGAGGGGGTCGTAATCGGACCAATTTTTCCCTCCTCTCCGAATAGAAGGGTATATTTTTAATCAACAAAGCCAGGGTATATACCCAGGGTATATACCCCCCCCCCCCCTTTCAGAACCCAGATCATATGTGTATGATTAGGCCAGAAAATGAGGATACAGAAATAAACAAAACATGACTTAAGGATCGGCCATCATCGGGTAGTTTTGTGTTGTTTTTTTTTGCTTACCAACCAACTCTCTGTCATTTGTCTTTGTTCAAGGGAATGTATTATAGATTTCAAATGGGCTCCAATACGCAAAGGTTTGTATTCCCCCATATGATATATATATACCAACAAATCTCCGACTAGTAATACAATTCAGCATTCGTCTACGATATAGATAATTCCATGTTATCAAGATCGCAGTTTTGACAATGGCTGATGAATACATACAAAACAGTACCTACATAAAAACCACTTACAAATGGACTCGTGAACCAAGTACCTGATTTACAATCAATAATCGGCTTCGCAGCTTGTTTTTCGTTTAAACTTTATTAATTTGTTTAAATCAGTTTTTTAATCATCTGTTTATATAGTGTTTTAATTTAGATTTCCCTGCGTTAAACCATTCGACAAGCCTCCGGTGAATCCGTTGTTCGATTTTTGTAACTCGTTACTCAACTTTGTAAACTCGAAACTTGACTTTTACTGAAACTCGATGAAAATAAACCTTCCAGCTGCTCAGATGAAGGAATGGAATCGGCCTAGTTTTGATAAGTGAATTAAACAAGACAATGGACTTATTACTCAGTGATAAGTGATGTAAACAAGACAATGAACTTATTACTCAGTGATAAAATAGCGGGAAATACTCATATTTCCCAGGACGGCGGGAAGTACTGGGAAATAAGATTGATTCTTAATTTGCAAATATAATAGTACAGGAAACTTCTAAATTGATATTTATGTTTTGCATGTATGGCCATAATTGCATATAAAAAATCTTTAATGGATACAAATATAACTATATTGGCCTTACAGAAAAAAAAATAAAAAAAACAATGGGTAGTGTTATTAATGTACAGATATATAGATATTTGTTAAAAAAAATATTGATTTTGATAGAAATATTAAGAAAATTATTCTTTACTTGTAATCCTCACTTTGTACCTCCTTTGTTTAGTGATTAAAACCATATTCTGACCTGCTTTTGTCTTTACAAACTGGACTTATTACATGTATACAACCTGGCAAAACAATCAGCTATTGTTAGAAATGCCATCAAGTTTGGCTGCTATTGAGAGAATCTTCTCAAACTTTGTCATGATTCAGTCAAAATTAAGAAATAGACTTGGTCTTGTTAAAGCAGGAAAGCTTGTTTTTTGCTACAGAATGTTAAGGGGGAAAGATGAAATAGATTGGTGAATTCTAAAACTGTATGATTGAACTGAAAAGTGGATATAAAATTGTGGTGACAGTTTTAACATGTTTGTAATAAAAGTATTTTGTATAAATATTATGTTTATATGAAGATTACAATTTCAAAAGTTGCCTGAAGTCCTTCTTAATGGTCCTACACCTAGGCTGTATACCCATATTTATTAAACTGATGTAATTTTCAACACTGTGTGTTAAAATGTTAAGTTTTTAGCAACTTTGAAGAAATTAATCACATCTAAAAATCATATTTCCCAGTATTTCCCACTTGATCTAAAATTTAGAGTATTTCCCAGGACGGTATTTCCCGGTAATTACCACTGGGAATTCCCGCTACTGGTATTTCCCGGCCAACCCTGGATGTTAAACTGGAAGACAATGGACTTATTACTCAGTGATGAGTGATGTTAAACAAGATAGTGGACTTATTAATAAAAGATTCAACTTGTTCGATGCATACTGGCATATAAATATAGAAACATAAATTTGGCTAAAATGGCTGCAGAATTAGCGGAAAAACGAGGTCTGGCAAGATGATACAAACCGCCGGTATTTTTGTAATTGGCTGGTAGATGTCCCGCTGGTGACAGCAGTAACAGAAGTTCTCCCGTCCATTACGAAGTAAACGGGGAGCCCGACCCCCCACTAACGCTAGGCCATATTTAAAGTAATAACTTCACCGGTTGTGCAGAGGATAAAATAAAATCCCAACTGGTAACAGTTGTGGACCGGCCGCTCTGGTGAGCAAGAGAAAGCCAAATTTAAATATAACCTTCCTGTGGTACCACAGGAAAGTATTCCGAAATATGGTCTAAAGTAGAATTATATAGAGTCATGAACCCCTCTCATCTTGCCAGAACCCGTCATATGGGCATGTCTATACATGCTCATCCCCAAGATAATGCATGAGTTAGATCTACGCGGCTATATTTCATTACTGAAACACATTGCATTCAGAAATAGCAAAAGCCTCTAAGGCACCTTGAATGTTATTCAAATGGATGTTATTACCAACATCCGACAAATGTACACCATTGATTTCTCCTTTACTGTTATATTTGGGTGGCGAATTATGCATCCCTTCTGAGTTTCATTTAGAAAAATATTCTTAATCGCTAGATTAACTCGTTTCCGAGAAGTTTCTATTGCGACCTGATTATTAGCATTGAGCCAGTATCGCCTTTGTAGAATCTTGCTCGGGATAAAGGGTCCTTAAGCGAAGAATATCGCACCTGATTAATTCAATCAGTTCTTTACCTTTTACAATCCCCAAATCGTTTGAACCTAATTGTATGATCAAAATTTGCGGCAGTGGTTGCGTAAGCAGGGATTTTTCTATCATGGGAATAAGACCCTCCCATTTTAACCCCCTTGACTCTAACCAATGTAAGTTAGGCCTAAGATCTTTGTACTGTAATCCTAGGTTGGGACCCCCATGTCGTCCTCTAGCGATACGGTAAGCCCAGTATATGATCGATGATCCGATCACCCATACATGTTGCGTACCTAAAACAAGCAAAGTTGTTAAGATATACTGTAAACGTACGCGAAAGGTCTTATGCTAAAAAACTTAATCGTATATAGCTAGAATACGCATTTGAATTCCATCGCCCCCACCTTTTATTTCGCTTTTTGTGACACCTCTCCTGACCAATTCTGATATGTTCTGACAGGCCACAGAATTGCAATGTTTTCAGTAAAACGCTATTGAATTGATATCTAGTAAGAATCGATCCATCGAAATGAACATGTACGGGGGAGCTACATGTAGGTCCCGAATATCACATAACCAAAAATTGCTTTGTACCGGACAAATATCTGATTCTGAGCCTTTTTGTTCGGAAATAATCAAAGTGATAGTATTGCCGCGTTGATCGGCTTTTGAACTGCGAATTCTTAAATACATTTCCTTTTTATTAGAAAAGATGATATCCTCGTAACAAATTACGTGTGGATGTGTATCCGACTTGTTGTCCGACGCGATTTCTCCGATTCTCAATAATGCAAAAAATGCTAGCGTGAACGCGGAGGAAAAAAGGCAAACCTAGCTCGTAGTTTGAAGTACAAACTTTTTGAAGAGCTTGGAGGAGTCTACGCAAATGATCTAATGTCACAGGGGCTCGTACATTGCTTGATTTTACTCTTTTTCTTCGCAAACCTTCAAGTATTTTTGTTATTAAGAAATTATTGGTTTTATCCTCCAATCCTCGAGCTTTATGGGCGTAACCTATTAACGAAAAATAAGTTGTAACAGAGGCGGGGGATAACCCCGTAAACGATAAGTAAGCGACAAAATTGATCAAGTGGAACTGGCCAAGAATCGGGAAACCCGTATTCCCGTCGGAATCTTAATAGAGAATCGACTGCCGTTTTATAAGTTTTCCAAGTGTTCGTTGCCAAAGAATGAGCTATTAAAGAATCCGCCTCTGTTGCTAAATCTTCCAGAGATGGTCTGGTATGTGTGTGCGCTTGTGGTCTGCATTCGGGGCCAGTTCTCTGAAGCGCTGCTAATTACCACGAGACAAAGCATCAGCTATACAATTAAGTTTTCCAATAATATGTTGACCCTTAATTAGAATGTTGTACCTTAGGGATACTAAGACCAGTTTTCTTACCAGACTCATGACCCTGCATGATTTTGTCGATTTTTTGTTTAGAATGGTAACAACAGACTAATTGTCGATATGAAACAACACCCTTTTTGTTTTTCAACTACCCTCCCCCCCCCCCCCCCCCCATAATTAAATAGCAACGACAACTGGGAAGAGTTCATTTTTTGCCCAGTCTAAAGGCCATGAACCCTGGGCCCATTTGCCTTGAAAATAAATACCGAAACCCTTCTGGGACCCTGTTCCGCCAGCACTGTCCGAGTAAAATTCTAAAGCTTCATTTGAAGTCCAAAAATGATCGAGCATTACTGATACACCATTATAACTGTCTAAGAAATTTAACAAAACTTGTAGGTCTTTTTTCATACCAACTGATATTCGAACTTTGTGCCAAGACTTTTTAACTTTACAAGTGGCATCAATAAGTCGTCGACAAAATGCGCGACCGGGAACTACAACTTGGCATGCGAAATTTAACAAACCAATTATTGACTGAATCTCCCGCAAAGTGGTATTCTTGCAGCCAAATAAAAGATTTATTCGCTGCCTTAATTCAGTTTATTTCTCGCATTGAAGTTTCAGCTCCATCGCAACTGTGTCGAATTTTATCCCTAAACACGTCAGGGTTTTGACTGGGAGAACAGTTTTTTCCTCTGCCAATGGGACCCCCCCCCCATCCCCCGTTTTTTGCAAACTTTTTGAAAAGTTGTCAAAGTATCGAAACACTGTGTGGTATTATCCTCTCCCCCAAACAAGAAATCATCATGATAGTGAACGGTATTTTTGTCCTGGGAACAAAACTGTATACCGATGTAATGTGGATGAAAATTTCTCAAATAACGAACAACTTACTGCGGCCCCCATTGGTAAGCATTTATCGAAATAAAAATTGCCAGAAAAACTGAACTCTAATTGACCGAAGTCTCCAGGCCAGATTCTTAATAAACGAAAAGCGGATTCTATATCGGCTTTTGCCAAAAGTGCGCCTTTTCCCAGTTTTTGAACCATTCTAACGTCATCGTCTATACTGGAATATCGGACAGTACAATACTCTTTGTCAATAAAATCGTTTACCGATTTCTCTGGGGAATATGAGAGATTCAAAATTAAGCGATATTCGCCGGGCACATACTTTGGTATCAGAGCGAGGGGTGAAGAGCGAAAAGTCGGAAAAGGTAGTGACAAGAAAGGACCTGAAATACGACGAAAAGAAATTTCTTTTGAAAGTTTTTCTCTTACTGCTTTTCCGTTCTGCAAAACACTCTTTGAATTAGAGCATGAAGTCGGAATTCTAGGACCAGTATACTCAAGTTTGAAACCGAATTTCAAACCCCCAATTAATTCCTGTTTAGTTTTAAAGTCGGGATAGTCCTCAGGACAATTTTCAATCATAATTGTGTTTAAAGGGGATTAACCCAAATTGTATAACCCTGTTTTCTCTTCATTCTGTTTAATTTTTGCACCTGACAGCGGAGTGTTGTCCGTTGCATGTTGAGCATCTACGTTAGACAAGACAATGGACTTATTACTCAGCAATAAGTGATGTTAGACAAGACAATGAACTTATTACTCAGTGATAAGTGATGCTAAGCAAGAAAATTGACTTATTACTCAGTGATAAGTGATGTTAAACAAGACAATGAACTTATTACTCAGTGATAAGTGATGTTAAACAAGACAATGAACTTATTACTCAGTGATAAGTGATGTTAGACAAGACAATGGACTTATTACTCAGTAATAAGTGATGTTAGACAAGACAATGGACTTATTACTCAGTGATAAGTGATGTTAAACAAGACAATGGACTTATTACTCAGTGATAAGTGATGTTAGACAAGACAATGAACTTATTACTCAGTGATAAGTGATGTTAGACAAGACAATGGACTTATTACTCAGTGATAAGTGATGTTAGACAAGACAATGGACTTATTACTCAGTAATAAGTGATGTTAGACAAGACAATGGACTTATTACTCAGTAATAAGTGATGTTAGACAAGACAATGGACTTATTACTCAGTGATAAGTGATGTTAAACAAGACAATGGACTTATTACTCAGTGATAAGTGATGTTAAACAAGACAATGAACTTATTACTCAGTGATAAGTGATGTTAGACAAGACAATGGACTTATTACTCAGCAATAAATGATGTTAGACAAGACAATGAACTTATTACTCAGTGATAAGTGATGTTAAACAAGACAATGAACTTATTACTCAGTGATGAGTGATGTTATCAAGACAATGGACTTATTACTCAGCAATAAGTGATGTTAGACAAGACAATGGACTTATTACTCAGTGATAAGTGATGTTAAACAAGACAATGGACTTATTACTCAGTGATAGTGATGTTAAACAAGACAGTGGACTTATTACTCAGTGATGAGTGATGTTATCAAGACAATGGACTTATTACTCAGCAATAAGTGATGTTAAACAAGATAGTGAACTTATTACTCAGCAATAAGTGATGTTAGACAAGACAATGGACTTATTACTCAGTGATACGTGATGTTAAACAAGACAATGGACTTATTACTCAGTGATAAGTGATGTTAAACAAGACATTGGACTTATTACTCAGTGATAAGTGATGTTAAACAAGACAGTGGACTTATTACTGAAGTGATAAGTGATGTTAACAAGACAATGGACTTATTACTCAGTGATAAGTGATGTTAAACAAGACAATGGACTTATTACTCAGTGATAAGTGATGTTAAACAAGACAATGGCCTTATTACTCAGTGATAAGTGAGGTTAACAAGATAGCGGGCTTATTACTCAGCATTAAGTGATGTTAAACAAGATAGTGGACTTATTACTCAGCAATAAGTGATGTTAAACAAGACAATGGACTTATTACTCGGTGATAAGTGATGTTACACAAGACAATGAATTTATTACTCAGTGATAAGTGATGTTAAACAAGACAATGAACTTATTACTCAGTGATAATTGATGTTAACAAGACAATGGACTTATTACTCAGTGATGAGTGATGTTAACAAGACAATGGACTTATTACTCAGTGATGAGTGATGTTAGCAAGACAATGGACTTGTTACTCAGTGATAAGTGATGTTAACAAGACAATGAACTTATTACTCAGCAATAAGTGATGTTAAACAAGACAATGAACTTATTACTCAGTAATAAGTGATGTTAAACAAGACAATGAACTTATTACTCAGTGATAAGTGATGTTAACGAGACAATGGACTTATTACTCAGTGATGAGTGATGTTAGCAAGACAATGAACTTAGTACTCAGTGATAAGTGATGTTAGACAAGACAATGGACTTATTACTCAGTGATAAGTGATGTTAACAAGACAATGAACTTATTACTCAGCAATAAGTGATGTTAAACAAGACAATGAACTTATTACTCAGTAATAAGTGATGTTAAACAAGACAATGAACTTATTACTCAGTGATAATTGATGTTAAACAAGACAATGAACTTATTACTCAGTGATAATTGATGTTAAACAAGGCAATGGACTTATTACTCAGTAATAAGTGATGTTAAACAAGACAATGAACTTATTACTCAGTGATAATTGATGTTAAACAAGACAATGGGCTTATTACTCGGCGGCGCATAATTAATTAGATTGGACAACTTGATATGCCAGTATTAATCAAAGGATATGTAACTTTGGGGAGGTTTTGTATAAGTGAATTGACTTCTTACTATGTGATTCCTTTGTTTAAACATTATTTATTTGGAATACGTACAGTTTATATGTACATTAGACCATGATGTTTTTACATGTATTTTTTTCACTTGCAGAATGGTTACTTCAATAAAGGCTTTGAGGGATCATTGGACAGCATCAAGATACAGGTAATGGAACAATTGAAGAAATGTTTACAGTCTATAATACAGCAGAATTTCTAAACAAATATGCTTAAAGTGAAAATAAATACCAATAACTCAGCCATTTCCATGGGTGGAGATCGAACGCACAACTAATGGTTATGGAGGGAGGGTCATGGTTGTTTAGCGCCACTTTCAACAATATGTCAGTTATATCTTGGCGGTCAGTTTTATTGGTGGGGAAACAGGATCACCGGGGGAAACGACCGATCTGCCACAAGCCACTGACAAACTTTATCACATAATGTTGTATCGAGTACACCTCGCAATGAACGGGGTTAAAATTAACAACTTTAGTGGTGATAAGTACTGATTACATAGGTAGTTGTAAATCCAACTACCATAGGATCACGACTACGACGACCCCTAATGGTTATGACATAGACGCGAAAGTCAAAATACAAAAGCTAAAAGCGTTTTAAAATAATTGTCCATGCTCATATGGCATATATGCTATCCGAACAGATGACAGTTGTGAAGGATAAAAACAACAGCATCAATATTCCAAATTCGTTTCAACAATAAATTCATAATTGAATCATTTTAAATATTTAATTAATTAGTACTAATTAAACAATTTATTGTCTGTCTTTTAAGTAATTAATACTACCGGGAGTACATTAAAGAGTGATGACTTGTCAAGGTAATTAATGTTTATTTTGATGTATTTAAACATCTCTATCTACGACAAGTTAATTGGACAATATTCACAACCGCAACGCTGTACTATTTATAATCTGTTAGTTGAAAAATTTGTCCTTGTAAAGTGAAAATTAAAGTTTTTTGCGTTGTTCAATTGTTTAGCTCATTTGACTCATTGGGAACTTGGCTAGAAATTTCAGCAGATCGTCCTCTACAAAATGTATGTGTTAGTTTATTTTAGGACATAAGACCATGAAGGGAATGAATTTAAAAAAAAAAAACTTTTTCTCAGAAGCTATATGATTATTGAACTCTAACTGTACATATCTATGTCCTGTATCATTCAGTGCAGTCTTATATGTTAATTGTATCCTGGATTACGGTTATATAATATCACTCTTTCTCTCCATGTGTAAATATAATATTTTTGTGTCATTGACAAGATACAGCTTTTATTTTTCTTACGAGTCCACGTGTCCTTAATATCACTCTTCCCTCCATGTGTACATATAATATTTTTGTGTCATTGACAACATACAGCTTTTATTTTTCTTACGAGTCCACGTGTCCTTAATATCACTCTTCCCTCCATGTGTAAATATAATATTTTTGTGTCATTGACAACATACAGTTTTTATTTTTCTTACGAGTCCACATTTCTTTAATATCACTCTTCCCTCCATGTGTACATATAATATTTTTGTGTCATTGACAACATACAGCTTTTATTTTTCTTACGAGTCCACGTGTCCTTAATATCACTCTTCCCTCCATGTGTAAATATAATATTTTTGTGTCATTGACAACATACAGCTTTTATTTTTCTTACGAGTCCACGTGTCCTTAATATCACTCTTCCCTCCATGTGTAAATATAATATTTTTGTGTCATTGACAACATACAGTTTTTATTTTTCTTACGAGTCCACATTACTTTAATATCACTCTTCCCTCCATGTGTACATATAATATTTTTGTGTCATTGACAACATACAGCTTTTATTTTTCTTACGAGTCCACGTGTCCTTAATATCACTCTTCCCTCCATGTGTACATATAATATTTTTGTGTCATTGACAACATACAGCTTTTATTTTTCTTACGAGTCCACGTGTCCTTAATATCACTCTTCCCTCCATGTGTAAATATCATATTTTTGTGTCATTGACAACATACAGCTTTTATTTTTCTTACGAGTCCACGTGTCTTTAATATCACTCTTTCCCTCCATGTGTACATATAATATTTTTGTGTCATTGACAACATACTGCGTTTATTTTTTTACGAGTCCACGTGTCTTTAATATCACTCTTTCCTTCCACGTGTAAATATAATATTTTTGTCCAGATAATAAATTGAGGTTCAAACATTCAAACAATAAAACAATATAAAAAGCCCCCTCCCCCATTCACAAGAGGGTAAAATCTATTATCTTATATCGTGGCGGTCAGTTTTATTGGTGGGGAAACAGGAGTACCCCGAGAAAACGACCGATCTGCCACAAGTCACTGACAAACTTTAACATATAATGTTGTATCGAGTACACCTCGCAATGAACGGGGTTAAAATCCACAACTTTAGTGGTGATAAGTACTGATTGCATAGGTAATTGTAAATCCAACTACCATAGGATCACGACTATGACGACCCCTAATGGTTATGACATAGACGCAAAAGTCAAAATACAAAAACTAAAATCTTTTTAAAATAATTGTCCATGCTCATATGCTATCTGAACAGATGACAGTTGTGAAGGATAAACACAACAAAATCGCGCCGAGCGGGGGCAGGCTCGAAAACGTTTGGGGTATTTCGTGTGAAAAATCACGATTTTACGCCAAAAAATCATATTTTTTCCAATTAACCTACAACCACAAAATGAGAGACTATCCAGTGACTTTTCATATACAGTTTGGATTCAATCTAGTTTGTAGTATATATGAGAAAGGGTTTCTTATTACCAGATTTATAGAGTTCAATATTAAACTGAAGAGGTATTCATCATGGGTTATCATGATTTCAGATCGAAACTAACACATACATTTTTGTAAAGGACGATCTGCTGAAATGTCCAGCCAAGTTCCCAATGTGTCAAATGAGCTAAACAATTGAACAACGCAAAAAATTTTAATTTTCACTTTACAAGTGACAGACTATAAATAGTACAGCGTTGCGGTTGTGAATATTGTCCAATTAACTTGTCGTAGATAGAGATGTTTAAATACATCAAAATAAACATTAATTACCTTGACAAGTCATCACTCTTTAATGTACTACCGGTAGTATTAATTACTTAAAAGACAGACAATAAATTGTTTAATTAGTACTAATTAATTAAATATTTAAAATGATTTAATTATGAATTTATTGTTGAAACGAATTTGGAATATTGATGCTGTTAAGTGCTCCCCCTCCCAACCCCCCCCCCCCCCCCCCCCCCCCCCCCCCGACTTGAAATCCTGGATCCGCCCCTGAACACGTGTATATTTATAGCAGAATCATACACACACACAAAAAAAGATTTTTCCCTTTCTTTCCCTTCTCCTTCCCTTTCTTTTCTTTTTTTGATAATAGGTATGATATAATACGCATATTAATAGCAGAATCATACCAAGAAAAAGAAAAAAAATCTTTTTTTCCCCTTTTTTCTTCTTTTTTCCCTTGTTAATATGTATCATATAATTTGGAATAGCCAAATTATGGCTTTATATTTAAGTTATTATTATTTATAATATTAATAAGGATGAATTGGCATAGCATGATGGATAGACTGAACTTACATTTAACACACAATATATACAACATGTAAACTGAAATTATGAAATCAAAGTCACTAATTAAGTGAGGTTCACCATTTCAATATAAATAAATTCTTTTTCAGTATATATATTTATAATTGACAAGTGCCATTCTATAAAGAATTATGAGAGACTATATAAATTTCAATAAATTAAAACTTTAAATCATGTCTATAAAACATTTCAGTTCTGTAAAAACTTAACTATCAATCAAGAATATAAAAAACTATTTCTTCTACCTAAAATATTAAAAAGAAACCATCATAAAGAAAGATAATTAAAAAGTTGGCATGCGGTGAAATATTTATCCAACTACGAATTATACCTCAAAAGACGGCATTGTCATAATTTGATCTTAATTTGTGGTACTAGGATGTGCTTTGCAAGGTTTTGACCTTTTTATCTAAGACATCAGCATGATCTGGCATGCATCCGGGATATGTACAATGAAAGATGAACACAGGTTTACACAGACATCCTGTTCTTTGTACTTTATTAGGTTTAAATAAAGGGAATTTGGGAGAGATGGAGGAAGAAGAGACAAATAAGTAAATAAGGGGGGAAATATCTAAACAAAATAGTGATTGAGATAGGCAAGTACAACTTTGGTAAAGGGGGGAGGGGGGAGGGAGACCTGAATAATTGAAAGATTTACAGCTTTTGATATGTCACAAAAAATAAACCTAACATCTTTGCCAATATCTAAATTTTTCATAATGACATCATAAATTACCAATAACTGGTTTATAGTGGAATCTCTATGTCTAACTCCAGACTGATCATCCGATAGTATATAATATCTTAACAAGTAGTTGTGAAGATGTTTGAATATAATTTTTTTCAATATCTTAATAAAACAATTAGTAACAGATATTGGTCTATAATTAGCTACATTATCGCTACCACCTTTACCTTTGTAAATAGGGAAAACATTGGCTAGTTTCCAGTCACCAGGCACCACACCAAAATTTAAGCTTCTTTGAAATAAAATAGTCAGTGGTTTAACAAATGACTGGAAAACAGCTTTCAAAAATTTAGGCGGAAGGTTATCAGGACCGGCCGGCTTAGAAATATTTAAAATTTGAAACTGATCATATACCTCTTGTTCATTAATGACAATGCCAGACAGCTCACAAGGTGCAAGTGGGGGTACATCAGGAAGATCAGGTTCAGAATCTATGTTAGATACTGATGTAAAATAGTTATTGAATAGAATTGGCTTTGTCTACAGGATGGAAAAAAATATCACCATTTACCTTAATAGGAGTATTTGTAGTATTAATACTTTTAAATTTTGAGACACTCTTTGCAGTTCGCCACCACTTACCAGGTGGAATAGACTTGTCAATCAGTTAATTTTGTAATTTTATAATATATTGTTTTTTGATGAGCATTTACCTTAGGTTTCTACATATATTCAAAATTCAAATCAAGGTATGAATATAGTTTTATCTATATCCTGTATCATCCAGTGCAGTGCAGTCTATAAGTTTATTGTATCCTCGATTACGGTTATATAATGTTTTGTAGTTATTAAGTGTCTATGTTTTGATGTTCTGATAGTGTTCTCTCATCTAAAGTCACGTCTCAAAAACATCACGTGTCATTGACAACATACTGCGTTCATTTTTTTTACGAGTCCACGTTTCTTTAATATCACTCTTTCCCTCCATGTGTAAATATAATATTGTTGTCCAGATAATAAATTGAGGATCAAACATTCAAACAATAAAACATTATAGCCCCCCTCCCCCATTCACAAGAGTGTAAAATCTATTAGTACTATGTTATCTTTGGTTTTACCATCCATCTTTGCAAGCCAATTGTTATGATTCGCCTTCCTTCCTCTCCACCCTTGCCAGTGTTCGAAGGATTTTCATGGAAACACGGCGACGAGTCTGATATCTGCATCCAAATAAGAATGCGTGCTACAAATAAAAAAAACCCGTAGATATCAAATTTAGTGCGCACGACATGCTTCTGGAATAAAGCACGTATTTTTTATTTTATTTTTCTAAATGTAAGCTTTTCTAGGAGAGACTGTCAAAAAAGTATTGAATATTTTTTGGGGACACATTTATAGTACCTTCCATAAATTAGGTACATATTTTGACATGAGGTGAAATGGGTGCATTGTGCTGATTGGCTGAAAATGATATCATCATAAGGGACCTAACTGGCAAAATACAACAGATGACTGTGTGCGAGTATTGCGAAATTACAGATAACACTGCCAAGGGTGAAGATGATGGGATGGGGTGTATCGTAATAGGCTTGGCTTGTAAAGATAATTAAGATCCTTATCACTGAAATTAATATGCCCTAATAATAATTTGAGTTCATTATGCCCCAATTGTAATCCACAGTTCAACATATAAATAAAATTCAAAATAAATGTCTGTGCGACTTGATTTTTTGGGTCATTTGGGTCATGCTCTGACATCTTAGTCACGACTTTCATTATTGTATTTTATTGGTTTCTCACATCTTAGTCACGTCTTTCAGGTTTGTATTTTATTGGTTTCTCACATCTTAGTCACGTCTTTCAGGATTGTATTTTATTGGTTTCTCACATCTTAGTCACGTCTTTCAGGTTTTCAGGTTTGTATTTTATTGGTTTTTCACATCTTAGTCACGTTTTTCAGGATTGTATTTTATTGGTTTCTCACATCTTAGTCACGTCTTTCAGGTTTGTATTTTATTGGTTTCTCACATCTTAGTCACGTCTTTCAGGATTGTATTTTAATGGTTTCTCACATCTTAGTCACGTCTTTCAGGTTTGTATTTTATTGGTTTCTCACATCTTAGTCACGTCTTTCAGGTTTTCAGGTTTGTATTTTATTGGTTTTTCACATCTTAGTCACGTCTTTCGGGTTTTCAGGTTTGTATTTTATTGGTTTCTCACATCTTAGTCACGTCTTTCAGGATTGTATTTTATTGGTTTCTCTCATCTTAGTTACGTCTTTCAGGTTTGTATTTTATTGGTTTCTCTCATCTTAGGCACGTCTTTCAGGATTGTATTTTATTGGTTTCTCACATCTTAGTCACGTCTTTCAGGATTGTATTTTATTGGTTTCTCTCATCTTAGTCACGTCTTTCAGGTTTGTATTTTATTGGTTTCTCTCATCTTAGTCACGTCTTTCAGGATTGTATTTTATTGGTTTCTCACATCTTAGTCACGTCTTTCAGGTTTGTATTTTATTGGTTTCTCACATCTTAGTCACATCTTTAAGGATTGTATTTTATTGGTTTCTCGCATCTTAGTCACGTCTTTCAGGATTGTATTTTATTGGTTTCTCTCATCATAGTCACGTCTTTCAGGATTGTATTTTATTGGTTTCTCACATCTTAGTCACGTCTTTCAGGTTTGTATTTTATTGGTTTCTCACATCTTAGTCACGTCTTTAAGGATTGTATTTTATTGGTTTCTCTCATCTTAGTCACGTCTTTCAGGATTGTATTTTATTGGTTTCTCACATCTTAGTCACGTCTTTCAGGTTTGTATTTTATTGGTTTCTCACATCTTAGTCACGTTTTTAAGGATTGTATTTTATTGGTTTCTCACATCTTAGTCACGTCTTTCAGGATTAGTATGTGTTTTATTAGTTTATCATATACAAGTCCATTAAATGACAAGTATTGGCAATAAAAACGTAGTAAAAGTAATGTTACACATTCCACATTTCTTTATGTATATAAATGCTAATGACTCGTACCGACATCCTTAAGATATTTTATTTATTCTTTTTATTAATAACTTTTATTTACAGCGACAGAAATGTATGTCCTGATGTGCTTGCCATCCATTTCAAATCCATACTTTTGGTTTTCAAACAATGAAATATGACAATAGACAATAGACACTATTTATTGATACATTTACAATAGATGGTTATGACACATAAAGAAAGATATACATGTAAAATATATATAATATCAATACATGTGGGAGCGACAGTGGCATCAGCTTGCATACGTACATATATAAATATATATATAGAGTGAAAATGTACTCATATTATTTGTTATATAAACGTTGACTAGGATGAATTTCTCTTGGACATGCATTTATTCATAAAATTGACAATGATATTGAGAAGTTTTGGTGAATTGCTGTTCAGTAAAGCTATCATTTGACGTTTATTGAAAACTTTTTTATTTACTTCACCTAAGATACTTTTTATTTTTTTCAAAAAAGTCTTGCTCATCTTCTACTTTACCAGCTTTGCATGATAAGCAAACACGATTTTCACGTGGAATAGTATAGTACCTGCCCCTCTCAATTTCAAGAGAGTGGGCATTAATTCTTAATTTGCATAGAGTAGACCTACCTCTTTAGATTTACATATATCAGTGTATGCAGGTCTTTCATTAATTTTAAGCACATTTTGGAAAAATTCTAGTTTCGAACATTCTCTAATTGAGCAATCAAGGTTTTGAATTGCATCGTCATGGATTCGTTGCTTTATATTTGTCAAGTAAAATGCAATATTATTAGTATGGAAATTCAGGTGTCCAAATCCTAATTTATTTACCCAATCCTTTACAGTATTTAACCATTTACTGTTTTTTGCAGTACTACTATATACTTTGTTAACAAGTGAGTTATTTGCATTTAAGATATGTTCTAAAAATTTAATTGTTGCTAATTGTATCCTACCTCTTAAAGGGTATCTGTTTAATTCTGCTAGACAAGCAGAATTAGTTTAAATATATTTAAAGTAACAATACTTTTATGATAACTCGTTATTTTGACATATTAAAGATAATTAAAGTTTGGCAACGATTGTTGACTTTCTTTTGAATATATCTCATCTTTTAAGGATGGAAAGGTGAAAAACGAAAAGCAAGCAGAGCAGGATCCATGGGCCTTACCAGATTTGGAAGATACCGAAGTACCTTGGGAAGGTTCGTTTTATTGCGTGTTGACATTTCACATTTAGTTACTTATTTAACATCACAAGTGCCACACTCTGTCAACCTCGGATGATTCCGCTACTCTCTCACCACTATACTCTGTCAGACTCGGGTGTGACAGGTGTATGGATATGTAACAAATTCTCCGGAAGACGGTTTACTCGTTTATTAATGTGCATATAAACGAAAATCGTGGAACCCAGCTTTCTCATGTACAAAATGTAGTTACATTTGATTTGAAACCGATATACGATACCGGTGGTATGTTGTATTGGCTGCTTTGCCAACACGATTCTACCACGTGTGTTAGTTAGTGTTGAGGTCCGTAGCACCCGAGGAGTACCGGGTGGAACAAATTTGCAAGTGCACAACGTTATAAAATCTCAGTGTGCATCTAAATTGATGCATGAATTTATTCTTCTGTTTGATAAAGTGTTGTTGTGTACCGTTTGGTATACCTAAATAAATAAATATGTACATGCATTACGTGCAAGGAAAAGGCGTGTATGATGACTTTGATGTTTTATGATCCTATAAATATATATATCTACATGTACGTATACGAGTTCCTGTTCTGACAAATTATTCATGTTTATGATGTCATGATCACATTGTAAAACACACATTCCTATAATATTTCGTCCACAAACTTTTTGACTATGGTTACTGTTTTTCATTCTCATTTAAACGTCGCAAAATATTCACCTGTAAATAATATAGAACATGTTTAGGATGGTCGGAGCTACCAGTACAAATATTGTACTATATTTAATCAAATCATAGCATGATTTCTACCAGGAAGTCCGCTTTTAACTATTGATCAGTGTTTGTTCAAATATGTACATGCATAATTTAAGTACAACAGAAGAAATCAATGAAATAAATTCTGACAACGTCTTCACCAATACTAATAGACCACTTTGTTTTAGTCTAAATGTGTCTTTCGACTGTACGTACTTCTTTATATCTTTCCGTATATCATTCCGTCCACACATCTTTCCGTCTGTCCATCCGTCCGCCCATATTTCCCTTTGTCCCTTCTGTGGTCCTTCCATCCGCCCGTCTTACCCAGTCTTATTTCAGTTGGTCTTGTACAAAATCGACATTATCATCCAGAGGCGTAGGCGTTGACCGGAAAGTGTAGAGGGGGATCTTTAGAGATGGACCTGAAAGTGTGTGTGGGGGAGGGGGGGGGGGGAGGGGATAATCTTCAGGACACGACTGGAAAGTGGAAGCAAGCTTTGGGAGGCTACCGGAAAGTGGGAGGTTGGCAAGCTTTCAAAACTGACAAAACAAAATGTCATTTGGCGTCTAAAGCATGCATCTGTAGCTTTATCTCGTGGTTTACTGCACATTTGCTGCTTACATGTTCAAATTTCAGCTGTTTCGTTTTCTTTTTTTTTTTTTGCTTGCCAAAAAAGTGAAAAGGTGCATAAACATAGGCTCAAGACTACGCCCCTGTCATCATCTCATTATACTATTACAATGACGGTAAACGACAACCAATCGGCATTCTTTGCAGCAGCTCCTAATGAACGAGTGAGTGATTGTTGTTTAACGCCAATTGAGTCATTTTTAGCTCACATGTCATCACTTTTCGTCCGTCGTCCGTCCGTCAACATTTCACATTTTAATCTTCTCCTCAGAAACCACTGGGCCAATTGCAACCAAACTTTGGTGGAATGGTCCTTGGATGGCCCCCTTTCAAAATTGTGTCCGGTGATCCCGACTTCCAACCAAGATGGCCGCCAAGCTAAAAATAGAAAAAAGGGGGGATGAAATTTTAATTGTCCATTGCTGCTTTAGTGTAAGTCAAAATGAGCTCAAATTTTAACTGCAGCTACATGGCAAGGAGTAGTTTAACATATATTCCGGGTTTTTCTTTCAGCCGATATATACCGATTATGCAAATTAGGCATATTTTGATAAAAGATCACATTTAAATCTTCTCCTCTGAAACCACTGAACCAAATTAAACCAAACCTGGCAGGGATGGTCCCTGGGTGGGTCCCTTTCAAAATTGTGTCCGACAGCCCCGCCCTCCATTCAAGATGGCTGCTGTTACTAAAAATAGAAATTTCTTCAAATGGCCAAAACTGCTCTATTTTAAGCTAGAATGTGCCCAAATTTGAACTGTATAAGCATAATGATGAGCTTTTTAGCATGTGACAGGATTTTTTATGAACTTTGAACTTTTGCCGATTTTGACCGATTATGCAAATTAGAAAAAAGGGGGGATGAAATTTAAAAAAAATCTTCTCCTCGGAAACTACTGAGCCAATCTCAACCAAACTTTGCTGAAATGATTCTTGGATGGCCCCCTTCCAAAATTGTGTCCGTTGATCCCGACTTCCAACCAAGATGGCCGCCAAGCTCAAAATAGAAAAAAAGGGGGATGAAATTTTAATTGTCCATTGCTGCTGTAGTGTAAGTCAAAATGAGCTCAAATTTTAACTGCAGCTACATGGCAAGGAATAGTTTAACATATATTCCGGGTTTTTCTGTGAAATTTTTCTTTCAGCCGATATATACCGATTATGCAAATTAGGCATATTTTGATAAAAGATCACATTTAAATCTTCTCCTCTGAAACCGCTGAACCAAATTAAACCAAACCTGGCAGGGATGGTCCCTGAGTGGGTCCCTTTCAAACTTGTGTCCGACAACCCCCCCCCCCCCCCCCCCTACATTCAAGATGGCCGCTGTTACTAAAAATAGAAATTTCTTCAAATGGCCAAAACTGCTCTATTTTAAGCCAGAATGTGCCCAAATTTGAACTGTATAAGCATAATGATGTATTACAGGATTTTTTATGAACTTTGAACTTTTGCCGATTTTGACCGATTATGCAAATTAGAAAAAAGGGGGGATGAAAATAAAAAAAATCTTCTCTGAAACTACTGAGCCAATCTCAACCAAACTTTGCTGAAATGATTTTTGGATGGCCCCCTTCCAAAATTGTGTCAGGTGATCCAGACTTCCATCCAAGATGGCCGCCAAGCTCAAAATAGAAAAAAGGGGGAAGAATTTAAAAAAAATCTTCTCCTCTGAAACTACTGAGCCAATTTCAACCAAACTTTGCTGAAATGATCCTTGGGTGGTCCCCTTCCAAAATTGTGTCCGGCATTTCATACATCCGACCAAGATGGCTGCCACAGCCGAACTTAATTTAACATAGAACCCTATGGGAAATTCCCATAAAAATCTTCTTGTCTGAAACCATTTGCTCAATAAGAACTAAATGTTGATGAAATAGTCATTGGATGGTTCTCTTCCAAAAATGTGTCAGGCGGTTCGGCCCTTCGACCAAGATGGCCCCCACAGCCGAACTTAGCTTAAGATAGGACCTTATGGGAAATTCACATAAAAATCTTCTCCTCAGAAACCACTGGGCCAATTGCAACCAAACTTTGGTGGAATAGTCCTTGGATGGCCCCCTTCCAAAAGTGTGTCCGGTGATCCCGACTTCCAACCAAGATGGCCGCCAAGCTAAAAATAGAAAAAGGGGGGATGAAATTAATAAAAAAATCTTCTCCTCTGAAACTACTGAGCCAATCTCAACCAAACTTTGCTGAAATGATCCTTGGGTGGTTCCCTTCCAAATTTATGTCTGGCATTTCAGACCTCCGACCAAGATGGCCGCCACAGCCGAACTTAATTTAACATAGGACCCTATGGGAAATTCCCATAAAAATCTTCTTGTTTGAAACCATTTGCTCAATAAGAATTAAATGTTGATGAAATAGTCATTGGAATGGTTCTCTTCCAAAAATATGTCAGGTAGTTTGATCCTTCGACCAAGATGGCCCCCACAGCCGAACCAAACTTTGATGGAATAGTCATTGGATGGTCCTCTTCCAAAATTGTATCCGGCAGTTGCGCTCTCCCACCTAGATGGCCGCCACAGTGCAGTTGCGTTGTTATTGAAAGCAGCTTTGATCCAGGTGAGCGATTACAGGCTCCTGGGAACCTCTGGTTTAGCATTATTCACGACGAGAACAAGTTTACAAATAATAAATCTTGTAGGTAAAACTTCTTGCACTAGGATGGGTCTATAGACGCTACAGAAATTATATAGATTGCCTCGGGGAAAACAAAAATATACATGTACATTGTATACTGGATGTAAGGAATTGATATAAGGTCGAACATGTTTGACTTGTAACAGGCCACCAAACTACCTTTCCGAACAAGCTATTGTTAATTAGGACCTGCCTCAAGTTGTCTTTTACATGCAAGGAACGTGGCATTATCCATACAGGATGCCCCCATTTATATCCCGTCCCTAGGGCGAGTTGTGTATTTGATTCTTCCAGCACACCTATAGTGGACGCGGCTTTCGGAGGGGTTCTTGTCCGCAGCGTAAAAACTTGGTCGTATTTCTAGACCTCATGAATCCCTTTAGGAGAGCGGTAGGGTAATACCACCAGCCTTAAAATCTAGATGCTGTTTTCTATACCCAGCGATTGATAAGCAATTAAATGTAATATTTGTTTTGTTAGTAAACTTTTATGTATATTTAAAACCAATACTGGATAGTAATTTTATATAATATGTATATTTCAGACTTGGGCACGTGTGGAAAAATATGGCGTGTCACATGGACTATTATGCGAGTTATTTTGTTCATGTTTTTCCTCTATTTCTTCATATGTTCCTTAACATTCCTTAGTGATGGATTCAAGCTACTGGGAGGTGAGTTCTGTATGACAACCAAATATTAAGTATAGTAGATTAAACATATTTTATTGCTAAATATTTTAACAACTGGATTGGACACAAGTTATATCAACTTACAAGGGTTCTCTCCACACTAGGTATACATAGAGATATATGACCAAATGCTTAATAAGTAAATAGATGTTCCTTTTATACCAAGATGTCTAAAATCACTTATGAATTGTTTTATGATATAAAATTTGAGTAATGTGCCGATTTTAATTTATTAAAGATTAACTAAACCATATAGAAATTAAGTGTAAAAAAAACATTTGGACAATTCGTTTATAGAAGAATATCCCAGAAAGAGATACTGTTACAAATACAAAGACAGAAATTACAAAACACTTGGGGGAATCTGATCAAGATTTAAATGTTTAGATTACAATTTTTCGTTATAGTTTTTCCATTTTTTAATATAAAGATTAACTTTTAAGGTTTTAGAATTTGGTGTGATTTTTTTCAGGAAAAACCGCGGGGAAAGTTTTCCAACAGAATGAAATATTGAAGAATCCAGTTGCAGGCGTGATGATTGGTGTTTTAGCTACAGTGTTGGTACAGAGCTCGTCAACAACGACCTCTATTGTTGTAGGCATGGTGGGAGGAGGATGTAAGTATTATTGATATTTTATATAATTATAAATGGTCATTAAAACACTGATTCAAGTCTCACTCTTATGGCGAGTTCTCTGCACAACCAGGATGGGCAATACCCCACATCTGAAAAACTAGATCATATTTATATACTCTGAGGATCCCACGAGAATATCTAAGAAGAAATTCATGATTCTTTGAATTCGTTTAACATTTCTCATCTCCATCCTTAAATAGCACGATATCATCATAACTTCTGAGTTCAATTGGTGTAAGTTAGTATCCATGGTTTCATCAAGAAACTTTAAAACAGAATATAAACATACTCATTTTCTACAATGGTGAGGTGTATTGATACAACATTATGTAATAAAGTTTGTCAGTTACTTGGGACAGGTCGGTGGTTTTCGCCGAGTACTCCAGTTTCCTCCACCAATAAAACTGACCAACACTGTATAACTGAAATATTGTTGAAAGTGGTGTTAAACACTATAAAGCAAACCATCAACCAATCCAAATCAAGCTAATGGTGTAAATATGATCAAACCATCAACCAATCCAAATCAAGCTAATGGTGTAAATATGATCAAACCATCAACCAATCCAAATCAAGCTAATGGTGTAAATATGATCAAACCATCAACCAATCCAAATCAAGCTAATGGTGTAAATATGATCAAACCATCAACCAATCCAAATCAAGCTAATGGTGTAAATATGATCATTCTCTTACATTTGATAAATAGGGGCTGTGGTGACTTTTATGTTGTCATTGTGAATAAATCAAGTTGAGGCTGTGTTTAATAAAAGAAACGGGCGTGTTGATACATTTTTGTAACAATTAACACATACATTTGCTTTGGTCTATTATTTTACCATTCGGCATAAATTATTGCAAATTAACATGTATTAAAAATAGGTTGACGTTTATCATGGTCAAAGTTAATTGTCAGACATTAATCATTTCAAGTTAACATGTAAATTTGGGGCACAGTAGTGTACAATGGACATTTATTAACTTAAAGTGGATTTCGGCTGAATCAATGATATTCATGTTATACAGGAGCCTCCCATGATATTGCATTAAGTGTTTTCAATTCTTTGTTTAATTGATTACCTTTTTATTATAGTTTCCAACATCATTCCAATAAACTTTCGTGGGTGCAATAGTATGGTAATTGAATTAACATTTGCCGATGCAATCAATGCATATATCTCCATATTAGGGTCGAGTTCGATTCCTGCCAATGTCGAGATGTACTCGATACGACATAATCCTATATAATTTGTCACTGACCTTCGGAAGATCGATAAATCTCACTGGATACTCGGGTTTATTCCAACAATAAAAACGATCAACGCTAGATATCACTGAAAAATTTGTTGAAAGTGACACTCGGTGCTGATAACCCTGACCTCTTTAGCAAATGTATGTTGTTATTATTGAATAAGTTCTATGTCTCCGGTGTCAAAAAGTGTGTGTTGTTTTGTATTTATGTTTGTAGGTACGTACACAATATCACCTCGAGATTTTTACATAGAGGTATTCATGGCATCAACAAGTACAATTTGCGGATGTTCGATTGAAAGACTTAAAATTGAAGTTGTATTTGGCATCGCGACAACTAAACACTGTCCTTACAGTATAACCGAACATATACGCAGTTAACCATAACTTAAAGGAACCTTACAATCCATCCAAGTGATATATCTACATAAATTACTTACATGTGAATTTTAATGAGAATTTCAAGAACAAAACATTTTTCAGCAGCTGTCAGCTGGACTCCATTAAATATAAATTTAAGTAGCCCAGCAAAATTTGTTGGGGCCCAACAACTTACTTTACATATGAAATATTCAAAATTTCAGTAGCCAGCTGGAATACTGTCTGATAATTTTCAGTGATCCTGGCATATTTTAGTGGTCTTTTGACTACTGGGCCCCTGTTGTTTTATCCCTGTTTTTATTGTTTCAGTACTGACTGTGCAGACATCGATTCCCATTGTGATGGGTGCCAACATTGGAACATCAGTCACAAATACAATTGTATCAATAGGACAGATCACTAACAAAGATGAATTTAAGAGAGCTTTTGCCGGAGCTACAGTACATGATATGTTCAACTGGCTTGCAGTGATCATACTTCTTCCAATAGAGGTTGTAACAGGTATATATATACATTTCGTATTATGCTTATTTTACCTTTATGATACACTCTTTCCTCTATTAACATCACAAGTGATATCTAATATGTTATGCAAGTTGTTATAATAATCTCCAAAAATTATGTTTGGGTCCTTTGGTTTTCTTGCTTCCAGAAACTTTTAGATGATTTGGGTTTCTTGCTTCCAGAAACTTTTAGATGATTTGGGTTTCTTGCTTCCAGAAACTTTTAGATAATTTGGTTTTCTTGCTTCCAGAAACTTTTAGATAATTTGGTTTTCTTGCTTCCAGAAACTTTTAGATAATTTGGTTTTCTTGCTTCCAGAAACTTTTAGATGATTTGGTTTTCTTGCTTCCAGAAACTTTTAGATAATTTGGTTTTCTTGCTTCCAGAAACTTTTAGATAATTTGGTTTTCTTGCTTCCAGAAACTTTTAGATGATTTGGTTTTCTTGCTTCCAGAAACTTTTAGATAATTTGGTTTTCTTGCTTCCAGAAACTTTTAGATAATTTGGTTTTCTTGCTTCCAGAAACTTTTAGATCATTTGATTTTCTTGCTTCCAGAAACTTTTAGATAATTTGGTTTTCTTGCTTCCAGAAACTTTTAGATAATTTGGTTTTCTTGCTTCCAGAAACTTTTAGATGATTTGGGTTTCTTGCTTTCAGAAACTTTTAGATAATTTGGTTTTCTTGCTTCCAGAAACTTTTAGATAATTTGGTTTTCTTGCTTCCAGAAACTTTTAGATAATTTGGTTTTCTTGCTTCCAGAAACTTTTAGATAATTTGGTTTTCTTGCTTCCAGAAACTTTTAGATAATTTGGTTTTCTTGCTTCCAGAAACTTTTAGATAATTTGGTTTTCTTGCTTCCAGAAACTTTTAGATTATTTGGTTTTCTTGCTTCCAGAAACTTTTAGATGATTTGGTTTTCTTGCTTCCAGAAACTTTTAGATAATTTGGTTTTCTTGCTTCCAGAAACTTTTAGATAATTTGGTTTTCGTGCTTCCAGAAACTTTTAGATGATTTGGGTTTCTTGCTTTCAGAAACTTTTAGATAATTTGGTTTTCTTGCTTCCAGAAACTTTTAGATAATTTGGTTTTCTTGCTTCCAGAAACTTTTAGATAATTTGGTTTTCTTGCTTCCAGAAACTTTTAGATAATTTGGTTTTCTTGCTTCCAGAAACTTTTAGATAATTTGGTTTTCTTGCTTCCAGAAACTTTTAGATGATTTGGTTTTCTTGCTTCCAGAAACTTTTAGATAATTTGGTTTTCTTGCTTCCAGAAACTTTTAGATAATTTGGTTTTCTTGCTTCCAGAAACTTTTAGATGATTTGGGTTTCTTGCTTTCAGAAACTTTTAGATAATTTGGTTTTCTTGCTTCCAGAAACTTTTAGATAATTTGGTTTTCTTGCTTCCAGAAACTTTTAGATAATTTGGTTTTCTTGCTTCCAGAAACTGTTAGATAATTTGGTTTTCTTGCTTCCAGAAACTTTTAGATGATTTGGTTTTCTTGCTTCCAGAAACTTTTAGATAATTTGGTTTTCTTGCTTCCAGAAACTTTTAGATAATTTGGTTTTCTTGCTTCCAGAAACTTTTAGATGATTTGGGTTTCTTGCTTTCAGAAACTTTTAGATAATTTGGTTTTCCAATCTTTTACTTTGAGCTTAACTGGTGAAGGTTGTTCTAGAAAACCCACTCTGCCCACTAAATAAGACATTACACGTTTTTATTTCATGTATTGCTATACCCAAAAGGGTTTTTATATGCAATAAAGATTTATATAGATTTATTAGATAAAAGTTTAATAGTTCATTATTATGCCTGTGGCTCTACATTTCTGGGTTTTTTTTGCAGAAATTTTAATAGAGAAAGGTTGTTATAATAAAATATATGTAAACGACATGTTTTTTAAGATGACGTTTTTCTTTAGGAGGTGGAAATATATAACATTGATGTCAATGTACTTTTGATATACTCTGACATACATGACAAATAAAGTAAACAGATGTTTAACATATTAATGTTCATGTATTTTATAGTTTGAAAGTCTTTTAGTACAAACATATTATATTCAATTAATTCATGTAAATGCAGTATCTTCTAAATGTATATCTATTCTCTAGGTACTCCGGTTTCATCCAGCAATAAAACTTGATCGCCAGATATAACTGAAATATTATCGAAAGTGGCGTTAAACGCCATAACCCCAACCCTATATATTACATTGTAGTAATATCTTTGAAAACACAAAAAAGTACTTCAGCGGAACAAGTTTACAATACAATAAATGCTGTAGGTAAAAAGATAACATCGGAATTGTTATATGGACGAAGCTTAGATTACTACAGAAAAACCATAAAACATTTTAGAAATGGATCGTTGTACTAAAGTAGATATATACAAGTACATGTACTGTATGTACAATCATTGAAAAGCCAAACAATTTAAATGTTATTGGGAACAAGAAAACCAAAGATTTAATTTGATCGATTTTTGGTGTTTAACGCCACTTTCAGCAATATTTCAGCTATATCATGACGACCAGTTTTAGTGGCGGAAGAAACCGGAGAGAACCACCGGCCATAGGTTAGCAACTAGTAAACTTTTTCACTTGCGGCTGCAAGTCGAGTGCACCCTTTTTTGTAATTTACACAGCCGGGTGCGAACCCACACCATATTGGTATGAGTTGTTAGGTAATCCAACTCCTTAACTCATTGAGCCACCCGGGCCCTAGAAAACCAAAGAACCTAAAATGGATAGTCAGTTAAGCACCTGACAGAGATGAACCTTAGTTTGCACATTTTATATGATATCTCTTTAGAAATATATTTTTATTTGTTTTCAGTTTATTGGAGAACATAATTAATGAATGGAACCTTTGAATCTACTTATAAATTAAATATGGTGTATATATTCCAGGTTATCTGTACCGTGTTAGTGGTTGGATTGTATCTTCAATACCTCACACCAATAGTCTGGAAAAACAGGAATACTTAAAGAAAATCACAAAGCCACTTACTAATCTCATTATTCAGGTATAAAGCAATAATAACAGCAACGGCTTTTTTTCGCTCTGACCGTGTACACTCTCAGTATCACTTTACTGCCATATAATATAATTACTGTAGTGTATATATGTTTCTTTGATAGTTTTAACAGATCAGACAAAATGTTACTGAAGTACACCTTGACATTTGTTTATTCTGTATTAACAGCTCAGAATATAAGGGTAATAACAAAATTACCCAACTCCGAACAATCTTCCTAAGGGAAAGTCAAAACTCATAAGTATATAAACAGACAAAATCAGTCAACAACCGGGAAACTGTGAAAACCGTAATGACCCTGATTTGGTACAGGCATTTCTAAAGAAATGGTGGGTTGAATCAGATTTTAAAGCGCCAAACCCCCCACTTTCATTATGGCTCAAAGGTTCCGGCTGTCACTATAACAGTATTTATAACAATACTGGAACAAAATAGGTAAAATAGTTGTCAAAGCAGTACTAAATTCAGTGAGGAGGGTGGAACATCTATCGTGAACCATCAATAGTTGTCAAAGCAGTACCAAATTCAGTGAGGAGGGTGGAACATCTATCGTGAACCATCTCCATCAACAACCCAGAGTCACCTGAAGTATTTTAACTACGAGAGTAAATGTCAAAAACACTTTTACGTCACACATTGATAAAAAATATTTCTGACATTTTTGTTGACTTCCTTATCTTTATACATTTTCACTATATGAAAAACCATCGTTTATTATCGTCTCTGCAGAGACGGAATATATTTCGACAAGATCTTGGTATCGGAATATAAACTTTTTAAGAGATCGAATAAGGCGAATCTTTTTATAGCCCTGGTCCAGTAGCCTGTTTCTCAGTTAAAGATGACGTTTCAGGAAATCAGAATAATTGCTACTGGCCCTTGCATAACGAATCAATTGCGAGATGTAAACACCATATGCATGAGAAGCTGGTATATTGCTGTACATATTTGGAAAATTTATGATTTTAAAATTGAAGTCGTCCCGTTTATCATAAATTTTAGTACTGAGTTGACCACTGTCGTCAATTTCGAGGTATAAGTCCAAAAATGATGCGGATGAAGCTGTATCTGTGGTCTCTTTAACTTCCAGCTCTGGAGGATATATCAATGGAAGAAATTCTGCAAATCTAGAATTATTGATAGATAAAACGTCTTCAATATACCTGTATGTGAAATTAAAGTCTCTAGCCTCATGAATCTTCTTATCTTTAACAAGCTTTTGAAGAAACTCCGACTCATATGAGTATAAATATAAATCGGCTAGAAGAGGGGCACAATTCGTACCCATTGGTATGCCGACGACCTGCTGAAACAGTGTCTCTCCAAAGGAGACATGTTCAGTATCTTGTATTAACAGCTCAGAGCCCATGGCCAGATATTGTGCAGTATCTTGTCCGAAAAATTGTGTAGCTTTTTATTGGTTTTTTTTCTGAGTTCTGGTATAAAGGTGGGGGGGGGGGGGGGGGGATTCCGAGCCCATCGACTTTCAAGGTATCTGGACCCATCGACAAAAGGAAGCTTAGATATATTTGTCGATTTGTCTATTTTAATATTATGAATCCACTTAAGTACAAGAAGCTGATTGTTGTCTCACACATGACATATACGTAGGTTTTTTTTTGTTTTTGTTTTATCAATAAGGATTATGTATTTTTGATTATCTTTATTCCTGTAAATGTTATAGCTGGTGTTTTCATTACAGCTAGACTCGAATGGTATAACAAAGATAGCTAAAGGTAGCGATGTGGAATCTCTCTTGAAAACATGCTGTAAGAAAGGAAAACGTCCCCTAAACATATCATCTATTGTCAATGAAACAGATTACATGAACTCTACAGCTATTCCCAGTACCACGTGGACAATTAATGAGGAAAGCTATTGTATTAAAGAATGTAAGTTTTTACTGTTGTCTTGTAAGCCATGAGAGATGTGAATCCCTTGATCTGAATAATTACCATGCTTTGTTTATTAAATACATAGCTCTATTATCGTTTGATTTAATTTGCGAGAATTTATTTCTTAGAGAAATATCACATCGAAGGCAAAGTCTGAGATGTTAAATGCAAAGAGAATTCCATTTCCAACAAAGCAAATCAACGATAGTATATTTTTTGAGGAATTGTCAAGGAGACGCCAGTATAACCTCACATACTAGTTATACAATAAAAATCAATGCTATTTTTTCTTATCGAAGATTTGTAGATTTCCCCACTGTTCTTTATACACAATAATGTATTATCAAACACCAAGCCTAATAGTTTCTATAACTAGAGAACAAATAATTATACTTTCAAATTGTTTATTTTAGGTGAATATCTCTTCAAAGATAGAGGATTGACTGACACAGCGATTGGAGCTAGTCTACTTGTCGCTGCATTGGTTATTTTATGTGTATGCTTATTTGGTATCGTTAAAACTCTCAACTCAGTTTTAAAGGGAAACATTCGTAAAATGATTAGAAAATTTATAAATTATGAGTTTCCGGGGCGATGGGGATATTTCACAGGTTACATAGCAATTATTGTTGGAACAGGACTAACATTCTTGGTGCAATCAAGTTCAATCTTTACATCGACATTGACGCCATTGGTCGGTGTGGGTGTGATTAGCCTTGACAGAATGTATCCCCTGTCACTTGGAGCAAATATTGGAACAACTACAACATCCATTTTGGCTGCCTTGGCAACCGATGATATTAAAGATCCACTTCAGGTGGCAATGTGCCATCTTTTCTTCAATTTAACAGGTATTCTCATTTTTTATCCGATTCCATTCATGAGATTTCCCGTTCCTATGGCAAAATTTTTGGGCACCGAGACATCAAAATACAGATGGTTTGCTATAGTTTACCTGATCGTTATGTTCTTTGTTTTCCCGGCTTCAGTGTTTGGTTTGTCTTTGGCTGGATGGTATGTTGTCATGGCAGTATTCCTGCCCATAGCTCTTGTTGTTATAATAATCGCCATCATCAAAACCATTCAACACAAACGACCATCACTACTGCCTAAAAAACTACAGAATTGGAAATTTCTTCCTGTATACTGTCGTTCACTACAACCAATAGACAGAACTCTGTGCGGACTTTGCCACAAGTGTCGATGTTATCAGGACGTAGAGGAGGAACAAGTTGATGCTAAACAACTAAATGGAAAATCGCCAAATCAGGACAACACAAGATTGTGATTCTAAGTACATGTAAATTAGAAAGATCTGCTTATATCCTGATGTTGTTCATCTTGTCAGTTCATTCCTATATTACTTTTGATGTCAAATATGACTGATGGGGAAAGGGAAATGGTTAATAATGATGATAGTCATGGCAAAAAAGAAATATTTGTTTTAAAGGCATACAGGCTGTCAGAATTAAATTTTTTTGTTTATATTAAAAGTTGCCAATATTCAATGTTTTATACTAACTAGTATTACTGTGAGCACAGCTCACTAAGATATACCCCCCGCTCCCCACATCTGTCCAACCTATTTCCATAACCAAAACATTACTGATTGTTCCGACCAAAAATGAAAGGGACCCTCCTCTCTTCACCGGTAAGCTGCTGATAAAATTTAAAAACATTCTGAGAAACACTACTCAAGTTATCATACAACATAGGGTAAAAGTCCTATTTTCCACCATATCAAGTCCAATAACTCTGGAATGGCAAAAGTGAAAATCGTCAAAAATGAAAGGGATCCTCCTCTCTTTACCGGTAAGCTGCTGATCAAATTTCAAAACATTCTGAGAAACACTACTCAAGTTATCATACGACATAGGGTAAAAATCCTTTTTTCCGTCATATCAAGTCCAATAACTCTGGAACAGCAAAAGTGAAAATCATCAAAAATGAAAGGGATCCTCCTCTCTTCACCGGGAAGCTGCTGATAAAATTTAAAAACATTCTGAGAAACACTACTCAAGTTATCATACGACATAAGGTAAAAATCCTATTTTCCGTCATATCAAGTCCAATAACTCTGGAACGGCAAAAGTGAAAATCGTCAAAAAAGAAAGGGATCCTCCTCTTTTCACCAGTAAGCAGCTGATAAAATTTTAAAAGATTCTATGAAGCAAAACTCAAGTTATCGTACGACATAGGATTTGTCTACAGACGGACGGACATCGTGAAACCAGTATACCCCCCTACAACTTCGTTGCAGGGGGTATAATAAAATGTTCTGAACAAGAAGCCAGGTTTAAAAAATATGTTATAATGTTGTAATTAGTGAAAAGAATTTGAATATCTGTTGGTAAAATCACCATTAACACGACCTAATTATAAGTCGGCTGCTTTTCCGAAGTTTGCCGAAAACTGACAACTGCTATAAATAACCAGGAAGCATGTTGCATGTAAATTCGTTAGAATTAATATAATTTAAGAAATACATCTATGAAATTGGATCCCGGGGTAATCAGTTAATATTATATAATGGTATTTAGTAAGAATGACACTTAAAATCGGAAATACGTGATGAAATCAATAAAAAAAAATCTGCAAAGGGGCCCGAAAAAGGGAATATTGTAAACAAATTGTATTGCATATTATTGACAACACTTGAGTTTCTTGATTATAGATTTTTTTTAGAAAAAAACAGACATGAAGTTCGTTATTTTAGTCTCTAATTTAAAAGAAATATCACCTAGTGTTTTCTCCTGAAAAAAAGAAATTAGAATATATAAAAACTATGATGCAATTCTGCTGTCAAAATACGATTCGGCCAAAAAAAAGATACTAAATTATGCTTACGTGTTGAAAAATGGAGTAGGTCGGTATAACATCTTTTAACAAAGCTTGCTGAATCCTCCTTTTTGTGTCGTTTTCATATAGAATCCGTCAATGTTTTTGTTCAATTCCATGATTCAATTTGTGCCATGTGCTTTCTTCATCAACAAACAATTTCACACATGTGCAAACACTTTCCCGAATGAGTTCACTGTCAGGTCGTATGAATATTGCGCGGGTAAACATTGGATTCTTTACTGGATTCAAGAAAATAAAACAGCGACATATTTCCTTCGTTCTAGGCTATTTACGTATGATATTATGAAAAATTTCAACTGCAATTAGTATAAAACATTGAATATTGGCAACTTTTAATATAAAAAAAATATTCAATTCTGACAGCCTTTAAGCATTATAAGTTGACAATAAAGGTATTTTAAATGTGACCGTTTGTGTAAATCCAGTGCTATTTTGTACTTTGTGGTACTAGTAGGATATTATTTATTGGGTGGAATAACATTTTGATACTGGGTTAAAAAATAGTACCTTCCTTATTATTATTATGGGTTCTTTAGTTTACTGGTGAGTTTGACCTAAAAGATATGAAATAACAAATCTTATATTAACTCTTTTTTGTATGTGCCATTTAAGATTGTTTTAGATAGTCATACTGTTGGTTTATTGCATGCTATGTGAAACATATCAGATATCAACAAAGGTAAACTCCATTCAGACAAGTTAATAAAAGAATGACAAAATTGGGTAATCTTTTACATGGAATATAAATTCAGGAAAACAATTTTAGTGTATCTTCGAGATGAATTATTTATTTGCCTTTGAAATATTTGATCTCTAATTCTTTTTATGATATTTTTCGAATTGAAAAATAATAAGCTTATTACTGCTTATTATTACAAGGATTTGTTTAAAGATTTCTATTAAATACCTTGAATATTGAAACCTTATTCATATAAACAATGAAAAATGATCAATTCAATTTACTTGTAAAATTGTAAATAGTATCATATACCGTTTGTATTCCACCTAATAGGAGGTGTCTATTCTTTCTTATTTTGTTGTGTTTGAGGATCAACTGGATATTGGACAGTGTATCAAATAAGATTTGAACCACAATTTATAAGCCACAAAAACATTTATGATAGTTGTTTACATGATATTAAGCCTTCAATTATAAAACCATGTTGATTTGTTTACATATTGAGCAATACTAGAAGGATTTAATGGATATTACATGTCTATTGTTAAAAATATGAGATTTTTTTGTTTACAAATGTACAACATAAGCTTTTATCTATTTAAGACTCCATATAAATATTTGGGAAAACAAACTTGCATTTTACTTTACACCTTTTTACATATCATATATATTGTTGTTATTTTATATGTACTATTTTTGACATTTTATAAATATACACTATGTATACATGTTGCTGTATCAACTCAAACTACAAGTTATATATATCTTGGTGGTATGGTTTTTAAAAACTTTCCATCTATACCAGATTTTAAAATCTCAATACTTATTTGTTGTTTTTAAAAGTTGGAGAAGAAGATCAATACAAATTTATAGTTTCTTAATAGATAAATGTAATGAATATGATAATCTGGCTTTATTTCATTTGGTTAAATATCATTATACGAGATATTATATAAAAGTAATTGTATTCCTAGACCTATTATTTTCTAAATAGCTCCACAAATTGAAAAAGGTGTTTCAAATATTAAGACATGTACATCATTTTTTTTTACTTCAATTATATAGGTGTGTATATATACAAATGTACATAACAGTAGTTGTATTGTACATTTGTATATTTTTTGATAATTAGAAGATATTTGGTTGGATATTATGTAACTAATTCTGTAAAGATTTATGTTTAACATTCTTACACAAATATATTGCCTTGGACTATTTGAAATAATAAAAAAGTAATGAAGTTTTAAGTTGGTTTTATGAGTTTTTGCTACTATGTCATTCCCAACAATTAGATGCCTAAAAAAGAACAATAATTTAAAGTAATTATGAAAAAAGCTTACATTGTGATGGTCAACAATACCACCAATATCATCCAACCTAACAATCACCTTTCTTCTCAAATCATTGAACACGTATAAGACCATCACACATGGCATTGGAAATCCATGTTCTGACTAGAGACAGTCACAATTGTTGAGGGATTAAACTGGTCAATTGTATCCCAACCCCAACCCCTCTTGATGTTTGGATCTCCACTGACAATACAGATGTCAACAAACAGATGTTAAACAACTTAAATTCTAACATGACGTCCTTCTTTCGCTTTGTAGACAAACGAGCAATTTATCGATGGTATAATCTCATTCGCAAATGCGCCGGTGAATGTGATTGACTTTTCCATTGGCAGCATAAATTGTGTGCGACATTTTCCGCAAGCGTAAATATAAATTACCATCTTCCAATCAAAGTATACTACCGTATTTGTACTCTTAGACATATCAGAATCCAAATAAATCATGGAAGGCAGAATGTGTTTCGAGTTTTAACATGGATTGGTGGATATTAGTAAATTTTATCCCTCGCCTCTGGCTCAGGATAAAATACTAATATCTGCCAATCCATGTTAAAACTCCCAACACATTCTGGCTTCCATGATTTATTTCTTAAATAAACAGCACAGATTGGCTTCCACTCAAGACAGATTACATAAATAAATGGACAACATAAGCATGGAGAATGATAGCTGTATAACCGTAGCCGTTTTTTTAAGACGAAGAGCTATGGCTGCACAGCTAAGAAAATGATGTGCATTTTACACAATATACCTATAATAGCAGCGACGTCGATGAAACAGTTGGCCTAAATCTAATACTTGTGTTGAAATGGAATTGAAACGTTACGGTTAGAGAACAGCGAAGGGGCAATAAAAAATGGACAATCCAGAGAAATTGGCAACATAGGGTACACAAGACGAAGAAAAACAAAACAAAAACACACCACTATATGCAAACAAAGACAAATAACGTAAATAAGACGTGCACCCGCCTACAAACAACTGGAAGTAAAGACGAACCGAACATCGTTTTTATGTGAAAATTGTAACGGACATCACAACACGAAACTCAGAACGTAAAGACACATAATAGGACAACACAAAAAACAAAAAAGATGAGCAACACTGACCCACCAAAAAACTGGAGGTGAACTCGGGCACTCGCGAAGGGTAAGCAGTTCCTGCTTTTTATAACATCTACTCGTATATACAGTCAATTCCGGTAAAAGTCTTGGCAGTGATAGCCGGATTAAAACAATCATTCCAAGCTATGTAAGGAGTGAAATCTCTTGAAGGGTGTGTGCATCTGGATTGGGTTGCTCAAAACGTTGGATAGTGTTATCCAATGGACACATTTTACCCATCGGTTAATTTTTGTTGCTAAAATTTTACCCAGTTGATAAAGTTAACCCCTCAATTTTGGTCAGATAAATATTTAACCATTGTTTAAATATGGCAAGACAATTATTAAATGTTTGATATCAGTCAACAGCAAAAAGAAAGAGTGTATCGTCATATTGAGTTGGATTTTGATGAAAGAGAATTCCGGGACAGATTTAGATTTTCTACTGAAAATGTTCAATTCATATCCAAACTTATAGAGCCACAATGTGCAGACCAACTCTTAGGTGTCATGTCATACCAGTAGACATACAAGTAAAGCTTGCCCTGAGATACTTTGCATCAGAGAGTCCAATGGAAGTGATTGGCAATACAATGGGATATCATGTTTCAAGTGTCTCGATAGCAGTAAGAGATGTCTCTAATGCTCTGTGTGAAATAGCTGCACAATATATCACCTGGCCCTCTACAGATGATGAGAGAAACCGAATTAAAACGGGGTTTTATGACATTGCACATTTTCTTGACATTGACTGCACACACTTTAGAATACAGGCACTACGCCTTTGTTAAGAGGAAGGGGTACCATTCTATAAATGTAAAGGGTATGTATGATCACATAGGTGATTTGTAATATTAAGTTATTTACCCCCACCTTTTTCCATTCTATATCAATTCCATGGAATATATAGGCCTTCAAATATAATTAACAGGAATGTTAACATACATGTATCAGGCAAACGACTAGTTTTACGTGTATATCGAAACTACAAATGTTTCTGTTAGAATAGACTTTCCTATAATTATACATTATTTGACCGGGTCTGGGTCGAGATGAATAACAATAAAAAGTTAAAGTTTCAAAAAAATTTCACGAATTTTTGCCCCAAAAGTCTCTTTTTAAACCAATCAAAAGTTGCTATAATTTTCGAGCTGGGGATATTATAAGTTATTTATGTTCCTATCCGTAGATATGGAGATTTTAACACCCTGAGGTAGCTAAGTACATCCTGAGGCGCAGCTGAAGGGGGTTAACGTAAATAACAAATTTATCTCCGACTAGAGTAAAAAATAAGACATTTTAGACCCGGCGGGCTACGTAAAAGTGACATTTTCTTTGATGTTGGAGAGAACAAGTTAAAAATATGAAGCTTAAAGTGTTTCTTACATGGTGTAGGGTTCTACCAAAGGTTGATCAAATTAAGAGCTTTATATTCAATATATGGCCAAAATCAACAAAAATTTGGAGCTATGTCGCAAGCTTTGATATCATACATTTTTACTTATTCTTTCCAACAACAAAGAAAACATCACTTTACGTGACCTGACTGGGTCCAAAATGTCTTATTTTTCACTATAACCGGAGATAAATTCGTTATTTACGTTCCTATAGGTAGATATCCCCTAGGGAAATGTCTAGTTACACCAGATAATATGGCCTAGCAACAAGCAGGAAAAAGGGTTTTTATGCCCGGGGTTTTAACCAATCAAAAGATGTTATAATTTTCAAGTCAGGGATAAATCATATTGGTATAAACATATTTATTCATGATAAACTGGTATAATGTTACAATACACACATCATATTAGACACTGACTGCATATACTGATACAAAAGGAAAGTAAGCATTGTATAATATTTTTACATTTTATTTTAATGTCATATTCATTTCTATAATAACATGTTTTATAGCTGTCAATAAAGATCTCATATCACTAGGATGTATATCTCCAATACTTCCTATTCTAAAACAATCAGCATTCAACACTTTACCAGGATATATAACAAAACCTATCAAAATAAGACAACAAAATTCAGTACATGTATTTATACATTTTCAAGAGGTACGTTATAAAAAAGAAAAACCTTCTCACTATGGAGATCAAAATATCAAATTCATGTACAATGTGATCAAACAAATGAGTTGGTACACAATAAACCTTATTTATGAAGGTTATTCCAGAAACGTTTCATGTGCACTAAATTTGATATCTATGTTTTTATTACATAAAATATAAAGTATGTATCATTTCTCCTAATACATTTAATTCTCCTTCCTTTTTTTAACTTTATTTTGTATTAACTTAGGTAAATATCAGAAGTTGTCTTGAATTTCTTTTTATTATAAATCATTACTCTCAAACATGAAATACTAAAATTGAGACAGAGAGTGTCATTTTCTTGTATGCTCATTAATACACTATTCCTGTTTTGGCTTGTAATTCAAGAGTAATGTGGAATTTTTCCTCTCATGTTCATCTGCAGCCATAACTGTTAACATTAAAAGTGGAAATTAAGCTTAAATAAAAATAATCATACAAAACTTTAGAGGTAAAACAGACACATGCTTAAAACAAAGAATTATGTATATTTGTCATATCTATCAGGGGCCGTCGTGGCAGTGGCAGTGATCGTTTGGTAATTGGATTTACCACTACCTATGCAATCAGTTCCTCTCACCACTGATGTTGTGAGTTTGAATTTCGATCAGGCAAGGTGTACAACATTATGCGATAAAGTTAGTCAGTGACTTGCGACAGGACGGTTGTTTTCTCCGGGTCCTCCTGTTTCCTCCACCAATAAAACTGACCGCCACAATATTGCTGAAATATTGTTGAAAGTGGCATTAAACACCATAACCATGCTATTAAAAGCCCGAATTTTCTTAAGAAATATGATTTAATGCACTTGGTCTCCATGTCGAATAATATCTTGCAGTACCAATGGTGACAATTATTTTTCAATAAAAATCATTAGCAATTGTTGTGTCCTAAATAAATCTGTATTAAACAGTAAACAATTGTTGTGTACTAAATAAATCTGTATTAAACAGTAAACAATTGTTGTGTACTAAATAAATCTGTATTAAACAGTAAACAATTGTTGTGTACTAAATAAATCTGTATTAAATATTAAACCTGTAATTTGTATTTCATAGTCATGTCATGTTTGTAATATTGATGGGGACCATTGTGGTCGTGATCGTATGGTAGTTGGATTTACAATTACCTGTACAATCAGTGCCTATCATCACTAAAGTTGCGAGTTCGAACCCCGTTCATGGCGAGCTGTACTCGATACAACATTATGTGATAAAGTTTGTCATTGCCTTGTAATAGGTTTGTGGTTTTCTCCGGGTACTTCGGTTTCTTCCACCAATTAAACTGACTCCCACGATATAACTGAAATATTGTTGAAAGTGGCATTAAACACCATAAACCAAACCTGTAATATTGCCAGAATAGGACAAGTTCACACTTTAATTGGTAGATGTCAGGGTGTATCATTATTGTGCTAAAAAGAATGACCAATAACAACAAAATTATTTTTCTTGGACATTCTAGGTACCTCTATCATTTAGCTTTGAATAAAAAGTGTTGAAGTTCCAATTAGGATGGTCTGGAAATTTGAATGAAGTGATGATATATCCTTCATGACTGTTATCTAAAAACTCCTCAAACCCAAGCTCAGACATTCCTTTCCTTAAGATATCTCTGTTTTCTTTGTATCTATAATATAACATTGTAAAGTAAAATAGTGGAATTTGAAGCAAAAAGTCATTTTACTAAATAATTCAATTTGAATTTACAATTGAATTATAGTAATTTCTTCAACGAGTAAATCCACATAGATAATAGTGTGATGGAAAAATCTCATTTCAATGACATAATAAACACACAAACTTTGAAAACTACCATCCAATAAACGTGCATGTGAGTTCAATCCGTTCAATACATTCTGAGACTTTTTTCTATAGCTGTCCAATAGAATCCAATGCTGCAGTCAGCTATCTTTTTTTTCCAAATTCAAAAAACCACATTGCTTAACCTTCTGGAGCACACAAGTGCAGCCCTTTCTCCCACCCCACTTCTGGAGCACACAAGTGCAGCCCTTTCTCCCACCTCACTTCTGGAGCACACAAGTGCAGCCCTTTCTCCCACCCCACTTCTGGAGCACACAAGTGCAGCCCTTTCCCCCACCCCACTTCTGGAGCACACAAGTGCAGCCCTTTCTCCCACCCCACTTCTGGAGCACACAAGTGCAGCCCTTTCTCCCACCTCACTTCTGGAGCACACAAGTGCAGCCCTTTCTCCCACCTCACTTCTGGAGCACACAAGTGCAGCCCTTTCTCCCACCTCACTTCTGGAGCACACAAGTGCAGCCCTTTCCCCCACCTCACTTCTGGAGCACACAAGTGCAGCCCTTTCTCCCACCTCACTTCTGGAGCACACAAGTGCAGCCCTTTCTCCCACCTCACTTCTGGAGCACACAAGTGCAGCCCTTTCTCCCACCTCACTTCTGGAGCACACAAGTGCAGCCCTTTCTCCCACCCCACTTCTGGAGCACACAAGTGCAGCCCTTTCTCCCACCTCACTTCTGGAGCACACAAGTGCAGCCCTTTCTCCCACCTCACTTCTGGAGCACACAAGTGCAGCCCTTTCCCCCACCTCACTTCTGGAGCACACAAGTGCAGCCCTTTCTCCCACCCCACTTCTGGAGCACACAAGTGCAGCCCTTTCTCCCACCTCACTTCTGGAGCACACAAGTGCAGCCCTTTCTCCCACCTCACTTCTGGAGCACACAAGTGCAGCCCTTTCCCCCACCCCAATGATCTTTCATGTACAGTTTGGCTTAAATCTATTAAACAGTTTCTGAGAGGGCTAACTTGGGTCTACAATGGAAGGTTGTTTTTCAAACATGAAATTGGAAAAACCAAGAATAATTAACAAAATGTAACAAAACATATTATTATAATGTACATAATTTTAAATGATATAAAAGTAATAAGACAATTCAATGTTATACTGAAAATTTGTCACCCTGTCTACAACACCTGACAACCGGATTTGTGTTGAAAATCTTTTTTTTCTAGTCCGGTTCTGTTTCTATGCCAGAAATTATTTTGTTTTCTTGTATAATAAAACAGTTATTTCCTTGATATGAGGTGAACATCAAGTTGTGAACCCTCGTGCTGACAATTCACCTCATAGGAAGGTAATAATTGTATATAGATGCTGTGATGTAACAATATATCTAAATATTTAATTGTGCTTAAATTACTATGATAGTCAAAAATAATACTGATCAGGAAACTGGGTTTGTAACTAGATTGACACAACAGGTGCCACTAGTGGAGCAGGAACTGCTTACCCTTCCGGAGCACCTGAGTTCACCCCCGTTTTTAGTGGGGTTCGTATTACTCGATCTTTAGTTTTATGTGTATATTTGTAGATCGTTGTTTGTCTTTTTGGCCATTGTGTTGTTTCTTCATCTTCAATTTACAGATTCTGATTACCCCTTTGGTATGTTCAAACTTTTATAATTATTCAAGCCGTCATAAGAAAATCTACACATTTTGTTGCTGATTATACAAACATGGGATTACATCAATGAATATGACTTGTTTACAGGACATGGATGGATAGATCTATGTCTGCCATTTTGTAATTTTGCCTATGTGTATAAAACTATAATAATACCTGCTGCCACGTCCACTAACCCCACCTTCTTCTTCAAATTCCTTCAAAGCTTGGATAAAAGCTAACATAGTGTGTGTAGGAGGTGTGAATCTGAACTGACTAGTTTTCTCAAAACCATCATACTGATCATATAAATCTAGACTTAGACTACGAGAGTTACCTGTAAAAAAGTTATTCTAGACTTAGACTTCGAGAGTTACCTGTAAACAAATTAATGTACCCTTAGACTACGAAAGTTACCTGTAAAAAAATTAATCTAGACTTAGACTACGAGAGTTACCTGTAAAAAAATCAATCTAGACTTAGACTACGAGTGTTGCCTGTAAAAAATTTAATCTAGAATTAGATTTCGAGAGTTACCCATAAAAAAATTAATCTAGATTTAGACTACAAGAGCTACCTGTAAAAAAATTAATCAAAGTTTCATTATATATACATGCATACTAAAAACCAATATCAATTTTACAACTATTAGCCACTTTTAACCCAAGGGAAGTTTCTTGGTAAATCAGAGACTTATACACACCTGGTTTTAAAATTCATTTGTTATCTGAATATCGAAATGTTTGAACAGAAAAATTCCATAAAATACCTCAAACTCAAATGTTAATTGTTCTGAAACTAATATAAGTTTGTGGCAAACAAGCAAAAATTTAAACATGGCATGTATATAATAAATGCAATATTACATTGTATATTTATTTTTACAAGTAAGAAATAGTGAAGATTCTCCTGTCCTCAGTTCTAATGACTGTTTTATAGAAGGAACCTAGTTTTTCTACTTGTCTGTCCTTGTCAACATAAACAACATTATCAAGTTAACAGTACCATATAATAATCATTCTCATACAATTGTAAACTCTTTTAATAGTCCTTAGTACAACATAGTTTTAAATACAAACTTATTCTTTGTGAGCACCTGAGTTCACCCCGGTTTTTTGATGGGGTCCATGTTACTCATCTTTTCAGTTTTTTGTATTGTCTTATTATGTGTCTTTATGTTCTGAGTTTCATGTTGTGATGTCCATTAAGATTTCCGCATAAAAGCGATGTTCTGTTCGTCTTTACCTCCAGTTGTTTGTAGGAGGGCTCATGTCTTATTTACGTTATTTGTGTTTGTTGGCGTATAGTGATGTCCAACACATATTGTTTAGTGTATTTCTTCGTCTTGTGTACCCTTTGTTGCCAGTTTCTCTTGATTGTCCATTTTTGATTGCCCCTTCAGTATTCTCTAACATTTAATTAACAAGAATTCTGAGAGTATTGCACATAGCAATACATTGTCCCCTACCGGCCACAAAAATCAGAGGATCTAAAATATTAGAAGTATCACCTTGCACTGTGACTAGATTTTAAAATACAAGTTCAAGGGCCATAACTCAGCCAAAAATCATTCAACCGGAACGAAATTCGAACATAAACTGTAACTCATATAGATATAGCCACATACCATATATCAAGTCAATATCTCAAAGGACGTCAAAAAAAAGTCTGGACAACTTAAAATTTGAACAAAAAATATAAGTTCAAGGGCCATAACTCAGTCAAAAATCATTCGACCGGAACGAAATTCGAATTTAAACTGTAACTCATCTAGATATAGCCACATACCAAATATCAAGTCAATATATCAAAGGACGTCAAGAAAAAGTCTGGACAACTTAAAATTTTAATGTGACGGACAGACCGACGAACGGAACCTAAAACTATTGTCCCCTTCGGCTTTCACCAGTAGGGGACTCTTTCGTCGGTAGGGGACTAATAAAGACCAGTTATTCAATTTTTCAAATATTGATTGATTGATTTCAAGAAAGTTATTCTTGAATGATAAAAATATTTTAATCATTTACCAGTTGTATTCATTCACCAATTTTCAAATTTTGTCAAGTAGCGTCGGATATCTTTAATTTTCAATCCCAATGTAAACATACATTATATAATTTGCAAATGACAATCATTCATGTATACAGATAGTTTCAAGTTTATCAGTTAAGATATTTAGTTTGTGATATAATATACATATAATCTCTCTATTGAGACCTAACATGTTAAAGTACAGTTAAATCTGTATAAAGAGGTCATATTTGGGACAAAGAAAAAGTGACCTTTTAAGACAGGTGACCTCTTAATAGAGGTTCAATTTATATAAAATTTTCTATGACAGGACAAGAAAAAGGGGCAATAATAAAAAAGAGACTTGTAGAAAGTCTAGTAAAAAAAGGATTCCATCAGTTTGGTAGTACAGAAGAAGACTTTTCTACATCATTTTCCCATAGGTTTTCATGGTGATATGTCTTGTGGAGACTGCCTTCTTGAACTTTGAATCTTATGTCATATAAATCATTAGTTTAATGATGTCAATATACAGTGAAATCTGTCTAAATCCAACCTCCTTGGGACCAGCTTTTGTGATCAGAATAGACAGGTGTTCATTTTAAACAGGTTAAATTAACAAAGATGTTCTACATTGTGACTTAATTTCTGTTTTATTAAGGGTTTGGTCTAGACTGGTTTCAATGTAACCTATTTTAATTATATGTAATGTAATTTATTTGTTCAGGGATCTTAAGTCATATCTAAAAAAAATGCATGGTTGTCATGACGACTTGTTCCAACCATTACTGGCTTTCAATGTCTGTTCTATTTTCAGATATGTTCTTTATGTAACTATTAAAACTTTAACTCCATTGACCCAACTAATTGGTTTGAATGTATTTGAAATACTGTATAGATAGTGTGACATTAATGGGTTTTAGGGTTTGGGTGGCGGCCAGTTTTATTGGTGGAGGAAACACTGGTACCAGCAGAAAACCATCGACTTGTCGCAAGTCACTGTCAAACTTAATGGTGTATCGAGTACATCTCGCCTGAGCGGGGTTCAAACTCACAACGTTAGTGGTGATAGGCACTGATTGCATAGGTCCAACTACCATACAATCATGACCACGACAGCTCTGTGACATTAATGTCATGACAGAATCAATACATGTTAGAGTCATACCTTTACAATTTAACAAAATCAACTTCTTTACAATAGCATATGAAAATCCTGGAATCCCTTGAAGGCACTTGTTAGCAGAACTGACAAGGAAGTCAATGTTTCCTTTAACTATATCTAATGGTACTGCTCCAAAACTACTCATACCATCCACAAAGTACACACAATCTTAAAAAAAAATCTTAGCATTAATAATCTAAACAGAATTCATATGAAGTTAATTGTGATATTGGATAAATTACAGGAATTAGAACTGTAAAAATACTGTGGGGAGCAATCAATTACCATTTGTTGCAAGTTAAAATTTGTTAAGCATATCTGATGGAGAAAATCAAAATCGATTACCAAGTTAAAATTTTGTTAAGCATATCTGATGGAGAAAATCAAAATATGCAAAATTGATGACAAATAGCACAAAGCTTACATACCTTTCACAAGGTGAGCTAAAAAAAAAAATGTTCTATTATAATTTCAGATTTCCCTCCAATTCCCTGTATTTTTTACCTGGGATTTTTTCTTTCACGATTTGTCCGACTTCTTCTACAGGATTTATAACACCAGAACTTGTTTCACAGTGACACACACATGTCAATGTAAAGGATTTATCATTAGATAAAATGTCTGACACACGTTTTACATCCACTTTCAAATTTTCTGCAAAGCTTTCTACTTGAAATGGTACTCCCATAACTTCACATATCTTAGCCATTCTCTTCCCATAAGCTCCATTTTCCAAAATCAGGGCCTATAAAGTAAATATATATACTATGTATCTGAGAAGAGACTTCAAATGTATCAAAACTGAAATACAGTCAAACCTGTATTAAGAGGTCACCTATAGGACAAGGAAATATTAGTCTTTTAAGACAGGTGACCTCTTAAAAGAAGGTCAATTCATATGAAATTTTCTATGACAGGAAAAGGTGACCTTTTAATACATGTGACAGCTTAATACATGTGACTGCTTGGGGAAGTTTGACTGTACATATTTAGATATTCAGTAGGCTGTCCCTTCTCTGGAGGATCTTTACTCTCTGTATTTGTCATTCATCTCAATAGTACAAGTACATGTACATGTATGCATGCAGCTTAATATAAGTGTCAGTTCTTAAATATGAAGTATTACCTGGTAACGTGAAAGTAGTATTAATGTGAGACTATGAGAGACTACTATGGTAAGTACATATATATAGATATGATTGGTGTTTAATGCCAACTTTAGCACTATTTCAGCTATATCGTGCTGTGAACAAATTTGATTATTAAAACTTTAGACACCTACAAGATCCTTAGAAATAAAACATAAAACACACTAGTCTATAAAACAATCTTGTACAAAAGAAACATTAAAATGTGCAGTGTATTTATATGTATTACTAACATTATATAATAATGTTTAGTGATCTATCCTTAAATTTTTATTTATTAATTTCTTTATATTAAAAGTATTCTTTGTTTTAGTCAAAGGCATGTCCCTGTGAAGACTTTCTTGTAACTAGATTTCTGTAAAGACAGCCATATATGCTAAAAAAATTATTTAAAACAATCAGATCTGTTTTCAGCATATAAGCACATTTTGTGGTATTGAGCCAAAAATGAAATACTAGCTGTCTGCCTGGTCTAGTCTTAAAGTTAAGGAAAAGGTTAGGTGAAACAGGCAATTTTTTTTTCATTATGGCCTTATTTGAGTTTAACAAAATAATATTTACATTGATTTGAAACCATTTACAAAAATAGAATTTAGATTTGTCTAAATGAAAAAGAGATATAACAGCCTGTGTAAATTTACTACTCAATATTAATGAGACATATGTCTAATAATCATTGTCATTATTAACATTCAAAATTATTGAGAGAAAGAAAAAAAAATCAATATGAAATATGATTTTTGTTGTAAATCTGTGTTTCAAGTCTGCAAACTACGTCACTGGAAGACATCAAAGTCGATAGACGGTTGTCCTTAGTATTTATTCCGGAAAAAAATAGTAAAAAACAATATGGACATTTTTATGTTTGTATGCACCACGGTCCTGTATGAATACATGTACATGAATTCACTTGGGAATGATGTTTGTAATTTGTTCGTCAATACACATGTGCAAATTAAAATATATCGTGAGTTTTATCATTGAATAATTTATATAGCCAATGAAGGACATCATGTTAGAATTATATATATATAGTATCTTAAAGTATAAAGTTCATGTGTATGATGCTTAAAGACCAGGACTAAGACGAGGTTCACTAAGCCTTTTCCCAATTCTTAAATTAGACCTTTCACATCAAAATGACCTGCAAAAGCTAACGTCTGATGTTGAATCAAAATCTGGCTTTTTTGGGAGCCTCTGATAATATCCCAAAAAATTTACTTGTCATGAAAAATATCTATCCGCTCTTTTATTTGTAAAAAAATAAGTAAACAATACTGATTAGGATTAGGATTAATATACAGGTATTTAACACAAATATTTCAATTATATCATTGTCTGTCAGCTTTATTGGTGGAGGAAACCAGAGTACATAGAGAAAAACTAAAGACTCGCAAAAAGTAAGTGGCAAACTTAATCACATGAAGTTGTATCACAATGGTAGATGTAACACCAATTACAATGTGATCATAGTCAGTGTCATCTTCAGTAACCCATGGCTGATCATGTTATGACTACTCTCCACTCTGTAGAGAGCATGAGGAGTCGTAGATTATATCATGTTATGACTACTCTCCACTCTGTAGAGAGCATGAGGAGTCGTAGATTATATCATGTTATGACTACTCTCCACTCTGTAGAGAGCATGAGGAGTCGTAGATTATATCATGTTATGACTACTCTCCACTCTGTAGAGAGCATGAGGAGTCGTAGATTATATCATGTTATGACTACTCTCCACTCTGTAGAGAGCATGAGGAGTCGTAGATTATATCATGTTATGACTACTCTCCACTCTGTAGAGAGCATGAGGAGTCGTAGATTATATCATGTTATGACTACTCTCCACTCTGTAGAGAGCATGAGGAGTCGTAGATTATATCATGTTATGACTACTCTCCACTCTGTAGAGAGCATGAGGAGTCGTAGATTATATCATGTTATGACTACTCTCCACTCTGTAGAGAGCATGAGGAGTCGTAGATTATATCATGTTATGACTACTCTCCACTCTGTAGAGAGCATGAGGAGTCGTAGATTATATCATGTTATGACTACTCTCCACTCTGTAGAGAGCATGAGGAGTCGTAGATTATATCATGTTATGACTACTCTCCACTCTGTAGAGAGCATGAGGAGTCGTAGATTATATCATGTTATGACTACTCTCCACTCTGTAGAGAGCATGAGGAGTCGTAGATTATATCATGTTATGACTACTCTCCACTCTGTAGAGAGCATGAGGAGTCGTAGATTATATCATGTTATGACTACTCTCCACTCTGTAGAGAGCATGAGGAGTCGTAGATTATATCATGTTATGACTACTCTCCACTCTGTAGAGAGCATGAGGAGTCGTAGATTATATCATGTTATGACTACTCTCCACTCTGTAGAGAGCATGAGGAGTCGTAGATTATATCATGTTATGACTACTCTCCACTCTGTAGAGAGCATGAGGAGTCGTAGATTATATCATGTTATGACTACTCTCCACTCTGTAGAGAGCATGAGGAGTCGTAGATTATATCATGTTATGACTACTCTCCACTCTGTAGAGAGCATGAGGAGTCGTAGATTATATCATGTTATGACTACTCTCCACTCTGTAGAGAGCATGAGGAGTCGTAGATTATGGCAACTTGTGGAAATTGTGGACCATTACTAAAATAAAAATTTCAACCTATTACACAAATGTATTTTACTACACAGATGTATTTTTCTGCAGAATTTTTTCTTCTTACAGAATGAGGATGGAGTTGGTGATAATGTACATTTATATGATTTGCTTACAACATTAACCAATCATTATGTGGTATTATCTACATAAAATATTTTCTGATGATACATGTGCAACAAATCTAAATACCAAAATACTAATGAATCCTTTTACCTTGCCTCCTTTTCTTTGAACTGCTGTTTGAAAAACTGCTTCCACTGCAAATGTGCCACTACCTTGTATAGGAACACATGTGAAATCTTCTGCAGATACACCTTAGGAAATATTGTTAAAACTTCTGTTAAAGAGCATATATGTGGTTGTAATTCAGTCAATTATAACCTGGAACATAACAACAGTCCTCATGATGAGCACCGGTCCTCCGGCCCAAGACCTCACGATGCGCACCGGTCCTCCGGCCCAAGACCTCATGATGAGCACCGGTCCTCCGGCCCAATACCTCACGATGAGCACAGGTCCTCCGGCCCAAGACCTCACGATGAGCACAGGTCCTCCGGCCCAAGACCTCACGATGAGCACCGGTCCTCCGGCCCAAGACCTCACGATGAGCACTGGTCCTCCGGCCCAAGACCTCACGATGAGCACAGGTCCTCCGGCCCAAAACCTCATGATGAGCACAGGTCCTCTGGCCCAAGACCTCACGATGAGCACAGGTCCTCCGGCCCAAGACCTCATGATGAGCACAGGTCCTCCGCCCCAAGACCTCACGATGAGCATAGGTCCTCCAGCCCAAGACCTCACGATGAGCACAGGTCCTCCGGCCCAAGACCTCACGATGAGCACAGGTCCTCCGGCCCAAGACCTCATGATGAGCACCGGTCCTCCGGCCCAAGACCTCACGATGAGCACAGGTCCTCCGGCCCAAGACCTCACGATGAGCACAGGTCCTCCGGCACAAGACCTCACGATGAGCACTGGTCCTCCGGCCCAAGACCTCACGATGAGCACAGGTCCTCCGGCCCAAGACCAGTAAAACTTTGTTCGGACCAGTAAATTTTTCAGTTTTTATTTTGATATATAAAAATAAATTCAAGAATTTGATTCAGACCAATAAATTAAAATTTACATTTCGAGGACTGTAACAATAACAATTAATGAAATAATAAGTAACTCTTATACCGTAGAAATACTACTTTTCTCCCTTTTTCACAGCTAACTGGGACAATGAATAACAAGTTAATAAACGTTTTCCGTTGATCTAATACTTTCTATGAATTCATCATTTTCTTCTCAATATTTATTTAATATACATGTAATATACTTTTACACTTTTAAATCCACCTGTACACTTTTTAGATATGTATACACTGTACATACAAGCAGTAGAACAATGAAATAAACACAATAAAATGTGCCTTTGTCTTTAAGAGAAACTTTGTTTCAGTAATTTTTATGTAAGTATAAAATCTAGGAATCTTAAAAGACTTTTCTCTTCAAATAAATATATATATATACCACATTGGTGGCATAATGGTTAGCATGCTCACCTCGAGTGCAGTAGATCATGGGTTCAAGCCCCAGTTGGGTCAAAGCAAAGATTATAAAATTTGTGTTTGTTGCTTCTCTGCTAAGCATGTAGCATTCAGGAGAAAGAGCAAAGACGGGTTGGTTCGGAATCAGAATAATGTGTTCAAGTGGAGCAACATGTCTACCTGCAGACTGTTGTTTCAGTGAGCTAGCATGATAAAAATCCAACTCAGTGTGTTGGTCTAGTACAAAGTGGACCTCATCATCATCTCATTGAAAATTAACTTGTTCTCGCCATGATATAACAGTAGCTGAAAAATTGCTGAATTGGCGTTAAACATCAATCACTCACTCACTCACTATATATATATATATATATATATATATAATGTTCTTATTAGTGTTTGCTGCTTTAAAGTACAGACAGTCAAACCTGTATTAAAAGGCCACCTTTAGGACACAGGAAAAGTGTCCTTATAAGACAGCTGACCTCTTAAAAGAGGTTCAAGTCATATGAAATTTTCTATGATAGGACAAGAAAAAGGTGACCTCTTAATACAGGTGACTGCTTAATAGAGATGACCACATGGGCAGGTTTGACTGGACATGGACCTATATCTATGGACCTCTAGAAACCTGACGAACCAACATACCTGCACTAGTTTTGATCTCAAGAGTTTTGATTAGTGCTATAAATGGATATCTTTGCACACTGACAGATCATTCTACCTGTAACATGTATCTGGACTAGTTTTAATCTCAGTGTTTTGATTGATGCAGATCAACTGTATATCTATGAACCTCTGGAAACCTGACAGACCAACCTACCTGCTATCTGGACTAGATTTTACCTCAGTAAATTTATTGATGCTTACCAATTGTATATCTATGGACCTCTAGAAACCTGACCAATCTACTTTCTATCTAGACTGGTTTTGATTGCTGGTACAGTTAAATCTGACACCAAACCTTGAATAAACTGGAATCAATCCTGAATACACTGAAGTTAATGTAAATAAACTGGAATCAATCCTGAATACACTGAAGTTAATGTAAATAAACTAGAATCAATCCTGAATACACTGAAGTTAATGTAAATAAACTGGAATCAATCCTGAATACACTGAAGTTAATGTAAATAAACTAGAGTCAATCCTGAATACACTGAAGTTAATGTAAATAAACTGGAATCAATCCTGAATACACTGAAGTTAATGTAAATAAACTGGAATCAATCCTGAATACACTGAAGTTAATGTAAATAAACTAGAATCAATCCTGAATACACTGAAGTTAATGTAAATAAACTAGAATCAATCCTGAATACACTGAAGTTAATGTAAATAAACTAGAATCAATCCTGAATACACTGAAGTTAATGTAAATAAACTAGAATCAATCCTGAATACACTGAAGTTAATGTAAATAAACTAAAATCAATCCTGAATACACTGAAGTTAATGTAAATAAACTGGAATCAATCCTGAATACACTGAAGTTAATGTAAATAAACTAGAATCAATCCTGAATACACTGAAGTTAATGTAAATAAACTGGAATCAATCCTGAATACACTGAAGTTAATGTAAATAAACTGGAATCAATCCTGAATACACTGAAGTTAATGTAAATAAACTGGAATCAATCCTGAATACACTGAAGTTAATGTAAATAAACTAGAATCAATCCTGAATACACTGAAGTTAATGTAAATAAACTGGAATCAATCCTGAATACACTGAAGTTAATGTAAATTTCCAATAAAAGAAATCTTTGTTAATTTAACCTGTATATTTGGAACAAAAACGTTGGTCCCAATATGGTTGGGCTTAGAGAGGTTTCACTATAAAACTATTTTATGGACTTCTGACATACCTGTGATAGTTTTGTTCTCTGTGTTTTGATGGCTCCTATATATAAAGCTATAACTATGAACCTCTGGAAACTTGATACTGCTATCTGGACTAGTATTGACCTCAGTGTTTTGATTGCTGACAGACCAACCTACCTGCTATCTGGACTAGTTTTGACCTCAGTATTTTGATTGCTGACAGACCAACCTACCTGCTATCTGGACTAGTTTTGACCTCAGTGTTTTGATTGCCGACAGACCAACCTACCTGCTATCTGGACTAGTTTTGACCTCAGTGTTTTGATTGCTGACAGAACAACCTACCTGCTATCTGGATTAGTTTTGACCTCAGTGTTTTGATTGCTGACAGAACAACCTACCTGCTATCTGGATTAGTTTTGACCTCAGTGTTTTGACTGATGACAGACCAACCTACCTGCTATCTGGATTAGTTTTGACCTCAGTGTTTTGATTGCTGACAGACCAACCTACCTGCTATCTAGATTAGTTTTGACCTCAGTGTTTTGATTGCTGACAGAACAACCTACCTGCTATCTGGATTAGTTTTGACCTCAGTGTTTTGATTGCTGACAGACCAACCTACCTGCTATCTGGATTAGTTTTGACCTCAGTGTTTTGATTGCTGACAGAACAACCTACCTGCTATCTGGATTAGTTTTGACCTCAGTGTTTTGATTGCTGCTATAAATGCTACATCTCTAGATCCATACTCTGTTAAAGCTGCTTGTCTGACTGTTAATGATGTAGACAACGGTCCAGGAGTGAACAATTTCTTCTCTGCTAATAAAAAATAAAGATTTATCGATTTATACAACACTCATTAACATTAGGTTGCCACGATATAGCAGAAATATTGTTGAAAGTGGCATTAAACATCATAACCCTAACCCATTAACATTACATTGTGAAAAAAATAACATTGTATATCAATAATTGGGTATATAATCAATGATTGAGTGATTGATTGTTGTTTAAAACCAAGTGAGCAATATTTCAGCTATAACATGGCTAGAACAATTTACTTTTTGATGTGAGGATGATGATATCTTGTTTTGCACTAGACCAACATGCTTGGCAAGAATTAAAAAAAAATAGATGTGTAGGAATGACACGAATGTCCCCGCCGTGAATATTAAGGAGGCTCGCAAATGTTTCACCCTTGTTTAATTCCCTCAGTAATAGGCTAAGAATAACAAATGAATTTCAAAGTTGATCTGTAACTCATCATTATACACTCTCATACCAAAAATCAAGTCAATATCTCAAATCATAGTGAAATAAAGTGGTGACAACTAAATATTTGGCCAAATTTCAGTTCAAGTGCCATAACTCGGCCAAAAATCATTGGATCGGAACGAAATGTACACTTGATCTGTAACTCATCATTATACACTAATATACCAAACATCAAGTCAATATCTCCAAGCATAGCTAAAAAATGTGGTGACAACTAAATATTTGGCCAAATTTCAAAGTCCAAGGGCCATAACTCGGCTAAAAATCATTGGACCGGAACAAAACGTAAACTTGATCTGTAACTTATTATTATGGTTATGGTTTTTTTTTCTAAAAAAAAATATTTTGATTCCCAATGTTGCTGAAAAAAATATTCTGATTTTGGTGGAGGAAAAAAAAAATAATGTGATTCCGAGTTTTTGTCATATAACCTAATGTTCAATTCTGGAAAAAAAAATTATTCTAATTCTCGTGTTGACCGAAAAAAAAAATTCTGAACGAAACAAAAAACCATAATCCCCCCCCCCCCCCCCCCCCCCCCCCCCCTCTTCAAGTTTAATGGTCGGTCCCTAAGCGTTGATTGCACAAGTTGGAAACTATTAACTGTACATGTACAAATGCAGATTGTTTGACAAACAAAGTGTCAGAGCTTAGACTTTTAATCAGAAACCACAAACCAACTATTGTTGGAATTACGGAAGTAAAACCCAAAAACTTTAGATATGACATTGAGGATGCAGAAATTGCATTAGATGGATATGATATGTTCGGAAGTAACTTACACAATAAAACAGGTAGAGGGTGTGCAATATATGTAAAAAACAATGTACAGGCTAACCCTGTTGAATTTAGCAGTAAATTTCAGGAATCTGTGTGGATCAGTGTTAAATTGGTGGGAGGAGACGAGCTCCTTGTTGGTTGTATATATAAGAGTAATAGTGGAACCGATGAAAATAACGAATGCTTACTGAAACTGTTAAACGAAGTCAATGACGCAAAATATAGCCATGTCCTAATTATGGGTGATTTTAATTTTGAAAAGATTAACTGGAATACATGGAGTACTTCGTCTCCAGAGACTCATATAGACTTTAAATTTATAGAAAAAGTAAGAGATTGTTACCTCTATCAACATGTGAATAAACCAACTCGTGCACGTATTGACCATGAACCTCACGTTCTTGATTTGCTGTTGTCAAATGAAGATGGAATGATTTCCGATATTGAATATTGTAGTCCTCTGGGAAAAAGTGACCATTCTTTAATAAACTTTAATTTTAATTGTTATATCCAACATGAAAACACTGAAAGAGTGAAATATTATTATGACAAGGCAGATTTTGCAGGTATGAAGCAAGAACTATCTACAATAGACTGGGAAGAGAAGTTATCTATACAAGATGAGAATAAACAGTGGACATTTTTTAAAGATACAGTTTTATATGTATTCAAGATAAGTACACACCGAAACGTAAGTCAAGAGCAGCTACTGATAGGAAAGGTAAAACTAACATTGACTTGAACACTTTAAAGGTTATACGTAAAAAACACCGATGTTGGTCCAGATTTATAGAAACACGGGATGGCGAAAGATATAAAGAGTATTGTAAACTACGCAACAAAGTGAAAAGTTTAACTCGAAAAGCAGTGAAGAATAAGGAAATAGAAATAGCCAAAGACATTAAGAATAATCCGAAAAAGTTTTGGCAGTATACGAAATCCAAGACAAAAACTAGAATTGGTATATCTGATTTGATAATGAACAATGAGAATGGAGTTGAAACTCTAACCAATAGTGACAAAGACAAAGCAAATACCCTGTCTGACTTTTTCTCTAGTTTATTCACTACGGAAACAACAGATACTATCCGTCTTTAGAAGGTATCAACATAAGTTACAATATGGGCACTCTGGTCATAGACGAAGAAAAGGTTACACGAGTTGAATATAAGTAAATCTCCTGGTCCAGATGGCTTACATCCCAGAATTCTACACGATTTGTATGAGGAGCTCGGAAAACCAATAGCTATTATATTTAAGAATTCAATAGAGAATAAGAACATACCGAACGAGTGGAGAGAAGGATGCATAACAACTTTATTCAAAAAGGGAAGTAGAAAAATGGCTTCAAACTACAGACCAGTTAGTCTTACTTGTATACTCTGTAAGGTGCTAGAAAAATTTATACGAGACCATATTGTAAACCATATGAAGAGAAAGACTTTATTTTCACCAAAACAGTTTGGTTTCATTTCTGGACGATCGACATCACTCCAGTTGCTATATGTATTAGAAAGATGGACCAAAATACTAGATGAAGGAGGAAGTCTAGATTGTATCTACCTCGACTTTATGAAGGACTTCGATAAGGTGCCGCATCAACGTCTGTTATACAAACTACAACGATATGGTATATCACCAGAAATAACCAGTTGGATTCAATCATTCTTACTGAACAGGAAACAAAGAGTCAGAGTCATGAATAGTTATTCTGAATGGGCACCTGTCACCAGTGGTATACCGCAAGGTAGCGTGTTAGGACCTATCCTGTTTGTCATTTATATCAACGACTTACCAGATAACCTTAAGTCAGAATGTTATATGTTTGCAGATGACACCAAAGTTTTTAAAGACATAAATGATATAGAAGATAATAAAATACTACAAAACGACATACAAGAGCTTGAAAACTGGTCTGGTAAGTGGTTATTAAGATTTCACCCCGATAAATGTAAAGTCCTTTCAGCTGGCAAACAGAAGACTCAACAGTACAAGTATACGCTATGCAACACAGAGCTACAATACTCCAACAAGGAAAAGGACATTGGCGTCGTAATTGATAATCAACTTAATTTTGAAGATCATATGAATGAAAAAATAAACAAGTCAAACAGTATTATGGGACTAATTCGCCGCACCTTCACGTATATAGATGCACCAACCTTTCTTATGTTATACAAAGCACTAGTACGACCTCATCTTGAGTATGCCAATTCAGTCTGGAACCCATATAAGAAAAAACATATTACAGCATTAGAAAATGTCCAACGTAGGGCAACCAAACTGATACAAGGATTCAAAGATATGACATATGAAAATCGTCTAAGGAAACTCATAACTACCAACTTTAGCCTATAGAAGGAAGAGAGGGGATATGATTGAAGCGTTCAAATTAACAACAGGTTTATACGACACTGCCCTACCGTCTCTGTTGGAAATACAGAAGAATACCAGAACTAGAGGTCATAGTAAAAAGCTATACCAGCATAGATCCAACAAAGACATAAGAAAGAACTTTTTCACTAACAGAATAATAAACATCTGGAACAGTCTACCTGAAAACGTCATAAGTGCCAAAGATACGAAAATTTTCGAACACAGGCTAGACAATTACTGGAAGGATCAGGATTTGCTATACAATTACGAATCCAACCTCAAAACCGGAGAAGAAATTGAAATTGATGAAGAGAAGGAACTGAGCATAGTGGTCGACGGCCAGCGCTCAGAAACAGACCTGTAAGTATATGTCCCGGCCACTTAGTGGTGGGAACATATAAATCTGTATTGGTTGATAAGGAGAAAATTGTAACTGTATTGTGTGAATTCCTTTTTAAATTAATGGTCCGTACCTTGTATTAAAGTAGTTCATGAATTAAATTCAACTCATCATTTTTTTTATGGTTCTATGTATAATACGTTCCAGTTTGGATACTTTTTTAAGTGTATAAATAAAGACTACATGCACATCATACACATGCATTACTATTTAATCACATTTTTCTTCTAAAGACATCAGGGTCGTTGTGGTCGTTATCGCATGGTTGTTGGATTTACAACTACATTTGCACTCGGACTCAGTGCATATCACCACTAAGGTTGTGAGTTCGAATCCCGTTCATGGTGAGGTGTACTCAATACAATATTATGTGTTAAATTTGTCAGTGACTTGCAACAATTAGGTGGTATTCTCCAGGTACTCCGGTTTCTTCCACCAATAAAACTAATATTCTGAGTATAAAGAAGTCAAAACTTTCAGAAATTTATAATATAACAAGATTTTGATGATTAAACAATACCAACATATAGTAATAAATATGAAATTGTAGAAAGGAATTAAAAATATATGTACAATACAATACAATACAATATTTTATTCCAATTAGGGTCCCTCAAGGGGCAATAACAAATATACATTCATAATTATATCAACAGTTACAACAATACAGAATGGAGATATATGTTTTTAAACAAGACAATTCTAACTATTTAAATGATATATGTTACAAAAAATATATAAATAAATAAATAGGCCGTGTTCGGCAGCACGACCCGATAAGAGGCAATGAGTAATGTATAGTTGCAGTGTATCATATGGTTGAAGAATGGACTACATGAATGCGATTACTTAGCTGGAGGAGACACCAGGGGACGATGCTTAAGAATTGTGTTTTGATTCTCCCCGTGTCTGATCCAGCAAAGCAAGCGATTCAAGTAGTAAAACATCATGTGTTTGATGAAAGGACTGAGATTACTTAGCTGGAGGAGACACCAGGGGACAGTGCTTAAGAATCGCATTTCGATTCTCCCCGTGTCTGATCCAGGAAAGCAAGCAGTTCAAGTAATAAACTAAAATGGGAATAAATAGATGTATCGTTTATCTGCAACAGACACCAAGGGACAGTGCTTCAGGAAATGTATTGCATCTACTAAGATTAGCAATGAGCATTCCTCCTCGTGTCTAGTGCAGACAAACAACAATATATTTTAGACATTAATATGTAGATTTTGTTAATAAAATTGAAGCAGTGCTATTCAGTTATTTAAATTATCTGCAGTATTTATAAATAAAGTGACACAACTCTTTTAAGACTGATACATCTTCACAGGTCATTAACCAGTAAAAATTTTCTCGAGGATTTAATTGTAGAAAATTGTTACACGATTGAGATATTGTTTTGAACAGCTGTTGTCGCTCCTCTCTAAATTTGCTGCAGCAAAGTAGAAAATGAATTTCATCTTCTACCTCTCCCGAGTCGCACTGCTCACACAACCTTTGGTGTGGAGGGATACCCTGGTATCTACCAGTCTCAATATGTAGACGATGTGCTGAGATTCTTAGTTTAGTTAAACATCTCCTATGCTCAAAATTACCGATAACAGATAGATAATTTTCAAACCCAAAATGTACTTTGAATGTGGTGTAAGTGCGAAGCTTCCCTTCTGAGTATTGTTTCATCTGTTTTTTCCATAGTTCCAAAAAGCCCTCTTTGATTTGTCTATTGAGGCTGTTTTTTGAAATTTTCTTTCCTTTCAATTGACTAATTGTTGGAAAATTTTGAAGTATACGTTGGAGAGATCCGTACCATGATGATTTGTTTTGATTATATAGTTGTTTTGATTGTTCATAAGCATTTTGTAGTAAAGGAAATTTTTCTAGATATTCAAGTCGGTTCCAATAGTGGAAAATACTTTTTATAATATCGTAATAGAGTGGGAAACGACCAAGTTCTGACAAAACAGCAAAGTTGGTGGGTTTTTTATGAACACCTAAAATAAATTTACAAAATTTAGTATGTAATTTTTCACCAATGAGATTTGAGTAAATTCTGTCCGGAGATACAGTTCCATTTCTAAATCTAGCTGTATTTGAGTTAAAAGTGCCCCATATTTCACAGCCATAAAGTACAATGGGCTTGATTGTGTGATCAAATATATGTATACTAGTTTTTGGTTTTGGGTTTAGTGAGAGAAAATCTTTCTGAAGTTTAAAATATGCTTTCAAACTTTTCTTATAAAGTTCATCCTGAGCATAGGAGAAAGTCCCAGAAGCACTAAAATACACACCTTAGTATTTGCAGTGTTGTACACATTCAAGTTCACATGCTTTGTACTTAAATTTATGACGTAGGTGCCTGCCTGCCTTGTTGAAGTACAGAAAGGCACATACCGTGATCAATCACCGTGATAGTGGTCATGTCTAGGAGAGTGATGGGGATTAAAATTTTTAATTCATGTCGGTTATCAGGTAACCCGAATAATCCAGTCGTTATATTACGCTTTGCTATATCCTCGTCCAGCGATAGTGCCGATAGAGGGCGCAGTATTATTCGAGTTAATCTTGTAATCAAATGTGTCGTTTTACAGGTAAACTAGTCAGATAAGATGTACAGGTGAAATTACGTTTTTATATCGCCTATTTTTTTTTTCAGGTACTATCTCAGATTCCCCTCAGAATTAAAAAAAAAAACATTTTTATTTCTTTCCTTAAAACGTAAAACATCCTTGAACGTAATCCCGAGATCGAGAAAATAGCACGAGAACGGAGAGTTCATTTGAATTGATGAATAAAATGTAAATAATAAATGATTATTCAACTTCAATTCAGTGAAATCATGGGTTGTGCAAATTTGTTTCAAAGATTTTTAACTTTGGCTGTGTATTGCGTATCTACACCTAACTCGAATATAGCAAAGCGTAATATAACGACTGGATTATTCGGGTTAATCTACACCTAGTATTTTATTGACATGCGTACACAACGTGACCTGGCTTGTGCACAAATGAAGTTTCATAAACACATGCGCGATATGCGTGATTTGTTACGTTTTAAAGCGTATTTCCAGTTCAATGTTACATTTTAGTTCAATAATATTTTTTATACGTTCAGTAATTTTTTTTATTTTAATCTTCATAGAAAACCCAGTTAAAACCCTTTTCGTTGTAGAAATACGTACTAAATAATTTGTATACGGTCATTGAAGAATTTGATTAAAAATTAACGAAACGAATATTTATAAACATATCGTTCAAAGAAGTACTACATGTCCAAAAGTCACTAAATTTACGGATATATTTTGGAAATTAGCGGCTAATCTGCAGAAAGCTTAGAAACGTGAAAGGAAATAAGGAATTAACCTTTATCATGATTTTACCCCAACAAATGTTTGACATTACACAGTATCTGACCAAAATCAAATGTCACCAGTTTATTTATTTATTCAAATTCAAATGGCTTTCAACCCAATAGATATGTGACAAAATACAGCAAAAAAAACCCCCAAAATTTATGAAACAAATTAAAAGCATGCTCTTCGTTGTTCATTTTGTAGTCATCAGGCTACGTAAATTTGGATTGTTATCGGTTTTTGTTTGCAATTTTAAAGAAAATTATTTTCATCTATAACGGAATTAGTAACAAGCCAAGTGTGTAAAACAGTTTACTTGAATTGTTAATTTTTTTCAATGCGAGAGGTAAAAGTCCAAAACACAAAATAAACCAATAATCAATTTTAAGTCTGCTCTCTACCAACTAAACACTACAAAACTCGCGCTTGCAAAGTCCGTGCTTCAAAAACCGGCGCCTGCGGTTTAAATTATAAAAAAAAAAATACATTTATGAAGTAGCCCGTATTTACGAAAAATGCAATACATACTGAATTCAACCCAACAGAAGAAATATGAGAAATTAAAATTAAACAAGATAAAGTTCAGTTGCGGTTTCAACAAAATTCTTAAGGGACGGACCATTTAACTTGAAAAGGAGGGGAGAGGGGTTATGGTTTTTCTCTAAAAAAATATTCTGATTCCAAATGTTGCTGAAAAAAATATTCTGATATTGGTGGAGAAAAAAAAAAATAATTTGATTCAGAGTTTTTGTCATATAACCTAATGTTAAATTCTGGAATTAAATTAATATTCTAACTCTCCTGTTGTCCGAAAACAAAATTCTGAACGAAAACAAAAAAACTATACCCTGCAAGTTAAATGGTCGGTCCCTAATACAGAACTCGAGGTCATAAAGTAGAACTTTCTAAAACAAACGAAAACAAGACACACATTCTTTGGCAATGAAAAGTAACAAACAGTCAAATATTAACATCAAGAGGATACCAAATTAATTGTTAAAAATCCATCCTTCAGTAGCAATAATTACGGCTTACGAAATTAAAAGTCAACAGGTAGAACAGGTAACGCTAATATCTTAATTGGTGGTAAAATATCAATCGGCGCACAGGTGACCGAGAGCCATAAAATTTAATCCCCACCACCTTGTTTTATGGTCTTTTTTAGGTCTATCACAGTGGGTTTATGTCCGTGATGATTTGTCTAAAGCATTAAAAATTAGGTCTCTCGGAGTGATCAATTACGGTATGTCCCTTTCTGTACTGTACATGTATATGTATACATATGATAAAAATATCATAAATACAAAGTGTAGAAAGGATTTTTTTTTTTAATAATATATGTATATGATAAAAAATAAACTACAAAAAATTGGAGGAATTACAGTAAGCTGTTTTTATTAATAAGGAAACACACCTTGCCCTTGGTAAACTATATATAGAATAGAATGAATAAAAATTATCTGAGCATTTATGGTTCACCTGGTTATAAATCATTAATTTATCATTCAATGATTATTTCTGCACAGAGTGGTTTCAATGACATAGTTTTCATATAAACAGTTGGTAGTTTTTGAGAACATTACAAATATATTTCCCACCCAACAATGTATCCTGGTATATGTGTATGTGTAAATCTATTCCAATGTGATGATGGTTAAGCAACAAAAGTTTTCATTGTGTATTAATAGCATAAATACATATATAGTTAATGATCATCCTATATGACAATTTTAAAAGAATTTTCACATATTTAAATTAATCAACATTGATTAAACTATGTTCCAGTGTGTTGGTCTTCCTGGGTTTTAAATCACCACAATTCTTTAATTTCTGATTAACATAAAAAGAAACGACCAAAAATCTTTGTCAACACAGTGAAGGACATCTTGTATATCTTGAATTTCCCATCAGTAAAACAATAATTGAATATTTTCTGTAGAACGATTCATTGAACATTCCCCAAAATTTGCTTTAAATTAACCGTGCAGATCCATGAAAAAAACCACAAACTTTGTAAGAGACGATTTATTAATCATTAATGTATAGTTTGTGTTCCTTCATGGTTTATTTATTTTCTGATAGGGTTCTGTTATAGTGGGCTGAGCCTGTGTCGCTCACCTTTCATTATGCTTTGAGGAAACTTAATACAGAACCTTCCATAGGTGCTTCCCACCAAATTTCGGTTCATTTGGCTAAACAGTTTAAGAGAAGAAGATTTTTAGAAATCGACCAACCAGAAACAAGAATTGCCTATCGCAGCCATATTTGTTAACGAATCGGGACAAAATTATTAAACTTTATAGAATACCTTCCATATATGTTTCCTACAAAGTTTCGGTTCATTTGGCTAAGCAGTTTCAGAGCAGAAGATTTTTAGGAATCAACCAATCAGAAACAAGCATTGCCTGTGGTGGCCATGTTTGTTAATGGATCGGGACAAAATTTAAAATCTTCACAGAGGACCTGCCATAGATGCTTCCCACCAGGTTTCGGTTCATTTGGCCAAACAGTTTCATAGGAAAAGAATTTAAAAAATCAGCCAATCAGAAACAAGAATTGTCTGTGACTGCCATGTTTGTTAACGGATCGGGACGAAATGAGCAATATTTACAGAGGACCTTCCATAGATGCTTCCTACCAAGTTTCGGTTCATTTGGCCAAGCGGTTTCAGAGGAAAAAATTCTAAAAAATCAGCCAATCAGAAACAAGAATCGCCTGTGGCAACCATGTTTTTAATGGATCGGGACAAATTAAGCAATCTTTATAGAGGACCTTCCATAGATGATACCTACCAAGTTTCGGTTTATTTGGCTAAGCGGTTTCAGAGGAGAATAATTTTAAAAATCAGCCAATCAGAAACAAGAATTGTCTGTGACGGCCATGTTTGTTAACGGATCGGGACGAAATGAGCAATCTTTATAGAGGACCTTCCATAGATGCTTCCTACCAAGTTTCAGTTCATTTGGCCAAGCTGTTTCAGAGGAGAAAATTTAAAAAAATCAGCCAATCAGAAACAAGAATTGCCTGTGGTGGCCATGTTTGTTAATGGATCGGGACGAAATGAGCAAACTTTATAGAGGACCTTCCATAGATGCTTCCTACTAAGTTTCAGTTCATTTGACTAAGGGGTTTCAAAGAAGATTAAAATGTGAAAAGTTAGCGGACGACAGACGCCATGTGATGGCAAAAGCTCACATTGCCTTTGGCAAGGTGAGCTAATAATCTATGTCATATGGTGGACGCCATCTAGGATTTCTGGGAAAATCATGCATTTTGTATAGAATATTCCAAGAAATATTCAATCCAAGTTTCCTTTTAAATTGTTCAGTTGTTTCGTAGGAATAGATTGATAACATCATTTTTCCTACAGGGTACTATGTTAAACTTTGTCCTGCATTGGTGGCCATCTTGGGAGTTCCGATCTGCATAAAAATATTAGCTTTCCATCTGAACATCTACTGATTCATGTACAGTTCCAGAGCATGTACATTATGCTATTGTTTTTGAAAATTATCTATGTATACATTGGATTCTTTGTAAAACTATGTCAAGCTGTAGTGGCAATCTTGGATATTCAATAATTAAACAAAAAAACTTTTGTAAAGCTTGAATGCCATCTACAGTTTAGGTTGAAACAAGTTTGTAGAGTCTGAGATTTTAATTTTTTTTCCAATTGTGGTCTTCATGTTAAAATTTGTCATGTGGTAGTGGATGTCTTGGAAGTCCAATTTTCAAAAATGTAAAATTTACAATGGTTAACATGCAGAGTAACCATGTCAATAATTAATTTCAAATGATTCACTGTGCATGGTTTCAAATAAAGAGATAAGATCTTTAAAACATTTTAGTTTCCCCCATAGGATCCCATATTAAATATGCTGCAGTGGTGGTCTTAATTGGATCTCATATTACCAAAAATATAAACTTTCCAAAGGTCATCCTGTTTATATTGCGATCTTTCTAACCAAATTTTACTTCAAATGATCAATTGGTTTCAGGGAAAAAGACTTTATTTCAAAACCATGCAATGTTCAACAATACAACATGTAAATATTACAGTGATAGGCCACCTTGGATTTTTGATCTACACATAAATAAGCCATCCTTAAAAGTATTCTGGGTTGCTGCATCTTGTGGGTAAGTACAATGTAGATATGCAAATATTTTTTTTCTTTCATATATCTGATTTTTTAGAAATTCAAATAATGTAAAAAAAAACTAAAACTGGCACAAACTATGAAAAGAATTCTTCAACGAACATTCAAGTCGAAAAAAAATCACTTGTATATAAATTAATATTTAAATATATTTTATAATTTTAAATTTGTCTTCCTTTTAAGCATGTTCTCCTGTACATGTAGCATTTGTATTGGGGATTATCTTGAATTTCAAATTGGTAAGGGGTCCGGGTGGCTCAATGAGTTAGGTCGCTGGATCTAACAGCTCATAAAAGCCTATCATCAATACGGCGTGGGTTCGCACCCAGCTTTTTAAATTACAAAAAAGGGTGCACTCGACTCGCAGCCGCAAGTGATAAAGTTTACCAGTTGCTTGCCCAGGGTCGGTGGTTCTCTCCGGGTACTCCGGCTTCCTCCACCACTAAAACTGGTCGCCATGATATAGCTGAAAAATTGCTGAAAGTAGCATTAAACACCAAAATTCAAACAATCAATCAAATTGGTAAAATAACACAATCCTCGTAGAGATCATATAAGTACAATTTCTATCACAAATGTGATTTATAGGAAGAAATGGTAACAAGTTGTTCTAGTCCCAAGTCATTCCGGCTGAAGTGGAACAGGCCGCATAAATATATTAATGATTTTAAGGGTGAAGTTAATTAATAAATAAAATAATTAAAACCTATTTTGACTCATAATTTCAACATCATATTGGAAGATACCAGATATTAAAATGAATTGACTGGGCCAAATGAACTGGAAATCGGAAGAAACAAATTGAAATTTCAGGCAATCATTAAGTGTAATTTGGATCAGGCCAGTTGATGCCTTGTTCGTAATTCCTTATTGGAACACCAAAATAACCTTACTATCAAATTTGGCACAGTGGCAGCGCATCTACCAGTAAGTAATCTAAGATTTAGATTGAAACTGAAAGTGACATTGTTTACAGACGACGGACGCAAAATGTCTCTGACTCTTAAGTGACAACAGTAACAGGTAGAATGGTGCTTGGCACTACTTGAGCTACAAAAATGCAACTATTAAAAAAAAAAATAATCCTCCGCGGAGATAAAAGAACACTTACCTGCAACATCATTTATATTCTTGTTCTGTTGAAAAAAATATGAAACGCCCAATCTCTCTACTAAACGAATTTGTCTTCTCTGAACATTACTTAAACTTGAAAATGTCCTGACAAACATAAGCCTGTTCAACATTGTGCTTACGCAGTATCCTCCATTGGTGAAATGGTTCAACGTGTAACACAGTTTTTTAAACATGTATCGATAACCCTTACTTACCATCAGAAATATTTATCATATTCATTCCGTCCTTGTTCATCGTTTTATCTTTGTAGTTTCGGGATTTTTCTTCATTAAGCAATGTAAAACTCAGAAATATCTCGATATTCAAAGTAGTTCCTGTCGGTAAATGACAAAGCAACAACATGAGTTCTATTGGAACCGGTGTAAGTTCGACTGAAAATCCTTATAATCTTGGAAGGAAATTCAAAATAACATACACTATTATGCATAATTATACAGCCCCACTCTTATTCAAACTTAACGTATACTATGACTATGTATACACAGCAGTTTAGACTAGTAATAATAGTAATGTTAATCTCGTTGATTAGACTTCTAGATTAACTAAAAATAAAATATTGTAATGTTGTGGAATAAGTCTGAAGTTAAAAAGGTATATACTGGACTTGAACCCTCAAAATCTGGGTCTGAAGCCCACACCCGTACTTTCCTAATGCAACCAATTTAGACTGCCTATACATGTATCTACTGTAGTGTAGTACTGATATACAACACTCTCCCCCCCCCCCTTTTTCTTTTTAAAGGATCGGTATGGTACCATCCATAGTAGTATGCTACTGCTGTAGCTTTCGAGTATGGTCACTCTGAAAGTATCCAGGTAGACCCTTACTTGGAGTGGTCATGGCAAAAGTACTCAATGTCCGGCGATACAAAATTGCAACATCCAAGGTATCCATGACTTCATTTTTATTGGAATCTACATCAAGATTCCCCGTTACAGTGGTAATGTACTTGCTGCAGCATTTTGCCATTATTGTGAAAAATGCCTGATGGTACTAGCTGGATTCGAAACCTCAACCTCTGGGTCTGTGGTAAGGACCTGATGAAGCCTAATACAGCATTTAATTTTTAAGCTAAACATGTCGACATCAGAAAATATAGTGTATCTTTCAATTATTGGAGTGTTGTTGTCAAATGAATAATTAAAAGTCTACAATTTTAAATTGACAATACAGCATACCTAAGTATCCACTTCAGTGATTCAACTGACACTCCATTACCAGGCAAGGATCGTGTCCCTATAGTCCAGACAGTGACAACTGTATATAGTTTTAACATGTAAATTGTAAATTCAAATTTTGTTATTTTTATTATCATCTATTTGGAAACTGATTTAAATTTTGGCTTCACTATTCATTGGACATGCTGCACAAAAATCAAAATTGCATAATCTTCAATATGATGAAGGAGACAATCATATGGCAGAAGCAGAAGCAGGCATTGGTTCACACATTTTATCTAATTAAAAATTAAAGAAGCCAACTCGGCTTATGCATTTATAATGCTTTCTTTGATTTTTTATGATCAATAACTTTAGTGAGAAGTAAAATCTTATAACAGGAAATGAAGGTCTCTATGTATAAATTTGACATTATGGTTATGTTTGAAATCAAGACTATAACCATTGAAATTTTGTGTATTGTGAATTCTAGATGAACAAGAAAAAATTACCCAAACAATATTTAGTTACTGCTAAATATTAATATATTATGCAGAGAGATACTTTCAACTTGTCTAGGTTAGTCCTGGGCTCATCATTTGTGTTTGGAACTCATCATCTTTTGCACAAAAAAAACCAACAAAGAATGCACTTATGGGAGTCCTGACTTTCTGATTAAGATTTGAACTCATCAAAATTTTATCTTACAAGAATCTCTGTTGTGGTAATTTATAATCTGTCAGAGCTCCAGATAAGCTGCGTTTTTGCATGAATATGCAAATAAAATTAACAAAAACCCAATTTTTCTATTTCCTTTGCATTGTTGAACCCAATTCCATCCAGATATAACCCAATTCTTCGTTTAATGAGTGCTTACTTCACTCATTCATTTTTATGTAGTTGCGTAATTAAAGCATATCGTATGATTTCTGTTGCGTGACATTTTACTTTCTCTTTCACTCGTCAACACTAGTAAGATTACAAATCTCCAGAGGTCTGCCGATATATAGTTCTGATGGGATCCGTTACTTCTATCTAAGGGTGCGAGGAGTTCCAAATATTCACTCCACTTATTCAGAAGCAAATTTTAACAACGAAATAAATTCCGGTTCCCTGTTAGAATTTAGTCTTGTTTGCCTTGAAATTAATTTTATAGCGGTTTCAGTCTATTATTATGAATCGTCGAGGGAGGAAGAAAGCCCCTTTACGGGCATATTATTCTATCGCTAATTATTTAAATACATTCAAAAGCCTTGGTTACACGAATTTTAGATACGCTGATTGAAAATGCTGTAAATCATAGTAAAATTGTTGCAACAGAAATCCTTGACGATGTTTTGAAAGGGGCAGTAAAGACTGACAATAATTCAACGAAACGGAAACATTCAGTCACAGACAAAACTTTTGTCACTTGGAAAGAAAAATTTCCATGGCTATGTAAAGTAGAGAAAAACGGTATTCCATATTTGCAATGCACAGAATGCATATCAGCTGCTTCCATGGGTATTAAAATCAGTAGTGTATGGGGACATGAGGGTACCCCCAACTTCCAGTTTTCTGCAGTAACTCGACATAACGGGATAGTCTATTTATTTTAACGGGAATGCGGGACAAGACCCCCTCTCTTTACATGTACGTATCATCTACACCAATGAAAAATATTTAAAGAATACAGTATAATATACTTTAGGAGAATAAAACTGGATGTATACATTTTCAATGCCTGATATACCTGCAACAAAAAAGCAATGCATGTCATGTACAGAGAGTAAAAGACCCAATTCAATTTATTCATGGTGGGTAAAAAACTCAATTGAATCTTATTCTGGTGAGTGAAAAATTTGAAGTAAAGCATTTAAAAAATAGATCACCCAATGGAAATGCTAAACAGGTGAGTTAAAAACCCAATTTAAGAAACCTTATCTGGAGATCTGATCTGTTTATAACCAATAAGTGTTGTCTGTTATAGTATGACTTATCAGCTTCCCAGTTTTCACCAGATGGTAGAGTTTTTCAAGTAGAATATGCATTAAAGGCTGTAGAGAACAGTGGGTAAGTTATAAATGTTGATTACAATAGCTACATCCAGTTTGAGATTCCTGTTAGTTTCATCTTTTTCATAATTTAAATTTTCCTCAGTCACTAATAGAATTTTTCTGCCAATAAAAGTAAAACAAACTGACATAATTTCTGACTTTTCACTTGGGAAATATGCTGTTGCATTTGTACTTCGACATACATTGTATGTTGTTGTTTTATGTTTTGATATTCTATGCATCTTGTATTATAATTGTAAGCAAATTTTATTGTGATAGCATCATTGGTGCAATGGACAGGGTGCTCACCTCGAATGAGGTACATTTTGTATATTGTGTGTTCAAGCCCACGTTGAGTCAAATCAAAGACACTGAAATTGATAATTTGCTGCTTTTCCGCCAAGCACACAGCATTAATGAATAAAAACAAAGACTGATTTACTCAGAATCAGGATAATATGTCCGAGTGGAGCAAAATGTCTACCTGCTAATTGTTGTTTCAATGAGCCAGCACTATAAAAATCCAACTAAATGTGCTGGTCTAGTCGTACAAAGTGGACAGCATCATCATCTCATCGAAATGTTACTTGTTCTCGTCATGATATAACTGAAAAATTTCTCACCATTAAACAACATTCACTCACTCAAATTTTATATACAAGAAGGAATATGGTTATGAATAAACATGACAAAAAAATCATATTTCATATTAGGAAGTGAATTAATGCAACAGCTGTGTTTGTCTTTTAAAATTTCCATGCTTCAAAAGTGTATCAACAATGTCTTAATATAGAGAAACTTCTTTATTAACACTTTTTTCTTTTTTATATGTAGCTTTTTGCAAAAGCATCCGTTTCTTATTGACTTATTCTTTCAATTTTTAATTTATATTATTTATGTCTTTCTAGTACCGCAATAGGAATCCAAGGTAAAGATGGTGTAGTATTTGGTGTTGAAAAATTAGTCACTTCCAAACTGTATGAGGCTGGAGCAAATAAAAGAATCTTCAATATAGACAGACAGATTGGAATGGTATGTTGATTGTAAAAGTATTCAAAGGGTTATTTTTGCATGTTCATATGACAAAAATAAGTGACCTTAATCTTTTATCAAACACACTAGTAAAACTTTATAAAGTGATATAAAACAGATAGTGTCGGTGAAGTAAACCTGCTGGTAGTGTTTCCCTATGCGGTGAAGTAAACCTGCTGGTAGTGTTTCCCTATGTCGGTGAAGTAAACCTGCTGGTAGTGTTTCCCTATGTCGGTGAAGTACACCTGCTGGTAGTGTTTCCCTATGCGGTGAAGTAAACCTGCTGGTAGTGTTTCCCTATGCGGTGAAGTAAACCTGCTGGTAGTGTTTCCCTATGCGGTGAAGTAAACCTGCTGGTAGTGTTTCCCTATGTCGGTGAAGTAAACCTGCTGGTAGTGTTTCCCTATGTCGGTGAAGTAAACCTGCTGGTAGTGTTTCCCTATGCGGTGAAGTAAACCTGCTGGTAGTGTTTCCCTATGCAGTGAAGTAAACCTGCTGGTAGTGTTTCCCTATGTCGGTGAAGTAAACCTGCTGGTAGTGTTTCCCTATGTCGGTGAAGTAAACCTGCTGGTAGTGTTTCCCTATGCGGTGAAGTAAACCTGCTGGTAGTGTTTCCCTATGCGGTGAAGTAAACCTGCTGGTAGTGTTTCCCTATGTCGGTGAAGTAAACCTGCTGGTAGTGTTTCCCTATGTCGGTGAAGTAAACCTGCTGGTAGTGTTTCCCTATGCGGTGAAGTAAACCTGCTGGTAGTGTTTCCCTATGCGGTGAAGTAAGCCTGCTGGTAGTGTTTCCCTATGTCGGTGAAGTAAACCTGCTGGTAGTGTTTCCCTATGTCGGTGAAGTAAACCTGCTGGTAGTGTTTCCCTATGCGGTGAAGTAAACCTGCTGGTAGTGTTTCCCTATGCAGTGAAGTAAACCTGCTGGTAGTGTTTCCCTATGTCGGTGAAGTAAACCTGCTGGTAGTGTTTCCCTATGTCGGTGAAGTAAACCTGCTGGTAGTGTTTCCCTATGCGGTGAAGTAAACCTGCTGGTAGTGTTTCCCTATGCGGTGAAGTAAACCTGCTGGTAGTGTTTCCCTATGTCGGTGAAGTAAACCTGCTGGTAGTGTTTCCCTATGTCGGTGAAGTAAACCTGCTGGTAGTGTTTCCCTATGCGGTGAAGTAAACCTGCTGGTAGTGTTTCCCTATGCGGTGAAGTAAACCTGCTGGTAGTGTTTCCCTATGTCGGTGAAGTAAACCTGCTGGTGGTGTTTCCCTATGTCGGTGAAGTAAACCTGCTGGTAGTGTTTCCCTATGTCGGTGAAGTAAACCTGCTGGTAGTGTTTCCCTATGTCGGTGAAGTAAACCTGCTGGTAGTGTTTCCCTATGCGGTGAAGTAAACCTGCTGGTAGTGTTTCCCTATGTGGTGAAATAAACCTGCTGGTAGTGTTTCCCTATGTCGGTGAAGTAAACCTGCTGGTAGTGTTTCCCTATGCGGTGAAGTAAACCTGCTGGTAGTGTTTCCCTATGTGGTGAAGTAAACCTGCTGGTAGTGTTTCCCTATGCGGTGAAGTAAACCTGCTGGTAGTGTTTCCCTATGTGGTGAAGTAAACCTGCTGGTAGTGTTTCCCTATGTCGGTGAAGTAAACCTGCTGGTAGTGTTCCCCTATGTGGTGAAGTAAACCTGCTGGTAGTGTTTCCCTATGCGGTGAAGTAAACCTGCTGGTAGTGTTTCCCTATGTGGTGAAGTAAACCTGCTGGTAGTGTTTCCCTATGTGGTGAAGTAAACCTGCTGGTAGTGTTTCCCTATGTCGGTGAAGTAAACCTGCTGGTAGTGTTTCCCTATGCGGTGAAGTAAACCTGCTGGTAGTGTTTCCCTATGTGGTGAAGTAAACCTGCTGGTAGTGTTTCCCTATGTGGTGAAGTAAACCTGCTGGTAGTGTTTCCCTATGTGGTGAAGTAAACCTGCTGGTAGTGTTTCCCTATGCGGTGAAGTAAACCTGCTGGTAGTGTTTCCCTATGTGGTGAAGTAAACCTGCTGGTAGTGTTTCCCTATGTGGTGAAGTAAACCTGCTGGTAGTGTTTCCTTATGTGGTGAAGTAAACCTGCTGGTAGTGTTTCCCTATGTCGGTGAAGTAAACCTGCTGGTAGTGTTTCCCTATGTCGGTGAAGTAAACCTGCTGGTAGTGTTTCCCTATGTCGGTGAAGTAAACCTGCTGGTAGTGTTTCCCTATGTGGTGAAGTAAACCTGCTGGTAGTGTTTCCCTATATGGTGAAGTAAACCTGCTGGTAGTGTTTCCCTATGTCGGTGAAGTAAACCTGCTGGTAGTGTTTCCCTATGCGGTGAAGTAAACCTGCTGGTAGTGTTTCCCTATGTCGGTGAAGTAAACCTGCTGGTAGTGTTTCCCTATGTCGGTGAAGTAAACCTGCTGGTAGTGTTTCCCTATGTGGTGAAGTAAACCTGCTGGTAGTGTTTCCCTATGTCGGTGAAGTAAACCTGCTGGTAGTGTTTCCCTATGTGGTGAAGTAAACCTGCTGGTAGTGTTTCCCTATGTCGGTGAAGTAAACCTGCTGGTAGTGTTTCCCTATGTGGTGAAGTAAACCTGCTGGTAGTGTTTCCCTATGTCGGTGAAGTAAACCTGCTGGTAGTGTTTCCCTATGTCGGTGAAGTAAACCTGCTGGTAGTGTTTCCCTATGTGGTGAAGTAAACCTGCTGGTAGTGTTTCCCTATGTCGGTGAAGTAAACCTGCTGGTAGTGTTTCCCTATGTGGTGAAGTAAACCTGCTGGTAGTGTTTCCCTATGTGGTGAAGTAAACCTGCTGGTAGTGTTTCCCTATGTGGTGAAGTAAACCTGCTGGTAGTGTTTCCCTATGTGGTGAAGTAAACCTGCTGGTAGTGTTTCCCTATGTGGTGAAGTAAACCTGCTGGTAGTGTTTCCCTATGTGGTGAAGTAAACCTGCTGGTAGTGTTTCCCTATGTGGTGAAGTAAACCTGCTGGTAGTGTTTCCCTATGTCAGTGAAGTAAACCTGCTGGTAGTGTTTCCCTATGTCGGTGAAGTAAACCTGCTGGTAGTGTTTTCCTATGTGGTGAAGTAAACCTGCTGGTAGTGTTTCCCTATGTCAGTGAAGTAAACCTGCTGGTAGTGTTTCCCTATGTCGGTGAAGTAAACCTGCTGGTAGTGTTTTCCTATGTGGTGAAGTAAACCTGCTGGTAGTGTTTTCCTATGTGGTGAAGTAAACCTGCTGGTAGTGTTTCCCTATGTCGGTGAAGTAAACCTGCTGGTAGTGTTTTCCTATGTGGTGAAGTAAACTTGCTGGTAGTGTTTCCCTATGTCGGTGAAGTAAACCTGCTGGTAGTGTTTTCCTATGTGGTGAAGTAAACCTGCTGGTAGTGTTTCCCTATGTCGGTGAAGTAAACCTGCTGGTAGTGTTTCCCTATGTCGGTGAAGTAAACCTGCTGGTAGTGTTTCCCTATGTGGTGAAGTAAACCTGCTGGTAGTGTTTCCCTATGTGGTGAAGTAAACCTGCTGGTAGTGTTTCCCTATGTCGGTGAAGTAAACCTGCTGGTAGTGTTTCCCTATGTGGTGAAGTAAACCTGCTGGTAGTGTTTCCCTATGTGGTGAAGTAAACCTGCTGGTAGTGTTTCCCTATGTGGTGAAGTAAACCTGCTGGTAGTGTTTCCCTATGTGGTGAAGTAAACCTGCTGGTAGTGTTTCCCTATGTGGTGAAGTAAACCTGCTGGTAGTGTTTCCCTAATGTGGTGAAGTAAACCTGCTGGTAGTGTTTCCCTATGTCGGTGAAGTAAACCTGCTGGTAGTGTTTCCCTATGCGGTGAAGTAAACCTGCTGGTAGTGTTTCCCTATGCGGTGAAGTAAACCTGCTGGTAGTGTTTCCCTATGTCGGTGAAGTAAACCTGCTGGTAGTGTTTCCCTATGCGGTGAAGTAATCCTGCTGGTAGTGTTTCCCTATGTCGGTGAAGTAAACCTGCTGGTAGTGTTTCCCTATGCGGTGAAGTAAACCTGCTGGTAGTGTTTCCCTATGTCGGTGAAGTAAACCTGCTGGTAGTGTTTCCCTATGTCGGTGAAGTAAACCTGCTGGTGGTGTTTCCCTATGTGGTGAAGTAAACCTGCTGGTAGTGTTTCCCTATGTCGGTGAAGTAAACCTGCTGGTAGTGTTTCCCTATGTGGTGAAGTAAACCTGCTGGTAGTGTTTCCCTATGTGGTGAAGTAAACCTGCTGGTAGTGTTTCCCTATGTGGTGAAGTAAACCTGCTGGTAGTGTTTCCCTATGTGGTGAAGTAAACCTGCTGGTAGTGTTTCCCTATGTCGGTGAAGTAAACCTGCTGGTAGTGTTTCCCTATGTCGGTGAAGTAAACCTGCTGGTAGTGTTTCCCTATGTGGTGAAGTAAACCTGCTGGTAGTGTTTCCCTATGTGGTGAAGTAAACCTGCTGGTAGTGTTTCCCTATGTCGGTGAAGTAAACCTGCTGGTAGTGTTTCCCTATGTGGTGAAGTAAACCTGCTGGTAGTGTTTCCCTATGTGGTGAAGTAAACCTGCTGGTAGTGTTTCCCTATGTCGGTGAAGTAAACCTGCTGGTAGTGTTTCCCTATGTCAGTGAAGTAAACCTGCTGGTAGTGTTTCCCTATGTCGGTGAAGTAAACCTGCTGGTAGTGTTTTCCTATGTGGTGAAGTAAACCTGCTGGTAGTGTTTCCCTATGTCAGTGAAGTAAACCTGCTGGTAGTGTTTCCCTATGTCGGTGAAGTAAACCTGCTGGTAGTGTTTTCCTATGTGGTGAAGTAAACCTGCTGGTAGTGTTTTCCTATGTGGTGAAGTAAACCTGCTGGTAGTGTTTCCCTATGTCGGTGAAGTAAACCTGCTGGTAGTGTTTTCCTATGTGGTGAAGTAAACTTGCTGGTAGTGTTTCCCTATGTCGGTGAAGTAAACCTGCTGGTAGTGTTTTCCTATGTGGTGAAGTAAACCTGCTGGTAGTGTTTCCCTATGTCGGTGAAGTAAACCTGCTGGTAGTGTTTCCCTATGTCGGTGAAGTAAACCTGCTGGTAGTGTTTCCCTATGTGGTGAAGTAAACCTGCTGGTAGTGTTTCCCTATGTGGTGAAGTAAACCTGCTGGTAGTGTTTCCCTATGTCGGTGAAGTAAACCTGCTGGTAGTGTTTCCCTATGTGGTGAAGTAAACCTGCTGGTAGTGTTTCCCTATGTGGTGAAGTAAACCTGCTGGTAGTGTTTCCCTATGTGGTGAAGTAAACCTGCTGGTAGTGTTTCCCTATGTGGTGAAGTAAACCTGCTGGTAGTGTTTCCCTATGTGGTGAAGTAAACCTGCTGGTAGTGTTTCCCTAATGTGGTGAAGTAAACCTGCTGGTAGTGTTTCCCTATGTCGGTGAAGTAAACCTGCTGGTAGTGTTTCCCTATGCGGTGAAGTAAACCTGCTGGTAGTGTTTCCCTATGCGGTGAAGTAAACCTGCTGGTAGTGTTTCCCTATGTCGGTGAAGTAAACCTGCTGGTAGTGTTTCCCTATGCGGTGAAGTAATCCTGCTGGTAGTGTTTCCCTATGTGGTGAAGTAAACCTGCTGGTAGTGTTTCCCTATGTGGTGAAGTAAACCTGCTGGTAGTGTTTCCCTATGTGGTGAAGTAAACCTGCTGGTAGTGTTTCCCTATGTGGTGAAGTAAACCTGCTGGTAGTGTTTCCCTATGTCGGTGAAGTAAACCTGCTGGTAGTGTTTCCCTAATGTGGTGAAGTAAACCTGCTGGTAGTGTTTCCCTATGTCGGTGAAGTAAACCTGCTGGTAGTGTTTCCCTATGTGGTGAAGTAAACCTGCTGGTAGTGTTTCCCTATGTGGTGAAGTAAACCTGCTGGTAGTGTTTCCCTATGTCGGTGAAGTAAACCTGCTGGTAGTGTTTCCCTATGTGGTGAAGTAAACCTGCTGGTAGTGTTTCCCTATGTCGGTGAAGTAAACCTGCTGGTAGTGTTTCCCTATGCGGTTTTAGCTTGGTGCAACACCATGTCTTTCCTTTCAAGCATCATGCTGTCCTGTGTCTATGCCCTTGTCCAATTTAAGAAATTTTAGTATTATTTCACAGTTTTCACTGTAAAAGTACCCCTTTTATTTTTTATAGTAGTAATATAGCAGTTTTAGAATCAACATAAACATAAACATTGATATCAAAAAAACTGCTTCCAGATCTTCATTTATGTTGTCCTCTGAATTCATAAAATGACAATAATTGTCCTATGATTGCACAACTACCATGTCTTACTGAATTTCTGGAGAAAACACTACCTAGTGTATATTTAAATGAAACTAGTAATTTCCCATGTATCACTCAGTTGTTGATTTATACTTGTTTACTTGTAGCCATCATGTGTAATTGTTATTATCTATTTAGGCCGTTGCTGGGTTATTAGCTGATGCAAGGTCAATAGTTGAAACAGCTCGAGAAGAAGCATCAAATTACAGATCAAATTATGGTTCATCAATACCTTTAAGAGTAAGTCAAACAGAAGTTGAATAATTAAAATACATGCAAAATAATCTCTAGACAAACATTTTTTAATGGTTGATGAATTGATTGTTTGGTGTTTAACACCAATATTAGCAGTATTTCAGCTATATTGTGGCATTTTTTATGGATGTTGTGAAGTTACATTTTTTGTGTACATTATATCAATGACTTTCTTAACAGTTCAGTCAAATAATAAAGCAACATGTATTTTTATTATTAAAATTGGTTTATCAAAAAGTATGATGTGAAAATTTTAATTATTTACCTATTGAGTTTGAAAGGTTTGACCTCTTTATGATGAAAATGAAAAGTATCTGTGTTACTGTGCCATGAACATCTGCATTTGATGAAATTATATAAATGAAAGTAGGTGAATATTTGTACATTTCATGATAGACTGGTATCTTGATTTATTTCAGCATTTAGTAGACAGAGTATCAATGTATGTCCATGCCCATACATTATACAGTTCTGTGCGACCATTTGGTGTTAGTGCTATCCTTGGTTCATATAACCAACAAGAAGGTCCTCAGATGTACCTTATAGATCCATCAGGTGTATCTTGGGTAATTTAGAATAGATTTTAAAGTAAATAGATGATTCAAATACAAAATAAAGCAACTACAATACAAACAAAGGTGTTAGTAAACAACAACAAAATCATCTATACCCTTGTTTGTTTTATTTGAAATAATATTATGTTTGTGTGTTTGTTTGTTTTAACGCCACTTTCAACAATATTTCAGTTTTATCGTGATCAGTTTTATTGGTGGAGGACCCGGAGAAAACCACCGACCTGTTGCAAGTCACTGACAAACTTTATCACATAATGTTGTACACCTCGCCTTGATCGAGGTTCGAACTCACAACATCAGTGGTGATAGGCACTGATTGCATAGGTAGCTTAAAATCCAACTACCATACGATCACGACCATGATGGCCCCTAAATAAATAATATTATGTGGAAAAGTTCAAATTTACTAAATTATATATACAAAAATATTAATATTATAAAAACCTATCATAAATATAAAGAAATGTACTGTTTGATTTACAAAATATTGTAATTGAACAATTTGTTTCTTTAAAATAAGCTGCCCTTAGATTTTATATTAACATCATCTATTCTGGTTAATACAACATATTTATTATTACATTTTGTATGTTTTAATGATGCCGTGTTTCCAAACTACCAAGACGTTTCGATACATTCTCCTAAATATAGCCTAAAACATTTTTTTTAAAGTTCTGATGCAAACTATAAAACTGATATTCTGAAACAAGCAACAAGCTCATATTAATCTTTTTTCCCCATTACAAATGTGTAGAAAAAAAAAATACTTTAAACATATGCTCAGTATAACATTTATACATATTTACAAAAAATACGGTAAAATTTAAACAATTTAATTAATGGAAAAAAAAGAAGAGAAAGAAAAAGAAAGGTATGTACAATATATTTTATATAAGTATAAATCTATTTCAGGGTTATTATGGTTGTGCCACTGGTAAAGCCAGACAGGCAGCTAAAACAGAAATAGAAAAATTAAAGGTATCTATCTATTTATATAATTTTTTGTTTAAACAATATATGATATAAATTTCAAAATCAAATTTAGGAACCACTACTACTGAACCAACAACCATCTTAAATGACATTATTGAATTATAATATACAGTCAAAACTAACGATCTTACGGTCATCTTGAATTAGTGTTTACCTGCTGTAAAAAACCAGCTTAAGCCCTCCAGACCAGATTTATGTGCTATTCTAACTCAAATAAACAGTCATCTTACCAACGTGATCAAATTGGTCAAAATTACAAACAAGAATCCAATCAAAAACTAATTACTGTCTGTGGGATATTTATCGTCTATTTTCAGGGTTAGAGTTATGGTGTTTAATGCCACTTTCAACAATATTTCAGTTATATCATGACAGTCAGTTTTATTGGTGGAGAAAACCACAGACCTGTCATAAGTCACTGAGAAACTAATATGATATTATAATAATATACAGTTGACTCTCGTTATCTCGAATTCGATGGGACCATGGAAAAAATTCGAGTCAACCGTAGTTCGACTCAAGAGGAGCTACGAAGATACCGGAAGTGTGGTTTGTTTAACAACGAAAGGGAGACAACTCGAGCGAAATTTTGAAGAGCTAAAACCAGCATCGCATGTCCTTATTCTCGGAACGATTTTAAACATATTCGATGTTTTTGTTGCTGTTTTTTTCTCTCCGTTAAATTCTTTGAATCTTGTGAAACGACTGATAACTTCTAGATATCTTTTTTTGTGTGAATGAATATATTTATCCGTTTTGTTTATGTTTTTCACCTGTTGCATTGTTATTAAACTTCACCCATCATGACGTATTTTTCTTTGTGCAATACTGTTTATTTACAATAAATGGTGTGTTTTTATTATTCAATAAAGTGTAGAAGAAAACTATTCTTCTTTAATCAAAATTAATTTCCGACAAATAATTCAATAGATAAAACGTTTCCTTTGTGTACTTTTCATAATCATTGATGTATGCCGACCCAAGCGCACTTATTATGAATCGATAATTTTTGATTGTACACATCTAACCTGTGTCATAATACCAAGCCAATTCAAATATTATCACTAATTAATTTGACAGATTGTGAAATAAACATGTGAAATAGCCTAAGGTAAAAATGTCAAATTCAATGACCGGATGTTTCACCTGTGATCCGATTTTAATCCTAAGGTAATACACATGTTTTGACAGGTAAATTTGACTTAACGAATGTAAATAATATGGCTTTCTACATCTCGGGACCAAAACTTTTATTCGAAACAACCGAAATTTCGACTCATCCGAATTCGACTCAACAGGAGTCAAATTATATATATTTATACACAACGAAGTTCGGGACTTCGATAAAAATTTGAATCAACCGAAATTCGAGTCAACTGAATTTGAGACAATGAGAGTCAACTGTAGTATATGTTGAAATATTAATATTAATTATTTATTAATATTACTTTAGATGAAAGACATGCCAATTGTTGATCTTGTGAAAGAAGTAGCCAAGATGTAAGTATATTATACCTACAGTTATTTTTGTGTGATTTTTAATGTTGGCAGTTTGTGAAAAAAAATTAATTTACTAAATATTTGTACCATTAAGTAAAATGTAATTAAAATACCAGGAAAGTTGATTAAGATGGAGAAAATATAAAATACCAAATATTTTCATGCACATTCTCATACAAATTTTGATATTTTACCCTCTGCCAATCAGCATAGGGGCTACAGGAATTGCTTTTTGAGAAGTGAAAAGTTAGCTGAAGGCTTTATAGAACAAAAAATACATTCGAATTTTGTAACCTTTTTAGTTCATCTGGACCAAAGGCCCATGGGAACTATTGCCATCACTTGGTGTCCGTTGTCTGTAAGCTTTTCACATTTCAAGCTTCTTCTCAGAAACCACTGGGCCAATTGGAACCAAGCTTAGCAGGAATGTTCCTTGGATGGTCCTCTACAAAGTTTCTGTTTTTCGTTCCAGTCGGATATTCAACATCGCTGCCAGGGCCAATAATATGCTCTGATTGGCTGAAATTTCAAAGATCTTCTCTGAAACTAATGAACTGACTGAACCCAAACTGATCATTGGAATGTCCTTTACCAAGTGTCTGTTTTTTATGTGGATCGGAAATCCAAGATGGCCACCACTGCAGGAAATAGATTAACATTGGACCCTATGGGAAAATTTTCAAATGCCTTCTTCTCAGAAACTACAAATATGATTAAAGCCAAACTGTACATGAATGTTCATTGGATGGTCCTCTACAAACTTTAGGTTTTTTGTTCCTATATGAAATTCAAAATGGCGACTACGGCAGGACTTAGTTTAACATTGGACCCTATGGGGAAAATGTTTCAAAACGCTTCTCTTAAACCACTTGGACAATTGAAACCAAACTGCCCAGGAATAATCATTTGAAGGTCCTCTAAAAAGTTTGGGTTTTTTATGCCGATCCGAAATCCAAGATGGCTGCCACCGCGGAACATAGATTAACATTGGACCCTATGGGAAAATGTTCAAATATGAATATATGAGATATGGGGTAAATGTCAATGAGACAACAACCCCAAAGTCAAACTGTATCAGAAATGCCTTCTTCTCAGAAACTATAAATCAGACTCAATCCAAACTACACAGGAATGTTCACTGGATAATTCTCTACAAAGTTTAGGTTTTTTGTTCCGATATGAAATCCAAGATGGTGGCTACGGCAGAACTTAGTTTAACATTGGACCCTATGGGAAAAATGTTTCAAAGCGCAAATCTAATTGAAGCCTGACTGTACATGAATGTTCATTGGATGGTCCTCTACAAAGTTTAGGTTTTTTGTTCTGATATAAAATTCAAAATGGCAGCTATGGCAGAACTTAGTTTAACATTGGACCTTATTGGAAAATGTTTTAAAACACTTCTTTACTGAAACCACTTGGACAATTGAAACCAAACTTTTGATGGGCCTCTACAAATTTAGTTTTTTTTTATGCTGATTGGAAATGCAAGCTAGCCACCATCTCAAGTCATAGATTTATAGGGGACCCAGTTGGAAATCAATCATTGGAAGGTCCTTTGCAAACTGTTTTTATTTATGTTGATCGGAATTCCAAGATGACTACTACTGCAGGACATAGTTTTTACATAGGACCAATTGGTTCTTTTTATAACCAGGTGAATGATACAGGCTCTTGATAGCCTCTGGTTTAATTGAGTCAGAGTATTTTGTTTTAATTCATTTTATAGGGGTCCGGGTGGCTCAATGAGTTAGGTAGTTGGATTACCTGACAACTCATACAAGCCTATCATCAATGCGGCATGGGTTCGCACCTGGCTTTGTAAATTACAAAAAAGGGTGCACTCGACTCGCAGCCGTAAGTGATAAAGTTTACCAGTTGCTTGCCCATGGTTGGTGGTTTTCTCCGGGTACTCCAGCTTCTTCCACCACTAAAACTGGTCGCCATGAGGCCACAATTAAAAATATTTCTGTTTCCCCTTACCCGACCCACAATTTTGGAAGTGGGTAGGTAGGTAGGGGCTTTTTTTTTTTTTATGACAAAGATGTGCTTGGTAATGTGAAAATATCGATCTTTTGGCGAAACGAATCTAAGATACGGAATTTTCAGCAAAACGAATTTTGAGTGGAACGAAAAAAAGAAAGAAAAAAAAGTGACGGCAAATTTCCAATAAAAAAAATTTCAGTTGGCCGATTTTGACAGGGTCGGTCAGGTAAGGGGAAACAAACTTATTTTTAATTTTGGCCTGATATAGCTGAAATATTGCTGAAAGTGGCGTTAAACACAATCAAAATCAAATCAAATCATTTTATAGCTCACTAGCCATAACATTGGCCCTGTTAACTTTTGCCATCATGGACATCCATTAAATGTATACTATCTTTTCAAAGTTTAATGGGCCAACATTGATTTATACTAAATAAATGTACTTTTTTACAGAATCTACATTGTCCACGATGAAGTTAAAGATAAAAATTTTGAGCTTGAATTAAGTTGGGTTGGAGAAAGTAAGTACAAAGTACATGTAGTTCCTAAACTGTGTATACCATAAAAAAACTCTTGTTTTATAACATGTATACTAGATACATTGTATATTAACTCACTGTATTGTCCTTATTTATTGGTCATGTAATTGTTGGTCACTTTTCATATTTTACCATTTTAGACATCACAATAAAACAAAATATACTTTTAAGCTGTTTATAACAATGTTAAAGATAGAAACTAGTTAGTTTAAGGACAGGTTGTTCTGAGCATATTGTTTATGATCAATATTACATTCTCTATATTCAATTGATATTTTAAATCTAGCTTTAGATCCATAAAATACAGATAAAGTTGAATTTCAGAGGCTTATAGTTTCATTAATGCCCTAGATGATGCCAATAAATTATGCTTTATTTAGCACATATGGCCAAAGGTTTTTGTGTTAACAAGTAATTCATTATTTATGCCTAATATCATATTTTTATACCCCCCACAACGAAGTTGTAGGGGGGTATACTGGTTTCGCCATGTTCGTCCATCCGTCTGTAGACAAATCCTATGTCGTATGATAACTTGAGTTGTGTTTCTTAGAATCTTTTAAAATTTTATCAGCTGTTTACTGGTGAAGAGAGGAGGATCCCTTTCTTTTTTGACGATTTTCACTTTTGCCGTTCCAGAGTTATTGGACTTGATGTGACGGAAAATAGGATTTTTACCCTATGTCGTATGATAACTTGAGTAGTGTTTCTCAGAATGTTTTGAAATTTGATCAGCAGCTTACCGGTAAAGAGAGGAGGATCCCTTTCATTTTAAACGATTTTCACTTTTGCCGTTCCAGAGTTATTGGACTTGATATGACGGAAAATAGGATTTTTATTCTATGTCGTATGATAACATGAGTAGTGTTTCTCAGAATGTTTTGAAATTTGATCAGCAGCTTACCGGTGAAGAGAGGAGGATCCCTTTCATTTTTGACGATTTTCACTTTTGCCGTTCCAGAGTTATTAGACTTGATATGACGGAAAATAGGATTTTTACCCTATGTCGTATGATAACTAGAGTAGTGTTTCTCAGAATGTTTTGATTTTTTATCAGCAGCTTACCGGTGAAGAGAGGAGGGTCCCTTTCATTTTTGGTCGGAACAATCAGTAATGTTTTGGTTATGGAAATAGGTTGGACAGATGTGGGGAGTGGGGGGTATATCTTAGTGAGCTGTGCTCACAGTAATACTAGTTTACATTAAAATGAACTGACATACCTGTTAAAAATATACCTGTTAAAAAGATGTTTCTGTTTTAATGATTTTGAGTTGTTTCCCTTGAAATGCATAGGCGATTGTTATTAAGGGTTTAATTTTAATCTGTTTACTAAGGGCATTTTTTTTCTTGTAGTGACAGGAGGTAAACATGAATTTGTACCACAAAATGTTTATGCTGAAGCAGAAAAATTCGCAAAGGTGAGTTTAAATTGGATATCTTGGCTTTCATTAATATCACTGGGAGATACCTTTTCTAGTGAACTATTAGTCCCGATGGTATCGTCCACCCAGTAGTCTGTGTTTTTTTCTATTAGATATAGTAGTTATTGAAAATTATAGTTTTTAATTAATGTAATTATTATTAAATCTAAAGTTTCTCCTCCCCCCAGGCATGGGTGACTTATTAAATCTAAAGTTTCTCCTCCCCCCAGGCATGGATGACTTATTAAATCTAAAGTTTCTCCTCCCCCCAGGCATGGGCGACTTATTAAATCTAAAGCTTCACTTCCCCCTAGGCATGGGTGACTTATTAAATCTAAAGTTTCTCCTCCCCCCAGGCATGGGTGACTTATTATACCCCCCGCAAACAAAGTTTTGGGGGTATATAGGAATCACCCTGTCCGTCTGTCCCTTGTAAGCGCAACTCCTCCTAAACGACTTATTGGATTTTTATGAAACTTTACACATTTGTAGTACACTACCTGCAGATGTGCATGAAGAAATATGGTTGCTCTCCAAAATTTAAAAGGGGAGATAATTCAACTTATACTTTCACGAAAAGGAGGGGGGAGGGGCATGTACCTTGTAAGCACAACTCCTACTAAGCTGCTTATTGAATTTTTATGAAACTTTACACAACCTGCAGATGTGCATGAAGGAATACTGTTGATGTCTAAAATTTAGAAGGGGAGATAATTCAACTTATACTTTCACGAAAAAGAGGGTTGTCTACCTTGTAAGCGCAACTCCTCCTAAACGGCTTGTTGGAGTTTTGAGAAACTTTACACAGTTGTAGTACACTACCTGCAGATGTGCATGAAGAAATATGGTTGCTGTCCAAAATTGGGAAGGTGAGATTATTCAACTTGTACTTTCACGAAAAGAAGGAGGGCATGTACCTTGTAAGTGCAACTCCTCCTAAACAGCTTATTGGATTTTTATGAAACTTTACACAGTTGTAATACACTACCTTATTTTGGAGATGGGGTGTTGTCTCCTTGACATAACTCCATATCCGTTCATTTTTCATAGGTAACTTGCTAATATACCTGTATTCCAAAGTTTGAATATTATAGTATTGCAAGTGGGGGTATCACTCAGTGAGGTCACTCACAGCTTTAATTAAATCTAAAGTTTCTCCTCCTCCCAGGCATGGGTGACTGTAGCTGTATTTTAGCTATCCTGTTAAGACCCTTTGGTTTTCTTGCTCCCAAAGACTTTTAAATTATTTATCTTTCCAATCTTTTGACTGAGTGTATGTACCTGATGAACAATCTAATTAAAATTCCATCTTTAGTTGATCCTGGTTTTGCTATGTCGTGCATAACCGGGAGCAATTCTTTGTTTTATGTTGTACAGTAAACCCTCTCTCTAGACACCACCCCATTTGCCATGCCTTTTAAGACAAGTTGTCTCACAAAAGAGGTGTTTTATACATAGTTACTGAAGAATTGTGACATTTTAAATGGTCTCTCAAAACTGATGGTTGTTAAAGCAAATACAAGGTATTTCTTTCAGCTAAATCACTGGTTTTAGTAACAACTGTACATTATCATATATAATACTTTTTGGTGTATAATAGCGAGTTTACTTTTTGGTGTATAATAGCGAGTTTACTTTCATAACTTGCAGGAAGTGCATTAAACTCATTGAGACCAGCTCGCAAAAGATATCTGTATTTAGTAAAAGCCACCTTGATACAAATGTTTGAAGTATTTCTCATTTATGTGCAGATTCTTCACATATGTAAAATAAATAATACCCTTAATAGCTGTTCAGAATACTGTGGGGTTGAAATAGTGTTAACCTTTTCAATTGTTGTTAGTGATTCAGCTAGATTTTAGCCCTGAAGCTAGCAAATTAGACAAAATCAGAGCTCTGGAGCTCTGAAGAAAAATGAAAAATGGTGCAAAATCCTGCATTCTAGGCACTAAAATAATGATTCTTTTTGTAAGGTATTGGGAGTATCCAACAAAAGGCCACTCCTTTTATCTAGCCAGATTTTTGATGTACTGATGTAATAAAATGCTACTAAATTGTCCATCCCAACAGAGGCCACCCCTATTATTAGGTCACTTTTTCATTGCAGAAGGGATGACCTTATAAGTGGGGGACTACTGTACTATAATCAAACCAAGAGTCATGGTTTGATAAAACAATAACAATACAACCGGTCACGGCTATGGAAACTTGCATTAAAAGCTTTAGTCAATGCTACAATACATGTTTAAAAGTTTGTTTGTTTGTTTGATGGTGTTTAATGCCACTTTCAACAATATTTCAGCTATATCGTGGCAGTCAGTTTTATTGGTGGAGGAAACCGGAGGACCCGGAGAAAACTACTGACCTGTCGCAAGTCACTGGTAACTTTATCACATAATGTTGTACACCTCGCCCTGATCGAGATTCGAACACACAACATCAGTGGTGATAGGCACTGATTGCATAGGTAGTTGTAAATCCAACTACCATACGATCACGGCCATGACAACCCCTCATTTTTAAAGTACATTTGTACATTAAATGATTATACTTGTAATATTATTTGTTTGTAACTTAACACTGTATTAACTTTTGTAAATCTGTTTGTAGGAAGCTCTAGAGGAATCAGACGATTCAGATGAAGAAGATCTGTGATATTACAATCTATTTGTAGAACTTACATCATCATCACAACATTTATTGATGTTTCTGATTTCATGTTATGAATACCTTTGTTTTTCTCATGTTGATTGTAATAGTGAATTTTCAACCATTAAATTGATGTAACATAAGATGTTGATTTCTTAACTATTTCCAAGATTTATTCCTAGAATTTTGTTACATACTTTTCCTCATTTAAGCATTATTTTTGCCGAAAAATCACTAGAAGGCAAGTTCTTGTCAACCAAGGCCATATGAGCTTTTGTCATCACCTGGCTTCCTGCCAACTTTTTTCACATTTTAATCTTCTCCTGCAAAACTACCCAACCAAATGGAACCAAACTTTGCAGGGAGTCATTGAGAAGAGGAGATTCAGATTTATACAAATTAAGTTAATCCTCCATGGGGATGGGCTATTAGGGAGTCTAAAAGGGGGAAAATAAATAATTCTTCTGAAGAACCAGCAATAGAAATGCTACAATATTTGTGTATAGGATATATACATTAAGATGTGTACAAACGAAGGCTCCAGGGTTTAAGAACCATAGAGGGTCCAAAATTTAATAGACTGCAATGGGGAGTATTTATTTTAAAAATTATCCTTAAAGAACCAGAAATGCATGTAATAAATGACATGAATCATCATTTTGATACATAGATTCAAGCTTAGTTGCAGACTTTATGCAGGATGCAAATTAATGGAAACATAATAAACCAGAGGCTTTTAAGAGACTATTACTCACCCGATTTATTTAGGCAATGAACCAAACAAAAGTTGAAATTCCTGATCAGAGATTGACTTATCTTGGATTTCAGATCGACACCAAAATAACAAGTTTGGTCGAGGCCCCAAGTATCATTTGTGGATGAATTGGTCTTAATAATTGAAATGGTTTCTAAGAAGTTGCTGGTATAAATTTGTATTTTCCATAGGGTTCTATGTTCTGTGGTGATGTCCATCTCAGATTAAAGATTGGTACCACAATCATAACATTGGTAAAGATCCATCCTAGTATCATGAATGGATGATTTAATGTAAATGTGTGAAATAGTTTCCAAGGAGAAGCATGTTGTTTTCCATATTGTCAAATTGGCTTATGTTTTCTTGTGGCAGCCATCTTGGAATTCACCAAAAACACAACTTTGCAATTGATCCACCCTAGTATGATTTAAGAAGGTGATTGAATGTACAGGTTTGTATATTTCTCATAGGCTTATATGTTCTATCTGATCAAACCCTCCATTTCAATCTCTTCAAAGTGATTTCTGAGCCTGTAACCCTCATTTGGTTTTCAATTTGACTGCTAAATTTTATAGAAAAATTTCAGATGTCTTTTGCCATTAATTTGAAACTTCTGCCTAGGTAGTAATGGCAGCCATCTTGGATGGAGGATAAAGAGTAGGGGTGTCGCACATAATTTTGAAAGTGGACCAATCATTTCAGCAAAAGTTTGTTATTTTTCTCCTCAAAATATGCCTAATTTGTATAATTGATATAAATTGACTGAAAGAAACATTTCACAGAAAAACCTGGTATATATGTTAACTATGTAAACTCTGCATTGCTAGCTATGTAGTACAGTTAAATTTTAAGGCAATTTTAAATTAGAATAAAGCAGCAATAGACAATTAGAGTGAGCGAGTGATTGTTGTTTAACGCAAACTCAGCAATTTTTCAGCTATATGGCAAGAACAAGTCAATTGTCAATGATATGATGATGAGGCCCGCTTTGTAGTAGACTAACCTTCTTAGTTAGATTTTTCTAGTGCTAGTTCACTGAAACAACAATCTGCGGATAGACATGTTGCTCCACTCGGACAGTCACATTATCCTGATTCCTAGCCAACCTGTCTTTGCTCTTTCTCCATAATGCTGTGTGCTTAGCAGAGTCCTTGGTTTGATACGATCGGGGCTCGAACCCACGATCTACCACACTCGAGGCGAGCATGCTAACCATTACACCACCGATGTGGTTAGACAATTAGAAAGACTTATTTTAAGTAACGGCTACAATCTGTTATGGAAGCTGGGACTGTCGGACACAATTTTGAAAGAGGACCACCCCAGCCAAATTTTGTTTAATTTGCTTCAGTGATTTCAGAGGAGAAGAATCAAATGTTACAGTCTAAGATTGACCATGGATGCCAAGTGATGGCAAAAGGTCACATGTCCTTAAGCCAAGTGAGCTAAAAACAGTATTTTCAAGAACAATCAACAAAAATATACTTGACAATAGCTTTTCTTAAGAAATGGAGATCCAATCTGTTGCATGGTAATGGCCCAAGAGCTATTTGTTACAGATAGCAAAAACTTACCAATTAAATCACCACTTTGTGTAGGTGTTTGGAAACCTTAACACTTGAGGTCAGTGATGTTAGACTTGTTAGACTTGTAATCAGAAAGTGCCTGGGTGGCTCAATGAGTTAGGTAGTTGGATTACCTAACAATTCATACAAGCCTATCACCAATACGGCGTGGGTTCGTGCCCGGCTTTGTAAATTACAAACCAGAGGCTCCCAGGAGCCTGTAATCGCTCACCTGGATCAAAGCTGCTTTCAATAACAACGCAATTGCACTGTGGTGGCCATCTTGGTGGGAGAACGCGACTGCCGGACACAATTTTGGAAGAGGACCATCCAATGACTATTCCATCCAAGTTTGGTTCTAATTGAGCTACTGGTTCCAGACAAGATGGTTTTTATGTGAATTTTCCATAGGGTCCTATGTTAAACCAAGTTCAGCTGTGCAGCCATTTTGGTCAGAGGGCGGGGCCACCAGACACAATTTTGGAAGAGGACCATCCAATGACCATTTTATCAAAGTTTGGTACCAATTGAGCAATTGGTTCCAGACAAGAAGATTTTTATTTGAATTTCCCATAGGTTCCTATGTTAAACTAAGTTCGGCTGTGGGGGCCATCTTGGTCGAAGGGCCAAACCACCTGACATATTTTTGGAAGAGAACCATTCAATGACTATTTCATCAACATTTAGTTCTTATTGAGCAAATGGTTTCAAACAAGAAGATTTTTATGGGAATTTCCCATAGGGTCCTATGTTAAATTAAGTTCGGCTGTGGTGGCCATCTTGGTCGGAGGTCTGGAATGCCAGACAAACTTTTGGTAGGGGACCACCCAAGGATCATTTCAGCAAAGTTTGGTCGAGATTGGCTCAGTAGTTTCAGAGGAGAAGATTTTTTTTAAATTTCATCCCACCTTTTTTCTATTTCTAGCTTGGTGGCCATCTTGGTTGGAAGTCGGGATCACCGGACACAATTCTGGAAGGGGGCCATCCAAGGATCATTCCACCAAAGTTTTGTTGCAATTGGCCCAGTGGTTTCAGAGGAGAAGATTTTTATGTGAATTTCCCATAGGGTCCTATGTTAAACTAAGTTCGGCTGTCAGGGCCATCTTGGTCGAAGGGCTGAACCGCCCGACATATTTTTGGAAGAGAACCATTCAATGACTATTTCATCAACATTTAGTTCTTATTGAGCAAATGGTTTCAAACAAGATTTTTATGGGAATTTCCCATAGGGTCCTATGTTAAATTAAGTTCGGCTGTGGCGGCCATCTTGGTCGGAGGTCTGGAATGCCAGACAAACTTTTGGTAGGGAACCACCCAAGGATCATTTCAGCAAAGTTTGGTTGAGATTGGCTCAGTAGTTTCAGAGGAGAAGATTTTTTTTTAATTTCATCCCCCCTTTTTTCTATTTCTAGCTTGGTGGCCATCTTGGTTGGAGGTCGGGATCACCGGACACAATTCTGGAAGGGAGCCATCCAAGGATCATTCCACCAAAGTTTTGTTGCAATTGGCCCAGTGGTTTCAGAGGAGAAGATTTTTATGTGAATTTCCCATAGGTTCCTATGTTAAGCTAAGTTCGGCTGTCGGGGCCATCTTGGTCGAAGGGCTGAATCGCCTGACATATTTTTGGAAGAGAACCATTCAATGACTATTTCATCAACATTTAGTTCTTATTGAGCGAATGGTTTCAAACAAGATTTTTATGGGAATTTCTCATAGGGTCCTATGTTAAATTAAGTTCGGCTGTGGCGGCCATCTTGGTCGGAGGTCTGGTATGCCAGACAAACTTTTGGTAGGGAACCACCCAAGGATCATTTCAGCAAAGTTTGGTTGAGATTGGCTCAGTAGTTTCAGAGGAGAAGATTTTTTTTAATTTCATCCCCCCTTTTTTCTATTTCTAGCTCGGTGGCCATCTTGGTTGGAAGTCGGGATCACCGGACACAATTCTGGAAGGGGGCCACCCAAGGATCATTCCACCAAAGTTTTGTTGCAATTGGCCCAGTGGTTTCAGAGGAGAAGATTTTTATGTGAATTTCCCATAGGGTCCTATGTTAAACTAAGTTCGGCTGTCGGGGCCATCTTGGTCGAAGGGCTGAACCGCCTGACATATTTTTGGAAGAGAACCATTCAATGACTATTTCATCAACATTTAGTTCTTATTGAGCAAATGGTTTCAAACAAGATTTTTATGGGAATTTCTCATAGGGTCCTATGTTAAATTAAGTTCGGCTGTGGCGGCCATCTTGGTCGGAGGTCTGGAATGCCAGACAAACTTTTGGTAGGGGACCACCCAAGGATCATTTCAGCAAAGTTTGGTTGAGATTGGCTCAGTAGTTTCAGAGGAGAAGATTTTTTTTTAATTTCATCCCCCCTTTTTTCTATTTCTAGCTTGGTGGCCATCTTGGTTGGAAGTCGGGATCACCGGACACAATTCTGGAAGGGGGCCATCCAAGGATCATTCCACCAAAGTTTTGTTGCAATTGGCCCAGTGGTTTCAGAGGAGAAGATTTTTATGTGAATTTCCCATAGGGTCCTATGTTAAGCTAAGTTCGGCTGTCGGGGCCATCTTGGTCGAAGGGCTGAACCGCCTGACATATTTTTGGAAGAGAACCATCCAATGACTATTTCATCAACATTTAGTTCTTATTGAGCAAATGGTTTCAGAAGAGAAGATTTTTATGGGAATTTCCCATAGGGTTCTATGTTAAATTAAGTTCGGCTGTGGCAGCCAGCTTGGTCGGAGGTATGAAATGCCGGACACAAATTTGGAAGGGGACCACCCAAGGATCATTTCAGCAAAGTTTGGTTGAGATTGGCTCAGTAGTTTCAGAGGAGAAGATTTTTTTTTAATTTCATCCCCCCTTTTTTCTATTTCTAGCTTGGTGGCCATCTTGGTTGGAAGTCGGGATCACCGGACACAATTCTGGAAGGGGGCCATCCAAGGATCATTCCACCAAAGTTTTGTTGCAATTGGCCCAGTGGTTTCAGAGGAGAAGATTTTTATGTGAATTTCCCATAGGGTCCTATGTTAAGCTAAGTTCGGCTGTCGGGGCCATCTTGGTCGAAGGGCTGAACCGCCTGACATATTTTTGGAAGAGAACCATCCAATGACTATTTCATCAACATTTAGTTCTTATTGAGCAAATGGTTTCAGAAGAGAAGATTTTTATGGGAATTTCCCATAGGGTTCTATGTTAAATTAAGTTCGGCTGTGGCAGCCAGCTTGGTCGGAGGTATGAAATGCCGGACACAAATTTGGAAGGGGACCACCCAAGGATCATTTCAGCAAAGTTTGGTTGAGATTGGCTCAATAGTTTCAGAGGAGAAGATTTTTTTCAAATTTTATCCCCCCTTTTTTCTATTTTTAGCTTGGTGGCCATCTTGGTTGGAAGTCGGGATCACCGGACACAATTCTGGAAGGGGGCCATCCAAGGATCATTCCACCAAAGTTTTGTTGCAATTGGCCCAGTGGTTTCAGAGGAGAAGATTTTTATGTGAATTTCCCATAGGGTCCTATGTTAAGCTAAGTTCGGCTGTCGGGGCCATCTTGGTCGAAGGGCTGAACCGCCTGACATATTTTTGGAAGAGAACCATCCAATGACTATTTCATCAACATTTAGTTCTTATTGAGCAAATGGTTTCAGAAGAGAAGATTTTTATGGGAATTTCCCATAGGGTTCTATGTTAAATTAAGTTCGGCTGTGGCAGCCAGCTTGGTCGGAGGTATGAAATGCCGGACACAAATTTGGAAGGGGACCACCCAAGGATCATTTCAGCAAAGTTTGGTTGAGATTGGCTCAATAGTTTCAGAGGAGAAGATTTTTTTCAAATTTTATCCCCCCTTTTTTCTATTTTTAGCTTGGTGGCCATCTTGGTTGGAAGTCAGGATCACCGGACACAAATTTCGAAGGGGGCCATTCAAGGATCATTCCACCAAGGTTTTGTTGCAATTGGCCCAGTGGTTTCTGAGGAGAAGATTTTTATGTGAATTTCCCATAGGGTCCTATGTTAAGCTAAGTTCAGCTGTGGGGGCCATCTTGGTCGAAGGGCTGAATCGCCGGACACATTTTTGGAAGAGAACCATCTAATGACTATTTCATCAAAATTTTGTTGTTATTGAGCAAATGGTTTCAGACAAGAAGATTTTTATGGGAATTTCCCATAGGGTCCTATGTTAAATTAACTTCGGCTGTGGTGGCCATCTTGGTCGGAGTTCTGAAATGCTGGACACAATTTTGGAAGAGGACCACCCAAGAATTATTTCAGCAAAGTTTGGTTGAGATTGGCTCAGTAGTTTCAGAGGAGAAGATTTTTTTTAAATTTCATACCCCCTTTTTTCTAATTTGCATAATCGGTCAAAATCGGCAAAAGTTCAGAGTTCATAAAAAATCCAGTAATATTTGTTAAAAAGCTCATCATTATGCTTATACAGTTCAAATTTGGGCACATTCTGGCTTAAAATAGAGCAGTTTTGGCCATTTGAAGAAATTTCTATTTTTAGTAATGGTGGCCATCTTGGATACAGGACGGCACTGACGGACACAAATTTGAAAGGGACCCACCCAGGTTTGATTTAATTTGGTTCAGCGGTTTCAGAGGAGAAGATTTAAATGTGATCTTTTATCAAAATATGCCTAATTTGCATAATCGGTATAAATCGGCTGAAAGAAAAATTTCAAACAAAAACCCCGAACATATGCTAATCTACTCCTTGCCATGTAGCTTCAGTTAAAATTTGAGCTCATTTTGACTTATACTAAAGCAGCAATGGACAATTGAAGAAATTTCTATTTTTAGTAACAGCAGCCATCTTGAATGGAGGGTGACCTGTCGGACACAATTTTGAAAGGGACCCACCCAGGGACCATCCCTGCCAGGTTTGGTTTAATTTGGTTCAGCAGTTTCAGAGGAGAAGATTTAAATGTGATCTTTTATCAAAATATGCCTAATTTGCATAATCGGTATATATCGGCTGAAAGACAAATTTCACAAAAAAAGCTGGAATATATGTTAAACTACTCCTTGCCATGTAGCTGCAGCAAAAATTTGAGCTCATTTTGACCTACACTAAAGCAGCAATGGACAATTAAAATTTCATCCCCCCTTTTTTCTATTTTAAGCTTGGCGGCCATCTTGATTGGAAGTCAGGATCACTGGACACAATTTTGGAAGGGGGCCATCCAAGGACCATTCCACCAAAGTTTGGTTGCAATTGGCCCAGTGGTTTCTGAGGAGAAGATTAAAATGTGAAATGTTGACGGACGGACGAAAAGTGATGACAATAGCTCACATGGCCTAAAGGTCAGGTGAGCTAAAAAGGGTGCACTCGACTCGCAGCCATAAGTGATAAAGTTTACCAGTTGCTTGCCCATGGTTGGTGGTTCTCTCCGGGTACTCCGGCTTCTTCCAACACTAAAACGGGTCGCCATGATATAGCTGAAATATTGCTGAAAGTGGCATTAAAGCACCAAAAATGAAAATCAATCACTTGTAATCAGTAGCCCTTTTCACAAAAATTATTACGATAAAAAATTGTCGTAAGTGTAAAACTAAGATTAAAAAAAGTTTCACAAAAATACTTGCAATAATCTTAAGTATAAAAATAGTCCTAACTTTACGTGTAAAACTACCCTGTTGTAAGCGTAAATGAAAAAATAGAGAGAAAAAAAGATGGACGATGCATTGGCGCCTCGGCTTGAAAATAAGAGAGCAATTCACCGTTAGCGTATTTTCTCTGACTGTATGACAAACCTCATTACACATATTGAATTTGATAAATGTTTATTGAAATAAATATGGTTTAATACAAACAGACGCTGCAAATGACATTGTTGTTTACTCCTTCTTGGCATGACTAATAACAGTCTATAACCATTCCGTACATTTACCTTTTCAATGCAGCAAAGTGTATCGTTTACAAATCAACTACCATATGACCAAAACAAATCAGGATAATTCTTTTAATTTTAGATTTCAAATTGGGAACGGTGGACAATCGAAAAACTACTTGCAAACTTGGGAAGAATTCTTCTTTTTCATTATTTTTTTTTTATATAAAAACGAATACAGGATTTCCTTCTAGACATCTACTCCGCTTACAAAAGTTTTGTATGAACAGCCGCTATAGGACTGGAAGTTTCTGGATCCAATAATATCGTTTCGATATTGCCTTTATATTAGTAATATAATTTATTAATTTCTGGCAACTTCGATGATCATCGAACACTCTGGCAATACATAAATGTACATTCTGCTGTTATATTAATATATAACAGGGATATTTATTTGCCTTCATGATTGATCGATGATAAACACATCTTAATTTGGGTTATCTCAGAAAAATCTGGATATATTTTCATCAGTAAAAGAACAAGCGTTTAATTTTATGTGGGATGGGATTAATTGGGATAAGGGGGGGGGGGGGGGGGGAAATATTTTACTGAAACACAACCGATAAAATTAATTATCCAGCATGGATAATATATATGAATAGAGGTTTTTTTCAAACTCCAGATGCACTCCCTTAAAAAAGTCTTAGAACTACCAAAAGTGACCATGCGTGGATGATGACTAATAACTCCAAGTAATGACAAATTTTATAGATAATTATAATTTACATGCATAAGAAATTTTCCTTTATACGAAAATCACCCGTTCATATTTTGTGGAGTTATTGTTGACCAATTCATATATTAGATAAAAATTCAATATAAACATACAAACACAGTCTCATACTCGGATTTGATTACACAAGGATGTAAATGCCAACTGGTTTAGTGTTCCAACACTGATTTTACAAAACTTTTGCAATATATATGCATCATAACTTCTTGTCACTTGTGATGTTCAATCAGACAGTTTGCTTTTGTAAATGCAGACGAGATAGAAGACCTGTTGCTATGGCAACATCATAACATAAAAACTGCTTATAAATTAGTGCCGGGGATGTTTTATAGAATATGTTTTCTAAGTATATTCTCTGAGACTGTCTGTGATAAAGGGACCACTTTTCTAAAAAATCGTAGTTCAGATAATATTGAAAGCAATACAAAGACATTGTTCAATGAAAATATGTTACTGAGGAAGATAGTTTATGATGTTTAACACCCCTTTCAACAATATTTCAGTTATATCGTGGCGGTCAGTTTTATTTTATTAGTGGAGGAAACCGGAGTACCCAGAGAAAACCCTTGACCTGCCGCAAGTCACTGGCAAACTTTATCACATGTTGTATCGAGCACACCTAAGGAAGAATTTGTTATCGCATGTGTAATTTTAGTCGTAAGATAATCTTTGTGAAAATGACTTAGGAATTGTCGTAGGGTTAATCGAAAGTGAAAAAGTTCAGATTTTACTTATTTTTGTGAAAAGGGCTACAGAAGTCCACGGCCTTCCCCAGCATGAGAAAATTGACCAGAGACTTGCTTGCCTATTCTACTTGAAACCATCACAACACAGATGATTTATTTTTTACTTGTAGACAGCATGTATCTTTTGTTGAGTAAAAACTAAGACTGATATTAATTACTTTTTTCTCTTTTATAACATACACAAAAATGTACTTGTATATACAAAATGACTTTATGAATTCTTTAACTCTATAGTGACAATGGTATAAAAACAATATATAAACTACAGAAATCAATACCCAATAAATACAATCAATAAAATTAAAAGACAATAAAATGAAATTACAAAAATATTGTTCACTACCAGTAGTTATTGATACAAATTTAAAAACAATGATCTGATCATGAACACACAGTTATTGAAGCACCATTACATATTATCAGAACCACAACAAAAAATGATGTTTTTAATATTATGTCTCGTATGCATTATCAATCACAGCCAGTTTGTATTCCAGTTCTCCGTAATCAGAAAGTAATACTGATGTACCGTACGGTACTTTGACGACATCTTCTCCTTCTACTATTTATCCTATGGTCTTTCTGTACCGCCAATAGTCACATAACTGAACAGGTTTTCCATGTATGGCTGCATGAAGTAAAAACTTGTATATATAAACATGGCTGTAATAACAACTAAAATTGTATCTGAGATGTGTTAAGGTCAATATTATATACATGTACATGAAGTTATATTAGAAAATATACCAATATAAAAATTCAATAATAATATATTTATCAATGTATTTCACTATTTGTACATTTTTCTGACATTATATAAATTATATTGACTTGCCAAAACCTCAATAAATATCAATAATATGTTCTGCTCGAAACTGACTTCTCGTCGAATCAAAGGCTTAGCTTTCGATGAAATATGCTCCGAGAAATCCATACTCTCAAAATAAATCAACAATACTATAATATATAGCGAATACTGATGAATTTTTCCATCTGTTTCCTATGTGATTTTGGAATTTAGAACTGTTGCCATTCATAGAGCAGAATTGCTAAATAAACCTTTGTTACAGACTAGAGCATCTAATCTGGTCTCACTCAGGTTTTCTGCCAATTTCAACATGATTATATGGTAGAATGTGATATTTGTTCAAGATGGCAGCACAGAAAGTGTGGAAATATGTGCAAGTTCTTTTTCCTTTGAAATATTTCATCTAACGTCCAAAACTTACCATACCCAGAAATGACATTACATTTGCTAATTTGCATATCTAAGATAATTTTTATAACTGCATGCATATTAATTGCCAGAATTGAAAATGGAACTTTGAATTAAGCCAAATTAAATGAGATAAAAATGAATGACAACCGTGAAATATTCGAGGTTCCTGGAGTGTATGAAAAATGAATAACATTTTGTGGTCAACTTGCCGGAATTAATTTGGATTCCTGAACTCTGGATAAATTACTATTCACAAACCTTATATTTCTAGCTAGTACCATCAATTTCTGGATATGCCATACATACATGTTAACCTCTGGGAACTGCTAGGGGGGAGATCTCCCCCCAACCAACTCCTCTAAGGGGGAGATTTTGTGCGTCGCCTTTAAACGCACAAAATTGTACCTTGTAGTTGCATACATGTGATAAGAGTTGCTATGCTACAACTGGAGATTTGTAAATTTTTGGCTGGAGATTTGGTCTCATAACTGGAGATTTTTTTTCGACGTATTTGATGCATGTTTTTATTGTTAATTGATGTTTTCTTTTTTGTTTGTTTCAGTATTGAACCAACTGCATCCCATTTCAATATATATTGTTTACATTTCTGTCTTATTAGTAGTGTTTCATATGATGAATGAAGGATAAAAACTGTATTTATAATTTATTCATAATCAAAGCAATAACAATGAAGACATAATGCTCTGAAAAATAAAGTCATAGAGCACTAAAATTAAAAAGTCACTTTGCTACTGGTGCGTTGGGTGATAGCATACGTTTTGGCATTTTTGTGGTTTATCAATTCCATCCTGGAACTTAGTCCTTAAATAATACTTTGATCGGCTTTGGTCCCAAACAAGCCATAACAACTCAATCCGAGATGAATTCATTCACGTTTGATCGAAATAAGAAGTTTTCCTCGGCATCAAAGGTTGTCCGACTCCTGTTTGCACAACGGTTTATAACTATTTTTAATTGCCGCTATCACACTTCTAATCATATAAGCGTGTGCCACAAACCCACTTCCTTATCCCCAATTAACTGTCAATCAGTGGATAATTGTTGTATAATCATCAACACCTTAATTAATCTCCATGACCCAATTTACCTGTAAAGGTGTCAAACAGATCAATAACCGGATATCATTTAAACACCTTTACCATTTGTTACTCTCGGCGTTTTTCATCAGCGCGGGAGTTCCAAATGGGGAATTTCCAGAAATATTGATCGCAAAATGTAGGTCAAGATTTTATTGTACTTGATTTTTTTGTTGGGAGAGATCGTCCGGGAGGAAAAGGTGTGTGCGGGAGATTAATGTCTCCCGCGCATGAGACCCAGTCCATGCGGGAGATAAGGCTCTTACGCGGGAAACTCCCGCGAAAAGGGGGAGGGTTAACAGGTATGGCCATATAAGTCGTTTGTTTGTGTTCTTTTTCATCAAGTACATTTTTGTGTCTTTTCAAGCAGTGATTCAGCTAGCGCTCGCCACTTTCGTCATTGACGGTCAATGACCATTGATTTTCGAAAGTGACGAGTATTTCCCGTACGTTCAATATAATTACAATGCTGGTACGAGTTGACTATAAAACATTTAAAAGATCCGTACATGCGATAAGGTGAGAAATTGAAGATAAATAAAAATAGAACGAGTTGAAGTGAGGAAGGGTTAGTAATGGCATACACACTTGTAATTTTTAAATGGGTAATACATTGACAGTGAAAAAAAATTCAGTGGGGCAAATTTAGTGGCACGGAGCAAGTCCCTGTGGTTGCAGATAGAGCAGAAAATGTACTTCTATTTCTAATTCTAATCTCAACGAGATTAATGTTTGATGGTTGTGGTCAATATGTTTACAAACTAAAAAGAGAAACTGGAAGTAACAATGCAAAACAAATGTATGCCCATAAAATAAGTATATAATTATAAAGAGGTGTTCCGAAAACATAATTTCATAATTCTGGCGAAGACGTTCGTGAACATGAATCATCAGTTTATTTATCAGATTTTTAACAAAGGATACTGAACATTCTCCTTTCTAACGGCTCCAACATATACAATGAAGTAATAAGTGTGTACTGGAGGTACCAAAATGACAGGAAATCACGAATCGTTGTTAATATTTTGTACATGTTTGCCTTCTCGAAAAATATTGCGTTTAAGTTACCAACATCCGGTTTGAGTAAGTGAAAGATTTCAATTTGCCCGTTTTATGCTATGTGCGATGATTTCTTTCTGGGGGAATTTATTATAGTACAAGGCAAGAAAATTATTTCAAAAGAATACATTTAATAGACCCATGGAAAGGCAGCCCGTGCTAATGTAATGTGTGTACATGAATGTATATAGAAAACATTTATTTGCAATTACAATTTTGATAAAGGTGCGGAACCTATTTGTTACCCCAGCAAAAAAGAAAAGAGAAAAGACCAGACGTAGCTACGGTTCCGCAGCTAAATTTTAATATTGAAATAAAACTACTCAGAATGTAAGACATGGCGGTCATTTTTGTTGGAGTAGGATGCTGTCTGACACAATTTTGAAACTAACCAATGTCTTGCAGAAGAGTTTGAAGATACCAAATGGATAATCAGAATGTAGGGAAGTGCTCACGTAACTTTGGGTTAGGTTAGGTCATCTGTGGACGCTGGCTCTCCGCCACTATATCCACCTCTACTTCTTCCGTAATACAACTTATTTCGGTGTGGTTTCCGGTGTTTTCCTTGTTTTGGATGCTGGCTTTGTACTAAAATTTTACATCTTGGTGTTCCCAGTATTTATCGAGTCTGATTTCAAATTGTCTTCCATCCTTTGCATCAATTACTGATTGTGGCAGAGTATTCCATAAATCAACGATTTTGTTGGTAAAAGAAAATTTCCTTAAATTTATTTTGCAAAATTTCTTCTTGATTTTCTACCTAGTTCGAGTGTTAGGGTCGATGTCAAATATACCTTCTGTGACTTCATTGTCATAGGTACCCGTGATAATTTTGAAAGTTTGAATCATATCACCTCTGAAGCGTCTGTCTTTCAAGGTAGGCATTTTTAATTTCTTTAGTCTATCTGGGTACTTCATATCTTTTAAGGATGGTATTTGTACGTTCTCTATGTTGTCAATGTCATGCTGCTTGTATAGCGACCAAACAGCTGCGGCGTATTCAAGATGTGGTCTAACAAGTGCTTGAAGTTATGCTCATTTATGTAGGTGAATGTTCTTCTGATGAGGCCCATTATGCTGTTTGCCTTATTTATTTTCTGCTGTATATGTTGTGAATAATTTAATTGGTCATCAACTAAGACACATAGCTATGTCTTTCTCCCCATCTGAATTATGCAGTTCTATCTCTTTCCCTTTGTGGGGAAACAATAAAAAGATAAACTCAGCATCAGTTTTACGTTTTTCTTCGAACAAATTATTTACAGAGAGAGCGAGTGTAATTTTAAACAAACCCAAATTTCGTAAACGAATTCCATAAAGTATACAGAAGAAGAATACTTTATTGACCAATTAAGGACCCACAAGGGGCATAGCAATTACAATGATTGACAATATGGAATACATGTATCATCATACAGATATAGCCAAAGGGCGATAAGTCATATAATATACGACAACTCGTTGACCATGTCAAAATGCCCCCTAACATCCCCGACCCGAAAAAAAAACAAATAATTTTTGTTTCAGATGGTCAGCGAGTTTCCGGAGCAACAACTACCATTTCGTATTTCGACACTACATTTAAACTGGTTGCACATAGAATATCATAGATTTGGATGGCATCAGTAAAATTCTCTAATAAATATGTATATATATAGGTATCCCCATTTACGAGAAATATCTCCGAGGCAACATACCAAAAAATAAAGAGAATTTCTGATATAAACACATCCATTTGCAATTATCAATTCTATGGTGCAACTATTTTCTTCTCCTAATGGATTATGCGTTTCATAGATGTACATCCTAACTATATATGTTTCAAATAAAATTACTTAGTAATTTGTGCAAAAAAATTCAAATTTGGCAAAAGTAGCTTATCTCTATAAGCTTTAGAAACAAAGTTAAGAAAACTAATATCTTATCAAAGTTCAACGGAAATGCAATCATTTCCATTGTAAATCAAATGTTATACAATGTATATATGTACTTATGTTCTTTTACACATGTACACGTACTGCATATAAATGTTTAATCTATCACTGGGGGTGTCCTTTTTGTAACAAATTGTTTTGCTGTTTCATTTAATTGTTCAAATGGTGTCCACCATGCATTTTGTGCCGGCTCACCCTTATATTGTACTAAATATTCTTGGTTGCCATTTTGAGTTCTCTTGGCCAAAATACGTTTAATTTTGAAATATGTGCTGTCCGTCGAAGAACTTTCAACAGACGTTTGATGTCCATATTCTGAATTCGACAAATAGCGCACTGGTTTGCGAATTTGACGCTTTGGTCGAGATCTTGTCGGTAAATGCAAATCTTGAATGTCATCGTCAGATGTATTTTCTGTGTTCTTGGTTACTGGTTGTTTCTTCTTCTCACTATTAGACTGCTAATCACTTATATCGGCTGCGTTCAGTGTAGCTTCGTTGGTACCACTCAACTTTAACATTAGTACCATTGGGCACTATTGGTATCATAATTTGACAAATTAACTCTGAACGCTATATTTTGCCAATGGCAACTTATTTGCCAATTGTACCAATGACATACTAGTGGCTGGCATATTGACCAATGGTAATTTATATGGACCTATTGCGAATCTTTATATCAATAAAAATTCATATTGCAGACCCCTGTAGCTTATCATACGGACAGACAATAAAACGCACAGGCCAATTACAAAATATTCGAATTTATTTAGAAAAGTGCAGCGATAAAAATTACATGAATATTTTCCAAATTGAAAATCCTCCCATTCCAGGACTACAGTACAGTTCATTTACCATTTGAATACATACACACATGCAAAATAATTACTGTGCAAAATAAACTTCAAATGCTCTGTTTTAATCAAGAACTTAACAAGTTTTCCATTTTACCCAGTTGCATTTGGAAAATCAATCCTTGCAAATCTTGCCGGGTTGAAACACAGGGACTTGCTCCAGGCCACTAAATATTTTACTATCATTTTGTTGCCCACTGAAAAATCACATGTGATTTTTTAGTGGGTAGCACATTGATAGTGATTTTTCAGTGGTTATTACACGATGATAGTAAACAAAATCAGTGGGGCAAATTTAGTGAACGGGAGCACGTCCCTGTGGTTGGAACTGGCAAAGATGTCGCCATTTTGGATTTGCATGAACACGTGACTTACCAACGCTAGTTGTAGTTAACATCACTTTAGACAGCCTGTTAGAATGGCAGCCAACGGTAGCTATTATTGGTCACCATTAGTACCAATGTCTTGCCAATGGTGATTACCTTTGCCAATGGTAACGTTTAGCCACCAACGGCAGTACTCAGAACGCACATGTTGTATATCGTGTTCAGTTTCATTGGCAACGGCGGGTTCCTGAATAAAATAGTTAGTAGGATTAGGAGCGCGCACAAAGGCAATTTTCAAGCGATCCAAATGAACGGAATTTTTGAATAATTTACCCGTATTCTTATCCTTCAATTTAACTAAAGTGGGAGACAAAATTTCATTCACAATGAAACGTCCAGAATATTTCGGCTGAAACTTTGCCGCGGGTCCTATGATATCCGTCAACATATATACAAAGTCACCTAGTGTTAAAGGATTTGACGATTTATTTGTGCGCTCGGTCATGGCCTTTCCAGCTTCTTTAGCATTGTCACAAGCTGTGTCCCGAATAAGTTCCAGGCGATATGTTGAATGAGAAAGCAATTGCGGGCAACATAGCGTCCCATTGAATGCCTTTCTTAACATAAGGTGTCATTCGTTCTGCAAGAATCCTATGGGTCCGCTCACATAGTCCCACACAGTGGTGTATGTAACTTGGAGTAAAATTCTGTTTCGTGTCTAACATTTTACACAGATAATCAGTGCACTGTGATATCAATTCACTTCCCCTGTCACTTATAATGCAGTCACACACTCCGAAGGTACACACCACCTGCAAAATAGCCTGTGAAACCGTTAAAGAATCAGAATTGGGTATTGGCAAAGTAAACAAAAACTTCGAGAACATATCGATTGCAGTAAATATGTATGTATTGCCCTGTTGTGTTATAGGGAATGATCCGAATAAATCAACTTGCCGAATTTGAAATGGCTCCGATGGAGTGCGATAAGAAATAATATTTAACTTTGTGTAGGCTTTAGTCATTTTTCTCTCCTGACAGTCGTGACACGTTCAAACAAAATCGGACACAGTTGATGATAAGTTTTGGAAATAGAAATGTTCAGATATAGCGTCCACTGTTTGTTGTATACCCATATGTCCTGCCAATGGAGATTCATGAAACAGTTCTAAAATTTTCGGAATCAATATTTTGGGTATGACAAGTTGAAATTCGCCCATTTGTTGAGTACGCTTTGATTTGGCAAGTCTGGAATGAAATAAAAGTTGATCCATAGTACAATATTCTGGGACTTTTACCAACAAACGACGGGCTTCTTTTTGAAGTTTAGGCAAAGTACCTTTTTCCAAATAATTAATCATTGGAAGTAAATTGTCATCAAGCCGCTGAAGATCTTTAATGTTCTGTTCCGAAAAATCAACTTTTCGGCCGGTATTATCTAGTCCTGCTGCTAAGCAAACATGTTCAAACTCATTAATTTGTTGGAACTCGTAAGTACTTTCAATCAGATCACACGTAAGAGTGGAAATGCTGTCCTTCACACCAAGATTGATAAAATCAATGTCTGCTATGGTGAAAATCCTTCACACCAAGATTGATAAAATCAATGTCTGCTATGGTGAAATGCTGTCATTTCCGCTATGATCTATCAAATCATATTCGGCTATATTACAACTTAGTTCGGAAATGCTGTCATTTCCGCTAAGATCTATCAAATCATGTTTGTTACCTTTGCCATTGGGATCTAACAAATCATGTTTTCTGTCGTCGCCAGTAAGATTTAGCAAATTGCCTTTGTTTTCGTTGCTACTAAGATCTAACAAATCATGTTCATTGTCGTTGCCACTAAGATCTAACAAATAATGTTTAGCTTTACCACAAGTATGAGTGGAAAACTATATTTTCTCCATTAATATCTATAAAACCATGTTCAGCTATATTACCTGTTGGAGTGGAAATACTGTTTTTTTCACTAACATCTATCAAATCATGCTCAACTGTATTACAAGTAAGAATGGAAAATAATACTATTATCTCCACCAACATCTATAAAATCATTATCAGCTAAGTTACAAGTGAGAGTGGAAATACTGTTTTTCCCACTGAGATCTATTAAATCTAGTACGAGATTCCTCTGCCGTCCGACGGCTTTTTGTTCGACCTGCTGGAGCCGTGGGACGTCAGAGCGCTCTTCATAAGGAAAACAGCGGATTTGACGCTGCAACTATGCGTCGGCACATTTCCACGTTTCGTTGCTATCGGGTTTTATTTTCTATCCGAAACCCTTATATAAATCGCGTCGCCAATCATTTTTCTATTCATTCATAACCATCTTACCCCCAGAAAGTGGTGTTACACTCCATTACACCACGATTTTGCCTTAGATCCTATGATTTCGTCATTTAACTTCCATTTTGACTTTTTTTCAAACATTTGTCACGTGACTTCGAGGAAACTACGATTACCGCAATGTATCATGGGAGATGATTTGCATATGAACAAACAAATATTTTTATTGCCAATCATAGCCACCTGTTAAGGCAGAACAATTAACAATAGTGAATTACAGATAACCATAAGGGGAAAAAAATTATCTTACCTTGTCCAAAAAGGGGGGAGAACGTAACACATGCTCTTTCCGAAGCCCGTGGGTACACTGCCATTGAATCTTTTCTTTCCAACGCATTTTGTATTATTTCCTTCTGCTCTGATTTGAGCTGTAGATGGAACTGTTTGTCCTGCAGAATACGCTTAAATATATTGTCTTCCATGTGATTTGTATGTTGTTTACGTAGTATATGCCAATAATTTGGCGCGTTGCATTAAGTAGCTCCCATCATGCAATGCGTTGCTGTCATCATTCAGTTAGTATCGCGAAATCACGTTTGTAGATTCCAAAATGGAAGTGAAATGACGAAATCATAGGATCTTTAGGCAAAATCGTGCTGTAATGGAGTGTAACACCACTTTCTGAGGGTAAGATGGTTATGAATGAATAGAAAAATGATTGGTGAATCGATTTATATAAGAGTTTCGGATAGAAAATAAAACCCGATAGCCACGAAACGCAGAGTTGCAGCGGTAAATCCGCTGTTTTTCTTATGGAGAGCGCTCTGACGTCCCACGGCTCCAGCAAGTCGAACAAAAAGCCGTCGGACGGCAGAGGAATCTCGGACTATTAAATCATGCTCAACTATATTAAAAGTAAGAGTGGAAATACCATTGTTTCCACTAACATCTATTAAATCATACTCAGCTATGTTGCATGGAGTGGAAATGCTATTTCTACATTTCCGGAAGGGTAGGCAGAAGTCCTTCCTCAGCTTGTGACATCCGTCGTGTTATTCTAGTTACAAAACAGGTGATAAGGCATGAATGAGGTAAGGACCGGTAAGTGGTTCCAACAAGTGGAACATATCCGTGGTTATTTGTGACACAGATATTCCGTAACGGTTACTCAAGTAATGGTGGCGACCGTTAATGGCAGCTGCTGTTATAGTTTGAGCTCATATTGACTTAAGATTTTTTTTAAAAGGTACAAAACCATGAAATATATTGTTAGTAACTGCGACCATCTTGGATGTCGAACACAATTTTGGACATGGACACACCAAATTTAATTTGGCTTGATTTGGATGAAAGGTACACGAGTAGAAAATGTTTATGTGACCTTTTTTTTATGAAAATAACCCTAAATTGCGTAATCGGTATAAATGGGCTGAAAAGGAAGATACCCACAGAGAGACCAGAAGATATACCTAGCTATTCATTGTAATATGCAGATGCACAGTGTAAATTTGAACTAATTTTTACTGAAACAATAAAAACCAATTAAATCTAATGACGTCTACCTTGAATGGAGGACAACGTTGTCAGACACATTTTTGAAACTACTCACAGTCACTATCATGCAGCTGCATTTTACATTTCAGCTAATTTCTACTTAATATGAAGAAAGTTTTGGCTAGGTAAGCTAGACAAAAGGGAGATTTATAAGAGAAGGGATAAATACCAATTTATGGTCTTTGTTTGGAACCGAGTGTCAATCGAACCCACGATCTATCGCAACCAATTCGAGGCGATAATAATTATATCGATCCCCGATCTTGGCGGTTCTCCTAAGTCTAACCTTTTCTAAGTAAATTATTGTTTTTAAACTAGTTTCCATTAATGTCAGAGTTTTTATTAGAGGTTTCATTTTTAAAATAAATGAAAATTTCATCATTAAAAATATCCTTCCGAAATGGGGAGTTCCTTACACGCCCGTTAAATTTCCATACAAGGAAAGACCAGATTTGTCCAAACGCATATACATTTTTTTATATATACACTCCGACAAAAGTTAAGCACCACCATATATTTTTTGCAGAATGAATTTTCAGATGTCTACAGATCGCATAATACTGGCTGGAAATGATTATTGAAAGTGTAATTTGATAATTGGACATCCAATCAATAAAGAACAATAATAAAAGACAATGTCCTGAATATTGAACTCTTTTGACCATGTACTAAAAAAACTACTGATAAATCATACAAAGAAAAGTTGAACGATGAGTTTTTACACTTTGGAAAAATGGCTGTAATTTGAATCGTCTGTAAAATAAACATTTTGACATTAAAATTTGCTTTATTGTAAAACAGTCAATAATGTGTAAAACCTTCTCGCTTCCGGAACAGTTCTCTTACACTTCGCTTCATACTGTGAACAAGCCTTCTAAGTTTATATTGCGGGAAATTTTGCCATTCTTCTACCATTGCTGTTCTCAATTCAGCAAGGTTTTGATACTGAGAGTTACGATGGATAAGTCTTTGACCAATGTAGTCCCACACATGCTCTATGGGGTTCATGTCTGATGACATGGCAGGCCATGTAATTGTATCTATCGCCTCTTGTTGCTTGTATTGATTCACAATCCTCGCTCTATGTGATCTGGCGTTGTTATCCATGTAGAGCGGACGACTTGCCAGTGGATGGTTGTCAAAATGCGGAACAACGATATCTCTCAGTACGGAATCGCGATACATTTGTCCGTTCATAATGTCATTGAGAACATAAAGGTCCAGCTTGCGTCTGAGAGAAATGCAACCCCACACAGCTACACCACCAGAAAAGAATGCACTTGTTGGAAAGATGTTGTTTTCATTGTAAGCAGTGTTTATTTGTCTCCAAACGCGCATGCGTCCATCTACTGGCCGTAAAAAGAATCGACTCTCATCTAACCAATGAATCTTTTGCCAGTTCCGTATATTCCACCGAAGATGGTCGTTTGCCCACTGAAGTCGTGCTTGACGGTGGTGTGGTGACAAATAAGGACGTTTGACAGGTCTTCGGGTTCGTAAATGTGCATTGTGCAGTCTTCTGATGACTGTACGAACACCTATGCGACCACCTGGCGGCCAGTGTTCTGTCAGTTTTGTTGCTGATGTGAATGAACTCCGTTTTGCACGTCGAGTGAGAAGACTGTCTTCACGAGGGGATGTCAGACGAGGTCTACCAGATCTACGACGATCATTTACCGTTCCTGTTTGATGATAACATTGTATCAACCTCCCGATAACTGTATGATTAACATTGAACTGTACAGCAATATTTCTTGAGCTCATACCAGTATTTGACATTCCAATGGCGTGCCATTTTTTAGCAATTGTAAGTTTACGTCTTGCCATACTCAGCTTTAAATTCATAAAGGTAAAAATTTACCTGTACATCGTGCGGTTTAATCATGGATTTAAATGTCCCAAACTGGACTTGTGGAAAAGTACAAATGAACTTTAATGAAAACCGGTTTAACAACCTACATGGTTATTGATCGATAATTATGCCGGTTTGTATACTAGCCTGTTTCTACAGGTATCCAAATAAAAAAAAAAATCTAAATTGATGCAATATAATGAAAAACACACCTTTTTAAATTTAGGTGGTGCTTAACTTTTGTCGAACTGTATATATAAACCAGACATGGGATAAATTACTTTGAAATGTAGAGTACGTTGAACTTTCGTGAATCATGTAGCCGAGTATTTCACCTAAGAAGTTGTCGATCTGACAGTATTCTTGCTGGTTAGACCCATTAAAATGTTTCATGTGCTGTAGATAAATTTTCCCTATGTCTATATTCTGTCTTTCGTATTCTTGCAACAGCTTTAATTCTTCCTTTAGTTTAAAAGTTGTTGAGTTTGAGGGGTTAAAGTTTGACTGGATTGGGGTAATTGTTGTGGTATCAGCCAAAAAAGCACCAATGGAGTTGTTCCACTGCTACAAGATGTAGGAACCGCATTAATACATGCATGGTCATCTGTTGAAGATTTGGAAATTGAATCAAAGATGTTATCTGTGAATTGAATTTGGTGACAAACGATTGTTATTTCAATGGGTACGACGTGCGCTTCGTTTCTCGCCGATTTGCTTCTACATGCTGATGAGGCAGGCTTCCTTCAAGTGCTTCTCAAGAATAAAGAAAGAAAATTACCCCAGACCTTTAATTCCAGCTTCCGCTATATAAGCGATGTTATGTCACTGAACAATTCTCGAGGGGCCGTCGCGGTCGTGATCGTAGTTAGATTTATAACTACCTATGCAATCAGTGCCTATCACCACTAACGTTTTGAGTTCGAATCCCGCTCAGGTGAGGTGTACTCGATACAACACGAAGTGATAATGTTTGTCAGCGACTTGCGGCAGGTCGATGGCTTTCTCCAGGTACTCCGGTTTTCATCCACCAATAAACTGACCGCCATGATATAACTGAAATATTGTTGAAAGTGGCATTTTACAATATAACCATAACCAGCCTAGACAATTCTCGATTCGGTGATTATCTACATCGCATCTATCCAAATGAGTTTGAAGTTAAGCGAGGATACTACTGATACTCAAAACGGAGAAAGATTTAAAAACAAAACTCTACGGCAAACGCGATGACTTCACTTTAACAATAGTCAATCCCGTTTCATCAGTAGCAATGTTCCAGCATCACCAGTGCATGGAGTTTACATTTCACAACTCATACGTTATTCGAGAGCTTGTCCTCAGTACAGTGATTATCTTAACAGAGCTCAGCTGCTGACACAAAAACTACTTAAACAAGGTTACGTTGCTCCTAGGTTGAAGTTATCACTACAAAAATTATACGTCGTCATCACAATCTGGTTGACCATTACGAAATATCCATATCTCAAATGGCAATGCACCTTTTACCTTTTACGTAGTTATTTTCTTTCCTCTATCAATTCCAATACTTTTACCGGACTTGACTGTATATATGAGTAACACGACGGGTGTGTTATAAGAAGCAGCATCTGCTTACTCTTCGCGAGCACCCGAGTTCATCCCCGGTTTTTTGGTGTTGTCCGTGTTGCTCATGCATCTTTTTAGTTTTTTGTGTTGTCCTATTATGTGTACTTACGTTCCGTGTTGTGTTATCCGCTACGATTTCCACATAAAAACGATGTTCGGTTTGTCTTTACACAAGTTGTTTGCAGGATGTTATTTTATGTCTTATTTATGTTATTTGTGTTTGATTGCGCATAATGGTGTCCAACACTTATTGACAATAGGAGAAACATGACGGGTGTCTTATAAGAGGCAGAACCTGTTACCCTCCGAGAGCACCTGGATTTACTCCCGTATTGCTCATTTTTCTTAAACTTTTTTGCGCTGTGGTGTGTTTTGTTTTTGTTTCTTTGTATGTGTTTTTGTTTTGTTTGTCTTCGTCCTGTGTCGTGTGTGTCCAATGTTGCCAGAATCTCTTGATAGTCAATTTCTGATTGTCCCTTCGGTTTTCTCTGGGTTTTTTTTATTCACAATTGTAGATATATTTCTCTCGTAGTACTTTTGCAGGAATGCGGTTCTGTTCTGCTTTTTCAAAAATCTTCCATTATCAGAAAACTAAGGGCCCATTTAATCCAAACCTAATTACATAGTCTCTTTTTGTTTTTGAATACCATTCTATTTACATTAAAATACTTGTGTTATTGATATGGTCAGTGTTGTTTGTAACTTCCATGTCATCCGAAGTCATTTACTCAATAAAGTGATAGAAGTTCTCTGGTGAGTCTCTGGTTTCAGTCCATTATAGCATACATTAGAATGCATCTTGTAAATAGTTCACCGACAAACTTAATCACATAAGCTGTATCAAGTACCTCTCGTAGTGTACAAAATGTAAAGCCTTGTATAATTTGGTATGGAATGGTCGACTGTGATATAAGAATACAAATCATTTAATAAACTAAACTTTTATTTGAAAATATAAATTAACGATGAAAGAGCACTAACAAATGGAGAGATATATTACATTTATATATATACAGTACATGTACAATGTAATTTACAAACAATTGTCAAGACACTGCTCCTGGTGATTTATGACCGTCACATACTGTGGAAAAACCCTGTCATCAATACTATATAAATGCATTTAGTAGAAAATATTATCAAAACAAATTGCAGATTTTGTCCCCAGTATCAACCTTAAGTAAAATAAAGTAGACAAAAATATCTCTAAAAGTTGTCATTGTACAGAACATTTTGGCAAATGAACAACTTTCATTTTGAAGTTAACTAATATCATCCTATTTGAGCAATCTTTCCTGTACTTTCCCAGATTTGTTAACTATTAGCTGCTTGCTGCTTTTGTTGATTCAAGAAGTCTCTGCAAAAAAAAACATATTTTATTTTAGCAAACTTGTATCTTTCCAGAAGTCATATGTGTTGTCAGTATTTATATCTCATAATGCTACATAATACACAACTTAATTCACTATATAATGTCTTCTTGAAAAATAGGGATTAGGGTTCTGATGTTTAACGCCACTTTCTGAAACAATATCTCATATCGTGGCAGTCAGTTTTATAGGTGGAGGAAACCGGAGTACCCGGAGAAAACCACATAAAGTTGTATCGTGGCAGTCAGTTTTATAGGTGGAGGGAACCGGAGTACCCGGAGAAAACCACATAAAGTTGTATCGTGGCAGTCAGTTTTATAGGGGGAGGAAACCGGAGTACTCGGAGAAAACCACATAAAGTTGTATCGAACACACCTCGCCATGAGCGTGAAAAATAGGCTAACCTAACAAAACAAAATATTCATGTCAAATACAACATTCAAGCCTACTGTCTCCTCCGTCAAATACTAATCTATGAAACCTGTAAATAGTTAAACCGTTGTCATGTGCAACCTCTGACATAATCTTCAACTTGTGGAAGGTATTTAGTAAAGTAGAAGTCAAGTCAAATTTAGAATTATTCATTTAAAACAATGGTGACAAATCACGATTCTAGTTGACAAGACCTACACCATGTGACCATGAACATCAATTTGTCTTAATACCTGTAAATCATATTCCAACGCAACGATACGGCATGGCATGTACATGATAAAATAAAATGTACCCAAACACCGGGTAATGTTGTACAGCATACCAAAGCACAACGATAGTGTAGTAAGACAATACTAAACCTATGCATTATATTAGAATTCAAATAAAGTATCGATTTTACTTTACCTCTTTCTAACGATTTTTCTATTGGATTTTGGAACTGTTCCGACAGCGTTGAATTTTTTGTTCCGTTCAACTAACAGAAACCCATGTCGGAGAGGTTGTGCCACACAGTCAAAACTACGTACTATTTCTATTGCAAGGTGTTGTTTCAAGGAGGACATAGGAGTGAATTCAAAGAATACTAATGAACGAGTTATCTATACGCCGAATAAGGAATATAGTTCACTGTTTTGTAAAGACTATCCAAAATCAATATTTTGTTAATCAAACATAGTTGTAGCATGTTAAACAACTAAACATGAAATACAGTTAACTTATCACACAAAACATGGTTTAAGGACTGTAGTAGTTCAACTAATCAATGACTGTATTCCTATGTCTCCCAATGAAGATGAAGAAGAAAACGGAGTGAAGAACTATCAATATACTGGTAAGCACTATTACGGTATTGGCTTTCAATACACAAGACTGAGAGAATTGAAACAACAGCCTAAACATATCATCACTATAACACTAGTACATACTCTGAACGACTAGAATCGTATGTAAGGTTTCATGACGCTGTTGGAAGGTCTACAATATCTACCTGTAAAACCAACTGGTTTCCATGCAGTATCAAGAGAGTGTAGGGGCGGATCCAGGGGGGGGGGGGCGCACCCGGCGCGCGCCCCCCCCTAAAATTGGAAAAAATATGATTTTTTGGCGTAAAATCGTGATTTTTCACACGAAATACGCCAAAAAATTTCGCGCCTCCCTCCGCTCGGCGCAATTTTTTTAAGTGCGCCACCCCCCCCCCCCCCTAACTTGAAATCCTGGAACCGCCCTTGCAGTGTCAAATATTAAGATAAGAAATGCAAAAACTTTTATTCAATACCAGTAGCTTCCCAAAGGTGCATCACAACTGTTTATCCCATCACCTACCATTACACATATTTATCAATGCTATTGTGATATACCCACATACATATATGCACTAAACACGTGATACACTTTCACCAAATTTCTCTATTATGATATACTTTACCAAAATAAAAGAAGTGTCTCTAAAAAAATATCATTAAATAAATGTTTTTTTCTAAAGCAAATAAAAATCAAGATTATTTTGTGGTATGACAAACACAAAAACTCGGCACTCTGAACTTCAACATAAACCTGGAGTGAGACCAGGATCTTCGGAAGCTCTTAAGGGTTGACATCTACTGCTCCAATAATGGCAGCAGCCGTTCAGTCTTAATGTTTAAATCAATTAAGGAAATAATTATTTACAAATTTCCAGTGAAATTTGCCTGCACTGAAAACTAAATGTGTGTTAATCAATTATTCCCCACGAGTTGTGGATTTGCAAATATTCTCCAGGTTCTACAGAAAAATGACAAATGTTCATTGTCACAACCAAACTACTTTCTGTCCGACATAATATAACAATGTTTTAAATCTTCAGAAGTACGAAATTTACATAATGCACATTTACCACTAAAGTAGTGTAAACATTACAGTATATAAGTGAGCTGAGTTTGGTGTGACGTTTACCACTAAAGTAGTATAAACATTACAGTATATAAGTAAGCTGAGTTTGATGTGACGTTTACCACTAAAGTAGTATAAACATTACGGTATATAAGTAAGCTGAGTTTGATGTGACGTTTACCACTAAAGTAGTGTACACATTACAGTATATAAGTAAGCTGAGTTTGGTGTGACGTTTACCACTAAAGTAGTGTACACATTACAGTATATAAGTAAGCTGAGTTTGATGTGACGTTTACCACTAAAGTAGTGTAAACATTACAGTATATAAGTAAGCTGAGTTTGATGTGACGTTTACCACTAAAGTAGTGTAAACATTACAGTATATAAGTAAGCTGAGTTTGATGTGACGTTTACCACTAAAGTAGTGTACACATTACAGTATATAAGTAAGCTGAGTTTGGTGTGACGTTTACCACTAAAGTAGTATAAACATTACGGTATATAAGTAAGCTGAGTTTGATGTGACGTTTACCACTAAAGTAGTGTAAACATTACAGTATATAAGTAAGCTGAGTTTGATGTGACGTTTACCACTAAAGTAGTGTACACATTACAGTATATAAGTAAGCTGAGTTTGGTGTGACGTTTACCACTAAAGTAGTATAAACATTACAGTATATAAGTAAGCTGAGTTTGATGTGACGTTTACCACTAAAGTAGTGTAAACATTACAGTATATAAGTAAGCTGAGTTTGGTGTGACGTTTACCACTAAAGTAGTGTAAACATTACAGTATATAAGTAAGCTGAGTTTGGTGTGACGTTTACCACTAAAGTAGTGTAAACATTACAGTATTTAAGTAAGCTGAGCTTGGTGTGACGTTTACCACTAAAGTAGTATAAACATTACAGTATATAAGTAAGCTGAGTTTGGTGTGACGTTTACCACTAAAGTAGTATAAACATTACAGTATATAAGTAAGCTGAGTTTGGTGTGACGTTTACCACTAAAGTAGTATAAACATTACAGTATATAAGTAAGCTGAGTTTGGTGTGACGTTTACCACTAAAGTAGTATAAACATTACAGTATATAAGTAAGCTGAGTTTGGTGTGACGTTTACCACTAAAGTAGTATAAACATTACAGTATATAAGTAAGCTGAGTTTGGTGTGACGTTTACCACTAAAGTAGTATAAACATTACAGTATATTAGTAAGCTGAATTTGATGTGACGTTTACCACTAAAGTAGTATAAACATTACAGTATATAAGTAAGCTGAGTTTGGTGTGACGTTTACCACTAAAGTAGTATAAACATTACAGTATATAAGTAAGCTGAGTTTGGTGTGACGTTTACCACTAAAGTAGTATAAACATTACAGTATATAAGTAAGCTGAATTTGATGTGACGTTTACCACTAAAGTAGTGTAAACATTACGGTATATAAGTAAGCGGGAGTTTGGTGTGACGTTTACCACTAAAGTAGTGTAAACATTACAGTATATAAGTAAGCTGAGCTTGGTGTGACGTTTACCACTAAAGTAGTGTACACATTACAGTATATAAGTAAGCTGAATTTGATGTGACGTTTACCACTAAAGTAGTATAAACATTACAGTATATAAGTAAGCTGAGTTTGGTGTGACGTTTACCACTAAAGTAGTATAAACATTACAGTATATTAGTAAGCTGAATTTGATGTGACGTTTACCACTAAAGTAGTATAAACATTACAGTATATAAGTAAGCTGAGTTTGGTGTGACGTTTACCACTAAAGTAGTATAAACATTACAGTATATAAGTAAGCTGAGTTTGATGTGACGTTTACCACTAAAGTAGTATAAACATTACAGTATATAAGTAAGCTGAGTTTGGTGTGACGTTTACCACTAAAGTAGTATAAACATTACAGTATATAAGTAAGCTGAGTTTGGTGTGACGTTTACCACTAAAGTAGTATAAACATTACAGTATATAAGTAAGCTGAATTTGATGTGACGTTTACCACTAAAGTAGTGTAAACATTACGGTATATAAGTAAGCGGGAGTTTGGTGTGACGTTTACCACTAAAGTAGTGTAAACATTACAGTATATAAGTAAGCTGAGCTTGGTGTGACGTTTACCACTAAAGTAGTGTAAACATTACAGTATATAAGTAAGCTGAGTTTGGTGTGACGTTTACCACTAAAGTAGTGTAAACATTACAGTATATAAGTAAGCTGAGTTTGGTGTGACGTTTACCACTAAAGTAGTATAAACATTACAGTATATAAGTAAGCTGAGCTTGGTGTGACGTTTACCACTAAAGTAGTGTAAACATTACAGTATATAAGTAAGCTGAGTTTGATGTGACGTTTACCACTAAAGTAGTATAAACATTACAGGATATAAGTAAGCTGAGTTTGGTGTGACGTTTACCACTAAAGTAGCATAAACATTACAGTATATAAGTAAGCTGAGTTTGATGTGACGTTTACCACTAAAGTAGTATAAACATTACAGTATATAAGTAAGCTGAGTTTGGTGTGACGTTTACCACTAAAGTAGTGTAAACATTACAGTATATAAGTAAGCTGAGTTTGATATGACGTTTACCACTAAAGTAGTATAAACATTACGGTATATAAGTAAGCTGAGTTTGGTGTGACGTTTACCACTAAAGTAGTGTAAACATTACGGTATATAAGTAAGCTGAGTTTGATGTGACGTTTACCACTAAAGTAGTGTAAACATTACGGTATATAAGTAAGCTGAGTTTGGTGTGACGTTTACCACTAAAGTAGTATAAACATTACAGTATATAAGTAAGCTGAGTTTGATGTGACGTTTACCACTAAAGTAGTGTAAACATTACGGTATATAAGTAAGCTGAGTTTGGTGTGACGTTTACCACTAAAGTAGTGTAAACATTACGGTATATAATTAAGCTGAGTTTGATGTGACGTTTACCACCAAAGTAGTATAAACATTACGGTATATAAGTAAGCTGAGTTTGGTGTGACGTTTACCACTAAAGTAGTTTACACATAACGGTATATAAGTAAGCTGAGTTTGATGTGACGTTTACCACTAAAGTAGTATAAACATTACAGTGTATAAGTAAGCTGAGTTTGGTGTGACGTTTACCACTAAAGTAGTATAAACATTACAGTATATAAGTAAGCTGAGTTTGATGTGACGTTTACCACTAAAGTAGTATAAACATTACAGTATATAAGTAAGCTGAGCTTGGTGTGACGTTTACCACTAAAGTAGTGTAAACATTACAGTATATAAGTAAGCTGAGTTTGATGTGACGTTTACCACTAAAGTAGTATAAACATTACAGTGTATAAGTAAGCTGAGTTTGGTGTGACGTTTACCACTAAAGTAGTATAAACATTACAGTATATAAGTAAGCTGAATTTGATGTGACGTTTTCCACTAAAGTAGTGTAAACATTACAGTATATAAGTAAGCTGAGTTTGGTGTGACGTTTACCACTAAAGTAGTGTAAACATTACGGTATATAAGTAAGCTTGTTTGGTGTGACGTTTACCACTAAAGTAGTATAAACATTACAGTATATAAGTAAGCTGAGTTTGATGTGACGTTTTCCACTAAAGTAGTGTAAACATTACAGTATATAAGTAAGCTGAGTTTGGTGTGACGTTTACCACTAAAGTAATGTAAACATTACAGTATATAAGTAAGCTGAGTTTGGTGTGACGTTTACCACTAAAGTAGTATAAACATTACAGTATATAAGTAAGCCGAGTTTGATGTGACGTTTACCACTAAAGTAGTATAAACATTACAGTATATAAGTAAGCTGAGTTTGGTGTGACGTTTACCACTAAAGTAGTATAAACATTACAGTATATAAGTAAGCTGAGTTTGATGTGACGTTTACCACTAAAGTAGTATAAACATTACAGTATATAAGTAAGCTGAGCTTGGTGTGACGTTTACCACTAAAGTAGTGTAAACATTACGGTATATAAGTAAGCTTGTTTGGTGTGACGTTTACCACTAAAGTAGTATAAACATTACAGTATATAAGTAAGCTGAGTTTGATGTGACGTTTTCCACTAAAGTAGTGTAAACATTACAGTATATAAGTAAGCTGAGTTTGGTGTGACGTTTACCACTAAAGTAATGTAAACATTACAGTATATAAGTAAGCTGAGTTTGGTGTGACGTTTACCACTAAAGTAGTATAAACATTACAGTATATAAGTAAGCCGAGTTTGATGTGACGTTTACCACTAAAGTAGTATAAACATTACAGTATATAAGTAAGCTGAGTTTGGTGTGACGTTTACCACTAAAGTAGTATAAACATTACAGTATATAAGTAAGCTGAGTTTGATGTGACGTTTACCACTAAAGTAGTATAAACATTACAGTATATAAGTAAGCTGAGCTTGGTGTGACGTTTACCACTAAAGTAGTGTAAACATTACAGTATATAAGTAAGCTGAGTTTGATGTGACGTTTACCACTAAAGTAGTATAAACATTACAGTGTATAAGTAAGCTTGTTTGGTGTGACGTTTACCACTAAAGTAGTATAAACATTACAGTATATAAGTAAGCTGAGTTTGATGTGACGTTTACCACTAAAGTAGTATACACATTACGGTATATAAGTAAGCTGAGTTTGATGTGACGTTTACCACTAAAGTAATGTAAACATTACGGTATATAAGTAAGCTGAGTTTGGTGTGACGTTTACCACTAAAGTAGTGTACACATTACAGTATATAAGTAAGCTGAGTTTGATGTGACGTTTACCACTAAAGTAGTATAAACATTACAGGATATAAGTAAGCTGAGTTTGATGTGACGTTTACCACTAAAGTAGTATAAACATTACAGGATATAAGTAAGCTGAGTTTGGTGTGACGTTTACCACTAAAGTAGCATAAACATTACAGTATATAAGTAAGCTGAGTTTGATGTGACGTTTACCACTAAAGTAGTATAAACATTACAGTATATAAGTAAGCTGAGTTTGGTGTGACGTTTACCACTAAAGTAGTGTAAACATTACAGTATATAAGTAAGCTGAGTTTGATGTGACGTTTACCACTAAAGTAGTATAAACATTACGGTATATAAGTAAGCTGAGTTTGGTGTGACGTTTACCACTAAAGTAGTGTAAACATTACGGTATATAAGTAAGCTGAGTTTGATGTGACGTTTACCACTAAAGTAGTGTAAACATTACGGTATATAAGTAAGCTGAGTTTGGTGTGACGTTTACCACTAAAGTAGTATAAACATTACAGTATATAAGTAAGCTGAGTTTGATGTGACGTTTACCACTAAAGTAGTGTAAACATTACGGTATATAAGTAAGCTGAGTTTGGTGTGACGTTTACCACTAAAGTAGTGTAAACATTACGGTATATAATTAAGCTGAGTTTGATGTGACGTTTACCACCAAAGTAGTATAAACATTACGGTATATAAGTAAGCTGAGTTTGGTGTGACGTTTACCACTAAAGTAGTTTACACATAACGGTATATAAGTAAGCTGAGTTTGATGTGACGTTTACCACTAAAGTAGTATAAACATTACAGTGTATAAGTAAGCTGAGTTTGGTGTGACGTTTACCACTAAAGTAGTATAAACATTACAGTATATAAGTAAGCTGAGTTTGATGTGACGTTTACCACTAAAGTAGTATAAACATTACAGTATATAAGTAAGCTGAGCTTGGTGTGACGTTTACCACTAAAGTAGTGTAAACATTACAGTATATAAGTAAGCTGAGTTTGATGTGACGTTTACCACTAAAGTAGTATAAACATTACAGTGTATAAGTAAGCTGAGTTTGGTGTGACGTTTACCACTAAAGTAGTATAAACATTACAGTATATAAGTAAGCTGAATTTGATGTGACGTTTTCCACTAAAGTAGTGTAAACATTACAGTATATAAGTAAGCTGAGTTTGGTGTGACGTTTACCACTAAAGTAGTGTAAACATTACGGTATATAAGTAAGCTTGTTTGGTGTGACGTTTACCACTAAAGTAGTATAAACATTACAGTATATAAGTAAGCTGAGTTTGATGTGACGTTTTCCACTAAAGTAGTGTAAACATTACAGTATATAAGTAAGCTGAGTTTGGTGTGACGTTTACCACTAAAGTAATGTAAACATTACAGTATATAAGTAAGCTGAGTTTGGTGTGACGTTTACCACTAAAGTAGTGTAAACATTACAGTATATAAGTAAGCCGAGTTTGATGTGACGTTTACCACTAAAGTAGTATAAACATTACAGTATATAAGTAAGCTGAGTTTGGTGTGACGTTTACCACTAAAGTAGTATAAACATTACAGTATATAAGTAAGCTGAGTTTGATGTGACGTTTACCACTAAAGTAGTATAAACATTACAGTATATAAGTAAGCTGAGCTTGGTGTGACGTTTACCACTAAAGTAGTGTAAACATTACAGTATATAAGTAAGCTGAGTTTGATGTGACGTTTACCACTAAAGTAGTATAAACATTACAGTGTATAAGTAAGCTTGTTTGGTGTGACGTTTACCACTAAAGTAGTATAAACATTACAGTATATAAGTAAGCTGAGTTTGATGTGACGTTTACCACTAAAGTAGTATACACATTACGGTATATAAGTAAGCTGAGTTTGATGTGACGTTTACCACTAAAGTAATGTAAACATTACGGTATATAAGTAAGCTGAGTTTGGTGTGACGTTTACCACTAAAGTAGTGTAAACATTACGGTATATAAGTAAGCTGAGTTTGGTGTGACGTTTACCACTAAAGTAGTGTAAACATTACAGTATACAAGTAAGCTGAGTTTGATGTGACGTTTACCACTAAAGTAGTGTAAACATTACAGTATATAAGTAAGCTGAGTTTGGTGTGACGTTTACCACTAAAGTAGTGTAAACATTACAGTATATAAGTAAGCTGAGTTTGATGTGACGTTTATCACTAAAGTAGTATAAACATTACAGTATATAAGTAAGCTGAGTTTGGTGTGACGTTTACCACTAAAGTAGTATAAACATTACAGTATATAAGTAAGCTGAGTTTGGTGTGACGTTTACCACTAAAGTAGTGTAAACATTACAGTATATAAGTAAGCTGAGTTTGGTGTGACGTTTACCACTAAAGTAGTATAAACATTACAGTATATAAGTAAGCTGAGTTTGATGTGACGTTTATCACTAAAGTAGTATAAACATTACAGTATATAAGTAAGCTGAGTTTGGTGTGACGTTTACCACTAAAGTAGTATAAACATTACAGTATATAAGTAAGCTGAGTTTGGTGTGACGTTTACCACTAAAGTAGTGTAAACATTACAGTATATAAGTAAGCTGAGTTTGGTGTGACGCTTACCACTAAAGTAGTGTAAACATTACAGTATATAAGTAAGCTGAGTTTGATGTGACTTTACCACTAAAGTAGTATAAACATTACAGTATATAAGTAAGCTGAGTTTGGTGTGACGTTTACCACTAAAGTAGTGTACACATTACGGTATATAAGTAAGCTGAGTTTGATGTGACGTTTACCACTAAAGTAGTATAAACATTACAGTATATAAGTAAGCTGAGTTTGGTGTGACGTTTACCACTAAAGTAGTGTAAACATTACAGTATATAAGTAAGCTGAGTTTGATGTGACTTTACCACTAAAGTAGTATAAACATTACGGTATATAAGTAAGCTGAGTTTGGTGTGACGTTTACCACTAAAGTAGTGTACACATTACGGTATATAAGTAAGCTGAGTTTGGTGTGACGTTTACCACTAAAGTAGTATAAACATTACAGTATATAAGTAAGCTGAGTTTGATGTGACTTTACCACTAAAGTAGCATAAACATTACAGTATATAAGTAAGCTGAGTTTGGTGTGACGTTTACCACTAAAGTAGTATAAACATTACAGTATATAAGTAAGCTGAGTTTGATGTGACGTTTACCACTAAAGTAGTGTAAACATTACAGTATATAAGTAAGCTGAGTTTGGTGAGACGTTTACCACTAAAGTAGTGTAAACATTACAGTATATAAGTAAGCTGAGTTTGGTGTGACGTTTACCACTAAAGTAGTATAAACATTACAGTATATAAGTAAGCTGAGTTTGGTGTGACGTTTACCACTAAAGTAGTGTAAACATTACAGTATATAAGTAAGCTGAGTTTGGTGTGACGTTTACCACTAAAGTAGTATAAACATTACGGTATATAAGTAAGCTGAGTTTGATGTGACGTTTATCACTAAAGTAGTATAAACATTACAGTATATAAGTAAGCTGAGTTTGGTGTGACGTTTACCACTAAAGTAGTATAAACATTACAGTATATAAGTAAGCTGAGTTTGGTGTGACGTTTACCACTAAAGTAGTGTAAACATTACAGTATATAAGTAAGCTGAGTTTGGTGTGACGCTTACCACTAAAGTAGTGTAAACATTACAGTATATAAGTAAGCTGAGTTTGATGTGACTTTACCACTAAAGTAGTATAAACATTACGGTATATAAGTAAGCTGAGTTTGGTGTGACGTTCACCACTAAAGTAGTGTACACATTACGGTATATAAGTAAGCTGAGTTTGATGTGACGTTTACCACTAAAGTAGTATAAACATTACAGTATATAAGTAAGCTGAGTTTGATGTGACGTTTACCACTAAAGTAGTATAAACATTACAGTATATAAGTAAGCTGAGTTTGGTGTGACGTTTACCACTAAAGTAGTATAAACATTACAGTATATAAGTAAGCTGAGTTTGATGTGACTTTACCACTAAAGTAGTATAAACATTACAGTATATAAGTAAGCTGAGTTTGGTGTGACGTTTACCACTAAAGTAGTGTACACATTACGGTATATAAGTAAGCAGAGTTTGGTGTGACGTTTACCACTAAAGTAGTATAAACATTACAGTATATAAGTAAGCTGAGTTTGATGTGACTTTACCACTAAAGTAGCATAAACATTACAGTATATAAGTAAGCTGAGTTTGGTGTGACGTTTACCACTAAAGTAGTATAAACATTACAGTATATAAGTAAGCTGAGTTTGATGTGACGTTTACCACTAAAGTAATGTAAACATTACAGTATATAAGTAAGCTGAGTTTGGTGTGACGTTTACCACTAAAGTAGTGTAAACATTACAGTATATAAGTAAGCTGAGTTTGGTGAGACGTTTACCACTAAAGTAGTGTAAACATTACAGTATATAAGTAAGCTGAGTTTGATGTGACGTTTATCACTAAAGTAGTATAAACATTACAGTATATAAGTAATCTGAGTTTGGTGTGACGTTTACCACTAAAGTAGTATAAACATTACAGTATATAAGTAAGCTGAGTTTGGTGTGACGTTTACCACTAAAGTAGTGTAAACATTACAGTATATAAGTAAGCTGAGTTTGGTGTGACGTTTACCACTAAAGTAGTATAAACATTACGGTATATAAGTAAGCTGAGTTTGATGTGACGTTTATCACTAAAGTAGTATAAACATTACAGTATATAAGTAAGCTGAGTTTGGTGTGACGTTTACCACTAAAGTAGTATAAACATTACAGTATATAAGTAAGCTGAGTTTGGTGTGACGTTTACCACTAAAGTAGTGTAAACATTACAGTATATAAGTAAGCTGAGTTTGGTGTGACGCTTACCACTAAAGTAGTGTAAACATTACAGTATATAAGTAAGCTGAGTTTGATGTGACTTTACCACTAAAGTAGTATAAACATTACGGTATATAAGTAAGCTGAGTTTGGTGTGACGTTTACCACTAAAGTAGTGTACACATTACAGTATATAAGTAAGCTGAGTTTGATGTGACGTTTACCACTAAAGTAGTATAAACATTACAGTATATAAGTAAGCTGAGTTTGGTGTGACGTTTACCACTAAAGTAGTATAAACATTACAGTATATAAGTAAGCTGAGTTTGATGTGACTTTACCACTAAAGTAGTATAAACATTACGGTATATAAGTAAGCTGAGTTTGGTGTGACGTTTACCACTAAAGTAGTGTACACATTTCAGTATATAAGTAAGCTGAGTTTGGTGTGACGTTTACCACTAAAGTAGTATAAACATTACAGTATATAAGTAAGCTGAGTTTGATGTGACTTTACCACTAAAGTAGCATAAACATTACAGTATATAAGTAAGCTGAGTTTGGTGTGACGTTTACCACTAAAGTAGTATAAACATTACAGTATATAAGTAAGCTGAGTTTGATTTGACGTTTACCACTAAAGTAATGTAAACATTACAGTATATAAGTAAGCTGAGTTTGGTGTGACGTTTACCACTAAAGTAGTGTAAACATTACAGTATATAAGTAAGCTGAGTTTGATGTGACGTTTATCACTAAAGTAGTATAAACATTACAGTATATAAGTAAGCTGAGTTTGGTGTGACGTTTACCACTAAAGTAGTATAAACATTACAGTATATAAGTAAGCTGAGTTTGGTGTGACGTTTACCACTAAAGTAGTGTAAACATTACAGTGTATAAGTAAGCTGAGTTTGGTGTGACGTTTACCACTAAAGTAGTGTAAACATTACAGTGTATAAGTAAGCTGAGTTTGGTGTGACGTTTACCACTAAAGTAGTATAAACATTACGGTATATAAGTAAGCTGAGTTTGGTGTGACGTTTACCACTAAAGTAGTATAAACATTACGGTATATAAGTAAGCTGAGTTTGATGTGACGTTTACCACTAAAGTAGTGTAAACATTACAGTATATAAGTAAGCTGAGTTTGGTGTGACGTTTACCACTAAAGTAGTATAAACATTACGGTATATAAGTAAGCTGAGTTTGATGTGACGTTTATCACTAAAGTAGTATAAACATTACAGTATATAAGTAAGCTGAGTTTGGTGTGACGTTTACCACTAAAGTAGTATAAACATTACAGTATATAAGTAAGCTGAGTTTGGTGTGACGTTTACCACTAAAGTAGTGTAAACATTACAGTATATAAGTAAGCTGAGTTTGGTGTGACGCTTACCACTAAAGTAGTGTAAACATTACAGTATATAAGTAAGCTGAGTTTGATGTGACTTTACCACTAAAGTAGTATAAACATTACGGTATATAAGTAAGCTGAGTTTGGTGTGACGTTTACCACTAAAGTAGTGTACACATTACGGTATATAAGTAAGCTGAGTTTGATGTGACGTTTACCACTAAAGTAGTATAAACATTACAGTATATAAGTAAGCTGAGTTTGGTGTGACGTTTACCACTAAAGTAGTATAAACATTACAGTATATAAGTAAGCTGAGTTTGATGTGACTTTACCACTAAAGTAGTATAAACATTACGGTATATAAGTAAGCTGAGTTTGGTGTGACGTTTACCACTAAAGTAGTGTACACATTACGGTATATAAGTAAGCTGAGTTTGGTGTGACGTTTACCACTAAAGTAGTATAAACATTACAGTATATAAGTAAGCTGAGTTTGATGTGACTTTACCACTAAAGTAGCATAAACATTACAGTATATAAGTAAGCTGAGTTTGGTGTGACGTTTACCACTAAAGTAGTATAAACATTACAGTATATAAGTAAGCTGAGTTTGATGTGACGTTTACCACTAAAGTAATGTAAACATTACAGTATATAAGTAAGCTGAGCTTGGTGTGACGTTTACCACTAAAGTAGTGTAAACATTACAGTATATAAGTAAGCTGAGTTTGGTGAGACGTTTACCACTAAAGTAGTGTAAACATTACAGTATATAAGTAAGCTGAGTTTGATGTGACGTTTATCACTAAAGTAGTATAAACATTACAGTATATAAGTAAGCTGAGTTTGGTGTGACGTTTACCACTAAAGTAGTATAAACATTACAGTATATAAGTAAGCTGAGTTTGGTGTGACGTTTACCACTAAAGTAGTGTAAACATTACAGTATATAAGTAAGCTGAGTTTGGTGTGACGTTTACCACTAAAGTAGTATAAACATTGCGGTATATAAGTAAGCTGAGTTTGGTGTGACGTTTATCACTAAAGTAGTATAAACATTACAGTATATAAGTAAGCTGAGTTTGGTGTGACGTTTACCACTAAAGTAGTATAAACATTACAGTATATAAGTAAGCTGAGTTTGGTGTGACGTTTACCACTAAAGTAGTGTAAACATTACAGTATATAAGTAAGCTGAGTTTGGTGTGACGCTTACCACTAAAGTAGTGTAAACATTACAGTATATAAGTAAGCTGAGTTTGATGTGACTTTACCACTAAAGTAGTATAAACATTACGGTATATAAGTAAGCTGAGTTTGGTGTGACGTTTACCACTAAAGTAGTGTACACATTACGGTATATAAGTAAGCTGAGTTTGATGTGACGTTTACCACTAAAGTAGTATAAACATTACAGTAAATAAGTAAGCTGAGTTTGGTGTGACGTTTACCACTAAAGTAGTATAAACATTACAGTATATAAGTAAGCTGAGTTTGATGTGACGTTTACCACTAAAGTAATGTAAACATTACAGTATATAAGTAAGCTGAGTTTGATGTGACTTTTCCACTAAAGTAGTATAAACATTACAGTATATAAGTAAGCTGAGTTTGGTGTGACGTTTACCACTAAAGTAGTATAAACATTACAGTATATAAGTAAGCTGAGTTTGGTGTGACGTTTACCACTAAAGTAGTGTAAACATTACAGTATATAAGTAAGCTGAGTTTGATGTGACGTTTACCACTAAAGTAATGTAAACATTACAGTATATAAGTAAGCTGAGTTTGGTGTGACGTTTACCACTAAAGTAGTGTAAACATTACAGTATATAAGTAAGCTGAGTTTGGTGTGACGTTTACCACTAAAGTAGTGTAAACATTACAGTATATAAGTAAGCTGAGTTTGGTGTGACGTTTACCACTAAAGTAGTATAAACATTACGGTATATAAGTAAGCTGAGTTTGGTGTGACGTTTACCACTAAAGTAGTGTAAACATTACAGTATATAAGTAAGCTGAGTTTGGTGTGACGCTTACCACTAAAGTAGTGTAAACATTACAGTATATAAGTAAGCTGAGTTTGATGTGACTTTACCACTAAAGTAGTATAAACATTACGGTATATAAGTAAGCTGAGTTTGGTGTGACGTTTACCACTAAAGTAGTGTACACATTACGGTATATAAGTAAGCTGAGTTTGATGTGACGTTTACCACTAAAGTAGTATAAACATTACAGTATATAAGTAAGCTGAGTTTGGTGTGACGTTTACCACTAAAGTAGTATACACACTACAGTATATAAGTAAGCTGAGTTTGATGTGACTTTACCACTAAAGTAGTGAAAACATTACGGTATATAAGTAAGCTGAGTTTGGTGTGACGTTTACCACTAAAGTAGTATAAACATTACAGTATATAAGTAAGCTGAGTTTGGTGTGACGTTTACCACTAAAGTAGTGTAAACATTACAGTATATAAGTAAGCTGAGTTTGATGTGACTTTACCACTAAAGTAGCATAAACATTACAGTATATAAGTAAGCTGAGTTTGGTGTGACGTTTACCACTAAAGTAGTATAAACATTACAGTATATAAGTAAGCTGAGTTTGATGTGACGTTTACCATTAAAGTAATGTAAACATTACAGTATATAAGTAAGCTGAGCTTGGTGTGACGTTTACCACTAAAGTAGTGTAAACATTACAGTATATAAGTAAGCTGAGTTTGGTGTGACGTTTACCATTAAAGTAGTGTAAACATTACGGTATATAAGTAAGCTGAGTTTGGTGTGACGTTTACCACTAAAGTAGTGTAAACATTACAGTATATAAGTAAGCTGAGTTTGGTGTGACGTTTACCACTAAAGTAGTGTAAACATTACAGTATATAAGTAAGCTGAGTTTGATGTGACGTTTACCACTAAAGTAGTGTAAACATTACAGTATATAAGTAAGCTGAGTTTGATGTGACGTTTACCACTAAAGTAGTGTAAACATTACAGTATATAAGTAAGCTGAGTTTGATGTGACGTTTATCACTAAAGTAGTATAAACATTACAGTATATAAGTAAGCTGAGTTTGGTGTGACGTTTACCACTAAAGTAGTGTAAACATTACAGTATATAAGTAAGCTGAGTTTGATGTGACGTTTACCACTAAAGTAGTATAAACATTACAGTATACAAGTAAGCTGAGTTTGATGTGACGTTTACCACTAAAGTAGTGTAAACATTACGGTATATAAGTAAGCTGAGTTTGTTGTGACGTTTACCACTAAAGTAGTATAAACATTACAGTATATAAGTAAGCTGACTTTGATGTGACGTTTACCACTAAAGTAGTATAAACATTACGGTATATAAGTAAGCTGAGTTTGGTGTGACGTTTACCACTAAAGTAGTATAAACATTACAGTATATAAGTAAGCTGAGTTTGGTGTGACGTTTACCACTAAAGTAGTGTAAACATTACAGTATATAAGTAAGCTGAGTTTGGTGTGACGCTTACCACTAAAGTAGTGTAAACATTACAGTATATAAGTAAGCTGAGTTTGATGTGACTTTACCACTAAAGTAGTATAAACATTACGGTATATAAGTAAGCTGAGTTTGGTGTGACGTTTACCACTAAAGTAGTGTACACATTACGGTATATAAGTAAGCTGAGTTTGATGTGACGTTTACCACTAAAGTAGTATAAACATTACAGTATATAAGTAAGCTGAGTTTGGTGTGACGTTTACCACTAAAGTAGTATAAACATTACAGTATATAAGTAAGCTGAGTTTGATGTGACTTTACCACTAAAGTAGTATAAACATTACGGTATATAAGTAAGCTGAGTTTGGTGTGACGTTTACCACTAAAGTAGTGTACACATTACGGTATATAAGTAAGCTGAGTTTGGTGTGACGTTTACCACTAAAGTAGTATAAACATTACAGTATATAAGTAAGCTGAGTTTGGTGTGACGTTTACCACTAAAGTAGTATAAACATTACAGTATATAAGTAAGCTGAGTTTGGTGTGACGTTTACCACTAAAGTAGTATAAACATTACAGTATATAAGTAAGCTGAGTTTGATGTGACTTTACCACTAAAGTAGCATAAACATTACAGTATATAAGTAAGCTGAGTTTGGTGTGACGTTTACCACTAAAGTAGTGTAAACATTACAGTATATAAGTAAGCTGAGTTTGGTGTGACGTTTACCACTAAAGTAGTATAAACATTACAGTATATAAGTAAGCTGAGTTTGGTGTGACGTTTACCACTAAAGTAGTGGAAACATTACAGTATATAAGTAAGCTGAGTTTGATGTGACGTTTACCACTAAAGTAGTGTAAACATTACAGTATATAAGTAAGCTGAGTTTGATGTGACGTTTACCACTAAAGTAGTGTAAGCATTACGGTATATAAGTAAGCTGAGTTTGGTGTGACGTTTACCACTAAAGTAGTATAAACATTACAGTATATAAGTAAGCTGAGTTTGATGTGACGTTTACCACTAAAGTAGTGTAAACATTACAGTATATAAGTAAGCTGAGTTTGGTGTGACGTTTACCACTAAATTAGTGTAAACATTACAGTATATAAGTAAGCTGAGTTTGGTGTGACGTTTACCACTAAAGTAGTGTAAACATTACAGTATATAAGTAAGCTGAGTTTGGTGTGACGTTTACCACTAAAGTAGTATAAACATTACAGTATATAAGTAAGCTGAGTTTGGTGTGACGTTTACCACTAAAGTAGTGTAAACATTACAGTATATAAGTAAGCTGAGTTTGATGTGACGTTTACCACTAAAGTAGTGTAAACATTACAGTATATAAGTAAGCTGAGTTTGATGTGACGTTTACCACTAAAGTAGTATAAACATTACAGTATATAAGTAAGCTGAGTTTGGTGTGACGTTTACCACTAAAGTAGTGTAAACATTACGGTATATAAGTAAGCTGAGTTTGGTGTGACGTTTACCACTAAAGTAGTATAAACAATACAGTATATAAGTAAGCTGAGTTTGATGTGACGTTTACCACTAAAGTAGTATAAACATTACAGTATATAAGTAAGCTGAGTTTGATGTGACGTTTACCACTAAAGTAGTATAAACATTACAGTATATAAGTAAGCTGAGTTTGGTGTGACGTTTACCACTAAAGTAGTATAAACATTACAGTATATAAGTAAGCTGAGTTTGGTGTGACGTTTACCACTAAAGTAGTGTAAACATTACAGTATATAAGTAAGCTGAGTTTGATGTGACGTTTACCACTAAAGTAGTGTAAACATTACAGTATATAAGTAAGCTGAGTTTGATGTGACGTTTACCACTAAAGTAGTGTAAACATTACGGTATATAAGTAAGCTGAGTTTGGTGTGACGTTTACCACTAAAGTAGTATAAACATTACAGTATATAAGTAAGCTGAGTTTGATGTGACGTTTACCACTAAAGTAGTATAAACATTACAGTATATAAGTAAGCTGAGTTTGGTGTGACGTTTACCACTAAAGTAGTGTAAACATTACGGTATATAAGTAAGCTGAGTTTGGTGTGACGTTTACCACTAAAGTAGTATAAACATTACAGTATATAAGTAAGCTGAGTTTGGTGTGACGTTTACCACTAAAGTAGTGTAAACATTACGGTATATAAGTAAGCTGAATTTGGTGTGATGTTTATCACTAAAGTACTATAAACATTACAGTATATAAGTAAGCTGAGTTTGGTGTGACGTTTACCACTAAAGTAGTGTAAACATTACAGTATATAAGTAAGCTGAGTTTGGTGTGACGTTTACCAATAAAGTAGTGTAAACATTACAGTATATAAGTAAGCTGAGTTTGATGTGACGTTTATCACTAAAGTAGTATAAACATTACAGTATATAAGTAAGCTGAGTTTGATGTGACGTTTACAACTAAAGTAGTATAAACATTACAGTATATAAGTAAGCTGAGTTTGGTGTGACGTTTACCACTAAAGTAGTGTAAACATTACGGTATATAAGTAAGCTGAGTTTGGTGTGACGTTTACCACTAAAGTAGTATAAACATTACAGTATATAAGTAAGCTGAGTTTGGTGTGACGTTTACCACTAAAGTAGTATAAACATTACAGTATATAAGTAAGCTGAGTTTGATGTGACGTTTACCACTAAAGTAGTGTAAACATTACAGTATATAAGTAAGCTGAGTTTGATGTGACGTTTACCACTAAAGTAGTATAAACATTACAGTATATAAGTAAGCGGAGTTTGGTGTGATGTTTACCACTAAAGTAGTATAAACATTACAGTATATAAGTAAGCTGAGTTTGATGTGACGTTTACCACTAAAGTAGTATAAACATTACAGTATATAAGTAAGCTGAGTTTGGTGTGACGTTTACCACTAAAGTAGTGTAAACATTACGGTATATAATTAAGCTGAATTTGGTGTGATGTTTATCACTAAAGTAGTATAAACATTACAGTATATAAGTAAGCTGAGTTTGGTGTGACGTTTACCACTAAAGTAGTGTACACATTACAGTATATAAGTAAGCTGAGTTTGGTGTGACGTTTACCACTAAAGTAGTGTAAACATTACAGTATATAAGTAAGCTGAGTTTGATGTGACGTTTATCACTAAAGTAGTATAAACATTACAGTATATAAGTAAGCTGAGTTTGGTGTGACGTTTACCACTAAAGTAGTGTAAACATTACAGTATATAAGTAAGCTGAGTTTGGTGTGACGTTTACCACTAAAGTAGTGTAAACATTACAGTATATAAGTAAGCTGAGTTTGATGTGACGTTTATCACTAAAGTAGTATAAACATTACAGTATATAAGTAAGCTGAGTTTGGTGTGAAGTTTACCACTAAAGTAGTGTAAACATTATAGTATATAAGTAAGCTGAGTTTGGTGTGACGTTTACCACTAAAGTAGTATAAACATTACAGTATATAAGTAAGCTGAGTTTGGTGTGACGTTTACCACTAAAGTAGTATAAACATTACAGTGTATAAGTAAGCTTGTTTGATGTGACGTTTACCACTAAAGTAGTATAAACATTACAGTATATAAGTAAGCTGAGTTTGGTGTGACGTTTACCACTAAAGTAGTGTAAACATTACAGTATATAAGTAAGCTGAGTTTGGTGTGACGTTTACCACTAAAGTAGTATAAACATTACAGTATATAAGTAAGCTGAGTTTGATGTGACGTTTACCACTAAAGTAGTGTAAACATTACAGTATATAAGTAAGCTGAGTCTGATGTGACGTTTACCACTAAAGTAGTATAAACATTACAGTATATAAGTAAGCTGAGTTTGGTGTGACGTTTACCACTAAAGTAGTATAAACATTACAGTATATAAGTAAGCTGAGTTTGATGTGACGTTTACCACTAAAGTAGTATAAACATTACAGTATATAAGTAAGCTGAGTTTGGTGTGACGTTTACCACTAAAGTAGTGTAAACATTACGGTATATAAGTAAGCTGAATTTGGTGTGATGTTTATCACTAAAGTAGTATAAACATTACAGTATATAAGTAAGCTGAGTTTGGTGTGACGTTTACCACTAAAGTAGTGTACACATTACAGTATATAAGTAAGCTGAGTTTGGTGTGACGTTTACCACTAAAGTAGTGTAAACATTACAGTATATAAGTAAGCTGAGTTTGATGTGACGTTTATCACTAAAGTAGTATAAACATTACAGTATATAAGTAAGCTGAGTTTGGTGTGACGTTTACCACTAAAGTAGTGTAAACATTACAGTATATAAGTAAGCTGAGTTTGGTGTGACGTTTACCACTAAAGTAGTGTAAACATTACAGTATATAAGTAAGCTGAGTTTGATGTGACGTTTATCACTAAAGTAGTATAAACATTACAGTATATAAGTAAGCTGAGTTTGGTGTGAAGTTTACCACTAAAGTAGTGTAAACATTATAGTATATAAGTAAGCTGAGTTTGGTGTGACGTTTACCACTAAAGTAGTATAAACATTACAGTATATAAGTAAGCTGAGTTTGGTGTGACGTTTACCACTAAAGTAGTATAAACATTACAGTGTATAAGTAAGCTTGTTTGATGTGACGTTTACCACTAAAGTAGTATAAACATTACAGTATATAAGTAAGCTGAGTTTGGTGTGACGTTTACCACTAAAGTAGTGTAAACATTACAGTATATAAGTAAGCTGAGTTTGGTGTGACGTTTACCACTAAAGTAGTATAAACATTACAGTATATAAGTAAGCTGAGTTTGATGTGACGTTTACCACTAAAGTAGTGTAAACATTACAGTATATAAGTAAGCTGAGTCTGATGTGACGTTTACCACTAAAGTAGTATAAACATTACAGTATATAAGTAAGCTGAGTTTGGTGTGACGTTTACCACTAAAGTAGTATAAACATTACAGTATATAAGTAAGCTGAGTTTGATGTGACGTTTACCACTAAAGTAGTATAAACATTACAGTATATAAGTAAGCTGAGTTTGGTGTGACGTTTACCACTAAAGTAGTGTAAACATTACGGTATATAAGTAAGCTGAATTTGGTGTGATGTTTATCACTAAAGTAGTATAAACATTACAGTATATAAGTAAGCTGAGTTTGGTGTGACGTTTACCACTAAAGTAGTGTACACATTACAGTATATAAGTAAGCTGAGTTTGGTGTGACGTTTACCACTAAAGTAGTGTAAACATTACAGTATATAAGTAAGCTGAGTTTGATGTGACGTTTATCACTAAAGTAGTATAAACATTACAGTATATAAGTAAGCTGAGTTTGGTGTGACGTTTACCACTAAAGTAGTGTAAACATTACAGTATATAAGTAAGCTGAGTTTGGTGTGACGTTTACCACTAAAGTAGTGTAAACATTACAGTATATAAGTAAGCTGAGTTTGATGTGACGTTTATCACTAAAGTAGTATAAACATTACAGTATATAAGTAAGCTGAGTTTGGTGTGACGTTTACCACTAAAGTAGTGTAAACATTACAGTATATAAGTAAGCTGAGTTTGGTGTGACGTTTACCACTAAAGTAGTATAAACATTACAGTATATAAGTAAGCTGAGTTTGGTGTGACGTTTACCACTAAAGTAGTATAAACATTACAGTGTATAAGTAAGCTTGTTTGATGTGACGTTTACCACTAAAGTAGTATAAACATTACAGTATATAAGTAAGCTGAGTTTGATGTGACGTTTACCACTAAAGTAGTGTAAACATTACAGTATATAAGTAAGCTGAGTTTGGTGTGACGTTTACCACTAAAGTAGTGTAAACATTACAGTATATAAGTAAGCTGAGTTTGGTGTGACGTTTACCACTAAAGTAGTATAAACATTACGGTATATAAGTAAGCTGAGTTTGGTGTGACGTTTACCACTAAAGTAATGTAAACATTACAGTATATAAGTAAGCTGAGTTTGGTGTGACGTTTACCACTAAAGTAGTATAAACATTACAGTATATAAGTAAGCTGAGTTTGGTGTGACGTTTACCACTAAAGTAGTATAAACATTACAGTGTATAAGTAAGCTTGTTTGATGTGACGTTTACCACTAAAGTAGTATAAACATTACAGTATATAAGTAAGCTGAGTTTGATGTGACGTTTACCACTAAAGTAGTGTAAACATTACAGTATATAAGTAAGCTGAGTTTGGTGTGACGTTTACCACTAAAGTAGTGTAAACATTACAGTATATAAGTAAGCTGAGTTTGGTGTGACGTTTACCACTAAAGTAGTATAAACATTACGGTATATAAGTAAGCTGAGTTTTTTGTGACGTTTACCACTAAAGTAATGTAAACATTACAGTATATAAGTAAGCTGAGTTTGATGTGACGTTTACCACTAAAGTAGTATAAACATTACAGTATATAAGTAAGCTGAGTTTGGTGTGACGTTTACCACTAAAGTAGTGTAAACATTACAGTATATAAGTAAGCTGAGTTTGGTGTGACGCTTACCACTAAAGTAGTATAAACATTACGGTATATAAGTAAGCTGAGTTTGATGTGACGCTTACCACTAAAGTAGTGTACACATTACAGTATATAAGTAAGCTGAGTTTGGTGTGACGTTTACCACTAAAGTTGTGTAAACATTACAGTATATAAGTAAGCTGAGTTTGGTGTGACGTTTACCACTAAAGTAGTATAAACATTACAGTATATAAGTAAGCTGAGTTTGGTGTGACGTTTACCACTAAAGTAGTGTAAACATTACAGTATATAAGTAAGCTGAGTTTGATGTGACGTTTACCACTAAAGTAGTGTAAACATTACAGTATATAAGTAAGCTGAGTTTGATGTGACGTTTACCACTAAAGTAGTGTAAACATTACGGTATATAAGTAAGCTGAGTTTGGTGTGACGTTTACCACTAAAGTAGTATAAACATTACAGTATATAAGTAAGCTGAGTTTGATGTGACGTTTACCACTAAAGTAGTGTAAACATTACAGTATATAAGTAAGCTGAGTTTGGTGTGACGTTTACCACTAAATTAGTGTAAACATTACAGTATATAAGTAAGCTGAGTTTGGTGTGACGTTTACCACTAAAGTAGTGTAAACATTACAGTATATAAGTAAGCTGAGTTTGGTGTGACGTTTACCACTAAAGTAGTATAAACATTACAGTATATAAGTAAGCTGAGTTTGGTGTGACGTTTACCACTAAAGTAGTGTAAACATTACAGTATATAAGTAAGCTGAGTTTGATGTGACGTTTACCACTAAAGTAGTGTAAACATTACAGTATATAAGTAAGCTGAGTTTGATGTGACGTTTACCACTAAAGTAGTATAAACATTACAGTATATAAGTAAGCTGAGTTTGGTGTGACGTTTACCACTAAAGTAGTGTAAACATTACGGTATATAAGTAAGCTGAGTTTGGTGTGACGTTTACCACTAAAGTAGTGTAAACATTACAGTATATAAGTAAGCTGAGTTTGATGTGACGTTTACCACTAAAGTAGTATAAACATTACAGTATATAAGTAAGCTGAGTTTGATGTGACGTTTACCACTAAAGTAGTATAAACATTACAGTATATAAGTAAGCTGAGTTTGGTGTGACGTTTACCACTAAAGTAGTATAAACATTACAGTATATAAGTAAGCTGAGTTTGGTGTGACGTTTACCACTAAAGTAGTGTAAACATTACAGTATATAAGTAAGCTGAGTTTGATGTGACGTTTACCACTAAAGTAGTGTAAACATTACAGTATATAAGTAAGCTGAGTTTGATGTGACGTTTACCACTAAAGTAGTGTAAACATTACGGTATATAAGTAAGCTGAGTTTGGTGTGACGTTTACCACTAAAGTAGTATAAACATTACAGTATATAAGTAAGCTGAGTTTGATGTGACGTTTACCACTAAAGTAGTATAAACATTACAGTATATAAGTAAGCTGAGTTTGGTGTGACGTTTACCACTAAAGTAGTGTAAACATTACGGTATATAAGTAAGCTGAGTTTGGTGTGACGTTTACCACTAAAGTAGTATAAACATTACAGTATATAAGTAAGCTGAGTTTGGTGTGACGTTTACCACTAAAGTAGTGTAAACATTACGGTATATAAGTAAGCTGAATTTGGTGTGATGTTTATCACTAAAGTAGTATAAACATTACAGTATATAAGTAAGCTGAGTTTGGTGTGACGTTTACCACTAAAGTAGTGTAAACATTACAGTATATAAGTAAGCTGAGTTTGGTGTGACGTTTACCAATAAAGTAGTGTAAACATTACAGTATATAAGTAAGCTGAGTTTGATGTGACGTTTATCACTAAAGTAGTATAAACATTACAGTATATAAGTAAGCTGAGTTTGATGTGACGTTTACCACTAAAGTAGTATAAACATTACAGTATATAAGTAAGCTGAGTTTGGTGTGACGTTTACCACTAAAGTAGTGTAAACATTACGGTATATAAGTAAGCTGAGTTTGGTGTGACGTTTACCACTAAAGTAGTATAAACATTACAGTATATAAGTAAGCTGAGTTTGGTGTGACGTTTACCACTAAAGTAGTATAAACATTACAGTATATAAGTAAGCTGAGTTTGATGTGACGTTTACCACTAAAGTAGTGTAAACATTACAGTATATAAGTAAGCTGAGTTTGATGTGACGTTTACCACTAAAGTAGTATAAACATTACAGTATATAAGTAAGCTGAGTTTGGTGTGACGTTTACCACTAAAGTAGTATAAACATTACAGTATATAAGTAAGCTGAGTTTGATGTGACGTTTACCACTAAAGTAGTATAAACATTACAGTATATAAGTAAGCTGAGTTTGGTGTGACGTTTACCACTAAAGTAGTGTAAACATTACGGTATATAAGTAAGCTGAATTTGGTGTGATGTTTATCACTAAAGTAGTATAAACATTACAGTATATAAGTAAGCTGAGTTTGGTGTGACGTTTACCACTAAAGTAGTGTACACATTACAGTATATAAGTAAGCTGAGTTTGGTGTGACGTTTACCACTAAAGTAGTGTAAACATTACAGTATATAAGTAAGCTGAGTTTGATGTGACGTTTATCACTAAAGTAGTATAAACATTACAGTATATAAGTAAGCTGAGTTTGGTGTGACGTTTACCACTAAAGTAGTGTAAACATTACAGTATATAAGTAAGCTGAGTTTGGTGTGACGTTTACCACTAAAGTAGTGTAAACATTACAGTATATAAGTAAGCTGAGTTTGATGTGACGTTTATCACTAAAGTAGTATAAACATTACAGTATATAAGTAAGCTGAGTTTGGTGTGAAGTTTACCACTAAAGTAGTGTAAACATTACAGTATATAAGTAAGCTGAGTTTGGTGTGACGTTTACCACTAAAGTAGTATAAACATTACAGTATATAAGTAAGCTGAGTTTGGTGTGACGTTTACCACTAAAGTAGTATAAACATTACAGTGTATAAGTAAGCTTGTTTGATGTGACGTTTACCACTAAAGTAGTATAAACATTACAGTATATAAGTAAGCTGAGTTTGATGTGACGTTTACCACTAAAGTAGTGTAAACATTACAGTATATAAGTAAGCTGAGTTTGGTGTGACGTTTACCACTAAAGTAGTGTAAACATTACGGTATATAAGTAAGCTGAATTTGGTGTGATGTTTATCACTAAAGTAGTATAAACATTACAGTATATAAGTAAGCTGAGTTTGGTGTGACGTTTACCACTAAAGTAGTGTAAACATTACAGTATATAAGTAAGCTGAGTTTGGTGTGACGTTTACCACTAAAGTAGTGTAAACATTACAGTATATAAGTAAGCTGAGTTTGATGTGACGTTTATCACTAAAGTAGTATAAACATTACAGTATATAAGTAAGCTGAGTTTGATGTGACGTTTACCACTAAAGTAGTATAAACATTACAGTATATAAGTAAGCTGAGTTTGGTGTGACGTTTACCACTAAAGTAGTGTAAACATTACGGTATATAAGTAAGCTGAGTTTGGTGTGACGTTTACCACTAAAGTAGTATAAACATTACAGTATATAAGTAAGCTGAGTTTGGTGTGACGTTTACCACTAAAGTAGTATAAACATTACAGTATATAAGTAAGCTGAGTTTGATGTGACGTTTACCACTAAAGTAGTGTAAACATTACAGTATATAAGTAAGCTGAGTTTGATGTGACGTTTACCACTAAAGTAGTATAAACATTACAGTATATAAGTAAGCTGAGTTTGGTGTGACGTTTACCACTAAAGTAGTATAAACATTACAGTATATAAGTAAGCTGAGTTTGATGTGACGTTTACCACTAAAGTAGTATAAACATTACAGTATATAAGTAAGCTGAGTTTGGTGTGACGTTTACCACTAAAGTAGTGTAAACATTACGGTATATAAGTAAGCTGAATTTGGTGTGATGTTTATCACTAAAGTAGTATAAACATTACAGTATATAAGTAAGCTGAGTTTGGTGTGACGTTTACCACTAAAGTAGTGTACACATTACAGTATATAAGTAAGCTGAGTTTGGTGTGACGTTTACCACTAAAGTAGTGTAAACATTACAGTATATAAGTAAGCTGAGTTTGATGTGACGTTTATCACTAAAGTAGTATAAACATTACAGTATATAAGTAAGCTGAGTTTGGTGTGACGTTTACCACTAAAGTAGTGTAAACATTACAGTATATAAGTAAGCTGAGTTTGGTGTGACGTTTACCACTAAAGTAGTGTAAACATTACAGTATATAAGTAAGCTGAGTTTGATGTGACGTTTATCACTAAAGTAGTATAAACATTACAGTATATAAGTAAGCTGAGTTTGGTGTGACGTTTACCACTAAAGTAGTGTAAACATTACAGTATATAAGTAAGCTGAGTTTGGTGTGACGTTTACCACTAAAGTAGTATAAACATTACAGTATATAAGTAAGCTGAGTTTGATGTGACGTTTACCACTAAAGTAGTGTAAACATTACAGTATATAAGTAAGCTGAGTTTGGTGTGACGTTTACCACTAAAGTAGTATAAACATTACAGTATATAAGTAAGCTGAGTTTGATGTGACGTTTACCACTAAAGTAGTGTAAACATTACAGTATATAAGTAAGCTGAGTTTGGTGTGACGTTTACCACTAAAGTAGTATAAACATTACAGTATATAAGTAAGCTGAGTTTGGTGTGACGTTTACCACTAAAGTAGTATAAACATTACAGTGTATAAGTAAGCTTGTTTGATGTGACGTTTACCACTAAAGTAGTATAAACATTACAGTATATAAGTAAGCTGAGTTTGATGTGACGTTTACCACTAAAGTAGTGTAAACATTACAGTATATAAGTAAGCTGAGTTTGGTGTGACGTTTACCACTAAAGTAGTGTAAACATTACAGTATATAAGTAAGCTGAGTTTGGTGTGACGTTTACCACTAAAGTAGTATAAACATTACGGTATATAAGTAAGCTGAGTTTGGTGTGACGTTTACCACTAAAGTAATGTAAACATTACAGTATATAAGTAAGCTGAGTTTGATGTGACGTTTACCACTAAAGTAGTATAAACATTACAGTATATAAGTAAGCTGAGTTTGGTGTGACGTTTACCACTAAAGTAGTGTAAACATTACAGTATATAAGTAAGCTGAGTTTGGTGTGACGTTTACCACTAAAGTAGTATAAACATTACGGTATATAAGTAAGCTGAGTTTGATGTGACGCTTACCACTAAAATAGTGTACACATTACAGTATATAAGTAAGCTGAGTTTGATGTGACGTTTACCACTAAAGTAGTATAAACATTACAGTATATAAGTAAGCTGAGTTTGGTGTGACGTTTACCACTAAAGTAGTATAAACATTACAGTATATAAGTAAGCTGAGTTTGATGTGACGTTTACCACTAAAGTAGTATAAACATTACAGTATACAAGTAAGCTGAGTTTGATGTGACGTTTACCACTAAAGTAGTATAAACATTACAGTATATAAGTAAGCTGAGTTTGGTGTGACGTTTACCACTAAAGTAGTATAAACATTACAGTATATAAGTAAGCTGAGTTTGATGTGACGTTTACCACTAAAGTAGTGTAAACATTACAGTATATAAGTAAGCTGAGTTTGGTGTGACGTTTACCACTAAAGTAGTATAAACATTACAGTATATAAGTAAGCTGAGCTTGGTGTGACGTTTACCACTAAAGTAGTATAAACATTACAGTATATAAGTAAGCTGAGTTTGATGTGACGTTTACCACTAAAGTAGTATAAACATTACAGTATATAAGTAAGCTGAGTTTGGTGTGACGTTTACCACTAAAGTAGTATAAACATTACAGTATATAAGTAAGCTGAGTTTGATGTGACGTTTACCACTAAAGTAGTGTAAACATTACGGTATATAAGTAAGCTGAGTTTGGTGTGAATAAAATAAACAGCTTAGGACACATCATATGTAAGTAAAAATTAAGTTTAGAATAAAAATAGTGTTGCGTAGCGAATGATTAGTATTTACTAGACGAAAAAAATAGGCACAGGCTACGAATACGACGGAAACGTATTCGTAGCCTGGGTTCTACAAGTACGACGGGCGGAAGTTGTGAAAAAATGATCAACCGGTTTCCGGACATGGACACCTATTTTACGGAAATTAATCACGTATTGCTAGCATCTAGAGGCCACGAATACGATGGATTTTTGTTTTCTTAAATATATTGTTTTTATACATTTACTACTGTGATACTATAAAGTTTAAAGAAAAAAAATATACATAGATATTTTTAATTTAAGAATTATTATATACAATTTAAAATTTCAAGTAAGACAATAGGTAAATACAATGTATTAAATTAATAATGTTTAAAGTTATTTTAAGCAATTTCGGCAACACCAGTAGGTTTTTTTCGGCGCAAAACGTAGTCCAATACATCCTAGATGGTACCATACAAAAAGCACAAACTTGTGTGTTTCATTATATGACTTTAATACGATAGTATTGTAATGACTTAAAAATTCTAGAAACATGTATTTGCTGCTATACAGAATATGATTGAAGACATGGCTGCGAATTTAATATGAAGAACTGCAATCAAAGTGATGATCATTTGCTTATTTAAGGTATATTATATGTGATTTTACCTTGTGTTTGGACTTTGACCGCTGGAAATGGAACTAAGATGTTTCCCTCCATGAATACAGGAATATATCCAACTCCTTATAAATTAAAAGACCCGCTGCACTTTCTGCAACTTTCATGTTTTTATATTTGGACCCGTACCAAGCTTCCTTGAGCTACGCTTATAAAGTTGGACGTAGTTATCCTGCTGGAATTTTTTTAGGGCATACTCTAAATCTGTAAAAGATTTATACCGGCTTTGCTCCAACACGGAGACACTACCATCGTCGTCCATTTTGAAAATAATTAGTGTTGGGAAGTGTGAGTTGTACTTTGAGAAGTACTCATACCAGTGAAATCTATGGACTTAATCCTGTATTGTAAGACTAGTTGTTCAATGCATCAGATTTTATTGGAATAAAAATAAACTACAAACAGAAAATTATATAAAAAATTCATAAATTGTCATTTAATGAAATAAAAACAATAAAATTAACAAAATCGAGAAATCCGTCGTATTCGTAGCCTCTAGATGCTAGCAATACGTGATTAATTTCCGTAAAATAGGTGTCCATGTCCGGAAACCGATTGATCATTTAGTCACAACTTCCGCCCGTCGTACTTGTCGAACCCAGGCTACGAATACGTTTCCGTCGTATTCGTAGCCTGTGCCATAAAAATATAAACCATTTAATAAGATCTAATCAGTTAAGAGTAACAGATGATACAACATATAACAATTTTTAACCATTCAACACGATTTTTTTATGCATTATGTAAATTATTTTTTATACTACATTCATGAGGTTAAATATTACAAAAGTTAATCAGCTATACTACATACCCAAAGTATATTCTACCAGATTGATCATCTGCAAGTTTATAAACAGCCTCTGAAACTTGTGGCTTATCATATGGAACAGCTAATTCCTATTTCAAAGGAAAATAAAACAGATCATTTTAATTGTTTTAATTAGATTAAGAATAGTTTGAAGACACAAAAGGGGTAATCAGAAGCTGTAATTCGAAGGACAGACAACACAATGGCCGAAAGACAAAAAGACAAACAAGGATCTACAAAACACTACACAGAAAACTAATGATTGAGCAACACGAACCCCACTAACAAACTGGGGGTGAACTCAGAAGATTCTGAATGGTTAACAGTTCCTACTCCACATATGGCACCAGTCGTGTTATACGACACAAACATCATCTGATATTGAAATCATGTTGAACACCAGTATACGTAAATAAATAAAACATGAACACCCTATAAAAGAAATGGAAGTCCAGACGAATCGTACCTCGCTTTTACGCGGAACTCTGGTGGTCCGAATGATAAGCAGTTCACAGGATACTTATTTTGATATTAGGTGAAATTAATGCCTTGTGCTGATTGCCTAACAATAATATCAATATAAAGAAGGGGACAGACAAAACCCAGCAGATATCAGTGTAGGACATTACTAAAATACAGCTATCATCACCAAGGGTGAAGAGGAGAGGTCAGACCGTAACCATTGGATAGCGAAGGTGGTTATTTCATGTCATTCTGTACTATTAAGTCTCAATAATAAATGTAATCTTTCTTCTGTCTTTCACCAATGCAACAGCAGGCATCTTAAATCCGATTAAATTAAGTCTTTATAGTATGTTAGGTCTACCATGTCTAGTTGTGCATGGATTAGTTTAAACGTATTTTATTTGTCACAAAATAACAAATTGGATAAGACACAAGTACAACGTGTTATTTTGTGCATGGAAGATGTGGTATAGAAATATGAGATCCCTTTGTGTATTTTGAGGGACACAAAAACTAAAGAGCTGACGGTTTATATTAGATTTCTGTCTGTAAAAATATTATTGAATAAAGAATTCACATCAGTTTAATTGAATGGCTGTACCAAAGAAAAACAAAGATTGAAACATACTTAAATTTAATGGGTGGTAGAGAGGGCTTATATGTACATGATCTATAAGGCTGCAAATAACATACAATCTCAATTGATACCATGTTTGTTATAGCAATATTATCGAACATGTGCTTCCATACCTAACCTGGTTAAACATTAACATTGACTAGTACCTCAATTGCTGCCATAAAGTCCTCAGGTGTAACCAAAAGTGTCTGATCAGGATCAAACCTCTTTAAAATGTCAAGTAAACGTGTATCGTTAACCACTATATGTTCTTGCAGTACTAATATTGGTGCTACTTTCTTCTTTGGATCAATACCCATTTTTCCTAAATCATCTACTGTATTTCCAGTCCTTAGCACGGGTCCAAATGTCACTTTAAAATTTGGCTTCTTCATCTTTATATCCTCACAAATCCTTAAGAACTCGTACTCAACCGGGACATCCTAGAAACACACAGAATAATAATTAAAAAAAACTACTAAAGTATATAAAATATACTGTTTTTGTCAGGGTTTTAGGGAATTAAATCCGTTTCTATTGGTTTTCAAAATCATTGCTTTAAATATTGGACCATATGTTTTTACATACTATAATGACAAACTTAAATAAAGACAACCATTACTAAATAACATCGTGGTCGTGATGGTATGGCAGTTGGATTTATAACTACATATGCAATCAGTGCATATCGCCTCTAACTTTGTGAGTTTTAATCCTGCTCAAGCGAGGTGTACTCGATACAACAGTATGTGGTAAAGTTTGTTAGTGACTTGCGGCAGCTCGGTGGTTTTCTCCGGGTACTCTGGTTTCATCCACCAATACTACTGACCGCCACGATATGACTGAAATATTGTTGAAAGTGGCGTTAAGCACCAAAACCACTAAGCCTAAATAACATTAATACTAACTGTTAAGTCGAGTTCTTCCATTTCACTGCTATCAGATTCATTGATAACCTTTGCCAAGGCAACAGCTCCTGCAGTAGTTATAAGGTTATTTCCCATCTATAATAGAGACAATTTTACTATACCACAAGTCATTAATTAATTTAATTTGTTTAAAAAAAAGGACAATAAATATATTAACAGAAACTCAAATGTTGATAGCTACCTTTATATACCATCAAACGTAAATATAAACGAAAGGTAATTTTTATTTTTCCATGGGGCAAGTGTTCTTTTCACTAATTTATTTAAAAAACAAACCTCATTAGACACATATTACCAATTCTTTATTTACACAGCTCATGACTGTTTGCATGGATGAAAACTCGACATATTATCGGATATTACACTTCAATGTAAGAGAAATGCCATAACAATCTACTATGTACTCTTTTGAAATAGAAATGCACAGAACAGGATGAAAAGCAATTAGTCTGAATGTATTGCTAAGGCAGTAACTTAATTAAAACGAATCAAGTAATTACTTTATTGTATGATTAACTACTTCATAAAGAGATTTGTACATAAAATATGCCCTACTTTACAAATAACAAAGTATAGTGTTTATAAATTGACGTGTTAGTTGGTCGTTATGTTTGTCAGTGATTGGAAATATCGATTTCTGTCCTGGATGAAAAAGAAGAGTCTTAATAACATGTGTAAATACAATATTAATTTTACCCTTAGAATGCGTAAGTTGTCGTTTGAAAAGATCGCCTTGGCAATTTTGACTGCCGCTTCAGCATTAAGACGATTACCGCTAATGTCTATCTCTAGAAGTGAGTTGTTAGTAGCCAGAGCATCTGCTATTACAGCACCACCTTCAGGTCCAAATCCATTCCAACTCAAATTTATCCTTTTTAAACCAACGTTTTCCTGAAAAATATCAACTGTTTCTGTTGCTTAAGCTATATACATGTACAATCCATTTAGAGACAACAGAGATTTAAAGAGAATTTGATTATAGAATGAGTTTAGATAGTCAAATGTCATTGGAATTAGAGTATTCAGGTTTATTTCTTTCAAATAATAAACTCATTGCTATTTAAAACAAATTGACAAACATATATCAAACGAGAAAGATATTATTCTCACCTTTATCCCATTGGCTACAGATATGGCTCCTTTTTGTCGGAGATGGTTCCAACTTAAGTCAATCACATCCAGAATATCATTAGCACCTGTTAAGATATGTGGTGTTATATTATAACATATATAGCATATTATATTAAAAGAAGGAGACATTTTACCTTAAAGGTGAACTATTTTAATGTTTGTTCTGCCTGATAACATCATTCTGACTGTAAAGTTGGCATTTTTCCTGCTGTGTATTTACTTCTCCATTTGAGTTACCCCCAGAAACTTAATTCTTTTAGCTTTCAGAAAAAAAACCTACGATGTTAAATGAACTCTGTAGATGTGGTAATAACACAGCCACACAATAAGACAAACATTTCAATACTAAAAATGTTTAAATACCAGTTGAAAATAAGAGAATAAAGTACATGTATGGTAAAACAAGAAACATTACGATTCCTACCTATTGCAGCCCCTAGTATCTCTCCACCTTCTTCGCCAAACATATTATGACTTAAATTTAAATCCTTTAAATATTTGTTATTCTGAAAAATACACAACACAAAGTATTAAAAAAATGAAAATAAAATGTTGATCTTCCAGAGCATATAACAACAACCAACACTCAGATGTACAGGGTGTACTTATACATGATACTTATACTGTAAATAGAAACAAACATTTAATGTGTGCCTATCTAGTTATTTATTAAAAAAACAACAATTGGATACTGAAGTAATATATAATGTATATAATTGGATGGATCATGGATTTGACGATTATGTTTTGTATTACTAGAGCAAATATTAAGCTAAAATTATTATGTACAAGTATAAATTCCATCATATTATTATACTGATAAATTTCTTATCCTGTTTATATTCTTTAATTTTGTTTGCCCCCAAAAGACTTTTAAATATTTGTCTTTCTAATATTTTGGCCTACGAGTGTAGACGGTGAAGGTTATCACAGAAAAGCGCACCAGATAATATATCTACCTACGAGTGTAGACGGTGAAGGTTATCACAGAAAAGCGCACCAGATAATATATCTACCTACGAGTGTAGACGGTGAAGGTTATCACAGAAAAGCGCACCAGATAATATATCTACCTACGAGTGTAGACGGTGAAGGTTATCACAGAAAAGCGCACCAGATAATATATCTACCTACGAGTGTAGACGGTGAAGGTTATCACAGAAAAGCGCACCAGATAATATATTTACCTACGAGTGTAGACGGTGAAGGTTATCACAGAAAAGCGCACCAGATAATATATCTACCTACGAGTGTAGACGGTGAAGGTTATCACAGAAAAGCGCACCAGATAATATATCTACCTACGAGTGTAGACGGTGAAGGTTATCACAGAAAAGCGCACCAGATAAAATATCTACCTACGAGTGTAGACGGTGAAGGTTATCACAGAAAAGCGCACCAGATAATATATCTACCTACGAGTGTAGACGGTGAAGGTTATCACAGAAAAGCGCACCAAATAATATATCTACCTACGAGTGTAGACGGTGAAGGTTATCACAGAAAAGCGCACCAGATAATATATCTACCTACGAGTGTAGACGGTGAAGGTTATCACAGAAAAGCGCAGCAGACAAGATATCTACCTACGAGTGTAGACGGTGAAGGCTATCACTGAAAAGCGCACCAGATAAGGTATCTACCTACGAGTGTAGACGGTGAAGGTTATCACAGAAAAGCGCACCAGATCGGATATCTACGTTTTTGTTGTTATGAAGATACAGAAAGATTATACATCTAAAGTGAATATAACTGATAATTTGTTTTTCAAAAATAACCACCCAGATGATTGATAACGGGATTCTCACCTCTAATGTCGTTGCAAAAAATGAAGCATCAGTGTCAACGAATTCATTTCCTGAAACATCAATTGGCAAAAATATTTTAAATGTTACTGTAATATATATATATCCTACATTTATATTTATCCGTTCTTTATTCTCTTTTTTACTATCATATAAAATAAATGCACATTATATACACACTGTGTATGTACAACTGTTTGTATCATGTCTAGACTGACGAGTTATGTCCTCTGGCTCGTACCTCGGCTAAAGGTATATATCCAATAGACTGAGACAGGCAATTGTCAGTCTACATCATGTCTCGTCAGTTGGAAAAGCCGTATCACTACGAGACGCGAATCGGCTTTTCCAACTGACGAGACATGATACCAACCGTCTTGTAGTGATACGGCTTTTCCAACTGACTCGACAGGATACAAACAGTTGTACATACATTTTGTGTATATAATACGTTTATCTAACATTTTTATGATAAAACATAAAAAAAATCATGTAAGTTTCATTGAATTTATTATTTGAAGAAAAGTAAACAAAGAGGGACTATAGTTTACGTCACAAGTATTGTTACGTCACGTCATTCAAACAATAGCAAAATACGAGTACGTTGAGATTTTCCCGACGGAGATTCCGCAATGTTTACAAAGACGTCACTGGGGTTTTCCCGCATTCCTAACCTATGACGTCATGAAAGTAGTTCCGACTAAAGTACATCTTGTATCACATATGTATGTGATACTCTTGTATCACATATGTATGTGATACTCTTGTATCACATATGTATGTGATACAACGTTTTGTATCACATAGGTTGTATCTATTAGCAAAATAGATGTATTTCTATAGAATACATACTTAATGTTAGATAATATTGCATATCACATTAAAAGAAACGTTTCAAACGTTGCATTGTATTGTAATCAAGTTCACAATAAAAAATTAAATTGACATATTGACTATCATGTGGTTGACTAATTCCTGATGACAACCATAACATTCTTTGGTTTAGGCAGTCTAATTCCTGATGACAACTATAACATTTTTGGTTTAGGCAGACTAATTCCCGATGACAACCATAACACTCTTTGGTTTAGGCAGACTAATTCCTAATGACAACCATAACATTCTTTGGTTTAGGCAGAAGTTGGTATTTCTGAACAATTTATATATTCATCAGATGTAGTCACTTGTCTTATGGTTGTTAACAAATATTTAACATAAAGAGAAAGATGTGTACAACATTTCTTTGTACAAAAAGTTCGAAGATACCAAATGGGTAATTAGAAGCTGTAAATCGAAGGACAGACAATACAATGGTCAAAAGAACAAACAATAATCTACAAAACATTACCCAGAAAACTATATATCGAACAACGCGAACCCCACTAATAAAACTCAGGTGGTCCAGAAGAGCAAGTAGATCCTGTTCCATATGTGTTACTCTACTATATGGTCAGCGTTTTTGTTTGTCATGTCTTGTGTGATCTACTCAACTGAATCGGTATTTCATGGTTAACATGCGACTTAGCATGTTCTTGATCATAGCAAGTCACAATAAAGACATAAAGACACTAAAAAGGGTTGGGAACCTATTAACCCGTTTAACCCAGCCACAGTTTTGTAACTGTCCCTAGCCAGGACCTAGATCCAGACACAGTTTTGTAACTGTCCCAAGCCAGGATCTAGATTTCCAACCTCACATGTCATTGTCTTTTTGGTTCAGTGAGTTCAGTTGAGATGATATGTAATTGTTCGTTTTCTTGATATTGGTGGAATTGATGACCATCCCTGTTTAAATTTTCTTTTCATAACTTACCTGATAAATTTATTTTTCGTAGACCCGCATTCATATTTAACATCCGACATATACTTTGGGCTCCTTCACTTCCAAGTTTATTGTCTGCCAAACTCTACAATGACGATTGAACGATATTACTTATGATACATATTCTTACAACTTTAATTACTTTATTCAGATTGATTTAATCTAAGAAGATTTTGAAGATACCAAAGGGGTAAATCAAAATACGTAAATCGAAGAAAAGACAACACAATGGTCAAAAAGACAAATTACAAAAGTACAAACAACGATCTACAAAACATACACATAAAACTAAAGATTGAGTAACACGAACCTCACCAAAATCCGGAGGTGATTTAAGGTAAGCAATTTAGTGTTTGCATTGATTGTTTAAATGTTTTCTCAACATATGGGATTGGCGCTAACAATAACATATACTAGTATTTGTGATATTGTATCGTGTATGATAGTAAAAATGTTTATATCTAATTTAGTGCACTATGTGTGTTTCTCTGGGTATTTTTAAATCAGAAGATTGGGAAAATCATTTTAAAGCTAGCAGTAAGACATCAAAGGGACATAACAGTATATTCTGTTTACGTTACTTGTAATCGATAACATCCGCACTGACATGTCTTCAGAAATGAAGTAAAACACCCATCCGTGTTAGCACGTAGACATTTACAATACTACACAACAAAACATAAGAAAAGAGGTTCCGGACAACACGCACTCCAAACAACAAAACGAAATTCAAAGGTTAGTTTCTCCTTTTACAATCTAATTTGTTGATATAAAACAAAATAAACTGGTGTTTAAATATGAATGAACTTCATTTTAAATTCCATATAGCTATGTGATATTTGTGCAAGTGTAGGTTAGAAGAATAACTAGATAAATAAATATACAATATCAAAATGTTTAGAAACAACATCCAAATATATCCAGTCAGCCTTAAACAGTTAATAAAATTTGAATTGTAGTCCATTTTTTTCAGAAGGCCAAGATGAACATGAGAATTCCCAAATCAAAAAAGATTTTTGAGTAAATGGACGATCTGTACACAACAAATTACAACAGTACAAACATGGAACAAAACAAAATTTAAGAACTATACATTAGACAACACCATAACAACCAGGAGTTAGACCAAGTACTCTATTATCTTACCAAATCAGTTATATATTACAACACCATAACAACCAGGAGTTAGACCAAGTACTCTATTATCTTACCAAATCAGTTATATATTACAACACCATAACAACCAGGAGTTAGACCAAGTACTCTATTATCTTACCAAATCAGTTATATATTACAACACCATAACAACCAGGAGTTAGACCAAGTACTCTATTATCTTACCAAATCAGTTATATATTACAACACCATAACAACCAGGAGTTAGACCAAGTACTCTATTATCTTACCAAATCAGTTATATATTACAACACCATAACAACCAGGAGTTAGACCAAGTACTCTATTATCTTACCAAATCAGTTATATATTACAACACCATAACAACCAGGAGTTAGACCAAGTACTCTATTATCTTACCAAATCAGTTATATATTACAACACCATAACAACCAGGAGTTAGACCAAGTACTCTATTATCTTACCAAATCAGTTATATATTACAACACCATAACAACCAGGAGTTAGACCAAGTACTCTATTATCTTACCAAATCAGTTATATATTACAACACCATAACAACCAGGAGTTAGACCAAGTACTCTATTATCTTACCAAATCAGTTATATATTACAACACCATAACAACCAGGAGTTAAACCAAGTACTCTATTATCTTACCAAATCAGTTATATATTACAACACCATAACAACCAGGAGTTAGACCAAGTACTCTATTATCTTACCAAATCAGTTATATATTACAACACCATAACAACCAGGAGTTAGACCAAGTACTCTATTATCTTACCAAATCAGTTATATATTACAACACCATAACAACCAGGAGTTAGACCAAGTACTCTATTATCTTACCAAATCAGTTATATATTACAACACCATAACAACCAGGAGTTAGACCAAGTACTCTATTATCTTACCAAATCAGTTATATATTACAACACCATAACAACCAGGAGTTAGACCAAGTACTCTATTATCTTACCAAATCAGTTATATATTACAACACCATAACAACCAGGAGTTAGACCAAGTACTCTATTATCTTACCAAATCAGTTATATATTACAACACCATAACAACCAGGAGTTAGACCAAGTACTCTATTATCTTACCAAATCAGTTATATATTACAACACCATAACAACCAGGAGTTAAACCAAGTACTCTATTATCTTACCAAATCAGTTATATATTACAACACCATAACAACCAGGAGTTAGACCAAGTACTCTATTATCTTACCAAATCAGTTATATATTACAACACCATAACAACCAGGAGTTAGACCAAGTACTCTATTATCTTACCAAATCAGTTATATATTACAACACCATAACAACCAGGAGTTAGACCAAGTACTCTATTATCTTACCAAATCAGTTATATATTACAACACCATAACAACCAGGAATTAGACCAAGTACTCTATTATCTTACCAAATCAGTTATATATTACAACACCATAACAACCAGGAGTTAGACCAAGTACTCTATTATCTTACCAAATCAGTTATATATTACAACACCATAACAACCAGGAGTTAGACCAAGTACTCTATTATCTTACCAAATCAGTTATATATTACAACACCATAACAACCAGGAGTTAGACCAAGTACTCTATTATCTTACCAAATCAGTTATATATTACAACACCATAACAACCAGGAGTTAGACCAAGTACTCTATTATCTTACCAAATCAGTTATATATTACAACACCATAACAACCAGGAATTAGACCAAGTACTCTATTATCTTACCAAATCAGTTATATATTACAACACCATAACAACCAGGAGTTAGACCAAGTACTCTATTATCTTACCAAATCAGTTATATATTACAACACCATAACAACCAGGAGTTAAACCAAGTACTCTATTATCTTACCAAATCAGTTATATATTCATTCTCTTCTAACATTCTAGCCATGGATTCACCACCTTCTCCTCCAATCCAATTCCCATCCAAATTTAATTTCTCCAGAGAAATGTTTTCCTAAAAAGGTAATTTGTAAATTAACAGCAACATACGGAATCACGGGATAGGATAATGGTATAAATATGGACACGAAAAAATTAAATTAAGAAAAAGAGAGATGTGAAATAAGAAAGAAATGTTATTGAAAATAAATATGTAAACATAAATTTAAAAAAAAAAGCTTAATTCATTTATCATTTTACATGTAGAATGAGATATGTATTTTTAAATTAGGTAGATCCCTGTGTTGTATTTCTTTAAGAAGATTAGATTGTACAAGATTAGAAAGGTTCCTCAGATTTTACTAACAGCTTTGTTATTACTAGATATTTTACAAATTCCTACATACTCTGAGAACAAGTGCTATTGCTTTTGCTGCTGTAGGACTTAGTCCGTGGTATCTCATCGTGATTTCATTGTCTACAATATGCCTCACGAAATACGATATTGGAACAATTCCATACTGTTGACAGATCTTTAAGTAATTACTTTTCCCTGTTGTGTCGTGACAGAATGCCTGTTCTGAAAACAAAATCATAAATAAATTAGACGGTCAATTGAGTTAAACCTGGAGGCTTTAAAGAGAAATATAATAGTGTTTGTACTAACGATAAGTGGATCATTATTCCATCGAAGTAGTGGTAGTGGCAATAAGACACTTTAAATATTAAAAATTCATGAAAAGGTTTGTTTTAAGATTGGAATATCTTCATAAAATAACCGCCATCGTGTGCTCGATAAATAGATAAACTAAGCGACATAGTTGAAACTGCTATCGCAAAACATTCCAGATTATGTCACTACAGTTTGGACAAAGAGGTCCGGTATGTCTTAAAAAAGATCCAACAAATATTTAATTTTAAATAGATTGAGGAACACAGCGATTCTTAAGAATAGATTGGGGAACACAGCGATTCTTAAAAATAGATTGGGGAACACAGCAATTCTTAAAAATAGATTGGGGAACACAGCAATTCTTAAGAATACATGGTAAGGGTTATGGTTATGGGTCTAACGCCATTTTTAACTATATTTCAGTTATATCGTGGCAGTCGGTTTTATTATTGGAGGAAACCAGAGTACCCGGAGAAAACCACCAATGTTGTATCGAGTATACTTCGAAAGTTCGCCATGAGCGGAATTCGAACTCATAACATTATTATTAGTGGTGATAGGCACTGGTTGCACAGTTACTTATAAATCCAACTACCATACGATCACGACCACAATATCCCCTTTTGCACCCTCAACTATGTAATACATATGAAACACCAACTGTAAACAAACAAATATTTAAAGCAACAAAACAATTTGTCAGTTATTAAACGACATGTCACAGGAGAAAGTACATGTTAATGAATCATTTGTCATTATATATGTTGTCAAATATATTTTCTGCTTCTATTTAGATATTTATCTGCCTACAGATTGCATTTAAATGTATAGTATACTATTAGTATATACGATTGGATCCGGGTTATTTATTTTCATATATATATTTGAAAATGAGATACATTAAAAACGGTTAAATACCATTAAATGCATAGATTAACACCAAATAGGCCGTTACGAAAATATGAACTTGATATATTTCGTGAAAACATCATATGAAAATCGATTTGTCGTCACTTCAATGATATCGATTTAGTAATTGGAAAAATTGCAACATACTCCATAGACCACACGAAAATTTAAACGGAAGTTTTTTCAAGATATAATACAATAAGAATAAACATAGATCAACAGCATTACCGTTGTTTTAGTTAGATGACATTCTTAGATAATGCCACGTTCCTTGATTGAAAAAGACAACTTGCACCAGATTACATTGGCCCGTCATAAGGTAACATTTTTCCAACCTATCATTATATCCTGCTTATCCTGTGGCAAACTAAATTTTCGCCCATATCCTGATCCATTTCTACTTTTTACTTGCATGATGCATTGTTTGAAAGCTAGTTCTCGTCATGAATATAGCTAAAAATCACTTGACGTTAAATAACAATAAGTCAAGCATGTATATATAATGGGCTAGGGTTATAGTGCTTAACGCCACTTTCAACAATATTTCAGTTATAATGTGGCGGTCAGTTTTATTGGCGGAGGAACTAGGAGAAAACCACCAACCTATCACAATTCACTGACAAACTTTATCACATAATGTTGTATCGGGTACACATCACCACAACTTTAGTTACATATAGTCTCTTATACATTTAACCAATCTCCTACGTTTAAAAATATGTCAAATACACTCTTCTAACTATAATAAGCACTGACATTTTATAGGACTGCAAAATATGTTTCATTATCATAGACACCGGAGGAAAGTATTTTACTAATAGACGAAAAAAATGTTGAACTCTATCAAGAGGGCAGGAATCCCATTAACCAGCTAAACACACGACACATGTTTAAGCGTGTTCCAGACTAGGACGCCAACCCATTAACCAGTTAAACACACGACACATGTTTAAGCGTGTTTCAGACTAGGACGCATCATACACGCGACACATGTTTAAGCGTGTTCCAGACTAGGACGTCAAATGTCGCGGTCTTTTTGTGTTAGTGATTTGAGGTGAGAGGAATTTGTTCGTTTTATTGATACTGGTGGAATAGTTGACAATCACGATTTAAACTTTAGCTTCATAATTACAGTTAGCGTATTTTAGTGACATTTTACGATTAAAGGCCGTATGCTAAGTGACATTGTACGAATATTAACAACAAATAAAATCAAAAAGAATATTAAACATGTATATGCTAAAAAGGAGAGGGTCATTTCCTCAAGTGGCTGTGTTCCTTCCAACAAATAATTCTCACCGTCTATTTCTAAGTCTGTATCATAATCATCTTCTGTTAATTGTGGCTTATTTGTTTCATGCTCGAAGACAAGTTCCTCATCTTCCTCCTCACTATCGATGTCACTTCCATAATCATTGTCTTTTACTTCAGTAATTAATATGTCAGTCCTTTCGTTATTCTCTTCTTCATCATTCGGAAATCCAAGTGGTGATTCAGGTTGATCTAGTTCTTTTGCAGGCGTGCGTATTAGTATAGCTCGAGATCGCTGTGACGGGACACGTGTTGTAGGGGTAATTTCGTCTCTAGAAGTTAAAACATTGTTTGTATTCTGACTTTCCTTTTCATCTTCTTCCTCGGCCTCTTCAAGAACTGATTCTAGGGGAAAATGTACCTATAAATAGATAGGAAACGGAATATAAAAATTACCATAACTATAGAAATTATATGCTAAATAAGTATCTTTCTTCTATTCCTAATTCCATGAGAAATATGTGTATATAGTCTATTTGATCCTGTCTTCCATAATGTATTGACCATGATATACACAATTGTAAAAGAATAAAAATCTGGTAGAAGCCAAGTAGAATAGAACAACCTCTAGCATAATCTTCAACCTAATGAAAACAGTCAGTAATAACCTCTAAAAATATTTAATTTGTTGATGGCAGTCAGTACAACTTTCGGCTGGTAATCAAAGAAACCAATAGAACAACTTGGCATTATCTTCAACTTGTTGAAAGCAGATAGAAAAACAGCCTCTTATTCTGGCATAATCTTCAACTTGTTGGAAATAGCCATTGAAACAACATCTGACAAAATCTTTTATTTGTTGACCAGTCGGTAGAACAATATCCGACAATAATCTGGAATTTATTGAAAGCCAATAGTAAAATAACCTCAGATTCTAAACAGCTACTGAAAGTAGCCAGAATAACATCCTCTTGACTAAATCTGTATTTTGTTAAAGGTAATTAGTAGTACAACATTCTCTATGATATTCTGTCATCTTCAATCGTTATTGAAAACAGCCAATAGAACAACCTGACATAATCTTCAACTTGTTGTAAGCAATCAGTAGAACAACCTCTGGTACCATATAATCTTCAATTTATTAAATGCTGTCAGTATACCAAAATAATCTTTAATTTATTAAAAGCCTTCAGCAGAACAAACTGTTGTATAAACTTAGACCTTTATTGAAAGCAGTCAGACGAACAACCTCTATCTTACTCGTCAGCTTGTTGAGGATAGTCAGTAGAACATTCTCTGATGTAATCGTCAACGTAATGAAGACAGTCAGTAGAACAATCTGACATAATCGTCAATTTATTGAACACAGCCATTTGAACAACCTCTGTTATAATCTTCAACTTGCTAAAAATAGTGTAACATTTTCAACCTCTAGCATAATCTTCTATTTGTTATCAGTTAGTAGAACAATCTCCGACATAATCTTCTATTTGTTATCAGTTAGTAGAACAATCTCCGACATAATCTTCTATTTGTTATCAGTTAGTAGAACAATCTCCGACATAATCTTCTATTTGTTATCAGTTAGTAGAACAATCTCCGACATAATCTTCTATTTGTTATCAGTTAGTAGAACAATCTCCGACATAATCTTCTATTTGTTATCAGTTAGTAGAACAATCTCCGACATAATCTTCTATTTGTTATCAGTTAGTAGAACAATCTCCGACATAATCTTCTATTTGTTATCAGTTAGTAGAACAATCTCCGACATAATCTTCTATTTGTTATCAGTTAGTAGAACAATCTCCGACATAATCTTCTATTTGTTATCAGTTAGTAGAACAATCTCCGACATAATCTTCTATTTGTTATCAGTTAGTAGAACAATCTCCGACATAATCTTGAATTTATTCAAAGCAGCAAGAAGAACAACCTTTTACTTAATCTTCAACTAGTTGAAAGGAAAGTATAGGTAGTCAGTAGAACAACCTCAGTCATAACGGTTATAATTTGTTGAAGACAATCAGTACAACATTATCTAGCACATTCTTCAATCCTTATTGAAAAACAATTTGGGGCATCGTGTGCACTAAATTAGATATCTACGTTTTTATTAAGTTGTTGAATGCTTACAGTAGTAAACCTCTGACCTAACCTTCAACTTGTTGGAAGTATTCAGCAGAACAATCTCTGGTATAATTTTCAAATTATTTGGCGAGTACATTTTTGGTATAAAACAATCTCTGATTTAATCTCAAACGAACAACATCTGACATAATCTTCAACTTGTTGAAAGTATTCAGTAGAACAATCTCTAAAAAAAACTTTCAATTTATTGGCAGTCGGTAGAACAAACTCAGATATAATCTTATTGAGATTTATTAGTCAGTAGTGCAACTTCTGGTTTAATCTTCAAACTTGTTGACGTCAGTCAGTTAGAACTACCTCTGCCAAACTATTTGTTTGTTGCAAACCGTTAGTAGACCAATCTGTGATTTATTGAAAGCAACCAATAGAACCATTTTATATATGTTTATCATTGAATTCTACAGTCCTTAAATAATGCAATTATTATTAAAACTAAGGTTTGAGCGTCATTCAGACATAAGTGATCATAGCCAATGACATTTGGTGTGTCTGGTTGTTGTTATTCTGGAGGCGCGGCGTGTGCATTCAATTATATATCTACGTTTTTATTACATTTTTCATCAGCTTTTGCAGTCAGTCAGTATTTGGTTAAATCAATCAATTCTTATTGACATTTAACGAAATAAGACAGCTTCAGACAAGACATACAATAAAAAAATATAGAGAGAGACAACTGATTTGTTAGTCTGAGAGTTCGCAATGTAATAAGTTTCACGTTTACATTCTATGGAATCACTTTAAGAAATATTTAGTATTATTTGTAGATCTACATGTAATTCTAAGGTCATGGAGGTTTAAGAATAGAAGATTAAAGATTTTTTTCATAAATAATTTATTTTCAAGATGGCAAAAGATAACCTAAAACGCAAAAAGGGTATTTATGATAAATTAACTCCTTACAATGATACTATTAAAATAGTTCTATAGCACAATGAAAAGTATATGTTGTAGAACTCTATATATTATACTTTCAAAAAATATAGAATATCACGAACAATTGATGAAAAATGAGAATTGTTAATAATTGATGACAAATGGAAAATATCCTGGCTTTAAAGGATTGAACCTTTTTAAAATAATCATAGTCCAAAACCACCAAATATTTGAAAACGACGGGTGTCACTAGTGGAGCAGGAACTGCCCACCCTTCCGGAGCACCTGAGTTCACCCGTGGTTTTTAGTGGGGTTCGAGTTACTCAATCTTTAGTTTTATGTGTAATGTTTTGTAGATCGTTGTTTGTCCTTTTGTCCTGTTTCTTTTTACCATCGTGTTGTCTGTTCTTCTTCCAGTTACGGATTCTGATTACCCCTTTGGTATCTTCTAACTCTTCTTTATTACGGATAAAAAATTGATCACAATATTAATTTATTAAAAAAAAAATATCACCTATAGGGTCCGTGGGAAAGGCAGCAGTATATTATTATCGTGTTTGAACATACTTACTTCCAAGCCATATACAAAAAATATGTATTACAAAAAGAAGGATTAAACATTGATGGTCAAGAATTCCATAAGGATATCAACAAAATGAATAACAACCGCTCGCCTAAACTGATTGAACCTAAAATAAAGACCACGACATCGTGTGGATGAAAATCATGTTTCTCACTTGGGACATGCACACAAATGTTGCAGTGTTAAATGGTTTAATGGAATCACAACCCTACCCTCTTGTATAATAAGCATATTAGTGGTTGGTTGGTTTGTGGTGTTTAACGCCACTTTCAGCAATATTTCAGAACATATTAGTGCGTTTCTAAACAAACAATTAAAACTTTAATTTTACAATATAGTATTACTTGAATTATATTTATATAAAGCGATTTAAAACAGGTCTATATGTGACAATACGTAACAAGTCTTAAAATAAACACCAAGAGATTTCAATATTGTTTTTAGAGAGAGACGTGTGTTCTCTATAATGAGACCCATGCAAATTTACAGATCAAATATTAGTATCTCAAAAACATAGTACTTTATTTATTCTATTCGGAGTAAAAATTAGGACGAGTATTTGTTTGTCGCCTTGAATATGAGGACACAAAAAGCTTTATCTGGATTAAAAGTTTAAAGATTTAAATTAGATTTCAACAGTTAATGCACAGCTCTTATTTTAGACTCCGTTTAAAAACAAATTGATAAAGTATTCATTTTTTACCAATATTTATGTTCCGTATTTCGTAGAGAATGTTTTTTTTTAGAAATTTCAGATCATCATAGTAATCATAGTAATGTATCATGGATTATTTGCCAATGTTTTTATATCACATAGTAAAATTACTATAAAATATTTAGCTGTTAAATGGTTCATATAATTATTGTATTATTTATAATTTAATTAAAACAATAGCATTCACAATGTGTTACACCGTTGTTTTGACACAAACAGGTCACCCGTTACTAAGCACATGTCTCACATACCTGTTGTGATTCTGCTTCTGTTTCCATCTCACTCCCCCCAGTAATTATCATCATATTTAACAATTATTCCATTTCAAAATATCCTCAAATTTTACAGAATATATTCCAATGTTTCATATTGTCAGCCATTGATGTAAACAAACTTTCCTCGTTGTTGAGTCTACGATCAAATAAATGATCGATCCATTCAATTAAATACCTCTGGTTGACAGCGACAGGTTTTATCAAGTTTTTATAATAATATACCATGCATTTAAATTACCGCATAATCCTGTATTCATACATGTGAAATAATTATAGTTCAACGAACGACTTTGAAAGGTTCGTAAAACAGAAAAATATTAAAATATTTTCTATTTGAATAGAAATATGTTGTGTATATAAATGTAGACTGAAAAAGGGCAAGACAATACAATTGGAGTACGTTGTTATATGTTTATAAATTGTTCCTCAGGTTCGATATATGTCAAATTGAAATGAATCACATGTTCATTTCGTCGCCCCTTTCAAAATGATTTAGACAATGTTAGAATACCATGTAATCACTGGCAAATCTGTTCAAATCTGAACAAAGATTGTAGTATCGGTTATAATCACAAAGTCCTCTATTTGCGGAAAAGTAATAAAACATTTCTGTCGTATGAATCATATAATTAAAGTTAACATGGTCTTGGTAAAAATAATTTTTTGAATTCAATAAAAGCTCCGAAATTAAAATTCGGATTTTAATTTGTGAAGTTTCCACTGTTATATATAGACAGGCCTTTCATTTTGTGTATTAGATATACATTTGTACTAAGTGACACATTTTGGACTAAGAATAAGATACTGTATAGTAGAACACAGGATACTGTATTCCCATACCTTTGACTACAAATACGAATTTTTATATCACAGGAATGCTTCATGCTAAATACAGTGGCGTTTCAATCACTAGTTTTTTTTTATGCATTTTGTTTAAAAAGTGTTTGAAGATACCAAAGGGGTAATCAGAATCCGTATATCGAAGAAGAACAGACAAAACAATGGCTAAAAGAAAAAGCACAAGAGGACAAACAACGATCTACAAAGCATACACATAAAGCTAAAGATCGAATATCAAGAACTCCATTAAAAACCGGGGGTGAACTCAGATGCCTCGGAAGGGTAAGCAGTTCCTGCTCCACTAGTGGCATTCGTCGTATTAATCTAGTTACAAACCCGGCGATAAGTCGTAAATGAGGAAAGGACCGGGAAGTGCTTACCACAAGTGGAACATATCCGTGGTCATTTGTGACACATATATTCCATAACGGTCAATCAAGTCATGGTAAAAATTTTGAAGTGATGACTTCAACTTTAAATATTCGACATTGTAGACAATATTAAACTTTGGATTCATGCTTGGATCAGCCGAGTAATTTGGTTCAAAAGTCATTGATGGAGACCTTAATTTGAATAAATTTGAATATTAATTATCACACGTTTCATGTCAATTGAATTTTCATTGAACCACTTCGGTGCTCGTCTCGAGTATGGTAGGTCCTGGGTTCGAGCCCCAATCGGGTCGAACAAAAGACTACAAAATTGTGTCCGAGTGGGGCGACATGTCTATCCGCAAATTGTTGTCTTCTTCTTCTTCTTCTTCTTCTTCTTTATAGTTCAGCACTCCATCAACATACTAATGATAACGTGCAAGGCACTGAAATCACTATTATACTCCACGTATATATATATATACATGTATATACAGCCAAATATTTACAAGAGATAAAATCTATATTTCCTTTTTTTTGCTTTTATATACTATACATTTTAGGTTAAAACTATTGTTCAGATGTTGAAGTGTTGTTCGAGAACAGATATTGGGATCTGCTCTCGGAAACTGTCTAGTGTAGTGCATTGTTTTGCAGCTACAGGTAGCACGTTAACCATTACACCACCGAAGTGGTTCAATGAAAATTCAATTGACATGAAACGTGTGATAATCATTGTGTTTCAATGAGCTAGCACAATAAAAATCCAAATAAGCGTGTTGGTCTAGTACAAAGCGGACCTCATCATCATCTCATTGAAAATTAATTTGTTCTCGTCATGATATAGCCATTCCACTGAAATATTGGCAACATCCACTTATATCACAGCCTCTGTTGTCAGAATAACAGAAACGGTTTTACTATATCTATAATAGGCTATATTTGATACCTCCACCCATCAAGGGGAGGCTGTCGTGGTCGTGATCGTATGGTAGTTGGAGTTACAACTAACGTTGTGAGCTTGAATACCCCTCAGCCGATGTGTACTTGATATAACATTATGTGAAAAAGTTTGTAAGTGATTTGCTGCAGGACGGTGGTTTTCTCCGGCTACTCTGGTTTCATCCACCAATAAAACTGACCGTCACGATATAACTGAAATATTGTTGAAAGTGGCGTTAAACACCATTACCCTAACCCTCCACCCCACCCACCCAAATATTAAATAAAAATGTGGGGTTTGTAATATTCACAATAATACAGATATTTCCTTAAATTCCAAATCATTCATTCGAATGAAAGTTTCATTCGAATGAATGATTTGGAATTTAAGGAAATATCTTTATTATTGTATACAATTTACATGTATAGTAAATAGAGATTTGACCTTTGTAGAAACTAGAACTGTGAGTAACCTCACTGAGTGATACCCCCCGCTTGCAATACTATGATGTTCAAACTTTGGAATACAGGTATATTAACAAGTTAATTATCCCCCCTTCTAAATTTTAGACAGCAACGGTATTCCTTCATGCACATCTGTAGGTTGTGTACTACAACTGTGTAAAGTTTCATAAAAATTCAATAAGCAGCTTAGTAGAAGTTGCGCTTACAAGGTACATCCCCCCCCCCCTTTTCGTGAAAGTATAAGTTGAATTATCTCCCCTTAAAAATTTTAGACATCAACGGTATTCCTTCATGCACATCTGCAGGTTGTGTACTACAACTGTGTAAAGTTTCATAAAAATCCAATAAGTCGTTTAGGAGGAGTTGCGTTTACAAGGTACATGGACGGACGGACAGACGGACGGACGGACGGACAGGGTGATTCCTATATACCCCCCCCCCAAATTTTGTTTGCGGGGGAATAAAAACGGGGATGCGTGGTATATTCATTCTATAGGTTATAAAATTAGAATACAAGGCGAACTAGTGGAGTAAAACTCCCACTACATAGACGGGGCTGGAGGTGTCTAAATTATTGTAATAATGAGGTCATCAAATATCTATGAATCACCACGAGTTCCTCCCTCAATCACAGTTAGGATATCCTTAATTTTAAAGGACCTCCACAAATAATAGATCAGGCCGTCCTCAAATATTTCAGGACATCCACAATTCGAAATCAGGATTATAGGAACGTCTGAAACAGATAGGAATACGAATTTCTAGATCGTCCAATGAAAATATATTTATACCTTAGAATATCTCGAATTAAAATTGTGGAGGTACTGATACACACCTCCATAAATATTCAAGAGTATCCTGTATTATATAAAAGCGAATTTTGGAGGTCATGAAATAATTAAGAAAAACGCAAACTTGAATTTGCTGTATGAATAAGAGTTTGAAGATACCAAAGGGGTAATCAGAATACGTAAATCGAAAAAGAACAGTCAACACAATGGACAAAAAAAAAGTACAAAAGGACAAACAACGATCTACAAAACATACAAGTAAAGCTAAAGATCGAGTAACAAGAACCCCACTAAAAACCGAGGGTGAACTCAGATGCTCCGGAAGGGTAAGCAGTTCCTGCTCCACAAGTGGCACCCGTCGTGTTAATCTAGTTACAAACCCGGTGATAAGTCATGAATGGGAACAAGTGGTCATTTGTGACACAGATACATGTATTCCATAACGGTTAACCAAGTCATGGCGCCCGACGACCGTAAAACTTTCGAAGTGATGACTTCAACTTAACCACGAGGAACCCTTGGTTCAGTAACTTCCTTGTTAGCAGCAACCCTCTCAAGGAAATCCTGATATGAACCACAAGCTCTGGAATATCGTATCAACTGAGAGATGTATATTCCATATGCAGGTGCTGCTGGAATGTTGCTATACCTCAGTCATTCTACTGAAATGAGACCAACTGATGGAAACCGAAACAGAAAAAAATATTGTTCAGAATGCGTTTGATTTTGTTATTTTCTTGAAGTACACATATTAGACAAGCATTTTATAGATAATCATTCACAAATATCGGTTCAATGTGATTTTATGACCTAATCTTAGTTGGATGTTTACATGTCGTTACGGAAGTTAGTTTGGAAAATATTTTGCTTAAAAAAATGGTAGTGTATGATTCTCAATGATAATTATCGTTACATTTTTCGATATGAAGTTAGACATTCACAAAAATATAGAATTTTGACTCATCAAGAGCAGAACTAAGGAAAATCTGCAAAATAATCCATGTATACCCTCAAAACGGAAATAAGGACCAATATTTCAACTTCTTCCTTGGGTGATACAAATGTGATATATAATACATTAAAGGGATTTCTCAAATGTTCATTCATGTACAATGCCCACGAAATTAAGTAGCAAAGATATTAGATTTGTTATTTGTTTAGACGGGGTTACACTGTGATCAGGTAGGGACGTTACGGAAGTTATTTGATGTTACGGAAGTTAGATTTTCATGTTTATTTGGAACGGTAAGAACATCAATCTGTCATTTTTAAACAGTAATTTGGAGACAAAATATCTATTTTAGTTGATTGAATGTTTTATCAACATTTTCAATGTCTTTCTGATCCATTTGATACATTCGTAGGAGACAAAATGTCTATTTTAGTTGATCGAATATTTTTTCAACATTTTCAATGTCTGTCTGATCCATTTGATACATGCGTTTTGTTTTCCCAACTGGTCGTGGCTCTTGCAATACAGTTAGAATGTCTGTTCTCGGTATCCAAATTTTGTCAGGACGAGTAGTCCATTTATACTCTTTCCCATACTTCCCTGATTTTTCAAGAAAATTTACTTCAACTTCGTTGTCATCCTTGTCAACGTTCTCTACCTGTCCGATATACCAATTATGTTCGTAAACGCAAGAAACCCAGGTATTTGGTTGAATGTCAAGTTCAATCTGATTTACTGTCTCAACCTGGTTCAGTGTCTCCAGTTCTTCAGTAACTAGACCAGTTTGGTCATTGTTGTCATCATTTCCATTTCCTCTTTTACAAAGAGTGTGTTCTTTCCAGGCATGCGGACTGGTTTTGACATCCTTGAGACATTCCTCGCAAGAGCATGACATATCTCTCATCATGAGTGTGTACTTACTGGTCGGCACTACAGCGTGTAACCTGAATGTTTCTGTAATCGGCAGAGGTTTTTCTTTTTCTTGCAGTATTTTGTCGCCATTGTCAACGTCTTCTTGATTATAAAATAAATACTTGATCTTGCTTCCATTTTCCTCTGTTTGTTTGGCCCAGGCGTAAAAGTCTTCTGCATTCTGAATCAATACTTTCCCCTGTCGAATCGCCATGTCCGCTCCTCTTTTGATACTTGCACCGAGTCCATCACAACTCATACAAGCCTATCACCTATCACGGCGTGGGTTCGTGCCCGGCTGTGTAAATAAAAAAAAAGTGCACTCGACTCGCAGCCGCAAGTGATAAAGTTTACCAGTTGCTTGCCCATGGTCGGTGGTTCTCTCCGGGTACGTATACTCAGGATAAAGATACCATGAAGGAAATTGTTGTAACTAACGGGCTACGTGTACGTTCAGAAGGAATTGCAGTTACTGTAACGGCAAGCATGCTCCTCACAAAAGCATCAGGCTATCTGGCATTAAAAAATCCATTCAAGAGAAAATTGTTTTTATTTTTGTTGTTAGTTTTTTTAATGTGTTGTCTTTTTTGTTCTTTTTTTTTCATAGTTCAGGTAAGAGTTTCGCAGTATATTTACTACTTCTGTTCAGGATTTGGTCATGATGCATCTCAAAACGTTGCTAAAAGTGTTTTAACTGAAGAAAACTTCTGTTCCATGCTCAAATGGAAGACATAAATTTATTGGCTAACTTCCGTAACGGCCCGGTCAAATTTTTCCCGGGACTAAATAAGTTCACATTTCACCGGTAACTGAGCAGACGAAACGTGGTACGTTTTGGTAACTGTATGAATTTATTAAAACTAAATACTTTTTATACTATGGTATATTAATAATGAAAATATTATATATATTCCATCATCAAATAAAATTGCCTTGGTTTTCTTTCTAATGTCTCCGTTTTCATTGAGGATTATCTAAAAAGCTGTCTGCTTTTCCAGAGAACAACATCCGGTGATGTATGAAAAACTAATAAGTTTAGTGGATTCGGTTTCCGGAAAGATGAGGAATTCCGCGAAAAAAATGTTACGGAAGTTAGAAGTTACGGAAGTTAGTATAGGCAATAAAAAGAAACTGTAGTTTGCAATTCCCGTAGTATGTACTCACCCCTAATTCAAATATTTAAAGATTTTATTCTGCTTTATTTGTAGTTCTAGGATGGGAGCGGTAGATCGGACCCAAATGGCTAAATATTGCGTTACGGAAGTTAGTCTCTTAAAGGAGACATTCGAAAATTTTAAGATTTGCATGTCTTGTTCGAAAACGTTTGGAGTAATTAATTCGATAAATGCTTGGTCAGGGAATTGAGCTATTCTGTTTCCATTGCTAGAAATGTTTAAATTCAGCTGCTTGGTATGATTTCTCAACAATTAATTTTGAAAGTGTTACGGAAGTTAGGAGCATTTTTGCGACACTTAAGTTATATTGTGATATCAAGCCTATATAGTAACTCATACAAACATAATTGTGCAATACATTCCTAACACCTTTGTGCATAAAACGTTGTTGAATGTTTATCGTCTTCATCACAAGGCAAATTAAAATAAAGCATCTAATAGTGACATCTTTGCAAGCGACATGACGTTTTCGTACACAACTGAAATTTAACATCCTGAAAATCAGCCCTTAACAATGCCGTAAGGTAGTCCAATTTTTTTAAATTGTCAATTGAACATCCCATTGAAGAGCAAATCGAATTTTCGCCACCTGGTACACTCAAGATAATTTTTAATCGCCCATCATTATATGCGACACGAAAAACACTACTTTGGCCACATTTCATTAGAATGAGTGACAGTTGGTCTATAAATGGAAAGTTCACAATGGGAAATTGAAATCGTCTCTATTGTCGTAAAGTTTCGTTCTTAACCGATCATCGCTGTCATTTTCGAGGTGTAGGTCAAGGTATGAAGCAGACCTATCTGTATCTGTGGTATCCTTTATTTCAAGCTCAATGGGATACATGCGATCAACGAAATCACCAAAACCTAGAATTATTTAGTGAAAGGACATCATAGCGGAACGTGAAATTCAAGGATCGGGCTAGCTTCTTTTCGCGACAAAGATGATAAAAAATGTGTCAAAAAGAAACAATAACAATTTAATTTGTAAATGATATGAAAGTAAATTAGTGCAGAAACGAACTTTTAGTGATTAAAACTATTTACAGAATATTAAAGAAAACTATAGTAGGTTACAGAGAACAGCAGGTGTTAGCTATTCTCTGAAGCTGACGACTGAAGGTATATGGACGAGAGTAAGTGTATTAGTTGTTCTCTGAAGCTGACGACTGAAGGTATATGGACGAGAGTAAGTGTATTAGTTGTTCTCTGAAGCTGACGACTGAAGGTACATGGACGAGAGTAAGTGTATTAGTTGTTCTCTGAAGCTGACGACTGAAGGTATATGGACGAGAGTAAGTGTATTAGTTGTTCTCTGAAGCTGACGACTGAAGGTATATGGACGAGAGTAAGTGTATTTATAGGGAGTTGGTTCCATTGTGGTATACACGGTATGGGAAGACTGATGAATGTCTATGTGTCTTTAGAAGTATGTATTTGCCTATATGTTAGGGGGTGATATTTCCTGGTTTTTGTGTCTGAAACTATTAATATGTCTGATGTAACAGCAACTAGATGGAATGATACTTTGTACATCATAATCAATCTTGTGCGAAGTCTACATTCTGCAAGTGATGGCAAGTTAATTATATTGAGCCCGATTTATATTTTTGACATTTCAAAATAAGACATTATTTTCAAATAAAAAGCAGGTTAAATGGTCGTTCCTATTACACTAACAACACAATAAGATAATTTATGAAATGTTGGATCTGCACCCTAGGTTGCATACTAGTATTTCAAAATGAAATCTTTCTTTTATTAGTCATTCTTGTCACCTACGAATATGAGCACTGAAAATCCTGCAAACTACCACACTAAATTTAATGCTATACGTCCAAAGGAAGAGCCTTTGGATTTGTCTCAGCGACATAACGATAAAAACATTATTAAGCAATCGTTGAAAAGTTTAATTCAGACCAGAAGGCTTGCAGAGGGCAAAGAATTGCTGAGCGTAACATTCTCCAAACAGGAACCTGTTGCTCAAGAGGTACGATATCGGAATGGAAACGCAATGGTCGGCCGGATTATATAATTCAGTCAAATTATTTAGTTGAATATTTTAAATGTTAATAAACACATTAAACGTTAACAGTCGTCTTATACATCATGGAAGAATATATTGCTTCTGACTGCTCAATATTTGATGGCACTTTCGTTATTAAAAAAAGGGGGAGGGTGCTTTCACTTTGGAAAAATACACTTTCTTCTCAGGAAAAACTTTGAATGGAGCTGAAATGTCATCATAGTTAGGAAAAACTTTGAATGAAGCTGAAATGTCATCACTATGACATAACAGATGTGACTTTTCTAAGGTATTCTACAACACAAAAGTGATGTCCAATATTGAAACAGGCTCTCCAGTCTCCTTAATTAATTATAATGGTAAAAGAGAGCATGAAAATGGTTGAATTATTTAAATAAAAAGCTATGCATCATGATATATAGTTATTAGGTGCTAAATGAATGTAACATGTCTAGCACCTGAATAACATGTAACTAACACTACCAGTAACTACTTCTTATCTGAATCTTATTCTAATTCATCTAGTTGTTTGTACACGTAGTTATAACATACATATTGCATCCTGTGGCTGTGAAAGATACAATGTATACATATTACGTAATTTAATTTTGTTTGTATCATGCCATCATACATTTGTACATGAACCTCCCATTACAATATAATCAATGTTTGGAATTGGAGTTATCTCCCATAATTGATACAGGGGCTAAAATATTTCTGGTACTGTGGTACTGTCAGGTGTTCTGCATAAATGGGCCTCTGTGGTGGCAATCATGTGGTATTTGGAAATGCATCTTCATGCACCTATGCAATCAGTGCATGGATGCAACTAGTTTTCTAAGCTTGGTGGTCTGTATATGGATCCAATTAATCTATTTGACAATCTTTCTAACAATCTTTTTCTTTGGTTCATGCTACTTTGTTGTTTCCCTTATTTTTTCATTACAATTGCATTCTGTACCTGTTGATTATGGCTCATAGCTGTAATATTCCCAGTCTGTGTTGCACTTTGTGAAATACAAGGCTTCCCATATTCAAAATGTATAGTGTTTCCTAGTTAAGCAGACTGCTATTGTTTCTTTAGATTTGTCCAAGTCTAATAACAGCTCAATCAATTTTATAATCTTTATTACATCATAAAAAAATTATGACTAAAAGAATCTTTAAACTTCTGGTAAATGTTGGATTGTATGATCGGATATGTAGGTCTTTAAATACTGGCATCATCCCCCAGGTTATTGTTATCTCTATAACTCGAATGCTTGGTATACATAACTAAATATTTTCTACATGTATATCAAGTAAAATTAAAATGACTGGGAATGATTTTCCTTTCATCCTTTTTCTTTTGGCCATTGTATTGTCTGTCCTTCTTCGATTTACGACTTCTGATTATCCCATTAGTTTGTTATCTTCAAACTTTCCTTTCACCAAATATCATCTACAGTTATGATAACAAAAATTAATTCTTATTGAAGAATAGACCTGTAAGATACTTAAGTTTTAGGAAAATGATATAATAAAAGTTTTAGGAAAAAGAAAGACCAGGAAGTAATATGTTAAATGAAAATAAGGGGAAATAATCCTTGGAATTTCATCAACTACATGTACATTCAGAAATTTGTTCCTTTATTGTGTCACAAATTTGTCTTAATAATATTCTATAGGTTTATTGTAAGATACATAACTGTATCTTTTGTGATGGAAGATGAGTCTTAGTTGATGCTAGGTAGTGTTGAGTTTTTGTGTTTTGTGATTCAGTCGTCTATAAAATAGACAGCTATCTTGAATTTTAAATAAAATTGAGAACAATCTTCTAAATTTTGTTTTTACATGGTACATGAAAAAACATACATGTGATTATCTTAAAAGGTGATACAAAAACACAAGACATTGTCTTAAAAGATAGTAATTGTCCCAGAACACTTAAAATGTAAATCATATAACACAACCATTGCATGTACAAAATACTGGTATCAGTACAAATGTTGATGCCTGTTTAATATTTCTGAAATTAATATTACACTTTTTGTATAACTGGAACAAATTTCTAGGGTTATTATGATGTGGCATTGTCCTTTGTTACCATAGGTTTCCATTCTAAAAATGTAGTTTCACATGACTCATTTTCATTATATTTGTACAGGAGTGAGTGAGTGGTTGTTGTTTAATGCCAAGTAAATAATTTTTCAGCTATATCATGGCGAGAACAAGTTACATTCGATGAGATAATGATGTCTGCTTTGTACTTAGTTGAATTTTTATATTGCTAACTCACGCCTCAAGGAAACAACAGTCTGCAGAGAGACATATCTCTTCACTCTGACACATTATCCTGATTTTGAGCCAACCCGTCTTTGCTCTTTCTGCTTAATGCTGCTTGCTTATCAGAGAAGCAACAAAATATAGTCTCTTTGGCTTGACCCGACCATGAGTTGAACCCACGATCTACCAAACTCGAAGCAAGCACGCTAACCATTAAACCACCGATGTGGTTGTATATTTATAGACAATATAATGTTTGGAACAAATGGCTTCTATTTCAGAGTTAAAGTGTATTACTGAACTCATGCTGGTGTGTGGACATTAAATAGAACATTTATATTTTATAAATGTTTTAAGCACTTGCAATGTATAGGTGGCCATTTCTGTAAGAGACTATGTTTAATATTGGTGGCAAATATTTGGAATTATTTGCATTAAGAAATTAAATGTACAATTCTGTGTTTCAGCTCTCACAGGAAGAGTTACAAAAACAACACGAAAGAAAAGAACAAAACAGACGAGCAGCACACAAATGTCGCCAAAAGAGGAAACATAAACTAGAATATTTTATTATGGCAAGTTTGTTTTTGGTTCATTTGTCATCTCATTAAAAACAGATTAACAGTGCTATCAAATATAATTAGGCTTACAAATTGTTAAAGTTCACTGACCATTGATACTATAAACATATTAATATTTACAGTGTTTTACAGGTTTGAACTTTGTGGTGTTTTAAGGTACTTTCAACATTATTTCAGTTTCATCCACCAATAAAACTAACCGCCACGATATAACTGAAATATTGTTGAAAGTGGCGTTTAATACCATAACCACACACAGGCGCGTAATTGAACATATAATTTTTACTATACAAATGCAAGTCAAATTATTAATATCCTTTTATTCATATTTTAAAGTTTGTAAATTTGCTATGACCAATTTTGGCATTAATGTTAAAGGAATTTTATTTTTTTAACTGAAGTTGAACTTTAATTACCTATCTACTAAATGTAGTTACTATATAAAAGCTTTTTTCACTGTGTGCTCATTTTGTCAATTTGCCTGTTTAATTACCATTCTTCACATACTGGTAGATATAACAAAAAATAAAGTGATAAAAATCATGAAAAATGAAATATTCCCATATTAGTCATATATTAATCATGAAATGTTTCACCATTCAACAATGTTCAAAGGAATCTTACACATATTTTATTTAATATTTACAGGAGCGAGAAAAATTAAAAACAAAGAAAAAATGGCTGGAACAAACATTGTTTTCACTGGAAAAGGAAAAAGATAAACTACTTGTAACTCTGAGAACAAACTGCAGAAATATGAATGACAGCGAAAATGTAAATGACGGGGAAAGTGAAGAGAGGGTTAATAATACTAAAAATAAATCTGTGATAACTAACTCGTGCCTTGACCATAATTGCGGGCCACACATTTGCTGTGAGTGTGAATATCTGCCAAAAAATGAAAATTCTTGTGATCAAAAGAAATTTAATAAAATCAATTCTGAATCACGTGAAAATAAACATTCTAATAAGACATCATATGAAAACATAACAAATACAGATGACAGAATTAATTTCCTAAGTTATTATATGAAAACAAATCCAAATAGTAACAAGTGCTCAGTTGAAACAAATATGTTTGAGAACAGTGAGTGTGACTATTATTCTGACCTGACCAGTGACTCGGACAGTAGTGAAGGGTATTTAGTCATTTATGAAAGTGATTCTAGTGATATGTTAACCAACAGCCAGTCCTCGTAGTCACGACCTATAGTTCGTCTTAATATACCGGTATATATATTGGAAATCAAAAGATATTTAGCTTAAAAAAAATAAGTCATCAACAGAATATAGAATGAAATGATGTAAAATAATTACATTATGTGTTCATATCATTTATAAAGGTCCATGTGATTGGTTAGAAGTGAATTCAGAATTGAAACTTTCATCAGTCAAGGAAGTGCACAACCATTCAACCACGCTGACTTTGGTGAACTATTTTCGAAAGTCATGCTAACGTATAACTACCGGTACACACAATGTGGTTTATGGTGTTTAACACCACTTTCAACAATATTTCAGTTATATCGTGGCCGTCAGTTTTGTTGGTGAAGGAAATCAGTGTACCCGGAGAAAACGAACCTGTTGCAAGTCACTGACAAACTTTTATTACATAATGTTGTACTGAGTACGCCTCGCCATGACCGGGGTTCGAACTCAACTTCAGTTGTGATAGGCAGTGATTGCACAGGCAGTTGTAAATCCAACTACCATACGATCATGACGGCCCCTTAATGCACACAATAACAAGTTGAAAATGTGGAATATCAAAACAAATAATAATTTTAATTGTATTTAATAATGTAAAAATGTAATTATAAGTATAGAATGCAATCTTTTGTAGTTTTATTGGTGTGTAGAAGAGTTGACAGAAGTACATTTTGTATAGTCAAACCTGTCTTATGTGACCTTTCAAGGGAACATTGAAAAATATAGGGTCACATCAGACAGGTGGTAGCTAAATACAGGTTTTATTAATATAAAATGCACTGTATTTAAGGAAATTTAAAATTAAGGTCACATAATACAAGTTATTGCTTAATAGAGGTGGTCATTAAAGCAGATTTGACTGTATATTCATACAAAATGTGCTATGTGTACATACTTCTGTCAATGATTTTTTTGCACCAATGAAATTACAAAATATTGCATTCTATTCTTAAATGAAATTGGTATCATACACAAAATATGGCAATTTTAAAAAGTAAATAATATGTGATGAACTAAATGTATGGAGGTCATGGGTCAAGTTAGGGCAACTTAGGAAAGACGATATTTGACAAACTATGAATGAAAAGTGATTCCAATATTTTGTATTGTCATGTTGGATCAATGTCTATTGAAACTTATTTTTACAATACCATATCTTTATTTCTTACCAGACATAATTTTTATATTGTTTTAAAGTTTTGTATAAAGCTACAGTATCCCCCTCTTATAAGACCACAGTTTCTGCATAAAAAAATGGCCTCTAGTGAGGGATTAATTTAGCAGCATTTTACTTACATGTATCTTATGCATTGGTAAACATGGTCGTGTAAAAAGGGGTCTAAGTAATTATATGAAATTTGTTCACGCCATGTTGTAGCTGAAATACTGCTAAAGTTGGCATTAAACACCATTCAATCAGTCAATGTAAAAAGGGTGGTCTTTTGTGAGAATGTAATCAACTCCTCCCACATTTGTTGATTGACAGCCAGATCATGGAAACCTTTCAGAATGTTTGTACACATAATATTGTTGTGCACTTCATGTAAGGTATTGATTCTTTGAATTATTTTTGTACATGTTTGGACAATTGTTGCAATTAAACTAAATAAGTATATTTTAATCACTGTTCATAATATTTATAGTGTGTTTCTTAAGTTCAATTTGATATCCCATTATTTTGCTTTGATATCTTTTAGGACAAAAATATGAGATTTTTAATGCAGGATTGTCAATAGTTTTGTGTAATCACTCTATTGTGCTATCCCCATCACTATACTATGTATATTATATTTATGAGTGTAATTTTATTTTTAAATTGACAAAAAGGATTGATGTTAAATTTAAATAATGAATGATTTTGATTCTTACATTTTCTGATGGAAAGAACACCATTTGTCATTTAGTATTTTTTATTACTTCAACTTTACTTTTCTGATCAATTATGGTAATCTGTTGCATATTGTCCCACCTTCTTGTCAATAGAAATTTCAGGAAATAATTTAGACTATCTGCCTAGCTCATCACCAGATATAATTGACTAGTTTCTTGAATTCTATGATTTACCATGTAGATCTTCCATCATCAAAATTTGGTCTCCATTCATTATATTACTGGAAATTGCTGGAAGTGGCACAAAGCATACATTTGATAAAAATTATCATCTGAGATTTTACCCCAAAGCAAAAGTCAGACTTTCAAATAGTATTCTATGTTACTTTTAACTGCATTTTTATTAGCATCAGAAAACATTCTATAAAATTGGCAATTAAATAAGTATTTTTTTATTTTGTATATTATGCTTCCACATGTTTGGATTAAAATTTACCTAATTTTGTACAAAAAAATAATACAACAATTGTGTACTGTGTACAAACTTTGAGAGTTTTTTATATCATTATTTTTAATTTTAACATATTAAGTGAGTTATTATATTTTTCACATTCAAATTCCTTTTTGGAAGTTGAACATCTTGTTCTACAACATAAATGGCTCAGTTGTTTGTTATGAAAATTCAAACTTACTTTCTATGTTTTTTTCAAGATTGATTTTTTATCCAATGTGTGGGTGTCCATGTTATAAATGAACATGATAGTGTTTCATTTATGTCTATTTTAGTTCTATTCATGTATTTAAAGCTATAAATGACTGATTAACAAACTTTGGGATCTTCTTGACTTCTGTCTTAAAATCAACTTATTGCAAAAATGCAATGAATAATTTTTTTTTTTTTTTTAAATGTTCAGTAGTTGTAACAAACAGAATAAGAATTAGATGCCATAGATGTATACACTTCCTTAATGTATTTACCAAAGTTTACCATGTTTTTATAATAACTAAAACATTCTCTTCACTCGATAGTGGGATGAGGTCAAGACAAGATTAACATGTATATCACAGTAAACTTTTATATACTTATTTGGTTGAAGGTATTTAGAACAGACAGCAGATATGCCATTTATTGATATGATTTTAATTTTAGGTTTGTCCATATAAATGACAAGTTTGCTTGAGTTAAGAAGATCAGTATATAGAACATATAATCTACAATTGTTTTTGTTTATTTAAGTAATATAGATAATGAGAATGTGTTGTTTTTTTATATTGCTTTGTAGATATTATTTTATATTAGTTTTCTAAGTAAAGTGCCATTTATTATCCCTGTACATTCAAGTAGAAGTCTGTCTGTCTGTAGATCTATCACTTTCTTGTGACTTTGACCTTTTCTTTTTGTCTCAGGTATTCATTTTGAAGGATATACTAGTTTATGACCTATAGATATACAGTAATATTTTAATTTGTAAGATTGTCAGATTTGTACTAGTAATTGATTCATGTATTCTCGAACTTTGGCAAGTTGTTTCCTTGGATAGCAGCTTTGAAGGGTTAGAGCAAAGACTGGTTGGCTCAAAATCAGGATAATGTGTCCGAGTGGAGCAACATATCTTCCCGTGGAATGTTGTTTCAGTGAGCTAGCACCATAACAATCGAACTAAGGAAAAGTCAAATACTCAGATATTGCATAGTAACATGATGGGTCCTTTGGAATTCAACAAGACAAAGGTAATTTACTGTTGATCAGAAATTTCTACCAAAATAGGACTTGATAAACATAGCATCAGAAATGCAATGCAGGTATATGTGAACCATGTGTCATATTTTTGCATATATAGTATGCTTGCTCGTCATTTAGATGTATAAATGTGTTTGAATTTTTAGCTTACCCGCCCCAATGGGCCATGTAAGATATTGTCATTACTTTGTGTCTGTTCTCTACATCTAGTAGCTTCTTCATATTTTAATCTTGATCTGAGAAATCGGTGGACCAAAATAGAAAGACTTGAACTGGGATGGTCCTCATTCAACAGGGCTTCTAGAACCCATTAAGCTATCAAGGAATATTCTTGATAACCACTATTAGAAAAATTTAATATAGGACCCTTTTTTTTTCTTTTTTTTTTTGTGTAAATTGAAAATCCAAGAATGCTGCCATTGTATAGATTAAAATGTTAAAAGTTAACAGACAACAGACGCCTATCAAATATGGCTGCATTTCCTTTGTTTATATCAGACTGTGTTGTGAAGTGCAGGGATATAGCAGTCATTTCCAACTGCATTTGTTACTAAATATTTTTCTACAAGATTACTCTGATTTTAAAGTAATTATATAGATTTTATAATACATGTATGTACCATATACAAGAGACTACGTACACACGAGAGTTATATCACATGTATGTACCATATACAAGAGACTACGTACACACGAGAGTTATATCATCTTCAGAGTGCTTTATTAATGACTTTGTTATATTGCTTATGCAGATTTTACATAAGAAAATGTAAAATAAATATGTTAATCAGTATTGTAGTGTGTGAGACTAAATGTTCTGCACTAAATAAAGGCATTTAACAGTTGCTATTTGTTTTTATTCAATTGAAATATGACTGTCTATGCTAATAACTTTGTTAGATCAGAATAAGTGAAGTTTTCTGCCCAAAAACAATAAAAGAAAAAATTATTATCTTCAATCCTAATGGCAATTTGGTGATTCTTAGTTTAATGAGCAATTTTTCAGCTATATCATCAGTTATTTCATAGGAAGAACAAGTTACATATGATGTGATGATGATGTATGCTTTGTACTAGACCAACATGCTTAATAGGATTTTTATAGTGCTAGCTCAGTGAAGCAACAGTACGCAGGTAAACATGTATCTCCACTCGGATACATTATCTTGGTTCAGAGCCAACCAGTCTTTGCTCTTACTCCTTAATGCTGTGTTCTTGGCAGAGAAGCAACAAATACCAATTTTATTATCCCCTCGCCAACGAAGTTGCGAAGGCATATAGTAACGCTTCCATCCGTCCGTCCTTCCGTAACATCCTTGTGAACACTCTAGAATCAACATCCTTCAATGGATTTTGACCAAACTTGGTACATACTTAGTCCTTAAGAGAATCTGGAACCCTATTGATTTTCAAGGTCAAAGGTCAAGGGGTCAAATTTTTAGGCGAGGGGATACGCCACGCTTTGCGTTGCCCTTGTTGTCGTTGCAATTGTTTTGACCAGACTGGCCTCAAACCCACGATCTACCAAAATGATTATTCCTGTATTTCAAGTGTTTTTGACATATTTAATTTGGTGCAATCTAAATCTGACAATAATTTCTTCTTTGTTCAATGTTCTTTTACAAAAAGTGAGGCAAGGACATCCTTACAGGTATTTAATATTGTATATTTCATCATTTTACATTGCCAATTACCTAACACGAGTTGCTGTCTTCAAATAATCAATAGTTAATGGTAACGTCTTTTAGCCAATCGAAGACAATTTTTTTCATCGTGGCAGATTCTTTTCCATTTTTTATATTGGGGGTACCTTCAAACACATTTTGTTGACGATTTTGATGAGAAGGATCGTCTGTTTGAGATTTTCTGTATACATGTACTCTTTTACAGGTAATTTAAGTCACATACATTGTTTTTTATCATGTAGATTATACAAACAATTATGAATTGATCAGGTCAGTCGACATCGCATTTTCATGACAGCTCTTTCAATATGTACAATTACAATACGTTTTTCACAACAATTATTGTTTACTAACAAAAAAGTGCAATTTTTGTAAAATGGCTAGGTATGACACAGAGCATAGTCTCAAATAAGACTGGTTATAAACAACCTACATCTTGAGGGATGGATGTTCAAGACATGATTTGTTAAATCATTTAGGTTAATTGGTTAAAAATGCAAGCAAATATGCCAGATTGTTTCAGTGATGTAAAATGAGTATTCCTAGTCTTGGCCGATTGTATTAATGGAACTAGGGCAGGCCATGTAAAATTAACTACAACATATTCAGAGGTTACAAAATTTATTGTTACAAAATTAACAAAAGAAAACTTTATAACACATTAAATATAAATATAAATTATATAAAATAAATGCTGTATAAATAGTACAAAATAACAAAATCATACCACAGACACACAAAAATCAGATCAGGTTGTTTGGTTCTATATTGCTCGTAAAAACACATTGCACAATCGTCAAATATCTAAAAACCCTACAACTAATATTTCCCATATCTAAAGGAAATCTTAAAGGAAATCAGAAAATATAATTACTGAAAATATTAGAAAACCAAAATTTAAGTGGGCTGAGCCTGTGTCGCTCACCTTTCATTCTGCATTTTGAGGAAACTTAATACAAAACCTTCCATAGGTGCTTCCCACCAAATTTCGGTTCATTTTGACAAAGCAGTTTCAGAGAAGAAGATTTTTTAGAAATCGACAAATCTGAAACAAGAATTGCCTGTGGATCAAAACGAAATGAGCAATCTCTATAGAGGACTTTCCATAGATGCTTCCAACCAGGTTTCATATCATTTGGCCAAGTGGTTTCAGAGGAAAAGCTGTTTTAGAAATCGACCAATAAGAAACAAGAATTGCCTATGGTGGCCATGTTTGTTAACGGATCAAAACGGCATGAGCACTTCCTATAGAGGACCTTCCATAGATGCTTCCTACCAAGTTTCGGTTCATTTGGCCAAGCGGTTTCAGAGGAGAAGATTTTTAAAAATCGGCCAATCAGAAACAAGAATTGTCTGTGGTGGCCATGTTTGTTAATGGATCGGGACGAAATGAGCAATCTTTATAGAGGACCTTCATAGATTCCTCCTACCAAGTTTCAGTTCATTTGGCTGAGGGGTTTCAGAGGAGAAGATTAAAATGTGAAAAGTTAACGGACGATGGACGCCAAGTGATGGCAAAAGCTCACATTGCCTTTGGCAAGGTGATATAAAAAGGGGTACATAGGGCCCAGCATGATAAGACAGCAGCAAGTCGACAAGGCTCATCTTCTCCACCAGTTTTACTGTAGTCAAGCTATACTTGAACCCCATAACTGACAGAGTATTAACATCATCATCACAATCAATTCAGACAGTGCTGGTGATGTTACAACAAGGAATTGGTCCATCTTGAAGGCAGGCATTAAGATGCTCAAATTGTCATGATGTATAAAATAGTAAATGAAAATGTAGCTACATTTTGTATTACTAAAAAGACATACCTAAGCCACCCTTGACACAATAATGGCATATGCATTCCTCATCTTTCATTATTGCTCCTTGTACATGTAAGACTCAACACAGACAAGAATCATTTCCCTTTTTAGGATATCTCAGTGGAACCTGCTGCCACAATCCACATTCTAGAGTCTCTCGGTTGAAACATTAAATGCTGTTGTCTCCTCTATCAAATACTAATCAATTAAACATATTAATATTTTTCAATTGTCATTCGCAACCTCTTGACATAATCTTGAATGTGGACAGTATTTGGTAGAAGTAGAAGTCTCCAATTTCTTTTGAAAGACTTAATTAATGTTTGGTATGCATACAAAATCAGTTATTCAATGCTGTTTAGCATGTGGGATGTGCAAATTTATTAACCCAATTTTTACAGCAATTAATGTATTAGTAGCTATAGGCTATAAGCATATTCTCCTGTTTATACAAAATCTGAATATTTAATTGAAATACAATGAAAAAAAATATAAAATCTGACATCATGTTGAATATATAAAAAGTAACTTGCATATGACCCGTAATGGGATTTTTTTCACATGTCCTACTCTGTGATATAGCAGTAAAGAAGAGCAAGTCAGAGATCCGAATTTTATCAGATTGGTGATAACTGATGTTTGCATTAACTGGAACAGAATGAGTGATATCAATAATATTGTCATTATTGCAGCTCTATACAGGAGGGAAATTTATAATATTAGATATTAACCTAATCAATTATTGCAGCTCTATACAGGAGGGAAATTTATAATATTAGATATTAACCTAACCAATTATTGCAGCTCTATACAGGAGGGAAATTTATAATATTAGATATTAACCTAATCAATTATTGTAGCTCTATACAGGAGGGAAATTTATAATATTAGATATTAACCTAACCAATTAATAAGTGAGCAATAGCTTGTGTTTAAAAAAAACCAGAAACTAGAGGCTCAGAGGACCTTCCATAGATGCTTCCTACCAAGTTTCGGTTCATTTGGCCAAGTGGTTTCAGAGGAGAAGATTTAAAAAAATCAGCCAATCAGAAACAAGAATTGCCTGTGGTGGCTATGTTTGTTAATGGGTCGGGACGAAATGAGCAATCTTCATAGAGGACCTTCCATGGATGCTTCCTACCAAGTTTCGGTTCATTTGGCCAAGTGGTTTCAGAGGAGAAGATTTAAAAAAATCAGCCAATCAGAAACAAGAATTGCCTGTGGTGGCCATGTTTGTTAATGGGTCGGGACGAAATGAGCAATCTTTATAGAGGACCTTCCATGGATGCTTCCTACCAAGTTTCAGTTCATTTGGCTTAGGGGTTTCAGAGAAGATTAAAATGTGAAAAGCTAACGGACCACAGAGGACGGACGCCAAGTGATGGCAAAAGTTCACATTGCCTTTGGCAAGGTGAGCTAAAAAAGAAAACACAGCAACAATAAGATTTTGAACAGACCATTAATCATGCAAATTAAATTAATTTTATTTAAATACATTGTATATCACTTCAATTGGTCAAGAGCATATGTCTATTGCTAACTTATTAATGCATTTTGTTTAATAACGATTTAAATTAACTATTTCACAGTAAAATGTTTTACAAAGTATATTAATTTAATTAACTTCGAATCTTTTCACAAGTAATTTTATAATCAAGTTACTCTCATAGCTTTTAGTTACTGGTACATGTTAAAATCAAAATCTACTAACAGTCTGTCTTAACTTAAATAGATTAGTAATAAATGAATGTGTCACAAGATTTCTATTAAATATGGACTTTTTAACAACAGATTCCATAGAAAATATCATTGATAATATTGTCATCATGATATGGCAAGATAAAAAAATAAATAAATGAACACATGTATTTTGTTAGTTGTATTATTTTTCCCCAATTTAAAGCTATTTATAGATACAAAAAATGTTTGCTGAATTGATGGTTTGGTTTATAGTGTTTAACGCCACTTTCAACAATATTTCAATTTTATTGGTGGAGTACCCGGAGAAAGCCACTGACCTGTCGCAAGTCAATGACAAACTTCATCACATAGTGTTGTATCGAGTACACTTCACCATGAATGGGGTTCGAACTCACAACTTTAGTGGTGATAGGCAGAGATTGCACAGGTAGTTGTAAATCCAACTACCATACGATCACGACCACGACGGACCCTTTGCTGAATTGAAAAAGAAATGAATTAATGAATATTTTCATGCACCAGTATTTTAATTCAGTTGCATTATCAAGATAGTATGAGACTGTAAATTATGAGAATTGCATATCAAATAAATTTCCGTTTTACTGATATTGGAATATGTTAAATTAACCAATGAAAAATGGATAGTAGACCAATACTTTTAATAAAATATCACTTTTCAGCTTTTGAAAATGAATATGATATAGCTATTAAAATGATAATGTTTCAGAATGTATAAAGCAGTTTTCAAATCAATTTAATTTAGCTCATGACCAAAATTTTAACAAGGTAGTTTAACTTGAACAATTTCCCCCAAGTTTGTAGCATTTATCTTAAATTAGACATGGAAAAAATAAGATTAAAACAGTTTCAATGCAAAAAAAATAAGACATTTTTATTCTGATTACGGTAGTATCAATGGTACCAATAGAAGTATAATTAGTGTTACATAAAGGTTCACGTCAGATGGTATAATATTGTTTTAACTATAGCAAGTAGAATTGTATCATGTAACAATGTTTTTCTGATTCATAAAAGTCACCATTCACTTAATCTAGAAAGAACAAGGACACGTCTAGAAACAAATTTTGTTTCCACTCACAACGAATACAACCCTTTACCCTCTTTAAAAAAATGCAATAAATTGGAACAAACAAAAAAATCAACTAAAATAAAGTGCCACAATTTACCGGTTTACAATATGTTGAAAAAACACTGTCAACAAACATGAATTTGAATGGCAATATAGCAGATTTAATTTTTGATATCACTTATCTGGAACTTGAATGGAAGTATTTTGTAATTTATTCTACATTATTGGCACAATACAATGAATGTCAGCAGTAACAAGTAGTGGTCATGGTTACACAGGGTACAACCTTTAACAAGTCATGGTTACACAGATTATTCCAGAAACGCATTGTACACAATAAATTTGATATCTACGATTTTATTACACAGGCTACAACCTTTAACTAGTCATGGTTACACAGAGTGCAGCTTAAAAAAATGAGCACTTAAGAAATAGGGGGAAATCACTAAAAATAAGAATTTTAAACAAAATAAAGAGATTCTTTCAACTTACCATTTATAATTATTGTAAAACATAAATTATACATTCCAATAAAAACACCAATTTTTTTTGTCAGCACACACTGGCCAGATTTTGTGCAAAGCTTTTATTTTATGCATACTGCATTAATTGAATTGTCTGCAATTCAAAATTTCCTATCATGACCTTAACAATATATTTCTGTGTTATCTCCCCTGGTGAGGCTTACAACAGTGCTATCACTAGTCAATCAAAAGAAATATGCACATTACACGTGCATGATTCATTCTCCCAACTGGTTAATTAGCAAAATAAAGATTATTCCCTTTTCAGACCTCACTAAAAAAAAAAATTTATAAGCTTGGGATATTATTTCTTTCTAACTTGAGTTTAGAATAGAACTAAAAAGAGTATCCAAAGACGAGAAAAGAAGCTTCTGATATGACAGAGGCATTAGAAGTCACTTCAATTCACAATATCAAACATGTAAATAAAAAAGGAAAACAGCCACAGAAACCATATGCCCATGGCAATTACCTTATGTAAAGATTTGTTGATAGATAGGATTCCCTTTCAAAGGGGGCCTACAAGTCAACGTATCTATTATGCTTCAAAACACTTAACATGATTATGTGGTGTCTTAGTTAGTAATTTAGAGGGGAATTTTTCATAGAGCAGGAAAGAGAATTGTAAAACACTGTCGACACATATTATGAATGAGAAACAAATACCGTATATATAGCCTATAAATATAATTATTGAATTGTATACAATATTTTTTTTTCAAAATTTAATGCACAACTTTTATTCCAAGGGACTTTTTTTTATACAAGATTTAAGACACAATAATACAACCTATACTGTTTTATAATATTGATAATATAATATTCAAATGGTACAAAGTTATAATTGGTAATGATTTTAAATGGAAAATACTTATAGTAATTGACTATGATTTTAATGAACTTATATAAAAAATAATAATGATATTTATGTATAGTGTGATACAAATAAACATAATATTAAATAAATAACACATAAAACAGTTACATATGGTCTGGTAATTATTATGTCATCAAATTATTCATAATTACATGTTATATTTAGATTTAGAATGTGTTGTAAAACTGTGCACAAAAAACCTCAAATTCCATTGTGTTAAAAAATGTTATACATTTGGTTAGAAGTTCAAATGAAAAAAAACCTATTGTACATATTTATGTTTGGTTTACATTTGAAAAAATTTGGTTTTCTGTTTTGTTCCTGCTCTGAATAGAGATCTTATGCATACCTGCCAACTCACCTGATTTCAGCTGGTCACACCCGATAATTCATAAGATTCTTAAGAACGTTGAGAGAGCTTAATCTCTAAATGACCAATAAAAATTGAATCAATAAAAAATAATAATTCTACATGATTTCAACATCTAAGAGCATTGAAAAATTGAAAAGAAATTGTCCTCTTTTCTTTAGAGACAATATATTATTAGGTTCTTGTGTCATTATTACAAACATAATGTGTTTAGTGACATCCTTGTAAACCAAATAAAGACTGAGCAATTAAATAAATCATAAATAAACTAAGTATAAAAAAGTAACACTATAACACAGCCATCACTATGACAACAGACAACAAATATCAACATTATTCCACCTTAAGTAGTTCTGCCTTTGATATACCACTCAAACTTGAGCTAAGGTACAAGACAAATAAATAATACCTTTTTTATATGTCCAATTTACCATTCAATACTAATAATTTCTATTCAATACAAAAATGATTTCTAGCATAGGAACATCGTAACTAGAAACTTTTTACAATGTAATACAAATTGTACGCATTTTTTTTCAATTCAGGAAAAGTTGTTATTCATTTGATCATTCTTTTATTAGTCTACATACCTGTTTTGGTTGTATAAAATGCACAAATGTAACATATAAGTTTATAAAGTAAATATCACCTGCCATTTTGATTTTTCCTTAATTGTTGTTATGCACTACATTATAAGTATATTTATTTTATCCTACACTGGTTCTATTTGAGCAATCAAATTTCATTGACTGGATAAATGTTTGCTATATATGGTCACGGACCAATATATTTTTTTTTTGGTACCCGATTCATGTAGAACGACACTTGTTTCTACTCTTTGCAGACAATTTGGTAGTTGTTTTGGACTTTTTGACATTGCAGAATAAACACAATATACCGTACATACTTTGTCGGTAATTATAAAATTAACTTGCACTCGATGCAAAACAGGGCAGAAAAAGTTCGCCAAATGCTTACTTTTCTATCTGTTTCTAAAGCTCATACAAATAAATTATATATTTTCCAACAATATATGTATATTGTCTATATAGATTACCGGTATGTAATTTTTCTACTAAAACAACTAAGAATCATGAAATTATTTGAAAATGAAGAAATAATACACTAATAATACATCAATTAAATTATAGAAAAGGTGTTAGAATTTCCACATTTAAATGGCCCTATAATTGTCTTATCTTTATAAGCATGCAGAGATGGACACAGACAGTTATCCTTGCATTAATTTCTACAAAAGACGTTTAGCTTTCATAACTTATATTACAGATCTGTTAGAATGTAACATCTACTGTTCAGTTAGAATTGCTCTAGCCTTTAATGCTCCAGATCTCTCTCTTGTCTCGTCTCTCTGGGGAGTCAAGGCTCGTTTTCTATTTCTCCGCATTCTGGACAAATCTTCCCCAAATACATCTCCTGTCCTTAAAGCTGATATCAATTCATCAAATTCTCCTTAAAATATTGAAATAGATTGATTGACACAATAATTTTTCATAGGAATATCAGAAATGGGTACTTTTCTACATATTTATTGTGATACAAGATTTATTTTATCAGGAAACATGAGCACAAAAATAGACCATCAGTACACTTCACCAATTTGAGTGTCTTTGATTCTCATAGATTCAATATGTGCAGAAAATAGAAAATTCCTACATTTTTTCATCCAAAATCTTACTTCATCACTTTCTTGAAATATCTTATGAATAGTCTGCAATTAGTGTTTGGAATTTTCACAAAAAGTGAGGGTATCAAATCATTGTTTTTAGTAACTGTCCATCCATTTTGTAATGTTGAAATTGAGGGCAGATTGGGGCCATTAAGCTAAACAGACCATTGTTTTTATTTTTATTTTGGTGATCACTTAATCTACATTGCTTTTAAATTTCTTTATTTGATGGGAACCATTTGAATCCTTACCATAGCTAGATATGTTCTTTGAATCTGGGGTGCAAAGTTGGACCCTTACACTGCCTACTCTTTTGTTCTTTGATTATGGATACCTCTTTTTAACCTTTCCATACTTTATCTAGTCCTTCATAGTATATCTCTGCATTTTAACTAGTTAATATATCAACTCTCTATAACTATCTCTCCTGAACTCAAATATTTCTTAGCTCTTGATAGTTAAATTGTTCACAATTGTAATCCTTTCGAGACTTGCAGTTAAAATAAAAAAAATAACTCTTATGTTGAAAATTAGATTCTGTGATTTCAGTTCACTTCCCAGTCAGTTGAATATCTTGTGTGTCAATTATAAGCTTTTAAGATACATGGGACGGATATATTAACACAATTATGAAAAGAATGTCTTAACAGTAATGGTCAACAATTCCACCGATATCAACAAAACAAACAACTACCTCTTACCTCAAACCATTAAGCACAAAAAAAAACAAATTTAAATTTGTATTTTTGCCATTGTAAGGATTTGTTGGGGATAAATCCATTCTACAGCGACTTGTTTCACTAGTACAACAATTCAATGATATTATTTCGTCATTAATTTCTCCTCCCTTTCGGTTCTATACTATGGATGCATGCAACCAGTATATAAAAAGAACTGTAGCAGTGTATAAAATCAAAATCTCAAAATCTTAAGATCAGAAATTGTATATGACTATTATGCAAACTTTTCTTGTCATGATAAATGTAATACTAATATATTATGTACCTTTAGCAGACTGGGCTTTACCATTACTTCCTCTTCTTAGTCTGGATTTTTCTCTTTCTTTCCTCATCTATTAAATTATAAAACACATGGTGTACAGTCAACTCCTCTTAATCATATATCAAATAACTGCATATTTCCATATTAACATGGAACCATGTGCTATTGACATAATGTCAAATCTTTTGGTTAATTGCAAAACCAAATTCTTGCCAAAAATATTATTTCCATCACTTGCATTGACAGTTGAAACAAAAATATTATGTTTGAAACTTGTTTCAAGATGATTTATTGATTTTTTTCAAGAAAATGTGTGTTTAACAAGTTGGTGCAGAAGTATTGTTTATTTCCATTTATTTAATAAAATATGTTTTGTATACTAGAGGCTGAGCCTGTGTTGCTCACCTTTCATTCTGATTTGAGGAAATTTAATACAGAACCTTCCATAGGTGTTTCCCACCAAATATCGGTTCATTTTGACAAAGCGGTTTCAGAGAAGAAGATTTTTAGAAATCGACCAATCTGAAACAAGAATTGCCTGTGGTGGCCATGTTTGTTAATGGATCAAAATGAAATGAGCAATCTCTATAAAGGACCTTCCATAGATGCTTCCTACCAAGTATCATATCATTTGGCCATGCAGCTTCAGAGGAAAAGCGGTTTTAGAAATTGACCAATGAGAAACAAGAATTGCCTATGGTGGCTATGTTTGTTAACGGATCAAAACGGAATGAGCAATTCCCATAGAGGACCTTCCATAGATGCTTCCTACCACGTTTCGGTTCATTTGGCCAAGCTGTTTCAGAGTAGAAGATTTTTAGAAATCGACCAATCAGAAACAAGAATTGCCTGTGGTGGCCATGTTTGTTAATGGATCGGGACGAAATGAACAATCTTTATAGAGGACCTTTCATAGATGCTTCCTACCAAGATTCGGTTCATTTGGCAAAGTGGTTTCAGAGGAGAAGATTTTTTAGAAATCTACCAATCAGAAACAAGAATTGTCTGTGGTGGCCATGTTTGTTAATGGATCAGGACGAAATGAGCAATCTTAACAGAGGATCTTCCATAGGTGCTTCCTACCAAGTTTCGGTTTATTTGGCCAAATGGTTTCAGAGAAGAATTTTAAAAATCAATCAATCAGAAACAAGAATCACCTGTGGCGGGCATGTTTGTTAACGGATCGGGTCGGAATGAGCAATCTTTATAGAGGACCTTCCATAGATGCTTCCTACCAAGTTTCGGATCATTTGGCAAAGCTGTTTCAGAGGAGAAGATTTTTAGAAATTGACCAATCAGAAACAAGAATTGCCTGTGGCGGCCATGTCTGTTAATGGATTGGGACGAAATGAACAATATTTATAGACGACCGCCCATAGATGCTTCCTACCAAGCTTCAGTTCCTTTGGCCAAACGGTTTCATAGAAGAAGAATTTTAAAAATCAGCCATTCAGAAAAAAGAGTTGCCTGTGGTGGCCATGTTTGTTAACGGATCGTGACAAAATGAGCAATCGTTACAGAGGACCTTCCATGGATGCTTCCTACCAAGTTTCAGTTCATTTGGCTGAGGGGTTTCAGAGGAGAAGATTAAAATGTGAAAAGTTAATGGACGACGGACGCCAAGTGATGGCAAAAGTGCTTATAAAAATCATGAAATATTATGAAAATACGAAATATACTTTTAAACTAGAGGCTCTAGACAGCCTGTAATCGCTCACCTGGTAAAACTTGGCAGGGTTAACCTTTAGAAACGCTAAGTCTAACAAAGATTCATATTTTCTTGTGACTTTAGACACAATTTGCTTACCACTGAATGTGTGCTCCATAAATTCTGAAAACCTAAAGTTTTTGTTTTGCAAGTCAAAATTAAAATCTCCCATGGTAAGTATATTAGACTGCTTAAGTTTTAATTCTGGAAGAAGGTTATCAACAAACATATTTTTCAAGTCTTTCTGTTTGCAGTTAGGAGCAGCATGGACAAATCAAGTCAACTGGCTTGGTACTTTCTGAGAAGAAAAACTTAGTACAAATTCCCATAGGGTCCCATAGCCTTCTATTTTCAATGAAATTCCCATAGGGTCCAATGGTAAAATAAATCGCCTGGTGACGGCCATTTTGGATTTCCGATCCACACAAAAATAAAAAGGTTGGTAGAGGACCACCCAGTCATCATCTCTATAATGTTACAATTCCATCGGCTGAGTAGTTTCTGACAAGAAGATCTTCAAAGTTTCAACCAATCAGAACACATTGTTGGGCCTGGCAGCCATGTTGGATTTCCGATCTGCACCAAAATAACAAATCTGGTAGAGGACCTCCCAATGAACATTTCTGTCAAGTTTGGTCCAAATCTGTTCAGTGGTTTCAGAGAAGAAGATGCAAATATGAAAAGTTTACAGACACGGACGACGACGACGGATGCAAAGTGATGACAAAAGCTCACACGGCCCTTTGGACCAGGTGAGCTACAAAGGTAAAAAAAATCGCAGTTATCATGCCAATTCACGCAAATGTAATGCACCACAAACAGATTATCGGTACAGAATGTGAATGTATTGCCAAATCTATAGTCACACTTTTGAAATTTCCCCTTACATATAGCATGAAATTTGTTAAACTGTGTTCTATAAAATAAATTTCTTCTCAAATTTCGGTAAAATTTTACTTAACAAATATGTTTTTCCATAATAGCTTTGGTTTATTTATCATAAAAAAAATCACTTAAGGCATATATTTCAGAATTAGTTGAATATTAAAAATGTATGAAATTTTCTTAATGTGAATTTTAATGTAATCTGCTTCCGAGCTAATGGTATTCCTGCGAGCGTCGTCTACTGCTTATAGATGTCTTGTTACTCGTCGCAAGTCGTAACTCTTTAGATTAGGACTAGTTTAGTGAAATGTATGTATACGTGCACGTAATGAAATCGTATGTGTACTCCAAGAATTACGATTTACGACCAATTTAGTGAAACAGTCACCTGGTGTATTGGTATGTAATATGCAATCAAGCACAGTGCTACGGGAAATGTTTATGCTAGCTTTTAACCAAATGAACATTTGATTGATTTTTTTTCTCATTTTTGTGATCATATTTAATTTATGCTAAGGTTGGCCATTCAGAAATTGTTGAATCCACGAGGACGCTTTAGATCTTTATCGATTCGTATCCAAGTCAGATTGGTATTTTATATACTCGCCACCGGTTATGACGATACATCTATTGAACTGTTTACATGTAGACAGGTATGAAAGTTAGTACTTCTGCAATTTAAAAAACAAACTTTGAACTACAGTTGTTTTCTTGCATTGTTGCAATTTGATTTGAGGTCTGTAAAATAATAATTACAACCTTTAATCTATTTGCTTCAGTTTTTGACTGCCAATATACGTATCATTCCCTAGCATTATAGTTGAACCTTCGAGCAAACTGGTAGAGACATATCCTTCTGCTGAAGACTACACAAATTATAACAATTGATGTGGTATTATATCAAAGCACAGTAATATTTAAACAAAAAAAGGGGGGGGGGGGGGTTACATATACACAGGTATGGAAGACTCCAATAGTCAAGGTTGATAGAAATAGATATTTGACATTGAATAGATATCCTTTAGGCAATTGTGAATAAAAAACAAGCTTCAGTTGTAGCCATGTTAGTTAACCGATCAGGACGAAATGAGCAATCTTCATAGAGGACATTCCATAGATGATTTACCAAGTTTCGGTGGTAGCCATGTTTGCTAACCGATTGGGACGAAATGAGCAATCTTCATAGAGGACATTCCATAGATGCTTCCTACCAAGTTTCGGTTCATTTGGTCAAGCGGTTTCAGAGGAGAAGATTTTAAAAAATCGGCCAATCAGAAACAAGAATTGTCTGTGGCGGCATTGTTTGGTAATGGATCATAACAAAATGTGCACTCTCTAGAGAGTCCTTCCATAGATGCTTCCTACCAAGTTTCAGTTCATTTGGCTGAGGGTTTTCAGAGAAGATTAAAATGTGAAAAGTAAACGGATGACAGACGACGGACACCAAGTGATGGCAAAAGCTCATATTGCCTTTGGCAAGGTTTGCTAAAAAGTATATTAAAATGTGAATACCTACTTATAATGTATAGAATAAACATGTTACACTATATCAGCATTATTAATTTCTAAGGGCAAGAGTTATCTTTCTTTTAACAGAGGAGAAGATTTTTTTAGAAATCAACCAATCAGAAACAAGAATTGCCTGTTGCGGCCATGTTTGTTAACCAATCGGGACAAAATGAGCAATCTTCATAGAGGACCTTCCATAGATGCTTCCTACCAAGTTTCGGTTCATTTGGCAAAGCGGTTTCAGAGGAGAAGATTTTTTTAAATCGGCCAATCAGAAACAAGAATTGCCTGTGGTGGCCATGTTTGTTAATGGATCGGGACAAAATGTGCAATCTTTATCGAGGACCTTTATAGATGCTCCTACCAAGATTCAGTTCATTTGGCTGAGGGGGTTTCAGAAAAGAAGATTAAAATGTGAAAAGTTAACGGACGACAGACAACGGACGTCAAGTGATGGCAAAAGCTCACATTGCCTTTGGCAAGGTGAGCTAAAAAATGAAAACCCAGTCGTTTCATCTCATTGTACTTTCACAAGAATGTTTCTTCCAAGCAGTAATTTCTGAAAAAGCTGTAGAAACTTATATACTTGTTCCTCTACTTTTGCCCTCCTTTCTTCTTCCTCTTTAAGTTGCCTTATTTTCTCATTTTCTTGCTTGGCTTCATTTAATGAAGTGATGAATGTATCCATTATTCCAAAGAATTCATCAGGTTTGGATTCATTTGGCTTATCACCAAAACATTTCACAACTTCTTTGAACTGAAAACAAAAATTGAAAATAATCTTGAAATCTTCATATGTTGGTAAAAATGAAAAAAAAAGCCTTACACTATTTGAGCAACAACTCTAAGTTTATACATGTGATGAGTGCAACTATTGGCTCAGCTGGTAAGGATGTTTTACTGAATCATTGCCTATTGTAGTGTTTGCTTAATTTTTTTCTCTGCCAAGATCACAACTTTTTAAATAAACCATACATTTCCATCCCGGTTCTTAAACCGGGATCGTGGGTATAAATAGCTGTGGGCGGAGCAAACATTCAGATTGTTCATTATTTTGACCACGGTTATCTCAAGGAGGAAAAATCAATGATACATAGTTTCACAATTACTTTTGGAGCAAAATATTTGACAGGCATGGTCACTTAGTGTTCCTCCCTACGAAACTTTCAGTCTTATTAAAAATAATATTCTTCATCAGTCTAAAATCTACAAAAATCACTTCGAAAATTCAAATTTCTGAGGTATGTGACCTTTAGGTCACGTTGGTCATGTGACATACAGTTTCAAATTTTTTGATTTTTGATGATAAGCTCTGCACACAAAGTTTGTCGGTAGTGCCTACCGCAAATGTCCCTTTAAGTAAAATTTAGAAATGTTCCATTTAAACTCTGGATCATAATATTTTGAAAACCATAGACACTAAATTTGTACAAATATACAACTAGAGGTACTGTTGTTTTAGAAAACGCTACGTACCCGGAAACCCCATCAATGATAATAAAAGAATCGTCAGGTTCATGAATGCATGATAAATCCTCCACAGTTGCACAAAATAATAGGTGCGAGATCCTACCTTATTAATCATTTCTGTATAAGCCTCTTCTATTTCAGAGAAGTTGTATGATGCTACTGCCACAAAATCAGTCATGACACTGACAAATCTCACATCACCATCCACTGACTGCTTCTTAAACAGAACTATTTCCTTTGTAAAATAAAAAATCGAGAAAGCATCAGAGATGCAACAGCCGAGTTGCAAGTCAAAATCATTTGGTCAAACTGGATTACTGTTTTCAAGATTTATCAATGTTATGTGCCAAGTATCAATCTTCTGGCATTGCTGGTTCACAAGAAAAAGATTTCTAAATATTAAAATAATTAATCATTTTAGGTCCCCTCTTGGGCCCTTCTTTGGACCTCAGACATACCGAGCATAACTTTGGAAGAGGATCACCCAAGGAACATTTGGGAAAAGTTTGGTTAAAATTGACAAAATGGTTTCAGAGATATGTGTAATTCTCAAAAAAACTTCCGGTAGGGGATGGGGATGACCCTGGGCCTCAACTCTTGGGGCATTTAATTTGTCTATACCACCCTGATCATAAATATATATATGGCTTAGGGGTGGGGATCTCAACCATTAAAAAGTTCACTTCAGGTAGGGGTGGGATATGACCCTGGGGTCTGAGCTATAATGCATTTAATTTGCCTAGTCACCCTGATCATAAATATATATGGCTTAGGGTGGGGATCTCGGTCACATTTTTTTTAACAGATTCCCCAGCGGGGTGGGGCTGAGCCCCGGGAATAAAAAATGTTGAATGCACAACTTCACATTGGCATCTCCACCCATACCATATATTAAGTTTCTATTTTTGTAGTTTCAGAGAAATGTGTAATTCTCAAAATATGTACTTTTTCTATAAAAAAAAACATGATTTTACAAGAAAAAAACAATAGATTAATCTGAATTTCGAATTCGCTCTAAATAATAGTGTAATAATGCTTCCTACCAAAAATTATGTTGATCTGCCAAAAACTAAGAGCGCTATCGTGTTAACGAAGATAATTCTCAAAATATGTACTTTTTCTATAAAAAAACAATAGATTAATCTGAATTTCGAACTTGCTCTAAATAATAGTTTAATAATGCTTCCTACCAAAAATTACGTTGATCGGCCAAAAACTAAGAGCGCTATCACGTTAACTAAGATAATTCTCAAAATATGTACTTTTTCTACCAGAGGCTCTCCTATGTAAAAACTATGTCCTGCAGTGGTAGTCATCTTGGAATTACGATCAACATAAAAAACACAAAGTTTGTAAAGGACCTTCCAATGATTGATGCACAGTTTAGGTGCAATCAGTGCAATAGCTTCAGAGAAGAATATATTTCTGCATTTTCCCCATATGGTCCTGTGTTAATACTATGACCTGTGGTGGCAGCCATCTTGGATTTCCGATCGGCATAAAAAACAGAGGACCTTCCAATGATCATTCCTTTACAGTTTGGGTTCAGTCAGTTCATTAGTTTCAGAGAAGAAGATCTTTGAAATTTCAGCCAATAAGAGCATATTATTGGACCTGGCAGCCATATTAAATATCCGACTGGAACGAAAAACAGTAACTTTGTAGAGGACCATCCCAGGAACATTCCTGCTAAGTTTGGTTCCAATCGGCCCAGTGGTTTCGGAGAAGAAGCTTGAAATGTGAAAAGTTTACAGACGACAGACGCCAAGTGATGGCAATAGTTCACATGGACCTTTGGTCCAGGTGAACTAATAAAAAACCATGATTTTACAAGAAAAAAACAATAGATTAATCTGAATTTCGAACTCACTCTAAATAATAGTGTAATAATGCTTCCTACCAAAAATTATGTTGATTGGCCAAAAACTAAGAGCGCTATCGCGTTAACGAAGATAGGCTAACATACGCCCGCCTACCTCTTTAGAACTGAAAATTAGAAAAGTTCATCTCAACAGGTTATCCTTGATTAAAAAATGGAAATTGTCAAAGATTTTTTGTTAAAAATGATTAAAAAATTGAAGAAGTATAGACTAATACAAAATGTCAACACCGTTTATTTTCAAAAAAATTATGAAAGTTACCTTTTCTATTTCTGATAGTCCTGATCTTAAGACAACAATGTCTTTATCTAATTCTGTCAAACTGTAAAAAATATATACATCAATGTTCATCACTACTTTAACAAAATAGCATCACAACAATATATTGTATATTAAAACAAATCTGAATGTCGTATACGAGTATTGTACAACTTTTTTCAATCATAGCCTGTTCACAAATTGGATGAAGTTATGGTGTTTAATTCCATTTTCAACAATATTTCAGTTATAACTTGCCAGTCAGTTTTATTGGTGAAAGATATTGGAGTAACCAGAGAAAACCACTGACCTGTCACAAGTCACTGACAAACTTTATCACATAATGCTGTATTGAGCATACCTCACCTAAGCAGTATTCAAACTCACAATTTTAGTGGTGATAGGCACTGATTGCATAGGCAGTTATAAATCCAACTAGAGAAGTGGTATGTTGTCAATCTATAAGTAATTTTTTACATATCCATGTTTTTGACTGTTTTCTACATAATCATGATATATAAATTAGTTAGAAATCATTTTGAAATGTTGTTATCAACAACTATCAACTACTTGCATTGTTGAAATCATCCATTTTTTAATGATCATAGAGTATCATAAATTTAATAATAGGTAAAACCAGCTGATGTTTGAAGCACTCAATATATTAGAATGGGATCTACTATATTTTCTGATCACCAGTGCATTGTGTTAACAATACTGGAACAAAATAAACCTCAAAGTGAGCAATCTAGATAACCAGGAAATGACCTAGGTCTTTGAGGTCACAGGTTAGGGTTGTCAATGGTCAATAACCAACATTTTATGTCTTACATGTAAATTTTTATGAGGAGACAACTCAAATCATAACTCATAAAAATGCAGCAAAAGGCAAAGGTAATAATTGTACATTATGTGAAATATGATTTGATATTCATATATTTCATGGCTTCTGAATCTTTGGGTCAGATGAGCTAAAAATAATAAATTATGTACTAATAATGGACAATTATATTGGCCAACGTATATTTCCATTATCCATATTAACATTTTACTGAAATTCATTGATACTGCATTGCTTTCCTTGTATTTAAAGAGATATATTTATGTTCTCATTAAATTGTCTACAATATTAAAAAGAAAACATTACTTACTGGACTTTTGAAGCTAATTTTATATCAGGCAACTCACTTTCTAAAGGCATAATTTTCGGAAACTGAAAAAAAAAACCAAAACACCATAGAATAAAGTACATGTAAGCCATTGACGATTCAGAAATAGGAAGAAATACAAGCTTTTCTCTCCTGCTTTGGAGCGAGTACAAAATAAAATTATATTCACAGACAATGTATGCATATTGTGTTTATCCTGCAAGGTCAAACAAATCATAACTGGTTAAAACAAAGATGCAAAAGACGACTACACATCATTCCAACAAGATTTAATGCAGACGTCGAAGAGAACACTAGTACTTGACTCATAGCCTCAGTTTTACATAAGAGCAAAGTACCTGGATACTTATAGACTGTAGGTGTATAACATCAACATTTATACACATATCCATTATACAGTCAATGAAGCATTCATTGCAGGATTAAAAAAAAATTAACTTGGACACAGATTTGAGTTGCTATGTGATGTAAGTAAATCTTGTAGCTAATTTTCACTCCAATTCAATCAAGTATATTTATAGCAAAATTTAAATATCTAGTTATCAAGTTAAGTATACTTACATTTGTATATTGTCTTAAATTAACAAGATGAACTGTGAGCTAATGCTCACCTATGATACCCCTGCTCTTCGTCAAACAGGAAGTAGGAATCTAACAGGTCAAAAAACGCTTCCCGCAATATGGGGTACCTATATGAAGCTTGTGACCAAATATCAGATTTCTGCCATCAATAGTTGCTGAGAAAAATGCGACGAAAAATGAGCATATATGTTCAATGTGTAGAAAAATCAACAAAGTCGGCAAACAGGAAGTAGGAATCCGATGGGTTCAAAAACGCTTCCCACAATATGGGGTACCTATATGAAGCTTGTGACCAAATATCAGATCTCTGCCATCAATAGTTGCCGAGAAAAATGTGACGAAAAATGTGCATACAAGTTCAATGTGTATAAAGACCAACTAAGTCGGCAAACAGGAAGTAGGAATCTGACGGGTCCAAAAACGCTTCCCACAATATGGTATACCTATATGATGCTTGTGACCAAATATCAGATTTATGCCATCAACAGTTACTGAGAAAAATGCGACGAAAAATACCTTGGACGGACGGAAGGACGGACAGACGGACAGAGGTAAAACAGTATACCCCCCTCCCCCTTCGGGGAGCGGGGGTATAATTATTTGTATAAATGTTATCATATACAGTGCCATGCCATATATCTGTTCTCAAAATGGCAGTAATCAAATCTTGAAATTCATTACCCATACTTTATTCAATAAATTCATACTTTTATATTAAATAGGAAATATAACAGACTATATTTTCTTGATTGTCTCAAAATGTGTTCATAAATTATGCATATAACAGAACAGCAATAAGAAAAATTACACACAAAACAGGTCACTCCATTAATACGCCACATCTTACCCTTTTTTCTAATACAACCACAAGATAGTGCAAGATTTTTCTGTTCACGCAAGATTTACTTGCCTTGTTCTAGTACACCTATCACATAGTACAATAGTGTAATATTTCTTTTCGTTCTTGATTTACTTACCCTTTTTTCTAGTACATCCACCAGATAGTGCAGCAGTGTAATATTTCTGTCTACACTAGATTTAGTGTCTATTATGTTATTAATACTACTCAATTTAAAACCAGTAGCATTTCCCCTCTGTCCTCTATTCATAAAGTTTCCTAAGGCTAATATTATCTCTAGAAGTTGTTTTAATTTAGGACTTTTATTCATTGATGTTGAAGAATCTATCACAGCTGTAAATCAAATAAATAATTCTGAATTTACAATCATAGAAATATCAAACTAATCCAAAAACCAACATATCCTATTACCATGTGTAAATTATTCATGCTTACCCTTCCAGAGCACTTGAGTTTGATCCTGGTTTTTAGTGAGGTTCTTTAGTTTTCTGTGTATTGTTTTGTAAATCATTGGTTGTCCTTTTTTATTTTGGCCATTGTATTTACGTTTGTCCCTTCGATTTATGGAATCTTCAAACTTTTCTTATACATTGGATCACCTGTATATTCTGTAAAATATTATCTCTGATTCTAAAAGTGTTTGCATTAGTCAGGTTTAAATCCAAAATTTTGCAATTTTTTTAATTTTTTTTTATTTATAGTCTGCCAGTAGTTATATGTTCATGGCTTTGGTTTTTTTCAGTTTCTTGTCTATGCATTAGGAATTTTGTGGTATTCATTTGTACTTCAAAATATGCAGGCTTAGAATGGGATAATCCTTTTTGTCATTGTCGTGTATAAAACTAATTCTATATTCATTCATTTTTACTTCAAACACTGAACATTAAAGACATTTCATCTATAATTCAAAATTTAATATCAAGAAATACATGTAATTTGTTAATCAGTTTCCAGATTTATCTGAACAGGTATGTTCCCTAAAACAGATCTCTAATTTCAGATTGACATAAATGACAAAAGGATGTTAGTAGGATACTGTGTTCTGCATAGAATATAATTTGTGAGAAAAAAAAATTGTTCCCATCAAAATAATTGTATTGCCTTGTTTACATTGATCACATAGACAAACAAATGTGTTCATGAATATCTCTCCCATTGTTCTTCATTGATCACATAGACAAACAAATGTGTTCATGAATATCTCTCCCATTATTCTTCATTGATCACATAGACAAACAAATGTGTTCATGAATATATCTCCCATTGTTCTTCATTGATCACATAGACAAACAAATGTGTTCATGAATATCTCTCCCATTATTCTTCATTGATCACATAGACAAACAAATGTGTTCATGAATATCTCTCCCATTGTTCTTCATTGATCACATAGACAAACAAATGTGTTCATGAATATCTCTCCCATTGTTCTTCATTGATCACATAGACAAACAAATGTTTTCATGAATATCTCTCCCATTGCTTACATTGATCACATAGACAAACAAATGTGTTCATGAATATATCTCCCATTGTTCTTCATTGATCACATAGACAAACAAATGTGTTCATGAATATCTCTCCCATTGCTTACATTGATCACATAGACAAACAAATGTGTTCATGAATATATCTCCCATTGTTCTTCATTGATCACATAGACAAACAAATGTGTTCATGAATATATCTCCCATTGTTCTTCATTGATCACATAGACAAACAAATGTGTTCATGAATATCTCTCCCATTGTTCTTCATTGATCACATAGACAAACAAATGTGTTCATGAATATATCTCCCATTGTTCTTCATTGATCACATAGACAAACAAATGTGTTCATGAATATCTCTCCCATTGTTCTTCATTGATCACATAGACAAACAAATGTGTTCATGAATATCTCTCCCATTGCTTACATTGATCATATAGACAAACAAATGTGTTCATGAATATCTCTCCCATTGTTCTTCATTGATCACATAGACAAACAAATGTGTTCATGAATATCTCTCCCATTATTCTTCATTGATCACATAGACAAACAAATGTGTTCATGAATATCTCTCCCATTGTTCTTCATTGATCACATAGACAAACAAATGTGTTCATGAATATCTCTCCCATTATTCTTCATTGATCACATAGACAAACAAATGTGTTCATGAATATCTCCCATTGTTTACATTGATCACATAGACAAACAAATGTGTTCATGAATATCTCTCCCATTATTCTTCATTGATCACATAGACAAACAAATGTGTTCATGATCTCTCCCATTATTTACATTGATCACATAGACAAACAAATGTGTTCATGAATATCTCTCCCATTGTTTACATTGATCACATAGACAAACAAATGTGTTCATGAATATCTCTCCCATTTTTTTTCATTGATCACATAGACAAACAAATGTGTTCATGATCTCTCCCATTGTTTACATTGACAGGACTTTATACTGTGTCACTGACCTCAATTTGACTCTGTGGGGAAAAAATGAAATTTTTTTATAATAAAAAAAATCATGTGTAAACTGGTAACTACTTGGACATATTACAAAATTCTTACCATTTATTTTTGGTCTTATATCTCCCAGTCTTTCAGGAAACTTTTTCTTGAAATAAAGTGCCTTCAAAATGGATTCATAATGGAAAACTCTGAAAAAAAAGACAGTAAATTCAAAATTCTATATGTATCAACAAGTCTGACATTTAGTTATTTAATTTTAACTTGTTTTGTTCCCTCAAGAAACCTATAAAGTACAAACCACACATTATTCTTACACTTTAAATTATACTGCTACTTATCTTAAAGAATCTCATGCAATTCCTATTTTAACCCATCAATAAAATTTCCTATTTCATCTTACTTGTTCTGTATACAAGTAGTTGTAGTAGTAATAAGAGGATGGGAATGGGGTATCATGTAAAACAATTCACACTTAATTTTTGATCAAATTGACAGTTACAATAAAAAAAAATGAAATTGATGCTCGAAAAATGATGAATGATGAACTACTACAATAATTACTCTGTATAATAAATATTGAGCAGACGTTCATTTGTACTGGTGAGAGTGAGATCTTTATTTTTACTTTATTTTTTTTATTAATGAATTAGTAATTCTCTTAATTACATTCCCTCACTTAATATCATATTTTTATCAGAAATACCTGCTAGCTTCAAACAAGAACTTGTCAGCTCTGGCCATGTTATCTATCTCTTGTGAATGTTCACTCAATAGTTGGATTTCTTCTGTAGTTGGCACAAATTTTAACAACTATAAAATAAATGAAATAAAATAAAAGATATTAAAATTTGACAAAACATCAAATATTCCATTCCAATTCTCTAAATGCTAAAAAATATTGTGACAAATAAACACATTTATAATAGATTTGCTCAATAATTATTGCTTTCATGAACACAATTATATAATAAGGATTTATATATATATATACATACTCATTACTCTGTGTATACGACTAAAACACTTGTTAGAATATACAAACTTTTCCATTTAAATTACACAAAAATTTTAGTTATAAAGACAATTTTTGCTTGTTTATTTACATCAAGATATTTTTTTAAATTAAAAAACAGTTTTAATTTGAGTAACTTTTCCAAAATTGAAAATGTGTATATCTTGTTTGTACAATATTTCAGACAAAATATTTCATTGGAAGAACAACACACTGTTTCCTTACTTATTTACACAAAACATATACCTCTGCCTCTGTTTAATTTTGAAATAACTTCTAAAAATGATGAATACCCAATATCTTTCAGCTACAACTATTAAATCAATTTATTTTTGTATTGCCTCCTATCAATTGTGGTAGGAGGCTGTCGTGGTCGAGATCATATGGTAGTTGGATTTACAACTACCTGTGCAATCAGTGCCTATCATCACTAAAGTTGTGAGTTTGAACCCTGTTCATGGCGAGGTGTACTCGATACAACAATAAGTGATAAAGTTTGTCAGTGACTTGTGACAGGTCTGTGGTTTTCTCAGTGTGCTCCGGTTTCCTCCACCAATAAAACTGACCGCCCCGATATAACTGAAATATTGTTGACAATGCCGTTAAACACCATAAATCAAACCAAACCAATTGTGGTGTCTCCCATGAATAACCCTCATACATATATTTGATAATAGTAAAAATGATATATAAACCTGTTCTAACATATCTTTAGGTAGATCTTCTCTACTGTCCATATCTGTAACAGCTTTGATCACCTCTTCATTAGACAGTTTGAGCTTAGATAATAATATTGTACAGTTCTGAGCACGACGGCCATCAATGACAGTTAGTTCTTTATGTTTACTACTTCTATTAGACTGGTCTTCACCGTCTATATTTTGTTGTTTTTGATAGGCAGAAAATGTCTTTTCAAAATCATCTAAATCAAGCTGGTTATAAACCTAAAAGAAAATGAAGAAGATGAAAAAAAGTTTTAATACATAATAAATAAAAATAAATAAATCAAAATTGTCAATACCACTAAAATATCTGAAAGACTTGATAAGACATGATTTACCAGGTATGGAAGTCCCCCCTTTTAAAAACCCCTCTCACCAAAGGCCATCCTTCCAATCAGGCAAAATTTCAGATGCACCATTATAGTAAAATGCTACTAAACTGAACTTAATAAAATGACACTACCTATTGTAATAAGTAACAAAAATGTGAAATTTGAAGACCAATTGATTGATTGGTGGTTTATAAAGTCCAGCAGCAAACATTTGAAGACCAATTGATTGATTGTTGGTGGTTTATAAAGTCCAGCAGCAAACATTTGAAGACCAATTGATTGATTGTTGGTGGCTTAAAGTCCAACAACATACATTTGAAGACCAATTGATTGATTGTTGGTGGTTTAAAGTCCAACAACATACATTTGAAGACCAATTGATTGATTGTTGGTGGTTTAAAGTCCAACAACATACATTTGAAGACCAATTGATTGATTGTTGGTGGTTTATAAAGTCCAGCAGCAAACATTTGAAGACCAATTGATTGATTGTTGGTGGTTTATAAAGTCCAGCAGCAAACATTTGAAGACCAATTGATTGATTGTTGGTGGCTTAAAGTCCAACAACACACATTTGAAGACCAATTGATTGATTGTTGGTGGTTTAAAGTCCAACAACATACATTTGAAGACCAATTGATTGATTGTTGGTGGCTTAAAGTCCAACAACACACATTTGAAGACCAATTGATTGATTGTTGGTGGTTTAAAGTCCAACAACATACATTTGAAGACCAATTGATTGATTGTTGGTGGTTTAAAGTCCAGCAGCAAACATTTCATTCATATTCAGGATTAGAACAAGTTCAACAAAATTAAAAACTATATTGAAATGAGGAAGGAATGGATGGAACAAACATTTTAGTCTTTGTAGCAGTTACAATGTACCTTCTCTACTTTCTAAATCTATAAAAGAGGTCTTTAACATGCAGGAATCAAAAACATTGTCTACTATGGTCCACCGTCGGGCTTTCCATATTAACCTACAACCATCTTTCCAGAGGTCACCCCCTCCCCCCCACTATACTCTACCTGGAGACAATTTGGGAAGCTCTATAGGTTGAGCCCGGCGAAGCATCATCAGTACCCAGAATTTGAACAACAATTAAGGAATTAACATATCTTTAATCTTAACACTTTTACATTTCTAATTATTACAGCTAAATTTATTCTGTACAAACATCCATTTATTTATTCTCACCTTTTCATGTTGTAGTTTTGTCCATACTGTTCCAGAAACCTTCTGCTGCAAATACAGAAAATGGGTCAAACTCAATTAGCCAGTATGCAATACTATATTATGTGTGAAAACATTTAGCAAAATTCAAGGATATTCCATAAAAACTATTATTGAAATTGTTGCTTAAAAAATGTTTAAAATATGGAGAAAATATTCTTGAATACTTCTATAATGTGACAGGCATTACATTAATATGTATTCTATTATTTTGTTCAGTTTCAAAGATCTGAGTTGAAAACTGTGGGATGAGTTGATTACATAAAATAGTAACCCTTTTCCACACTTCTATTGATATACTAGTGTTCAAGTGACATTGAATAATTATTATTAATCAAAACCAAATTTATATAACAATTACAATAATATACAGAATAATTTTCTCTATATCTAGGGTAATATCAGAGATATTTGTATGTTACAAAAATATCTATTAGAATTTTTCTTACATCTGAAATTTTATCCCAATTGAGTGATTTCATTGGTTTCTTTGGCTTTGGATGATTGTTTGTTGGCGGTAATTTAGAGAACATTCCTGGGGGTGGAGGAACACCTGAAAATAATAAAATTACTTATATATATATATATATATATATTAAGGTCTAAAAGATGTGTTTAATAAAATTTGTTCATTTCTAAACCTAATGTTCCTGTTAAAACTAAAACAGTTAAACGTCTAATCAAATAGCACATGACATAAAAATGAAGATGGCTTTCTTAAATCTGATATATTGGTTTGATAAATTATTTTTGTTTGTTGACCTTACATAATATTGTCATTTGTTGTAATTCTAAATAAAATAAAATTATTCTACTTTAGAGTTACAATTTTCCCTTCAGAATGTGCTATACATGCATCAGTTACTTGCAGATGAACAATATAAATATCAAATTGTTCTCTCCTTAGGGCAAGTATTTGCTGGATAAAATAATAACAAAATGTTATTACAATTTTATCCTCTAAGTATATAACTTCTATTAGGTTAATGCAGAGAGCTTAGTTTGATATTGCTGCAGACATTTGTTTAATCCATGTTATTGATGACCTGTATAAGACTATTGTATTCCTGATAATTACCTGGTGCTGGGGGTGGAGGTGGAGGTGGAGGAAGTGGAGGTACTGAGGATCTGTAGTGGATTTCTACAGCGGATGTTGATATTCCAACCTTGGCATCATCAGGTATGCTACAGGAAATAAAATCAAGATCTGATATTCTATCATGTGGTTTGGCTGATAGCTGAAATAAACAAAGCAATGAATTTACATTTTACAAATCTACCAGGACAGATGATATTTTTAACATACATGTATTCTGGTATTTACTCTGATGATTATTTCAAGGAAACATATAGTCAAGCAAGACAACTGAAGGGCTATCCTATCAACAGGATGATAACACTACAGTATGTCCATTTTTGGTACCTTCTGACTTCTTGTTTGGAAACAGGAAGGGCTAGAATATCCAAATATCAACCTAAAACTGTATTCTGTGCTACAGATCATTGTGCTAAAGCTTAATAAGAATGTGTCATATATACCTCAAGCTATTGTAAAAAAAAACATTGTGTGTATCAACGGATAACAACGACAACAATCTACCATTACAATAATATGATTGCAAAAGTTTTACGGTTGTATAAAAATAGTTTCATTGTTCTTACTTTAGACAATGAAGAATTATGATAATAGGAATTCCAAGAAATACTTTCCTATTCTGTTGTTCTCATCTAGATAGACAACTACAGTGAAACCAGCCTATACTTAACCTCCTTGTAACCAACTTTTGTGTTCCAAATAGACTGGTGTTTGATTTATACAGGTTAAACAAACACAGATTTCTTACATTGGGACTTCATTTCATACAGCTAACTTTATGCAGGATTCTGGTTTATTCAGGGTTCAGTTGGTTTTTAAAAGACTATAATTGTGACAAAAATTGGACCTCTCTAATATCATGTTATCTTGTAATTTATCTATCTACAGTATGCTCAGGGATTTCAATAGAAGCCGGTAGCCAGCGATTTTCTCCGTTTATTTAGAGAAAGGCCGCCGGCTAATTTGTTGAAATAAAAAAAAATAAAAACAAAAAAAAATATGAAATGTTATTTCAATCATGTCAATCGTCACAGTGTTTTGATAATATATCTATATTTTAAGCACTTAATATTAGATTATTTTACTTCCTGGAAAAACAGTTTTCTGATATACTGTTTAATACGCCTTTTATCATTGGTCGAGAGATTTGTTTAGGATTGTATCCCAGTCTAATTTATTCCATTAAGGACAATACAACTATCAGAGTACCAGTTGTGCAACATCATGGCAAAACGAAAACAGGCCAATCTAAGACACTGGCTTAACAAAACCCCCAAAAGAGGTGATTTATGATTTGCTTTGACGAAATAAAAGTTTTCTTACAGTTCAATTATTCTCTGCCTTGGGTAAAAATTTTTGAAAAAAAATGTGTAAAAAGTGTCGTTCATTGCATATTTGTCTTTTCTGTCAAGTTTCTGTTAAAAGAAACTATTTCTTTTTAAAACATCCTACAATGATCTTAAGTTTGTTAAATGTCTAATAATGTGCTGAAGTGTAATGATTTCAGAATGCCAGTCTGTGTTCTTGGATCATTGATGGGAACATGACAAATGGTAGGGTCAATTAAATGATGATGTACATATGTACACTGCTATTTTTAATCTGCACTCATTGTGTCAGTGGTGTTCTTGAACAGTCAAAATTGAGGTTCTAATGCTTTCATAAATGTTGATCTGCTTATAATTAAAATCATGACTGCTTACAGATTTACATACAATGTATTGTTTTTGCAGTCCCCAAACCCCCGGCCGAAAAATGTCGGGGTGCAAGAGCACCTCCATTTCTCCATCTACTTTTTGGAAATAGCCTGCAACTTCATAACTTTTTGAAAGCCCTGTATGCTTAATAAAAAAAAACCCAAGATAAATCATATCTTTATTGTTATTAGAATACATTGTGCATTCTTTTCTTATGATTGACAGGGGGAAAAAATCACTAAAAACAGGTTTTACTTGAACAAATAGTCAATTTGTCCAAAAAAAAATGTCTTAGTCTCACATATACACCGTTTTGTAAAACTATAATATTTGTCAATCTGAAAAAAAAAATGATTTCCTATATTGGGACTTTATTTATAGTTTGTTATATACAGGATTCCATATTATTCAGGGTTTGTTAAAATAGGTTTCACTGTAACAAAGAATTCAAACATACCTGTGCTTTTAGCACTTCTATTTCATGATTAAGTTTATCTATCACTGATTTCAGGTCTGTTTGACTGTCAAGTTTGGCTCTCATTCTTGTTACTGTAGCTGCAAGCTCATTCTAACAAAAATATAAAACAAATGAAATTTTCATTTTAATGAAAACAATTTTCATCTCAATAAAAGAAGGTAATATACTGACAAAAGTATTATCTGAAATCTTATTCAATATAAATATAAAAATAGACAGACACATCATATACTATTCCATTCTTTCATATTTGTTCTTATTCATACCAGTTTGAAAGAAATACTATAGTTTTCTAGAAAGGCAACATAGCCAGCCATGTAATACATGTATTATTAGACATCAAATCCCTAAACATAACCTTTGTTGTTTTATTATGGGAGGAGGAGTATTTTAATTTACTGTCCATGTGCTTTTTTCACATGCTTCCTAGCTGTCTTCAAAATGTCAAGATATCAAGATATAAGTAAGTTTATAATATTAACCAGCATCAACCATATTATAGACACATTTCTTTAAGACAGTAAGACCAAACCCATATCTTAACAGATCCCATGGTAGTTGAATACACACCTCTATCTTAACAGATCCCATGGTAGTTGAATACACACCTCTATCTTAACAGACCCCATGGTAGTTGAATACACACCTCTATCTTAACAGATCCCATGGTAGTTGAATACACACCTCTATCTTAACAGATCCCATGGTAGTTGAATACACACCTCTATCTTAACAGACCCCATGGTAGTTGAATACACACCTCTATCTTAACAGATCCCATGGTAGTTGAATACACACCTCTATCTTAACAGACCCCATGGTAGTTGAATACACACCTCTATCTTAACAGACCCCATGGTAGTTGAATACACACCTCTATCTTAACAGATCCCATGGTAGTTGAATACACACCTCTATCTTAACAGATCCCATGGTAGTTGAATACACACCTCTATCTTAACAGACCCCATGGTAGTTGAATACACACCTCTATCTTAACAGACCCCATGGTAGTTGAATACACACCTCTATCTTAACAGATCCCATGGTAGTTGAATACACACCTCTATCTTAACAGACCCCATGGTAGTTGAATACACACCTCTATCTTAACAGATCCCATGGTAGTTGAATACACACCTCTATCTTAACAGACCCCATGGTAGTTGAATACACACCTCTATCTTAACAGATCCCATGGTAGTTGAATACACACCTCTATCTTAACAGATCCCATGGTAGTTGAATACACACCTCTATCTTAACAGACCCCATGGTAGTTGAATACACACCTCTATCTTAACAGATCCCATGGTAGTTGAATACACACCTCTATCTTAACAGATCCCATGGTAGTTGAATACACACCTCTATCTTAACAGATCCCATGGTAGTTGAATACACACCTCTATCTTAACAGATCCCATGGTAGTTGAATACACACCTCTATCTTAACAGACCCCATGGTAGTTGAATACACACCTCTATCTTAACAGATCCCATGGTAGTTGAATACACACCTCTATCTTAACAGATCCCATGGTAGTTGAATACACACCTCTATCTTAACAGATCCCATGGTAGTTGAATACACACCTCTATCTTAACAGATCCCATGGTAGTTGAATACACACCTCTATCTTAACAGACCCCATGGTAGTTGAATACACACCTCTATCTTAACAGACCCCATGGTAGTTGAATACACACCTCTATCTTAACAGATCCCATGGTAGTTGAATACACACCTCTATCTTAACAGATTCCATGGTAGTTGAATACACACCTCTATCTTAACAGACCCCATGGTAGTTGAATACACACCTCTATCTTAACAGATCCCATGGTAGTTGAATACACACCTCTATCTTAACAGACCCCATGGTAGTTGAATACACACCTCTATCTTAACAGATCCCATGGTAGTTGAATACACACCTCTATCTTAACAGATCCCATGGTAGTTGAATACACACCTCTATCTTAACAGACCCCATGGTAGTTGAATACACACCTCTATCTTAACAGACCCCATGGTAGTTGAATACACACCTCTATCTTAACAGATCCCATGGTAGTTGAATACACACCTCTATCTTAACAGATCCCATGGTAGTTGAATACACACCTCTATCTTAACAGACCCCATGGTTATTTGAATATGCATTGCACATCTCCTTGATTAAACACTGCGGAGAAAATAATTTTTTCAATATTACTGGACTTTTCTTTAACTAAAAGTATAATCATTGCAATAGTTAGACTGCTATCATTTAGTAGTTTGATATAGACCTATGCTATCAGTACTGCTATCATTTAGTAGTTTGATATAGATCTATGCTATCAGTGTCTACTAACACTAATATTTGAAAGTTCAACTCCCGTCCTTGACAAAGTGTGCTTGACTTGGTAAGGTATGCTTGATTTGATAATGTGTGCTTAACTTTGTATGGTGTGTTTGACTTGGTAAGGAGAACCTGACTTGATAATGTATACTTGACTTGGTAATGTGTATTTGACTTGGTGATGTGTATTTGACTTCGTAAGTTGTACTTGACTTGGTAAGATGTGTTTGACTTGGTAAGGATCACCTGACTTTGTCATATGTACTTGACTTAGTTGTACTTGATTTTGTAATGGTGTACTTGACTTGGTAAGTTGTACCTGACTTGATAATGTGTACCTAACTTGGTAAGGCATGCTTGACTTGGTAAGGTGTGCTTGACTTGGTAAGCAGCACCTGACTTGGTAAAGTGTACTTGACTTCGTAAGGTGTACTTTATACAATTATTGACTTTTAATGAGGTCTACTCATGACTCTACGGACCTGGTCAATGATTGAGTGACCGAGGCCAATGGCCGAGGTTAATCAATCATTGACCAGGTCCGTAGAGTCATAAGTAGACTGAAATTAAAAGTCAATAACTGCTTTATTAAATAATAAGGAATTTTTCAAACTTTTCAACAAACTTTTCAACAAACTATTCAACAAAATAGGCTACAATTGTTTTATCAATTTTCAAGATTATTTAAATATTAAAATTTGAAATATGATGAAAATTTTGTAATCTTATGAAATTTTTGAAAGTTTTGAAATTTCTTAAATTTTGAAATTTTTTTGAAAATTTTGAACTTTAAAAGAATTTTTTTTTTAATTTGAATTTTTTTTGAATATTCTGAAATTTTATATGAAATTTTGGAATTTTTTTGAAATTTTGTAAAATTTTGACCTTTTCTTGCAATTTGATTGGCCGATTGGAAATGAAATCTTGTCTCTGGTTGGACAACGTTGAAACACCGAATAGACAATAGACAAAAATAGACACAAGCCTAAATATACCTCACGCGAGGTGTACTCACTGCACGCAAGGTATACTCACTCTGAGGTAGAGTTGAGAAAATGCTGTTTAGGCCAATCAGCGAAAAGCAAAATTCCTTATCATTTAATAATATTTGATATAACTTAATTATAATTCAATGTATCTCACCTTTTCTTCATTTTTGATTTCACACTCATGGTCTTTCTTTGCTAGTTTACTTTCCATTTCTTCGGTTTGTTTCGTCAGATCCTTAAGTTTTTGTTGTAAACTCTGTACATCAGTTTCACTCGTCATCCTAAAAATAAGAAGAAAAAAAAGAATTTTCCAGTGTATAAAATTTATTTTCGGAAATTACTTAAACTTAATGATAAAAGTCAAACAAACAAAAAAAATCACAAATAAATAACTATGGTGTTATTGATGCATATCTATAAATTAACTGACAAAAATTATAGTAATCATGATATAATGGTCAATACATATTCAATAAATGTTGATCTCATTTAACTTACTGTCTAATTAAATTTTTGACATTCATTTCGACTGGTTCAACATCTGGATTCTTGCCATTTTTCTGCTGGAGTACAACCTGTTGTACAATCTGGTCTATAACTTTCCATAATCCAACAATGTTCATATCATTACCAACTGTAAAAGACATATGTAAATTAATTCATCATAAGCAATAATGTCAGTGATTGTTGTAGATTTTAACAATTTGTGTACAAAACAATTCAAAACTACAATGTACTTCATTTTTGCGCGTTGATCTAAAAAAATGCCACAAGATTAAATATTAATTGGACAATATGTCCTATAGAGCATAAAAATGGCATTTACCTATGCAATCAGTGCCTATCACCACTAAAGTTGTGAGTTCGAACCTCGTTCATGGCGAGGTGTACTCGATACAACATTATGTGATCAAATTTGTCAGTGACTTACGACAGGTCTGTGGTTTTCTAAATATTGTTGAAAGTGGCGTTAAACACCAAATTTAATTCAAAATGTGTATATTTAGACTTACAAGGAAGTAGAATTAGATGCTGCTGTATAGATGAGTATATTTTGACTTACAAGGAAGTAGAATTAGATGTTGCATGATAGACATGAAGTTTTGGTAAGCACTACTCATTGTCAACTTCTTTCTTAGTATGTCAAACATACTGTAAGCACTTTTCATATCAACATGGACCTGAAATTACACCAAGACAACTTCATAAATATTCATATACTAAAAAACAAAACTTCACTAAATGTAAATATTGGCTAAAAATAAACACTGGATATATATAATACCTTTAATGTGAAATTACCATGGATTAATACTATGTACAAATAACAGAAATATCCATTTTTGCACATTAGGGCCTTTTCTTTGGAAATGGGTAGGGCTACAATTCCCAGATCTATACATCCCTTATTTAGTATCAAGGATAATTGTGCTCGTAATTCAGAATGAACCATCAACTACAACTTATCGCATAGGAACCATTTTGTCTACAGACGACATGACGACAGGATCGTAACATAATACGAACACAATTTTTTTTTTGCGTTCATTTAAAAATTCTCCAAGCAATGCAATTTCTTGCTCAAATAGAACAAAGTGGGATAAAAACTGTTAATGCCCCTGTACAATTATGCAAATACATTTTAAAAAAGAACCAACAAATTAACTGAAAAATGTTGAAAGCAAGTAACTTATGTTTTAAACTATCACTGGGATCAACCCTAACTCGTTCAGGTCCTCGTGTTAATACCATTATGCTGATAAAGAATTCTCAGACTGATATGTTTAACAAAAGTATAAGATGTTTTAATATTATATGATTATATGAACTCACATTTTCAAATCTTGATGCTAATTGCTTTTCATCAGCATTCCTCATCATTTCGAAAAACTCTAAATGCCTGAAATTATATACAATATCATACATTAATATTTTGGTAATATTTTAAATGACAAAAGGGGGCAAAATAAAAAACTATGTACAATTATTATTTTTAACCAAAAACTATATTTGGGTAAAAGTAAACAATAAATGTTGCTGTCATATTCAACCCTTGCATCCCGAGTTTTTAGTGGGGGAAGAAAAATTCTTCCGTAAATGGCCGTTTTCGGGTGAAGACGACCGAGGTAAGACGAGTCCACGTGCACTCGTCTTTACTCGTTGTGACATCCAACGCCTCTAACAAGAAAAAAAATCATTTAAATATATACCGTAAGCCTGGAATGTCACATTATATACCCTGTATGATAGCTGAATAACAGATATATTACGGATTTAACCATTGGTTTTTTTTCAAATACAGATTCCAACCGTATTAAATATATATTTGTGTCTTTTATTTTCATTTTTTCGTATTTCTAGATGTCCTTTTCCGTACTTTTGACGTCATTCTTCAATGACGTCAAATATGTGTCACGTCATATTTCATGTAGTAAAATACTGTACTTTCAATAAAATATTAGTGAGAAAAGCTCAAATATCAGTAGAAAGCTACTTAGTTTATTAGTCGGTGTCACAAAAGTCAATTTTATGTGATGTGTATTTCATAACGCTCAATGATATTGATTTGATAATGTATGCAAATTAGTTACTGATCAATGGCGGGCGTCTCTAGGAGTTCACGATAGTGAAAGTTGTTGGTTTACGGAAGAAATAGGTACTTACATGCGTTGTTGGGAAAGCCCGGGTGATCTTCCACTCGTGATAAAAATTGTTGTGTCTTCTCGCTCGTTTCGCTGCGCTCCACTTGCGAAAAGACATAAAATTTCTATCACTCGTGGAAGATCACCCAGTCTTTCCCAAGAACGTATGTAAGAACCTATTACTCTTGTAAATTTTTTACTTCTTATGTCTGTTTCTTACATTTATATTTCAATGCTATTTTCCATAATTTTTCAGATACATCAGTTCTGTTTGAAAAGTAAAACAAAATAAAAGCCATTGTCTGGTATGAAATATTTTGTCGTCTTTTTGGAAACAAATTTTCATATTTATAACAGAACTCAATTTTCCTGTCGTGATCCCAACTACCAGTACCTATGCAATCAATGCCTATCACCATCAAAGTAGTGAGCTCATGGCGAGGTGTACTCGTTACAACAGTATGTGATAAAAGTTTGTCAGTGACTTGCGGCAGGTCAGTGGTTTTCTCTAGGGACTCTGGCTTCCTCCACCAATAAAATTGACCACCACGATATAATTGAAATATTGCTGAAAGTGGCATTAAACACCATATCCCCCCTCCCCCTCAGTCTTTCCATTCAAAATATTGTTCACATTAATTAAAGAATAAAAAGTGACTTTTAAACTTACCTATCAAGAGTTGAATTTCCATGATCTTTTAGTTTCTCTATAACTGGCTGAATACCAAGCATTAGAAACTCATATCTCAAATGTAGACGAAATTCTAAACTTTCCTGGAAAAAATATTTCAACATTTCAAGATAAATACAGTAAAGTAGGTTGACTATCAAACATGAGGTCAAGGTTAAATGACATGCACACTTCCAAGTAAATGTGTCCAGCACATTTAATTGACCAAAGACATATGATTACTGAAAACTGAACCTACTGGTAGTCATACAAATTTGGTCAGACAGAACAATTTTATTAAATATTTCTTCACAAAACTTATATAACACTAGAGGCTCAGTGGGCTGAGCCTGTGTCGCTCACCATTCATTCTGCTTTGAGGAAACTTAATACACAACCTTCCATACATGTAGATGCTTCCTACCAAGTTTCGGTTCATTTGGTTAGGCAGTTTCAGAGGAGAAGATTTTTTAGATATCGACCAATCAGAAACAAGAATTGCCTAGAGTGGCAATGTTTGTTCACCGATCGAGACGAAATGAGCAATCTTCATAGAGGACACTCCATAGATGTTTCCTGCCATGTTTTCGGTTAATTTGGCCAAGCTGTTTTAGAGGAGGAGATTTTAAAAAATTGGCCAATCAGAAACAAGAATTGCCTGTGGAGGACCATGTTTGGTAATGGATCATGACAAAATGTGCACTCTTTAGAGAGGACCTTCCATAGATGCGTCCTACTAAGTTTCAGTTCATTTGGCTGATGGGTTTCAGAGGAGAAGATTAAAATGTGAAAAGTTAACAGATGACAGACAACAAACGACGGACGCCAAGTTATGCCAAAAGCTCACATTGCCTTTATCACGGAGAGCTAAAAAGAATATTATAATGTGAATACCTACATGTAATGTATAGCATAAACATGTTACACTATATCAGCCTTAGTTAATTTCTAAGGGAGATAATGGCAAGTTATCTTCCTTTTAACAGTTTAATGCAAGAGTTATCTCCCTTTTAACAGTTTACTGCAATGAAGAAGGTTTTTTTTTAGAAATGAACCAATCAGAAAAAAGAATTGCATGTGGCGACCATGTTTGTTAACGGATCGGGATTAAATGAACAATCTTTATAGAGGACCTTCCATAGATGCTTCCTACCAAGTTTCGGTTCATTTGGCCAAGCGGTTTCGGAGGAGAAGATTTTTAAAAATCGGCCAATCAGAAACAAAAATTGCCTGTGGCAGCCATGATTGGTAACGGATCGGGATGAAATGAGCAATCTTTATAGATATAGAGGACCTTCCATAGATGCTTCCTACCAAGTTTCGGTTCATTTGACCAAGCGGTTTCGGAGAAGATTTTTAAAAATCGGCCAATCAGAAATAAGAATTGCCTGTGGCAGCCATGTTTGTTAATAGATCGGGATGAAATGAGCAATCTTTATATAGGATCTTCCATAGATGCTTCCTACCAAGTTTCAGTTCATTTGGCTGAGAGGTTTCAGAGGAGAAGATTAAAATGCGAAAAGTAAACGGACGACAGATGACGGACGCCAAGTGATGGCAAAAGCTCACATTGCCTTTGGCAAAGTGATCTAAAAATGCAGATCTGCTTCCACAATGTTAAATTAATTTCTTATTTAATTCCATAAACACAGGTGATTCCACTGAGATGTTTGAAAGAAATATGATAATGACTGACCATCTTGTCATACCTGTGAAACTTGTCTAAACTGAACCCTGAATAAAACAAAATCCTATATAAACTGAACATTAAGTCTCAATGTAGAAAATCATTATCAATTTAACCTGTGTAAACTGAATAATTGTCTATTATCAACACAAAGGTTGGCCCTAAGGAGGTTCAGTTTAGACAGGTTCTACTGTACATAATTGTAAAGTTACCTGACCAGAACCACATCTAAGAGCAGCATTTATAAAGGACATTATAGCTGTTTTCAGATTCACTTCTTCTCTATACTTTCCTGTACTTCTTTCCAGATCCAATATTAGACTCTATAAATAGAAACACAGTAATGGTGTATAAAAGTACAAACTATTTTTTCGAGATTACATTATAATATTTACTGAGTTTTTCTTGTAGAAAGTTTTTGGAGACGGATTAACATAAGTTTTCAGCTTGTTCCCGAATTCACATTCTGTAATGATTGTATATTGATGTATCATTTATATTTTTTCTAGAATAAATATTGCTAAAACCAAAATTGTTCACATCTGTCATTTAAAATAATAAAATACATTTGTACTACTAAATCATCCCCCTCCTCTAGAGAGGCTGTCCCTCTTATCAGTTTGTACTACTAAATCATCCCCCTCCTCTAGAGAGGCTGTCTCTCTTATAAGTTTGTACTACTAAATCATCCCCCTCCTCTAGAGAGGCTGTCCCTCTTATAAGTTTGTACCACTAAATCATCCCCCTCCTCTAGAGAGGCTGTCCCTCTTATAAGTTTGTACTACTAAATCATCCCCCCTCCTCTAGAGAGACTGTCCCTCTTACAAGTTTGTACTACTAAATCATCCCCTTCCTCTAGAGAGACTGTCTCTCTTATAAGTTTGTACTACTAAATCATCCCCCTCCTCTAGAGAGGCTGTCTCTCTTATAAGTTTGTACAACTAAATCATCCCCCTCCTCTAGAGAGGCTGTCCCTCTTATAAGTTTGTACTACTCAATCATCCCCCTCCTCTAGAGAGACTGTCTCTCTCTTAAAAGTTTGTACTACTAAATCATCCCCCTCCTCTAGAGAGACTGCCCCTCATAAGTTTGTACTACTCAATCATCCCCCTCCTCTAGAGAGACTGTTCCTCTTATAAGTTTGTACTACTAAATCATCCCCCTCCTCTAGAGAGGCTGTCTCTCTTATAAGTTTGTACTACTAAATCATCCCCCTCCTCTAGAGAGGCTGTCTCTCTTATAAGTTTGTACTACTAAATCATCCCCCTCCTCTAGAGAGGCTGTCTCTCTTATAAGTTTGTACTACTAAATCATCCCCCTCCTCTAGAGAGGCTGTCTCTCTTATAAGTTTGTACTACTAAATCATCCCCCTCCTCTAGAGAGGCTGTCTCTCTTATAAGTTTGTACTACTAAATCATCCCCCTCCTCTAGAGAGACTGTCTCTCTTATAAGTTTGTACTACTAAATCATCCCCCTCCTCTAGAGAGGCTGTCTCTCTTATAAGTTTGTACTACTAAATCATCCCCCTCCTCTAGAGAGGCTGTCTCTCTTATAAGTTTGTACTACTAAATCATCCCCCTCCTCTAAAGAGACTGTCTCTCTTATAAGTTTGTATTACTAAATCATCCCCCCTCCTCTAGAGAGGCTGTCTCTCTTATAAGTTTGTACTACTAAATCATCCCCCTCCTCTAGAGAGGCTGTCCCTCTTATAAGTTTGTACTACTAAATCATCCCCCTCCTCTAGAGAGACTGTCTCTCTTATAAGTTTGTACTACTAAATCATCCCCCCTCCTCTAGAGAGGCTGTCTCTCTTATAAGTTTGTACTACTAAATCATCCCCCTCCTCTAGAGAGGCTGTCTCTCTTATAAGTTTGTACTACTAAATCATCCCCCTCCTCTAGAGAGGCTGTCTCTCTTATAAGTTTGTACTACTAAATCATCCCCCTCCTCTAGAGAGGCTGTCTCTCTTATAAGTTTGTACTACTAAATCATCCCCCTCCTCTAGAGAGGCTGTCTCTCTTATAAGTTTGTACTACTAAATCATCCCCCTCCTCCAGAGAGGTTGTCCCTCTTACTAAATCATCCCCCTCCTCTAGAGAGGCTGTCTCTCTTATAAGTTTGTACTACTAAATCATCCCCCTCCTCTAGAGAGACTGTCTCTCTTATAAGTTTGTACTACTAAATCATCCCCCTCCTCTAGAGAGGCTGTCCCTCTTATAAGTTTGTACTACTAAATCATCCCCCTCCTCTAGAGAGACTGTCCCTCTTATAAGTTTGTACTACTAAATCATCCCCCTCCTCTAGAGAGACTGTCCCTCTTATAAGTTTGTACTACTAAATCATCCCCCTCCTCTAGAGAGACTGTCCCTCTTATAAGTTTGTACTACTAAATCATCCCCCTCCTCTAGAGAGACTGTCTCTCTTATAAGTTTGTACTACTAAATCATCCCCCTCCTCTAGAGAGGCTGTCCCTCTTATAAGTTTGTACTACTAAATCATCCCCCTCCTCTAGAGAGACTGCCCCTCTTATAAGTTTGTACTACTAAATCATCCCCCCTCCTCTAGAGAGGCTGTCTCTCTTATAAGTTTGTACTACTAAATCATCCCCCTCCTCTAGAGAGACTGCCCCTCTTATAAGTTTGTACTACTAAATCATCCCCCTCCTCTAGAGAGACTGTCCCTCTTATAAGTCTGTACTACTAAATCATCCCCCCTCCTCTAGAGAGGCTGTCTCTCTTATAAGTTTGTACTACTAAATCATCCCTCTCCTCTAGAGAGGCTGTCCCTCTTATAAGTTTGTACTACTAAATCATCCCCCCTCCTCTAGAGAGGCTGTCTCTCTTATAAGTTTGTACTACTAAATCATCCCCCTCCTCCAGAGAGGCTGTCCCTCTTACTAAATCATCCCCCTCCTCTAGATAGGCTGTCTCTCTTATAAGTTTGTACTACTAAATCATCCTCCTCCTCCAGAGGCTGTCCCTCTTACTAAATCATCCCCCTCCTCTAGAGAGGCTGTCCCTCTTACTAAATCATCCCCCTCCTCTAGAGAGGCTGTCCCTCTTACTACATCATCCCCCTCCTCCAGAGGCTGCCCCTCTTACTAAATCATTCCCCTCCTCTAGAGAGGCTGTCCCTCTTACTAAATCATCCCCCTCCTCCAGAGGCTGTCCCTCTTACTAAATCATCCCCCTCCTCTAGAGAGGCTGTCCCTCTTATAAGTTTGTACTACTAAATCATCCCCCCTCCTCTAGAGAGGCTGTCTCTCTTATAAGTTTGTACTACTAAATCATCCCCCTCCTCTAGAGAGGCTGTCTCTCTTATAAGTTTGTACTACTAAATCATCCCCCCTCCTCTAGAGAGGCTGTCTCTCTTATAAGTTTGTACTACTATATCATCCCCTCCTCCAGAGAGGCTGTCCCTCTTACTAAATCATCCCCCTCCTCTAGAGAGGCTGTCCCTCTTACTAAATCATCCTCCTCCTCTAGAGAGGCTGTCTCTCTTATAAGTTTGTACTACTATATCATCCCCTCCTCCAGAGAGGCTGTCCCTCTTACTAAATCATCCCCCTCCTCTAGAGAGGCTGTCCCTCTTACTAAATCATCCCCCTCCTCTAGAGAGGCTGTCTCTCTTATAAGTTTGTACTACTAAATCATCCCCCTCCTCTAGAGAGGCTGTCCCTCTTACTAAATCATCCTCCTCCTCTAGAGAGGCTGTCTCTCTTATAAGTTTGTACTACTAAATCATTCCCCTCCTCTAGAGAGGCTGTCCCTCTTACTAAATCATCCCCCTCCTCTAGAGAGGCTGTCTCTCTTATAAGTTTGTACTACTAAATCATTCCCCTCCTCCAGAGAGGATGTCCCTCTTACTAAATCATCCCCCCTCCTCTAGAGAGGCTGTCTCTCTTATAAGTTTGTACTACTAAATCATTCCCCTCCTCCAGAGAGGCTGTCCCTCTTACTAATTCATCCCCCCTCCTCTAGAGAGGCTGTCCCTCTTATAAGGCCACTTTTTCATTGCAGTATCTCAAACCTGTTTCATAGTAAAACATATTACAGGAATAACAACATTGCTTCTACATGTATTTATTTAAACTTAGAAAGTACAACTTGTACACTCTACTGCATGATAGCTTAAAAATCGTATTTTAATTCTATAATTGGAATCTAATGGAAAACAAATTGAGTTATAGGTAGTACCTGGAATCTGGTTCTCTCTGCAGCATATTTCTGGTAGTGCAACATAGCTTCCAAAACTTGTTTATGACCACCAGGAACCAGACACATGGCACCAAGTATTTCAAACACAGCAGTTTTAGTTCTGATATTTTCTGTCGACAAACTCTGTGCTATGATGTTTACACTTTCTGGATATGCAAATACATGAGCTCTTCCTTGCTACAAAGATTAAATGGTTAAAATTGTAATTCATGAAAGTAATAAAATAAATCTAAAGTACTCAAGTGTCACAGCACTGTCCTTTAACATTTTATTTTATATCCAATGTTTTCCTTATTAAACTAACATTCAATAACAAAAACCTTTTTATCCTAGATCTATTGCATTGACTTGATAAAGTATTGTTATATAGTCACTGACCAAGATATTGTTTTTCTGGTACCTGATTCATGTTGAGCAACGGTAAGAAACAGTAACAGAATAAGTGTGGATGTCATAGAGGACACCATAAAAAACTATTAGAACAACGCTGGTTTCTGCTCTTTTTAGACAATTTGGCAGTTGTTTTGTGCTTTTTGACATTGCAGGATAAACATAATATACCTATATTGTCGGATAACATCAAATTCATTTGCACTCGCTGTGAAACAGGGCGCAAAAGATCACCAAAGGCTTGTTATTCTTCCTGTTTCTAAAGTATGTACAAATAGATATTATATTTTCTGACAGTGTACATATATTGCCTATGTATTTATGTCCTCTTTGTATTAGATCAACACACTTAGTTGGATTTTTATAATGCTAACTCTTACTCCCTTAATGCTGATGATGATACTTAGTGGAGAAACAGCAAATTTGTAATTTTTTAGACTTTGATTTGGCCTGACCAGGGATCGAACCCAAGATCTACTACAGGTGAAGCAAGCAAACTTACCATAACACCACCAATGTTGATTTATACTTACAGAATTATTCATCAAAGCTTTGATACATCCTATTATAGATGTGTGGATGCTGCTCTCCATTGTAGTGTAATCCATTCTCTTCAGAAAATTTAGTAAACATTCTAAACCCTCCTGATCTAAAAATCTGGTTACAAAACTGTGAATATAAATAAATAAATAAATAAATGGTGAAATGTTTCAATTGGTTTTATACCAGAATAATTTTTCCATCTTAATGTAAACAAGCATTACCGCTATGAATGATTTTTTATTTTAAAATATGCAGATTTGTGATGTCACAAGTGGGTAAAAGAAATAAAAAAAAAATATAATATTAAGATTTATTGAATGGAGATATTTGTTGTAAAACATCAATAGTACTAAGGAACTCATTCAATATATTTCAGGGGCCGTCGTGGTCATGATCGTATGGTAGTTGGCTTTACAACTACCTATGCAATCAGTGCCTATCACCACTAACATTGTGAGTTCGAATCCTGTTTATGGTGAGGTGTACTCGATACAACATTATGTGATAAAGATTGTCAGTGACTTGCGTCAGGTCGGTAGTTTTCTCCGGGTACTCTGGTTTCCTCCACCAATGAAACTGACGGCCACGACATAACTGAAATATTGTTGAAAGTGACCATATATTAACCAGTATTCAAGCAATAACATCACGCATATATTGGACTTCAGAGAAAAAAACATGAAGATTTCAGTACCAGTGACAGATCATGTATTATCTGCTAAAAGCAGGAAACCCCAGTAAAGACAACATGGTCAGGATATAACTTAAGGGAACATCAAGTTTCATCTCTAATCTCATGATATTCTCTATCCAATCCCTTTTACTGTTACAAATTATATTAACATAAATATCATAAACATTATAAGAGTAGGGTTAGTGTTATGGTATTTAACGCCACTTTCAACAATATTTCAGTTATATTTTGGCGGTCAGTTTTATTGGTGGAGGAAACCAGAGTACCCAGAGAAAACCACCGACCTGCTGTAAGTCACTGACAAACTTTATTACATAATGTTGTATCGGGAACACCTCGCCTGAACAGGATTCAAACTCACAACGTTAGTGGTGATAGGCACTGATTGCATATGTAGTTGTATATAAGAGTAGACAAACAGCTACATCTGTATAGTTGGATGTTAAACCTTGATCCGTCTGCATGCATGAAAAGATTTCTCATTTTAACTTCCACAATAATGTAATATTTCATGCTATAGGATGTGCTATTCTTCTGGCATCAAGCCAATCAAAATCTAAATGGTTACATTATTACTTACCTCATTGGTTGTGTTCTCAGAGCTGTTTTCAGACTTTCTGCAATTTCTAATCCCTGATCTTCTTGGAAATTATCAAAACTCACTCTTGTCTACATCAAAAGAAAAAGAGAAACAAAATTATGCTAACTTTTTCATTTATTCAGTGTATTTCAAATATAAGCAAAAATTTTGAAATTAGCTATGTGTCCACCATCAAATAGTTTTTCAGCATTTCTGTAGTTTCAATTTATCAGAACAGTGGTTAGTGTCGTCGTCGTTGGTTACATTGTCAACCATTACGTCTAATTTCACTTTGATACTTCTAACAGAATATAAATACATTCTTTACTTTCAATAAAATCTCCCTTCTAATATTTTTTTTCATTACCGATATAATTTTGTCTACAGATAATATGGACCTTAATTTGCTATTAGTGATGGGTGATGAAAATAATTTCTGAACAATGATTTCTTAAACAGGAATTTCTTACTGAATAAAAATGTTGAAATCTAATTTCCGGAAATAACTTTTATCAGGTATGTTCAAAGTCAAGAGATTAGAAAGCCAAATAATTTTAAAATCTTTGTAAGCAAGAAAACCTAAGGATAGTCAAAATTGTCTTAAAACACAGTGGTAAGAAATGGGAACAGGACACATTGGTCTAGAAAGATTAGAAAGTTAAACTGCCATCAATGTATTACTTGATGAATGGTTTAGCATACATAATGGTGTGAATGAGAACTTACTGTATGTCATATGTACCTCAGAAACAAAAATACAAATTACAATACACATTGTTATCTTTGTAATTATTCAATGGTCAGAGAAACAAAAATAAATATGTTTGATTTTTGAACTATTTGATAATCCAAAAGTCAAACCATCATCCCAATGTAACCTCTTGTTATTGCTATATAGGTTAATCCCATTGTAAAACCACAAAAGACTGCAGACAACAAATGAAGTCATTGGAAAATTGGATACAAGTATCTCTAAGAGGCCCAGAAAGCTAATCCCTCTGATTACAAAACCTTTGAATTAATATCATTGTACGACAGACCTGAAATAGTCAAACCTGTCTTGTGCCACCATCCAAGAAATGTTGAAACTGAATCACATAAGAAAGGTGGTCTCTAAATGCAAGTTAAATTGATATGAAATGCACTGTGAAGAGGAATTAAAATTATGGTCATATACTGCAAGTTATTGCTTAATACAGGCAGTCACTAACTCAGGTTTGACTTTATATACAAATATTTATACATACATCTGAAAGATTGTTGATTTTATCTATATAGGTGTCTGGCAATTCTCTGTCCTGTAAAATATAAACATTTTCTTGTTTTCAGTCAATAAAAAAATTAAGTGTAACAAATTAATGTGCTTTTAATTTGGGAGGGGGGGGGATCTAAAAATAAAACCACTATTAATTATTCAATGTCATACAAAATGAATGTATCAAAGTAGTAATTAAAAGTACAACAAGTGTTTATAAGAAGTGATTAAATGGTACCGTATATCAATATAAAAACATAGATATCTAATTTAGTGTACACAACACGTTTCTAGAATAACCATCATCAGCAATGGTCAAAGCCAAGAAAACCAAACAGCCTAAACAGGATAGCCAAAATAACCATCATCAGCAATGGTCAAAGCCAAGAAAACCAAACAGCCTACACAGGATATCCAAAATAACCATCATCAGCAATGGTCAAAGTCAAGAAAAGCATCATCAGCAATGGTCAAAGCCAAGAAAACCAAACAGCCTAAACAGGATAGCCGGCTAAGATCACTAATGCATGAGGAAAGGGATCTTTACTGCCATTAATGTTAATAATAACAAGATATGATTATAATCTAATGATTATGAAGTCTCCCAAACCAGCCACAGACAACCGGTTTAAAAAATAAATTAAAAGCTACCTTTGAAATCAAACAATGTTGAATTTTTGCAGTCATTTTGAAAATGGAGACCGGTAGAAATTTTTCAATGTCAGGAATCAATTCAGGACGTTGAAATCGAACAATATTGAATTTGTGCGGTATTGTGGTGGCCATTTTGAAAATGGCAACCGGTAGAAATTTTTCTATGTCAGGAATCATTTTGGGACATCATAATCTACCCACATATGAAATGTCGTTGAAATCGGACAATGTTGAATTTGTGCGGTATTGTGGCGGCCATTTTGAAAATGGTGACCGGTAGAAAATTTTCTATGTCAGGAATCATTTTGGGACATCATAATCTACCCACATATGAAATGTCGTTGAAATCGGACAATGTTGAATTTGTGCGGTATTGTGGTGGCCATTTTGAAAATGGCGACCGGTAGAAATTTTTCTATGTCAGGAATCATTTCGGGACATCATAATCTACCCACATGAAATGTCGTTGAAATCGGACAATGTTGAATTTGTGCGGTATTGTGGCGGCCATTTTTAAAATGACGACCGGTAGAAATTTTTCGATGTCAGGAATCATTTCAGGACATCATAATCTACCCACATATGAAATGTCGTTGAAATCGGACAATGTTGAATTTGTGCAGTATTGTGGTGGCCATTTTGAAAATGGCGACCGGTAGAACTTTTTCAATGTCGGCAATCAATTCAGGACATCATTATCTACCCACATATCAAATTTTGATAATATCGGACAATGTTGAATTTTTGCGGTATTGTGGTGGCCATTTTGAAAATGGCGACCGGTAGAAATTTTTCAATGTTGGGAATCAATTCGGGACATCATTATCTACCCACATATCAAATTTTGATGATATCGGGCAATGTTGAATTTTGAAAACGCAGTATTGCTTCTCTAATGGTGACCTATCACTATGTCAAATTTTATGTCTCTATCATTATTCATTTAGAAGTTATCAACATTAATGTACGAAATTTCAACTTTTCCATAGGATTCTATAGTAACCCCCACCCCCTTTGAACCCCTCAAAATATGACTTTGACCCCCTTTACCACAAAGCTGAAAACTTTAGGACCAACTAGAAACATATATCTATAACTCCACAAAGTTTCATGAAATTCTGTCTTGTAGTTCCTGAGATCTGCCGTGGACAAGTTCATGGTCCGCGGAAAGAAAGGAGAAAGAGAAAGAGAGAGAAGAATAATAATAATAATAAGAAGAAATGGAGCAAAAACAATAAGTATCCCAAACTTTGTTTGGGAGACTGAATTACATTATTTAAGAACTGCAAATTTCGAAAAATTGTTCATTGCATCCCTGCATTATTAACTACCTCAGTCCATTTATCTAAATGTCATATCACTACTGCTAGAGCTTTCATTGATGTAGTTTACACAAAAACTGACAAATTTATAAATGGAAATTTATCCATTGATATACATTCTGAAATCAGTCTCTTCCATATCATGAGATTTATGGTTTGATAATCTAAATGTGATAAGAGTTGACAGTTGATATTGTTAAATATAAGTTACTGGACATAGAGAATAATGGCAGTTATGAAGGTCAGGACAGAAATTATAGATAGTATTGCAGCGAATACCATAGGACAAGCTTTGAAACTGGTGATAATGTATGTTGAGACCTTCAAAACTAGTGCTACTGCTTTTATAGGTAAGGTTATAATATCTTTGAAGTCACACTGACTCCTTGAGATCAATGGAAAAATGTCCAAATTACCGATGAAAATAAACTCATGCTGGTCAGATTTATTCTTTATTAAAAAAGATTAATGTGTGATACCTAACAATATCTTTATGCAGAAGTAGTTACTAGCTTCTTAAAAACTTTTATATTAACTCACCTGAATCTTGCTACAATACAGTTGCCATTTCTTGTCTGGAGGTAAATTGAATAAAGCATCCCTGTGAGCTTGATCAACATCCAGTTCTGCCTATAATGTACACAAAAACTAAAACATTAAAATGAAAAGCTAGCATCAAGTATTATGAATTACTGGTATTATGATCAATATGGGGAGCTTCTGGAGATATAATACATTCATCAAAAATGGACATAGATAGCAGGAAATCACCAGATAGCATTTAAATTCTAAAATACAGTAGCTCCCCTCCCTCTTATATGGCCCCTCCCATCAAGGCCTTCCCTCATATCAACCCAGATTTCAGATGCACTGAGATAGTGAAATACAGTGAAACCTGTCTAATCCGACACACCAAGGAACCAGAGAAATTTGTCAGATTGTACAGGATGTCAGAACCTGTCCAATCCGACACACCAAGGGACCAGGGAAATGTGTCAGATTGCACAGGATGTCAGAACCTGTCTAATCCAACACACCAAGGGACCAGGGAAATGTGTCACATTGCACAGGATGTCAGAACCTGTCTAATCCAACACACCAAGGGACCAGGGAAATGTGTCACATTGCACAGGATGTCAGAACCTGTCTAATCCGACACACCAAGGGACCAGGGAAATGTGTCACATTGTACAGGATGTCAGAACCTGTCCAATCTGACACCCCAAGGGACCAGGGAAATGTGTCACATTGTACAGGATGTCAGAACCTGTCTAATTCGACACACCAAGGGACCAGGGAAATGTGTCACATTGTACAGGATGTCAGAACCTGTCTAATCCGACACACCAAGGGACCAGGGAAATGTGTCACATTGTACAGAATGTCAGAACCTGTCTAATCCGACACACCAAGGGGCCAGGGAAATGTGTCACATTGTACAGGATGTCAGATCCTGTCCAATCCAACACACCAAGGGACCAGGGAAATGTGTCACATTGCACAGGATGTCAGAACCTGTCTAATCCGACATACCAAGGGACCAGGGAGATGTGTCACATTGTACAGGATGTCAGAACCTCTCTAATCCGACACACCAAGGGACCAGAGAAATGTGTCACATTGTACAGGATGTCAGAACCTGTCTAATCCGACACCAAGGGACCAGGGAAATGTGTCGCATTGTACAGGATGTCAGAAACTGTCTAATCCGACACACCAAGGGACCAGGGAAATGTGTCACATTGTACAGGATGTCAGAACCTGTCTAATCCGACACACCAAGGGACCAGGGAAATGTGTCACATTGTACAGGATGTCAGAATCTGTCTAATCCGACACACCAAGGGACCAGGGAAATGTGTCACATTGTACAGGATGTCAGAACCTGTCTAATCAGACACACTAAGGAACCAGGGAAATGTGTTGGATTGAACAGGATGTCGGAATACTCAGGTTTCATTTTAGTTAACAGAAATACTTTGGGCCAATAAATTTTTGTCGGATGTCACAGAATGTTGGAAAACTCAGGTGTCGGATTGCACAAGTTCCAATGTACTACTAACTTGTCCTCCCTCCCCCACCTCAGGAGAAGCCACCCTCTAATAAGGCCATTTCCATAAATATGGAATAATGGCAGTTATACTTCTAATATTAAATATCAAGACTTCAAAACGGACATTATTATTTTTATCAATAACATCATAATGTGTTTGATGTCACACTGACCAATAATTTTCAGTGTCAGTCACCTTTGATACTGAAAATATCCCTCTGTGAGATCATCAAAGGAAAAATATATAAATTACTAGAGTACATGTATACTATTACATAGATTCAGAATTCTCAAAGAACATACTATGAGAAAGAACACTAATAAACAAATTCAGGATCCTATTAAAATACTTATTACTATAAGTTTGATGATTGGGCATGCACATGTTCTGAAGAAGAGTAAAAAATGTGAAAAGTTTATGACATAGGTATGGACAGATGCTGGACACTTTTCAATTAGAAAAGGTACCATGAGCCTCTGGTTCAGGAGAGTTTAATGCAAAGATTTTATAAAATACAGAACCTAATACATAGACAGGTCATGGTCTTTACAAAATAACAAACTCAAGTATTCCAATAATCAGATTTAAGGTACTTTAAAAAAAAATATGAACATGCACTGTTAAAACAAAATAATTACATTACTTCCGTTTTTCATTGAAACGTTACAATATGATTGGTTATGAAGTGGTCACATGATTATAAAAGAGATGTTTCACATCCCAATGAAACTCAAATCCGAAGTTGCACGTGCCTCCATGACGACGTCAGATGTAAACAATCAATGGTGTAGTCATTTCCAACAGCAAATAATCTAACACAAATAAAATTCACAACGAAAAATTCAACTATATTAAATTTTGGTGCGATTTAAACATAATTATGGTAGCGCTTCATGTTGAAAATGTAGTTTGATAAATGCTTTCATACCCCAATGAAACTTCAAAAGAATGCATTCAATTCTTAATTACATCAACAGAGATTCAATTTCCTTTACAAAATGACAGATTCAGGGTCCTTAAATTGTAACCTCATTTAATTTTTAAATTTCTGTATTTTTGGCTTGTCAGGAATATGGTACTTAAAACTGTTCCTTATTCACTTCATCATCTTATAACTTTTTTGTCCTTGACATTGGATAGACCTATACCCTTACAAACATAAGTTTAAAAAAAAATAAAAATTGAACTTTTAATACCAGGAGAATTGTCCATTTTATTATGAACTAATAATCAGTTGACAAAAAACAAAAATTTCCACATGTTGAATAAAATATTCAAATGAATGCAATCTTTTTCGTGTTAAACACCAATACCCTAACGGGTAAACCCCCCTAAATTCCCTTCATCATCTACTGTGTAAAACTATTGATTCGAAACAAAGAATGCACAAAAACTTATTATATTGTCTGTTGATTTAGATAATAAAAGAATGATCAAATACTGTCTATAGTGTTAAAAATATTATAAATAGCTGCAAGGTAAAAGTAAATTTAAATCTTCATTGCATATTTCATTGGATGCATCATGTTTCTATACAAATTGATTCTATTAAGAGAAAGCCTAGCAGTGATGCCCCCCCATCTGTACCCTTAATAACAAGTAAAAACAAAAATAAGTTTATTTATCAGATGTCAAATGTATAAAATATAAACAAAAGTCTTTAGAAAATTTGGCCTTATAACATTTTATTTAAATTGTTCAACAGCTATATAGAATAATTGTTTGATAAAAAATTGGCCTGTGGTCATACGTGGATTATTACGACTTTAAATGAAGATTTAACTAGATAATGTCTATGTCATCATGTATAGTAGGTAGTCAATGTGTCAAACACATTAATTTACCACAAATACAACATATATCATAGGTCACAAAGGTGGTCCACATCTTCACATTTAACATTAAAAAAAAAACACTGGTATATTACAGTGTCCATCTCGAACTCATCAATAACACATATCATACTGTGAATCTCTTTTATAACACAGAAAAAAGGTGGACCATATCAAAAATATTTACGTTTTAAAAAGCGATTGAGAAATACTTCATACATAGAAAAATAATAGAAAAACATGAATCTGATGGATTTTTACAAAATGTTATAAGATGTTTTATTTCTTTATGTCAAATGAAATGACAATAGGTATTTTACCTATATTCATCATTTTTAATGAATATGTTCTCAAGTTGCTTATAATCATTTGCATAAAGTTGTAACTGAAGTCATGTTAAACACTATTTCCTTACACCACTTATACACAAGTAGTATACTTAAATCTTGTTCAATAAAGGGAAGTATTATGGTCGTCTTAAGTGGCAGAGGAAGAAGAAGTACTTTTTTCAAGAAAACAGGGTTGGAAATTTTATTTCATAAAATTTCAAAAATCTACTTATATTCTAATTTAGTTAAATTATCGACAGATGGTAGGTGCCTTTCCATCAATCCATGATCTTGGTCTGATAGTACAGTGGTAGAACGAGACTTCCCAACTAGAGGCTCCCAGGAGCCTGTAATCGCTCACCTGGTTTTCAATTTGACATCTAAAGTTGATAGAAAATGGGGGTGTTACACATAATTTTGAAAGTGGGCCACCCAAAGATCATTTCAACTCAAATTTCTGAGCAAAAGATTTTGATGTGATTTTTATCTCATAATATTCCTAAACGGAATAAACTGGCTGAAAAAATCTCACAGAAAAACCCAGAATATATGTTAAACTACTCATTGCCATATAGCTGCAGTTAAAATTTGAGTTCATTTTGATTTGTAATAGAGGGGCATTTGACAACTAAAGAAATTTCTATTTTTAGTAACAGCAGCCATCTTGAATGGAGGGTGGAGCTGTCGGACACGATTTTGAAATGGGACTACCCAAGGACTATCCCTGCCAGGTTTGGTTTAATTTGGTTCAACGGTTTCAGAGGAAAAGATTTAAATGTGATCTTTTATCAAAATATGTCTAATTTGTATAATCAGTATAAATCGGTTGAAAGAAAAAATTCACAGAAAAACCCAGAATATATGTTAATCTACTCATTGTCATGCAGCTGCAATTAAAATTTGAGCTCATTTTGATTGATAATAAAGCAGCAATGGACAATTGAAGAAATTTCTATTTTTAGTAACAGCAGCCATCTTGAATGGAGGGCGGGGCTGTCGGACACAAATTTGAAAGGGGCCCACCCAGGAACCATCCCTGCCAGGTTTGGTTTAATTTGGTTCAGCGGTTTCAGAGGAGAAGATTTAAATGTGATCTTTTATCAAAATATGCCTAATTTGCATAATCAGTATATATCGGCTGAAAGAAATATTTCACAGAAAAACCCGGAATATATGTTAAACTACTCCTTGCCATGTAGCTGCAGTTAAAGTTTAAGCTCATTTTGACTTATACTAAAGCAGCAATGAACAATTAAAATTTCATCCCTCCTTTTTTCTATTTTTAGCTTGGCAACCATCTTGGTTGGAAGTCGGGATCACCGGACACAATTTTGGAAGGGGGCCATCCAAGGACCATTCCACCAAAGTTTGGTTCAAATTGGCCCAGTAGCTTCAGAGGAGTTGATTAAAATGTGAAAAGTTAACGGACGGACGGACGACAGACAACGGACGCTCAGTGGTGAGCTAAAATTGGAGAAAAGATAGAGGCTGCCTTTTTTGGCTCTAAAAGGAAGGGGGGGGGGGGGGGGGGGGGGGAGAGGAGATCAAAACTTTTGTCAAAAATGCAGCTTTTAATAAGTAAATATAAACTAGAGGCTCAGTGGGCTGAGCCTGTGTCACTCATCTTTCATTCTGCTTTGAGGAAACTTAATACAGAACCTTCCACCAAGTTTCGGTTCATTTGGCTAAGCAGTTACAGAGAAGAAGATTTTTAGAAATCGAGTAATCAGAAACAAGAATGGCCTGTGGCAGCCATGTTTATTAACGGATGGGAACTAAATGCACAATCTTTATAGATGACCTTCCAAGGATGCTTCCTACCAAGTTTTGATTCATTTGGCCAAACGGTTTCAGAGAAGAAGATTTTTTTAGAAATCAACCAATCAGAAACAAGAATTGCCTGTGGCAGCCATGTTTGTTAATGGATCGGAACTAAATCAGCAATCTTTATAGAGGACCTTCCATAGATGCTTCCTACCAAGTTTGGATTCATTTGGTCAAGCGGTTTTAGAGGAGACGATTTTCTTTAGAAATCAACCAATCAGAAACAAGAATTGCCTGTGGTGGCCATGTTTGTTAACAGATCGGAAATAAATGAGCAATCTTTATTGAGGACCTTCCAAGGATGCTTCCTACCAAATTTCGATTCATTTGGCCAAATGGTTACAGAGGAGAAGATTCTTTAGAAATCAACCAATCAGAAACAAGAAGTGTCTGTGGCGGCCATGTTTGTTAACGGATCGGGACGAAATGAGCAAACTTTATAGAGGACATGCCATAGATGCTTCCTACCAGGTTTCGGTTCATTTGGCCAAGCGATTTCAGAGGAGAAGATTTTTTAAAATCGACCAATCAGAAACAAGAATTGCCTATGGTGGCCATGTTTGTTAATGGATCGGGCAAAATGAGCAATCTTTAGAGAGGACCTTCCATGGATGCTTCCTACCAAGTTTCACTTCCTCTGGCTGAGGGGTTTCAGAGAAGAAGATTAAAATGTGAAAAGTTAACGGACAACAGACGACAGATGACGGACGCCAAGTGATGGCAAAAGCTCACATTGCCTTTGGCATGGTGAGCTAAAAATTTCCCACATAAGGACATCCACCTATGGTAGTATTATGGACACTTGGTAGTAAATGTGATCCTCTGAAACCTAATGATTCCTTTCACATAAACAAACCAGGATTCCACTTTTGTATGTTAACTATGAGATAATGGAGTATTGTATGTCAAAAGTCAGACAGAGAGACAGTTTCTTGTCAAAATTGTCAAATATTTATCCATAAAAAGGAAACAATATGTCACCAAGCAAATTTTATACCTTAAAATAATATTTGAAGTTAATAATAAAGAAAATAGTACTGGGAATCAATTAACAAATATATATTTATAAACATATGTTATTAAGTATTCAAAATGTGTAAGTCGTGGCTATAATAAACATGTTATCATGAAAATGTTTTTTTTTCCAGGCAACCTTTCATAAATCAAGGATATAGACTTGATACCACTTCCTTTGTGTCAAATTTCAGACACATTAAAGGGATTTTATGTGCAATAAATACAAAATATCTAAAATTGCATCATATAAAAACGCTTTCCTTATGATAATAATTTTACTTCAGACAAAGTTTAATGTTAAGAATGATATTATTTCAATATCTAGATAAATCTTTAACAAAAAACAAACAAAAAACAGATAAAAGTTCAACCTGACATGTAACAATGTTCATCATCTGACATCTTAAACAGATGTTATGTAATCAATGAATTTGTCTTATAATTTTACCACAATCTCTGAAAACATTGCATTAATTTCATTTTCATCATCTGGTAGCGGAATGTCAATTTGGATTGGTTGGGCCATAACTTCCAGTCGAGTAATTTCTGGGGGACGTCCACTGAAACAACAGCACCAGCTGCTTTGTTTGGCTGACATTTTCTAATGTTGAAAATACCTTAAAAAAAAAGAAAAGATAAGATTTTTTTTAGTTGGCATTAAGTAAACCAATACCAAAGTAAAACTGATGAAGAACAGGTCATAATCTGTGTTTAGTTTAATGGAAAAAGAAATAAAATATCTATATCTAACATGACCACCACATCAATCTAGATAAATATGTTATAACTGGTATCTGCTGTTTTAAGATAAGGCCTTAATAAATCTACATATTGAGAAGTTCTCATTCCAGTTTGATTTTGTATTTACATGCCAATACTGTTAATCCTTTAATATGCATATACAGTCAAACCTGTATTAAGAGGTCACCTTTGGAATAAAGAGAAAGTGGTCTTTTAAGACAGCTGACCTCTTAACAGAGGCTCAATTCATGAGATGTTCTATGACAGGACAATACAGTGACCTTTAATACAGGTGGCTGCTGAATAGAGGTGACCGCATGGGTGGGTTTGACTATAATTATTTAGTGTTTTTAATCAATCCTCTGGCACAACTTTGTACAACATCTCTCAATGACTGCAAGATAACAATCAACAATCAAAGCTTTTGTTGTACTATGTATACAAATTATGACATTATAATGACATAAAGAAGGATTGGGATCCCATTAAGGTTTAACACTGCAACATCCTAAGCCAGGACCTGAATTTATAATGTCATAATTAGTGGTTCTTTGTTTTATGTTCAATGAGTTGAAGCGAGAGCTGATTACTCGTTTTGTTGAACATGATATTGGTGGAATTGTTAATCATCACTCTTTCAACTTTCCCTTCATAAAAAACATTATCAAAATGGTTTTATTTGCAGTACCTACATGGCCAACCAAATGCAATAGAATCTTCCCTTTAAACTACCAAATTGAATATGGCACTGCCAGGAATGAAACGTTAAATTCTTACAGCTTTTTTATGTGGTCTTCCATGGAAGATATGTATGTGTTCACAGTATTCTGTCTCAATTACAATCTAATACTGAGCTTAACTCATCAAAATTAAGAACATGTGGAACCATTATTATTGGGTGAGAGTTAGATTGATGCGTATTTAGTGCCACTTTCAACAATATTTCAGTTGCATCGTGGCAGCAAGTCAATCATATTGGTGGTGGAAACGAGAGTATAACATGGAGAAAACCATTCACTTGCTGCAAGTAACTGGCATACGTTATCATATAATATTGTTTTGAGTACAACACCCATATGCTGAATCAAACTTACATTTTAGTGGTAATAGGCATTGAATGTATATATATTGGTTGATGTAAATCCAATTGTCATATCATTACTACAACAGACGCCATTGGAAACATGATAGTGTACATTTTTGTACATAAAATAAACAATTTCTTAACTTTTCAGACTTCATTTAACTGTTCACAACTTTTTTTCCACAATTATTTTATTGCAGGTCTCAAATTCCTTCCTTCTCAGATTTCGATACAGGTAATTATATAAAACAAAACTTACATTTTAGTGGTAATAGGCATTGAAAATATATATATTGGTTGATGTAAATCCAATTGCCATATCATTACTACAACAGACGCCATTGGAAACATTATAGTGTACATTTTTGTACATAAAATAAACAATTTCTCAACTTTTCAGGCTTCATTTAACTGTTTATGACTTTTTTCCCCCAATTATTTTATTGCAGGTCTCAAATTCCTTCCTTCTCAGATTTCGATACAGGTAATTATATAAAACAAATATCACACAATCAAATAACAAAATTTCAAACTTTCTTACCGGTAGTTTCATTGTTTGCTGATCTTGTTTTGAACCAACGGAACAAAAACTATGTCACAAATTCATTTCAAATTTCAAAGTTATTTTGTCATTGCAAGATATTCATTATACATTACTATTAGCATTCTTTAGCAACCAGGTAAACAGCTCAAACTCATTCATAAAATATTTTTCAGAATGTCTTCAATTTGCTTTTTGTTTTCTAGTGGGGCTGTCGTGATCGTATGGTAGACACCGTAGTTAGATTAACTACATATACAATCAGTGCCTATCACTCCTAATGTTGAGAGTTTGAATCCCGCTCATGGCGAAGTATACTCGATACAACATTATGTGATAAAAGTTTGTCAGTGACTTGCGACAGTGTGGTGGTTTTCTCCACCAATAAAACTGACCACCCTGATATAACTGAAATATTGTTGAAAGTGGTGTTAAACACAATAACCCTAACCCTCTGTTTTGTATATGGTATCCAGTATATTTTATATTGTATTGTACAACAGAAGTCCTCAAATATATAATGGATGAAAGTCCTTTTCTCCTTCTAATATGGTTTTAATCAGGGGAATGGCCATTTAACTTTTAATTCTGTCACACACAAAAAAAAATTAAAAGACCTGAAAGATGCAAAAAATAAATAATCTGGCCATGTAGTTTAAATCGAGAAATATTGGGGAAATTTGTGGACAAAATTACCAATATTTCATGTAAAAATAAGAAATAATATGATTTTTGTTCAGCACGAAAAAAAATGTTTGTCTCTGCGGGATTAAGATAGTCCCCACCTTAAAATCAAATGATCGGTCCACAATTCCTGTCTTTCCTGATTTTCTATGAACAAACGATCTACACTACATACTCTTGTTCATCCTAGATGTACATTGTAAGTACCTAAAAGTATCATGGACAAAGTTTTTTTTCCATCATTCCCATAATTATCACAATATAAATAGATATACATGTACAGTATATGACTGACCCTTTGATGGCTTCAGGTGGGCCAGAAAGAATAACAGATGTTCGTTGTATATAATAACATACGAAACCAAGAAACTGTTTATTTAGTCTAACAAGACACATTCTGGAGCAATTATCACCTCTAATTATACATTTTTGAGACAGGAATTTTGTATTTTATTTTTGGCACAATTAATGAAATGGAACGGGTACAATGTAATAAATTTCATGTGAAATGATCCTAATTGATGTATACATTAAGGTTAGGGCTTTGTATGGGTGCTTAACGCTACTTTCAACAATATTTCAGTATAATATTATTGGTCATATTTAATGCTAAAATTTCTTGGTGGAGGGTTAGGGGGTTATAGTGTTAATGCTACTTTCAACAATATTTCAGTTATATCGTGGCGTTCAGTTTTATTGGTGGAGGAAACTGGAGTGCTCGGAGAAAACCTGCCAAAGGTCACCGACAAACTTTATCACACATTTCTTGATGGAGGAGATTGTAGAGTCTGTCTCTGATATAATACAATTGACCTGCCGTGAGTACATGTAACTGATAAAGTTTATCATATAAAAGTTGTACAAGTACAGAAATCAATTAGCATGAAACAAATATACAGAAATCAATTAGCACGCAACAAACTCACAGAAATCAAGTAGCAGATAATATAGTTGTGACAAACACTGCACACAACACTGCATATGTGCATTAGCTGCAGAACTATGCTGTTAACTAATTCTAATTTGTTAGATGGTTTGGTTTGGTTTATGGTGTTTGATGCCACTTTCAACAATATTTCAGTTATATCTAATTTGTTAGAATGTGTTGTAAAGCATAAATATTTATAATACACAATCCAAGTATGGAGATCTACGAATTATTTTCTGATTGATTCTAAATTCAGCAGGACACAGTGTGAGTTGGGGTAGATACATTTTAATTTGATTATTAAATAAACCAAAAAACCACAAATTTCCAGTGTAGATATAAACCATTATAATTACATCTAACTGTTATGTAATGTATTGAATGGACAGATATTATTCTTATAATAGCCCTGATACACATGATTAATGGTACAACATTGTAATAACATAAGACGGTCTAGTTATTACTAGTATTTCTATTCTTTAGTTAACAAAATAATGTGGATCAGTCAGAGGAAACAAAAGTTTCAATATGCATACATTGCAGGGGTGGATCCAGGATTTCAAGTTAGGGGGGGGGGGGGGGGGACTAAAAAAAATTGCACCGAGCGGAGGAAGCTGTGAAAAATTTTGGGGTATTTCGTGTGAAAAATCACGATTTTACACCAAAAAATCATATTTTTTCCAATTTTAGGGGGGGGCGCGCACCGGGTGCGCCCCCCCCTGGATCCGCCCCTGCATTGTACCAACTGCTAAAAATAAAATACCATACTCTCACCCCAGTCCTCATAACTGTTACAAACATTGTATTTTTCATTCTCTAATGTTTTTTTTAATATACAGTCCTCACAATGAGCACTGGTCCTCTGGCCCAACTTTCGCCGCCCAAGACCAGTCAAACTGTTCAGATCAGAAATTATTTAAAGTTTTTATTTAGAATTTAATATACATTGTAATAATAAATTCAAGAATTTGATTCGGACCAGTAAATTCAAATTTTCGTTTCGAGGACTGTGTATATGAATGTTTGTCAGCAGTAACATATTTTATTTTGTCAACCTGAGTGACCCATTATGAATCAACATTTTAATATAATTAAATGTGTTTGTTTGTAAAATATTTCTTTTACTTCATATTTCATGATATTCTAATTGCATATACCGGTAATGGTATCTCCTGGTTGACAACATACAGTTCTATACACGTGTACAGTCAAACCTGAAGAGCACCTCTATATAGCAAATCACTGTCTATTAATGAATAGTGCATATAGGTCTAACGTGTATACATGTATAGAGGGCACATTTTCAGGTTCCCTTGAGTGCCCTTTAAATACAGATTTGGCTGTATATACATCAGTGGCAGATTCAATGGGGGCATAAGGGGTGTACATCCCCTAGGCCTCCCCCATATAAAAAAAAAGGAAAAAGGAGAGAAAAGATAAAGAATAAAGACCTGTAATAATGCAAACAGCATTAATCAGTGATAAACAAAGATTATTTGACATCTTTTCATCTAATACTTTAGGAAGGAGTTACAGTTTAAGTAAAGAATCAAATAAAAATATCTGACATCTTGTCATCTACAGGTACATGTAATACTTTGGGAATGTAAATTATCACAGTTTAACCATGTTAACTGAAGAAACAAATTAAGTACTTAAGAATGAAACTTTAACAAATAACCAAACATGTCTTATTTAGTGAAAAATGTCAAAGTAATGGGAATACTATTGATAGGAAAGTTAAACATTAAAATTATCTATCATTTCAAACTTGGTGATAGTGTGATATTTTTGTGCTTACTGTTGTCAACAGAAATAAACCCACAGACTAATGTACATGTCATAGTTCTAATTAATAAGAAGAAAGATTTTTGTTCTTAAATAAAGGACTAAATAAACAAGTTAAAACAGAGGGTCCTGTTGCTTCATATTTTGGAATGTATCTATTTTTCTATAAGGTTGGTTGGTTGCTTTATAGTGTTTAACGCCACTTTCAACAATATTTCAGTTATATTGTGGAGGTCAGTTTTTATATTGGTGGAGGAAACAGGTGTGCCCGGAGAAAACCACTCACCTGCCACAAGTCACTCAATAACTTTATCACACATTTCTGGAGTGGAGGAAATCGTAGTCTGTCTCTGATATAATACAACTGACAAACTTTATCACATAATGCTGTATAGAGTACACCTCGCCACGAAGAGGATTCAAACTCACAACTTTAGATTAGTGGTGATAGGCACTGATTTTACAGGTAGTTGTAAATCCAATTTCCATTAGATCACGACAACGGCAGATCCCCCTTTTATTTAGGGCCTGGCATGCAAATTCATATTGGTGCTTCCCGAGTTCCCTTAATTCTTTCATATTTTGGACAGAAAGGTTTTTTCTAAAAAAATGAGAGAGGCTGATATCTGTCTATGACTTATTCAATTAAAATGCATGTTGCTTAATAAACATTTCACTGGTTTTACATTCTTTCTTCTGGTTTTTCATACAACACATTGTCAATTGTCTGTTTTAGATTTTACATTTGTAAGTGGTATTCACCTTATGACTTTCCTTTTTTGTATATATATTTCATTGATGTTTAGCTAATCTATTGGACAATGAATTAAAACAAAAATTGCAGTATCTTCAGTGTAAACTAATCACTTAAAACTTGGGTCTTGCTATAAATGATTTCATTTTAGCAGAGCTAATAAATATGATAAAATAGTTCTACATGTACTTAAATATTATATACCTCATTCATGTTCGAAAAATGTGTGTACATGAGACAAGATTTGGTCATGGAAACCATTATGCACTTTATATTTCAGTCTTGTGTTTTGAGAAACACTGGCATCAATATCTATTATTTTACTGGCAAGATAAATATGGTTAAGAAAGTTTGCAAACCTCATAATTGCAATTACTTTTTTTTTAATTATTTAAATTATTGTGTGTAAGTTCTAGTTGAAGGAGAATAATTATAATAAATGCTAAAATCGAATGGACTCAATTTTGCCAATGAGTCAGCTGTAATATAGTCATTCAGAGTCTACACTGGAGAAACTACATGAATCTCTCTGCTATAACACAATCTCACCATTTTAATTTTCACGCTGTACCGAATAAAAATATATTATGAATGTTAATGCATAACAAATACCAATTCCACAAGCTATTAATTGTATGGGGGGAAAATTGAACACAGAATATATCTGAATGATTTTCATGTGTGGGCGTGATTGGATACTGACATTGAGAAATAGTAGCGAGCCGTAAAAGTCAAAATATAATGACTATTAATTTTTGAAAGGCAGTTAATTAATTAATTAATTACAATTTGTTTGATGTTTGATGGTGTTAACAATTGGATATATTTAGATAAAAAATAATTTCATATGAAAACAAATGGTCCATTAACATTGAACATGGCGATTGTCATTTTCTATTATCATGTGAAACCTCTGACATAATCTTCAAGTTGTTGAAGGAGGTCAGCATTTGGTAGAAGAAGTTCCTTATATTACACACACAAAAATTTAATAAAGAAAACCCTTGAATAATGTACTTCTACTTCTACCAATTATTGACCTATTTCAACAGTTTGAAGATTATGTCAAGAGAATTGCATTACAAAAAAGAAAAATATAAACAATAAGAAAATAAGTTTAAAATATGTACAAAAAGCGTGGATGAATTTAAAGATTAGATGAAGTAATCGTAGCCCTCAGCACTCCAATCCTATGTTACCACATGTTCTATGATACCATGTATTCACATGCTATTTCAACCAATTTTGTCTACCCATTTTTTAAATCTAACTACCATAGTACCCTGATACATGATTATTATGTAGATGTCATAAACATATTCAAATAATTAAAATGGTTAACATGACTGAAAAACTATTTAAGCATTATCAACACACTGCAAATGCAAATTATTTTTGCCACTATAAAATGAACAAGTGATAGGCATTATAGTTCCTTGATCATACAAAGTTATAACTAATAGATTCTATACAACATTAAATCAAACCTCTTCTTTGTGTCAGTTCCCACACAAAAATAAGAATCACATCTGTGTTGAAAATATATCAGAAGAAAATCAAGTTTGTAATCTGATTTTAATTTCCGATTTAATCAAGTGTAATAGACCTTAAAATCTAATTTATCCTTTGGCAGTAGCATTGTCTCATCACTAGCAACATCTGATTAACATTTTAAGTTGTCAATAAATACATCTCGTGTTCAAATCGATCGCACAGCATATAATAATTTTTCAATATTAAGCGAAGAAATGTTCTTTCACGAAAAGATACATTAATAAATTTACCGTCAAAGTATTCTGATAACCTTAGTTAGATTATAAACAGGATACTCGATAAGCATCTTTATGGAAGATTATGTGCATGTGGTGCCAGGGATTGTGGCCATCTGTCAAAATGTGTCTAAGATGTGATATAGAAAACTCTAGAGAAGTTTTAAGGATGGAATGTTTCGGACGTTTTCGTATTAACCAAGTGTAGTTATGTCCCCTGTTAAATAATCCAGAGGCTCCATGTGGAGATTTTTTTGTGTATATTCGTCAATTAGAGTACAAAAATGTAGATAGTCAAGATGCGCTGATGGAGACAACCAGGGCTTCTAAGAGGGGGGGGGGGGGGGGGGGGGGGGGAAGGGGTCAGTCGGTGCATCGGTCCGGGGCCCGGAGAACCAAGAAGGTGCATGTGAATCTCTGAAGGGCCACATTCCCATAGCTTTATATTAGCCACAGACGTTTTATTTTTATCTTTTTCATTTTTTAGGGTATTTTCAACTATTTTTAGTTTATTTAGAAAAATCACTTCTGGTTGTTGATCATCAGTGAGTCTATTGAACCCTGTCCAAGACCTCCAAGAGATATTTTGCAAGGCAGAACAAGACTACTTTGGGGCTCCGGCATCTTCGCTAGCCAAGGATTACGATCCGCTCTACTCATCTTCACCCTTGGCATCGCTAGACGGATTTTCGAGGTCACACGGTGACGGTTTATATGTAATGCAGTTAGTGGTAGCTGCAACCAATCAGAACGCGCTTTACACTTCCCGTCTTCGTGCCAACAAAGACATCTTTTCCGTCTATAATAGCCGTTATAGATTTGCTCTGATTGTCTGTCAATGAGTTTATATTCAATTTTTCACAAATGTTCGCTTGAAAATCAGCCATATTATAATCTCGAGTCAATTTTCAGGGCATTCAAACGAAGGGAAATGTAAGCCTTGCGTCGATTGGCTGAAAATGACATCATTACAAGGGGCGTAACTGTCAAAATCCAGCAGGTGGCAGTGCACGGGAATTACGAAAATCCGTCTAACGATGCCAAGGGTGAAGATGAGTAGAGCGGATCGTAACCCTTGGCTAGCGAAGATGGGGCTCCGGGGACATGCAAAGACTTATCAGTCTCATATTTTTTCAAAATATGCCAAGCTTAACTAATTTCTTGACAGACAAAACATCAACCTTTAAATATAAATGCAATAAAATTGTAAAACAACACTATTTGGAATTGTGGACAAAACAAGCCCATTCACTTAAAGAGGGAACATTAAGAACTTATTTCAAAATAAAAACCAATTTTGGACATGAAAATTATTTGTCAATCATTAAAAATTTTGAGCAGAGAAGAAGGTTGTCCAAATTAAGAATATCAGCTCACAAATTACAAATAGAAACAAGAAGGTACCAGGGTACTCTCCGGGAAAACCGAATCTGCTGCAGGTGCACTTCGGGTCAGGTAGAAGATGAGATCCATTATTTACTTCATTGTACTTGCCATGCAAACCATAAGGAAATTTTTACTACATATTTGATATCCGAGTGTCAAAATTTTCAAAATTTAGATGACAAATGTAAACTCATATGGATCTTAAATAATGAAGACCCAACTATACTCAGATATCTTTGTCAATATCATTTATCAACAACTATTTGATTAAATGGAATTGGAGATCTGCAAACTGGATGACCTGCATTGAGCATGAGAAAGAAAATATTCCTTTTGTCATCGTCCCTTGATGCTCGCTGCTGGTTATCCAAAAGCTCTGATCCCTTTCCATGTTCCAAACAATATTACATGTTTATGTGTCTCTCCCCTTTCCTTCCACATGGAAATTCTTCTATATCAACATGGCCAGTCTGCACTAGACACAAGTAGGACTTTATTCCTTTTAGCATCGACTCAAGGTGCCTCTTGCAGAGCAGATTGGTGAAGAATCACCTGATTTATGTATATGTTCTCTCTCATCCCCCCTCATATATATGTGAGTAAGTGGATGTACGTTTATGTGCATATATATACAATATACGTATATTGTCGGTAAATATAAAATTTATTTGTACGAGCTTTAGAAACAGGCAGAATAGCGAGCCTTCGGCGAGCTTTTCGTGCCTGTGTCGCAGCGAGTACAAATGAATTTTATATTTAAGGACAATGTACGTATATTGTGTTTATCCTGCAATGTCAAAAATGTCGGAAAACTTGTCAGATTTAAGCAAAAAGGACAGAAACAAGCGTCATTCCTCGCCTTTCATAAATGTTGTCAAGGGTGTCTTCTTCGTGGTCCGCGTTACATTAGTACCAGTTTCATACTTGTCTGCACCCTCCGCTGTACATAGCTACAGTGTACCAGGAAAGTTTATTCGTAGGCTGAAAAGTTTGTTCGTCTAGTACGAATAAAGCAAAAATTTATTCATATAGCATATATGTACAACAAATGTACTGATCGCAGGATAAATCTCTTTTCCTGCCCGAGTGTACCTGCACCACAATTATTGATATTTCACCGCGAATATTTAGTTTGATGTATCAATCATAATTGTTATTTGTATATGCCCTCCTGGGGCCCTGATTTGGTTAATATTTCTACTTCTATTTCAAACTGACCCCCCCCCCTCCTTCTTTCTCATAGGCCCTGTGTTTAGTGGTAGAGTTAACGGCAAGTACACTATACCTCACCAGACAACACTATAGGAAAACTGTTCCCGAGTGAGAAGACAATAATATGCTGAAGTACATAACATCTTATTCGGGAGATTTAATAGGAAAAAAAATATGTAAATTCGTTGGCGTTTATATTGCCCAACATCTCCATATTGATAGCAAACCATAAACAGTGCAGTCTATTTTTTTTTAATTTCTTTATTGTCTTATTCTACCTGTTAACATATCACCTTGGACCAGGCTTAGACGTGATTGAATTACAATATTGAAGTAACATAAAAATATAATTTCATTTACAATTACCATTATTTTAAATTTCCCAAATAAAATAGATTTTGTACCACATTTTTTTTTATTCACGCCATAATCAACAATACAACCTGTTATATAAAAAGGAGATCGAACTGCCATGAACAAATCGTGCATCTGTTATTTTACCTTCTACAATAAAAGTGGGTTACATTAGGCCTATTTTTTAATTTTGAACCATTAACCTGGTTTTCAAGTTTTTTACGGTTGAGGGTTTTTTTACTGTGTGGTTTAACCATGCGGTTAAATGGTTAAAGAACATCTCAACCGGGATTGAAAGCAAGTTTGAATATGTTTGCACTTGTTAATTACCAGTATATGTTTGTAATAGGAACATCTGTGTATTATAGACCCATTTCCAAGTTGTTTATTGACATTCTGCATTGTTGTACATAAAATTTTGTATTTGTTTATAAAGAATTAAATTATTTTATTTGTTTATTTTATTTTATTTTTTTGCGTTTAAGAGTTGAATTGTTTTATTCGTTAATGAAGAATTAATTTTACTTTGTTAAAAAATAATCAATGATTAGGAAAGTTCTCTTAAATATTGTTCTTCAACCATTGCGTTTTTTATCTATCTTAAACATGTTTATGGTTCATGATTTAAACGTGTTTCAGGTTGTTTTCAACCATAAACATGTCTGAGAATTAAAAAAAACAGGCCTGTTGTAATTTATGGAAAGGATTTGTTTTCTTATGTAATAGGTAAGTTATTTAATTCAATTTTAGAATAATAGAATTTATTCCACAGGTATAGTGCCCACGGGAAATTTGTTAAAACTGGTATACTTCCCATCGCTACAGGCCTGTTTTTTAATTCTGAACTATTAACCGGGTTTTAAACTTTTTACGGTTGAGGGTTTTTTTACGGTGTGGTTTTAACCGTGCGGTTAAATGGTTGAAGAACATCTTGAGGCCTGTTTTTTTTTATTCTCAGACATGTTTAGGGTTGAAAACAACCTGAAACACGTTTAAATCATGAACCATAAACATGTTTAAGATACATAAAAAAAACCGCAATGGTTCAAGAACAATATTTATGAGAACTTTCCTGTTCATTGATTATTTTTTAACAAAGTAAAATTAATTCTTCATTAACAAATAAAACAATTCAACTTAAACACACAAAAAAATAAAAATAAACAAATAAAATAATTTAATCATCCATTTATTTCTTTATAAACAAATACAACAATGCAGAATGTCAATAAAATACTTGTAAATGGGTCTATAATACACATATGTTCCTATTACAAACATATACTGGTAATTAACAAGGTGCAAACACATTCAAACGTGCTTTCGGTCCGGTTAAGATGTTCTTTAACCATATAACCGCATGGTTAAAACCACACCATAAAAAACCCTCAACCGTAAAAATGTTTAAAACCTGGTTAATGGTTCAGAATTAAAAAAACAGGCCTTTTGTTAAAAAAATAATCAATGAACAGGAAAATTCTCTTTTATATTGTTCTTCAACCATTGCGTTTTTTATCTATCTTAAACATGTTTATGGTTCATGATTTAAACGTGTTTCAGGTTGTTTTCAACCATAAACAAGTTTGAGATTAAAAAAAACAGGCCTTTAATTGCCAAGATTTTAAGCATACACTGGTCAAAAACAGTAAACACTAATTATCCAATCAAAATAAGCATTTTCGTATGTCATGGATTAGGATTATGGTGATTAACGCCACTTTCAACAATATTTCATTGATATCGTGGCGGTCAGTTTTATTGGTGGAGAAAATCGGAGTACCCAGAGAAAACCATCTACCTGTCGCAAGTCACTGACAAACGTTATTATTGTATGTACTAAACTATAATAGGCAAAGTTGTGTGGTTATACATCCACACGTGAGTATACAGAGCTTGCACGAATATTTCCCTTCCTTGAGCTTGCACGAGTATCTCCCTTCCTTGTTATAGACATATATCAGTTGTATAGTAAAGATATTTATATAAACGTTGGCCAGGTTATACATTTTCTAATAAATAAAAATGGGTCATATTTTAGATTTGTCGATGGTGGATCCACATCTAAAATATGTCAGGTAGTTTTCATCGCGGATCAATGTAATTATGGAGGTCACGTATTTCAATAAGGGCTTGATCTTGAATTAGCTCATTTTGTTTTGTTTCTACCCCCACCCAACCCTCATTTAGATATTTAACAACAAATCTTAATACATGGTAAATTTTATCACCTTCTAAATTTTCATATATTTTGTTGATTTTTGGTATGGTTCATTTATTTTTTAATTATAAATATTGATGATATCAGTGGTTTGAAATAAGTGGGTGTTTAACTTTATAACATAAAAATGTTCAAAGGTACAATTTAAAACGTACATGTATATCTGATATCTATCTCCTATGAAAAAAATGAGAATAAAACATAGTTGATCGCGTTGAAGGAATATTGAATGCAGTTATAATTATTTCAAGATTCGTTTTGGTATTGAAAAATATCTTTCAGTAATGCAAAATTTTGAGCAGATAAGTTTATAGCACAATAAATTAAACTTGGCTGAACAGTCTGGTGTAATGAGCAGAAATATTTTTAAAAAAGATCATCAAACATCTACCTTTAATTGGATTGAAAGCTTTCAATCCAGGGGCGGATCCAGGGGGGGGGGGGCGCACCCGGCGCGCGCCCCTCCCCCTAAAATTGGAAAAAATAAGATTTTTTGGCGTAAAATCATGATTTTTCACACGAAATACCCCAAAAATTTTCGCGCCTCCCTCCGGTGGGAGCAATTTTTTGAAGTGCGCCCCTAACTTGAAATCCTGGATCAGTCCCTGCAATCAGCATTGTAAACTGATTTATTAATTCTGAGAGAAATGGCTGTAGATCAACGAAATATTAATTCTGAGAGAAATGGCTGTAGATCAACGAAATATTAATTCTGAGAGAAATGGCTGTAGATCAACGAAATATTAATTCTGAGAGAAATGGCTGTAAATCAACGAAATATTAATTCTGAGAGAAGTGGCTGTAGATCAACGAAATATTAATTCTGAGAGAAATGGCTGTATATCAATGAAATATTAATTCTGAGAGAAATGGCTGTAGATCAACGAAATATTAATTAATTAATCAAGACAATGATAAGTAAAGATATACAGCCAATTATTATATGTATAAAGCAAGTGCAAGAAAGGGGTTATGGTGTTTAACGCCACTTTCAACAATATTTCAGTTATACTGTGGCTGAAATACTGCTAAAGTTGACGTTAAAGACCAATCAATCAATCAATATCGTGGCGGTCAGATTTATTGGTGGAGGAAACCGGGTTACTCGGAGAACACCACATACCTGCTGCAAGTCAGAAATGTGTGAAAACGTTGATATATAGATCACATTAACGAAATAAAACCTTAGAACAAAATACACCGTGACATTAAACATTCCACGAAAATTTTGTCAACTTATTACAAAACATTTCAGGATTCGCCGATTATACAACGATTAATGAACTAGTTTTCGGACCTTTTTACAAGCTCAGTTGTACTGTACTTAACTTATAGTGGTCGTATTATATCCCTACTATACACACATATACATTACAGTGGTCGTATTATATCCCTACTATACACACATATACATTACAGTGGTCGTATTATATTCCTACTATACATACATGTACATTACAAAGAAAGGGTGTCAAATCGCTTAAGTAAATTGAAAATGTATCAAATTGTGACAGTATAATCCCCTGATTGTGAAGGATATATAACACAAAATGTTCAGAAAATCTTTGGTCTACTTGAGCAACCCACAAAGCAGGTATTCATGTAGCAGGTATTGTACACTAAGTGAACTATAAATGCATTCCACCAAAGAAGAAAAATACAGACTTCGAAAGAACTTCAGGAATAAATCAAATCATATAATTTACATAATTATGTAGTTACACCGGCGATGAATTTAAATAAACAAAAAAAAACCTTACCTTAATGTTTTATGAACAAATATATACCTGAACCCAATACACTATTTACTAATTACACAATTTATCCCGTGTATTGCATGAAACAATCATAACATAATTACTGACTCATTTCCACAGTAAGGTGTGTGTATTACCTGAAAACACCTCTTATTTTACGTCAAATGCCGATGCTGTCTGTATCCCCTGCAGACAAAATTGTCACTCGTCATTTTATGGTGATCATGTATTGACAGGGCTCGTTAATGAAGTGATGGATGTTAACAACTTCATTCCACGTGGAATATGGTGTTGTTAGACCAAAAAATGTTGTTATTAAACAAGTACACATGTCCTCGTTATCAAACAAATAAAAGAACAGCGTTCCGACATTCACCGCCATCATATAATTACTTTCTTTATCACCCAAAAACCGACAGTATAACAATATTCATCTTTGAACTATCTCGGAAAAAAATCTAGAGAAAAACTATATTTAATTTATACCAGACCAGTTTTTTAATATACTTGTGAAGTTTTCGATAATTGTGGGGTAGGAAATTCTAATAAAATTGATCAACTACAATTTGAAGCCGCTATAATCGTTACTGATCTCTCACTATTTGCTAGTGCCGTTTTAATTTATAAAGAGTTTGACTGGGAATCATTGGTATAGGAAAGAAAATCGGGGAAGATTACAGATGTTTTATATAAATATTCAAAATAATGATGTCCCCAAGTATCTTTATGACTTGATTCCACTAACAATTCAAATGACAACCGGTTATTCATTGCATAATGGAAGTTTCATTATAATACCATCTGCATGCTGTCGATTACATATGGATCATTTATTCCTTCAAATATTCGTCAATGGAATGGTTTAAATCCATCACTTCGAATGTGTATTTTATATCCAGATATCAAACTGAATTAAGACAACAGAAAGACATTATCTAAGTTCCTAAATATTACGACATTGGATCTGGAAAACTTAATATTAGTTACTTGCTTCGATAATTTGTTTCTTTATTGAAAATGACTTGTTCCAAGTAAATTAAGTGATCAAAAGTAGTCTCAGATCTGTCTTGTTGTGGCGGCGACCATGAAGACTCATCGTTTCGATTGTTCCAAATACATAAATATGAGATTAATGTACATTATTTCACAATCTCAGCTGGTAGGTTACCTAATGATTGTGTCTTAGACCTCAAAATTGACCACACACTCCCAAATGAACAGAACGAAATTATTTTTAAGCAAGTGTTAAAACTATTACGGTCTGAAAGTTTCTTGTTTTTAGTGTCTCAGTATTCAAGTTGAACATTTGAACAAATAAAATATCGGTTTAAAAAAACAACTAATATCCTTCTTTAATATGTCTTGTAATTTGGCGTGTGGAAATGGTAGAGAAGTCACTGAATGTTTTACTTTAATGTTATTGAACTGAAGGGGGAGCGATCTAGTAAATCTCAAATTTTACCAAGATTATTACTTCCCCAGAAACAAAATCAATCAACGACTTGTGTTTTTGGTGTGTAATATTGTTACAACTAATTTTTAAGTGGATTTCCTTTGTTCAAAGTGTATTCAATGATACTGGACTGAGTTACGTATTTGAATCTCAATTTCAATTCTGTATGTCTTCTATAAAATCAGCGATAAAGCAACGATTATGTGATCAATTTATTCCAATCTAATTAAAATTAGATTTACGCACTTGCTCCCTATTTTCTATCGTTTTTTTTTTTGTTTTTTTGTTGTTTTTTTTTTGTTTCTCGTGTGCCTACACACACAGAAAATAGGAAGCAAGTGTGTAGAGCTAATTTTAATTAGATTGAATTTATTAAAAAATGGTTTTTAGATTTGGATAACTCTGCAAAAGAATTTTATAAAGTTGTGAAAAAAGATTAAAAATTTGAAGAGTGTCTTATTAGATTATCAAAACAAGACAAGGTATACATAACCAAAACTTAGAACTTCAAACTTGAAACTTCCCATTGAAACCGGAAGATGGAATAACATAGCAAAAGAATTAAGATTATGCTTATTTTATAATAAAAAAAAAATGGAGATGAATTCCACATTTCATTTACATGTTCAAATGATAGAATTGCTCAATTAAGACCAAAACATATTCCATATTATTATTGGAACCCACCTGTTATTTATAAGATGGCGGGTTTATTCAGATTATTCAACAGTCAACTTATGACTAATATTTCAAGGTTTATGAAAATAATATGTCACAATTATTATAAATATCTTCTAGATATAATTAAAAAAATACATACTGAATATATTTATGATATACAAAATGTATTCTTAATACTGTTTCTGTTTAGTTCGTCATTTTCTGTATTGTATTTAATATTGTACCTCATGTTACACTGTATAGTGTCTGAATGTTGTTCAATAACGTTCTTGAAAGTTGTTCAATAAAGTTCTGGAAGTTCTTGAAGTTATTTATTTTTATTTTTATAATAAACAACACGTTGACGATGGAGTAGATTTTAAAATTCCACCAATTTAGGTCGTAACTTGTGAAAATGTGGACTGATGTTTTTTTTTTATTATTATTGTCTCATCCTCTTTAAATGTAGCATTATAGGAAATCAAGATGAATTTGCATTTTCTACTTTCCAGGTTGAAAAAACTACGAAACAGACAAACAAAATGTTTTACACGCTATCCTTTAATATATTCTACTCCGATACAAGTAAAATATATATCCGCATCAATATCAGATCTATTCCGATTTGTATTAATTCGTTCCTAAGTTTTTATCCAATCAAAATGGGAAGAATGCGTTGTTTCGGTATTTGTTTAAACATGGCTACCTACTTTGGAAACCAATGAACAGCATTGCTATTTTAGCATACAAGATCAGTTAGAAAGAAAACTGCAATCCGCTATAAATTGCTATGTTATAAAATGGTTAAACAAACGATACAGATATTTGGAAGAGTCAAACCATCTCGATCTAAAGCGGGGGTAGCTTATATTTTACAAATTTTAAAGTAATATACTAGGTGGTTAGTAAAAGTGGTAACCCGGACCCGGGTCCGGTTCCAAAAACCCGGGCCCAAATTCGTATTTTTTTTAAGGTGTCAAACCACCAATTAATTTCTTTAAGAATTTCTACTAAATTTGTGATTTTTCGAGCCTACCTGGTCATTTTATCTTAAGTTTAACCTTTCCAAGACCATATATTTTCTGAAACGTACACGATTCCTCTACGTTCTGTCAAAATATCAGGGCATGTTTAAAATCTTGCAGTGAAATGCCATGCCACGGAAAACACCTACTCTAAAAATAGCTCAGTCATCCCCAAGAAATTCAGTATTTATAGGTCATGCATCAAATCCTCCTCCATAGAGGTATTCAAATACAACTAAATCCATCAAATTTGGGCTCAAAATAATCACTATTTATTTAACTTCAATTATCAATTTTAATTAGTCCATTCCATTCAGTAGTTTTCACAATACTACAAAGTGAAAGGAACTTTTTTCTTGATTGGTGAATTAGTGGTTTGACACCTTATTACATCTTTATTAAGGCATTAATTTGAATAAAATTTGAAAATAATGCATAAAATTATGTATTTTATCACATTTTTTAAACGAATATAAAACAAAATAGTTTTTATACGAAATATCGGCAATATCCTCGTCTGACAATAAGTCGGTCAGTCATTGGATAATGTTTGATTATTTTTTTCATGTTTGAAAAGTAAACATTTTTTTCTTTTTAGTTATGTTCCTCATCTATTCTTGCTCACATGTGTAAAGTTCCATGGAAAAAAGATCGATAATAATTTCATACTGACCCACAATTTGTTTACCACCCTTTTTCCAAATGGCGTCGTATGACATCACATAAAGTCGGTCAAAGTTCAATAAAGCACATGATTTTGTCATAGGCCAACCAAACTTAAAAAGTAAACCAGGTTAAGAAAGTACAGTATTTTAGCTTTTTCAGTGCAATTGATTTGTCTGAAAAATTTCAAAAGATGTTTTTTTTAAATACTAAAATAGTTTGAAATTGAAGTATTAAAAATTAATTATTTGATGCAAATATTATACTTGCTTACCCACATAAAAAGTATTTAATCCAGTGAATTTGGTGTTTTTGCTTTTGTCAATACAATCTATTAGACCGACATATTTTGGTATAACAATTAATGACTGATTTCAATTTATTTTAATCACATTTATTATCACAGAGTGGCGTAGATGCCAACCATTACGATTTTTCCGTAATTGTTACGAATTTCGGGCCAAAATTACGGTGTTACGGTCAACAGTCTACTTGTTACGGATTTCCGATTATTGCCGGCCCGAAACCGCTCCCCATTTAAATATCATTGTGATCATTTAGACGCTTCATTGTATGTTAAAATCGCGTAATGATAAGCGCTTGAGGGATTTCGATTATTTAATCCTTTAGGGATTCTCGGGACTATCTATAGTAGAAAACGATCTATCCATTTCTTGTTTGATCCCGAGTAGTTAATGAACACAGCACGTTTTTGTCAATTTCGCGATGTCTGAGGGAACAAGTGAAGCTTCTGCAGCGAAGAACAGAAAATTGGGACAACGATTTCATCCCGAATATTCTTCTCTTGCCTTATGAAATTGATACGGGAACATTATGCCTATTGCAAATATTGCAAACAAGACTTGTCATTCAGCACGGTGGTTTGGATGAACACACATATACAACAAAACAGTTCAAAAGTGCCAAGTCAACAACATATCAGGCACTCCAGAATTAGACATTAATTATTCCATGGGAGGGTGAGGGAGAGCCACTTCAGAAAATTTTCATTTCTATTGACAGTAAGTTGAAACATAGAATACATTTGTAAGTGAACATACATGTATTAAAACTTAACTTTTTATTTCTTTTTGTTGCTCATCAATTTTACATCTAGTTGTCACAAATAAAGGAAATCATTTGCTCATCACTTTGTGCCTAGTCTGTAGTACGATTATGGTAAAATTTTATGAAAAATTATGATTACTGAAAAAAATCACAAATTACTGACATCTCAACTTTTTGTTACTGATTGCACCAAAAAGGGGTTGGCATCTATGGAGTGGTAACAATACAGTTTTGTTGATGCTATTTGTAATAATGACAGGTTTTTTTTACCCAGACAATCTCATTTTTCTGTCTGGTTTAATTTAATTCTCTGTTCAATTTATGTTATGAATTTTGATTATTGCTGTTAAATTAATTCTTTTTCTATCTTCTCTGTGAATTTCATTTCATTACCCCAAGAAGTAAGGGGTATATTTGTTATTAAAGCAGCAGTGGAAATGCAAAATAATCTGCCATTTTGTGACTAATGGAGAGCACTTGCATGTATTTTCTCGGTAAAATCAGCCATTTTCTAGAAAATGGTGGAATCTGAATGATCAATCATCATATTTTCAAAGTATTTTAAAATACAATTTGCTTGGCCTACATTCCAGAAACGGTCATGAACTGTGATGTCGATTGTGTCAACAAACCGGAAAAATACAAATGTTTGGGGAATACCATCGATGGAAACATATTTAACAAGCATAATGATCAGGAAAAAAAGACATTAGTAAAAAGGACCTTTTTTTACTTGCATGAAATTAATCAATTCAAACTTCTCTGTTTTAATCTCATCTTGTAATTTTGACGTTGAAAAGTATTCCCTCTGTGTTTATGTACGCTATGAATATACAGAATGACGTCATTGGTCTCGTGCTGCGCGAGAATTGTAAATCAAAACAAATGACCGACATTATTGCATGACCGAGCAGATGTCACGATAGGATATAAGTTTTCGAAGTTAGTAAAAGTTGTAACCCGGGCCAAGACGAAATTTTCAGTTAATCAATGATTGCACCTTTATTTCTTCTTTAAAATTCTTGAAATTTTGTAAAAACATACTTCAGTACAACAACAAATATATTTTATCAATTTAAAAAAAAGTTTTCTTTTTTCTCCACGATGCAATATTAATATATTAAGATTTGTAAACTAAGACTGGTCACGTGACCAACAAGGACAGGTAACTGGGTGTACAGGTAAATATTGAGGAGTTCGCCAGTATCAATTTCAGATACTGCCCAGCTCTGCAAACTATAGCAAAAAATTTACAATGGATTAAAAATTCTTAATTTAACTAAACTATATTTTAAAAAGAATTAAAAAATAAAATTTTTGCAAAGAAATTAACAAAAAAAAAATGAATTAAACATATATTGATGAAAAATATAAAAATCATCTCATTCAAGCTTTTTATAAGTCCAGCAATTGGCACCGTTTTTGAGAAAACATCCCATCAACTATGATAAAGTCCAGCTATGATAATGTCCGACACTAAGTATTGTTTTTTGCACACAAAGTCTTTAAGGAGTGGAGCTACAGTTGCTGCAGGTAAATGATAAACTACCAGAAAAAGTGTTCGAGTTGTTGCTGGGAACACAACCATAATGGTACCAAGCAGAACATCTATCACAACATACCATATCTTCAAACAAATTGGGCAAATTACACCTAGCTGTACATTCTTTTTCTATCGAAAAGTTCACACTTGTGTTTTTCAAACTTAAAACTTTAGTTCTTGTTGGCTTTGTCTTAGGGAATGGTGAAAACTGTTGGCTTTCTACACACTTAATTAAATGATCACGCATAGTGTAAGTGTCAAAATTCACATTGTCTTGAAATATTATATTTTTACAAGTAATTTTGCAAGAATTAAGACGTATGTACATTTTGTAAACTTGATTTAAAACAATTTATCACTTCCGGCCCGGGTGACAACTGTTATCAGAATCTAAAATGCTCCCATAATGACAAAAGAGAACATTACCATTGAATTTAGAATATTTTTTACATTTCTTTAATACTGAAAAATGTTCATTCTGAATATTGTGAAGTTTTAACGAGAAATAAAGGTGTAATCAACGATTAATTGAAAATTTTGCCTTGGCCCGGGTTACAACTTTTACTAACTTCGAAAACTTATATTGCCGATATTTCGTATTAAAACCTATTTTTTTTATATTTGTTTAAAAAATGTGATAAAATACATAATTTTATGCATTATATTCAAATTTTATTAAAACTAATGCCTAAATAAAGATGTAATAAAGAAAATACGAATTTGGGCCCAGGTTTTTGGAACCGGACCCGGGCCCGGGTTACCACTTTTACTAACCACCATATACTACGCCTATGAGTATGACTATGTACGGAGCTGTGCGGTGTCGTGTGAAGGGTTCAACGGGCTCGTTCCGACACACACGGAGTATATTAATGAAAAGAAAAAAAATAAACTTCATTGTATACGTTGTTTATTGTATATTACCCCATTTCATAGTATATATTTACGGAATAAGTGAATGTAAACAAACCAACCCCCCCTTTTTTTATCGTAATTTTCAATGTCCGGTGTGTTGGTGCACAACTTTTGAAAATAACTAGGCATATATAAGGGTAAGACTTGTTTTTTAGAAACTACTGGCGTAATCTCTTGAGAACATTTTTTAATTCATTAAAATATAGTCAATAATATTCAACATTGGACTCCACAGGCAGAGTATAGGAATCACTGAATGATGTATACAAATTTCTTGTATGATTTGTCAATGTATAAACACATGAATTGTTTCAAATACAATTTATGCAAATTATACAGAGCAGGTATGACCTGACAAGCAATAGACTAGTCATAACATAATAAGACTTTTGTTTAGACCAAAATATAATGTGTAGCCTATGTATCATAACGTCACCCATATTGACGGTATGTTTCAACAGAAAAATCCTGCATTATTGTGGGCATTTTCATATGTCAGAGGTTATGTTATGATGCTGAAATAACGTAAAACAATTTCAAGATATTGGTGAACTTTTACGCTTCAGCTTTAAAAGTAAAAAAATACTATATCTAAAAAGAACAGGTATGACCTGAGAAGCGAGCGATTTTTAGCCAAGTCATTGCGTCATAAGACTTTCGTTGAGACGAAAATACAGTGTCTGTATTGACATTGAAAGAACATGTATAGCTATTTTTTTTTTCCAAAATTTCTGTCAATGTGAAAAAACACAATGCCATGTATAATAAAGCTTGTCATTTTTTGACAAAATCTCAATAAAACTGAATCATTAAAAAAAACTATATATTAAAAGAATTGGTATAGAACAAGCATAGACTTCAAATCTGCGAAATGCATATATGATATATCTTTACCACCTAAGCATTAATAGTAAAGACATCTTGTCATATGTTTGCTTCCAGAGTACATTTCCGATTCAAATATAGAATCAATTTGTCAAAAAAATACTTCTGAATATTCCAAAGAATTTTACTAAATAATTCATCACAAATATTTGAGTACGATCTTTGTTATTTTTATTGCTTTATTAGCTCACCTTGCCAAAGGCAATGTGAGCTTTTGCCATCACTTGGGGTCCGTCGTCCGTTAACTTTTCACATTTTAATCTTCTCCTCTGAAATGCCTTAGCCAAATGAACTGAAACTTGGTAGGAAGCATCTATGGAAGGTCCTCTATAAAGATTGCTCATTTCGTCCCGTTCCATTAACAAACATGGCCACCACAGGCAATTCTTGTTTCTGATTGGCCGATTTTTTTTAAATCTTCTCCTCTGAAATCGCTTGGCCAAATGAACCGAAACTTGGTAGGAAGCATCTATGGAAGGTCTTCTGTAAAGATTGCTAATTTCGTCCCGATCCGTTAACAAACATGGCCACCACAGACGACTCTTGTTTCTGATTGGCTGATTTTTAAAATTCTTCTACTCTGAAACCGTTTGGCCAAATGAACCGAAACTTGGTAGGAAGCATCTATGGGCGGTCCTCTCTAAAGATTGCACATTTTGTCCCGATCCATTAACAAACATGGCCACCACAGGCAATTCTAGTTTCTGATTGGCCGATTTTTAAAAATCTTCTCCTCTGAAACTGCATAGCCAAATGAACTGAAACTTGGTAAAAAGCATCTATGGAAGGTCCTCTATAAAGATTGCTCATTTTGTCCCGATCAGTTAACAAACATGGCTGCCACAGGCAATTCTTGTTTCTGACTGATTGATTTCTAAAAAATCTTCTCCTCTGTTAAAGAAAGATAACTCATGCCATTATCTCCCTTAGAAATTAACTAATGCTGAAATAGTGTAACATGTTTATTCTATACATTACAAGTAGGTATTCACATTTTAATATTCTTTTTAGCAAACCTTGCCAAAGGCAATATGAGCTTTTGCCATCACTTGGTGTTCGTCGTCTGTCATCCGTTTACTTTTCACATTTTAATCTTCTCCTCTGAAAACCCTGAGCCAATTGAACTGAAACTTGGTAGGAAGCATCTATGGAATGTCCTCTATGACGAATGCTCATTTTGTCCTGATCGGTTAGCAAACGTGGCCATCACATGCAATTCTTGTTTCTGATTGGTCGATTTCTAAAAAATCTTCTCCTTTGAAACTGCTTAACCATATGAACCGAAACTTGGTAGGAAGCATCTACATGTATGGAAGGTTCTGTATTAAGTTTCATCAAAGCAGAATGAAAGGTGAGTGACACAGGCTCAGCCCATTGAGCCTCTAGTATTGTTTATATTGTCTGAAAATTATACCCAACAGTGTACATGTTTGAATTAGATTTTTTGAGCTGACATTTTTTTGTTCTCCCTCAACAGGATTGGAACTCACACCTTCGATACACTACAGCACCAATCACTTAGCGTTATATATATAGACAGAATGTATTCATAATTCTTATTCCTATGTCATGTCAAACCTACCAGTGAGAGAGTGAGTAATTGTTGTTTAAAGCCAACTCAGAATTTTTTAACTATATCATGCTGATAACAACTTAATTTTCAATGAGATGGTGATGAGGATGATTTCCACTTTGTACTAGACCAACACGCTGAGTTGAATTTTTAAAGTACTAGCTCGCCGAAACACCAGTCTGCTGATAGACATGTCGTTCCCCCCCCCCCCCCCCCCCCCCCTCAGACACATTATCCTGAATCCGAGTCAACCCGTCTTTGATCTTTCTCCTTAATGCTACATGCATGCTTAGCAGAGAAGCAGCAAATACCAATTTTATAGTCTTTGTTTTGGCCCGATTGGGGCTCGAACCCACAATTTACTGCTACCGAGGCAAGCAAGCTAACCATTACACCACTGATGCGGTTCAAGCACAACCATATGTACACATTTTACTCTCTTTATCACATCTTTGTTGATAGCTTTATGAAGTAGATGAAGATGATGATAACTTTCCTAGACTGACCTTGACTGTACCTAGAGAACTTTCTGATGGATTTGTCAATAATAAAAAGGAGAATTATAAATTCAGGTAAATTTTTTAATCAATATTTTGACCTTGAAACTTGATATTTATATATACTGTACTACAAAATGTAGCATAACAAATAAGTAACAACAAACCATCATAACATGTGATCTGGTCTTGTCCTGCTTCAATGTAAGGTTACATGGAAGAACGTGAGGCCAGAGGACTTGAATGTGAAATCTTAAAATTAAGAGTGCCCTGGATGATCACAAGAGGTGTTTTCACATACCTTCTCCCAAAGCTATCGTTTTCCCTTAACACAAGCGGCAGTATATCATGCCTTGACATCGATAGATATGCTATCCGTTTGATCTGTAAAGCATTGTTTGAGACTGGTCAATGAATAACACAAGTATCCAGTGGGCCAAGTGAGACTGATTTTCTGCATTAGTCTCTATAAGATAACTGTCATTGCAGGACAAATTTAACCTTGGACAAGGGGTGTTGGAGGGGTGGTCACCCTGTTGGAATAATGTTTTAAATATTTTTTTAAAGATAAAATCCATTTTATTGCATATTTGGTTGGAATGTTTCTATTATAGTCTTGTGAACTTACATCACAGTTTTGCTATCACATAATTGCTTGGAATTGTCTGTTATCAGTGTCTGTAAACAATATGATCTCTGTGCTAAATGTTAATGTTTCTTTTATTTTCAGATTCAAAAAGGTTTTTGACCAAAATACACAACAGGATGAGATTTTTGAACATGTTGCTAAATCAGTAGCAGACAGGTAGCATGAATAATATACATATTTATTTATTTTGTGCAACAACAAAAATAGCTTTCCATTAAACTTTAAAAATATGTGAACTCAGAAATATTGGAATTGTTGTCAACATAATAAATGAAAGTCACAAACCAAGTATATGATGAGGTCAATACACATTTTATTCAACCCAATGAAAGTATATCGACAGAGGACAAAGTCTGAGGTTGATATACTTTCATTAGTAGATAAAAGAATGTTTAACCAATATTAATATCATATTATTTAAAAACTGATTTGTTCATTCATGTCACATGACTTAAATATAAAGCTTGTATAGGGTTAAGGTTATGGTGTTTAATGCCACTTTCACCTAAACTAGAAGCTTTACGATCACCATTACTTTATTAATTTAATCATTGTAGTAGACTTGAAAGAAAATTAAGCCTTCTTACAGAAAATGACAAGATTTATGAGAAAGTAAAATAGAACATGATAATATAAGAAGAAATATGATGTGAATATTTTATCATTTCAGTGTCATAGAAGGATATAATGGTACAATCTTTGCATATGGCCAGGTTGGTAAAATTGTTTAATCTGTCTATTTTTTTTAATTTCTTGGTTTATAAGCAATTTACTGTTGAAATTTAATTGAAAATCTTGTTTGTATTACATAATAGTTTAAAATATAATTTCCTATTAGTTATTGATTTTACATTTGTATGGCCATGTTTAATAAATAGTGGTATGCCAATCCAATTTTTTTTTCTCAAATAAAACCAAATCTGTTAATTCTGGGGAAATTAAGTCTGACCATTATTTTTCTTCTGTCGTTTGATATCTTCATCAGCAGGATTCTTTACTAACATTTATAGAGGTATAACAAATCTGGTAGAACATCAAAGAGTCATTTATTGTTCTTTTGATTCCCCTTTGACAAGCAGAAGCAATAGTTCTGGAAACCTGATGATGATTATGTCAAATGATGTGCAGTACAATGGCCGGTCACTTAGCCACTCGACATAATTTATTTAATAATTATCGTCAAATAATTTTTTTATCAATAGATGAACAATTGCTGGTTTTATGGGTGATTAGCAAGGCTTTCAATATTTTTCAAGTTGACCAGTATTTCACTATTTACAGGTGGTACTTTTCATTAAAATTGGAACAATTGTCATGAATATCATATACAACATGCTTTAAAATCAGGAGGTACAAAAGACTATTTTATGCAGGTAAAAGTACCTGGTACTGCCCCTTATTGAAAGGCCTGGATTAGTGGGTCAGTGAAAAATCATTTAGAATTACTGGTCATACTTACTACTATTGGTGTAATGATGATTTTATGTTATTTCAGACTGGCAGTGGTAAGACATTTACTATCACAGGAGGGGCTGAAAGATACAATGATAGAGGAATTATTCCTAGAACTCTTACATATTTATTTGAACAATTTCAAAAGGTAAGCCATTAATATAAGTATATTAATAAGGTAAAAACAATCTTATTGAAATCCACTTGTTTATAATTGCAAAACTTGGCATGGCTCTTGAATATTTTCAACAGTGACCAAAATGACTATATTTTCCAAGAAATCAAACATTTTGGGATTGCTTTCGAAATATATTTTTCTGAAACCTTCAAACAGTACATTTTATAAATTTTTTCAATGTTGTTTTGATTTAATGTTTAAGTATTGTCATGTTTGAAATAGTGACCTTCTGGATGTCACTTGACTTTTATCTCCTTTTTACTTTAGCTCACCTGGCCCAAAGGTGAACTTCTAGTTTATGTTGGAACTTGTATTTGTTTTTACTAAGATATACCCCGGTACACATGTATTTGAATATTGATGTTCCAAAGATACATTTGAAAATTGTTATGTTACTAAGATACATTTGGATATTAATGTTATTGCTGAGACACTACATGTATAGGGTATCTGTTCATTACATGCAGGTGCGTAGATCCCTATGCGCCAACACGCAGTTGCGTGCACATCAGCGTGCTGAAAAAAAATAAAGAGCAAAAATTTTTTTTTAAAAGTAAGTGGAAAACAAAGTCTCGTTGTGGCTTTTTGTGAAAATTCAATGTCATAAAAATTACGGCATTTCAAATTTTATTCAAATGAAGTTATGGCTGTATCATTAGTATGAGTTACATCCGTCATCGTTTCTGGTATATATATATACATGTACGTGACCTTTCCGGCGTTGAATGCCAACATGACGTCGAAACGTGAAAAGGCTAAATGGAAAACAATTGACAGTTTCTTCACTAAACCTGTTTCAACAGAAAAGAAAGATTCTTCAGACAAAATTGCTTCAACAGAAGAACCTATTTCCAAAGAGTCTTTGCCAGAAAGAATTGATGACAGTGAACATGCAAGCTCAGTTTCGACCGTAACTAGCAAAGACAGCGCCCCTCCGTACCCAGATATATCAAGTCTGCCAGTTTGGGATGAATTGTATCAATTGGCATTAGATTTATCAGAACCTTTCTATATCGTTGAAAATATGCCGGGGCGATGTGGAAGACAGACTACCAGAGCCAATCACCCTGCAGACACGCCAAAACAGTATTGGAAAGTTTCTTTGTACCATGCGTTAATAGACCACATGATAATGGAATTGGAGTCGCGTCTGATAAAATCAGAAAATCGTTTCTATGCACAGTATCTGCTTCCTCGTGTTATAGGAAATATTACGAACGAACAAATCGCGACAGTGTATGAGACATACCAGACTGACCTGACATGTAATATTAGACGAATTCAAGAGGGAGGTCGCTCGAAGGCAAACACGCTGAAGTATAACACCTCGCGATCAGATGCCAACATCACTTTGTGAGACACTTGATGCGGTAAACCCGGTGCTATATCCTTTTATAGATACCATCTTGTGTATCATGTTGACAATGCTGGTAATAAGTGCTGCCGCAGAGCGATCGTTCAGTGTACTACGTCGGTACGATCAACAATGAATAACGATAAAGGTAATAACAAAATTACCGAACTCCGAACAATCTTACAAAGGGAAAGTCAAAACTCATAATTATATAAACAGACAAAATCAGTCAACAACCGGAAAACTGTGAAAACCGTAATGACCCTGACTTGGTACAGGCATTTCTAAAGAAATGGTGGGTTGAATCAGATTTTAAGGCGCCAAACCTCCCGCTCTCATTACGGTTCAAAGGTTCCGGCTGTCACTGTAACAGTATTTAAATACAGGAACAAAATAGGTAAAATAGTAGTCAAAGCAGTACCATATTCGGTGACGTAAATGTCAAAAATATGTTTACGTCACACATTGACAAAAAAAATTCTTGACATTTTTGACTTCTTTATCTTTATACATTTTCACTATATGAAAATGCATCGCTTATAATTTTTTCTGCAGAGACGGAATATATTTCGACAAGATATTGGTATCGGAATATAAACTTTTTAAGAGATCGAATAAGGCGAATCTTTTTATAGCCCTGGTCCTGTAGCCTGTTTCTCAGATGAAGATGACGTTTCAGGAAATCAGAATAATTGCTACTGGCCCTTGCATAGCGAATCAATTGCGAGATGTAAACACCATATGCAGGAGAAGCTGGTATATTGCTGCACATGTTTGGAAAATTTATGATTTTAAAATTGAAGTCGTCCCGCTTATCATAAATTTTAGTACTGAGTTGACCACTGTCGTCAAATTCGAGGTATAAGTCCAAAAATGATGCGGACGAAGCTGTATCGGTGGTCTCTTTAACTTCCAGCTCTGGAGGGTATATCAATGGAAGAAATTCTGCAAATCTAGAATTATTGATAGATAAAACGTCATCAATATACCTGTATGTGAAATTAAAGGCTCTAGCCTCATGAATCTTCTTATCTTTTACAAGCTTTTGAAGAAACTCCGACTCATATGAGTATAAAAATAAATCGGCTAGAAGAGGGGCACAATTCGTACCCATTGGTATGCCGACGACCTGCTGAAACAGTGTCCCTCCAAAGGAGACAAATATGTTATCGATGAGGAACTCCAGCATACTGATCACTTGTTCCTCGGAGTAGCATGTTTTACCTTTATGAATTTTGTTTGAAAAATATGTGGAATTGTAGCCTAACACAACAAATTTTGAGCCATAGTTTCTATGACTAAAAGCTTTATGAATTGTTTCTTTTAAGCGGGTTTTTAATTTGTCATGTGGTAGGGTGGTATATAGAGTTGAAAAATCAAAAGTTTTGATGGAGGATACCTGAGAGAAAGATCTTGATTTCAGGTTATCCAAAAGATCTTTAGAGTTTTTCAAAATCCACATGTGATTTATGCCACTACGCGAGTAAACAGTTTCACAATATTTCTGTTGTCCCTCTTTTACTGCAGACAGAATCTTTGTCAGGTGAATAGACAATTCTTTCGTCGAACAAGTTGATGATCCCGCTATGTACCTTTCTTTGTATGGTGTCTTATGGAGTTTAGGTATCCAATATAAATAGAGTAAATCCTCAGACTCTTTACCAGAGGGATAGGTTGTCATCGCTAGCATTAATGCATATCCATCGCGATTTCAGTGTGGATTTAGACAAAGTTATGGAGAAGTTTGTGTCTGCTAAGACACGAAGAACAGATTTTGGGCAATTCTAAGTAAATTCTGTCTAACAAAATCATGAAATCAATGTGTTACTTATGTATTCAATTTACCCATGAACACACCTCAGAACGCACCATTTTGCATCTAGTCAAAAAAAAATCCAGACCCCCCCTTCCAGGTTTGGTTACTTGCACTGCAAAAAAGTCTAGCTACGCCCCTGACATGAAAGGTCATGTCACAAGAGGAGACAAGGCATGAAATTTTCAAATAAGCTATTAGCATTTATATTCTGACATCAGAACAGTATATAAAAGATATCTAAATTATAACTAGTACATATATGATATGTTTTTAGTGTCTAAACAAAGTCACAAATGGGAGCTCCCATGTTCCTGAAATGTGACCCATACAGGGTTTGATGTTCAATATTTTATTCCAAACTCGTTAATTGCATCCTTTTAAGAGCATTGTTCATTTTTGTGAAAGGTAGGGGAACATGCGGTAGCGGGGAAAGAAACGTTAAAATTTGGATTGATTTTCGGAAGTCGCCCGTAAGTCAAGAGAGAGAGAAGTCAAGTCACCCTGTTTTTACTATGTGTGGTGAGCCCTGTAGGACAATATTTCTGTTTGTTTTAAGTTTAAACAAATATAAATCTTATCCTAAACTTTAAACATACTTCAATCTTCAATATAATGTTTTTTATCCTTCTTTTGTACTGTTTTTCGCTATCTCAAATCTTCGTCAAATTTGTGTTACAAATGTAGATATTGACAATAAGTCATTTTATGTGTAATGTGTATATCAGAGGTTTGTTTTTATTTACAGGATGGTGGTCGTAACTATTCTCTCCATGTTTCATACCTGGAGATTTACAATGAATGTGGATATGACTTATTAGACCCAAAACATGATGCTGCTAAATTAGAAGATCTCCCGTAAGTATAGCTGATAAATTAGAAGATCTCCCGTAAGTATAGCTGATAAATTAGAAGATCTCCCGTAAGTATAGGTCGTATCATGCTTTGCGCTGCGTTTCCCTTTATTACACAAATGTTTGGATCAATAATTTTTATTTTGTTTCTTCCACAATGTGTTGTTTAGTAGCCACTGCCAGCCTCTCAGCCATTTTTCAACTATATCATGACTTCTAGACATATTGGGAAATGCCTGGACAGTTATAAAAAACTGAATGATGAAACCTCTGACCTTGTGTAGGTGTCTGGAAATCTTAACATTTGAGGTGGCCCAAAAACTAGTTAAACCCTGCCACTGTTTATGGAAGTGCCTGTACTAAACCAGGAAAGTGAACGGTCATGTATATGTGTGCCTCTGTTTCTACGTTTATTTTATTTGATTTTGGAACTGTTCCGACGGGGTGTGGTATTTTCTGTTTTTCATTTTTGACAATATTTATCTAAGGATATGTTTCAGAATCTTATGTAAGTAAAAAGGAGGAAAGGGGAGTGGGTAGTTGTTTTGACCTGCATTAATCCAAACAAATATCGTGCTAATCTTTCAGGAAAGTTACTTTGATGGAAGATACTGATCAGAACATTCATTTAAAGAACTTATCTATCCATCCTGGTAACACTGAAGAAGAAGCATTGAATCTACTGTTCCTGGGTGATACTAATAGGATGATTGCTGAGGTAAGTCAAATCTATGTAAAAATCTACTGTTCCTGAGTGATACTAATAGAATGATTGCTGAGGTAAGTCAAATCTATGTACAAATCTACTGTTCCTGGGTGATACTAATACGATGATTGCTGAGGTAAGTCAAATCTATGTAAAAATCTACTGTTCCTTGGTGATACTAATAGAATGATTGCTGAGGTAAGTCAAATCTATGTAAAAATCTGCTGTTCCTGGGTGATACTAATAGAATGATTGCTGAGGTAAGTCAAATCTATGTAAAACTACTGTTCCTGGGTGATACTAATTGAATGATTGCTGAGGTAAGTCAAATCTATGTAAAAATCTACTGTTCCTTGGTGATACTAATAGAATGATTGCTGAGATAAGTCAAATCTATGTAAAAATCTACTGTTCCTTTGTGATACTAATAGAATGATTGCTGAGGTAAGTCAAATCTATGTAAAAATCTACTGTTCCTTGGTGATACTAATAGAATGATTGCTGAGGTAAGTCGATTCTCTGTAAAAATCTACTGTTCCTGGGTGATACTAATAGAATGATTGCTGAGGTAAGTCAAATCTATGTAAAAATCTACTGTTCCTTGGTGATACTAATAGAATGATTGCTGAGGTAAGTCTAGTATATGTAAAAATCTACTGTTCCTGGGTGATATTAATAGAATGATTGCTGAGGTAAGTCAAATCTATGTAAAAATCTACTGTTCCTTGGTGATACTAATAGAATGATTGCTGAAGTAAGTCTAGTATATGTAAAAATCTACTGTTCCTGGGTGATATTAATAGAATGATTGCTGAGGTAAGTCAAATCTATGTAAAAATCTACTGTTCCTGGGTGATACTAATAGAATGATTGCTGAAGTAAGTCTAGTATATGTAAAAATCTACTGTTCCTTGGTGATACTAATAGAATGATTGCTGAGGTAAGTCAAATCTATGTAAAAATCTACTGTTCCTGGGTGATACTAATAGAATGATTGCTGAGGTAAGTCTAGTATATGTAAAAATCTACTGTTCCTTTGTGATACTAATAGAATGATTGCTGAAGTAAGTCTAATATATGTAAAAATCTACTGTTCCTTGGTGATACTAATAGAATGATTGCTGAGGTAAGTCTAGTATATGTAAAAATCTACTGTTCCTGGGTGATATTAATAGAATGATTGCTGAGGTAAGTCAAATCTATGTAAAAATCTACTGTTCCTTGGTGATACTAATAGAATGATTGCTGAGGTATGTCAAATCTATGTAAAAATCTACTGTTCCTTGTTGATACTAATAGAATGATTGCTGAAGTAAGTCTAGTATATGTAAAAATCTACTGTTCCTTGTTGATACTAATAGAATGATTGCTGAGGTAAGTCAAATCTCAGTAAAAATCTACTGTTCCTTTGTGATACTAATAGAATGATTGCTGAGGTAAGTCAATTCTCTGTTAAAATCTACTGTTCCTTGGTGATACTAATAGAATGATTGCTGAGGTAAGTCTAGTATATGTAAAAATCTACTGTTCCTGGGTGATACTAATAGAATGATTGCTGAGGTATGTCAAATCTATGTAAAAATCTACTGTTCATTGGTGATACTAATAGAATGATTGCTGAGGTAAGTCTAGTATATGTAAAAATCTACTGTTCCTTGATGATACTAATAGAATGATTGCTGAGGTAAGTCAAATCTATGTAAAAATCTACTGTTCCTTGGTGATACTAATAGAATGATTGCTGAAGTAAGTCAAATCTATGTAAAAATCTACTGTTCATTGGTGATACTAATAGAATGATTGCTGAGGTAAGTCTAGTATATGTAAAAATCTACTGTTCCTTGGTGATACTAATAGAATGATTGCTGAGGTAAGTCTAGTATATGTAAAAATCTACTGTTCCTTGGTGATATTAATAAAATGATTGCTGAGGTAAGTCTAGTATATGTAAAAATCTACTGTTCCTTGGTGATATTAATAAAATGATTGCTGAGGTAAGTCTAGTATATGTAAAAATCTACTGTTCCTTGTTGATACTAATAGAATGATTGCTGAGGTAAGTCTAGTATATGTAAAAATCTACTGTTCATTGGTGATACTAATAGAATGATTGCTGAAGTAAGTCTAGTATATGTAAAAATCTACTGTTCCTTGGTGATACTAATAGAATGATTGCTGAAGTAAGTCTAGTATATGTAAAAATCTACTGTTCATTGGTGATACTAATAGAATGATTGCTGAAGTAAGTCTAGTATATGTAAAAATCTACTGTTCCTTGGTGATACTAATAGAATGATTGCTGAGGTAAGTCAAATCTATGTAAAAATCTACTGTTCATTGGTGATACTAATAGAATGATTGCTGAAGTAAGTCTAGTATATGTAAAAATCTACTGTTCCTGGGTGATATTAATAGAATGATTGCTGAGGTAAGTCAAATCTATGTAAAAATCTACTGTTCATTGGTGATACTAATAGAATGATTGCTGAAGTAAGTCTAGTATATGTAAAAATCTACTGTTCCTTGGTGATACTAATAGAATGATTGCTGAGGTAAGTCAAATCTATGTAAAAATCTACTGTTCATTGTTGATACTAATAGAATGATTGCTGAAGTAAGTCTAGTATATGTAAAAATCTACTGTTCCTTGGTGATACTAATAGAATGATTGCTGAGGTAAGTCAAATCTATGTAAAAATCTACTGTTCCTTGGTGATACTAATAGAATGATTGCTGAAGTAAGTCTAGTATATGTAAAAATCGACTGTTCCTTGGTGATATTAATAGAATGATTGCTGAGGTAAGTCAAATCTATGTAAAAATCTACTGTTCCTGGGTGATACTAATAGAATGATTGCTGAAGTAAGTCTAGTATATGTAAAAATCTACTGTTCCTTGTTGATACTAATAGAATGATTGCTGAAGTAAGTCAAATCTATGTAAAAATCTACTGTTCATTGGTGATACTAATAGAATGATTGCTGAGGTAAGTCTAGTATATGTAAAAATCTACTGTTCCTTGGTGATACTAATAGAATGATTGCTGAGGTAAGTCTAGTATATGTAAAAATCTACTGTTCCTTGGTGATATTAATAAAATGATTGCTGAGGTAAGTCTAGTATATGTAAAAATCTACTGTTCCTTGGTGATATTAATAAAATGATTGCTGAGGTAAGTCTAGTATATGTAAAAATCTACTGTTCCTTGTTGATACTAATAGAATGATTGCTGAGGTAAGTCAAATCTATGTACAAATCTACTGTTCCTGGGTGATACTAATAGAATGATTGCTGAAGTAAGTCTAGTATATGTAAAAATCTACTGTTCCTTGTTGATACTAATAGAATGATTGCTGAAGTAAGTCAAATCTATGTAAAAATCTACTGTTCATTGGTGATACTAATAGAATGATTGCTGAGGTAAGTCTAGTATATGTAAAAATCTACTGTTCCTTGGTGATACTAATAGAATGATTGCTGAGGTAAGTCAAATCTATGTAAAAATCTACTGTTCCTTGTTGATACTAATAGAATGATTGCTGAAGTAAGTCAAATCTATGTAAAAATCTACTGTTCATTGGTGATACTAATAGAATGATTGCTGAGGTAAGTCTAGTATATGTAAAAATCTACTGTTCATTGGTGATACTAATAGAATGATTGCTGAGGTAAGTCTAGTATATGTAAAAATCTACTGTTCCTTGGTGATATTAATAAAATGATTGCTGAGGTAAGTCTAGTATATGTAAAAATCTACTGTTCCTTGGTGATACTAATAGAATGATTGCTGAGGTAAGTCTAGTATATGTAAAAATCTACTGTTCATTGGTGATACTAATAGAATGATTGCTGAAGTAAGTCTAGTATATGTAAAAATCTACTGTTCATTGGTGATACTAATAGAATGATTGCTGAAGTAAGTCTAGTATATGTAAAAATCTACTGTTCATTGGTGATACTAATAGAATGATTGCTGAAGTAAGTCTAGTATATGTAAAAATCTACTGTTCATTGGTGATACTAATAGAATGATTGCTGAAGTAAGTCTAGTATATGTAAAAATCTACTGTTCATTGGTGATACTAATAGAATGATTGCTGAAGTAAGTCTAGTATATGTAAAAATCTACTGTTCCTTGGTGATACTAATAGAATGATTGCTGAGGTAAGTCAATTCTCTGTAAAAATCGACTGTTCCTTGTTGATACTAATAGAATGATTGCTGAGGTATGTCAAATCTATGTAAAAATCTACTGTTCCTTGTTGATACTAATAGAATGATTGCTGAGGTAAGTCAATTCTCTGTAAAAATCGACTGTTCCTTGTTGATACTAATAGAATGATTGCTGAGGTATGTCAAATCTATGTAAAAATCTACTGTTCATTGGTGATACTAATAGAATGATTGCTGAAGTAAGTCTAGTATATGTAAAAATCTACTGTTCCTTGGTGATACTAATAGAATGATTGCTGAAGTAAGTCTAGTATATGTAAAAATCTACTGTTCCTTGGTGATACTAATAGAATGATTGCTGAGGTAAGTCTAATATATGTAAAAATCTACTGTTCCTTGGTGATACTAATAGAATGATTGCTGAGGTAAGTCTAATATATGTAAAAATCTACTGTTCATTGGTGATACTAATAGAATGATTGCTGAGGTAAGTCTAATATATGTAAAAATCTACTGTTCATTGGTGATACTAATAGAATGATTGCTGAGGTAAGTCTAATATATGTAAAAATCTACTGTTCCTTGGTGATACTAATAAAATGATTGCTGAGGTAAGTCTAGTATATGTAAAAATCTACTGTTCATTGGTGATACTAATAGAATGATTGCTGAGGTATGTCAAGTAAATGTAAAAATTGACTGTTCCTTGTTGATACTAATAGAATGATTGCTGAGGTAAGTCAAGTCTATGTAAAAATCTACTGTTCCTTGGTGATACTAATAGAATGATTGCTGAGGTATGTCAAGTAAATGTAAAAATCGACTGTTCCTTGTTGATACTAATAGAATGATTGCTGAGGTAAGTAAAATCTATGTAAAAATCTACTGTTCCTTGGTGATACTAATAGAATGATTGCTGAGGTATGTCAAATCTATGTAAAAATCTACTGTTCATTGGTGATACTAATAAAATGATTGCTGAGGTAAGTCTAGTATATGTAAAAATCTACTGTTCCTTGGTGATACTAATAGAATGATTGCTGAGGTAAGTCTAGTATATGTAAAAATCTACTGTTCCTTGTTGATACTAATAGAATGATTGCTGAGGTATGTCAAATCTATGTAAAAATCTACTGTTCCTTGTTGATACTAATAGAATGATTGCTGAGGTATGTCAAATCTATGTAAAAATCTGCTGTTCCTTGGTGATACTAATAGAATGATTGCTGAGGTAAGTCAAATCTATGTAAAAATCTACTGTTCATTGGTGATACTAATAAAATGATTGCTGAGGTAAGTCTAGTATATGTAAAAATCTACTGTTCCTTGATGATACTAATAGAATGATTGCTGAGGTAAGTCTAGTATATGTAAAAATCTACTGTTCCTTGTTGATACTAATAGAATGATTGCTGAGGTAAGTCTAGTATATGTAAAAATCTACTGTTCCTTGGTGATACTAATAGAATGATTGCTGAGGTAAGTCAAATCTATGTAAAAATCTACTGTTCCTTGGTGATACTAATAGAATGATTGCTGAGGTATGTCAAATCTATGTAAAAATCTACTGTTCATTGGTGATACTAATAAAATGATTGCTGAGGTAAGTCTAGTATATGTAAAAATCTACTGTTCCTTGGTGATACTAATAGAATGATTGCTGAGGTAAGTCTAGTATATGTAAAAATCTACTGTTCCTTGGTGATACTAATAGAATGATTGCTGAGGTAAGTCAAATCTATGTAAAAATCTACTGTTCCTTGGTGATACTAATAGAATGATTGCTGAGGTATGTCAAATCTATGTAAAAATCTACTGTTCATTGGTGATACTAATAAAATGATTGCTGAGGTAAGTCTAGTATATGTAAAAATCTACTGTTCCGTGGTGATACTAATAGAATGATTGCTGAGGTAAGTCTAGTATATGTAAAAATCTACTGTTCCTTGTTGATACTAATAGAATGATTGCTGAGGTAAGTCAATTCTCTGTAAAAATCGACTGTTCCTTGTTGATACTAATAGAATGATTGCTGAGGTATGTCAAATCTATGTAAAAATCTACTGTTCCTTGTTGATACTAATAGAATGATTGCTGAGGTATGTCAAATCTATGTAAAAATCTGCTGTTCCTTGGTGATACTAATAGAATGATTGCTGAGGTAAGTCAAATCTATGTAAAAATCTACTGTTCATTGGTGATACTAATAAAATGATTGCTGAGGTAAGTCTAGTATATGTAAAAATCTACTGTTCCTTGTTGATACTAATAGAATGATTGCTGAGGTAAGTCTAGTATATGTAAAAATCTACTGTTCCTTGGTGATACTAATAGAATGATTGCTGAGGTAAGTCTAGTATATGTAAAAATCTACTGTTCCTTGATGATACTAATAGAATGATTGCTGAGGTAAGTCTAGTATATGTAAAAATCTACTGTTCATTGGTGATACTAATAGAATGATTGCTGAGGTAAGTCAAATCTATGTAAAAATCTACTGTTCCTTGTTGATACTAATAGAATGATTGCTGAGGTATGTCAAATCTATGTAAAAATCTACTGTTCCTTGGTGATACTAATAGAATGATTGCTGAGGTATGTCAAATCTATGTAAAAATCTACTGTTCATTGGTGATACTAATAAAATGATTGCTGAGGTAAGTCTAGTATATGTAAAAATCTACTGTTCCTTGATGATACTAATAGAATGTTTGCTGAGGTAAGTCTAGTATATGTAAAAATCTACTGTTCCTTGTTGATACTAATAGAATGATTGCTGAGGTAAGTAAAATCTATGTAAAAATCTACTGTTCCTGGGTGATACTAATAGAATGATTGCTGAGGTAAGTCAATTCTCTGTAAAAATCGACTGTTCCTTGTTGATACTAATAGAATGATTGCTGAGGTATGTCAAGTCTCTGCAAAAATCTATTTTTCCTTGGTGATACTAACAGAATGATTGCTGAGGTAAGTCAAGTCTCTGTAAAAATTTTTTTTATTGTAATAGGATGATACTGAGGTAAGAGAAGAATTGTTTTATCCACCTCAGAGGTAAGGCACCATGGTAATGTATGTTATACTTTTTTGTCCATTTAGTTGCAGCTGAGACATCTTCACATTTCATTTCAGATTAGTAGGTGCCTGTACAAATGTAGTTGTTTTTTGTTTGTAAAGCTTTAATTTATTTATAATATTGATTTCAGACTCCAATGAATCAAGCTTCTACAAGATCACATTGTATATTTACCATCCATCTTTCATCAATAGAGTCTGGGTCGGCCACTATAAGGAAATCAAAGCTTCATCTAGTGGATCTTGCAGGGTAAGATTTTTATGTCTGGGTCGGCCACTATAAGGAAATCAAAGCTTCATCTAGTGGATCTTGCAGGGTAAGATTTTTATGTCTGGGTCGGCCACTATAAGGAAATCAAAGCTTCATCTAGTGGATCTTGCAGGGTAAGATTTTTATGTCTGGGTCAGCCACTATAAGGAAATCTAAGCTTCATCTAGTGGATCTTGCAGGGTAAGATTTTTATTTTGTTTTTTGTGGTGGTGGTGGTGGGAAGTCCATTTGAAAGTAAACTTAGATGGAATGTTGCTTGGATGCTGCTCTACAAAATATATATTTTAAATGTGCTGCTGCGAAAATTCGACATAGCCACCATCACATGACAAAAGTTTTAGAACCTTATGTGAGAATGAATGAAAAAAAACAAAAAAAACTTGATGTTTCATAGATTAATATTTGATATAGGATACAACAGCTTTGAATGTTTCAAGAGAATGACTCGTGACAAGTTTTTCATTAAAAAAACCAAACACCAAACCCTTTAAAATTATATTGTTAATTTACAGTATCTTTAAAATTACATGTGTTGTCTTTCAGATCAGAAAGAGTGTCAAAAACTGGTGTGAATGGTGTTTTATTGACTGAAGCTAAATACATTAACTTATCATTGCACTTCCTAGAACAGGTAATTTGTTACTATTTATATTTTTTAGATTATATAGCAAAATTTTTTTATTGACAACATGTCATAATCATGATCGTATGGTAGTTGGATTTATAACTGCCTATGCAATCGGTGCCTAATACACTGGCATTGTGAGATCGAATCCTGCTCAGACAGGGTGTACTCAATGCAACATTATGTGATATAGTTTGTCAGTGACTTGCGGCAGGTCGGTATGTTTTCTCCATGTACTCCGTTTTCCTCCACCAATTAAACTGACCACAGCGATATAGCTGAAATATTTTTGAAAGTGGTGTTGAACACCATAGCCTTAACCTTTTTAGTTCACCTGGACCAAAGGTCCATGTGAACTATTGCCATCACTTGGCGTCCGTCGTCTGTAAATTTTTCACATTTCAAGCTTCTTCTCCGAAACCACTGGGCCAATTGGAACCAAACTTAGCAGGAATGTTCCTTGGATGGTCCTCTACAAAGTTACTATTTTTCATTCCAGTCGGATATTCAACATGGCTGCCAGGGCCAATAATATGCTCTGCTTGGCTGAAATTTCAAAGATCTTCTTCTCTGTAACTAATGAACTGACTGAACCCAAACTGTAAAGGATTGATCATTGGAATGAACTTTACCAAGTTTCTGTTTTTTATGCCGATCGGAAATCCAAGATGGCCACCACCACAGGACATAGTTTAACATTGGGCCTTATGGGAAAAATGTTTCAAAATACTTCTTCTCTGAAACCACTTGGACAATTGAAACCAAACTGCCCAGGAATGATCCTTGGAAGGTCCTCTACAAAGTTTCTGTTTTTTATGCCGATCAGAAATTCAAGATGGCCGCCACTGCAGGACATAGATTAACATTGAACCCTATGGGAAAATGTTCAAATGCCTTCTTCTCAGAAACTACAAATATGATTAAAGCCAAACTGTACATGAATATTCATTGGATGGTTCTCTACAATCTTAAGGTTTTTTGTTCCGATATGAAATTCAAAATGGCAGCTATGGCAGGACTTAGTTTAACATTGGGCCCTATGGGAAAAATGTTTCAAAATGCTTCTCTGAAACCACTTGGACAATTGAAACCAAACTGCCCAGGAATGATCATTGGAAGGTCCTCTACAAATTTTCTGTTTTTTTATGCCAATCGAAAATTCAAGATGGCCACCACCGCAGGACATAGATTAACATTGGACCCTATGGGAAAATGTTCAAATGCCTTCTTCTCAGAAACTACAAATATGATTAAAGCCAAACTGTACATGACTGTTCATTGGATGGTCCTCTACAAACTTTATGTTTTTTGTTCCGATATGAAATTCAAAATGGCGGCTACGGCAGGACTTAGTTTAACATTGGACCCTATGGGAAAAATGTTTCAAAACGCTTCTTCTCTGAAACCACTTGGATAATTTAAACCAAACTGCCCAGGAATGATCATTGGAAGGTCCTCTACAAAGTGTGTGTTTTTTATGCCGATCGGAAATCCAAGATGGCCACCACCGCAGGACATAGATTAACATTGGACCCTATGGGAAAATGTTCAAATGCCTTCTTCTCAGAAACTACAAATATGATTAAAGCCAAACTGTACATGAATGTTCATTGGATGGTCTTCTACAAAATTTTGCGTTTTTTTGGTTCTGATATGAAATTCAAAATGGCAGCTACAGCAGGACTTAGTTTAACATTGGACCCTATGGGAAAAATGTTTCAAAACGTTTCTTCTCTGAAACCACTTGGATAATTGAAACCAAACTGCCCAGGAATGATCATTGGAAGGTCCTCTACAAAGTTTCTGTTTTTTATGCCGATCGGAAATCCAAGATAGCTGCCACCACAGGTCATAGTATTAACACAGGACCATATGGGGAAAATACAGAAATACATTCTTCTCTGAAGTATTGCACTGATTGAACCTAAACTGTACATGTGCATCAATCATTGGAAGGTCCTTTACAAACTTTGTGTTTTTTATGTTGATCGTAATTCCAAGATGACTACCTGTACCACTGCAGGACATAGTTTTTACATAGGGCCAATTGGTTCTTTTTATAATCAGGTGAACGATACAGGCACTTGAGAGCCTCTGGTATTGAGAACATATAAATCAAAAGCTTAATTTTGATAACAAATAATATAAATTTTGTTACAAGGAGTCAAGCAGAGTGATTCAACATGAGAATTTTAAGGATGTTTCATCAAAAACACATGTTTCTTACAAACAGTCTTGCATTTTAATATTTTGAAATATCAATAAAAAAATATGCATGAGAGATACTAATTTAAACAAATGTTGCTATTTCAGGTAATCATTGGATTAGCAGATAAGAATCGTCAGCACATCCCTTACAGAAATTCTCTCATGACTTCTGTATTACGTGACAGTCTTGGTGGGAACTGTTTGACTACCATGATTGCTACATGTTCTGTGGATAAAAAGAATATTGATGTAAGTATAATGTTGCATGTACTATAAAAAAGATGATTATAACATGACCTTATTTCTGACCTATCGATCTGCATGTTGAAAGGATATACTGTTCTTCAAGCAACTCTTTTAAACATGACATGGGGCAAAAATACTCTGGTAGCTACTAGAAAATACCATGCTACTTGCACGTTGATTTTGACTAATGGAAAAGCAAAGTGAACTACACAAGGTGACTTCTTGGCCCAAATTGCCCAGTAGCATGAGCCTTATAACATTATATACCATTGCTGATAAGAATAAAGATATATATATATATATATAAACGTCTGAAAAAGTAGCCAACGTATGACCCTACGAGATGTCGGATCGGAAACAAGTGTTAACGATACTGTGCAAACAAACAAAAATGATAAATAAACGTCTAAAATTTTCTCATTCTGTTCATATTTATAAATTAGTGTGCAATATACTTGAATAATATAAAGTATAAAGTTCAAGATTATGATTTTTAGTAATTTACGTCACGATAACAATTTTTCAAATCAGATTACAGACGCTGATGAAGCTTGTCGGTCAAGCGAAATATCCGTCAATTTAATTATTATTATAGTCTTTTTGTAGACTTATAGTTATTTTTGTTACATTTTAACATCTTTTTTTGATATCATTGTGCTAACATTTTAGACGTTTATATATATATATATATATATATACACAGCTACTTCGAAAACTATTAATCTTAATGAAGCCAAACTGTATGTGGATGGATGAAAGGATGGTCCTTTGTCAGTTTGTTTTGTATTCAGATTGGAAATTCAAGATGGTAACCCCTAAGGAATAGTTTTGCATAGATGTCTATAGATTATTTTTAATCATCTCTGAAATCACTGAATTGTTTGAATGTATATAAATGATTACTACATGACCCATTCTCCTGGTATTAGGGTTTTCTCCACCTGCAATGAAACTTATTGCTAGGATATAACTGAAATATTGTTGAATGTGGCGTTAAATACCATAACCCCCCCCCCCCCTTTACATGGCCCTTTTCCAGTTTAATGTACCAATTTTTTTATAGATTTGAAAAGCAAGGATGATTGCCACTATGGTACAAAGTTTGGGTGAAACTGTAGATACAACAAATTTTTAACTTTCCATATTAACTGGTTGGCCATCATTGTTGAACATAGTTGAATATAGGTTTTACTTGATACACATTTTTCATATTTAGTTTAAGACAGACAAGCTCTACACAATCATCTGAACATTAGTTTACTATTGAATAATATTCTTTTCATTTCTTTTGGTTTTTAGATAAATTAATGTACAAGACCTGTTTTTTCAATTGTTTACAGGAATCCATCTCTACTTGTCGTTTTGCTCAAAGAGTAGCTTTGATCAAGAATGATGTTATGGTTAATGAAGAGCTTGATCCAAAATTACTAATAGCAAGGCTAAAACAGCAGGTTCAACAGTTGAAGGAAGAATTAGCCATGGCTACAGGAGAACAGAGAACAGATAATCTTACAGAGGAAGAAATCAACAGGTCAGTTTAAATTTAATTCATTTTGAGTGATTGTTGTTTTATGCCAACTCAGCAATTTTTCAGCTACATCATGGCAAGAACCAATTAATTTTCAATGAGATAATGATAAGGTCCGCTTTGTATTCGACCAACTCGCTTAGTTGGATTTTTATTGTGCTAGCTCACTGAAACAACAGTCTGTGAATAGACATGTCGCCCTACTTGGACACATTATCCTGATCCCGAACCAACAAGTCTTTGCTTTTTCTCCTTAATGCTGCATGCTTAGCGGAGAAGCAACAAATACCCATTTTAAAGTCTTTGGTTTGACCCGATCGAGGCTCGAACCCACGATCTACTGTACTTGAGGCGAGCACGCTAACCATTACACCACCAATGCAGTTTAGTTTAATGTGATGATTTTGTTAATTTGTTTAATTTTTATTATACCCCCGCTCCTCGAAGGGGGAGGGGGGTATACTGTTTTACCTCTGTCCGTCTGTCCGTCCATCCTTCCGTCCGTCCAAGATATTTTTTGTCGCATTTTTCTCAGTAACTGTTGATGGCAGAAATCTGATATTTGGTCACAAGCATCGTATAGGTATACCATATTGTGGGTAGCATTTTTGGACCCGTCAGATTCCTACTTCCTGTTTGCCGACTTAGTTGGTCACATTGAACATATTTGCAGATTTTTCGTCAGATTTTTCTCAGCAACTATTGATGACAGAGATCTGATATTTGGTCACAAGCGTCATATAGGTACCCCATATCGTGGGAAGTGTTTTTGGACCCATCAGATTCCTACTTCCTGTTTGCCGACTTTGTTGATTTTTATACACATTGAACATATATGCTCATTTTTCGTCGCATTTTTCTCAGCAACTAATGATGGCAGAAGTCTGATATTTGGTCACAAGCTTCATATAGGTACCCCATATCATGGGAAGCGTTTTTGGACCCATCAGATTCCTACTTCCTGTTTGCCGATTTTGTTGATTTTTATACACTTTTAACATACATTTGTATATGCACATTTTTCGTCGCATTTTTCTCAGCAACTATTAATGACAGGAATCTGATATTTGGTCACAAGCTTCATATAGGTATGCCATATTGTGGGAAGCGTTTTTGGACCCGTCAGATTCCCACTTCCTGTTTGCCGACTTAGTTGGTTTCTATACACATTGAACATATATGCATATTTTTCGTCACATTTTTTTCAGCAACTATTGATGGCAGAGATCTGATATTTGGTCACAAGCTTCATATAGGTACCCCATATCGTGGGAAGCGTTTTTGGACCAATCAGATTCCTACTTCCTGTTTGCCGACTTTGTTGATTTTTCTGCACATTGAACATATATGCTCATTTTTCGTCGCATTTTTTTCAGCAACTATTGATGGCAGAAATCTGATATTTGGTCACAAGCTTCATATAGGTACCTCATATCATGGGAAGCGTTTTTTGACCCGTCAGATTCCTACTTCCAGTTTGCCAAAGAGCAGGGGTATCATAGGTGAGCATTAGCTCACAGTTCATCTTGTTATGATTTTAAAGTACCCTTCATCATCTATGCAATTATTACATTGCAGTGGGAAAAGGTAACACAAAATTTCCATGAAGGGTGAATTTATGTCATTTAATATTGAAGTTAATTTAATAATGAATTTCTGTGATTCTGTTTCAGATGTAAGTATGCTGTAGATAATTATTTAGCAGACAATGACAGTGAATCAACTTTAGATGTTGGAGCTGATATGAGAAAGATTCAGTACTGCTATTCTCTGTTGAAGGTAAGCATGTTTTATATGTTTAGTAGGTCATTCAATTTCTTTGTTAATTTTTCTTCAATAAATTGGAATTGTTGGAATTGAACCAATTGAATGTTCAGATAAAAAATCTAAAAGGAATTACAATATCTGAAAATATCAACGTCATAGACTCACAATGGGTAATGTAAAGAGATGAAAAAAAACATACCTGGTACATGTATAAACTCAGTGATTTAGAAAAGTAGCTAGAGTGATACTCCACTTATTTAAAAGGAATATTTTGGTTGATTGATTGGTGTTTAACGCCAACTTTTGCAATTTTTCAGCTATATCGTGGCATGATATTTTGGATTTTCTTAATTACCCTTTATTACAAAATTACAAACATCACTTTAATGTTTAACATTTTTGTTTAGTATTGATTTACTGTCAAAATCTTATCAAAATTCTACACAAAGTTTGAATTCTATTTGTTTAAAAAGAAAATTAAATGAACATTAGATGCAGACTTTTTGAAATTCGTCGGACTGAGCGGGCAGAAAATCACAAGGACCCGCAATGCTGCCAAGTATGCCGGTCCAGGTGTCTGACAACATTTTTTGTTTGTGTATTTTGTTTTGCACCGGAAATCGGAAATGCAAACTGGTATGCCGGAACGATCACGGTCAACTCGGAATTAGATTCTGCTTCAAATGACATTTACTTCTTAAACATGCAACTGTTTCCATGGTAATTCTATTAATCATTGTATTTTTATAGTTTAAACTGGCTGTGATGCATCAACGCGACCATTTTGTGTGTTTATATTTGAAAACATGGCGGGTCAGGTTTTTATTGTTCCCATCACCAATTCCGTTTAAATTTGAGAATTTTGTAAATTCCGGTCGTGCACAATTTCAGTAGGTTCTGCAGAAAATTATTAGGTGCATGTCCTGCATATTGATTTTTTTCTTCTTCAAAAAGTCTGTAGACATGCAGCGTACTTTCACTGTCCTCTATAGAGAAGTAATTTTGTGAAACAGATTCTCCTTATTAATAAAAAAAAAATGCAACATGATAGGTAGGTGAAAAAAAAAATCCAAAATATTCCTTTATAATTTCATGAAAAAAAAACCCAAGTAAAACCTTGAATGAAGGTTGACTTTCATATAACTTTCATATAAATGATATGTGTAATTGTTAATTCAGCAAATATTCATATAAGTTTTGTACCCATACATATCACACATAATAATATTATTTAATTCATATTTTTAGATGTATAAATGATATACTATGACTTGTCATACCTTATGTAATTTATTATTTCAGCAAATGGTATTGGAGAAACCTAAAACTGTTGAAGTAGAGACTGAGAGGATGCCATCTATGTCTGATGTAGATACTGGTCCTTACAGAGACTCCGAGAATGGTAGACTGAAGGAACTAATACTACAGAGAGATAATGAAATCAGTATCCTTACATCTCAGTCATCATTTTATAAAATGAATACTTTAACTTGAAAATGACAAAATGTTCTTCAGTTTCAATAGCATGTTGAAACTTGTATTGTTTATTTCTTTTATATGATCACAAAATTCCATCAATCTTTAGAAAAAAAAAGTATTCACAGAGGAAATTACTATTAAGTGGTTCCTTTATACATACATTAATACAACATTATGTGATACAGTTTGTTGGTGACTTGCGGCAGGTCAGTGGTTTTCTCCGGGTACTCCGGTTTCCTCCACCAATAAAAACTTACCACCACGATATAACTGAAATATTGTTGAACACCATAATCCATCCATACATATTTTTTCATCCAGACTATGTTTGGATGAAGATCCAGAGATTTTGGTTTCAATTTAAGCTATTTTATAAGACAGTGGTTTAACGTAATGGCCATGAACTATGGTACTGTTATAATCCTTAACAGTCTTGTAGATATTTTGGTAGGAATGCTGAAGAAAGAGAAGAAACGTTCATCAGATGCTTTATCAGAGTTAGAAAGTTTTGGTAAAATGAAATCTTTTGAAGATAATAGTCGTCCATCCAGTGGTCGTAGAAGTCGTGGTAGCAGAATGAATACAGCGGAAAGTCTGAAGACCAGTAAGCAAAGTATGAGTAGCAGTAGTCTCGACAAAACTGATGAACAAATGAAAACAAAAATATGTAAGTTATTAAAAATTATTAATAACTCCTTAAGATTATAATCCCACAAAACAGAGATATATACAATATTGGTGTATTGACGGTAAATGTAGAATTTAAGTGGCAAATATTAGAAACGGGGGAAAGACCATCTTTGGTGAGTCTTTCCATCCATTTCATGCCGAGCAACATAAATTCTATATTTACCGTCAATACACCAATATTGTATTTATCCTGCAATAAAATTTGCAAAAAAAAATGTTATTTAATTTAATAATTAAAAAAAAAAGATAACAGAAACCCCATTGATACCTCAATGGTAGTTCTGGTAAGAGGTGTGACTTAATAGATTTATTAGACTATTGTGAAAAGTGTTATTATGACAGGGGTGTAGCTTAATAGCTTTATTAGGCTAATGTGAAAAGTGTTATGACACTGTCATAATAAAGTAACAGTTCATTTCAACCCATTTATTATGACAAAAAATAACCCAATTGCAGGATAAATAGTCTTCATTTGTGTATTCCTCCATTCCTATTCATTTGGATGAATTATTATATCATAGCTATATATTTGTTTGCATGCAGTTAGTAACGGTGCATTATTAGTCATTCTTTTCTTTAACATCAAGCATGTAGATCTTGATCTCCTGTGATAATAGACCTTTTTCACATTCCCAATTTAATTTTTTTTTAAATCCCAATATAACTGACTGCCACGATATAACTGAAATATTGTTGAAAGTGGTGTTAAACATCATATACCAAACAAACCAATTATAAAATTATACATTTTTATACTTTTTTTTTAATTTTATACAAGTTATTTCCCTTCTGAAGGGCAAAATGGTTACCCAGTCTAGCAAGAGCATTGGAAAGGAAAAATAATTTGAATATAATATTCTCATAATTTGTAGATATTTGAACCTTGTAAGAAATCAGAAGATAATTTTTATTGCAAAAGGAAAATTCACAAGTTGTTACAACATTAAAATTTTGAACAGATTATAGGGAAAATATGTTATTTTCATTGAACTTTGCATGAAAAGAAACCCTTTTTCCCACCATCAAGGAAATAACTCATGTAAAATGTATAATTTTAGAATCAAAGTCGGAAATGTGCAAATGGTCTATTTATTGGTCATTAAATTTAGACATTACTGAATTTTAAATACAAAAGTGTAAACTTTATTTTTTTTTAAACTTTCTGGTTTAATATGTGTCACTTAGTGCATAATTAGTACGTAAAATTGATACAAATAGACTCTTTAAACCTGTATGAAAGTTACCTATCCAATTTTAACCAAATTTTGGATAAAACAAGTTGTAATATGCATACAACACCTCCAGATTATCATATGCCATATACAAATGTACATGTAAAATTATTCACTCAGAAAAATAAGATCTGCATTACCAGGCACACACTTGTTTCCCCATCTGTTATTAAGAGGAAAGGCATAAGGTTAAGAATTATAATATTTACTATGAATCATCATTTTACTTTATTTTGGCTATTTCTGTGCAGTTACTATAACATATATAGTCAATGCAGGTGATAAATATTTCAGTATAAATTTGTTGTTAATGAATAATCTTTGTATAGAGCTTGATTGATTTTGTGATATTGATTTTTTGGTTCAGCTTTCCATCTTTTCCTAAATATTGCATGTTTTTTGTCCTCCAATTTTGACAATTGATGTTGAATACAACAATAGATAAACATACTAATTAATGTCAATATTTCTTACCTGTAATTAGTATTGATATTGGCAGTTAGGGTAATTTCATGAATATTTAATGTCAAGAGAAAAGAAAATATGTTCCAAAATAGTTATTGACTTTTGTTGTCTTAGAAATCCTGTTATGTTTTAAAATCTTTATAGAAAGGTACTGATTTGTGGATTATATACTTTTTAATAAAAAATTTTTTTACAGTGGGCGACATGTCTACAGGTAGACAAGAGGCATTTGAGATATTTAAGAGAGACTATACACAAAATTCTAACATTGAAGATAATAAAGATGCTCTAAAAGCAAAATATGTAGAAGCCAAAAAACTGGGAGAATATGTCAACAAATCCAGGACAAAAATAAGTAAGTTTTTATGTACTGGTGCAGATATTACATATACAGTAAGTAGATAAAATTGTTCTTTCCCTATTTATTTCAATTAAAACCACATTTAAAAAAACTTATGTAGAGATTATATCATAGCCAATTTTACTGGAATTTTTTCTCACAAATGCAAAATATTCTGAAGTCGTAATCTTCATATTATTCTTTGATTAATTAATTTCAGCTTTTCATGATTTAAACACTCCTGAATTCTTGAAGTTCAAAAATACTATAATTATATAATAGTTTGTCACATTCAAATTTAAGAGTTCTGTTCAAAATTGTAAATTTTCAAAATCTTAAATCACAAAACTATACAATGATTATAAAGGAAAACTTCAAAAACATTTTGCATTTGTGAGTGAATATTTCAACAAAATTGATAAAGAAATAACCTCTATAATTTATGAAAAATTGTGGTTTTGCATGAAATATAGTGAAAAATCGGAGGTGACGAACAATTATATCTACTTACTGTATATATAAAGACAATTGTTACCTATTATATTATAAAGGGGTTTTACAATGTGTTAATATTTGAAGATTTTATTGTATATATGTTAGATCAGAGGTTTTATCTGGGTACTTTAGTTTTCTCCACATATATAACTGACTGCCACAATATTACTGAAATATTCTTGAAAGTCATTAATCACACATATTCTAATCCTAAAAATTTTTATCATATGGTTCTTGATTTAAACTTTAGAAAAAATATATTGAAATACAATATATTTTTTCTAAAGTTTAAATCAAGAACTATGAGATATTAATAATACATGTATTAACAAACTACTATTAGTAGATTAGTTTGACTTTATATACAACACATGTATCTGGGCTTGTCTAAAGGGTCTTATATAAATGTGACAGTACAAGCACATTGAGGAAAATGATACAGTAAACCCTGTCTAAACTGAACCTTCATTAGACCAATTTCAGTATTCATAATAGGTGTTATTGTTTATGCAGGTTAAATTAACAAAGATTTCCTACATTGCGACTTTATATAAAGTTCATTTTTTACAGGATTTCTTTTTATTCAGGGTTCGATATATTATATATATTTGTAATATTCCCTATAGTTTGAATAATATAAAAATGTAACTTAATGATTTAACAGATCATGTGAAGTCACAGATTGAGCAATACAGAATGCAATTAGCAATGCAAGGTAAGTAGATATTAATTATGATATTTATCAACTTATACAAATAACCATTCTCTTTATAAATGTCTATTTAGAATACTAAAAATGTTTTAATAATCCTTTTGTTAGCTCACCTTGCCAAAGCCAATGTGAGCTTTTGCCATCACTTGGCGACCGTCGTCCGTTATTTTTTCACATTTTAATCTTTTCCTCTGAAACCCCTCAGCCAAAGGAAGTGAAACTTGGTAGGAAGCATCTATGGAAGGTCCTCTATAAAGATTGCTCATTTCGTCCCGATCCATTAACAAACATGGCCACCATAGGCAATTCTTGTTTCTGATTGGCCGATTTTTAAAATCTTCTCCTCTGAAACCGCTTGGCCAAATGAACCAACACTTGGTAGGAAGCATCTATGGAAGGTCCTCTGTAAATATTGCTCATTTCGTTCCGATCCGTTAACAAATATGACCGCCACAGGCGACTTGTTTCTGATTGGCTGATTTTTAAAATTCTTCTCCTCTGAAACCGTTTGGCCAAATGAACCAAAACTTGGTAGGAAGCATCTATGCACGGTCCTCTCTAAAGATTGCACATTTTGTCCTGTTCCATTAACAAACATGGCCACCACAGGCAATTCTTGTTTCTGATTGGCCAATTTTTTTAAATCTTCTCCTCTGAAACCACTTGGCCAAATGAACCGAAACTTGGTAGGAAGCATCTATGGAAGGTCCTCTATAAAAATTGCGCATTTTGTCCCAATCGATTAACAAACATGGCCGCGACAAGCAATTCTTGTTTCTGATTGGTTGATTTCTAAAAAATCTTCTCCTCTGTTAAAAGAAAGATAACTCTTGCCTACACTGTTAAAAAGAAAGATAACTCTTGCCATTATCTCCCTTAGAAATTAACTAATGCTGATATAGTGTAACATGTTTATTCTATACATTACAAGTAGGTATTCACATTTTAATATTCTTTTGCCATCACTTGGTGTCCGTCGTCTGTCATCCGTTTACTTTTCACATTTTAATCTTCTCCTCTGAAAACCCTCAGCCAAATGAACTTGGTAGGAAGTATCTATGGAAGGTTCTCTCTAAAGAGTGCACATTTTGTTATGATCCACTACCAAACATGGCCGCCACAGGAAATTCTTGTTTCTGATTGGCGGATTTTTAAAAATCTTCTCCTCTGAAACCGCTTGGCCTAATGAACCGAAACTTGGTAGGAAGCATCTATGAAATGTCCTCTATGAAGATTGCTCATTTCGTCCCGATCGGTTAACAAACATGGCTACCACTGAAACTTGGTAGGAATCATCTATGGAATGTCCTCTATGAAGATTGCTCATTTCGTCCTGATCGGTTAGCAAACATGGCCACCACATGCAATTCTTGTTTCTGATTGGTCGATTTCTAAAAAATCTTCTCTTTTGAAACTGCTTAGCCATATGAACCGAAACTTGGTAGGAAGCATCTACATGTATGGAAGGTTGTGTATTAAGTTTCCTCAAAGCAGAATGAAAGGTGAACAACACAGGCTCAGCCCACTGAGCCTCTAGTTTTTTAAACCTCATGGTGTGAAGTATTGCATATTCACTTCGAGTGCAGTAGATGGGGTCAAGTCAAAGACTGAAATTGGTATTTGCTGCTTCTCTGCTAAGCACACAGCATTAAGGAGTGAGAGCAAAGACTGGTTGGGTCAGAATCAGAATAATGTGTCAGAGTGGAGCAACATGTCTACCTGTGCACTGTTGTTTCAGCCAGCTAGCACTAAAAAATTCAACTACGCTTGTTGGTCTAGTACAAAGTGGACGTCATCATCATCTCATCAAAATCTAACCTGTTCTCAACATGATATAACCCCAAAATTGCTCATTGACGTTAAACATCACTCACTCACTTAATACTCCTTTTTAGCTCACCTAACCCAAAGGGTCATGTGAGCTATTGCCATCACTTGGCGTCCGTCGTCGTCGTACGTCGTAAACTTTTTCAAAAATCTTCTCCCCTGAAAGTACTAAACCAATGGAAACCAAACTTGGTCTGAATCATCACTATGGTGTCTAGTTTCAAAATTGTGTCCGGTGATGCCGTGCAACAACCAACATGGCCGCTGTTACTAAAAATAGAACATATGGTAAAATTGCAGGTTTTGGGTAATAACTCAAAAACCGTTAATAATATCAAAAATCTGACATGGGGTAAAAATGATCAGCACAGCAAGATCTACCTACCCTGCAATTTTGAAGTAAATCTGATTGCCCATCTTGGGAGTTCTTGCCCTTTTTTCATCAAATTTGTAAAATTTTAATACTTTTCGTCTTATATTTCAAAAACTATAAGAGATAAAGGTTAACTTTAAATTGCAAAAATGTGCGGCATATCAAGATCTACCCACCCTGCAATTTTGAAGTAAATCCCATTACCCATTTTGGAGTTATTTCCTTTTTTTCATCAAATTTTCAAAATTTTAATACTTTTCGTCCTTTATTTCAAAAACTATAAGAGACAGGTGGCAAGTTGAAACTGCAAACATGTTCAGCATGTCAAGATCTACCTACCCTGCAATTTTGAAGTAAATTTGAATACCGATCTTGGAGTTATTGCCCTTTTTTCATCAATTTTTTTTTTAATTTTAATACTTTTCGTCTTATATTTCAAAAACTATTTAGAGATAGATGTTAAGTTTAAATTGCAAAAATGTGCAGCATGTCAAGATCTACCTAATCTGCAATTTTGAAGTAAATCCCATTACCCATTTTGACCGATTATGCAAATTAGAAAAAAGGGGGGATGAAATAAAAAAAAATCTTCTCCTCTGAAACTACTGTGCCAATCTCAACCAAACTTTGCTGAAATGATCCTTAGGTGGTCCCCTTTCAAAATTGTGTCCATCAGCGCTGTCCTGTATCCAAGATGGCCGCCATGACTAAAAATAGAAATTTCTTCAAATGGCCAAAACTGCTCTATTTTAAGCCAGAAAGTGCCCAAATTTGAACTGTATAAGCATAATGATGAGCTTTTTAACATATATTACGGGATTTTTATGAACTTTGAACTTTTGTCTATTTTGACCGATTATGCAAATTAGAAAAAAGGGGGGATGAAATTAAAAAAAATCTTCTCCTCTGAAACTACTGTGCCAATCTCAACCGAACTTTGCTGAAATGATCCTTGGGTGGTTCCCTTTCAAAATTGTGTCCGTCAGTGCAGTCCTGTATCCAAGATGGCCACCATGACTAAAAATAGAAATTTCTTCAAATGGCCAAAACTGCTCTATTTTAAGCCAGAAAGTGCCCAAATTTGAACTGTATAAGCATAATGATGAGCTTTTTAACATATATTATGGGATTTTTTTATGAACTTTGAACTTTTGCCTATTTTGACCGATTATGCAAATTAGAAAAAAGGAGGGATGAAATTAAAATAAAATCTTCTCCTCTTAAACTACTGTGCCAATCTCAACCAAACTTTGCTGAAATGATCCTTGGGTGGTCCCTTTTCAAAATTTTGTCCGTCAGCGCCGTCCTGTATCCAAGATGGCCGCCATGACTAAAAATAGAAATTTCTTCAAATGGCCAAAACTGCTCTATTTTAAGCCAGAAAGTGCCCAAATTTGAACTGTATAAGCATAATGATGAGCTTTTTAACATATATTATGGGATTTTTAATGAACTTTGAACTTTTGCCTATTTTGACCGACTATGCAAATTAGAAAAAAGGGGGGATGAAATTTAAAAAAAATCTTCTCCTCTGAAACTACTGTGCCAATCTCAACCAAACTTTGCTGAGATGATCCTTGGGTGGTCCCCTTTCAAAATTGTGTCCGTCAGCGCTGTCCTGTATCCAAGATGGCCGCCATGACTAAAAATAGAAATTTCTTCAAATGGCCAAAACTGCTCTATTTTAAGCCAGAAAGTGCCCAAATTTGAACTGTATAAGCATAATGATGAGCTTTTTAACATATATTACGGGATTTTTAATGAACTTTGCACTTTTGCCTATTATGACCGACTATGCAAATTAGAAAAAAGGGGGGATGAAATTAAAAAAAATCTTCTCCTCTGAAACTACTGTGCCAATCTCAACCAAACTTTGCTGACATGATCCTTGGGTGGTCCCCTTTCAAAAGTGTGTCCATCACCACCGTCCTGTATCCAAGATGGCCACCATCACTAAAAATAGAAATTTCTTCAAATGGCCAAAACTGCTCTACTTTAAGCCAGAAAGTGCCCAAATTTGAACTGTATAAGCATAATGATGAGCTTTTTAACATATATTACGGGATTTTTTATGAACTTTTGCCTATTTTGACCGATTATGCAAATTAGAAAAAAGGGGGGATGAAATTTTTAAAAAATCTTCTCCCCTGAAACTACTGTGCCAATCTCAACCAAACTTTGCTGAAATGATCCTTGGGTGGTCCTCTTCCAAAATTGTGTCTGGCATTTCAGAACACCGACCAAGATGGCCACCACAGTCGAACTTAATTTAACATAGGACCCTATGGGAAATTCCAATACAAATCTTTTTGTCTGAAACCATTTGCTCAATAAGAACAAAATTTGGATGAAATAGTCATTGGATGGTTCTCTTCCAAAAATGTGTCTGGCGGTTCGGCCCTTCGATCAATTTTTATTTTATCTGCAATTTTGAAGTAAATCTGATTACCCATCTTGGAGTTCTTGCCCTTTTTTTATCAAATTTATAAAAAAAAAAATAATACTTTTCATCTTATATTTCAAAAACTATAAGAGATAAAGGTTAAGTTTAAATTGCAAGATCTTCCTACCCTGCAATTTTGAAGTAAATCCTATTATCCATTTGGGAGTTATTGCCCTTTTTTCATCAAAATGTTCTCAATTTTAATACTATCATCTTGTATCTCAAAAACTATTAGAGATAGAGGGAAAGTTTACACTGCAAAAATGTTCAGCATGTCAAGATCTACAAAAAATTTCCCACAGTTAAAAATATGCGACAACTATCAAGAGTTATTCCTCTTGAAATGCATTTTTTTGTTGACTCACTGCTTTTGGTTACTCAAATAATCAAAGGGAAGCAACTCTATTACAAAATGTGAAGTAGGAAAAGTTAAATTTTGAGAATCATTGACATATATGTTTTTTTACAGCAATTTTGATAACTTACATTAAAGGGGGAACCCCTGCCCACATTTTTTTGTAGAAGGGGTCTGCAATGACGAAGGCTACATTTGTTAATTTTTTTTGCCGAAGTTATCAAGTTTTATTGACTGATGTTGTTATTATACCCAGGTGAGCTATACAGGCTCCTGGGAGCCTCTAGTCTACAAAAGAGGTCTTCAGCGCACAAGGAGTGTGACACTTTCCAAACACATTACGCACTATGGTCCACGGTCAGGCTTTTGGTATTATAACCTGACAACCCCCATTGTGAGGGTTCTTCATATCCGACACCTGGGGACACGCTGAGTTGCATACAGGGTACCAGTGTAAGTAAAAAGTAATATTCTTTATCCACATTATGTGACAGTATTGCATCAGATAAAAAATAACATTTTCTATGTTTTTTTAAGGTTTGGTTGATCCACAAGATGCAGAACCTGATGATGAAGAACAAGAAATGAGAAATGAAATGGAAGAAGAAAAATCAAGGTTGGTTGTTTTTGTTTTAAATTGTGTGATTTACATCTACCTACCCCATTTTTGTGTACATTAAATATACACTCTTTCGTTCCAATGAATCAGGAAAAGCTCATGTTCATGTATATAATAACATGCACAAATTAAACAAAAATAATAATCACAACAAAACTACTGCTCAAAAACTAAAATATGTAATAGCAATTTTCATTGAATTTTTATAAAAAAAAATTATTGTTTATTTGTTCAAGTTTAGGTAGCACACCCAAACAGTGTATGAATAACCAGGTGAGCCTCTAGTTTTGTGTGAGTTTACAAATATCTCTTTCTGCTATCATTTCCTGTACCTGATTATCAATTTATTTATTGCCTGTAGATATAAAGAAAGTTTTACAAGGCTGAGAACATTAAAAACTGAAATAGAACATCTACAACATCTTTTAGAAAAGTCTAAAGTAAGACTGATGAAAGACTTTGAGATGTGGTGGGCAGAACAAGTTAATATGTCACAAGTAAGTCTAATATTTATAGTGAGTGGGTGAATGAACAAGTTTTAAAATATGTCACAAGTAAGTCTAATATTTATAGTGTGTGGGAGAATGAACAAGTTAATATGTCACAAGTAAGTCTAATATTCATAGTGAGTGGGGGAATGAACAAGTTGATATGTCACAAGTAAGTCTAATATTCATAGTAAGTGGGAGAAAGATTGATCAGATATGATCAATGATTGATCATAAACTATCAAATCATGATCAATGGTTGATCCGAACCTATCAAATCATGATAAATGGTTGATCCGAACCTATCAAATCATGATAAATGATTGATCAGAAACTATCAAATCATGATAAATGATTGATAATAAATTATGTAATCATAATTAATTTCACCAAAACTTAAAGACTGTATTCCATGAAATTTCCATAGATTAGTAAGAAAGGATATGGATATAAATGAATATGAGAGACTATCCAACATTACACTTAGACAAAAATATATGTTTGACCCTAATAATAGATATTCCCACAGTATTTTATTCATGGTTTCTGAAGAATGCCATTATGTTTCTTTGTTAAGAGAAATTTGTAAGGCTGTTTCAAATATATGTCTGATCTTAAATAGTATGTTTTTAATAGGTTTCACATATCACTTAAATTGTGTTGATTTGTTGACATTTGTAGAGTAATAATAACCAGGGATCACACAGGGAGCAAAGAGAACAGAAATCAGCATGGAGAACACCTACTCCTAATAGATCAACCCAAAATGGCTTTGAGCAACAACAATATAGTACAGACAACAGAAAAGAGTATGATACCGGACAAAGAAACCATTATTATGATACCAACAGTAGAAAACAGTATGACACAGGACAAAGAAAACTGCCAGGTCTACATAAAACAAGGTAGTTTGTTTCCTCATTCTAATTTAGATATGGTCATCAATAAATTACAATTATTTCCATGTACAAATGTATATGCAGAGACTACCCTCACCCCCCCTTGAATTTATTCCTTTTTTGCATATATATTTGTACAATAATATGATTTTGAAAAACATATATGTTTTCTTCAGTAACTTTTATTTTACATTCAAGTGAAACTACAGAGTTGATCAGTAATGGAGAGAAGAATTTAAGTAAAAGTACTTCGCATTTGTTTTCTAATCCTATTTTGTATTGTATATTTATTAAATGCATACAGTCAAACGTGCTCATGTGGTCCCCTCCATTAAGCAATAACCTCGAATAACAGGTCACTATTTCAAGGTCTCAGTCAAAAAAGTGCAAAGTAACTTTATTTAAGCAACCACCTGTCTTATGTGGTCACTTTTTGATGATCTCCTGACTATTATTATGATTTATGAAATAAAATAATGTTTATTCCAATGGTTGACAATATAACCAACCTCAATAATATGAATCACTCCTGTGTGAAACCAGAAGCTGATTAGTTTTTGAACAAATTATTTTAAAGGAAATATATAGGGAAAAATTAGAGGTGATGAACAATTATGTCTACTAACTGTACCTTGTAGTGGTAATGTATAGATGAACTTTTAGAGTCTTTATTAGAGTTAAGTTATAACTGTGTCTTATTTCTACATTGTAGATCAGATTCAGGGAGTGGTTTACCATTAACAGGTGATGCTAAAGCAGATGCAGATATTATGGCATTCGTTAAAGCCAGACAAAATATTCTACGCCAAGGTAGATCAAGTTGAATGTTTATATTCTTTACCATAATTACTCAAATTTTCCCAAATTGAAAGTTTTCCTCTGATCTGTGGATCTCCTCTTATTTGAACAAAATATTTCTAAATAATATGTGTCAAACTTGGTCCAAACAGGTAGAAAATGTGGATTTTTGGGGCACTGTATGGAGCTTTTCTCTTTTTTCATCAGTCAGCACTTTCATCTATTTTGGGGGATGATATGCTTTTTAAATTATATTATTTTTTGACTATTTAAAGTATATCACAGTATAGGAAAAATAGTTTTTATTTTCATTGAACTTTGCATGAAATAAGACACTTTTGTCCACATTAAAGGGAAGCGACTCCTACAAAAAAACATGAAAAAATGTATAATTTGAGTATCAAGTCAGAAATGTACAAATGGTCTGTTGTCAGTGACAACAAAATTCATGTGTTTCAAACATAAACTATAACACAACTATACATTGTTAAATGTTTACCCCTTTGGTATCTTCAAACTCTTTTTACAAATGAGCATTACATTGAAATTAAATATGATATATTTATGCCCAATTCTGCAGACTGAAAAATAGGATATAAACTCTACAAATATAAAAACAATACCTTATACAGCTGAAGTAAAATAAATGTACTATATTTTTTATTACCATTATGAGATACTTACGGTGAAGCAAAATAGTGTCTCATATAGTACACATTTTCTTTCAGACACTCAATCTACCTTTAAAAAGTTCATTTTAATTTTGATGGTAAAGTTGCATTTCTTAGTTATTTTTTTTTATTTCTTTTCTAGCACAAGATAAAAGCTGACATCTGAGATGGACTATGAAATAATTTATTTAAAAGGAAAACTAGTGATACCAAGATGGTGCTCCAAGGAGATCCCATTCTCCACTAGGGTTGACTAGAGATCTGCATTATACAGTCAATATCTGTGATGACATTGATATTATAGCACGTATTACATTGGAAAGACATTAACAGACATTAGTGCTTGTATTTGTATCTAATTATGTATGTTGTAGTACATATCTCTGTTACCGTTTGTACCAGATGAGGGACTTTTCTTTTGTTATCAATGGGCATTTGTTTTGTTTTTCAGCATAGATGTACAGTCTAACCTGCCTTACCGGTTACCTCAAATAAACGGTCACTTTGAGACCCGCCCAACTAATATTACTACATAATTTAACTCTTTTCAACGGTCACCTATTTCATGCATGAATTGTGAGATCGTTTTCTAATAATGGCCATTTTAGACATCTTATCACATGACATAATGTGCACGATCGATCACGTGATACGGTTACTTTTAAGATAATAAATAATCGCCAAAGCGAAATACAACTAATTGAGTTGGTAATTTAAATGTTAAATAAACATAGATAAAAAGAGATCCTAATAAACAATCGAATAGGTGTAAACAGTGTTCATTGAGGCTCATTAAAATAATATTTATGAAAACAGGTGCAATAAAAGTTTGTCGGAGACCAGATGTTTCAAAGCCATATTTTAACGTTAAATTAGAAACATGAAGCTATTAAAAAATTCAAAGTGGGAAAAGTGGCCATTAAGTATTTTTAAAGTGATTTTGTTGAAAAGTAATACATTACGGTTTTTAAAGAAACTTTAATTTCGTTCAATAACAAACAACAATGGCCCATTGGAAAGTGAACGAAATCCGACTCTGTTATGAGAAATGTTGACCAAACTTTTTGTCCGAAGCTACTTTCAGGAGAACAAACTTTTGATTTCTTATTTTCTTATTTTTGTTGCATAAAATCCTAGCTCTCGTATTTAATATGTTCATATATGCGAAGGTTGGCCATTCAAAATTCGTTGAAATGCACGGGAATGCTTCAGATTTTTATCGATCCGCATTGGTATTTTATACTCGACACCGGGTTAATATTACGATCTATCGAACTGTTTATTTACATACAGACAAATGTATGTGTAAACGTTAACAGGGGCAGATCCAGGATTTCAAGTTAGGAGGGGTGCACTTAAAAAAAATGCGCCGAACGGAGGGAGGCGCGAAAATTTTTGGCGTATTTTGTGTGAAAAATCACGATTTTATGCCAAAAAATCATATTTTTTCCAATTTTAGGGGGGGGTGCGCGTCGGGTGCGTCCCCCCCTGGATTCGCCCCTGGTTAATGCATATGCATTTAAAAAATAAACTGAACTACATTATTCAACATAACTTATGTTCATTTACATCCATAAATACATGTACAAAATGTATTACGTGAAAGTGCTTGGCAATCCATTTGATGACAACTTTGGTCCGTTTTTACTGAACCTCTTTTAAGAGGTCACCTCTCTTGAGAGGTCACTTTTGACATTCCCCATGAGTGACTGCCTAAGACAGGTTTGACTGTATATTTACATGTTTGTTATTGTTCCATTTTCAAATTAAGTTGGACTGAACACATACCATTTCTTCAATTCACCCATTCGTCCATAAGTTTTAAGTTTAGAGCCATTTCTTGGACATATATTGCTATGATATAGAGATGCCTTAAATTCATCTTTGCCAGACAATGGTTACGATACACCTTCATCTTCTTCACTCTTGGCAGCATTAACTAGATTGTCATGGTCACTGGTGAGAGTTTTAACTGGATGTAGCCAGCAATAGCTGCAACCAATCAGAATATGTGTTGAAAAAACACCTGTTTTGTAGGAAAAATGTAAACACAAAATGGACTTGTGTAAGGCTTTGCCATTAGGAACTGCCAAAAAAATAATTAGTGTTTTCAGTTGACTATGTACATATTTTGACATGAGTAGAAATGATTATCTTGAGCTGATTGGCTGAATATGATATCATTATAAGGGACATAACTGACATTATACAGTAGATGGCAGTACATAGGAATTATAGCTAACATGACCAAGGGTGAAGGGGAGGGGATGTGGATCATAACTCTTGGCTAGCAAAGATGCCTTATATGGTGCTGCATCTACATCTCAAAATTAGGTCAATTTTATCTACATTATATCATTAAGTCATTCATTTGTTTTCTGAAAATTGAACACCTTGTAGTGTACAATAATAACCTACCTGTGGAGACATCTTGGATAGGGCTGCACATTCATTTAAAATTTAGGATAACATTGCACCCAGCTGACTGCAAGATGTGCTTGTCTTGTGCCTTTAATAAGTTTATCAAGTACTTGCTTATCAACACTTACTGGTTCTCTCCAATCAGGCTGCTTTCCTCCATTACAAAACCTAGTGTCATATTATTCTAAATTTGACATAAAGCAAACATTCAATCAATCAATCTATAAATATTTATAGTTTTAGCTACTCTTGTATACTGTAACATAAACATCGCAATTAAATCACAATAAACGAACAGCTTAGTAATTCACTCTTGTATGTTAATGTTAGCACACAGATGAATTATCTTCATTATTCGGTTACAAGTGATTTATTTTTGAAATTTGGATTGAACGAGTCACAAGACATTTCTCTTGTGAGTAAGATGTGTATGTCACTTCTTTCAAGTGGCTAATAAAAGATTTGGTTGTCATTTTATATGATCTGACATGCAGATTAAATTTTAAAAAAATATGTCCTTATACATATATTGATGTTATATTTAATTATATTAAATAAAAAAACTCATGAACATAAATTATATTTATTTCTTTACCCCTCCACCTCCCTCAAAAAAATAAACAGTGAAAATGACCACATCTGATTTATGTCAAATATCTAATCTATTAATAACTCACATTTTAGTAAATAAGATAATAAATTTGTATGTTTAAGACTACTGGACCATATTTTAGTTTTACTAATTACAGATTAATCAACAGATGAAATGGATGAAAATCAGTGGTTCTACATGACTAACACCACTGGTGCAGATTCATGCCCAATACCCATCTCAAGCATTACTATGTAGACACCTACCTGTCTCGTGGGTTTCATTAGATACAATAACGTAACCCTCAGTCCGCTTTTGCTCCCAGCGAGGGTTACGAATCGGTCCCATTCAACGTATGGGAGCAGCGCCCGGAGTGATTCACACCGGGCGGTTTTTTGTCCTAATTCCGTTGTAAGTGGTTGGAAAAATTAACGGGAGTGAAAGATAAATATATTTAGGTAAAGCTTGAGGTGTTAAGTAAACGGCGCATCAATCCATGGTAGACTTATATCCATCTGCAAATTTGAATGAATGAAATCTTCTTTCTGTCTGACATTTTGTTTACAAGTTGCTATTTCACGTGCACTTGCCTCGTTTTGGAGATAACCTTATTTGGATCAAACGTAGTATTTAACATCGTAGTAAGTTTTTATATTTGGCATTCAGATCCATATATGGATAGGCTCTGCCCATCAGGAGAGTATACATAAGGTGCCATGGCGGACAAGAAACAATTTTCGAATACTAAATCGATCGTGAAGGTAGAAACAGGTATTGTAACACTTATTTCGTATCGCCATTACTTAAATATTGTAGGGAATAATAAGTTATGACCAGATATGCAAAAAGAAAGTTGAAATATTCACTTAACGAAAATTTTAATTTGCTTCCATACGTTGAATGGGACCGATTCGTAACCCTAACTGGAGCACAAGCGTTATCGTATCTAGGATTTCATCAGTCATAAATGCTATCCTTCCCATTTAGTCTGTTTAGTCACGATAATTGCTGAAAAAATGCAAAGAATACCAAGATGTGATGAACAATTGTAAAATGAGAAAGAAAGACAAAAAGAGACATAGAAAAACAATAATAAACATGAACAAACACATAAAAGATGGGCAAAACCAAACCTATCAACAATGGGGGTGAACTCTGGTGCTCTGGAATTGTAAGTACTTACTGCACCACATGCGACACCCACTGTTTAATAAACTAAATGTTGTATATGTATATGTTGTAAAAGGGACAAAGAGAGATTTATGACCCTGCAAATAGATCCTTTAGTCATCCGTGAGACAGACACTGCATAGGACCAACCGATTGATAACCGCGACTAAAACATGAAGTGAAGACTTCAATGTAATTGTCATGAACCCCTGTGTGTGATCAGTTTGTTCATCAGCAGTAATCCTCTATCATTTTAATTGAGCAAGTGCCATTAGAATGGTGCTACAAATAAACAGAAAGTTTACCTTATCTTTGCCATATACATTTGGTTTCAATCAATGTCTAGGTAAAGTTAAATGTATGAATTAGACTCTTAATGGTATCCTTAATTTCAAGCTAATTTGGGATACTTTAAAGAGATCCAGAAATTCACTAAACCATGCATTATTTGAAGATAGAAAGGTATCAATTTGGCTGAAGCTGAAATTAAAGGATTGAGCTAATTTCTTCTCTTTCAACTGAAGTAGCCCCTATTTGAAGTCTTCCTCATATGAATATAAGGATATGGTTGATATCAGGGAAGCACAATTAGTACTAATTGGAATGTTAACTGTCTGTTGAAAACATACTTGTTCAAATGTTGAGTTTGTTGGCCGTAGTTTTCAACAGATAATTGCATTCCTATGGGAACAGACTGTGCTCCTCTTCTCGTTGCCTTGTTCTTTTGTTCGTATGGAGTAGATTTAATTTGTGGGCTTCTCAAGAAAAATTAAAAGAAGCTGCTAGCCCAATCTGTTTATTTCACATTCTGCTATATATATATATATATATATATATGGTCTCCTTTCACTAGAATTCGAAGTTTGTTGATTATGTTGGTGGTGTCTATCCAATTGAGCATGAATTAAAAGATAACACAGATGTGCTTCATACCTGGACCGACACATAGGAATTGGCTGTGGGGGTCCTGCTAAGAACGAACTTTACAATAAAAGGTATAATTTCAATTTTCCCATTGTGAACTTTCCATTTATATGTAGTAACACCTGTATATGGAGTATATATATATATTAAGTTGTAACGATATTCCATAGCTTTGGGTTGTTGCTAACAAGGAAGCTATTGAACCAAGGGTTCCTAATCGTAAAGTTTCTGATCGCCACCATGACTTGGTTAAACGTTATGGAATATATGTATCACAAATGACCACGGGTATGTTCCGTTTATCGTAATCGCAATCCTGTCCTTTTCTCGTTCATTATTTCTCATCGGATTTGTAACGAGCAACACTAGTGGAACCCTAAGTTCATCTTCGTTTTTATTTGTGTGTGGTTCGTGTTGCTCAATCTTTAGTTTTCTGCAGTGTTTTGAGATCATTGTATGTCAAGTTATCCTTTTTTTTTTAATTTGTCCATTGTATTGTCTGCCCTTCTTCGATTTACAGTTTCAGATTACCTCTTGGTATCTTCAAACTTTTCTTGACAGAAAATGAAACAAAGAGGTTGAAGCAATTTTTAAAGCAGAACCGAGCTAGTTTTGCTATAAATATGAATGAATTAGGAAAATCACACCTCTTCCAACATAAGTTATGTAGCAGTGCCCGTAGTTCTAATAATAAAACCCTAAATGCTCGCTTACTCGCAAGGGTTATAACGGGATACCATTACACGTAATGGAGCAGCCGCCAAGATTTTTTGCGCTCGCTTACAGAGTTTCTGACGCCTGCATTTATCAATAATAAGACATAACCTTTCCTTTTGTCCATTATTATAACAGGTTTTTATCACCTACCAGTATTTTAGAATGTAATTCCCACAAAATAAAAATCCATGTTTATTTCTCTCTGAACATTTTGAATTTCGTCATTTCCGGCCTCACTATTTGGATGTCGATACCATATTTGGCGATTTGAGGTGTGAATGTTTAGATCAGCCGTTTACTATGTGTAGTAAGAAATACCATATTTAGAAAAGCTCCGCCTTCCGTAGTTTCCGGTTATGGCAAACGATCGATAAATTTGAACAAGGTTGTTGCTACCTTTGAAAAGCATATATTTCTCAGCCAAACCGATTTAACAAGGACTGGGATCATCAGTAATAGTTATAATGAAATGTTTGAAGCGTAAATAGTGAGTTTTTTATGTTTCAACTGCAAATTTTTTTTTGCTCCATTGTGACGAATGGGACCGCGTTGTAGCGCTGCCGAGACACAAGTTTGTCACAGGAGCTACATTATTGCAGCTACGGTGCCCACCCTGTTCGACAAAATTGTTAAAGACTGGCTTCAAGTTAGGCGTGAGCAAGACAAACAGGTACAAGAATTATTAGAAAATGGCATCATTGGAAGAATCTAATTTTGAATGTTATAATAAACGTTACAGAATACCGAAGGGGCAATAAAAAATGGACAATCCAGAGAAAATGGCAACATAGGGTACACAAGACGAAGAAAAACACAACACGACGTGTTGAACACTACTATTTGTAAGCAAACACCAATAACGTAAATAAGACATGACAAACAACTGGAGGTAAAGACGAACCGAACATCGTTTTATGCGGAAATAGTAACGGACATTACAACACAGAACTCATAACATACAACAAATGTAATAGGACAACACACAAAAAAAGGAGGAACACGGACCACACAAAAAAACAGGGGTGAGCTCAGGTGCTCGCGAAGGGTAATCAGTTTCTGCTTCTTATAAGACACTCGCTGTGTTACTCGTATATACAGTCAAGTCCGGTAAAAAGTGTTGGCAGTGATAGTGGGGGAAAACATCTACATAGAAAGTAAAAGATCCATTGTCTTTTGAGATATGGATATCTTTTTATATTTGTTGATTCGCGCTGCACGAAACTTTGATTTTGATGTTATTTCAAATTTGTGTGTTCATAGAAATTGTCAATATGTTTGAATACTGTGAAACATTTTAAAATAATTTCGCATGAATTCTTCCCTTGATTAGCAAACTGTAAGAAAACTGGAGGTTGGAGAATGACAATTCCTTATTTATTTAAACATGTTTAGTTAATAAAATTATGAAGAGAAAAACTACATTTATTTATGTTTTTTAAATCCATCTATATCACATATGAATTGACTGCAGGATAATGATTTAAAAAAACAAGATATGATTATAATCTAACGATTGTGAAGTCTACCAAACCGGCCACTGACAACAGGTTTAAAAAATAAATCAAAAGCTATCTTTGAAATCGAACAATGTTGAATTTTTGCGGTATTGTGGCGACCATTTTGAAAATGGCGACCGGTAGAAATTTTTCGATGTCGGGAATCAATTCAGGATATCATAATCTACCCACATATGAAATGTCGTTGAAATCGAACAATGTTGAATTTGTGCGGTATTGTGGCGGCCATTTTGAAAATGGTGACCCGACAGAAATTTTTCGATCTCAGGAATCAATTTGGGACATCATAATCTACCCACATATGAAATATCGTTGAAAGCGGACAATGTTGAATTTGTGCGATATATTGGCGGCCATTTTGAAAATGGTGAGCGGTAGAAATTTTTCAATGTCAGGAATCAATTCGGGATATCATTATCTACCCACATATCAAATTTTGATGATATCGGACAATGTTGAATTTTTGCGGTATTGTGGCGGCCATTCTGAAAATGGCGACCGGTAGAAATGTGTCAATGTCAGGAATCAATTCGGGACATCATTATCTACCCACATATCAAATTTGGATGACATCGGACAATGTTGTATTTTTACCACCCATTTTTTATGCCCAGGGGTTTCAAAGTGGGCCGGTACCCGGTACTTTTACCCGCCTGAGATCGTGTATAGTACCGGCAGAAATTACTGAACCCCCCCAAAATTAGCAGTGGTCAAAACCACAAGTACGATGGTCAATAGGCTTGTGGAATATTTTTCATAAAAAATTAATGATCACGTCAATTGCTGAATTCTCGCATTCAAATCGAACAACTGCGTCTCGACCAAGTTAATGGGATATTCCATGTTTTAAAAATAACTTTACCTTAGAATCGTAAATAGCAGTTTGCGCATGCGGTAAATAGATATGTTTTCGCCCCAATATCTTTTCATCCTTGTGTTAAACTCGGACCGGAACAAAGCTGACATCATTTCAAAATAAAAAAATTACCGATTACAAATTATGTTCAAATTCAATTTAGTGTAATCTCCAGTAATATAAGTATGATCATTATGTATTATGAATATATGACTACACAATATTTTGTGCGATTTTTTTTATCCATTTAAAACCCAGGGTCGAATCATTCTGGGTCGTACTGTCTTGTTGCTTAACTCCGTCCATATTGTTTAACTTCCGGTATAAAAAAATAAAAACCTATGGCTAATTTATTTACATATTTTGACGGGGCCCTACCGCGGTTGTTCACAGAAATGAAAGTGTGCTGAAAAACATTTTTAAAAGGGGGTACGAGGAGATAAGGGATAGAAAATTACTAGAAATCTTGAAAAAGGACCGGACATGGCTCAAATACGAATTACATTGTAATGTCAAAACGCCGGCCCCCCTTTTTTTCCAAAATAATTTAACTTTTGTGATTCAAATGTTAATAAATGTCTTCCCCCGAATCGTTTTTGTTCGAACATTTTTTTTGCACATAAGTCGTGAAAGTAACAATATATATTGTTTTTGTTTAATTATATTTGTATTGTGCATTATGCATGGTCTTCACTCTTGGTGAAATCTGAACTCTAAAGTTAATGGGATTTTTCTTTCAAAAACACTTAATGTTTTGCAGTCTCTGAAGTACATTTTTTGGTCCACAAAATGCTAGATTTCAGGAGCTTCCGCTCCCTGGACCCCTTACGGCCCTCAGCCTAATTTTTTAGGTACCTCCTAAAATTTAAGAAGTACCTCCTATTATAAAAAACTTTGATACCCCTGTATGCCGTGTTTTGGTAGCCATTTTGAAAATGGCAGACATCTTGAAAATTTTGAAAACACAGAATTACTCCTCTAATGGTGACCTATCACTATGTCAAATTTTATGTCTCTATCATTATCCAGTTAGAAGTTATCAACATTAATGTACGAAATTTCAATTTTCCCATAGGATTCTATAGTAACCCCCACCCCCTTTGAACCCCCAAAAATATGGCTTTGACCCCCTTTACCACAAAAATGAAATTCTGTCCTGTAGTTCCTGAGATCTGCTTCGCGGAAAGAAAGAATAATAATGATAAAAATAATAATAAGAAACGGAGCAAAAACAATAAGTCCCCCAAACTTTGTTTGGGAGACTTAATAATAATAATAATAATAATAATAATAACAATAATAATAATAAGAAGAAGAAGAAGAAGAAGAAGAAGAAGAAGAAGAAGAAGAAACGGACCAAAAACAATAAGTTGTTTGGGAGACTTAATAATTGGAATAGTGCGAATTCCTTTGTCCACTACTGTCAGTATTACAACAGAAACTTATATAAAACATGTTTTATTTACCTGTATCTCTGATTACAATATCAAACAAATCAACAAAACAGATCAAATCTATATAACCTGGTTTAAAGACAGTATTTATATGGGACGAAGTCCCAACTATGGTAGAAATAGCAATATTTTGATTCCAGATCCATATCACTAATGGCTTAAATTTCATGCACCGGAAATGACACACCGGAAACCAATACATGGTTAAATCTGCAGAAAATCGGATGCGCAGTAATCTGGAACTACTTCCGGTTATTAATGTTAAAAGTCGTCCCCGATATATCTCGGCGCTGAAAAAATGTCGTCCCCGATATATCTCGGCCCAAAAAATCTCGACACTATTTTGATGCACTGAATGACCATGAAATTGGCAGATAATTTTCAGATTCGCGAGCATTCATGGCCGTGCCTGTTTCAATAGATGGAAAGAGCATCCTTACATTGTACTACAGTACACTCCAAAAAGTACCCAAAAGTAAGTAATATTTCTATTTCAATCATCCCAAGGATTTACCAATCGTAACTACTCGGCCATTCTTGCTACCATGCAAATAACCTCGTATGCATTAGGCGTATAAATCGCACTACTTTTCACATGTCAGTTACATGAAAGTTTGATAAAGTTGTATTTTAAGCAATTTTCTATATTTCAATTAAAGTTTTAATTAGTTTTGCATGATTAGATTTTACTTAGTATGTCTTCCATATTGGATTTTTGTGGACTATATTTTTGTGCTGCTTAACTTAACTTAGCTTCCGGCAAACAATTTAAGAAGAATTTCTACTATGTACGTACGAGGTTATTTGCAGGGTAGCGAGAGTGGCCGAGTAGTTACGATTGAAGGATTTACATGATTTAAATATTAGATAATGTGGATTGTGCTTCGCTGGCACTACAGGTACGGTAGCACCTGTCTCATATTATTGTTTACAAAATATTATTGGACTTCGTCCCAAGTTAGGTAACACCTATTATCATATTATTATGGGACGAAATCCCAACTATGGTAGAAATAGCAATATTTTGATTCCAGATCCTTAGCGCTAATGGATAAAATTCCTTGCACCGGAAATGACGGAACCGGAAACCAATGGTTGGAATTACTGGTGGAATTCGACTCCGTAAAGATGCACAGTAATCTGGTACTAGTGGCAATATACAAAAAAGGTCAAAATTTCAAAATTTTCCAAAATTGCAAAAAAAAATCAAAAATTTCACAAAATTTCAAAATTTTCAAAAAAATTCAAAATTATAATTTTTTTTTTTTTTTTTTTTAAAGTTCAAAAAATTTCAAAAAAATTCTCGTGGGCGGAACACTCGTTTATCCTTATGCGTACTTCGGTCACTCGTGGTCTTATTTTGATATTCAAAATCTACGATTAGATATACTATACATATTGTATATATATTGAAAAATGATAAAACAATTTTCTCCCATTATTACGGCGTCCTAGCAACAGAATTGTGTAGAGGTCCGCCAAAGGATTTTGAAATAAAGTTCGTGTTAAATAATGGGAGAAACAAATTCTCCTTCAGTTGCCCATGTGGGTTACGATATTTCTCCATTCTCGAGAGTTCTTGAGTGGAGAAATATCGTAACCCACGGGCAACTGAAGGAGAATCTATATAATAGCCTACCATTTCGGTCAATACATGGATTTATAAAAAAAAATAAGAAATATTGAACTTCGTCCCAAGTTAGACAACACCTATTTTCATATTAAAAAATGATTGGACTTCGTCCCAAGATAGGTAACACCTATTATCATATTATATGCCTAATATGGGTAGAATATGCACTGCGAACAAAACAATGACACACTATTTATAGAGCTTAGAGGTATATATATATATGCAATATGGCTTATCCAACCGAAGTTGTCCGACTTTGACTCCATTATTATTGTTGCCACAGCTGATGCAATATGGCGCACACAGGCGAAATGCTTTTGTGGCCTGTCAAATTTCGAATGATATCTTGCACAACAATGTAGATAATTACCTATATTTTATTTATTTAAAGCGCAGCATTACTTTAAAATCAAAGCATAAAAATGGATTCACAGAAACACGGAATTGAAAGTGACACGTCAAACTCATTACCACCAGAGGTATGGATATGTTTATTTTTTTGAAGAGAAATATTAAGGATGTAGATTCCATGTAGGCCTCTAGACACAGGGGCTTATTACGATTCCCCCCCCCCCCCCCCCTAGTACTCTAGTACCAAGGGGTGGAAAAATCGTAACAAGTCCCTGGCCCTTAGTCCGAGATTCCTCTGTCGTTTAACGGCTACAGCAACTTTATAAAAGCCGTTAAACGACAGAGGAATCTCGGACTACCTGACCCTGTGCTCTAGACTGATTATATTGTCTGATATACTGTAGTATCCATTTTTCAAGATCGCATCGTATAATATTTGGTTTTTATGATGCTTTGATTTTTGCACCATGATATAACATGGTGCAAAAATCAAAGCCAAGGGAATCGGACTAAATGATTTAATATCATTGAGATTTTCGACTCGGAACTATTTTATGCTCAGTACCTCATGCCATATAGATCCAAGAGACAAATATCTTCCAGATTATCGGGCATCAATTTTACTGTCAATATCCACTATTGTATATAACAATTAACAGAAACAAATTAAATTGTCAAATCTGCAAATTTGTTTACATATTAAATTAAAAATAATACTGAGGCCCTGATTTGGAAAATAAAGTATCTTGATAACCTTATGCCTGATTATATGAAGTCTTCACATTTACATGATTAAACTGTGGCTAGGCCTAATAAATAGAAAATTCTTTGAATTAGAAAAAAACCCAATATTTTAAATGCTGCTGTAATGCATTTCATATTAATATTGCTGTATATTTAATATTTAATATTGTGTTAATGACCAATCAATCCATTTTAATTATAAATAGAAAATTCTTTGAATTAGAAAAAAAAAAAACAATATTTTAAATGCATTTCATATTAATATTGTGTTAATGACCAATTAATGGATACTTAATTTAATTAATATGCATGTCATCTGACTGCTTATACATGTACCGGTAGCTACCTTAATTGTATCAAGGATATATGTACGTCATTGATTGTATATATTGTTCATTTAGACATGACCAACAATTCATTTTAATTGAACTTTTGTTAATTCTCACTGTATAGGTGTCGAACCACTAATTCACCAATCAGAGCTTAGAAAGTAGTCTCTTTTCAAGAAAAAGGTTCCTTTTACTTTGTAGTATTGTGAAAACTACTGAATGGAGTGGCTAATTAAAATTGATAATTGAAGTTAAATATATAGGGATTATTTTGAGTCCAAATTTGAGGGACTTAGTTGTATTTGAATACCTCTATGGAGGATTTGATGCATGACCTATAAATACTGAATTTCTTGGGGATGACCTAGCTATTTTTAGAGTAGGTGTTTTCCATAGCATGGCATTTCACTGTAAGACTTTAAACATGCCCTGATATTTTGACAGAACGTAGAGGAATATGTACGTTTCAGAAAATATATGGTCTTGGAAAGGTTAAACTTAAGATGAAATGGCCAGGTACATTTTTTACCTGTAGGCTCGAAAAAACACAAATTTAGTAGAAAGCCTTAAAGAAATTAATTAGTGGTTTCACACCTATAGTGTCAAACAGTAATGACTTTTTTAAATTCAATCTTTTTTCGGACATTGATGTAATTCTTCCAAGTCTTTACATGTCTACATGTACATGTAAGCCTTTTTGTCCTGGTTGTAATATTTATTTTGTGATGGCAAGTTAGAAAAAGACTTATATTTCTTTAAAGAAAATTAGTAAATGTACCTCCACTAAGAAGGAACTTGCTTAAATATAAAACATGTATGACGGTACTAGACCATAAATTAATTTCCCTTCACACATAGTTCATTTCGTATAAGTTGTATTACATGTATACATTCATTTCGTATAAGTTGTATTACATGTTTACATTACTGTTTATATTATGAAAATGTCATTTATTTTTAATTATATTAGATAACATATCATTTATCAATAATTTAAACTTGTACTGTCATTCATTTATGAACTTTGTGATTTTTGTTGTACATGTCTATCTGGAAAAAATATGAAAAGCACACAAAATGCAGAGATATACACCTGTAGAAATATTGTTACAAATCTAGTTTATAAATGCAAATGTCTCTTACTGTAAAGATGTACACAAAACTTGTTGAGACAGTTCACTGGTTTTCTACTACCTCCTCTGCCACTTAACAAGTATACCCTGGATATCTGGAAAGCCATAGGCTGCTTTGTCGTTTTACATTTCTGCGAATCGGATACTCTTTTCCGCTAGAAATAATACATCATTTCAGTGAATTTTTTTTAATAGTACCTCTTCCGTTGGCCAGGTAAATTACCTGTTGCCCCTTGCTTACCACGGGGAGGTGCTCTGTATCTTACACCACATACTTTGGCCGAAGTGAAAACGGCAGCATGAGATATTCGCTTGTCTGAGTTGCGACGAACAGAGTTATGCATAGCCATTTCAAAATCAATATGTACTGTCTCTGGAGAAAATACTAGACCTCTCTCTCTACACATATAATGGAGCATATCCCACATCTGATCATAACATATCTCAGTCTTTGATGGCAGTAACACAAACACCAATGGAACATAATTCTCATTTTCACATCCATGTATGGTATATACCAGTAATTGGAGGAAGAATTTAGGGCAACATATAAACGTGCCGTCGATAAAAATTTCTTTGATTTGGTCGGAAAGACATTTCAGATTTGTAACACACGTAAAGATCACAATGCCTGTTTCCCTAGCATTTCTAGCCAAAAAGGCTTGTCTTTGTTTGTATTCAAATCCAGAACATCAAGAGCATCATGAACATCCCCTCTGTTTTTAGGCTATTTCGGTAGGTCTTTGCGGCGTTCTCGGTATAGTGACTGTGCCAGATTTTTTAAGTCATTTGTCTCTAGTAAATTTTCTTCCTGGATCTGTATTTCTTGACGAATGATTTTACTCGGACGTGAGGTTATGTCCCGGATTGTTTCCTTATACGTACGCGAAGTTGTTTCACTTCAACCTTTTTCTCGTCACTTTCATGATTATGTTCATTTTTCATTTTCACAACTTCAACTCCTTTTTGCCATCACTTGTCATCCGTCCGTCGTACGTCATCAACTTTCACATTTAAATCTTCTCCTCTGAAACCCCTGAACCAAATTAAACCAAACCTGGCAGGGAGGGTCCCTTTCACAATTATTTCCGACAGTCCCACCCTCCATTCAAGATGGCTGCTGTTACTAAAAATATACATTTCTTCAATTGTCCATTGCTGCTTTATTATAAATCAAAATGAGCTTAAATTTTAACTGCAACTACATGGCAATGAATAGTTTAACATATATTCCGGGTTTTTCTGTGAAATTTTTCTTTCAGCCAATTTATACCAATTATGCAAATTAGGCATATTTTGATAAAAGATCACATTTAAATCTTTTCCTCTGAAACCGCTGAACCAAATTAAACCAAACCTGGCAGGGATGGTCCTTGGGTGGATCCCTTTCAAAATTATGTCCGACAACCCTGTCCTCCATTCAAGATGGCTGCTGTTACTAAAAATAAAAATTTCTTCAATTGTCCATTGCTGCCTTATTATAAATCAAAATGAGCTCAAATGTTAATTGCAGTTACATGTACATTGCAGTGAGTAGTTTTACTTATAAACCAAGTTTTTCTGTGGAATTTTTCATTCAGCCAATTTATACAGATTATGCAAATTAGGCATATTTTGATAAAAGATCATATTTAAATCTTCTCTGAAACCACTGAACCAAATTAAACCAAATTTGGCTGGGATAGTCCTTGGGTAGTCCCATTTCAAAATTGTGTCCGACAGCTCTGCCCTCCATTCAAGATGGCTGCTGTTACTAAAAATAGAAATTTGTTCAATTGTCCATTGCTGCTTTATTATAAATCAAAATGAGCTCAAATTTTAACAGCAGCTACATGACAATGAGTAGATTAACATCCATTCTGGGTTTTTCTGTGAAATTTTTCTTTCAACCGATTTATAACGATTATACAAATTAGACATATTTTGATAAAAGATCACATTTAAATCTTCTCTGAAACCGCTGAACCAAATTAAAGCAAATTTGGCTGGGGTGGTCCCCTTTCAATATTGTGTCTGACAGCTCCACCCTCCAGTCAAAATGACTGCTGTTACTAAAAATAGAAATTTCTTTAATTTCTGCTTTATTACAAATCAAAATGAAATCAAATTTTAACTGCAGCTACAGGTACATGGCAATAAGTAGTTTAACATTTATTCTGGATTTTTCTGTGAGATTTTTTCAGCCAGTTTATTCCATTTAGGAATATTATGAGATAAAAATCACATCAAAATCTTTTGCTCAGAAATTTGAGTTGAAATGATCTTTGGGTGGCCCACTTTCAAAATTATGTGTAACACCCCCATTTTCTATCAACTTTAGATGTCAAATTGAAAACCAGGTGAGCATTTACAGGCTCCTGGGAGCCTCTAGTTTATCTGTGTTTACGGTAGCTTTGCAGGATTTTCCGGTACTGCACTGATAAACAACATCTCCATTTTTTAAAGAATTAACTTTTCTGTTGGAATATCCATCGTATATTATAGATTTCTTACCATGGTTCGTCTCTGTATGTATAATATTCATGGTGCAAAGCTTTTCAACTGCTCGCACCTACTGAACTGAGAAACCTTTGTTAAAACTCTCTGAGCTTTAATGTTTTAAATTTGATATGAGCGAATACTCACCAAATACTTACCACTGAACAGTGTAGAACAAGAGAGGCTCACCTGGATTAAGGTAAGCTATTAATTACAGTATAGGTAATTTAATCAAATGGCGGAAAAGAGTGACAGGACTATTCTAAAATTGTCGGAAATGATATACGGCCGGCTGCTTATAGCTGAATATTACCTCACAAATGAATGTGATTAAAGCAGTCAGAGTGAATTCACATTGTAAACTCTCTGATAATGAGAAGAAGTTATTGACAATCTAAGATTAAAACTAAAGTTTACATTTATCATATGCCTTGATTTGAGTCGCTTAAAGAAATTACAATTGCATGGATGCATTTTGTTTAAAAGAGCATTATTTTAAGACGAGGTTATTTACACTACCGGTATATATAAGTAAAATAAATACCCTACTTTATTTTGTAGGTTGAAGAAGGCAACATTGAATATAAGGTATGTTTATAGATTTATTATGTCTTGATAAATAATACTTGGCAAAATGTTTATGCAAAAAGCACAAATTTTGATGCAGAATTTATTGTTTTTGCCAGCTTTACATACAGCTGGAATAAGACATTAACATTTTTCTATGCTGTTACCTTTGGGTTGTTGATCTGTTTCAATTTGGTAAATAATTTTGGTTCAAGAAAATACCATTAAATAATTACAAAGTAAAATGATTACAGGTAAACAGTGAAATTTCTGTAAGAATTTTTGGCATGTATGGATTTGGTTAAATATACTTTGAAGAAATTACTACAAATATTAATTATACCCCCCACAAACAAAGTTTGGGGGGTATATAGGAATCACCCTGTCCGTCCGTCCGTCTGTCTGTCCGTCCATGTACGGTACCTTGTAAGCGCAACTCTTAAACAACTTATTGGATTTTTATGAAACTTTACACATTTGTAGTACACTACCTACAGATGTGCATGTAGGAATATGGTTGCTGTCCAAAATTTAAAAGGGGAGATAATTCAACTTATACTTTCACAAAAAGGGGGGTTGTGTACCCTTGTAAGCGCAACTCCTCTTAAAATGCTTATTGAATTTTTATGAAACTTTACACAGTGGTAGTACACAACCTGTAGATATGCATGAAGGAATACCGTTGCTGTCTAAAATTTAGAAGGGGAGATAATTCAACTTATACTTTCACGAAAAGGGGGGAGGGGGGGGGTCGTGTACCTTGTAAGCACAACTCCTCCTAAACTGCTTATTGAATTTTTATGAAACTTTACACAGTTGTAGTACACAACCTACAGATGTGCATGAAGGAATACCGTTGCTGTCTAAAATTTAGAAGGGGAGATAATTCAACTTATACTTTCACAAAAAGGGGGGTTGTGTACCTTGTAAGCGCCACTCCTCCTAAACGGCTTATTGGATTTTTGTGAAACTTTACACAGTTGTAGTACACTACCTGCAGATGTGCATAAAGAAATATGGTTTCTGTCCAAAATTTGGAAGGGGAGATATTCAACTTGTACTTTCACGAAAAGAAGGAGGGCATGTACCTTGTAAGCTCAACTCCTCCTAAACAGCTTATTGGATTTTTATGAAACTTTACACAGTTGTAATACACTACCTGCAGATGTGCATGAAGGAATATGGTTGCTGTCCAAAATTTGGAAGAGGAGATAATTCAACTTGTACTTTCACGAAAAGAAGGAGGGCATGTACCTTGTAAGCGCAACTCCTCCTAAACAGCTTATTGGATTTTTATGAAACTTTACACAGTTGTAATACACTACCTGCAGATGTGCATGAAGGAATATGGTTGCTGTCTAAAATTTGGAAGGGGGGATAATTTAACTTATACTCTGAAATACGTTCTGTATGGAGAGATGGGCTTGTAAGCGCAACTCCTCCTAAACGGCTCATTGGATTTAAATGAAACTTTACACAGTTGTAATACACTGCCTGCAGATGTGCATGAAGAAATATGGTTCGTGTCAAAAATTTGGAAGGTGATGTAAGCGTAACTATTCCTGAATGAAATAAGATTTTAATTGACCTTTTCACATCTGGATATTTGCAATATAAAAACTACTCAAGAATAAATAATTAATTTTGAATCAATAACATTTGATGTGACCTATATCCTCTTGTAAAAAAGTTAGGAAATGTTGTAATCCTCATGTATTACTGATGAAACCGTATTGGTTTTAAGCAATCCCACTTTGTTGAAGACCTTGTGGCGACCCCTAGATGTATGTTCTTGGTTAGTTTATTTTGGAGATGGGATGTTGTCTCCTTAACGTTACTCCATATCCGTTCTTTTTTCATAGGTAACTTGTTAATATACCTGTATTCCAAAGTTTGAACATCATAGTATTGCAAGCGGGGGGTATCACTCAGTGAGGTCACTCACAGTTCTAGTTTAAAATATGTTTCATATAGTAATAACATGTAGTCATCACCAAAATTAGGATTTGAAAATGTAATTATGCAAAGTTCACTATCAATTTGAATGAAATTTTGGTTCCCTTTTCATCGATGCATATATCAGTGACAAGATTTGATAGTTGGCGACACACTTTTGAAGCCAGAGCAATCCCTAGGTTATGGACAATATCAATGATAATTTCATAATTTAAATTATGTTATTTATACAGTGTCAGTGTACATGTAAGATAAGAATCCTACAATAAGAAATGTTTTCATTTTTATGATCTTCATATGTTTTACAGTTAAAACTTGTGAACCCAACTGAATCTCGATTAGAACATTTGATAACACAGATGAAATGGAGATTAGAGGAAGGGGAAGGGGAGGCTATCTATGAGATTGGGGTAGAAGACAATGGACTGTTAATGGGACTATCAAAAACAGATTTAGATGCTTCAATGGAATCGTTAGAAACCATGGCCTTGAGGTTAGCATATAAATTTTAACCTCTTGATTCTGGCGTGGTCTGTATTGTTATGATCATATATTGTATGTTGGTTGGATTTTCGTCTAGATGAATCTTGGACTAGCCATTTTCAGTCCAGACTCGCCAAAGTTTTCAAATTTTAGATTCTTACAATGATGGGACTCGCCAAAATTTTCAGAAATGTCTACTGTACTCATCAAATTAAATTACTGCAAGTATTTCTGAGTTTGACTCTCACCCATGGTGAGATGTATGCAATACAACCTTATGTTATCAAGGTTGTCAGTAACTAATGTTAGTTTTCTCAGGTTTCTCTGTTTCCTCAACCATCAAAACACCACATTGAAGTATTGAAAGTGAAATGAAACACTCATAATAATCTTTTTCAGCTTTTTAATTTCTGGTTAAAAAAAGATCAGGGAAACATTTTATTCACTTTTGACTGTCAAATTATATGCAACACTGTAAATTTTGGACTAAGTGGACGGCAACTCTAAGCATGTGCGTGGTTTACCGTAACAATAAACAAAGCGACGTCTGTAAAAGAAACATGGTAACTCAAAAAAAAATTTGTTGGGACAGCTGAACTCACATTTTTTTACACATAAATTAGTTTGTTTGTAAACATTACATGGGCTGGAGTCAATGACATTTTAAAACAGACAAATATACAAAAATATTGAGAATGTTTTTTCAATGGTCACTGATGTTTTGAATTTTTTAAATACCTAAAGATTTGTTAGGAGATTTTAATACTTCAGTATTTGGTAGGCTCATCACTGATTTGTCAGTTGAAATGATGACTTCTGTCTTGAGCCCATACTGGATGCCATTAGATGTTAATAAATCACACGAAAAAAAGATCAAACAAACACACATCTAATTTTAATTAGATTGAAACTTTTGTTCAGTATATTCTTCTGAAGGTAGATGATCAGTTTATTGAAGTATAAATCATGAAGATTAATTAACACATGAGTTATTATAAGCTTGAATTATTTGTAAATTTTTTGTCTTCAAATTTTTAATTCAAATGCATTGCATATTAAGTGATTTTTTTTAATGAAAATGTTATTTAGGTTGGGTGCTACAACTTCAATATTACGTGAAAGAACAATTGAAACAGAGGACAAGGAAAACCCAAGACATGCATTGGAAATTCTTGTCCGCAAAGTACCAGAAGATCAGCAGGTTATTATTTAAAACTACATTTATTGTGAACTTCACGTATAGCTATACAGATTTGTAATAAACAGATATTTTTAATGCTCAGAAGTAAAAAAAACCTAAATCTTTGCATATGTAATCACAAGTCTTGTACTATTAAAGTAATTTCTTGAACAATCGGCCAAATTTGAAAATTGTGTACATGATGGATGTTAACTTGGTTTATACACATACGTTGTATTGCCTTAATATATAAAGGGCTTATTTGATTGATTAAGACATTGATAAATATTTAAATGAGACACATACAATATTAAATGAATTATATTTTTCTTACACAGTTCATAGATTTACGACTAGCTGTTCTAGGGAACGTGGATGCAGGGAAGAGTACATTACTAGGTGTATTGACACAAGGTGAACTAGATAATGGACGAGGAAGAGCAAGACTAAATCTGTTCCGTCATTTACATGAAATTCAATCAGGAAGGACTTCTAGTATAAGTCACGAAATATTAGGATTTAATGGCAAAGGGGAGGTAAGAAGATATTCCAAAAAATTGTATAAAAATTATAACAACATTTTTTTGTACTTATTAATCATAAGGATAGCTGTTATTAATGTAAAATATATTTATATTTTCTTTAAAAATAGTTCCATATATATATTTAACATTTTGATACTCCTGTAATTAAATTTTAAAAAGATATTATTTTTTCATAATTTTATCAAAGTCTGGTAAATAAGAGAGGATTGTATGCATGTTTTGTTGTTTGTTTCTTTTTTTGTACACTCTTATAATATAAAATATTGAGTAGTATATATACATGCACATGGAATTTAGTACACTCTGATAAACAACAAAATTTCAGAATTTATTCCAACGAGAATTAAATTATAAATGAAACATATATTGTTGTTAAATATTTTCTTCCGTATTGAGAAAAAAAAAATCTTAACTTTTCTTTTTTTAGATTGTTAACTATAGTGATTCAAGGACAGTAGAAGAAATCTGTGAAAACTCTACCAAACTTATAACATTGATAGATTTAGCTGGTCATCACAAGTATCTTAAAACTACTATATTTGGTTTGACAGGCTATGCACCAGACTTTGCTATGTTAGTGGTTAATGCCACCACTGGATTAGGTATGTTTAAAAGTAATATAAAACACTATATTATGTTGTGTTTCCTACGTAACAGAAGCCACTTCCCTGTCTTCGTCAAATTCAGAGATACTAGCAACTCGTCTGGATGAGTCCTGGACTCATCACTTGTGTTTGGGACTCACCGTTTTTTTACAAACAATTACAAAGGATGCACTAGTGGGTCTCATGACTTTTTAGTTGGGATTTTTATCCTGAAAAGGATCTCTGAAGCTATTCAAAATCACTGTATTTTTCTGGCATATTAGATGAGCAATAAGGTACCTTATTTTTTATCTTTATACTTACAATTTTTTTTAATGGGAAAGGGAAAAAATAAATTTAAATTTTACATGTAATAAAATAATTAAAAGGCAATGAAATAAAAAAAAAAAAAAAGGAGAGATAAGCTGCATCACATGTAGAAGTATTTCACTCTTTGATGATTTCACTCAGTACATATCTGCATTTCAACATTAATAAAGTACTGATATCATTTTATACCTTAGAACATGCTATTGCTATTATTTTGAGAAGCACTGAATATACTTAGAAAGGTCAAATGAAATGGTCAGTTTATGGACTTTAATCTTGACCAGCATGATGCTTATCCAAATGAATTTCCTGTCATGCATAATCATATTCATGTTCATTGAAGAAATCATACAATGCAAACATTCCTTATCCTTTCATTTTAAAACAATACATGATTAATGAACATATACGAACAATTCTTATTATTGAAAATATCCCAGCAAATTTATATTGCTAGGTATTGACAAACAAATAGATTATGTTCAATGTAGTTGTTTCTTTTTGTCCGATACATGTCAATAGATAATATGTAATTATGTTGATAGACCAACAATCTGAAATCTAAAAGATGCGATGATTTTATAAATTAATCTTTTGCAGCCGGAACAACCAAAGAACACTTAGGATTCACATTAGCTTTAAAAGTGCCAGTTTTTGTAGTTGTGACTAAAATAGACAAATGTAGACGATATGTGTTAGAAAAAACTGTTAGTCAATTAGAAAAAATCCTGAAGTCTCCAGGATGTAAAAAAGTTCCTCTGAGGATCAAAGATGAAGATGATGCTGTTACTGCTGCTACTAACTTTGACTCTGATACGTAAGTATTGTACACATCTGTTGTTCTTAGAATAATTGATTGTAATAGAAGTTTGTAAGCTTTTTTTTCCTGCATATAATACCAGGGGTTTCAAAGTGGGCCGGTACCCGGTACTTTTACCCGCCTGAGATCGTGTATAGTACCGGCAGAAATTACTGAACCCCCCCAAAATTAGCAGTGGTCAAAACCACAAGTACGATGGTCAATAGGCTTGTGGAATATTTTTCATAAAAAATTAATGATCACGTCAATTGCTGAATTCTCGCATTCAAATCGAACAACTGCGTCTCGACCAAGTTAATGGGATATTCCATGTTTTAAAAATAACTTTACCTTAGAATCGTAAATAGCAGTTTGCGCATGCGGTAAATAGATATGTTTTCGCCCCAATATCTTTTCATCCTTGTGTTAAACTCGGACCGGAACAAAGCTGACATCATTTCAAAATAAAAAAATTACCGATTACAAATTATGTTCAAATTCAATTTAGTGTAATCTCCAGTAATATAAGTATGATCATTATGTATTATGAATATATGACTACACAATATTTTGTGCGATTTTTTTTATCCATTTAAAACCCAGGGTCGAATCATTCTGGGTCGTACTGTCTTGTTGTTCACAGAAATGAAAGTGTGCTGAAAAACATTTTTAAAAGGGGGTACGAGGAGATAAGGGATAGAAAATTACTAGAAATCTTGAAAAAGGACCGGACATGGCTCAAATACGAATTACATTGTAATGTCAAAACGCCGGCCCCCCTTTTTTTCCAAAATAATTTAACTTTTGTGATTCAAATGTTAATAAATGTCTTCCCGCGAATCGTTTTTGTTCGAACTTTTTTTTTGCACATAAGTCATGAAAGTAACAATATATATTGTTTTTGTTTAATTATATTTGTATTGATCTATTAAAATTATAAATTTTATTAAAGATTGATGATTGCAAATTAAATTTATATGTTTCATCAAGGGCGTATTCTATATACGTCCTTGGTTTCATTAATTATGACACTTATATGTCTTGATTCGTGCCAATGGTCTTTGATGAGTTTAATTACTGGTAATAAAGTAAAAAAAACACACAAGCCAAGGTATTGTGAAAAAGAAAAGAACAAAGCCAGCACAATTATTTTGAGAAGTTTAAGCTTTGATAACAATGGCTTGGTCAAGCCTAGCTGCAGAACCATAGCTCTTTATGGTCTTTTTTTTTTTTTTTTATGATATGGCAGACTATCTATGAATAATCTTGGCTGAAGTCTGTAAACTGAAATATTCAATAAAGAAATTGGGGGGGGGGGGGGGGGGGGGGGGGGGGAATCCAGGCATTATGCATGGTCTTCACTCTTGGTGAAATCTGAACTCTAAAGTTAATGGGATTTTTCTTTCAAAAACACTTAATGTTTTGCAGTCTCTGAAGTACATTTTTTGGTCCACAAAATGCTAGATTTCAGGAGCTTCCGCTCCCTGGACCCCTTACGGCCCTCAGCCTAATTTTTTAGGTACCTCCTAAAATTTAAGAAGTACCTCCTATTATAAAAAACTTTGATACCCCTGTAATACTCGTTGAGAATGATAAATTGATTTTTATGCCCCCTTTTATGCATTAAATCTTACACATGTCTGTCTGTACGTACATCCTGTTTTTGTTTTCCGCTCTATAACTGAAGTTCCCCCCTTAATTCAAATCATTTGAAATTTGTATCAATAACATGTTGAACCGCATCGGTGGCATAATGGTTAGCATGCTCGCCTCAAGTGCGCAGCATTAAGGAGAAAGAGCAAAGATTGGTTGGTTCGGAATCAGAATAATGTGTCTGAGTGGAGTGACATGTCTACCCGCGGACTGTTGTTTCAGTGAGCTAGCACTATAAAAATCCAACTCAGCGTGTTGGTGTAGAACAAAACGGCCCTCATCATCATTTCATTGAAAATTAACTTGTTCTCACCATGATATAGCTGAAAAATTCCTGAATTGGCATTAAACAACAATCACTCACTCAATAACATGTTGATTGATAAAAACACAGATTTTGATTGTTTATCAGGTAAATATGTAATTATCTCCCTTGAAAATTTGTTTTCTTAAGATTTATTACATATTTTTTTTTCAGAATTACTCCAATATTTACCATTTCCAGTGTAACTGGTAAACATTTAGATTTGCTGACAAAATTTCTCAATGTTCTTCCTCCTATGAAAAAAGTGAAAGAAAGAGAAAAACTGAAGCAGCATCACACTGAATATCAGGTAAGATTTTTGTTAAAAACTAGTTTATATGATGGACATTTATCCCATTTAAGGATGTAAATATAAATATGCAGTGGTATTAACTATGGAAGGTTGTAGAAAAAGATTTAAAAAACCAAACGATAGCAATTTGACCAATCAACAAACTCAAGAAATGAATTTATAATACCCGAAAACACAGCTGGAGTCAGAATTCAACAACTTTACAAACATGTGAAATTCGTAGTGCTATGGTAATTTTTTTTCAAAAAAGATTCATAAGAGCTATTGTTCCGCCACTACCACTGCATATTGTTTAACATAGGACTCTTATGGGAATGTGGATGAAAATCTTTTTATCAGAAACCTCCAACTTGCTTGAATCCAAACAGTACATGAATATTCAGGTGAGTAATAGCGGCTCCTGTGAGTCTCTAGTTGCTTTTAATGACATAGAAGAAAACTATGCAAACACTTGGAAATTAAGATCTGATGCACAGCACTGAATTTTAATTATGTAATGGCTTGTAACATGATAGTTTAAACATTCTAAAATAATTTACAGTTAACAACATATATATTAACTTAATGATTTTTCTTATTACAAGATTGATGCCTTGTTCACAGTACCAGGGGTAGGAACTGTGGTTGGTGGAACAATACACAGGTATGTGTCTATAAAGTTGTCCTTTAAGCAAGAATTGTATGTGAATCCTGTTGTGTACACTATGTTGATACAAATCAACTTGTGAGTCTAGTCCCTTTTGAAAGATTTTCCTTGACATTGAAAAATAATTTCCATTCATATGTATTTGACAATGAATGGATATTTGTTGAAGCATCTCTCAGCAATTTTCTGTCAATATTATGGTACCCATGTCATGTGGTAGAGGGCACTAAAAAATAATAAAGTAACTGCAGTGTCTTATTCATCCAAGCAAACTTTCTTTTCCTTTTTTTTAATTTATAGTATTAAAGGATTATGGAAAGAAAGTTTAGCAGTGATGGTAAAACAAAATCCACTGATATCAAACAAATGAGCTACTACCCCCCTCATTAGATCATTGAACACAACAAAGATGATGACATATACAGATGGAAATCTAAATCCTGGTTTGGGACAGGTACAAACATATTTTGGGGTTAAACTGGCTAGCAGGATCCCCCCTTGATAAGGGGTCTGTATGGACTCAAGATGCATTAGTTAGAATTGAATCCCTTTAGATTTCTTTAGATTATTCTCACTCAGATAAGTTGTTTCTTTGGATATCTAAAAGAAGAAGAAAATGTGTTTGTTCAAAGTAGATTTCTTCTTTAATTATCCTAAGTAACTCAAATACTTAGATAAATTATGGTAAAATCATTTAACACTTTGGCCTCGTCACAATGATCCATCGATCAAGAACTAAAAACAACAACAAAAAACAATAGCTATGACCTATGTATCATAGACACAAAGATATTTGCTAAAATAATTGATATGAAGATATTTTTGACAAATTCACGATTTGACCTTATTTTGAGTACAGGTTTATATATATAATCTAATAAAGCAATACCATTCCAAAATTACTTTATATTATGAATTTGCATAGCCTTAGGACAACTCTGAGGTAATCAATATTGTATTCTGTAATTACTAACATTTGTGTGGTGGATATTGTATTATCTCCTATGTAATGTTATAATTTGTTTCAGTGGTTCAATAAAAGAAGGAGAAGAGTTACAACTAGGACCTTTAGATGATGGTACATTTACTAAAGTAAATGTTAAGTCAGTACACAGAAACCGTCTCCCTTGTCGATTGATACAAGCTGGACAAACAGCCTCAGTGGCTTTAAATGATGTGAAGAGGGAAAATCTCAGAAAGGTAATTACCATATATGGCATTAGGCTGTATATCAGAATACCACACAATGCTCCAGTTGTAAATAAGTCATCAACATAATAGTTTAACTTCAAGTCCTCTTAAAAAGTTACAGTAATGCTTAATGAAAGTACACATGCAGAGTTGCAGATAAAAAAAAAATCCTGTCAGACATTGGGTCCTGCAAGTAAGAGAGTTTTGTCAGACCTATCAACTTTTTGCCAGACCTACTTTTTTTTTTAGAAATGTTTTAATATTTCACTTTCAATACAGTATGATTAAAGGGACAATCTTAAAGCCTTGACACAGCTAACGACTACGACGACCAGAATCAGATTAAGGATATTGCCAAAGGGGGGTTAGTGACTGAGACCACATTCAATTTAGATAGCCCCAGGGGCGGATCCAGAGACTCTGTTGACGGGGGGGGCTCAGTTATGGAGCAATATTTTCAATAATTGATGAAACCAACTGTAGTCCCAAAGCGGTTCTGGCGTGTAGGTCGGTAAACCTTGTTTTCATTTCATTTAGCGTACAGTAGAGAAAAGGTATAGTTAATATGACTTCCTAAAGTAGTCTTCCAGACTCTCTGCTTCAACATTAACTCTCATTATTTGTCAACTCTCCCGCATATTCTAGGGTTTTTAACCTCTATGTCTAGCGGTTCACATATTTTAGCACTCCTCTCAAACACTGGTGGTTGAATTGTTCAATATTTGCAGTGTAGTGTGCTCTGAATTAAATATACGCTTTTTAAGGCTCTGCCTCTGTCAAGTGATCTCTCTTGTAGTGATCTTGTAGAGGACCTTTGTAAGTTGGAATAACTTGTGTCCGATCCAAATGTTATATAGTTAACAATAAAATAAGTTTAATCTAAATCTAGTGATCTGCTGAGCCCTTTCTTAAAAGCCAGGCACATTTGAACAATAACAATGGTAACGACAAAATCAAAGTTGTAAATGGAATTCAACAAAGAAGTTACGTCAGCTTCTTCTGGTCTGGTGTATATGTGTTTTGGCAGTTTTATAAAGTGCTCAAGGGTTTGAGCGATAGCAGGGAAAAAATCTAATTTAAGTCTATTTTATTTCTAATTAATTTTAAATATTTTATATGTATTTATATTTTCACTTGGAGTTTAAAATATGCTGTATTCATATATTTTCAAAACGGAAACTCATGTTTTTTTTTGTTTTTTTTTTTGTAATACAGGAACATTTGCCAGTAATTTTTTTGTAAAAAATAAATGATATTTAAAAAAGAATTTCCTTGAAAGAGCCTCAATTTACAGGTGTTGGTGGTAATTGTGACACTAGACATGTTTATATTACGGTTTAGACAATACCTGATTAATTGATATTTTGACAATACATTCATAAAAGCTTCAAATAAACTTGAAAATTCGATTTAGCATAATTACTAAATTACCTCTTTGAAGATTAATTCAATACAAAGAAATTAATTTGTATTTTCTTTTACTTTCATCACACAGATCGAAACCATTCGATTAAAAGCCATATCGTGATGTTAACTAACCTTGAAAAGCGTATGTTAATATATGTGCTTGACTTATTCAACGGGGGGCTGAAGCCCCCAAAACCCCCCCCCCTCCCTTGAATCCATCACTGAGCCCTGCAACATCAAATAATCAATACTTCATAGTAGTAAGATTTTATTATTCCTCTAATGAGTATTTTTAATTTGATATCAAGTCGTCATTTGTTTGTTCATTTTGTCCTTCCATTTTCGATTAAAGGACCGCCCCGGTCGCCTCTCCCTTTCATATGCCGACCTTTGGCTTTTTTATTCTCTGTAGATAAATCTCTCTGTAGATAAATCGATAGGTAGTGGGTGCTTTTTTCCAGATTCAGACCCCTCCGTAAACTTAATTGGCTATGCAGCCATAACGGAAATGATCAAATTACAATTTACAACGATTACCGATAGGATACGAAATAAAATCCTTAATGGGAACTGGTTCCCGAAATTTAGCATAAACAGAAAGGAACAGAAATTTTTACCGATTTGTTTACGACTTTTGACTTTATTAACGATAATCAAAGATCCTTCGCTTAGGGGTCTTAAGAGGTAACCAGGACCGACAGAAATTTGATTTTTGACAGCCCCAAGCAGTAAAAATGTTTGCCAGTCATTAGGTCTGACACAAAGACATCATTTGACGGACCCTCTAAAATTCTGCCCCCTAGGTCTGACAGGGCCGACGGTTAGCTGCATCTCTGCACATGTAATTATATTTTCAATCTTCATCAGGTTTTATAAGGAAACCATACCTTTTGAATAAAAAGTTATGAGGATATAAATTCTTGGCTAGGTCTTCCTACAAGACGAGTGCTGTTTTCTTCAGTTTAGTACAAAAATATTACTGGGGAACGTTTTAGTATATCTTATTTAAATGTAATACTAGTATTTGGAACAAGTATATTGGGATGGTCATGGTCGTGGTCTTATGGTAGTTGGATTTACAACTACCTGTGCAATCAGTGCCTATCACCATTAAAATTGTGAGTTTGTATCCCACTCATGGCGAGGTGTACTCGATACAACATCATGTGATAAAGTTTGACAGTGACTTGCAACATGTTGGTTGTTTTCTCCAGGTACTCCGGTTTCCTCCAGCGATAAAACTGACTGCCACGATATAGCTGAAATATTGTTAAATGTGGCGTTAAACACCTTAACATTAACCTGAAAGAGTATTGTGTTTATTAAACCTGTATGTCTTATAGAGTATTGTGTTTATTAAACCTGTATTTCTTATAGAGTGTTGTGTTTATTAAACCTGTATGTCTTATATATATATATGCAATACTTATTTTTTAAGGCTATGGTTTTATTAACCCCAGAAATTAGGTTTTGCATTAAATACAATACTTGTATTTTTAAGGGTATGGTTTTGTTAAGTCCAGGAATACAGCCATCTGTTTGTTATAAGTTTGAAGCTGATGTTTTTCTACTCTTCCACTCAAGCCAGATAACCACAGGGTTTGAAGCAACACTACATGTAGGAAGTGTTTGTCAGACATGTAGAATAGAACATATATATAATAAGGTAAAAATTATATGTGAAATTGTGTATTATGAGGGATTCTTGTTGCAATTGACATTTCTGAAAATTTTGGTGAGTCAAGGACTCGTCTAGGCATGTTGCAAGGATTTCTGTGTTATTAAAAGCTAATAAAAATTTGAATAGAGTGTTCAAATTACTTACGGTGTTAAACGATTTTGTAGATTACATGAGACTAAATAGAAATTAACTCAATTTAAGTGCAAAAGCAGAATTTTGTCTCCCGTTTACATGTGGACAACAGTCAAATACAAAGAAAATAGCTGAAAACTAACTACATTAGCAACAACTTGATTTTACAAAGTAATGACATAAATGTACTAGCTATGTAGATCACCAATATATTATGATATTGCCAAATGACCACGTCTAGCTCATGAATTTGTCTTTCTTCATTTCTATTCCCCCATCTTTATATAACTGGTGGATACAAAACTCTCAGCATATTAATCCTTCCATCTGTCCATGTTCTGTGAAGTTTGATTTTGTTGGCGATGCCTTTTATTTTTCTGGATTTATGCGTCTAATGTGAAAACTGCTAAAGATTGATTATTTAATGAGATCTTGAATATGGTTTGACACATACATGTAGCAGTCATGTTTTTTATGGCTTTTTATGCTATAAAACATGTACCATCCATTTATAATGTTTGTAAATAGGGGAATTTGGTACGTGATTCATAGAGAATCAGAAGGTTCTGCGAGTTTTTTCCCATGTATTTTATCTCCATGAGTACAAAATCATATTAATAATACAATTTTCAGTCAAATTCTTGTTGTTTTAACAATTTGTGAAAAATAATTCCATGTTAATGTAAAATATATATAATTCTTGTTTTTCAGAGATCTATAAGGACAAGTGAAAAGGCTCAGGTAGTGTTTAAATTTGTAAAACAACCTGAAAATATTAAAGTTGGATCTCGATTACTATTTAGACAGGGTACAACCAAAGGTATGGGAGAAGTTATAAAAATATATTCTATCTTAGACCCAGACAGTGGACAGTGCAGCTCTAATGACGAGGCTGAAGGTGGAATGCTTGTAGATGATCAAGAGAGATGATGACAATTCTCTTTAGTCCAAAAAGGTCATTTTGTTTATATAAACCATGACCTCACTTTAGTTATGTCCAACATATTTTGCTACTGTGATATCCTTCATGTAATTGAAGTGTAGATTATCAACCTCATTATCAATGCTTCAATTTAACATGGAGGAAGTCTGTACATGTTTTTGCAATTTTAAAAAGTGCATCAAAAATCAAATTTCTTAGATATTTGACATGTTTTTGCAATTTTAAAAAGTGTATCAAAAATAAAAATTTCTTGGAGACTTGAAATGAGTTAAAAAAAAATATTCAAAATGATATTAAGTTTATGGTGTAGATAATAAAATGGCAAATTATGTAATTATTCTTCAACTTAGTACATGACTGTACTTGTATTTGAATATTAATATACTTTTGTTATTGATCTGATGTTTGCCATTGAGGTCTGTTTGTGTGTGACATCTCCACCTGTGAGCAGCAAATCACAGATATTTATTGCAGTGGTATTATGTTATGGGTCTGTCCGTCTGTAGACAAAATGGTTTCTGTGCCATAACTTTTGTTTAACTTGACCTATCAATCTGAAATTTTGAAACTAATCTTTGATTCAAAATATGTTTCTTTTTTAAATTTTTTGTCCAATGTTAATGTGTTTAATTTTTATGGGTTATCTTTAGAAAGCTATTTTATTTTGAAAAGAGATCTGAAAAGCAGTATTTGCCAAAAACATTTTGATAAACTAGCCCGAAGGTCATTTTAGAAGAATTTTTATCTATTTAATTAAGCAAATTTTATGGAATTTTTACTAGCATGAACCAATCTTTATTAGACTGGGGCTTAGGGCTAGTGGAAGATATATAGAATATTTTTTTCATCCCATGTTGATGTGCATTGTTTCTGTGAATTTATTGTGGCGAGAGCTTCAGGTAGTATATTGATGGATTTCATCTGTCTCTGAAATTAGATTGACTCAACTGAAATAGAGTATTAATTTTGAAAATTTGAACTTTCTTCCTTTTCATTCAAATTTTATGAATTATTTTTGGCAAAATTTTTATCTTTATGAGTCAATAAAGAAAATGTGAAAGGGGCTAAAGGGTGACCAAATTCTGAAATTTGGAAGGTATACACAATTATTATTTTTAATCTAATTTTGATGCCATTTTTTTTCTTTTAAATTGATTGTGACAAGGACTTCAGATAGTATGCCAGCAGATTTCCTCTGTCAATTGTGGTTTTCAAGTTAACTTTGCTTGTAGTAAAACTGGTGCAGGAGAAAGCCCTTGTTGACTTGTTATCACTGACGTAGCCCTTTATTTAAAAAAGCTGAAAGTGACATCATGGTACTGGAAAATTTTCAATGGCATCCAACTGTTTTGTAATACATAACTGTGTGAAAGTCTGGGGTCCGTTGTTGAATTTGTGATTAAACTAAGCAGGTGATTAGCCCTAATTACATAATTAATTCCTAATCCCATACTTAGCTATTGCAATGATTAAATTTTGTTACTGAACTCTTTTTTAATCAATGTATTAATTAATCATATTTGATCATTGAATTTTTTCATTCCTTTGTTGTAATTCAGGAAAAAAAGCATCAAAATGTCCAAAGGTTCATCTATATTCTTTTACAATTAAATTTTTAATACATTAAAGCATTTGGAAGAGATAAAAACTGTTTCTATATGTCATAATAATTACATTACTTCCGTTTTTCATTGAAATGTTACAATATGATTGGTTATGAAGTGATCACATGATTATAAAAGAGATGTTTCACATCCCAATGAAACTCAAATCCGAACTTGCACATGCCTCCATGACGACGTCAGATGTAAACAATCAATGGCGTAGTCATTTCCAACAGCAAATAATCTAACACAAATAAAATTCACAACGAAAAATTCAACTATATTAAATTTTGGTGTGATTTAAATATAATTATAAGAATTGAATGCATTCTTTTGAAGTTTCATTGGAGTATGAAAGCGTTGACCGAAGTACATTTTCAATGAAGTACAGATAAGTGTTTTTGTCATGTTATTACTGTGGCATTACAACATGTTCATTATCTGTTAATATGGATTGATTGATTGATTGATTGATTGATTGATTGATTGATTGATTGATTGGTGTTTAACACCAACTTAAGCAATATTTCAGCTATATTGTGGTGTTATATCTGTAAATAAAAAAATGTCTAGTTGATAAGTATAAGTTGATTTTATTTATTTGTTTGTCCTTAGATTGACATCATTGCTACTTATAAATGTAAATAGTTATTGATGTTTTTTTAACATGTTTTATATAGAAGTATCATTTGTGTAATTTTTAGGTTCACTTTCCTAATCTTATTCTCCGTTAATATCTTGTTTAACAGTATAGTTTGATGTAATTATTATATATTTAAACTAAATCAGTTTAATTTTACTAATGAGATAATCAAGACTCCACAAAATATAACTATAAATATAAAGATATTTTGACTCCTATAAATATATAGATTTCACTTACTTATTATGTACTTATATAATTTGGAGTCACTAATGATCTAATTATAACCCAATTTAGCTTTAAAACTGTTGTGACAAATGATTTAGAATATAAACCTACTAATATAAGTTCATCATAATCTGACCTTGACATTAGAATCTAACTGCTAATATTGATATTCCTTAGTTCATTGTGTGCAGGTGTTTCTTTTTTTTTCTTCTTTTTTTTCTGTGTTGCTTTGCTTTTGAATGAGATTGAAATGTCATACTTACCTCTTAATCTTTTTGATGCATATCGGCCCATAATGCCATTATTACCTATAACATCTACAATTTCCTGTCGTTTTGCCTTCATTCGGTCTCCCTCTAGATCTTTCTTATTTTCTTTTCTCAGCACATTACCAAATCCATTTGAAACATACAAGAAAAATTAAAACATAAAGATGAAATGTTTTATTCCTCAGATACACTTGAATGGTTGCCATATAGTATATGTTATTATAGGAATGTCTTTTGTGTTCAGCATCAATGTTATATTTTTATTATGCACCATGTTGATGTACATATCATTCATCAATTTTCAGATTCATCAAAATTTATATGTTATATTTATTAATTTCACATGAGAAAATGAGAAATTTGCAAATGTCCTAATTTTATTATTGAATTCTTCCAATTATTTTGTTGTTCATAACACATGTTTGTTTATGGTTTTCTCTGACTTTGTTATAGATGATATGAGTTTTATAATCATGTTGCTTCCTATCTGGTAAATTTTTTGTTTCTCCTATGAACCTTAACAGACCAAACTTTATTTGGATGACCTGACCACTTCCACTTTCATGTATGTACATTTTGTATTTGACAACACCACCTTACAACCAAAGTAACAATTGTTACATTTCAAATAGTTAAGAAGTGTGATGTCCAGTGGTTACAGGTGTTGATGGACACAATACAACTGAAAGTGATATAAAGGAAACATTCAGTGTAAATCTCTTGGTCAAAACTTTACACTAAACAGAATGGACTGAAATTTAACATATAGCTTTGTCTAAAATACATCTGTTTCTTTTTTCTTTTTTCTTTTTTTTATCAAATTGTAATTTTGTTGTAATTGTTGATTATTCAAAGCTGATCTATTTTGACAATAATCCATAACAATTTTTTTAATAATAATTTAATAATTTAACGACTTGAAACCAAACTTAGCCTGTATGGTCCTTGGTTGGTCACCTTTCACAATTCTATATAATAGCCACACCCTCTATCCAATAAAAACATAGATATATAATTTACTGCACGCGACAGATTTCTGGATTAACCTGGAACATGTACGCTCAAAGTTCAAAAGATTAGAAAGCTAAATAATTTTAAAGTGTTTTTGAAAAGTAAAGTAAAGGACTTAAGCTGGATAACCATAATCTGCTATCAATGACTTAGGCTTGGAGGAAAAAAACCTTCATTTTAATAATGGTAGCTATTGTTACTAATACTATTTAAACTTTAAACCATAGCTACATGGGTGGGCCGCCACATGATTGTGAGTTGTTTAACTCATATTCTTTGTTTCTCTTTGATTGAAAACATTGCCCTTTATGCAAATTAGGCCTACTTTGACGAATAATTTCATATTAAAATTGTAGTAAATTATTAATATTAATCCAGGTGAGAGGTTCGGGCAAGCCTCTGGGTTTCTTCACCTAATTATTGTTTCTTTGGTGGAAAGATTGATTAAGAAATGTTTGAAATGCATGATTGGCGAGTTCAATATGATCTCTTTATGAAATTAGATCAATTTCTGTACAACAATTGTCTGATGTGTAGTATGTGCATACATCATTTTGTGTGTGTTAAGATATGGCAATTCAGGAAATAAACAAAACATATTACCATTGATGTTCACATATAAACCATATTCAAGCATTCTTCCAAACAACCAAAATGGAGCTTTGTTATAAATATTACAAATTGTTTGTTTTCCAGATTAAAGATTGTATTATATATCTCTGCTGTGATGTATGGATAGATTTTTAATCATATATGTGTCATAATTATTTTTGTTGTTTTAAGCTTAATTTATATTATTTTAGTTTTAGTTTAAGCTTATATCAATTTCAATTTGATCTTTGTTAAAATAAAGTTGTTGAGTGCAATCATTGTTTTCATTAATTTGCCCTCTTAAGTTACTTAAATGCAAACTAAAACAGACAATTTGTACATTTTGAAAACTAATATATTGCCCACACATTTATAAAGATGTTTCATCAAAGAAACATCCAGTTTGTGTTTTGATGACTAGGATCACCTACAGACGATCATCCATCATCCGTGCTTGAGACAAACCCTACCAATTACACCATCGAGGGGTTATATTAGAATCCTACATGTGTAAGCTTCTCCTGATAGCCACATTAGATATCAGTCCGGCACAAAATGGATAATCATTAAATCATTTTAGTGATGCAAAGAACCAGAGAAAAAAGGAACAAGACGTGTGTTTTTTATACGTTCCCAATTATATAAGAAAATCTTGAAGATACCAAAGGGGTAATCAAACCGTAAATAGAAGAAATATAGACAATACAGTGGTCAAAAATGGACAAACAATAGTCTACAAAACATTACAAAGAAAACTAAAGATCGAGCAACGGGAACCCCATTCAAAACCGGGGGTGAACTTCGGGTGCTTCGGAAGGGTAAGCGGTTCCTGTTCCACGTGTGGCACCCGTCGTGTTACTATTGTTACAAGCCCGGTGATAAGTCATGAATGGGGAAAGGACCGGGTTGTACTTACCACAAACGGAACATATCCGTGGTCATTTGTTGACACAGATACTAGTACTCCGTAACCGTTAACGAAGTCACGGTAGTGACCGTCAAACTTTAGAAGTGATGACTTCAACTTAACCACTAGGAACCCTTGCTTCAGTAACTTCTTTGTTAGCAGCAATCCTCTTATCAAGGAAATCATTCAATGGAAAAATTGAAATCATCTCTTTTGTGGTAAACTTTCGTTCTTAACCGGCCCACACTGTCTATTTCGAGGTGTAGTTCAAGGTATGAAGCAAACCTAGCTGTATATGTGGTATCCTTTATTTCAAGCTAAAAAAAATGGGATAGATACCATCACCAAAATCACCAAACTTAGAATTATTCATGGAAAGGACAGCATCTATTGGGAGCGTGAAATTAAAGGACCGAGATAGCTTCTTCTTGTTTTTGTTATGAAGTCCGTCTTGTACGAATAAAGGAACAAGTCGGAGAGGAGGGGTTCATCATTGGTACTCATAAGAATGACGACTGCCTATTGCATAACACGTCAACCAAACATAACAAATATGTTGTCAATCAAAAACTAAAGCATTTTGATGATATCAGGTTCAGATATATATTCTTTATTTTATTTATTTATTTATTTTTGTTACAACATAATATGTGTCAGGTATTTGTATCTACGTTTGCCATTCTTTTCTATGAAAACAGTTGGACTAATTCTTTTAATCTGTCTTAGTTTTGAGTGGAAGTCTTTATAGATTCTTGTATGTACATGGTCGTAGCTACATGGAGAAAAACGTTTAAAAAATATTTATACAAAGATTTTTTTTTTTTTTTTTTAATCACACTTATTTGTGTTTCTAATAAGGTTACGAAGTTGTTTGTAACTTCTGACTATATCGTTTTCTTTACAAGGGATTGTTCAGGTTATGTTCATCTGAAAACAAAATCGAAAAATCGGTTAAAATATTGTCTACTGTGTGAAAACATCAGGTATTTTGTCACTTGGAAAATGGTTAACTGACTTACTGACGCATAGATCAAGTTCCATGGTGGTGATACATTAATCAGAGCTTGTTAAAACGTACCTGGTGCAATTGACCTCATCTCGTATCTTTTGTATTAAAAAGCAATGGCTGATACAAATACTAAAACTCCTCTGTTTTCACGGACGCGGTTTCGTCAAACATCAGTTGAAAAGCTGCCGTCCGACTGCTTTTTGTTCGACTTGCTGGAACCGTGTGACGTCAGAGCGACCCCCCATAAGGAAAACAGCTGATTTGCCGCTGCAACTCTGGGTCGGCACATTTCCACGTTTCGTGGCTATCGGGTTTTATTTTGTATCCGAAACCCTTATATAAATCGCTTCACCAATCATTTTTCTATTCATTTATAACCATCTTACCCTCAGAAAGTGGTGTTACACTCGAGTACAGCCCGATTTTCACATAGACCATATCATTTCGCCATGTCAGTTTATTTTTCAATATCTATCAACAGAAGATATATACAAAATCTATAATAATGACATTCATATCTGATCCTTGATATTTGTCAGATTTCTATTTTGATTTTCTTCAAATTATACACGCCACTTTTTTTCCATAATTTAAATAAAATTCAAATTTTCCTTTATACATAAAATACATAAAATCTCAAGGATTCCAGCTGGCCTCACATTCTAAAGTAATAAAACACATGTTACTCCCGGTGATATTACAGAGGCTAGTATACATGGTTACTTTCGCGCAGTATGTTTTCTGTTTTTTTATTTGACGTTCTTTGATCAATGCATTTTGGAAAATGCATGAAGTAGAGAAGAATGCATCAGGAGAATATTTTAATTTATATCTAGCTGAAACTTTTTGGATAGTATTGTTCCTGCGCATCTTTTTCGCGCATGGCTGTCGCGAGTATTTCATCATAAAACTAGGGTTTTAAGCGCAAGATATAATGGAAAAGTAAGAGTAACTGCTAGAAAACAAATTATCCACAAACTCTGTGAACAAAAATCAGTAAATTATTGTATGAGTTATCTCCCTTTACTTGCTCCTTTGCTACTTGGCTGTCTTCAAATCAAAATATTGACAAAACAATCTCGGTGACCCTATTTTCTTTAAAGCTTGTTTCATTCTAGATACAACTGAGCACATTATATGCAAAAATGGGAAACTTGGTATTTCTTGCAACATAGTTATGAGCGAGAGTGTTGTATGTAGGGAAAAAAATCTAGGGTCAGGGTGAAAATCTGCTATTTTATTTTTTTAATTTTTTTTTTTTAAAGAGTTTTCTTATCTCAGGTATTGCAAAATTACTTTAGAGTATTCCTATTAGCATTGTCTTTTGAGATTATGCAAAATATTTACAGAAGACCTGTTAATGCATCATTTGTAGAGATCCAAAGTTGGTACCAGGGGCGGATCCAGCGGGTGCGCCCCCTAAAATTGGAAAAAATATGATTTTTTGGTGCAAAATCGTGATTTTTCACACGAAATACCCCAAAATTTTTCGCGCCTCCCTCCGCTCGGCGCAATTTGTTTTAAGTGCGCCCCCCCCCCCCCTCCCCTAACTTGAAATCCTGGACCCGCCCCTGGGTACCTCATACAATCAAACTTTAAGGGCGAATTTATTTATAAGGTTTCTAATTACTATATGTTAGAAAGTAGGAAATGTAATATTATACATACTAGATTAAGACACCAATGTAGTTCACTGGGAGCAGATTTATTTGGAGCAAATATAATTAGTGACCCCAGCTGTCCTTTAGAAGATGTTATTCATTATTTATTAGAATGTCACCTTTTAACGAATGCAAGAATGCAATTATTTATGAATATCACATCGCATACTGTTATTTATTATTTGGCTCTGATAATTTAACCGATGAAAACAATTTAACAGTGCAGTTTAGAAATGTACAAAAATATACATCATACTAATAGATTTGGATGATATGAAATTATACTCTGTACTCACGATGCTATCATACATCTGCACTCAATCCCCATACCCCACTTTTCCCACCACTTCTGTTTATCAAATATATTTATGCATACATTTATTATATATGTAACTTGCTGTCATTTTCATATTTATGTATATATAACATTTTTGTATGGAGCGGATGTTCTAAGTTGATATAACTTGTTTCCAATCTAATTGTACATTTATAAGACAATAACATATGTTTAAATTAAGCACAAAGATGGGCAACTAGCAAAAAAGTTAGTTTGGTGACCTATTCTAATTTTTTTTTTTGTGGGTTTTTTTTTCAGCCCAGAACATATGTACCTATCATCAGGCAAAAAAATTGAGAACTTGGTATTTCTTTTTGAAATTCGATCCAACCTCCTTAAGTTTTAGGTTACCAAAGAAATTGTTTTTATTTGTGACGCAAAAAAAAAACTCAAAACATTCCGTTAACCTATATGGTTCCACAAATATCATTTATACACGGAACGAAACACATCATAGTGAACTGCAAAAAAGAGTTTTCTTTTTTTTAGCGACAATCAGTTATCAGACTGAGATGATTTGGACTAAGTACTATGAATCTGCAAATGAGACTATTTAACGTACAAAAAAACTTTAAACAACGACGATAGTAAATCGTCAAACTGTTAAAACATTTTAAATGGAAGTGGCAGGACAAGAGTACCACCAAAGTTCACATCTGAGTAATTATATAGGACCTATTACATAAAGTAATTATATAGGACCTATTACATAAAGTAATTATATAGGACCTATTACATAAAGTAATTATATAGGACCTATTACATAAAGTAATTATATAGGACCTATTACATAAAGTAATTATATAGGACCTATTACATAAAGTAATTATATAGGACCTATTACATAAAGTAATTATATAGCACCTATTACATAAAGTAATTATATAGGACCTATTACATAAAGTAATTATATAGGACCTATTACATAAAGTAATTATATAGCACCTATTACATAAAGTAATTATATAGCACCTATTACATAAAGTAATTATATAGGACCTATTACATAAAGTAATTATATAGCACCTATTACATAAAGTAATTATATAGGACCTATTACATAAAGTAATTATATAGCACCTATTACATAAAGTAATTATATAGGACCTATTACATAAAGTAATTATATAGGACCTATTACATAAAGTAATTATATAGGACCTATTACATAAAGTAATTATATAGGACCTATTACATAAAGTAATTATATAGGACCTATTACATAAAGTAATTATATAGGACCTATTACATAAAGTAATTATATAGGACCTATTACATAAAGTAAAGATAGCAGTACAGTATATTGATATTTTAAACAATTTTGTTTGTTCTTTCTTCGTCCAGGATGAAAATAATTTTCCGTTCTATGCAGTGTTTTCATTTTTTATTTCACGTCTTCTCATTCTTGTACTACGCCTGTACTGGGACTGCTCCCAGTCATGTACCACCATCATTACAGGGTTATTTTATAATTCAGTAAAATAAATTCCAATCTTGCATCATATGGAGAGGACAATAAGTACTAAGTTGAAAAACTTGACTGACCTTTTGTCATTATTTAGACAATAAAATATGTTTAGATTAAATTGAAACAGAACTATGGAAATATAATCTATTTAATGATAATAAAAAATCAAATTGTAGTAATAAACTCAGAACATATAGACTTTTAAAAATAACTTTACTTTTGAACCATATTTACATTGGGGAAATTATGACAAGAGACGTTTAATTACAAAATTTAGGATTAGTTCACATCAACTAGAAATAGAACGTGGACGATATAGGAATATACCAGCACCTCAGAGAATATGCAAATTATGTAATCTAGAGGTAGAAGATGAACTTCATTTCCTGTTAGAATGTCCAAAATCTAATAAAATAAGAAAACAAATTTTAGAACAGTTAGAAAATAAATTTAATAATCTCAAATCTCTTGATAATACCTCTAAGTTTGTTTGGCTTTTGTCTGCTGAGGATAATTATGCTTATGATAAATTATATCTATTATTAACCAAATTGTATACTTTTAGATGCGACGCCCTTTTCAGGCAATGTTTAGTATAGCAATTTCCTATATTAAGTCAACAATATATATATATTTTAAAAATGCGTCTGCTAATGTATTGAGTCCTGGATCCTTTATTTGTTTGTATAGCTTGTATTTTGTCTTTTTTGTCTTTTTTGTCTAATAATTTTTATTTTTTCCTCTTATGGTTATCTGTAATTCACCATTGCTGCTAAAATCATTACCAATCAATGTAATCAATTGTATTAAATTTTATCGTGTTAATTGTTCTGCCTTAACAGGCGCCTATGATTGGCAATAAAAATATTTGTTTGTTTGTTTGTTTGTTATGTACACTTATTTTGTTGATACCAATACAATAAATTTATATGTTTAATTGGGTCTCACTAAATAGGGACAAGAAGCGTCAAGAAGCGACAGGAACCGACAAGATGAGTCAAGAACCAAATATATTTAGTCTATAGTTTAAATAAAGATAGATAGATATATAAAATTAAGGGCATATATTAAATATTTCAACAAATAAAATATTTATAATATGAAATTTAAGTGTTTTTTTTTTCGAGAAGTGACAAGATTTAAATACCTCTTCAGTTCGCCAGACTTAAGTCTGTCCCCTGCTCACCACGAGGAGGTGGAAGTAGGATTTTGAGCAGGATAACTTTATTTTTTATTTATTATTAACATTATAAAGCATTATGGAAGAGACATATTGATTAAATATTATATACAAGCTATATACATGAAATTGGCACTAGACATATTCTTCAATTTATTCTAGTCGGTTTTTTTTGCATGAAAATGTTTTAGTATTTTTCACCCGTTTTTACTGTCCTGGTTTCTTTGCACAAGAACCTGTGTTTGGGATGGTAAGTTTTCCATCTGTTGATGTTACAGATGACGATTCTGTTTGTTTTGTTAGGCCAAATAATAAAAACTTCTGCAGCAAAGTACCCTTTTCTTTTTGTGACTTGTTTTGCCAAATTATTTTTGTACATTGCATGTGGCAAACGACATTATTTAATTCAAAATCCCCGTGACCATACAGGGCTCCTTTTACCCGATTTTCTTGAAGTATAATCTCCTTGTGAATTTTGTTAATTAACTCCGGTAATTTTTCAGGTGCCCAATTCTGATTAAATTTCAAGATGGGATTAATTGATTCACAACTATTATTTTTCCATTGCAAAGGGATTCTGGGTGCAAATTTGCGTGCGCTATACACGTATTCTCTGATAGTAGGAATAATATTATCTGTCAAATATGCACCTACTGACGCTTCATACTTGCTTTCGATATTTGTTACCAGCTTTGTAAAATCTACAGTGGTATCTGCTTCAATTAAGCCATTTTCTCCAGAAATCTCTGAAACTATTTGCTTGGTAGCCTTTTCATTCATACCAATTTTATTTTTCAAATATCTAGTCAAATTTTAAGTGAGTTTAGATTGTGGAAAGCTTGATTTTATTGCTTTAACTAAAGCCTTTTTGTCAACACGTTAATAACATTTTGCACATCATCTGCACTGTTTTGTCTATTCCCAGATGCATTCTCATTGTTAATGGCGTATTTAACATTATGAACAAACTTGGAATCACGAGGTTGATGTTCTGACTGAAATTTGTCAGAAAATATTTTTCTTACTGGTTTTCCAGTCTTAATTTCTGATATTATTTGATGTTTAGTTATAGGAGATGCTCTTATATATTATTGTTTTGTAATTTTAGCATTTCCATGCTTATTCATTTGATATGCCTTATGGCAGAGAAGGACACTATGGGCCAAAAAAACTAGTCAATGAATTTTTTTGAATTTCATATGTATTGTTCTTTGGGTTGTACCTAACAAAATATCAAAATTTGAGAATAAGTTTCCAGGTTTATTTTAAAAATATTCCCCGAAAGAGTTACCCCCCTCTGAAGTCCAAAAAAATGTCATTTTGGTCACTTCTCTGTGTCATTAAGGTACCCAAAAAAATAGCATATAATTTATTTTTAATTATCTGAGTATAATATGATAAATGAATATTTTGGAATACCTAAGACATAAATTTTTATAATTTTGTCATTTTTTTTTTCAAAATGGCTACCCTTTTTTGGCAATATAGCCTGTAACTGGCTTTGGTGAAATTCCCCAAAAAATTATTTTAAAGTGGAATAGAAAAAAATTGTGTCAATGAATTTTTTTTTAAAAAGATATATCACATTACGTATATCCATGCTACATATCATTAAAAAATAAAGATATGCTTCCAGGCAAAAAAAAAAGTTAGGAGTTTAGAAAGACACCCTGACATATACCCTTTTTTGTCAATTTCATGAAAAATGTCCACATTTTTCACTTTTTTTAATAAGACATTGAATAAATGAAAATAAAACATGCAAAAATATAATATGATGTATTTTGTTTCATTTTCAGAAGTGTAAGGAAAGTCTGGGGTCATAATATTAAAAACTTCAATATTTAACAAAAACATGCAAAACTCATCATATTCTAATATCATTTGAGACATGATTACCTCCCTTGACGAAATGCTTCATATAGCATTTTACACATATAATGTATTATTGCCAAGAAATTACTGTATTAAATTTGTATTTCAGTTTAATTTGAGAACTTGCACAAATCATATGTAGAAATTCAAAAAGCAAAATACCTCGTAAGAAATACTGCAAACATAATTAATAATTATTACCACATTTTATTAAATATTCTTAAAAGTCATGTGACTAGTGTCAGTCTCAACCTTAAACGTTCCTAAATATTCTGCTATTGCTTTAGTTTGCACCTCACATGAAAAACCAGGCATTTTTCAAACCAGCTAATTCTTTTTTTTTGTAATTACTGTCTCTTTGTAACGTGGCGTAATATCTTTTAAGGACGAATAAATGGTCATGGTCCTGTTGTGGTAACAATGAAACAAATTGTTTTTTAATTTCTGTACAGTACAAGCCATTCTATAACACATATGATTTTAAATTACCATTGTTTAATGAAATGCGTGGTTTTTGTGGATGTTATCCCAGAACATCATTCTTTTAGAAGATGTCTGTCTGTCTAAATTGTCTTTGTGATCCAACACAAAGTAAACATTTTCTTTAATAGAATTTGGTACTTCAGTATGCGTTGCCTTTTCTGACTGTAAGAACTTTTTATTTTTTGCCGCTTTCTAATATGTATGTAGCGACCTCTATTGAAAGGAATGTAAAACAAGTAGTAAGGGGAGTAACCTCTAATCGACATACCTTTTTATGTTTTTATGACGAAATAGAACTATGAATATCATTTTTTCATAATAAATGAAAATACAGTCGTTATCTTATTGTTGACCATCGATTTCGAATAGAAAAGGTGACACATTGCTAAATATAAGGTGCTTGTTCACAAGTTTCGTGACGTCATTTAGACAACATGGCGGAAACCGAACTGAATGTTGACAGTCTGATCTCTCGGCTATTAGAGGGTAAAACAAGACTATCAGTGTATTTGATATTAATTCAGAACACTAATTGAACGTAAACTCTCAATCTCATTATGAGAATGCAAGGATTAAAACAGATTTTTTTTAAATGAAAAAGTTAAATTAAAACTTCAGAACTTTTTGACAGAATATCTTATTTATCTTCCGCCTTTTTACTTCGAGATTGCACCGAAGTGCAACTGAATTACTGTTATCATGTTGTGTCTAGTCCAAAATAATATGATTTATTTTCTCTTTCAAGTTCGTGTGGTTTTAAGTTGAACAAAAGTCAATACTGCCTTGTGAAGTTGTGTACCACAGCACAAGCACCACACTTGTCCACAGACTGGCACAGTCTTCAATCACTTGTTTAATGCGACAATAATTAATTGTTCCATCCCTTACCTGTTACCTCTTCAATAGTGTTTGCTTGTGCCCTCGTCTTGACAAGTACTAATTTTCGCCAGCATTTGTTAATCACAAATGCTTTTATTATTTTTGATGAAGCAGTTTGTGTTTATGCCTTCCCTTTAATTTCATTGAGATTAGACTTCCCTGAGGCAATTTCTGCCCCGTATCTCCAGCCTAATCTCGTCACAAGCCCTATCAAAGGTATTTTGGAAATTAAAAATTTGATCCGGTGCTTATTTTGTCATGCCATGGAGAGATACATAAAGCATGTGTTCAGTTTTTGTTTGTTTTTTTTTAAATTTAGTAAGAGGATGTCGACCAGGAAAGACTGTTCATATGACAGAGGCTGAAGTCAGAGGACTGTGTTTGAAGTCACGTGAGATATTCCTGAGCCAGCCAATATTACTAGAACTAGAAGCTCCATTGAAAATTTGTGGTAAGATTATAACTATTTTTATAGCTTTTCGTAAGCAATCGGGGCCTTACATCTGTGTGAACGTATGATACAAATCGGGTTGCAGTCGTTACAATGGACAAATATTTGATAATAAAATAAAAGACTGGGAAAGGTTCTGGCCACAATGAACATCACGAGAAAGTTAAATGCAAAACTCTAGCAGAAAAGGACACATAATGTGACTAGCCGATTTCTCATGTTTACTGCTGGATTCTGATAGTGTCTCATATTGAAATATCTGCAGAATATACTCTGATTTTGCTGACAAGAAATCATTAATGTTTATTGGCAAAATCGTGGACAGAATGGATACTTATCTTCCCACCAGTCATCTGCAAAGTATGAAGACACCACTAAAACTAAATACTAGTACATGACTGTTTTGATTGATAAATCCATTGTCAAGGTTAATCAAAATGAACTTCATTGATATGAGAATTTTTTTCAACACAGCTTATTCTGTATCTAAAAACAACTGGCTATTCTCTGACTGCACATGCCTATCAGAAATCCAAATTTAAAATGGTCTTCATTTGGGCAGTGATCACTTGGGCAGGAATGTTTGTGTTAACTTTATTAAAACTATATTTCAAATTTTATTAAATGATGTAATAGACAATATAAACAAGTTCAATTTAGCAACTGTGTTTGTAAGTATCAAATGTTTATGCAAAAAACAGGACAAGTAGGATTTTGTCCCGACAAGTAACTTTTTTCAGATAACTTGCCCGGGGACAAGTAGAACATTTCAGTATTTCCACACCCCTGGGTGAAGTGACATTATACAAATACCATCAGATAAAATTCAGTTGTTGACCAAAAGATCAATTATAATACGCCATGATATAACTGAAATATTGTTGAAAGTGGCATTAAACACCATAAACCAAAACCTCAATTATGATATACAATATTTGAACTCTTGTTTAGAGTGTTCAGAAGTCGTTAGTTTTTAATCGGGTAGCCCTCTAGATATAGTGTCAATAAAATAAACTTTGGTAAAAAAAAATTGTATTTTTGGTACATGTATATTGATGGAAAAACCAGAGAAGTGATTTCACTTTCTTACTTTACTTACTTGAAATGTATGATGTTTGAATCATTCCATATTTTAAAAATGACCTTGCTATGATGGCCTATCTCACTTGTTAAAAGTTCATTATAAAATATTTTGCAGGAGACATCCATGGGCAATACACAGACTTGTTGCGATTGTTTGAATATGGAGGATTTCCACCAGAATCAAATTATCTGTTTCTTGGAGATTATGTTGACAGAGGAAAACAGTCACTGGAAACTATTTGTTTACTTTTAGCATACAAAATCAAATATCCAGAGAACTTTTTTCTATTACGAGGAAACCATGAATGTGCTAGTATCAACAGAATTTACGGGTTTTATGACGAATGTAAGAATACCATTTGTATTATATTAAAAAAAACCCAATTTGGTTAAAGTAATATTACACCAGTTTTGAGTGAAGAAATTTTTTCCCTGAAAATTCAATTTGGAATACGGCGGTACCTTTACTAAGCTATTCATGCATGTTTCAAGTCGAAATATGTTCCCAACAATCAGAAATCTGCAAATCCGTGTGCATGTTTATCGTCCTCACCATTGTTGTGGAGTCTGATTAACTTTCGGTTGTTTTGTTCCGATGATTGCCGATCATGACCTTGTGACGAAAAGATAAACAATCATGGATGCTGAGGTAAGCACGCACACATTCTGACAATGATTATTGAGGAATCTGTCTGTTTCATGTCGTGTGAACCATTTTTTTTGGGTGCAATTATTATTGTGTGGTACACATGGAATATATTTTTACTTGCATCCAACATTTTTTTCATCAACTGAACAGTGCGCATGAGCGATAATCTCCCCGAAAGAGTTCAAATCTTGGGTCACGTGCATATCATTTGCATTACTGTATGGGAATACAGAAGTATCTGCTGTCAAATAATTTTGCGATTTGCTCTTAAAATCTGCTTTTGAGCAGATTTTGAATGTTATGCAGTTGCTTTTAGTTAAAATTAAGTGAAATATTAAGTAAAAATATTTAATCCAAAAATTCCACGATATTTACCTTTCATATTACTTTAAGCAAACCTTCATTGCTTTAATTTGCAAAAAGTATAACATATGTATTCAACTGGAATGTAAGCTGATCATTAGTTAAAATATTTGAAAATGAAATTAAAATAATCTGGACAGAACAAAAAGATATCAGATGTTAGCAAGCATTTTTGTATACATAAGTAACTTTCATTATAGTAAAATCTACATAGAATCCATAGTCTAACCCACAGCTGATATGCTGCGATTACTCTCTACTCATCACCTGTCGGAGAAATCCTCTAATCATAAATTATTCACAAACTGTTTTACGGCCAATCAAATCTCAGACACAGTTTTTAGCTCACCTTGCCAAAAGGCAATGTGAGCTTTTGACATCACTTGGCATCCGTTGTCCGTTAACTTTTCACATTTTAGTCTTCTCCTCTGAAACCCTTCAGCAAAAGGAAGTGAAACTTGGTAGGAAGCATCTGTGGAAGGTCCTCTATAAAGATTGCTCATTTAGTTCCGATCCGTTAACAAACATGGCCACCATAGGCAATTCTTGTTTCTGATTGGCTGATTTTTTTAAATCTTCTTCTCTGAAACCACTTGGCGAAATGAACTGAAACTTGGTAGGAAGCATCTATGGCATGTCCTCTATAAAGAATGCTCATTTCGTCCTGTTCCGTTAACAAACATGGCCACCACAGGCAATTATTATTTCTGATTGGTTGATTTCTAAAATTTCTTCTCCTCTGGAACCGCTTGGCCAAATGAATCGAAACTTGGTAGGAAGCATCCTTGGAATGTCCTCTATAAAGAATGTGCATTTAGTTCCGATCCGTTCACAAACATGGCTGCCACAGACAATTCTTGTTTCTGATTGGTTGATTTCTAAAAAATCTTCTCCTCTGAAGCCGCTTTGCCAAATGAACCGAAACTTGGTAGGAAGCATCCTTGGAAGGTCCTCTATAAAGATTGCTCATTTAGTTCCGATCCGTTGACAACCATGACCGCCTTAGGTAATTCTTGTTTCTGATTGGCCAATTTTTTTTAAAACTTCTCCTCTGAAACCACTTGACCAACTGAACCGAAGCTTAATATGAAGCATCTATGACATGTCCTTTATATAGATTGTTCATTTCGTCCCGATCCATTATCAAGCATGGCAGCCACAGACAATTCTTGTTTCTGAAAGGTTGATTTCTAAAAAAAATCTTCTCCTCTGTAACCGCTTGGCCAAATAAATCGAAATTTGATAGGGAGCATCCTTGGAAGGTCCTCTATAAAGGCTGCTCACTTAGTTCCAATCCATTAACAAACATGGCCGCCACAGGCAATTCTTGTTTCTGATTGGTTGCTTTCTAAAAAATCGTCTCCTCTGAAACCGCTTGGCCAAATGAATTGAAACGTGGTAGGAAGCATCCTTGGAAGGTCCTTTATAAAGATTGCTAATTTAGTTCCGATCTGTTAACAAACATGGCTGTCAAAGGCAATTCTTGTTTCTGATTGGTTGATTTATAAAAAATCTTCTTCTCTCTGAAACTGCTTTGCCAAATGATTCGAAACTTGGTAGGAAGCATCCTTGGAAGGTCCTCTATAAAGATTGCTCATTTAGTTCCGATCCGTTAATAAACATGGCCACCACAGGCCATTCTTGTTTCTAAATTTCTAAATATTTTTTTCTCTGTAACTGCTTAGCCAAATGACCAACACTTGGTGGGAAGCACCTATGGGAGGTTCTGTATTAAGTTTCCTCAAAGCAGAATGATAGGTGAGCAACACAGGCTCAGTGAGCCTCTAGTTAAAAAAAAATAGGGTTTCCTTGCGAATTAAAATAATTAGAGGAGATGAACGGGTAAATATTTATATGGACAATTATAATTACCCATGGGTTACAGACTATAAATGCTACATCAACTAGTTAGATTGTATCTTTCATAATCTGTTCAATCCGTCTAATAGTAAAATTTTAGTGTTGTTATGGAAACTACTAAACACAGATCCGTTATGAAATAAACTGGAAGCAACAGCTTTTGAATAAATTTACGTACAGTTGGCGAGTGGAGAAAAATCTTAAGTGTTATGTCATATATATGTATCAAGGTTAGCTTCCAAGTTTATCTGTAATTCCAGAATAGATAAATCTGATTGAATCGAGGCGTGACCATTTACCCAATCACATATATGAACTTGTAATAAATCATTAATTTGTAGCACACTGTATTTTACGAGTAAGTATTTCTCTGTCATCTTGATTAACTGTTAAAAGCCACTATCCTTACAACTGCATATACATATATAGCAGACAAGAAAATTAGTTATGCATGACTGATGAAAATTTGGTGATAGTTTATAAAAGTTGACACATGATGACAAATTGTTATACTGTACTCATAAGACCCCAAGAACAGAATTGTCTGGAATGACATCACAAAGATTTGTAATGAAGATTAAAGACTAATAAAGAAAGTTTTTAATTAATTTAAATGATATGAACATGTATTGATTGTTAATTACAGGTAAATGATATGAACATGTATTGATTGTTAATTACAGGTAAAAGAAGATTCACAGTAAAATTATGGAAAACATTTACAGATTGTTTCAATTGCTTACCAATAGCTGCAATTATAGACGAAAAAATATTTTGTTGTCATGGAGGTATGTGTACATGGATATTGTATGGTAGAGAAAATTTGGATTTGTTAAAGGGTTGCTTGCATGATTGACCGCTCATGAAATACATGTACCATAATTAATCATTGCTTTATAGTTTTATTGAGTCAGAGATATTGGAAATCTTATATGATTTTCCTGTCTTACAAATTTCCCTGGTGTTAGATTACATTTTTTCTCCTCACAGGGGCCAGTAACAACCAACACACTCAAATTGCTATACAATGTATATACTATTATACCAAGAAGGATAGCAACAAAATTTTACCAGCTCACTTCAAAGATATCTACTAATACTGGGCATAATTGTAAAAAAACACGATTAATCATAAACTATTACTATTAGCTAAGTAAAATAAAGTTTCGTAACCTTGACTAAACTCTAGAATATATTGTTAAGCATTTGAAGCTGAATATTTGGTCAATGTAGTGTAATTCGGCAGTCCAAAAAACACAATTAGATGATTTTGTCCTTTACACAATGAATCAGTTTAAAATATCATTACTCGCTTTATCAATCATCATTGACACATCTGTTACAGTACAAATTTAGTATGTACAGCAGTAGTTATTGATGTCAGACAGAGTTTTCTCCTGCGAAAGCAAATTCTTTCTACCCCGCCAACATTTTGAATGTAGAAATATTATGAAATAATCAATCAGATCACCGTTTTTATACTCTTGAATTGTTACAAGCTTCTACATTCAAAGATGAGTGATGATATAAACTACATCAGCTAAATATTGTGTTTCAAATGCTTAAAAATGTATTCTAGATTGTAGTGGTGTACCGATCATCGGAAACATCGACTAATCAGTCGAACGTCATCATACGATCCGATGATCGATTCTTAAACCTTGTGGTCGATTCTGATTCTATAGTGTCTAAAATATATATGCTTAACTTTGTTCTTTGGTTGGTTTTTTTTTTCTGTCTCCATACTGACAAAAATATTGCAGTTTTATCCCAGCTGGTTTTTTTTGCCCTCATACTGTCAAACATCTGGCAATTTTGTCCAAGTGTAATTTTAACACTCGGTCAATACACATATTTGGACTAGTCTATTATTTATCTACTTCCCGGAATAGTCCATTTTATATCGGGTGTTACACATATGGAAAACTATCTTTTGTTTTGTTCTAAGTTAATGTTTACAAATGGAAAAATTGTAGTTTGTAAATATATTATTTGATTTTATTCAAATCTTTACTTTTGTCAAACACATATTTGGACTAGTTTATTATTTATCTATCTATATTAGGTGTTACACATGGAAAACGATCTTTTGTTTTGTTCTATTTTAAAGTTAATGTTTACTAATGGAAAAATTATAGTTTATAAATTTATGATACAATTTTATTCATATCTTTACTTTTGTCAATCATACTCTTGAAATAAAGACTATTTGATTAATTATAGTCAGTAAATACATTTAGCAGGCAATTGCCACCGATGATCGATCATCGGTCGATGTTGATATAACGATCATCGATCTTGAAAATGTTACCGATTCCCATCACTACTAGATTGCAATGTACATGTAGACAAGGAACCTTTATTTTCTATTATTTCTAGTATTTGTGTGCATTTTTTTACATTTATGCTTGGTATTAGTTGATATAGATGAATTTAAAGTGATCTGGGTAAAACTTTGTTGTTGCCCTTCTTGGTACAGGTATAATAGCTATATCTTTAGCGATTTGGGTTATTTTGTGCCGTGAATGATACTGACCTCTGTGTCTCGCCTCAAGCACTCGAAAGGCCATGAAATTGTGAAATATTTCTGAAATGTTTCTATGTTTCTGTGATATAGTGTTTCTGCTTTATATTTGAGACATTTTACAACAATGAATGGATTATGAATATTACATAATGGTAGTACTTTATAATGCAGAATGACCATTCAATATTTGTTTATAAGTGAGTGAGTGATTGTAGTTTAATGCCCAGTCAGCATTTTCTCAGCTATATCATTGTGAGAACAAGTTACATTTTGATGAGATTATGAAAATGATCGCTTTGTACTCAACCAACATGCTTAGTTGGATTTTTATGTCCCCGCCACTAAGTGGCTGGGACATATAGTGTTGCTGATGTCCGTCATTCCATAATTCCGAAATAAAATAGTTGTCACCACTTTTTTTCGCTATGCTTTGAGATATTGACTTGATATTTGGTATGTGGGTGTATAATGATAAGGTACAGATCAAGTTTATGTTTTGTTCCGGTCCAATGATTTTTGGCCGAGTTGTGGCCCTTGGATTTTGAAATTTGGCCAAATATTTTGGTCTGAGTGTGTATAATCATAAGTTACAGATCACTTTGAAATTCGTTCCGGTTGAATGATTTTTGGCCAACTTGCAGACGTTGGGCTTTGAAATTTGGCCAAATATTTTGTTGTCGCCACTTTATTTCACTTTTAAATCAGAAAAAAATTCAATGACTATTAAAAGTAATGTTTAATAGGTATAGGACTTCTTATTCATATGCAAATGTTGTAGATTCCTGATCATATCAAGATTTGTTCAGGCAATATTGTTTCCTTGAATAAATCTTGTGAATTTAAGGATGCTTGAGGATACAGATCTTAAGCAATAGCCTATTACATAGGGAATTAAAAAAGGGTGAAACATTTGCGAGCCTCCTTAATATTCACAACGGGGACATTCGTGTCGTTCCGACATATCTAGTTTTTAATAGTGCTAGCTCACTAAACATTCCGATGGTAGACATGTCGCTCCAGGCGACACATTATCCTTATTTTTAGCCAACCCGTTTTTGCTCTTACTTCTTACTGCTGAGTGTTTAGTGGAGAAGCAACAAATACTAATTTATAGTCTTTGGTTTGACCCGAGACAAGCATGCTAACCATTGCATCTCTGACACCGTTTTGAATATTTGGTATTTTATGTCAGTTTTATTTGAAGAGTTCATTATGGTAGGAATAAGAATTCAAACTTTAAAATAAAATGTGAACTCCTCAAATATGAGAAACTGATCAATAATATATTTTATAGGTCTTTCACCAGATTTACAGTCAATGGAACAAATAAGACGTATTATGAGACCAACAGATGTTCCTGATACAGGTAGATTTGATAATAAGACATTCTGATACTATCCTATCAGATAGGATCAAAACATGTCACCTTTAGAAATAATCATTTCATCTATCAAATATTTATTCTGTTTGGAAATTAACACACATACAACACTAACTTTATTAAGTCTGTAAAAGTTTAGTGATTTGGATTTTTCCTCATTTTAGCACAAAAAAAAGATGAATAATTATGGTTTTTAAAACTTTTGTGAATTCCTTTTAAATCATTAACAGAAGAGATTCCTGATTTACGAGATTTATATTAACCTATGAAAATCATTGTTTTACATCAGGATTCTTCACAATTTTTCACAGATTGTATTATATTAATTGGGATAAAACTATAGGTTACAAAATTTAAACCTTAGTATGACCATAGTACCAGTGAAAACCAAATATTACTGATCACAATTGAGAGTGCTGACACTCTAAAGAAAATAATTATATCTGACCTTTTCTTTGTCTCTCGAAGAGTCTGGACACATAGATGCACCTGTTATCTAGCTGGTGTTTTTATCGAGAGAAAGTTGAAATTGATGCAGTATTTTCTAAGATACCATGTTAAACCTTATCCTTTATAGTCAAAAATATGGGTTAAAGGGGAAGGAATCCACGGCATAGTGTAATGTTATAAAAACTCCATCACTAATTACTTTTTAGTAATCAAACTTATTTTTCTGGTAAATAGAAAGCTATTATTCAGGTATGTTAAAATCAAATATTTTAAATTCCCAGCCAACAAGGCAGCTGCCATATTGACAATGTTAGTGACATCACTCCTCCAGTATCAGCTTTTGACACATTAAGAAAATATATACTTGTGCCAAATTTTTATGGATAAGGAATCAGACAATATGAACTTTGTTTCTTGTTTCGAACCAGAATATTTGTTGGAGGATATTAAGTCGTCAAAATTATAGCACAGAAACCTTCAGACCCCCCCCTTTTTTGTTTCTGTACAACTCCCATCCTGATCCTCATTCAAAGCAGCATCAACTAATTCATAATATGTGGCTGTTCAAGAGTTTAGCTTATCTTGGGCTATTTTGGAATCTACCTTTAGGGAATATTATTTGGTCTTGACTCCAAGGAAACCGGAATAGATGATGTTACTTAGAATAATACATTTTTATACCCCCACTCCTCGAAGGGGGAGGGGAGTATACTGTTTTACCTCTGTCCGTCCGTCCTTCCGCTTCCGTCCGTCCAAGATATTTTTCGTCGTATTTTTGATGGCAGAAATCTGATGTTTGGTCACAAGCATCATATAGGTATACCATATTGTGGGTAGCGTTTTTGGACTCATCAGATTCCTACTTCCTGTTTGCCAACTTAGTTGGTCTTTATACACATTGACCATATATGCACGTTTTTCGTCACATTTTTCTCAGCAACTATTGATGACAGAGATCTGATATTTGGTCACAAGCTTCATATAGGTACCCCATATCGTGGGAAGCGTTTTTGGACCCATCAGATTCCTACTTCCTGTTTGCCGACTTAGTTGGTTTTTATACACATTGAACATATATGCACATTTTTCATCACATTTTTCTCAGCAACTATTGATGGCAGAAATCTGATATTTGGTCACAAGCTTCATATAGGTACCCCATATCGTGGGAAGCGTTTTTGAACCCATCAGATTCCTACTTCCTGTTTGCCGACTTTGTTGATTTTTATACACATTGAACATATATGCACATTTTTCATCACATTTTTCTCAGCAACTATTGATGGCAGAAATCTGATATTTGGTCACAAGCTTCATATAGGTACCCCATATCGTGGGAAGCGTTTTTGGACCCATCAGATTCCTACTTCCTGTTTGCCGATTTTGTTGATTTTTATGCACATTTAGCATACATTTGTATATGCAAATTTTTCGTCGCATTTTTCTCAGCAACTATTGATGACAGGAATCTGATATTTGGTCACAAGCTTCATATAGGAATGCCATATTGTGGGAAGCGTTTTTGGACCCGTCAGATTCCTACTTCCTGTTTGCCGAAGAGCGGGGGTATCATAAGTGAGCATTAGCTAACAGTTTATCTTGTTTGTGCTGTTCATTATTAATAAATGTGGACACCCATAATACGAAAGGAAATTCCAAATCCTAATTTTTCAACTGTCTGTATGACTACTATTGGTTATTTAAAAAGATAGTAATGCCTAAATTATTTTCATACATCTATTGTTTGAAATAAATCAACATATTAATGTATTGCAGGTTTATTATGTGATTTATTATGGTCTGATCCAGATAAAGATGTACAAGGATGGGGAGAGAATGACAGAGGGGTATCATTTACATTCGGCGGTGATGTCGTCAGTAAATTCTTAAACAGACATGATTTAGATCTTATATGTAGGGCTCATCAGGTAGGTAAAAGTCAATATGTTGCAAAGAATATTGTAAATTTAGTAAATTTGTTATGACATATTAAAAACCCTGTTCACGAGTCATTCCGAAATATCTTCTTTCAAGCTACCATTTCAATAACATTTCACATTTCATTTTGTTCAATATGTGATAAAGTTTGTCAGTGACTTGCGATAGGTCTGTGGTTTTCTCCGGGTACTCTGGTTTCTTCCACCAATAAAATTGACCACAACGATATAACTGAAATATTGTTGAAAGTGGCGTTAAATACCATAACCTATATATAGAGGTGCTGTCATGATCGTATGATAGTTGAACTTGCATCTGCCTATGCAATCAATGCTAAATTTGTGTGTTCTATCTCGCCTACTGGATACAACTACTACTTTATGTGATAAGGTGTTTCAGTGATTTGTGGCAGTTCCATAGTTTTACTAAGGTTACTAAAAAAAAAATTGTTAAATAGTTTCTGATAATTTTCTGGTAATCTATATTTTTTATTTACCTGAAATTTTGAAATAAAGTTACATTGATGAAATACTAGTCAAGTATGATTTTGGTGATTTTGACTACTTTTAGCTTGCCTATCCAAAAGCTAGAGCAATCTTATGTCATCATAGAGCATCTATCATTGTTAGTTGTAAACCAATAGCTCTTATGGTCTTTTTTTGTGACCATACAGCTACATATGTAACATGTTAATAAACTTTCAGAATTGTTACCTTAACTTGAGTTTGGTTAATAATTACACTGTAACGGTTGGGGTTGAGTTGTATAACTGATAAAAATAGTTTTGCTAAATATCTTTGTACAATCTTCCATAGTTAATTACCTTTGTATTTTTATATTTACATCCATTAATGGGATAAATGTTCATAGATGTGATTTAGATACTTGACTTGAGTGAATTTATTTGCAATTTTATTCAAGCTTATTGTTTTTTTTACTTAATTTCTACTAAAGATGTATAATATGATAAAGTGTTAAAACCTTCTGATTACAGAACAGTGATTTTGAACATTGATTTATGTTTTATGACATTACATCAGTAATTGTCATTATATTTAGATAAGGTTTTAGGGACAGCAAAACAATATATAGAAAATAATTAATAGAAAATAATGTGAAAATTCTTCCTTCTGGACAACAGTGATAGTTTATATGCCAAGAAAAAGAAAACATCAACTTTTTATACATTACAGGTGGTAGAAGATGGTTATGAATTTTTTGCTAAAAGACAGTTGGTAACACTGTTTTCAGCACCAAATTACTGTGGAGAGTTTGACAATGCTGGAGGAATGATGTCAGTAGATGAAACATTGATGTGCTCATTTCAAGTATGTCAGCCTACAATTACTTTTTCCTCATTTTTTTTATTCGTTTACTATTTTCAGCTATATTGTATGATAAAATTGTATTTTTCTTGTTTTCTTGTGCATTCTCAATATAATGTAATAATGATTGTATATATAGGAGAAGACTCCATAAGTTGGTAAAACTTGCGTCTGATCCTCTTTGTATCATTGATCAAATAAAATAATTATAAACTAAAAACTAAAATTAGAGGTTTAGGTTCTTGAGCCTGAGACGCTCGCCTGGCAAATTAACTTACAGATGGTTTAATTTCCTTGGATATGGCTGCTCATGCAGCATTCCTGAAAGGTACAATTGCAGCTAATCAATATAATTTAATAATTTTTTTTTAATTTGAAGATTGAATTTTCCGTGGATCTAGGGATAGAAAAAATCTGAATTAGTCCCATATCTTTAAACAGGTGTTGATTTGAACCAACAAATATTGGATTTGATTGAAGAAAATTTTAGGGTCCTTTGCAACCTTAAAGTTGAAATTGATTTGGCCAATTAGTTTAAAAGAAGATTTAAAAAAAAGTGAATGGTCAACCATAGAACATTCTTTTAAAGTTGCAGTTGATTTTGCAATTTGTCCATTCAGAAATAATTGCCCTTAACGACCATGTCTATTGTACAATCAATGAAAAATGAGAACTTTTTTTTTATGAGCAAGCTCCCATACAAGATTCTTTCAAAGTTCCCTTTGAATTGGCCCAGTGGTTACAGAGGAAAAGATCTTTACAATTTGTCTATTCAGAAACAATTTACCTCTGGCAATCAGGTTTTTTTCATTGATCAAAACAAAGTGAATAATTTTCATAGAGAACCTTCCATTAAGTATTTCTGTAAAACGATTTCAAAGGAGGTAATTAATGGTAAATATTAGATACCAACTAATGACAAAACTTCACATAGCTCTTGGCCAGTTGAGGCAAACAATCTTAAGTTTTTTTTACATGAAAAATTTAACCTAAATTTATGCTTATATGGTAGGAAAGTCTTTCAGTGATAAATTCATGTAGTGTTTGAAATTGATATATTGTTACAAATAGATGATTCCTTTAATGCCATATAATTTAATAATTAGTCAAATTAAAACTGCTGTATGTACTGCTCTTGTTCATTTAAGAATATTATTGAACACTTCATGTTTTTCTGCTCTTGCATTTACTGAATTTTTTTATTTTTAATTATTTGACCTGTTTTATCATTAATATAATCAGTTTTTTGATATTGCTGTGAAATTGAGTATTGAGATTACATGTAATATCTGACAAACATTTTACTCTGACAATCTTATATCTTTACTTTACAGATTTTGAAACCTTCAGAAAAAAAGGCAAAGTACCAGTATGGTGGATTAAACTCTGGACGACCTGTTACTCCACCAAGAGGACCTCAAGCTCAAAAGAAGAAATGATAAACAAAACAAAAACATATGTTGAGATTGCAGCAGCTTGCTTATGAACAGAATTCATTCAAGTGTATTTACATATCAGTTTAAATTGCTTGTTAACTCTACTAATTCAATAAACAGCTTAAGGAAATCCAACCACACAAACAAGTCTATGCATATCTTCTATATCCTGTGAAAATCTTATGTTACATTGTAAATGGTAAATTTTTTATTGCTGCTTCTCAGCCACTGGACAAAAAAATCACAGTTTGATGCTCTACCATATTGTGTGGTCACTTCATACAGGATATTGAGTAAATCACTTGTTTTATACAATGACTGGCACACATTTCATCAGTCATAATTTTTAATTCTTGAAAATCGACCAATTTTCTATAAATTACTATTATCTTTTCAATATTTTCTATTAGGGCTGTTCCAGAATTAAATGTGTGGGGGGGTTTGGAGGCACATATTTTTCACCCCCACTCCCCACCAAAAAAAATTGTGAAAGATCCCCATCACCAATACAAAAATTGTAACCTAAAAACCACCACCCATAAAATTCAATTTCAAAAATCGCAGTTTTTGAACCAAATTTATTGGGTATCCTTAAGCAACGCTAAATTTACTTTTCTCACTTGTCACCAACTCTGCATCTTCGTTTTGTGGTACATTAGAATATATTTTATTGTCAATTTAAGAAGCCCACAAAGAGCATCAATCTTTCCCTTCAAATGCTTCGAAAATCCAATGATGTAAACGTTATCCTTCTTTTATTTACCTTGCTATGTTGCTTCTCGGTCGACTGATCACTCGCATGGCTCCACGACGAAGGGGAGGTAAATCGATTTCCGTTTCCGGTGACAGGGGAGATAATGCAATTACGTGACACGTTTCGGATTTCTTGACGGTTGTCAGCATTCTCGGCGGCGTAAAAGCGGCAGTAAATGTCTTAAAACTGAGGAAGAACAACACAAATTAATTGTGTAGGTTTTAATTTACCAACCAGGCATGAAATTTTTATTTTGATGTCCCCTACCACCCACAAAATTTTATTTATCAAAAAACCAACCACCCATGTAAAAAAAAAATGAAGCTGCCGCCCGACCCTCCCACACATTTAATTCTGGAACAGCCCTTACATATATTCTAAAAAGCTGTTCTTTCTGATTATATAAAATTAATACATATCATATTTTTTGGACTATACATGATTTTTGTTTATTTTGAAGAGTTGTTTTTTTCTCATTTGTCTAAGAAGAAATTTCTTATTAGATATCAAGTCCAGAAAATATGATATACAATATTATTATACCAGAATTTATATAGAGGCCCTATCTAAAAAAAAATACCCTAGGGCGACATCACTACACAAGTTTAATATTTAATAGCAAACAATGGTGTTATAGCTAAAAGAATTCACATGCAAGACAAGAAATTATGCATTTGAATTTATAAATATAAATTGATCATTTGTAAATACATAAATAAACATTGTCATATTATTTCTTTGATTTTGGTGAACGTGCATATTATATATCTGTAAAACCAATATTGCTAGGAAATAATTTGCATGTAGACAGAAATATATTTGTTCATGATATTAGGGTGTATTTATTGTCAGAATGAAGTGCATGATTTTTTATTTGTAGAGGAATTGCAACTTTTAACAATCATTTATGCACATTTGACATGGTTATTTAGTTGAATCTGTCTTAGCAACAAACTCTATTTCTTAAAGCACCTTAATTTCATTCCCGTTTGTGGTGTATGTCATATTAACTGTACCTGTATTAAGGGACCACCTCCCTTCAAAATCACCATAGATGCTAGCACAAGATATATATAACTAGTTATAGGATTTTCAACATTTTGTAGTTATATACTGCAACCACCACAGTCATCAGTAGATGTAGTTCATGTTTTGTTCTTCTGTCTACTGATTATTTTAAGAAGAAAATTATTCAATGATATGAAAATGCAGATGGGGTTTGGATTAATGGGTTCTTTCCCCAATGCAGAGGGAAGTATTTTTCTAAAATTAGATAAGGATATTATATATTGTGACACTTGTATTAGAATACCAAATAAATTGTCATAATTTTGAAAGATTACAGCCCAAAATTCAAATATGCAATTTGAAATATAAACAACAGGAAAGGGGAAAGACTCAAGTGTTTATGTATATATATATATTTCAGTGTTCGAAATTCCCGGTTGTCCAATCGTCAATGACGACCAAAAGCGATTATAGACGACCTGAATTTGTAGCAAAGTTGTCCGAGTGACGACCTGAAATTTTCTTTTACTCAGATGCTGAAATTTATTCTTTTCAAGTTTTGTGAGTAGATTTTCCTAAATTACCCCTTAAAATGGCTATAAATATAAAACTCTTCAAATAAACGATCATCGGAACTTTGGCATTGTTGATATTTGACCGGAATCTAATACCGATGCCATTTCTGGTTATTACTCGTATTTGATCAATTTCCGTTTCTCAAACATGTGGAAGTTTGTGACCTGGTGAAAAAGATTGCCAAAAGGAGTACCAGCTCCATAGAAAACCGCGGAAATGGCCAGATTGCATATTTTTGCACCTTTTAATCCAGAGCTTCTGGGTGCCTTGTGACTTGTCAAGCAAAAATTTCAGTAAAAAAAACCTATTTGAAACTGAGATTTATGTGCCAGGATATGCCCAGAATGCAGGATTTTGCACCATTTACCCCAGAGCTTCTGGGGGTGTTGAGCCGACCCCCGGCCGTAAGGTGGGCAAGTCCGCTTTGCGGGCTTGATTGGACAACCTAAATTTTGATTTAGGCTGTCCAAATGACTACTAAATATTTTTGGGAGTTTCTAACACTGATATTTGTATATGTATATAAATATATATAGGCAGGTTTGAAGGTCGAGATAAACATTATCACTAGTATCACAGTGAGTCTGATATGACGAGTTGTGATACTAGTGATAACATATTGGTCAAAATGTGTGACGACACATTGACTGATAATTTTCAACATGAGTATCAGTTCGTTATCACTTTGCAAGATCAAAGAAGAAAAAAATCCTACTTGCCGATTAATAAAAGATAAATATTAAATAAGATGGGTACAACTGACTATATCAGATTAAATCTTGCTATATTTCAACATTTAAATGCTTTGTTTAAGAAGAAGAGAGATCTAAATAATTCATTTAATCATTATTTTTGTTTTTGTTTATATATTCCTTGACAACATATTTTGTTTTCAACTTAATATACAAAGTATATATTAGTAAGACAAAGACATTTGTGCACCTGTTTTTTTCTACTTATTTCTCTTGCCCTGTTATGTACATTAATTTTTTTAAATATATTATTGATGTGAGGATAAACTTAATGAAAACCAAACTGTTAATAATGGCTTTGTCTTAATAGCTTAAATGGTATTAAAATTGAAAGGTACTATTTATAACAATAATTTGGAGTAGAGTTGTTTGTAAAAATGTTTGTATATATATTATACTGGATATTTGAATGAGTAAACGTAACTATGCATAAAGTTAATATTAGATGTCTTTTGTTATTGTTGTCTATTTGTTTTTGTTTGTCCAGTAAATTATTTATACCTACGCTATATGACATTAAATAATAAATAATAATGTACAAAAGAAGTTTATGTTTGTTGTTTTTCTCTTTGAATATGTATCTATTCATGTGTACAAAATAACATATTGTTTTATTGGCATTCATCAGGTGTTTTTTTTATCTATGTATTCTAATTGGTCACATAGATAGTTTTGAATATATAATGTCAAGTCAAGCATGCTTATTTCTCAGGCACGATAGTTTGTAGTTTTTAACAATGAACAGATTAAAATAATATTGCAGCATTCACGAATATCGTTACTGATGAGAAGTGGAATTACGTTCTCACATGACCTGTCACAACAGACAATTTTATTTATCTAATAGTGTATTTAAAATAAAAACATAGATATCAAATTTAGTGTGCGCGACACATTTCTGGAATAACCTTCAGCAGGTACGCTCAAGGCCAAAATATTTGAAAGCCAAATAAAATAAGTCTTTGGGAGCAAGAAAACCAAAGGGTCTTAACAGGATAGCGAAAAAACAGCTAAGGCCATGCTATCAATCGGGGGGAAAATACAGTAATATCTTTAAATGGCTCTACATGTGGGCAAAAAGAACCAAAGTCATGTTTTATATATCGTAGAATAGAGAAATCAAAGATTTGCTCAATATAATCATTACTTAAAGCTGTAATAAGATTTACAATACCAATTTCAACTTTTCAAAATATGTAGACAAAGAATATATCTAGTCACTTTAAAGACTTTTGAATATGATAATTGAGAACTTTGTCGCAGCCTTTCCATGCATCTGTCACAGTGCTTCCCATGCATCTCTGTCACAGCGCTTCCCATGCATCTCCGTCTGTCACAGTGCTTCCCATGAATCTCTGTCACAGCCTTCCCAAATGAATCTCAGTAAGCAGGTCAATGCTATTTTCGTAGGAAGTGTTAAAAATGCGAGTCTAAGAGCAAAAACTTGTTACTATAGAACATGTATAAGTCAACTTGTTTGTTCATGGTATGTTTTAATGTGGATTATTTATTATTCTCCAAACTTTGTAATTTGTTTGTAAGAATGCAGTACTTTCTTATTTGTTTGTAAAAAAAAATGAATGGTAAAAACCAATGGTTATCATTCATATATGTACAATACTGAAAAAACTATCGATGTTAAACAGCAACATTTTATAGTAACGACAACCCACCTGTTAAGATCTACATATCATCTGTTTTACTGTGTTTATTAATTTTTATTTTAAAATTGCTGTCAATAATTGTACAAATTGTATGTACGTAGAAATCAAGATGGTAATACTTGTAAAACTTTGTGCTAATGGTTTGTTACAGAGAAAATGTTCATATTTATAATAACAGTTATAAAGTATAAAAAAATATTTTGTTTGTTGAATGGTTTTATGATTGTCCAAAATATTTGATATGGCCGATAGATATACCAAGTTGACTTATACTACATGGAATAGCCCCTAATTATTATGATCTCCCCCCTTTTCTGAGGGAGACATATTATTACATCCTGTCCATCCGTCACAAAAGTTTGCACTCCCATTCCTTAAAACTTTGCATGCTTGCTTTTTACCAGATGGAGATGTGTATATCAAATGCAATATCCAAAAGAAAAAGGACAAATAAGAAACAATGGTACACTTAAGATTTAGCAACACGAACCCCACTAAAAACCTGGGATGAACTATGATGCTGCTGAAGTTGGACATTTTCCAGTGACAGCAACTACATTTATAGAACTATTAACTGTAGTACGGTGGCAACAGAACATTATTGAAGAGCTTAACCTTTATTTATTGCATTTGTCATGCCACATTACTGATTGTCGTGCCACATTACTGAGTAGTATTTGATTCCTGTCATATACAATCAATGTTAAAACCTTCAATAATATATTGTGTTCAATACTTGTTTTATGTGATTATACGTTGTATCATATGATCAACCAACAGAATAATGCTCAAGACCACGTGTAATATGATGACCTAAACATCATGTCTCTCTTTCTTATTCTTAAAACAACTAAATTCAACCAAATCGGTAGAAAATGTGTATGATTTTTAAAAGTCATACGTGGAATAAATGACTTCTTTCATACAGTTTTCTGTTTTGTGGTTAATTCATGTTGTCCTTGTACTTGATATTTTATGTTTTGATAGCTGTCGTGGTGTCCATTATGATTTCAACTTAGAACGTTGTTGGTTCGTCACTTGTATTAGTGATGTGTTATTTGATTTTAATACTTTACCGTATATATCACCTGGGCCAAAGGGCCATGAAAATTGTCAACACTGCATGTTTTTTTAGAAACCACTGGACCAAATGGAATTTTTTTATTTAGATGGCCCTCAACATTGTGTGTGATTTTCGTTCCATTCAAATATTCAACATGCCTGCAAGGGCAGTTTATAATATCTAATCAACTGTAGAGTCAAGGATCTTCTCAGAAATCACAAATTTGAAGGAATTTTTACTTCACCTGGCAGGAATGATTCTCTACAATTTTGTATTTTTTTTAGTGAAAATCTATTATACCAGTACACAAATTAACATAGCACATTATTTGAAACTATAACAAGTTTTTTTTTCTGATTAAGAACAAATCGAAGATGGCTGCTACTTATGAACAAAAGTTCACTTAGAACTCGACCTATGGTAAAAATGTTTTCGAAATCTCTGAAAACATGAAAACACTGAGCCACCATTTGAAAAGGAACTGACTGAAATGTTTATTTCATGGTTTTTACAATGTTCATATATTTTGTGTTGATCGGAAATCCTATATGGGCACTGCCATGGACATAGTTTAGCATATGACCAACCCTATGTCAAACATGTTAATCCTTCTCTAATGTAAAAATCTATTGGTTAAAAATGCTTCAAGGGTTTCTGAGGAACTGCTCGGCTGATTTTAAAAAGTAGTTCTATACTAATTATTACCGACAAATGTATATACAGTGGAACCTGTCTAATCCGACACACCAAGGGACCAGGGAAATGTGTCGGATTGCACAGGATGTCGGAAAACTCAGGTTTTCTTTTTAGTTAACAGAAATTTGCACAAATTTAACAAGAGAAGATATTGTGTATGTTTGATTATGTAGGATGGTTTAAATAATTGGAATTACAATGTAGATGAAAATACATATAATATTTAATTTATACAAGATTAATATATTTAGAACAATTTCATAATCTGATCAGATAATTGTTGGTTGTAGCCATGTCCTGTGAAAACAGTTATCTGTAAAATTTTAATTATTATATTCTTGGTAAACTTACTTTAACCCTTAATAATGAGTCTTTAATCACCTGCCAATCAATAAATTCAAATAATAATTTATTTGTGTACACAATTTCATAATATATCAGATAATGGTTGTAGACATGTCCTTTACAAAGAAAGTGAAAACGGGTAACTGTAAAATTTTAATTGTTACATATATATTCTTTGTAAACCTACTTTTAACCCTTACTAATCAGCCTCTAATTGCATGCCAATCAATTAGTTAAAATCACAATTTATTTGTGAGGTAAGTCTGTCAATTTGTTAATGGTTTAATTTAATGATACACATGGAAGGATGGTAATTTATTAATGAGCAGATCAAAGGGTCGGATAAGACAGGATTAACTAAGTGTAATTAATAACATTGGGACCGTAAAACAATGTCGGAAGTGACAGGTGTCGGAATACTCAAGGTTTTTTAACAAAGAATGTTAAAGAAATATTTTGGGACCTGAATTTCTTGTCAGAAGTCACAGGATGTCTGGGGAAAACTCTGGTGTCGGAACACACAGGTTCCACTGTTTTTTGGGGAAACATTTTTCTCGTCCAATAAACAGAAAAATAGAATTGCAGATGAAACCCTCATTGTATACTTTGTTTCAAGATTTTGTTTATATATTGTTATATTCGCCATCATTTTAGAGTTATGCACACTGAAGATGTTAAAAAGTGTGAATATGCTCTTATTAGTGCACTAGTTCAATAGATTAGAACAAAATAGATCTCACCAATAGATTAGAACAAAATAGATGCCCAATAGATTAGAACAAAATAGATCTCACCAATAGATTAGAACAAAATAGATCACTAATAGATTAGAACAAAATAGATCTCACCAATAGATTAGAACAAAATAGATCTCACCAATAGATTAGAACAAAATAGATCTCACCAATAGATTAGAACAAAATAGATCACCAATAGATTAGTACAAAATAGATCTCACCAATAGATTAGAACAAAATAGATTTCACCAATAGATTAGAACAAAATAGATCACCAATAGATTAGAACAAAATAGATTAGAACAAAATAGATCTCACCAATAGATTAGAACAAAATAGATCTCACCAATAGATTAGAACAAAATAGATGCCCAATAGATTAGAACAAAATAGATCACCAATAGATTAGTACAAAATAGATCTCACCAATAGATTAGAACAAAATAGATCTCACCAATAGATTAGAACAAAATAGATCTCACCAATAGATTAGAACAAAATAGATGCCCAATAGATTAGAACAAAATAGATCACCAATAGATTAGAACAAAATAGATCACCAATAGATTAGAACAAAATAGATCTCACCAATAGATTAGAGCAAAATAGATTTGAACAAAATAGATCACCAATAAATTAGTACAAAATAGATCCCACCAATAGATTAGAACAAAATAGATCTCACCAATAGATTAGAACAAAATAGATCTCACCAATAGATTAGAACAAAATAGATGCCCAATAGATTAGAACAAAATAGATCACCAATAGATTAGAACAAAATAGATCACCAATAGATAAGAACAAAATAGATCTCACCAATAGATTAGAACAAAATAGATCTCACCAATAGATTAGAACAAAATAGATGCCCAATAGATTAGAACAAAATAGATCACCAATAGATTAGAATGAAATAGATCTCACCAATAGATTAGAATAAAATAGATCACCAATAGATTAGAACAAAATAGATCACCAATAGATTAGAACAAAATAGATCTCACCAATAGATTAGAGCAAAATAGATTTGAACAAAATAGATCACCAATAAATTAGAACAAAATAGATCTCACCAATAGATTAGAACAAAATAGATCTCACCAATAGATTAGAACAAAATAGATCACCGATAGATTAAAACAAAATAGATCACCAATAGATTAGAGCAAAATAGATTTGAACAAAATAGATCACCAATAAATTAGAACAAAATAGATCTCACCAATAGATTAGAACAAAATAGATCTCACCAATAGATTAGAACAAAATAGATCACCGATAGATTCAAACAAAATAGATCACCAATAGATTAGAACAAAATAGATCTCACCAATAGATTAGAACAAAATAGATCACCAATAGATTAGAACAAAATATATCTCACCAATAGATTAGAACAAAATAGATCACCAATAGATTAGAACAAAATAGATCACCAATAGATTAGAACAAAATAGATCACCAATAGATTAGAACAAAATAGATCACCAATATATTAGAACAAAATAGATCACCAATAAATTAGAACAAAATAGATTAGAACAAAACAGATCACCAATAGATTAGAACAAAATAGATCACCAATAGATTAGAACAAAATAGATCACCAATAAATTAGAACAAAATAGATCACCAATAGATTAGAACAAAATAGATCTCACCAATAGATTAGAATAAAATAGATCACCAATAGATTAGAACAAAATAGATCACCAATAGATTAGAACAAAATAGATCTCGCCAATAGATTAGAGCAAAATAGATTTGAACAAAATAGATCACCAATAAATTAGAACAAAATAGATCACCAATAGATTAGAACAAAATAGATCTCACCAATAGATTAGAACAAAATAGATCTCACCAATAGATTAGAGCAAAATAGATTAGAACAAAATAGATCACCAATAGATTAGAACAAAATAGATCTCACCAATAGATTAGAACAAAATAGATCTCACCAATAGATTAGAACAAAATAGATCACCAATAGATTAAAACAAAATAGATGACCAATAGATTAGAACAAAACAGATCACCAATAGATTAGAACAAAATAGATCACCAATAGATTAGAACAAAATAGATCACCAATAGATTCAAACAAAATAGATCTCACCAATAGATTAGAACAAAATAGATCTCACCAATAGATTAGAACAAAATAGATCACCAATAGATTAGAACAAAATAGATCTCACCAATAGATTAGAACAAAATAGATGACCAATAGATTAGAACAAAATAGATCACCAATAAATTAGAACAAAATAGATCACCAATAGATTAGAACAAAATAGATCTCACCAATAGATTAGAACAAAATAGATCACCAATAGATTAGAACAAAATAGATCACCAATAGATTAGAACAAAATAGATCTCGCCAATAGATTAGAGCAAAATAGATTTGAACAAAATAGATCACCAATAAATTAGAACAAAATAGATCACCAATAGATTAGAACAAAATAGATCTCACCAATAGATTAGAACAAAATAGATCTCACCAATAGATTAGAGCAAAATAGATTAGAACAAAATAGATCACCAATAGATTAGAACAAAATAGATCTCACCAATAGATTAGAACAAAATAGATGCCCAATAGATTAGAACAAAATAGATCTCACCAATAGATTAGAACAAAATAGATCACTAATAGATTAGAACAAAATAGATCTCACCAATAGATTAGAACAAAATAGATCTCACCAATAGATTAGAACAAAATAGATCTCACCAATAGATTAGAACAAAATAGATCACCAATAGATTAGTACAAAATAGATCTCACCAATAGATTAGAACAAAATAGATTTCACCAATAGATTAGAACAAAATAGATCACCAATAGATTAGAACAAAATAGATTAGAACAAAATAGATCTCACCAATAGATTAGAACAAAATAGATCTCACCAATAGATTAGAACAAAATAGATGCCCAATAGATTAGAACAAAATAGATCACCAATAGATTAGTACAAAATAGATCTCACCAATAGATTAGAACAAAATAGATCTCACCAATAGATTAGAACAAAATAGATCTCACCAATAGATTAGAACAAAATAGATGCCCAATAGATTAGAACAAAATAGATCACCAATAGATTAGAACAAAATAGATCACCAATAGATTAGAACAAAATAGATCTCACCAATAGATTAGAGCAAAATAGATTTGAACAAAATAGATCACCAATAAATTAGTACAAAATAGATCTCACCAATAGATTAGAACAAAATAGATCTCACCAATAGATTAGAACAAAATAGATCTCACCAATAGATTAGAACAAAATAGATGCCCAATAGATTAGAACAAAATAGATCACCAATAGATTAGAACAAAATAGATCACCAATAGATAAGAACAAAATAGATCTCACCAATAGATTAGAACAAAATAGATCTCACCAATAGATTAGAACAAAATAGATGCCCAATAGATTAGAACAAAATAGATCACCAATAGATTAGAATGAAATAGATCTCACCAATAGATTAGAATAAAATAGATCACCAATAGATTAGAACAAAATAGATCACCAATAGATTAGAACAAAATAGATCTCACCAATAGATTAGAGCAAAATAGATTTGAACAAAATAGATCACCAATAAATTAGAACAAAATAGATCTCACCAATAGATTAGAACAAAATAGATCTCACCAATAGATTAGAACAAAATAGATCACCGATAGATTAAAACAAAATAGATCACCAATAGATTAGAGCAAAATAGATTTGAACAAAATAGATCACCAATAAATTAGAACAAAATAGATCTCACCAATAGATTAGAACAAAATAGATCTCACCAATAGATTAGAACAAAATAGATCACCGATAGATTCAAACAAAATAGATCACCAATAGATTAGAACAAAATAGATCTCACCAATAGATTAGAACAAAATAGATCACCAATAGATTAGAACAAAATATATCTCACCAATAGATTAGAACAAAATAGATCACCAATAGATTAGAACAAAATAGATCACCAATAGATTAGAACAAAATAGATCACCAATAGATTAGAACAAAATAGATCACCAATATATTAGAACAAAATAGATCACCAATAAATTAGAACAAAATAGATTAGAACAAAACAGATCACCAATAGATTAGAACAAAATAGATCACCAATAGATTAGAACAAAATAGATCACCAATAAATTAGAACAAAATAGATCACCAATAGATTAGAACAAAATAGATCTCACCAATAGATTAGAATAAAATAGATCACCAATAGATTAGAACAAAATAGATCACCAATAGATTAGAACAAAATAGATCTCGCCAATAGATTAGAGCAAAATAGATTTGAACAAAATAGATCACCAATAAATTAGAACAAAATAGATCACCAATAGATTAGAACAAAATAGATCTCACCAATAGATTAGAACAAAATAGATCTCACCAATAGATTAGAACAAAATAGATCACCAATAGATTAGAACAAAATAGATCTCACCAATAGATTAGAACAAAATAGATCTCACCAATAGATTAGAACAAAATAGATCACCAATAGATTAAAACAAAATAGATGACCAATAGATTAGAACAAAACAGATCACCAATAGATTAGAACAAAATAGATCACCAATAGATTAGAACAAAATAGATCACCAATAGATTCAAACAAAATAGATCTCACCAATAGATTAGAACAAAATAGATCTCACCAATAGATTAGAACAAAATAGATCACCAATAGATTAGAACAAAATAGATCTCACCAATAGATTAGAACAAAATAGATGACCAATAGATTAGAACAAAATAGATCACCAATAAATTAGAACAAAATAGATCACCAATAGATTAGAACAAAATAGATCTCACCAATAGATTAGAACAAAATAGATCACCAATAAATTAGAACAAAATAGATCACCAATATATTAGAACAAAATAGATCTCACCAATAGATTAGAACAAATTAGATCACCAATAGATTCAAACAAAATAGATCTCACCAATAGATTAGAACAAAACAGATCACCAATAAATTAGAACAAAATAGATCTCACCAATTGATTAGAACAAAATAGATCTCACCAATAGATTAGAACAAAATAGATCACCGATAGATTAGAACAAAATAGATCTCACCAATAGATTAGAACAAAATAGATCTCACCAATAGATTAGAACAAAATAGATCACCAATAGATTCAAACAAAATAGATCTCACCAATAGATTAGAACAAAATAGATCACCAATAGATTAGAACAAAATATATCTCACCAATAGATTAGAACAAAATAGATGACCAATAGATTAAAACAAAACAGATCACCAATAAATTAGAACAAAATAGATCACCAATAGATTAGAACAAAATAGATCTCACCAATAGATTAGAGCAAAATAGATCACCAATAGATTTGAACAAAATAGATCACCAATAGATTAGAACAAAATAGATCACCAATAGATTAGAACAAAATAGATCTCACCAATAGATTAGAACAAAATAGATCACCAATAAATTAGAACAAAATAGATCTCACCAATAGATTAGAACAAAATAGATCTCACCAATAGATTAGAACAAAATAGATCACCAATAGATTAGAACAAAATAGATTTACCAATAGATTAGAACAAAATAGATCACCAATAGATTCAAACAAAATAGATCTCACCAATAGATTAGAACAAAATAGATCTCACCAATAGATTAGAACAAAATAGATGCCCAATAGATTAGAACAAAATAGATCACCAATAGATTAGAACAAAATAGATCACCAATAGATTAGAACAAAATAGATCTCACCAATAGATTAGAACAAAATAGATGCCCAATAGATTAGAACAAAATAGATCACCAATAGATTAGTACAAAATAGATCTCACCAATAGATTAGAACAAAATAGATCTCACCAATAGATTAGAACAAAATAGATCTCACCAATAGATTAGAACAAAATAGATGCCCAATAGATTAGAACAAAATAGATCACCAATAGATTAGAACAAAATAGATCACCAATAGATTAGAACAAAATAGATCTCACCAATAGATTAGAGCAAAATAGATTTGAACAAAATAGATCACCAATAAATTAGTACAAAATAGATCTCACCAATAGATTAGAACAAAATAGATCTCACCAATAGATTAGAACAAAATAGATCTCACCAATAGATTAGAACAAAATAGATGCCCAATAGATTAGAACAAAATAGATCACCAATAGATTAGAACAAAATAGATCACCAATAGATAAGAACAAAATAGATCTCACCAATAGATTAGAACAAAATAGATCTCACCAATAGATTAGAACAAAATAGATGCCCAATAGATTAGAACAAAATAGATCACCAATAGATTAGAATGAAATAGATCTCACCAATAGATTAGAATAAAATAGATCACCAATAGATTAGAACAAAATAGATCACCAATAGATTAGAACAAAATAGATCTCACCAATAGATTAGAGCAAAATAGATTTGAACAAAATAGATCACCAATAAATTAGAACAAAATAGATCTCACCAATAGATTAGAACAAAATAGATCTCACCAATAGATTAGAACAAAATAGATCACCGATAGATTAAAACAAAATAGATCACCAATAGATTAGAGCAAAATAGATTTGAACAAAATAGATCACCAATAAATTAGAACAAAATAGATCTCACCAATAGATTAGAACAAAATAGATCTCACCAATAGATTAGAACAAAATAGATCACCGATAGATTCAAACAAAATAGATCACCAATAGATTAGAACAAAATAGATCTCACCAATAGATTAGAACAAAATAGATCACCAATAGATTAGAACAAAATATATCTCACCAATAGATTAGAACAAAATAGATCACCAATAGATTAGAACAAAATAGATCACCAATAGATTAGAACAAAATAGATCACCAATAGATTAGAACAAAATAGATCACCAATATATTAGAACAAAATAGATCACCAATAAATTAGAACAAAATAGATTAGAACAAAACAGATCACCAATAGATTAGAACAAAATAGATCACCAATAGATTAGAACAAAATAGATCACCAATAAATTAGAACAAAATAGATCACCAATAGATTAGAACAAAATAGATCTCACCAATAGATTAGAATAAAATAGATCACCAATAGATTAGAACAAAATAGATCACCAATAGATTAGAACAAAATAGATCTCGCCAATAGATTAGAGCAAAATAGATTTGAACAAAATAGATCACCAATAAATTAGAACAAAATAGATCACCAATAGATTAGAACAAAATAGATCTCACCAATAGATTAGAACAAAATAGATCTCACCAATAGATTAGAACAAAATAGATCACCAATAGATTAGAACAAAATAGATCTCACCAATAGATTAGAACAAAATAGATCTCACCAATAGATTAGAACAAAATAGATCACCAATAGATTAAAACAAAATAGATGACCAATAGATTAGAACAAAACAGATCACCAATAGATTAGAACAAAATAGATCACCAATAGATTAGAACAAAATAGATCACCAATAGATTCAAACAAAATAGATCTCACCAATAGATTAGAACAAAATAGATCTCACCAATAGATTAGAACAAAATAGATCACCAATAGATTAGAACAAAATAGATCTCACCAATAGATTAGAACAAAATAGATGACCAATAGATTAGAACAAAATAGATCACCAATAAATTAGAACAAAATAGATCACCAATAGATTAGAACAAAATAGATCTCACCAATAGATTAGAACAAAATAGATCACCAATAAATTAGAACAAAATAGATCACCAATATATTAGAACAAAATAGATCTCACCAATAGATTAGAACAAATTAGATCACCAATAGATTCAAACAAAATAGATCTCACCAATAGATTAGAACAAAACAGATCACCAATAAATTAGAACAAAATAGATCTCACCAATTGATTAGAACAAAATAGATCTCACCAATAGATTAGAACAAAATAGATCACCGATAGATTAGAACAAAATAGATCTCACCAATAGATTAGAACAAAATAGATCTCACCAATAGATTAGAACAAAATAGATCACCAATAGATTCAAACAAAATAGATCTCACCAATAGATTAGAACAAAATAGATCACCAATAGATTAGAACAAAATATATCTCACCAATAGATTAGAACAAAATAGATGACCAATAGATTAAAACAAAACAGATCACCAATAAATTAGAACAAAATAGATCACCAATAGATTAGAACAAAATAGATCTCACCAATAGATTAGAGCAAAATAGATCACCAATAGATTTGAACAAAATAGATCACCAATAGATTAGAACAAAATAGATCACCAATAGATTAGAACAAAATAGATCTCACCAATAGATTAGAACAAAATAGATCACCAATAAATTAGAACAAAATAGATCTCACCAATAGATTAGAACAAAATAGATCTCACCAATAGATTAGAACAAAATAGATCACCAATAGATTAGAACAAAATAGATTTACCAATAGATTAGAACAAAATAGATCACCAATAGATTCAAACAAAATAGATCTCACCAATATATTAGAACAAAATAGATCACCAATAGATTAGAACAAAATAGATCACCAATAGATTAGAACAAAATAAATCTCACCAATAGATTAGAACAAAATAGATCACCAATAGATTCAAACAAAATAGATCACCAATAAATTAGAACAAAATAGATCACCAATAGATTAGAACAAAATAGATCTCACCAATATATTAGAACAAAATAGATCACCAATAGATTAGAACAAAATAGATCACCAATAGATTAGAACAAAATAGATCTCACCAATAGATCTCACCAATAGATTAGAGCAAAATAGATCACCAATAGATTAGAACAAAATAGATCACCAATAGATTAGAACAAAATAGATCTCACCAATAGATTAGAACACAATAGATCTCACCAATATATTAGAACAAAATAGATCTCATCAATAGATTAGAACAAAATAGATCTCACCAATAGATTAGAACAAAATAGATCTCACCAGTAGATTAGAACAAAATAGATCTCACCAATAGATTAGAACAAACAAGATGAACTGTGAACTAATGCTCACTTATGATACCCCCGCTCTTCGGCAAACAGGAAGTAGGAATCTGACGGGTCAAAAAACGTTTCCCACGATATGGGATACCTATATGAAGCTTGTGACCAAGTATCAGATTTCTGCCATCAATAGTTGCTGAGAAAAATGCGACGAAAAATGAGCATATATGTTCAATGTGTATAAAAATCAACAGTCGGCAAACAGGAAGTAGGAATCTGATGGGTCCAAAAACGCTTCCCACGATATGGGGTACCTATATGAAGCTTGTGACCAAATATAAGATTTCTGCCATCAATAGTTGCTGAGAAAAATGTGACAAAAAATGTGCATATATGTTCAATGTGTATAAAAACCAACTAAGTCGGCAAACAAGAAGTAGGAATCTGATGGGTCCAAAAACGCTACCCACAATATGGTATACTTATATGACGCTTGTGACCAAATATCAGATTTCTGCCATCAACAGTTACTGAGAAAAATGCGACGAAAAATATCTTGGACGGACAGACGTAAAACAGTATACACCCCTCCCCCTTCGGGGAGCGGGGGTATAAATAGATCTCACCAATAGATTAGAACAAAATAGATCTCACCAATAGATTAGAACAAAATAGATCACCAATAGATTCAAACAAAATAGATCACCAATAGATTAGAACAAAATAGATCTCACCAATAGATTAGAACAAAATAGATCTCACCAATAGATTAGAACAAAATAGATCTCACCAATAGATTAGAACAAAATAGATCACCAATAGATTAGAACAAAATAGATCACCAATAGATTCAAACAAAATGTATACGTACACAAGCTATTAATGAATAGTGCATAAGCAAAATAGTTCAACAGATTTAAACGGAGATATAGTTCATATATAGCTTGTATATACATTTGTATATACAAGCTATATATGAACTATAACTCCGTTGAGTCTGTAAACTCAAATTTTTCATTAAGAATTAATACAAGGTACAAAATGTAATTCGGCTTGGGAAAAACTGAACTTGAAGGGAATGCTCATTGAATGATCACATACTAAGTACTGGTATGCTTTTTGTTTTGTTTTGATAGAATCCAAGATGGTCACCAGAGCAGAAATAATAGGCCCCAAGTGCCAAAGAGTGTATTCTGTGTTTTTTTGTCTTGAAACGTTTATATTTCAACCAATTTATGTAGGACTCTCATCTTTTTCAAGATGGAAGGTAGTCAAAATATATGCGTTTTCCGATGAATTCTTTGGAAAAATGTAACAGTCTAGTTTTCGAAGAGGATTGTTGTACCTCTTAATGCTGCCACCCAAAATGTTATTTTAAGTCTTGATTTTGACGAGTGAAAGATTAAAAGAGGAAAATGAATGAAACATTTAAAAAAAAAAAACTTAATTGAACACAAACTGCATGATAAAACATGCAGAGCTCCAGATAAGCTGCGTATTTGCATTTTTTACGCTATAAAAAACGAGTAAAAACGCATGTATTATCAGGTCAGAGTGTACACATTACGCATACATATTGCTGTGTAAACAAACTTTCCAAATTCGGAGCGTACTTGTACGCTGATAATACAGTCGTGTACATTAACAATACATTTTTGTCTTTGAGAAATTCCCCGTAATTACTTCCCTTTATACTTTTCGAAGGAGAGAGCGTATACATCCGAGGGGTACCGAATGCTTGCCTTTCTAAGCATCGATGTCAAAAGAGATCTGATTGGATGCTTACGATAAATCATCCAATCGCGGTCAATATTACAAATAAATGCGGTGTGGTTTACGTAATAAGTAAGAACTAAAACGAAAGTAAATTTGGGAACACGTTGTTCGTTGAAAATGAGCAAGAACATGAATAAGTGCGCTACTAAGCGCAAGAGCGCTGCGGAAAATTCTATACTAGTTCCTGACAGTTTCATCTGTGTCTAGTGACAGTATAGTTAAAGGAATCATTGATGACATTATCAAAACGGCGTTGAAAACTGCCGGCGAAGTCGATGAGCAAAAAACGAAAAGAAAACATATCAGTCAGTTATATAAAGTAAACACAGAACAAAATATTAACAACATTTTATTAATAAACATGACACAATCGTGTCAAATTAAACATTTCACTTGCATCCTGCATTTATTGAATAACACTTGTGTTAAACATTTTTTTAAAAGTGTACATGTAAGCAATCTTTTCTGAAGTAGAGAGTACAACAGTGCAAAGGAAATATGCAAATACCCATCATTTTCAAAAGTAGGGGGTAATTACCCTTTGGACTTGAAAATTATCTGGAGCTCTGAAACATGGGACTGATACAGGTTCAGGTGTGCTTCTAGTTTTCGTAATTGTATTTTCCGATCTTTTGTTATTTCGTTATGTTTTATTAGCTTTTCATTGTAAATCTGGATTGTAATTGTTTGTTCTGCTCCCTCCTAATTGGTAGTTTAAATGTATCATGTTTGCTAAATGCAGAACAAAGCCATGTTGAATGATTGTCAATGACAAACAAATCACTAGTAATAAATACATTTTCTAAGACAGTTGTATATGAAATATATCACGGTTCAAAATAAATAAACTAAGTTGATGTTGGCATTGCATCTTAGTAGGTATATATTGTCTTTAGCCACAGGAAGTTGATCATTATATACATGTTGACGTAGATATCTGAAATTAGAAATACAATTATTAAATTGATACTTGTAGAGAACATTCACATCAACGACTAAATAGCACTGTAACAAGACCAGCATTTTATTCTTTAAAAAGAAATACATTTTAAGCAAAGCCTTCGAGTCGATCCTAGCCTTACATAGAAAGAACATTTCTTTTGCCAGATAAAATACTGTCTTCCAAGACGGGTTGCACATGTTCATTTGCTAAATAGGTAGTGAAAATCTACTATTTAAAGTAGTGTAGAAATATGACATTTAGGAGATAACTGTATTGTATTTGAAAATTTCACGGCATTTATTGGAGATTTGATGGTCGCAAATTGTGCTTACTGGCGACGCGTTAGCGGAGCCAGTAAACGGATATTTGCGACCATTAAATCGACTATTGACGCCGTGAAATTTTCAAATACAATACAGTTCTCTCCATTCTAATGTAATCATGTGTATAGATGTGTATTGCCACATTATTGACAAAATGACGTAAGGGGTACTCAGCTAAAATTCTAAAAAATATCTCATGATATTTCAACGGTGGAATTGATACCGTGAAAATTACAGCATTGTCTTCCAATCACAAACCAGGAATATTTAACAACTACATTGGAATGTTGCTTCAAGAGATTAGTTTCTCAAATTCTCCTGTTATCAAAAACATACAGGGCATGTACCACGTAAATAACACAATTATAAATAAACACATGAAGCATTGCACTTGCTTTGGAATTGCAATTTATAACCAGATGACATTTTGATTTTGTTTTTGGCAAAACTAAATAATCGGTTGTCTATATCAAACCTCAGAGGAACTCTGGTTCATAGAATTCTGCTAAACCATCCATCTGTAGGTGGCATATTCTGTCCATTGGTAGTCTATGGTTAAAGTCAATATAACGATCTCCATTAACAAATGTCTAAAACAGAAATATAGAAAAGTTACATATTAAGTGTGTATTCATTCCATTATATCTTTTATCATTTTACACATAGATTGCTGGAGTTGTCAAGTACCAACTCTTGGAAACAATTAATGGGATATTTTTTGCCAAATCATAGTCCATATGTCCATATCCTCTCTTAGGGCTAAAATATATAGCCTAGAGCCCGCCTCTACCATAAAGTCATGGTCTACTTTTATATATAAAAACTTTGTATTTAAATGTATGTTGTCCATCACTAATATACCTCCACCAATAAAATTGATGCCACCATATAACTGAAATATTGAAGACAGCCGACTATCAGACTAACAAACCATCTCCATAGATTTGTTGTATTTCTTTATATGTGTATTGTATTTTTTATCACAAGCTGTATTAGTTGCTTATATGATAATAACATTTATTTGATAAACAAAACTTAAAGACATTAATACAGATGGTATGAAAAAAACATACCATAAATTTGTCTTCCATAACTTTGATTACAATTTCAAAGGTATCTTTCTTTTCAAACGGGAATGATTCTTCCTCTCTTTCCTCGTCCTGCCAACTACCGTCAGCATAGGTATTCCTTACTGTACAATTTGTTTCACCAAATCTCGGATTGAAATGAAAAGCAACATCACTTTCTTCATCATCTCCACATTGCAAGTTTATATGGAATCTGTAATTAATCCAAGTTAGAATTCACGTAAAAGAATATGTGTACATACATGCAATATATAACATTAAATGTACCTGAACTTTTGCACAATGTAGACAAATAACTTGTTATGACTAACTGAGTAAAGTAATATTTAAGTATTTATTAAACGTAAATAAAATCAAATAAATACAACTTCCAATATTTTAACAAACGGTTTCAATAATTAATATGGTATTCAAAACTTCTGTTCAATATTTAAAGCTCTTGAAACCAGCTCAAACAGCACAAAGATCAAGGTAAAACAAAACACCAGAAAAAAATTACCAGATGGAAAACATGATCTACCACGAAAAATACAATACTGTCCCAGTAATGACACTTGTGGTGATATCCTAATCTCCAAAACAATTTGATATTGGAAACAAATCTACAATCCATTAAGCAAACAGACGTGAGTTATTAATTGCTAGGCACATAGTATAAATACCTGGAAGCAATTTTGTAAGATAGAGCAGATTTATATAGTAACTTTTTGTGAAAGCTGATATACAAAATAAGGGTGACATGTTCATTACAGTCACAAAGAGTACCAGTAGATAATAATAGGTATTATTTACCTATCACAATGTTTCTTTGGCATCCCATGAATTACCATCCATGTTCCAGGCTTCAAACCACCGGGGATTTTTTCCATCACTGGTTTGTCCTGTAATAAGATTAACCCAGAAATATAAGTTGACCAAGATAATAACCAAACCAGTGAATTGTCGGCTTTGAATCATATTAAAACATTCTGATTGGTCCCGACCAACTATTTTGTAGTCAATCACACTTTTAAATAGAAGAGCATTTCCTTGCAAATTAAAATAACAAAAGGAGATAAAGGGCTCTTGATTATCTTTAGGCTATAGATTAGAGGCTATCGTCGTTGAATGTTACATTGACTAGAAATATTATACCTTTTATAACATTTTCAATCCATTTAATAGGAAAATTTGAGTGATATTATGTTGCTATGCAAAACTATTTGATTACAATCAGTCACGGAATAAACAAGAAACACCAGTTTTTACATGAATTGCCCTTGAGGTGGTGAGCTAGAGAGTATCAGAGTTTGATCAGCCATAGGTTACCACCGACCATGGATAAGACAGAATATCAGTGGAATATCAAATATAAATTAATTAAATTAACACAATACTGGAAAGAACGAACTAGTTCTAGTATAATACCAGAAAACAATCTTAGTAACTAATAATCTGACAATACTATTCTTTCTTCCTACAAAATAAAGAGATAAAGCTTAGCTATAGTACCAGTTTTCTTTCTAATTTCACTTGATACATGAAAGCTCCCGATGTGACGTTGACACCTTGGATATTCTCAATATCTCCTCTTGATGCAAACTTTTTACATTTGCTTCCATTAACATATACCTACAAATAAAACAGAACTATACGAGAAACGTTAAATTAAATACTTATGAAAAATATCGTTAATTCATGTTCTGTATACCAGCATAGTATTTATTTTTGTTTAAATTGTTTGTACAATACCTCTGACTATTCTATGGTTTTCTTAACACATTATGTACAATGTACATTTTTTTAGATGATAACAAATATTAATAAAGTTTATGTCTACTGGTTCAGTGGTATACTATATATAGGGGTTCAATGGTATACTATATATAGGGGTTCAATGGTATACTATATATAGGGGTTCAATGGTATACTATATATAGGGGTTCAGTGGTATACTATATATAGGGGTTCAATGGTATACTATATATAGGGGTTCAATGGTATACTATATATAGGGGTTCAATGGTACACTATATATAGGGGTTCAATGGTATACTATATATAGGAGTTCAGTGGTATACTATATATAGGGGTTCAATGGTATACTATATATAGGGGTTCAATGGTATACTATATATAGGGGTTCAATGGTATACTATATATAGGGGTTCAATGGTATACTATATATAGGGGTTCAGTGGTATACTATATATAGAGGTTCAATGGTATACTATATATAGGGGTTCAATGGTATACTATATATAGGGGTTCAATGGTATACTATATATAGGGGTTCAATGGTATACTATATATAGGGGTTCAGTGGTATACTATATATAAGGGTTCAATGGTATACTATATATAGAGGTTCAATGGTATACTATATATAGGGGTTCAATGGTATACTATATATAGGGGTTCAATGGTATACTATATATAGGGGTTCAATGGTATACTATATATAGGGGCTCAGTGGTATACTATATATAGGGGTTCAATGGTATACTATATATAGGGGTTCAATGGTATACTATATATAGGGGTTCAATGGTATACTATATATAGGGGTTCAGTGGTATACTATATATAGGGGTTCAATGGTATACTATATATAAGGGTTTAATGGTATACTATATATAGGGGTTCAATGGTATACTATATATAGGGGTTCAATGGTATACTATATATAGGGGTTCAATGGTATACTATATATAGGGGTTCAATGGTATACTATATATAGAGGTTCAATGGTATACTATATATAGAGGTTCAATGGTATACTATATATAGGGGTTCAGTGGTATACTATATATAGAGGTTCAATGGTATACTATATATAGGGGTTCAATGGTATACTATATATAGGGGTTCAGTGGTATACTATATATAGAGGTTCAATGGTATACTATATATAGGGGTTCAGTGGTATATTACATATAGGGGTTCAATGGTATACTATATATAGGGGTTCAATGGTACACTATATATAGAGGTTCAATGGTATACTATATATAGAGGTTCAATGGTATACTATATATAGAGGTTCAATGGTATACTATATATAGGGGTTCAATGGTATTCTATATATAGAGGTTCAATAGTATACTATATATAGAGGTTCAATGGTATACTATATATAGGGGTTCAATGGTATACTATATATAGGGGTTCAGTGGTATACTACATATAGGGGTTCAATGGTATACTATATATAGGGGTTCAATGGTATACTATATATAGAGGTTCAATGGTATACTATATATAGAGGTTCAATGGTATACTATATATAGAGGTTCAATGGTATACTATATATAGGGCTTCAATGGTATTCTATATATAGAGGTTCAATGGTATACTATATATAGAGGTTCAATGGTATACTATATATAGAGGTTCAATGGTATACTATATATAGGGGTTCAATGGTATACTATATATAGAGGTTCAATGGTATACTATATATAGAGGTTCAATGGTATACTATATATAGAGGTTCAATGGTATACTATATATAGAGGTTCAATGGTATACTATATATAGAGGTTCAATGGTATACTATATATAGAGGTTCAATGGTATACTATATATAGAGGTTCAATGGTATACTATATATAGAGGTTCAATGGTATACTATATATAGGGGTTCAATGGTATACTATATATAGGGGTTCAATGGTATACGATATATAGAGGTTCAATGGTATACTATACAATTCCATTGGAAGAAAGTTTTTGTAGGTTGTATTTGATTGTTCTTTCATGTTTTTTTGGTTTATGTTAGTGGTGTGTTCTTGTCAATATACCTTTTCTTGGTTTGATCCTAAAATATACGTCATTTCCCTTTCTGTTGTTAAAATAGTACACGTTCCATACAAGAGCAACTTACAGGACAAATAATTTGAGCATCATTTTCTTATGAGAAGAGTTTGAAGATACCAAAGGGGTAATCAGAATTCGTAAATCGAAAAGGACAGACAATACAATGACCAAAAGAAAAAAGACAAAAGGACAAACAAGGATTTGCAAAATATACACATAAAACTAAAGATCAAGATACACGAACCCCACTAAAAACCGGGGGTGAACTCAGGTGCTCCGAAAAGGGTAAACAGTTCCTGCTCCACTAGTGACACCCGTCATGTTAATCTAGTTACAAACCCGGTGATAAATCATCAATTAGGAAAGGATCGGGAAGTGTTTACGACAAGTGGAACATATCCGTGGTCATTTGTGACAGAGATATTCCATAACGGTCAACCAAGTCATGGTGGCGACAGTAAAAGTCTCGAAGTAAGTAACTTATAAGTTGCTACAACATTACAAATTTATGCAGGAAATGGGAAATTATGTTATTTTCATTAAACTTGGCACGAAAGGGGACACATGTGTCTGCATTAAAGGAAAATTACGTCTATAAAAACGTATAATTTTAGAATCAAGTCCAAAATGTACTAGTGATCTATTTGAATCGAGATTCGTTTTTGATCACAAGCTATAGTCATTTTACTTTGTAAACATTAATGTTTATTTTACTTTAATACGGGACATGGACAATTGGTGTTCAAGTCAAGGTGGTCAGATTGATGGGTGACGAAACCGGAATTCACAGGAAATCCCCTTGCATGCAGACGGTCACTAACAAGTTTTATCACATATAGTCTTGATATGGGCAGGAATCGAACTCACACTCATTGTATAAGTAGATGAAAATCAATCTACCGTACGATCGCGGCCACGACAGTCCCTTAGATTTCAATATAAATGTTATCTATGCATACTTATGTTAAAAAATGCAAACGACAATAAATATCTACAAGTATTACCTTAAATCCTTTACTCTTTGTAACTATCTTGATTTCAAATGGTTTTCTCTCAGCAATACACGATGGTATGTCTATTCTTTCTTCTTCAGCCCACGAATCCTCAGTTCTAGTATTAAATACTATTTCACCTTCTTCAATTCGTGGATTAAAATGGAGAGCAACGTCAGAATCGATGGTCAGGCCATAATGCAAATTAATTGCAAACCTAAAAATGATTTTCTGGTATTATTCTTATCCTAGTGTCGTGTAGTGATACATATTGTCGAAATTTACATCTAAATATATGTATGTAAGCATTATCCTATGGTTGTCTATTTAAAGCAGTCGCGTAAAATATATTTTCAAAATAAATAAATAAATAAATAAACAAATAAAAGTTTGTCCATATAAATTCAATAATAGTTTCATTAATATATTTATAAGTAATGTAGAGAATGTAAAACTTTCTCAATGTCAAATTTCAATCTGTAACGTGGATCTAAAATTTCACTAGGGATAGACATAAGACATGTGTTTAAGCATGTGTAGATGGCACATACACACACACACCTATTGTGAATTGAAAAAAAGTGATTACCTCGTATATTTCAAAAGCACTGCATATACATATGAACCAGAACAACATAAAACAGTTACGGCTTTCCACACATCAATGTTGATTTGTAAGCCATGATCAACCACGCCATAGTTGGGCATCCTGTGCTTAGGCCATTTGCTTTTCTTGCTCCAAAAGAATTTTCAAATGATTTGGCTTTGAAATATTTTGACTTTTGAGCATACCTGATGAAGGTTATTCCAGAAACGTGTCATGTGCAAATAAATATGCGTGTGATTTCTATACAACCTTAATATTTGGTAACAAAAAATATCAAACCTTTCTGCTTCAGGTCTCATGAATCCTCTAAACAACAATACATCTCCTTTTTCTAGGCCTGAAGGGATCTCTTTTACAAAATCATCATCCTAAAAAAAATACACAACAATATATTATCTGCGTAAGACTTGTTTGCATAGAGTCAACAGAATTAGATCTCATATTGCTCTATGAAAGTCCTACAAATGTGTTGTCTTACAAAGTCAGCTCAGGATCCCGATCCATAGATAATTTCATTTTTTTGAATACGCTACAAGTACCCGTCTTAAAAGGTAATGCTTTGAGGTATAACTTAGCGGAAATATATTGGAGCTTTTGAGGAAGCGTTGAGATGGTTCTATGGTGAAGTTTTTGAGGAAGAGTTCAAATGGTTCTATGGTAGAGTTTGTAAGGAAGAGTTGAGATGGTTCTATGGTAGAGTTTGTAAGGAAGAGTTGAGATGGTTCTATGGTAGAGTTTTTTAGGAAGAGTTCAAACGGTTCTATGTTAGAGTTAGTAAGGAAGAGTTGAGATGGTTCTATGGTAGAGTTTGTAAGGAAGAGTTGAAATGGTTCTATGGTAGAGTTTGTAAGGAAGAGTTGAGATGGTTCTACGGTAAAGTTTGTAAGGAAGAGTTGAGATGGTTCTATGGTAGAGTTTGTAAGGAAGAGTTGAGATGGTTCTATCGTAGTTTGTAAGGAAGAGTTGAGATGGTTCTATGGTAGAGTTTGTAAGGAAGAGTTGAGATGGTTCTATGGTAAAGTTTGTAAGGAAGAGTTGAAATGGTTCTATGGTAGAGTTTGTAAGGAAGAGTTGAGATGGTTCTATGGTAGAGTTTGTAAGGAAGGGTTGAGATGGTTCTATGGTAGAGTTTGTAAGGAAGAGTTGAGATGGTTCTATGGTAGAGTTTGTAAGGAAGAGTTGAGATGGTTCTATGGTAGGGTTTGTAAGGAAGAGTTGAGATGGTTCTATGGTAAAGTTTGTAAGGAAGAGTTGAAATGGTTCTATGGTAGAGTTTGTAAGGAAGAGTTGAGATGGTTCTATGGTAGAGTTTGTAAGGAAGAGTTGAGATGGTTCTATGGTAGAGTTTGTAAGGAAGAGTTGAGATGGTTCTATGGTAGAGTTTTTGAGGAAGAGCTGAAATGGTTCTATGGTAGAGTTAGTAAGGAAGAGTTGAGATGGTTCTATGGTAGAGTTTTTTAGGAAGAGTTCAAACGGTTCTATGTTAGAGTTAGTAAGGAAGAGTTGAGATGGTTCTATGGTAGAGTTTGTAAGGAAGAGTTGAAATGGTTCTATGGTAGAGTTTGTAAGGAAGAGTTGAGATGGTTCTACGGTAAAGTTTGTAAGGAAGAGTTGAGATGGTTCTATGGTAGAGTTTGTAAGGAAGAGTTGAGATGGTTCTATCGTAGTTTGTAAGGAAGAGTTGAGATGGTTCTATGGTAGAGTTTGTAAGGAAGAGTTGAGATGGTTCTATGGTAAAGTTTGTAAGGAAGAGTTGAAATGGTTCTATGGTAGAGTTTGTAAGGAAGAGTTGAGATGGTTCTATGGTAGAGTTTGTAAGGAAGGGTTGAGATGGTTCTATGGTAGAGTTTGTAAGGAAGAGTTGAGATGGTTCTATGGTAGAGTTTGTAAGGAAGAGTTGAGATGGTTCTATGGTAGGGTTTGTAAGGAAGAGTTGAGATGGTTCTATGGTAAAGTTTGTAAGGAAGAGTTGAAATGGTTCTATGGTAGAGTTTGTAAGGAAGAGTTGAGATGGTTCTATGGTAGAGTTTGTAAGGAAGAGTTGAGATGGTTCTATGGTAGAGTTTGTAAGGAAGAGTTGAGATGGTTCTATGGTAGAGTTTTTGAGGAAGAGCTGAAATGGTTCTATGGTAGAGTTAGTAAGGAAGAGTTGAGATGGTTCTATGGTAGAGTTTTTTAGGAAGAGTTCAAACGGTTCTATGTTAGAGTTAGTAAGGAAGAGTTGAGATGGTTCTATGGTAGAGTTTGCAAGGAAGAGTTTTGAGATGGTTCTATGGTAAAGTTTGTAAGGAAGAGTTGAGATGGTTCTATCGTAGTTTGTAAGGAAGAGTTGAGATGGTTCTATGGTAGAGTTTGTAAGGAAGAGTTGAGATGGTTCTATGGTAGAGTTTGTAAGGAAGAGTTGAGATGGTTCTATGGTAGAGTTTGTAAGGAAGAGTTGAAATGGTTCTATGGTAGAGTTTGTAAGGAAGAGTTGAGATGGTTCTATGGTAGAGTTTGTAAGGAAGAGTTGAGATGGTTCTATGGTAGAGTTTGCAAGGAAGAGTTGAGATGGTTCTATGGTAGAGTTTGCAAGGAAGAGTTGAGATGGTTCTATGGTAGAGTTTTGAGGAAGTGCTAAAATGGACGTGTTTGATGGAGGATGCATGGAAAGGGTAGGCAAATTTTGCTTTGTAATTTCCACCAATAATCACTCAAAGGTTGTTACTCGTTATTAAATACTTCATGAGTTCTTAATGTGATAGGAACATGCATTCCCCCAAATAAAGCCGACACTTAAATATTGTGAAAAGGAAAATAGGTATTTTACAAATAATATATGCACATATCTTTCTAAATCCTACCTGTACACATGTACGTGTTTGGAAACAAAGGTCTTTACATGTTCAAGATGAATGTACAAAGCTTCAATGTGACATAGGTAAATCTGTAAGTTGATCTGAATTTTACATAAAGTAATAAAAGATCATCATTACATAGGCGTTGGAAAACAATACCGGACACATAAAACATCTAAAAATGCACATCACAAAAGGAAAAACATAACGTTAAAAATATACTTATATATAGTTGGTTTGATCGAGGGAGCCAAGGGACCGACCATTTAACTTGAAGGGGGGGGGTATGGTTTTTTGTTTCGTTCAGAATTGTTTTTTCAGACAACATGAGAGTTAGAATAATAAATTTTTTTCGCACAAAGCACAATTTTTTTTTTCCAGAATTCAACATTAGGTTATATGACAAAAACTCTGAATCAGATTAATTTTTTTTGCAACATTGGGAATCAGAATATTTTTTTTAGAAAAAAACCATAACCCCCCCCCCCCCCCCCCCCTTCAAATTAAATGGTCGTTCCCTAAATGGTTTTTATATTGCTAGGGAATTGGTGCTTCAGTGCACACTCATTGTAGATTCAATTCCCATGGAGAGAATAACTGAAAAAACCTTTTGCATTAAACAGACGTTTACACCAAAATAATTAATACAAGGTAGTTAAATATGGAGATTAAGTGGGGAAAGATACATTGTATGGTTGTCCTTTGATTTAAACGATTATATGTATAAATCATGTAAAATCTTGTAAGAGGCATACCACTGGTTCTAGAAACTCGACATCTGCAACGTCCAGGTCACCTAATATATGTAGATGGCTAATGTCTCCTAAATCGCATCTATGATTAAAATCAGAAAAATGATTCTCATTCACGTAAACCTAAAAATAAATATTTTTTAGATCAATTAAATATTTATTTAACAACAGCAGTACTTGAGTCGTAGAAATACATGTAGTTCCTTTTGATCATCAACATTTAAATATCACAAACAAATTATTTTTTTTGTTTCAATTCGATCTTGAACACCATTCAAAATGTCAATCTGTACAGAAGTAAGTTCCTTTTAAATGTCTTTTTATACGTTGGCTGTTATTTGTCTCTGACAACGTTTATCAATTTGTACCGAGTACGATCCATGGGGGTTATTTAAGATAACACTGGATATGGTGGTTCAGCTGAGGTTTTCAAAAGGTTATAAATTATTGAGTGATTGTTTTATACAATTTTTCCAACTATACATACTTATCACCGGGTTTGTAACTAGATTAATACGATGGGTGCCACTAGTGGAGCAGGAACTGCTTATCCTTCCGGAGCACCCGGTTTTTAGTGGGGTTCGTGTAACTCGATCTTTAGTTTTATAGATCGCTGTTTGTTCTTTTTTTCTTTTGGCAATTGTGTTGTCTGTTCATATTCGATATATGGATTCGGATAACCCTTTGGTATCTTCAAACTCTTCTTAAACTGGATATTGATCAAACTCATTAATCATTATCATTTTTGGTATTCAAACTTTACAGTTTATTGGTATTCTACTTTGCCACTTATATCATGGGTATCAATATTTTGAAACATTCTTACCACTTATTAATTGCTTGTATTTTTTGTGCTTTGCTTATTATGTTTATCTTTTGTTTGTAGTCTTTCGTGGCAAATGTGATAAACTGGTAAGTGATAAACAATTAAAAGTAAACCATAATGTGCATTGACCCTAATATTTAGAAACTATATCAATTTTAGATTGGCATTTTAAAGTGTTAAACATCTAGTTGATGAACAAAGAGGAAAAATTACCTTAACTACACCAGGGGAGGTGTGAATCAGTTGTGCATTATAAACAATTCTAAATAAACGTTAGAGAAAACCAAAGTGATAATTAAGAATGGAAAATCCTGAGACACAATAAAGTTCACTCTCCCAAATATAGCATTAAACATTCTATTTCTCTACTCTATACACAACTCTCAACTCTGCACTAAACATATTAAAAGGACTAGTTCAACTTTGCCCATGACAAGCCAACTAACCTCAATTAAATTTAAGTGTCAATTAAAACTTAATTGACTCTTAAAATATCAATGTACTCCAAGTCCACAATTAATTTTTAATGTAAGGTCGTCTTGTTTTTCTGTCAGTATTGAGTGAATAAACTAAGTAGGAAATAAGTATTTAAAATCATATTTTATGGAAATAACAAACAAAAAATCAGTATATCAGCACATATATTTAATATCAAACTTTATAAAAATAATTAGGATTATGAAAATAAAATAGGATATTATAAGCATATATATTTTTATATCATACTTCATGAAAATAAATTAGGATATTATAAGCACATATATTTTTTTAAAGATATTATAGGCACAGATATTATTAATTAATTACTGTAATCAAATATTATCCCCAATCACATCAATGTGAAAATGACTGATCTAATGATTAATTAGCTTGGAGTGACATTAATTATCTTATAAATAATTAGCTTGGAGTGAACTGAATTATCTTATGATTAAGTAGCTTGGAGCTAATTTTTTAGATTGTTTTTTGCTTAGTTAAAAAAACTAAGCAAAAAACAATCTAAAAATATAAGAATAAATCTAAATTCAAAAGTTTTTAATAAAATTTATTTATAGATTTAGAATTATCATAATTTTGAAGAGTATTTTTTAATTGCTCATATAATAAATCATATATAATAAATTTCACTTTTGAGACCAGCATTTCCAAATTTACTTACCTGTAACTGTCATTAATTGTTATATAATGTTTGTTGGCATACCTTGAATATGATATTTCAAAATGTTGGCGTAGGTTGAAGACACTGTATTACAGTTGACAACAGATATGTTCCATTTGTCTTAGTCATAATCCCATTCCTTTCTTCATTTATGACGCATCACTTAAAGACTTTTAAATTATTTGGCTTTCCAATCTTTTGACTGAGCGTATTACAGAAACGTACCTGATGATGGTTATTACATAAATGTACCTGATGATGGTTATTACAGAAACCAATCTTTTGACTGAGCATACCTGATGATGGTTATTACAGAAACCAATCTTTTGACTTTGAGCGTACCTGATGATGGTTATTACAGAAACCAATCTTTTGACTTTGAACGTACCTGATGATGGTTGTTATTACAGAAACCAATCTTTTGACTTTGAGCGTACCTGATGATGGTTATTACAGAAACCAATCTTTTGACTTTGAGCGTACCTGATGATGGTTATTACAGAAACCAATCTTTTGACTTTGAGCGTACCTGATGATGGTTGTTATTACAGAAACCAATCTTTTGACTTTGAGCGTACCTGATGATGATTATTCCAGAAACCAATCTTTTGACTTTGAGTGTACCTGATGATGGTTGTTATTACAGAAACCAATCTTTTGACTTTGAGCGTATCTGATGATGGTTATTACAGAAACCAATCTTTTGACTTTGAGCGTACCTGATGATGGTTATTACAGAAACCAATCTTTTGACTTTGAGCATACCTGATGATGGTTATTACAGAAACCAATCTTTTGACTTTGAGCGTACCTGATGATGGTTGTTATTACAGAAACCAATCTTTTGATTTTGAGCGTACCTGATGATGGTTATTACAGAAACCAATCTTTTGACTTTGAGCGTACCTGATGATGGTTGTTATTACAGAAACCAATATTTTGACTTTGATCATACTTGATGATGGTTATTCCAGAAACCAATCTTTTGACTTTGAGAGTACCTGATGATGGTTATTCCAGAAACCAATCTTTTGACTTTGAGCATACCTAATGATGGTTATTCCAGAAACCAATCTTTTGACTTTGAGCGTACCTGATGATGGTTGTTATTACAGAAACCAATCTTTTGACATTGAGCATACCTGATGATGGCTGTTATTCCCGAAACCAATCTTTTGACTTTGAGCATACCTGATGATGGTTATTCCAGAAACCATGAGCGTACCTGATGATGGTTATTACAGAAACCAATCTTTTGACTTTGATCATACTTGATGATGGTTATTCCAGAAACCAATCTTTTGACTTTGAGAGTACCTGATGATGGTTATTCCAGAAACCAATCTTTTGACTTTAGCATACCTAATGATGGTTATTCCAGAAACCAATCTTTTGACTTTGAGCGTACCTGATGATGGTTATTACAGAAACCAATCTTTTGACTTTGAGCGTACCTGATGATGGTTGTTATTACAGAAACCAATCTTTTGACATTGAGCATACCTGATGATGGTTGTTATTCCAGAAACCAATCTTTTGACTTTGAGCATACCTGATGATGGCTGTTATTCCCGAAACCAATCTTTTGACTTTGAGCATACCTGATGATGGTTATTACAGAAACCAATCTTTTGACTTTGATCATACTTGATGATGGTTATTCCAGAAACCAATCTTTTGACTTTGAGAGTACCTGATGATGGTTATTCCAGAAACCAATCTTTTGACTTTAGCATACCTAATGATGGTTATTCCAGAAACCAATCTTTTGACTTTGAGCGTACCTGATGATGGTTATTACAGAAACCAATCTTTTGACTTTGAGCGTACCTGATGATGGTTGTTATTACAGAAACCAATCTTTTGACATTGAGCATATCTGATGATGGTTGTTATTCCAGAAACCAATCTTTTGACTTTGAGCATACCTGATGATGGCTGTTATTCCAGAAACCAATCTTTTGACTTTGAGCATACCTGATGATGGTTATTCCAGAAACCAATCTTTTGACTTTGAGAGTACCTGATGATGGTGATTACAGAAACCAATCTTTTGACTTTGAGCGTACCTGATGATGGTTGTTATTACAGAAACCAATCTTTTGACTTTGATCATACTTGATGATGGTTATTCCAGAAACCAATCTTTTGACTTTGAGAGTACCTGATGATGGTTATTCCAGAAACCAATCTTTTGACTTTGAGAGTACCTGATGATGGTGATTACAGAAACCAATCTTTTGACTTTGAGCGTACCTGATGATGGTTGTTATTACAGAAACCAATCTTTTGACTTTGATCATACTTGATGATGGTTATTCCAGAAACCAATCTTTTGACTTTGAGAGTACCTGATGATGGTTGTTATTCCAGAAACCAATCTTTTGACTTTGAGCATACCTGATGATGGCTGTTATTCCCGAAACCAATCTTTTGACTTTGAGCATACCTGATGATGGTTATTACAGAAACCAATCTTTTGACTTTGATCATACTTGATGATGGTTATTCCAGAAACCAATCTTTTGACTTTGAGAGTACCTGATGATGGTTATTCCAGAAACCAATCTTTTGACTTTAGCATACCTAATGATGGTTATTCCAGAAACCAATCTTTTGACTTTGAGCGTACCTGATGATGGTTATTACAGAAACCAATCTTTTGACTTTGAGCGTACCTGATGATGGTTGTTATTACAGAAACCAATCTTTTGACATTGAGCATATCTGATGATGGTTGTTATTCCAGAAACCAATCTTTTGACTTTGAGCATACCTGATGATGGCTGTTATTCCAGAAACCAATCTTTTGACTTTGAGCATACCTGATGATGGTTATTCCAGAAACCAATCTTTTGACTTTGAGAGTACCTGATGATGGTGATTACAGAAACCAATCTTTTGACTTTGAGCGTACCTGATGATGGTTGTTATTACAGAAACCAATCTTTTGACTTTGATCATACTTGATGATGGTTATTCCAGAAACCAATCTTTTGACTTTGAGAGTACCTGATGATGGTTATTCCAGAAACCAATCTTTTGACTTTGAGAGTACCTGATGATGGTTGTTATTCCAGAAACCAATCTTTTGACTTTGAGCATACCTGATGATGGCTGTTATTCCCGAAACCAATCTTTTGACTTTGAGCATACCTGATGATGGTTATTCCAGAAACCATGAGCATACCTGATGATGGTTATTACAGAAACCAATCTTTTGACTTTGATCATACTTGATGATGGTTATTCCAGAAACCAATCTTTTGACTTTGAGAGTACCTGATGATGGTTATTCCAGAAACCAATCTTTTGACTTTAGCATACCTAATGATGGTTATTCCAGAAACCAATCTTTTGACTTTGAGCGTACCTGATGATGGTTGTTATTACAGAAACCAATATTTTGACTTTGATCATACTTGATGATGGTTATTCCAGAAACCAATCTTTTGACTTTGAGAGTACCTGATGATGGTTATTCCAGAAACCAATCTTTTGACTTTGAGCATACCTAATGATGGTTATTCCAGAAACCAATCTTTTGACTTTGAGCGTACCTGATGATGGTTGTTATTACAGAAACCAATCTTTTGACATTGAGCATACCTGATGATGGCTGTTATTCCCGAAACCAATCTTTTGACTTTGAGCATACCTGATGATGGTTATTACAGAAACCAATCTTTTGACTTTGATCATACTTGATGATGGTTATTCCAGAAACCAATCTTTTGACTTTGAGAGTACCTGATGATGGTTATTCCAGAAACCAATCTTTTGACTTTAGCATACCTAATGATGGTTATTCCAGAAACCAATCTTTTGACTTTGAGCGTACCTGATGATGGTTATTACAGAAACCAATCTTTTGACTTTGAGCGTACCTGATGATGGTTGTTATTACAGAAACCAATCTTTTGACATTGAGCATATCTGATGATGGTTGTTATTCCAGAAACCAATCTTTTGACTTTGAGCATACCTGATGATGGCTGTTATTCCAGAAACCAATCTTTTGACTTTGAGCATACCTGATGATGGTTATTCCAGAAACCAATCTTTTGACTTTGAGAGTACCTGATGATGGTGATTACAGAAACCAATCTTTTGACTTTGAGCGTACCTGATGATGGTTGTTATTACAGAAACCAATCTTTTGACTTTGATCATACTTGATGATGGTTATTCCAGAAACCAATCTTTTGACTTTGAGAGTACCTGATGATGGTTATTCCAGAAACCAATCTTTTGACTTTGAGAGTACCTGATGATGGTTGTTATTCCAGAAACCAATCTTTTGACTTTGAGCATACCTGATGATGGCTGTTATTCCCGAAACCAATCTTTTGACTTTGAGCATACCTGATGATGGTTATTCCAGAAACCATGAGCATACCTGATGATGGTTATTACAGAAACCAATCTTTTGACTTTGATCATACTTGATGATGGTTATTCCAGAAACCAATCTTTTGACTTTGAGAGTACCTGATGATGGTTATTCCAGAAACCAATCTTTTGACTTTAGCATACCTAATGATGGTTATTCCAGAAACCAATCTTTTGACTTTGAGCGTACCTGATGATGGTTGTTATTACAGAAACCAATATTTTGACTTTGATCATACTTGATGATGGTTATTCCAGAAACCAATCTTTTGACTTTGAGAGTACCTGATGATGGTTATTCCAGAAACCAATCTTTTGACTTTGAGCATACCTAATGATGGTTATTCCAGAAACCAATCTTTTGACTTTGAGCGTACCTGATGATGGTTGTTATTACAGAAACCAATCTTTTGACATTGAGCATACCTGATGATGGCTGTTTTTCCCGAAACCAATCTTTTGACTTTGAGCATACCTGATGATGGTTATTCCAGAAACCATGAGCGTACCTGATGATGGTTATTACAGAAACCAATCTTTTGACTTTGATCATACTTGATGATGGTTATTCCAGAAACCAATCTTTTGACTTTGAGAGTACCTGATGATGGTTATTCCAGAAACCAATCTTTTGACTTTAGCATACCTAATGATGGTTATTCCAGAAACCAATCTTTTGACTTTGAGCGTACCTGATGATGGTTATTACAGAAACCAATCTTTTGACTTTGAGCGTACCTGATGATGGTTGTTATTACAGAAACCAATCTTTTGACATTGAGCATACCTGATGATGGTTGTTATTCCAGAAACCAATCTTTTGACTTTGAGCATACCTGATGATGGCTGTTATTCCCGAAACCAATCTTTTGACTTTGAGCATACCTGATGATGGTTATTACAGAAACCAATCTTTTGACTTTGATCATACTTGATGATGGTTATTCCAGAAACCAATCTTTTGACTTTGAGAGTACCTGATGATGGTTATTCCAGAAACCAATCTTTTGACTTTAGCATACCTAATGATGGTTATTCCAGAAACCAATCTTTTGACTTTGAGCGTACCTGATGATGGTTATTACAGAAACCAATCTTTTGACTTTGAGCGTACCTGATGATGGTTGTTATTACAGAAACCAATCTTTTGACATTGAGCATATCTGATGATGGTTGTTATTCCAGAAACCAATCTTTTGACTTTGAGCATACCTGATGATGGCTGTTATTCCAGAAACCAATCTTTTGACTTTGAGCATACCTGATGATGGTTATTCCAGAAACCAATCTTTTGACTTTGAGAGTACCTGATGATGGTGATTACAGAAACCAATCTTTTGACTTTGAGCGTACCTGATGATGGTTGTTATTACAGAAACCAATCTTTTGACTTTGATCATACTTGATGATGGTTATTCCAGAAACCAATCTTTTGACTTTGAGAGTACCTGATGATGGTTATTCCAGAAACCAATCTTTTGACTTTGAGAGTACCTGATGATGGTTGTTATTCCAGAAACCAATCTTTTGACTTTGAGCATACCTGATGATGGCTGTTATTCCCGAAACCAATCTTTTGACTTTGAGCATACCTGATGATGGTTATTCCAGAAACCATGAGCATACCTGATGATGGTTATTACAGAAACCAATCTTTTGACTTTGATCATACTTGATGATGGTTATTCCAGAAACCAATCTTTTGACTTTGAGAGTACCTGATGATGGTTATTCCAGAAACCAATCTTTTGACTTTAGCATACCTAATGATGGTTATTCCAGAAACCAATCTTTTGACTTTGAGCGTACCTGATGATGGTTATTACAGAAACCAATCTTTTGACTTTGAGCGTACCTGATGATGGTTGTTATTACAGAAACCAATCTTTTGACATTGAGCATACCTGATGATGGTTATTCCAGAAACCAATCTTTTGACTTTGAGCGTACCTGATGATGGTTATTCCAGAAACCAATCTTTTGACTTTGAGCATACCTGATGATGGTTATTACAGAAACCAATCTTTTGATTTTGAGCATACCTGATGATGGTTGTTATTACAGAAACCAATCTTTTGACTTTGAGCATACCTGACGATGGTTATTCCAGAAACCAATCTTTTGACTTTGAGCGTACCTGATGATGGTTATTCCAGAAACCAATCTTTTGACTTTGAGCGTACCTGATGATGGTTATTACAGAAACCAATCTTTTGACTTTGAGCTTACCTGATGATGGTTGTTATTACAGAAACCAATCTTTTGACTTTGAGCGTACCTGATGATGGTTATTACAGAAACCAATCTTTTGACTTTGAGCATACCTGATGATGGTTATTCCAGAAACCAATCTTTTGACTTTGAGCATATCTGATGATGGTTGTTATTCCAGAAACCAATCTTTTGACTTTGAGCGTACCCGATGATGGTTGTTATTACAGAAACCAATCTTTTGACTTTGAGCGTACCTGATGATGGTTATTCCAGAAACCAATCTTTTGACTTTGAGCGTACCTGATGATGGTTATTACAGAAACCAATCTTTTGATTTTGAGCGTACCTGATGATGGTTGTTATTACAGAAACCAATCTTTTGACTTTGAGCGTACCTGATGATGGTTATTCCAGAAACCAATCTTTTGACTTTGAGCGTACCTGATGATGGTTATTACAGAAACCAATCTTTTGATTTTGAGCATACCTGATGATGGTTATTCCAGAAACCAATCTTTTGACTTTGAGCGTACCTGATGATGGTTATTCCAGAAACCAATCTTTTGACTTTGAGCGTACCTGATGATGGTTATTACAGAAACCAATCTTTTGACTTTGAGCTTACCTGATGATGGTTGTTATTCCAGAAACCAATCTTTTGACTTTGAGCGTACCTGATGATGGTTATTACAGAAACCAATCTTTTGACTTTGAGCGTACCTGATGATGGTTATTCCAGAAACCAATCTTTTGACTTTGAGCTTACCTGATGATGGTTGTTATTACAGAAACCAATCTTTTGACTTTGAGCGTACCTGATGATGGTTATTACAGAAACCAATCTTTTGACTTTGAGCGTATCTGATGATGGTTGTTATTCCAGAAACCAATCTTTTGACTTTGAGCGTACCTGATGATGGTTGTTATTACAGAAACCAATCTTTTGACTTTGAGCGTACCTGATGATGGTTATTCCAGAAACGCGTGGTGTCTACTAAATTATAAATCTACGGTATTTTAACAAGAGTAAGACGACTAGTGCCAGCAGTGGAATATAAACTGCTTTCCCTTGCAGAGTACATAAGGGCATCCTCGATTTTAGTGGGGTTCGTGCTGCTCAATCTTTAGGTTTTTATGTAATGTTCTATTTTGGACAATTGTTTGCCTTTTTGTCTTTTTTCTATAGGCCATTCCATTGTCTGTCCTTCGATTTATGTTTTCTGATTGAATACCCATTTGATATGTTCAAATTTTTCTTGTACAACTTTATTGAATCCGTTGTCATAACCTTTAACCTCTGACATCCCTCATCACACTAATTACTAAAAATGTAATTAAAAAATGACCCATTGATTGATATTTTGGTTTCTTTTTTTTTCATTTTTACTAGTATGAATGATCCCAGGTTAAGTTGATGATGTATTTTGTTTTGTTTTTTGAATCACCCCTATTAACGTGGTATCTATTTCCACTTACATGAAATTTATCTTCAGTACAAACAATGGTGATGTCAAAATAAATGTCACTACCAAACGGATAATCTCCTTCAAAATCTCGTTCTTCTTCTCCCCACCCGCCGAAGTTGGCATTCATTACAACTGTTTCTTCAGAAGGACGCGGGTTGAAGTGAAAAGCAATAGCTTCATTAGCGCTATCACAAGACAAGTTTATGTTGAATCTGAAAGTAAACAAATATTGAGGCATTCGACACAATCAGGTATTTCATTTATCATTAAAATATATATAAAAAAAGATTAGTTGAATTTACGGATACATTTGTTCACACCCGGTTTTTGGTGGGGTTCATGTTGTTCGATCATTAGTTTTCTGTGTATTGTTTTGTAGATCGTTGTTTGTCCCTTTGTCCTTTTTTTTCTGGCCATTGTGATGTCTGTCCTTCTTTGACTTACGGATTTCAATTACCGATTTGGTATATTCAAACTCTTCTTGTATTAGATATATACTATTCATGATTTATTTTGTGAGAATAGAATTCTCAACATGATATCAAATCAAAATAGAAGCAAGGAATATTTAAGAAATAAATCATAGATGCCAGAATGTGTTTTGAGTTTGAACATGGATTGGCGGATATTAGTATTTTATCCAGAGCCAGAGGCGAGGGATACAATTTACTAATATCCGCCAACCCATGTTAAAACTCAAAACACATTCTGGCTTCCATGATTTATTTCGATTCTGATATGTCTAAGAGTACAAATACGGTAGTATACTTTGATTGGAAGATGGTAATTTATATGTACGTTTGCGGAAAATGTCGCACACAATTTATGCTGCCAAATTCGAGCAGACGATAATTCATCAACATGTACATTTACGACGGAAAAGTCAGTCACATGCACCGGCGCATGTGCTAATGAGATTATACACAATCGATAAATCGCTCGTTTGTCTACAAAGCGAAAGAAAGATGTCATGTTAGAATTACTAATATAATGTAACCCAAGATTAAATTTTCGTATGAAAAAAATAATATCATTTTCCATTTGAACGATGATTTTTTCACCAATGAATACGCTAACGCAAATTCGTGAATTACTCCGTTGTTTGGTTAATGGTGGTATGTTTTTGTATGTAGAATACAAGTGTTGGCTTTTAACCCATGCATGAAGGGTTTTTGATAATTTTTCTCCCTATAATAGACAAACTAGACGATCACAAGAAACATATTTTGATAATTATCTATATAGATAAGGGCTTAGAAAAATATGTAGTAAAAGTATGTTTTACTTGCACATCAGAAAATGTAACTGCATATTTAATTATTGCTCAAGACAAAGAGGTTAAGCGTTTTCAACTAAAAGGACCAAAATATCGCCCTCCTTCTACAATAAACCGGAGGTGTCTTAATTTCTGGATGAGTACCACTGCATACAACCAAAGAAGCGCATCAGTTCAAAGTAACAAGTATGGCTCACAAGTTTGTACTTTCCATTTTTGTTCGTCCTTTGGTTTTCTTATTATTTTATGTTTTAATTGGAACTGTGATTTGTTTCTATTGTTTACTTACTGATACAGTATCATATTATGAAATTTTATTCTTAAGTCAAATTAACTATCTTTAATTCTCCACTCACCCACCGTCACCACGTGCTGCACCCCTGACACGGACAGCTTTGCCTATTTGCATTTTCCCAGGAATTTCCGACATGTATGGTGACCCCTACAGATAGATAATTGTTTGTCTAGCATATTTCTATTTGACCTATTTTAAAAACAGGATACAAATGTACAATGCTGAAACATAAGAGTAAACAGAAAACAGACTAGATAGGCTGTACTGACCATGTACTGCCAGACAACAGACTAGATAGGCTGTACTGACCATGTACTGCCAGACAACAGACTAGATAGGCTGTACTGACCATGTACTGCCAGACAACAGATTAGATAGGCTGTACTGACCATGTACTGCCAGACAACAGACTAGATAGGCTGTACTGACCATGTACTGCCAGGCAACAGACTAGATAGGCTGTACTGACCATGTACTGCCAGACAACAGACTAGATAGGCTGTACTGACCATGTACTACCAGACAACAGACTAGATAGACTGTACTGACCATGTACTGCCAGACAACAGACTAGATAGGCTGTACTGACCAGGTACTGCCAGACAACAGACTAGATAGGCTGTACTGACCAGGTACCACCAGACAACAGACTAGATAGGCTGTACTGACCATGTACTACCAGACAACAGACTAGATAGGCTGTACTGACCATGTACTGCCAGACAACAGACTAGATAGGCTGTACTGACCAGGTACTGCCAGACAACAGACTAGATAGGCTGTACTGACCAGGTACTGCCAGACAACAGACTAGATAGGCTGTACTGACCATGTACTGCCAGACAACAGACTAGATAGGCTGTACTGACCATGTACTGCCAGACAACAGACTAGATAGGCTGTACTGACCATGTACTGCCAGGCAACAGACTAGATAGGCTGTACTGACCATGTACTACCAGACAACAGACTAGATAGGCTGTACTGACCATGTACTGCCAGAAAACAGACTAGATAGACTGTACTGACCATGTACTGCTTGTCTAGTCACCATTGTAATACAATGGCTAATAATTGCATGAAAAGAAAAACAAATCTTCATCTCAAAACTATGCCCTAAATTATCATAATACTAGTCCTATAATGTCAGCTATGAAAAATAAAACAGTGTTTTGTAGATCACTGTTTATCCCTTTTTCCCTTTTCTTTTGGCCATTGTATTCTCGCCCGCCCTTCTTCGCTTTACGGCTTCTGGTATCTTCACACTTTTCATATCCAGCTCATAGATTAGAATACCTTTGGAACTATATTCAATAAAGGAAGTTATCTACAATTTCTGATCTATAAAATGATTATTCGCGTACAGTTTTGATTACATCGACTCATCAGTTTGTGAAAAGAAAGCCTTTTCAATATTTTCCAATACTATATACGGCATATGTTAATCTAAGTCCAACGATTTTCTTATGGACATCCACACGAGGAATCAGGTAGTACAGTTCATTTTCTTCAGTTTTGCAATTTCTGAAAACAAGACTGTCTGTTCTTATTTTAAACGATGTTTAGTGATGGTGATCATTTTGATATTCAGATCAACACAAAAAGCACAAATCTCTTTAAATAACCATCAAATGAGCATTCATATACAGCTTGAGTTCCACCATTTGTAGTACAAATTTAGCGGTAGTTTTAAGCCAATGCATCGCCTGTATCGCCGCATTAGACGGACGTATAACAACAAAGTCTGAAGGAATATTGAAGTCAATGGATGGTCTTGTGACTGAAAACACAATTCCTTCGACACAACAATAAAGCTAAATTACAAAAAAGAACATAGCTCTCTGACAACATGAACTCGTACAGAAACCAGAGGTTAAACGAGAACTTCAGAAGTATTAACATTTCTGAACCATTAATGACATCCGCGCGAAGTTTTCATTCCAGAAAACTAGTCATGCAAATTACTGAAGAAATCTCAAGATCATATAATAAATAGGTCTGCAAATTTTTAACGTAACCATGGTTTTAACGGTTGATAAATTATAAACAAAAATGAAATGAATAAAACAAATTTACAGAATAAGTCATTTCAATTCTCAAACTAACAAGCTGTATCCTAAAATGATACAAGTTTCCCTTAAATAACACACGCTATCTAAAAGCAAAAACATTTGCACTCCTCATTATATAGACCCAGATTAAGTTGTGGTACTCTACTCTACAGTTGAGAGGTACTCTACTCTCCAGTTGAGTGTTACTCTACTCTCCAGTTGAGAGTGGTACTCTACTCTACAGTTGAGAGTGGTACTCTACTCTCCAGTTGAGTGGTACTCTACTCTACAGTTGAGTGGTACTCTACTCTACAGTTGAGTGGTACTCTACTCTCCAGTTGAGTGGTACTCTACTCTCCAGTTGAGTGGTACTCTACTCTCCAGTTGAGTGGTATTCTACTCTACAGTTGAGTGGTACTCTACTCTCCAGTTGAGTGGTACTCTACTCTCCAGTTGAGTGGTACTCTACTCTCCAGTTGAGTGGTACTCTACTCTCCAGTTGAGTGGTACTCTACTCTCCAGTTGAGTGGTACTCTACTCTCCAGTTGAGTGGTACTCTACTCTCCAGTTGAGTGGTACTCTACTCTCCAGTTGAGTGGTACCCTACTCTACAGTTGAGTGGTACCCTACTCTACAGTTGAGTGGCACTCTACTCTACAGTTGAGTGGTACTCTCCTCTACAGTTGAGTGGTACTCTCCAGTTGAGTGGTACTCTACTCTCCAGTTGAGAGGTACTCTACTCTCCAGTTGAGAGGTACTCTACTCTCCAGTTGAGTGGTACTCTACTCTCCAGTTGAGTGGTACTCTACTCTCCAGTTGAGAGGTACTCTACTCTCCAGTTGAGTGGTACTCTACTCTCCAGTTGAGTGGTACTCTACTCTCCAGTTGAGTGGTACTCTACTCTCCAGTTGAGTGGTACTCTACTCTCCAGTTGAGGGGTACTCTACTCTCCAGTTGAGGGGTACTCTACTCTACAGTTGAGTGGTACTCTCCAGTTGAGTGGTACTCTACTCTCCAGTTGAGTGGTACTCTACTCTCCAGTTGAGTGGTACTCTACTCTCCAGTTGAGTGGTATTCTACTCTCCAGTTGAGTGGTACTCTACTCTCCAGTTGAGTGGTACTCTACTCTCCAGTTGAGTGGTACTCTACTCTCCAGTTGAGTGGTACCCTACTCTACAGTTGAGTGGTACCCTACTCTACAGTTGAGTGGTACCCTACTCTACAGTTGAGTGGCACTCTACTCTACAGTTGAGTGGTACTCTCCTCTACAGTTGAGTGGTACTCTCCAGTTGAGTGGTACTCTACTCTCCAGTTGAGAGGTACTCTACTCTCCAGTTGAGTGGTACTCTACTCTCCAGTTGAGAGGTACTCTACTCTCCAGTTGAGTGGTACTCTACTCTCCAGTTGAGTGGTACTCTACTCTCCAGTTGAGTGGTACTCTACTCTCCAGTTGAGTGGTACTCTACTCTCCAGTTGAGTGGTACTCTACTCTCCAGTTGAGTGGTACTCTACTCTCCAGTTGAGGGGTACTCTACTCTCCAGTTGAGGGGTACTCTACTCTACAGTTGAGTGGTACTCTACAGTTGAGTGGTACTCTACAGTTGAGTGGTACTCTACTTTCCAGTTGAATGGTACTCTACTCTCCAGTTGAGTGGTACTCTACTCTCCAGTTGAGTGGTACTCTACTCTCCAGTTGAGTGGTACTCTACTCTCCAGTTGAGTGGTACTCTACTCTACAGTTGAGTGGTACTCTACTCTCCAGTTGAGTGGTACTCTACTCTCCAATTGAGTGGTACTCTACTCTCCAGTTGAGTGGTACTCTACTCTCCAGTTGAGAGGTACTCTACTCTACAGTTGAGTGGTACTCTACTCTCCAGTTGAGTGGTACTCTACTCTACAGTTGAGAGGTACTCTACTCTCCAGTTGAGTGGTACTCTACAGTTGAGTGGTACTCTACTCTCCAGTTGAGTGGTACTCTACTCTACAGTTGAGTGGTACTCTACTCTCCAGTTGAGTGGTACTCTACTCTCCAGTTGAGTGGTACTCTACTCTCCAGTTGTGTGGTACTCTACTCTCCAGTTGAGTGGTACTCTACTCTCCAGTTGAGTGGTACTCTACTCTCCAGTTGAGTGGTACTCTACTCTACAGTTGAGAGGTACTCTACTCTCCAGTTGAGTGGTACTCTACTCTGCAGTTGAGTGGTACTCTACTCTGCAGTTGAGTGGTACTCTACTCTCCAGTTGAGTGGTACTCTACTCTCCAGTTGAGAGGTACTCTACTCTACAGTTGAGTGGTACTCTACAGTTGAGTGGTACTCTACTCTCAAGTTGAGTGGTACTCTACTCTCCAGTTGAGTGGTACTCTACTCTAGTTGAGTGGTACTCTACTCTCCAGTTGAGTGGTACTCTACTCTACAGTTGAGTGGTACTCTACTCTCCAGTTGAGTGGTACTCTACTCTAGTTGAGTGGTACTCTACTCTACAGTTGAGTGGTACTCTACTCTACAGTTGTGTGGTACTCTACTCTCCAGTTGAGTGGTACTCTACTCTCCAGTTGAGTGGTACTCTACTCTACAGTTGAGTGGTACTCTACTCTACAGTTGAGTGGTACTCTACTGTAGTTGAGTGGTACTCTACTCTCCAGTTGAGTGGTACTCTACTCTCCAGTTGAGAGGTACACTACTCTACAGTTGAGTGGTACTCTACTCTACAGTTGAGTGGTACTCTACTCTCCAGTTGAGTGGTACTCTACTCTTCAGTTGAGAGGTACTCTACTCTCCAGTTGAGTGGTACTCTACTCTCCAGTTGAGTGGTACTCTACTCTACAGTTGAGTGGTACTCTACTCTACAGTTGAGTGGTACTCTACTGTAGTTGAGTGGTACTCTACTCTCCAGTTGAGTGGTACTCTACTCTCCAGTTGAGAGGTACACTACTCTACAGTTGAGTGGTACTCTACTCTACAGTTGAGTGGTACTCTACTCTCCAGTTGAGTGGTACTCTACTCTCCAGTTGAGTGGTACTCTACTCTCCAGTTGAGTGGTACTCTACTCTCCAGTTGAGTGGTACTCTACTCTACAGTTGAGTGGTACTTTACTCTACAGTTGAGTGGTACTCTACTCTACAGTTGAGTGACCCTACTCTCCAGTTGAGAGGTACTCTACTCTACAGTTGAGTGGTACTCTACTCTACAGTTGAGTGGTACTCTACTCTACAGTTGAGTGGTACTCTACTCTACAGTTGAGTGGTACTCTACTTCTATAGATAAATGGTACATCTAGATATCTTTATTGTTTTGGTGCTATTTTGGTGAATATATAATTATAAGTTTTGTTTCTGAAACTATACGACGGAAAAGTGATTAAACATGGACGATATTATCATAGAAAATTGTTTTTGCTTTGTTAAGAAAGTTATGTGCTTAGCAAATGAAATATTCTTCTTTCTGTCTTCTGAGAAATGTTATTTTTTGTACTCCTTTTGGTCACGATTACCTTGTAATGATGTCCATGATATATTTTGAATAAAATGATTGTAACGGAACTAAATAGGTTTGGTTTATGGTGTTTAACGCCACTTCAACAATATTTCAGTTATATCGTGGCGATCAGTTTTATTGGTGGAGGAAACCGGAGTACACGGAGAAAACCACCGATCTGTCGCAAGTCACTGACAAACTTTATCACATAATGTTGTATCGAGTACACCTCGCCACGAACGGGGGTCGAACTCACAATGTTAGTGGTGATAGGTACTGACTGTGCAGGTAATTGTAAATTCAACTACCATACGATCACGACCACGAGGGCTCCCGGAACTAAATAAGAAACAATTGTATCAAAGAGGCTTCATAGATATGCTTACATATTTATCTTGGAATTGGACATTATAATACTCTGCACCAACACCAAGCTGTAAGAACCGTCCTCTAGCTGGGTCTACTCTATGTCCATAATTAATAAAAGGTTTTCCATTCACATACGTATGGTATCCATCTTCGGTAACTTCTATTCGGAGGAGGAAGTTACTTCCCTTTCCGAATGGAAAATTTGGCTGGTCTCTCTCTTCTCCTCCCCATTCTCCTCCTGACAACGTATTTCTAACGACTACACTATCTTCTTGTCGAGGATTGAAATGAAACAATATATCTCCACCATCTTCAGCTTCCCTCAAATTGATCGCAAATCTAAAATAAATAATATTTCATTTTCAAGACAAGTATTCTGATATTGTAACTTAAGAACAATCGTAGATTTACAGTGAAATTCAACAATAAACACCGCATCGGTGTGTAATGGTTAGCGTGCTCGCCTCGAGTGTGGTACATCATGGGTTCGATCCCCAATCGAGTCAAACCAAAGACTATACAATTGATATTTGTTGCTTCTCCGCTAAGCATTAAGCAGAAAGAGCAAAGCATGCAGCATTAAGGAGAAAGAGCAAAGACTGGTTGGCTCGGAATCAGAATAATGTGTCCGAGAGGGGCGACACGTCTATCCGCGGACTGTTGTTTCAGTGAGATAGCACTATAAAAATCCAACTAAGCGTGTTGATCTAGTACAAAGCGGACATCATCATCATCTCATTGAAAATTAACTTATTCTCGCCATGATATAGTTGGCGTTAAACAACAATCAATTACTCACTCAACAATAGACAGAAAATCGTCTTAAAAAAGTAAGCGTCTATACTAAAATCTGAAAACTGTATCGAACGTTTTCAAAACTAACATTTACTACTTTGTATTCTCCATTTGAATGATTAATTTTTATTTTATTGTGTGTAGTAAACATAAGAAAAACAAAAGGAGGAATCAATAATGGACAATCCAGAGACACGTGCCTCACGTGCCAGACGAGAAACAAAACAAAAACCATATGGTAACAACTAAAGCTAAAATGGGAAGCACAACAGACATCACATAAAACCGGGATGAACCTGGGTGCTCGCTAAGTATACAGTTCCTGATTCCTATAGGGCATCCACTGTGCTACTCATACGCCTAATCATGTCCGGTAAAAGCACGACATAGCGCTTATACATACAGTGTATGTTATGTATTTATACCATACATTATACATATATATATATATATATACAGAAAGTTCTCTGAATTAAAGTTGGATGTTTCTAATGTAATTCATGATGTCCCTCCAACTTTTATATGTTTTAGCGTGTACATCAATATAATAATGTTTGTAAAAAAAATAGTAAACAGTGCTATAATCAATAAGATATTACTCTACAAGTAAAATAGGAGATAAAGTGTACGGTATGAAATCCAACACACAACATGACAAGATCAACAAATGACAAATGACACTCACCAAGAACACGCAGAGATACAGTGTAAGTATGTAATCCAACACACAACATGACAAGATCAACAAATGACAAACGACACTCACCAAGAACACGCAGAGATACAGTGTAAGTATGTAATCCAACACACAACATGACAAGATCAACAAATGACAAACGACACTCACCAAGAACACGCAGAGATACAGTGTAAGTATGTAATCCAACACACAACATGACAAGATCAACAAATGACAAACGACACTCACCAAGAACACGCAGAGATACAGTGTAAGTATGTAATCCAACACACAACATGACAAGATAAACAAATAACAAACAACACTCACCAAGAACACACTGAGATACAGTGTAAGTATGTAATCCAACACACAACATGACAAGATAAACAAATAACAAACAACACTCACCAAGAACACGCAGAGATACAGTGTAAGTATGAAATCCAACACACAACATGACAAGATAAACACATAATAAACAACACTCACCAAGAACACACAGAGATACAGTGTAAGTATGAAATCCAACACACAACATGACAAGATAAACAAATAAACAATACTCACCAAGAACACGCAGAGATACAGTGTAAGTATGAAATCCAACACACAACATGACAAGATAAACACATAATAAACAACCTCACAAAGAACACCCAGAGATACAGTGTAAGTATGAAATCCAACACACAACATGACAAGATAAACAAATAACAAACAACACTCACAAAGAACACCCAGAGATACAGTGTAAGTATGAAATCCAACACACAACATGACAAGATAAACAAATAACAAACAACACTCACAAAGAACACCCAGAGATACAGTGTAAGTATGAAATCCAACACACAACATGACAAGATAAACAAAGAACAAACAACACTCACAAAGAATACACAGAGATACAGTGTAAGTATGAAATCCAACACACAACATGACAAGATAAACAAAAAACAAACAACACTCACAAAGAACACCCAGAGATACAGTGTAAGTATGAAATCCAACACACAACATGACAAGATAAACAAATAACAAACAACACTCACAAAGAATACACAGAGATACAGTGTAAGTATGAAATCCAACACACAACATGACAAGATAAACAAATAACAAACAACACTCAACAAGAACACACAGAGATACAGTGTAAGTATGAAATCCAACACACAACATGACAAGATAAACAAATAAACAACACTCACCAAGAACACACAGAGATACAGTGTAAGTATGAAATCCAACACACAACATGACAAGATAAACAAATAACAAACAACACTCACAAAGAACACGCAGAGATACAGTGTAAGTATGAAATCCAACACACAACATGACAAGATAAACAAATAACAAACGACACTCACCAAGAACACGCAGAGATACAGTGTAAGTATGAAATCCAACACACAACATGACAAGATAAACAAATAACAAACAACACTCACAAAGAACACACTGAGATACAGTGTAAGTATGAAATCCAACACACAACATGACAAGATAAACAAATAACAAACGACACTCACCAAGAACATGCAGAGATACAGTGTAAGTATGAAATCCAACACACAACAGGACAAGATAAACAAATAACAAACAACACTCACCAAGAACACACTGAGATACAGTGTAAGTATGAAATCCAACACACAACATGACAAGATAAACAAATAACAAACAACACTCACCAAGAACACACAGAGATACAGTGTAAGTATGAAATCCAACACACAACATGACAAGATAAACAAATAAACAACACTCACCAAGAACACGCAGAGATACAGTGTAAGTATGAAATCCAACACACAACATGACAAGATAAACAAATAACAAACAACACTCACAAAGAACACACTGAGATACAGTGTAAGTATGAAATCCAACACCCAACATGACAAGATAAACAAATAACAAACAACACTCACCAAGAACACACAGAGATACAGTGTAAGTATGATGTCCAACACACAACAGGACAAGATAAACAAACAAACAACACTCACCAAGAACACGCAGAGATACAGTGTAAGTATGAAATCCAACACACAACATGACAAGATAAACAAATAACAAACGACACTCACCAAGAACACGCAGAAATACAGTGTAAGTATGAAATCCAACACACAACATGACAAGATAAACAAATAACAAACGACAGTCACCAAGAACACGCAGAGATACAGTGTAAGTATGAAATCCAGCACAAAACATGACAAGATAAACAAATAACAAACAACACTCACAAAGAACACACAGAGATACAGTGTAAGTATGAAATCCAACACACAACATGACAAGATAAACAAATAACAAAGAACACTCACAAAGAACACGCAGAGATACAGTGTAAGTATGAAATCCAACACACAACATGACAAGATAAACAAATAACAAACGACACTCACCAAGAACACGCAGAGATACAGTGTAAGTATGAAATCCAACACACAACATGACAAGATAAACAAATAACAAACAACACTCACAAAGAACACACTGAGATACAGTGTAAGTATGAAATCTAACACACAACATGACAAGATAAACAAATAACAAACAACACTCACAAAGAACACACAGAGATACAGTGTAAGCATGAAATCCAACACACAACAGGACAAGATAAACAAACAAACAACACTCACCAAGAACACGCAGAGATACAGTGTAAGTATGAAATCCAACACACAACATGACAAGATAAACAAATAACAAACAACACTCACCAAGAACACACTGAGATACAGTGTAAGTATGAAATCCAACACACAACATGACAAGATAAACAAATAACAAACAACACTCACCAAGAACGTGCAGAGATACAGTGTAAGTATGAATTCCAACACACAACATGACAAGATAAACAAATAACAAACAACACTCACAAAGAACACACTGAGATACAGTGTAAGTATGAAATCCAGCACACAACATGACAAGATAAACAAATAACAAACGACACTCACCAAGAATACACAGAGATACAGTGTAAGTATGAAATCCAACACACAATATGACAAGATAAACAAATAAACAACACTCACCAAGAACACGCAGAGATACAGTGTAAGTATGAAATCCAACACACAACATGACAAGATAAACAAATAACAAACAACACTCACCAAGAACACACAGAGATACAGTGTAAGTATGAAATCCAACACACAACATCACAAGATAAACAAATAAACAACACTCACCAAGAACACGCAGAGATACAGTGTAAGTATGAAATCCAACACACAACATGACAAGATAAACAAATAACAAACGACACTCACCAAGAACACGCAGAGATAGTGTAAGTATGAAATCCAACACACAACATGACAAGATAAACAAATAACAAACAACACTCACAAAGAACACACTGAGATACAGTGTAAGTATGAAATCCAACACACAACATGACAAGATAAACAAATAACAAACAACACTCACCAAGAACATGCAGAGATACAGTGTAAGTATGAAATCCAACACACAACATGACAAGATAAACAAATAACAAACAACACTCACAAAGAACACACTGAGATACAGTGTAAGTATGAAATCCAACACACAACATGACAAGATAAACAAATAACAAACAACACTCACAAAGAACACACAGAGATACAGTGTAAGTATGAAATCCAACACACAACAGGACAAGATAAACAAACAAACAACACTCACCAAGAACACGCAGAGATACAGTGTAAGTATGAAATCCAACACACAACATGACAAGATAAACAAATAACAAACAACACTCACCAAGAACACACTGAGATACAGTGTAAGTATGAAATCCAACACACAACATGACAAGATAAACAAATAAACAACACTCACCAAGAACACGCAGAGATACAGTGTAAGTATGAAATCCAACACACAACATGACAAGATAAACAAATAACAAACAACACTCACAAAGAACACACTGAGATACAGTGTAAGTATGAAATCCAACACCCAACATGACAAGATAAACAAATAACAAACAACACTCACCAAGAACACACAGAGATACAGTGTAAGTATGAAATCCAACACACAACATGACAAGATAAACAAATAAACAAGACTCACCAAGAACACGCAGAGATACAGTGTAAGTATGAAATCCAACACACAACATGACATGATAAACAAACAAACAACACTCACCAAGAACACGCAGAGATACAGTGTAAGCATGAAATCCAACACACAACATGACAAGATAAACAAATAACAAACAACACTCACCAAGAACACACTGAGATACAGTGTAAGTATGAAATCCAACACACAACATGACAAGATAAACAAATAACAAACAACTCTCACCAAGAACACACAGAGATACAGTGTAAGTATGAAATCCAACACACAACATGACAAGATAAACAAATAAACAACACTCACCAAGAACACGCAGAGATACAGTGTAAGTATGAAATCCAACACACAACATGACAAGATAAACAAATAACAAACAACACTCACAAAGAACACACTGAGATGCAGTGTAAGTATGAAATCCAACACCCAACATGACAAGATAAACAAATAACAAACAACACTCACCAAGAACACACAGAGATACAGTGTAAGTATGATATCCAACACACAACAGGACAAGATCAACAAACAAACAACACTCACCAAGAACACGCAGAGATACAGTGTAAGTATGAAATCCAACACACAACATGACAAGATAAACAAATGACAAACGACACTCACCAAGAACACGCAGAGATACAGCGTAAGTATGAAATCCAACACACAACATGACAAGATAAACAAATAAACAACACTCACCATGAACACGCAGAGATACAGTGTAAGTATGAAATCCAACACACAACATGACAAGATAAACAAATAACAAACAACACTCACAAAGAACACACTGAGATACAGTGTAAGTATGAAATCCAACACACAACATGACAAGATAAACAAATAACAAACAACACTCACCAAGAACACGCAGAGATACAGTGTAAGTATGAAATCCAACACACAACATGACAAGATAAACAAATAACAAACAACACTCACAAAGAACACACTGAGATACAGTGTAAGTATGAAATCCAACACACAACATGACAAGATCAACAAATAACAAACAACACTCACCAAGAACACACGGAGAAGATGAAACAATTAAGCAATAGACCTCGAACATCTAACTTGAAACAGTAACTTCAACAGAAATGGCGTTAATGCGCTTCTATGAAATTCAAACCCTTCATTAAAATAATAAAAAATATTCTGATCCTTCTGGATCATACGAACTCGTTATGTTAATATGAAATTTGTTCACGCCACGATATAGATGAAATACTGCTAAAGTTGGCGTTAAACTCCAATCAATCAATCAACCTCACTGTCGTTTGTTGTGTTGTTTGCATGATAGTATTTTTGTATCCCTTGCGCTAAGTTAGATTACAGAAGAGTAAACGTGGCACCAAATTGAACAAATCATCAATAAAACATCCGATATACGACGGTCATTAGTGATGTTAACTCCATTTGTCTTACGTTAACCACGTCTCCATACGTCAACAAACCGTCAAAGATTCTAAGACCACTATAAATATGACCAGTTCCGGATTTAGATAAAGAAAGGCCCTAGGCTATTCTACTTGTGAGGCCCCTCCCAATTCCCCACCAACACGACTGGAGGAAGTTGGAAGTGTGCTTACTAAATTTCAATAATGACAAGGATGATGAAATTCTGCAATATTCTGAAATGGAGTGCAACTGTGTAAGGAAAATTACTGAAGAGTTATTTAGAAGGTTCAGCATAAGTGTGAAAGTCCAATAACAGTGTTAAAAATAGTATACACCTTGGCCGGAGGCCCCCTAAATTGTGAGGCCCTAGGCCTCAGCCTATCAAGCCTATAGGTAAATCCAGCACTGAATATGACCAGGACCTGGATATACAAGTCGTGGTCATTGTTGTGTCCAGTGAGTAAAGGTGAGAGATGATTGTTTGTTTTGTTGATATTGGTGGAATTGTTGACAATTGAACTGTTTAAACTTTCTTTTCATAAATACGACCATACTTAGCTACGCCTCACTGGCTTTATTTTCAATATTTATCCGGAATTTACTATCACTATTGTAACAACACACATCAAAATGACGTTAACATAAATTATTGAAAGCATTACAAACTTGTATTGTGGTTATAATACTTATATGCAGTTACAATTCCATTTTCAGAGCTCTAAAGAAAATCAAGTATGCTTTGTATAATATCGATGATGCATAAAACCACAGATATCTATAACTACACCGCGTAATGACAATTTTATTGGGTAAATTAGTAGTATTACATCTTTACTTACAGTTCTTGATTATGAGCAACTCTTCCACGGAGTAAAAGCTGTTTCCCTGGGTGTAACCCACCTGGGATAGGTAATATTACAGGTACTACCTAGATTAATTAAATATTATATTTTTAAAGACGTTGATAATTTCAGTTTCAATCTTGTCATAAAGTAATAATACTATGATGTTACATCTATATCCTCAAGTTCCCATGTGGACAATTGTGGATCTTTGACTAGTAAAGGGGTGCATCTCCTACTTCATTGAATACCTTTTCTACGTTTTAGTATCTCACAGGCAATAGATTACATAAATGTGAGGATCGATTCGTAAACTTAATTGTAAGAAAACTGTGTATGCTAATATTGATACACTATTTAAGATGGGAAAGTGGATTAACTTCTTTCACCACAACTGTTTACTACAACCCAAAAGGAGTTTGGGTTTATGTACTTATATAATTTTGTATTTAAGCGTAGAGTTCGAGATAAAGCAAGGATTTATAAAATACGATCTGGCAGAGCATATGCATTGTCTGGAAGGTAGAGTACCGATTGACGATCTTTATTTTAGTATACTGTTTTAAGCAGACGATATAGCTTTGATTGCACATGATGAAAACAGTTTACAACTCATGTTGGATATAATCTTTGAATGGTGTATGATATACAAGTTATCTATTAATGTGAATAAGACTAAATTAAAATAATGCATTTTCGATTGCAGTTAATTTACAAGGTCTGACTTCAATTTTCGTAGTTCTTAAACTAATTCCGAACGTTCCAAATTTATTGAATACATCTCTACTTACAGTTCTTGATTATTCTTTATATTAATGCACTAAATTGATTGACATTTTAAATTGTTTTTGATATCCAGCACTATTTATTTTGCCAAAAATGTTTTGTGCGAAGAATATTATTTTCGTAAGTACTGTACATGTGTACTTTTTCTCTTGTTATTTATATAACTAAAAAAATAATAAAATGTGTGACATTAGTTTTAGCATGCAGATGAAATATAATGCTGAAATTTTACAGAGCAAAATATTTTTGAGTTTTTTTAACTGAAATGTAGAACAGCAATAAAATACTTGAACTTGAGTCTAAGACCGTGTTCACATATATAGATCGATTGCGATCGGTTTTATGTAATTCGATTCAGTTTGAAACCGCTTTGTGTTCAGAATGGATCGATCTCGAACCGATTGCAATCGTTTCCGGTAATAACCACTGTTCACATTGCTCATCTGATTCGATCTCGAATCGATTCAATTTTCTGTTGTCTTCCGGGAACGTGCCATCAGCAGACTGTTGCTTGGATATAATCATGACTGATCTTGCAAATAGAGTGTTGTTTATGCTTATTTGCATTTTAAATGCAATGATAGTTTACTTTATGACCATAAGACTGCTTCAAAGGAGGATCTACAGACTTTTTATTCAACGCATGCCTAATGAACACGTTTTGAACCGATCTCGAATCGATTTAGTTGTTCTCATCTAACTGTGAAGCGCTCTAGTTTAGAGCGATCTAATTTAGACCACATATTTTATGGATCTCAAATTAGACCGATTGCGATCGATCTTTCTTTGGTGTGAACATTGAAATCGATCTCGAAGCGATCGATCTAAATACGCTTAGTGTGAACAGGGTCTTAGTGTAACGTTAGATTGTCTCCCATGTTCATGTACATCCATATTCCAAAGTGAGTGGTCATGTATTTGGCCTGTTTCTACAATTTTGATATTTTGATTTTGGAATTGTTCCGACAGTGTGGTACATTTTGTTTTTCATTTTTATTCTTACTGATTTATAATGTCAATGTCTCATAATAAAGATTTTCAATCGGATATTGATTGTTTTATTTGAAAATACAACAATATAAATTGTATATATACATGTATATCTTATGACAATTACTTTAATAAAAAATAATGTATTATTTAATAGAAAAATGGCAGGTTGGTTTACCTTCACATTTGTTTAAATAACACAGTGTAATTACACACTAGATTAGATATAGCAGGAAGTTCATCTTTATAATTTATTATTGAAACTAAGGGTCTCCTCATCGTGTGCCAAAGAACAATATGAAATTTCCTTATAAGTTTTCGAAAAGCAATAAATGCATGTAAAATATTGCTTTTAATAAAAATCCAGGTTAAATTTCTGGAATGCAGCCATTTAAACTATGAAATATTTAATTAAGATGTCTTTGTAATTTGGCATGCCAAACTGCCTTATGTGGCTGCAAGTGACATTCTTTACGTATTGTGCTTATGAGAAAAACGAAGTTGTAGATCTTTGAATATCTAAGACATTAAATCACATCGGTGGTGTATTGGTTATTGTGCTCGCGTCGAGGGTTCGTGGGTTCGAGTCCCGGTAGGGTCAAACCAAAAACAATAAAATTGGCATTTGTTGCTTCTCCGCTAAGTGTACAGCATTCAGGTGAAAGAGCAGACTGGTTGGCTCGGATACAGGATGATGTTTCCCAGGGGAGCGACATGTCTATTCGCGAATTGTTGTTTCAGTATGTTGGCAAAATAAAAATCCAACTAATCGTGTTTAGTCTGGTATTAAGCGAACCTCATTATCATTTCATCAAATGCATCTTAATCTAGCCATCATAATTATAGCTGGGTTTTTTTAATTTGAGGTTAAACAATAACCACTCTCTCACTCTAAGACTTTATTGATATAGTTTATAGCTGATATATGAGAAACGATAAATAAAAGACTATGCACATCCGAATAGATTGCCTATAAAATTGCATACGCAATGTTAACCGATGACGAGCTACGCATCCATTATATACGTTTAAATTTAGCAATTTCCAATTGTGTCTGTATGATCTATACTCAGAAAGGGATAAAGAGTTCTCAATAAACGGAGAGAAATCTTTTTAACATTTATGACTGTTCGCTAGATTAGCTGGAATTGCATATTAGAATTTGCACAGTAACAAGTCTGGCTTTCTGAAATTGAAAACAAGAGAATTGCTCGGGTATGGTGTTTGCCCCTACATATTTTAGCATTAGGGTTGGTACTGTTTTTGAGAGCCAGGTTCTTGCTATATTGTTCAGGGAGTGTCTCTGTTAATATCATTATGTAACGAGGTTTGATTGTGTTTGGATGCAAACACAGAAGTCCCCAAACGACCCCCATATCAGAATTCAGGGCATTATTAGGGTCCCTGTTGTCAGAAGTAATAGAATTTGAGAGGTGAGCAGAAATTAAAAAATAATGTATGAACATGTTTCTTTTGTAAACCTCACCCCTATTTGGACCCCTTTTAAAACAAAAAATGGATATCAATTTTCATTGAAATCGGAGAACATTGAAATTTTGCCGATTTTGTTGGCGGCCAATTTGAAAATGGCGGCCATTCGCTCGCGATTTTTTTTTGTCAGAATATTCTACCAACCCTATTTAATATATATGCCAAGTCTTGTGGAAATCCCTTTAGCAGTTTCCGATATAAGTGAGGTCAAAAATTTTGACATATGTTCATAATAATAATAATAATAATAATAATAAGAAGAAACGATGCAAAAACAATAAGTCTCCAAACTTCGTTTGGGGACTTAATAATAATAAGAAACGGTGCAAAAAAAAATAAGTCTCCAAACTTTGTTTGGGGACTTAATAAGAAACAGAGCAAACACAATATGTCTCCTGCAACTTCGTTTGGGGGACATAATAAGAAACGGAGCAAACACAAAAAGATATGATATTATATGGTTCCCAAACGATGGATATCAATTCGGAACATCATAATCTACTTGGAATCCAAATTTCGCCCAAATCGGAGGATTTTTGTATTTTGGCGGCCATTTTTGGTTCAAAATGGCCACCATAGCAAACCAAAATGGTCGCCATATGGTGCAGCATGTCTTATTCCCTGTAAATATCCATTTCCATTGAAATCTGTTCGTTTTGAATTTCTAACGATTTTTTTAATTTTTATATTGGTGGCCATTTTGAAATGACGGCCTTTTTGAAAATTTTAATAACAAAGAGCACAACTTTGAGTGATGATCTATTTTTGTGTCAAGTTTCAAAAGAATCCGCTGTACGATTTGAATTTAACATTTTTTGCACCTTGGTTACCATGGCAACGGTCGTCATTTTGAATTTTTTCAACCCCCCAATAGCTGCCACACACTACGGTGGATATTCTTACAAAGTTTCATGAAGTTTGATGAAAAGAATCTAAAATGTTTTTTAATCCCCCCTTTTTTGTTTCTATGGCAACTGCGGCAAAGTTTGTCCAACCGATTCCGATTTTTTTTGGCTTATCTCGTTCCACTAGATGTGGATGTTGTTCCTAACAAGTTTGATCAATTTCTGTTCAGCGAGTAACCTGCTATGATCCTTTTTGTGTTTTTCAATTTTTTTAGCATTTTGGTCGTTTCCATGGCAACGGCGGCCATTTTGAAAATTCCGAAAGTAGTCTGTACATCTACTCATAGTGCTTAACATTCCTGTGAAGTTTCATTGATTTCCGTTCAGTAGTCGCCGAGAAATGTGTCGGATAAACTTTTGGCGGAAGAAAGAAAGAAAGAAAGAAAGAATAATAATAATAAGAAGAAGAAGAAGAAGAAACGGTGCAAAGACAATAAGTCTCTAAACTTCGTTTGGGGACTTAATAACACATTTTATACTACACTTCCTGATCTTTAACTTTACGTTCATTCACTGCTTTTGATTAAATTACGACATTTGATAAATGGCAATAAACTGGACGTAAGATTTTGTTGCATAATAATTCACAGGTAAATGTCACTGATGACACCTAGTTTAAATAATACATGCATAGAAATATATGAGATTTTCAAAACCCAACTGCACCTTGTACCTAATACATACAATATCAGTACATTGTCGGAAAATATAAAATTTATTTGCACAAACTTTAGAAACAGGTAGAAAAGCGAGCAGTTCGGAGCGAGTGTAAATTATTGTAATATTTTAATCCTAGTAAATATGATCCATGGACTTGTTTTACTAGTAACTGTCGGGACAAATTGTCTTATTTATAAACATATATTCTTTGCGTTAAAGGATGTAATGATAAAATGAAGAAAAAACATACCACACTCTGGGAACATTTCTAATATTCAATAGAAAAGTCGTAGAAAGAGGTAAAATACATGACCACTGACTTTCTTGGTTTGGGACAGACATTTCAATAAACTAGTTTTATGTGCATGCATTTAGAAGCCATTCTTGTAGAGCATTAAAGTGTGATATTACACGGGACAACATGTAATATCGATCATGGAAGAACATCTTTATTATTATATCTACATGGTACGATATATATTTATCTATATCTGTCATAATAAAACATCTATTAATCACAGGGCGTTTTTTTAAATTAGTATATTTTGCTGATATATTTATGTTTGTTTCTTCAAAATTCACGATCAATATAATTTTTTCTCTAGCTCACACCACGTTCTTTCCTTGACCTATGTCTGAACTAAAAGCAAAAAGGTGTTATATGTACTATTAATATAATTACAATGTATTGTACTTGTTAGAATGCCAATGAAATAAGATAAACGTGTACTTACTATACGGTTATAGCTGTATGACATAACTGCTGATTCTGTAAAAAATACAAATAACTCACTCAAATTGTGTCTGCCAATTCAAAAGTAGAATTTAAATACACCTATGTAAATGCACTTATATATTTACCCTTTAAATATTCACCTACATCTATATACTGTGTTCAACAGACCGATCGTTTAAATCCGAGTGCTCTACTTGTCGGCTTACAGATGGCGCAAGCAAATATCATGTGAATCATGATAGCGGTTGTATATACATACGTAGGTGTAGAAAGTGGTTTAATACATGTATTTTTTGTAATACAATCATGACCAGACAAAAATAAGATTCTTTACATACAAATTTACTCAGAAAATCGTTTTTAGCATAATACTACACATTAAAATGGACATTGATATTAATTTAATTTGTCAAAGCTCTAAATTTAGTCATTATACCTTTACAAAAAATTACTGATTTATATAAAATTGCATGAGATGAAGAAAAACAGTTTTTGATTGCCGTATAAATGTAGAAATAATAATTGGTCATTAAACATAAAGATAAATTAATCATGTTATTTACAGACGATATGCTCACTGAAATCCCCAGAACTCTCGCAGTGGTATATATGTACATTGAAGAAATTCCACGCCTCAAAAACAAAACTTTAAACCTACCAGTCAAAATAGAAAAATTCATCAAATAATTTCTTCAAATTCAGGCGATCTTTTGGTCCGAGACTTGTCTTGTTACAACTGTGGTGATTGCTTTATTGGCAAAATACAAAGCTGAGAAAAAGGAGAATTCATTGGTAACCATAGGAGAGTTACAATGATAGAAACTGCATGTGAAAACAAGGACGAACGTATAGATTCTGATTCCAATACACTCCGAATTTTTTGTTGAGAAAGGTATGGTGGTTGCAGTTTTATCTTACGATCCGAATCATGTGTACTACTTTCAAAAACTGACAACAAGCCCAGAACTAATTGAACAGAAATTTTCTGATAGTTAGAGTGACACCTCTGATCGTGTTTCAAAAATTATAAGAGGATTATATTACGACAGGGTACAAAGCAAGCCCTTTTTATTTCAACTGATTTCTCGGAAAACTGCCGCGTGTTATTCTGACACGATCTGTTTCATTTGTACTGAATTAGAAGGAGATAAAATTACTGTTCCGGAAGAGTTACATCTTGACATTATTCAGTCTGTAGATACACGTATTCAATAAATAAAAGAAAGGTTATCATAAAAACTACACCTTGATTAATGTTAGTTACCCTCTCACGAAGCGATGGGTATATACAGTATTAGGATTAGCTGTCCGTTCGTTCATTCGTTCGTCCCTTCGATCGTATCGATAAAAACCGGAAAACCAAAATAATAGATAACAACAGGGACACACACATAAATAGAGACAGGCAAACAAATTGATAAATATATCTTGAACTGAATAAAACACCTTCAGGCGCCGTTACTTTTGATACCCGAATTTTCGTCCTAAAACGTCGAAATCTGACGTTACCGTATATAAGACGCATTATCGTGCGTAACGTCACTATCAACCATATGTGAAATGCGTGTGATGAAATCACAATTGTCGAACGATTTTCATATGTATATCACATATTTTTCGAATGAGTATTATTATTCCCTTTTCACGATAAGCTTGATATTTTTCTTTTCAGGTAGATATATCGCTGCACATTATCCTGATTCCAGATAGAAGCTAACCAGTCTTTGCTCATAATCATTAGTGTTGGGGGCTTGTTGGTGATGCATTAAATAACACCATAATGATTATGCAGAATGTTAATTACTGGACTATAAGTCAATGGAACACATTTTCTAAGAAAAGAAGTCCACGTCAATGGGTAATAGCAGAGTCCATTATCTTCTTCCATAGGAAAAATTAGAACAAAACAAATTGTTTTACGTATATAGTGAGAACTTCATTGGGACCAGTTTTTGTGTTCGGTATAGACAGGGTTTCTTCTTATGCAGGTTGAATTAGCAATCATTTCTGCATTGAGTCTTTATTTCAAGTCCAGTTCTAAACAGGATTCCGCTTTTAAAGAACAGCTTGTATGTGCCGGCCATAAAAGTAGAGGGCTGGCACGTGCAAGCTGTTGTTACCAGAAGATTGCATGGATATGTGGAAACGAACAAGTTAAATACAGGAAAAAAAGATGAAATAATAAAGAAATGTTATTGAAAATAAATATGCAACAGAAAATTTTAAAAGAGAGCGGTGTGTAATACCATGCCACAAGCGCCTGTGGCAAGAATGTGAGCTATTGATAACATAGCTCAATATCGCCACTCGGTGATATATAGATGTGGAACTATTATGACCCAATCATATTTGAATACTGAAAAACCGACCCATTCCATCGAAATGTCTGTATATACCTTTATATAGGAAATGCCCGTGTGCACGATAGAGAGAGAGTGGCTGCACAATAAATATGAGCGTCGAATGATTTAAGAATAGAAATTCTTGCACCAAGAAATATTTTCCTTTCCTAAAGTGCGTGTAACCTTCACTTGCAACATAATACTAACAAGCCGTTAATAAAAGAACACATAACAAGGTAACATTGTAATGTAATAAGCACATGACCGTATAATTACATCATGTTAACACATATACATTGTCATATGTATATCTCTATACATATCAGTCGACTGATGCAATCAGAAAACGGCATCTCTATATACATATCAGTCGACTTATGCAATCAGAAAACGGCACATTATTGCTGTTTTACATATTTCTAAGCCATAGAAATGAAAAAAAACAAAAAAAACAAAATGAAAAAAGGGGGGATGCTGTGTCCTGTCCACAAGCACCTGTGGTACCTATGGCTTGTTAAATGACTATTATAATAACCTTCTAGGTTTGCAAAAGGGATGGGGTAGGGAATTATCATAATCTGGACGGTCTGATTGGAAAAAATGTTACCTCGCAGCAACCTGATCCTTCGCCCAATATAGGGACCATCGTAATCGTATGATATTGGATTTACAATTACCTGTGCAATCAGTGCCTATCACGCTAATGCTATGAGTTCGAGTCCCGTTCATGCCAACTTCATGGCGAGGTGTACTCGATACAACATAATGTGATGAAGTTTGTCAGTGACTTGCGACAGGTCGGTGGTTTTCTCCGGGTACCCCGGTTTCATCCGCCATTAAACTGACCGACACGATATAACTGAAATATTGTTGAAAATGACGTTAACACGATAACTCTAACCATAACCCTTGGTCCAATATTTGATTTGACAAATAATTGATTTTTCAAGACAAGGCACAGGAGAGTTCACTTGACGTTTTTTGTCACGTGATTTTCGACGTAAATATTGACGTGATGGATGTCAGAGGACGGCCACAGGAATTCGTTGCTTTGTAGCTTCGATTATGGTTATTTGTAATATTTTGTTGAAAGGATCATTTCTACGGACATTCGGGAACGTAAATGTTTAAATTTTGCATCGGTATTCTTACTTTCATACAAGTAATGACTCTCATAAAATGGACCTTCAAGATTTCTCAACCCTGTTCGACAACAGAAAACATCTTTTGTTTAATTTATTATTGAATATGCTGGTAAATTTCTTACTTTTAATACACAATTTATTATCGTGGGTGACATACATCCAGAAAGTTGCAAGGTTTATCACCGGGGATACGATTGTGTCAGTTATAATCAGCACCCGTCAAGATGAAAATTGCGACGAAGCGGCGTAAATGAAGTGATTTTCGGGTACTCTCGGGATTTTCCTTTCCAGTTGACTTAACATTACTGTAGTTTTAAGAACTCGAACATATATTTTTCAAGGCCGAAATGTAAATAAATATCTTTTAAAAAATATGGAAAGAACGTACAGACTGTGTAAAGAAAGTTTGTGGATAAGGTCAGAATTAAGTGAAAATTGCTTCCATAGTGTTGTCAAAATCATATTAATAAATTATGCTAAAAAAACAAAACTTATTCATGCCTGGGCTGGTGGGAAAGCATAAAATGGATAAGTTGGAAAGAATTTGCTCAGACTGGGTGAGAAAAAGTTTGTGATAAAGTAAAAATTGACAAATTTCAGTGAAAATTAGTGTTGTCAAAATCATATTAATAAATTTTGCTTAAAAAAAAAAAAACTTTTTTAAACAAAAAATTAAAAAAAAAATTGCTTCCAGTGTTGTTGTCAAAATCATATTAATAAATTTTGTTTAACAAAAAAAACTTTATTCATGCCTGGTGGGAAAGTACAAAATGGATAAGTTGGAAAGAATTTGCTCAGACTGGGCCAGAAAAAGTTTGTGATAAAGTAATAATTAACAAACTTGAGTGAAAATTTTAAATAATTTACTTTAAAGAAACCAAAACCATATATTATTTCAGCTGCAAATTACCAAATTTCAGTTATTATATCTCTGATTTCACCTATTTCTGTTCACAGCATCTTGTGACTGATATATATGCAAGTTTGGTTAAATATTGAATCCTATGTTTTCTTCAATCTGCTTTCCAAATTTGAAGAAAAATCCCATAACATTGCAGATCCATATAATTTCAGTTATTTCTATTGACACAGCACCTTGCATTGTAAGGGACCTCAAAGGCAACTTTTTTGTAAGATTAGATAAATTTTGAATCATAACTCTTCTTTGCAAAGTTACTTTGGTTTTTTTCAGTGGTTATCATGATATCCCCATGGGCCTTCCAAACACTCTTAAAATTAGAAAAAAAATTCTACAGCAGACATCATGAGCTGGTTGACAGCACCCAGATGACAAATGATCTGAGGCTGTTTTAGATCCTTTGCCCTTCTCCGGATTAGAGTCCTACCAGACTTGATGATGGACACACATAGACGTATTGCAATAGGCAGGAATTGCCTACCCTTCTGGATCACCCGAGTTCACTTTAGATTATTCGGGAGTTTGTGTTGTTCATGTGCATTTGTGATTTTTTTGTGTTATATCGATTGGTTGTTGTTGGTTTGTTTCTGTGCTTCCCTGGTTTATATTTTGTCCTCGGCTATTGTTTTTTCATAACCCCTCTCGGGCAATGACAATCTCGTAGAAAAAATCAAATTGCCCGAGAGCGCATATTTGTGAGAAATAGTTATCCGAGTCCCTGTGGATGGATGCACAGATAGGAGGTTGTAATACTTTACAACTTCATAGGTGAGGAGATACTAAAATATCATTATATTAACATCTAGTCAGCATATGAAAACAATCCTGTGGTAATTTGATTATTTAATTGTGTAACATTTAATACAATATTTCAAGGCAGCATTATCATAATAATTGTAATCTTGTCAACAAATCTAAATAAAAAATTCCACAAGAAAGGGTGGATCTTAAAAATCTCATCTCTACAATTAAAATTGTCAATATCTGGTAATCTGTCAGTCTTTATTCTGTCTGAAACATACAATTTAATAAAATTTCTCAAAATTTGTGCTGCATGTTCAAGACTTTCATGCTTTGTGTTCTTCTTTAAATCATCTGTAATAAGAGAAGAAATTGTATTTGTTAATTTTAAGTTTTCTTTCTCCATCAGGGCAATTTGGTTTGATGAGCGATGATTTGCCAAAAATAGTGAATGGCAACTTCCTAAAACATCTGCATCATTTCTGTATATCAGACGACCAAGGTTTTTCTTTTTTGGTACATAACACAATAAAGCTCTGCCAAGAACAGATTTTAACATATTAAATATCAATTGAGTGAAGTGTAACAATTTGGACATATCTTTGTCACTGTCATAGTGTCAATAACAATGTTGAGGTCATTTTTATGTAAGAGAAGTTTATATCTGTCATAAACTTCAGGTAAAAGTAAAGAACTCTCTTCTTCAAAAGCTTTGACGGCAAACTGCAATATCATCTGAAAAGTATAGATGTCAACATTCTGGCCTGTAACTTTATGTTTTTCAATAAACAACTGTTTACTTAAACAATCCTGCAAGTATGAAGAGGTTTGAGCCAATTTCTCCTCTGCTGCATCAAATCTAGAGAAAAAGTTAAAAGAATTATAACAATAGGGACAACATCTAAATCGATCATTCTCTATATTTTTATTAAAACTGAAATACTTCAAAAACAAGTCTCTCTTTTCCTCGCCTACAGTTTTAAAAACCATATGATGTCATTACTGCGACAATTTTTCTCACAAACAATGCACTGAACTGTGAATTGTTAATAAATTTGTTGTAATGAGAATGACAGTGAGGAAGAAAATGTATCATCATACTGTGAAAACTTCTCTGAAATTAAAACATTAAGGGACCAACCATTTAACTTGCAGGGGGGAGGGGGGGTTATGGTTTTTTGCTTCATTCAGAAAAATTTTCCCGGACAACATGAGAGTTATAATATTTTTTTTTTGTCGCACAAAGCGCAATTTTTTTTCCCAAAATTTAACATTAGGTTATATGACAAAAACTCTGAAACAGATATTTTTTTCCCTCCACCAAAATCAGAATATTTTTTTCAGTAACATTGGGAATCAGAATATTAGAAAAAAAAGCATAACCCCCCCCTGGAAGTTAAATGGTCCGTCTCTAATTTCTTGCTGAAAAGATAAACAGATTAGATTGGTTTGAGCAAAGGCTGAAATTGGATTAAAAAAAACATTTGTTATCTTCATTATCTGTGCATGCTCTCTTTGCATCTGATGCCTCATCAGGTTCACCTGCTTTAAATTTCAAAAATGAAGTTTAATGCACTTTCACATCTCCTACAAATACATGTAACAATCAGCATCAGTAATCTTATAATATTGCCTGTAAACATAATCTGAAAAAAAATGTACATATCTGTTTGAAGGATCAAATTTACCAATACCACATTTGGGCACACTGCATGGACCTGGATCTCTGCCAGGACCTTTGTACAGTTGGATTTTGACATAAATGTTTATAAATGTAAATGTTGCAAACTGAGAACAAGTATAAAGAAAAGAGCTAGGGGTCAAATAATATTCATGCACATTAATATAAACCAATGAAGGAATCTGTAAATTAAATAATGAAATGTACACACACAGATATGGAATGGTTTACACCTGGAAAATCCTGCAAGAAGTGTGACACTAAGCCATTTCCAGGCTTTGAGCTGCTACATTTTTATGAATCTGTTTTTCCTTTAATTAGGGAATCAATAAGAGAAGCCATCAAGCGTAAACTTTCAAATAGAGACTAAAAATGGAAAAAATGAGGGGTCACGTTGGAAATCTCACATGACGACATGGATGTGTGGTTCAAATGATGTTTATATCTTGGAATTTTTCCAATATGTAAGTCAACATTCACATCTAAAATACTGGAATTGAAACGAATGCAATATTAAAATACATGAGAACAATCTACAGATGTAATGCTTGCAGATATAAGCCTGAAACAAATAGAAATATCGCTATTTTCCTTCGAAAATACACTGAAATGGTGTCTGCCTTTTGAGGTCAAAATATAGTTTTTCGGTAAGCATGCTGGGATTTGATGTTTTGTATGGGATTCCTTACTAATTTTAGAGTTTATTTTTACCATCTTTGATGTGATTGGCTAAGGGGGATGTGATTGTGTCAGTTAAATATAGAGAGGTTTTTTCCCCGCCATAGGCGACGAGATGCTTGAAATAGGTCACAGGAAAAATACCGATTTTCACCCTTTTTCTACACGGAAAAGCTGTCAAAAACGACCAGTCATTAGTCTGTGAGAATAAACTTGTGATAAATATAAAAAAAACACGAATTACGGTTATTTCAACGTTTCCCAACAGGTTTTTCTGAGGTACCGTATCGCGGATGATTTTGTTTACGTAGTTATGAAGCGCCACCTGTGCGGTGAATCGAGGTTGTCTGCCCTTAGCGCGGCAATATTGACATCCAATGGATTGATTGATCGATTCAGTCTCTGGCTTCCCGGCTGCACAGAATTTAGAAATATATTTTTGTTGACCTTTGACACCATTTATACAAACAATCTGAACATTTCTCACGTTGAAGGAATCATTAATGTGAAAGTTTAAAATATCCCTCTTTGTAATGGTGATATAAGTGTGGGCAGTGGGTGGGTTAAATTTCATCTTTTATATTTTTACCGCTGGCTTAATATGAATTTATATTTTCTAGTCAATAACATCTGTTGTGTAACTGTATACTGTAAATAAGTAAACGTATACTATAGATAAATTAATATAGCACCGTGAGTAAAAATGTTTGATTAGCATAGCAAAATGATTTAGGGGTGGGGGATTTTACATTTTATTGCCGCAAACAATTCGTCAGTTTGGCTATATATTGGCCAATGTTGTAAACGTGTTTCCATCATGAATTTACAGAAATACTGTGATTATTCCGGCGGCTATGGGGAAAGGGTAAATGCTCTCTCTTATTCCAAAGACAATAATGCACTAAAATTCATGCAAATCTAAAATGAGGTCTTCTCTTTGTTATGCTCATTTTCCATTCTGCTTGTTGAACTGTTGACGATTTAGTATTTTAAACAGGTAACAAAAATCGTAGAATTATAAGCGACCACAAACCGACAAACATTCATTTTACGCTAAATATAAACAATTTGATAAGACGAATCTTTCAAGTAATGAAAACGACAAATGTCCCTACAATGATACAACACTTCTGGCTGAAAAAACAATTCGGAGTTGTCGTAAAATGTGTACGGTTAATTAAAAAAAAATATTTTCTCAGAAATTGAAAAGCGAATGTTACGGCTTTTTGTCTATTTTTTATTCTCATCTTGAAATTGAAAATGAAAATAAATGATTAAAAAAAATCTAGATACATGTATCTAACAGACTAAGTGATTGCACTCGAAGCGTTTCTGGAATAACCTTCATCAGCTACGCACATAATAACACAAAATAACTTGAACGTCGTTAGCAGCAAGTAGATCAAAAGGACTATACAGGATAGTCAAAAACTACCAAGGTAACTATTGCCCGACGGAAATTGACCTAAGATGTAATCAATTAAATTATCTAGGAACTGTAAATTTCAATATACAATTACGGCCCTCTGTGTAGGGAAACATCCAGATTTGTCAACCTGAGGGGGAAGTTGAAAGTTGACAAATCTGGATGTTTCCCTACACAGAGGGCCGTAATTGTTTTATTAAATTTTTGCCAATGTTTTATAGGTTATATCTCTTGTGGGGGAAATTGGATTGTTCGGCGGGGAACAATAGGGTTGTTTTCCGGCAGCGCAAATTGTTGCCAATGTTTCATAGGTTATCTCCCTTGTGGGGGAAAATTGGGTTGTTCGGCGGGGAACAGTAGGTGTATTCCACTATGTAAATTTAACTCTAGTATTAGTAATGAGATCATTTGATTGGTCTAGAGCAGCCCACGTGACATGTGACAAATCATCGTGTCACCCTCTGGGGAACATCGTGTCACCCTCCCAAATTGCATCGTGTCACGCTCTCAATTTTTTCTCTCGAAATTCTCAAGATTTAACGCGAGTTATCACGCTTTGGTCATATAACGATATACAATTACGGCCCTCTATGTAGGAAAACATCCAGATTGGTCAACCTGGGGGGGAAACAACCCCTGCAGGGTTGACAAATCTGGATGTTTTCCTACACAGAGGGCCGTAATTGTTTTATTATATTTTTGCCAATGTTTTATAGGTTATCTCCCTTTTTGGGAGAAAATTGGGTTGTTCGGCGGGGAACAATATGGGTGTTCGGCTGAGAACAATAGGGTTGTTTCCCGGCAGCGCAAATTGTTGCCAATGTTTTATAGGTTATCTCCCTTGCGGGGGAAAATTGGGTTGTTGTTCCGCGGGGAACAATAGGGTTGTTTCCCGGCAGCGCAAATTTTGGTAAGACATCTCAATTATTTTATTATCACATGACTAATTTAATCCAATCAAAATTTATCATATAGATTAAAATATAATAATATTTCATGTTAGTAAAGATAACTCCAGAGATGTTCCGAAATAATAATTTTGTAAACAAAGATGGCCAAAAGATTTCATTTGGCAGACAATGAAATTGAAGAACTTTTGTTAAACAAGGACTCAATTAATACCAAAAAGAGTACTGCAGCCGCAGTTAAGTGTTTTCGTCAGTTTCTTGTGGAAAAGTAAGTTGATAATTTCAGTTGCTTTACTATATAATACCAAAATCACAAAATCAAGAGGGAATTTGAAAGAAACTATTCAGAATTCACCAAAACGTTGGCCTGGTGGAATAAAACATTCATTTCCCTTGCATAAGGGAGATATGAAAATTTGTTCACCCTCGAAATAGTCATATTTCCCTCGGTCGTTGCCCTCGGGAAATATGACTTTTCTCGGGTGAACAAATCTTCTTATCTCTCTTTTATGCAAGGGAAATAAATGTATATTGTTCGGGGGGAACAATAGAGTTGTTTCCCGGCAGCACCAATGTTGGCAAAACATCTCAATTATTTTATTATCACATGACTAATTTAATCCAATCAAAATCTATCATATAGATTAAAACATAATAATAAACGATTATTGTCTTCAATGGATGTAAATATCCAGAATTGTTCACAGGCACATGGGGCATGGATTTCGTTTCCTCCTCCCCCCTTTTCTCTACTACCCCCCCTTTTTTCAAAATTTTCATATAAATCATTCCTTTTTCAAAATTTTCATAATCATTCGTTTTTTCTTCATTTGACAATATCAGTAGACGTCATACATCATGAATAATACATGTATTCTGTGTCCACATTTTTTCGACTGATACAGTATAAGAGAGAAGGTATGCAACTCCATTTTCATATTTCGCGCCATATCGCTCACCTTGGTTGGGAAACCCCAGTGTTTTTTACACTTTTTACCTTGTCTACATATGCCACTGTCGTATCAAACTGTTTGTAAGACACTTACCTAATTGCCCATGTTCGAATTTCAGTCTGTACGTCGATCTTTTCCAAGAAATCTCGCCGAGAATAGCGAGGCAGCTTCGTTTCTAGATCAAACTACATCATTTGAGACGGAAGTGCAAGAACGGGAACCCTGGGATTTTTACGAATGGATTACCTGCAATGAAAAACCCAGATGCGCTCCGAATATTTTTCCCATAATGTTTTGGCGGGAAATATAAACCGCTGAAAAAACATAACAGCAGACGGATTATTTCGTAAAAATGGCACAACGACCATCTGAATATGGAAACATTGAAATAATTTGATGGTAGATAACTGTTCAAAAAGAAATTCAAACTGAGAAATAGATGATTGAATGGTTTTAACTGAAGTCAAAATTTCAATGAAAAAGAAATATTCAGCTTGCCTCTACTTCAAATTATTAAAATCATACCCAAACAAATACATATGCATTGTACAACTAAAAGAAGAAAAAAAAAAAAATAAAAAAACAAAGGAAGAAGAAGCTGAGAACAGCAATTGAATGGGACTATGGCATTTTACCCCCTTCCTCAATAAAAGGGCTCCCAACTGACAAAAATGTGTAAGGGAGCCGGAAAGACCATTTAACTAAGGGGGCTATTTCTTTTTCATTTCATGTCACTGATTTTATAAAACAATAATCTGTCTTACAGGGGTAAAAAATAAATAACTTGTGTAACTCCACTTTTCAGCAGTGACAGAAATCAGTGTTGAAATCCAGAAAAAAAATCCTATTTTACCGTATAAGTGGTTATTTTGGTGGATATTTAATTTTCACTTTCTTCGCGATGATGTTATATGCGCGAAAAAAGTTCACGAATTATTATTTCACGTTCAAATAGTTAAACAAGTTATTTATTTTTTACCCCTGAAAAAGAAATAGCCCCCTTAGTTAAATGGTCCCTTCGGCTCCCTTACACATTTGTATCAGTTGGGAGCCCTTTTATTGAGTAAGAGGGTAAAATGCCATTGTCCCATTCAATAGCTGTTCTCTGCTTCTTCTTCCTTTTTTTTTTCTTTATTTTTTTCTTTTTTTTTTTTTTTTAGTTGTATATGTATTTGTTTGGGTATGATTTTAATAATTTGAAGTAGAGGCAAGCTGAATATTTCTTTTTCATTGAAATTTTGACTTCAGTTAAAACCATTCAATCATCTATTTCTCAGTTTGAATTTCTTTTTGAACAGTTATCTACCATCAAATTATTTCAATGTTTCCATATTCAGATGGTCGTTGTGCCATTTTTACGAAATAATCCGTCTGCTGTTATGTTTTTTCAGCGGTTTATATTTCCCGCCAAAACATTATGGGAAAAATATTCGGAGCGCATCTGGGTTTTTCATTGCAGGTGGATTACCTGCAATGAAAAACCCAGATGCGCTCCGAATATTTCGTAAAAATCCCAGGGTTCCCGTTCTTGCACTTCCGTCTCAAATGATGTAGTTTGATCTAGAAACGAAGCTGCCTCGCTATTCTCGGCGAGATTTCTTGGAAAAGATCGACGTACAGACTGAAATTCGAACATGGGCAATTAGGTAAGTGTCTTAGAAACAGTTTGATACGACAGTGGTATATGTAGACAAGGTAAAAAGTGTAAAAAACACTGGGGTTTCCCAACCAAGGTGAGCGATATGGCGCGAAATATGAAAATGGAGTTGCATACCTTCTCTCTTATACTGTATCAGTCGAAAAAATGTGGACACAGAATACATGTATTATTCATGATGTATGACGTCTACTGATATTGTCAAATGAAGAAAAAACGAATGATTATGAAAATTTTGAAAAAGGAATGATTTATATGAAATTTTGAAAAAAGGGGGGTAGTAGAGAAAAGGGGGGAGGAGGAAACGAAATCCATGCCCCATGCGCCTGTGGAATTGTTAACCTGAAGGGGGTTGTTTTCTCGAGGGCTTTAGCCCGAGGGAAACAACCCCTTGAGGGTTAACAATTCGGATGTTTACAATTCGTTAAAGGAAATAACTGTTTTATTATACGGAACAACAGACCAAGGATTGGGCATTTAAATAAATACATGTATTTAAACAAAATGTGTGTTTAATAACTTTTAACAAATTTTTAACAAATGTTAAATGCAACCAATGGGTTGTTTACCGGGGAACAATAGTTGTTTCCCGTTTGGGTTAATTTTCACAAAACATTAACATTGTTTCAGGTCATGTGATTTAATTTAAGCCAATGAGAAGTTAGTGAGGTATAATAATCATAAATATACCTAGCAATACTCTCGGAAGAGGGGACTAATCAGAGGCGGATTTAGAGGGGGCGTGCGGGGCGTGCGCCCCCCCCCCCTAAAATTCGCAAAGCATATGTTATACAACGTTAATTAAGCAGTTCAACAAACAACTTTTTCATGAATGGTTAACTCGTGACCTGTAAGTCAAAATGAATAGTAATGATATTAGGAGTAAATTTGGGATATCATTTTAAAAAGCTCTACCCATTGATAAATGATCAGTATACTGTCCGTCCGGATGAAGCTTTTCGTTTCGCCGTTGGTTCATTCATTGAAAACGTATGATTCGTTCTTGTTTATAGACAAACAAAGGCGAATATGTTAACATTAATGCTGCATGAAACGATTCTGATCATCTAATTTAGTTACGTTAGCTTTTCAGAAATCGATAACAAGTTCATGTATTGACAATTTCCGCTTTTGTTTGTCTATAAACAAGAACGGTCGAATCATGCGTTCTCAATGAATGAATCAAACGACGAAAAGAAAAGCTCCATCCGGACGGGCAGTATTAACTAAAACCACCCGAAAGGACAAGCACCGAAAGTACAGACCAATTAGTGAAATGAGGAATGCGTTAAAACTAAACCAATAGTTATTTGAAGGGTTAAACTATCGTGATCATGAGTTGAACAATTCGCATCACGGTTAAAGAAAAGTTTTACTTTAATTTCTTATAATCTGACAAAAACATACTGTTAACAATTATCCGACAAAATTAAAACTCAAAGTAATTTTTTTTTGGTCTGATAAAAATGGTGTGGTTGGTTCAAAATTGTCGTTCAAATAAATGTCTGTAATTCCTCAAATCCCTAGAGCTTCCGGGGGGCTTAGCCCTCCTGGGCCCCCTACCAGGGCTCTGCCTTGGACCCGCTGGGGACCTTAAGCGGTCCCAGACCCCTCGCCTACTCACGCCCCCCCCCCTCCTAACCACAAATCCTGGATCCGCCCCTGCTAATAGTTCATCAGCAGAGGCCTTGATCCAGTGATAGTAATGAAAACGTAGAACTAATTTAGTGCACACGACCTGTTTCTGAAACAACCTTTATATGCTCACAGTCAAAAGATTGGAAAGACAAATAATATAAATGTTTTGATGTCTCAAAAAGATAAGTTTTCCTTCTTTAATGCAGACAGCATTTAATAATGTTGGTATATTGTACAACCATGTAAGTCTTTTAATTACTGCATGTACACGGATAAGTTATACGCATTACCTGAGTTCATTTCCGGTACCATACAGATACACAGATGCATTCCATTTTTGAAGAAGCAAATCTATGATTTTGTTTTGTCCATCTGGTTTGTAAGTATGTGTCTATTACTTGTCAGTTACAAATGTTTACTGTTGTTTGCTTAATGGATTCTGTTCAGCACGTGCACATTTACAAGTTGTATGATTCAGCACGGACTGAAATGTACAGATAAATAAGTTTCAATATTGTCATTTCTTGTGTAGAGTAATGACAATCACAATCACATTATATCTAAATAAGAACTTCATTTTCTCGTTCTGTCAATCTTCAATTCCATTTCGACATTATTATGGCGCAGCCATGAAATGACAAGAGACAGATATAAGAGAATCTAGCTCTGCCGTTCTGTTGTCTTGTGGTTATAGCGACAAAACGAGAGGGCACAAAATAGCCACAAAAAATTCAGGATAAAATAATACCAGGGAAACATGACATCAAAGATAAATAACAAACGTGAACTCCTAAGATCCTCCTCCATCAGGTATTGGCGACCTTAGCGGATTTTAACTATCCTGTTATTCCTACGCTAGACAAGGAGTGATACAAGGTGTTTCGAAAGACGACTCCCACTTGTCCAACATTGTAAATACAGGTAACATTTGTTGACACGTGGGAGTAGGTGAATGTGTTAATTACTCGTTTATCACATCACACATTTCTGTTTGTTCTGATATATGTGTAGGTTAAACCACAGAGGACAATAACTATCATCCCACAAAATGACCCAAATCTGAATTATTGACAGATGATATAGCAAATAGTTCATGGCACTGAGGGTCATATGGCAGTATATGGACCGGTCCGTCACCAAAATAATATTATATGGACCGAAGCTTGTCATATGGCAGTATATGGACCGGTCCGTCACCAAACAAATATTATATGGACCGAAACTTCTAAGGTCCATATAATATTTTTTTGGTGACGGACCGGTCCATATACTGCCATATGACCCGAAGTGACATGAACTATTTGCTATATTATACTTTTTATCTAAAATAATGCAGGTACCTGGCCGGTCCATATACGAAAATAGTGACCGGCTGCGCGAACAAAGACAAATAGGGAAAATAAAAACGTAAAGTGTAATATATATTTATATTCTACCAAGAAGAGTAGCAACTTCATTTTACACATACAACTAAATATCTGTAACATGAACCCCACTAAAGAACCGGGAGTGAACTCAGGTGCTCCGGAAGGGTAACCAGTTCCTGTTTCACTAGTAACACCCGTCGTGTTAATCTAGTTACAAAGCCGGTGATAAGTCATGGATGAGGAAAGGACCTGGAAATGTTTACGACAAGTGGAACATATCCGAGGTTATTTGTGACAGATATTCCATAATGGTCAACCAAGTCAAATCGTTCGAAGTGATGACTTCAACTTAACTCTTCGTTCAGTAGCTTCCTTGTTAGCAGCAACCCTCTATCAAGGTAATTCTGATAGGAACCACAAGCTCTGGAATATCGTATCAACTGAGATACTAGTATATACTCCATATGCAGATGCTGCTGGAATGTTGCTACATATAAATGGAAATTTCCCAATGGGAAAATTGAAATCATCTCTTTTATCGTAAAGATTCGTTCTTAAATAAATGACATTATACTAACAATGTACTAAAACATTTATTTAATTATAATAATAAAAAAATAACCAAGCAACAAAGCAATAAATGAATAAATATAAGATTTGACAATGTTATAATTAGTCTAGCAAAACAATATTAACCTAGTTTATCATCAAGCTATATATGGTTGTTTTTACTGAAAGGACGCTCAAGATACGTCCTTTAGCTTAACCATTATAATGACTATGTCAATTTCTCAACATCAACAACAATCTGTGTAGCCTCACCAATGCTCGGCAAGCATTTATTAAATGTAAAATAATAATATATAAATGTAAAATTGTAAATTTATAACCATGTCCAACATTGTCCATCGTTATTTATAGAATCTTTGGTAAAGTAATGATTGTCTGATTCCCTTCTACTTCTGGCTGAAAAGAAATGAATGACATAGGATATGAGTGCTGTTATTGTCTATTATATTTTGCAAAATTAAAAAAAAAATTAAAAACAATATTTATTTGGTTTTGTTTTGTCTTTCATGGTTGTGCTTATTTTTGAAGTGTTCTCTCAAGACAAAGCGATGCAAAAAAAAACGTATGAAGATACCAAAAGGGTTATTAGAAGCCGTAAATCGAAGGACAGACTACCAATGTCAAAGAAAAAAGGCGAAAAAAAACCCCAAACAATGATTCATAAAACACTACGCCAAAAAACTAAAGATTGAGAAACACGAACCACAATATAAAAAAGCCATGAACCCAGGTAATTCAGGAACGGTAAGAAGGACCCAGGTAATTCAGGAACGGTAAGAAGGACCCAGGTAACTCAGGAACGGTAAGAAGGACCTAGGTAACTCAGGAACGGTAAGAAGGACCTAGGTAACTCAGGAACGGTAAGAAGGACCCAGGTAACTCAGGAACGGTAAGAAGGACCTAGGTAACTCAGGAACGGTAAGAAGGACCTAGGTAACTCAGGAACGGTAGGAAATTCCATTAGTATGTTTTAACTTGTCCTAACACAGATGAGATATGCTAAATAAATGTCAATAATTCACAATAGTATACCACATACCACTATACCACATAAAATAATAAAACATTGGTTTAAATAGCCAATACCATCATCTATTGACAGCAATAAAAAGACAATTATGTATTATATTTAGATCATGAAGACAGAGTGCATGAGTGATGTTTACTGCCAAGTGAACATTTGTTTAGCTACATTGCCATTTTGGTGAGAAAACGTAATTACTTTTATGATGAGATGACAGTTACATCTGTTTTTTACTAGACCAACAATGCCAAGTTGGATTTTTAGAGTGCTATGTGACTGACATAACAGTCCACAGGTAACATCATCTCAACTCGGAACCAACTAGCCTTTGTTCTGTCTCCTTGGTGATACGTACTGGACAGAGAAGTAACAAATTCCAATTTTTAAAGTAAATGGTTTGACACGAAATGGGATCAAATGTACAACCCATCGTACTGAAAGCTAGCATGCTAATCATTACTTCACCGAGGTGTTCAGAAAATGAAGACATACTTCAATATACTATTATGAACTGATATTTCTCCTGAGATCAGGTAACGACTGTATATTGAATCATTGTATTTTAATATTTCAACTGATACACCATGCACTAATTGGGATGAATGAGCAATAAAGATTAGAAAACGGTTCACGTCAGTAGTTAAACATTTGATTATTACAAAACAGTAATGTTAATTCTGTTCATGTCAGTAGTTAAACGTTTGATTATTACAAAACAGTAATGTTAATTCTGTTCACGTCAGTAGTTAAACATTTGATTATTACAAAACAGTAATGTTAATTCTGTTCACGTCAGTAGTTAAACATTTGATTATTACAAAACAGTAATGTTAATTCTGTTCACGTCAGTAGTTAAACATTTGATTATTACAAAACAGTAATGTTAATTCTGTTCACGTCAGTAGTTAAACATTTGATTATTACAAAACAGTAATGTTAATTCTGTTCACGTCAGTAGTTAAACATTTGATTATTACAAAACAGTAATGTTAATTCTGTTCACGTCAGTAGTTAAACATTTGATTATTACAAAACAGTAATGTTAATTCTGTTCACGTCAGTAGTTAAACATTTGATTATTACAAAACAGTAATGTTAATTCTGTTCACGTCAGTAGTTAAACATTTGATTATTACAAAACAGTAATGTTAATTCTGTTCACGTCAGTAGTTAAACATTTGATTATTACAAAACAGTAATGTTAATTCTGTTCACGTCAGTAGTTAAACATTTGATTATTACAAAACAGTAATGTTAATTCTGTTCACGTCAGTAGTTAAACATTTGATTATTACAAAACAGTAATGTTAATTCTGTTCACGTCAGTAGTTAAACATTTGATTATTACAAAACAGTAATGTTAATTCTGTTCACGTCAGTAGTTAAACATTTGATTATTACAAAACAGTAATGTTAATTACATAAAATCATAGTACTAATGTATATGATTTATAATGTAGTAAGGATATTATGAGCAAAAATTATGAAAGAAAAAATGTATAGCGCTATTATTCAAAATCTTCGAAAAATGTCAATATATTGTATATTTTGAATATATAAGGGAATAAATAAATTTTTACGCCTGTTGCTGGTTGCTGGTGCAAGATGTGCATTGTGTGCTGTACATTTGTCTTTGTATGCATTAGCCGAGTTTTGACTCTTCTGGTTATACCCTTTTGGTGTTCTTCCTCTAAAAGACTTTATTAATTATAAGCCTTTTCATCTTTTGACTTTCAGTGTACCTGATGAAGGCTATTCCAGGAACGTGTCCTGTATGAAGGCTATTCCAGGAACGTGTCACTAAATTTGATATTTACGTTTTTATTGATGGTCTTCAAATTTACCTTAGTTTGTTTCCATTATATTTCTATGTCTTAGTGTATTTTGTTTTGCTCTGTTTTACGTATTTTGGACAATAATTTTCAATATTATCACCTAACTAAAATCATCTTAATCTATCAACTGACTAAATTGTATATGTATGTATGTTACCTGTTTACAAGAACTCGGGCTCGTAAAACTCTGCACATCCTGTCAGTTTCAAATGACAAACACTGTCTAAAGGTAGTCTATGATTGTAATCTACATAACGTTCTCCGTTCACATATGTCTACAAACAAGAAATAATAAAAGTTTAATGGTTTCATAATACTTTACTATGTACAGAAAATGAAGACGTCGCTTAAACATTGTCATTATGGGCTGTATATGATTATTTAAGTTTCATTGAGCATTTTTATAGTAAATTGTTCATTATATTTGAGAGTTTCTGCTGTACATATTGCAGTATTGAGTAATACATTTTTACCAATAGATTTTTATTCATCCATAAATGTAATGAAATTGTCAAAGTTAAAAGTCTAATTTTATTTTCTATTTATATCACAAAATGATATGTAAAGTTTCTACTTATCTGTCTTTAATATATATATGTACACTTATAAACATTGTACCTGAAGATCTGCAACAGCAGTGCAAACGTTAGTGCAAGAATATTGTGAAAAATCCGTCTTGTTCTTCTTTTTTACTAATTTCTTTTATATGTACAAGCATACGGATTTCATTTGACTTTTTAATATATATATATGTATTAACTCAAGTAACTTTCAGATCCAGTGGGACAGATATATTGTATGATTGTCACCTGCTTAGACGTTTGTATAATATACTTTATTTCCTGCGACTGTATAGTGAATTCTTCATTATCCTATACAATATATTAAACATTGCTGAGTTAGATTGCTGTCAAATTATAATATTAAGTATATATGTACCATCTACATACGCTTATACACATGTCTTATGTCTATCTCTAGATTTGCCTTACTGAGTCAAGTATACTACGATTATTGAAGCTCCTTTTTATAAAGGAGCGGATGTGGTCGAGTGGTCTAGGGCGCTGGACGTAAGTCTATGCGAATGGTGCTGCAGTGTATCAATGGTGTGAGTTCAAATCCCGTCGAGGGAAGAACAAAAATTTGACAGCTCAAAAATCTAATTCTAACACTGTTTGATTTAATTTTCAGACGTATATATATATATATATATATATATATATATATATATATATATATGCTATATATATATATAAAGTCTAAGGGAATCTACCAACCAGAGAACTTAATGAGTAACGGATCGTCGAGACATGACGATGCAGCACAAACAAAATAAATTATAGAAGTCTAGAAGATTGTGCAACGATACCGATAAAGATGTTATAAAAAATATATTGACAAAATTTTCGATCAACAAATGACCTTCCTCAGTGTCTATCAAAGTTAGACTGAGTTTGTAAAGATTAGATGGTATAATTACAACTCACTAAATAGTCAGGTGACAAAGTGTGACGTATTAAAAATCAAGCCTTTGTATATTTACATGTACAAGCCAAAAAATAATATTTTTCGCGAGTTGTGGTACTTCGTTTTGTTGAGAATGGTCGAATTGTTGATCATCACTGTTTAATTCATTTTCATAAATTAATCAAATGAATTCATGCAATCACTTACAATAAATCTATCTGCCTGTATGTTGATTGCTATTTCAAATGTTTCTTTCTTTTCAAATGGGAAACATGGTTGATCACGTTCTTCGGCCTGCCAGTCACCGCCAACAAATGAGTTCCTTATTGAGCACTTTTCTGCCAGACGTGGATTAAAATGGAAAGCTATGTCGCAATCATCATCTTCTCCACAACAAAAGTTCACAGCAAATCTACAAACGGACAACAAATTGCATGTAACAGACAATACGAATAACGGAATCAAAACTTTGATACAAGCAAAACAAATATACTGTGTTTCTGTGAAGTACATGTCGTTTTCAGTATGAATTTATCCCAAAACAAATTACCAAATGTATTTTACATTGAATATACTACAAAGCTACCTAATCCTTAAAAGTCAATGCCTTTTGCAAATGATGCCAAACGATTACTGCAATATAAAAAGTCATATTGTAAATGCATACAATTATTAAAGTGCAATGTTCTTACCCTTCTGAACCTTTCTTTGGAATACCCTTCACGACTACCCAACCACCTTCTCTAAGACCGAATGGGAGTCTTTCTATGACTGGTTTCTCCTGAAATTGTTCATTATTTTTATAATTTAAAATCGATCTTTAAGAATATTAAACTACCTCATTGTGTTGACAAGATTATTCTTCCCAATTCAACCTTTTTAACGATTTGATCGGAACTTTTGAGACTTACTCTAACGAAGAATTATTATCATTATACCACTTATAACTTTCCAATTAGTTCTCACGTCAAGGGAGAAAATGTTCAAGTAATTATTCAGCGAAAATGTCTTGTCTATACGTTATTTAGACACATGTAATTCTTTGAACATATTCTCGAAGGACTGGCTTGATGAGCATAGGCTGCATATTTTATGTTCATTTGATACAGAAATTGTATTTCAAATAATAAATAATTAAATATATATCAAACTAATATTTACCAGTTTCCTCTCCAGTTTCACTTGGTAAATGAAAGCATCGCCTTTAACCATAATACCCTTTATGTCTTCAAGATTTCCTCTTGCGTCAAATTTCATGCATTTATTTCCATTCACATAAACCTAAATATAAATTGTAAACCATATACATGTATAATATCATAAATAATCCACATTTACAGACTTCATATTTATTTGTGCATAGCCTTGTCTATGCCCTGCACGACTGTTATATTTTTATCTGTTTTGCGAAATTGCGGTTTTGTAACCAGAGTATACAATTATATAGACATAGCTTGCTCCAAAAGTTAATAAGAAATCTTATGAGTAAATACATGCCTTGAATTTATTCCTCTTTGTGACTATTTTGATTTCAAACGGTTTTCTCTCGGCAATAACAGATGGTATTTCTGCTCTCTCTTCTTCTCCCCAATCTCCACCATTACAACAATTCATTACAACTTCTCCTTCACTAATACGAGGGTTAAAATGTAATGCGATGTCTGAGTCTTCTGTATATCCATTCATAAAGTTCACAGAAAACCTGTAAATTCAAAGATAGATACATATTCACAATAGTTTATTTATTAATTCCGACTACACATTATTTTGTAGAAACGTTTAACAATACCACGGACTATCAAATTGTGCTAAACAAGATTCTTTATAATTACCAGTTATTCAGGCCCACGTATTTACAAACTATGAAAACCTGGATATCTGGAATTTCGCTGAGGGTAAAACAAAAAATGTAAATTAAAAATATAACTCTAACACTGTTAGGTTAAATGTTCATACATTCGTACATGTAAAATTTATTTATGACTTGAAAAATACATACCCATCTCCCCCTGGTCTCATGAAACCTCTGAAAACTGCCACATCTCCTTTCTCCATTCCAGACGGGATCGCTTTAACAAAACCATCCTCCTGAAACAGGGAAGGATGATTGTATAATGATTTGTTTCATATATTTCCTTAAAGGATATATATTGCGATGTTCACAGTGATTTCTGCTTGAAGACGATGTTCGTGTCTTTATTATACACTAGTATCATGGAGAACATTGGGAACGTCTATTGATCTAAATTTTTGAAAAAGAATTGACCACTACATATTTTGGCTCAAAATGAGTGTCAGGACCAAAAATTGGCTTACAAATCACTGTTAATTACAAAAAAAAGATCGAGATAAATAAGGGACTAGAGAGAAAAATCAACAAAAGGTCAAGCAGACAGGAAAACACCAAAAGTGAGAAAAAATCTCCTAAATATTTCTGATAACCTAGACTGAGTTATTTGTCAGACAAGAAAAGCTTCCTGTTATTTATATATAAACTTTTTAAGTGCACTTCTATATAATTTGCAAGACAAAAATGTGAAATACATCTTTTCTAAATTGCTTGAATAAAATATTCAATATATTTATGTATTATGAGCGTAGTAATACATGTACACGTATACAGAATTTTCGCGGGTTTAGTAGTTTGGTTCGGGGTGGTATAAAATAAATTGTTTATTAAAGTAGTTCCATATCGAGGTTGGGCAGTGACCAAATCGGACGCACCTTAAGTTTAACTAGCTGAAGTATTAATTTATGCTACTTTTATTTTATTAAGCTAATTATGCTTATGTCTACAATTGTTGTGTATATTTCAATATTGAATGTTTTCTTTATAGATATGTAGTTGTAAAGTAAAAGAATAGACAATGTTTCTTTTCATAATGGACAGTAAATGTGATTTTCATTGTTGTATATAATAATATATATGTGATGATGTATGATTGATAAATAATAAAAGAATTGGTCACTGCGCCAGACAATTTCATTACGAGTTTGTCTTTATTTGTTTTATCAACAAATCAGAAGTTGTTTAAGCTTGGATTATCAGCGATATTGTACATAAATAATTTATGTTCGTTTGAACATGGTGAATTAGAACATAAGTGTTAATCTCTGTAAAGAAGCCAAATATAGTCTGCTGGATGTGTTTTCTAACTGGCTTGCTCATTTTACTCCTCTATTACTCCTGCTCCAATTAAGACAAACATCACATCACACATCAATGGACTCTCTTGTCAATGTAGACATTTTACTCACATGTAGAACACATCTGTGTGATCGCATATTTCCTTAAAAGGGGAGGTTTGAACCCATAAAACTAATTTAAACAATATTACTACTTTTTTTTATATTGAAGTGCCTGTACCATGTCAGGAGAGTGAGCAGTGAGTGTGTGTTAAGAGGTACTGTACATATATTGATTTTGTCTATTTCTTGTTGTTGTAATTTTCCGATTGGAGTTTTGGAACTGTACTGACTTTATTTTGTGTTTTTCATTTTATTGTACCATGTGTGAGAAGAAATAAGTGACGTACCAGAGGTTCTAAATATTCAACGTCCATGATGTCCATGTTGCCTTGTACATGGAAATGAGAGACATCAGAAACACTAGTTCTATGATTGAAATCTGCAAAATGCTCTCCGTTTACATACACCTAAAATAAACAAGGTTTGTTCTAAACATTATAATTGTCGAAAACAGAATACCGGTACATTAATGAATGATATGTAACGGATTACGGTATATAAGTTTACACTCCTCAATTGTTCAATTCCTCTTTCTTGATTTTTAAAAATTAATTTGAATCAGATAACTGCCTAGATGACAATTCATCGATGTAATTCCTGTTTATTCAATTGCAAATCAGACAAATAAGTAAAAAATATAAGATTTAAAAATAGCACTCGCATGGTATTTGTCATCGGTACAAACAAACACAGATTCGAAGTATTGTCCGGGCCTGAAGGGAAAATCTGCCTCATAATCCCTTTCTTCATCTCCCCATCCACCAAGGTTAGCATTCCTTACTACTACTTCTTCATTAGGGCGTGGGTTGAAGTGGAAAGCACAGGTTTCATTTTCACAGTCGCAACCAAAGTTTATACTGAATCTGTTAAGAAAAAAGATAATACAATGACAGTCATTTCTTTTTTTCTAATGTTTATTATTATTTCTTAAATTGAACTTCAGCTACTGATGCATATGATTTTGGGTAGAAACATGTGTTAGAACAATAATGGAATTATTAATGATTTAGTATAAAAGTATATTTATAATTTAAACCTCTCCAATTACCTGACATTCTTATGGATAACAGTTTAAATGAAGGTATTAGTAAAGGAAAATGGAAATCAAATCATAAATGATTGTAATGCAGAATCCTAAGAATAATGCATTATAATTAAGAAATAATAGTATTGTATTTTGAAGAGTTGCCTGTATCAATTAGGGATTTGATCGTGGGAAATGCAGTCTTAATGGAGATCCCTAATTGACTCCGGCAAATATCTTCAAATACAACATAGTTATTTCCTATTTGTAAAGGAATGAGTAACAAACGAATCCATGTAGAATATGATGAAAATGATATCATAACAATATAAAGTTCATAAAGTAATAATATTTTGATTAGAAAACTGAAAAATCTAAGTATTTCGTAAACCGTAGATTTTTTTTTAACGCATCCAACGAGAGTATTGTCACGAATTTTACTACCATTTTGGAATTGCATAAATATTTACGGTTGAAATTATTCTGAAGGCCTTGCTCATCTGAAAAATATCAAATTTTTTGCGTTATTTTAGTCTTTATTTCAGGCCAAGTTCTTCAAAATACGCCAAGTTTGCTAGTTCAATGTGACAGCCAACTCACCGCGGACGTAATCCCATATAACAATAGGAACGACGGTGGTCCCGCAGCTGATCTATTTGTCTCTCGTCGAAGTGCCGGAGAAGGCTATCGTTCCCTCCATAGTTAATGCATTTGACTACGTGACATTTATATACAGGCTTACCTGAGATTTACCTGGAAAATTTTGAAAAAAACGTGAAATCAAAAATTTTCATAATTACTGATTTTTAATTTGACCAAGTTATTTCAATCTTTCGGAAATAATTAGAAAAAGAACGGTATTTTCTGCTAATAGATTCAATGAAGTTAGACATAGAGTACACAATTATTGGATATGAATAAAATTTTATAGGTAAAAACGTTATGTACGATCTGTCATTTACAACCGGTGTACCCGTTCAATCTCTAATCATGTTGGACTGGATTCAGCTTTCCTCGTCGCTGGACTCGTCGTCATCAAAATCAATTATTATTGGAGGAATCTCACCCCTATCAATGCAATTCTCTTTCCCATACTCCTTTTCTATTTTTAATACATGGGCTTCTGCCTTCGCCCAAACTTCCTTTGTAATTCTGCCAAACCCCCCAAAAACAAGTTCTTTCACATCCTTCAAACGAAAAGTTGTATTGTTTTCTGCAACAAACCCTTTAACCTGTGCCCAAATAAGTTCTATGGAACGACGTTTTTTTCAAAATGGCGAACAGGGGTTCTTAGAACTTCGTGACCGTGTAGGTTGGCAATTTTATCAGTTTTAAAAACGGAAAGGGGTTTCTTAAATTTGATCTTTTCATAAAGTTGTTTTTCAGTTTCAATGAGCTGAAAAGGAATGTTGTGTTTTGAAAGATAATCTTGTAAGACAGCTTTTCTCTGATTAAAGCTTGGCACAAGTTTCTTCAGTCTTGATGTTGTGATAACTGGCATTATCTAAAAAGATAACACTTGGGCTTTTTAATGCTGGCATAAGCTGATTTTCGAACCAGTTTAGAAAGGTGGACCCGTTCATTTTTTGGTGATAAACCCCATCTTTAGCTTTGGCAAGAAAAACCAAATCACACCTATCAATCAAACCCTCCTCACGATTACCAGCGTGCAAAACTATCAACCTTTTACCATTTCCTGAAGGGATCTTTGGGGCATCAGAACCATCAACTGGTAACCACATGTAGTCAGTGGCATGATTCTGATTAACCCAGGTTTCATCCAAATATACAATTTCATACCCATCCTCTCGAAACTTCCTGATTGTTCGGAGGTAATTACACCGATCATTTATTACAGACCTCTGATCACATAAAAGCTTCCTATTATCGCCGGATTTTTTGTACTTATAGCCAAGATCTAATAACGTTAAAGTAAGCGTTGATTTCGAGGTTTTAATTGTATCTTCAATTTCTTTCTTAATTTTTGAGACTGTTGGGGCAATTTTCTTGTTGTACATGCTATGAACCGTCCGTTTAATAACGCAACGGTCAAAATCATCAAGAGTTTTCTTTCTTTCTTTCGGTCTGTTGGATTCAGGAGGACTCTTACCGTTTTACACCTCTATACACAGAACTGTAAGATATGCAAGCAGCCTTGCATGTTCTTTTAATCAAATTATCTGGGGAATAAAGTGGTCTTCCCCTGGCCTTCTCAAGCTGAAACCAGAGGCTCTCAAGAGCCTGTATCGTTCACCTGGTAATAAAAAAAACCAATTGGTCCTATGTAAAAACTATGTCCTGCGGTGGTAGTCATCTTGGAATTACGATCAACATAAAAAACACAAAGTTTGTAAAGGACCTTCCAATGATTGATGCACAGTTTAGGTTCAATCAGTGCAATAGCTTCATCAAAGAATATATTTCTGTATTTTCCCCATATGGTTCTGTGTTAATACTATGACCTGTGGTGGCAGCCATCTTGGATTTCCGATCGGGATAAAAAACAGAGGACCTTCCAATGATCATTCCTGGGCAGTTTGGTTTCAACTGTCCAAGTGGTTTCAGAGAAGAAGCATTTTGAAAACAAATTCCCATAGGGTCCAATGTTAAACTAAGTCCTGCCGTAGCCGCCATTTTGAATTTCATATCAGAACAAAAAACGTAGTTTGTAGAGGACCATCCAATGAACATTCATGTACAGTTTGGCTTTAATCATATTTGTAGTTTCTGAGAAGAAGGCATTTGAACATTTTCCCATAGGGTCCAATGTTAATCTATGTCCTGCGGTGGTGGCCATCTTGGATTTCCGATCGGCATAAAAAACAGAAACTTTGTAGAGGACCTTCCAATGATCATTCCTGGGCAGTTTGGTTTCAACTGTCCAAGTGGTTTCAGAGAAGAAGCATTTTGAAACACTTTTCCCATAGTGTCCAATGTTAAACTAAGTCCTGCCGTAGCCGCCATTTTGAATTTCATATCGGAACAAAAAACCTTAAGGTTGTAGAGGACCATCCAATGAACATTCATGTACAGTTTGGCTTTAATCATATTTGTAGTTTCTGAGAAGAAGGCATTTGAACATTTTCCCATAGGGTCCAATGTTAATCTATGTCCTGCGGTGGGGGCCATCTTGAATTTTCGATCGGCATAAAAAAACTGAAACTTTGTAGAGGACCTTCCAATGAACATTCCTGGGCAGTTTGGTTTCAATTATCCAAGTGGTTTCAGAGAAGAAGCGTTTTGAAACATTTTTCCCATAGGGTCCAATGTTAAACTAAGTCCTGCCGTAGCCGCCATTTTGAATTTCTTATCGGAACAAAAAACGTAAAGTTTGTAGAGGACCATCCAATGAACATTCATGTACAGTTTGGCTTTAATCATATTTGTAGTTTCTGAGAAGAAGGCATTTGAACATTTTCCCATAGGGTCCAATGTTAATCTATGTATTGCGGTGGCGGCCATCTTGGATTTCCGATCGGCATAAAAAACATAAAATTTGTAGAGGACCTTCCAATGATCATTCCTGGGCAGTTTGGTTTCAACTGTCCAAGTGGTTTCAGAGAAGAAGCGTTTTGAAACATTTTCCCCATAGGGTCCAATGTTAATCTATGTCCTGCGGTGGTGGCCATCTTGGATTTCCGATCGGCATAAAAAGCACACACCGTGTAGAGGACCTTCCAATGATCATTCCTGGGCAGTTTGGTTTCAATTATCCAAGTGGTTTCAGAGAAGAAGCGTTTTGAAACATTTTTCACATAGGGTCCAATGTTAAACTAAGTCCCGCCGTAGCCGCCATTTTGAATTTCATACCGGAACAAAAAACGTACAGTTTGTAGAGGACCATCCAATGAACATTCATGTACAGTTTGGCTTTAATCATATTTGTAGTTTCTGAGAAGAAGGCATTTGAATATTTTCCCATAGGGTCCAATGTTAATCTATGTCCTGCGGTGGCGGCCATCTTGGATTTCCGATCGGCATAAAAAACAGAAACTTTGTAGAGGACCTTCCAATGATCATTCCTGGTCAGTTTGGTTTCAACTGTCCAAGTGGTTTCAGAGAAGAAGCATTTTGAAACATTTTTCCCATAGGGTCCAATGTTAAACTAAGTCCTGCCGTAGCCGCCATTTTGAATTTCATATCAGAACAAAAAACGTACAGTTTGTAGAGGACCATCCAATGAATATTCATGTACAGTTTGGCTTTAATCATATTTGTAGTTTCTGAGAAGAAGGCATTTGAACATTTTCCCATAGGGTCCAATGTTAATCTATGTCCTGCGGTGGTGGCCATCTTGGATTTCCGATCGGCATAAAAAACAAAAACTTTGTAGAGGACCTTCCAATGATCATTCCTGGGCAGTTTGGTTTCAACTGTCCAAGTGGTTTCAGAGAAGAAGCATTTTGAAACACTTTTCCCATAGGGTCCAATGTTAAACTAAGTCCTGCCGTAGCCGCCATTTTGAATTTCATATCGGAACAAAAAACCTTAAGGTTGTAGAGGACCATCCAATGAACATTCATGTACAGTTTGGCTTTAATCATATTTGTAGTTTCTGAGAAGAAGGCATTTGAACATTTTCCCATAGGGTCCAATGTTAATCTATGTCCTGCGGTGGGGGCCATCTTGAATTTTCGATCGGCATAAAAAAACAGAAACTTTGTAGAGGACCTTCCAATGAACATTCCTGGGCAGTTTGGTTTCAATTATCCAAGTGGTTTCAGAGAAGAAGCGTTTTGAAACATTTTTCCCATAGGGTCCAATGTTAAACTAAGTCCTGCCGTAGCCGCCATTTTGAATTTCTTATCGGAACAAAAAACGTAAAGTTTGTAGAGGACCATCCAATGAACATTCATGTACAGTTTGGCTTTAATCATATTTGTAGTTTCTGAGAAGAAGGCATTTGAACATTTTCCCATAGGGTCCAATGTTAATCTATGTATTGCGGTGGCGGCCATCTTGGATTTCCGATCGGCATAAAAAACATAAAATTTGTAGAGGACCTTCCAATGATCATTCCTGGGCAGTTTGGTTTCAACTGTCCAAGTGGTTTCAGAGAAGAAGCGTTTTGAAACATTTTCCCCATAGGGTCCAATGTTAAACTAAGTCCTGCCGTAGCCGCCATTTTGAATTTCATATCGGAACAAAAAACGTACAGTTTGTAGAGGACCATCCAATGAACATTCATGTACAGTTTGGCTTTAATCATATCTGCAGTTTCTGAGAAGAAGGCATTTGAACATTTTCCCATAGGGTCCAATGTTAATCTATGTCCTGCGCTGGTGGCCATCTTGGATTTCCGATCGGCATAAAAAACACACACCTTGTAGAGGACCTTCCAATGATCATTCCTGGGCAGTTTGGTTTCAATTATCCAAGTGGTTTCAGAGAAGAAGCGTTTTGAAACATTTTCCCCATAGGGTCCAATGTTAAACTAAGTCCCGCCGTAGCCGCCATTTTGAATTTCATACCGGAACAAAAAACGTACAGTTTGTAGAGGACCATCCAATGAATATTCATGTACAGTTTGGCTTTAATCATATTTGTAGTTTCTGAGAAGAAGGCATTTGAATATTTTCCCATAGGGTCCAATGTTAATCTATGTCCTGCGGTGGCGGCCATCTTGGATTTCCGATCGGCATAAAAAACAGAAACTTTGTAGAGGATCTTCCAATGATCATTCCTGGGCAGTTTGGTTTCAACTGTCCAAGTGGTTTCAGAGAAGAAGCATTTTGAAACATTTTCCCCATAGGGTCCAATGTTAAACTAAGTCCTGCCGTAGCCGCCATTTTGAATTTCATATCGGAACAAAAAACCTTAAGGTTGTAGAGGACCATCCAATGAACATTCATGTACAGTTTGGCTTTAATCATATTTGTAGTTTCTGAGAAGAAGGCATTTGAACATTTTCCCATAGGGTCCAATGTTAATCTATGTCCTGCGATGGCGGCCATCTTGGATTTCCGATCGGCATAAAAAACAGTAACTTGGTAAAGGACATTCCAATGATCATTCCTTTATAGTTTGGGTTCAGTCAGTTCATCAGTTTCAGAGAAGAAGATCTTTGAAATTTCAGCCAATCAGAGCATATTATTGGCCCTGGCAGCCATATTGAATATTCGACTGGAACGAAAAACAGTAACTTTGTAGAGGACCATCCAAGGAACATTCCTGCTAAGTTCGGTTCCAATCGGCCAAGTGGTTTCGGAGAAGAAGCTTGAAATGTGAAAAGTTTACAGACGACAGACGACAGACGACAGACGCCAGACGACAGACGACGGACGCCAAGTGATGGCAATAGTTCACCTGGACCTTTGGTCCAGGTGAACTAAAAACTTGAATAGATTTAACACAATGTTTTTACAATCTTTTGACAAGTCCTTTGTTTTACCCATTCTTGCGATGCTTATATATGTTAAGATGTCAAAAAATAGGTTTATGAAGAAATTTTATGTGAACTTTTAGAAAGATTTTAAAGTTTAAAAATGGAGTGGCAAAATATGCCTGTACACGTGTCTCTGTCTCTATCAAGGTAAGATTTACCTAGCTGCTACCTCTAGTTAGTTTACTCCCACCTCTATTTTGGCGGTAAAAATCGGGGGAAATGTCAAATTTCAGATGAGTGCAGCAATAATGAAAGGATATGGTTAGATGAACTGCATATTTTAAAAATGGTAGTTAAATTCTGCACAAAACTCTCGTTTACTGTGTTTTAAAAAAATGTATTGTTTTCGAGAAAACTCAAATTTTCCGTTTTCTAATCAAAAAATTATTACTTTAGTATACACAGCAAGGTAAGAACTATATGTGTATTTTACTATATTATTGTCTATTATCTGGATGTTTGAACAAATTATCTAACATGATATTAGCTGGATAATTCGAGTAAATATGTTATTTGTGTTGTAAGTACATAGGCTGGTTTGTTCAAAGGTCAAGCCTTAAAACATTTATTCATTGTATAATATTGTATTTAAGTAAACTTTGTATCCACTTAGGAGATATACCGGTACAACTGTTTTCTTTATTAATGCACATATTCTGGATCCTCAGATAATAAAATTAGTTTTGAAATTTATCTAATAGCATGGTCCATTAACTACTTATTCCAATTTATTGACAACACTCAAATTTTGAGCCCATTTTAGAGAGGGGAAGGTCACTTTATTTGCCCCGGACGTTGATTATATATGAGACATCAGCTGCTAGCAATACAGGAACATCTTGTCTAATTGTGTTTTTGTAGGAGTTTGTGTTATTAACTCTTTTTCTATTTGTTTGCTTTACTTTACAATGGTTCTGATATTCATTTTATCCAGATCGTCTACTCTGATTGTGTATTCTGCTTTATCTAATGACAAATCCTGTTTAAAACAATGTCGAGATGTAGCGTTTAACGACAGGATTAAAGAGTACCGCTCAACTGTATGCTACGGACCGTTTCACATTGATTTTAGCATATGAGTTATGCTCATTGTTGAAGACCCTACTGTAGAACAGCAGTAAAGGCGTTGTGTCTTTACTTTAATTTGTGTCTAAGTGTAATGTTGCATAGTCTGACCGTGAAATTCAGCAATAAAAGCAAAGTGTAATGTTGAATAGTCATTCATCTTCATTTCAATCCTTATCATTTCTCACTAATTTCACACAATACTTCACTGCTAGTCGGTTTCCCCGATTCCAAAATTTATTTCATACAATGTTATATGAAATACAACATCATCATTACAGAATATTTACCCATCATTGTCTTGACCTGCTCCTCTTACTCTAACAGCCTTGCCAACTTGCATACCTCCAGGTATTTCAGTACGGTATGGTAAACCCTGTATACAATAAATACATAATGTATTTCCACTTACATTAAATTATAACGGACATTTAATATATTGTATTTGTACTTACATTAAATTATAACGGACATTTAATATGTTGTATTTGTACTTCACAGATACTTTAGTTAACTTGTACATAATCCTTTCATTACAAAGTATGGTTTACCAAATATTCAGTTATAACGAATATATGTTCAATCTACACCCTGAACGGCATATATCATCATTGTATAACAGTATGTCAACAATAATTACTTTTGTTTAACTAATTCTTTAAATTATGTGTCCTTAGGGATTCAAAAATAAATCACCTTTTGGAAAAATAAGGCGCTTTCATTTATACTTGGCATTTGAGCACAGTGTTTCTAATATTAAACAATACAAAAACATAAGACAAAACAAAACAAATTGCCACTTACATATCTGTCGACGAATGTGATGTCATAGTATTCAGCCCCATCAGTTAAATGTATATAATGGACATCTCCTAGGTCAACACGATGAGAGTAGTCGATGTATGGCTTCCCATTAACATACGTTCTGTATTCACTTGGTGTAACCTCTATACGGAGTGTGAATGATCTACCATCGTCAAATGGGAAGTGAGGTTGTTCACGTTCCTCATCCTGCCAGTTCCCGCCAGTACATGAGTTCCTGACTACTGTACTTTCAGATGGTCTTGGATTGAAATGGAAGGCAATGTCACCACCTTGTGGATCAGTGTCATTTTGCAAGTTGATGGCAAACCTACAACACATCATTAATTGTTTGCTTAAACATTTTAAAATCTCTCACATGTAAGCATAAAAAAAAAAATTTGATGATTAAAATAATAATACAGTATATTGTATAATATAATTGTAGAGCAATACAGTATAATCTAATTATAGAGCAATACAGTATAATATAATTGTAGAGCAATACAGTATAATATAATTGTAGAGCAATACAGTATAATATAATTGTAGAGCAATACAGTATAATGTAATTGTAGAGTAATACAGCATAATATAATTGTAGAGCAATACAGTATAATATAATTGTAGAGCAATACCGTATAATATAATTGTAGAGCAATACAGTATAATATAATTGTAGAGCAATACAGTATAATATAATTGTAGAGCAATACAGTATAATATAATTGTAGAGCAATACAGTATAATATAATTGTAGAGCAATACAGTATAATATAATTGTAGAGCAATACAGTATAATGTAATTATAGAGCAATACAGTATAATATAATTGTAGAGCAATAGAGTATAATCTAATTGTAGAGCAATACAGTATAATATAATTGTAGAGCAATACAGTATAATCTAATTGTAGAGCAATACAGTATAATATAATTGTAGAGCAATACAGTATAATCTAATTGTAGAGCAATACAGTATAATATAATTTTAGAGCAATACAGAATAATGTAATTGTAGAGCAATACAGAATAATGTAATTGTAGAGCAATACAGTATAATAGAATTTTAGAGCAATACAGAATAATGTAATTGTAGAGCAATACAGTATAATAGAATTTTAGAGCAATACAAAATAATGTAATTGTAGAGCAATACAGTATAATATAATTGTAGAGCAATACAGTATAATATAATTGTAGAGCAATACAGTATAATATAATTGTAGAGCAATACAGTATAATCTAATTTTAGAGCAATACAGAATAATGTAATTGTAGAGCAATACAGTATAATGTAATTGTAGAGCAATACAGTATAATCTAATTTTAGAGCAATACAGAATAATGTAATTGTAGAGCAATACAGAATAATGTAATTGTAGAGCAATACAGCATAATATAATTTTAGAGCAATACAGAATAATGTAATTGTAGAGCAATACAGTATAATCTAATTTTAGAGCAATACAGAATAATGTAATTGTAGAGCAATACAGTATAATATAATTGTAGAGCAATATAGTATAATATAATTATAGAGCAATACAGTATAATATATTTGTAGAACAATACAGTATAATCTAATTTTAGAGCAATACAGAATAATGTAATTGTAGAGCAATACAGTATAATCTAATTTTAGAGCAATACAGAAAAATGTAATTGTAGAGCAATACAGTATAATATAATTGTAGAGCAATACAGTATAATATAATTGTAGAGCAATACAGTATAATATAATTGTAGAGCAATACAGTATGATATAATTGTAGAGCAATACAGTATAATATAATTATAGAGCAATACAGTATAATGTAATCATAGAGCAATACAGTATAATGTAATTGTAGAGCAATACAGTATAATATAATTGTAGAGCAATACAGTATAATATAATTGTAGAGTAATACAGTATAATATAATTGTAGAGCAATACAGTATAATATAATTGTAGAGCAATAGAGTATAATATAATTGTAGAGCAATAGAGTATAATATAATTGTAGAGCAATACAGTATAATATAATTGTAGAGCAATACAGTATAATATAATTGTAGAGCAATACAGTATAATGTAATTGTAGAGCAATTCAGTATAATATAATTGTAGAGCAATACAGTATAATATAATTGTAGAGCAATACAGTATAATATAATTGTAGAGCAATACAGTATAATATAATTGTAGAGCAATACAGTATGATATAATTGTAGGGCAATACAGTATAATATAATTGTAGAGCAATACAGTATAATGTAATTGTAAAGCAATGTAATTGTAGAGCAATACAGTATGATATAAATGTAGAGCAATACAGTATAATATAATTGTAGAGCAATACAGTATAATATAATTGTAGAGCAATACAGTATAATGTAATTGTAGAGCAATACAGTATAATGTAATTGTAGAGCAATACAGTATAATGTAATTGTAGAGCAATACAGTATAATGTAATTGTAGAGCAATACAGTATAGTGTAATTGTAGAGCAATACAGTATAATGTAATGATAGAGCAATACAGTATAATGTAATTGTAGAGCAATACAGTATAATCTAATTATAGAGCAATACAGTATAATATAATTGTAGAGCAATACAGTATAATATAATTGTAGAGCAATACAGTATAATGTAATTGTAGAGTAATACAGCATAATATAATTGTAGAGCAATACAGTATAATATAATTGTAGAGCAATACAGTATAATATAATTGTAGAGCAATACAGTATAATATAATTGTAGAGCAATACAGTATAATGTAATTGTAGAGCAATACAGTATAATGTAATTGTAGAGCAATACAGTATGATATAATTGTAGAGCAATACAGTATAATATAATTATAGAGCAATACAGTATAATGTAATCATAGAGCAATACAGTATAATGTAATTGTAGAGCAATACAGTATAATATAATTGTAGAAAAATACAGTATAATATAATTGTAGAGTAATACAGTATAATATAATTGTAGAGCAATACAGTATAATATAATTGTAGAGCAATAGAGTATAATATAATTGTAGAGCAATAGAGTATAATATAATTGTAGAGCAATACAGTATAATATAATTGTAGAGCAATACAGTATAATATAATTGTAGAGCAATACAGTATAATGTAATTGTAGAGCAATTCAGTATAATATAATTGTAGAGCAATACAGTATAATATAATTGTAGAGCAATACAGTATAATATAATTGTAGAGCAATACAGTATAATATAATTGTAGAGCAATACAGTATGATATAATTGTAGGGCAATACAGTATAATATAATTGTAGAGCAATACAGTATAATGTAATTGTAAAGCAATGTAATTGTAGAGCAATACAGTATGATATAAATGTAGAGCAATACAGTATAATATAATTGTAGAGCAATACAGTATAATATAATTGTAGAGCAATACAGTATAATGTAATTGTAGAGCAATACAGTATAATGTAATTGTAGAGCAATACAGTATAATGTAATTGTAGAGCAATACAGTATAATGTAATTGTAGAGCAATACAGTATAGTGTAATTGTAGAGCAATACAGTATAATGTAATGATAGAGCAATACAGTATAATGTAATTGTAGAGCAATACAGTATAATCTAATTATAGAGCAATACAGTATAATATAATTGTAGAGCAATACAGTATAATATAATTGTAGAGCAATACAGTATAATGTAATTGTAGAGTAATACAGCATAATATAATTGTAGAGCAATACAGTATAATATAATTGTAGAGCAATACAGTATAATATAATTGTAGAGCAATACAGTATAATATAATTGTAGAGCAATACAGTATAATATAATTGTAGAGCAATACAGTATAATATAATTGTAGAGCAATACAGTATAATATAATTGTAGAGCAATACAGTATAATGTAATTATAGAGCAATACAGTATAATATAATTGTAGAGCAATACAGTATAATCTAATTGTAGAGCAATACAGTATAATATAATTGTAGAGCAATACAGTATAATCTAATTGTAAAGCAATACAGTATAATATAATTTTAGAGCAATACAGAATAATGTAATTGTAGAGCAATACAGAATAATGTAATTGTAGAGCAATACAGTATAATAGAATTTTAGAGCAATACAGAATAATGTAATTGTAGAGCAATACAGTATAATCTAATTTTAGAGCAATACAGAATAATGTAATTGTAGAGCAATACAGTATAATATAATTGTAGAGCAATACAGTATAATATAATTGTAAAGCAATACAGTATAATATAATTGTAGAGCAATACAGTATAATCTAATTTTAGAGCAATACAGAATAATGTAATTGTAGAGCAATACAGTATAATGTAATTGTAGAGCAATACAGTATAATGTAATTGTAGAGCAATACAGTATAATATAATTGTAGAGCAATACAGTATAATATAATTGTAGAGCAATACAGTATATTGTAATTGTAGAGCAATACAGTATAATGTAATTGTAGAGGAATACAGTATAATGTAATTGTAGAGCAATACAGTATAATATAATTGTAGAGCAATACAGTATATTGTAATTGTAGAGCAATACAGTATAATATAATTGTAGAGCAATACAGTATAATATAATTGTAGAGCAATACAGTATAATATAATTGTAGAGCAATACAATATAATGTAATTATAGAGCAATACAGTATAATATAATTATACAGCAATACAGTATAGTGTAATTGTAGAGCAATACAGTATAATTTAATTGTAGAGCAATACAGTATAATATAATTGTAGACCAATACAGCATAATATAATTATAGAGCAATACAGTATAATGTAATTGTAGAGCAATACAGTATAATGTAATTGTAGAGTAATACAGAATAATGTAATTATAGTGCAATACAGTATAATATAATTGTAGAGCAACACAGTATAATGTAATTGTAGAGCAATACAGTATAATATAATTGTAGAGCAGTACAGTATAATATAATTGTAGAGCAATACAGTATAATATTATTGTAGAGCAATACAGTATAATGTAATTATAGAGCAATACAGTATAATATAATTGCAGAGCAATACAGTATAATGTAATTGTAGAGCAATACAGTATAATATAATTGTAGAGCAATACAGTATGATATAATTGTATAGCAATACAGTATAATATAATTATAGAGCAATACAGTATAATGTAATTATAGAGCAATACAGTATAATGTAATTGTAGAGCAATACAGTATAATATAATTGCAGAGCAATACAGTATAATGTAATTGCAGAGCAATACAGTATAATATAATTGTAGAGCAATACAGTATGATATAATTGCATAGCAATACAGTATAATATAATTATAGAGCAATACAGTATAATGTAATTATAGAGCAATACAGTATAATGTAATTATAGAGCAATACAGTATAATGTAATTGTAGAGCAATAGAGTATAATATAATTGTAGAGCAATAGAGTATAATATAATTGTAGAGCAATACAGTATAATGTAATTGTAGAGCAATACAGTATAATATAATTGTAGAGCAATACAGTATAATATAATTGTAGAGCAATACAGTATAATATAATTGTAGAGCAATACAGTATAATATAATTGTAGAGCAAAACAGTATAATGTAATTATAGAGCAATACAGTATACTATAATTGTAGAGCAATACAGTATAATGTAATTATAGAGCAATACAGTATAATGTAATTGTAGAGCAATACAGTATAATATAATTGTAGAGTAATACAGTATAATATAATTGTAGAGCAATACAGTATAATATAATTGTAGAGCAATACAGTATAATATAATTGTAGAGCAATACAGTATAATATAATTGTAGAGCAATACAGTATAATGTAATTGTAGAGCAATACAGTATAATATAATTGTAGAGCAATACAGTATAATATAATTGTAGAGCAATACAGTATAATGCAATTGTAGAGCAATACAGTATAATATAATTGTAGAGCAATACAGTATAATATAATTGTAGAGCAATACAGTATAATATAATTGTAGAGCAATACAGTATAATATAATTGTAGAGCAATACAGTATAATGTAATTGTAGAGCAATACAGTATAATATAATTGTAGAGCAATACAGTATAATATAATTGTAGAGCAATACAGTATAATGCAATTGTAGAGCAATACGGTATAATATAATTGTAGAGCAATACAGTATAATATAATTGTAGAGCAATACAGTATAATATAATTGTAGAGCAATACAGTATAATGTAATTGTAGAGCAATACAGTCTAATATAATTGTAGAGCAATACAGTATGATGTAATTGTAGAGCAATACAATATAATATAATTGTAGAGCAATACAGTATAATGTAATTGTAGAGCAATACAGTATAATATAATTGTAGAGCAATACAGTATAATATAATTGTAGAGCAATACAGTATAATATAATTGTAGAGCAATACAGCATAATGTAACTATAGAGCAATACAGTATAATGTAATTGTAGAATAATACAGTATAATATAATTGTAGAGCAATACAGTATAATATAATTGTAGAGCAATAAAGTATAATATAATTGTAGAGCAAAACAGTATAATGTAATTATAGAGCAATACAGTATAATGTAATTGTAGAGCAATACAGTATAATATAATTGTAGAGGAATACAGTATAATGTAATTGTAGAGCAATACAGTATAATGTAATTGTAGAGCAATACAGTATACTATAATTGTAGAGCAATACAGTATAATGTAATTATAGAGCAATACAGTATAATGTAATTGTAGAGCAATACAGTATAATATAATTGTAGAGTAATACAGTATAATATAATTGTAGAGCAATACAGTATAATATAATTGTAGAGCAATACAGTATAATATAATTGTAGAGCAATACAGTATAATGTAATTGTAGAGCAATACAGTATAATGTAATTGTAGAGCAATACAGTATAATATAATTGTAGAGCAATACAGTATAATATAATTGTAGAGCAATACAGTATAATATAATTGTAGAGCAATACAGTATAATATAATTGTAGAGCAATACAGTATAATGCAATTGTAGAGTAATACAGTATAATATAATTGTAGAGCAATACAGTATAATATAATTGTAGAGCAATACAGTATAATATAATTGTAGAGCAATACAGTATAATATAATTGTAGAGCAATACAGTATAATGTAATTGTAGAGCAATACAGTATAATATAATTGTAGAGCAATACAGTATAATATAATTGTAGAGCAATACAGTATAATGCGATTGTAGAGCAATACAGTATAATATAATTGTAGAGCAATACAGTATAATATAATTGTAGAGCAATACAGTATAATATAATTGTAGAGCAATACCGTATAATGTAATTGTAGAGCAATACAGTATAATATAATTGTAGAGCAATACAGTATGATGTAATTGTAGAGCAATACAGTATAATATAATTGTAGAGCAATACAGTATAATATAATTGTAGAGCAATACAGTATAATATAATTGTAGAGCAATACAGTATAATATAATTGTAGAGCAATACAGTATAATGTAATTATAGAGCAATACAGTATAATATAATTGCAGAGCAATACAGTATAATGTAATTGTAGAGTAATACAGCATAATATAATTGTAGAGCAATACAGTATAATATAATTGTAGAGCAATACAGTATAATATAATTGTAGAGCAATACAGTATAATATAATTGTAGAGCAATACAGTATAATGTAATTGTAGAGCAATACAGTATAATGTAATTGTAGAGCAATACAGTATAATATAATTGTAGAGCAATACAGTATAATATAATTGTATAGCAATACAGTATAATATGATTATAGAGCAATACAGTATAATGTAATTATAGAGCAATACAGTATAATGTAATTATAGAGCAATACAGTATAATGTAATTGTAGAGCAATAGAGTATAATATAATTGTAGAGCAATAGAGTATAATATAATTGTAGAGCAATACAGTATAATGTAATTGTAGAGCAATACAGTATAATATAATTGTAGAGCAATACAGTATAATATAATTGTAGAGCAATACAGTATAATATAATTGTAGAGCAATACAGTATAATATAATTGTAGAGCAATACAGTATAATATAATTGTAGAGCAATACAGTATAATGTAATTGTAGAGCAATACAGTATAATGTAATTGTAGAGCAATACAGTATAATGTAATTGTAGAGCAATACAGTATAATATAATTGTAGAGCAATACAGTATAATGTAATTGTAGAGCAATACAGTATAATGTAATTGTAGAGCAATACAGTCTAATATAATTGTAGAGCAATACAGTATAATATAATTGTAGAGCAATACAGAATAATGTAATTGTAGAGCAATACAGTATAATATAATTGTAGAGCAATACAGTATAATATAATTGTAGAGCAATACAGTATAATGCAATTGTAGAGCAATACAGTATAATATAATTGTAGAGCAATACAGTATAATATAATTGTAGAGCAATACAGTATAATATAATTGTAGAGCAATACAGTATAATATAATTGTAGAGCAATACAGTATAATGTAATTGTAGAGCAATACAGTATAATATAATTGTAGAGCAATACAGTATAATATAATTGTAGAGCAATACAGTATAATGCAATTGTAGAGCAATACAGTATAATATAATTGTAGAGCAATACAGTATAATATAATTGTAGAGCAATACAGTATAATATAATTGTAGGGCAATACAGTATAATGTAATTGTAGAGCAATACAGTATAATATAATTGTAGAGCAATACAGTATGATGTAATTGTAGAGCAATACAGTATAATATAATTGTAGAGCAATACAGTATAATATAATTGTAGAGCAATACAGTATAATATAATTGTAGAGCAATACAGTATAATGTAATTATAGAGCAATACAGTATAATATAATTGCAGAGCAATACAGTATAATGTAATTGTAGAGTAATACAGCATAATATAATTGTAGAGCAATACAGTATAATATAATTGTAGAGCAATACATTATAATATAATTGTAGAGCAATACAGTATAATATAATTGTAGAGCAATACAGTATAATGTAATTGTAGAGCAATACAGTATAATGTAATTGTAGGGCAATACAGTATAATATAATTGTAGAGCAATAGAGTATAATATAATTGTAGAGCAATACAGTATAATATAATTGTAGAGCAATACAGTATAATGTAATTGTAGAGCAATACAGTATAATGTAATTGTAGAGCAATACAGTATAATATAATTGTAGAGCAATACAGTATAATATAATTGTAGAGCAATACAGTATAATGTAATTATAGAGCAATACAGTATAATATAATTGTAGAGCAATACAGTATAATATAATTGTAGAGCAATACAGTATAATGTAATTATAGAGCAATACAGTATAATATAATTGTAGAGCAATACAGTATAATGTAATTGTAGAGCAATACAGTATAATATAATTATAGAGCAATACAGTATAATATAATTGTAGAGCAATACAGTATAATGTAATTGTAGAGCAATAAGAAACAAGAATGGCTTGTGGCGGCCATGTTTGTTAACGGATCGGGACGAACTGAGCAATCTTTATAGAGGACCCTCCATCGATACTTCCTACCAAGTTTCGGTTCATTTGGTCAAGCGGTTTCAGAGAAGAAGATTTTTTTAAATCGGCCAATCAGAAACAAGAATTGCCTGTGGCGGCCATGTTTGTCAATGGATCGGGACAAAATGAGCAATCTTTATAGAGAGCCTTCCATAGATGCTTCCTACCAAATTTCAGTTCATTTTGGGAAAGCGGTTTCAGAGAAGAAATTTTTTTAGAAATCAACCAATCAAAAACAAGAATGGCCTGTGGCGGCCATGTTTGTTAACAGATCGGAACTAAATGAGCAGTCTTTATAGAGGACCTTCCAAGGATGCTTCCTACCAATTTTTTATCCATTTGGCCAGATTAATAGACAATATTCATCATATTGTTTTCTAGCTTCTGAACTGTCGATCGAGAAAATAATAAAATATTCTAAACAGACAGCATATGGCCAGTCAATGGGGTTTGCAATTAATATTTCGCATGCACAATAGTGACCCCACACCACAAGGTGTGGAAAATAGAAATATTCTGCTGTCGTTTAAATGCGTATTAACTGCATTACATGTAAACTGTATGATTCTGTTTGATAAAGTTCTTTAACTAGAACAGGTACAAAATGTACACTTGAGTGAAATATATTTAAAATCCACCTGTGATGTAAATCTATTGTCGAAACTCCATTATTTTTAAGGAATGGATAGTTATTGTTCTCTTTGTACTTTTAAGGTCCCATAAGGGGCAAACAATTTAATACTTTGTACTTTAGATGCTATACACAGACTTTTTTTTGTTACAAGATTAATAATTAATCAAATTAATAAAGTACAATGGGTGGATTTTAAGTTGGAGAATGTCCTCGTATCTCTCCATTCCTTAAAAACAATGGGCCTCGGCTCCATTATTTTTAAGGAATGGAGAGTTACTTGGACATTCTCCTATACTAATAGTGTTGTAATAACAGATCGTGAACGTGATACCGGTATAGAAGTATGAAAGAATTTCAAGGTGTATTTTAAATGAGGTTGAAACAAGTCGCCATTTGATATCAATTCGGTTGTATTTCATTTTGACGATTTTAATTACGGCAGACGATCACAACCATATTTTTTTTTTAAATTGCAACTTAGCTTGGTTTTTTTTCATAACCTATAATAAAATGAACAAATATATTTCACATTGTCGGAACAGTTCCAGCATTCAATAGAAAAATCGTAGAAATATGTAAATTCGCTATCCCTATTTGGTTTTTCCTCATAGTCTTCATATAATTTTGTGATTTAAAATAAGACAACTACAGTCAGACCATACAACAGGTGTCAAATTTTGTGATGTAATCTGTTAATTGGCAGATCATAAACATCGATCGATATTTTTAACAAGAGAAAGGCAGCTTTAGTATAAGTTTTAAAAAAAAACTTACGAAAAAGGCACGAGGGCGTTTTGGATATGGTATTAAGGGCAGAAGGGCGCGACCAAGGGCACCAAGGGCGCGTCTCCCTTCTAAAATACCGTGGCGAGTGGTCTGTATATATCCTAAATGTGAATTGTTCCACCATAATTTTCAAACATAAATTTAACATTTGATTATTAAATATCTTATGCCAAGCTTAAACTCTATTGCTACCTAAAGCAACATTAAAGCACATGTATTAACTAGTTGAAGAGTAAAATAATAACTGGCTTCTGTTGGTATGGTAACTTACGCTTCAGTTCCCCATGTGACTCTACCTCGGAGAATGAATTGTTTACCTGGATGTAAACCATTAGGTATATAGTAAGATACAGGAGTGGACTGAAAAATCAAATGTCAGAAAAACGTGAAAAACAATAACAAGATTAGACCATTTTAATATTAAAGTGCCACAATACGGGTATGTACCCTATGCGACAAAACTATCAAAAAATATGTAATAATGATTGTTGTTGAAATTGTAAAGTTCATGGGAATGTATAACAGTACTGTCAACTATATCTCTTTCTTACATTTCTAGAACTAACCGAGTACATCTTTTATGGCCCAAAGGGTAAGCATCATCATACCTTGGACCCTTCATTTGTGCAAGGTCAATAACGTCTTCAAAATACTATTTTTAGCATTGCAGCCTATGAATTTGGACGCCTTGGATCTCATGCACCCCTTGCCTTCATTTAAGCAAGATTGGATTTGCATTCCACACTGATGATTCACGTCATATGTATTCTCTTTTCTGATACTAGATACTATCAAAAACATTTTTCATTTTCCACACTGCAGCGTATACCCAACTATAGCATTCATAAATAGGTTCGATTATTGTTCTATCATTATATAATTATAATCAAGTTTTTGAGAATCCGGGGTTAGGGTTATGGTGTTTAACGCCACTTTCAACAATATTTCAATTATATCGTGGCGGTCAGTTTTATTGGTGGAGGAAACCGGAGTACCTGGAGAAAACAACCGACCTGCCGCAAGTCACTGACAAACTTTATCTCATACTGTTGTACCGAGTACACCTCGTTATGAATGGGATTCGAATTCACAACTTTAGTGGTGATAGGCACTGATAAAGAAATTCTTCATGATTATTTTTTAAATTACGTTTTCATTTTTTAATTGTCACTTCCTGCATAGTCGGCTATTATCATAGAGACAACATGGAGATATAGATAATATATCCATGGAGACATGATCCCGGAAGTCTATTGGCATTATTTTTCACAATTTTTATCAATAGGTTGAAATTCAGAGAACTAGAAGCAATGAATATGTCATATTTGTCATATAGAACATTAAACAGGTTGACATTCAGAGAGAACTAGAAGTAATGAATATGTCATCTTTGTCATATAGAACATTCAACAGGTTGACATTCAGAGAGAACTAGAAGCAATGACTATGTCATCTTTGTCATATAGAACATTCAACAGGTTGACATTCAGAGAGAACTAGAAGCAATGAATATGTCATCTTTGTCATATAGAACATTCAACAGGTTGACATTCAGAGAGAACTAGAAGCAATGACTATGTCATCTTTGTCATATAGAACATCAAACAGGTTGACATTCAGAGAGAACTAGAAGCAATGAATATGTCATCTTTGTCATATAGAATATTAAACAGGTTGACATTCATAGAAAACTAGAAGCAATGACTATGTCATCTTTATCATATAGAACATCAAACAGGTTGACATTCAGAGAGAACTAGAAGCAATGAATATGTCATCTTTGTCACATAGAACATTAAACAGGTTGACATTCAGAGAGAACTAGAAGCAATGACTATGTCATGTTTGTCATATAGAACATTCAACATGTTGACATTCAGAGAGAACTAGAAGCAATGACTATGTCATCTTTGTCATATAGAACATTCAACAGGTTGACATTCAGAGAGAACTAGAAGCAATGAATATGTCATCTTTGTCATATAGAACATTCAACATGTTGACATTCAGAGAGAACTAGAAGCAATGACTATGTCATCTTTGTCATATAGAACATTCAACATGTTGACATTCAGAGAGAACTAGAAGCAATGACTATGTCATCTTTGTCATATAGAACATTCAACAGGTTGACATTCAGAGAGAACTAGAAGCAATGACTATGTCATCTTTGTCATATAGAACATGCAACATGTTGACATTCAGAGAGAACTAGAAGCAATGACTATGTCATCTTTGTCATATAGAACATTCAACATGTTGACATTCAGAGAGAACTAGAAGCAATGAATATGTCATGTAGAATATTAAACAGGTTGACATTCAGAGAGAACTAGAAGCAATGACTATGTCATCTTTGTCATATAGAAAATTCAACAGGTTGACATTCAGAGAGAACTAGAAGCAATGACTATGTCATCTTTGTCATATAGAACATTCAACATGTTGACATTCAGAGAGAACTAGAAGCAATGAATATGTCATGTTTGTCATGTAGAATATCAAACAGGTTGACATTCAGAGAGAACTAGAAGCAATGAATATGTCATCTTTGTCATATAGAACATTCAACATGTTGACATTCAGAGAGAACTAGAAGCAATGAATATGTCATGTTTGTCATGTAGAACATTAAACGGGTTGACATTCAGAGAGAACTAGAAGCAATGAATATGTCATCTTTGTCATATAGAACATTCAACATGTTGACATTCAGAGAGAACTAGAAGTAATGACTATGTCATCTTTGTCATATAGAACATTCAACAGGTTGACATTCAGAGAGAACTAGAAGCAATGACTATGTCATCTTTGTCATAAAGAACATCAAACAGGTTGACATTCATAGAAAACTAGAAGCAATGACTATGTCATCTTTGTCATGTAGAGCATTAAACAGGTTGACATTCAGAGGGAACTAGAAGCAATGCATATGTCATCTTTGTCATATAGAATATTAAACAGGTTGACATTCATAGAAAACTAGAAGCAATGACTATGTCATCTTTGTCATATAGAACATCAAACAGGTTGACATTCAGAGAGAACTAGAAGCAATGACTATGTCATCTTTGTCATGTAGAGCATTAAACAGGTTGACATTCGGAGGGAACTAGAAGCAATGAATATGTCATCTTTGTCATATAGAACATTAAACAGGTTGACATTCAGAGAGAACTAGAAGCAATGCATATGTCATGTTTGTCATATAGAACATTCAACATGTTGACATTCAGAGAGAACTAGAAGCAATGACTATGTCATGTTTGTCATATAGAACATTCAACATGTTGACATTCAGAGAGAACTAGAAGCAATGACTATGTCATGTTTGTCATGTAGAACTTTCAACATGTTGACATTCAGAGAGAACTAGAAGCAATGCATATGTCATCTTTGTCATATAGAACATTCAACAGGTTGACATTCATAGAAAACTAGAAGCAATGACTATGTCATCTTTGTCATATAGAACATCAAACAGGTTGACATTCAGAGAGAACTAGAAGCAATGACTATGTCATCTTTGTCATATAGAACATCAAACAGGTTGACATTCAGAGAGAACTAGAAGCAATGAATATGTCATCTTTGTCATATAGAACATTCAACAGGTTGACATTCAGAGAGAACTAGAAGCAATGACTATGTCATCTTTGCTATATAGAACATTAAACAGGTTGACATTCAGAGAGAACTAGAAGCAATGACTATGTCATCTTTGCCATATAGAATATCAAACAGGTTGACATTCAGAGAGAACTAGAAGCAATGAATATGTCATCTTTGTCACATAGAACATTAAACAGGTTGACATTCATAGAGAACTAGAAGCAATGAATATGTCATCTTTGTCACATAGAACTTCAAACAGGTTGACATTCAGAGAGAACTAGAAGCAATGAATATGTCATGTTTGTCACATAGAACATTCAACAGGTTGACATTCAGAGAGAACTAGAAGCAATGACTATGTCATGTTTGTCATGTAGAACATTAAACAGGTTGACATTCAAAGAGAACTAGAAGCAATGACTATGTCATGTTTGTCATGTAGAACATTCAACAGGTTGACATTCAGAGAAAACTAGCAGCAATAGCAATGAATATGTCATCTTTGTCATATAGAACATTCAACAGGTTGACATTCAGAGAGAACTAGAAGCAATGAATATGTCATCTTTGTCATATAGAACTTTCAACAGGTTGACATTCAGAGAGAAATAGAAGCAATGAATGTCATCTTTGTCACATAGAACTTCAAACAGGTTGACATTCAGAGAGAACTAGAATCAATGACTATGTCATCTTTGTCATATAGAACATTCAACAGGTTGACATTCAGAGAGAACTAGAAGCAATGAATATGCCATCTTTGTCATATAGAACATTCAACATGTTGACATTCAGAGAGAACTAGAAGCAATGAATATGTCATATTTGTCACATAAAACATTAAACAGGTTGACATTCAGAGAACTAGAAGCAATGACTATGTCATCTTTGTCATATAGAACATCAAACAGGTTGACATTCAGAGAGAACTAGAAGCAATGAATATGTCATGTTTGTTATATAGAGCATTAAACAGGTTGACATTCAGAGAGAACTAGAAGCAATGACTATGTCATCTTTGTCATATAGAACATCAAACAGGTTGACTTTCAGAGAGAACTAGAAGTAATGAATATGTCATCGTTGTCATATAGAGCATTAAACAGGTTGACATTCAGAGAGAACTAGAAGCAATGAATATGTCATCTTTGTTATATAGAACATCAAAATGAGCACAATATGTTGTAGCGTAAAGAACAACCAGAACAAATAACCAAATGCTCTCAAAAAATTACCATGCAAACATACATATGAAGAGTTAAACAACATTATTAAAAAAAAACTGGTGAAACGTGCTAAAGTGGGTCACGAGTCACTGTAATCGGGCGGCTGTATCGAGAAACAGATACGGTGTTGAAAAAACTGTTGATACTCATAAAATATTGATAAATGCAATACAATTTTATGTTTGTTTTCAAGAAATATGATAGATAAAACCATGTGTGAGGTTTTATGACGAAATATCTCCGATTTCTATGTACATTTACGAGTTGAAGTTGCGGCTGTATCGAGAAACAGATACGGTGTTGAAAAAACTGTTGATACTCGTAAAATATTGATAAATGCAATAACATTTTATGTTTGTCTTCAAGAAATAAGGGTAATAACAAAATTACCGAACACCGAACAATCTTACAAAGGGAAAGTCAAAACTCATAAGTATATAAACAGACAAAATCAGTCAACAACCGGAAAACTGTGAAAATCGTAATGACCCTGACTTGGTACAGACATTTCTAAAGAAATGGTGGGTTGAATCAGATTTTAAAGCGTCAAACCTTCCGCTTTCATTACGGCTCAAAGGTTCCGGCTGTCACTATTTCAGTATTTATAACAATACTGGAACAAAATAGGTAACATAGTTGTCAAAGCAGTACCAAACCCAGTGAAGCAAATGTCAAAAACAATTTTACGTCACACATTGATAAAAAAATATTTTTGACATTTGTGTTAACTTCCTTATATGAAATATGATAGACAAAAACATGTGTACAATACTATACAATACAATAAGTTTATTTAAAGTCGGAAAGTGTGAAGTTTTATGACGAAATATCTCCGATTTCTATGTAAATTAACGAGTTGAAGTGGGGAAACACCCACAGGTAATTTTAGCGATGTATTTTTTTTTTTATCTTGGACAAGATTGGATTACCGATTTAAAACACACTGACTCTGCATGGTACAAAGATGCATGTCAAAGAAATCTATGTTATATTTATTCATTTGTTTGATTCTGGAATATTGTTGATCATTGATTTAAACAAGAAAAAAGGGAAAAAGGGGGGGGGGGGGATTTTATTTGTGAATTTTACAGTTAAATAAATGTTATGTTTCGACAGTTTAAAGAGAAAAATAAAAATTTGTTGCGACTAAAGCTTAAATCAGCGTTAAAATTGAACAATGGTTTTGTAAATGAGATTTATTTTAAATAGAAAATCTGAATTTATTATTTATCAATTTATTATTAATGATACAATTTTATATCCCTTGGGAGGGAGGGAGGGAGGGAGGGAGGGGTGGGGGTGGGGGGTGGGGGTGTGGGGGGGGGGGGGGGGGGGGCGGCTATGCTGAAAATTTGAAATAAAAACACAAGGACCGGACTTTAAGCAAAAATAAAAATCCAGGAATAGTTTTTTATTAAAAAAAATCCAGGACCCCTGTGTCCATGATTTATTTTTTTCTCCAAAGTTAATAATATGAAATATTGACATCCACACTTGCCTTTTGGACAGCTCATTTCTGTGTCCACACTTGTATACTAATGAAAGTATCGTGAAAATATAAAACATGTTTGATTTTATGGCGGTGTTTATTTACATTTAAAATTAATAATATCGATCAGTCAGGCTGAAGTGCAAAACATATTTTATTTAAAGTTTTTTCTCCACATGCACCCATGACTTGTTTCGTTTATGCTGAATTTGCACAAGTATATAAAATGGGATGGTCGTCGAAATTTATCTTCGTATTTATGACACATTGATATACTATTCTTATTTCACCCGATATTTACCAAGGCTGGCCTTAATTTCAGATAACAGGATTAAATGCATTTGAAATTTATTGGGTTTATATTGATTTTGATCACAAATGTAAAGGTATGTACAATATAAATAACTTTGTAGTCCTGTTATCTTGGGCGAGAATGGGCCTCACTCCAATCGATAAAAGTCCTCCTACTCACAGTATGATAATTTCTTTTAATATGCTATCTATCATGAGTGGAATTCATTCAGAAACCATGAATATATATTGATCCACTTATAAGGAATCTTCGCTGGTCAAATACATTTGACATAATAGCATATTAGACAAAATGGAGAATAATGAGTTCCAGATAATCTTGTGGATAAAAAATGTCATAAAAGGTATCATGTTGAATGATAAATATTTTACCCCTCCACACAAAGTCTAGTGGATTAAAATAGCAAGTGCTATATTTTGTTGTTTTAGCAATTTAATTAGGGAATCTGAAAGGTAACTAAATAAATTGATGAATAAATTAAATACATGTAAATAAATCTTATTTGTTAAAAAGGTTTTTGCGCTATCCAGTAATACCAAAAGTATTTCATCGTGGTGTTCGCTATAGTAATGAATACCTTCTTGTAAGGAAAATGGTGTGCACAAACTACATAGCCCCTTCTGGTAGGCAATTTGTTGTTAACAGGGAAATATATCGTATTCTAAAACGTAACCCAGTCTATCAGGGAGCAGCATTTCAAAAACTTTGAATATTATGTTTTATAGTGCTATCTGACATTAAAAATTATTATTTATTAAAGGTGTTATTGTTCAATAACCTGACAACCTAACACCCTACCCCCTTCGAGAACCCCCCCCCCCCCCCCCCCCCTACCGCTCACTTCCAACACAGGTCAAATTGATACCTGTAACACATATACATGACCGCTCACTTCCAACACAGGTCAAATCGATACCTGTAACACACATATACACGACCGCTCACTTCCAACACAGGTCAAATCGATACCTGTAACACATATACACGACCGCTCACTTCCAACACAGGTCAAATCGATACCTGTAACACATATACACGACCGCTCACTTCCAACACAGGTCAAATTGATACCTCTAACACATATACACGACCGCTCACTTCCAACACAGGTCAAATTGATACATGTAACACTCATATACACGACCGCTCACTTCCAACACAGGTCAAATCGATACCTGTAACACATATACACGACCACTCACTTCCAACACAGGTCAAATTGATACCTCTAACACATATACACGACCGCTCACTTCCAACACAGGTCAAATTGATACATGTAACACTCATATACACGACCGCTCACTTCCAACACAGGTCAAATCGATACCTGTAACACATATACACGACCGCTCACTTCTAACACAGGTCAAATCGATACCTGTAACACACATATACACGACCGCTCACTTCCAACACAGGTCAAATTGATACATGTAACACTCATATACACGACCGCTCACTTCCAACACAGGTCAAATCGATATCTCTAACACACATACACGACCGCTCACTTCCAACACAGGTCAAATCAATACCTGTAACACACATATACACGACCACTCACTTCCAACACAGGTCAAATCGATACCTGTAACACACATATACACGACCGCTCACTTCCAACACAGGTCAAATCGATACCTGTAACACACATACACGACCGCTCACTTCCAACACAGGTCAAATCGATACCTGTAACACACATATACACGACCGCTCACTTCCAACACAGGTCAAATCGATACCTGTAACACACATACACGACCGCTCACTTCCAACACAGGTCAAATCGATACCTGTAACACACATATACACGACCGTTCATTTTCAACACAGGTTGAATCGATACCTGTAGCACACATATATATGACCGCTCACTTCCAACACAGGTCAAATCGATACCTGTAGCACACATACACGACCGCTCACTTCCAACACAGGTCAAATCGATACCTGTAACACATATACACGACCGCTCACTTCTAATACAGGTCAAATCGATACCTGTAACACACATATACACGACCGCTCACTTCCAACACAGGTCAAATCGATACCTGTAACACATATACACGACCGCTCACTTCCAACACAGGTCAAATCGATACCTGTAACACACATATACACGACCGCTCACTTCTAATACAGGTCAAATCGATACCTGTAACACACATATACACGACCGCTCACTTCCAACACAGGTCAAATCGATACCTGTAACACATATACACGACCGCTCACTTCCAACACAGGTCAAATCGATACCTGTAACACACATATACACGACCGCTCACTTCCAACACAGGTCAAATCGATACCTGTAACAAACATATACACGACCGCTCACTTCCAACACAGGTCAAATTGATACATGTAACACTCATATACACGACCGCTCACTTCCAACACAGGTCAAATCGATACCTGTAACACATATACACGACCACTCACTTCCAACACAGGTCAAATCGATACCGGTAACACACATACACGACCGTTCACTTCCAACACAGGTCAAATCGATACCTGTAACACACATATACACGACCGTTCACTTTCAACACAGGTCAAATCGATACCTGTAACACATATATACACGACCGCTCACTTCCAACACAGGTCAAATCGATACCTGTAACACACATACACGACCGCTCACTTCCAACACAGGTCAAATCGATACCTGTAACACACATATACACGACCGTTCACTTTCAACACAGGTTAAATCGATACCTGTAGCACACATATATATGACCGCTCACTTCCAACACAGGTCAAATCGATACCTGTAGCACACATACACGACCGCTCACTTCCAACACAGGTCAAATCGATACCTGTAACACATATACACGACCGCTCACTTCCAACACAGGTCAAATCGATACCTGTAACACACATATACACGACCGTTCACTTTCAACACAGGTCAAATCGATACCTGTAACACACATATACACGACCGTTCACTTTCAACACAGGTCAAATCGATACCTGTGGCACACATATATATGACCGCTCACTTCCAACACAGGTCAAATCGATACCTGTAACACACATATACACGACCGCTCACTTCCAACACAGGTCAAATCGATACCTGTAACACACATATACACGACCGCTCACTTCTTCCAACACAGGTCAAATCGATATACATGTAACACACATATATATGACCGCTCACTTCCAACACAGGTCAAATCGATACCTGTAGCACACATACACGACCGCTCACTTCCAACACAGGTCAAATCGATACCTGTAACACATATACACGACCGCTCACTTCTAATACAGGTCAAATCGATACCTGTAACACATATACACGACCGCTCACTTCCAACACAGGTCAAATTGATACATGTAACACTCATATACACGACCGCTCACTTCCAACACAGGTCAAATCGATACCTGTAACACATATACACGACCGCTCACTTCCAACACAGGTCAAATCGATACCTGTAACACACATACACGACCGCTCACTTCCAACACAGGTCAAATCGATACCGGTAACACACATATACACGACCGCTCACTTCCAACACAGGTCAAATCGATACCTGTAACACACATACACGACCGCTCACTTCCAACACAGGTCAAATCGATACCTGTAACACACATATACACGACCGTTCACTTTCAACACAGGTCAAATCGATACCTGTAACACACATATACACGACCGTTCACTTTCAACACAGGTCAAATCGATACCTGTAGCACACATATATATGACCGCTCACTTCCAACACAGGTCAAATCGATACCTGTAGCACACATACACGACCGCTCACTTCCAACACAGGTCAAATCGATACCTGTAACACACATATACACGACCGCTCACTTCCAACACAGGTCAAATCGATACCTGTAACACACATATACACGACCGCTCACTTCTTCCAACACAGGTCAAATCGATATACATGTAACACACATATACACGACCGCTCACTTCCAACACAGGTCAAATCGATATACATGTAACACACATATATATGACCGCTCACTTCCAACACAGGTCAAATCGATATACATGTAACACACATATACACGACCGCTCACTTCTTCCAACACAGGTCAAATCGATATACATGTAACACACATATACACGACCGCTCACTTCCAACACAGGTCAAATCGATATACATGTAACACACATATATATGACCGCTCACTTCCAACACAGGTCAAATCGATATACATGTAACACACATATACACGACCGCTCACTTCTTCCAACACAGGTCAAATCGATATACATGTAACACACATATATATGACCGCTCACTTCCAACACAGGTCAAATCGATATACATGTAACACACATATATATGACCGCTCACTTCCAACACAGGTCAAATCGATATACATGTAACACACATATATACGACCGCTCACTTCCAACACAGGTCAAATCGATACCTGTAACACACATATACACGACTGCTCACTTTCCTTGCCACTTAAATAAAAAGTGAGCGGGTTTCCTGAAATAGTCTTTTGGGCCCAGACCTCCTCTCTTAGTAAAATGATGCGGACGTGCAAGTGTGTTCCATATGTGAGTAAAATGTCACCCCTTACATATTAATGGGTATATTAGATAAACAAAATAAAATGTTTCTTCATTTCAAAGATTCAAGAATTCTGAGAATGCATAGAAAAAGTTAAAAACTCTGTGTCTACTGCCCACATGCTAAAATAACTAGAAATATATGATAAAAAAATCACTTCCTTAACTCTTCAAACATTCAAAAAGAGGTAGCATTGGGAAAAACTATCCAAATCTTATATGATTACAAAACACGAGCAAAAAAACGGCCCAATTCAAATAACAAAATAAAATAATATTCACTTTCTGAGTTATGGTAAAAACATCAGATGCTTATTTCCAAATATTATATATAAGAATAGAAGAAAATCAAAACAACATGAATTTGCTAGAAACATGTGCTGCTTTTTAAACTTTTAAAAATCATAAATCCAAAATGAGAAGGGGCCGTCGTGGTCCTATGCAATCAGTGCCTATCACCACTAACGCTGTGAGTTCGAATTCCGCCCAGACGAGGTGTAATCGATACAACATTATGTGATATAAAGTTTGTCAGTGACTTGCGAGAGGTCGGTGGTTTTTTCCGGGTACTCTTGTTTCCTTCACCAATAAAACTGACCGCCACGATATAACTTTAATATTGTTACAAGTGGCGTTAAATACCATAACACCCCACCCAAAATAAGAATGTGTGCATTATGTTATAGATTTGAGTAAATAATAAAGATATACTTACAACACGATTGATCATGTACGACATCTTGGTATCTTATTACCGATGAGGAAGTCCTGTCAAATAAAACTAAGTGTGAGCAAAAAGTTACAAAGTAAATAATTAATATTTTCTGCAAAATTAAATCTATAATTTGTGGAGCTCACCAGTTGTTACTAAAGTTGCTGATCAGTAGAGTGGGGGTTTTAACATAGAAACTTATATTTATCGACAAGGGATATGTTATCATAGTTTACCTGTAGTCGACCACCGCCAGAATACGACAATTGTATGCTTAGGCTAACAGTTATGTGTCATACGTCATACATAATTAGTAATAACACAGGACATTGTTACATAGTCTCTAAACCGCATATAAGTACATACATAAGTATTATATCATTAACAGTAATATAGACACGTATACCATGTTTGTATCAGTTCTTATGTATTTAAATATACATGAATGTTCGAAATTACACATTAGGTACCAACAATCTAATCGAAAAATCGTATAGAAATAAACAGTATTTCTACTAAATCATACACTCAAACTATATATAACAAGAATTAATGACATGAAACTCTGTAATAATACCACCATTTCCTTTTTATATAAATGGCATATTTTTCCATATCTATCTATCTATCCTGTTCATCTCACCCCTTAGTCACTGATATTGGCCATATCCCTACTTCGACATTTAACAACCGTAATGGTAAGCGTGCTCTCCTCGAGTGCTGTAGATCGTGGGTTCGAGCCACAGTCGGGTCAAACCAAAGACTATCAATCGGTATGTGTTGCATCTCCGCTAAGCAAGCAGCATTAAGGGGTAAGAGCAAAGACTGGTTGACACGGAATCAGAATAATGTGCCCGAGTGGAGCGACATGTCTATCCGCGGACTGTTGTTTCAGTGAGCTAGCACTATAAAAATCCAACTTAGCGTGTTGGTCTAGAACAAAGCGGACCTCATCATTATCTCATTGAAAATTAACTTGTTCTCATCATGATATAACTGAAAAATTTCGGAGTTGGCGTTAAACAACAATCATTCACGCACTCACTCGACATTTGACAAGAAAGGATGCGGATGTAAGTGAACATGGAAATAAAATAAATCTGAAACTGTATTGTATTAGGCATTTCACACCATCACTTGTGAAGGTCTTAATGTCCACTTGACCTGGTTCGCTAGCCCGAGGCTAGTTAAATCAGCGTCGGGCTAGAAGAATCTTAGAAGCTAGTCCGATGGGCTAGTTAAAATTTCCAATTGTCAATTATTGTTTCCACTTCATTAATGTTAATGACATAATTGAAAATCATAGTTAGTCATTCATATTACTGTGTTTGTTTACGCTGTACACAATTTACCTGTGGGGAATTCCCTCGATAGCAATTGATCAAATTACTCGATAATCCGGGTAACTCAGTGAGCGTTCTTAACAACATAATCTAAGGTTCAAGAAATGTGGTGACACATTACCGGCGTAGAACAACCAGCGAAAAAAATTAAATTAGATAATAATGAAAAATTGGAGAGAGAAAGGACGTATGATCAGGTCAAAAGAAAAAGAACATTTCAAACAAACATATTTATTATGTTTCATACATATGACATTCCAAATTATGACCCTACTGATGCCATCAACCTTTGGAATTTGACAGGACAAAGATCACGGAGACCAAGCCAAAGACCATATACTGTTCCAGACAAGATGATGGTGACGCTGGTGATGATGATGTTTCAAGTGATGACAATACTGACATTCTTTCTTCATTATAATTTTTTCTATCTCAAATAAAATAATTATTATATAATTTTTAGTAATTGTCCCCCATGATGGTCGGGCTAGTAGAATATCTCGGGGGCTAGTTGATTTTTATATCTACTAGTCCTGCTGGCTAGTTGAAATTTTTGCTTAAATTCTACCCCTGCCTGTGTCCATAAACTCTCAAACTAAGCTGGAAAATTTCCAGGAGCACTAGAATGATATCAAAGGGCTCTCAAACAAATTGTGCAATAGAACTGCTTTCAAATTGAAAACAACCAACAGCGACGCATACGAAAATAGAGCAGATCGGTAGAATATAACAACGAATGTTGTAGTCCTTACAAACGGTCAGTTCAAAATACCTGATAAAAGGTGATCACAATTTATTTCCCGTCTTAATATGGACAAGTATACATTTTTTTATTGGTTCTTGGTTTACGGAAAAGGAACTAAATTTGCATTGTTTATTGGCTCTAGTTTACGTTCTGAGTTCCCTGTTGTGATGTCCGTTACGATTTCCGCAAAAAAAACGATGTTCGGTTCGTCTTTACCCATAGTTGTTTGTAGGAGGGTCCATGTCTTATTTACGTTATTTGTGTTTGTTTGTGTATAGTAGTGTCCAACACATATTATGTTGTGTTTTTGCTTTGTTTTTCTTCGTCTCGTCTATGCTGCCAATTTCTCTGGATTGTCCTTTTTTGATTGCCCCTTTTGTATTCTCTAACGTTAACAGTTTTGTGGATAGCATCACTGACAATACAACATGTTGTTTTTCATTGAAAGCTCTAACTGCAGGTATCATTTTGTAGATTTGTACCAGTTGTGTAAACAAAGATACTAAGGGATCACGGACAAGGCTATGATTCAGATAAAATGTATGTGTATAGTCCACAGGCACTTGTTTTATCAATGAAAAAGGTGACTATCAATGTAATATAATGGGAAGGTGGTTATGATATTTTAACGACCTCATTCACTTCAAATACGTTTTTTGTTTAATAAATCATTACACTTGTCCCGCATTACACTCTTTGCTTCATTATATATCCAACTTTCAAGGCATGCAAATAAATATCACCCTTAATTATCCTCTTGATAATAAACGTAATATTATTTATGCAAATTTTGCTTTAGCTTACCACGAACTTGAACTATCCTTCACTACACTACATCGATTTCCGTTTTTAATACAGACTCATATCAATATGTTAATTAAAACAAAAACCTTAAAAATAGAATGCATAATTTTTTTATTATTATTATTCATGCATTTTATCAAGGCCAACATGTTATTATTGTTCTTGGGGCTTTCGTGGTCGTGGTCGTGATCGTATAGTATATATATTTACAACTATATGTGCAATCTGTACTTATCTCCACTAAAGTTGCGAGTTCGAACCTCGTTCATGGCGAAATGTAAACGATACAACAATATGTGATAAAATATGTCAGTGACTTGCAACAGTTCGGTGATTTTCTCCGGGTACTCTGGTTTCCACCACCAATAAAACTGAACGCCACGATATAACAAAGACTGACAGGCCCGGAATCAGGATAATGTGTTCGAGTGGAGCGACATGTCTATCCGCGAACTGTTGTTTCAGTGAGCTAGCACTATAAAAAATCTAACTGAGCGTGTTGGTCTTGTACAAAGCTGACATCATAATCTCGTCAAATGTAACTTCTTCACGCCATGATATAGCTGGAAAAAAATTTGCTCAATATTCACACACTCGTTCACCATTTGAATACCTTGAAATTTGGATAAATGTTTACTGAACCAAACGTCGTACAACGGGACCCGGGACCTTATTCACAAAGCGTCCGTTAACTACCGCATCTGTTAACGTCTCCGTTAAAAATTTCCGCTAAAAAATTGGTGTTCACGAAGTCTCCGTAACTTAACGCACCCGTTAACGTTCCTGTTAAACTTCTAGTTTACGGAGAAAATTAACGGGTAGGTTATCGTACCCGTTAAACGGGCATTTAGATATAAGAGCAATCAAAAATCCTTTTATGATGGGAATGCGTAAAATAATACATGTCATATTGCTTTTTTTCATTAGCCAGACACAAGCTTTGGCAAAAAGTATTGCAAACGTTAATTTTTCCATAATCTTATATTTTATATAATATCACAATTATTAAAAAAAAAGTTGTTTCTTGACAGATTTCAATCAAACTTTTACCAAAATGTGCAGAATATTCTACAATTTATATATAACAAAGCATTTTGGGAAATTTCCTTTCATGTCATAAATGAACTGTTCATCTTTGAGCCGCTTGTATATATATTTATGAAAAAAAATTCTTCATTTCTTCAAAAGAATGAAACCTGAGAAAACTGACAATTCAAAATAAAAGATCAAGATACATCTTACACGATTAAATCAACTAGAGGAACTGTGATCATACAAAGTGATATCTCCCGTCCGCCCTCTTTTTGAAAATCAATTTATCTCTCCATGGAAATGTCAGAACGGAATATATCGCTTCGTGGTTATCTACAAATGATGTACTTCCTTTGTGTAAAGTTTCAAGACAATCTATTAAACAGCTTAACAGGTATGGGTGGATCCAGTGGGGATTCCGGACTCCCCCCCCCCCCTTTTTTTTTTGCCTCAGGCTCCCTTTCCCTAGAATTTTATAAATATATAAAAATTGTCTGGACTATCTTTTAAACTTGGCAATTGTCTGGATACCATTCGAAAAAAATCTGGATCCGCCCATAATACGAATTACACTGGCAAGGTTCAATTTATATGAAATAGCAGTTAAAAAGTTAAAAGTTCAATTATCTTTATCAAAGGCTCGCTTTACTACCTGTTTCTAAAGTTCGTGCAAATAAATTTTATATTTTCCACCAATGTATGTATATTGTATCTCTCTCTCTCTCTCTCTCTCTCTCTCGATCGATATAAGTGGCCATCTATTCTATATACTAAGTATGTGTTAGTGTTATCAGTTATGAATTTATTCATCACACCTACCTTTTACTTAAATTTCATTCTTATTCTTTGCTTCAACCAAAAAGCAATTCTTATGGGAAGCTTAATGCTTTATTTTGGAAAGGATGTAAATGTATTATCCAATCAAAATACTTGATACAACTTTTTCTAAAAAAAAATGGTCGCAAAGTCCATGTTAAATCCAGTAGACACGTGAATAAAACCCCTTTACATTCAAATGACTCACATGAAGGATATATCATTGTTGAATTTAAGTACCAGTATCAAGTTCACGACTTTGATTGACGTAAAGCGGTAATAAATTTTTATTTTCCGTCCATTTTAGCTGATTTTTAAAAGAATGACACAGAGTTCAAGTAGATAGCTTACTACTTTGGTGGACAAAGTTTGCAAACAATCATTCTAATACAAAATTGGTGATTGTTTGTGTGAAACAGGTAAATCTTCTGTATGAAGAGTTTGAAGATACCAAAGGAGTAATTAGAATCCGTATATCGAAGAAGGACAGACAACACAATGGCCAAAAGAAAAATTACAAAAGGACAAACAACGATCTACAAAACATACATATAAAACTAAAGATCCAGTAACACGAACCCCACTAAAAACCTGAGGTGAACTCAGGTGCTCTGGAAGGGTAAGAAGTTCCTGTTCCACTAATGGCATTCATCGTGTTAATCTAGTTACAAACTCGGTGATAAGTCATGAATGAGGAAAGGACCGGGAAGTGTTTACGACACCCCGATTACCCGATGAACCACTATTACATTTCTAAAACATTTTACGGCTGCCTGTGTACTTTGTCTAGGACTGAATTTTGAAAAGCTCGTGCAAATCCTGCTGACATAGCGCGTAGTGGTCACCCTAGTTACAACGCCACGTTAGGATAGGTCCATGCTTCGACAGCATATGAATAATTGATTCATTACAGCTAAACAAACAAGCACGACAGACAATTGGCAAACGCCAGTGACCAATTCGTGATGACACTGTTCGACGTCGATTGATCGCCAACAACATTAGATATCGTCGTCCGGTCAGAGGACACACGACTTGTTAGTATAGGTTTTTCTTTTTATATTAAAACAAATGTGGACACAGAAATTTGCTGTCCAAAAGGCAAGTGTGGATGTCAATATTTCATATTATTAAATAACATATTTAGAAAAAACTGGTGGAACGCGCTAATCTGGGTCACGGGTCACTGTAATCGGGAGGCTGTATCGAGAAACAGATACGGTGTTGAAAAAACTGTTGATACTCATAAAGTATTGATAAATGCAATAAAATTTTATGTTTGTCTTCAAGAAATATGATAGACAAAACCATGTGTGAAGTTTTATGACGAAATATCTCCGATTTCTATGTAAATTTACGAGTTGAAGTTGCGGCTGTATCGAGAAACAGATACGGTGTTGAAAAAACTGTTGATACTCATAAAATATTGATAAATGCAATACAATTTTATGTTTGTCTTCAAGAAATATGATAGACAAAACCATGTGTGAAGTTTTATGACGAAATATCTCCAATTTCTATGTAAATTTACGAGTTGTAGTGGGAAAACACCCACGAGTAATTTTAGCGATGTATTTTTATCTTGGACAAGAATAATGAGCGTCCTGATTGGATGACCGATTTAAAACACACTGACTCGCATGGTAAAAAGATGCATGTAAAAGAAATCTATGTTATATTTATTCCTTTGTTTGATTCTGGAATATTGTTGATTATTGATTCAAACAAGAAAAAAAGGAAAAAAGGGGGGGGGGGAATTTTATTTAAATAAGTGTTATGTTTCGACAGTTTAAAGAGAAAAATAAAAATTTGTTGCGACTACAGCTTAAATCAGCGTTAAAAATTGAACAAATTTCAGTGGTTTTGTAAATGAGATTTATTTTAAATAGAAAATCTGAATTTATTATTTATTAATTTATTATTAATGATACAATTGTATATCCCTTGGGAGGGGGAGGGGGGCTATGATGAAAATTTGAAATAAAAACACAGGACCGGACTTTAAGCAAGAATAATAATCCAGGATTAGCTTTTAATTAAGAAAATCTAGGACCTCTGTGTCCATGAATTTTTTTTTTTAAAGTTAATAATATAAAATATTGACATCCACACTTGCCTTTTGGACAACACATTTCTGTGTCCACACTTGTTAACTTTAAAAAAAAATCATGAACACAGGGGTCCTGGATTTGTTTAATAAAAAACTAATCCTGGATTATTATTTTTGCTTAAAGTCCGGTCCTGTGTTTTTATTTCAAATTTTCATCATAGCCCCCACCTTCCCCTCCCAAGGGATATACAATTGTATCATTAATAATAAATTAATAAATAATAAATTCAGATTTTCTATTTAAAATAAATCTCATTTACAAAACCACTGATATTTGTTCAATTTTTAACGCTGATTTAAGCTTTAGTCGAAACAAATTTTTATTTTTCTCTTTAAACTGTCGAAACATAACATTTATTTAATTGTAAAATTCACAAATAAAATCCCCCCCTTTTCCCCTTTTTTCTTGTTTAAATCAATAATCAACAATATTCCAGAATCAAACAAATGAATAAATATAACATAAATTTCTTTTACATGCATCTTTGTACCATGCGGAGTCAGTGTGTTTTAAATCGGTCATCCAATCAGGACGCTCATTATTCTTGTCCAAGATAAAAATACATCGCTAAAATTACCCGTGGGTGTTTCCCCACTTCAACTCGTAAATTTACATAGAAATCGGAGATATTTCGTCATAAAACTTCACACATGGTTTTGTCTATCATATTTCTTAAAGACAAACATAACAATTTATTGCATTTATCAATATTTTATGAGTATCAACAGTTTTTTAAACACCGTATCTGTTTCTCGATACAGCCTCCCGATTACAGTGACCCGTGACCCACTTTAGCACGTTCTACCAGTTTTTTCTTAATAATGTTGTTTACTAATTGTTGTTGATTACAACTGTTTTTGTACCATGTGTGACTTTTTATTACTCTATCCTATGAAATAAATGGTAGGAAAACAGTAAATATTACATGATTTTTAAGGAATTGTTTGCATTATTTTTCATAAGAGTGTAAAAGAGAGGCGCGAGTACGTTTTGTATAAAGGGTATTAGTATTTTATTATTTTGTGTAGTCATTTTTGTTATTTAGATTTTTGTGTCATGATACATGAATAGCAACACAGGCATGAAAACTATGATCGAAGAACAATAGGACCTGTGTAAAGATGAATTGATTGAGGTATATAAAACATCAAGAATTGTCACTACAAATCAATATTGCAAGGTGAAAATGAATTCTATCAAGGCTGCAACACGATCAAGTGATGATTTGATGCCATCTTTAGAAATATGACACAAAAAAGTAAATGAAGACTTGGCGAGTGTGGGTTTAATTTTAAAACAGGTCGTCGAAACAGTTCCTGTAAGTCACTTAAATGTTAATCCTAAATTTCTGAATAAATTAAAATGTCATCCAAATAAGCATGTTTTAAATGTCAGGACATGTAGAATGTTGTCCATTTGCCGTTTAAAAGAATCGGGACTCTTTAAAACTTGAATGAACTAAAACATGGGTTAAATGTGGTGTATGTTGAACGTCCATGCGACAGTTTCATCTGTAAAAATCCACTGCTCATGTTTTTTTCAATAGATGTTATGAAATGGGTTAGATTCGGTGTAAAAGATTCGGCTTTAGTATGGCATGATACTCCACAATGTCGAAGGACAGACAACACAATGGCCAAAAGATAAAGGACAAAAGGACAAGGGCAAACAACGATCTACAAAACATACACATAAAACTAAAGATCGTGTAACACGAACCCCACTAAATTCTGGGGGTGAACACAGGAGCTTCGGAAGGGTAAGTAGTTCCTGCTCCACTAGTGGCATCCGTCGTGTTAATCTAGTTACAAACTCGATGATAAGTCATGAACGGGGAAAGGACCGGGATGTGTTTATGACAAGTGGAACATATCCGTGGTCATTTGTGACACATATATTCCATAACGGTCAACCATGTCATGGTGGCGACAGTTAAAACTTTCGAAGTGCTGACTTCAACCTAAACAAAAGGAACCCTTGGTTCAGTAGTTTCCTTGTTGGCAGCAACCCTCTACCAAGGAAATCCTGATAGGAACCACAACCTCTGAAATATCGTATTAACTGAGAGATATATACTCCATATGGTGCTGCTGCTGGAATGTTGCTACATATAAATGAAAAGTTCACAATGGGAAAATTTAAACGTCATTTTTAACAATATTTCAGTTATATCATGGCAGTCAGTGTTATAAGTGGAAGAAATCGGAATACACGGAGAAAAACCACCGACCTGCCGCAATTTCCAAATAAGACAGACCAATTTCAGATTAGATTCCAAAAAGAAACAGCTGAAATTTGAGCGTGGAAGCAGAAAATTACAGTGATTTAAGGCTACAAATGCATTGTTTTCCTTGTCAGTTTTGAACGCTGCCCCCACTTTCCAGTCCTCTCCTGAAGCTTGCCCCCACTTTTCGGTCCACTTAAAAACCTTGCCCCAACTTTTCGGTTCACTTAAAAACCTTGCCTCCACTTTCCGGTTCTCTCCTGAAGCTTGTCCCTCCACTTTTCGGTCCACTTCAAAAGCTTGCCCCCATTTACAGGGTCACTTCTACGCCTTTGTGGTGTCTGCTTTTTTTTACTTAATGATGGTCACTGTGCATTGCATTGACAATTAATATTACAATTCGTCTATTGTGTGCTTTAATGAATGTTTGGGTTAGTTAAAGTTAATTAACTTTATGTTATCATATATTATTACTGATTAACTTTCTTATAATTTTGAAATTAGATTAATACTGATTAATTATGATAGTTTCCTTTATAAAACATTAAATAATTACATGGAATTAAAATCTATTTCCGTTTGATGCCCATGTTTTTGTATAAACACACATTTTTGAATGTAAAATATATTTTCTCAAAAATACTTCAAAGATGTTTAGCTTGGTGTTTTTTTTGGAAAGATATATTAAAAAGAAAAAGAAATAAAAAAAAGCATCTTTCAAAAAATTGCAAACGAATAACAGTGAATAAATAGTTAAATGTATCCTTGTGGAGTTTGTGAAGAAGAGTGTCTTGATGACACAATTCAATGCAGTGAGTGTGAGAAGTGGATACATAGGACATGTGTTCCAATGGAACCCGAAATTCTTAATGCTTGGGCAGATGCCAATCTGAAATTCTTGTGTAAGGAATGTTGCTATGAAGATGGACAGTTCCAACAGACCAAGTCACTGCAAAGGTCAGTATTTTTTTGGGTATTTGAACATTGATAAATGTGCATGTATTTATAACATATATTTTAAAGCCTTATATTGACTTCAAGATGCAGAACAATGACAGCATATAACTTTTGATTTTGTCAAAGGGACATTTACTTAATTGAATTTCAGATATTTTAGAAACTTAATGGGAATTGTGAATGCAAAGTTGAAGGAATGGTCCATCTTAGAAGAATATTAGTTAATATATAAAACACTCCATAACCCTTAACCACTTAATCTCAATTATTGAATAAATTAGTGTCAGGTAACTATTATATTTTAAATAAAACATGTTAAAAATTGTAAATAACTAAATAATTTTGTCAAATATATTTTAATTCCATCATTTTCTCTAATACTTCAAGAGTGTTAATAATTTAGTTTTCAATTAAATTTGTTTAAAAAACAATGTTTTTTATTTTTTCAGTTGTCACAAGAACTGTTTGATTGTTAGTAATAGCTATATTTAAATTTCATGTCTACAGAAATCTGTGTAATATGCTTAGATGTCAACAATTGTCACCCCATCAATTGCAATATAAACAAATTATACCTGTAATTAAATTTTGATTAAACAGTTAAATTGTCATTTAAAATTTGAATAATCAACTTTAATATAAACCTTGTCGAATACCTTTTTATTTCTATACCTTTTATAACTTGGAATAATAGATTATTACTGGGAAATTGCCCTTTTTTATTATTGTATTAATTTTTATTGTTTACAAATTGGAAATTATTTCAAATATTTTGACAATATTACTTTGGCAATAGCATTTTATTTAGAAAAAAAGATTGGACAAAGGAAGCGCAAGATAAACGAGCAATCCACTACCATAAAGAAACAAAAGACATTCAGTGATGATTCAGAGTGAAGCTTGATATAGAACTTTTGTGAAACTATCATGCTTATGTTTGTGGACTTAATTCAGAACAGTATAATATTGTGAACTTTCGTTGTAACTATATTGCTTGTGTTTTGTGTACTTAGTATATTTTCTATAATATTTAAATAACTTTTTTTTTTATTGTTTTTCATTATAATACGAAAAAATATCTATGGTATGCTTTATTGAACAAACAATTGTGAAACAAATATTATTATAATATATGGAATGCATACAATAATATTTACATGAATTGTCACACATATCAACATTTTCATATGTTCTTATTTCACACTATCAATGGGAGGATTTTTAGTACTTTGATAAATACAGGAGTTACATCCCTTTATTTCCGCCATATTGATTTTGATACTACCTGTTCGCTTGTTGATAAATCATTCCTACTGTGCACATACACAACGAAATTTGTATAAAACCATCATAAAACACTAACACAATGTTATATCTTTCCTTCTGAAAGGAATTTCAGAAGATGTGATGGGGATTTCGGTAATATCTAGGGTGATTTCGGTAAAAATACGGTGATTTCGGTAAAATTTTGTGATTTCGGTAATTCGAGGTACCCGACAGAAATACCAGTTGGCAACCCCATCCCCAACTAAGACCAAAATTGAAAAGAAATTAAGAAGTGTGATTTCACCAGAAAAGGCAAATGTTGAAAAAAGGAGGTCATTTCCTACTACTTTTAGCCAAGTTGAATTGGTAAATATTCTGCCATTACCTCCTGAAGTCCTGTTCTGGAAAAGCATGACCCCAAACAGACAGAAAAAGTTCCATTAAAATCTGTCAGGAGATCACTTCCTTTTGTGTTTTCCTGGGTGATGAGACTGGGGTCCTGTTTCTGGGTTTCTTGGTTGAAGAGTTGGTAGGTGAACAGCATTTAAAACTTCCTTTTTCTGGAACAGATAAAGATGACAGGGATGTTTTTCTTGAAAGGGAGGTGGAAGTAAGTATGAACTTGAAATGTTGATTCATGCTTGTTGAACTTCAAGCTTAAGTAATCAAGTTTCTTTTGTAGTTGTAGTTGATTTGACAATGTGTACATTTCCCATATTGCATAACAGGTAACCCCATTCATTTTATTTGTGTACAATTCATCACTGTCCTTGTTATTTTGGGTACATTTGGGAGCAAATTCTAGTAAAAAATATTAAAAATTATAATGAAGTACATAAACTTTGTACTGTATTTATGGGAAATGTACACTTTCATTTGTTTTATTAATTCTATATGGCCTAAAATATAATGTGTTTCCAACCAAAAGTCTACTTGTGTGGGTGTCATTAGTGTCTCAATGGGTCAAAGGGAAAAGCCTAACAGTGTAGTAGTACCCATAGGCCATATGGTATTTTTTTGTTTATATTCTTAACATTTTTCATATTGGTTCAACATTCGATTACATAAACAATGTATGTCATGTAAATAAAAGTAAAACTTGTACATGTACAAATACACATGTATGGTTATCCTACATGACAATTATCTAGAAGAATAATACCTTAAATTTTACTGCAATATACAAATGTATTCAGGATCAGAACAACATACACTGTACATGTAATTTGATTCATGTCATTTTGTCCTCATACATGTCATAGTAGAAAGTTTAACATTGTTATTGTTTCCTTTGTAAAAACATGGTCATGATTTTAACAAGTGTTTAAAGATTTCTCAGCAGATTTAAACCAATACTTTGGTTAAATGTCAGAAAAGAGATTTATTAGGATCAAACCGAGTGAAGTTCAAAGTTCAATTTCATAGTACATTTTGTATGTGTAAAGCCTCTAAAATTTCAAGGAACATTTTTACAAATACATTGTAAATGAGATGTTAAGGATTCATCATGTTGTCATTTATTATATGTCATTCTTCACATCTAAGCAAAGTTCTCTGCAAGTTAATAATATATGTTGTCATTATTATTTTGGGATGCCTATCAAATTGTATCTGATCGTTGATCGTGCGAGATCTGCTACAAATTCTACCCCCACCCATTCAATTTTATCTTGTACATGGTACATGTACAATGTACATAGTAAACTCAGTCAGCAATCTTTTTAATAAAATTTATGAATAAAATCCAGGCTTTTTTCATTCAAACTGTCATCTTACAGTTATACATTTGTATGCTTGGCAGCCTGGGCTTCTGGTATATGATTTGCCAAAATTAACTCGGTACTGTCTGAAAACCCTAAACTTTCCTCTTTTGGTTCTTTATATCAAAAAATAGGGGGGAGACAAATTTTGTAGTGATGTAAAAATAAGAGGTGATTTTTGTCTTGTAATGCTATATTCAGCTTACTGTGAAGATTGATTATTTGCTTGCATTTGTTTTTTCAGACAGTTTTAATTTGCATGGAATTACTAGTTTTACTGACAGTTACAGTTACAGTTGCTGATGTAACATTTCTTAGTTTTGTTATGAAATGATTGATGGACAAGATCTGACAGTAAGTGTATTCTCAAAATATAGAAATGCATTATACATGTAACTTATTATTGTTCAATATCCATGTGATGTAAAGGTATTAATACAATGAAGCTCAATTGATGGTTCATCTATTGGTCACTATAGTAAAGGGAGAGGGTTTTGTGCACCCAGACTGGTTAAACCCTGCCACAATTTATTGTGGCTGTCACAAAGTCAGGAATTCTATGGCCAATAGTACATGTATGTGTGTCTCCATTTTCCATTTGACTGTAGTCTAAACGTATATGGAATAGTGTTCACCGGTATATACACTGACACTGTTGTTTCATCGGTGCAAGTTGGAACTCGCTTCATGGTGTGGGTTTCCTCTATATTGAAGACCATAGGGGTGACCTCTGGGTGGCTTTGTTCATTGCAGCCTCATTTTAGAGAGGGTATCGATCAAATGTATCTCTTCTTTTCTATTGGTTTTTATCCCCAATGGTCAAGGGGATTTTTGTTGTGTTTTAGGAATAAGACTAAGTCTGTCTGTTTTGTTTTTCATAATTTCATAAATGATATGTATTGCTCCTTTAAACAATGAAACCAAAATATGAGCTCATGAAAATGTGGTTGTGTGATCCATCCTTTTACTAAGTTGTTTAATCAAATTATATATAAAACAATTTTATTAAATCCAATAAAAATTTTAAGAGTTATTCAGGATTTTGGAATATTCTTGTGTCGAATAAGACAAGTTCCACTGCTCTAAATATACTTTTAATTGGTATTTTGAGGATAGTTCATTAGTTGTTTCACCTATCACCATATCTAACAAGTTATTTAAAGCTTAATGGAAAATACTGAGATGTGGAATAAATGTTCATGAAACAACGATCCAACAAAACAGCAAAATACAAAACCTCATACAGAGAACGTTGATCATTAATTTTTGTTTGGTCAGTACTTTTGTAACTTCTTGTATATTTTATTTCAGATGTCCATTTATTACAAAAGTGGAAAGAAGCGGAAGTTTGTTGCAAATCCAAGCCACAAAACAATTTGCAAAGCTATTATGAGGGAAAATGATGATGAAAATACCATTCTTGATGTTATTAAAGTGACAAATCCAACTTCTGTAACTAATAAGGTTTGTGAGATAATTGCGGATGAATGCCGAAACATATGTAAAAGAAACTCTGGAAGCATACTTCAAGATCGATAACACAATGGCATATTACAATTTTCATGGGATAAATTGGAAAATGAATTACGAAATCTTGCTCCGAATTTGTTTCAAATAGCATGTTCCATCGTTACTAACAATTCATCATCTATGTCAGACAGATCTCGCATCCAGATGCTCAATGCGGTTGCTTATATATGCTCTACATGCAAGGTCAAGGGAAATGACAGTATTGCAATATTTAGCTGGATTAGTTTTACTCTATGGAGGCAAGTTATGTTTATTTATAATAGACTTTTAGTTGTTTGGACAGTCTGTCATGTTCTATAAATGTAGGTGACAAATTAATTAATGGCGATTTCCAAATGGTGACTATTTTTAAGATGGCCGGCAAAGCATCACAGATTTTAAGTGCAATAAAAGTAATGTTTTCATGTGCTCCAATATTGACAATTCCTATAACGTTACACTACAGCGTAGTAATATTTAAAGCTGATCTATGTAATTTTAGGTGCAGAGATTTTCAAATGTAGTGGTCCTGCAATTTTCAAGGGGAAAATTTCAGCAGGACCAGCACAATCAAGAAGATTTTAAATGCAAATTTTAGTTATTAGAGTTGAATGCTTCATTTTTGATATTTCATAGGTTTGTAAGCTTCTGCACTTCATAAAAAATGTGTTGCGGTCAAGACTTTTACGTCCCAATGAAACATCAAGAATGAAGCATCCAATTTGTAATGCATTACCTTGAAATCTCGTAATACTACTTTTATTTGTATTTTTCCAGGACATTGACAGATTAGCTAAAATGGGATTAAGTGTTTTGTCAGACACTCTTCATAAAAAACTTGGTACCTGGCAAGTAAATCTTGATGGAGCTGATTCGATTGAAACAGGATTGGATAAATTTTGGTGATGAGAAATTTCAACTTGCTGGAGATAACTGGGATAAGAACATACTCCCAAGCTACAGAACTTCTCAACAGAAAACAATATCTCTACACTTGTTTACTGTTATTGGTGTTGTAGACCGAATTTCACCTCCCAGATTAGATGAAGAAATCGTGAACCTCATTCCAGTGACTGAATTAGATATTGACACATTTATACATTCTTTGTCAGAGCAGAATATTCTCACAAATGAACTGACTTTTCTAGTTGCAAGTGTATTGGTCAACAACATTGAACAACTGACAAATCACTTCAAGAAAATTTATCCTCAACATTTAGAACACCAGTATAGTGATTCTGCTGGATTAAAGACAAAACAGGTATTTATATTACACTAACAACAGGAAACACTAAATTGTTGCAGAAGAATATTGTACAATTAAGATTTGTATGACAACTAGATTAGTAGAAGTAAGCTGTCTAATGTGTGTATAGGCAATCCGTTGGATCAGAAATGACTTGTCAGTTCATTGAATGTTTCCTTTCCATCATTGTATGTTTAACGTTTGTTACTACCTTCATTTTAATAATAGTTAATGTCTTCTTTAATATTATTTATTTTGTTCAATACATTCATATTATTATTGAGAACATTTATTGTCAATAGTTGACAATACAATAGATTTAAAAAAAAAAATAGAAGTGAAGTCTCATTTTGTAAAGTGTTAAAACTTGAAAATCAATGTCTCAGTACATATTGTCAGGCATATTAAGAAATTTCATCCATTGTATTCCAATTCATGTTCCCCTTGTTAACACATTAATATTGTTATTATTTTAATTGATGCTGTGTAGTAGCCTTGTTTATTGAGGTTATTCATGATTTGTTTTAGTGTTGCCTTGGATTGTATGACTGCAATGAACAGAAAACTCAAAATGTGATTAAATTCTTGAAAGAACTGTCAGAGAAGTATGTTCCAGTTGTAGATGGGGACATACAAGAAGAAGTATTTTTTGGAGGTAGGAACATAAAAAAAAATACATACATTTTGTAGATTACCATAAGAGATGATATTGAAAAATACTGAAATGTGGAATAAATGTTCATGAGACAACGATCTAACAAAACACAAAACCTCATAATTGAGTTTGGGTTCTGATTAAAAACAATTATGTCCCGCCAACTTTGTTGGGGGACATATAGATTTTCGGTCTGTTCGTTCATTTACCTTTGCGTTTAAGCTATTTTTCTCTGAAGATGAAGTCACATCATGAAACTTGGTACACATGTACATCTTGATATAAACTAATAAATATATGAAGATTGGGCGTTTCCAACAAATATGTGCGGAGCAGGACATCAGTGTCACAGAGACATTATCTTGTTCTTTATCAAACAGACGTAAGACTGGAATCAGTAGAAATGTATGAACATTATGAAATCTAAAGCCTCATACGAGCCTGAATTGCTCACCTGGCATACAATTAAAATGAAAAAACAAATGGCTATCATTGTACATTTTTTTTAGATCTAGTTGAGCTTAACATATTTTTGTTTTATTTAAAGTATTAATCTAGTTTAAACACATTGAACTGTTTACAAATCTGTTGTTGAACTTGTGATTAAGCTAATCAGTGATTAAATATGACAAGTTAATTCATTGATTAAAAAAGAGTTCAGCAACAAAATTGGCAATCTGTGTAAGTGTACATTTCTCTTTATTTAAAATGTTCTGTATTTTGCTGAGTTTTTACCTCACCTGGCCAAAGGCCATGCAAGCTTTTGCCATCACTTGGCGGTTGTACGTCGTAAACTTTCACATTTAAATCTTCTCCGCTGAACCAAATTAAACCTAACCTGGCTGGGTGGGCCCCTTTCAAAATTGTGTCCGACAGCTCCGCCCTCCATTCAAGATGGCTGCTGTTACTAAAAATAGAAATTTCTTCAATTTTTACTGCAGCCGCATACCGTAGCAAGGAGTAGTTTAACATATATTCCAGGTTTTTCTTTCAGCCGATTTTTACCGATTATGCAAATTAGGCATATTTTGATAAAAAGATCACATTTAAATCTTCTCCTCTGAAACCGCTGAACCAAATTAAAGCAAATTTGGCTAGGATAGTCCTTGGGTAGTCCCATTTAAAAATTGTGTCCGACAGCCCCACCCTCCATTCAAGATGGCTGCTGTTACTAAAAATAGAAATTTCTTTAGTTATCAATTTCTGCTTTATTACACATCAAAATGAACTGAAATTTTAACTGCAGCTACCTGTACATGGCAATTAGTAGTTTAACATACATTATGGGTTTTCTGTGAGATTTTTTCAGCCAGTTTATTTCGTTTAGGAATATTATGAGAGAAAAAATCACATCAAAATATGTTGCTTAGAAATTTGAGTTGAAATGATCTTTAGGTGGCCCACTTTCAAAATTATGTGTAACACCCCCATTTTCTATCAACTTTAGATGTCAAATTAAAAACCAGGTGAGCGATTACAGGCCCCTGGGAACCTCTAGTTTTTTGTTGTCTTCATTCTCCTACATGTATTTCTAGGTGATCGATTAACGGACGAGAGAATACAGTGTGCTCAACAAGCAATGGCAAATGAAAATACTCCACTGAAAAGACTAGAGGGTGTCATTTCAAAAATAGAAGATTTCCATCGCCTTATGAATTTTCTGGAGGTTGGTTTTTATAGGAGTGAATGACTGCACATCATGACTTGAAACGTCTATATTCAATGCTTTTTATTAACTCATCTTGAACAAAGGTCCAAGTTAGCTTTATAATATGCCATCACCTTGCATCTGTCATGCAAAAACTTTTAACATTTTCCCCATCTTCCTGGAAACCACATAACCAATTTTAACAGGACTCGGCAGAAATGATGTACAGGAGGAAGTTGACAAACAATCTACTTTTGCTTGATTGAACAATGGAAAATGCTGAGATATGGATGTCCATGAGACAATGGTCCAACAAAATAGCAAAATATAAAATGTCATAGGATCTTAGTTTCCTAGTTGGCCAATTTTCAAAGTTCAACTCCTTTGAAACTACAGAAGCCAATATTTTGAAACTGTATAATTATACTCCCACTCACAAGAGTGGGTGGTATACTGGATCACCTTGTCTGTCCGAAACTTTCGTAACCAACATCTCTGCTTTTAGTCGAGGGATTAACTTCATATTTGATATGCAGCTTAATATTGATGAGTTATATGGTGTAAGTGATTACTGTGTCTATCAGACACCTTCTTCCTGTTGGATGGGAAATTTTTGTGTATATATACATCTAGTGAGAATTTTCAGCGAGTGGGGGTATGCAAAATGTACCTAGCACGACAACGTGTGCAACTTCTTGTTGTTACTGTATATCATCCTTATATGGAACTGTTATGAATGATATTATCTGATATCCCTGTTAGGGAATATGGGATTATACTCTTCATAACAGTTCCATCAATTGGTTTTTGATCAGCATGAAAATTCATTCACTTTATAATATTAGTTACTTTGAATTTGATATATTTTTTCATTTAATTTAATCCAAATCTGAATAACCCATCTTAAGTATTTCTTAACCATTGTTTATTTATATTTTCAGGCCATTTGCAAATTGACATTCAGTACAAGTTCTGGAAAAGACAGGGGTACTGCTTACTATTTCAGAAACTTGCTCAACTGCCGGAACATAAAAGGGGATGTAAAAAACTCTTATCGTGCTTATAAAATGCTGTATTACACCATTTTTGATGGAATATGTTGTGCATTTTTCCTGAGGAAATTAAATTTGAAATCGTTTGATGATGACATACCACTTCCACCCGATTGGGACAAACTCTGTGATCCTGACAAAATTAAGTGGTTAAACACTATCAGTGAAAGAATTGTAAAAAAATGGTTCTTTGAAAGTGATGATTTGTGTCAAGAAATTCGAAGTGTTGTGAATGATCCTGATCATGAAGAAAATTACTGGACTTCAAATTATTCAGATGGGCGTTTCAAATGTCTTTTTTGTTACAAAACATATGCTTATTCAAAAACCCTAAAAACGCATGAGATAACAGTTCATTCTCATAACGTGTCAAAGCATTCTTCTGAAAAGGAGTCATCTAATTGCGATGAAGTCTTTAACTATGTCATGCTTGTGTTTAAATTGATTGCTTTACACAGGAATCTAGACTCAGCCGTCGATATGGCAGATGGAAGGCGATCAGTACGTTCAGCCAAGTATGAAGTACCCATTTATAACAAAACTAACAAATTGAAATATTTGATAGGCAGTGTACATTTGACTGCATTAGTGTCTGGTACCCTACCACCTAATCAGACGGAGCGTCTCGTGTGGAACAGGTTTATAAATCTTGGTGGTGGAAAAAACAACAATATGGCCATAGACGAGTATGTTGAACTTGTAAATCGCGACACTAAGAACACCTGCTCGGGATATCAAACGAAAGAGAGCATTATTGCTCATTCTAGAGAGTTCCCTCATTTGATTGAATCAACGAAGCATGTTGATGAAATTTGTGATGTCCACAAAAAAAAGGGCTTCCATAAGAAGCCATCATATGTTCAAGATGTCAAAAAAGTAGCATCAGAACTGATCAAAATAGACGCATTCAACGAAACAAGTGGAAGGACTCTTGTGTGTCGAGAAATAGTTTCAAGCAGAAACCCTTTCGAGTCTTGTTACACAAATGTCCCAACATTGATTCATAGACATAAGCCCATTCTTCCATTTAGAAGATTAAGAAATAAAAAAGTTTGAATTCATGTATTTACTATTAAATCTATAAAATATAAAACAATAAATACAGTCTGTATTCTGAAGTAAATACTGGGTACCAAAAACACTGCTACAAAGATAATGTGTTTTCTAAATTAAGGTCCAAAAGTGCATCATCAGTATCTGAAGCTGACTGATGGATGTAGGATATGGTATTACTATCAGAATCACTGTCTGAAACTTCATCTGTTGTAGCTACTCCTAAATCGCTTAATTCAAGAATTTTTTCTAATGGTAGAGTAACGCATTGCTTGCAATCACACTTTTTTTCCACACAAATCGCAACAATCATGTTTTTTATAGTGCCTGCTTTTTATCTCTTCCAGTTCTTGAGACTTAACAAAACAATTCATGATTGAAAGATGTCTGCATGTTGTTTCTTTCAACAAAGACTTAATATCATCATCTACATTTTGAAGTTGATAAGAATGGTACAATAGTACACTGACTGATTTATCGCCATTCCTTCCGACATGTCCACTTTCTTGAAGAAAATCTACTGCAGTAGAGGGTGGACAATACATTACAACCCCATTACAGTCTTCAACGTCTATGCCCATCCCAAGTGCACTGGTACATATAACCAACTTTAAGTCACTGACTTTCGTCAACTGGGATATTATATGTCTTTTTTTCTCACTAGTTGTCTCTGAATGGTACATATCTACATAGGCTTTGCATTCAGGAACCTCCTTTATCACATAATTATAGATCACTGATACGTCCTTTATCGAATTACAGTATATTAAAGTACGTGGGAATTAACCAAAACATTGAAGACTGTACATCATTGTCTATTTTCCTCACAACATATTTTATGTTCTCCTTGTTTGGATTTTTAGAGATGAAATTTTTACACCCAGTCATAAGTAGTGCATCAGTGGATCTAACAACTCATACAAGCCTATCACCAATACGGCCAGTTTTTCTATTTTTTTTTCTCCTACTGACTGGGTACAAAAGAATTTTTCCAGACATTTTGGGTGGTGCTCACTGGGTACCGGGTCGTTTCGCCCCGAATCCCGTTCGCCCCCTGAGTCGTTTCACCCTCATTTATTAATAGTGCTTTAAAAAATGAAATATGGAAAATACCATTGCAAATATTCGTATTTTGGATGTTGTAAGGCTTGTTCATGGGTACTTTATTTTGGTCTTCCTCATAATTAACATGCTTTCTTGACGTGTTTAATATTATGTGTTGCTTCACTCTTTGTTTGACATCTGATTAAATTTATACTATTTTAGCATTTGATGCGTAATTCATTAAAAAAGAGGTTATTTGCGCACTTGTACAGCATCTTAGTCATTTCATGCACTTTTGCGTTGGTACAAAAAAAACCAACCTTTTTACTGTTCTTGTGTGGTTTTTTGTAAATTTTGCAAGAAAAGTTTCACTTGAGATCTTTGACAAAAATAGACCAAAATGAATGAATTATTATTTTTTTTGTATGTACAACTAATAAATAAATATTTAAAGTAGACCAAAATGAATGAATTATTATATTTTTTGCATACAACTAATAAATAAATAATTTCCAAAAAATAGTCGAAAAACACTTCATCTTTTATAATATAATAGCGATTAAGTGGGGCGGAATCGACTCACTTTCCGGGGCGAAACGACCCGGGGCGAACAGGTAATCGGGGCGAAACGACCCGGATTCTGCTCACTGCAGTCCTGACTAAATTTCATTTTCAGTCTGACAGACCTTTTTGTTTCAAACAGTAGAATGTTTTATTTCTAGAATTCGTCAGGGTTTAAATTAATGGAGGCTTATTTCATGTAAAATCATTCATCGTTTACAGTTGGGGCGACATTTATCTGATCTCTCCACATAAAAAAGAAACATGTATCCAAATCCCCCGATTTAAGCAATAAATAATTCAAAAAAGAAATAAGTCAAAAATATACTACCCCCAGTTTGGTACTACTACATGTAGCCCCCACCCTCATTTTCCATAAAAATTAGATAAAATGCAAATGCAGTGGACAGACATGGTCCCCTTATATTTGTAGTTTAATTGATTACAAACCTATAAACTCAGCATTTACTGAAGGAATTGCCGTAGACGTCTAACTTGGTCTTCCATTAAGGCTATAAGTGGACAGCAAACCAAAACAATAGGCTTTTTCGAGTTCTCGTCACAGGAAACGTTGTCACCTTCCCGTTTCAATTCTTTCAAGACTGGAATATACAGTTGATACGGCAATGATTTCCCATATCCTGTCGGTAGCACAGCTACACAATCCTCGCCTGACAGAAGAGCTTGTAAAATTACTTTTTGTTCTGCTTTCAAACGATCAATTTGAATCGTTGGAGAGCTAGAGCGATGGCTGTGTCAATCGTCGCCATTTTGAACGGACAACCGAGAAGGCTTTTGTTATGTCGAACCTCTTTTATTGAGGTGTGCCTTGATTGGCAGAAATTCGTCTACAGATACAGATTGGTCAATACTTTGTTTCAATATGCAAATTAATAAAGTCACGAGAAGATGACCTGTAAGCCATACCTGTCAGACCCCGACGATATGAAAATTAAGTCTGGGGTATGATTTTAATCAGACTGCATTACGGTGAGCGTGAATCATCGCCAACTCACACAGGCGATCTTCAGTCATTGTTGCTCTACGCCAAGTCCTGAAGCGACGAAGAGCCGAGAAAGACCTGTTACATACATGTATATACACTGAGGAACCGACTGATAATGTTAGAAGTAGCTTTAAAATCACATGAACATTTGAGGACAAGTCAGTCAGCGTCAGCATAAGAAATTGAATCATAAGTGTATTGACAAACTGTAAGTTACAGCGAATACATTTTGCCACCCTTCTGTCAACCTCTTGTGGAAGATCATTTGGGTATGCAGAGCTCCTGATAATTTTCAAGTCCAAAGGGTAATTACCCCCTACTTTTGAAAATGATGCGTATTTGCATATTTCCTTTGCACTGTTGTACTCTCTACTTCAGAAAAGATTGCGTACATGTACACTTTTAAAATTATGTTGGACACAAGTGTTATTCAATAAACACAGGATGCAAGTGAAATGTATATCTCTGTTTAATTTGACACGATTGTGTCATGTTTATTAATAAAATGTTGTAAATATTTTGTTTTTTGCTCGTCGACTTCGGCAGTTTTCACAGCCGTGTTGATAATGTCATCAATGATTCTTTTAACTATACTGTCACTAGACACAGATGAAACTGCCAGGAACTTTTAAAAAAGTATATAATTTTCCGTAGCGCGCTTATTCATGTTGTTGCTCATTTTCAACGAACAACGTGTTCCCAAATTCACTTTCGTTTTAGTTCTCAACTAAACCGCATTTATTTGTAATATTGACCGCGATTGGATGATTCATCCTAAACATCCAATCTGATCTCTTTTGACATCGATGCTTAGAAAGGCAAACATTCGGTACCCCTCGGATGTATACACTTTCTCTTTCGAAAAGTATAAAGAGAAGTAATTACGGGGAATTTCTCAAAGTCAAAAATGTATTGTTTATGTACACGATGTATTATCGTCAACAGCGTACAAGTACGCCACAGGCACTTGTTTCTGGTATTTTTTTTTTACCTAGATACTATATATATACTACAAGGTACGTAACCGTTCATTTGTAAAAAATCTAGGTCATCGCGATTTTCGCGTTTTTTCAACTCGACGGACGCCAGCATGGAGGAATGGCCTACATCATCTGAAACTACGATAATTTATCTACAAAATGATGTATAAAACACCTACCTTTGCTGAACCTCAACAATGCAACAGACCTTTTTCCACGGGTCAGTTATCAGCTTTCATCATCCAGTTGGTCAACTGGCAAGTTCTAACCCGCAGTGAAAGAAAAAATAAGATAAGTTGTAATAAAAATGCTATAAAAAATACTGAGATGTTAGAAAATTATACATATTGCATTCCAATAAAAAAAATTAATAAAAGTGTTTTAATTTCTTAGAATAAAAGTGTAGTTTGAATGCAAATCTGTGGCTATTTTTAGAATTCAAAAATTTGTGAACTTTCTATACAACCTCGGGATTTTTCCCTGAAGTATATCAACAGGACTGAAAGTCTTATAGGCGGGAAAATTAATACAGCATCACATGTTTCTTTTTGCATCTTCTCCATTTTGATGAAAAATTATAAAAATAAACTTCAGAATTCCAGCTTGCTAAATGTAATGAGAAACTTCGACCAATCAAATACTTTACCCGAGTTCGACCTTGAACTTTTCATTCACTGCGGGTTAGAACTTGCAAGGTGACCAACTGGATGATGAAAGCTGATAACTGACCCGTGGAAAAAGGTCTGTTGCATTGTTGAGGTTCAGCAAAGGTAGGTGTTTTATACATCATTTTGTAGATAAATTATCGTAGTTTCAGATGATGTAGGCCATTCCTCCATGCTGGCGTCCGTCGAGTTGAAAAAACGCGAAAATCGCGATGACCTAGATTTTTTACAAATGAACGGTTACATACCTTGTAGTATATATATAGTATCTAGGTAAAAAAAAATTACCAGAAACAAGTGCCTGTGAAGTACGCTCCGAATTTGGAAAGTTTGCTTACACAGCAATATGTATGCGTAAATGTACACTCTGATCTGATAATACATGCGTTTTAACTCGTTTTCATTGCGTAAAAAACGCAAATACGCAGCTTATCTGGAGCTCTGGGTATGGTCTTTTCAGTTGAAGTTTGTATTATACGTCCTTTACTCTGATAAACTGACACTTGAAAGTAACTGGAAAATGACCATTTTTAATGTTCATGGAAAGCCTATGAAATTATCTCATAAGCATTTTGCAGTAGTATACATGTATGATGATCTATTATATATTGTTTATTCAAGAAATAAAAGATATACTAGTAATACAAAACTCTATGGAAAGTCCTCGACTTAGAGACCCACTAAATCGGAGCACTTGCTAAATAGAGAAAACAAGGACGGATCCAGCGGAGTCTAAATTAACCAAACTCTGGAATTTTTCTTTTTTTCAGAAAATCAGACGAGGCAACTGCTTCATCTGCCTCCCTGGCATGTAATTCGCAGAAAAAGGGTGAAAAAAGGGGGATAATGACGTTCGAAGTAACTTTTGTCGGCTAACAACAGCATATTCTTTTCCAAGTTATAGTAGTTGATAGTTTGAGATAAAATAATTGCACAATTGTTTAGTTCAGTTGTGTCCTGTTTTGTATTCTGGAGGTGAGTGTATTTCTTCCGAATTTACAAAAATGAGGGATAAATTTTGCATAGCGGTGCTTTTAGTATTCTATTCCGTCATTTTATGGGCTAGTCATATGCCCTCTTCCTCACAAAGTACCTTCCTAGTGACCACGAAGTGGATTTTAAACTGTTTCTATTATGTAACATGAAAGGGTCTGAAAGGGACTCTAAATCATGGATAATTCTAAAGATGTTCATACATTATATGCCATATTTTAGTTCATGCATTTTATACTATCAAAACTGTCGAGTTTTTCAACTATCAAACGGTAAAATCAGGATTAGGGAGCACCATTTGATTTCCCCAGAAAAAAAAAAGGGGGGGGGGGTATGTTTGAATTTGGAATAAATGGGTTGGGATACAATTTTTCATAAATAAAGTCTGAAACTCTGACAAAGTGATCCAGGACAGGGCTTAGGGGCTGAATTCAAAGCTTAATTTTAAATAAGAAAAGCCAGGACCGCATTTACATAAAAAAAAATCAGGATCCAACCATTGCCTCTACCCTCAATAAATATAAAATGGTTGATTCCTTAAAACGAGTACCATTTTTCAGCTATTATGCTGGATGTCACGCTTTTATCCCTTTAAAAATCAACTGATGATCGTATCATTCGACGGATTTTGACCGTATCATTTTTTTTCTCCGACCATGCATGTACGAAAACGTATTGCTGAAACACAAAACACTATTAGAATTTGAGTGATACGTGCAATGATAGCCAAAGGGTTAAACTACACAATTAAGCTCAATTGTATACCTCAGGGTATTATTTTTTGGAGGGTGCAAGCCGAAAACTGATGTTCAGAAAATAGGACAAAAGGAGTAATTTATTACTTCCAGAGTAATGATAAACATTTATCCTGCAATTGTATGATTTTGAGTACTAATAAAGGGGATCAAATAAACTTCAATCTTATTAGGTCATGGACCTAATAAAGCATTTCATTTCTGGTACTTGATTCATGTAGAGCGACAGAAAGAAACGGTAACAGTATATATATTCGCTGACGTCACAGGTGACACCTTTGAAAACGTTTATTTCAGTTATTTTCAGACAATTTGGCAGGTGTTTTGGACTTTTTGATATTGCAGGATAAATACAATATACGTACAATGTAGATTGTCGTTAAAGATCAAATTAATTTGCACTCGCTGTGAAACAGGCTAGAAAAGCCCGTCAATGACTCGCTTTTCTACCAGTTTCTAAAGCTCATCCAAATAAATTTTATATTTTCCGACAATGTACGTATAATATATGTATGCTGTTATATCAGATTCTAATATGACGTCCTTCAAACGCTTTGAATCCAAACCAGTGGTAAAAATAATATTAATCTATGACCGATTAAATTTATGACGTCATCAACAATTTATAACGATATTTTACCAATTTTTAACATGTTAGAATCGAAATAATTCATGGAAGCCATATGTATATATTGTTTTTACCACGGGTAGGCCTTTATGTCAGCTTTTTACCCCTCGCTTACGCTCGGGGTAAAACTTCGTGACATAAAGGCCTACCCGTGGTAAAAACAATATATACATATGGCTTCCATGAATTATTTCTTAATTCGATCCCATTCATCATCTAACAGTTATAACCAACAAAATAGAGACAACGCTAACCTCGGTGTGGTTCGGCCATCATTGTAAACATGATCGTAGTTAACAGACTACTAGCTAGGAAGGTAGAATATGTTGGTTAAAGGCCATTACTCTTTTAAGACAAACAAAATCATGACTGTTACTTCTAACAGATTTTATATCAATTAGTCATGAATATTCAAAGAAATTAATGGTCTTCGTGGGAGATCAGAATAAATATGTTAACAAACTGTTGGAATCAAATATTAAATAAATGTTAGTAATATACATAAATACAGAAAGAAATATAAATGTACTAATTTGATTGCTATATTTTTGGGGCCGTCGTGGACGAGATCGTATGGTAGTTGGATTTGTACAACTACCTATTCAATCGGTGCTTATCACCACTAATGTTGTGGGTTCGAATACCGCACAGGGTGAGGTGTAACAACACTATGCAATAATGTAGCTCATGTGACAAACTTGTGTCTCGGAGGAGGGACAAAGCGGTCCCATTCGTCACAATGGAGCAAAAAATAAATTGCAGTTGAAACATAAAAACTCACTATTTACGCTTCAAACATTTCATTATCACTATTACTGATGATCCCAGTCCTTGTTAAATCGGTTTGGCTGAGATATGTATGCTTTTCAAAGGTAGCAACAACCTTGTTCAAATTTATCGATCGTTCGCCATAACCGGAAACTACGGAAGGCGGAGCTTTTCTAAATATGGTATTTCTTACTACGATTTACTACGGCTGATGTAAACATCGACATCCAAATAAGGAAAATACCAAAGTGAGGCCGGAAATGACGAAATTCAAAATGTCCAGAGAGAAAGTAAACATGGATTTTTATTTTGTGGGAATTACATTCTAAAATACTGGTAGGTGATAAAAACTTGTTATAATAGTGGACAAAAGGAAAGGTTATGTCTTATTATTGATAAATGCAGGCGTCAGAAACTCTGTAAGCGAGCGCAAAAAATCTCGGTGGCTGCTCCATTACGTGTAATGGCATCCCGTTAAAACCCTTGCGAGTAAGCGAGCATTTAGGGTTTTATTATTAGAACTAGGTTCCTCCGGTTTCCTCCACCAATAAAACTGACCGCTACATATAACTGAAATATTGTTGAAAGTGGCGTTAAACCCCATCAAACAAACAAACAAAAACAAACATTAATTACTACCGGGTATTTGGACCTACTAGTTGCACTAGTAGACTGTCTTATATAAACCTGCCCCAAAGAGAGAACTATGGTTGCTAAGTCATGGACTTTACGAATAATATTGTTCGAGTATGTTTCATGTGTAGCTTAGATACGATAACGTAACCCCCAGTCCGCTTTTGCTCCCAGCGAGGGTTACGAATCGGTCCCATTCAACGTATGGGAGCAGCGCCCGGAGTGATTCACACCGGGCGGTTTTGTGTCCTAATTTCGTTGTAAGTGGTTGGAAAAATTAACGGGGGTGAAAGATAAATATATTTAGGTGAACCTTGAGGTGTTAAGTAAACGCTGAATCAATCCATGATAGAGTTATAACCATCTGAAAATTTGAATGCATGAAATCTTCTTTCTGTCCGACATTTTGTTTACAAGTTGCTATTTCACGTGCACTTGCCTCGTTTTGGAGATATCCTTATTTGGATCAATCGTAGTAAGATCTAGTAAAACATCGTAGTAATGTTTTTCATATTTGGCATTCAGATCCATATATGGATAGGCTCCGCCCATCACGAGTGTATACGTAAGGTGCCATGGCGGACAAGAAACAATTTTCAAATACTAAATCGATCGTGAAGGTAGAAACAGGTATTGTAACGCTTATTTCGTATCGCCATTACTTAAAAATTGTAGGGAATAATAAGTTATGACCAGATATGCAAAAAGAAAGTTGAAATATTCACTTAACGAAAATTTTAATTTGCTCCCATACGTTGAATAGGTTCGATTCGTAACCCTCGCTGGGAGCAAAAGCGGACTGAGGGTTACGTTATCGTATCTATGTGTAGCTCATCACATAAAATCCCCTCTTCTCACCAATTGTCTAAATAAAAGTACATCTAAGAAATCTGTGACATTTGAGCTTTTGAAAAGATATTGGCGAAATTTGACAATATAGATGGAATAACTTTTTATCTGATAGATCGAGATTTTATTTTATTGTTTTTGCAACAAGCGGAAAATTTAACTGTATTTATCATATTATATATTCATGACATAAGGCCACTCACATGTGAGCTATAATGAGGTTTCCTCCTATCTCCCACGCCGTGACATATCAGTAAAGGCAGATGAGAGATCTGATTTTAATTAGATCGGGAAATTACAGACTTCTTTAAATAGAAAAACCTCATCATCCGCTAATAAGATACACATATGAAATGATTTTTTTGGACACTACATGTAATGTTTTAAAGGCATTGGTATATGAATTCTTTATAACCATGGTCGTACGGTAGTTGGATTTACAACTATATATGCAATCAGTGCCTATCACCACTAACGTTGTGAGTTCGAATCCCACCCAGGCGAGGTGAACTTGATACGACAGGTCGGTGGTTTTCTCTTGGTACTCCGGTTTCCTCCACCAATAGAACTGACCGCCACGATATAACTGAAATATTATTGACCATAAACCAACCAATCAAACCATCTTTATAACCAAATTTATACAAATCGGTTGATAACACATCAATATCTTAATGCATAACTTTATCACTTAATACCACTTTGAAACCAGACATATAAATAAAAGTGTGCAAATACATTTGAACAAACTCAAGAACAACCAATGCAAACAAGAACACGAATCCCACTCAAAACCGTGAGCGAGTTCAGGTGCTTACCACCGAGTGACTTTTGAACTTATTCTATTTTGGACATTTATTTAAAAAAAAGTTTATTTTATTATTTTATATTTTGAATATTTCATCTTAATTATTATCAAACCGCATCGGTGGCGTAATGATTAGCGTGCTCGCCTCGAGTGCGATAGATCGTGGGTTCCAGCCCCGGTCGGGTCAAATCAAGACCTATTAAATTGGTATTTGTTGCTTCTCCGCTAAGCACGCAGCATTAAGGAGAAAGAGCAAAAACGGCGGGTTTGCTCGGAATCAGAATAATGTATCCGAGTGGAGTGACATGTCTAAAAATGGTTTAATTTCACATTTTTATGCATTGCAGTGTACCAATCTCCCATACAGAGTTGTCGGTCCTTGCAGGCTCTCTACCAATCTTCCATACAGAGTTGTCGATCCTTACAGGCTCTAGAGCCTGTAAGGACCGACAACTCTGTATGGGAGATTGGCAGTGTACTTGGTGTTAGTAAAACATTTCCTTCATGTCCTTAGCGGCAATATTTAGAGTCTTAGTGCACTAAGACGATCTTAGCGGTGTTTAGACGTTCCCATAAAATATTCCTTATTATGCCGGTTCAAGCTCCATTTCATGAACAGAACAGAACAGAATTTTTATTGGTTTGTGTCATAGGGGCTTGGTAAATGTATTTCTATTTCGGTTCTTCTTCTTCTTCTTCTTCTTCCATTAAAGTGCAGGGCTGCAGCAACAGCATATTCACACTGAGTTTAAAATAACCATGCTTGCGCAAAGGAGAGACTATGTACAATTAAAAACAAGGTCAGCGGTGTTAGAATCTGACTGCCTGTATTTCCTTTTTGAAGGATTCCAGGTCCAAGGATGCTGCTGTGGCCTCTGGTAGTTGGTTCCATAACCGGATTGTGGATGGAAAGAAGGACTCTTTGTGTATAGTTGTTCTGCTGTATGGTACTATATATTTATGCTGTTGTCCTCTTGTAGCGGCACCTAGATGATACATGAATGGTGGTGGTTCAATCGCTACGAGTCCGTTAATTATCCGGTACATCATAATCGCCTTGGTTCTCAAGCGGCATTGCTGGAGTGTGTCCCAATTCAGGTGGTTCAGCATTGTTGTAGCACTGCTGGTTGTGTTGTAGTTGCCAGTAGTAAACCTAGCTGCTCTCCGTTGGATTGATTCTAACTTGTTGATGTTACTCTGGGTATGAGGTAGCATTTAGTCCTAATGTTTGCTGGACAGCTTGACAGATTTCGACATAGGAAGGCTGTAGTGTTGTTTGCTTTTCTACATACGTTGTCAATATGGTTGTTCCATGACAAGTTCTGACTGATGGTAATACCCATATATTTTCCTTTAGATGTTACGTTCAATTCCTTCCCATGGATGAAGTACGATGATGGTATGCTCTTACGCTTGGTGGTTATGGGTATAACTTCACATTTATCAGGATTGAAGTGTATCTGCCAGTCACGCTCCCAGTCTTGTAAGTTGTTAAGGTCGTCTTGAAGGGATGTTGTGTCTTCGTTGGTTTTGATGTGTCGGTATAGGAGACAATCATCAGCGAATAATCTTGCAGTGCTGTTTACTTTATTAGGTAGGTCATTGATGTATATCAAAAACAGCAGCGGTCCTAGAACTGTCCCTTGGGGTACTCCAGAGGTGACGGGTGCTGTATCAGATGCCACACCTTCTACGATCACCCTCTGGGTACGGCCTGCTAGAAAGCTCTTAATTCAGTTCAAGGTCGGTCCACGGACTCCGTAATGATGGAGTTTAGCTGCAAGTCATTCGTGAGACACCTTATCAAAGGCTTTAGAGAAGTCTAAAAGGATAGCATCGATTTGAGTGGAACTGTCAATGCCTGATGCCAGGTCTTGAATGGTGGTAATCAGCTGTGACTCGCACGAGCGTTTCTTACGGAAGCCATGTTGGTAGTCAGTCAGGATATTTTGATCTTCAAAAAACTTCATGAGATGACTATGAATGATGTGCTATATGACCTTGCAACATACGGAAGTTAATGAAACCGGTCGATAGTTTACTGGTTTGCTTTTATCTCCCTTTTTAAAGATAGGTGATACATTAGCCAATTTCCAGTCTTCAGGTGTTTGGCCTTGATTTAATGAGGCCTGGAAAATGAAAGTTAAAGCTGGTGTAACTGTTGCTGCCATCTCTTTCAGTTATATGGGATTTCCTTTTATAGTTCAATGTTTTTATTTAGAATAAAACCGGTTTGTTAAGTCTTTAAGGTCTGTTTGATTTGGAAATTAAAAATGCACGGGAAAGTGTTTGGCGGCAATACGGACGGGTTGTCACTGAGATATATCGAGACGCTCTCAGTAACTTAAAGTGTTGGTACGTTCTGCTTAGTATATTACTTGTGGGACATTTAAGACGTATCGTATCCGTATCTGATACGTCGACGTATCTGAACGTATCTATTTATATACTATTTGATTATTTTTTTAATTGATGATTTGTGTATGTATATATATTTGTTTGTTAAATGCAGAAATCCTGACTGGATTACTTGCATTTACAAAGTTTTTATAACACGACAGTTGTCAATCTATATACATGTACTTATTTACATTTTAACACCCGATATTTAAATCATCGGGACTTCTCAAGCGTGAAGTTAAATAATAATACACATTGCGTTAATGCAGACCACCAGTACCTTAAATCGCCTAATAAATAATAGATTGCTACACACAGTCGAAAATATGAAAACATGATAAACATTCATTTATTTTTAAATACACTGCGCACTTTCAATATACATCATGGATCAAAAAGTAATACTGATCTTCTAGCGCACAAATTTGCACATAAGCACACAATCCTCCCCATTTCGTCTCTATTGTGTCTATACAACGACCCAATAATTTAAACACTTTGAGCAGTCTAGGCCTAATCACATGTTCAACATAAACTCTGTATTTTCTAATATTCTTATTAATTTTCCTTCGGATATTCCTCTCATATCTAGGTAATCTCCGCAATTGGGCCGAGGTAAATGGTGTAACGACTGGATGTCGGGATGGGTATATGCAATCCCCTAATAAAACGCAGTTTCGTGGAAAGTCTAATGTGCGCCCGTCTCCTATAGGAGTCATCATGTCAAAAGCATTGGCATCATTATTATGCCCACGAAAACCTGACTCAACATGAACGATTTTTTTGTTGTTGTCAATTACAACTTGTGTGTGCACACAATGGTAATGGCGATGGCCGCTATAATATTGTCGTTGAAGTTCGGGTAATGGCATTAGCATTTCGTGGGATGTGGCATCTATGCAACCAACGGCTTCTGGTAATTTTCTCCAACACCGCCGTTTAGCGATCCATTGTCTGCAGGTGGGCCACTACATTATCACACAAAATTTCGAACAAGACTTGCCAAACATAGGTAACAATTCTTGACACTTGTCTCCGGTGAATATTGAACATTAATGAAAGAATGTTGTAGGTAGGATAACATTTAAGCCAAATTAATGTCAATAGCAGCATATTACATTGGTTAAGTCGTCGTGGATATCGGAATATCCTTGAAAATCGTATATGTAATCGGAATTTCCCAAATAGATCCAAAAACGTTTCTGGGGTTTCACCTGTGGCATCATAGAATTGCAACCGTCGATCCGACATTACGGCAAAAAGATCTCGTCCGGGATAATCTTCTGGATCGTCGTCAAAAAATAAGATATTCCTCGACAGCATCAAAAGTCGATGATACAGCCTTCTCATTCGATTTGTTAATGATGTCCGTGGTTCAAACACGACAAATAACAGCAATAATAGAATATCTCTTGAGATCTATAAATAAAAGAAAATAAATGCATTTTCCTTTGTTGTGGTAGTTTTTTTTTTTTTGCATATTACATTGATAAGTACATTAACAACCGAATTAAATTAATCGAAATTCTTTAGATCGGCCAAAAACAAAGAAATAAATAACAAACAAAATAGTTTGCCATGTCAACAAATTATGATATCGTATTATAACATTTACGGTAAATAAAACTGTAACTCAAGGACACAATACACGGCTGGTAATCGGCACAAGCAGAACAGTTGGTTCTGCAAAGAAATTCGTGAGAATAACTTCCGGTTTTGGTGGAGGAGAGTTCACGAAGACGCTTCGCAAGGTGTGTACATGTCAAAAATTGAAATTTTCTTTTTTAATGCTCGAATATTGCAAAATCAGAGAATGCTATGCTGTGGCGAATGCTTTCACTATTAGAAACATGTATAGTTTATTCTTGTATATGAAGTGTAACTCTCGCAAAATCAATCGTCCCACGAAAAACATGACGAAAATTGTGACACTCTTACATTTCTAAGTTGTTCTTGACAAAGTAGTCCGAGATTCCTCTGTCGTTTAACGGCTTTTATGGAGTTGCTGTAGCCGTTGAACGTCAGAGGGCAATACATACGGAAAACAGCGGATTTACTTCTCCAACTCTGGGTCAGCACATTTCCACGTTTCGTGGCTATCGGATTTTATTTTCTATCAGAAACCCTTATATAAATCGTTTCACCAATCATTTTTCTATTCATTCATAACCATCTTACCCTCAGAAAGTGGTGCTACACTCCATTACAGCACGATTTTGCCTTGGATCCTATGATTCCGCCATTTGTCTTCCATTTTTCAAACATTTGTCACGTGACTACGAGAAAACCACGATTACCGCAATGTATCATGGAGATGATTTGAATATAAACAAACAAACAAATATTTGTATTGCCAATCATACACGCCTGTTAAGGCAGAACAATTAACATAAAATTTAATACAGTTGATTATATTGATTGGTAATGATTTTAACAGCAATAGTGAATTACAGATAACCATAAGAAAAAAAAATGATGTAGTACCTTGTCCAAAAAAGGGGGACGTAACACATGCTCTTTCCGAAGCCCATTGGCAACACTCTGCCATTGAATCTTTTCTTTCCAACACATTCTGTATTATTTCCTTCTGCTCTGCTTTGATCTATAGATGGACTGTTTGTCCTGCAGAATACGCTTAAATGTATGGTCTTCCATGTGATTTGAATGTTGTTTACGTATGCAAATAATGCTCAAATAATTTGGTGCGCTGAATTAAGTAGCTCCCATCATGCAATGCGTTACTGTTATCATTCAGTTAGTATCGCGAGATCACGTTTGTAGATTCGAAAATGGAAGTCAAATGGCGGAATAATAGGATCTAAGGCAAAATCGTGCTGTAATGGAGTGTAACACCACTTTCTGAGGGTAAGATGGTTGTGAATGAATAGAAAAATGATTGGTGAAGCGATTTATATAAGGGTTTATGATAGAAAATAAAATCCGATAGCCACGAAACGTGGAAATGTGCCGACCCAGAGCTGGAGAGGCAAATCCGCTGTAATTCGTATATATTGCCCTCTGACGTTCAATGGCTACAGCAACTCCATAAAAGCCGTTAAACGACAGAGGAATCTCGGACTATTGACAAAGATGCAAGTTAAATTTTCAATATTTTTTCATCATGAGAGTCTAAATGTAATCGGGGATAAATTCCGATTCGTCAGAAGTAAATTGAAGTCTAGATAAATCTACAAACTGTCAATTTTCTCGTTTTCCTGCTTGAGGAGATCGGTTCTGATAGAGTACATTGCGAATGCATGAGGAGATTTGCTAGTTTTGGTACGACACATGTAAGCCACTGTATAATCACAAATTTTGCATGTCTGTCTGGTAATAAATTCTCGAACTGATGCCCTTCTTCCCGTCGGGTTTTTAAAAGTATAAAAGTAATATTTCATTGTTCATGGGCTGTCCACCTAGAAAGAAACATTTCATTTAAGGAATCAATTCATAATTGTAACTGCGGTTTCCCATGATTTAACTTGTTATTATTGATCATTTGTTGTTTGTGACAACTTCCATTGTGTATTGGATACACAAGATTAACTTCCCTTACATTGGAAAAAATTGAAAATGCACTGTAAGATAATTTTGTAACATAAATACGCATTTTTCCTTTGATGTTTTTATGCAATAATCAACTTAATAATAGTGAACTTTTACAAAGCATGGTCTAACATGAAGATCTTGATGTTATTCCATGATTTTGACGTCATAGGATCTGTTATTCCATGATTTTGACGTCATAGATCTGTCAAACATGTAATTTCTGTTACAAACCATATGGATCTTACTCGTGAACTTATTTAAACCAACTCATCCTTCGGATTCGTTGGTTTAAATAAGTTAATTCGTAAGATCCATGGTATATATAATACTTAATGTGAATCATATCTTTATAATTTCTAATACAAATGATACACTCTAAATTAAATATCATACAGTTGAGAATAATATTAATTTGTGGTTTGTTTTTCTATGATGTAGTGTGTTATGTGTACACACTTTACCGATTTTAAGGATATGTCCACAGTTTAATTGACACCTTGTGTTTAATTTATTCATGACTACTAGCACTAATTAAGTGAATGTTTATTTACCTTAGACCTATGTATGTGCTGAAATCATGTAATATTATAACTTGTGTAGATCTGCGGTGAAGTTTCCGTCATCCTTAGTAAAAAGGTTGCGCCGAATAGATGTGGAAACCCGTTTGAAAGGATATAAATATTTTGAAATTGAAAGAGATTTTTTTTAATAAACTTGGTGTCCCGATTGATGGAGATTTTAAATTTGGTGTACTGCTACTTGTTTTTGTTCGTTTCCTTGGCGGTGATACAGGCAATCTATATCGAAATGGTTTTTTGTAAAGAGTCAATGTCAGTCCCCTTTTCCTCTTTCCCTTGAATCCTGGCATCTCATGAAAGTGGACAGAGAATAGTTTATTTTGATTAGAGTATTTATCAGTTTTGTGTCGATTACCAGCCGTGCAATAATCGAGTTGGACTGAAAGCAAAATAGTGGAAATTACAACAATGGCAGCGAAAGGTAAGGATTTTAAATGTACATTTATTTATATACCTATAATTAATCAATTATATATTATTGAGCATACTATAAAATATGATCATAATTGCATATTTATTCCATCATGTTTTGAAATGACAACGAGATATATCGAGCAGACCTTTCATATCTAAAATGTTAAAATAAACGAATCCTAGAAACATTCTTAGATATGAGTTTAATAACATAATATTTACCATTCTGTCTATTAGTGTATGATGGTCTATCCTCTGTTTTTGTTTGGATTATGTTAGGGTCTGTTCGTTTAACTTTCATATTTAACGGTTCTATATATATAATATCCAAGTTATCGCTAAAAATAGCAATGTAAACAAGACCAAATTTACCTGTATGTACAGGTTAAAATACACAATTTTATTAATCGTATTTGTATGGATGGCCAAGACATGATTATGTTGAATACAATAACCATACAGCTCTTTAAACAAAACAAAAATTAAAATGGCAAAAAATATCTAATTTCACTAAAAAAAATTAAATCAAGACATTTAAATGTCAAGTGTATTGTTAATATCGTTGATTGAATTGTATCATTTATCATACAATTGTACATGTACACTGACGGGGATTATTTCACAATTCCATTTTGTTGTATTTTTTTTCCAAAATCGATGTTTTTCGAGAAATTAAAAAAAAAAAAAAAAAAAATCAAATGAGGTGTTTCATTTGTAATTGTAGTGAACTTTTTTATATTTTAACTTTTAATTAAAAACTCAATTAAGATCATTTTCGAAAATTAAAAATAAATATATTTGAAAATAAAAGTTTTATCTTAATTCATCAGAAGGTTTAAAAAAATAAAAATATAATCTTAAAATTAATAACCAACAAAAGTTAAGAGCAGTATGACGCTATATGGGCAACATGGATCACCTGCTTGTTCTTGATAATATTTCTGCTTTAGATATTTCATTTTTATTCGAAAATATATCCCCCCCCCCCCCCCTCTAGCTGCAATAATGTAGCTCTTGTGACAAACTTGTGTCTCGGCAGAGCTACAACGCGGTCCCATTCGTCACAATGGAGCAAAAAAAAAAAATTGCAGTTGAAACATAAAAACTCACTATTTACGCTTCAAACATTTCATTATAACTATTACTGATGATCCCAGTCCTTGTTAAATCGGTTTGGCTGAGAAATATATGCTTTTCAAAGGTAGCAACCACCTTGTTCAAATTTATCGATCGTTTTCCATAACCGGAAACTACGGAAGGCGGAGCTTTTCTAAATATGGTATTTCTGATGTAAACATTCACGCCTAAATCGCCAAATATGGTATTGACATCCAAATAATGAGGCCGGAAATGACGAAATTCAAAATTTTCAGAGAGTGAAAGTAAACATGGATTTTTATTTTGTGGGAATTACATTCTAAAATACTGGTAGGTGATAAAAACTTGTTTTAATAATGGACAAAAGGAAAGGTTATGTCTTATTATTGATAAAAATCTCGGCGGCTGCTCCATTACGTGTAATGGCATCCCGTTATAACCCTTGCGAGTAAGCGAGCATTTAGGGTTTTATTATTAGAACTATTTTTCGTCGTACACATTTTTGTGTATTGACACCAGTTCTTGTTGTTGTTGTAAATATAGGTCATGTGTGAAGAATCCCATGATGCATCATTCTTCTAACTTACCTAGCGGGAAAATACAAATGTCGCGTAAGAATTTGTATTAAAATGTGTAGTCAAACTAAGAAACTGTTTATTAAAGTGTGAAAGAAAACTTATGAATATTATAGAGTATTGATTTTTAAGTATGAAACAATATTTTGTTTATGTAAATACTTTGTATTTTATGGCTGCCGGGATTTATTTTCACTGGCGAGTGCATTGCCGGGATTTGGTTGGGAGTAAAATGTCGTCATTCCGGCAGGATTTTTGGGTATAAATAGGAGCAGCGTCTTCTGCTCTGGGTCTTTTCTCATTTGAAGGTTGAACAAAGCAGACGGGTTCCCAAAGCAGACGATATTGAGTTACAAATTTATTCTTTTAAAGGATTTTTCTTTTGATAGGTTAGTTAAGTAACGATTATTTGCGAACTTCACGATAAATTATTTTAGATTTTTTTGTTAACAGAATATTCCTTTTGACGGAATATCATTTTATTTGGCATTTTCTTTTACCGGACATTTTCGCTAGTGTTCTAGTGGAGTTCGGTTTAAATTTACTTTAGTAAGGATAGTTAATTATTTCATTTTTCTACGTTCTTTAAGTGATTAATTTGTAGATCGAAATCAGAGATTGTTATTTATTTATAGGGGATATTTTCGGACTTTCACTGACATTTCTGCTAGTGTTTCTAGTCGGGTCAGTGATACATTTATTTGTTTATAGGGAATATTTTCGGACTTTCATTGACATTTCTGCTAGTGTTTCTAGTCAGGTCAGTGCTAAATTTATCATTTTTCTCAGTAAACTTTCGTTCATATTACATATAAATACATGCCATGCCATGCCCACCCGCACCTGTAGTTTGCTTTATTAAATTAGGCTTTGTTGTTAAATAGGTTTTGTTAGGTTGGACATAGGAATTTCCTGACATTCAACTGTTGAGAATCAAAGTTGGTCAGTGTAATTATTTCTGTTATATTCGTGAGTAGGACCCGCTGACAGTTCAGTTTATGTGTTCATAAACTGGTTAGCGTAAACTTCATTGAAGACAATTATATAGTAATTGGTTAAATACTTAAAGTAAACTTGGTTTAATAAAACACTAAACCATCCTGACATTCAACTGTTGAGAATCAAAGTTGGTCAGCGTAATTATTTCTGTTATATTCGTGAGTAGGACCCGCTGACAGCTCAGTTTATGTGTTCATAAACTGGTTAGCGTAAATTTCATTTAAGACAATTATATAGCAGTGTAGTAATTGGTTAAATACTTAAAGTAAACTTGGTTTAATAAAATACTAAACCATCCTGACATTCGACTATGCTTTCATAGATCGGCCAGAGAAGACTAGTGTATAAATCACAAGTCCGTAAACAAGATAAACAAACAGTACACCAAAGTATTTAATATTTTTATTGAATATTAAGTATATTGTTGGTAGTTTCAGAAAACACAATGAATGGTTGAACACTGGTTGATAATATTTACTGTATCTGTATTATTGTGAATTACACATATAACTATACATATCTAATATATAAAATATTCTGAACTACATTTATTATCTTACTTGTCGATACTAAGTAAAATCCCCCCTTCCAAGTTATGTAAATTTCACGGTATTTCCTAAGTACCCTGCGATTATCCTATTTTCTATCTCGTAAGATAATTGTGTCTCTTGTTTTGTCCACACAAGAACCTGTTTGATTACCTGCATTTTCCCGTGCGATAGTCTTGAGTATTTTTCCCGATATATCTCTCTACTCGATTGCTGTCAGTGTGGTTTCCGCGGATACAAGAGAGGCAGAGTGTAATTGTATTGCCAGACTAGAGCACTGGAAAGTTATTTTAGACTCCCCCTTTTGTCCGGTTATATTAGTGCTGTGTTCTACAATTCGTAAATTAAACCCGTGGTCCATACTAAATTGGCTTGATAATATCCCGTCGGTATATGGTATAATTTTATCTGCTTCTGTGGTATTAATCCAACTTTTCTGAGACTTTGGTTTCAAGTCTCAGGCTAATTTCCTAGATTTGTGTGTCAAATCTAGAGTAGTTTCCGGTGTACTTCAACATCTTTGATGGCAGCAAATTACCCGGTAGTAGTATAGATACTACAGTTAACCGCCTAGCCCGTTACAATATATTTAATAGAATATGCAACACATCCAAATGTGGAGGTTGGCATAAAAAATAATTTCTGGCATCAGATAGTCTTTTTGATATCTTAATTTTTTTCTTAGAATTTTGAAATTCGCCAATTAAAAAAATAGATTTACATTTATATTTTAGAAAACGACATTAAAAAGGTACAGACTTTATAAAATATTTATAAATTTATAATATTTATAGAAATCTGATAATGAAATCAGAAAATAAATTATTATCTTGTATTTGTAAACGGTGCATTTATATTATAGTTATCATCAAAACACGAACCAAAACATTTTTTTTCAGAGATGAGCTAGAAGTTATCTTTTCCATAGAAAACAGGACTGTTGAATCGACATATACTGCTTATTCTAGCCAGTCAAATCCACTAAAACTGAAGCTACAGAAGAAGAGTTGTGCAGTTGGTGCTCCACCCAGGGCAGATGATAATAATGATGACCTTCCAGATCCAGCATTGTCCCCGGTGAAGCCTTGCAACTGCAGACCAATACCCAGACCTTCCTCATCACGATCTATAGTTGCAGTTCAGGATGAGGAGGATGTAAGGCTTCACTGGGAGAGGAAAGTCGCCAAAAAATGTGAATAATCCAAGAAAAAGAAGTCAAAGAAAAGTAAGAAGGGAAAATCAACGAGAGAGCTGATCAAAGAAAATGAAGAAATGAAGAACGAAGTATTAAAATATCTCGTTAAAAACAAGCAAAAAATACTACAAGAGTCTTCATCCTCTTCGTCTGAGACCTCCACATCAGAGGAGTCTGATTGATTAAATATCATAATAAATTTTGAAGGCAATGTTTGTTTGTTTCTTCAGTAAAAATAAATGCATGCAGGTACACAATAATTGTTGTATATTTTCTTACAATGAGTAACATTTATTATGGGACAGTTTAAGACTGTCAACAAAAATAAAAGCATGCAGTTTAGTTAAAAGACCTTTTAAGTTCCATTTCGTTCTGTTATTGACCTTTACGGGTAAAAGTCACATTTTAGATACGTGTCTTATTGTTTATTTTGAGGCGTTCTGCCCCATCTCATAGCAATTGAATGATGTACTGACTGCCTGTTAAATAATTAAATCTTTGTACTAAGTAAATGAAAATCATGCACCTGGATGTCCCCAATTTACGTGAAATTATTATCAATACTTTAACAAATATGCATCTTGGGATCCGAAAAAAATGACGTAGTGGGTTTGAATTTCCCCTGAACGTGCAACATGTAATGGTAAATAAACTTATTGAATTATATGTGTATACATGTACATATATATATAGTCAATCAAATACGTCAACGTATCTGATACGGATACGATACGTCTTTAAATGTCCCACTACTAGTACAGGGCATATATTTTTAGCCGAGTTGCAACGAAGTTGCAGTCGGCTTATGTTTTGGCGAAAGGCGGGCGGGCGGGCGTATGTTAGCCTATCTTTGTTAACGCGATAGCGCTCTTAGATTTTGGCCGATCAACATAATTTTTGGTAGGAAGCATTATTACACTATTATTTAGAGCGAGTTCGAAATTCAGATTAATCTATTGATTTTTTCTTGTATAATCATGGTTTTTTATAGAAAAAGTACATATTGTGAGAATTATCTTCGTTAACGCGATAGCGCTCTTAGTTTTTGGCCGATCAGCGTAATTTTTGGTAGGAAGCATTATTACACTATTATTTAGAGCGAATTCGAAATTCAGATTAATCTATTGTTTTTTTCTTGTAAAATCATGTTTTTTTTTATAGAAAAAATACATATTTTGAGAATTATCTTTGTTAACGCGATAGCGCTCTTAGTTTTTGGCCGATCAACGTAATTTTTGGTAGGAAGCATTATTACACTATTATTTAGAGCGAATTCGAAATTCAGATTAATCTATTGTTTTTTTCTTGTAAAATCATGGTTTTTTATAGAAAAAATACATATTTTGAGAATTATCTTCGTTAACGCGATAACGCTTTTAGTGTTTGGCCGATCAACATAATTTTTGGTAGGAAGCATTATTACACTATTATTTAGAGCGAGTTCGAAATTCAGATTAATCTATTGTTTTTTTCTTGTAAAATCTTGGTTTTTGATAGAAAAAGTACATATTTTGAGAATTACACATTTCTCTGAAACTACAAAAGATAGAAACTTAATATTTAGTAAGGGTGGAGATGCCAATGTGAAGTTGTGCATTCAACATTTTTTATCCCTGGGGCTCAGCCCCACCCCACTGGGAAATCTGTTAAAAAAATATGACCGAGATCCCCACCCTAAACCATATATATTTATGATCAGGGTGACTAGGCAAATTAAATGCATTATAGCTCAGGCCCCAGGGTCATACCCCACCCCCTACCTGAAGTGAACTTTTTAATGGTTGAGATCCTCACCCCTAAACCATATATATTTATGATCAGGGTGACTATGCAAATCAAATGCATTATAGCTCAGGCCCCAGGGTCATACCCCACCCCCTACCTGAAGTGAACTTTTTAATGGTTGAGATCCCCACCCCTAGACCATATATATTTATGATCAGGGTGACTAGGCAAATTAAATGCCTTATAGTTCGGGACCCGGGGGGGGGGGGGGGGGGATCATACCCCACCCCTACCTGAAGTGAACTTTTTAATGGTTGAGATCCCCACCCTTAAACCATATATATTTATGATCAGGGTGACTAGGCAAATTAAATGCATTATAGCTCAGGCCCCGGGGGGTCATACCCCACTCCCTACCTGAAGTGAACTTTATAATGGTTGAGATCCCCACCTCTAAACCATATATATTTATAATCAGGGTGAATAGACAAATTAAATGCCCCAATAATTTATTTTTTGTCCTCTGAAACTTGATGATATCTTGAATAGTCTTTATATTACATAGGAAAATATTTCCAATCCATCATACATACATTCTTTAGTTTCTTACTTATTTATAAAACAAGACCAAATGATTTTGACTTGCAACTCGGCTGTTGCATCTCTGATGCTTTCTCGATTTTTTTATAGGTAAAATTGTACGACATATATATTGATGCTTTTGTTTGTATTATTTAATAAAGATTGTTTCGCAAAGAAAATATGAGAAAGTTACTGCGTGCAAACGGTACCGGGTCGTTTCGCCCCGAATCCCGTTCGCCCCCCGAGTCGTTTCGCCCCGAATCCCGTTCGCCCCCTGAGTCGTTTTAAAAAATGAAATATGGAAAATACCATTTTAATACCATTGCAAATATTCGTAAAATTTCTTTGAACAATACACACTGTTTGGTATCGCTTCCGGTTTAGCAGAAAAAACCCAATTAATGACATATTTTAACCTTTGCAAAGGAGATAAGAACCACAGAGTATTGTACCGTCCTTTACCTATGAAGAAGCATGGTTTTTTTACTATTTTATTTTAAAGATATGCTTATTAAAAGCGTCACACTCCTGACATTAGTTATTTTGATTTCCTAGCTATGATATGTCGTATATCAGAGCTATTTCCAACTTTTTTCTTTGATTGGGTCTGGAGCTTTTGGAAAATAAAGAAAATTGTGAACTATTAAAGCATACAACATAGTACTATACAACTAAGATAAAATGTTACACTCCTGACATTTTTTGTGTCTCTCCTTATACAAGCCCAATTTTACAACTATCATATTCATCCAGTCTAATGTTTCAAGACATTTACCTTTCTTTCATATCATTTAATATTCAAATTATTCTCTGAAAATGAAAAGTCTTCATTTTTTTGAAAATCACCCATTTATTGATGGTAACTTGGTCTTCGCCCTCTTGGCAAAAATTTATTCACAACTCTCTACAAAATTTGAATTTAACTACATGTAGTTTGATTTTGAATAAAATAAGTCAGTTGTTAACTGACCAACAATGTTTGATTGATTTTTCTTATTAATAAAAACTTGAAACTTGAAAATAAATAAATATTTAAAGTAGACCAAAATGAATGATTTTTTTTTTTGCATACTATCGTCACGGTATGTGTTTTCGTATGCGTATGTCATGTGTTTTCGTATAATCCATTTTATTTTGATTTCCACAGCGCACGCATTACTGACAGCAAAAGTTGCCAGATAATCGAAAGTGTATTAAAATACAAGAATGGCTTTAAAAACAATCTTATGTACAAAGAAATATTTAACTAGCCATTCTTTGAAAATTCCAATCGTCATATGAATGAAGGGTTAACACTGCTAATTGCTATATTGGAAAATCTATAATAGTACGAAAACCCACAACACGATGCTAATAAATAAATAATTATCAAAAAATTGTCGAAAAAGACTTCATCTATTATAATATAATAGCAATTAAGTGGGGCGAATCGACTCACTTTCCGGGGAGAAACGACCCGGGGCGAACAGGTCATCGGGGCGAAACGACCCGGATTCCGTGCAAACAAGCCTAATCCAAGTCTTAAGTCTTGTCTCTTATTTAGCCCTTATATCAGATTAAAAATTATTTAAATTCGGACGATTTCAAGAGGGAGAATGTAATTATCTATATATAAATTTTTTAGGCTCACCATTCTCGTCAATTTAACGAAATTCAACTCACAATGCAATCATAACTGCCACGGGTTTTTGCCATTTATGTCAACAAATGTCTTAAAATGGATTATCAAACTTGAGCTACACAGGGAAAACTGTTTGTCACACACGGGAAATCATTTTATAATTTGCGTTTCTTGGTTACAAATATGTTTTTATTTGTAAATTGTTCGGATGTGTTAAGATTTGTTTTAATATGAATCTATACGTAATGAATTTATAAAACTTATGTGCAAGTGAAAAGGTAGTATTTCGTAACTTTCAAGTTAATTATACACAAGGCCATAAATCTGTAAGAACCCCCGAATCCCGATGTGACCATTTCCTGTGTTATTGTACAGGTAGATACTGTCAATTCACACACTTTTTTTTAATAAAACATTTTCGACCATTAAAAATAAAACTTTCTTAAAATAATACATATGTGTGCAATTAATTTTAATAAATAAAATATGGTTTTATATTAGAATATTCATATTCAAATTGGAGCCGATGAAAAGTTCAGTTTCCAAGCAAATTTCAAATTCAACAATGTTCACAATTGGCTCATGGACTATTTACATAATAAATTTAGTTGTATTAATACATAATATTGCTTAAAGTAATATGAAAGGCAAATATCGTGGAATTTTTGGATTAAATATTTTCACTTAATATGTCACTTAATTTTAACTAACATCAACTGCATAACGTTCCAAACATTTAAATAATAATTTTTTTGAACTTTTCTGACCCTATCGTTGAAGTTAATGCAATGGTACGTCACTTCCGTCAGCCATGGGTCCTTATATGAAAAATTTGGCAATAAATGTGTGAAAATCTTAATATTCTGGAGAACTGAGCTATCGTATGCACAAAACAAAAACAGGGGCAAAAAGATGCGTCTTTTAGGAATGGATACATGTCCTAGTTTGAATGACATAATGGAAATAAGGTGCAATAAATGTACTCGAAGCGAGCAGGGGTACGATTTTTAAACCTGCCGAGTTGCATGCCTTGTGGTTATTAGTATCTATATATTTGATGTTAACTTAAGATTGTATGAATATTGACACGAACAAGTTAAAATAAGGAAAAGGAGATGAAATAATAAAGAAATAAAGAAATGTTATTGAAAATAAATTTGTAAACAGAAAGTTACAAAAAGGGGGGTGGTCCGTGCCACGAGCGCCTGTGATTTGAACAGTCTTTAAAAGACAAAGAAGTTCCCAAAAGCTGGAAGGAAGCTCAGATTAGCGCCATCTTTAAAAAAGGAAATAAATGAGTAGCAGACAACTATAGGCCAGTAAGCTTGAAATCTGTCGTCTGTAAGGTAATGGAAACTATGGTTAGAGAACAAGTCATAAAACATATGAAAAACAACAAGTTCTTTACAGACAGGCAATATGGCTTCATATCTGGGAGATCAACATCTTTACAACTATTAAATGTACTTGACAATTGGACGGAAGCTTTAGACAATGACAATTCAATAGATGCTGTCTATATGGATTATATGAAAGCTTTCGACACAGTCCCACATAGGTTGATTGATTGATTGATTGATTGATTGATTGATTGGTGTTTAACGTCCAGCGAGCAATTTTTCAGCTATATTCAGGACGAGAGTCCCACATAGGAGACTCATGAACAAACTGAAGACATATGGTGTTGAAGACCCGGTACTGAGCTGGATGTCAAGCTTCCTGTGTGAAAGAGTCCAACAAGTAGCAAAAAATGGTGAAAAGTCATCTTGGTCAAAAGTAACTTCAGGTATACCACAAGGATCGGTACTAGAACCCTTACTCTTTGTTATTTTTATAAATGACTTGTCAAATTTGGTCAAATCTGATACATACTTGTTTGCAGACGACACCAAGAATATAATAAGCAAGAAAGAAGATACAGAGCAACTGCAAAATGACCTAAATAAGCTATCTGACTGGAGTGATACATGGTTATTAAGGTTCCATCCGGAGAAATGCAAACACATGCACATTGGTAAGCCTGGGCCAAACATTGACCAAAAATATACTTTGAACGCCAAGACGTTGATTGTATACAACGTTAATACGTTGCCATATATTCCAGAACGTACAAAACGTCACCTCACATTGCATGTTTTCATGACGTTCACGCACATGCATATTTCCAATGTTTTAAAGGCATTTGACAAATTGTATGTAAATGCAACATGATAACTCACAAGTAACTTATGTGCTCCAAAAGGGTTAGCAGTTCCTGTTCTTACTTGACATTTGATTAAGATTAACGGGCAAGTCAATTAAGGAGGGAAACAAAGGAAAATATATGGCAATTAACAGAAATGTTGAATTAAAAAACAAACAATATTTACATCGGAACGAGTTTACTTTTTTTTGTAATGAACAACATTACATACTAACATTCAAATTATTTAATAGAATCAAGCTTTTGAGTGACATTAATTAAAATTTACAGAAAGGATCAGAATTAAGGGTAAATTTGTGCATCATGATTTTAGTAGAAAGAAAACTATAAAAAGTCTAATAGATTGTCCGACATTATACAGTAGACAGTACACTGAATATACATTGTACATGTACACTGAAATCCGCCATTTCCCTCTAATACGAAGATGTGTCTATTATATTCTTCATAATTAAGACAGGTATTATATCTACTAAAGCACCCTTCAATACATAGTCCAACTTTACAGTTAGGACACCACCACTGTTTTCCTGAACAGGTCGTGAGAACTTGAACACACAACACAATTTCTTCCTCTTCCCATCTGGTATTTTCTCTAGGAAATGTATCTCCGTGATTCTTGTTAACTACCTGTGCTCCTGTCTCACCACTCTGACTGGCTGATTTCTATGCGCTTAAGAATGCAAGAAACATTATATTTCTGGGACCTTTTTCACAAAGCACGCGTTAATTACTGTAGCGAACAATAACTTATTATTTAAACATATATATACATATGTATAAATATCATCGTTGTAGTATTGAACCGTGTGAAATATTTTGTCAAAATGCCTATTGACATTGTAATTCAATAAAAGGACTGTAATTATTTTATACAACAATTTATACAATCGCCTTTTTTCGAATTCATTCATTTGAGACAATTTTTTTCTCAAAAGTAGCACTGTGATAAGATTAAAATGTACTTACATGACATGTTAGAGTACTCTTCTCCCATTATTACAGCGTTTTAACCCCGCTGAACTAGTGGTGAAAAAATCTGTAATCCTCTAGAGGATTAATATGTCTCGTGCCTTTCCCCGCATTTGACTCGTTTGACGGCTTTTGAAATAAAGTTCGTGTTAAATAATGGGAGAAGCAAATTCTCCTTTAGTTGCCCATGTGGGTTACGATATTTCTCTACTCTCGACAGTTGAATTTAAAATTTTAATTTAGCTCTCTTGAGTGGAGAAATATCGTAACCCACGGGCAACTGAAGGAGAATCTATATGTAATTTCGTTCAAACGTTTGGTTTATCACATCTAAAACGGGTGTTGTCTTGCTTAACCCCGCCATTTTTTATTGATGTGTCTGTGTACTCTGTATCAATCGCGGAAAGTGAGTGGTTATATGTACCCGTGTGTTAGGTGCATACATTTCTCGCTGTTTCTACGATTTTTCTATTAGATTTAGGAATTTTTCCGACATTGTGGTATTTTTTTTCCATTTTTTTTTGTTTCTAACTATCTGTACTACTGAGGGTACTTGTACAATGTGTAATTTGTTTGTAAAGAATACATGTAGATGAGGAAGTCAAGTTGTACAATTTAGTATAATAGTTAAAGGTCGTCTAACAATGTTAAAATAAAAGGTCAGGTCGGAACAGCATTTAAATACAATCAACACAATATGGCAAAATATCTTCATATGATATATTGTAGATGTTGTTTCCTTTCAATAATTATTTACGTGTCACTAAATTTTAAACTTATTCAGTAAAATTATGTAAATTTGTTTCATGATATATTCTATTCTGAAAACACATAGTTCATAGTAGTTCAACATAGATGTCCATCATGTTTCAATTGATAAAATAGGGGCAGTCGTGGTCGTGGTCATATGGTAGTTGGATTTACAACTAAATATGCAATCAGTGTCTATCACCACTAATGTTGTGCATTCGAATCTCGATTTATCGGCAGGTCGGTGGTTTTCTCCGTGTGCTCCTGTTTCCTCCTCCAATAAAACTGACCGCTAAGATATAACTGAAATAGTGTTGAACGTGGCGTTAAACATCATAACCCTTAAACCGTAATTGGCAAAATAATTTTCTTTTGTCCATGTGCTACACATCTTTACTTGTCCATCCAAAATAGATGTTAATCCAATTGTTCTTACATTTCTATTCTCTGTTCTGAGTTTACCATTTAATACAGAAAATCAATCTCTCAAGACAATTTCTAAGGTATAACAATGTTTCTCAAATCTTGTTACCTTTGTTGTTATTTTATTAGTATTGTCAGACCCCCACCTTGCACACGAACCGTATCAGTAGTGTAATTGTTAGGGTGTTCGCCTTGAATGCGGTAGATCGCGAGTTCGAGCCCCGGTCGTGTCAAGACTCTCTAAATCTTTACGCAACATTAAGAAGAAAGAGCAACGACTGGGTGGTTCGAAATCAGGATAATGTGTCCAAGTACCGGAGTGGAGCGACATGTGTACCCGTGAACTGTTGTTTCAGTGAGCTAGATTTATAACAAATTCAACAAAGCGTTTTGGTCTAGTACAAAGCAGACATCATCCTCATTATCTCATTGAATTTAACTTATACTCGCCATGATATAGCTGAAAAATGATCATTTGGCGTTAAACAACAATCTCTCTTTCACACGTGGACATAAAAACATCCAACCGAACAGCATTCTTTTGTCCGAGTCGAAGTAAGGTATATTCCTTGTATATACTTTCAACCCTTCGGGGTAAAATTGAGCATTGAATAAAGTTTATTAACTACTACGAATAGACAACATCGTTTCTTCGAGTTTACTAGGGAAGCAGCTCATCCGTGTGCGAGTGTAGGTGAAATACTGCTTACTTGACGTTAGACATCAGTCAGTTAATCAATATTCTAATATTTTCTATATACCAATTCTGATTTCGAACTCGCCTGAGTCAATTAAGTGTACTTTAATTATCACTTGATAATTGATAATTATTCAGTTATGTATATTCATACGGAAGACGAGTTTACAAATAATAAATTATCTAGGTGAAAAAGGATGGTACTGGTTGGGCCTAAGAGTGCAAGTTTAGATCGATTGTTGATTAAAGTCACATGAATAGTATTTCAGTTATATTCATGATGAAAACAAGTTTCAAACAATACCTCCCCTAGGCAACTTCTACATATGTCAACCGGTGACTTATCTATCCATTGGAGTTACTGCAAGGTGTTTTTTTTTTTTTAAAGTATAAGGAGCGTAACATACTCATTAGATGAGCCACTCATTTATGTCCAGTCCGTAGGGCGAGTTGTATATCTGATTCGTCCAACACAACCAGGGGACTCCTGTTTCGGAAGTGATTTTACCCACTATATTTATTGGGTACTCCACAAGATATTTTCTTTTTACTATTTTCGGCAATGCATTTTTTTAAAGTACGAAAAATAATTAACTATCTCCCTACCCACCTAAAGTCGGGTAATATGAATCCTGGTTGGCCAAATACAATGTTCCAAGCGAAATGGCATCGTTTCATGGTAACCAACTCATACAGTGAGTACTTGCTATTAACACCAAATGAGCGATTATGTCAGCTATGTCATCGCGAGTAACGCTTTGATGAGATATAAAGGATCTAACACCGGTAAGAGGGCAAGACGAACAAATCTCAAGACACCCAAGGGAAAGATTTCTGGTCTCCAACGAGGCTCCGTCGAGTTGGAGACCAATAGAAATCTTTCCCGCGGGTGTCTGAGATTTTTCCGTCTTGCCCTCTTACCGTAGTTTGATTCTTTTTCTCACTAATATTTTTATTGAAAGTACAGTATTTTCCTTCATGAGATATGACGTGACACATATTTTGACCTCATTGAAGAATGACGTCAAAGGTACGGATCAAGAACATCTAGAAATACGAAAAAATGAAAATAAAAGACACAAATATATTCAATACGGTTGGATTCTGTATTTAAAAAAAAACAATGGTTAAATCCGTAATATATCTGTTATTCAGCTATCAGACAGGTATATAATGTGACATTCCCGGCTTGAATGACATTTTGCGAAACGTAACATTTTTACGGGAAAAGTAGCGTGAAATTCTTATCTCGCCCACGGGTTGAGACATATAGAATCTAACACCGGGGAGAGTACAAGATAGGGAACTCTCCGACACCCGAGGGTAAGATTTCAATCGTTTTTTACGAGGCTTGCCGAGTTAGAGAACGATTGTAATCTTACCCAAGGGTGTCGGAGAGTTCCCTATCTTGTACTTTTTCCGGTGTTTGATTTTATTTCTCACTAAACACCTAATTGTTTTTGTTTACATTCCATCGAGCGTTTTCCCGCAATATATTTTTCCATTGCTGAAGTAAATATTCGATTTATCCATATGCAACCGTATTTCGGCAGTATTTCAAATGTATTTCATCATAAAGTACAATGTATTTAATAAATATATTATAAATGTTACTACAACAGGGATAAATACCTGAAATTTTTTTTTTGAATTTGGTCAAAGGGAGGTAATTTCTTTCTTTACGTTAGTTACTAACAAGGGAGAGCACTCTATTATTTACTCAAACTAAACAAACATTGACTGGAAGAGAGCCTGAAAAAAGAATCAAACACCGTGAAAGGTGCACGTTAGCTAGCAGAATATAATACATAAATGAATTTAAAAATACTTATGTAGTAGAATCGTGGTCAATTGTTTATTTTAAAAAGGAAAAGCATGGAGAATTGGGGGGCAGTTGACATAAACTGTACAGCATGCATTTGCCGGTAAAACGCACGTGATTTTTTTTGTCTTGCACTAGTGCAAGATAAGAAAATCTCGCATCGCTAAAAATAGGAACTGGTCTGTCTCAAAAGTGAGAAAAGGATTTCTCACACGGCTAAAAATAGGAACTGTGCTTTCTCACTTTTGAGACAGACCAGTTCCTATTTTTAGCGATGTGAGATTTTCTTATCTTGCACTAGTGCAAGACAAAAAAATCACGTGCGTTTTATTAATATAACTGACTTTTTTTATTTAATTTTTTTTTATTTATTTAACTTGACCGTTCTTAATTTAAAAAGAAATTCTTAATTTAACAAGGTTTTTCTTAATTATCAAGAATTGGAGTAGGAAATTAAGAAAAACATTCGTCTAGTGCACATTTATGGTATTTAGTAATATCTGTTTTATACTTCCGGTTTTCACTTCGAGGCTTTCTTCCGGATATTTTTTTTTAGAATGTAAACATTTGTGAACTCAACTGTACCTGAACGAGTTATGAGAATCATTGTGATCAGTCCCCATTTATTATATTTGAGTATGCATAGATGTATTTAATTCATGTTATATTACGTGATCATTAGGAGCAAATTAGAACTGAGAAGGAAATCCGGGTGGGGTCGGTTCGCCCAAAACATGTTGATCTGTTGATAATATTCACCCTAGGCTGCCTAGCCCTAGTCCTAGGTCATTTGACTTCTCGTTCGCTCTATATTGTTTATAGACCGAATACATGTTCATCTTGATCCGTTCGTTCTTATTTTGATAATATGAGGCAGGTGCAACCTGAAACGCTCCCGAAGAACAGTATTCAGTAATTTTTCTTCCTGTTTACAAAATATCAAGCTTAAAAATAGCACTACCTAAAACTCTACTAAATGATTAAAGATTCGGTGTTATTCACTTTGAGTTCAGGATTTTCCGTTTCATTGTATCATTTTTATTTGAAAAAAAAAATCGACTAGAGGTGTATTGTTCTGTATTTCTTCTTTTTTCTCGTTGCATCGATGACTTTATTTGCTACTCGCGTATTGTTTATATTGGAGATAGCCATGTTGTTGAACATTTTGAAGTGCATTAGTACGTAACCTATTCATACTTCTACCATTAACGTTCCCTTTGGGAGCGTATAATTTAGTTGGGAAATAAATGATGTATTTAATAAGATCATATATGACGTGAGAAGCGAGAGATACAAAAAAATGTAGCTAGGCTAGTCATAAATAGATCAAAATGTTATGTAATTGTAAAAATGGACACTGAAAGTAACATGTAACTATTGTTTGTTTCCACAATTTCTGTTAATTATGTAAAAAAACACATTTCAATGTTACTGTTTATAATAAAGCTAATCATAATATTTCAACACTTCAATATAATTTAATTATAAAAACTATTTGTGGGTCATTCTCTTACAACTTTTCCAATGCGGTTGTTTCGATTGATGTCAATTCCGATCTTGTTCTGTCTTTTTCGTGTCATGACGTCTGAAATGTTAGACAGACTACTTCCGATGTGTACGCTATTACTGTGACAACGGCAACATATCAGTCGTAGATGCGGTAGATTATAAGTAATTGTAATATGGAGATGCCAAGAAAACGGCTGAGTAAATACTGATGTTCGGTACCTCATTGTCTGTCTGATAACAGAAATATATCAAGACAGGTCATTTTCCTTTCATGATGCTGACAGCATTAAATAAAGAAATAAAACAAATTTAATTTTAAAGAAGTAATTGTCTGTGCAATGAAGTCTTTGATACAAATAAAATAATTTAATTGATATCTGCCTTTTACAGAAAATGTAAAAAATTCTTTTAAGTTGAGTAACGTTAAAATGGCACTTATCGATTGGAGTTTTCGTTGTGTACATTGACACCGGAAGTCCAGTGCCTAACATTCCATCAAAATCACATGGTTTGGCAGACGAAAATAAAAAGTTTTTGACGGAATGGAAATGATTCGAAACAACCATATTATGATGGTAAAGAGTGCAATTGTGTCCCATTAATATTACAGAATAACAACAAACTTAATTGCAGTAAAAGTTGATATGTCGTTTGTTCATGTTAAGTTGCATTTATTTCATTAAAAGATGTAATGTCCTGTAACAGGTGTTTTCCATTTTACTTCATCGATGTAAAGAAACGGTATCGTTGATCGACTCTCGGCAGAATACAAAGGAACAAACCAGTACAATGTATCTTCATTAAAATACATTAGTACCTTTATTCAACGTCTTTACCAAACATAATATAAGTTCATCAGTTCACCTGCTACAACATTTTAATTGTCATGTAAAAATAAAACGTTGTTCCTGATAGCAATGCACATATTTCACCTTTAGAAATATTTTCTGTAATACACGGAATCAATACCGAAATGCGGAATTGTCTCTACCGTAACAGTCTTTGCCGTCACAATTTCATATTACACTCGTAATTAGGAGTGTAACGATACATAATTTTTATCACGATGCGTATCGCAATATTTTAGACAAGTGACAATACGTATTGTGACATTTTGTATATCTTTGTGTGCATCACCATTTTTTTCTCTTTATGGATTTGCCACATACGTCCGTGAAAATTAAAACTAATATTTGAAAAAAAACCCCAATATTTATGTAGCTAAGCAAATTTTGATATAGGAATAAAAAAGTTATTTTATTTCATTGATTTTAACAGTTTTTGGTACTAAAGAAATAATCTGTTGAAACAATATTGCCAATATCGTACGAAGCACCCAGTCGTACCGTGGCGTCAATATCCAGAGCTCCAGATAAGCTGCGTATTTGCGTTTTTTACGCTATGAAAACGAGTAAAAACGCATGTATTATCAGATCAGAGTGTACATTTACGCATACATATTGCTGTATAAGCAAACTTTCCAAATTCGGAGCGTATTTGTACGCTGTTGACGATAATACATCGTGTACATAAACAATACATTTTTGACTTTGAGAAATTCCCCGTAATTACTTCTCTTTATACTTTTCGAAAGAGAAAGTGTATACATCCGAGGGGTACCGAATGTTTGCCTTTCTAAGCATCGATGTCAAAAGAGATCTGATTGGATGTTTAGGATAAATCATCCAATCGCGGTCAATAATACAAATAAATGCAGTTTAGTTAAGAACTAAAACGAAAGTGAATTTGGGAACACGTTGTTCGTTGAAAATGAGCAAGAGCATGAATAAGCGCGCTACGGAAAATTATATACTTTTTTAAAAGTTCCTGACAGTTTCATCTGTGTCTAGTGACAGTATAGTTAAAGGAATCATTGATGACATTATCAACACGGCTGTGAAAACTGCCGAAGTCCACGAGCAAAAAACAAAATATTTACAACATTTTATTAATAAACATGACACACTCGTGTCAAATTAAACAGAGATATACATTTCACTTGCATCCTGTGTTTATTGAATAACACTTGTGTCAAACATAATTTTAAAAGTGTACATGTACGCAATCTTTTCTGAAGTAGAGAGTACAACAGTGCAAAGGAAATATGCAAATACGCATCATTTTCAAAAGTAGGGGGTAATTACCCTTTGGACTTGAAAATTATCTGGAGCTCTGAATATCGTAAGGAGCACCCAGTCATATCGTGTCATCAATATCGTAAGGGGCACCCATTGTACTGTGTACCGTGTGGTCAATAAAATACCACGATGTATCGTCATTCGGTATATCGTTACACTCCTACTCATGACGGTAAAGACAACCACACTTTTAATCACTTTTACTTAGCATCAGGAATGACTTTGAGCACGGTTAAAGGTGTTATATTCAACCTCGTGCATTTGATTTATGTTGGTAGTTGTTATTATTAGCAAAAATGTCTTTACCGTCACACACATTTTCTTTACCGTCACAAATTTTCCTTTCCATCACGATCTCAAAAATGTTTTATGTATATTATAATTGTAATTATACAACATATCTAATATAACCTTAAATGACACTGTAGTAGCACATCTATAACCCAGTTCAGCTATTGTTGACTATTGAGCACGCCGTTATACATTTCCGTGAATCGGATACTCTTTTTCTGTGAAAAAAAACCTCTTTTCCGCTAGAAATTATACATCATTCTGCGAATTTTTTTTAATAGTACCTCTTCCGTTAGCCAGGTAAATTACCTGTTGCCCCTTGCTTACCAAGGGGAGGTGGAAGTAGGATTTTAAGCAAGAAAAGTCTTTAATAGTCTTGTACAGTTAAAATAGCACTGAATATTGTTAAAACGGTAAAATCACTAAAAACGTTAAAAGTATTTACAGGTCGGTGCGAGCAGCAAATTTGAATCCAATGGATTTGATGTACTGATGCCGGTTGAGTTCACCAACTGAATACATTTCAAACTGTCGAAGGAGAAAACTAATTCTCTCTTTTACTGGTTTTCGCAATGCAGCATCGACATTCAGACATCTCATTTTAACGTAAGTCGTGATGTCTGAATTTTGGTGATTACATCAATGAAGGTAAAGATACTGGGGTGGGTGGAATAAAATTGTCCGTTGAAGTGTGAGTGGAATGCTTCCGGTCCGTTTGTTGTTCGTTTACTTCTTTCCTGTGGAATATCTGCCCAAAGCTGAGGGGGGTTATCTTGCATCAGAAGACACATAATTTTCTAACATATAGTCTGCAAAGTGCAAATTGATGACATTTTGCATCGTCTGGCACGCTAGACATAATATCCATAACAAAGCAATCTTCTATCTCCTCTGCAGCCAGATAGGGGAGACCATAAAACAGTCGACCATTTCCCAATCTCTGAATCTTTGTCTGTACTGTGCACTAAATCCAATGGTCTGTATCTTACGCCACATACTTTGGCCCAAGTGAAAACGGCAGCATGAGATATTCGCTTGTCTGAAGTTATGACGGACAGAGTTATGCATAGCCATTTCAAAATCAATATGTACTGTCTCTGGAGAAAATACTCGACCTCTCTCTCTCTACACATATAATGGAGTCTTTGATGGCAGTAACACAAACACCAATGGAACATAATTCCTATTTTCACATCCATGTATGGTATATAATTGGAGGAAGAATTTAGGGCAACATTTAAGCGTGCCGTCGATAAAAATTTCTTTGATTTGATCGGAAAGACATTTCAAATTTGTAACACACGTAAAGATCACAATGCCTGTTTCCCTAGAATTTCTAGCCAAAAAGCGCTTGTCTTTGTTTGTATTCAAATCCAGAATATCAAGAGCATCATGAACATCCCCTCTGATTTTAGGCAATTTCGGTAGGTCTTTGCGGCGTTCTCGGTATAGTGACTGTGCCAGATTTCTTAAGTCATTCGTCTCTAGTAAATTTTCTCCCTGGATCTGTATTTCTTGACGGATGATTTTACTCGGACGTGAGGTTATGTCCCAGAATTGTTTCCTTATACGTATGCGGAGTTGTTTCACTTCAACCTTTTTCTCATCACTTTCATGATTATGTTCATTTTTCATTTTCATGACTGCAACTCCTTTTTCATCTGTGGTTATGGTAGCTTTGCAGGATTTTCCGGTACTGCACCGATAAACAACATCTCCATTTTTTAAAGAATTATCTTTTCTGTAGGAATATCTATCGTATATTATAGATTTCTTATCACGGTTCGTCTATACATGTATGTATATAATATCCATGATGCAAGGCTTTTCAACTGCTCGCACCTACTGAACTGAGAACCTTTGTTAAAACTCTCTGAACTTGAATGTTTTAAATTTGATATGAGCGAATACTCACCAAATACTTACCACTGAACAGTGTAGAACAAGAGAGGCTCACCTGGATTAAGGTAAGCTATTAATTACAGTATAGGTAATTTAATCAATTGGTGGAAAAGATATATCATTTACTGGCGGGAAAGAGTAACAGGACTATTCTAAAATTGGCGGAAATGATATACGGCCGTTAAAGAATATAGCAAAAATATATACATCTCGGATCTCAATTTTGAAATTATGACACACAAACTTTCTCAATACTTCGTAGATATAAAAAAAATTATATAAGTAATTCCACATATATCAACAGAACAATTTATTCGTTTATATTCATATCGGTTTATGGTTTATGTTGAAGAAAAAGTAAGAAAATATGCGTATAAGGAATTGTGACAATTAGACAATTTAATGAACTGTATCAAATGAAACGTTTGCGACAAACTTTCATCTCATATTGAGACAGTTCAATATTTGGAAAAGTTGTCGGAGAATGACCCATTTATTGAAAAAATAAATTGTTTCGATTGTGCTAATGAATTGATTTGACTAGAACAAGCATAAACTTAAATTCCGCGAAATGTATTTGGTATCTTGCCCCATAAATGTCAATAGTAAAGACGTGACGTCATATTACAGACAATACGTCATGGTAAAGGCAATGCGTCATATGTTTGCTTCCAGAATACATTTCTGATTCAAATATAGAATCAATTTCACAAAAATGTCGAAATACTGCAGAATGCTTCAAAGAATTTTACTAAATAATTAAGAACAAGCTTTGTTATTTTAATTGTTTTTTTAGATGCCGAAAGCAATCTTGATTTTTAGGTGCATGATCAAAATGGTGGACAAGTTTATGGTTACGACCCCAAAATTTTTAGCTTCTGGTTTTGACTGAAGAAATTTGTTTAACTATATTTCTACGTCAAGAGCGAGCTATCACTTGCTTATGAATAATTTAAATGATATGTGTGTAGTATGATAGATTATTTTGAGAGACTCAGAATAATAGATCATGCTTATACTCTGTCACCTGAGCCATTTTTCCAAAATATGGTACAGAGCTGGCTGGTGTGTTTGTGCACCTAATGGGCTTGTTCTGATATACACAAGGTATATTTATGAAAAGAAAACGAAAATTTTAAGCTTCATTGTATATCATGTTTATTATATATTTTAACCAGAAAAGGGTACACTGAATGTAAACAAACCAACCCCCTTTTTTCGTAGCTTACAATGTCTTGTGTGTTGCCTGTTGGGGCACATGGGTTGAAAATAGCTCTAGACATGCATAAGGGTAAGACTTCTATATGAAACTACATGTACATGTACAATGTACTAGGATAATCTTTTAGCTGTATGATATAAACAAATTAGTATGTTCATTCAGTATAATATAGTTGATACTAACCAAGTAGTGTCCTCTGTCTTAATTATTTATCAAAACTTTACTCCCAACAGTAAATAAAAACAAATACAACTTCACAATGCTAATAGAAAATAGTGTAAGCAAAAATATTACAGGTTGTATTCTACGTTAGATGTGCAATAAAAAAAAAATTTTGCTATTAAATTTGTCTTAAAAAAATCCACGAAATGCATTTGAATACAATGTTATTTATTTATGAAAAGAAAATTTTAACTTTAATGGTTAACAATTTCACCAATATCAACAAAGCGTACAACCACCTCTCGCCTTTACTTGCACATAACCAAAATGGCAGATAAACTTCTGGTTTTGCTGAAGACATTTTTCCATAGTATTCAACTCTTTATTTTTCTTACTAAATTTCTACAGTTAAGAGGCTCTTAATAAACAGTATCAGGTATAAGCATGTGTTATTTAGTTTCATCGGTTTGACAACCAGTGTTCACTTGCTGATTTTGCAGGTTAAATGCATGTTACTGTCTTTCCCCCCCCTCATATATTCTAGCTATAGTATCCCTTTCAGAATCATTAGTTTTGCCCTGAACCTCCTATTATTAGCAGGTTTAGTCTTATTTACACATTTTAATTGTTTATTTAAAAATAACAGCAATGAGGTTTCTGGAAAAGAAAATCTGTATTAAAATCAATCAATCGAAATGTGTGTATCATAATCACTTCAGTAAGAAATAAACAAGAAATTCAGCAACTATCAAAAAACAAAAATGTATACTAGGGTTGGTACAAGAATAGCATTACAGGGAAGTTTGTAGGACCCTTAAGCTTGTGCCACAAAATCATGTTATACATATACATTCTGTCTGATACCAATGGCAATGTTGGCATTGTTGGACCAATGAAATTTCTGCCCTTAGTTTGTTCTGTGAACAAATAAAAATGCTGACATCGCCCAAAATAGAGGTAATAATTAATGTACAGTGTAGGGGAAATGTTGACTGAAGAAAGATTATCATATTCTATCATGTTTCAATAGGGCAAAACCTTAAATTTCGAAAGGGAACCCTTCAAAATTTTGGTGTTTTATAAAATTATATATGTTACTGTCCATTTGGTGCAAAGAAAATGTGAATGACAGCAACAGTAATAAATGTTATAATTAATAAGATCTTTAGTTATTGATAACATTTATAAAATTGCCATTTCTTTATCTTGTCTTTTCCTCATTCATAAATGAACTTGTTAGATATACAAAATGTATACATGATATAAAATAATGGGTGATTTGAAAGAAAATATCAACCTGCATCATAAACAATTCATTATTTTTCATTTACCCAGTAGAGTAAAAAGTTCTTTCTTACTTTTCCTAATTTCCAGTAATATAAAAAAAAAATCATTGGGAAGACTGTTATTAAATATGTATATACATGTACTAGATAAATAAAATTTGATTTAACTTCAACCATTGTATATGCCAACTTTATCCGATAATCAAAAACCATGATAATTACAAGTAGTCTTATTTTTAAAGTGACAAAAACATGATAAAGATAGAAATTTGAAATGTCAGATGTCATCAGTGAAGTTGAATTCCCACTTGTGTAACTTACATATATTAGTACAACTCAAAAGTGATGGATAATTTTATTCTGCAATGAATATAAATTTATGGTAAAACTTCAAAATAAAGTTATTTATAAACTTGATAACTACATTGTATGATTTTTGTTTATTTTTACCTTCAGAGATGGAAATGTCTTAATCAAACTTGGCATCTGTCGTTTGATCTTCATGATAAATTTGTTAAGCATTAATGATTACCAACAGGAACAAAATCCTCTAGGAATCTACAATTGTCAAAACATGCTGTCTAAATTAGTAAATATTCATTTTTAGTTCACACAAAGGGTCCTGCCATGATATAGCTGAAATACTGCTAAAAATGGCATTAAACACTAATAAATCAATCAATCATAACTTGGCATGGCATCCATCCACGGCCGTAGGGAGGGTCTGAATAAAGTGAGGCAAAGGGGGTGAATTTAGACAATTTTTGAGAACAAAAAATATTTTATTTGCTTTCAAAAGGTTACACTTGCCGTTTCAAAGGTGAGGCATTTGCCTCCATTGCGCTACAGCCATGCCATCTTTGTCTGTATAGTATATTTATATTTGTTTTCTACTTTTAAACCACACCCTATTTGAAAATGTATGAAATAATTCTTCTCAGAAATTAGACTTAATTGAACCTCTAGTTCAAAAAATATTTTAATTACATGTATTAAAGAATATCCCTCTGGATCCACTGCCAATGGGCCAACCCTTAAATAATATATGACAGAACCACCAACAATCTCCCAAAAAATGGCTTCTGTTACATTTTGTACAAATAAAATTCTTCAAATGGCCCAAATATCTACATGTGATGCTTGAATGTTGACAATAGATTTATGACAATTAGGAGTTGTTTAAGGCATAATTCATGGTTTCAAGAAAAATATGATTTGCACAATATCAGAATATATGAAGAACATTAAAAGATATATATATATATACATATATATATATATATATATTGTCTCCCCCTTCTTTTAATAATTAATACATTAAGAAAAATATATAATTTCCTCTTTTTGTTTATAATTACTACTTTAAAATTTGTACAATGTTTATTTATTTTATAGAACAATATTTGAAAAATACAGAAAAAGGCATGAAAAGTATCATTTTTGCTTAAACTGTGATATGTTGAAATCCTTCAATATAGAATTTTATGTACATTTTTGTACATACATGTATTTAGAATATCTCAATGCTGATAGCTTTTTTAGCTCACCTGGCCATAGGCCATGTGAGCTTTTGTCATGGGTAAGCGTCCGTCGTCCGTTAGCTTTTCACATTTAAATCTTCTTCTCTGAAACCGCTGAACAGATTTCAACCAAACTTGCCAGAAATGTTCACTGAATGGTTCTCTACCAGATTTGTGTTTTTGGTGCTGATTTGAAATCCAACATGGCTGCCAGGGTCCATAATGTGTTCTCATTGGCTGAAATTTTAAAAATCTTCTTGTCAGAAACCACTAAGTCAATTGAATTGTGACTTTGCAGGAATGATCATTGGGTGGTCCTGTACTAAATTTGTGAATTGTTTGCCGATCGGAAATTCAAGATGGCCACCATGACTCGACTTAGTTTAACATTGGACCCTATGGGAATTTCACATTTTCATCTTTTTTTCTGAAACCACAAAACAGATTTGAACCAAACTTGGCAGAAATGTTCATTGGATGGTCATATACAAGATTTTTGTTTTTGGCGCTGATCGGAAATCCAACATGGCTGCCAGGGCCCATAATGTGTTCTGATTGGTCGAAATTTAAAAAACCTTCTTGTTAGAAACCACTGAGCCAATTGAATTGTGACTTTGCAGGAATGATCATTGGGTGGTCCTGTACTAAACTTGTGAATCGTTTGCCAATCGGAAATTCAAGATGGCCACCATGACTCGACTTAGTTTAACATTGGACCCTATGGGAATTTTACATTTTCATCTTTTTTTCTGAAACCACAAAAAGATTTGAACCAAACTTGGCAGAAATGTTCATTGGATGGTCATATACAAGATTTGTGTTTTTGGTGCTGATCGGAAATCCAACATGGCTGCCAGGGCCCATAATGTGTTCTGATTGGTCGAAATTTTAAAAATCTTCTTGTTAGAAACCACTAAGCCAATTGAATTGTGGCTTTGCAGGAATGATCATTGGATGGTCCTGTACTAAATTTGTGAATCGTTTGCTGATCGGAAATTCAAGATGGCCACCATGACTCGACTTAATTTTAACATAGGACCCTATGGAAAAAATGTTTAAAAGTCTTCTCCTCTGAAACCAGTAAGTCAGTTTAAAGCAAACATGGCATGAATGGTCCTTAGGTGGTCAACTTTCAAAATTATGTCCTGTGACCCCGACCTCCATCCAAGATGGCCGCCTTCAGCGGACACACTGTAGTTTTAACATAGGACCCAATGGGAAAAATGTTTAAAAAAAATTTCCTCTGAAATCAGTAAGCCAATTTAAAACAAACATGGCATGGATGGTCCTTAAGTGGTCAATATTCAAAATTGTGTCCAGTGACCCTGACCTCCATCCAAGATGGCCGCCTTCAGCGGACACACTAGTTTTAACATAGGACCCTATGGGAAAAAAGTTTTAAAATCTTCTCCTCTGAAACCAGTAAGCCAATATAGCAAACATGTCATCGATGGTCCTTAGGTGGTCAACTTCCAAAATTGTGTTCAGTGATCCCGATCTCGGTTCAAAATGGCCGCCGTCAGCAGACATAGTTTTAACATAGGACCCTATGGGAAAATTGTTTAAAAGTCTTCCCTTCTGAAACCAGTCAGCCAATTTAAAGCAAACATGGCATGGATGGTCCTTGGGTAGTATACTTTCAAAATTGTGTCTGGTGACCACGACCTCCATCCAAGATGGCTGCCATGAGCAGACATAGTTTTAGCATAGAACCCTATGGCAGTATGGGATTTGAATAGTAACTTAGATGTATTCGGCATGCAGACATTCTTAAGAGGACTTATTTATGTCAGGTGAGCGATACAGGCTCACCTGAGCCTCTAGTTTAATGTTGGTGTTAACAGGGTGATCAATCTGGTAACATTTTTAACTGTTGGTGTTAACAGGGTGATCAATCTGATAACATTTTAAACTGTTGGTGTTAACAGGGTGATCAATCTGATAATATTTTTGACTTGGTGTTAACAGAGTGATCAATCTGATAACATTTTAAATGGTAGTGTTAACAGGGTGATCAATCTGATAACATTTTTGGCTGTTGGTGTTAACAGGATGATCAAAAGTCTGTTAATGTTAACAGGGTGATCAATTTAATAACATTTTAACTCTTAGTGTTAAGAGGGTGATCAATCTAATAACATGTTTATCTGTTAGTGTTAACAGGGTGATCAATCTGATAACATTTTTAACTGTTAGTGTTAACAGGGTGATCAATCTGATAACATTTTTAACTTATAGTGTTAACAGGGTGATCAATCTAATAACATTTAACTGTTTATGTTAACAGGGTGATCAATCTGATAACATTTGTAGCTGTTGATGTTAACAGGGTGGTCAATCTAATAACATGTTTATCTGTTAGTGTTAACAGGGTGATCAATCTGATAACATTTTTAACTGTTGGTGTTAACAGGGTGATCAATCTGATAACATTTTAAACTGTTAATGTTAACAGGGTGATCAATCTGATAACATTTTTAACTGTTAATGTTAACAGGGTGTTCAATCTAATAACATTTTTAACTGTTAGTGTTAACAGGGTGATCAATCTGATAACATTTTAAATGGTAGTGTTAACAACAGGGTGATCAATCTGATAACATTTTGACTATTAGTGTTAGCAGGGTGATCAATCTGATAACATTTTTGACTGTTGGTGTTAACAGGGTGATCAATATAATAACATTTCTAACTGTTAATGTTAACAGGGTGATCAATTTAATAACATTTTAACTGTTAGTGTTAAGAGGGTGATCAATCTAATAACATGTTTATCTGTTAGTGTTAACAGGGTGATCAATCTGATAACATTTTTAGCTGTTAGTGTTAACAGGGTGATCAATCTGATAACATTTTGACTGTTAGTGTTAACAGGGTGATCGATCTAATAACATTTTAACTGTTAATGTTAACAGGGTGATCAATCTGATAACATCTGTAGCTGTTGATGTTAACAGGGTGGTCAATCTAATAACATGTTTAGCTGTTGGTGTTAACAGGATGATCAATCTGATAACATTTTAAACTGTTAATGTTAACAGGGTGATCAATCTGATAACATTTTTAACTGTTAATGTTAATGGGGTGATCAATCTGATAACATTTTTAACTGTTAGTGTTAACAGGGTGATCAATCTGATAATATTTTGACTGTTAGTGTTAACAGGGTGATCAATCTGATAACATTTGTAGCTGTTGATGTTAACAGGGTGGTCAATCTAATAACATGTTTAACTGTTGGTGTTAACAGGATGATCAATCTAATAACATATTTAACTGTTGGTGTTAGCAGAGTGATCAATCTGATAACATTTTTAACTGTTAATGTTAATGGGGTGATCAATCTGATAACATTTTTAACTGTTAGTGTTAACAGGGTGTTCAATCTAATAACATTTTTAACTGTTGGTGTTAACAGGGTGATCAATCTGATAACATTTGTAACTGTTGGTGTTAACAGGGTGATCATTCTGATAACATTTTTAGCTGTTAGTGTTAATAAGGTGATCAATCTGATAACATTTTTAACTGTTGATGTTAACAGGGAACATTTTTAACTGTTGGTGTTAACAGGGTGATCAATCTGATAACATTTTTGACTTGGTGTTAACAGGGTGATCAATCTGATAACATTTTGACTGTTAGTGTTAGCAGGGTGATCAATCTGATAACATTTTTGGCTGTTGGTGTTAACAGGGTGATCAAAAGTCTGTTAATGTTAACAGGGTGATCAATTTAATAATATTTTAACTGTTAGTGTTAAGAGGGTGATCAATCTAATAGCATGTTTATCTGTTAGTGTTAACAGGGTGATCAATCTGATAATATTTGTAACTGTTAGTGTTAACAGGGTGATCAATCTGATAACATTTTGACTGTTAGTGTTAACAGGGTGATCAATCTGATAACATTTTTAACTTATAGTGTTAACAGGGTGATCAATCTAATAACATTTAGCTGTTAATGTTAACAGGGTGATCAATCTGATAACATTTGTAGCTGTTGATGTTAACAGGGTGGTCAATCTAATAACATGTTTATCTGTTGGTGTTAACAGGATGATCAATCTAATAACATATTTAACTGTTGGTGTTAATAGGGTGATCAATCTGATAACATTTTTTAACTGTTAATGTTAACAGGGTGTTCAATCTAATAACATTTTTAACTGTTGGTGTTCACAGGGTGATCAATCTGATAACATTTTTATCTGTTGGTGTTCACAGGGTGATCAATCTGATAACATTTTGACTGTTAGTGTTAGCAGGGTGATCAATCTGATAACATTTTTGGCTGTTGGTGTTAACAGGGTGATCAAAAGTCTGTTAATGTTAACAGGGTGATCAATTTAATAATATTTTAACTGTTAGTGTTAAGAGGGTGATCAATCTAATAGCATGTTTATCTGTTAGTGTTAACAGGGTGATCAATCTGATAATATTTTTAACTGTTAGTGTTAACAGGGTGATCAATCTGATAACATTTTGACTGTTAGTGTTAACAGGGTGATCAATCTGATAACATTTTTAACTTATAGTGTTAACAGGGTGATCAATCTAATAGCATTTAGCTGTTAATGTTAACAGGGTGATCAATCTGATAACATTTGTAGCTGTTGATGTTAACAGGGTGGTCAATCTAATAACATGTTTATCTGTTGGTGTTAACAGGATGATCTGGTTTCACCATGTCCGTCCCTCTGTAGACAAATCCTATGTCGTACGATAACTTGAGTTGTGTTGCTTAGAATCTTTTAAAATTTTATCAGCTGTTTACTGGTGAAGAGAGGAGGATCCCTTTTATTTTTGACGATTTTCACTTTTGCCGTTCCAGAGTTATTGGACTTAATATGACGGAAAACAGGATTTTTACCCTATGACTATGTCGTATGATAACTTGAGTAGTGTTTCTCAGAATGTTTTGAAATTTTATCAGCAGCTTACCGGTGAAGAGAGGAGGGCCCCTTTCATTTTTAGTCAGAACAATCAGTAATGTTTTGGTTATGGAAATAGGTTGGACAGATGTGGAGAGCGAGGGGTATGTCATAGTGAGCTGTGTTCACAGTAATACTAGTTAACTGTTGGTGTTAACAGGGTGATCAATCTGATAACATTTTAAACTGTTGGTGTTAACAGGGTGATCAATCTGATAACATTTTAAACTGTTGGTGTTAACAGGGTGATCAATCTGGTAACATTTTTAGCTGTTAGTGTTAACAGGTTGATCAATCTGATAACATTTTTAGCTGTTGGTGTTAACAGGGTGATCAATCTGATAACATTTTTAACTGTTAGTGTTAACAGGGTGATCAAATGAAAGGTTTCATGCTGCCTCTGATTTTAGTGCCATGTGTTACATTCAAAGTGAAAATCACCAATTACAACATGTACATTACAGTAAAATTGAAAGCATGTTTGAAGAACCTGAATGACAGAAAGATCTTCTTGTATCTTTTTTGCAAGGCCACAAAATATAGTCTCCATATAATGTTGTAGTTAACATTGTGAAATTCATAGGTAATACAAATAATATATATATTTTTAAATATATATACAGTGCTCCCTTGGTCTATGTATATATCCAAGGGACTCAAAAGTCATGCATACATGTATTTTCATAGTCATCTAATGTTATTACAGTTCTATAAGTATAGTACCTACATTTGTATACTTCTAGAGAAATAGAAAGGATGTTAACAACAGATATCTAATAGCCATATTTGATATTATATCTGACCATATCTGATTAACACCTTCAATCTATGACGTTTTATTTTTTATCCTTACAAGTAAGACTTGAGTGAGTATTATTATATATACAAATGCCAACAAAATGCATCATGGTAAGACATTTCTTTTTTATGATTATATAAAATAATGAAAAATTAAACATTTTTTGTTGTTGTTTTCTTGCCTTTGTTTGGGTATGTTGGTGAAAGTGTGAAATGATTTTAATTCTTTAAATAATTGCATTTAAATATCAAAACCACACAGCTTCATAAATTAATATTGAAAATGGCTTCTATTTTAAGCATGATAATAATTTCTTATATTAGTAAGAAAGGATATGATAACTGAATGTTATTGAAAGTGGTATTAAACACCATAAACCCCAAACCTGTAAATAAACAAGGGAGACTATCCAACATTACACTTAAAAGGAACATCCCTGAACTCGTACCTTAAAATGAGTTTAAAACGGCCTCTAGCCTGCAGTTCTATGTTTGAAATAGCAGCTATTATTAAATCTGTTGTAAGGATACTTTTTCCTTACCAAAGGCCATTTTAGCTTTTACCATCATACTTGGTCTTCACCTATAGCTATAAAGTTTGTCAGTGACTTGCGACAGGTCGGTGGTTTTCTCAGGGTTTCCTCCACCAATAAAACTGACTGCCACGATATAATTGAAAGTGGCATTAAACACCATAAACCAAAACTCACCCTCACCTATAGCTTTTCAAATTTTAATCTTCTCCTCTGAAACCACTGGTATATATTAAAGCAAACTTGGATTGCTCTTGGGGGATCCTTTCTGACTTGTATCCACATGTATAGTCCAAAATGGCTAAACATGAAAATTTCTTTAATTTGCTGAAACTTCTTGCTACATTTTTGTGCTGAAATTTGAGTTTTAGCTAGACATGCACAAGATAATGTGTTGTTGAAATATATTCCAGTTTTGTCTTTGAAATTGAACAATTATGCAAATTATGCTTATATTTTATGTATTTTAACAAAAAAATCATTTAAAAATCTTCTTCTCTACTTAACCATTTTGCCTACCCATTGTAAGAAAACCATATGGTCCTTGGTGAAATATGTTTGACAGCCTAGATGGCAGTCATTACTTAAAAAAAGAAGTTTCCCGAAATGACCCTTCATGTAACTTCTATAATAATATAATGAGTTGGGTCATATATACAGAATATATACAGTGTGCCGTCTTTAGGTGTGCATAATATGCATGGGTGTATTATACACTATAAAAATGTACCTTTCTGCTCTTACAAATTCTTGGTTTTTATGTTAAATTTCTAATTTGCAGATTTTTATAATATTTTTTAGATTTTTATAAGGATTACATGCATTTAAATTACCGGTAGTCCCATTTTAACAAAAAAATCATTTTATAAACTTTTGCTCTTAAATCATGGAGTGTAATTAATCTAAACTTGGAAGAGATGGTCCTTTGGAGGTCCCCTTTTCAAAAATGTATCTAACCTTCACACCTTTCATCCAAGATGGCCAACATTACTAAAAACAGAAATGTTTGTCAAAAGTAGTTACAATTTGTTTAATCTGTGAACTGGTTTTCTTAAAAAAATTCAATTTGCCAGTTTTTGTCGATTATGCGAATTAGGGCCTACTTTGACCCCATCCCCCTCAAAAAAAAAAATTGTACAATATTCTTCTCCAGATCTGAAACCACTTCACGTTAAACCAAATTAGCTAGAAAAATTCTTGATGACACCCTTTAAAAATTATATCTACCTCAACTTCCAATTTCCGTACTAAAATGGCTATGTTGGATAAATTTCAGATCTTTCATTACATGTATGTTGATGAGTTGAATGAAATAATATTTAAGGTTTCATGTAAAAGTCATTCTTTAACAATTGTCTTATAGAAATATAAGCTTGTAGGATAAATTGAGTTATTTTGATTATAGGGCATGAAAGTAAAGTTCCTATCCTATTTTAGCTTACCATGCACAATGTACCAAAGACTCTTGTGAGGTATTGTCATCTCCTTTCTTTGATCCTTGTAATTCTCATTTGCGTTTTTAGCATACAATGTATCACTTTTCACAAACCTTTAGCCAAACGTTTTAGAAATATTACTTTTGTGGTCCTCAATATTTTATTTGGTTTTTGTTTCATTCAGAAATTCAACATGCCACCAAACATGACTGCTGAGCCAGATATACTACATGTAGCTGAAATTTAAAAAATCTTCTTATCAGAACACTGCATATGTTATGGAATGGTGGCAGTGAGTTATTGTGCAAATGAGCTATTTAACAACTATATCATGAATGGAACAAGTTATCATTCGATGAGATGATAATGATATCCACTTTGTAATTACTGTTTTTTGACATAAATGGGAAAATTAAAAAAAAAAATACTTTTTAATTTTTCATCCATTACTTAACCCATTATTATCGGTTATTGATATGACATAATTTTTTTAGCTATCTTATTTTGAAAGGGGAACAAAATTTCACATCTTTGGAAGGTACAAATGTGTATAAAAAGTTTGTTATTCATCTAATTTTGATGTGTTTTTTTTTTTCATCTTTTGATTAATGTTGATCGATTTCCTTTCAGTTTCTGAGATAAACTTGGCAGAAAAAGGGCTAAATAGTGCATTTTCCAAAATTTGAATGTTTTTATTTTTCATCTAATTTTAATGCTTTTTTTTTATTATTGTAAAATGGTCACCTTAATGACTTATCAGTTGAGAAAGAAATATTTGTTGGGAAAAGGGACATGAAAGTGTCCAAATTCAGAAATTTCACATATTTGGAAGGTATGCAGAATTTTTATTTTCTTTTATACATGTACATATGTATTCCTTATAAAATTCACTACCCTTACATTTTACAATCATATTTGACCAAGTGAGTTCTTATTGCTTCCTAGACTACAGGGGTAAAGGAACAGATGATTAAAATAGTAAAATAAAACAAGTGCCCAAAATAAAGTGGTTCCAGCAATTTACCCTTGCCAGTATATACATGTAGATGTGTCCAGCAAATTACTATATCAAATTGTCAATCACAGTAGTTTCCACACTTGCATTTACAGTGAAACTTGTATAAACTGAACTTCTCAGGGACCATTTGTTCAATTAATTATAATACAGGTTAAATTAATGAAGATTCTCTACATTGAGACTTTATTTAAAGATCGGCTTATTCAGGATTGTGGTTTATTGAAGGTTCGGTGTAGACAGATTTCAATGTACTTGTTTAACTTTCCTATGTTGACATGCTGTGGGCATATCGTGCTACACTCGACAGAGACCTGTATTTTTACTTCATTATGATTGATACAATGTTAATTTGATCCAACATAACCTCCTACAGAACCAGGAAAACAAACACAACTGTATTTATAAGCCTAAAGTAATGTGGTGTTATAAAATATGATGATTCAATTTTGTTAAAATGAATGAATGACCCAAGGTTTATTTAGATTCAAGTCCTTTGGGATAAACATTTAATTAATATATTACTACGATAGGCAATAGTTAAAAAAAATAACTTCTTAACCAGATTACTAATACAGGCTCTCGTATATATCACCCTCTAGTTTGATAATATAAACTCATGGTCTATGTGTTTCATCAAATTTCCAACATCTAAATTAGAATTATATCTTTTTATATTGTTTCATTGCCTATTAGCAATAGAAACCTTGTCACATCCAAATCTTTATTGTTTCAGTTCACCTGTATATTTTCTACAATATTCTTTTTTTTTTAAATGCAGTTACTGATTTTATAATATTTTTATCATTATGTTTTACATATTTATTACTATGAGACAAATTCTCTGTTAAATGTGTACACTTAGAGTTGTTTCCCTTTAATCAGTATTTGTAGTTATTGTATGTCTTGATATGGTCACTTTTATTAAGTACATTGGGAATGTAACAAAAATAAACATGTTCTTATTTTTGTTTATTATTTATTTCTAACCATTGGCAATAAATTTTTGTTCATGATTTAGTTGATTACTTCTCTTTCAAATGGATGGGTTTTTCATTATCTTCATGCATCTGGTAGCTTTTAACATTTGTGTCTTTTTCCCAGAAATCACTGAAGCAAATGGAACCAACTTGGATAAAGATGTTACTTGGATGATCCTCAACATTATTTATGATTTTTGTTTGATTTTGAAATTCCACACTGCTGCTAGGCCAAGTAAGCTTTCTGATTAGCTGAAATTCAGAAATTCTTGTCAGAAACCACATTTATGGTAGAATTGTTACAATTATTAGAAATATTCCTTATATGACCTTCTAATAAGTTTGTGTTTTTTTTTCTATCTATTGGAAACCCAAGCATCATGGCAGGACAAAGTTTAACATGGAACCATATCTTGGAAAATAATAATTAAAAATTGTTCTTCTTTGAAACCACTTAACCATGCCATTTGAAAGTAAAATTGGATTGATTAATCCTTGGATGTATGTTTTTTGTGGTAATCGGATATCAAAGATGGCAGTTTTATATTTTATTGTATGAGCATTTTAGAAATTTTGAGTGAACTTAATCTTTGCATCATCTGCATACTGTACATGAATGGTCATTGTTTTACATGGATTGGAAATCCCAAGATGGCTGTCACTGCTGTTTTTAATAAAGGATTTTATTGAAAAATGAATAAAAGCTTTTTCTTAGAGACAACGATGATGATTGGACCCAAACTGTGTATTAATGGAGATTGGATGGTGCTTTAAAAAGCTGACATTTTTTACATGTTCCAGAAATCCAAGATGGCCACCACAGCTGGAATAGTTTTTAATAATGGATACTATGGGACAATGAATAAAAGCTTTTTCTTAGATGCAACAAACATGATTAAACCCAATTGTACATTAATGGTCTTTGGATGGTTCCTTAAAAACTAGCATTTTTTATGCTAATCATAAATCCAAGATCGCCATCACTCGCAGGATTTAATTTTTACAATTAAACCCTATGGAATATAAATAATAAAATCATAGTTTTTATTAGAAACAACAAACATGATTGAACCCAAATTGTATAAGAATGTTCAATGGAATTTCCCTTGCAAAGTTGAAATTTTTTGTTGAGCTGAAATCCAAGATGGCCTGCAAACATGGGACATAGTTTATAGTATTGGTTATGACACCATAGAAAAATTAATAAACACTTTTTTCGTAGGAGCTACGAGCATGATTGTACTCAAACTGTACATGAAATGCAATATGGTCTGGATGGTCCCTTACAAAGTTGGAATTTTTTTTTATGGATCAGAAATCCAAGATGGCCACCACCACATTAATTAGTTTTTAGTGTAGGACCTTAAGAGAAAATGAATAAAAGTTTTTAATAGAATATTAATGATAACCTGGTGGGCGATACTACCTCTGGTTTTTGTTATGGTAATTACCTGTACTGTTACATATGATGTACCTTGCTATAATAATTAATTTAAATTTTGTTTTTAGCTAATCCACTATTTATTAAAAACGAAGACATAGAAATCATGATAGAATATATCAATGGTACATACATTGTACTGCTAGTCAAAATGAAATTTCACTGAATTTAAATGAGACAGTTCAAGGGATACATATTGAAAATGTTCATACATATAAATGCTAATTATTCTGTAGCTATATTTAATCATTGACATCTTTATAATTGTAAAGACTGACATATATTGTGTTGTATATATGTGTGTACTTCTCAAGGTACAACATTCTAATTATGGTAAGAACAATTGTACACAATTAACACATTAATGTAGTTTTTCAATTGAATTATTTAACAACAACAACAAAATGATGACAACAAAACTCCCTACAATTTGATCATTGTTGTATTCTGTACAAACAACTGTGAAAGGTTCTACATATGATCAATAAGTATACATGTATGTATTATATGTCACTTGCTGTGGTCTTAAACATACTGCTGTGTCCATTGTAGCTCTTAATTTTTGTAATAGTAAGCCATTGAGGTATAAACTTGTTAGTGCATTGTACGATGTGTATGCATATATATATGTTGGTATAAAAATATAGATATAAAGCACAAACTATATTAGTCAAAATATTATATAATGGACACTCAAGGAAACCTGAAAATGTACCCTTTATGAGCAGTTGCCCTTTTATGTACAGGTTAAAATATTGTGCACTATTCATTAACTGGAAAAATAAGGTTGCCCTTCATAGACAATGATTTGTTATATAGAGGTGCCCTTTAATGCAGGTTTGGCTGTATATACAAATGTATATCTTCCATAGGTATATACCGGTAATGATAAAATACGTTTTAAGTGAAAAAAAAAACTTATTGGAAAATATGGTTTACTGTGTGCTTCGATTTCATAAATTATGAAAATCAAGAAATTCTACTTGCTGTTTGTAGCACACATTTCTTTCTTCTTACACACATAGTTTTGTAAATATCACATTGACCTAAATCTAGAATTACATCCAAATGACTGTCCTAATTATGATCTAATTTTACTTGTAAAAATATATTTTGACCCAGTTTCTCAAAAATACAAAATGGCATAGGGAATTAAGAGCTTTGTTGATTCATGCTAATAAAAGGTTGTCATGACCTGACTGTAACCTCATTTCCCCTCAAAAATTAATTCATTATCATTTCTCAAAACCAAGATGTAGGTGTTGTTAACACAGACTTAAATCAGTTTATTCATAAGGAAAAGTCATGACATAATTTTGCCACTAAAAGTACCAGTAGGTAATTTTGGCATATTGTCAAACATCTTCATGATCATGATTTAATATTAGATAGAAAATGAATTGTAAGGTCAAAACTTGAACAATGGGATTTTATATTCAGAGTGCAACCCACAATTTACTTTTTTCCCTTCCTTTAATTTTCAGTTATTTAAACAATGTTAAATGAATTGAGTATGATTTAATGACTATTTTCAATTTTTCATGTGTTTTTTTTAGAAAACTGATTAATATAAGAGTTACACTTGTTTCTGAATCCTATGTTTTATTGTATTATGAAAAAAAGTTTACATGTTATTTATCAATGAAATATGTTTAAACCTAAACTTGAACATTAAGTGATTTACTTTTGATTTGTCAGATGACAGAACTTGCTTAATACATTTTGAATCTGGGAATATTAAGTGTCATTATAATTTTTTTATTCTTTTTTAGCTCAGCTGATACAAACGGTCAGATGAGCTATTGGCCTCATTTTGTTACCATCATTGGTCGTTAATATTTCACAGTTTTATCTTCTCCACTGAAACTACTAGATTAATAGGAATGTTACTTTGCAGAAATGATGTATGAAATGTTCTCCACAAAAATAAGTTATGTTTGTTTAGATCAGTCAAACTATATCCAACAGAGGCAAGTTTCTGATTGGTCAAATAACAAGAAAATCTTCTCGTCTGAAACTACATTTGTACTGGGACAATTGGAACCAAATTTTGCCGGAATGATACATGGTAGATGATCAGAAAAATGTCCATTCTGTCAAAAAACATGGTGCCAGAGGCAATTCCAGTTTCTGATTGGTCATATACAAATTTTTTTTCTATAAAACTACTTGGTGAATTGGATCTAAACTTTGTAAGAATGGTGTATGGAAATAGGTCTGCATTTTACCTCATTTTGATTCAATCGGTCAAACAAACGAAAGGAAATTCAAGTTGCCGAATAATCAATTACAAAATCGTACTCTCCTCTGATACTGTCAGTCCAAAATGATTTGTAGCTTAGTATAAATAACATTCCTGTTTTGTCTTGAGCAGGCAAAACAATACATGACAGCTTATTGCCAATTCTTATTTCTGATTGGTTGAAATTAAAAAAATATATATCCTGAGAGAACAATTCAAAATGAATGTCATTTAATCTTGTTCTGGCAAAATAATTTGGCTACCGCTTGCAATTCACTTTCCTGAATGGTTGAAATTTTGAATTTATAGTGTAGATTGTTGTTTTAAACCTTAAGTTGGGGGCCACTTAAAGGTTGTTATTTAATTTAAAAAAAAGTAATTAATAAGTGAAATTTCACATGCTAGATTTAGTTAAAATGAAGTAAAATATATTGATTTAAGAAGAAAATTTGGAATAAACAAAATGAGAAATTTAATGAGAAATGAAATAATATATTTTATGTAAGAGTGAAGTTGGATCATATACCATTGTGGCTTGTGTGTGTATAGCAGTGTATTCTTCACAATAATGGTAAAACTCATTCAGAAAAAGATTTACTTATATACATTTATGGAAATGTAATTATTATTAAGAATGATAAATTTGTAAGTTTTACAATATTATTGATGGTAATCCTTACAATAAGTAGTCTTTATTGATAAATCATGGATTATAATGTAGATATGATACATTGTATTACACAAAAAATGTATATGAATAAAACAATTATGAATATAAAAATGATATCTAGGGATTGACATATTTAATATTATTTACACTTCCTTTTAGAGGGATGAGTACTCAATAAATAATTCTTCCTGTTTTATAGATAAGAAATGGAGATTGTGTTGTCAAAATGGAGAAAGAGAAGACTGAAATCAGTCAATTAGTGGACACATGTGCCGTCTCTGATGAAACTAGTCATTGTTTACATGATAGAGGTCATCTATTTGAATATGAGGATATAAATAGTAGACATTTGTCAAATATGCCAAAACATCCATTTAAGTGTGATGTAGATGATGACCAAAACTTGGGGTGTGATATCCCAGAAAAGCAAAGAAGATGGCCAATAACAGATTCTGAGTTAGCGTCTAGAACTAGATCTAGAAAGGAAGATTTGGATGTTTATAAACATTGTGCAATATATCATAAGCCTACACAAACCATTAATCAAGAATGTTCGTCATATCAATGTGAAGACAAAAGTAAAAGTCCACGGACACCTGAACTCCTTCACAAGTCAACAAAGGAGAAGATGTTTTATCTCCGAGAAGAAGAAAATAACGAGCACATGTGGCTTAACTTTGATTCTGAATTAAAACCTTCGTCTCACCTTTTACTTAGTCCTAGAAATAGTAATGAAAGCATTTGTAGCAATCGATCAAGTAATGCCGACTCAGCGGTGGATTTACTTACCCCAGATGAAGAAGCACAGTCAGATTATCAGGAACCTAATACACAAAGTGTTGATTGGTTTAAGGGTGAAACTTATAAAAAGCCTCAGCAGCAATTATCAGTGGAAAGTGGAGTAGAATTACATCAAACATTATGTAAAAATATAGATGTGCCAGCTGTTGTAGTTAGTGATCACAGTGGACCGTGTGAAGAAAATGAAACTTTTTGTGACTTTAGGCAACTTGTTGATGAACAAGCTCAACAGAGATATTTAAAACTTGATAGAGAAATGTCCGTGGAATCAGATGATTCTCGATATTCTAGTACTGGTATGTCATGTAGATCTAATTCTAGTGCATCATTAACAGACCTGACAGACTTTGATGATCCCATAGAAGAAATATTATTACCAAAACCCATAAAAAAGGTAAGACATATATTTTTTAATTGATTTTAATTTTATGTTTAAATAGTGTTGTTTTGTGTATGTCTGGAATGTGATTTTTTTACTCTTATTTCTAACTGGTACATGTACATATGTTATCTAGATCTGTATCTTAATATTTAAATGATAAAATGTTGGTTTTTATTTGTTTTCTAGCATTCTCTTTTAAGTTTTTATTCCTTTTTTAACAAAAATTTAAAATACTGAAAGAATTCACATCATACATACATATGTATGTATATCTGTAGGTCTCTTACTTATATTATTATGGAGTTATGCCCCTTAAATACATTGCTTTATAGCTATAGATTTATAGAGTAAAATTTTAAAGATAATCCATGACAACTTCTTAACTTACTGAAAACAAATTTGTTGAGATGGTTACTGCAAGATACTTCGATCACAAGTGTTGTTACTTTGGTGACAATTAGTATTGGTCAATCAATCTGGTTGCCAGCGAGGGACATTTAGACAGGAACTTCAAGAGGCTATGTCAAGGGGGAATAACTCTAGGAGAAATATTTTTTTTGTCTCTTACAAGTTTAACATCTAAAAAGGACAATTTCTCAGATTAGATTAATTTGCTATCACTTCAGTATTACTACTACAATTTTTATAATAATTAGATGCAATGAGCAATTACATACAAAAGTACATGTACTAAACAAGTATATGCACATTACAATATCAAAGCTTCATGTAATCAGACTATTACAAGATTTGATTTGATTTGATTTATTGTGTTTAATGCCAATTCCGCAATATTTCAGCTACATTTTGTATTTCATGGCGACCAGTTTTAGTGGTGGAAGAAACCGGAGTAGCGGGAGAGAACCACCGACCATGGGCAAGCAACTGGTAAGCTTTATCACTTGCGGCTGCGAGTCGAGTGCACCCTTTTTAGCTCACCTGGCCTTTAGGCCATGTGAGCTATTGTCATCACTTTTTGTCTGTTGTCCGTCCGTCAACATTTCACATTTTAATCTTCTCCTCAGAAACCACTGGGCCAATTGCAACCAAACTTTGGTGGAATGGTCCTTGGATGGCCCCCTTCCAAAATTGTGTCCGGTGATCCCGACTTCCAACCAAGATGGCTGCCAAGCTAAAAATAGAAAAAAGTGGGGATGAAATTTTAATTGTCCATTGCTGCTTTAGTGTAAGTCAAAATGAGCTAAAATTTTAACTGCAGCTACATGGCAAGGAGTAGTTTAACAAATATTCTGGGTTTTTCTGTGAATTTTTTTTTCAGCCGATATATATTGATTATGCAAATTAGGCATATTTTGATAAAAGATTACATTTAAATCTTCTCCTCTGAAACCGCTGAACCAAATTAAACCAAACCTGGCAGGGATGGTCCCTGGGTGGGTCCCTTTCAAAATTGTGTCCGACTGCCCCGCCCTGTATCCAAGTTGGCCGCCGTTACAAAAAATAGAAATTTCTTCAAATGACCAAATTTGAACTGTATAAGCATAATGATGAGCTTTTTAACATATATTAGTGGATTTTTTATGAACTTTGAACTTTTGCCGATTTTGACAGATTATGCAAATTAGAAAAAAGGGGGGATGAAATTAAAAAAAATCTTCTCCTTTGAAACTACTGAGCCAATCTCAACCAAACTTTGCTGAAATGATTCTTGGGTGGTCCTCTTCCAAAATTATGTCTGGCATTTCAGAACTCCGACCAAGATGGCCACCACAGCCGAACTTAATTTAACATACGACTCTATGGGAAATTCCCATAAAAATCTTCTTGTCTGAAACCATTTGCTCAATAAGAACAAAATTTTGATGAAATAGTCATTGAATGGTTCTCCTCCAAAAATGTGTCTGGCCGTTCAGCCCTTCGACCAAGATGGCCCCCACAGCCGAACTTAGCTTAACATAGTACCCTATGGGAAATTCACATAAAAATCTTCTCCTCAGAAACCACTTGGCCAATTGCAACAAAACTTTTGTGGAATGATCCTTGGATACCCCCTTCCAAAATTGTGTCCGGTGATCCCGACTTCCAACCAAGATGGCCACCAAGCTAAAAATAGAAAAAAGGGGGGATGAAATTTTAAAAGAATCTTCTCCTCTGAAACTATAGAGCCAATCTCAACCAAACTTTGCTGAAATGATCCTTGGGTGGTCCCCTTCCAAAAATGTGTCCGGCATTTCAGACCTCCGACCAAGATGGCTGCCACAGCCGAACTTAATTTAACATAGAACCCTATGGGAAATTCTCATAAAAATCTTCTTGTCTGAAACCATTTGCTCAATAAGAACTAAATTTTGATGAAATAGTCATTGGATGGTTCTCTTCCAAAAATGTGTCAGGCGGTTCGGCCCTTCGACCAAGATAGCCCCCACAGGCGAACTTAGTTTAACATAGGAACCTATGGGAAATTCACATAAAAATCTTCTTGTCTGGAACCAGTTGCTCAATTGGAACCAAACTTTGATAAAATAGTCATTGAATGGTCCTTTTCCAAAATTGTGTCTGGTGGTCCTGCCCTCTGACCAAGTTGGCTGCACAGCTATACTTAGTTTAACATAGGACCCTATGGGAAATTCACATAAAAACCATCTTTTCTGGAACCAGTAGCTCAATTAGAACCAAACTTTGATGGAATAGTCATTGGATGGTCCTCTTCCAAAATTGTGTCCGGCAGTCGCACTCTCCCACCAAGATGGCTGCCACAGTGCAGTTGCGTTGTTATTGAAAGCAGCTTTGATCCAGGTGAGCGATTTCAGGCTCCTGGGAGCCTCTGGTTTGTAATTTACAAAGCCGGGCACGAACCCACGGCGTATTGGTAATAGGTTTGGATGAGTTGTTAGGTAATCCAACTACCTAACTCATTGAGCCACCCGGGCCCTTGACTATTAGAAGAGTATACATGTATTATATGAAGACAAATATACAAGTACATTTGTAGTTTATTTTAATTAAAGGGTTGACTATTAACATCTATAGATCATACATCTTGTAAATGTATTTGAGCAAGTTATTCATTTGTTAATTTAATTAAATCAGCTGTTTTACACAATTTTTGACTTTCTGATGCAAATGTACATGCATATATGTATGTCAAATTTTAAATGACAAAACAATATCAAATCAGCCTCATTATCTTCAATGCACAATTACATGTGTATAGCATGTTGTAGCTATAATATTATCAGGGCCAGATGGCCCAATGAGTTGAGGTAGTTGAATTACCTAAAAACTCATACAAGCCTATCACCAATACGGCATGGGTTTGCGCCCAGCTTTGTAAATTACAATAAAGGGTGCACTCGACTCGCAGCCGCAAGTAATAAAATTTACCAGTTGCTTGACCATGGTTGGTGGTTCTCTCCGGGTACTCCAGATTCTTCCACCACTAAAACTGGTCGCCATGATATACAGCTGTAGCTGAAATATTGCTGAAAGTGGCATTAAACACAATAAAACAATATTATCAATCAATAATTCATTGTCCCAATGTCCCAGTGTGTTCAATGCAATCCCATACAATATACTTTCCTGTTTCCTGTTTAATTAAAACATTCTTGAAACAAACAGGACCATAATTAACCAATTCTTTGTATAAACGCCTACTGGTACTCAAATTCTTTTTTGTCCTTTTTTAGCTCACCTGACCCAAAGGGTCAAGTGAGCTATTGCCATCACTTGGTGTCTGTCTCTGTCGTACGTCGGAAACTTTTTCAAAAATCTTCTCCTCTGAAAGTACTAGACCAATGGAAACCAAACTTGGTCAGAATCATCACTAGGGTGTCTAGCTTCAAAATTGTTTCTGGTGATGCCGTGCACCAACCAACATGGCCGCTGTTACTAAAAATAGAACATATGGTAAAATTGCAGGTTTTGGGTAATAACTCAAAAACTGTTAATAATATCAAATATCTGACTGGGGTAAAAATGATCAGCACAGCAAGATCTACCTACCCTGCAATTTTGAAGTAAATCCCATTACCTATTTTGGAGTTATTACCCTTTTTAGCTCACCTGGCCTTTAGGCCATGTGAGCTATTGCCATCACTTTTCGTCTGTCCGTCAACATTTCACATTTTAATCTTCTCCTCAGAAACCACTGGACCAATTGCAACCAAACTTTGGTGGAATGGTCCTTGGATGGCCCCCTTCCAAAATTGTGTCCGGTGATCCCGACTTCCAACCAAGATGGCTGCCAAGCTAAAAATAGAAAAAAAGGGGGGATGTAATTTTAATTGTCCATTGCTGCTTTAGTGTAAGTCAAAATGAGCTCAAATTTTAACTGCAGCTCCATGACAAGGAGTAGTTTAACATATATTCGGGGTTTTTGTGTGAAATTTTTCTTTCAGCCGATTTATACCGATTATGCAAATTAGGCATATTTTGATAAAAGATTACATTTAAATCTTCTCCTCTGAAACCGCTGAACCAAATTAAATCAAACCTGGCAGGGATGGTCCCTGGGTCGGTCCCTTTCAAAAGGATGTCAGATAGTCATGCCCTCCATCCAAGATGGCCGCCATTACTAAAAATAGAAATTTCTTCAAATGTCCAAAACTGCTTTATTTTAAGCCAGAATGTGTCCAAATTTGAACTGTATAAGCATAATGATGAGCTTATTAACAATTATTTTGGGATTTTTTATGAACTTTGAACTTTTGGCGATTTTGACCAATTATGCAAATTAGGCATAAATAAGCAAAAAATCATTTAAAAATCTTCTTGTTTGAAACCACTAGGCCAATTTCAACCAAACTTTGTCTGAATGATCCTTGGGTGGTCCCCTTTCAAAATTGTGTCCGTCACTGCCGTCCTGTATCCAAGATGGCCACCGTTACTAAAAATAGAAATTTCTTCAAATGGCCAAAGCTGCTCTATTTTAAGCCAGAATGTGCCCAAATTTGAACTGTATAAGCATAATGATGAGCTTTTTAACATATATTATGGGATTTTTTGAACTTTGAACTTTTGTCGATTTTGACCGATTATGCAAATTAGTAAAAAAGGGGGGATGAAATAAAAAAAAAAATCTTCTCCTCTGAAACTACTGAGCCAATCTCAACCAAACTTTACTGAAATGATTCTTGGGTGGTCCTCTTCCAAAATTGTATCCGGCATTTCAGAACACCGACCAAGATGGCCACCACAGCCGAACTTAATTTAACATAGGACCCTATGGGAAATTCCCATAAAAATCTTCTGGTCTGAAACCACTTGGCCAATTGCAACCAAACTTTTGTGGAATGATCCTTGGATGGCCCCCTTCCAAAATTGTGTCTGGTGATCCCGACTTCCAACCAAGATGGCCACCAAGCTAAAAATAGAAAAAAGGGGGGTTGAAATTAAAAAAAAATCTTCTCCTCTGAAACTACTGAGCCAATCTCAACCAAACTTTGCTGAGATGATCCTTGGGTAGTCCCCTTCCAAAAGTATGTCTGGCATTTCAGAACTCCGACCAAGATGGCCGCCACAGCCGAACTTAATTTAACATAGGAACCTATGGGAAATTCCCATAACAATCTTCTTGTCTGAAACCATTTGCTCAATAAGAACAACATTTTGATGAAATAGTCATTGGATGGTTCTCTTCCAAAAATGTGTCGGGCGGTTCGGCCCTTCGACCAAGATGGCCCCCACAGCCGAACTTAGCTTAACATAGGACCCTATGCCTATGGGAAATTCACATAAAAATCTTCTTGTCTAGATCTGGAACCAGTTGCTCAATTGGAACCAAACTTTGATAAAATAGTCATTGGATGGTCCTCTTCCAAAATTGTGTCTGGTGGTCCCGCCCTCTGACCAAGATGGCTGCACAGCTGTACTTAGTTTAACATAGGACCCTATGGGAAATTCACATAACAACCATCTTGTCTGGAACCAGTAGCTCAATTAGAACCAAACTTTGATGGAATAGTCATTGGATGGTCCTCTTCCAAAATTGTGTCCGGCAGTCACGCTCTCCCACCAAGATGACCACCACAGTGCAGTTGCGTTGTTATTGAAAGCAGCTTTGATCCAGGTGAGCGATTACAGGCTCCTGGGAGCCTCTTGTTTAATTTCTGGATATATCCAAGTTCCATAAAGTATTCTTACTCCAAATTTAACACATTTTAAAAGAAAAAAAGAATCTACCTGCCCACCCAAGTCCAACACCCATGAGTTGGGTTAATCTACCTACCTACCCAAGTCCAACACCCATGAGTTGGGTTAATCTACCTATAAATGTACCTACTCAAGTCCAACACCCATGAGTCAGGTTAATCTACCTACCTACCCAAGTCCAACACCCATGAGTTGGGTTAATCTACCTACCTGCCCAAGTCCAACACCCATGAGTCAGATTAATCTACCTACACCTACCCAAGTCCAACACCCATGAGTCAGGTTAATCTACCTACCTACCCAAGTCCAGCACCCATGAGTTGGGTTAATCTACCTACCTACCCAAGTCCAACACCCATGAGTTGGGTTAATCTACCTACCTACCCAAGTCCAACACCCATGAGTCAGATTAATTAACCTACCTACCCAAGTCCAACACCCATGAGTCAGGTTAATCTACCTACCTACCCAAGTCCAACACCCATGAGTTGGGTTAATCTATCTACCTACCCAAGTCCAGCACCCATGAGTCAGGTTAATCTATCTACCTACCCAAGTCCAACACCCATGAGTTGGGTTAATCTACCTACCTACCCAAGTCCAACACCCGTGAGTTGGGTTAATCTACCTACCTACCCAAGTCCAACACCCATGAGTCAGATTAATTAACTTACCTACCCAAGTCCAACACCCATGAGTCAGGTTAATCTACCTACCTACCCAAGTCCAACACCCATGAGTTGGGTTAATCTATCTACCTACCCAAGTCCAGCACCCATGAGTCAGGTTAATCTATCTACCTACCCAAGTCCAACACCCATGAGTTGGGTTAATCTACCTACCTACCCAAGTCCAACACCCATGAGTTGGGTTAATCTACCTACCTACCCAAGTCCAACACCCATGAGTCAGATTAATTAACCTACCTACCCAAGTCCAACACCCATGAGTCAGGTTAATCTACCTACCTACCCAAGTCCAACACCCATGAGTTGGGTTAATCTATCTACCTACCCAAGTCCAACACCCATGAGTCAGGTTAATCTATCTACCTACCCAAGTCCAACACAGATGAGTCAGATTAATCTACCTACATGTACCTACCCAAGTCCTCATGAGTCAGGTTAATCTACCTACATGTACATACCCAAGTCCCCATGCGTCGGGTTAATCTACCTACCTATGTACCCAAGTCACCCATGAGTCAGGTTAATCTACCTACATGTACCTACCCAAGTCCCCATGATTCAGGTTAATCTACCTACCTACCCAAGTCCCCATGAGTCAGTTTAATCTACCTACCTATGTACCCAAGTCCCCATGAGTCAGGTTAATCTACTTACCTACCCAAGTCCCCATGAGTCATGTTAATCTACCTACCTACCCAAGTCACCCATGAGTCAGGTTAATCTACCTACCTATGTACCCAAGTCCCCATGAGTCAGGTTAATCTACTTACCTACCCAAGTCCCCATGAGTCATGTTAATCTACCTACCTACCCAAGTCACCCATGAGTCAGGTTAATCTACCTACCTACGTACCCAAGTCCCCATGAGTCAGGTTAATCTACCTACCTACCCAAGTCACCATGTGTCAGGTTAATCTACCTACCTACCCAAGTCACCCATGAGTTGGGGGGACAAACTAATAATAGACATGTACCTGTATGTAGGTAGACAAAACGTTTATTTTCTACATTTGTATTTTATTTTTTCCCACATACAGGTACATTTGTATGTATGTAGGTTATACAGTACAAAGGTCTGACTTTAACAATGCTTGTCCAAAAGTGGCAATAAAATAAAACTTTAGGGTCAGAACTGAAAGTTAGGGTTGGTATGTATATTGGGTTAGCAGAAACATTGTCATTTTTTATGTAAAAGATATATATGGTATATGTGTATAAGTACAGGGGTTTCAAAGTGGGCCGGTACCCGGTACTTTTACCCGTCTGAGATCGTGTATAGTACCGGCAGAAATTACTGAACCCCCCCCCCCCCCCAAAATTAGCAGTGGTCATAACCACAAGTACGATGGTCAATAGGCTTGTGGAATATTTTTCATAAAAAATTAATGATCACGTCAATTGCTGAATTCTCGCATTCAAATCGAACAACTGCATCTCGACCAAGTTAATGGGATATTCCATGTTTTAAAAATAACTTTACCTTAGAATTGTAAATAGCAGTTTGCGCATGCGGTAAATAGATATGTTTTTGCCCCAATATCTTTTCATCCTTGTGTTAAACTCGGACCGGAACAAAGCTGACATCATTTCAAAATAAAAAAATTACCGATTACAAATTATGTTCAAATTCAATTTAGTGTAATCTCCAGTAATACAAGTATGATCATTATGTATTATGAATATATGACTACACAATATTTTGTGCGATTTTTTTTATCCATTTAAAACCCAGGGTCGAATCATTCTGGGGCGTACTGTCTTGTTGCTTAACTCCGTCCATATTGTTTAACTTCCGGTATAAAAAAATAAAAACCTATGGCTAATTTATTTACATATTTTGACGGGGCCCTACCGCGGTTGTTCACAGAAATGAAAGTGTGCTGAAAAACATTTTTAAAAGAGGGTACGAGGAGATAAGGGATAGAAAATTACTAGAAATCTTGAAAAAGGAACGGACATGGCTCAAATACGAATTACATGGTAATGTCAAAACGCCGGCCCCCCTTTTTTTCCAAAATAATTTAACTTTTGTGATTCAAATGTTAATAAATGTCTTCCCGCGAATCGTTTTTGTTCGAACATTTTTTTTGCACATAAGTCGTGAAAGTAACAATATATATTGTTTTTGTTTAATTATATTTGTATTGATCTATTAAAATTATAAATTTTATTAAAGATTGATGATTGCAAATTAAATTTATATGTTTCATCAAGGACGTATTCTATATACGTCCTTGGTTTCATTAATTATGACACTTATATGTCTTGATTCGTGCCAATGGTCTTTGATGAGTTTAATTACTGGTAATAAAGTAAAAAAAACACACAAGCCAAGGTATTGTGAAAAAGAAATGGACAAAGCCAGCAAAATTTTTTTGAGAAGTTTAAGCTTTGATAACAATGGCTTGGTCAAGCCTAGCTGCAGAACCATAGCTCTTTATGGTCCTTTTGGTTTTTTTTTATGATATGGCAGACTATCTATGAATAATCTTGGCTGAAGTCTGTAAACTGAAATATTCAATAAAGAAATTGGGGGGGAAAATCCAGGCATTATGCATGGTCTTCACTCTTGGTGAAATCTGAACTCTAAAGTTAATGGGATTTTTCTTTCAAAAACACTTAATGTTTTGCAGTCTCTGAAGTACATTTTTTGGTCCACAAAATGCTAGATTTCAGGAGCTTCCGCTCCCTGGACCCCTTACGGCCCTCAGCCTAATTTTTTAGGTACCTCCTAAAATTTAAGAAGTACCTCCTATTATAAAAAACTTTGATACCCCTGATAAGTATTAATAGCTTAATGTGATAAAGGGCTTGAAAATTGGAAAATGAAAAATATGCTTTTGATAAGAAATGATGTGTCATTTTAACAAAATTCTGGCACATAAATGTACCTTATTTTGTTCAGAATATGATATCTGTTTACATGATTTTACTTTAAAACAGAAGTTTTACAGCTTGTACAAATGATAACTACGTATCTATTCATTCAGTGTATATACAAAAAAAATGTACATGTAGGTTCCCTTTATATAAAAAGCTAAAAATTATTACTATTACAAATTTAAAAACAATTTGATGTATGAAGTGTTTTAATTTGTTAGTGCAGTTGCATTTTATTGCGGAAATATTGTTGAAAGTGGTGTTTAACACCATAATCCTAATCCTATAATTTCTGCTGCTTTTCAGTGTACAGTATATATTTGCATGCGCAATACACGTTAGAGAATAGACCATTTGTACATTTCCAACTTTGATTCTAACAGGAGTTCCCTTTAAGGTTGGCAAAGGGTCCCCTTTCCTACAAAGTTCAATGAAAATAACATATACCTGTAGCTTTTCCCATTTTGTGTTCTAAATGTTTATGTTGTAACAACTTTTGAATTTTCTATTTGTTAGAAAATGATCCTCTGATTTTTCAGAAGGTTCAAATATCTACAAGTTATGAGAAAATTATATCCTTAATTTCCATTGAGCATTTTGCTACACCAGGTACCATTTGTCCCATTGTAAGGGAGATAACTTGTATAAAAACTGTATGAAAACTTTTAATATTAGAATCAAATTGGGAATGTGCAAAAGGTAAATTAGACATGGTTGTAAGATAAATGTACTGCATGTAGACATTATACATGTACTACAATGTACATGTATGATGTATAAATAAAAGAAGTCTGGTATTTAATCAGGTTTAGTTAGGGAAGTATAGCTTCTCCTGAAGACAAAAGAAATGAGACTTTTAATTATTTTATATTTATTTAGCACATACGTTCACACATAATCTGGTTAAAAGGAGAACAATATATTTACTGAAGCCTTTTAGACCATTACAATGGGAATATTTGATTGTGTATTGTACTACTGTGTATAAATGATATTCAATCCTTGGGTTTTAAATTATTTAAGAAGTTACCGACCACTTTAAGCGCAAATTATACACAGGGAAATCTTTTGTTGTGACTTTGGAACAATATATAGTAATTATTTTTTAATGATGAATGAAAGATTCAAGTGCTGTCACGCACAATCGGGACCTCATCAAAACACCAGGGTTTCTAGTTTGACCGTTGGAAATAATGGTCAGGAGACCCTACACGACCATTTAGTTCACAAGATATTTGAAGATATTGATGGTTTGAAAAGGTCCATCTGGTTTATGTCACCTGTGTCGGCGACACGTGTCTCATCGGTTCGTGATCCAGAACTAAATTCCAGGTTGGGGGATTTTATGTCTATTACGGATATGAGTGAGGATTTACAAAAGTCAACAGAAGACAAAGTTGACAAAGTCATTGAACCAGATCTAAGTGAAATAGAGGCTGATTTAAAGCCTTCAGGTATTAATAGTGATACATGCAGTAGTAGAGCTTTTAGTCCAGGTGATTTGTCAATTAACTATTGTGTAAAATGTCCTGTAAGAATACTTAATAATACAAGTGAAGTGGAACAAGGTGAAAAAGTGTTGAATTGTGTTCCTGGGTCATCTAATTGTCAAAGTACCTACAGGCAACCTTGTGTTGGGAGGCGTATTATAGCTAATTTTAACCAGGTAACTCATGTGAGAAGTACAAATAACCTGAAGGATAAAGTCAATCATCTAGTGATTAGTGGTTCAAATAAACAAGGTAAACTTCACTCCCACACCACCAATATATGTGGGTCAACAATGGAAGGCAAAGCAGTGCTATCACATAGTAATAATTCACCGTTTATTAAAAATCTTCAAATAACTGATGATTCCCAACAGTTGTGTGATAATCCGTTATTAAAGATGGAAAATTTGACGGAGATTAACAACATGGATATACTGTCAGATGTCAACCATAACACATCCACGGAAAATAATAGTTTGAAAGAAAACGAGGAATTAACAAACAATAATACTACCCCTACTTTAAATGAAGAAGACGAGAAAATGTTTCAGTTTACTGACCCCCCTGTGTGTGATTGTGATGATTGTATGTTAGAGAATATAGACGTCAAACCAGCTGTTGATGTTATTATTAATAGGGTAAATTACTTAATATTTTGGTTTTATTTTAGATTTAAGATAACATAATAATATATTTGTAATAGCAATGTATATACTGGATATCAGAACAGGTATATGTATGTACATGTATGCAGCCAAATTTATTTTTTAACATTTTGTCCAATAATTATGTTTGTAAATAATACACACATCATGTATATGCCACCACAATATAACTGAAATATTGTTGAAAGTGGTGTTAAACACCATCAAACAAACACATGTAATGATGTATATGAACTTTGTTTAATTTTGTGTCTAACATATTTTAGGGCACATATAATAGGTGTATATATGAGGCTATTTATTAATTATTGAGGGAAAATCTATTGTTCTATGAGTATGTTATTCTTTGCATTGGCTGACTGAAGTTTATCACAGATTTAATTTTTATGCTTGATTTAAAAAGGCTTTGTGGAGCAAAAACACATGTAACAAAGACTAGCATTATTAAGAGTTAAAATGTAATAAGAGTTACATATATATTTTATTTAAAATGTAAACATCACAGAAAAGTAGATTTTAAAGTTCTTGTTTTTTTTCCAACACAAAGAAAAGAATGAGTTACCACCTACATACAGATCTGTCAAAACATGAAAATAAAAATAAACTTTGTGTTGGAAAAAAAACATGAACTTTAAAATCTACTTTTCTGTGATGTTTACATTTTAAATAAAATATTTGGCATCATGTTAAAATATAATACACATTTTTTGTACATTACCTCAAAAGAAGATTAAATAAAATAATGGAATACAAATATATGTACTGTACATGTATATAACATGTACACAAGCTACTTAGAAATAGTTGTCAAACCATTCTATATAAAACTTGAGTTAATTGAAAAGTCATATTGTCTTGTAATATTTATACCACAGTTTTCAGAGTTAAACGGTTAAACAATCGAATGCAAAACATGAGATTGTTTAACCGTTTTAGCTTGAAAATCCATAGTATAAATGATTTGGAAAATGAAGCCATGTAATATTCCATGTAGGTCGTTGATTATTGCACAGCACTCTGAGAGTAATAAAACTACAGCCCAGAATTAAAGTGTGCAATATCTGGTATCTGTGTGTATTATTTCATAGTTCTTTAGTAGTTGTTGCTTACATTCTGGTATACAAACCATAAAAAGATCAAAGGAAAATATTCCATTCCTGTTACAATCTTTTCTTGTTTTCCCCTTTATGCATCTTAATTATATGCCTTAAATAGAACATTTCTTCTTGGCAAAGAAAATATTTAATGTTTGAGTAAGGTAATAATTAGCTGTGATAGAACCAGGGTCTACTTATATATACATATTTACATTATTGTATATGAAGATCTACAATGGCATAGGTATGGCAATTCATATTTCTGTATATACAGTCAAGCCTGCCTATGTGGTCACCTCTTTAAGCAGTCACCTTTTTCTTGTCCTGTCATAGAAAATTTCATATGTATTGAATCTTTTTAAGAGGTCAACTGTCTTATAATATCACTTTTTCTTTGTCCCAAAGGTGACCTCTTAATACAGGCTTGATTATGTACTTTTTTTTTTTTCATTTTTTGTACATATACAAAAATGTACATGTAGATACTTGTAACAAATATTATTTCATATTTGGGGGTTATGACCTGTTGGTCATAAAACTTCCTAGTCAAATGCTTGACCTACATCTATATACATCATTATATGTACTTCAATTGGTGTTTTTTTCAGACTAAATAAGTGATTGCATGCATGCAAACTTAAGGTATTTAGTCTGCTAGAGGTATAATGCACAAGGCTAAGCTTACTGGGGGTACTAAAGGATTTATCTCACACATAAAATATTTATGTTTTAAAAACAAATCCTAGCTAATAATTGGCCCACTGTCAAACTGTAGTGTAGCTATATAGGTGTATTGTGTCTTTATGAGATTTATGTGGATTCTCCACAAAACGGGGAACCTCCTGCATCATACAAATAAATTTGACATTTAAAATCACTAATTATACCTATTTTGTTTAATTTGGAAGCAATTATGCCCAATTCCATCAAATTGGTTAAAATTTCAAAAGTAATTAAATGTGTGGTTGTAAATAATTCTTATGACATTTATATAAGGGTAATAACAAAATTACCGAACTCCGAACAATCTTACAAAGGGAAAGTCAAAACTCATAAGTATATAAACAGACAAAATCAGTCAACAACCGGAAAACTGTGAAAACCGTAATGACCCTCACTTGGTACAGGCATTTCTAAAGAAATGGTGGGTTGAATCAGATTTTAAAGCGCCAAACCTCCCCCTTTCTTAAAATAGTTCTTTATACTCCCTAATGGATAGGAAATTGAATTTTACTTAAAAGATACAAATTTTGTAATAAGATTGTACATAATTATTTGTAGTACAATTTGTATATCATGCACTCTTAGTCTTATATACATGTACCACATGATGCTGATAGTATTGAAAATGACAGCACAAGGGATCAGAAATTAACGTCTGATCACAGAAATTAATGTCTGGTCAAAGTGATTAAGATTAGGATTATGGGTGATGGTCATTATTAATTATGTAGTTATAATTAGAGCAAACCAGAGTGCCCAGAGAAAACCATTGACCTTCCGTAAGTGACGGACAGATTTGATCAAAGTCAGTAACAACAGTGGTGATAGAAACTGCATTGCATATGTACAATTCATGACTGCGATACAAATGCAGCCACAGAGGCCCCCAGAAAAACCCCCATTAATATTACCTGTAGTTGTTTGTTACTAATTTGTAATTAATGAGTGAAGTATAATAAACAAACATGTCAGTGCCCTAAGGTTTTTACCAATGACAATATATATATATATATATATCAATTGACAGATTAAAAGATATCAGTCCCACTCAAAATTATCACCTGTCATGTGTGTTGAAGTGTATATTGTATACATTGGGAATCTGGGGCAAGCTTTGTCAAAATCGTTCAACAGTACATTGTACATATTTTAACTTTTAAAGTCATTTTTTAAACTGATCTAACAGATCACTTGGCATCCATCATCATTTTAATCTTATGAAAAATTGCAGGACCAGCTTGTCAGGAATGTGATTAGACAGTCCTTGACAAAATGAGAAAATTAATATAACACCTTTTCTCAGAAACTACAAACTTAATTGAACCAAACATATGTGAATGATTATTTGATGGTCAGAAACAATATTTATATTTATTTATTTATGTCAAGAGAAAATCCAAGGTGGCTGCCAACCTGCTTCTAACATTGGACTCTACGTGGAAAAAGATTTAAAAGTTTTCTTTGAAGCCACTTATAACCATTTGACATGAAACTTAGTTCCTTAGGGTATATTTATCAGATTTGAGTGTTAATGTCAATGTAAAATTCAAGATGGCCACCATTGCATAACATGTACATTGTATAGTTTAAGTATCCTATAGGATAAAGATTGCAAAACTTTTTCACAGAAACTACAATCTTGATTAAATCTTAATTGTATATGAATGATCAGTGTTTTTTCCCCCAATATGGATAAGAAATTCAAGGTGGATCCCACTGTAGTTTAACATACATGTAGTACCTCAATATTTTAAAAACCATGAGAAAACTTTTCATGGATAATAAACAGATAATTTACCTAAGTGAGCCTCTAGCTTATGATCACAATCTTGTGGTCAGGACAGAGGATCACATTTTGAATTTTTATACAGTTAGGGTCTAATTCATGTAAGTTGGGTTGGTTGGCAGGTATATTTTATGTGTGAGACCCCCTAGATTCAGTGACAAATTTTCTTATGTATCTACACTCATGTCACACAGAGTGGTCTTATCATGGTTTGAGGATAGAGCTTGATTTATTGCTTATAATGGGGACAGAATTAAAACCAGCCATAAAATTGATATACAATGTATATATATATATATAGATATATATTTTTTTCTTTCTCTAAAGTAATGGTTAGGTGGAGGAGGGTTCATATTGAAATCACCCATAAAAAGTAAAATTTCTATTATGAAACACTTATGATAGTAAAAAACCAATTAAACATTTTTATTTCAATTGCTCTGCACACATTTATAATTTATGAAATACAAATGTATATCTCAACTCCACCTACAAATCAAATAAACACTTACAGGACATTTTGTTTGAAGTTGAAATATCCAATTATTGTATGGATACAACCACTTTGACCCAGCTTTAATACTGAGAAAACAAATTTTTATTGTTGTTAACAAATAATATTTTGTAAGATAAATCGGTTAACTCTCAGTTTATCAAATTGTAAACAAAAGATTTTATCTTATTGTTGTATGGGGAATTACTGTCTGTACCTTCATGTGAGATCTGTAGGTCATATTAGAAAATTTATATCAAAATAGTTTATACTAAATACATGAGGACAAAACGCAGTGTACATAGACTATTTTATTTTTCTATGAATTAATTTCCAGTCCCTCAGATGAGGACAATAATTTGGGTAGTTTAATGTACATACATGTAGCTAGGCTATGCACATTCTAATATAGAAATTTGTTTAGGTCAATTTTTGAATTTATTTGTCTGGTCTAGCTTTGCATACATTTTCCTTTGGTGATCTCTTGAAAAAAACTAATAAAAAACTAAATTTGTAAGAGTGTCATGAAAATATTAAAATGTTCTACTTATTATAAGTACAAATGAAAAACAATATATCTTGTCAGGAGAACTTTTTAGTAATGTTGCTAGATTTTGCTAATGTGTGATATGAATACAATGAGCCTTGACTGTATAAACTTGACTATACATTGTAGTTTGGCCTTCACTGTAAATACAAATGTGTAAGTGTGGGACTATATATGGAGCCTTGATGTACATGTATAGACAAATATATACACTGTACACATATAACTTTATTGATCCTTTGGTCTTTACTATCACTGTAATTTCTAATACTTGGTCAATTGCTGTCATATAGTTGTCATTAAGTAAGGTATGTGTACCGTTATATAGAAATTCAAAACATAAAATTATACAGTCGTGTCTTTTATATACATGTATATGTACATGCCAGAATGTATGTAAATATGTCCAGGTACAAATATACATGTAGTGTAGGTGTAGGTTAACAAATGTTTTTGACAAGTAATAACTGCAATATAATTTAGAGGTCATCATGACATAGATATTTTATATTATACATAGATGTATGTTATAGATAATTTTCTTTGATGTTTCCTGATCAGTAATATCATTTCTATCTATTGTTCATAATTCTATCATTCCATTAATGTTTTCTACTAATTATACCCCCACTCATAGAGAGGGGGCTATATCGGAATCACCTTGTCTGTCTGTCCATCCGTCTGTACGTCTGTTTGTCCGTCCGTTCACACTTTCGTAACAGATATCTCAGCTTCTACTGAAAGAAATGATTTTATATGTGATATATGGCTTTGGCATGGTGACTTGTACTGTGTCTCCCCTTTCCAGGCTTACCGCACATCTACTTCTTGTTTACCACGTGACTTAGAATTTTTCATGTTTGCCGTAATGAAAACTTTCGTAACAGATATCTCAGCTTCTACTGGAAGAAATGATTTTATATTTGATATGTGGCTTTGGCATGGTGACTTGTACCGTGTCTCCCCTTTCCAGGTTTACTACACATCTACTTCCTGTTTACCGTGTAACTTAAGAATTTTTCATGTTTTTACAGCATTTTCTGATAATGAGTGTTGAGATATATACAAATTTGACACAAATGAATGAGTGGGGGTATTCTTAGCACGACGTAGTGTGCAACATCTTGTTATTATATGGATGCATTATATGATATATTTTATATTTCCCGCTAGAGGTTATAAGCCAACAATACAATCAATCAATCTATCTACATATTATTCCAACAATATAGCTTTTAGGTGTTGGGTTAAGATGCAAGTGATATGATAAAGGATCTATTTTAGGTATTTTGAACTGGATATATCACAACATGCATCAAATTTTCAAAAATACCCTATAAAATCACACTTTGACTTTCTTTAAAACATTTTCAAGGATTAATAAGTTAAACACAAATAATTCAAAGTTTTGACTTCATAGTTTGCAGTTTGCTATAAATATATAGTAAACTGTGACATCAGTTATTCAATTTTGTGTTATTCTCTGTAATGAAACTGTAGAATATTCTGCTTTTAATAGTTTTTATTTCATGTAAATTGGACAAGAGAGAAACTCTTGAGAAAGTCTGTTTTTATATGAATATGTCGAGTTTTATAAAAAAAAATTGACATATTTGTGGTACTATAGTGTATGCTGAAAGAATATCTCCATGTCAAGTTTGCTTTCTGAGGATTCTTTGTTTCTGAAAACATGCCCTGAAATAATTAAATTTAGTAATGCTGAATATTTAAGCATCTTTCTTATAGAAGTGGCAACTAAAAGATACATTAATTTATGATACTTTTTTTTTATTGAAAGCTTTTTTAATTTCATACTTGTATGTATTTTTTTTAACTTTTCGCAGATCATCCATTGATCTTAACAAATATATATGGGAATTGTAACATAAGCAAGTTTAAGTACATACATGTACAAATATACATGTATCACTCATTTTAAATACTGGTAATACAAGGATCTCTAGCTTTATCCGTTATTCATAACTTGACTTGTCAGCTCACCTTGCCAAAGGCAATGTGAGCTTTTGCCATCACTTGGTGTCCGTCGTCCGTTAACTTTTCACATTTTAATCTTCTCCTCTGAAACCCCTTAGCCAAAGGAAGTGAAACTTGATAGGAAGCATCTATGGAAAGTCCTCTCTAAAGGTTGCTCATTTTATCTCGATCAATTAACAAACATGGCCGCCATAGGCAATTCTTGTTTCTGATTGGCCGATTTAAAAAAATCTTCTCCTCTGAAATCGCTTGCCCAAATGAACTGAAACTTGGTAGGAAGCATCTATGGCATGTCCTCTATAAAGATTACTAATTTATTTCCGATCCGTTAACAAACATGGCCACCACAGGCAATTCTTGTTTCTGATTGGTTGATTTCTAAAAAAATTGTATCCTCTGAAACCGCTTGGCCAAGTGAATCGAAACTTGGTAGAAAGCATCTATGGAAGGTCCTCTATAAAGATTGCGGATTTAGTTCTGATCCATTAACAAACATGGCCACCACAGGCAATTCTTGTTTCTGATTGGTTGATTTCTATAAAATCTTTTTCTCTGAAACCGCTTTGCCAAATGAATCAAAATTTGGTAGGAAGCATCCTTGGAAGGTCATCTATAAAGATTGTGCATTTAGTTCCCATCCATTAATAAACATGGCCACCACAGGCCATTCTTGTTTCTGATTGGTCGATTTCTAAAAATCTTTTTCTCTGTAACTGCTTAGCCAAATGAACCGAAACTTGGTGGGAAGCACCTATGGAAGGTTCTGTATTAAGTTTCCTCAAAGCAGAATGAAAGGTGAGCGACACAGGCTCAGCCCACTGAGCCACTAGTTTTTTTTCACGGTTAATAATTAAGTGTACAGTAATTCCGAAGGTTTACCGGAACTCCGAACCAAAAGTCTGACGACCGATTCGGTAATTATCTGCAATTGTATTTCTCATGTTTTAATACTGCCACGATCTGCTCTTTGTCGGTAAGAAGTGTTGAAGCCTAGATTTGTTTAATTTCGTTCAATAATAAACAACATTGGTGCCATTTTAAAGGGGATGCAACCTGACATTGTGCTATGGGAAATGTTGACCTAACTTTTTGTCCGAAGCTATCATTAAATTTTTTCTCATTTCTGTGACATAAATCATAGTTCTCATGTTTAATGTGTTCACATTTGCGAATGTTGGCCATTCAAAATTCGTTAAAATGCACGAGGACGCTTCACACATTTTTATCCATCCACATTGATATTTTATACTCGACACCGGTGTCATATGGTATTTTGAACTCCATGGTAAATTGACCCTGGGGTCAATTTTCATCCATGGTATATTGAACCCCCTTATTGAAAACTGAACCCCCATGGTATTTTGACCCCCCCCCATTTCTAATCAAGAGATAGGCAGGGAGGTTCAAATATCATGTCGATATTCCATGGGTAAGGGGGGTCAAAATACCATGGATAGGGGGGTCGATATACCATGGGTAAGGGGGTCAATATACCATGGGTAAGGGGGTCGATATATCATGGATAGGGGGGTCAAAATACCATGGGTAGGGGGTCAATATTCCATGGGTAGGGGGGTCTAAATATCATGGGATATACCAAGGGTAGGGGGGTCGATATTCCATGGGTAGGGGGGGGGGGTCAAAATACTATGGGTAGGGGGGTCAAAATACCATGGGATATACCATGGGTAGGGGGGTCAAAATACCATGGGTAGGGAGTTGATATACCATGGGTAGGGGGGGGTCGATATACCATGGGTAGGGGGGTCAATATACCATGGATAGGGGATCAATATACCATGGGTAGGGGGGTCAAAATACCATGGGTAGGGGGGTCGATATTCCATGCATGGATACAGGGGGGAGCAAAATACCATGGGTAGAATTCCAATTCAGTAATTACTGTTATAATGTAATGCAAAATTGAGACAGCAATTAGAGCTTCCTTCTAATATTCATTCAGTCTTACACATGTAGTAAACATTATTACATGTATTAACACATCTTAAAAATGTATCAAATAATCTCAATTAACATCCTGTCAAAAGTTTATTGTGGATAATAAACTACATTTCTGTAGTTCAGTTAACCTGTGCTACAGATATAAAGAGTAATTAAGGTCTTATTATGACACCAATAATTACCAGTTCTACTTTCACACCTTTTCAATGGACTAATCTGTTTTTAGTGAAAAGTAGCATTGTTTTTTGACAAATAAAATATGTGTAATTAAAGTATATACAAAAAAAAATGTAGATACAAAAAGGATTTCCATGAATTTAATCTTGTAATGTCTTTCTTCTTTAATATTAAATAAAAAATTATGTGGAAAGGACATACCATAAATGTAATTTTGAAAGTTGTCTCATGATAAGACAATGTATGATTTTGAAAGAATGTTGTTTTTGAAAACTAGAATATTTAAATGATATTATTTGTGTTTACAAATATATACATGTATCAAATCATATGAAGCCATTATTTTTTTAACAACAGCATAGTTTTGATTAAAATTAAAATTAGAAAACTGTAGAATAATTTCTTAATATTATTAGATTTTAATCAAGAATTAATTTCACTTTTTTTAACATTTGAATAGCAAACATATCTTTATTTCTTATTTATATTTATAAACCTTTCTACACTATTTTTTTAATAAATCTTATGAAAAACATACATTATACAATGTATATTATACAAATATAGCCTTCCATTGAGGTCAATACATGGATTTATAGACCTATAAATATATATGGACCGAGGACGAAGTTCGAGGTCGATATATATTTTTAGGTCTATAAATCCATGGTAGGCCATAATTGTTTTATCATTTTTCAATATTAATTTATGAATTATTATTTAACCACATATTATTCCAAAAGATTGAAAATACTAAGTAAACAAGTAAACCTTTATTTATAAAGGGAATCTCCGCGAAACCAATTTTAAGAAATATACAGGGGTTAATAAATCCCCTAGCCCGACGCCCGGGGCTAGTAATTTCCACATTTGGGCTAGCTGAAATAATCAGCTGTATGCCTGACGGGCTAGTAAAAATATATATCGGATATTGACAAACTTGTCAATATTCGCGTATCTACTTATATTCATATATGTTATATGTTGTTTAATCAGCAACAATGTTTTATTTATTCAACCGCTAGCTTTTTGTCGAAATTGAGAGCAAAGAAGGTAGAAAAACTGCGTATTCTCGTCATAAAACAGCTTCAACACATGACGGCTTACCGGAAATTTCGAAAATGAAATACCGGAATAGGATTCCGGAACCGGGAACGACTATTTCCGGTTTTGCCGATAGTCAAAAAAATTTGTTTTTAATGCAGACCAATCCTAGATTTTTTTGACATGTGACCATAAACACACATATTATTATTTTTTGGCCTTACAGTGACCTGAACTGTGAAAAATAAGTGAAAATAAAACGCAATACCAGATCTGAAAAGAAAGATAGTTAAACTAATATACATTGTACATGTTGTACAAGGGTTCATGAAATCACGGTATTGACCAGGACTAGTGGTTCATAGATTCGGGCTAGTAATATTTGGGAGTATGCTAACCCTGGGCTAGTGAGGTGGTCCAAGATTTGTTATCCCCTGATATATCAGATTCATGATATACAAATTTTGAAATTTTGAAAATTTTCTTAAAATTCTTTGAGAATTTTGAAAAATTTTGAATTCTTAACAAACATTTTTTGAAATCTTATGAAATTTGTTAGTTTTGAAATTTTATGAAAATTTTGTAATTTTTTGAAAATTTTGAAATATTGAATTTTTATAATATTTTTGAAATTTTGAAATTTTATTACCCCCTACCCATAGTATATATTGAACCCCCTACCCATGGTATTTTGACCCCCCCTACCCATGGTATATCGACCCCCCCTACCCATGATATATTGACCCCCCTACCCATGGTATATCGACCCCCCTACTCATGGTATATCGACCCCCCAACCCATGGTATTTTGACCCCCCTACCCATGGAATATCGACCCCCCTACCTGTGTTATATCAAACCCTCTCTTATGGTATTATGAACTTCTCTCTTTTGGTAGAAATGAGGGGGGTTCAATTTACCATGAGGAGGTTCAAAATACAATGACAAAAAATTAACCCCGGGGTCAAAATACCATATGGAAAATTGAACCCAGGGTCAAAATATCATGTAAATTGCAATTTACCATGGAGTTCAAAATACCATATGACACCGGGTTAATATTACGATCTATCGAACTGTTTATTTACATACATGTACATGTGTAAACATAAATGCCTATGCAATTAAAAAATAGACTGAACTACAGTAACCTTATTCAATTGTTGCAATCTGATTTAAGGTCTGACAAATAATAACTACATTTTTGACTACCAGTGTTCATGACAATACGTTTGTGCTATATTTTCATTATCTAGGCTCTAGCTATATATAGTTAGACCGTTCAGCTAATTGGCAGAGACATCTTTCTTCTGCTGAAGATAACACAGATATGAGTTATTACCATTTGTGTGGTATTAGATCACAGTAATATTTCAAAAGGAAAAAAAGGGGGAGGGTACTTGTTAAAAAAAGCACAGGTATGCAAGACTCCAATAGTCAAAATACATGTAGACAGAAATAAATACTTGATTAAAGGTTTTGCTTGATGCTCTGGGGAAAAGAGTCATTCTTTGCCTCTTCATCGTCTTGTCTGCACTTAGAATAACTTGAATTTTAACTGATCAAATACCACAACTTGGCACAAGCACAAAATTATTAACATTTTGTAAGTATCTGACTCTTGTCAATTTTTTTCGGTCTGGTAAAAGTTGGTTTGGTCTGGTAATTTTTTTTCTATTACCAGCCCGAATGTCCTGTAAAAGTAAAAACACCTTGGGAAACACTGGTGTATCATCTGACCTTAAAACATGTTCTACGTCATAGTAACACTTACGTAAACCTACGTGTATTACCTACAAAGTTACATGAGTATATTCTGTGTTTTATACTTTATACCCAATAATAAATATATGTTTTGTCTGTCATATTAACTGTTGGTTTTGACAAGTTCAGATTGATGATATGAAGACACAAAATATAAATAAAGTATTTAATGTCAAACAGTATATGTAGGAGGACATGATCTTGTCACAGTAATATCAGTTTGGTCCTTGTCAAAACTAGCACCGCAAAGATGTCGACCAAACGAACAAGACAGAAAATTTGTAAAATTGGATATCAGGAAAACTTTATAATTGTCCCTGATGCAGATGATTTTGATCAGGTAAAATATTTTTCTATTCTATATAATTATATCAACTTCTTTAGTCATTCTGTTTTGTTATCAAATTAAAGTTTTTATGTTACATGTACTGGTAACTGGATTTTCCATATTGAATTATTAATTGCTGGACTTTCAAAAATACATATAGTTGAAATGTATCAAAGACTGTTAAAAATGATATGAATTGACAACCACTGGACTTTTAAAACACCTTAAATAGATTTGATTGTTCATATTTTCTTCACAATTTCCAGAAAATTGACCCAATTGCCAATCACAGAGAGCAGAGACATTTTAGTATGGTGCAGCATAATGCCTTCCATTTCCAGCACCATGCTGTACCTCACAATGGAAGTGTCTACGCTCTTGTTCAGTTATAGGGGTTAAATAGCAGTATTAGAATCAACACAAATAGTTTTATTAACATTGATAATAGCTGACAATCGTTCTTCATTCATGTTGCCCTCTGAAATCATAAAATGTTGCATTAATACCATGTCTTATGGACTTTCTTGGAATGATAAGTACATTAATTCAGCATTTACAGAGGGCAATAAGTAATCCAGCCTGCAAACCATTGGGCAGGAATTAAAGTCCAGCTTATGCTATATGGGCAGAATATTTTGGTTTTATAATAAGGATTTTTCTGTGGTATTTTGATGATGCACTATTACATTTTCCGTTATAATATATTTTGTAATTAGAATTATTTCCATCTTTTTGTCACACATTGTTATTTTGAAGTGCCTGCTTTATTAGTCATGTTTTTATTTCCACAATATTTATAATACTGTAATGATATGAGGTATTTATTTCTACACATTGTATAAAAACAAAATATTTTCACAATAAAAATTGTCACATCTTCAAATGTCAAGGTCATATGACTTCCCTGTTCATGTCAGTTTCTAATACAAGTTGCAATTCTTAATTTGAATTCATATCAGAGATTAAATTAATTTATAGTTATGTATACCTCCTACACCAGGAAGTAAAATGTCTATATCATGACTACAGAAACATCTAGTCTTCTAATTATGGTCTATATCTAATAATATTGTTTATTTATAAATTGTAAGACTATAAGAATTTACTGATTGTGATTATCTACAGTTAATGGTTTGTATTGAACACTGTTCTAATTTACTTCTGGTAAGGTATATCAAGCAACTGCTGATATACTGGGCTATGCATATTCTATGTACAAATTAAACTGCTGTTCATGTATACTGGCTATTGCATAGACAAACTGCTGTTCATGTATACTGGTTATTGTATGGACAAACTGCTGTTCATGTATACTGGCTATTGTATAGACAAACTGCTGTTCATGTATACTGGCTATTGTATGGACAAACTGCTGTTCATGTATACTGGCTATTGTATGAACAAACTGCTGTTCATGTATACTGGCTATTGTATAGACAAACTGCTGTTCATGTATACTGGCTATTGTATAGACAAACTGCTGTTCATGTATACTGGCTATTGTATAGACAAACTGCTGTTCATGTATACTGGCTATTGTATAGACAAACTGCTGTTCATGTATACTGGCTATTGTATAGACAAACTGCTGTTCATGTATACTGGCTATTGTATAGACAAACTGCTGTTCATGTATACTGGTTATTGTATAGACAAACTGCTGTTCATGTATACTGGTTATTGTATGGACAAACTACTGTTCATGAATACTGGTTATTGTATGTACAAACCACTGTCCATGTTTACTGGTTATTGTACGAATAAACTGCTGTTCATGTATACTGGTTATTGTATGGACAAACTGCTGTTCATGTATACTGGCTATGGTATGGACAAACTACTGTTCATGTATACTGGTTAGTGTGGGTTTGTACAAATGGCTATTCAGTTGATATACTGGTTATTGCATGGACAAACAACTTCATGTGTGCTGGTTATGGTATATACAAACCATTGTCCATGTATACAGGTTATTGTATGGACAAGTTACTGTTCATGTATACTGGTTAGGGTATGGACAAACTGCTGTTCATGTATACTGGTTATTGTATGGACAAACTGCTGTTAATGTATACTGGCTATTGTATGGACACACTGCTGTTCATGTATACTGGTTATTATATGGACAAACTGCTATTTATGTATACTGGTTAGTGTGGGTCTATACAAACTGCTGTTCAGTTGGTATATTGATTAGGATATGAACAAACTGCTGTTCATGTATACTGGTTATTGCATGGACAAGCTACTGTCCTTGTTGAACTTGTATACTGGTTATGGCATGGACAAACTGCTGTCCTTGTATATTTACTGGTTGTGTTCTATATATATTACAAACTGCTGTCCAGGATGTCATTTATTATCATTTGCTGTATTAATGTATATTGCTGTTAATGACTTCTGATTCTTTTTCTCAGATATAGTTATACTACAATAATACCAATAAAAGAGAAGAAATTTTATAAATGTCTCGATTCATGAAATAAATACATTCAGTATTATTTTATATAGATGGCATGTTTTTTAAGTTATGAATGTCTAATTTATATGTAGATGTCCAAAGATGAGTATAAAATACTGTAATAAAAACTCACAAGGCAAATTGATAAGATTCAAATATCAGAATTTACAGATTCATTGTGCTATTATATGTACTGTGAGGGTGTTAGCTCTAACTTATCTATCACCTGCTTATTATGTTCTTGTGATGCACCAATGGATTTTAACAAAAGAGGGTAAATAAGGGGGACAACTCATTCCCTACTTGTTGCTATCAGTTTTGTAAATATTCTACAATTTGAATGTATTTCATGTCAGTTTAAGCCATTTGTAATCAATATAAAATTTGCAGATCTCGGGGGGGAATTTTATTGTTATTTTCTATTTTTATTTATTGTCATGAATAATGGATGAATATAGATTTTATAGTCATGCAAATAATGGCTTTAGTATAATTACCAGTGAGATACCTGTGGATTCCTAAATTCACCTCACATCCAATGACGTTATGAAATTCTAATTTTGACTTTGTATGCTAAATGTAAATTAAAATCGTGCATTTAAGAAATTGTGAAGGTGTGGTTATATTGTCAAACACTAAATGCATTTTATTAAAATAAATTCATATGTAAGAAACTATATATTAGACATTCAAGTTAACTATTGACTAAAATAGAACAAACCAAGGTCATCTTTGTTTAAAACATCAATAAGATATCCTTTGAAAACAACATTGATACATGTACATGTACCATATGTTGTATCTCTCTATATCTTCTGTAATATGATAACATATGAATTAGGCCATGCACAAATTAGAATACAATAGGTCTATTATAGTTATACAGTGAAATCTGTTTATACCAAACAATGAATAATCAGGGTAGCTGTACAGTGAAATCTGTTTATACCAAACAATGAATAATCAGGGTAGCTGTATAAATATATCCTGTATTGAAACCTTTTGGTTACTTAAGACTGTTGTATTGAAGCCTTTTTGGTTATTTTAGACTTTTAGACTGTTGTATTGAAGCCTTTTGGTTATTTTAGACTGTTGTATTGAAGCCTTTTGGTTATTTTAGACTGTTGTATTGAAGCCTTTTTGGTTATTTTAGACTTTTAGACTGTTGTATTGGAGCCTTTTGGTTATTTTAGACTGTTGTATTGAAGCCTTTTTTGGTTATTTTAGACTTTTAGACTGTTGCATTGAAGCCTTTTGGTTATTTTAGACTGTTGTATTGAAGCCTTTTGGTTATTTTAGACTTTTAGACTGTTGTATTGAAGCCTTTTGGTTATTTTAGACTTTTAGACTTGTATTGAAGCCTTTTGGTTATTTTAGACTTTTAGACTGTTGTATTGAAGCCTTTTTGGTTATTTTAGACTTTTAGGCTGTTGTATTGAAGCCTTTTGGTTATTTTAAACTTTTAGACTGTTGTATTGAAGCCTTTTGGTTATTTTAGACTTTTAGACTGTTGTATTGAAGCCTTTTTGGGACTTTTAGGCTGTTGTATTGAAGCCTTTTGGTTATTTTAGACTATTGTATTGAAGCCTTTTGGTTATTTTAGACTATTGTATTGAAGCCTTTTTGGTACTTTCAGGCTGTTGTATTGAAGCCTTTTGGTTATTTTAAACTTTTAGACTGTTGTATTGAAGCCTTTTGGTTATTTTAGACTTTTAGACTGTTGTATTGAAGCCTTTTTGGGACTTTTAGGCTGTTGTATTGAAGCCTTTTGGTTATTTTAGACTGTTGTATTGAAGCCTTTTGGTTATTTTAGACTATTGTATTGAAGCCTTTTTGATACTTTTCAGGCTGTTGTATTGAAGCCTTTTGGTTATTTTAGACTGTTGTATTGAAGCCTTTTGGTTATTTTAGACTGTTGTATTGAAGCCTTTTTGGGACTTTTAGGCTGTTGTATTGAAGCCTTTTGGTTATTTTAGACTATTGTATTGAAGCCTTTTTGGGACTTTTAGGCTGTTGTATTGAAGCCTTTTGGTTATTTTAGATTATTACCTAATTGTAATTTTTTTCTTGTTTATTAAGTAACTACATATTTTAAGTTATTTTTGCATTTTTTGCTCCCCTGTGATCTATTGACATGTCAATAGTCTTCAAGAGACTATTGCACGACAGACTATTGAACTGACCTTTGAACCTTTTTTCCATTGGACAACAAATTTCAAAACTTCAAAAATTTCAAAAAAATTTCAAAATTTCAAAAATTTCAAAATATTTCAAAATTTCTAAAATAATTTTTTTTTTAAATTTAAGTTCAAAATTTTCAAAAAATGTCAAAACTTCAAAAATTTCAAAAAAATTCTAAAATTTCAGCTTTCATAAAATTTCAAAATTTTAATATTTAAATAATAATATTGAAAAACATATGTAATATAAAAATTTAGGACTTTTTACTCTGTATTCCACTTGTTTATTGTTATCTAATTCAACAAATAAATCATTTTCATCAGTTTTTCTACAATATATGCATGAATATATTTAAGTCATGTTCGCTGCCTTGCTTCTGTTTAATTAGGAAATAAAACAGTTATTTAATGGGTGTGGATGCAATAGACCAAACTATTTGTCCTGAGGTGCTGGGAATGACCAAGTGTTCTATTGCGTTGGCCTCATGCAATAGAACACTTGGTCATTCCCAGCACCTCAGGACAAATAGTTTGGTCTATTGCATCCACACCCATTAAATAACTGTATATTATTACCTAATTGTAAATTTTTTTCTTGTTTATTAAGTAACTACATATTTTAAGATATTTTTGCATTTTTTGCTCCCCTGTGATCTATTGACGCGTCAATAGTCTTCAAGAGACTATTGCACGACAGACTATTGAACTGACCTTTGAACCTTTTTTTCATTGGACAACAAATTTCAAAACTTCAAAAAATTTCAAAATTTAAAACATTTCAAAATATTTCAAAATTTCTAAAATTGTCAGAAAATTTCAAAATTCTAAAATAATTTTGTTTTTTAATTTTAGTTCAAAATTTCAAAATTTTTAAAAAATGTCAAAACTTCAAAAATTTCAAAAAATTTCAAATTTCAAAATTTTTAAAAAAAATTCTAAAATTTCACCTTTCATAAAATTTCAAAATTTTAATATTTAAATAATAATATTGAAAAACATATGTAATATAAAAATTTAGGACTTTTTACTCTGTATTCCACTTGTTTATTGTTATCTAATTCAACAAATAAATCATTTTCATCAGTTTTTCTACAATATATGCATGAATATATTTAAGTCATGTTCGCTACCTTGCTTCTGTTTAATTAGGAAATAAAACAGTTATTTAATGGGTGTGGATACAATAGACCAAACTATTTATCCTTCGGTGCTGGGAATGACCAAGTGTTCTATTGCATTCGGCCGTTGGCCTCATGCAATAGAACACTTGGTCATTCCCAGCACCTCAGGACAAATAGTTTGGTCTATTGCATCCACACCCATTAAATAACTGTATACTGTTGTATTGAAGCCTTTTTGGGACTTTTAGGCTGTTGTATTGAAGCCTTTTGGTTATTTTAGACTGTTGTATTGAAGCCTTTTGGTTATTTTAGACTTGTATTGAAGCCTTTTGGTTACTATAGACCTTTAGACTGTTGTATTGAAGCCTTTTGGTTATTTAGACTTTTAGACTGTTGTATTGAAGCCTTTTGGTTATTTTAGACTGTTTTTAGAGTTTGGGCTGAACTTACATTGTCTATTTCAAATAGATTCATATATAGCTGTTATTGTTAATTGCTGTTTCTACATTCAAGAGTAAAATTTTGCAAAGTCCAAGTGGTCTCTATTGTACACAAACTGTTACAATTTAATTATGAAGCATTATAATTTTATCTGGATACTTCCTCCTCCTCCAACAAATATTAATAATGACATCTTCAGTTTTATAAATGTAGGCACAACCTACACAAGCCTTACTACTAATAGTAATATTTATTATTTGTAAGTAGCTGTCAATTTTGTTCTACAAATAGCCATGATGAATTATGTCCATTTCATGTTTGCTTCTGCTATCTATAGATATTATATGTATCTGTTGATATACAATTACTGGTAGTCACTTCAATGTGTTGGTGTTCTAAATTGAATCACTTGCTATTTATTATTTATTAAGTATTAATACAACTCTATATGGATACCAAACTAGATTTAAGTTTTTGAAGATACCAAAGGAGTAATCAAATATGAAATGAAACTGAATCAAATAATGATTGCTTGCAATTGGCGATTTGCATGGCTATTCTTTAAATAAATACTTTTTTTACAGGATTTTATTGTAGTATTTTTCAGGATTTGTTCATATTGGTAATGGTATCTTTTTATCACTTGCCAGAGTGTTCTATAATAAGATTGTCAGGGTATTTTCTATGTATATCTGAAAATATATATACTGTATATAGGTATTTTTTAGAACATGATTCTGTCCTATTGTACAACATGGTACTATATATAAACTCAGAACTATTTTGCACAGAGACAAAAAAAAATGAATATTGTGTTTTACCTCAAACATTGATATTATTGTAAGTTAACAGATTTTGGGAACTATTTTAGAGGTTTTTTGATTGATAGCGCCATTATATACCTATATTGTGAGCCATACATGAAAACACTATAAAAATCTTGTTACTTATAGACTTTATATACCTGTAAATCTTCTGTTGACATTGTTTTGCTTGACAAAATATTATTCCATGTGTATATTTAAGGAATACTGTTTGTACTCATGATTTACCTGAAAGGTGTAAATTTATGTCAATATTTAGAAAAGCAGTCTTCCTGTTTTATTCTAAGTAAATATTTAAACAAAGTCTTTGTTGATTGTTTCTCTTCATGTAATTAGTTTTTGCTCATTGTTTTTTTTATTGTGTACCTGTTTAAGAATGTTTAACATGTATCAGGTTTTGATTTGAGTACTATTAAAGGCATGCTTGCAACAACCTGGGAAAAAGTTTTTAAGATTGAAATGTATATTGGTATGCAACTAAACAAAGGGATACATTTTAATATCATGAAATCCTAGACCCCTACCCCAAACCTGACAAGCTAGGTCATATGAAAAAAACTTTTGTGCATTTTTTTTTAATCAATTATGCAGGTAGATGTTTTAGCATTATATATTTTTAGCTCACCTTGCCAAAGGCAATGTGAGCTTTTGCCATCACTTGGTGTCCGTCGTCCGTTAACATTTCACATTTTAATCTTCTCCTCTGAAACCGCAAAGCCAATTGATCTGAAACTTGGTAGGAAGCATCTATGGAAGGTCCTCTGTAAAGATTGCTCTTTTCGTCCCGATCCATTAACAAACATGGCCACCACAGGCAATTCTTGTTTCTGATTGGCCGATTTAAAAACATCTTCTCCTTTGAAACCACTGGCCAAATGAAGCGAAACTTGGTAGGAAGCATCTATGGAAGGTCCTCTATAAAGATTGTTCATTTTTTCCCATCGGTTAGCAAACCTGGCCGCCACAAGCAATGCTTGTTTCTGATTGGTTGATTTCTAAAAAATCTTCTCCTCTGTTAAAAGAAAGATATCTCTTGCCATTATCTCCCTTAGAAATTAACTAATGCTGATATAGTTTTAACATGTTTATTCTATACATTACAAGTAAGTATTCACATTTTAATATTCTTTTTAGCAAACCTTGCCAAAGGCAATATGAGCTTTTGCTATCACTTGGTGTCTGTCGTCTGTCATCCGTTTACTTTTCACATTTTAATCTTCTCATCTGAAAACCCTCAGCCAAATGAACTGAAACTTGGTAGGAAGCATCTATGGAAGGTCCTCTCTAAGGAGTGCACATTTTGTTATGATCCATTACCAAACATGGCTGCCACAGGCAATTCTTGTTTATGATTGGCAGATTAAAAAAAATCTTCTCTTCTGAAACTGCTTGGCCAAATGAACCGAAATTTGGTAGGAAGCATCTATGGAATGTGCTCTATGAAGAGTGCTCATTTCGTCCCGATCGGTTAGCAAACATGGTTTCCACCAAAACTTGGTAGGAATCATCTATGGAATGTCCTCTATGAAGATTGCTCATTTCGTCCCGATCGGTTAGCAAACATGGCTACCACCGAAACTTGGTAGGAAGCATCTATGGAATGTCCTCTATGAAGATTGCTAATTTCGTCCCGATCAGTTAGCAAACATGGCCACCACATGCAATTCTTGTTTCTGATTGGTCGATTTCTAAAAAATCTTCTCCTTTGAAACTGCTTAGCCATATCATATAAACCGAAACTTGGTAGGAAGCATCTACATGTATGGAAGGTTCTGTATATGGAAGGTTCTGTTTTAAGTTTCATCAAAGCAGAATGAAAGGTGAGCAACACAGGCTCAGTCCACTGAGCCTCTATTTTATAAAACCCACATGACTGATTCGTTAGGATTTATTGGTACTGATGGTCGTCTATCAAGTACAAAGTTTGTCATGTTTGATAACATGATGGCAACAGGTGTAGCCTCATACTGGAAATGTTTTTAAATCATATTGTCCCAAACTGATGGATGAATTAAATCTATGCTATTACATTTTTGTACTTCAAATAAATTTTTTTTTTTTTTTTTTTTATCTACATGTAGCTCATGACAGGTCATAAATTCAACATACTCCCTTGCATATTATGTGCATAGTTTTAAATAATGCAATGGTAAATTAATCATTTATATGACATCAAGGTTGGTTGTCTCGAGACTAAAATTTCTGTTGAGATATAGGTATTGCTGCCTTGTTTTCTGAGCATGACAAACAATGGCATCAACAAAGTTTTGTAATAATTCATTATCTAAAGTACTGTTTAATTATACTAATTAAGTTATATATCATGTCACTTTTACTGACTTTTTAATGGTCCACTGACTCTAACGGTTCACTGACTCTTTATGCTATTGCCTTTGTTAGATATTATTATTATATATTATGTTTATATCAAGGTCAGTCGTTCAGTATCTAATCTTCCTAGATATAACTGAAATGTTGTTGAAAGTGGGTTAATACACTATAACCAACCAATCAAATCTTCGTAGGTCCACAAATATGGTCATACATCCACATGTATTCTGTTACATTGAACCACATTTCTAATGGATAAAATTGCAACCAAATCTAAGAACCATCTCATTAGTGCAATTTATGTCCATGTGTATCTATGGTTATGGTTATTTAACGGGTATATGTCCATTTGAGATTAGCTGGAACTTGCATGCACATGTGTTCTATTAATATAGCTTGTATATATAGCTAGAATTGACTGAAGACAATAATGAATTAATCATGTTATTCTTTTATTCTTATCACAATTTAAAGCATTATTGATACAAGGGGATATATTTCACGATTTGAGACCCCTTTTTTTATATGTCTAAAAGCCTGTTTACACAATCAAAGTTTTCTTCAAAAGTTTTTTGACGGAAAATTTGCTCAAAGAAAACTTTGTCAAAGTTATCCCGTTTACATGATCAAAGTTTAGTCAAAGTTTGATCAAAGATTTTATCCAAGTTACATTTCGACTGTAAATTCAAAGACAAACAATATGGCTGAATTAGATCTTGATTGGGAAAAGATGTTTTGATTGGTCAATTCCCATCAAAGTCTGTCAAAGTTTTTAGAAAAATAGACGGGTTGCTATTCTGTCAAAGTTCATCAAAATTCTTTAACCAAGTTTTTGATGGAAAACTTTGATCATATAAACAGGTCATATCTGTAATATTTAAATTGTAATTTACTGTACCTCTTTTGTTTTGTTTCTTACAAATATATCCATATTTATTTATTTTGCAGCAAAGTTCTTGGAAAAAGATAAGAAACATTGTACATTGGTCACCATTTATTCAACAGTTCAAGAAACATCGGTATCCATGGATACAGTTAGCTGGACATCAAGGTTAGTTAGTTTATTGATGGTAGTGGTAGTGAATAAAAATACAGAGAAACATTATGATACATTGTATGTGGATTAAATAACCTAGCTGATACATTGCATATAGAGTCAGATCCCTGGGGTCCAAATTTTATCATATGCAGGTTGCAATGTGGAAAACTGAAGAAAAGAACAATTATCTTAAGAACCAGTAATGGATTTACATTTGTATTTGACATGATTGTCATTATGATACAAACTTGTACAGATAGAAGCCCAAGGGCCTATGGTGTAGTTTTACCACGGAGGATCACAAACTTGTACAAATAGAGGCCCAACGGCCTATGGGGTCTTTCCTCGGAGGATCACAAACTTGTACAAATAGAGGCCCAAGGGCCTATGGGGTCTTTCCTCGAAGGATCACAAACTTTTACAAATAGAGGCCCAAGGGCCTATGGGGTTTTTCCTTGAAGGATCACAAACTTGTACAAATAGAGGCCCAAGGGGCTATGGGGTCTTAACTCTAGGGACCAGAGGTTAACTTGTATTGCTATTGAAAATATTTTTTAAAGTCTTGTTTGCATAGCTACATTGTATGAAAGTGCCATTGAATGAGATATGTAATATAATCGTTTTAAGGATATTCCATATTCAAGCTTGGTCAGATATAGAAAAGTCAACCAGGGTTGTTTGGGATCAGAAACCAGTTCAAAGTTTAAACAATCCTTCAATGAAAAACAGTTTATGAATCATCTTCTTAAGTACCAGGAATGGAATTGAAATTGTATTTGGAATAAAGCATCGATTTGTGATATGAAAAAGTAGTTTTATACTAATAACTGTTCCAGGGACTTTTGGGGCCTAGTCCTGATGGATCAAAAGTTAACATACCGGTATGCTATGATAGGTTATAATTACCAAAAAATCTTCTTTAATAAGCGAGAATATACAGGAATGGATAGTGTTATAGTCCTGTTTATAACTGCAACAATTTTAATACATTTGATCTATTCACATGATTTATTTGTTGGTTTAAATGTCAAGCTAGTTTGGGTTTGGTGGAAAATTGGATAGTAAATCTTAAAGTTAAGATTAAAACAAAATTAAATTGGTATTTGATAGACTTTTATTGCTTTTCTGTTTGAATGACCTTTGGGTGAAATTGAAATTAGTACAATGGTATTTTACATATATTGCTTCATTTTAAATTTAGTTTGATTTTTTTTGTGTGTAATCTTCTTAAAGTTAGAAATCTTAATCAAAACAGCTTACTGTATTATAATTTCAAATATTTTTTTTTTTTGAAAACAGGTTTTTCTGAATTTTAAATATATTACTGATCATGTGAAATTTAAAATATTGACAAGAAATTAAAAAAATCTTGTTATGGTTAAAAACTGAATCGTAAATTGTAGATTTGTGACTGCTGAGAATTCAAATTAAATTTCACTGTTTGAAATAACAAACACTACCGTTCAGGGTAATTTATGTACATATTCAGTCATACTCCTGCTAATCAAATCATTTATTCTTAGTGCAGATAGGGTAAGAAATGATTGCTTGTCAGTTTGATACATGTACCATGTTTTTGACTTGTAATCAATTTAAATAGAAGAGAAACACATGTAGACACTTTATGTCACTGATCGAAGGTGTATTTTTCATTTGAATTGTGTGTTAAATAAACTTTGCTCCATGATAAGACTAGTAATATGGTTACCTGACAGATCTAACCAAACACCTTGTAAAATGATTGGTACTTGTGTTAATACCCAGCACACAGTTTTTAGGAGACAGATCAGAGACTAACATGGATTCAGAATACAGTGTCCTGGCATGGAGATATGTATATTTTTTGTACATACTTCAGTAAGCTAGAACTAAAAATAAATCCATATCAACATGATGGTCTTTAAGGTAGTACAGAGCAGACATAATAAAATATGCAATTCATGAAAATTGCTTGCTTTTGGCCAAGAAAAATTGTAACTCAACAATACTTACTCACTCACTGCATTTTCTGTGTAAAATAAAATGATATGACTACTACTAAGTCTACTGAACTATTGTTGAAAGTGGTGTTAAACCCCATAACCCTACACGTTTCATCCTAACTGATACTTAATTACATGTTAAAGTGTTTTTTTATTGCAGGAAACTTTCAAGCTGGAGAACCTGGTGCTGTATTGAAAAAATATGACCCAAGAGAACAGAAAGCATTTGTAAACTTAATGAAGGATCTTCTTAGACCTTATGTCCCTGATTACAGAGGTGTTGTCTCCAGAAATTCAGATCGTATCCTTTAGATAGTAGTAGTAGTATTATTAGAGTTTTACGTCCGACTCACCTAATCAGGTATTGCGGACAGATTTTTCTTTTTTTTGCAAGCCTTTCGCTTGCTGTTTTCACCCCGTTGTTGTGTGGGTGTTGACGGTCTGTCACCAAGGTCTGTTTCTGTGGTGTAATCTGGGTAGCGATCTATTAATATCCTTTAGATATTTTGTAGAAATGATATTTATACCCCCCGCAACGAAGTTGTAGGGGGATATTCTGGTTTCACCATGTCCGTCTGTCCGTCCGTCCGTCCGTCTGTAGACAAATCCTATGTCGTACGATAACTTGAGTTGTGTTTCTTAGAATCTTTTAAAATTTTATCAGCTGTTTACTGGTGAAGAGAGGATCCCTTTCATTTTTGACGATTTTCACTTTTGCTATTCCAGAGTTATTGGACTTTATATGACGGAAAATAGGATTTTTACCCTATGTCGTACGATAACTTGAGTAGTGTTTCTCATAATGTTTTGAAATTTTATCAGCAGCTTACCGGTGAATAGAGGAGGATCTATTTCATTTTTGACGATTTTCACTTTTGCCGTTCCAGAGTTATTGGACTTAATATGACAGAAAACAGGATTTTTACCCTATGTCGTATGATAACTTGAGTAGTGTTTCTCAGAAGGTTTTGAAATTTTATCAGCAGCTTACCGGTGAAGAGAGGAGGATCTCTTTCATTTTTGGTCGGAACAATCAGTAATGTTTTGGTTATGGAAATAAGTTGGACAGATGTGGAGAGCGGGGGGTATATCTTAGTGAGACAGCTCACAGTAATACTAGTTTAATCTTGGAAATAGCAACGATTTCTTTCATACTTTTGAATGACTGATGCTCTTTGGTGAATGATTAGCCTTGTAATTATATAGAAACAATAAACGAGGCTGAAATAAATTTAGGATAAAATTACCCCTTATTAATGGTCCAATTTCAATTATAGCACTTGCTTGGTTTCTTTTCAATGACTACACAATTAGAATTTCAGTTACCAGTAATGATATTTATTTTGTCTCTTGCAAGAACATTGTCAGTAACACAAACTTGTTTTATTTGATATTAAATCTTAATAGATTTATACTGATAGATACTTGAATGATATTGATAATTGTCTCATTTCATCTTTGTTTCATTTAAAGAAATAAATTGTATTAAATATAAGATATAATGATGAAAAAAGTGTTAAATATTTTAAAAATAATAAAAAAAAAGTTGAGATCTTTAACACACAATAGAATACCTACAACTACAAGATTTATTATGCGAGTATGAATCTCCTTGTGTGATGGATATTAAAATGGGTACAAGAACATACTTAGAGGAAGAATTAGTAAAAGCTAGAGAAAAACCTAAGCTCAGGAAGGTGAGTACTGGTCCATGGATGTCTCCTTTATTAAGGCATTTATTTGAATTTAAAGAAATCCTACTACTAAATTAATTTATCGCTGATTTGTAGATTTCTCCTTTGAATGTTACACACGATAATATATATACAGTCCGACAAAAGTTAAGCACCACCTGACTTGTTTCAATAATATCTTTTCTAATAAGGAACTTATTTCAAATCGGTTTGCTGTTTTCGTTACCTGTACACACATACTTACTTACCTGTGAAACAGGTTATTGATGGATTTTTATTTATGTGTATATGACAGGGTGTGTAAAGTGCCACGTGTACTTTTCAACATTTGTGTTTGCAAACGAAAGCTGATTTTTTTTGTGTAGAGTTTTAAGTTTCATTTTCTATTGGTTTGGTATGGTGCAGCGAAAATTAACCATACCAGAAAGGTGGCAAGCTGTTGGCATGCATAACGGTGGTTTTAGCCATAGAAGGGTGACAGACCACTTCAGGGTTAACCATTCCATCATTGTACGACTGATGCAGCGTTTTCGTCAAATGGGGAATGTTACTGACCGTCCACGTGCAGGTAGACCTCGCAAAACGACGCCGAGAGAGGACCGGCTCATATCCAGACAGGCGCACTTCGTGGTAATTTAGCGTTTGGAGGCCACATTAGCACACACACTTTAATCAGATGCCTCCACCATCAGGGAATGCGAGCGCGACGACCCATAAAACATCCACAGTTGACATTACGTCATTGCCATGCTCGATTTGACTGGTCACATGATCATTTGAGGTGGACTATTCGCACATGGAGACGGGTCCACTGGTCTGATGAAAGTCGTTTTTTGTTACGCCCTACCGACAGTCATGCAAGGGTTTCAGGACAACCACATTTTGGGCACAACTGCTTTTGGGGGTGGGGGTGTAACTGTCTGGGGTTGTTTTTCCTTTGACTGTAAGTTGGACTTGTACGTTCTTGATGGTAATCTGACAGGCCAAAAATACTGTGACAATGTGTTCGCTCCACGCGTAGTCCCCCATTTGGACAATCATGCATTGGCTGACAGGCCAATGTTCATGGACGACAACACTAGGCCACATAGAGCCCGAATTGTACAACATTTTTTACAGCAAGAGGCTGTTCAGACAATTCCATGGCCTGCGATGTCGCCAGACATGAACCCTACAATAGAGCATGTATGGGACTTTATTGGCCGAAAAATTAACCAATGCAATCCAAAATGTCAAAATATTGACGAATTAAGAACTGCTATCTTACAGGAGTGGCAACAGTTCCCCCAAGAACGGCTTAGGCGTCTTGTGCGAAGCATGACGAGGCGTGTTACAGAACTTCACAATAAACGCTGTGGATATACTCGTTATTGATTTTTATGCCTTACACATACATGTACGCACAATAGATGCATTTAAAAGTTCTTAAAATCTGAAGACTGCATTTTAATGCAATGTTAAAAACTTCCATCAAAGACAAACTGGTTTTACGTTTTTCCAGCACCTGTTTTGAACCCCATTTTTGCCACGTCATAGTCATGTCTTTCAGGATGATAAAGACTTCGTAGATTGGTAATTTTAGAGCCCTTTGTGTAGTCTTTTAAGAAGTGTAAGAAAAATGGTGATATCTATTTTATTGTTTTAACAGTATTGATGGAAAAAAATATATCAATAAAAATATAGGGTGGTGCTTAACTTTTGTCGGAGTGTATATTATCAAGCAACAAGCATGATATGAAATTTTATCGTTGATTTCTAATGTGTATCTTTGTGACGTTATATTTAAATAGCTTTGACAAATTCTTGATAACCATACTATCATTGACATATTTTTCTCGAAATAGACTTCTCATCTCATCTCAAATCTCAGACTTGACCTTTGTGATATTGATCTGAGAAATCCATTCTTGCAAACAATCAACAATATTTCATGTAACAGTATATATTTATCTACAATAACAATAAAGATCGATACAAAATATCAAAGTATAGTGGTAGAAAGACAAATGTGAATGGGGTACGTCATTGCCATGATCGTATGGTATTCAGTGGATATCACTACTAAAGTTGTTAGTTTCATTCCTGTCCCTTGTTAGGTGAACTTGATACAAACTTAAGTTTGTCAATAACTAGTGACAGGGCTGTGGTTTTCTATTGGTACACTGGTTTCCTTCGCCAATAAAATTGACGTCCATTATATAACTGAAATATTGTTGAAAGCCCCATTTACCATGGATTAACCTAATACTATAAAATAAAAATAAATATATATAGAATCATTTACCTTAATTACTATAGTTTCATTTCATATAGAGGGCCCGGGTAGCTCAATGAGTTAGGTAGTTGGATTACCTGACAACTCATACAAGCCTATCATCAATATGGCATGAGTTCGCGCCCGGCTTTGTAAATTACAAAAAAGGGTGCACTCGACTTGCAACCACAAGTGATAATGTTTACCAGTTGCTTGCCCATGGTCGGTGGTTCTCTCCGGGTACTCCAGCTTCTACCACCACTAACACTGGTTGCCATGATATAGCTGAAATATTGCTGAAAGTGGCATTAAGCACAATAAATCAAATCAATCATCAATCATTTCATATATATATATTCTGTATATAAAATTGTTTTGAGATTTTTGGTAATTTGTTTATCAATATTTATTTTAATGGATGATTGTTTTATATACAGTGGAAAACATGTTTTGGTGATAAAGATGAGATATTAATAATAATTTTATATTTATGTAAATGTATGTAACACCTGTGAATAAATAAGTTGCTGCTAAAATTCTAGATAGCTACAGGAAAACTGACCAATCAGTAACAATTTAAGACTCCCACAAAATAGTTATTCACACATTTTAACAAAGATAACATGATAAATCATAATGAATGTTAAACAAATTTCAAGTTTTCTGTGAAATTTCACGGTTTGCTAACACTATATATAATGCTATAATTCTGTCTATTTTGGTACAATAAAATTATTTGTGACTGCCACGATATAACTGAAATATTGTTGAAAGTGGTGCTAAACACCATAAACTAACGAATTCTGTCTATTTTGACCAAAAATAAACTAATCTTCTATTTAAATCTGAAACCAATTATGTAATATGTTATATATATAAAATTGTTGTTTTATAATAACCATGATTCAAACAAACATGTCTGTGGTGTTTTATGTTAAAGAGTTGTGTTAGGTGTAATATATGATATTATGTAAAACCAATCCTTATTAGCTGTTTAAAATAAAAGTGTAAAAAATAGAGTGATTTGAAAACATATATGTGACCTTTCCTGTTGATAAATTATATGATTATGTTGTGCAATATAAGAAACAATTTGTTTCAACTGGGATTTTATGGGGGTTTTTTGTTTTTGTTTTTTTATATAAATGTAAGTTTTACATAATATAGAAAATTGTGTTGGTTGCATTTAATGATTAGTGGTTTATTTTAATACTTACACACGTATACTGATAATCTCTCCATATATGTATAAATTGAAGGTTACTGATAATCTAGTAAGCAAGTACAGGTACCATTGAGCCTCTTGTTTTAACTTGACAATTTCTTAAATTGAGCAAACTAAAGGAGACTGTTGACCAGGTGAGGTTGTTTACTTTTTTACTTTCAGACTTATCTGTTATTTAAAAAAAAACATTGATACCTTGAAGTATTTTTTATACAGGATATGTATCAGAAAATGGTGGAAGTAGACCCTGATGCCCCCACACTTGATGAGCACAAACAGCAAGCTATTATCAAACCAAGATATATGCAATGGAGAGATGAAATGAGTTCATCTGTAGATTTAGGTTTTAGAATTGAAGGAATTAAGGTTTGTAGTACCTTATAGGTACTCTGTAATTTTATATACATGTATCTATCTGAAATGGGCAAGCAATATTTCACATTTCAGTAAATTTTAATAAAAATAATTTACAGTATATTTTAAAGAAGTATTTTTATTCTCCAAAATATTTCAGCCAGGTGTATACAAAAGCTGCACAACAACAATATATCTCACTCAGATTTTTCAACAAGTACTAGTGGAGTTATGTCCCTTAAAGATTTAAATAATATCATTTCTATCTCTAGAGTCATTTATTTCTCAATAGATCCATGACGAATTTATACTAAAGCTTTGTACCAATATCAGCTTCTACCAGTTTGAAAAGCAGATCTTTTTGGTGCAACATCTTGATGTAGATAAAAACAATTCTTAATAGACCACTAGTTTATTAATTATCTAACAAATTCAGCACCTGTATTACATTTTTATCCAATTTAAGGTAACACAATTACAGCATAATTTATAATGCTGTCTACACATTACACTTACAGAAAATGGATGGTGCATCAAGTAAAAACTTCAAGAAAACAAAAACAAGAAATGAAGTAAAAGATGCCCTATCTTTGTTTGTTGGTGACAATCAAATTATATTGGTAAGTAAGGTTAACTTCCTCACCTTTTTGGTTTTGTTACTTACGAACATTTAAGTTGATAAATAAGTTTAAAACTGGGTTGAATTTTGTGTGTCCTAGCTACAGTTTGATAAACATGTAGATACACTAGTAGAATTAATGTATCTGACAGTTGTCAAAGTTTATCATTATAAACAGCTCTTCAAAATATTTGAAAATTTATAAAAATGTTATGTCACAAAAACTTCTGCCAGGAATTTCAATATTTTTCAAGTGTACCAGTACATCATTATTTACAGGTGGTACTTTTGATTAAAATTTGAACAATATTCATGAACATCTTATACAACACTCTTTAAAATCAGGAGGTACTAAAGACCATTTTAGGTGGGTAAAAAGTACTTGGTACTGCCCCTTATTGAAAGGCCTGCTTCTGCTACAAACATAGGATTGACACATGTCACAATACTTGTATGTATTTTGAGTAATTTTGGCATGACCTTGAAGTAGATCATCAAAATGTGACCTTGACCTTATCTATTTTCTCCCCGTTTTAGCTCACCTTGCCAAAGGCAATGTGAGCTTTTGCCATCATTTGGCATCCGTCGTCCATTGTCTGTCGTCGGTCGTCCGTTAACTTTTCACATTTTAATCTTCTCCTCTGAAACCCCTCAGCCAAATGAACTGAAACTTGGTAGGAAGTATCTATAGAAGGTCCTCTCTAAAGACGGCACATTTTTTCCCGATCCATTAACAAACATGGCCACCACAGACAATTCTTGTTTCTGATTGGCTGATTTAAAAAAATCTTCTCTTCTGAAACCACATGGCCAAATGAACCGAAATTTGGTAGGAAGCATCTATGGAAGGTTTTCTATAAAGAGTGTTTATTTTGTCCCGATCCGTTAACAAACATGGCCACCACAGGCAATTCTTGTTTCTGATTGGTTGATTTCTAAAGAAATCTTTTTCTCTGTTGAAAGAAAGATAACTCTTGCCTAAACTGTTAAAAGAAAGATAACTCTTGCCATTATCTCCCTTAGAAATTAACTAATGCTGTTATAGTGTAACATGTTTATTCTATACATTACAAGTAGGTATTCACATTTTAATATTCTTTTTAGCAAACCTTGCCAAAGGCAATATGAGCTTTTGCCATCACTTGGTGTCTGTCGTCTGTCATCCGTTTACTTTTCACATTTTAATCTTCTCCTCTGAAAACCCTCAGCCAAATGAACTGAAACTTGGTAGGAAGCATCTATGGAAGGTTCTCTCTAAGGAGTGCACATTTTGTTATGATCCATTTCCAAACATGGCTGCCACAGGCAATTCTTGTTTCTGATTGGCCAATTTAAAAAAATCTTCTCCTCTGAAACTGCTTGGCCAAATGAACCGAAACTTGGTAGGAATCATCTATGGAATGTCCTCTATGAAGATTGCTCATTTCGTCCCGATCGGTTAGCAAACATGGCTACCACCGAAACTTGGTAGGAATCATCTATGGAATGTCCTCTATTAAGATTGTTCATTTCGTCCCGATCGGTTAGCAAACATGGCCACCACATGCAATTCTTGTTTCTGATTGGTCGATTTCTAAAAAATCTTTTCCTTTGAAACTGCTTAGCCATATGAACCAAAACTTGGTAGGAAGCATCTACATGTATGGAAGGTTCTGTATTAAGTTTCATCAAAGCAGAATGAAAGGTGAGCGACACAGGCTCAGTCCACTGAGCCTCTAGTCTTTACATGCTCGTGTAACAATATTAAGTTAAGTAACAACAGGAACAGGAGCTTATAAGTTATTTTTTTATTGAGGAAATGAATTGCATGATGGTGGTGGACCTCACTTAGAAATTTTTTGATGCTTCAGTGAAATTGTTTTTTTTTATTAAGTTTTTCTGATTTACTTCTGTTCAAAAGAGTTACAGATATTATTGTGTCATGTGATATCTGGACATATATTTGAGTAATGATGTCAAGGTCATTAGAAAGATGATAAATGCTTCCTTCAATGTTTAGGTCAAGCTATGTATAATTTCTGTATGTTAGAAATAACACATGTTGTTATCATTTTGCCTGCCTTATTGATCTATATTCATGAAATATATCTAGTATTATGAAGTTATCGTTTCCTGATTTAAAATATTTGAGTTTCTTTCATGGCTCAATTTTCTACTGTACCCATACATCCCACATTTGGTTTCTGCTCTGTAAATTAAGTTCCTCTGAAGCAAATCATTTTGAAATTTTATACACAAGGCCGAGTTTGATTTCTGACTTTACCACTTTTTTCGTTCTGTTGTCATGCCCTTTGATTTTCAAAAAAACACATTCTTCCATTTTTTGGTTGCCTTCTAGATCTGCACTTGATAGTCAATTATACCTTTTTTCATTCTGTTTGTCTGGGGGATTTGATATCCCTTCAGTTCTAATTTCTTGTTTTATAATTGTCAAATATAAATATTTCAAGGTTTGTTTTGTAAGAAAATATAGCTTTTAAATAATTTCATTGAAGTTTTCTTACATTTAAAATGTTTTTTTTTGCTGTATCCTGTTTATATAACAGCTTTAATAAATTTAAGTAGTACCATTTTAAATTCAGATTTCCTGATTCAGATACTTTATTTAAAGTGGCATTATCTGCCAATATCGTAAATTTTTGTTACCCATAAAAGCTATCGGATATGATTGATGCCTTAATAAAACGTATTTCTGTAACTTATAAATGTTATGAAATGTACGTGCATCGGGGAAAAAAGGTGCAACTGCTCGTGTTTTGAGATCGATCAAGGAATGGACGCCATCTTATTAATTATCGGCATTGTTTGCGGAGTTTGCCGAATCGTCATTAAATCAGTACAACAATGCACTTATTTCTTATTTTCTGTGAATCTGCTTTTAGTTGGTGTTAATTACGGAGAAAGAACCATGCAAGTTTGCAGTTAATAAACGACAAAATACAAATTATTCGTTTTTACCTGTCACTAGTAAGGTCAGTTGCATACGGAGAAAGCGAGGTCAAATTATTTGCTTGCAAGGAAATAATAAATCGATGGTAATTTTCGTTCTCAAAAGGCGAAAAGTGGTACGATAAGCTGTTTAATGTGAAATATTTACCTTTATTTCATCATTTTAAAGCTATTGACCAATTTCCAAAACATTTAATTTTTTTGGTCAAAATTGTAGCTAATCCCTCTTTAAGTGATTTTTTGAGAGGCATTTAAATTAACATGTTTAATCAAAGTATAATTATTTTGTTTAATGACTTGTAAAAGTACTGGTTAGTATCTATGATCATATTTGATATAGTTCACTTGAGATTTCCTATTTGATAAATAGGGATGATTTAATCATTTTCTACATGCATTTATTGCATCCTGGGTTGTGAACCTTTTCATAAATTGTTGGTGGGAATTGAGTATCTGCTATATGATATATTGTGTGCATGTGCTACAGGGTATTTAATGACACAATCTTTTGTAGTTCACACAAAATCTGTTTTAACGTGATCTGATTGGTCAATATCATATTTTTGTTACAAAAATAGAGGTTTCAATCTCATATTATGTTTCTATATCTTCTTTGTGTACAACACTCTTAGTTAAAGATGAAAATATAGATATCTCATTTAGTGTACCTAACATTTTTCTGGAATAACCTTCTTCAGGTATGCTCAAAGTCAAAAGATTGGAATGCCAGTTAATACAATCAAACCTGCTTTAGTGACCACCTCTATTAAACAATAACTTGTATTTTGTGAACTAAATCTTAATTTCCCTTCACAGTGTATTTCATATTAATTAAACCTGTATTTAGTGACCACCTGTCTGATGTGACCCTATTTACAATGTTGCCTTTGAAGGTCACATAAGACATGTTTGACTGTATAAAAATAGTTGAAGAGCAAGATAATCAAAGGGCCTAAAAGAGGGTAGCGATAGTTAACTGTTTATTTGTAGGTTACAGAATTGTATCCAGTGTAGGATCATATGATGTTCAGTATGAAGTTTTACTATAATGTTTTAATATAATGGAAAGGGTCCAGGTGGCTCAATGAGTTAGGTAGTTGGATTACCTAACAACTCATACAAGCCTATCACCAATACGGCATGGGTTCGCGCCTGGCTTTGTATATTACAAAAAAAAGTGCACTCGACTCGCAGCCGCAAGTGATAATGTTTACCAGTTGCTTGCCTATGGTCGGTGGTTCTCTCTGGGTACTCCGGCTTCTTCCACCACTAATACTGGTCACCATGATATAGCTGAAATATTGCTGAAAGTGGCGTTAAACACACTAAATCAAATCAAATCAAATCAAATTTAATATTATGGATGAATTAAAGTTAACGTCAAATTTGAAATAACAGATGAATGTTTTTTTTTTTTTTTCAGGAAAAATATATCAGGAGATTAAAGGCAATATTAGCTACACAAGAAAGTTCTGAATTCTTCAAGAGTCATGAGGTACATACAAACAGGGCTATTTACAATTTGTGAACATTTGGCATATTGTACATATAATTATCAATGATTTGTTAATTTTTCCCTTTGATCTTCACACATGAAAATATTTATTATCAAGTGACAAATGTGATACAAACATATTATCATCGTTATTTGACTTCTTACCTGATGTTAATATGCATGTGTGATTTCCTGTTAAAAAGTCACTGTTTCAGATAGCTGGTATCTCATATTTTAACACTACAGTCATGTCTCTCATTCTTGTATTTACAATTTATATGATATTTTATACAATCACCTTATGTTTTATTATGGTTATATGCCCCTTCATGGGCCCTTTAATTTGGACCAATAAAATCTTATCTTATCTTATCTTATCTTATCTTATTGACGTCACTGTGACAAATCATCGATAAACATACTATTGTTGATATGTTGTGCTTGAAATGGACTTCTCATTCCATCTCACACTTCGCCTTCAATGCAATTTATCACTATGAAAAAATAATTCTCATCAAACCAATCAACAATAGTATATATGTATTGTTAAATATCGACCATAACATTGAAATATAAAGATGTAGCTTTATTTCAGCAATATTATTATTTATATTAACAATTGTGATGGAAATTCTAAATTGGAGAACATAAAACATTTCTGCCACGAACAAAGAGGGAAGCTGTTGAAAACAATTTCACTTGTTCATAAGCCATAAAAATGATTTAAATCTACTCTCCATAATACCTGTTCACGGTGTCAAGAATTCAGAATCTACAACGATTACAGATAAATATTACCAAATAGGTTTTATAATTGTAAATTAGTTGTGATTCATGTCTATTGTCTGTTATTATATTTTTCAGGTTATATATGTTTGTCCTTTGTTTAAATATGAAAAAATGTTTTGACCACTATAATCTTACTGTATTGCATAATTTCTATTTTTAGATAATTGGAAGTTCTTTACTGTTTGTACATGATAAAACAAACAATGCAAATGTATGGATGATAGACTTTGGTAAGACTGAACCTTTACCATCAAACTTAACCATAGATCACAGAACACCATGGGTAGAAGGCAATCATGAGGACGGTTATTTGTGTGGACTTGATAATATGTTACTCATTTTAAAAGAATTACAGACATCATCGTCAACTAGTTCAGACTGATAGCTGCAATATTCTCATTTTAATTTATACACCCATTAATCATCAACACTTGTTAAACCATTGAGCATGATACACACCTGTAGATAAATCAGACTCATTCCAAACATTATTGTATATACATTAGCATTATGTTATTGTTAAATATGTGCAAATTACACATTCAGCAACCTTATAATATAAACTTGATAACATGTAGTTAGATCTTATATATTTACTGCAAATTTATTTAAATCCACATGAATCCAATTATCACAGAAGTATATTGAAGTTTTCCTTTCTTCGTAGATTTTTAAGAAATGAAAATGATTATTATCTCTCTTTAACAAAATCTTTCTAAATGGAGGTAATGTTTCCCATTTAAATGGAGGTAATGTTTCCCATTTAAATGTTGCTTGCATGTCAAACTCTAATTTCTGTAAATTTGTTAGCTTCTACATATCAACCTTTTTTATTTCAACTGTATGAATTATTAATTAATCTAAAATTAAAAATGTATGTTTGACATGAACAAATGGCTACTTGTTCCTTTAAAACTTCCATCCACATTAAATATGTTTACATGTATATCCCTTTACAAAAACTGAATTTCAACAATATTTTGACTGATGCTCTCAGTAAAGTACTTTCTGTTGTCAATATGAGGCAGCTTTTTCCTTGTTATCTTAGTAACAAAACTTCAACATAATTATTGTCGTCTGCTATGTGATTGAGGTCATCCATAAACATTGTTTTTTGGATGGCTGTAAACTAATTGACCCCGCAAAACTGCCCCTACCCAATATTTTACCCCACTGATTCATCAATACTACCCTTCCAATTATGTTGCCACACTGACCCACCAAAACTGCCCCTACCTAATATTTTGCCACACTGACCCACCAAAACTGCCCCTACCTAATATTTTACCTCACTGATTCATCAAAACTGCCCCTACCTAATATTTTACCTCACTGATTCATCAAAACTGCTCCTACCTAATATTTTGCCACACCGACCCACCAAAACTGCCCCTACCTAATATTTTGCCACACTGACCCACCAAAACTGCTCCTACCCCATATTTTACACAACTGTCCCATCAAATATACCCCTACAAGAATTTCAAATAAATTGTTTTTTAATACTATTTTTTAGCAACATTGTTATAAAGTAAGTTTTTTTCAGACATTGAGAGAAAATTAAACTGCAAGTCAAGGTACATCAGACCAGTATATAAGATAACCTTGCTTGGGAAGTAACATTGTTGATTTGGTCTACTAGTTTTGTATTTGATGGCAGTCATTAAAATTTAGATGAATTATTTTGTTTCACAGTTGTATGTTTCAACAGTTTGGCAAGAGAAATTTATTATCTTGACAATTTTGAATTTTTGTTACTGAGAAAAAGACGAGGTGTATATTAAAATACAGTTAATATTTATATGTATAATAATATATTCCATGTCTCACAAATGTATATGTAGGAAATTAATTATTTAATCTGTCATCAAGCCAATCATTTATAGTCATATGATAATATTTGTAAATTTGCCAGTGCTTTTATAAATGCTTCAAATAATCTAAAAACCCTTTTACACAATCAAAGTTTTCGTCAAAAACTTTGTCAAAGCTTAATCAAAGTTTTTATCCCAAGTTACCTTTCAGTCAATTCCCATCAAAGTCTGTTAAAGTTTTTAGAAAAATAGGATGAGTTTCTAGTCCATCAAAAATCCATCAAAGTGCTTTGACAAAGTTGTGGATGCAGGTTTACACGATATAAAAACTGTCAAGGAAAGCCTTGACCAAGTTTTTGATAGAAAACTTTGATCATGTAAACGGGCCTTTATGCTGTGTTCTATACACTTAATGTGGAAGGTGGTCATCATGGTAATAATTTGTGTACTGTAGTGTCTTAAACCAATTCAACTGAATGTAATGACATAATGAAAATATTGTTGAATGTGGTATTCAACATCAATAACACTCTATTGTCAACAAAGAAATAATATTAAGATTCATCTTAGCGATGTGTCAATTCCTAAGATAAATAAGATTTTTTATAGTTAGTAAGTTTTAAAAATATTGTAACAAAAAAAAGTTTGAGCAAACATGTTTCTTTATTTGATGTTTTAATGATTTGAAAATGGTAAAAAAAACAATTTAAAATTATGAAAAATATATTACAAAACAATTCTCCTTTTTATTACTTTTTAGAAAGATTACTTTTCAGATGATTAGTAATAGATGATAAAGAACAATTTTAGGCTGCTTGAAGATTCCAGTTTTAATCAAATTTTAATCCAAGGAAATTGTTTTACAGTTCTTAGACTTTCATCAATCATAATGGCATTTGGTGCTAAATTCTTGCCAGTCACAATAGAAATGTCTCATTTGTAAAACTTTCTAAACATGTGAAAAAAATTATAGTCACACCTTTCACAGTAACTTATACACCTAAGAACGATGATGACAAAATAAATGTATTTGAATGTTCACACCATAATTTTGGTCTGCATTCAATTGGGAATTTTTTTAATGAAAATATTTTTTTTTAAATTAACCTAAAGCGATTGCCTGTATTGGGTTTATCATTTTACAAATTGTCCATATTGATCATGTCAGTTAGCTAAGTTTTTAAAACTCAAAAGTACTAGACACATATATGAATAATAAATTATCAAGATTTATCTCCCTTAGTTATAGATAAACATAATATCTAAGTCAGGTTATGGGTGCATTTTTCTGCTCTTCAATGCTCGGTATATAAATTTGGTTTTCTTTTGATCACTGAAGAAGTTAGATATAGAAATGTGCATGTGATACACCAACATATTGGTAACTTTCATCTTTATTACATAAAACCTATAATAAATGTAGTTGTACATTTTTAATTGTCTGAAATATTGAATGTGATTACATTATTCTATTGTTATATATATATATATATATATATATATATATATATATATATATATATATAAACATGGAATACACATATCCCTCACACAAAATTTGTTTATTGTGGTGCTATTACTACAAACTGGTATTTGATATCATTCTAGGTGATAGTTTATTCTTAGACAGTGATATCATAAAATTTTCTCACACAGATTTAATGTCTTGATGTCAGCAAGCAGTAATGAAATGATAACATATTGTCCTAATTTTTTTTAGGATAAACTATATTTGACAAAAATTTTTTATCATGAATATGCAAATTATGGATAAAAAAGTAAAATTTCCATCAAAAGTTATAAAAGTTTATTTAATTATCAAACTGAAAATGTAATTTTTTAAAATGTTATTATCTAAACACAGTTTTAAAAGATCTACATATTTGTAGCAAAAATAAAATAATAAATTTGTAGGATGCCTTAAAAATTATTTTTATAGTCATTTACATTTCTATAATTTTTTTCCCGATGATGTCACATTTTATTTAAGTGCTAAATGCCACAATATGCAGGATAGAGAAATGTGCTAAGCATATATATAGCTTTCTGTAAACAATTAAATTAAACATACACAAATGCCAAAACTTAACATATTATCTCCTGAAATTGATGTTCTTATTTAGTTAAAGCCACTGTGGACATTTTCAGTCACTTAGCATTCATTAAAAATGATAAATAAAACATTTGATCAATAATTTGTAACTGTAAACTTTCATCTTTACACATGATAATATCTACTATCAAACTACACATGATAATATCTACTATCAAGCTACACGTTTGACATATTATCTTAGATCTTTACACATGATAATATCTACTATCAAGCTACACGTTTGACATATTATCTTAGATCTTTACACATGATAATATCTACCATCAAGTTACACGTTTGACATATTATCTTAGATCTTTACACATGATAATATCTACTATCAAGCTACACGTTTGACATATTATCTTAGATCTTTACACATGATAATATCTACTATCAAGCTACACGTTTGACATATTATCTTAGATCTTTATACATGATAATATCTACTATCAAGCTACACGTTTGACATATTATCTTAGATCTTTACACATGATAATATCTACTATCAAGCTACACGTTTGACATATTATCTTAGATCTTTACACATGATAATATCTACTATCAAGTTACACGTTTGACATATTATCTTAGATCTTTACACATGATAATATCTACTATCAAGCTACACGTTTGACATATTATCTTAGATCTTTACACATGATAATATCTACTATCAAGCTACACGTTTGACATATTATCTTAGATCTTTATACATGATAATATCTACTATCAAGCTACACGTTTGACATATTATCTTAGATCTTTACACATGATAATATCTACTATCAAGCTACACGTTTGACATATTATCTTAGATCTTTACACATGATAATATCTACTATCAAGCTACACGTTTGACATATTATCTTAGATCTTTATACATGATAATATCTACTATCAAGCTACACGTTTGACATATTATCTTAGATCTTTACACATGATAATATCTACTATCAAGCTACACGTTTGACATATTATCTTAGATCTTTACACATGATAATATCTACTATCAAGCTACACGTTTGACATATTATCTTAGATCTTTACACATGATAATATCTACTATCAAGCTACATGTTTGACATATTATCTTAGATCTTTACACATGATAATATCTACTATCAAGCTACACGTTTGACATATTATCTTAGATCTTTACACATGATAATATCTACTATCAAGCTACACGTTTGACATATTATCTTAGATCTTTATACATGATAATATCTACTATCAAGCTACACGTTTGACATATTATCGTAGATCTTTACACATGATAATATCTACTATCAAGCTACACGTTTGACATATTATCTTAGATCTTTACACATGATAATATCTACTATCAAGCTACACGTTTGACATATTATCTTAGATCTTTACACATGATAATATCTACTATCAAGCTACACGTTTGACATATTATCTTAGATCTTTATGTGTGATAATGTATCGTTATATTGACATCAATGATGTCCCCTTGACAAATCAATATAGGATTAAATGCTTCTTTTCAGGAGTTCTTGCATTATTAAACGCTGCCGATGCACTCACAAACTTTACATACACGTCCTTCTGACATTTATTCAGTTTGTAAGTGTATCGGAACTGTTTACTCATGCATGAACTCCTGAAAAGAAGCATTTAATCCTCATTATTCTTCAATGTGAATCTTTTCCCTATTTTGTCATTTTTCATCGATACCCTCACCATTAACATGTGACCATTATATTCCAGAGTTGTGTATCACAGAGTACTGGTTACACAAACAAAGTAGTTCCGGCACGCAAAAGTTCATCGAGTTATGAACGGATCAAAAACAAACAGGTGATAGTGCTCTTGTCCAATCAAAAGACACGAAAATGATATGCATTAATTCTATAAGAATGGACTTCTCATTGCATATAGCATGATGCGATATTGCTCTGAGAAATATATGCTATCGTTTATTTGTTTTGCAAGAACAGAGTACATTTCAAGCAAAACATATCAACGATATTATGAAAAGAAAGTTTAAACAGTGATGGTCATCAATTCCTACAATATCAACAAAGTGAACAATCACTTCTTATTTTAACTGAATTCACTGAAGACTTAAACATCACAACATGTGATGTCCAGATGGCTTGGGACAGGCACAAACATGTGGTGGGGTTAATCCCAACTGTCTTGTCTTGATAACTGGATCTCGCATGGCAATACATATACTATCGTTGATATGTTCTGCAATAATGGATTTCTCAGAACAATAGCAAAATGGAAGGCAAAGCCTGAGATGTGAGATGCTTTGAGAAGTACATTTCGTGCAGTACATATCAATGATTGTATGTTTATCAAGGTTTTGGCAACATGACATCATTATAACGTCATATTAGAAAACAGATATTATGTTGATATCACACTAGTTACTTGATAATAGATATTATCGTATGTAAAGGTACAAATCATTGATAAAAAAAATATTCTTGGAAAACATTTCAACAATAATATATATGTAGAACAATCTAGTCCAGTCTGCATTATTAGGAATTCAATATTATAATTAATTTCTCATCAAAAAGGCTTACTTAAAGAAAAACATGTACTCAAAAGTCTCAGTCCATTGTTCATCTTGTGTTGGTTTAAACATATGTTGATCAGGGTTCACGAAATTGCATATCGGTCTGGTGGTCCTAGTGAAAAAAAAATGTCAGCCCTCATTAATTTTCTACTGCAAAATACCAATCTTGTGTCAGTCCTTAACAATATCTGTTAAAATTTTGCTGGTCATATCTGACAGGACTGACAAATTTCGTGAACTTTGGTTAATAATGTGTGATGATTACATTATATTTAAAATACTAGATCACCATACTAGAATATTTGTATTCAAAAGACATAGAAATGTTTATTTTTGCTGCCAGACAGAATTCATTCCACTTGTTACATGGTGTCAAGTTGTTATACATGTTCCTTGTTGATATGTCTTGTTATTGTTTTGTACATGAGTTCACAGTCATGTTTGCATCTTATACATTGTTATCTTATATTTTCAAAACTTTTTTTTTAGGACCTTTCAAAAAAAGTAAAATGTGCCTTTTTAATACATTTGTTTTTTATTTCTTTTATAAAATATAGAAATAAAACTTCCATCCAAGTGACAGTTTCTCATTGTACAATGTATATGAAATTAATAGGTTGAAACTGATATTAGTACAACAAATTTGAATTTTTAATGATGTATAGAAAATTATATATTATACAAACTTTTTAAGACATTTTTTTTGTGTAAATCACTCTTTGATGATGTCAAATTGACATTTAAGACATATTGGATAAAAACAAGAAGATGTGTGTGCATGTGTATGATTTTTAATTTTTTTTTTTTTTTAAGAAATCCCGTTTGTCTTTTAGCAGAGCACATTATTTTTTAATTACTGTTGATATATTTAGACATACTATATAAGTAAAACACTTTTAAGTACATTCATATTTATATGGTAGTGTAACATGTTATGTAAGCTTGAAATGTAATCTAGCCATTATTGGTAGCTTTGTAATCAAGAGTTCAGATAGACTATCCTTAAGACAGCATATTTAACATATCAAAGTTGTGGGGAAAAATATCAACAACAAAAAGGCTGAAGTGTTTTTTTTTTTAAATGTATATCATAGTTTTTAAAATTCAGAGTATTATCAAAAAATGTATTTCAGACTGGAAAAAATAATCTCAAGATATTAGGATTTGATTTGTGAAAAGATTCAGAGTTACTAATAAAAAGGTTTTGTTTAGTATTGGTATTTTTAAAACTTATCTCTAGTTGTATCAAAATGTTTGATGTTTTATCCGTGAACATGAAAATTCCAATATATATTTGTTATGATTATATCATATCAATTACTGAATAAGATCTGAGATAAATTTGATCTGAATACTCAGTTTATTAATTTTATGTTTGTTTTTTTAAATGTTCAAAATTAATATTTCAAATAAACCTTATCAGTGTGCTTTCTTTCCGATTGCTTTGTCTAACATTAATATCTTAACTTAAGATTGTTCAAATGAAAGGTTTTTGTTGTTGTTAGCGAACGGTTTCATTTCTTGAAATACTCCAAAGATTAAGAAATCAAAACAGCATGACCTATGACCTATAAGAACAAATTCCCTCCATATGTATAGTGTATCTGTGTACAAATGGATTCCTGTTAACTTACATCTCAACTCCGGGTATATTTACATATATATATTTTCTATATTATTGTATATTTTGTATATTTCTACAAATGTTGTATATTTTGTGAAAGTAATTCTATATTAAACTGTAAAATAAAAATGATGAAAATTAGTTCTGGTCTTCTCTTGTAAATATAGAAGTGCATCAGCGGTGTAATGGTTAGCATGCTGGCCTTGAATGCAGTAGAATGTGGGTTCAATCCCTGATGGTTAAACCAAAGACTATAAAATTGGTATTTGTTGTTTTTCCGCTAAGTATGCAGCATTAATGCGAAATCAAAGACTGGTTGGCTCAGAATCAGGGTAATGTCTCCTAGTGGGTCAACATGTCTATCCGCAGACTGTTGTTTCAGTGAGCTAGCACTATTAAAAAATTCCAACTAAGCATGTTGGTCTAGTAAAAAACGGACCTCATCATCATCTCATTAAAAATTAACTTGTTCTCACCATGCTATTGCTGAAAAATTGCTGAGTTGGCGATTAAGCAATAATCACTCGCTCAATCACTCTTTTTGTAAATAGAAATTATGTATATATGACCATAATATATCTCCCTCAAAATATATACCATCTGACAATCTGATTTAAGAATTACGGTACCACAGGCATGTAAACAACTGCATGCAAGTTTTAGTTGTTGGCCACCTCCCAAATACTTGTTGTACATTTAAAAAAAGAGGCCGTCGTGGTTGTGACCGTATGGTAGTTAGATTTACAACTACCTGTGCAATCAGTGCCTATCGCCACTAATGTTGTGAGTTAGAACCCCGTTCATGGCGAGGTGTACTTGATACAACATTATGTGATAAAGTTTGACAGTGACTTGTGACAGGTCTATGGTTTTCTCCGGGTACACCGGTTTCCTCCACCAAAAAACTAACTCACAATATAACTGAAATATTGTTGAAAGTGGCATTAAAAACCATAAACCAAACCAAACCATTTGAAAAAAAGAAGTCTTCTACTTAAAACACAGATCAATTTTGCACATTATCATGTTAAATCATATCAGAATTATATCTAAGATAAAGAACCTGCAAGAGCTTATAGATATACAATGTATGAGGTAATCTTATAGCATAGCATAAAATTCCCCGACCCACTGATATATTTAGAAGGAAAAATAAGGCCCAATCATATACCGGTACATTGTATTTGAAAGCAGGAATAATCTACCCATTCCAGCGGCACATATACCTTTATATAGGAAGTGATTTTATTTATTGTGTTTAATACCACTTTCAGCAATATTTCAGCTATATCATGGCGACCAGTTTTAGTGGTGGAAGAAGCCGGAGTACCAGGATAGAACCGCCGACCATGGGCAAGAAACTGGTAAACTTTATCACTTGCGGCTGCGATTCGAGTGCACCCTTTTATTGTAATTTACAAAACCGGGCATGAACCCACGCCGTATTGGTGATAGGCTTGTATGAGTTGTTAGGTAATCCAACTACCTAACTCATTGAGCCACCCGGATCCTTTATATAGGAAGTGACACCCATTGTTGTGTCAACAGACGACAACTGACGCATTCCCTAATACTACCGGCATACTATGACCACAATATTTTTGTAGTCCTATAATAACAAGGCAATACCAGTAAATGAGTGTTACTGTGGTTGCAAAATAATGTTTTCACCCATGGAAATATCTTCCTTAAAAAACACAAAAAGAATGTTAACTATTACATTTGTATATTGTTATACTTTCATGTTCAGAAAATAGTTAGGTCAGATTTATGTAAAAATTGTGTTTTCTAGGTTTTTATCTCCTAATTATAGACCCAAATAGGGTGAAGAAAACCCCAGTACCAAAAATTTAGATAGTTGTTTCTAGTACATCTTGCTACATGCAAGAAATAAACACAGAAACTTAAGTGTTGATAGGCACTGGTTGTATAGGAAGATCAAAAATTCAAAATGGCAACCATCATGGAAATACTTCAATATTGTTGATTAGTTTTGCTCGTTTTTTTTTAATGACAAATCAGGTCAATGAACAAAGAATTCCAAGTCATGCAAACCTGTTGTATAATGTAGATCTTCTTTTATACAAAGTTTTATGTCGATACACTAAATTTCCAACACAAGTCAACGAAGAATGAAATCCAATTAGCAGTTGAAACCTTAACATAACATGTGATGTATGAGATGACATAGATAAATTAAGTTGATGAGCTATATAATTTAGGTCAAAGAATCTTTTCTGTAAGAATATAGCTGAAAAATCCATAAAGACTAAAAGCCTAACCTCGATGGGTCCCAGACCTAGTGGTCATAATTCCTGAAAACTGATTGAATATTTTGGCCCTTGTTTCAATGGATATTCTCACCTTTTTACCTTTTTGTGTCAGGTGAATTAAAAAACAATATAGTCAGGAAATTCTTTAATTGAATGCTTGTTACTTTTCATTGTTCATATACCATTCTTTTTAGTAAAACATTGAAACACCCCTTTGATATTTCAGATTTGACTTTGTCATTGTTCATTATAAAGTCTTGTTTTTTGTTTTTCTTTTGTTTTTGTTTTTTTTTTACAAAAAATGTGTTGTTTTTAGACAAAATAATCCTATTTTTCCTATATTTTAAACTAAAAGTGCACCAATTTTGTATGGCAGTTATATTTGCGAGGTTTTATTTATAGTATTATTTTTCACGGATTACAATTTTCACAAAATCATGGGTTGTTTTTAGCGTTTTTTTCATTATGTAATAAAAATCGTTTCCGTATTATTTTTCACAGATAAGAAAACAAATATAACTTATCAAAAATCAAAAGACACAATCACCAAACAGACTATAACAACATCATGCTCTTATAATTATTCGAAAACAAAACAATTTAATTAACAGTGTCCTATATCTGAAGTGTGTGAAGTGTATGAAGTTACTTTAATTGAGGATTAGCAATATTTGAAGGTAATTAAATACTGATATATCTATTTTCATGACAGGTTTACATTACATATACTGTAATATAAAATAAAACTAGAGGCTCAGTGGGCTGAGCCTGTGTCGCTCACCTTTCATTCTGCTTTGAGAAAACTTAATACAGAACCTTCCATAGGTGCTTCCCACCAAGTTTTGGTTCATTTGGCTAAGCAGTTACAGAGAAGAAGATTCTTAGAAATCGACCAATCAGAAACAAGAATGGCCTGTGGTGGCCATGTTTGTTAACGGATCGGAACTAAATGAGCAATCTTTATAGAGGACCTTCCAAGGATGCTTCCTACCAAGCTTCGATTCATTTGGCAAAGCGGCTTCAGAGGAGAATATTTTTTAGAAATCAACCAATTAGAAAGAAGAATTGTCTGTGGTGGCCATGTTTGTTAATGGGTCGGAACTAAATGAGCAATCCTTATACAGGACCTTCCAAGGATGCTTCCTACCAAGTTTCGGTTCATTTGGCCAAGCGGTTTCAGAGGAGAAGATTTTAAAAAATCGGCCAATCAGAAACAAGCATTGCCTATGGTGGCCATGTTTGTAAACGGATCGGAACTAAATGAGCAATCTTTATAGAAGACCTTCCATAGATGCTTCCTACCAAGTTTCGGTTCATTTGGCCATGCGGTTTCCGAGAAGATTTTTTTAAATCGGCCAATGAGAAACAAGAATTGCCTATGGCGGCCATGTTTGTTAATGGATCGGGACAAAATGAGTAATCTTTAGAGAGGACCTTCCATAGATGCTTCCTACCAAGTTTCACTTCATTTGGCAGATGGGTTTCAGAGGAGAAGATTAAAATGTGAAAAGCTAACAGACGACGGATGCCAAGTGATGGCAAAAGCTCAAGGTGAGCTAAAATAAATAGGACAATAAACTCGATTGTTTTTTCTTCATATTTTCTAATCATGTATAGGTTTGTATATATAAAACAACAAACATTTCAGGATAATTAAGTTGGACTTAGGTTACAATTTGTTTGAGTTTTCCAATCTAGAGTAGGTTCATATTTGTGGAGAATTTTTCACAGGTATTGCTTTTCTTGGTTTCTTACTGACCTTGAAAATGGTGAAAGTAAAAACACTGCAAATATGAATACTATTACATATAACTTGATCTGTGGTGTAATGGTTAGCATGCTAAGTATGCAGCATTAAGTAGTTAGAGCAAAGACTGGTTGAATCAGGATAATGTGTCAGAGTGGAGAGACATGTCTACTCTTATTTCAATGAACTATAAAAATCCAACTAAGCATGTTAGTCTAGTACTAAGCACAAATCATCATCTTTTTTTGAAATATAGATTATTCTCGCCATGATATGGCTGAAAATTTGCTCACTTGACGTCAAACAACAATCAGGAATAGCAATAATATAAATCTTGTCAATATATTTTACCTTGTCATTCATAAAATTTGAAGTGGCAAAAAGTATGTAGAAACCTGATACAGTTTACTGCTACAGTGGCCCTCTCTTATAAACCACTTTTTTCATTGCAGAAGATGCACCCTTACAAGAAAGGGGGGCTACTTTTTGTGAGTACATGTGTATATAGTGTAAATTAAGGAGTAAACTAACATTAGAGATAAGTTTATTGATGAGATATGTACAATATAAATACAATGTAACCATTAGACTTTAATAGCACTAGGTGCTGGCAATTATACCTTCATAAATAATACACAACAAATAAACAGTAGATGATGAAAATATGATTTAAATTTAATATTATAATATATAAAGTTGTCACAACAATATATTACCCAATGGATATGTTGATGACATATATAATATACATGATATAGATAGCATACATCCCATTAAAGATCAAGAATTGTAAAGAAATTGTACAGAAATCAAAATTATATTTAACCCATCACATATAAATTCTATATTTAGAAAAAGAAAAAAAAACAATACTGTAATTTTTACAATATCATCTGTATGTTTTCTTTTAACTACATGTACAGGAATTCTGCTGATTATGTGAAAAGTGTATTAAATAAAAACATTTAAACTTATAACTATAAACTTACTAATAATGTATCATAAGATAGGTTAATCAATATCAAAAGGAATTTGAATTGTGACATTCTGTTTTTTTGTGTTTTTATTAAATCTATAATAAATCATGCTATTTCATAGGTGTATATATAATTATCATGTGTCAACAAAATATTGTATATATAATTATCATGTGTCAACAAAATATTTAACAAACATCATTCAACATTCTGGCATATTAATAAACATACTCCTCGCATTGCTCCAAACAAATTACATAAAAATTGGTAACAAAACTCAATTGATCAGATGATTCTCAATGTGAGATGTTTAACTTGACTATGAGGTGCAATGTTTTGTAGGTCTTGAGGATCCAGCAATACTCTGTGTGCAATTGTTTTGTAAGTCTTCTAGATCAGGTTGAAAACTCAGTGAGTTGTTGAATTCACAAAATATGTTTCCCCATTTCCCCACCCAATATAACTTAGGACTTTGTGCAACCAGGCCAAAATGATAATATAATAAACACAATAGTTTGTATTTGCAAAACCATAAAACAAGCCGCTTACTTTATATGAGACATTTATTCATGAGTACAAAAAATCTTCACCATATTCATTTTCAACCATATATAATTCAGCAAAAATAATGTTATGCCCACTATTGTAATTACAAGAGAAATGATTCCAGTATATAAATGTACTATTAACATTTGTTTTGGTTTTACATTGAAATCAAAATATAAATATTTATACAAGTATCAATCAAATAAGGCAACAGTTTTCACACACAAAAATGATCTGACAATAGACTTCTCCCATTCTGATACACATACAAAGCAATGACAAAACAAAATATCACATCGTAGTAACCACATCTTGAACAAATAAAATGACACACACATGTTATCGATCACAACAAACTCTCATGATAATTTAATCTCAGAAAAAATAACCAAAAAAATACATAACTCGACATGTAAAATTATCCCCAAAACAAATCGTATAAACCTTTTCAATATATTGATCATGAATCTGAATTTATTACTTGATTAGTCTCCCCTTGTAATCGCAAATCACAAAATTTCCAATGATTAAAAATTGCATAATCACCTCCCAACAATATCATAATGGATCTAGTCTGGTCAAAAGAGCTCTTGCCTGTCATAAGCTTAATCAAAATATAGAGTTCATTACTTTATGGAAAATGTTAAGCTTTAAAATTTTGAAGACCCTCTGATTTAAACTGCTTTTAAACTGCTTATTTAGAATTTTTATTACAAATTTCCCATGTAATAATATGGTACAATAAAATAAATAACAACTTTGATGTTTACACATTGATAACTTGAATTACCAAATTTAAAACAAGACCATTTAAACTGCAGGAAGAGAAGAGAAGAAAGCAGGCATGATGCAAGGCTATCTTAGGCAGAGATCCTTGCTGTACAAGGAGTGATCAGTAATAGTTTATAAAGAAGGATTTCATCTGCATGCACATTAATGATAACAATGCTCAAGAATTACAGGTAAATATTTTATATAAAACAACGACTTGATTGTAAATACAAAATGTATCATATTTTTATAACAGAATATTTCAGCAAACAAAACTACATGTAGTATTACTGTGAGCTAAGATATACCCCCACTCCCCACATCTGTCCAACCTATTTCCATAACCAAAACATTACTGATTGTTCTGACCAAAAATGAAAGGGATCCTCCTCTCTTCACCGGTAAGCTGCTGATAAAATTTCAAAACATTCTGAGAAACACTACTCAAGTTATCATACGACATAGGGTAAAAATCCTATTTTCCGTCATATCAAGTCCAATTACTCTGGAACGGCAAAAGTGAAAATCATCAAAAAAGAAAGGGATCCTCCTATCTTCACCAGTAAACAGCTGATAAAATTTTAAAAGATTCTAGGAAACACAACTCAAGTTATCGTACGACATAGAATTTGTCTACAGATGGACGGACATGGTGAAACCAGTATAACTTTGTTGCGGGGGGTATAAATACAATAGTTGTTTAAGAAGATAATGTCTTTCTCAGATGAATTTGAGGGAGGATTATGGTGTTTAATGCCACTTTCAACAATATTTGTATTGTGGTGGTTGAATTTGAGAACAAATTTAAATTGTAATACAATTAATATCTTAACATTACATTACACACGATTGTCAGTGAAAAAATCAAAGAAAAAAACACACAGTAAATCTTAATTTCAACAAAATTGTTATTTATGTAAAATATATTGTACCACCGCTACGTATGACCAAGGAAGGTAAACCTTGTACCATTTTTATAAATACAGCTGTAATGGAATGATTTTACGTGAAACCATAAATTATACAACTCATTACCATACAGCAACAGCTAAAATCTCAGCTATTCAATCAAGCATGACATGCAGACATTTTCTCTGCTTGAAGAAATTTTCTAGCATGAATTGTAGTGCTGTTCGATAGAATATTAAAGGGACCACCAAGAACCCTAGCCAAGTTTGGTTTAATTGGGTCAATTGATTTGGAGAAAAATAAAAAAATAAAAGCTTACAACAACAAAGGAGGCCACCTGGACAATCAGATATGGTCTTTGACCAAGTGAGCTAAAAATATATATTTTAAAAACAATACAACAAACTGTAAGTATTGAATCTTTTAACTATTATTATACTTGGAATGTATTCATTCTCTAATAAAAACTAGAGGCTCATATCAGCCTGTATCGCTCACCTGGAAAAGAAGATTTTATTGCCTATTGTAGCATATATTAACTTTTGATCTCCCAGGACTTGAATCCAATAGACCACAGGACATTCACTGGTACAAAATTGAATCTTCATATCACAATGAACATCAGAAGATTTTAACATTATTTTCCCATTACATCCAATATAAATCAACCTTCAATGTTGATGGCCATTTTAAATATTGAGCAAGCTAGATCATCAAATGTAAAAAGGGATCAACCAAACCCAAAGTTTGCGAGCAATTGGCACTTTACAGAATGTTTTTTATTGATTTTTTTGACAAACAATCTATTTTTAGTAACAGAGGTGGCCATGTTTGATGGAAGTTCGAATCATTAACCATAATACTTAAAGAGGATCACAACTGTATTATTTCCCTAAAGTTTGGTAGCAATTGGCACTATACAAGATTTTTTTATTTTTTTATTTTTTTGCATTTTTTGGGTCAAATGTTCTATTTTCAGTAACGGTGGCGACCACGTTTGATGGTGGTTAACGTTATCAACCATAATTCTGAAAGGTAATCACAAATGTATCATTTTCCTGAAGTCTGAAAGCAATTGGCCCTTTTCAGGATTTTTCAGAGAAATTTTGGTCAATTTTTTTTTTTTAAATAACGGTGGTCGCCATGTTTGATGGTGGTTCAGGTCATCAACCATAATTCTTAAAGGAGATCACAAATGTAACATTTCAATGAAGCTTGGAAGCAATTGCACCTTCACATAATTTTTCAGGATTTTTTTTGTTGATTTTTCCTCTATGTTTTACTTTTAGTAACGGCAGCCATGTCCGTAGGTCGGCCGGCACATCAGAAACAATTTTTAAACTAGACATCCTGAGGATGATTGTGGTCAAGTTTGGTTCAAATTGGTTCAGTGGTTTCAGAGAAGAAGATTTTTGAAAAAGTTTAGACGGACGACGACGGGCACCAAGTGATGGCAATAGCTCACATGGCCTTTTGGCCAGGTGAGCTAAAAATGGAAGAATATGTGTATCCATAGAACATGCATGCCTCCCTCCCTTTTCAGCTAAACATGGGCATAGATCAGAAACCATGTGAATTGTACCTAAAAGACATTGTGTATAAAATTTAGAACATTTGATCAATGGAAACTGGTCAGAACATGAAAACCAAAAAATTGTCATATCTCAATTAACTAAGAGGCAGAACAGAAAACATGCATAATTTTGAATGGTCACAACTCTTGCATATTTCTTTTAAAAGTGCTCATTTTCAAACTCCAGTGAGAAAGAAGCTGTCCATACAAAACTTCTAGTTAAATCTGATACAAAATGTTGTGGGGACCAAACAAGATTTACTAGGTATAATTGTTATTACCACTATATAAACAATTCCTGTATTAAATATATCTAATAATAAAGCATACATCATTTATGGAAATAACACTAAAAATAAAGAGATTAAAAACAGAAACATTATCTATCTTCAGTTTAAAGGTCAAGGGAAATTAATTCAAACTTCTAAATAGTTTTTTTTTAATGATAACATATCACTTGTTCTTTTTCTACAATTATTGCATCTTGTTAACTTCATATTTGGTTGTCATAATTTCTTCATCTGAATCTAACAGACTTGGTAATACTCTGTAATTATAAAAATGTTCGTTGTAAATTATCTAAATCATATTAGTTTACACAATAAATCTTGTATTTTGATCAGTTTGTTGTGGTGCACAGCAAATTTCATCAACAATTTCAGTTATATCATGGAGATAAGTTTTTATCAGTGGGGGAATCCGGCATAGCAAGAAAAAATAACCAACTTACAGACAGGAATGAAACAACTGTACAGGTGATATGTACTGATTACATTGATAGTAATAAATCTAACTATCCTACAATCATTGCTACAATGTAATCCTTGCATCTTACATGAAACCAGTTCCTCTTTATACAGAATACATAATGTATTATTTGGCCTTACACATATAAAATAACACTATACATACTTGTCAGTAATAGATGAAGGGATGTTCTCTTCCACCCACTTCAAATCATCTTCCTGTAAAACAATAAATCATATACTATATAACATACGAAAACTATAAAGACATGCAATATTAGTTGAGGAATATCAAATCACAAGGGTATCTATCACCAGCCTAGCTGTTTAATAAGTTATTGGTATAAATTTGTGTGTTATTCATTAAATATGCAAATATCAAAATCTTAAAAGCTAAGGAATTAATATTTGATTCAATGTTTTGGGTTTCATGCTCTCAAATGTTTTGATTATTTATGATATATAACTTATTATTGATAAGACAAAAATGCAGTCATTCCGAAGGTTCATCGGACAGTGGCAAAAGTCCAACAAAAATTGTCTTGGAACGATAAAATAATCTTAACCGTTGGACCAATTGACCAGTTAACATATGCCAGGAAGTATTTTATTTTTGGCAAGTTTTCAAACAATTGTCAAATCAAAATATTTGATCACGGCTCTCATCGTAAGTTCAGCTTGAGTTCGCGGAAAATTCCATTTCTATTTTCAAAATATTGATATGGGGACTTCAGTAATTGTCGAAAGGGCATCTTAAATCCTTATCTGTACTATGCTTTTAATAACGAATCGCACATGGCTAATTTCATGCAATAATTTGTCACCGATCTTTTGTTGAAATCAAAATGTTGGGGCTCCGATATGTAGTCGGGGCTATTCCTGGAAAGAGTCTGAAAAGGAAAACCACGGAAAGTGACGACAAGCGGGAGAAAACGAAGAAGAATGAAGAAAATAGAAAGGCATCTAAATTTAACGTGAAGTGGTTGACCAATCACAAATGGCTGGATTACGATGAGAGCAACGACATTATGACATGCAAAATACGGCAAAGATGATGATGATGATGACTTTTGTGAAGATTGGCGTGATGAAGTTGAAAAATGCTTGCATATGAATACACAAGAGAATTAAATATTGCACTTAAATTGTGTTAATTTGTTTTGGTCCAGTAAAAAGTGATTTGATCCGGTAAAAGTTCTACCTTTACTGGACCAAATGTCCAGTGAAGTCCAAGGTACCTTTGGAATGACTGATAATGATCGACACTTTAAGTGAGTGTAAATGATCGACACTTTAAGTGAGTGTAAATGATCGACACTTTAAGTGAGTGTAAATGATCGTCACTTTAAGTGAGTGTAAATGATCGACACTTTAAGTGAGTGTAAATGATCGACACTTTAAGTGAGTGTAAATTCATCTTATATTGTGGTATTTGAGTTAAGTGTTGTCAGAAGTGAATCTAAAGATACAGTTATTGTGTAAATTGAACATCATGTTTGATTGATGGATTGATTAACGATGTTTAATGCCACTTTCAGCAATATTTCAGCTATATCATGGCGACCAGTTTTAGTGGTGGAAGAAGCCGGAGAACCCGGAGAGAACCACTGCCAAGCAACTGGTAGACTTTATCTTTATCACTGGCGGCTGCGAGTCGAGTGCACCCTTTTTTGTAATTTACAAAGCCGGGCATGAACCCATGCCGTATTGGTGAATGGTGATAGGCTTGTATGAGTTGTTAGGTAATCTAACTACCTAACTCATTGAGCCACCCGGACCCTCAACACCATGTTTGTAATATACTATTACAAAAACTTGACCATGCACCAATTACATATGGAGAAATAATAAAATTGAAACTAGTATTAATTCACATAAAATTATTAAAAACTTTACCTTTGAATAAAAAGGCTACATTAAAAAAACATGTGGTTTTCGTTACCATATCGACCCTTATTTTATCTTTCTCTAACATTAAAAACAATTGTTTTCCTTTCTTTAAAAAAAAAATCTACTGACACACACTAAATAAGAAGATGCCGTCAACATATTTATACTTTATCCTGCATTAATTACAATAAAGGTATACAAAGATTTCTTTGCTTTATTTCTTAGAATGCATATCTAAGATATTTTTGTATCCTTGTACCCAATTAATGTAGAGCGAACATAAAGAATCTAGGAAACATAAAAAATGTAGAAAAAAATTTCTATTCTAGAAATGTTCAAAAGATTACATGGGGGTTACTAGTCAGTAAAATGTAAGATTACATGGGGGTTACTAGTCAGTAAAATGTAAGATTACATGGGAGTTACTAGTCAGTCAAAAAGTAAGATTACATGGGGGCTACTAGTCAGTAAAATGTAAGATTACATGGGGGTTACTAGTCAGTAAAAAGTAAGATTACATGGGGGTTACTAGTCAGTAAAATGTAAGATTACATGGGGGCTACTAGTCAGTAAAAAGTAAGATTACATGGGGATTATTAGTCAGTAAAAAGTAAGATTACATGGGGGTTACTAGTCAGTAAAATGTAAGATTACATGGGGTTACTAGTCAGTAAAATGTAAGATTACATGGGGGTTACTAGTCAGTAAAAAGTAAGATTACGTGGGGGTTAGTAAGATTACATGGGGGTTACTAGTCAGTAAAAAGTAAGATTACATGGGGGTTACTAGTCAGTAAAAAGTAAGATTACATGGGGGTTACTAGTCAGTAAAAAGTAAGATTACATGGGGGTTACTAGTCAGTAAAAAGTAAGATTACATGGGGGTTACTAGTCAGTAAAAAGTAAGATTACATGGGGGTTACTAGTCAGTAAAAAGTAAGATTACATGGGGGTTACTAGTCAGTAAAAAGTAAGATTACATGGGGGTTACTAGTCAGTAAAAAGTAAGATTACATGGGGGTTACTAGTCAGTAAAAAGTAAGATTACATGGGGGTTACTAGTCAGTAAAAAGTAAGATTACATGGGGGTTACTAGTCAGTAAAAAGTAAGATTACATGGGGGCTACTAGTCAGTAAAAAGTAAGATTACATGGGGGCTACTAGTCAGTAAAAAGTAAGATTACATGGGGGCTACTAGTCAGTAAAAAGTAAGATTACATGGGGGCTACTAGTCAGTAAAAAGTAAGATTACATGGGGGTTACTAGTCAGTAAAAAGTAAGATTACATGGGGGCTACTAGTCAGTAAAAAGTAAGATTACATGGGGGCTACTAGTCAGTAAAAAGTAAGATTACATGGGGGCTACTAGTCAGTAAAATGTAAGATTACATGGGGGTTACTAGTCAGTAAAAAGTAAGATTACGTGGGGGTTAGTAAGATTACATGGGGGTTACTAGTCAGTAAAAAGTAAGATTACATGGGGGCTACTAGTCAGTAAAAAGTAAGATTACATGGGGGTTACTAGTCAGTAAAATGTAAGATTACATGGGGGTTACTAGTCAGTAAAATGTAAGATTACATGGGGTTACTAGTCAGTAAAATGTAAGATTACATGGGGGTTACTAGTCAGTAAAAAGTAAGATTACGTGGGGGTTAGTAAGATTACATGGGGGTTACTAGTCAGTAAAAAGTAAGATTACATGGGGGTTACTAGTCAGTAAAAAGTAAGATTACATGGGGGTTACTAGTCAGTAAAAAGTAAGATTACATGGGGGTTACTAGTCAGTAAAAAGTAAGATTACATGGGGGTTACTAGTCAGTAAAAAGTAAGATTACATGGGGGTTACTAGTCATTAAAAAGTAAGATTACATGGGGGTTACTAGTCAGTAAAAAGTAAGATTACATGGGGGTTACTAGTCAGTAAAAAGTAAGATTACGTGGGGGCTACTAGTCAGTAAAAAGTAAGATTACATGGGGGTTACTAGTCAGTAAAAAGTAAGATTACATGGGGGCTACTAGTCAGTAAAAAATAAGATTACATGGGGGCTACTAGTCAGTAAAAAGTAAGATTACATGGGGGCCACTAGTCAGTAAAAAGTAAGATTACAGGGGGGTTACTAGTCAGTAAAAAGTAAGATTACATGGGAGTTACTAGTCAGTAAAAAGTAAGATTACATGGGGGTTACTAGTCAGTAAAAAGTAAGATTACATGGGGGTTACTAGTCAGTAAAAAGTAAGATTACATGGGGGTTACTAGTCAGTAAAAAGTAAGATTACATGAGGGTTACTAGTCAGTAAAAAGTAAGATTACATGGGGGTTACTAGTCAGTAAAAAGTAAGATTACATGGGGGTTACTAGTCAGTAAAAAGTAAGATTACATGGGGGTTACTAGTCAGTAAAAAGTAAGATTACATGGGGGTTACTAGTCAGTAAAAAGTAAGATTACATGGGGGTTACTAGTCAGTAAAAAGTAAGATTACATGGGGGTTACTAGTCAGTAAAAAGTAAGATTACATGGGAGTTACTAGTCAGTAAAAAGTAAGATTACATGGGGGTTACTAGTCAGTAAAAAGTAAGATTACATGGGGGCTACTAGTCAGTAAAAAATAAGATTACATGGGGGTTACTAGTCAGTAAAAAGTAAGATTACATGGGGGCTACTAGTCAGTAAAAAAAAAGACTACATGGGGGTTACTAGTCAGTAAAAAGTAAGATTACATGAGGGTTACTAGTCAGTAAAAAGTAAGATTACATGAGGGTTACTAGTCAGTAACTAGAGGTACTGCTGGATGCAGGAGTCCTGCATTGATACATAAATGGAATAACTTAACTGTACGCTACACGGGACTAATACCCCCACGTCCCCATCATCTTAATTGAGCCAAAACATATTTGGAACACAACCTTTAGACTCATAATTCTGGGAAAACATGATGGACCAGGATATACTACTAATGTGCACATCTTCATAATAGGATCTTGCAATGTACAAAGTTTTATGAACTTCTGATTAATCATGTAGGAGAATTTGCAATGACAAAGTGCATACTGAATTGTCTCAAAATTTCAAAGTCCAAAGAAGCATAACAGGGGTAAAGCTCAATGGACCGGGATATCCTACTAATGTGCACATCTTCATAATAGGATCTTGCAATATACAAAGTTTCATGAACTTCTGATTAATCATGTAGGAGAATTTGCGATGACAAAGTGCATACTGAATTGTCTCCAAATTTCTAAGTCCAAAGAGGCATAACAGGAGTAAAACTCAATGGACAATAAAATCCTTTATACTGCAAAGTTCACACATCATGATCTTAAATTCCACTAAAGTTTGGTGGAAAGTGGACAAAAGATGTGGAAGTTGGTCCAGACAGACGGAAAAGTAAGATTACATGGGGGTTACTAGTCAGTAAAAAGTAAGATTACATGGGGGCTACTAGTCAGTAAAAAGTAAGATTACATGGGGGCTACTAGTCAATAAAAAGTAAGATTACATGGGAGTTACTAGTCAGTAAAAAAGTAAGATTACATGGGGGTTACTAGTCAGTAAAAAGTAAGATTACATGGGGGTTACTAGTCAGTAAAAAAGTAAGATTATATGGGGGTTACTAGTCAGTAAAAAGTAAGATTACATAGGGGCTACTAGTCATTAAAAAGTAAGATTACATGGTGGTTACTAGTCAGTAAAAAGTAAGATTACATGGGAGTTACTAGTCAGTAAAAAGTAAGATTACATGGGGGCTACTAGTCATTAAAAAGTAAGATTACATGGGAGTTACTAGTCAGTAAAAAGTAAGATTACATGGTGGTTACTAGTCAGTAAAAAGTAAGATTACATGGGGGCTACTAGTCATTAAAAAGTAAGATTACATGGGAGTTACTAGTCAGTAAAAAGTAAGATTACATGGGGGTTACTAGTCAGTAAAAAGTAAGATTACATGGGGGTTACTAGTCAGTAAAAAGTAAGATTACATGGGGGCTACTAGTCATTAAAAAGTAAGATTACATGGGGGTTACTAGTCAGTAAAAAAGTAAGATTACATGGTGGTTACTAGTCAGTAAAAAAGTAAGATTACATGGGGGTTACTAGTCAGTAAAAAGTAAGATTACATGGGGGTTACTAGTCAGTAAAAAGTAAGATTACATGGGGGTTACTAGTCAGTAAAAAGTAAGATTACATGGTGGTTACTAGTCAGTAAAAAGTAAGATTACATGGGGGTTACTAGTCAGTAAAAAAGTAAGATTACATGGGGGTTACTAGTCAGTAAAAAGTAAGATTACATGGGGGTTACTAGTCAGTAAAAAGTAAGATTACATGGTGGTTACTAGTCAGTAAAAAGTAAGATTACATGGGGGCTACTAGTCATTAAAAAGTAAGATTACATGGGAGTTACTAGTCAGTAAAAAGTAAGATTACATGGTGGTTACTAGTCAGTAAAAAGTAAGATTACATGGGAGTTACTAGTCAGTAAAAAGTAAGATTACATGGTGGTTACTAGTCAGTAAAAAGTAAGATTACATGGGGGCTACTAGTCATTAAAAAGTAAGATTACATGGGAGTTACTAGTCAGTAAAAAGTAAGATTACATGGGGGTTACTAGTCAGTAAAAAAGTAAGATTACATGGGGGTTACTAGTCATTAAAAAGTAAGATTACATAGGGGTTACTAGTCAGTAAAAAAGTAAGATTACATGGGAGTTACTAGTCAGTAAAAAGTAAGATTACATGGTGGTTACTAGTCAGTAAAAAGTAAGATTACATGGTGGTTACTAGTCAGTAAAAAGTAAGATTACATGGGGGTTACTAGTCAGTAAAAAGTAAGATTACATGGGGGCTACTAGTCAGTAAAAAGTAAGATTACATGGTGGTTACTAGTCAGTAAAAAGTAAGATTACATGGTGGTTACTAGTCAGTAAAAAGTAAGATTACATGGGGGTTACTAGTCAGTAAAAAGTAAGATTACATGGTGGTTACTAGTCAGTAAAAAGTAAGATTACATGGTGGTTACTAGTCAGTAAAAAGTAAGATTACATGGTGGTTACTAGTCAGTAAAAAGTAAGATTACATGGGAGTTACTAGTCAGTAAAAAGTAAGATTACATGGGAGTTACTAGTCAGTAAAAAGTAAGATTACATGGGGGTTACTAGTCAGTAAAAAGTAAGATTACATGGTGGTTACTAGTCAGTAAAAAGTAAGATTACATGGTGGTTACTAGTCATTAAAAAGTAAGATTACATAGGGGTTACTAGTCAGTAAAAAAGTAAGATTACATGGGAGTTACTAGTCAGTAAAAAGTAAGATTACATGGTGGTTACTAGTCAGTAAAAAGTAAGATTACATGGTGGTTACTAGTCAGTAAAAAGTAAGATTACATGGGGGTTACTAGTCAGTAAAAAGTAAGATTACATGGGGGCTACTAGTCAGTAAAAAGTAAGATTACATGGTGGTTACTAGTCAGTAAAAAGTAAGATTACATGGTGGTTACTAGTGAGTAAAAAGTAAGATTACATGGGGGCTACTAGTCATTAAAAAGTAAGATTACATGGGAGTTACTAGTCAGTAAAAAGTAAGATTACATGGGGGTTACTAGTCAGTAAAAAAGTAAGATTACATGGGGGTTACTAGTCATTAAAAAGTAAGATTACATAGGGGTTACTAGTCAGTAAAAAAGTAAGATTACATGGGAGTTACTAGTCAGTAAAAAGTAAGATTACATGGTGGTTACTAGTCAGTAAAAAGTAAGATTACATGGTGGTTACTAGTCAGTAAAAAGTAAGATTACATGGGGGTTACTAGTCAGTAAAAAGTAAGATTACATGGGGGTTACTAGTCAGTAAAAAGTAAGATTACATGGTGGTTACTAGTCAGTAAAAAGTAAGATTACATGGTGGTTACTAGTCAGTAAAAAGTAAGATTACATGGGGGCTACTAGTCATTAAAAAGTAAGATTACATGGGAGTTACTAGTCAGTAAAAAGTAAGATTACATGGGGGTTACTAGTCAGTAAAAAGTAAGATTACATGGTGGTTACTAGTCAGTAAAAAGTAAGATTACATGGGGGCTACTAGTCATTAAAAAGTAAGATTACATGGGGGTTACTAGTCAGTAAAAAGTAAGATTACATGGGGGTTACTAGTCAGTAAAAAAGTAAGATTACATGGGGGTTACTAGTCATTAAAAAGTAAGATTACATAGGGGTTACTAGTCAGTAAAAAAGTAAGATTACATGGGAGTTACTAGTCAGTAAAAAGTAAGATTACATGGTGGTTACTAGTCAGTAAAAAGTAAGATTACATGGTGGTTACTAGTCAGTAAAAAGTAAGATTACATGGGGGTTACTAGTCAGTAAAAAAGTAAGATTACATAGGGGCTACTAGTCATTAAAAAAGTAAGATTACATAGTGGTTACTAGTCAGTAAAAAGTAAGATTACATGGTGGTTACTAGTCAGTAAAAAGTAAGATTACATGGGGGTTACTAGTCAGTAAAAAGTAAGATTACATGGTGGTTACTAGTCAGTAAAAAGTAAGATTACATGGGGGTTACTAGTCAGTAAAAAGTAAGATTACATGGTGGTTACTAGTCAGTAAAAAGTAAGATTACATGGGGGTTACTAGTCAGTAAAAAAGTAAGATTATATGGGGGCTACTAGTCAGTAAAAAAGTAAGATTACATGGGGGTTACTAGTCAGTAAAAAAGTAAGATTATATGTGGGCTACTAGTCAGTAAAAAAGTAAGATTACATGGTGGCTACTAGTCAGTAAAAAGTAAGATTACATGGTGGTTACTAGTCAGTAAAAAGTAAGATTACATAGGGGCTACTAGTCAGTAAAAAGTAAGATTATATGGGGGTTACTAGTCAGTAAAAAGTAAGATTACATGGGGGTTACTAGTCAGTAAAAAGTAAGATTACATGGGGGTTACTAGTCATTAAAAAGTAAGATTACATGGTGGTTACTAGTCAGTAAAAAGTAAGATTACATGGGGGCTACTAGTCAGTAAAAAGTAAGATTACATGGGGGCTACTAGTCAGTAAAAAGTAAGATTACATGGGGGTTACTAGTCAGTAAAAAGTAAGATTACATGGTGGTTACTAGTCAGTAAAAAGTAAGATTACATGGGGGCTACTAGTCAGTAAAAAGTAAGATTACATGGGGGTTACTAGTCAGTAAAAAGTAAGATTACATGGGGGTTACTAGTCAGTAAAAAGTAAGATTACATGGTGGTTACTAGTCAGTAAAAAGTAAGATTACATGGGGGTTACTAGTCAGTAAAAAGTAAGATTACATGGGGGTTACTAGTCAGTAAAAAAGTAAGATTACATGGGGGTTACTAGTCAGTAAAAAGTAAGATTATATGGGGGTTACTAGTCAGTAAAAAGTAAGATTACATGGTGGTTACTAGTCAGTAAAAAGTAAGATTACATGGGGGTTACTAGTCAGTAAAAAGTAAGATTACATGGGGGTTACTAGTCAGTAAAAAAGTAAGATTATATGGGGGTTACTAGTCAGTAAAAAAGTAAGATTACATGGTGGTTACTAGTCAGTAAAAAAGTAAGATTACATGGTGGTTACTAGTCAGTAAAAAGTAAGATTACATGGTGGTTACTAGTCAGTAAAAAAGTAAGATTATATGGGGGTTACTAGTCAGTAAAAAAGTAAGATTACATGGTGGTTACTAGTCAGTAAAAAAGTAAGATTACATGGTGGTTACTAGTCAGTAAAAAGTAAGATTACATGGGGGTTACTAGTCAGTAAAAAGTAAGATTACATGGGGGTTACTAGTCAGTAAAAAGTAAGATTACATGGGGGTTACTAGTCAGTAAAAAGTAAGATTACATGGTGGTTACTAGTCAGTAAAAAGTAAGATTACATGGTGGTTACTAGTCAGTAAAAAGTAAGATTACATGGTGGTTACTAGTCAGTAAAAAGTAAGATTACATGGGGGTTACTAGTCAGTAAAAAGTAAGATTACATGGGGGTTACTAGTCAGTAAAAAGTAAGATTACATGGTGGTTACTAGTCAGTAAAAAAGTAAGATTATATGGTGGTTACTAGTCAGTAAAAAAGTAAGATTACATGGTGGTTACTAGTCAGTAAAAAGTAAGATTACATGGGGGTTACTAGTCAGTAAAAAGTAAGATTACATGGGGGTTACTAGTCAGTAAAAAGTAAGATTACATGGGGGTTACTAGTCAGTAAAAAAGTAAGATTACATGGTGGTTACTAGTCAGTAAAAAAGTAAGATTACATGGTGGTTACTAGTCAGTAAAAAGTAAGATTACATGGGGGTTACTAGTCAGTAAAAAGTAAGATTACATGGGGGTTACTAGTCAGTAAAAAGTAAGATTACATGGGGGTTACTAGTCAGTAAAAAAGTAAGATTACATGGTGGTTACTAGTCAGTAAAAAAGTAAGATTACATGGTGGTTACTAGTCAGTAAAAAGTAAGATTACATGGGGGTTACTAGTCAGTAAAAAGTAAGATTACATGGGGGTTACTAGTCAGTAAAAAGTAAGATTATATGGGGGTTACTAGTCAGTAGAAAGTAAGATTACATGGTGGTTACTAGTCAGTAAAAAGTAAGATTACATGGGGGTTACTAGTCAGTAAAAAGTAAGATTACATGGGGGTTACTAGTCAGTAAAAAAGTAAGATTATATGGGGGTTACTAGTCAGTAAAAAGTAAGATTACATGGGGGTTACTAGTCAGTAAAAAGTAAGATTACATGGGGGTTACTAGTCAGTAAAAAAGTAAGATTACATGGTGGTTACTAGTCAGTAAAAAAGTAAGATTACATGGTGGTTACTAGTCAGTAAAAAGTAAGATTATATGGGGGTTACTAGTCAGTAAAAAGTAAGATTACATGGTGGTTACTAGTCAGTAAAAAGTAAGATTACATGGGGGTTACTAGTCAGTAAAAAGTAAGATTACATGGGGGTTACTAGTCAGTAAAAAAGTAAGATTATATGGGGGTTACTAGTCAGTAAAAAAGTAAGATTACATGGTGGTTACTAGTCAGTAAAAAAGTAAGATTACATGGGGGTTACTAGTCAGTAAAAAGTAAGATTACATGGGAGTTACTAGTCAGTAAAAAGTAAGATTACATGGGGGTTACTAGTCAGTAAAAAAGTAAGATTATATGGGGGTTACTAGTCAGTAAAAAGTAAGATTACATAGGGGCTACTAGTCATTAAAAAGTAAGATTACATGGTGGTTACTAGTCAGTAAAAAGTAAGATTACATGGTGGTTACTAGTCAATAAAAAGTAAGATTACATGGGGGTTACTAGTCAGTAAAAAGTAAGATTACATGGTGGTTACTAGTCAGTAAAAAGTAAGATTACATGGTGGTTACTAGTCAGTAAAAAGTAAGATTACATGGTGGTTACTAGTCAGTAAAAAGTAAGATTACATGGGGGTTACTAGTCAGTAAAAAAGTAAGATTATATGGGGGTTACTAGTCAGTAAAAAGTAAGATTACATGGGGGTTACTAGTCAGTAAAAAAGTAAGATTATATGGGGGTTACTAGTCAGTAAAAAGTAAGATTACATGGGGGTTACTAGTCAGTAAAAAAGTAAGATTATATGGGGGTTACTAGTCAGTAAAAAGTAAGATTACATGGGGGTTACTAGTCAGTAAAAAAGTAAGATTATATGGGGGTTACTAGTCAGTAAAAAGTAAGATTACATGGGGGTTACTAGTCAGTAAAAAGTAAGATTACATGGGGGTTACTAGTCAGTAAAAAAGTAAGATTACATGGTGGTTACTAGTCAGTAAAAAAGTAAGATTACATGGTGGTTACTAGTCAGTAAAAAGTAAGATTATATGGGGGTTACTAGTCAGTAAAAAGTAAGATTACATGGTGGTTACTAGTCAGTAAAAAGTAAGATTACATGGGGGTTACTAGTCAGTAAAAAGTAAGATTACATGGGGGTTACTAGTCAGTAAAAAAGTAAGATTATATGGGGGTTACTAGTCAGTAAAAAAGTAAGATTACATGGTGGTTACTAGTCAGTAAAAAAGTAAGATTACATGGGGGTTACTAGTCAGTAAAAAGTAAGATTACATGGGGGTTACTAGTCAGTAAAAAAGTAAGATTATATGGGGGTTACTAGTCAGTAAAAAGTAAGATTACATGGGGGTTACTAGTCAGTAAAAAAGTAAGATTACATGGTGGTTACTAGTCAGTAAAAAGTAAGATTACATGGGAGTTACTAGTCAGTAAAAAGTAAGATTACATGGTGGTTACTAGTCAGTAAAAAGTAAGATTACATGGGAGTTACTAGTCAGTAAAAAGTAAGATTACATGGGGGTTACTAGTCAGTAAAAAGTAAGATTACATGGGAGTTACTAGTCAGTAAAAAGTAAGATTACATGGTGGTTACTAGTCAGTAAAAAGTAAGATTACATGGGAGTTACTAGTCAGTAAAAAGTAAGATTACATGGGGGTTACTAGTCAGTAAAAAGTAAGATTACATGGGAGTTACTAGTCAGTAAAAAGTAAGATTACATGGTGGTTACTAGTCAGTAAAAAGTAAGATTACATGGGAGTTACTAGTCAGTAAAAAGTAAGATTACATGGGGGCTACTAGTCATTAAAAAGTAAGATTACATGGGAGTTACTAGTCAGTAAAAAGTAAGATTACATGGTGGTTACTAGTCAGTAAAAAGTAAGATTACATGGGAGTTACTAGTCAGTAAAAAGTAAGATTACATGGGGGTTACTAGTCAGTAAAAAGTAAGATTACATGGGAGTTACTAGTCAGTAAAAAGTAAGATTACATGGTGGTTACTAGTCAGTAAAAAGTAAGATTACATGGGAGTTACTAGTCAGTAAAAAGTAAGATTACATGGGAGTTACTAGTCAGTAAAAAGTAAGATTACATGGTGGTTACTAGTCAGTAAAAAAGTAAGATTACATGGTGGTTACTAGTCAGTAAAAAAGTAAGATTACATGGTGGTTACTAGTCAGTAAAAAAGTAAGATTACATGGGGGTTACTAGTCAGTAAAAAGTAAGATTACATGGGGGTTACTAGTCAGTAAAAAAGTAAGATTATATGGGGGTTACTAGTCAGTAAAAAGTAAGATTACATAGGGGCTACTAGTCAGTAAAAAGTAAGATTACATGGGGGTTACTAGTCAGTAAAAAAGTAAGATTATATGGGGGTTACTAGTCAGTAAAAAGTAAGATTACATAGGGGCTACTAGTCATTAAAAAGTAAGATTACATGGGGGTTACTAGTCAGTAAAAAGTAAGATTACATAGGGGCTACTAGTCATTAAAAAGTAAGATTACATGGGGGCTACTAGTCAGTAAAAAGTAAGATTACATGGTGGTTACTAGTCAGTAAAAAAGTAAGATTACATGGTGGTTACTAGTCAGTAAAAAAGTAAGATTACATGGGGGTTACTAGTCAGTAAAAAGTAAGATTACATGGGGGTTACTAGTCAGTAAAAAGTAAGATTACATGGTGGTTACTAGTCAGTAAAAAGTAAGATTACATGGTGGTTACTAGTCAGTAAAAAGTAAGATTACATGGTGGTTACTAGTCAGTAAAAAGTAAGATTACATGGGGGTTACTAGTCAGTAAAAAGTAAGATTACATGGGGGTTACTAGTCAGTAAAAAGTAAGATTACATGGTGGTTACTAGTCAGTAAAAAAGTAAGATTATATGGTGGTTACTAGTCAGTAAAAAAGTAAGATTACATGGTGGTTACTAGTCAGTAAAAAGTAAGATTACATGGGGGTTACTAGTCAGTAAAAAGTAAGATTACATGGGGGTTACTAGTCAGTAAAAAGTAAGATTACATGGGGGTTACTAGTCAGTAAAAAAGTAAGATTACATGGTGGTTACTAGTCAGTAAAAAAGTAAGATTACATGGTGGTTACTAGTCAGTAAAAAGTAAGATTACATGGGGGTTACTAGTCAGTAAAAAGTAAGATTACATGGGGGTTACTAGTCAGTAAAAAGTAAGATTACATGGGGGTTACTAGTCAGTAAAAAAGTAAGATTACATGGTGGTTACTAGTCAGTAAAAAGTAAGATTACATGGGAGTTACTAGTCAGTAAAAAGTAAGATTACATGGGGGTTACTAGTCAGTAAAAAAGTAAGATTATATGGGGGTTACTAGTCAGTAAAAAGTAAGATTACATAGGGGCTACTAGTCATTAAAAAGTAAGATTACATGGTGGTTACTAGTCAGTAAAAAGTAAGATTACATGGTGGTTACTAGTCAGTAAAAAGTAAGATTACATGGGGGTTACTAGTCAGTAAAAAGTAAGATTACATGGTGGTTACTAGTCAGTAAAAAGTAAGATTACATGGTGGTTACTAGTCAGTAAAAAGTAAGATTACATGGTGGTTACTAGTCAGTAAAAAGTAAGATTACATGGGGGTTACTAGTCAGTAAAAAAGTAAGATTATATGGGGGTTACTAGTCAGTAAAAAGTAAGATTACATGGGGGTTACTAGTCAGTAAAAAAGTAAGATTATATGGGGGTTACTAGTCAGTAAAAAGTAAGATTACATGGGGGTTACTAGTCAGTAAAAAAGTAAGATTATATGGGGGTTACTAGTCAGTAAAAAGTAAGATTACATGGGGGTTACTAGTCAGTAAAAAAGTAAGATTATATGGGGGTTACTAGTCAGTAAAAAGTAAGATTACATGGGGGTTACTAGTCAGTAAAAAGTAAGATTACATGGGGGTTACTAGTCAGTAAAAAAGTAAGATTACATGGTGGTTACTAGTCAGTAAAAAAGTAAGATTACATGGTGGTTACTAGTCAGTAAAAAGTAAGATTATATGGGGGTTACTAGTCAGTAAAAAGTAAGATTACATGGTGGTTACTAGTCAGTAAAAAGTAAGATTACATGGGGGTTACTAGTCAGTAAAAAGTAAGATTACATGGGGGTTACTAGTCAGTAAAAAAGTAAGATTATATGGGGGTTACTAGTCAGTAAAAAAGTAAGATTACATGGTGGTTACTAGTCAGTAAAAAAGTAAGATTACATGGGGGTTACTAGTCAGTAAAAAGTAAGATTACATGGGGGTTACTAGTCAGTAAAAAAGTAAGATTATATGGGGGTTACTAGTCAGTAAAAAGTAAGATTACATGGGGGTTACTAGTCAGTAAAAAAGTAAGATTACATGGTGGTTACTAGTCAGTAAAAAGTAAGATTACATGGGAGTTACTAGTCAGTAAAAAGTAAGATTACATGGTGGTTACTAGTCAGTAAAAAGTAAGATTACATGGGAGTTACTAGTCAGTAAAAAGTAAGATTACATGGGGGTTACTAGTCAGTAAAAAGTAAGATTACATGGGAGTTACTAGTCAGTAAAAAGTAAGATTACATGGTGGTTACTAGTCAGTAAAAAAGTAAGATTACATGGTGGTTACTAGTCAGTAAAAAAGTAAGATTACATGGGGGTTACTAGTCAGTAAAAAGTAAGATTACATGGGGGTTACTAGTCAGTAAAAAAGTAAGATTATATGGGGGTTACTAGTCAGTAAAAAGTAAGATTACATAGGGGCTACTAGTCAGTAAAAAGTAAGATTACATGGGGGTTACTAGTCAGTAAAAAAGTAAGATTATATGGGGGTTACTAGTCAGTAAAAAGTAAGATTACATGGTGGTTACTAGTCAGTAAAAAGTAAGATTACATGGGAGTTACTAGTCAGTAAAAAGTAAGATTACATGGGGGTTACTAGTCAGTAAAAAGTAAGATTACATGGGAGTTACTAGTCAGTAAAAAGTAAGATTACATGGTGGTTACTAGTCAGTAAAAAGTAAGATTACATGGGAGTTACTAGTCAGTAAAAAGTAAGATTACATGGGGGCTACTAGTCATTAAAAAGTAAGATTACATGGGAGTTACTAGTCAGTAAAAAGTAAGATTACATGGTGGTTACTAGTCAGTAAAAAGTAAGATTACATGGGAGTTACTAGTCAGTAAAAAGTAAGATTACATGGGGGTTACTAGTCAGTAAAAAGTAAGATTACATGGGAGTTACTAGTCAGTAAAAAGTAAGATTACATGGTGGTTACTAGTCAGTAAAAAGTAAGATTACATGGGAGTTACTAGTCAGTAAAAAGTAAGATTACATGGGAGTTACTAGTCAGTAAAAAGTAAGATTACATGGTGGTTACTAGTCAGTAAAAAAGTAAGATTACATGGTGGTTACTAGTCAGTAAAAAAGTAAGATTACATGGTGGTTACTAGTCAGTAAAAAAGTAAGATTACATGGGGGTTACTAGTCAGTAAAAAGTAAGATTACATGGTGGTTACTAGTCAGTAAAAAGTAAGATTACATGGGGGTTACTAGTCAGTAAAAAGTAAGATTACATGGGGGTTACTAGTCAGTAAAAAAGTAAGATTATATGGGGGTTACTAGTCAGTAAAAAAGTAAGATTACATGGTGGTTACTAGTCAGTAAAAAAGTAAGATTACATGGGGGTTACTAGTCAGTAAAAAGTAAGATTACATGGGGGTTACTAGTCAGTAAAAAAGTAAGATTATATGGGGGTTACTAGTCAGTAAAAAGTAAGATTACATGGGGGTTACTAGTCAGTAAAAAAGTAAGATTACATGGTGGTTACTAGTCAGTAAAAAGTAAGATTACATGGGAGTTACTAGTCAGTAAAAAGTAAGATTACATGGTGGTTACTAGTCAGTAAAAAGTAAGATTACATGGGAGTTACTAGTCAGTAAAAAGTAAGATTACATGGGGGTTACTAGTCAGTAAAAAGTAAGATTACATGGGAGTTACTAGTCAGTAAAAAGTAAGATTACATGGTGGTTACTAGTCAGTAAAAAGTAAGATTACATGGGAGTTACTAGTCAGTAAAAAGTAAGATTACATGGGGGTTACTAGTCAGTAAAAAGTAAGATTACATGGGAGTTACTAGTCAGTAAAAAGTAAGATTACATGGTGGTTACTAGTCAGTAAAAAGTAAGATTACATGGGAGTTACTAGTCAGTAAAAAGTAAGATTACATGGGGGCTACTAGTCATTAAAAAGTAAGATTACATGGGAGTTACTAGTCAGTAAAAAGTAAGATTACATGGTGGTTACTAGTCAGTAAAAAGTAAGATTACATGGGAGTTACTAGTCAGTAAAAAGTAAGATTACATGGGGGTTACTAGTCAGTAAAAAGTAAGATTACATGGGAGTTACTAGTCAGTAAAAAGTAAGATTACATGGTGGTTACTAGTCAGTAAAAAGTAAGATTACATGGGAGTTACTAGTCAGTAAAAAGTAAGATTACATGGGAGTTACTAGTCAGTAAAAAGTAAGATTACATGGTGGTTACTAGTCAGTAAAAAAGTAAGATTACATGGTGGTTACTAGTCAGTAAAAAAGTAAGATTACATGGTGGTTACTAGTCAGTAAAAAAGTAAGATTACATGGGGGTTACTAGTCAGTAAAAAGTAAGATTACATGGGGGTTACTAGTCAGTAAAAAAGTAAGATTATATGGGGGTTACTAGTCAGTAAAAAGTAAGATTACATAGGGGCTACTAGTCAGTAAAAAGTAAGATTACATGGGGGTTACTAGTCAGTAAAAAAGTAAGATTATATGGGGGTTACTAGTCAGTAAAAAGTAAGATTACATAGGGGCTACTAGTCATTAAAAAGTAAGATTACATGGGGGTTACTAGTCAGTAAAAAGTAAGATTACATAGGGGCTACTAGTCATTAAAAAGTAAGATTACATGGGGGCTACTAGTCAGTAAAAAGTAAGATTACATGGTGGTTACTAGTCAGTAAAAAAGTAAGATTACATGGTGGTTACTAGTCAGTAAAAAAGTAAGATTACATGGGGGTTACTAGTCAGTAAAAAGTAAGATTACATGGGGGTTACTAGTCAGTAAAAAGTAAGATTACATGGTGGTTACTAGTCAGTAAAAAGTAAGATTACATGGTGGTTACTAGTCAGTAAAAAGTAAGATTACATGGTGGTTACTAGTCAGTAAAAAGTAAGATTACATGGGGGTTACTAGTCAGTAAAAAGTAAGATTACATGGGGGTTACTAGTCAGTAAAAAGTAAGATTACATGGTGGTTACTAGTCAGTAAAAAAGTAAGATTATATGGTGGTTACTAGTCAGTAAAAAAGTAAGATTACATGGTGGTTACTAGTCAGTAAAAAGTAAGATTACATGGGGGTTACTAGTCAGTAAAAAGTAAGATTACATGGGGGTTACTAGTCAGTAAAAAGTAAGATTACATGGGGGTTACTAGTCAGTAAAAAAGTAAGATTACATGGTGGTTACTAGTCAGTAAAAAAGTAAGATTACATGGTGGTTACTAGTCAGTAAAAAGTAAGATTACATGGGGGTTACTAGTCAGTAAAAAGTAAGATTACATGGGGGTTACTAGTCAGTAAAAAGTAAGATTACATGGGGGTTACTAGTCAGTAAAAAGTAAGATTACATGGGGGTTACTAGTCAGTAAAAAGTAAGATTACATGGGGGTTACTAGTCAGTAAAAAAGTAAGATTATATGGGGGTTACTAGTCAGTAAAAAAGTAAGATTACATGGTGGTTACTAGTCAGTAAAAAAGTAAGATTACATGGGGGTTACTAGTCAGTAAAAAGTAAGATTACATGGGGGTTACTAGTCAGTAAAAAAGTAAGATTATATGGGGGTTACTAGTCAGTAAAAAGTAAGATTACATGGGGGTTACTAGTCAGTAAAAAAGTAAGATTACATGGTGGTTACTAGTCAGTAAAAAGTAAGATTACATGGGAGTTACTAGTCAGTAAAAAGTAAGATTACATGGTGGTTACTAGTCAGTAAAAAGTAAGATTACATGGGAGTTACTAGTCAGTAAAAAGTAAGATTACATGGGGGTTACTAGTCAGTAAAAAGTAAGATTACATGGGAGTTACTAGTCAGTAAAAAGTAAGATTACATGGTGGTTACTAGTCAGTAAAAAGTAAGATTACATGGGAGTTACTAGTCAGTAAAAAGTAAGATTACATGGGGGTTACTAGTCAGTAAAAAGTAAGATTACATGGGAGTTACTAGTCAGTAAAAAGTAAGATTACATGGTGGTTACTAGTCAGTAAAAAGTAAGATTACATGGGAGTTACTAGTCAGTAAAAAGTAAGATTACATGGGGGCTACTAGTCATTAAAAAGTAAGATTACATGGGAGTTACTAGTCAGTAAAAAGTAAGATTACATGGTGGTTACTAGTCAGTAAAAAGTAAGATTACATGGGAGTTACTAGTCAGTAAAAAGTAAGATTACATGGGGGTTACTAGTCAGTAAAAAGTAAGATTACATGGGAGTTACTAGTCAGTAAAAAGTAAGATTACATGGTGGTTACTAGTCAGTAAAAAGTAAGATTACATGGGAGTTACTAGTCAGTAAAAAGTAAGATTACATGGGAGTTACTAGTCAGTAAAAAGTAAGATTACATGGTGGTTACTAGTCAGTAAAAAAGTAAGATTACATGGTGGTTACTAGTCAGTAAAAAAGTAAGATTACATGGTGGTTACTAGTCAGTAAAAAAGTAAGATTACATGGGGGTTACTAGTCAGTAAAAAGTAAGATTACATGGGGGTTACTAGTCAGTAAAAAAGTAAGATTATATGGGGGTTACTAGTCAGTAAAAAGTAAGATTACATAGGGGCTACTAGTCAGTAAAAAGTAAGATTACATGGGGGTTACTAGTCAGTAAAAAAGTAAGATTATATGGGGGTTACTAGTCAGTAAAAAGTAAGATTACATAGGGGCTACTAGTCATTAAAAAGTAAGATTACATGGGGGTTACTAGTCAGTAAAAAGTAAGATTACATAGGGGCTACTAGTCATTAAAAAGTAAGATTACATGGGGGCTACTAGTCAGTAAAAAGTAAGATTACATGGTGGTTACTAGTCAGTAAAAAAGTAAGATTACATGGTGGTTACTAGTCAGTAAAAAAGTAAGATTACATGGGGGTTACTAGTCAGTAAAAAGTAAGATTACATGGGGGTTACTAGTCAGTAAAAAGTAAGATTACATGGTGGTTACTAGTCAGTAAAAAGTAAGATTACATGGTGGTTACTAGTCAGTAAAAAGTAAGATTACATGGTGGTTACTAGTCAGTAAAAAGTAAGATTACATGGGGGTTACTAGTCAGTAAAAAGTAAGATTACATGGGGGTTACTAGTCAGTAAAAAGTAAGATTACATGGTGGTTACTAGTCAGTAAAAAAGTAAGATTATATGGTGGTTACTAGTCAGTAAAAAAGTAAGATTACATGGTGGTTACTAGTCAGTAAAAAGTAAGATTACATGGGGGTTACTAGTCAGTAAAAAGTAAGATTACATGGGGGTTACTAGTCAGTAAAAAGTAAGATTACATGGGGGTTACTAGTCAGTAAAAAAGTAAGATTACATGGTGGTTACTAGTCAGTAAAAAAGTAAGATTACATGGTGGTTACTAGTCAGTAAAAAGTAAGATTACATGGGGGTTACTAGTCAGTAAAAAGTAAGATTACATGGGGGTTACTAGTCAGTAAAAAGTAAGATTACATGGGGGTTACTAGTCAGTAAAAAAGTAAGATTACATGGTGGTTACTAGTCAGTAAAAAGTAAGATTACATGGGAGTTACTAGTCAGTAAAAAGTAAGATTACATGGGGGTTACTAGTCAGTAAAAAAGTAAGATTATATGGGGGTTACTAGTCAGTAAAAAGTAAGATTACATAGGGGCTACTAGTCATTAAAAAGTAAGATTACATGGTGGTTACTAGTCAGTAAAAAGTAAGATTACATGGTGGTTACTAGTCAGTAAAAAGTAAGATTACATGGGGGTTACTAGTCAGTAAAAAGTAAGATTACATGGTGGTTACTAGTCAGTAAAAAGTAAGATTACATGGTGGTTACTAGTCAGTAAAAAGTAAGATTACATGGTGGTTACTAGTCAGTAAAAAGTAAGATTACATGGGGGTTACTAGTCAGTAAAAAAGTAAGATTATATGGGGGTTACTAGTCAGTAAAAAGTAAGATTACATGGGGGTTACTAGTCAGTAAAAAAGTAAGATTATATGGGGGTTACTAGTCAGTAAAAAGTAAGATTACATGGGGGTTACTAGTCAGTAAAAAAGTAAGATTATATGGGGGTTACTAGTCAGTAAAAAGTAAGATTACATGGGGGTTACTAGTCAGTAAAAAAGTAAGATTATATGGGGGTTACTAGTCAGTAAAAAGTAAGATTACATGGGGGTTACTAGTCAGTAAAAAGTAAGATTACATGGGGGTTACTAGTCAGTAAAAAAGTAAGATTACATGGTGGTTACTAGTCAGTAAAAAAGTAAGATTACATGGTGGTTACTAGTCAGTAAAAAGTAAGATTATATGGGGGTTACTAGTCAGTAAAAAGTAAGATTACATGGTGGTTACTAGTCAGTAAAAAGTAAGATTACATGGGGGTTACTAGTCAGTAAAAAGTAAGATTACATGGGGGTTACTAGTCAGTAAAAAAGTAAGATTATATGGGGGTTACTAGTCAGTAAAAAAGTAAGATTACATGGTGGTTACTAGTCAGTAAAAAAGTAAGATTACATGGGGGTTACTAGTCAGTAAAAAGTAAGATTACATGGGGGTTACTAGTCAGTAAAAAAGTAAGATTATATGGGGGTTACTAGTCAGTAAAAAGTAAGATTACATGGGGGTTACTAGTCAGTAAAAAAGTAAGATTACATGGTGGTTACTAGTCAGTAAAAAGTAAGATTACATGGGAGTTACTAGTCAGTAAAAAGTAAGATTACATGGTGGTTACTAGTCAGTAAAAAGTAAGATTACATGGGAGTTACTAGTCAGTAAAAAGTAAGATTACATGGGGGTTACTAGTCAGTAAAAAGTAAGATTACATGGGAGTTACTAGTCAGTAAAAAGTAAGATTACATGGTGGTTACTAGTCAGTAAAAAAGTAAGATTACATGGTGGTTACTAGTCAGTAAAAAAGTAAGATTACATGGGGGTTACTAGTCAGTAAAAAGTAAGATTACATGGGGGTTACTAGTCAGTAAAAAAGTAAGATTATATGGGGGTTACTAGTCAGTAAAAAGTAAGATTACATAGGGGCTACTAGTCAGTAAAAAGTAAGATTACATGGGGGTTACTAGTCAGTAAAAAAGTAAGATTATATGGGGGTTACTAGTCAGTAAAAAGTAAGATTACATGGTGGTTACTAGTCAGTAAAAAGTAAGATTACATGGGAGTTACTAGTCAGTAAAAAGTAAGATTACATGGGGGTTACTAGTCAGTAAAAAGTAAGATTACATGGGAGTTACTAGTCAGTAAAAAGTAAGATTACATGGTGGTTACTAGTCAGTAAAAAGTAAGATTACATGGGAGTTACTAGTCAGTAAAAAGTAAGATTACATGGGGGCTACTAGTCATTAAAAAGTAAGATTACATGGGAGTTACTAGTCAGTAAAAAGTAAGATTACATGGTGGTTACTAGTCAGTAAAAAGTAAGATTACATGGGAGTTACTAGTCAGTAAAAAGTAAGATTACATGGGGGTTACTAGTCAGTAAAAAGTAAGATTACATGGGAGTTACTAGTCAGTAAAAAGTAAGATTACATGGTGGTTACTAGTCAGTAAAAAGTAAGATTACATGGGAGTTACTAGTCAGTAAAAAGTAAGATTACATGGGAGTTACTAGTCAGTAAAAAGTAAGATTACATGGTGGTTACTAGTCAGTAAAAAAGTAAGATTACATGGTGGTTACTAGTCAGTAAAAAAGTAAGATTACATGGTGGTTACTAGTCAGTAAAAAAGTAAGATTACATGGGGGTTACTAGTCAGTAAAAAGTAAGATTACATGGTGGTTACTAGTCAGTAAAAAGTAAGATTACATGGGGGTTACTAGTCAGTAAAAAGTAAGATTACATGGGGGTTACTAGTCAGTAAAAAAGTAAGATTATATGGGGGTTACTAGTCAGTAAAAAAGTAAGATTACATGGTGGTTACTAGTCAGTAAAAAAGTAAGATTACATGGGGGTTACTAGTCAGTAAAAAGTAAGATTACATGGGGGTTACTAGTCAGTAAAAAAGTAAGATTATATGGGGGTTACTAGTCAGTAAAAAGTAAGATTACATGGGGGTTACTAGTCAGTAAAAAAGTAAGATTACATGGTGGTTACTAGTCAGTAAAAAGTAAGATTACATGGGAGTTACTAGTCAGTAAAAAGTAAGATTACATGGTGGTTACTAGTCAGTAAAAAGTAAGATTACATGGGAGTTACTAGTCAGTAAAAAGTAAGATTACATGGGGGTTACTAGTCAGTAAAAAGTAAGATTACATGGGAGTTACTAGTCAGTAAAAAGTAAGATTACATGGTGGTTACTAGTCAGTAAAAAGTAAGATTACATGGGAGTTACTAGTCAGTAAAAAGTAAGATTACATGGGGGTTACTAGTCAGTAAAAAGTAAGATTACATGGGAGTTACTAGTCAGTAAAAAGTAAGATTACATGGTGGTTACTAGTCAGTAAAAAGTAAGATTACATGGGAGTTACTAGTCAGTAAAAAGTAAGATTACATGGGGGCTACTAGTCATTAAAAAGTAAGATTACATGGGAGTTACTAGTCAGTAAAAAGTAAGATTACATGGTGGTTACTAGTCAGTAAAAAGTAAGATTACATGGGAGTTACTAGTCAGTAAAAAGTAAGATTACATGGGGGTTACTAGTCAGTAAAAAGTAAGATTACATGGGAGTTACTAGTCAGTAAAAAGTAAGATTACATGGTGGTTACTAGTCAGTAAAAAGTAAGATTACATGGGAGTTACTAGTCAGTAAAAAGTAAGATTACATGGGAGTTACTAGTCAGTAAAAAGTAAGATTACATGGTGGTTACTAGTCAGTAAAAAAGTAAGATTACATGGTGGTTACTAGTCAGTAAAAAAGTAAGATTACATGGTGGTTACTAGTCAGTAAAAAAGTAAGATTACATGGGGGTTACTAGTCAGTAAAAAGTAAGATTACATGGGGGTTACTAGTCAGTAAAAAAGTAAGATTATATGGGGGTTACTAGTCAGTAAAAAGTAAGATTACATAGGGGCTACTAGTCAGTAAAAAGTAAGATTACATGGGGGTTACTAGTCAGTAAAAAAGTAAGATTATATGGGGGTTACTAGTCAGTAAAAAGTAAGATTACATAGGGGCTACTAGTCATTAAAAAGTAAGATTACATGGGGGTTACTAGTCAGTAAAAAGTAAGATTACATAGGGGCTACTAGTCATTAAAAAGTAAGATTACATGGGGGCTACTAGTCAGTAAAAAGTAAGATTACATGGTGGTTACTAGTCAGTAAAAAAGTAAGATTACATGGTGGTTACTAGTCAGTAAAAAAGTAAGATTACATGGGGGTTACTAGTCAGTAAAAAGTAAGATTACATGGGGGTTACTAGTCAGTAAAAAGTAAGATTACATGGTGGTTACTAGTCAGTAAAAAGTAAGATTACATGGTGGTTACTAGTCAGTAAAAAGTAAGATTACATGGTGGTTACTAGTCAGTAAAAAGTAAGATTACATGGGGGTTACTAGTCAGTAAAAAGTAAGATTACATGGGGGTTACTAGTCAGTAAAAAGTAAGATTACATGGTGGTTACTAGTCAGTAAAAAAGTAAGATTATATGGTGGTTACTAGTCAGTAAAAAAGTAAGATTACATGGTGGTTACTAGTCAGTAAAAAGTAAGATTACATGGGGGTTACTAGTCAGTAAAAAGTAAGATTACATGGGGGTTACTAGTCAGTAAAAAGTAAGATTACATGGGGGTTACTAGTCAGTAAAAAAGTAAGATTACATGGTGGTTACTAGTCAGTAAAAAAGTAAGATTACATGGTGGTTACTAGTCAGTAAAAAGTAAGATTACATGGGGGTTACTAGTCAGTAAAAAGTAAGATTACATGGGGGTTACTAGTCAGTAAAAAGTAAGATTACATGGGGGTTACTAGTCAGTAAAAAAGTAAGATTACATGGTGGTTACTAGTCAGTAAAAAGTAAGATTACATGGGAGTTACTAGTCAGTAAAAAGTAAGATTACATGGGGGTTACTAGTCAGTAAAAAGTAAGATTACATGGGGGTTACTAGTCAGTAAAAAGTAAGATTACATGGGGTTACTAGTCAGTAAAAAGTAAGATTACATGGTGGTTACTAGTCAGTAAAAAGTAAGATTACATGGTGGTTACTAGTCAGTAAAAAGTAAGATTACATGGGGGTTACTAGTCAGTAAAAAGTAAGATTACATGGTGGTTACTAGTCAGTAAAAAGTAAGATTACATGGTGGTTACTAGTCAGTAAAAAGTAAGATTACATGGTGGTTACTAGTCAGTAAAAAGTAAGATTACATGGGGGTTACTAGTCAGTAAAAAGTAAGATTACATGGGGGTTACTAGTCAGTAAAAAGTAAGATTACATGGGGGTTACTAGTCAGTAAAAAAGTAAGATTATATGGGGGTTACTAGTCAGTAAAAAGTAAGATTACATGGGGGTTACTAGTCAGTAAAAAAGTAAGATTACATGGGGTTACTAGTCAGTAAAAAGTAAGATTACATGGGGGT